>CM057450.1:767880526-770450526 GCA_016271365.2 Neoceratodus forsteri | reverse complement strand
TATCATCCCAATGAAGTGGACATCCTCTTTAACTGTGTCCCCTTTAAGTGGCTTCTACTGTAATAATTTTTTTTTAAAAACATTTTGTCAACAGTTTCATTTTTAGGGCTTAGATGACTTTTTTAGTGACAGCAAAGGTGGTGGCCATGTTTGTATTGGCAGTCAGGAACTTTTTACAAAAGGCATTGATACATTAGTGTGCTGTTTCCTGATTGCCAGCACTTTTTTAAATCAGTGGCAGTAGTAGTAGTATGACATTGCATAGCTGCTGATCAATCAGAACACAGGAATTTCTATACCCATTTTATAAATTGTTAATAAAAACATTGTTTTTTGTCATTTGATCAAAATGGAATGGGGCTGGAATAAGGCTGGTTTTGCTAAGCTGTGTATAAATGCATGGTTTTCCACATGACATTTGAGTAAGCTGAATTCATGATTTGCTTGCGTCATACTTTTTTTTTTTTTGCATTTGTTACAAGTGTTTCTGACTCATTTAAGCATCTAAGGAAATGAATGTGGGTCAGGTGGTGGAACAATGAATGGAAGGCTTTAGTTAGTCACCAAGGCTGTGGGAAGTTGAGAGGGTTAGAAGTATTGATTTATTGTAGTAATTATTCATTGTAAAGATAACACTGCGAACACTAGGAAAGGATATGATAGGCAGAGTTGGATAGTCAGCGAACCTTAAAGTTAGTGAGACAAGAGGAAGTGATACTAAATGGTATATAATCCTCATTTACATCTCAGCCATTAGTTTTGGCCCAATCTGGCAACTTCTAAATTTGAAACCACCTGTCAAAGGCTTTGTTTTATTGGCTGTGGGCAAGCAGTTTACTTTCTTTCTTGATCAGTATTACATTTGATAAATTATACATGCAAGAATCAGGTAAAAACTTTGCTTATGAGGGAGGTGTTCTTAAGAGCCTTATTCAAGGGATGGGGATTAATTAATTAAGTAATTATATTTTTGTTGACAAGGATAGGAGGGCTAGGAGATACTGGCTGTGTTCAGCCCCATCTCGGGGGGGGAGGGGCAACTGATGCAAACTGACTGATATTGAACCAGGTAAATCTCTTGCTGGGATTAGTGAATGGGGGACATTTGACTGGTACAGGAAAATTTGCCTACTCTTTTTTAAAGAAATGACATGGGATCTTTAACATCCTCCTGGACAACCATCGGAAACAGGCACACAGGACTTTGGTTTAACACCTTATCCAAAAGACAATAATTTTATTATTGCTGGCCAATCCATGTGACAGACCCAGTTTCCTGTGCAATGGCATTGCTCTCGGGCTGTCTTTTTCCTGATGGGGGAGGTGGTTGCCTTCAGTGATAGAGACAAAAACTGACAGTAGGAAGATTACATTCTTGCTGATGTTTAAAAGCATTGCTCCTGCTAAGATGAACCATGACTTATGCAGCATTAACAAAATACTGCCTAAAAACTGTTCATGGTTACCAGCATTCATCTGAGAGCTAGAAGAACATTATTTCCCAACATGGTGGGTGCCTAAGGAGAAGCAGTGGTATTCAGGATTGGAAGCCCATTTACTTACCAAAAGAACATTGTACTTGCCTAATTTTTGAAATGATCAGTAAATTATTCTTGCCTGCCAAATTATCTATGTGTTTAGTAAGGATCTGGTTGATGGGGTTCTTGATAATGTATTCTGTTTCATGGTAGGGAATCCAAAGTTGGCCAGTGCAGCTTTCATGAGAAACTGTACCCTCTTCCTTGGACAGGATTGAGTGGTTCAGCTGGCTGAAATCACCATGCAAACTCCCCCAAAATAAATAAACCTAGTAAATATCAAGATAGCAGATATTGGAGAGCCCATGCTTAATTTACCAAGTCAGGGAAATTAAATTTATCAAAAACATGAGTGCCAAGCATCCATCAGTCATTTGGGATGGTGTGTTTTTCAGGACTGCAGGTAGGTGGAGCCTGCAGCCTTATTGCATCAGCTCTAAAGCTGAGCTACAGGATTCAGACAGTGAAACACTTCCTTTGGAGTTTTCAAATGATCCTTCCACCTTTTTGCAGCCCTTCAATTTAACCCTTGTAGTGCTGCAGACTGAACATCTATCCAGAGCTCAATCAAATAGATTAAGTCTAGTTCGGCAGCCTAGGGATTAAGAAACAAATGCTCCTGAGAATCACCTCTTCTCTCCAACCTTGTAGTGCTTCAGTGAGTACAAGAAACACATGTTTTCTTTTGAATCCAACTTGGTAAACAACATTTTTAGAGCTAATGCAAGAGGGCTGCATATAGCCATCTTGCTGTCTGTAGCTGGAAAAATGGAGTACCATGGCACACATTTTGGGAGTTTTCAGTGTATCCTTCCACCCTGCCTGCAGTATATAGCACTGTTTCTAGAGCCCCTTAAATAATTGTGCCTCTTGAAAGAGCTTAAGGCAGTAATGGCTAAAATTTCTATTGAAACACATTTATCATTTTAAGAGCATGCAAGATAAATAGCTATGGAACAACTGACTTCCATAAACAATGAAAAGATTATTTATTTTCAATTATACTTTTTTTCCTGTACTCTAGCATATTTACCTGATTCTGTAGTATATGTGTTGATTTCCTGCAAAATGTGTCTTTAAAACTAAGATATTTACAGTATATGAATTAGATAATTAATGAAGTTGTGTGCCTTTTCTGGTATTTTAATGGTTCCAGCTCCCCCTATTCTCAGATTACCTTGCAATACATTTGAATCTTAACCTTTGATTATGCTGGTCATTAATCTTCAGCCTGCTTGTGTGCTTTTATATACATAAACATTGACATTTTATTTTCTTCTTCAATACCATAAAAGCATTGTGTTTTTGCAGAGTTTTTTGCAAATTCCTCGCCTTTTTCATTTAATTTTTCTGTTCAATCTCCACCTTCACATTTACATTTTTTATTTCTATTTGGTCAAGTTTCACAGCATGTAAGGCTAGCAACAGTGGCAGCTCCAGCTTCCATTCATTACCAAGGCACTAGCTAGGCACTACAGTTGGAAGCTAGGGCACCTATTGAAACTAGAATGGAAAGCATATGTGCATATTCATGCTTGCTTCTTGGAGTATTTGAACTAATGATGAATTTTATGTTTCTAAAAATAAAAATGCAAATTCCATTTTGTTATTTTACATGGGATGACCCTGCTTCTCTTGTCTTGGGGTTGAGGGTATGGATGGCCGGCTTCTCTTGGCTTGGGATGGATGGCTGTGCTTCTCCCTGGCTTTATTAAAAAATATTAGAAGTAAATCACGTGAAGTAATGGTTCTGTTGTTCACTTCTCTTGTGAGACCACACCTGGAATGTAACTCTGCATTTTATGCTCCTCAGATTATTAGAGGGCAGAAATTAATGGAGGGTGTACAATGTAGGGCAACGAAAAAAATAATTGGACAAAAAGATAGGCCATACAGTGATAGACTAAAGAATTTGAATTTGTATTCCTTGGATTACAAGCATATAAGGGGGATCTCTGCCTGGTATACAGGACAATGAAAGGTGACTTGACATGCAAAAGTATAGGCATAAGTAGGAGATTAATAAGAAAAGGAACAAGAGCACATAATCTGCAGATATGGGGGGATATACCTATTACTGTCCAAAGATCTAAATGGTTTCTCAGATAGTGGTATCACACTGGAATAGCTTACCTCATTGGGTAGTGAACAGTGACTCACTGATCTCTTTTAAAGGAGCACTCAATAGATATATGGGAGATGACAATTGGAGGTACTACCACTGATAAGTGGTGAGTTGTTAATGGGTCCAGTGACCTTAAAGACTCGTAATCAACCTATGAACCTATGTTCAATCCTGTCACTACCTCTGAGAATGGAAAGACTGAGCTCATGTCCCATCTCAGCCTACTATTCCACAGGGACAAGCAAAAGGATGAGGAGCACCCACATATGCAGAAAGCACAAGGACCACAAAAATATTATTCAGAGTTCTTTCTTTAACTACAGTGCAGAGTGTACCCACACATAGTGAGCATAGAAAAATGGTGTCTGAGCCTTTCTGCAACTTTCTCCTGATCCCTGCCAGGCATCATCACAGTGATTCACTCTGATGATGATGACTGGAAGGGGCCAGGAGAAGTATAACGTTCAGAGCGGCTTAGGCGTCACTTTTATATGCTCACTATGTGTGGGTGCACTATGCACTTTAGTTAAATAAAGGACTTAGAATAATATTTTTGTGATCCGAGTGCTTTCTGCATATGTGGGTGCTCCTCATTCTTTTGCCTGTTTCAGTTTTTTCATTGCTGAGCACCATATTATTTGTTCCGCCGCTCCAGAACCATTTTTGCTTCATTCCACAGGGAGAAGATGGTAACAACTACTAGTAAACATAAATGTGGATATTATCTAAGTCCTTCCAGGTATTCCTGTTTTAAAATGCAGCTTTCCCTTAATAGTGGTATCTAAACAGAAAGCCCACCAGCAAATGTATTTTTATTTTTAATACTAAACACATTCTCTTTACTGTTACAGTAAATGTAAACACTGGAGGAAGTATGAAGAAACTGAAAGAGGGAAGCTTACAAAGGATGTCAGTTGTCATTTTATGCAACTGTATAAATATGCAGAACTAAATGCTACTTATATTCACTGCGACTAAGCAAGTGGCAGACGGGGGATTTGTCAACACAAAAGGGGGGCTTGGTTTGCACTCAGGAGTGAGTAGGTCAGTTTTCCTATGTGGGACAGTGACCCAGAGGGTGTAAAAAGTTGGGGTTATTGAAAATATGATGGATCATAATGGTCTACATAGCCCATTTTACTTAAAGCAGTAGTTTTGTCATCAAAGAAGAAAAAAGGTGGGTCAGAATTGGCAACCATCTGACATTTTTCACAATCCCCCACTCAAAAATGAATATGGACACAATTTAACTTGCTGCACTATAAGACCGCACCAAAGAATTCGACATCTATGCCAAGCTGGTGTTTCTCAGCTTGACATATGTGTTCGCAAACAAAATCTTGGCACCATGTAATCTCTGTACAAGAAATCCTTTAATCTTTATCAAAAAGTGCTGCAGTGCTCAAATTCAAAGCAAGCTGTTGCCCCACAGGTTGGACACACTTTGACCGGTTTCGTACATAGCGTGCATCTTCAGGACATATGTGTTGCATTCCTTTGGCAGGATCTTTATACAGTGTAATACCAACATACATTTTCTTCACCTTATCCCCACTTCCATCTAAATGCACCCTAACCCCCTTTCTGCCCTGACATCATGATATTTAGGGCTTAAAGGAGATAGAAAATGATTGTTGCATATTTAACTGCTCTTCCATCTTTCTTTCCATGCTAGTTATGTATTCTGATATGCTTTGATGATTTTTTGATAAATAAATAATGTAGATTTGTGGTGCTGTAAGTTCTACATTGAGTTCCATTCTCCTCACCAGCTACTGCTCTTGATTTTCATATTTCTAAGACATTCTATGACATCACAGATTCCCATTCTATGCCATTCATCTGAATGACCTGGAATAGGAGTTTGTGATATCATAGAATGTTCAGGCAGTATGAAAAGATGCAGCAGCAACTGCTGAGCAGAGAGGGATCCAGGGCAGTTACAAAAGCAACAAAATTAGATTATTAATTTAACAAAAAAGGTCAAACTATATCAGAATACTGGGTATACAATAAAAGAACAACTGAAGGCACCTAGAAGTTTAAAAACCATTTCCTGTCACCTTTAAGTAAAGCTGTATCCAAATGTTCTCCCTGTGGATGAAATTAAACATTTTCAATGCCAAAAAAGACTAGCAATGCATTCCATAGCTTTGAATACATTTTATATGTAGTGGTATTATACCTTGCACAGTCTTGTGTTCTATGATTCTAATATGGTCATCTATTAAAACAGCAGTGCAACAAGCTGGTGAAAACTTTGACCTATGCTATTTTATGCCAACTTTAGATTGCCACTTACCTTCTGACTCGTATGATACCCCTCTTTCCACAGTTTTAATCTGCTTTACTACTTTTTACGTTCGCTTGCGCGCATGCACAAGGAACGTTTTGGGAGAGTAGCACACTTTGGAGGTGTGCCTCTCCTGTCACATCCACTGCTCAGTTGAGCAGGCGTGGCGGTCCTGCACCAATGGGTGCAGGAGCTGTGTATGACAGTGGTGGTCTTCGCTTCAAAACCACCGCTGTCATACAGAGCACCTATCACGCGCCGCCCCCCGTCCGCTGCCCCCAAATCCTTGCTGCCGCTTTGAGAGCCCACCCCAGCATGGCAAACCTCAGCGTTGTTGCCAATGGGGGTGCTAATCCCCGTCGGTTCCGGCCCCCAAGCCATCCTTCTGCCACACTGGGCCCACCCAGCGTGGCAAGCATCTCGTCGTCAATTAAAAAAAACCTGTAAAGTAAAAACAGTCCCACGCGTCTCCGCCCCTCCACAACCCACACCACCCACTGAGCACCCTGCCTCCCACACCCCTCACCCCATACTTACCACGGAGCTCAGGCGACGATCTTTGGTGGACCAGGAACATGTCTGCACTCTTCAAAGCCGACCGCGAGCTAAGGAAATGCCGGTGGCTGTATAATAGGCTAAATGGGGTTCAACATTATTGCATATCTCAGGCATTTTGGAATTTTTGCATCAAATTTTCAACATGGGGTTTTGGGACCTTCTCATGAATGATGTTACTGTCATGGCGTTATTCGGGCCGAAGGGTGATTTCGCCAGTCACTGCGAAATCACCCTTGAGCCTGGATCTACATGTCATGACAATCATTCATAAAGTCAAAACTATGTAATTATGCAAAATTAAAAATGACTTTGTTCTGGCGTGCATTAGCGAGTTCCTCACGAGCTCGTAAGTTCACGAATTTTCAATATTTTCACTCCAGATTTTCAACTTTGCCATTTTGCCACACCTCCTTATGAGCAGTACAGCTGTCATTTTTCACATCCTGCCCAAAATGTGTTTCCGCCCATGTAGCGCTCAATGGCACAGTCGGTGTGCGAAATCAATGTATGGGACACATTAAGAAAATCACAGTGACACTGTTCATGAGCAGAGGTCTTAAAATGGCTATGTTGAAAATTTGGTGAAAAAATTCCTAAAAATGACTGTTTGATGAGCGTGCATTGCGCAGTTCCTACACACGCTTGTACGTTTGTGAATTTTCAATATTTGCACTCCAGATTTTCAACATTGCCATTTTACCACACCTCCTCATGAGCAGTATAGCTGTCATTTTTCACATCCTGCCTAAAACGTGTTTCCGCCCATGTAGCGCACAATGGCGCAGTTGGTGTGAAAACTCAATGTATGGGACACATTAAGAAAATCACAGTGACACTGATCATGAGGAGAGGTCTTAAAATGGCTGTGTTGAAAATTTGGTGACAAAATTCAAAAAAATGACTGTTTTACGAGTGTTCATTGCGCAGTTCCTATGCACGCTCATAAGTTTGCGAATTTTCCATATTTTCACTCCACATTTTCAACATTGCCATTTTACCACACCTCCTTATGAGCAGTGCAGCTGTCATTTTTCACATCGTGCCCAAAACGTGTTTCCGCCCATGTAGTGCACAATGGCACAGTCGCTGTGCGAACTCAGTGTATGGGACACATTAAGAAAATCACAGTGTCATTGTTCATGAGCAGAGATCTTAAAATGGCTATGTTGAAATTTGGTGAACAAATTCTAAATAACTGTTCTGACGTCGTTGTGCAGTTCTCATACGCTAAATGAGTTCTTGAATTTTCTATATTTTCACTCCAGATTTTCAACATTGCCATTTTACCACACCTCCTTATGAGCAGTACAGCTGTCATTTTTCATCCTGCCCAAAACATGTTTCCGTCTCATGTAGTGCACAATGGCACAGTGTGTAATGAAAATCAATGTATGGGACACAGTAAGAAAAATCACAGTGACACTGTTCATTAGCAGAGGTTTTAAATGCCAATGTTGAAAATTTGGTGAAAAATTCTAATAATGATCTGTTTTATTTAGCGTATGCTGTATTGGTGTTCCCACGCGACGCCGTCGTCGGCGAATTTTCAATATTTCCACCAGATTTTCAACATTGCCATTTTACCACACTTCCTTATGAGCAGTACAGCTGTCATTTTCACATCCTGCCCAAAGCGTGTTTCGCCTATGTAGCTTTAATGGGGTAACAAAAGATCGACCGTCATGCTGAAATTTTATTGTGCAAATACCAGCAATTGCACAGGGCATTGGGAGTACAGCACCATACGTGCCAAACACCACTACAAATACCTGCAAGCGAACGTTCGGCATTGACAAATGCTTGTTTCATGTCTGAAATAATAAAAGGAGCACTTCTTTTAACCCTTGCTGTGCCACGGACTAATATATCACTCCAAAATTCCTATACGTTCTAATTCTTTTAGCAGCCTAAGGGTAAATACAGTGTGGACCAGGTCTTCATCAGTATTTTCATCTGTTTTTGTCCATCTGTTGTTTATATATCACTTCTGTTGTGACTAAAATTAACTATTATGCAGCAGGCAGTGCACTCTGACCTTACAGAACATTAGTTGTTCAAAAACAGCAACAAATACTGATGAAAACCTGGTCCAAACCATATTAAAAGGATTGCTCCTTTCATTATTTCAGACATGAAAAAAAGTACTCACTCAGACTCAAACTGTGGAAAGAAGGGTGTCATACAAGTCAGAAGGTAAGTGGCAACCTAAAATAGCATAAAAAAGTATGGGTCAAAATTTTCACCAGATTGTTGTACTGCTGCTTTAAATTATGAGGCTATGTTGAATTTTGCAAATGCGGGCTTATATCTTTGGTAATATTCAGTATTTTTACCACAACATTTCGACATAGCCATTTTTGTACAATGACTCATTAGTGTGACAGCTGTTATTTTTCAGCTCCTGCCCAAAATGTGTGTTTGCAGCTCAAAAGTTGATTTTGCAGTCCCTGCATGACATCACCTTTAGGCCAGGAGTTGAATGTTTTGTCTTCCCTTCTTTATGAGGCAGGTTCATCACAAGGCTGTGTTGAAAATTAGGTGTAAAAATATTTACAAAAAAATAATGTTGAATATTTTTAACCCAGATTCTTCTCCTGCAGGCCTATCAACTCTGGTCAGATTTTGTTTAATAAGATGAGCAAATATTGAAGAGAGAACATTGAAAATACCCCCAGACTGATCATTTTTCTAGTAACTTGCAGCACTGTCAGTGACTCTGTGAGGCTGCATGCTTGACTCTGTGGACAGAAGATCAGAAAATCGTCAGTGCTAGTCCCACACCAAGAACTTAGGCTAATTCTCAATACTAACTGTTCAGTGCAGAGCTGTTGAAAAGCTGTCCTTTGTATGAGATATTAAACAAAAGTCCCTGAGGTCCATCACTGGTGGATGTCCATGTGTTGGTTGAAGATCCCATGATACTTATTGAATGAGAAGGGGATTTTCACCAGTGCCGTGGCAAATATTTCTCCTATCAATAAAACAGGTCCACATAATCGAACCCTCAGGACATACCAAGAAACAAGCTGTCACAGCTTAATGCACCTTTCCTGGTCAAAAATTACAAATAAAAAAAAAAGATAAAATAATGGTTGTTAACAGAATTAAAGAGGGTCTATCGTACTAAAGCAAACTTTACATTTAATAATATTTGATTACAAATCAAGTCCCTTTGCCATGTTTTTTCTAAAGCTGCACATTACTGCAGATTTTAGAAGATATTTTAGTTAAGAAATAAGACACAACGGTGCATTGTTTGTCTGGGATGAATGCATTCCAAGGTGTGTAGTGAGGCACAAGGCACTTGCACTGAATGCCTTCATCACCTGGAGTTACATTACACCCAGACAACCAACATCCTGGAGTGTCTTACTGCACTTATAAAATGGACAAACTAAGAAACAATTTAAGAACAACAAAAAACACTTTTTTTTTAATTAAACAGATATTTTCTTTAGTTAGAAGTAACTAGTAAAAGGTAATCCCTCCCTATCTGTCAATCATCTGTCAATGCACACATTACATAAATGTAATGCATTTTTTTATCATGGATTACAGGAATTCAAATTTTGAGTTCCCCTGGCAGACTGTTCACTCTGTCACACACAACAGAAGGCCTGATATGGAACCAAAGATTCAAGTTTGTCTGTGGTAGAGTAAACAGCAGAGATTATTGTTCTGCTTAAATGAGCTATTTTACAAATGCAATAACCCACCCCAGGGTGTGCAGTAAGACACATCTTACTGCACTTCTCAGGTGGATAAAAGCACTCAGCTGCACTTGCGCTTCCCAACCCACTTGGAGAGTGTGGTATGATCCGTCTTGCTGCACACCCTGTTGTGGATTATTTTTTTACACGTGATTTGCTCAAATTACAAATCTCACTCTCTGAGCTTTTCTCAACCAGTGCATTTCTGGGGAATTAACATATGGGCCTCACATCTTATTTTGACAGTCAAGAAGCAGTACATTCCTAATCCATTTTATACGTTTAACTAAGAACATTCTTCCTCAGAACTTTTTTCTTCCCACTTGTGCAGCGATGTCGCAGACTTATGGTTGTAGCATCAAAACCGCTTCTATGGCAAGAAACTATGATATCACAAATGTAGCACTGTGACTGCACATCACATGCTTATGCAGTTCAAGGAGATGGACTGTGCAGGAGGAAACTCATTTTAACATAAATATCAAAAAAATAGCAACAATGGGAACACAAATGCATGGAAATGGTTCATTAGTTTTGGATTGCAGTTAAAATCCTCTTGTTAACTGATTCTTGGTAAAAGCCATTATTCCGAGTTCAAAAATGGGATGAAACTGTGGATGTAAGGCACAGGTCAGTGAACTTCCTAAACCCCTGGGAGTTTGTGAGGTGATTGGAAGCAAGCTGTCCTGCTTTTGTTTCTCACACTTGTGGAATGCAGCATACTCTAACCTACATCTACTACGTGATGTCTCGCAGTTGTTTTCCTCCCTGTTGGGAAATCCTGGCACTATTAAAAATTCCGTACCTTTTCCTTAATGTCATACTAGCTGTTTACTGCTGTCTGATTCATTTGATTATTGGTTCTAGGATAGCATGACTAAGACTGGACACTAACAATCCTGCCCAATAAAAGGACTGCAGTACTCACTGCATCATTTTACAGACTGTAAGACAAATGATACAGTTTCTGCTATCATCTTAACATAAGAGGAATTATTCAGTTATTTCACAGTTTATTTACTCAGGATAGCTCAGCTGAGATGCAACATTTCATTTCCAGTGGGCCCTGTTTCTACCCATTTCCGCAGCCTGGTGGACTGGAATACTGGGAGGGTAAGTGACTTGCCCAAAGTCACAAAGGGAGTATTTGCTAATGTTTATCTCTAGTGAGGTTTAAACCTTTAATCGACCGATAAATCATTTTATAATGAAAACTTTTTTTAGCTTAGATTTACTCCTGATTTATTTTTCTTAATTTTTCCTTAGATCCCTCTGTCCGCTACCCTGTTTTGTTGAGCCCTGTAGCTTAATGAGACCTCTGCCATGGGGATGGGAATTTGTCTGTCAGCTCTATAGCACAGCCATAGAGGATGCTAGAGAATGACATGACTCATCCCTCCCTAGAGATTGACTGCTTCACTTTTCAACATGCTCACCCTCTGCAGGAGCAGTAAGTGAGAAATTATTTATGAAGTCAGGTCTTTGTGCTACTACTGGGCCATGCCCCATCTTAATTTGTTTTTTGGGGGCGGTCAGTGTCCCAGTTTCATAGCACTTGTCTTGTTTCATAACTGTCCATTGCTAAAGCAGTCATAAAGATACATGGCAATGAACTGATTGCTTTTCAGAGTCTTGTGGTTAGAGCTCAGGCCTGTGACCCATGAGATCTCAGGTTCGAATCCCACCATAACCCATCAGAACCCCTGTCTTTCGAAGTGACCCTGCACAAACCATGTGCCCTTCCTGTGATTCAGCATTCCCAGCTGTCAAAGCAAGTAGAAGCAGAACCCCACTGAAAACTAGATGTAGCATCTCAGCTGTTTTACAAACTGCAAAATAAAACTACGGTTCAAATAGCTGTTCTTGAATGTAATCCCTTCCGCACTCTCAGTCTCTCTTTCCTTGCAGATTGGCCTGGGCGAAATTAGCACATTTTGATTTTTGCAGAATTTTCATGAAATTCTATGAAATGTTGCAAAAATTTGTGGAATTTTCTGAAATTCTTTAATTGAGCACAACTCAGTCAGCATTATAGCTAGAGATCTGTAGGCTGGAATGCGTATTGTTTGGAAGAAGCACTAAAAAGATGTCAAGTTTCATGATATTTGGATGATGGCAAGGAAGTTATAGGGGCTCAGAGTCTGGCAATTTATTATTCATGTGAATATTTCTGAAAATATTTCTATGCTTACAACTTAGCCACCTTATCTCACCTTTTTAAGGAGGTATTTGGTCTATAATTCATAATGCTCACTGGCTGGTTAATTTTCACTGACTGTATAATTATTCATTGTTATTTATGCATTTGATTTGTTTTATTTTGTATAATTGAGATTGTTTTGTTATTTTATATTTATTCAATGTGCAGTAAAATTGGCACTCTGTACAACGCTGTGAGCCCCCGGAAATGGGCGCTTGAAAAATAAAGATTTACTCACTACTTACTTACTTGCATTTGGAGCTGAATAATTGAAAAATGATATACATACTTTCTTGGAAGAGTCATAGAAACTGCTAAATAGAGTGCAACTAGTTGTGTAAATTGTAGATTACAAAAGTTCAAAACTTCACAATTTAATTATTTGCTAAATTGGGTGAAAGGTTTCAAAATATTTGGATGTTTATTGCTCCACTGCTATTGTAGGTGCATACTCAAGATTTGGCATGCATACCAAGACAGATATGTCTTGGAATCTTATTAAGCTGGACAAAAGTGGTTTAGTAACACAATTCCTTGACAATGCCTTTGGCTGCTATTATTAAAACGTTATTTGTCTTTTTTGTAAGTTCCATTGTAATGATCATGTTATGTTTTGTACTTTAATGTCCTTATTGCCTTGATGTGGAACCTTTGTAAAAGAGCTCTCGGCTCAAAGGTGTCATCCGAAATACAAATAAATAAAATAAAAATAAGCAGGTCAACATTTATTGTGGATACTTTTGAAATTACTAATTGGCAAAATCTGATCAAAAATTCATGGACGCTTGATAGGTAATGCCACCAGAATTCCACATGTGGAATTTAATGTTCTCAAAACACTTATCACCACCAAATATCCTGACCTACACTAGCACCATGGTTCTACAATACTCCTGCCACAGTAATGCCCAGCATTCTGCTCCATCATGACTATAGATATCCAGATACTTATATCCCAGTGGCCTAAGTCACAGCTACTTGTAAGGCTTAACGTCACTTTGTGCCACTGTTTTCGAATAGAAAATATATACATTGTTATCTACAGGGTTGCTAAAGAGTCAGCAGGTAGCACTGTACAGAAACAATACTGTACGTGCATATACTACTACAAGTCATTAAGTCAGTGAGCTCTAGTGGTTATCTGGTATATTTCAAGAATTCAGGCTAGTGCAGTGATGTCCATGGCTATTCTTCATGGTTCACTCAAGATAGTGATCTGACATGTAGCACCACTATACGTTCACTATGGAGCTTCCCATTACTGCTACCTTATTGCCACTTTAGCCAGTTACCTTCCTCTACAATGACAACTCAGATGTATGACTGGGCAAAATGTATTGACATGGCTTTGACAAAAGCATCAAAACATTCCACAATTTCACAAAAGCTCATTAAATTTCAATTTTAATTACTGATGTTATTTGGAATCTTTCGCTGCTTATAACTTGGCCAGCCTTTGAACAAGAGATTAGAGAGTTGAAACACACACAACCTCTTCTTTTTCCATATTGTTTTTTTCTCCCTGCTGGTGGTTCATCTCTCAGGGACATACCCTGTTCCAGGGATATACCTTGATCAGGCAGAAACCAACCATCATTCATTTAGCTACTGTTTTTTTCTCCAACATTTTTTTCCTCCCCTCTCCACTAGTTGGGGCTGTGCCACTGTCAGCCTTGCACAGCCACATCTTCCCCTGTGGCATGAGCAAGCTCTCTGGCCCATTTGCAGGGGTTGTTGTGTTTGTGGGATCCATTGCCAACCCTCCCCAACTAAGATGCACAGACGAACAGCAGCTGTCTTGGCCATGGCTTGCCTCCCAATGTGACTTTCATGGCTTGCTTCCAGAGCTGGGGCATCAGCATAGCAGAGGGACGCTCTACTGCTGGGCCATGGTGGTGCCTCAAATCCTGATATTTAGGGTCAATGAATCTAGAAACATATAAACATAGAAGTTGATAGCAGATAAGGACTGCAAGGCCCATCCAGTCTGCCCTAACATAATCTGTGATATTCCATTCTCTAGTTTTAAAGTTATAGGAGCTTAAAATTATGCAGTTTACATAATTGCAAAATGTAATTTTAAAATTTCTGAAAGTTGGGAGGCTTATAACTCAGTTACTATTATAGACAGAAATCAGCAACTTGGTACACCTCTGTATGGAAATTTGCAAAGACAGCATACCAAACGTGGTGCAATTCAGACACATACATTATACATTATATGGAAATAACCAAAATCACAGTTTTGGCAAAATTTCTCAAAAGTTTCATGGAAATTTCACAAAATTTCACAGAAGAAAAATCAGGATTTCACTAGAATTTTGCTGTGGAAGAACAGATCGAGAAGCAAATGGTTTGATACCTTTTATTGGACCAACATAGATGTTACAGAAAGGAAGCAATGTCTAAGCTTTCATACCAACTAAGTGCTTCCTCGGAGACTTATAAGTCTCCGAGGAAGGACTTGGTTGGTCCAAAAGCTTAGACATTGCTTTCTTTTTGTAACATCTGTGTTAGTCCAATAAAAGGTATCACACCATTTGCTTCTGGATCTGTTCTTACAAGGACCAATACAGCAACTAATCTATTGCGATGGAAAATAAATTTCACCCAGTACTACCAGCAATATCGCTGCCACCAGCTCACAACTGTCTCTGTAATTCCAGGAAATAACCTGTCATGAGATCAGACCCCCCACAAGGGACCACTGCAAGAAAAGGGCTTTTGTAAGTAGGCATCAAATAAAATGATGGCTTTATTATGAAAAAGGCTTACAACTGAATTAAACAAGCATTTTGCAATGCCGAATGTTCGTCGTGTGCGCTGGTGTCATGGGGGAAGGGGATGTTTGAAAATTACTTCAGTGAAGTTGTTGGTGAGGTGGGGTCCCAAAACACATATGCTGAAAATCTGGGACAAAAACATTTAAAAATGGCCAAGTTATGCCACTGAGTTGAAAACTCTGTTGAAATACATTGACTCCGAAAACCCCATTGAAATACATTGAAGCGCTTACCTCACTTTGCAGTTGGGCTTTGAAGAACGAAGACATGCCTGCAGTCCAAGGTAGATTACGGCGACAGACCTCCGGTGGGTAAGTATGGGGTACGGGGTGTGTGGGGTGGTGGGTCCTGAGTGGGAGGGTAGGGGGTTGGGTAACGGCAGAATGGACAGTGGACAACGATGGATGGTTTTCTTTTTTACAGGGGCAAAAAAATGATGAGGGGCAGTTTTCTTTTTTCAGGGAGTTTTCTGAACAGATGAGGACACTGGGGGATTGGGCACCCACGGTGTCTGTATACTGTTTGGGGGGGGTTACACAGCGGACAACAATGGACGGACAGATGACACTGGGGGATTGGGCACCCCCAGTGTCTGCATATTATTTGGGGAGGGCTACACAGCAGACAACAATGGGCGGACAGATGAGAACAGTGGTGGATTGGGCACCCCCAGTGTCTGTATACTGTTTAGGGTAGGGGGGTTACACAGTGGACAATGATGGATGTTTTTTTTTTTTTAGGATAAAAAAACAAGCATTTGTCAATGCTGAATGTTTGATGTATTGAAAGATGTCCACCTCTGCACCTTGTTTATGCCCTTGAAGTACTTGAACGTATCTATCATGTTCTCCCACTCCCTTCTTTCCTCCAATAAGTACATATTGAGGTCCTTTTAATCTCTCCTGATGTGTTCTGTGTTGCAGATCATGTACCATCTTGGTTGTCTTTCTGTGGACTGACTCCACCCTGTCAATGTCCTTGTGCATTTGCAGCCTCCAGAGTTGCACACAGTGCTGTAGGTGAGGCCTCACTAGTGCATTATACAATGGCATCACTACCTCGTGCCTTCTGCTAGTGATACATCTTCCTATGCACCCCAGCATGCCACTGGCTGTCCTTACAACATTTGTGCTCTGCTTTTGACACCTTTTGGTCATCAGAACTGATAACTCCTAGGTCCTTTTCTTTCTTGCAGATCAACAGCACCTCCACCCCATCCTGTAACTCTCCACAGGTTTCCCTCTTCTCAGGTGCATTATTTGGGCTTCTTTACATTGAACCTCAGCTGCCACTCCTCAGACTATTTTTCAACCCTCTCCATGTCCCTGCTCATTTTCTCCACCCCTTCTGGAGTCTTCACTCTGTTACAGATGTTGATGTCATCTACAAACAGGCAGACAGACCTTTCCTCCTAGCCCTTCTGCAATGTCTGTAATGAAGACATTGAACAGGACTGGTCCCAGAACTTATGCCTGAAGTACCCCACTGGCCACCCCTTCTCCCTGGATTGGATCCCATTACCACCACCCTCTGCCTCCTGTCCATCAGCCGGTTTCTAACCCAGTTTATCAGTTTGTGCCCCATTGCCAGACTACTCATCTTGTTAATCAGCCTTCTGTGTTGGACGTTGTCAAAGGCTTTACTGAAATTTTATTTTTTTTTATTTAGTTTTTGTTGACCGAGTAAGTGCACTAGACAAATTCTACCTATTTTCAGGCACGACCCGGGGGAGGGAGATACAGATGAATGCCAACTGACCTTGAACCAGATTAAGCTGTTGGTGGTATTTTTAGTGAATGAGGGAAATTTGGCCAGGACGCTGGGGAAATTCCCCTACTCTTTTTGATAAGTGCCATGGGATCTTTAACATCCACCTGAACTACCACCAATCCAGGCAGATGGGACCTCGGTTTAACGTCTCATCCGAAAGATGGCACCTCAGAAGTACAGCACCCTCTCATGCTGCACTACAGTGTCAGAACTGGGATATTAACCCAAGTACCAGATGTGGGAACTGAACCCACAGCCCTCTGATCTCCCAAGGTATCAAGGTAGGTGACATCAAACATCCCTTCCTGATTTACTTCCTTAATGAGGCATTAAGGGTTTCCAATGCTAATGCCCCATCCCCACCCTGCAGAGACTGACAGGCATTGGGGGTGTCCCTTTGGGTCATCGTCCATAACGCTGATGCCATTCCACCCCCACCCTGCAGACACTGACAGGCATCGTGGTGTGCCTTGAAGTCTTTTACCCTAATGCTCACTCCATTCCATAATAAAATAAGCTGAGATGGGTGCAATATAGGAGAATGGGGTGAACGTTTGGGCCAAAGACTCCAAGGCACACCCCGATGCCTGTCAGTGGCTGCAGGGT
Organism: Neoceratodus forsteri; assembly: GCA_016271365.2. Taxonomy (NCBI): domain Eukaryota; kingdom Metazoa; phylum Chordata; order Ceratodontiformes; family Ceratodontidae; genus Neoceratodus; species Neoceratodus forsteri. Next base: position 770,432,943 of record CM057450.1, on the reverse strand, counting down.
GGGGATGGGGCTGAAGTGGTGTGAGCATTATGGCCGATGACCCCAAGGCACACGCCCGACGCCTGTCAGTCTCTAAAGGGTGGGAGGTGGGGCATGGGGCGTTACTGTTGGAAACCCTAATGCCCCAGATGTTTGTTGGTATTTTCACTCCACATTTTCAACATAGGCTTTTTGGGACACCACCTCATGAACAGTGGCACTATTATTTCGTTACTCAATCCCAAAAGATGATTTCACGCAGCGACTGCGCCATTCGGTGCCACAGGTGCTAAAACACATTTTGTGCAGGATGTGCAAAATGACAGTTGTACTGTTCATAAGGAGGTATGAAAAAAATGGCAAGGTTGTAAATCTGGAGTGGAAATATGAGAAACTGGCAAAGTTACGAGCGTGCATAGAAACTGTAATGCGGTCATTTTGTAAAATTTTTTCACCAAATTTTCAATGTGGGCTTTTTGGGACCTCCCCCTCATGAACAGTGGCACTGATTTTGTTACTGCATCCCGAAAGTTGATTTTGCACAGCGATCACGCCATTCTGCGCAACTGGTGTGAAAACACATTTCAGGCAGGATATGAAAAATGACAGCTGTACTGTTCATAAGGAGGTGTGAAGAAATGGCAATGTTGAAAGACTGGAGTGAAAATATTAAAAATTGGCGAAGTTATGAGCTTGCATAGAAACTGCACAACGCATGCTCGTAATGCAGTTATTTTTTGGAATTTTTTCACCAAATTTGCAACATGGGCTTTTTGTGGGATTCCATCTCATGAACAGTGGCACTGTCATTTTGCTACTCAGTCCTAAAAGGTGATTTTGTGCAGCGACCGTGAAATCACCTTTCAGGACTGAGGAACGAAATGACAGTGACATGTTCACAAGGTAGGGTCCCAAGAACCCCATGTTGAAAATTTGGGGCCAAAATTCCTAAAGATGGCCAAGATATCAACATAAGTTGAAACCCCAATTGACTCCCATTATACGGCTTACCTTTGAATTCAATTCAATTTATTTTTAAAAAGGTGCTATTCCAAAAGACCATAGCACCTAAAAATTAAAATTCAATTAATAAGTATTCAACCATATAACAACAAACAAAGACTCAGTCAATAGTTACAATCTAAAAAGGCAAGTCCAAACAGGTAAGTTTTTAAAGCAGTTTTAAAGCCCTCTACAGTCAGGCATTCTTGTATCCGAAGAGGTAGAGTTCCACAGGGTAGAGGCCACAGACTCGAAAGCACGTGCCCCAGATGTCTTAAGTTGAACCCTGGGAACCTTTAGCAATCCCTCATTGACAGAGCGGAGTGGTCAGGGGGGCAGTAGGGATGAAGGAGCTCTTGCAGGTAGCTCGGACCCTGTCCGTGTAGAGCTTTATAGGTCCGCAAACTCACCTTGACGGTGATCCGCCACTAAACAGGCAACCAGTGCAGTCCGCACAGCACAGGTGTAACATGGCTGGATCAAGACAACCCAGCCAGCAACCTGGCCAAAGCATTCTGCACTGGCAGCAAGCAGTGGATATCAACCCCCAGCAGCCCTAGGTACAGGGAGTTACAGTAATCAAGGCGGGGAATCACAAAGGCGTGGACCGGAGTTGGGAGATCACCAGGTGGAAAAAGGTGCTTAATCTGAGTGATATTCCTCAGATGGTAAAAAGAGGATTTCACGACGGCCGACATCTGAGAGCATAGCATCAGCCTGTTATCAAAAATAACGCCCAGATTCTGCACCTGCTCAGTGGACGGCAGCTGTCGACTCTCAAGCCAAAGCCCAGAGGCCTGACTAGCCACCGACCTCTCTACCCGGTGACCAGGGTCCACAACCAACACCTCAGTCTTGTCAGGGTTCAACTTCAGCCAGCTGGTAGCCATCCAGTCTTGAATCTCGGCAAGGAAGTTGTTAAACACAGAGACCACATTATCCTGTTCGGGCACAAAAGACAAATAGAGCTGGGTATCATCTGCATAGCAGTGAAAACCCAGCCCATATCATCTTACAATGTCTCCCAACAGCAGCAGCATATAAACTGCGAACATGGGGGACAGCACCAAGCCCTGTGGCACTCCACATGGCAGAGAGCATGAGTCAGAGGAATACAACCCAGACACCACCCTCTGAGATCTACCAGTGAGAAAAGAAGGAAACCATCTGAGGACCATACCAGACAGACCACAGATGAACTGCAGGTGCTCAAGCAGCACCCCATGGTCCATGGTATCAAATGCTGCAGAGAGATCAGGAAGAACCAAGATGGAATGGCTCTTCTGATCCCTCACTATCAGGAGATCATTGAGCACCTGAACAAGGGCAGTCTCCATGCTATGCCTCTTCCAAAATCCCAACTGGAGAGGGTCATAAATATCATGGATGATTAAATGGTTCTCCAGCTGCTGCACGACCACTTTCTCGATAACCTTCCCCACAAAGAGAAGATTAGAGACTGGTCTGTAGTTAGACAGTCTGGGTTTGAGCAGCATTTTTAAGGAGGGGTGTAACCACTGCCTCCTTCAGGGAGTCCGGAAGCTCACCTGACTGCAATGAGCACTAGACTATCTCTGCTATGACCGGGCAGATGACATCAACACACCCCACCAGGAGGCTAGTTGGGCCTGGATCCAAACTACAGCAGGTCGGCCGCATATTCTGGACAATCAGCATGACATCCATGATCTCCAGCTGGTTAAAGTTGCACCAACCAAACCGAGGAGTATCAACCTCCCACCGACTGCTGCCACCCCCGTTAGAGTTAGCTGCACAGATCTCGGATCTGATGTCAGCAGCCTTATCAGCAAAGAATCAAGCAAGCTCATCACACTTGTCCTGTGAAAATGATCTCCAAACCTGCAGACAGGCTGGATTGCACAGTCTGTTCACAGTTTGAAAGAGCTGAGCAGGTCGATTCTGTGCTGCGGCAATCTCATTGAAAAGGAACTCTGCCTTCTTACATGAGATAGCTGATTGATAAATCCTATAATGGTACATCAATCTAAGCCTGTCAGCCTCAAGACCTGATTTCCGCCAGCAACTGTCCTTTGACCCACCCTCAGTTCCCTCAGGGCCCAATCAACCCCGGGTCCTGAGGAGTGAGGGTCAGCTCGGACAGGAGCAATGGAGTCAAGAGCCTCTGTCATTGCCTTATTATAGGCCTGCACCAGGTTCTCTGGACCCTCGCTTGCACTCGGAAATCCCGATAGGTCAAGCACTGCCATTAGGCCATCTGTGGTCACACTGTTTCAAAGGTCGGTACTGAACCATCTCCACAGGGGCAGGACTATAGGGTGGAGCTGAGAAATTGAACCTTATAGTGTGATGGTTAGACCCTCTGACCAGTTCCGCCACCAAGTCAAGTCAAGTGATTCACTAAAAATACCACCAACAGCTTAATCTGTTTCAAGGTCAGTTGGCATTCATCTGTATCCCCTTCCCCCGGGTCGTGCCTGAAAATAGGCAGGATTTGTCTAGTGCACTTACCCAGTCAACAAAAGCTAAATAAATAAATAAAAACAAGTCGGATGTCTCCATCCCCAATAGGAAGACCAGGTCCAATGAGTGACCATGATTGTGTGTCACAGAGGTAATTACCTGTGTAAGACCCAGCGAGCTCATAAGCTGGAGGAAGTCCTGACCAAAAAATGAGAGTTCGTCATCAACCCAGGCATAGAAGTCACCCAGAACCATCAATCTGGGTGACTCCAACACCATATGAACAATGAAGTCCGCAACTTCCTTCAGGAATTGCTTCTCGCCACTGGGTGGACAGCATACGAGAAGAATCCTGCGTCCCACATCTGCGACCACTGTACACTCAAAGGATCTGGTCTCACCCACCAGTACAGCTATAAGGTCCAATTCCAATCTAAAACAGACAGCTACACCCCTGCGATCCTGCCTCTGGAGGTGAATTACTGAGAATCAAGCCAGAATTGCTGACTCCAAAATGGGGCCAGAATTTTCATCCAGCCAGGTCTCAGTGATGCATGCCAGGTCCGCTGACCAAACAAGATCGGCGATAATAGCTGTCTTGTTCTTAATGGACCTGGCATTACACAACACTGCCTGAGCAGGATGAGACACTGAAGCCGGCCAAGCCACCGGCCCACTAAGTGTGGAGCCCTTGGGTAGGGGTTCCAGGCATGGAGAACCATGATCCAGGACCCATTTCACCCCAGGATGTCTCCTGATCCTCACCTCCCCTATCTGACCACCCCGCTCCTCCCCTCCTACAGGTCCCGGGCCCTTTCATTCTTTCAGTTTGCTGGTTGGCTTTGAAGAGTGTGAACATGTCCCACTCCACAGAAGATCATATCCACCAACCTTGGAGGGTAAGTATGGGGTAAGGGGGGTGGGGAGGTGGGTGTGTAGAGGGAGGTTCCGGATGCGGGAGGGAGACAATGAGGGATGGTTTTTTTTTACAGGTGAAAAAAAAAAAGACTGCGAGTGAAGGTTGTCTTCATTTACAGGTAAAAAAAAATAAATATAAATGTAGGCACACTGGAGTGGACTCCTAGTGTGCCACAACAGTGGTGGTGGGGGGATGCCGACATGGGGATTGGGCACCCCGATGTTGGCTAGGGATATAGACAGGTTGGGGGGGGGCACATCCAACACCGGGAATGGGCATTCCAATGTCGGAAAGAGAAAATTATTTAACCAGGAAAGACACACTGAACAGCAGCAGGGAAAGGGGACATTGTTTAACAAGGAAAGACACACTAAGCCACAGCTGAAGGGCTCACATTTCAAAGGACAGAGCCACATGCAGCATCGGCTCTGTCCTTTAAAATGTTTGCTGAGATGAGCCCCTTCAGCAAACCGGTGTCATCAGGACACGCCTGCTGATTTTCTACCAAAGACCGGCCCCTGCAGCACTGCTGGCCATTGGGCTGGCACCCCTCACACCTCTCTCTAGCAAGTCTCATATCAGTGTGTTCGACTGCACTTGCGTGCACGACAAACATAAAAATGATCATATTCACTGACTGATAGACAAGGTTGTTTAACCTTAGCAGACAGTGTTGAAAGTAAGATTTACTTCCCATCAGTGGTCAAACTGTATAAAACAGATGATGGCACTATGCATGAGCTGAGCGTAAGTTTATATATTAAACATATAGCTTTATTTTAAAAAGTGGAAACATACCATACCCCCAAATATCCCTCACTTTGACCCCTGCTTCCCATGTTAATTCCCATATAATAGGGATACTTTGTAACTGAATTGTTCATTCAGTCTTGAAAGTCTTTCCCCAGTACTTAGTATACATGATCTTTCCTTCACCCCTGGTCTACCTCCACCCCCCCCCACACCTCTTGCCACTCACCTCTTATACCCCACAAGGCCCTCTGAGCAGCTCCAGTCTCTCAATTCCCTATCTCCTGATCACTTGCTATGCTGAGTTTTTTTCACTAACCCACTCCCTCACCTAATTTCCCTTCCCCTTCTTACCACTCCTGTGCCCCTCAGTTCTTGCTCGGTACTCATTTACAGCACTTGAGCTGATAATACATTTTGCTATGTCTCTTGTTACCTTTACCTTAGCCTGCATATAGTACACTGCATTAATTTCGACGGATGCTATGTGATAAGCATTGACTGTATTCCATGTTCACTACTAGTAGGCTTGCTCAGCTTTTGTTGTGTACCTTGTCATCTGTGATACTGTTTTGTATTCTGTTTTTCAGCTTTCAGCTCAAAGGTCTTAATCTGAGATGCCAATAAATAAATAAATAAATAAGTAAGTACCATTCCCCACACCTCTAACTTTCTGTCAAATGTAGAAGAGACTGTGAGAATAAAACAATACGATTGCTTGCAAAGATTGTAAAAGATTTAATGGCAAAGTAAGTCTTATCTGTAACCTTATAATCATAAAAAATAGACAAAACGTATCAAAAATATTGATAGTGCCTGTTTCATAAATAGCAGTGAGACACTCTATGGTTTGGTGTAATGTGGGTTAATCATCTCCTAGAGATTTTAGGTACTTAACCCCATTTACACTGCACATTCTGCACCGCAGCAATCCGAGGGATTGGGTTGCTGCGGTGCAAATGTAACAATATACACACTTACCCAGTCGAGGTAAGTCAGTCGGTACTCCTCTCCCTGAGCTGTTGAAAAGTTGGGGATGCTATTCGGAGAGAGCAGTGTAAGCAGCCATGTGGACAGCACCACTCACTCCCGCTCACAAGGGGGCCACCCCCAGAATCCTCCTCGGCCCTTTACTGTAATTCACCTTCCAAGGAAAAGTAAGAACCTAAAAGGCTGGTAATTGTGATGCAGAGAGCTGAGAAAGTGTGAAACAAGTGCAAACCACCTCTTCCTTGCTGCCTGATCCTGGGTTAACACAAGTGCACTAGACAGGCTAAATGCCACAAATAAAATGAGAAAATGAGATTGAAAGAAATGGGATGGTCTTATCATTTCCGCACGTTTTCCATCCCTGACCCATGTTGAAAGTGTTGCATATTTGTGTACCCATTATCATCAGAGTTGTCAGTGGCTTTGAGTGTGCTTTATTGAAAGTTAACCTAGAGACACTAGTTACTGCTTATAGACTCACGCAGCCCTTCTCCAATGTGGCTTGCATTGGTGCAGAGTGGGGCAGTGTAAATGTGACTGCGCATTGGTTCGGGAGATGGGGAGATCACTGGAGCGGACTTCTAGTAGAAGTGGTGTGGTCATGTAAACACAGTTCTTGACTTCACCTTGTAGATCATCACACCCTCAGGCGGTGATTAACCCATGTTAAACCAACTTCTGGCCTTACTTTGACCTACCCTGTTAACTTTGTCAACTAGCAAGCACTTAACTAGAAATGCAAGTGTTACAAAAAAGGACAGATTTTAGATTAAGTGGTGAGGAGTCCTTTCTAATATTTTTTTTCAAAGGAGCTCAGGCTGCAGGACTGCTGTGGCCTGATAGAAACATAGAAACATAGATAATGATGGCAGAAAAAGACCTCTGGCCCATCTAGTCTGCCCACAAAACCCTAACAAACACAGGACCTATTGTCCATACAGGGTTCTGACCCACACTATCCACCACCATGCTCCCCGCCCTACCCCTACCACCATGAGCAACCATTAAGCCCTCCACTCTTTCCCAGACATGTTTGAAACCACTAATAGTTTTGGTGCCCACCACATCAGCTGCCGATTGTTTCATGGCTCCATCACATTTTCTGTTAAATACAACTTTCTCACTTCCCTCTTGAACCCCCCCCCCCCCAAATCAGGTTCTACTCATGCCTGTGTTCTCGAGCCACTGTTTATGCTAAATTGTTTCTCTCAGTTTACCTTGTCCATTCCTTTCAGGAATAGATCATATCTCCCCTCTGTCTCTTCTCTGGCCTCCAGCGAGTACCTGTTCAGTGCCTTCAAGTGATCCTCATAAGATCTACCACCAGTGATTTATGAAGTGGTAGTAATACTGCCTTCCTTTTGCTGTCTATAATCCTTCTTCTACACTCAAGCATCCTGTCTGCCTTACTGTAGGTCTTGTTACACTAGCTTGTTTTAGGGAGTCACTGATTGATGACCCATTGTCCTCTTTCATTAGAATTCTAGCCAGCTTTACCCCCCCCCCCCCCCAAAATCCAGTACTCTTTTTTAGGGATCCTGTTCCCTATGCATCACCTTGCACTTTTTGTCATTGAATGTCAACTGCCAAACCTTTGACCACCTCTCTAGTCTTTGCAAGTCTCTCTGCAACTCCCTAACCCACTCCATGCTGTCTACCCTGCCACAGAGCTTAGTGTCATCTGCAAAGAGACACGTCTTGCCTGGATTCATTCTCCCATGTCATTGAAGAACATATTAAAAAGGACTGCACCTTGGACCTATCCTTTTAGCACCCCACTGGTGAGTTCCCTCTCTCTTCTGATTTGACTGTGTTAACCACGACCTTCTGCTGTCTCCCTTTCAACCAGCTTCTCACCCATCTAACTGTGCCTTTCACTGTACCCAGATCCTCTAGCTTCTTCAGCAACCTTCTGTGCAGTACTGACTTGAATGTCTTGCTGAAATCGAAGTAGAGTTTTATTTATTTATTTAGTTATTGAGAACTTTGGGGAATTACCTTTTCGCACAAGTGCTCATTTACAAAGGTTCCACATCAAATACATAGTCACAAAAAACATTACAAGTACAATAAGCAGTTCCAGAGTCTCAAAGCACTCGAGGCAGAACAATTACATACAGTTTTGAACAACAACAACAAAAAAGTCCATACAGATCATTGTATAAAAATATACAGAGAGGAGCCATATAAAACTGTTTAACGGTTACACCTGCACTGGAATGCAAAGGCAGAGCACAACTCTCTATTAAACTGAATAACTTGAGGAGATTCAGCAGTGTATCAGACAATTCATTTAACCAGTTAGCAGAACAATATTGATCTCTTGTACCTGCTTCTTTTCATTACTGTACTGCCTTGAGAATGGCCTACTTAATTGTCCCCCATCTTTCCTCCATATCCCTGATGCTGTCCACTCCAACTAACTCGTCCTGGAGCAGCTCCCTCATCTGGTGGAAGTCTGCCATTCTGATATTTAGGACTTCAGCCTTTGATGAGGGCTAATTTGTCCCAAGGGCCAGGTCAAATCATATAGAGATAGAGGCTGGACCCTAGTGGTTCCCCTACCCTCACTCTTCTCACCACTTCCGAGTTGATGAACACTATATCGAGAATAGCAGCCTGCCTAATGGGTTCCTTAACCAGCTGAACCAGCAGGAAGTCCTGCAGTATATGCCGTAGGGCTTAACTTCTGGAGTTCCTGCCCACTGGAATGACCCAATTAATATCTGGCAGATTTAGATCTCCCTCCGCCACCACCACCATCTCCCCTTTTGCAAACCCATTCCCTTTCTAGTTCTGCCCCTAGCTCCTTATCTCTCTCTTCCCCATGTCTTTGTGGTCTATAGATAACACCCATCCATAGTTTCTTGTCTGAGCATGCAGTGAGCTGAATCCAGTTATTCTGTTTCCCCATTACCTCCTCTGATGTTTCCATCTTTATTTATTTATTTATTATTTAGTTTTTGTTTATCGGGTAAGTGCACTAGCCAACATAATGACTATTTTCAGGCACGACCCGGGAGAGTACAACATAATGAACAAGTGCAAGTACATTTCAACAAGGTGAGAAGCAAACTAATACACTTTTCAAGGAAAGGAGCAAATGTACAAAGATGTAAGAACCATAAGGGACACATTCAACATAACAGAAGTAGTGGGCAGCATTACAGGTTCTCATAGTAGTGCAAACATTTTCACGTGGTACAAATAAAGGGAACTGAAATATAACAGTAAACAATGGTAAGCAAGAGGCAAAACAAGTAACAGTTGTTGAAGGGATAAAACACAGGATGATACAGGCAAAAATACAGTAAATAGTAGAAAAATGGTTATCAGATCTAACTCTGAAAATAAAATCTATAGGATAAAGAGGAGAAGGAGGGCAGGAGGAGACAGTAAGGTAGCATGGTGAGAAGTAGGTAAGGGAAGGAAGGTAGAGTAGCAGGAGTAAGGGAGGACATGTACAGGAGGAAAAGTGAAAAGGTGGAGGACCAGGCAAAAGAAAGACAAGACAGAGGGATTGTGGTACTTTAGACACACCTTTCAGGCCAACATGAATAGACCTTCCAAATTCTGGAAAGTTATTCACGCCCTTTTCCCCCCCCCACTGCCAGCCCCACCCCCTTACTGGAGGCAAATGGCTCACTCCACCACAACCCTCTCATAGACTCCACCGAATTCAATATCTACTTCACTTCCTGTGCTGCAACTCTCCTCGCCTCTCTACCCAAGGCTGCTCCGCCTTGCCCCACTGCAGGGGCTAAGAAATCTCTCGGCCCCAACTCCTTCTTGTTTACAAACATCTCTCCTGCTGAGGCCCTAAACACCTTACTTACCCTCAACCCATCTAAAGACAAATCTCCTGATGGGTTGGACACTAAACTTCTCTACCTTTCAGCATCGTCTGCTATTGCTGCTCCACTTACTGACCTCCTGAACATGTCCTTCGCTGCTACAGCTGTTCCTATGGAGTGGAAACAAGTCATAGTTCTACCCCTGCCCAAAGGAGGTGACCCCTCCTCCCCTGCAAACTACCATCCTATCTCGCTCCTCCCTGCCCTCACTAAACTCCAAGAACACCTCGTGCTCTCCCAGTTCTCCAGTTTCCTCTCTAACTCCAACTTTTTCACGCCCTACCAGTCTGGATTTAGGAAGAACCACTCCACTGCCACCTCCCTCCTAAGACTCTCTGACACTATCCTTTCCGGGATGGACAAAGGCCTAATCGCCTCGGCCATCTTTGTTGACTTAGCTAAAGCTTTCAACACCGTCTCCCATCCCTCCTTCTAATCAGCTACTCTGCTGCTGGACTAGCCGAGTCTGCCACAAACTGGTTCAGTTCCTACCTGATAGGCAGAACCCAATCCGTCAGAATTGCTGATTCCACCTCCCCTCCTCTCCCCATCGATACCGGGGTTCCTCAGGGTTTGGTATTTGGCCCAATCCTTTTTTTTATCTTTCTCAATGACCTTCCACTAATCTGTTCATCTTCCTCCATACACATGTAAGCTGATGACACAGTTCTATTCTAGACCGGCCGCACCCCTGAGGAGGTGACTACCGACCTTCAAGCTGACTTTCATGAAGTCCAGCTCTGGTTTAGCTCTCAGCAACTCTCTCTAAATGCCAAAAAGACAGTCTCCATGACCTTTGGCACCAGGCAGAGACTGTCCAGGCTGACTGCACTCCCAAACTTCCACACCTTCAACGGGACGGTCCTTGAAGAGACTACTACCTTCAAGTACCTAGGGGTTTGGCTTGATCAACACCTCTCATTCTCTGCACACATTGATGCTATCCTGAAGAAACTGCACCCAAAGCTTGGTGCCCTATACAGGAACCGCAGTAGCCTCCCATTACCTGTGTGCCGTGAAATTGTGCAGAAGATGATCTTACCTATTTTTGACTACTGTGATGTAGTCTACAGTTCCGCTCCCAAGTCTACCTTATCCAGGCTGGACCCCCTCTTCAACGCTTTCTGCCACTTTGCTCTTGATGCCTCCCCTCGCTCACATCACTGCGAGCTCTACTGCTCATTGGCATTACCCTCCCTTGGTAATCGATGTCTTCTCCACAATGCTAAATGCGTGTCAAAATTCTGGCTCGGCACATTCCCACTCTACATTACCCCCTCCCTAGCTTCCCCACCATCCCCTACCATGCCCTCAGATCAACTGACTCCCGACTACTGTCAGTCCCTCACCGGCGAACCTCTGCTGCCCAAGCCGCTTTCTCCTACCACCTCCCTCAACTCTGGAACAACCTCCTGCACCAAATTCGGCACTCCTCCTTCATACATTCTCTGTCCACCACCCTATCCAACTTTCTCATGGTAAACTGCACATGCACCTCATACCATCTCCCTACTTCCTTCCTTCCCCTACTCAGCTGCCCAGTCTCCCTTTCTTTCCCCAGTATCATTGTCCCCCCCGCCTACCCCTGCACCCCCTAAGGCCTGAACAGCGGCTTGTTGCTGACATATATCCCCAACAGTGGCACTTCTGCCTCCTATTGCACTTAATTTTGCCATCGTGTTGCCTATGTTCTTATTTCCAAATGTCTTCCTCAATTTGTGTAGCATGGTACTGTATCCAGTGTAATTAAACCATTCTATACCGTACAACTATGAAAAATGTAACCAAAATGTTTATGTAACCTAACTGTCCTCAGATATGTTGTGCTCAGACTGTATAGTGCAAAGCTCAAATTTCATTCTGTCCTCCAGCTGTACCCTCCCCCCAGGTCGCACTGTGAGACAAGCATCTTGTTGCTCAGTGTGCCTTTCCTGGTGAAACATTTAAATAAATAAACTAAATAAATAAGAAAGGAGCTAGAGTGGAGATACAGGAGGGGGGGATAGGGTTTTGGGAGAAGGAAAATCTTGCGGGGCAGGCAAGCCTACAGGACCTAGGGAACAAGGATGGGACTCATACAGAGAGGAATAGGAAAGGATAAGAGAGCATTAGGGCATACAATTTTACCAAAACTATCAGGTGGGGTCAAAACAAGTGCAGGGGCCAGTACGCAATAGATAACAACGAAGCTCATTCTTAAAGCACTGATGGGACCCAGCCAATTTGAGTTCAGGGGGAAGAGTATTCCAGAACTGGGGAACCACATACTGGAAAGCCCCAGTGCCTTTAGTGGTAGAGCATCTTGAAACATGGAGTAGAGGTTTGTCAGCAGACCTCAGTCCATGAGAGACTGAATGGGGAATTAGAAGCTCTGCCAGAGATTTTGGGGCTTTGAGCCTTACAATAGAGTCAGTAAGGGAAACCAGATAATATTGCCTTGATGCTGAGGGGGAGAGCCATCCTAGGTCATCATAAAGCTGATAGCGGTGCTTTAGTCTTGAGGAGGAGGATGCATATCGACATATGTTATTGCATGTGACATCCCCTTTTTGGATGGCGGTTTTCTGAGCACCAGCTAGGATGGGGGCACTGTAGGTTAGGGAAGGTAGTAGTATACCCCTAGCAATGGCTTGTTTAGCAGATGGCATTAGCAAGTAGCCAGACTTGTATGCTGCATCCAGTTTGCAGTTTACAGTCTTGCAGATGGATTGAATGTGCAGGCTGAGATCAAGGGATTGGTTGAGCAAGACACCAAGATAATTAAAAGATGAGACAGTTTCAAGCTTTATACCATCTAGGTCATGAACTGTAAGGGAGGAGGGGCAGCTACGAAGTTTAGGGACCGAGTCAAAAAGCATAACCTTCGTTTTCTTGGCATTTAGACCCAGTTTATGCTTGTACAGCCAGTTCTGAATATTTTTGAAATCAATTGAGAGGGCAGAGTTTAAATTCTCCACTTTGTTATCACTAGTATAAATAACGAGATCATCTGCATACAGGGGAGATGAGCAACTTTTAAGTGCACAAGGGACATTATTTATAAAGAGAGAGAGAAGAGTAGAGGTCCCACGATGGAGCCTTGTGGTACACCCACATTTATTGATGCAACCTCAGATATGGCTGAGTTGAATTTAACTGCATGTGACCTGTCAGATAAATAGCTGCTAAACCAGTGTGCAACCGGAGAGGAGAAACCCAGGCTGAGCAGGCAGGATAGAAGTAAAGGGTGGTCCACAAGGCCAAAGGCCTAGGTAAGGTCTATGAAAACAGCACCAGTAAGTCTACCAGAGTCCATGTTTGAAAGAATATCTGAGGTAAGTTTTAGTAGCGCAGTAGATGTGCTATGGTTTTTCCGGAAGCCATGCTGAGCATCGGAGAGGATACCCCACTTTGAAAGGAAGTCAAATGTTTGTGTAGTGACAGCCTTCTCAAGTAATTTGGACAAGACTGAGAGAATAGCTATAGGTCGGTAATTGTTGATATCTTTTTTGTTCCCTTTTTTGAAAACAGGAGTTATTCGAGCTGCTTTCCAAAGGACTGGGACAGTGCCACTAGACAGGGATAATGTATATATTTTCGCCAATGGGGAAGCTATATAGGCAGCAGCAAGTCTGAATAGGCGAGGTTCAAGGAGGTCCGACCCTACACTAGTATTGTCAGATATAGGTATGAGAAGTCTGAAGATCTCTTGTGCAGTTATTGCCTTAAAATAGAAAGGAGGGGTATGCAGAGATATTTGGGTGATGTAGAGGAGCCAAGTGTCCTGTGTTGCCCTCTGTACTGGGGGTGAGAGGTCTGCGGTGGGAAAGCAGAGGTATACAGGGACAGATCCGAGAACATCTGGTATAAAGCATTTGCAATAGTCTTTGGGTCATTACAGAGAGCCCCATTTAGTATCATATCCTTTGGGGTGTAGGACTGGGAGGATCCCAAAAAGGTCTTGATATGGGCCCAGAATTTCTTGGAGTCTGACGCTGAGCTCACGAGCAGGTCCTGGCAGTATTTACTTTTGGCTAACCTTATATTCCTTTTGCAGAGATTTCTGCAAGCCCTATAGGTGTTAAAATTAGCCATCTGCCCAGTTTGTTTAAAGCGCTTCCATAGCTTGTCCCTCTCACATAGCTCAGTAGCTTACCTCATACACTCCTGGTGATCTTAGGGGCATGCCTAGACTGAATAGCAGTAAATTTGTTGAGAAAGAGGTGCAGAGCCTCTTCTACACTGTCTGTGTGGTAGATATCAATCCAATCTACACATGAAATGTCCTGAAGGAACGCCTTTTCATCCAGTTGTCCAATATTCGTTAAGGTAACATAACGAGGTGGAGGAAATGGCGGGGCTCCAGAAGCCCACAGGCAGAAAATTGGAGTATGGTTGGTTATAGCATCTGCAAGGATCCCAGTTGAGATCACATGCTGAGGCCGGGTTGTAAGTAGCCAGTCTATAAGGGTACCAGTTCTGGTTGGACTAGGAGTCCTAGTCAGTTCAGTAATCATCTGATGTAGGTTGTAGCTGCTAGCCACTGATACCAAGGAGCTATGAGCAGGACCCAGCCAATTTAGGTTAATGTCTCCAAGGATTATAACCTCATTTTGATTTATGTTTGAAAAAGTGGGTACACAAACTGTGACAGCAAAAACTCCAAATTACTGGTTCCATGAAGAGTATTGTAACAGAATGCTGCCCCCCCCCCAAAAAAAAACAATGCAAAATACAGTTTTTCAGATCACTTTTTACTGAGGTACAGTTAAAAATGGACAATGTAAGAAATGCAAATCATGTCTGAAAATAAGAACTTTATAAGCAGTTGCTGATCAGCACAAACTTCCTGTCCCCTTTAACCCTACTGTTACCCACTTTGCTGCTACTAGTCCACTGTTCAGAGGGAGCCCTAGCTAGGTTCCCCACCCGGCACCTGTTCTCCTTTCTCAGTGGTTCCCCTAGCCTCCATTTCTCCCTCAGTCAGTTTAACTTCCACTGTAGATGTCAAGCTTCTGCCCCAGAGCACTGACCCACTCTCTCGTCAAGTGAAGGCCATCACCCCTGAAAAAACTCCTGTTTCAGAAGCCTCCTCAGTCCCCCACAAAGTGGTACCACTCCTCCTGACACCATCCCTTCATCCATCCATTGATCTCCTTAATCACTTCCTTACTTACTCTGTCATTCCCATTTCCCCTGTTCCACAAAAGGGAGGACTTCAGAAAAGGCTAGGAGAGCCAAGTAAGCCTTTAAGTCTGTTCCCCAACCTCTTAAAGTTCTGCTTCACTGCCTCCACAGTCTAGTTCACCAGATCATTGGTACCCAAGAATAACAGGATGCCCAGTTCTTCCTACCCTTTCTCTGATATCCTCCCTATCCAATTTATATTCTAGATGGCTGATATACCAGGAAGGCTTCTGACCATTTCACTCTCCTTCCCCCTGCCCACAACCCTCTCTACTACCCTAATCATTGAGTTCCCTATCACTAAGACTCTCCTAGCTGAATTTCTCCTGTTCACCCCCACAGTGTCACCAAGGTGTTTTGCCCACTTCCCCTGACTGACTCAGGGTTACCCCCCTGATGGAGTCAGGTACCTAAGCCTTCTCCAGAGGTGCAAAGCAATTTGCTGTCTGGATGGTGTGAGATTGGTGGAACTCCATGTGGCTGCCCCAGCTACTCTTCCCCCTCCTCTTCTTCACTACCCTCCAGCCTTCTGGGCCAGTGGACTTTTGGCAGAGTGCGGGTGTGGGGAGTGGACCACAGCTGATCCGGTGCAGCAGCTGAGATATCTCATCTTTTGCTGCTATCAGCTGAGCATGGGGCTCCTCAGTGGTCCTGTAGATGGAACAGTACCCCCTCCTTCAGAGCGTAACCCTGGAGAAGAGCACCTTACAGCCCCCACAACTGGCTGCCTCCCTGCTGTACCTCATCTCCATACAGATCCTATTATAACCCCTAGACCATTGTTGATAACTTGCTTTCCTCTCTCTGCCTGGTACCATTAAACTAGAACCAAAAAGGCTTACTTATGTACGAGTCTTGTTATTTATGGAGTACTTCCTATACCCACTTACTTACTCCTTTAACCTTAGTTAATTCAAATGCTAATATACGTAAATGGGGATTTAAAGATGTCTCTTGGCTGATCAAGAATGTAATCTCATGACTTTTTAATGTTTGAGAACCGCAAAGCGAAGGTGAGCTGTTCTGGAACCCTAAGAAGGCACGAGATGATGATCTTGATCAGTCACCAGAAATCTTGAAAACTCCTTTCACCTTTTATCCCAGTCACATTTTATCAAGCGAATCTTATTTGCATACATATATTTGTGTTTGATCACTACTACTAGAACACTACAAGGAACAGCTGGCAGAATAGATGCTCTAGAAAACAAGAAAGTTAATTATTGTCATTTTTAGGGCTGTGGTGGGTGGAACCCTGCAAACCTCTGCAATTGGAAAAGGGAGACTTTTCTGACTGAACAACAGTGTGGAATTGTCTCACAGTCGCCTTCTTGTCTGTAAAGCACTCCACTCTCTATCTCCATTAGTAGTGGCACTACACTACTTTTCTTCAGTCGGCAGTCACGGCAGAACACGGCACAGTCTACCATGCCCAGGATGGCTGCTGAACTCTACTGTGTATGCTCAGGTAGTTGTGCATGCTCAATACAAGTTGGTAGCCATCTTAGGGATATGGATATATATATATATATTTTTTTTTTTTTCGTTGCAAAAAACTTTGCTAATGCATCAGTTAGGTTTGAAGCAACAAAAAGTAGAAATGAAGTGTACACCCCCCTCACCCTACCAACTCACCCCTGCCCCACCTCCACACACACAACAGCGTTGGGGTGTGCCTTGAGACATCGGCCTAACTCTTACCCCATTCCATGTGTAAGGAAGCTGAGATGGTACAGTATAGGAGAATGGGGTGAGAGTTAGGCCTGACAACCCCAAGGCACACCGTGATGCCTATTGGTGTGTGGAGGGTGGAGGCGGGGTGGTAGGGGTGGGGGTGTTAGGGTATGAAACCTAAACTCCTCATTTCCCTAGTTTTGTTTCTTCAACTGTAACTGATGCATTAATTAAGTTTTTTGCAATGAATTTCCTTGCTTTTTGAGAAAGTGTAATCTTACCCTTATATGTTTGAAGGAGCACAGGGCCCATTGTAGGAGTGCAGGGCCCCCCATCACTCTGTAGTGTGTTGTGGTTGCATCTCCTGGTGGAAGCACAGGGCCCCTTGCATTGCATCTCCTGGTGGGAGCGCAGGGCCCCTTGCACTCCCATCCAGCCATAAGAGTAGAGACATTGTGATGAACCTAGAAACATTTTATTTATTTATTTTATTTATTAAACTCTAGGATTAAAAGTACCTTTCAGCAGAAACTGCTCGTTTACAAAGGTTCCATGTCGGAGGATGGGGGGTAACATACAACAATGGTAAACAATGGTAACAGTCATAACATACAGATTCCTTGTACATAAATAGTGCAGACAATATGTTGAAGAAGAACAACACTAGCTAGCATCTATCGGAAGTCAATGGTGAAACAGTATACCCGGAATTAAGAAGTCAAGTGGAAGCTGGCTGGAAGGTGCCATTGTCAGACCGGGATGAAAAGAGTACGGGGGACAGTGGCCAGTGGCCACTGGTATGAGTGATTCCAAAGAGAGGGATGGGTGGGTGAGGGGGCAAGGGAGAGAGGGAGGGGACTGGTGCCACAAATGCAAGGCTGTGATGGCTGATAAAAGTTCCAACAAGGGTAGAGGGTGATGACCATGGCTTAGGGGAGGCAGTCACAATGTGAGGTAGAGGGGAAGGAGTAGATGCAGTTGCCTTTTAAAGGGGCTTAGCATTGCAGCAGCAAGAGTTTCTTTGTTAAGGGTATTGAACCACCGAGGAGCCCTGTGCATGAAGGATCTCTGACCCAGAGAGGTCCGGCGCCTGGGGACCTGGAACGTCTGGAATTGAAAACTGCGTGTTGGCTGGGTGCAGCTGTTGGTAGTAAGGAGTCTCACCACACCTGGAGGCATGAGTCTAAGAAGAACTTTTCTGGCAATCAGACAGGTCTGGTATTGTATTCTACTAATCAGAGGTAGCCATCCAGCCTTGGTGTAAAGGTCACAGGTGTGCATTAGGCGTTCAGACCTCGTATGAAGTCTACAGGCCTTGTTAAGTGTCACAGCTATCCTCTTAAGGGCAGTAGCGGAGGCAGAGCCATAGATAACTAGACCGTTGTTGACAATTGAGGTAGCAGAGCTGTGGATAGCCAGTCTAAGGACTTCAGAAGTCATACAGTGTTTGTACTTGTGGAGCAGGCCAAGGCGTATGTTGGCAGATTTTGCAACCTTCCCAATGTGCTGGGAGTAAGAGAGTGAGCTGTCCAGGGTGATGCTGAGGTATTTGAACTCGTGAACCTGATCAAGTAAGGTCTCATCTTGATTCTTGATGGTGAGGGGTAGGTGTTTATACTTGCTACGTGCATTGCGAAAGACATGACCTTGGTTTTACTATAATTCATGACAAGTTTGTAAGAGCCAAACCATTTTTCCACCAGGCTGAAATCATGTTGCAGTTGACTCTCAAGTAGGTTAAAGTCCCGGTTGCTAGAGAAGAGGACCGCATCATCTGCGTAGAGTAGTATCCTCTGTTGGCAGATGCCAGGGAGGTTGTTAAGGAAGAGAGTGAAGAGTAATGGGCCCAGTATTGGCCCCTGAGGGACACCCGAGAGGACTGGCTTTTCAACGGAGGAGACTCCAGCAATTTTATCACTTTGAACTCTCTCCCTAAGGTAGCTAGCAAACCAGGGCAGTGCATCCTTGGAGAGCCCAAGAGCAGTCAGTTGTCTGAGTAGGAGGGGGTGGTTAACTGTATCAAAGGCCTTTGTCAGGTCAATGAATATGGCCTCCCTACAAAGTCCTTGGTCCAAGGCGTCATGGATACAACCGATGAATTCCAACAATGCCATGGTGGTACTGTGCCCTTTACAGAAGTCATGCTGCTCGGGGCACTGAATATTATGTTTTTCCAGGAACTCTACAAGCTGATCAGAGACTATACGTTCAAGTGCTTTGTATAGTGGGGGGAGGATGGAGATGGGCCTATAATTGGTTTGCAGTGACTTGTCTCCACTCTTATGCACTGGTGTGATGGTAGCCTTTTTCCAGAGTGATGGTAACTGGCAATACCTTAGGGAGAGATTGAAGATCATTGTCAGGGGTTCAAGGATCTCGTCTAGAACTAGTGTGAGCAGCTTTAAGTCGAGTGAGTCACCACTATAGCCAGTTTTGCTGATAGCCTTACAAATATACAGTAGGTTCTGGCTGAGTGCATTGGGATCCTTTTGAAGAAGAACTGTGGAGCTGAGTGTGCTTGGGATGCTGTGGCAGTGGTGGAGTTGGTGGTGGGAGCATCGAAGAAGTCAGGTGGGAGGACACTGCTCAGGTTGGAGAATGCACTGATGAATGTATTGGTGATGGTATCTAGGTCCAACGTAGGAATGCCATCAGTGTTGAGCATGGTGGGTGGAAACTTGGAGTCTTTGCCAGTAAGGTCCTTAAGGTTGTTCCAGAATTTTTTCCCATCCCCCCACGAGTTGGAGAGTGCTTCTCTAAAGTATTTGCTTTTAGCCAGCCATATAGCACGAGTGCAGCTATTTCTTGCTTGTTTGTATTTTTGAATGTCTGCTTGGGCAGCTGTGGCTCGAGCACAGTGCCAGAGGTGGTTCCATTGTTTGAGCTGCGTGATAATCTCAGTGTTTATCCAAGGGTTAGATCCACCTTTAACCTTCATTTTTTTTTGCAGTGCATGGATATCACAAGCCTCAGTGAATCGGCTGATAAACAGATCTAGTGCTTTGTTTACGTCCTTGAATGAGTCTATTTTTGACCAATCTAGACTGCTTAGATGGGATTTTAGTAGTTGTAGGTGTCCCTTCTTGAGTACCCTGGCATGTATTATTTTGGTGGGGGGGGGGCTTGATGTAGTTATTAGCCCAAGTGCAGATGATGGGCGAATGGTCACTTAAGGAGTCAGGGAGAACCACTACCATAGAGATTCTTTCAGGGTGGTTGGACAGAATCCAGTCAATAAGGGTGTTGGTCCCTGTCCTGTAGTTACACCTTGTAGGAGAGGGGACTAGCTGTGTGAGATGTTGTGCTATAACTGCATCCTTGTAGGTGCAGGCCTCGGGTGCAAGCCAGATGATGTTAAAATCTCCCATGATGACGGACTCTGAGTTATGGCGTAGACCCTTAAGACATTCCATGACATTATAGAAACCATTAGCCAAGTCCTTTGGGGGGATGTAAACGGAGACTATAGTGAGGTTTTTGTTGTGGGCCCCGAGGAGAACTTTGATAGCGAGGACCTGAGATGTTGATCCCGGGTTAGAAAGAGGGATGGCATGTCCCATGAGTGTATCCCTTAGGTAGATGCCACAGCCACCACCCAGCTTAGAGCTCCTATCCTGCCTGAAAATCTTGTATCCGGGAATAGCGACTGCACTATCAGGGATCTTTGGATTTAGCCATGTTTCAATGACAGAGAGGATGTCAGGATTGTATTGCCGAATCCAGGTTTGGAGGTTATCGAGTTTACTGAGGAGGCTACAGATATTGATGGACGCCAAGGTAAGAGACCCTGACTTCCGGTTCTGGCGGTAAGCAGATGGTCCAGTAGGGCCTTCGTTAGGGTGAATGTTTCCGGAGAGCAGCAGTAGCAGTAGGAGAACTCTCAGAAGGGAGGTTTGAAGTATTTTGAGGGCTTGTTTGCTGGATATTCTTCTTCACGCCTGCATGTTGAGGCAATGGTGTGAGTCTGGCTTATACAGAGAGCTGTTAGTACATATATGTTCCCTTGGGGGCTATACCCTTTGTGCTTCAGAATGAAGCTAGTGTGCCAGATTGGGGAGCTGAAAGGCACAGAGTTATTAAACTGGATCCCAGTGGTCTTAATTATTGTGTAGTGCAGAGCTGGGGTTGGTATGAGCTGGCCTTGGGAATGGGGGGTTGTAGTCACTTGATGGGTGAGGCAGTGCAGCACAGTCATCACAAAAACTAGCAGTGTTGGATGTAGGTTAAAAGCAGCCATATCAAGGGGAAAGTGGGAGACACAGTTAGACTCAGAGAGGGCACTGTTTGGGAGGGAAATAGGGAATTTCAGAACATTAAGGAATCAGCAGAGACCAGTAGGATGGGTGCGTTAGAGAGTGCTGCTTCTGATAGGTGAAGCAGCCCAGGTGGGAGGGGCGTCAGTGTATTTAAAGGAGGTCTGGGAGGGGGAGGTGGGGGTGGGAGAAAAAAACAGGTCTGAAAGGAGACCCAAAGTAGCACAAGTAGTATGAGAGACAGACTTTAGGCAGCAGTCCGTGGGCACACCAATGTCTGAGGAGCAAGAGCTGTTCCGACCAATCACGGACCACTGGCAGTAATGCAGCACCAATTGCAGAGCAGCCGCTGAGTGTGGAGCTCGTAAAGAGTTTGGCACTAGTACCTGGTAGCGGGATCCGATGTGGAGTTCCAGGGAGATGGGCAGAGTCTGCAGAAGGAGTCGGCATGGCGGCTGTTGAGCGCCGCTTTCGGCGGTGACGCCTAAGATTTCCCCTGGAGTCCTGGTAGCAGAATCCGATGTGGAGTTCCAGGGAGGTTGATGGCAGATAAGGACTGCAAGACCCAGCCAGTCTGCCCATTTTTTCTACCATATGAATGTGCCATAGCCCTTTACTCTGTCAATAGCCTATTTATTCATACTCATCTGTATTGCTCCCTTATGCCTAGCCCATGCCTGTCTGAAGCTCTGCACTGTATTCATATCCACCACTTCCTGAGGTAGGCCGTTCCATGCATCCACCACCCTTTCTGTGAAAAGAACTTCCTCACATTACCACTTAATTGGCCTCCCTCTAATCTCATGCTGTGTCCTCTTGTCCTGCTATTTTTCTTATATTGAAACATGTTAGACTCTTTCACTTTGTTAATGCCCTTAAGATGTTTGAATGTTTCGATCATATCACTTCTCTCCCTCCTTTACTGTAGGGTATACATATTGAGCTCCGTTAATCTGTCCTCATATGTTTTCTGATGCAATCCCTGCACCATTTTGTTGCCCTTCTCTGGCTGCCTCCATTTTGTTAATGCCCTTGTGCAGATGTGGCCTCCAGTACTGCACACAGTACTCCAGATAGGGCCTAACCAGTGTCTTGTAAAGAGGGATTATTACCTCCCTCTTACGACTTGTGATACCCCGACTAATACACCCCAACATCCCTCTAGCCTTACCTACTGCTTTAGTGGTCTTCAGGTCATCTGTGATGATGATGATGCCCAAGTCTCTTTTTTTCTCTTGTGATTGCCAGCAACTTCCCTCCCAACCTATAGGTAGCTTCAGGGTTTCTCTTCCATCTGTGTATGATCTTGCACTTCTTTGCATTAAACCCCAGTTGTCACTCTTCAGACCATTTTGCCAGTTTTTCCAGATCTCTTCTCATTCTGCCCACCCCATCTGGATCATCTGCTCTGTTGCAGATCTTGGTGTCATCTGCAAACAGGCAAACCTTACCCTCCAGTCCATCTGCAATGTCACTGATGAAGATATTGAAGAGGACTGGTCCCAGGACTGTCCCTGAGGTACCCCACTTGTGACTTGCATCTCTTCTGAATGTATATCATTTACCACCACTCTCTGTTTTCTGCCCACCAACCAGTTTGCCACGCAGTTGACCAACTTCTGACCCACCCCGTGCCTACCCAGCTTATTAATCAATCTTCTGTGTTTAACAGTATTGAAAGCTTTGCTGAAGTCAAGGTAGGTGACATCAACTGCTCCCCCTTGGTCCACTACTCTGGTTACCCAGTCAAAGAAATCTATGAGATTTAGTTTGACAGGACCTTCCTGTTGTAAACCCATGCTGTCTTGGATCCTGTGCTACTATGGATTCCAGGTGTTGCACTATCCTTTCCTTAATGAGTGCCTCCAAAATCTTGCCCACTATTGAGGTAAGACTGACCGGTCTGTAGTTCCCTGCCTCCTCCCTGCTTCCACTCTTGTGGAGCGGGATCACATGAGCCCTTCTCCAGTCTTCTGGGACCTCTCCTGTGCTCAGAAACTCACTAAACACTTCTGCTAATGGCTCTGCTAGTTCCATCCATATCTCCTTTAGTACCCTGGGAGGTATGCCTATCTTCTCCCTGTTGGACAGCAGGGCCCTCTGGGCTCTGTGCTCCCAGTACTGCATAATGGAGGGCCCTGCACTCCCATTACTGCAAAATGGTACTCATATGTGGGAGAGCAGAGCCCCCACCTACCCATAAGTGTAGAGACACAGCGCAGACCTAGCGATATTCCAAGTAATCCTTGTGATGCAAATAGCGCAATATCTCAGTAACCATAGCAACATTGATAAAAATTCCACTGCAGTTGTAATCATGGCCTGGAAACCTGCACACATGTTCAGTACACAAGCTGAATTTAGCGAAAAATCCGTATCTTAAATCGTTTTCGAGATACAGGCGCAGAAACCTACTGCGTTCCACCACAGTGTTATCCTATGAGAAATTTCCAAACTTCCAAATGTTATAACTATGGAAGCAATGCACATTTATCACCAAACCAGCAACAGTCACATCTGTGGGGCATGCTCTTTCTACTATGAAAATGCTAGCCCTTAATTTGAAACCATTTCTTTGCAGTGAAGTGGCAAAGAAACAGTAAACCTTAGAAATCCCTTTTCGTGAGTGTCAAAATCCTTTTTGGTGAGCCGAATCCCTTTATGCGAAGTGTCAAATCCCTTTTCGTGATTGTGGGACCAGATGGCCCTGCCAGAAATCCTTTTGGATTTTGTCACCTTGCAAAAAGGGATGCAGCTCGCAAAAAGGGATTTTGACAGCTCACGAAAAGGGATTTGAAAAATGAATCCCTTTTCGTGAGGTGTCAAAATCCCTTTTCGAAAGCCAAATTCCTTTTTGCGAGGTGTCAAAATCCCTTTTCACATTGCGAAAAAGGGATTACCCGCAGGGCCATCTGGTCTGACAACCCAATCTCTTTTCGTGAGCTAAAATCTTTCACAAGGTGTCAAAAACCCTTTTCGCATTGCAAAAAGGGATCGGAAGCGAGTCGCGAAAAGGGATTTTAAAAATCAAATATAAACAGTATGGGACCCCAGTAAAGTAAACCAAAGGCATAGGTCTGTAGAGGACATCCACATGAACAAAATACATACTTGGATATCTGCAGAAGAGATCCCTGGCTAAAGTTATAACATTTTGTTTGAACAAGAAAAATGAAAACAAGATGGCAGCTTGTGAAAAGGGAATTTTTTTTTCACGAAGAGGGATTTTATGATCCCTTTTTGTGAGCTGTCAAAATCCCTTTTCATGAGCCATAAATCCCTTTTGTCCTATTCAGCTATCTAAGAGACTGAACTGAGCATGCTCAAAACCTGAAATGTCAAAATTCAATAACTTTTGAACATATTAATATTTTTTCAACATACCAATGCTGGCTTATTCTTTTGGGCAAGCCCATTCTACCCTGCAAATGTCAGCCCAAAATTACAAACAGTATGGCTACAGCCTAATGAGGAAAAAAACAGGCGAAAAAAAGTGACTTTTACAGTTTTGTCATTATGCGCTGCACAAAAACTGCAAATCCGATCCAAATGAAACTTCGTATGTCAAGAGATCTACCCCACGGGACAGGGCATACCATATTTTGTGCAAATCTGTTGAACGGTCATTATTAAAGTGTAAAATTTGAGGTTTAAACTGCCTACTCAACCCTAACTATAGTGGTGCTAGTGCGCCACTATATACATGTATATATATATATATAATCTCTATATATGAGAGCGAGAGAGTTAGAGCTTATCATCCTGCCCAAATGACCCTCCCTCTCAGTGCCCCCCTCAAAATATAACAGTGACACTGGGGGTGCCAAATCCCCCAGTGCCACGATTATCAATCCTCTTTCTTTTTTTAGTACCCCACGTCGACTTCCACACATGCATGGTTATTTGTGTGTGTGTGTTTTATATATATATATATATATATATATATATATATATATATAATCTCTTGCCCACCTGGTCTTCCCTCTCAACACCCACTACCCCACTCCTCCCCCCAGAAATGTAACAGTGACACTTGGGGGGTGCACAATCCCCCCAGTGCACAAATCCTCTGTACTTTTTTTTTAATCTGTAAAAAGAAAATTGTCCATCAGTGTCTTTAGCGGCCATTACAGTCTCTCCACCTGATCCTCCCACTCAGCACACACCACCTTGTCCCCACCAAGCCCTTACTTACCCATCAGGTAATCCTCTCTGGACTGCAGAGTTATCTTCACTCTTCAAAGCCAGACTGCGAACTGAAGAAACAGTTCAATGTATTTCAATGGTGTTTTGAACTTACTGGCATAACTTTGCCATTTTTGGCCCATATTTTCAACATGCCTTTTTGGGACCCTGCCTCATGAACAATTGCACTGACATTAGGCAAATCTCTCGCGAAAGGTGATTTTGGAGTCCCTGCGTGAAATCACCTTTCGAGCAGGAGTTGAACATTTTCTCTGCCATTGTTCATGAGGTGGGGGTCATAAGAAGGCTATGTTGAAAATGTGGTGTAAAAATATTAAAAAACAACAAAGTTATGAGCCTACGTTAAATTTTGCGAATGCAGGCTCGTTACTTTGATCATTTTCTAAATTTTGACCCCAAATTTACAACATAGCCATATCTTTACAGCACCTCATGAATGCGACAGCTGTCATTTTTCAAATCCTGGACAAAATGTTTTTTTTTTACATCCCGAAAGGTGATTTCGCAGTCCCTGCATGAAATCATCTTTCAGACAAGAGCTGAAAATTTTCTCTGGCCTTGTTCATGGGGTGGGATCGTAAGAAGACTATATTCTAAATTTGGTGTAAATTTTTTTTAAGTTATGAGGCTATGTTGAATTTGCAAACACAGGCTCGTAAGTTTGGTAATATTCAATATTTTTACCCCAAATTTTCAACATAGCCATTTCTTTACATCACCTCATGAATGTTATAGCTGTCATTTTTCAACTCCTGCCCAAAATGTACTTTTGCATCCCGAAAGTTGATTTCACAATCCCTGTGTGAAATCACCTTTAGGCCAGGAGTTGAACATTTTCTCTGCTCTTCTTAAATTCTTCATGAGGCAGGGTCATAACAAGGCTATGTTGTCAATCTGGTGTAAAAATATTACAAAACATCAAATTTATGAGCCTACATTACATTTTGCAAATGCAGGCTCGTAGCTTTGGTAATTTTCAATATTTTTGCCCCAAATTCCTCAGCTGTAGCCCTATCAACTCTGGCCAGAATTTGTTCTATATTGGATCTGATTGTGTGGCAAATTCTACTGAACCCCCCTCTGTACACACACACATGCAGAGTAAAGAAACCACGATCTACCCCATATCACTTTTTAATATGAGTGCCTCCTTGTCAGTTTGTTAGTCACAGCCCTAATCTCAGTGCTCCATTCTCCATGCTTAGCTTTATGGCCCCAAAGCACCCCCACCATACATATTCTCCTCCCCTCCACACCACACACACGCACACACACATACACACACACACACACACACACACTCAACAGAAACTCAAAAGACATAAGTCATAAACACTGAGTAACAGAGGACAAGCACAAGGTCATAAACTCATTTTTTATGTTTGCTTGCACGCATGTGCAAGAAACATAGTGCCATCATCCAAGTTTTCAGAGGTGTGGCAGCCCTCTTTCAATTCAGTCAGTGTGCTTGCAGGCATGGCCGCAGTTCTCCAATGGCTGCTGGAGCTGTCTATGACAGCAGTCGAAAATGCAGTGGAGTACAGTTGAAAGGGGGAGCTATGCTTCAGTGAGCAGCGATAAGATATCGCCTGCTCATGCGCGCTCCCCCTACACACACACACGCACACATACTGCGTGCTCGCCCCCCCACGCACACACTGTATATCCGACGGGGTGCCCAATCTCCCGTCGGTTGTGCTGTGCTCCCCCCAACAGAGTTCCACATGCCACGCTGGGTGCCCACCCCTGCATGGCTATACATCGTATAGCCGACGGGGGTGCCAATCGCTATCGGCTCCACTGCTCTCCCCAGACAGTAAAGGGTGCCACGCTGAGGAGCACCCCAGCGTGGCAACAGATGCTATCGCCAACAGAGTGCCCAATCCCATCGGCTCAAGCCCCCAAATGGCCATCCTTGTGCCACGCTGAGGAGCCACCCAGCATGGCAAACTTCCTCTTGTCGTCATCCTTTTTAAAAAAACCCTGAAACACAAAACTGTTCCTCCTGTCTCTGCCCCACCCGCGCCCACCCACTGCGCACCCTGCCTCCCCACCCCCATCACCCCATACTTACCTCTGGACTCCGGTGATGATCTTCGGTGAACCGGGAACATGTCTGCACTCTTCAAAGCCGACCGCGAACTGAGGAAATGCCGGTAAGCTGTATAATGGGATAGATAAGGGTTTTTCAACTTTGCTGCATATCTCAGGCATTTTTGGATTTTTGCACCAAATTTTCAACATGGGGTTTTTGGGACCCCTTCTCATGAATGCTCTCACTGTCATGGCGTTAATTGGGCCTGAAGGGTGATTTCGCAGTCACTGTGCGAAATCACCTTTCAGGACAGAATAATGAAATGACACTGCCACTGTTCATTAGGTGGGCTCTAAAAGCCTATGTTGAAAATTTGGTGAAAAACTCATGATTTTACAAGCGTCGCTATGCAGTTCCTACACAGGCTTGCAAGTTGCGAATTTTCAATATTTTCACTCCAGATTTTCAACATTGCCATTTTACCACACCTCCTTATGAGCAGTACAGCTGTCATTTTCATCTTGCCCAAAACATGTTTCCACCCATGTAGCCCACAATGGCGCAGTCGGTGTGCGAAATCAATGTATGGGACACATTAAGAAAATCACAGTGACACTGTTAATGAGCAGAGGTCTTAAAATGGCTATGTTGAAAATTTGTTGAAAAAAGTCCTAAAAATGACTGTTTTATGAGTGTGTGTTGCGCAGTTCCTACGCACGCTCGTAAGTTTGTGAATTTTCAATATTTTCACTCCCAATTTTCAACATTACCATTTTATTACACTTCCTTATGAATGGTATAGCTGCCATTTTTCACATGTTGCCCAAAATGTGTTTCCGCACATGTAGCGCACAATGGTGCAGTCAGTGTGCGAAAGCAAAGTTTGGGACACATTAAGAAAATCACAGTTACAGTGTTCATGAGCAGAGGTCTTAAAATGGCTATGTTGAAAATTTGGTGACAAAAGTCCATAAAATGACTGTGTTACGAGTGAGCATTGCGCAGTTTCCACGCACCCTCTTAAGTTCATGACTTTGTAATATTTTCAGTCCAGATTTTCACCATTGGCATTTTTCCACACTTCCTTATGAATAGTACAGTAGTCATTTTTCACGACATGGCCAAAATGTGTTTTCACATTTTCAGCGCAGAGATGCGTGGTGGCTGTGGGAAATCATTGTCGGGACAGATAAAGAAAATCACAGTGACACTGTTCATGATCAGAGGTCCCAAAATGCCTGTGTTGACAATCTGCTGCAAAAAATCCCCAAACTAATTACATTACGGGTGTGCGTTGCACAGTTTCTATGCATGCTCGTGACTTCACCAGTTTTTTTAATATTTTTACTGCAGATTTGCAACATTGCCATTTTTTACATCTCCCCATGAACAGTACAGCTGTCATTTTTCACATCCTGTTCGGAATGTGTTTTTGCACCTATGCTGCTAAATGCCGTAGTCACTGTGCATATGCAGCTTTCGGCTAACAAACTGATATTGCCACTGTTCATGAGGTGGGGGTCACAAAAATACATGTTGAAAATTTGGAGTGAAAATACCAACGAATGCCTGAGGTGTTAGGGTTTCCAACCATAATGCCCCGCCCTGTAGAGAATGACAGGCATCAGGGGTGTGACTTGGGATTCTTGCCTGTAATGCTCATACCATTCCACACCCTGCAGCCAGTGAGAGGCATCGAGGTATGCCTTGGACTCTTCGGCCCCAATGTTCACCCCATTCTCCTATACCGCACCCATCTCACCATATTTCTTGATGGAATGGGGTGCGCATAATGGCCAAAAAACCCAAGGCACACTGTGACACTTGTCAGTGTCTGCAGGGTAGGGTGTGGTGAAATGGCGTGGCCGTTATGCCTGACGACTGTTATACCTGTGTGGTATAGGTTTTGTGACCCCCACCTCATGAACAGTGGCAATATCAGTTTGTTAGCCGAAAGCTGCTTATGCACAGCGACTACGGCATTTAGCAGCACAGGTGCAAAAACACGTTCCGAACAGGATGTGAAAAATGACAGCTGTACTGTTCATGGGGAGGTGTAAAAAATGGCAATGTTGCAAATCTGCAGTAAAAATATTAAAAAAACTGGTGAAGTTACAAGCGTGCATAGAAACTGTGCAACGCACACCCGTAATGTAATTAGTTTGGGGATTTTTTACAGCAGATTGTCAACACAGGCATTTTGGGACCTCCGATCATGAACAGTGTCACTGTGATTTTCTTTATCTGTCCCGAACAATGATTTCCCACAGCGACCACACATCTCTGCGCTGAAAGTGTGAAAACACATTTCGGCCATGTTGTGAAAAATGAGAGCTGTACTGTTCATAAGGAAGTGTGGAAAAATGCCACTGGTGAAAATCTGGACTGAAAATATTACAGTCATGAACTTACGAGGGTGCGTGGAAACTGTGCAATGCTCACTCGTAACACAGTCATTTTATGGACTTCTGTCACCAAATTTTCAACATAGCCATTTTAAGACCTCTGCTCATGAACAGTGTCACTCTGATTTTCTTAATGTGTCCCATACATTGATTTCGCACACCGACTGTGCCATTGAGCGCTACATGGGCGGAAACACGTTTTGGGCAAGATGTAAAAAATGACAGCTGTACTGCTCATAAGGAAATGTAATAAAATAGTAATGTTGAAAATCTGGAGGAAAATATTGAATTAAACTTATGAGCTGCTATTGTGAGAACTGCTAATACACGCCATAAACAGTCATTTTTAGGATCAGCTAATTCAAATTTTCAACATAGCCATTTTAAGACCTCTGCTCATGAACAGTGTCACTGTGATTTTCTTAATGTGTCCCATACATTGATTTCGCACACCAACTGCGCCATTGTGCGCTACATGGGCGGAAACACGTTTTGGGCAAGATGTGAAAAATGACAGCTGTACTGCTCATAAGGAGGTGTGGTAAAATGGCAATGTTGAAAATCTGGAGCGAAAATATTGAAAATTCGCGAACTTACGAGCGTGCGTAGGAACTGCTCATAAGGAAGTGTAATAAAATAGTAATGTTGAAAATCTGGAGTGAAAATTTTGAAAATTAAGAACTTATGAGCGCATGAGAACCGCGCAACACACATACCGTCAAACAGTAATTTTAGAATTTTTCCACCAAATTTTCAACATAGGCTTTTGAGAGCCCACCTTATGAACAGTGGCAGTGTTGTTTCCATTACCAGTCCAAAAGGTGATTTCGCAGTGACTGCAAAATCACCCTTCAGGCCTGATTAATGCCATGACAGTGAGAGCATTCATGAGAAGGAGTCCCAAAAATCCCATGTTGAAAATTTGGTGCAAAAATTCCAAAAAATGCCTGAAATATGCAGCAAAGTTGAAAAAACCCTATCTATCCCATTGTACAGCTTACCGGCATTTCCTCAGTTCGCAGTCAGCTTTGAAGAGTGCAGACATGTTCCCGGTCCACCGAAGATCGTCTCGCTGGAGTCCGGAGGTAAGTATGGGGTGGGGGGTGTGGGGAGGCAGGGTGCGCAGTGGGTGGGCGCAGGTGGGCTGGGTGAACACCGAGGGAACGTTTTCTTCTTTACAGGTTTTTTTTTTTAACAGGAAGATGACGCAGGATGCTTGCCACGCTGGGGTGGGCTCCCAGTGTGGCAGCTAAAAGGCTGTTTGGGGGGGCTGGAGTCAATGGGGGATTGGGTACCCTCATCGGCCATACAGACTTGTGCCACGCTGGGGTGAGCTTCCAGCGTGGCAGCTGTAAGGCTGTTTGGGGAGGTTTGGAGCCAACTGGGGATTGGGAACCCCCATCGCCCATATGGATGTGTTGCCACGCTGGGGTGTGCACCCAGCATGGCATCTGGAACTCTGTTTGGGGAGGAAGCGCAGCACAGCCAATGGGGGATTGGGCACCCCTGTCGGCTATACAGTGTGTGCAAGAAGTGGCACAGTATGCGTAAAGGCAGGTGTGTAAGGGGGAGCACGATGAGCAGGCGATATCTTATCACTGCTCACTGAAGCGTAGCTCCCTCTTTCAACTGTGTGCCACTGTATTTTCAACTGCTGTCATAGACAGCTCCAGCAGTGATTGGAGAACTGTGACCATGCCTGCAAACACACTGACTGAATTGGAAGACGCTGACACACCTCCAAAAACTCGAATGATGGCACTATGTTTCTTGCACATGCGTGCAAGCAAACATAAAAAGACTTGCTTTATAAAACAAATAACAAGCAGCATTTTCTTTTCAAGACTTATGAAAAACTTAGGGCTTGATTCTCAGAGGGCCCTTAGATTGATGTAAGCTGCTGATAAAGGCAGCTTGCGTCAAAACCTGGTGCACCAGGGACCCTGCCGGCAGCAAAGTCTCGTGGCTTGTGGCAACCCTGGCAGTGCACCAAACAGACGGCACATCCTGAGGGTCTACCACAAGCTGTGAATTGGCTGTGCGCTACTTTAGCTAGTCTGTGGTGGCTAGCAGACCCCCTCCTCGGCACCGATGTCCCCTAAATGAATGTATTAAATAAAACCCTGGTGGTCTAGTGGCTCCCCTCCCTGATCCCAATGTCCCTGAAATGAATGTTTGAAACAAACTCTTTGGTGACATAGTCATCCCCCTCCCTGATCCCAATGTCCCTGAAATGAATATGTGAAACAAACCTTGTGGTGGTATAGTGGTCCCCCTCCCTGCTACCCAACGTCCCCAAAATTGTTTGAAACAGACCCCATGGCGGTATAGTTGCCCCCCTCCCTGGTCCTCGATGTCCCCAGAATGAATGTTTGAAACAAACCCCATGGTGGTATAGTGGCCCCGTCCCCAATCCCAGACATCCCCGAAATTAATGTATTAAAAAAACCCTGGTGGTCTAGTGGACCCCCCACTGGGCAGTGCTCTACCACGCCACTCCCCCCATTCTGTAACCGAGCCAGTGACTGGCACAGCCCTCTGCTCACCACCATGGCCAGCTGCTGACTGAGCTCTCAATGAGCGCATACTGTGAGCCAGCCTGTTTACTAGCTCTGAGTTGTCTTTTTATTCTTGTATTTTAACTTGTTACGATCACTGTTTTAGATAGTTAAATAGTTAAGGTTGAAGAAGTGAGGAAGATTAGGGTGTATTGTGCTTTTTCAGGTCGACTTTTTCAACTGTCCAATAGCTGGGATCTCCAAAATTAAATGGCCGTTTTGTAGTGTGGCAGGCTGCATTTGTTTTGGTCGATCCGGTCGGTGCGAGTTTTAGTATTTTTGGCCCGTTGCTTTTTAACCCTGCTCTGCTTGGAATACGCTCATATGTTATAGTGAGCGCTTTCGTTTGCTGCCTGTGGTGAGTTTTGTAAGTCGGGGCAGATTTCTTGGGCTGTTAATAGAGCAGAGGAGCCCTTTTTAGCTGATTGTGTTGCAAGCAAACACCGTTTGTTAACGGTAGCCGGTACATCATAGTCGTTGGAGGAAGTTGTGGAGCCTGACATTCTGGAGTAAAATCTACACAGGGGAGAGTGAACTTCATGACCTGGGATTAAGGACTGTTGGAGGTCATGAGTGCTGAAATTTTGCCACTGCTTCCTATTACAAAGACATGTTGGAATCCTCAGACTTTTGTATTGGTCAAGGTTTTTGGTACTGGAGTTACTGGTGTGGGGTGAGGCTGTTTGTGGCCTTGGGTGCTTGGGGTTTTGCTGCTGGAACCTTTGCTGGAGGGCATGGGTTTCAGCGGTAAAATAGGTCAGAGGATTATTCCCTGAGTCATCAGAGGGCCACTTCAGCTCTGCTCCTTACTAGCTGGCTTTAGTTTTTGCACCATTATACTACAGCTGTTTCTGTTTGACTGTGGTCATGGAAGAGGTTGTTCCTGTGAAGCTAACCGGGTGGCTGGGTGTGGGTTCGGTCGCCTCCCTGGTGGGGACTGGGGTACTGTGGCTGGAGAGTTGCTGGGCCTCGGCCCCATAAGGTGTTCCTCATTAGGAGCTGGTGGGTTCCTTTTGGGGGTCCCGATTATCCTGGTGAGGCTGCCCTGCCCTGCCTGGGTCACTTGGTAAGGCTTTATTCTGTGTGACCTTCTGTGGATTGGGCCTTTACTGGGCTCCTATGTATCTAGACTATATATGAAGAACTGCTCCTGAGTATTGGTGGTTTGCTTATCTCATTTTGGTTTTTGGACTCTGACTTTGTGAGAGAGTTTTCTTTAAGCATTGTTGCACAAAATACTGTTGATTGAAGAACTGCCAGAGTGAGAGTCTGGTGTTTTCATTGGACATTTTATTATCTGCTTGCTGGGGGTGAGAGCCTCTGTATAGCAGACTTGCAGTTGGATTAGTGACTGAATCTATCTCCTAATTTATCTGATGTCTTCATCCTGACTTGAGGGGGCTTTTTATAGTATTTATTTGAGGGTTATTTTTGGGTTTGTTTTAGTTTATTTTGTGGGTGGGGTGTTTTTTTGCTTTTATTTTTATTTTATTTTATTTTTAAGCAATTTTAGTGGTTTGGGTTATTTTGTTTTATTTTTTGCTTTTGATTAGAATTGCTTGAAACAAGTACTGCCAGAATGTGTTGGAGTCCTACCTCCATGGTCGTGCACTATTCGCCCACTGCTCTCCATGCTCTCCATCCCTTTTTCCTTCCCCCACTGCAGGTTACAACATACCAGCACTGTAGGGTGCTGGGTATTGCTCGTAAGGGGAGGAGGGGGACTGGGGGGTGCGAACAGTGGAAGGTGAATGAACAGGGTCATCACATTGGGGTTGTGAGATCCAGGAGAAGCCCTGGGGTGAAATGGAACCAAGAACGTGGTTTGCCATGCTTGGTTTCCATACCCAAGAGCACCACCAACATTGGTGGGCTCGTGGTTCGGCCGGCTCTGGAGGTTCATCCAACTCGGGTGGTGTTATGTAATGCCAGGTCCATTAAAAACAAGACTGCAATTGCTGCAGATCTTGTAAGAATGGTGGACCTGGCTTGCATCACTGAGACCTGGCTGGACAAAAACTCTGGTCCCATTCTGGAGGCTTTAACTCCAGCCACATATTCGGTGATTCACCGCCCAAGATTGGATCATGAGGGGGGTGGCGGTCTGTTTTAAGTCCAAACTTAACCTTACGAGTGTACCAGTAGAGGAGACAGAGTCATTTGAGTGTACCGTGGTAGCAGGTGTAGGTTGTAGGATCGCCCTCATCTACCATCCACCAGGAGATGAGAAGCGTTTCCTTCAGGAAGTGGCGGACTTTGTCATTGACATGGCATTTGAGTCGCCCAGACTGATGGTTCTGGGTGACTTCAACGCCTGGGTTGATGAAGAACTCTCGCCGTTTGGACAACACTTCCTCCAGTTAATTTAATCTCTGGGTCTGACACAGGTAGTTACCACTGCTACCCATAAATATGGTCACTCTCTTGACTTAGTCTTCCTCCTGGGGATCGAGGCCTCAAATGTGGGAGTGGAACCAGTTGGATGGTCCGACTACTACACTGTGGGGTTTAATTTTAACACCCCCCTTCCCCTTCATAGGCCTACCCCTGTGGAGATGGTCGCGTACCACCCTTTACGGGATATCAATTCTGAAGGCCTGGCAGTGGTGCTTGACCTATCATCCCTTCCAGTAGCAAACAGTGACCCAGAGGCCCTTGTGGTAGCCTATAATACAGATATTTCGGCGGCCCTGGATGTCATTGCTCCAGTCCATGTTCATCTGCTCTCCCTTCGCCCTCAGTCTCCTTGGTTTGATGGTTAGAGTGTTGCTGGTGGAGATCCTCCTTTGTGGCCGACTACCTTAAATTGATAGAGCATTATCAAGCCTATCAATCCGCTGTCTCCCATAAGAAGGCAGAATTCCGGTCCAGGGAGATTGCTGTTGCTCAGAATCGACCAGCTCAGCTCTTTTGCACTGTGGACAGACCGTGCAACCCAGCCTGCCTACAAGTGCAGATGGATGATAGGGGTTTCTGGAACACAAGGGGGGGAAGGCCTCGGCACCCAACTAGGGATCTGAGGTTCTAGCAGACTCGATAGACCGTAAGGCCTAATCTGCTGGCAAATAGTATGTTAGTATGTTAGTAAGTTGAGTGCGATGACCTTGCCCAATTCTTTGCAAATAAGGTGGCCGACATCAAGGCGGCGCTCCATCCAACACACTCTATGGGTGTTGCTCTGGACCAGCGTGAGGCTGCTGCCCCTCAGTTATCCTGGAGTACCTTCGACCAACTGGAGTTCATGGATGTCATGCAGATTGTCCAGGGTATGCGCCCTACATGCTGTAGTTTGAATCCAGAACCGACTTCCTTTATTTTGGGTTGTATTGATATCATCGGTCCGGTCCTTGCATGGATAGTTGGGTGCTCCTTGGAAACAGGTGAGTTTCCTAGCTCCCTGAAGGAAGCGGTGGTAACACCTCTCTTGGAAAAAGCTTCTTTGGACCCTGACTGCCATGCCAACTACAGACCGATCTCAAATTTTCCCTTTCTAGGGAAGATGATTGAGAAAATAGTTGCCATACAAATGGAGAACCATTTGACCATCCATGACATCTATGAACCCCTCCAGTCCGGTTTTTGAAAGAGGCATAGTACTGAGACAGTGCTGGTTTGGGTGCTCAATGATCTCCTGATGGCTAGAGATCAGAAGAACCTTTCCATCTTGGTTCTTCTTGATCTCTCATCAGCATTTTGACTCTGTGGACCATGAGGTACTGCTTAACCATTTGAGATTCATCTGTGGATTATCTGATGTAGTCCTCAGGTGGTTTACATCGTACCTCACCGGGAGAACACAGAGAGTGGTGTTCGGGGTTTATTCCTCAGACCCAGTTCCTCTGTCTTGTGGGGTCCCTCAGGGTTCAGTATTGTCCCCCATGTTGTTCGCAGTGCATACGCTTCCCATCAGAGACATTGTAAGAAGGTATGGGCTAAGGTTTCACTGCTATGCTGATGATACCCAGCTCTACCTTTCTTTTGCACCTGACCAGGATGGAGCTCTCTCTACCTTACCTTTAATAACTGCCCCACAGAAATCCAGGAGTGGATGGACTCGAGTTGGCTTAAGTTGAACTCAGATAAGATTGAGGTGCTGGTTGTGGATCTGGCATGCCAGACAGGGGGTTTGGGGGTTGGTTCACCCTCAGGGTTATATCTTGGGGGCGTATCACTCCCGATCTCTAAACAGGTGCAGAACCTGGGGGTAATTTTTGACACAGGGCTTACTCTGCATTCGCAGGTGTCTGCTGTCCTCAAATCCTCTTTTTATCATCTGAGGAATATCTCCAGGATTAAGCACCTTGTTCCATCCGGCGATCTTCCTATGGTGGTCCATGCCTTTGTGTCTTCACGCTTGGACTATTGCAACTCGCTTTACCTAGGGCTACCTGGGGTGGAAATCCACAACCTGCAGCTGGTGCAGAACGCTGCAGCCTGGCTTTTGACAGGAACCTTACGGTCAAGTCATATATCGCCGGTGCTGCGCCGACTGCAGAGGCTGCCTGTGTAATGGCAGATCACCTTTAAAGTCGGTCTTCTGACTTTTAAAGCCCTACATGGTCTGGGCCCAGACTACTTGAAAGAACTCCTGATTCCCTACTGCCATGGGCGATCGCTCCGCTCAGCCGACGAGGGGTTGCTAGAGATCCCGAGGGTATGTTTAAAACCTTCAGGAGCCCAGGCATTTATATTTGCAGCCTCCACCCTCTGGAATTTTCTACTCCATTGGTTACGGGAGTGCGCGACTGTGGAAGGATTTAAACAGGATTTGAAAACTTATTTATGGATGCAAGCTTTTGGCAAGTAGGTTCTTATTCAATTGTATTGTTTGTTTTGTTGATGTTTTATATTGTAAAGACACTGAGCTGTATGATTTATTTTAAATGTTGTGCGGCGCCTTGGTATTTGAAAGGCGCCATAAAAATAAAGCTTTATTACTAGTATTATTATTGTAATACATGCTCAGTGAGCCGTCAATCACTGTGCGTGTACTATATACAGCACACACTCATTCAGAGCTCAGTTGGTGGCTGGCCATGGTGGTGAGTGGTGGGCCATACCAGTAACCAGCTTGGTTACAAAATGGGGGAAAGGGGTGGTAGGGCACTGCCAGGTGGGGGAGGTCCTCTAGACCACCAGAGTTTGTTTTATGCATTAATTTTGGGGACATCGGGGATCAGGGAGGGGGGACCACTATACCACCATGGGGTTTGTTTCAAACGTTCATTTCAGGGACATCAGGGATCAGAGAGGGGGGCCACTATACCACCATAGGGTTTGTTTAAAACATTTTTTTTGAGGACATCAGGTATTGGGGTGGGGGGACCATGGCACATTCCCACAAACAGGTCAACTCTCCCCAGAGGGACAATTTTCTAAGTACCCTTAGACTAGCCATGGCTGGTTTAAGGGTACTTAGAAATGTCTCCCTCTGGGAGAGTTCTGAGAATCCCACATTAGGGGTTATGGCAGCCTGTGTCTACTGCAAGCCCCCTAGTGCCATGCCACAGCCCATTTCTGGATGCACAGGCAGCACAGGCCCCCTTTGGGGAAGGCAGCCTTCGATTAATGCAGGCTGCCATTGAGAATTGCTCTCGGTGCATCTTTTGGCACAAGGGGCATTTTACACCATTCTTTGTGGTGCAAGCCTCTTGTGCCATGCCAGGAGCTTTGAGAATGAAGCCCTTAGTATTCTACATTTTAATCTGGGTATTGTAGATCTTCATGAACTGAAGAAAATCAGTGAATTCAGTGTACTGCTACTTCTGATTCTTTCACAGTACCAGAATACAATGCCAAAACAGTTGTTACTTATTGTAGACCGAGGGAGCACTCCCGACCAATCTGAGTGCTCCTGTCCTTTGCGCATGAGACATTCTTATTCCATGAAGGGCATCTCAGGTGCAGATACCCTGGAAACAGGCACATTCCAGAACTGTTTTTTTAAAAGTAACATCGATATATAATATAGTTATACTGTATGTCCCCCATTACCACTTGTTGCAGGATAAGAGCAGTTTCACTTGCCATCTGCTCAAGCCAGAACAGCTCAACTTCACTTCGCTGTTCTCTGTCAAGCAGAATGCATATGAAACCACTCCTATCCCGCAATGAGTGGTGATGGGGGACATATAAATATTTAGCAGCAGCCTACAACTGGCAAATAAAAGCCCTTCTGATGTTGCTTTGCAAAAACAAACACAAAGAAAAAACAATTAGAATTTTTAAACAGTAGAAATTAAAAGCACAGAAAGCACCTTAAACAACAGACAAGATTACTGCAACAGTATACCATCGCTACAGCAACAGCTTTACAGCGATATGGTCGATACTGACAACATCGCCATGTCACTGTAAAGTCCACCTGGGTCCCCGGCACCCTTCCCCAAGGTCCTGTACCCCATCCCTGACTCCTAAGTAGGGGGGGTGCAGGGGGCACAGCCCCCCACAAAACAAGAAGATTTATCTTGCCGGCACCATCCCGACTGCAACTGCAGTTAATGTAGTGGTGTTGGAGAAATGTTGTGTCAATAAGAAATTGATGCAGCATCGTGGATCCCACAGCAACACACCATTCACAAGGCTGCCACAACAGATCAGCAAATCCAAAAGATATGACACCTAAAAAACAGAGAAGGCTCAAAAAAACCAGATGTACTGTCATGAATTAAGCATACATCAATAGACAAACTCAATGTTTAACAAAATTAAAAATGGCCACCAAAGCAGCCAAAATGCCCAGAAATGACACCTATGTTCACAAGATCATATACCATGAAAGGCATACACAGAAACTGTTAAAAATATTGTAATAAAATGAACTGCTTCAGAGCTGACCAATCACAAAAGAAATGTGATGGCTGTCCTGACTCCCAACCAACATCTACCACGTAAATTTTGCCCCTTCCTGGAGACAACAATGACCACAATTGACATGGAAGAAAAATATTTATATATGAAAAAAAAATATTGTAAATAGCACTTAGCTCTCAGAGCTCCTCACAAACACATTCACTCTGTTGCTGCCAGAATTCTGGAATCTTTAAAGGGAATGTCCAATATACAGAAGTGGGCTTTTTAATACTATAGTCCATTACTTAATGCTGGCAAAAATCTTCTGAGCTGATAATTGAACTTTTAAAAGTTTTACTGTTTAGAAGGGAAGGGATCATAAATTGAACTGAAGAGACAGCTAGCTGATCCCTTCCACTTCCCAATCTGTTGGCCACACCCCATAGTCCAACATTTTATTAAGTCTAACCAGGAAGAGCACGGAGATGTGCCCCATTGAAGTCTATTGGACCAATGTTGAAAAGAACTTTATGTATGTTTAAGCCATCTTTGATATAAATGAAAGCCAGCACTTAACTAATAGTGACCCTATTAGTTAAGCATTGGCTTTCATTTATATTAAAGATGGCTTAATCATACATAAAATTATTTTTAAAATTGGCCCCATTAGTGGTGCTGAGGGCTGAGGCACTGGACACCATACCTCGCGTTATGCCGGTGACCCATGTTCGGGAATGAGCACGGGCTACTTGGGGTCAGCAGGAGAGGAGAAGGATTGAGCGTCCGACAGACTGCTCTCCTTCTCTGGGGAGTGGGGTTCTTAATAGTTGGTACCTGTTCACCCCCTGGTGGAGGCTGGGGGACAGGGTGCCATGCTGTAGAATGGGGAGGAGTTGGGGCAGATGCCTGGAGGGAGTGCGTGTGGATGTGTGTGCACTCCCCTTCCCTGGCATCATTGCATACCCCCAGTTCCAGGGAGAAAACCAGAAAAAGGAGTGGCATCCTGGTTGAACGGCTTGATGTCTGTCTGGCGAACACTGTCTCTGGGGGCATCGCCTGAATCTGGATCCAGACAGGGTGGGCGAGTTGGGGGCTCCCCACCACCCTGCTGGGGGTAAGCCACAGGGAATGAAAGGCGAGGACCATGAAGGTGGACGGACAGTGGTTGGAGTCCTGAGGGATTGCCAGAATACAGGGAGCAGACCAGGTATGCGAGGAGAAAGTAATAGCTAAAAAAATAAATAAATAAATAAATAAAATTGGCCCCATAGACTTCAGTGGGGCCTGCCTCTGCACCCTCCTTGGTTAGATGTCACAAAACGTCTGAGCGTGGGGGCACAGCTGGCAGATTGGGAAGTGGAAGGGATCAGCTGTCTGTCTGTTCATTTCAATTTATGATCCCTTCCCTTCCAAAGAGTAAAACTTTTAAAAGTTCAATTATTAGCTCAGAAGACTTTCGTCAGCATTAAGTAATTGGCTATGGTATTAAAACGCCCACTTCTGTATTTTGACATAACTCTTGGACACTCTTTTTAATTCTGTCTGATACACAATTGCAGTTGGTAGTATTGCAGACTTGAGGTGCAAAAGGCTCCCAGTTGCACTACATTCATAAACCGCATGCACAAAATAGTGAAATATAGAATTTGCTGGCAGAAAAGGCCCCTTGACACATCATGTCTGCCCACTTTCACCAAACTAATGCTGAATGAGAGAACTCTAGAGGCTCCTCACTCTTCCCTTCCCCCTCCCTTTCTGGTGTGATCTTTACCAAGCCCTTGTATCTGTACTACCCTTGTTTGACTCCCCCCACTAATTTCACACAGACCACCTCCTCAAGCAACCTATTCCACCCCCTCCACCACCCTCTCTGCTGAAAAGTACTTCCTGATAGTGCTCTTAAGCTTTCCTCTCACCAGCTTCATGGAGCTTCCGCTTGTGTTTGTGTTCCTACTCAGTCTACAGAATTCTCCACTATCCACTTTATTTACCCTGTGGAGGTATTTGCATGTTTCAGTCATGTCTCTCTCCC
Organism: Neoceratodus forsteri; assembly: GCA_016271365.2. NCBI lineage: Eukaryota > Metazoa > Chordata > Ceratodontiformes > Ceratodontidae > Neoceratodus > Neoceratodus forsteri. The sequence continues at coordinate 770,391,886 of CM057450.1, read as the reverse complement.
TGTTCTGCCCCAAGTGTGTACATATTCAGATTAGCCAACTTCTCCTTGTATGTCCTCTCCTGCTGTCCCTGGAGCATCTTGGTTACACTCTTCTACCCTGCCTCCACTCTGTCCCTGTCCATCTTCAGATATGGACTCCAAGACTGCCCACAGCACTAGAGGTGAGGACGAATCAGTGACCTATACAGTGCTAGCATCCCCTCCTTTCTCCTGCTACCAATTCCTCTTTCTCTGTGTACTCCCAACATCCTAATTACCCTACCCGCCATCCTATTTTATTGTTCTAATGCCTGCAGACTGTCTGAAATTATTACTCTCAAGTCCTTTTCCACTGTCGTGCCTTCCACTATACTCCCTCCCTCATTCTATATTAAGTGTTAGGATTCTTTGCATCTATGTGCATCACCTTGTATTTAATGGGATTCAGTTTTACCTGCTATACTTTTGACCACCTTTTCAATATACCCAGGTCCTCTTTCATAATTTTAACTCTCTCTTCCCTATTTGCCTAGCCACAGGTCTTAGCATCATTTGCAAAAAGCCATGTCTTTCTCTGACTCCCTACTCCTATGTCACAGATAAAGATGTTGCAGAGGACTGGTCCCAAGACCAATCTCTATGGCACCCAACTAGTGACTCCCTTACCCCTGAGAATTCCCCATTTATTACCACACTCTGGGTATGGACACTTAACCAATTTCCCATCTAACTAGTAATTTTATCTCCTACTCTGAGGTCCTGCATCTTCTAAAACAGCCATCCATGCAGGACAAAATCAAAGGCTTTACTAAAGTCATGGTGCTGTTTGTCTACCACTAGTCACTTGTCCACCACCTTTGTCACCCAATCAAATAAATCAATCAGGATTGTCTGACACAATCCCTCCTCCTGTGAACTCATGCTGTCTTTTGCCCTGAAGTCCATTTGCCTCCAGGAAACTTACTATCCTTTCCCTTATTATTCCCTTATTAATGGTGGGCATACAGGGCAAGAACTGCCTCTTGGCAGATTTCTCTAAACTGCTAAGCTGTGGAAAAGTGGACAGCAAAGATGGGATTAGGCACTAAGAGAGGAACTGGGTGACTAGAAATTGTCCATGATCTGACAGCTGCACTCTTTTTTTTTTTTTGAACTCTATTTTTGACACCACTCACCACCGAACTCTCTCCGGCGATCTCCTTGTTCCATAGTCTCTACCTCCCAACATGGCTCGGAGGTCACAGGCTCCTCTCCAGCACTGGGCATCCCAGGTCTACCCTCCGGGAAGGACGCCATTTCTCAAATATTGAGACACGGGCCAGAGGAGGGATGCCAGAGAGCAGAACCCGTATCTGGGAGTGTGGTCCATGGAGGGAAGTGCCATCGCCTATCAGTGGTGAGGGGGGTTTTGTTCTTTTTTGTGTGCTATGTCCCTTGTGGAGCCCAGTTACCAAGGCAGCACGTGCTGTGGCTCCACCCCCTGGCTTACACCGCAATGCTATGTTCGGCTACCCCCCAGCCTCCACCAGAGGGTGCTCGTTGAGTGATCGGTTCCCTAACCCACCCCAAGGAAGAGAGAGCAGACCTCTGGACAATCAATCTCTTCCCCCACTGCTGCCCCCCAGCTGTCCGGGTCTGTTCCCGAACCTGGGTCGCCGGTGTTACGCGAGGTGTGGTGTCCAGCGCCTCAGCCCTCTGTACCACTGGGCTGGCTGACAGCTGCACTCTAATATGAAAAAATGCTAGGTAATGCACACCATACCAAAAACCTAAGAATGCAATAACTGATGGGGGGAGTTGTGCTGGAAAGCAGAACAGAGGAAAAGGATCTCAGGGTGATAATATCTGATAATGCCAAACCCACAGCATAGTATAACAAGGCAGTGGGAAAGGCAAACAGGATGATGGGTTGCATAGGGAGGGGAATCAGCAGTAGAAGTAGGGAAGTGATGCTTTCATTGTACAGGTCCCTTGTGTGTCTGCACTTGGAGTACCATGAACGATTCTGGAGCCCATACCTATGGCCCTTTTCTGCTTACCTGTGGAGCAAAATTGGTTTGGAATTTTGTTCCAATTTATTTGTTTTATTTATTTATTGAAATCTTGGAATTAACACCTTTGAGCTCGACAGCTCATTTACAAAGGTTCCATATCATAGGAATATAGACAGTTGACAAACTACAAGGAAGGCTCAACAAACAATGCAGTGAGGAATAGCAATGTGAACAAATATCTCATAAAACATAACAACAGACTATAATTGCAGATACCTTAATGGTGCATTGTTGCAATGGTACAGAGGATAAATTACTAAGTGTAGAAAATAGCCACTAGGAGAGTTCCCTAGCACTAACAGGAAGAGGTGATAACAGAGAGGGAAGATGGGATCCTGGGGCTACAGGGTGATAGAGTAAAGGGAAGATCAGAAGGGGTGCCTCACATAGGATTTGACAGTGGAAGGGTAGGGAGGTGGGAGCAGGAGCCACCCAGTGGGTTACGACAGTGAAGATTAGGGGTAGAGATGGTCCAGGGGGTTAAAGGACAAAGAGTATGGTGAAGGAGGGCTGAGAGAGATTAGAAAAGAAGAGCCACCCAGAGGGTTTAGTCAAATTATGATTGAGGAGGAAAATAAATTGGGAGGGGAAGGGGAGAATAATCCCGGGGGCAAGGTCAATGTGTAGGGAGAAGGATAGTTGAGGGAGAAGCCATTATTGAAGTATAAAAGTGACTGTATAGAAGTGACTTGGCCCAAGGGTGTGCATTTCAAAGGTTTTGTGAAAAAAATACTAATTAGTTATCGAATTATAAGGTTTTAAAATTTGGTATCTGAGTATGCTCAGTAGGGTTTTTAGGATAGCTGTCTGTATGGTCACAAGCTAATTTTTATTTTGTGAGAAAATGTTATGTTCACAAAAAATTTTCCAGATCCTGACTCCTGAATGCTATCATCTTGTGTTTTCATTTATGAAAACGAAAGTCTAGAAACACATAAAAATGATATTTCTTGAAAAACAAACACCTGAACCTACCCAAACAGGACTGGTTTAGCTAGATTCTTGAGTTTGTTTGGAGAAAAACAACCCAGAAATATGTTTTCTGGCTACCTCAAAAATCTTAGGTTGCCAGCTTAGCGAGAGTACCAATACAGTTAGCGAGAATACAGATTCTTGTGTTGTGAGCTGAGAATTTTTAGGTAGGGAATAAGTACAAATAAATAATTCTTGGTTCATGACATAAAAGTTTGAAATTCTTGAAAATCAAGAATTTTATGTTGTGAAACGAGAATTTTCAGGTCACAGAAGCTGTGGCCAAAGACTACATGCTTGGGAAGTAAAATGTGGACTTTGTACCCAAGACCAACTGTTACTCATGACTCAACCTTTTTAAACATGTTTTTACCATATTTTCATCAATCTCATTTTTAAGGCCCTTAAATGAAGACAGTGGGTAAGAAGAGTCCCTTCCACCTCTAAATGTGTTTTTATGTTGTAACGCCATAACAGCCATTAAAAAAGTTGGATTGTAAGTCCCTCACTCCTGTGGGTGTTGCAGAGGCTTAAAATATAGTTCTGAGAATTTGGGACATACTGTAAATAATGAAAATAGGACATATGTTGCAGTATGACTGTGCTGGTATGCACGAAATGCTGGACTACAAGATTTGTGTAGGGTCTAAAGGGCTTTATGCAAATTCTGAAGATGTGAGTAACACTGTGGTAAGGGATTTGCATGGGAAATGAAGTGTGCTACGCAAATCATGTGTTTCACAGAATGGCCCATACATACATTAAGCTAAAAAGGCTGTTGTATGATATTTCCGAATGGCAGATCGCACACCCACATCATGCTCAAGTAGGGCTGTGCTTTTGCCCCATAATAGGGGTTGTTATTTGGGTACCGTGAATTTCTATTTACAGCCAGAAGTTGCTGTGCATGTCTTACTAACATACTAAAATGCCAGCAGAATAGGCCTAATGGTCTTTCGCATCTGCTAGTTTGGTCAGCCCCCACCCTGGGAGCTGACCTTGCTGCCCCACTCGCCTTCTCTGGCTTCTCCCTTCCCAGTTACGGATATTCTCGCTGCATTTGATTTTGCTTCCAGAACCCTTCCCCTGTAACTGTCCCACCCCCTCTTGAACCTCTCCACTGTCTCTGCCTCCACCGGCCCCCTGGGCAGCGCATTCCATGGTTCCACCACCCTCTCAGTGAAATAGCACCTCCTCCTTTCTTCTCTGAATCTTCCCCCCTCCAGCTTCCACCCATGCCCTCTAGTTACCCCCTCCTCCTTCTTTCGAAGCACCCTGACTGCTCCCCTATTTACCCCCTTCATGTACCTGAAGACCTCTATCATGTCTCCCCGGTCCCTCCTCTCTTCCAATGAGTACATATTTAACTCTTTGAGCCTCTCCCCATAGGTTCTGTCCCCCAAGCCCCAAATCATTTTGGTTGCCTTGCCCTCCTCTGGACCCTCTCCAGGAGTTTAATGTCCCTCTTTAAGTGTGGCCTCCAAAACTGCACGCAGTACTCGAGGTGCGGCCTCACCAAGCAGTTATACAGAGGGAGTATCACTTCCCTCCTTCTGGAGGTGATTCCCCCTAGTGATGCATCCCAGCATCCTGTTGGCCTTGGCTGCTGCCCTTCTACAAGTCTCCGAGTTGTTCATCTTGACATCCACCACTACCTCCAGGTCCCTTTCAGCCATTGAGACTTGTAGCATTCCCCCCCCCGGGTGTACACTTGACCTGGGTTTCTGGCCCCCAGGTGCAGTACCTTGCATTTCCCTGCTTTGAACCTCAGCTTCCACTTTCTAGACCTTCTTTCCAGAGCCTCCAGGTCCCCCTGTGGGGCCAACCTCCCCTCCTCCCCATCCACCACCGCTCCCAGTTTTGAGTCATCCGCAAAGAGACTCATCTCACTCCTGATGCCTGTCCTTATGTCAGAGATGCAAGCGTTGAACAGGAGGGGCCCAAGAACTGATCCCTGTGGGATCCCACTAATGACCCTCCTTGGGGATGAGACTATCCCACCAACTACGACTCTCTGGGTCCGGTCCTGGAGCCAATTGCCTATCCATCTGATCATCTGGTTCCCCACCCCCATTTCTCCCAGTTTATCCAACAGGCCCTCATGAGGAACAGAGTCAAATGTCGTGCTGAAGTCTAGAAAGAGGACGTTCAGTGGTCTTCCCAAGTCCAAGGCACTCATCACCCAGTCATAGAACTCCACAAGGGTTGTCTGACACGATTTCCCCAGGACAAATCCATGCTGCCTATCGTCCAGGCACCCTGGCTTTTCCAGGTCCCCCCCAGCCTCTCATTGACAATGCCCTCCATCACCTTGCCCACCACTGGTGTCAGGTTGACAGGCCTGTAGTTCCCTGCCACCTCCCTTGATTCCCCCTGTGGATAGGCACTATATGTGCCACCTTCCAGTCCTGGGGCACCCACCCTGTCCTCAGAGAGATGGTAAAAAGCTCTGCCAGGGGTTTCGCTAGGACATCCACAAGTTCCTTCAGCACTCTGGGATGTAATTTATCTGGCCCCGGTGCTTTCTCCGTCTTCAGGGACCAGAGGGCTTCCCTCACTCTCTCTGCTGTGATTTCCACTTCCACTACCTCTTCTCCCTGCTTAGCCTTCCTGCCTCCTGCCAGTGATGCCTCTCCCTCTCCCCAGACCTGCCAATCTGTAAGCGTCCCCCCTCCTCAATAATATCACTGTCTCCTCCCATGTATGATGCAGCACCCCCATTTTCCTTGGTGAAAACTGAGGTGAAGTACTCATTTAGTACCTCAGCCTGCTCCTCTGGGTCTTGTGCCCATCTCTCCCCTGTTTTAATCTTGCTAATCTGCCCCTTCACCCTTCGTTTTTCCCCAATGTATCTAAAGAACCTCTTGTTCCCTCTCCTAATTTCCCTGGCCAGGTTCTGCTCCTTCCTTGCCTTAGCTGCCCTCACCACCCCAGTGGCCCTTCTAGCCATCAGCTCGTACTCCCCTCGATCCCTTTCACTCCTTGAGCACTTGAATTGCCTATAGACTGCCTTCTTTCCCCGCACCACCTCCTGGACCTCCCTGGTCCACCAGCAGGGTTTTCGGGCCCTTCCGCAGTTTTGTCTTACTCTTGCACAGGTGCTGGTAGCATCCTGCACCCCTTTCCTGATGATTTGCCATCTACTGTCAGCGTCCATGTCTGACCCAATCACATCCAAATGCTCCTTAAGGATCCTTCCCATTTCCTTAAAATCTGCCCCCTGAAGTCAGTTACCTCCATCTTTGTGCAACCTTCTACCCCTCCTAGGTCCAGGCAGAACCAGACCGTGGCATGGTCACTCCCCACCAACGGGTCCCTTACCTCCAGGGACCCAATCTGGTCACTGTCTGCCAGGACCACATCCAGTACCCGCGCCTCCCTGGTCGGTTCCCCCACCTGCTGAGTTAGGAACGCGTCTTGAAAGACATCCAACAACCTCTGTTCCCTGGCCAACGAGGATGTCATAGTCTCCCAGTCTGTTCCTGGCATGTTTTAGGTCCCCCAACACCACCACCCTTCCCCTGCCCAATCTGCAGTGTCTCCCAACATCTGCCACCAGACTCTCCTCCAGCTTTTCCGCCAGCACAGGGGGTCTATACACCTCTCCTATTTTTACTCTCTTGCCCCCCTTTGTTATCAAGGTGACCCAAATCGCCTCCACGGTTCCCTCTGCCTCCTCTACTCCCCCTATGCCAATGCAGTTTTTGACTATCATTGCTAACCCTCCTCCCCTTCCTTCCCCCCGTCCTTCCTGAACATAGTGTAACCTTCCAGTCTTGCAGTGTCAGTATGTATCTGTTGTAATTTCAGTTTTTTAGAAAGGAAATTCATTGCAAAAAAACAAAATTAATGCACCAGTTAGTGTTTAACTTAATGCCACAAAAGTAGGGAAATGTGATGCTAGGGTTTCCAACCCTAACTCCCCACCCCCCAAGCAACAAAAGACTAGCCCTCGCAAGCAAACATAGACAGCCATCATCAGGTAAAACAAACAACATACATGGCAAAAAAAAGGTATCCAGTGACAGGAGCGACTCATTTATAACGCTACCCTGTTGAGCTTCCCTGTAAGAGTGGCCACGGAATGCGAAGGCGAAGGTAGGGATGAGCGAGGGAGGGTTACGAGGGTGACAAGAAGTGCAGGTATAGGGAGGAGGGTTTGTGTGGGGTAGTGTGGCCTGCTGCCACCGAGCTAGCCATGTGGTGTGGTGGTGAGGGTGGCTAGCTTCAGTGCAGCAGATGCTGGGTTCAGGGCTGGGGACCGGGTAACATTTTGTTGCTTGTGCTGTGATTTCTTTTTTTTGGACTGTTTTCCCCCTCCCCAACATGCATCTCCCCTAGAGTTGGTTATATTAAATCAGGGGTTGTGGGGGGCTGGAGTGGGCGCAGCACTCTCCCCCCACATAAATCCTATTTTCAGTTGCCGGATGTAGTGTTGCCCATAAGTGTACATCGCCATTGTGCTTTTTTTTTTTTTTTAATTTAAAGTTTATTGCAAGATTTTACAACATACAGTGCAGATCCACAGGTAAAACAGTACAAGAAACAACCATTTGGAAATACAGTGGACCTGCCCTCCATCCCCGCCTCCCCACCTCCCTCCTCCCATTTCTACCATCCCATTCCCTCTCAGCACAGTAAAATAAAGCCTGAACATGCAGGTTTCAGTATAGGCATCAATACGTTATCATTTATAAAGAATACAAAGTATATAAGGGGTCACAGATTCTTCTGTAACTTTTCAACCTATTAGAGAGGCTTGCCATTGTCTTTTCAGTTCTCAGGTTAGCCAACAGTTTGTTAAGCCATTCGTTATAAGAAATAACTTCAGTGTCATTCCAGTGTTTCAATACTAGTTTTTTGACAGACATAGAGATAAGGGCCATATGAAATTTGCAATTAAGTATTGAGATTTGTGAATAATCCCCAAGTAAGCAGATTTCTGCTGTAAATAATTCAGAAAGTCCTAGCAGAGGGTCTACCTTTTGTTGTATATGTGCCCATAATGGGGCCACTTTAGGACGTGACCAGAAGATGTGAAGTAGATTGCCTTCACCTTGATGACAACGAGAACATAAGGCAGATGACACTAGGCCAAATCTGGCTAGTTTCTGTGAGGAATAGTACAAATTATGTAGACTTTGGAATTGCGTGAGGCATAACCTGTCTTGTGTTACAAATCTATGACAGGTATGCCACAGGGAAGGCCACTCAATATTTAAATCAGGAAAGACAGATGCCCAGTAGGTTGTGGGGTCAAAACTATATGGGAAAAGCCACCCATAAAGAATCGCATATGTTTTGGAGACAGCTTTTGGGGAGCCCATCAGCTGGCATAGTTCAGTATGGAAGGATAGTTTAGCTGAGTGAGAGGGATCAATTCCCAGCACTTCGATGAGAAGGTGTTTCAACTGGAAAACTTTAAAGTGAAACAGTGGAAAAGACAAAGCTTTCCTCAGACACTGCAGAAACTCTCAATTAGTGCTTTCAGACAGTAACAACTTTATTTAATGATTTAGAACAGCTACCCACAACTTTCACTTCCTGTTGCTGGCAGCCATTTCATGAGCAGCAGTGAGCTTCCTGAGCTCACTGCATGCTAATATGCCTGTCTGACCTCAGCTATTGGTTGGCAGGACATATTAGCATAAAGTGAGCTCAGGAAGCTCTCTTCTACTCATGAAATGGTGGCTGCCAGCAATAGAAAGTGAAAGTTGAAGGCCACTGTTTAAATCACTAAAAAATCAATGAGAGTAATTTGTTAAAAAAATGGTACTGTCTGAAAGCACTAAACAGACATTTTTGTAGTTCCTGGGTAAAGCTGTGTCTTTTCCATTGTTTCCCTTTAAATATGAACTGGTTTGGAATTTTGAATTTGTTCATGATGTTTAAGGTAGAAAGCCATGAGGCATCATCTTTTATAAGACTAGAAATCTGGCCATCCCCTAGGTGTGGTAACCGTCTTGATATCAGAACTTGATTATCAATTTTAAAATTGGGATTACCCCATATGGATTGATCTGGGTCATGGTTATGTCTATACTTAAGAAAGGCACATAATTGGGAGTGGACCCTTATAGACACAGCTATGGGAGAGGATCTGAGAGTTAAGGGTAGGGAATTTAACCTGGTATATAGAAGCGCTGCCAGTGATATGTGACCGGAATGAATATGAGCTAGTTCAATTCTGAGCCATAGCGGGAAGGGTGATGGATGACCTGGTGACAACCATTTGAGATATTTGGTAGCTTGACTGGGCCAACAGTATAGCCCTAAATGAGGTAGGCGTAAGCCTCCTTTAAGCTTTGGAGCAGCAAGTTTATAAAAGGCTATTCTAGGCTGTTTTTTTAGCCATATAAATTTTGTGAGGAGTCCATCCACTTTTTTAAACCAGGAACCTGGTAACCAGATATTGAATAAATTAAGGGGGTAAAATAAACATGGAAAAACATTCATTTTGATCAAATTAATTCTCCCCCATAATGAAATTGGGAGGGTGATCCATCGATCTAGATCTTGTCTAATAGTCTGCTGTTGTCCTTTTTGGCAATGTAGACTCACTGTAATGGTGATCGCTCTTTTTCGATTGCCATTATGACTTGGAACCCCAAAAAACTAAGTTGATGGACAAATTAGGGTTTCTTCATAACGTGACAAAAGGAAGGGAATGTGATCCTAGATTTTTTTAACCCTAACTCTGCATTCCCCATGCACCATCACCGTGAACCCTGTTGAACTGAATGCCAAAGCACAATTCATATTTCAAGCATATTTATAACCCAAACAAATATCATAGTATGAAGAATACAGTTACAATCCATGTAGGGTGTACATATGAACATATGAACATGCCAGAAGAAAAGGCCTTATGGTCTATCTAGTTTGCTCGAGTGTGCATGTCCCACTGTGTTTACAGAGGAACCTTCCCCCTCCCTGTTTCCCCATGAACCCCTCAAATACCCCCTCCTCTACCTGCTACTTTACCCTTCACTCTATCCCACCCTTTCTTGAAGCTATCCACCATTTTCAAGGAGACCACCTCCTGTGGTAACACATTCCACGTGGCCCCCACCCTCTCAGTGAAAAGGTTTCTCCTTGTCTCCTTCCTGAACCTCCCTCCTCCACCAGCTTTGGGCTATGCCCCCTAGTGGACTTGTTCCCTCTTAAGTCAGAAGAGAGCCTCAGTGCTCACCCTGTTTATGTCTTTAAGGTACTTGAAGGTCTCGGTCATGTCCCCCCACCCACCCTTCTGCCCTCAAGAGAGTACATTGAACCTCCTGAGCCTCTTCTCATGGATGTTAACCTGATGGCCCTGAATCATCTTGGCTGCCCTTCTCTGGAGTGTTTCCAGCAAGGTGACACACTGCTTAAGATAAGGTGGGGTGTCACCAGCGATCTGTACCGTGGCAGTATGCCCTCCGCTTTCCCACTGGTACTCCCCCTGGCTATGCAGGCCAGTATCTGATTTCCTTTGGCTGCTGCTCTCCTATAGTTTGCCAGTGATGATTACCTCCAGGTCCTTTTCTTTCTCTGACCTGGTTACCTGCACACCTCCTGATCAGTATCTGGTCCCTGGGTTCTTTGCCATCAACAATGGATCAGTAGGTAGCACACTCGCCTCTGAGGCTGGGAGATCAGAGGGCTGTGGGTTCAGTTCCCACATCTGGCACTTGGGTTAATATCCCAGTACTGGCACTGTAGTGCAGCATGAGAGAGGTGCTGCACTTCTGAGGTGCCGTCTTTCGGATGAGACGTTAAACCGAGGTCCCATCTGCCTGGATTGGTGGTAGTTCAGGTAGATGTTAAAGATCCCATGGCACTTATCGAAAAGAGTAGGGGAATTTCCCTGGTGTCCTGGCCAAATTTCCCTCATTCACTATAAATACCACCAACAGCTTAATCTGGTTCAAAGTCAGTTGGCATTCATCTGTATTCCCCTCCCCCGGGTCGTGCCTGAAAATAGGCAGGATTTGTCTAGTGCACTTACCCGGTCAACAAAAACTAAATAAATAAACTGCATAACCATATACCTTTTGGCATTGAATCCCAGTTTCCAAATGCCAGACCACTTCTCTGGCCTAGCCAAGTCTTCCCTGAATTCCTGTCTCCTGTCCTTCATGTCCGCTCTCCCACAAAGCCTTGTGTCATCTGCGAACAAGCAGATTTTACCTTTGAAATAATCCATTGACCATCACAGCACAGTACAGGTTCCCGTTTCTCTTCGCTGTCGAGGTCATAGGGAATCAGAACCCATCTGTGGCAGAACACACCGGTTGTGCATAGCTGCCCATCCAGTATTCCGCATTTAACAAATTTAATAAATTCAGTGTTCGTGTTCACTCAGTACTCCCCTCATAATTTGTATAGAAGCTGTTAATTAATGTAATGGGATACACACCATAAAGTAATTTCTTGCTTTGTTTGTCAAGTGAATATAGAGAAAATTATTTTAAAGTGTAATATATTAGCTCTACAGTACCTTAGTTTTTATGGCTCATATAATTTGAACCATTTTTGAGGCAAGGGTACTGTTTGGTCCTAATGTTAACTGAACAGTATATGTTGCTGTTCTCTGTGTGTAGTAATTGATGTGAGGAAATGTTTAGCTTTGGTCACAGCTTGGCACATCATTATGTACAAAATCAGGTTGCCCCTTGCCAAACTGTAAGCACCTCCACTGCCACTCAGAATTTCACCCCTTCTCCTATTAATCTACACCCATAGACTTACCACTCAAACTCCTTGCTAGTACTCTCTCCCACACTTTCTTCATTGCTATAGATACCCTCTCCCTCCCCAATTCATAAACTTTGGCGTTTCAAATAGGTTGATGAAGCACACATATTCTCTCTCCACTTCTCTGCAACACCCCATTCATCACAAACAGCTGCTCCTGTTGTTGTCATGGACACTGTTTCATTGCACACAAGTATTTAAATTACTAAAAATACACAGATGCCCAGAATGGATGGGTCTCTCGTTTTCTGATAAACATCTCATTGCTCTAAGTGATTTTCTTTACTTAACATCACAGTGTTCAGCTTCAAGCAGCCGTGTAAATGGATAACACCAGGACCACATTAAAAACAATTTGTGATGATTCTCAGTCGTATCTTGGATAAAAAACTGTAAAAAAATAAAAGTGTACTTTTGCCAGTGGTGATGCCCTAGCACGTTACAATTTATTTAGTCAGGATCACAAAACTGAGATGCCATATCTTGTTTTCAGTGGGGTCTTGCTTTGACTCAGTTGTACAATCAGAGAGCTGAAGCAAAGGGAGGTTAAATTATGTTTTTATTTATGTATTTCTTTACTGGGTAAGTACACTAGTCCCAGGAACTGTTTCTGGGCATGACCCGGGCCATCTAGATGGCGCATACAATACAAAACAGTGCCTGAGAGGAACAGTACAAGCTTAGAATAGGAAGACAGTCCCTCCCAGATTACACTGACAGTATTTAGACAAATAACTATACTGAGATCACATACAATAGCAGCAGTTTACAGTTTACATTAGTCAAGTACCCCATTTAGACAGTCATACTGAGACAGTTATTTAAATGATGCTTGCTAATGTTCACATAGTAAGTGGTTATGGTGAGACATGAATGTCAGAGCATGCGATTCAGATTTTTCAATGCTGTAATCCATGGAAGTCAACACTTCCTGTCTCTGTCTGGCTTCATCTTCTCATTGGCAAATTAAAATTGATGTTTACTGTAAGTCTGTTCAGCATTTCTTTAGCCTATTCAGCATTACTCTGCATTTTCTATAAATGCTCAGTACTTGATTGCATGAGTGATTTCATAACCGGACAGTTACTGTAAAGCAAGCTGTCATTCTATAATTGGTAGTGGTCCTTAAGGAGTCATTTAGAAATTATGTGAAAATTAGTGTTAATGGACAGTAACTTAGCATTGCCCCCATCTCAGTACACCCCTTTCACAATGTGCAGGTAAGAAACACATGCTTTGTTCTCAGTTTGAAGATGTTGACATGGAAATTGGCACACACTCGCAGTACGTATTTCTTTATTAGATGTTGCCTACATACTTAAAAATGATGTGTTAAAAAAAACACCCGAACCTAACTAAACAGGACCCATTTAACTAGATTCCAGTGGTTTTTTTTTATATGATGCTAGAAATAAGGTTTCCGGACACGCAAAGATCCTGGCTGCCCAGCTAATCAAGAAGAGCTGTTCACTTACATCCTCTGTATGAGAACAGTGGGACTTTCTTTATTTCTGCAGCTGCAGGTGGAGTGGTGCTGCCGGCTGGAGTTACAGCAGTGAGCCAGTGATTGCTCAATCTCTGTCTGTCTGTCTATCTATCTATTTATCTAGCTATCTATCAGTTTATCTGTTTTTGCACCTCTATACCTATGGACTCAAGAGGGCCCTACGTTTTAGCTGACAGATCAACTCTTTGGCCTGTTCCTCTATATCTGTGGCCACATGGAAGCACAGGAGCTAGATAGCCTTGCACTTCTGTAGCCCATCAGACAACCTCATGAATTCCTGAGATCCATTGCCACACAAAAGTGTAGGGCCCACAGGGCCCTGCATTTCCATAGGTGTACAGAGTCTTCACCTCTGCATCTGTTCATACAGGTCCCAAGGGGACCTGTTTGAATGAGAATGCAATTCCACTATCTCCTAAAGAAAGGAAATTCTTTGCAAAAAAAACCTGCATTAATTCACTAGTTAAGACTCAACTTAATGCCACAAAATGTGACGTTAGGGTTTCAACCCTAACCCCCCACCCCATCCCCAAAGTAGCAAAAGAACAAGACAACACAAGCAACCACAGACAGCCATAATCAGGTAAGACAACCAATACACAACTGTTTTCAGATGACACAAATGCAGTAGCACAGATGAGCTACTTTCATGAATTTGTGTCAGGAGCTGCATAAGCACCAGTCCCGCAGGGGCATGCATTTACACAGCCACACCTGTGTGTGTATGTTATACAGGATGCATTAGTATATGTGGCTGCAGCCAGAAGGCCCAATGGGGCCTGTGCCTCTGCAGCCAGATGTACTCATGCACACTATATGAATTTCCTCACTAGATAGCATTATCTGCTAGTGCATGGCTTTCTATATGCAGCTGCATCACTGGCAAACTGCTACCTCCATGAATAATATCTAGATGGCTGCTGAAACCATGATACCCATGTTGCAACAGTACTTCTGTCTTTGTAGCTGCAGGCACCAAAGGTACGTGTACTTATGAGCCAGAAGTCAGTGTGTAGGTCTTACACCTATACCTGAAGAGGGGACTGTGCATTTGCACGCAGAAGTACTGTTGGAATTTTGGTATCATGGATTTTATAGTGCCTGCACTTCTGCAGTCAGAGATTGGTGCACATGTCTTACACCTGCAGCTGCAGAAGCACAGGCTCTTCAGGTATGTGTCTTACAGTATGCATGAATACATGTGGCTACAGAAGCGCTGGCCTCATAGGGGCCTGTGCTTCTGCAGACAAAAGAACTCTTGTAATTTAGATGTCTTGAATTTGCATATGGCAGCAGTGGCTTATGCTTTTGTACACAGACTCACTGTTGTGATTTGGGCTTGTGCTTCTTTACACAGAAGTAGTGTTGTGATTTTAGTATCATAGATTTCTGTCTGCAGTGACCAGTGAGTGTCTATGTCTTGTGGTATGCATGCCGCAGATACAAATCAAGAAAGGTAGCACATCAGTGCTACTGCATTTGTGTCATCTGGAAACAGTTCTATGTGGTTTGTGTTACCTTATGAAAACTGTGTCCAGCTGGCTGTGTGATCTTGTTAATTTACTGCTTGGGGGGTGGGGGTGGGGAATAAGGGTTGGAAACCGTAACTCCACATTTCCCTACTTTTGTGGCATTAGGTTGAACCCTAACTGGTGCAGTAAATTTTTTTGCAAAGAATATATATATATATAAAATGGGTAGGAAAAATTATCTCTGCTGGTTGGTTGAAACACATCACATGACCGTGCGTATATCAGAGCACAACTACACACCTGCACTTTCACCCTCTCCAAAACAATTTTGCCATTTTATAAGCTTGATAACCCACTCTAGGGTGTGCGGTCACGCTCTGATATACACACACCTTGGGTGGTTGACACACTCAGCCTGTGGCCTCATGTGTAACAACACGCACACCAAGGCATGCGTATATCAGAGCATGACTGCACACCTTAGAGTGGGTTATCTATTACATAAATATATATATATATATATATCTATATATCTATATATATATATATATATATATATATATATTTCATTATACAGGCACAGTGGTGCCTGTATATTAGGGTTGAGTACAACTTTCATGTTAAACCCCAATTTTTGCACCTTAATAACTTTGCCCCATTCAACCGATTTACATGAAATTTGAAAAGCACAGCTTTTGTGCTGGGATCTTTTGATCCTGAAAATTTCACGTAGATCAGTTCAGTGGGAACAAAGTTACAGGGGTGCAAAAAAAGGTAAAAGTCTCAGTGTTTGAAAATGTTAAGACTTTTTTTTTGCCATCTGACAACTAAACAAATAGGAGGCTTTGAAACTTGAAACTTTCAGGTTTGATGAAGCTTGGTCATGAGGTATGGGCTTTTGTGGGTTTTAGGTCCAACTGTTTAGTAGTTTTTGAATTATTTAGGAAAAATATTCAATTTCTGAGCATGCACAGTTCAAAAAAAAACAATGTTCTATGGATAACTGAATTTTTGCGACAACAGCTAGTTACACTATGGTGCGACCCCTGCTAATTCGTGACTTGTAGGTCACCGATAAGGCTACTGTCATTATAGCCCTGCCATCCTGACTGTGTCTGAATAAACTGTTATGTTATCGGCACACCAGGGGCCCCTATCCCTGATGTCAGTGTATTTATTTATTTATTCATTTTATTTATTTATTTATTTATTTATTTTGTATAATCTAACACTGGGATGCCTTCCCCTGGTGTCAGAAGACCCCCCTCCCCATGTAG
Organism: Neoceratodus forsteri; assembly: GCA_016271365.2. NCBI lineage: Eukaryota > Metazoa > Chordata > Ceratodontiformes > Ceratodontidae > Neoceratodus > Neoceratodus forsteri. The sequence continues at coordinate 770,375,889 of CM057450.1, read as the reverse complement.
CCCGTTGTTTTATTAGGTATACAGATGCCACAGCAACTCCCCAAATGCAAAGACCATCACAGTGACAAGATTTAGGCAAAATCCACACGTCGCTGTGATGATCTCTAAGTCCCGGACCCTCATGAGGGTGTATTGTCCCCGGTCCAACTCCGACTCAGAGTTAGAATCCAGATGCTGGGGTGTGGAAGCAGATCCCCACATGGGGTTCGGGGCAGCCCCCCCAGATAGAAAAATGGAGGCATTCTAGACACTGCATTGCCAACACTCGGCACTGCAGCTGTCACTGTCGGGATGTCTCAGTGGAGATGTCGATGGCGACATGGTAAAACCATTTTATTAATAGTGCGGACATCAGGGGCCCAAAATCCCATGTTGGCATTTAAGCCCCCAAGGGGATTAGCGGCAGGGCCATCTGGTCCCACAAACCCAAATCCCTTTTTGCAATGCAAAAAGGGATTTTGACATCTTGTGAACAGGGAATCAGCTCACGAAAAGGGATTTTGACACCTCACGAAAAGGGATTGGAGCTGTCAGACCAGATGGCCCTGTGGATAATCCCTTTTCATGAGATAAAATTCCCTTTTCACAAGGTGTCAAAATCAAAGGGATTGGAAGCGAATTGCGAAGAGGAATTTTAAAAATCAAAAATAAACATTCTGAAACATAGAAACATAGACTTTGATGGCAGATAAGGACCACTTGGCCCACCCAGTCTACCCATTTCCCTACCTATTGGATAAGCTGCAGATTCTAGTTAACCAACAGCCTACTTCCTGCAACCCCCCACTATAATTGCCTTATGTCTGTCCCATGCATGTTTGAATTCCCCCACTGTTTTAGACCCCACAACCTCTCCAGGAAGGTGGTTCCATGCGCCCACCATCTCTCTTTGAAAAGAATTTCCTCACATTACCCCTGAACCGCTCCCTCTAACTTTAAATTGTGCCCTTGTTCTTACACATCTCTTTTCTGAAAGATGCTACCCTCCTGTACTTTGTTGATTCCTTGAGGTACTTAAATGTTTCTATCATGTCCCCCGTCCTCCTTTCATCAAGGGTATACATATTAAGCTCTCTTAGTCTCTCTTCATATGGTTTCTGATGTAGACCCTGCACCATTTTAGTTGCCCTCCTCTGGACTGCTTCCATCCTGTCTATGTCCTTGTGTAGATGAGGTCTCCAAAACTGCATGCAGTACTCCAGATGGGGTCTCACCAACTGTCTGTATAGAGGGATAACCACTTCCCTTTTTCTACTTGTGATGCCCCTCCCTATGCATCCCAGTACCCCCCTGGCTCTCCTTACTGACTTCTCACGTTGCTTACCCACCTTTAGGTCATCTGATATGACTACACCCAGATCCCTTTCCATTATTGTTGTCGTTGGTACCTCCCCTGCTATTGTGTACTCTTCTCCTGGATTTTTATTTCCCAGGTGCATTACTTTGTACTTCTTTGCATTGAATCTAAGTTGCCATATGTCTGATCACTCCTGCAACCTTGCCAAGTCCCTTCTCATCTTTTCTAACCCCCCCCTTGTATATCAACTCTGTTACAGATCTTTGTGTCATCTGCAAAGAGGCATACCTTTCCTTCCAGATCCTCTGCAATGTCACCTATAAAGACGTTAAAGAGGACTGGACCCAGTACTGAGCCCTGAGGTACTCCACTAGTAACCCCCCTTTCATCAGAATGTGTTCCATTCACTATTACCTTCTGTGTCCTGTTGTGCAGCCAGTTTGCTACCCCAGGCTACCACCCTGGGACTCACTCCCAGGCTGGCTAACTTGATTATTAATCTTTTGTGCGGGACTATGTCAAATGCCTTGCTAAAGTCTAGGTAGGCCATATCCACAGCCCCTCCCTAGTCTATTACTTTGGTCACCCAGTCAAAGAAATCAATTAGATTCGTCTGACATGACCTTCCTGCTGTGAATCCATGCTGCTTTGGGTCCTGTGCCCCGCTGGCCTCTAGGTACTCAACAATTCTTTCTTTCAGAAGTGATTCCATCATTTTCCCCACCACTGAGGTCAAACTAACAGGTCTGTAGTTTCCTGCTTCTGCCTTGCTCCCACTTTTGTGAAGGGGAATCACATTTGCCCTCCTCCAGTCTTCAGGTACCACCCCATCTTCCCATGATTTGTTAGTGTGGTTAGTGGTGTCACTAGGTCCTCCCTTAGCTCTTTTAGGATTCTAGGGTGAATCCCATCAGGCCCCATTGCTTTGTCCACCTTGAGTTTTAGGAGTTCTTTCAGTACTCTTTCTTCTGTAAATGGACCGGCATCAACCCTACTATCCAGAGTGATTCTACTGTTTGGTTTAAATAACTCCTCCTCCTCTTCTTCTTTTGTGAATACTGAGCAAAAGTATTCATTCAGTATCTCTGCCTTTTCACTGTCTCCCTCTGCCCACCTCCCCTCTCCTTTATTAATCTTCACTATCCCTCCCTTAACTTTTCTATGCTCCCTAATGTACCTATAAAAGGTTTTATCCCCCTTCTTAACTGAGTTGGCTATCGTTTCCTCGGTTTGGGCCTTTGCTTTTCTGACTGCCTTCCCCACTTCTTTCTGCTTTAATTCATACAGTTCCCTGTCGCGCTCCATCTGTGATTCCTTATACTTTTTGAATGCAGTCTTTTTCTCCTTAACCTTCCCTGATACCTCTTTTGAGAACCATAGTGGTTTTTTATTCCGCTTTGTTTTCTTTATTTGTTTCACACAAAGGCTTGTTGCCTCCATCATGGCAGTTTTGATTTTTTCCATTGTTCTTCCACCCCTCCTTTCTGGTCATTTGCTAACGCATTCCTCAGATATTCACCCATTATGCCAAAGTCAGCCCTTCTAAAGTCCAGTATCCTTGTCTTTGTATGGCTTGTCTCCATGGTTGTGTTTATTGTGAAGCACACTGTGCTGTGGTCGCTTGTTCCCAGATGTCTACTGACTTCTAAATTTGTGATCCTCTCTCCATTTGAGAGCACCAGGTCTAATATTGCTCCCTCCCGAGTGGGTTCCAGCACTAGCTGTCTAAGGCATGCCCCTCTAGGGCATCGAGAATGACACTGCTCTTGGATGTGGCTGCAGTCCATGTCACCCAGTTAACATCTGGCATATTCAGGTCCCCCATCAACAGTATCTCCCCTTTTTCAGCCATTTTGAGAATGCCCTCTATCATTTTCTTGTCCATTTCCTCCTCTTGAGACGGGGGTCTGTATACAACCCCTGTGCGGATTGTGATGCCATTCCATGTCTCCAAGGTGACCCAGAGTTCCTCTTGTCCTCCTCCTTTATTTTTTAGTTCTGTAGCTTTGATCCCTTCCCTTATGTAGAGACCATCTCCACCTCCTCTTTTACTCTCCCTGTCCCTTCTGTAGATTGTGTACCCTGGTATGTTGACATCCCAGTCATGGTTCTCTGTGTACCATGTTTCTGTTACTGCCACAATATCCAAGTGTTCCTCTTCCATCAGGGCTACTAGCTCTGGAAGCTTGTTTCCCAGACTATGGGCATTGGTACTCATTGCCCTCCATTTAATGTTGGCTTTATCCTTTTTAACCCCATCCCTGCTCTTATTGCCCTTGTCCATTTTTCCATTTACCCCTGTTCTGCCCTCTGTCAAGCTCTGTACCTCAGTGTTTACCCTACTACCTGCCATGTTTTGTGGGGGGAGGTTTGAACTTTCCTGTTTCCTATCAGCACATTCCCCCTAGGCTATTTAAAAGCTTGCCAAGGAAGCCTTTAAACCTGTCACCTAGGGCGTGTTTCCTTCCTGGACAGATGCAGACCATCATGCCAGTATAGACCTTCATCTCTCCAGGTGGACCCCCAGTCCCCAATGAAGCCAAAGCCCTGTGCTCTGCACCAGTTTTGCAACCATTCATTAAACTGCATGGTGTGCAGTACCCTAGCCTCACCCCTGCCATAGACTGGCAGCACGTCTGAGAAGGTTACCATGCTTGCTACCTGTCTGAGGCTCCTCCCCAACTCCACAAATTCATCCTGTACTGCACTGATCTCATGCCTAGCTAGGTTATTTGTCCCAAGGTGGACAATGATATCTAGTTTCCTCATCTGTGATGCTGCTTCTGCAATTCTGAGGATTTGCTTCCTGTCCCTCCTAGCCATGGCACCAGGCAGGCACCTTATTTCCCTATCCTCTCCCTTCCCCAGGTTTACACCCTAACAATTGAGTCCCCTATCAGAAGTTGTATCTTTCCCCTGTGGTGTCCCTTGCCACTCTTTTGTGGGTCTCCCTTGTGGATGTCCCCTGCATTCTTCTTGGTCTCCACTGAGGGTGTCATCATAGAGGAACCTTGATTTGCCAGATTGACATATGATTTGTGTAGAGGTGCAACTCGAGGGCTATGCCTCTGTTCAACCACCCTCACCCTCCCTGAACCTACTGTGGTCCATCTGTTCTTCACACATGGCAACCTCTGAGGCAGTGGTTGTGGAACTGGTGCTCTTTGGGTGGGGGAGGCCTCCTTAGTCCTTGCCAGTTCAGCCTGGAGGTGGGCAACCTCCTCCCTCAGAGCTGACAGTTGCCTGCAAATAGAGCAGCGATTCAGGTTCCAGAATGTCTCCCAGAAAATTGCTGCCCCACAGCCAGTGCATTGCACCACTCCCCACATGTCTCTCTTCCTTATAATATACAATGAGTAATATATAATTTTTTTGTGTGTACTTACCCTTTATGCACTGTGCTGGGTAATTTAGAATATGACAGTTCTGCCCCAGACCTGTTGAGGAAGTGATGTCGGAACCTTGGCTATAAAGGAAATGCCACATCTGGGGTGGGTGGGGTGAGGGAAGGGTGGGTGGTAGGCCACAACCACTGGTGACTGTTAGAAACACTCAAATACACCACTGCTCCACCACCCTGGTGAGTACTGCCCTTTATGTAAGTCAACCAACACCACTGCTCCTACACAAACCATTCTACTGAGTCCAGGGATAAAAACGAACTCACTGTTCAGTCAGCAGGACACTTCTAAAATATTGCACAAATATCCTTCCAAATCCTAAGTGCCTAGCACAGAAATCAAGCAACTTCAGTTGTATTTCACCCCCTCTGGTTATAAAATTATTACACTTTAATGGAAACCTGCAATTCTTAAAGCCAATAAGAAAATACTGAAACTTTCTGTAGAAAGCATAGCTTACCTTCCTAACTAGTCCCCAACAATATTATGTTTTACCAGGTTCCCAGTTCCTCAAATGCTTTCTAGTTTGTTCTCTGCAGTATAGCAAGTTTCTCAGCAGGAGCAGGCAAGTCTTTTCTGACTGGGGCCGGAGTAAAGTAAACCAAAGGCAGAGAACTATGAAGGGCGTCCACATGAGCAAAATACATACTTTGTTGTCTCCAGAAGACATCCCAGGGTAAAGTTATAATGTTTTGTTTGGGCTGGAAAAATGAAAACAAGATGATGGCTTGCAAAAAGAGAATTGTTTTCTCACGAAGAAGGATTTAATGAATCCCTTTTCATGAGCTGTCATGCCTCTGATGAAACCACACTGAGCTGTGGTGAAACATAAGGCTTTTTTACTGCTCTTGCATTTACTGTGAACTGTCCTGATGTGCTTATTTTCGATATGTGTAGTACTGTGATGGAATTTTTTAATATAAATTAACATTAAAGACCAAGTCATTCATTTTTGGGCTATGAGACTGGTGTCCATTTAATTCTTGGTACAACAGTAAGAAACACAGCCTCACATTTTTTAGCATGGGGATGAACCAAGTAGGTGGGTGCATCTAGTATGTTTGGAAAAATGAAAACAAGATGACGGCTCGCAAATAGGGAATTTTTTTGTCACACAGAGGGATTTAATGAATCCCTTTTTGTAAGCTGTTAAAATCCCTTTTCATGAGCCCTAAATCCCTTTTCACACCATGCAGTTATCCAAAAGACTGAACTGAGCATGCTCAGAACCCAAATTTTCAAAATTAAATAACTTTGGAACAGATTACTATTTTTCTCACCAAGCCAACACTGGCTTATTCTTTGGGGCAAACTCTTTCTACCTTGGAAATTTCAGACCCAAATTCCAAACGGTGAAGTTGCAGCATGTTGAGGAAAAAACAGCCAAATCAGGCAAAAAAATTGACTTTTACAGTTTTTCAGCATGCACAGCACAAAATCCACAAATCTGATCAAAACAAAATTGGGAACATTAAGAGATCTTCCTCACAGTAACGTGCATGCAAAGTTTCATTCAAATCCGTTGAACAGTTGCAAAATTATAGTGCACAACTTGAGGTTTAACATTAAACTGTCTACTCAACCCTAACTATAGTGGTGCTACCGTGACACTATAATGTATGTGTGTGTGTGTGCATATATATATATATATATATATATATATATACATATATATGTGTGTGTGTGTATCTGATTATGCATTTAAGTGGGATGATATTAGTGCTCCACTGTGGACTGGGTGGCAATGGGCAGTGACCTGACTTGTAGTGGTTGCACTGTGAGGGTGGAAGGCTTGATATTTTATTATTTATTATGTATTATGTGCTCTGGAATGGTTGCAGTTACAGGACTATGTGGGACTGTATGGGAGCAGATGCATGACTTTATTGCAGTGGATTGTAACAGTTCTAACGTGCTTGTGCTTGACAACAGACTGTAGCAGTGCTTGTGCTTGACAACAGATTGTAACAGTGCTTGTGCTTGACAACACACTGTAGCAGTGCTTGTGCTTGACAACAGATTGTAACAGTGCTTGTGCCTGACAACAGATTGTAACAGTGCTTGTGCTTGACCACAGATTGTAGCAGTGCTTGTGCTTGACAACAGATTGTAGCAGTGCTTGTGGTTGACAACAGTGCTTGTGCTTGACAACAGATTGTAGTAGTGCTTGTGCTTGACAACAGATTGTAGTGGTACTTGTGCCTGACAACAGTTAAAAAAGGCTGTTTGTGTAACTTTATTTTGTGCCTTGCTTTGTTACTGTACTGTATGTTTTTTTCTGTAAAAAGGAGTGGGCGCTCAGTAAGTGTTTGAGTACTGTAGGGGAATAGTGCATGAACTGTTAAAAACAGGCTGTAACAAGAACTTTATTTAGTGCCTGTATTAAAAGGTTTAAAATTGCCAGTCATTTTAGACTGTCATTGTTGTTCTTTCATTGCCCTGTTGCAGTCATCCTTAAGTTCGTAGAAAGCGCAGTAATCTTCCTCGCTGCAGGCATTCTGCTCAATATAGTGGCAGATGTGCAGAAGACATTGAAGCACATCTTTTGATGTTGTTGCAGGCAGTGCTGTCTGTTCGTCTCCCTCCACCTCCTCATCATAACACTCACCTTCACCGTCATCTACCGATGCTGTGATCTCCTCATCTGTCAACATCCCAGTACACTGGAGGTCATCATCTGCAGTCATGAAGCTATCAAACACAGACTGTGGGATGTTTTCTGGGGCTGCTATAGTTTCCTCCTCTTTATCGGGTGCATCTGTAGATTCCCTTAGAAAGCCTGATTTTTTAAAGCAGGTCTGTATGGCATATAACTTTACTTCTGCCCATGCTTAATTCAGCATGTGAATGGCATTGAGAATGGAAAACGTTCATGCAGGGTCAATGGCAGACACAGCACTTCCATCATCGAATACTGTCCACACAGTAGTCAACATTTGACATCAGTACAGGCTCTTTAGGTTCCTGATTATGCTCTGATCCATTGATTGGATCAGGGAGGTTGTGTTAGGGGGTAGGAAAATTATCCTGACATGGGACAGCTAAATGTGTGGGTGTGCAGTGCAGTTGTCAATAAAGAGCGCAGTGTGTTTCTTTCGCTGTCTCATTTCTTTATTGAATTTCTTTGACCACTCAGTACAAGTCTTTGAGGTAATCCACGTGTTGTGGTTAGCACAGTAGGTCACCAGCAGCCTCTGCAGATTCATGCCCTTAAAACATCTTAGGTTACAGCTTTTTCCCAGTGCTGAGCAATGTTGCTTTGTGGGAGTCATCCATGTTGGTACACATGAGTACTGTGAGGTGATCTTTTGCCTTTGTGTGTCCCAATATGTTGTCTGACTCAAGTCAGAGTATCATCAGGGGTGGCATGATAAAAAATGTTGATTTCATTTGCATTATAAACACAGTCTGAGGGCTACTCCGACAGTAAAGAGGGTAACACTGACTGCACCCAGTAAGACACTGTTGTGCTGTATCTTGAAACAGCATAACCAGCCATTGTTAAGCTCAAACTCTGGCTTTCCCATGGCATCTGCAAGTTTCCTGGCCTTTTCCTGTAAAAGTGGACCTAAAACTAGCATGTCTGAGGCACAGGCATACTCGAACTAGCAGAGGAGAGAGTATTTTACTGATGTGTTCTTTTTCCCTGCTTGCATATCCTGGCAAGGTTTCCATTTGTGTGATACTCCTGTAGCACCTGGGATTTGATTTTTAAGAACCTACATATCTGGCTCTAGGAAACACCTAGCTGCCATGCAACCTCCATTTTTGAGGTGCCAGGATTGGACAGAAGATTGATTGAGATCCTTTGCTTTCTCGGCAAGGGAAATCTCCTTCCTTTCCTGAGTGTCTCCACCATCATGCCACAGAAACAGAGTACAGGAACTCAGAGACCTGCCACATTTACACTGAATGGGGATTTATAGCAGGTGATGAGCAAGTGATTACATTCAATTTGATTAGTAATCAACCCATAATTGACAACTGCCTGAGAGTGGGGGGAGGGGGAATGGAGGGCAAACGACTGGGCTGACTGAAAAGCAGTGGAACAGCACTACAAAATTATACATTTATATGGGCTGTTTAAATGCATTTAAACACACCTCGAATAATGGGCTACATAGGAAAAAAATCAGGGGATGGAAAAATTATTCATTCATGTGAGATTTACATCAGAGCGGTATGCGATTAAGTGGGTTCGACTGTCTATGTATTATAGTGGTGCGGTTGCGCCACTATATTTAGGGTTGAGCAGAAGTTTCTATGTTAAACCTCAAATTTTGCACTTTAATATCTTTGCAACCATTCAACAGATTTGCCTGAAATTTTGCATAAGCAGTCTCATTGAGCAGATCTCTTGACATGACAAGTTCTGTTCTGCAAGCAGTTCAAAGAGAAGAAGCAGCACTCAGAAAACCATGCCAAATTTTTATTCAAGCAAAATGTACAATGAATTCAGGCATGGTAGATATCAGTATGTATTATTTCACAAAAAACTACCCCAGCGCTTCAACTCAGATGTGAGTCTTCCTCAGGGAACTCCCTGAATGTGACAGCTATCATTTTTCAAAATGTTGCCAAACTGTGTTTTTGCCCATGTGGCGAGGAATGATGTGGTGGCGTGGAATAACATTTCAGTGAGGATTTGAAAATTTCCAGTATCAGGTTCATGAGATGGGGTAATAAGAAGGCTATGCTGACAATCTGGTTGCTGCTTTGCTATAAATGCAAGGGCAGGAACTGGAGGGCCCTGCACTTCCACAGCAAGATACATGTACGCATCTCTGGGCCCTGTGCTCCCACAGTCAAATGAATATACTATCTCAAAAAGTAAGGAAATTCTTTGTAATAAACTGCATTAATGCAACATTTAGGGTTTAGTCTAAAGCAATAAAAGGAGGGATATGTGGTTTTAGGGTTTCCAACCCTAAAACCACACCCCCACCATGAGGCAAATCAGGGGTGCAATCTTCCTTGCGGTTCTCAGCCCTAAAGCTCACCCCATTGTGGTAGCAACAAAGCTCACATGTGATGGACACAGGTGGGTATGTTTAACATAGAGAATACTGGATGGGTAACTATGCAGAACCAGTGTGTTCTGCCACAGAGGGGTTCTGATTCCCTCTGATCTCGAGAGCGAAGCTCGAGAGGTCCATGGGAATCAGAATCCTGAGGTAACAAAAACACACTAGTTGTGTAGAGAGTTGCTCATCCTGTATTTTTTATAGTGTATAGTACTGTGTGAAATATGTGTTTTGTGAGTTCTTTTGCTTTCAAAATGAAACTGACTCATGCAGTCTCTAGAGGTGCTAGAATGCTGTTCTACCACAATAGGGTAGAATCATATTCCATGACCTTGGAACTGTGGTACAACTGCATTTTGAAAGGGATGAAATTCTATACAGAACAACACTCCACTATACACTATAAGTGTATACAATGCGGTGAGCTTTAGGGTTGAGAACTCCATGGAGGACTGCACCCCTGATTTGCCTCGGGGATGGGGATGGTTTTAGGATTAGAAACCATAAAACCAGATTTCTCTGCTTTTGTCACTTTAGAGTGAACCCTAAATGTTTCATTAATGCAGTTTTTTTGCAAAGAATATATATATATATTTATATATATATATATATATATATATATATATATATATATATATATATATATATATATATATATATATAGATAGATAGATATACACACACACACACACACTCTCTGATGCAATTATTTTTCAAAGGGTTTTTGAAAAGGCTTTTAAATTCTATTCAGTCAGGTAGAAATGTGGTCTTCCTTTGACAGGCTAGGTCTACTCTTGGTGATGATGATGTTAAACGTCTGCATACTAGGTGTAGAAATGTTCCCTGTGGTCCTCTAATTGATCCCAGAGCAATTTGTTTTTCCGGAAATTTCTCCCAGGACACTGCTAAGCACTGGAATGTAACAGGTCCCTGGAGGCTCTAGCTGTGTGGCTTGCTTGTGTGGTAGCTCTGTTGTTACAGTTGTGCCAGAGTCTCATGGTTTCCACTGGACTCCTCCTTCCTTGTCAGAATCTTAAAGTTCAAAAACACATCTCAAGCCTGGTTTAGGTGAAGGAAGAGTTTCAGGATCTCGGGTGACATGACTTGGCTTTACTATCACACCAAGCAGGGCAGCACTTACACAGCAAAGTAGACAGGGAAATGTTATCCTGCTGCTGGAAGACTGGTAGTTTTGATATTGTGATGAGACAGTAATCAGGCTGGAAGGGTGACCTAAGGCACTGTCCGAGATGTACTCTAGTGACACTCAGGAGATGGCAGCAACTGCATGAGTTACAGTGGGATTTGACTGTCCTGCTATCCCTTTAGCAGGGCTGGCTCTTTGATGCCACTGTAGTCAAATAAGCTTTTTTGGGTGGCATTAAATAGAAATGACAATAAGAATTGCCTACCATATGGTGCACCATAATATATTTTGGTAATGATATCGGTGCAAATAGATAAAATGTAAGAGCTTGACCTGCATTAGTTGTATGTGCTCCTTTGGCAGTGCCATATTCCAGCTGAATTTTTTTTCTTTGATGGAGTCAGATGCTCCATTCTCCTCCCCCCTGTGTGCCCTTCTCCAGCGCTCCCAGTCTGCATTGTAGTATATGACTTCAGCCATGAAGTAGTGGTCTACTTAAAGGCCCCAGCAAGCTGCGCACTATTTGGCTGCAGGGAGTGCTGTGCAGCAAAACGCTCTAGCTCTACCTCCAGGAGAGCGAGTGCATTGCCTCCACAACATGACATACTGTATATATACCATCTTACTATCTATCAGGTGAATGAGCCATGGTTATTATGTTACAGTGAAGTGTGCAGCTGCCATCTCATTGGCTGACCCAGAAATTCATTATTTGCTTGGCTTACATGGTACTGCATTTCACTGGAATAGTTAGAAAAGAAGAAAATTCAGATTTCTGTAGACCCTTTCATATGGGACTGGCAGTTAGATTAACAAGCAGACCTGGGTTTCAATCTCACAACCTCCAGTTGCATACTGTGTAATTCTGAGCAAGTCACTTAACCTCCCCAGTGCCCCCGGGTTGCCCCCGAAAACAGACACTTATGCCTGGTGGGCCTTACCAGGTTACCAAAGAATGACAAAACAAAACCAAAAAAAAACACTGTATCTAGGATCATTTCACATAGTAAGATGTTAAAAAGTTGCAGTGCAGTCGTGGTACAGTATGCAGACAAAAAAAACAGCCTTTGTGCAGTATACTAACATACTAATTGCTAGCAGAATAAGCCTTGCAGTCTGTCGGATCTGCTCATGCCTCAGATCCCTATTTAGGTACCAAGGCCCCCCCCCCCATCATTCCGAAACCCTATCTGCGATCCCATCCCCCCTGGGCCAGGCCATCCCCTGTTGCTTCCCCTTTTTGTACCTGTCCCACCCCCTCTCGAAGTCCTCCACTGTAGAAGTTTGAACCAGCTCACCAGGCAGCACGTTCCAAGGTTCCACCACATGTGATCAACATTACACCCAAAGTCAGGGACAACTGCTTCAGAACCTGCTTTGTTGAGGGGTGACTTCTGGGCAGGACACAGGGGTAGTTCCTTGCTGTTCTTTAAAAAGTACCATGGGAGCTCTGACTTCCATCCAAGAATCCACCAGAAACAGGCCACATCCTAATTTGATGGCTTATCTGAAGGATGGCTCCACCACCAGAACCAAAGTATTACATTTGTACTGCACTGCAATGTCAGTGCTGGTATTTCATTTTATTTTGTTTGTTAACCAGGTCAATCCGAGGACAAATGTCCACTTTCAAGGATGACCTGCACAATAAAAGACAACAAAACATACAAAAGTTACAGAACAAACCACATCATAAAAACATTTAAACAATGACTGATCTAACAAATAATCTCACACAGTGTTCTTAAAGAGAAATAATTATTCAGACTTGTATATAGCAAGAGGCATTGTGTAACCCCTATGTGGCGCTATCCCAAGGGCTACCACCCCTGCCTGCTTGGCTAGTGGCAGATTAAGGGGCCTGAGTTCTGAAACGGGTGCCTCCACCCGGAGGTCAGGGTTGGTAGTGGTCAAGCTAACCTGAGCACAGCTCTCCGGGACACTGTAACCCCCCTCTTCCCCTCTAGTGGCCTGAACACTGTATAATAATCACTTTCACAATACCCCTGGTACACCACACAAGTACCCACACTGTTTGCATTTACCACCAGGGCTGGTTCCTCTGGCTCGACCATGGGGACCCCTGTAAAACAAGGTTATGCACAGCAAATAGCAACAGTACAGTACTTTGAGCACAAACTGGAACCACGGTCAGATTACATGCAGAAAAAGTTAGATCTGATTTATTCAGGGGACTTGAACAAGGGAGGGGCAAAATCTGGTTAATTAGCTTAAAGGTTATACAATCAAGCAGTTATGCATGTGCTTTGAGTCCCCCTATACAGGCACACCTCTGGGTACCCAGGTGGAGAAGAGAGATGGGCTAGCCAGGACTGTTCTCCAGGGTTGCAGCTGGTTGGGGCCCTGTGATGGACAACACAACATGCACAGTACACAATATTTGTAATCTGGAGCCAGAGGGCTCAGTTCATAAAGGAAACGAAACAAGACAATCAGATGACACACTCAGATTAAGCTGTTATTGTAGGGAGCTACCCTGGTATTTACTCATGATACCCAAGACTGGACACAGGCTGGACGAAAATTGAAACTGCAGATGGTTGATCTGGAATGCTAGGAGAAGCAGGACCCTCACAAGTCGCAGAGGCGTTTCTGTTCAGATGATATTGAATCTTATCTAATAACTTTTAAATGGGTGGTGCAAGCATGTGGGTGGCAGAGGGGGCAGTGGGTCATTCGCCTTGCACCCTATTTGACTGGTAAAGCACAGCTTGCTTATAGTCATATGGATAGTCTACAGGCCAATAACCATGATGCGGTATGTCAGGAGATACTGCGCCGTTATGACATAAGCCCTGAGACCTACAGGCAATGGTTCTGGACTTTTAAATCTCACATATCGGATAACCCAAGGGAAGCGTATGTATGACTCAAAGAACTGTGCCATAAATGGTTACAGCCTGGACTTAAGAGACCTGATCAGATAATACAGATGATTATTTTAGAACAGTTCATAAAGGTGTTGCCTGAGGATGTGCAAACTTGGGTAAGGGAACACAGATCCGAGATGTCAGAAAAAGCTATTTCCCTTGCTGAAGACTATATTGCAACCCAACCAGATAGACAATGGGGATATGTTGGCACAGGTACTGGGACCACCAGCATGGTAAGACACAATACAAACTCTTCTACTGCTTCTAGAACTGTATCAGGAAGTAATCAGACCGGTGCAAGAAAGCCATACAATCCTGATATAATTTGTAGAGAATGTCAGGGCAAAGGACACATTGCACGTTTCTGTCCTAAAAAGAAACCTGTTCCCACACAATTGTCATTAGCTAACTGGGAGCAGTTTCTTCTCTCAGTAACTATCAGTCAGGAAGTTGTGGATGGACTAATTGACTCTGGAAGTAGACAGACCCTAGTCAGAACTGATGTGCTGGACAAGGTAACTACAAATGGGTCCAAAGCTGGTGTAACATGCGTGCATGGTGACACCCATTATTACCCCCTGGCTAACATCAATATGACTATCAAAGGGACTGAGCAACAGATGAATGTGGGTGTGGTCCCATGTCTTCCCGTGCCTGTAGTGATTGGTCACGATCATCCAGACTGTAAGACATTTGTTACACATTTATATGCTTTCAGTGCCATAACCACTAGAGCACAAAGCAAGCAAGAAGAACAATGGTCACAGCTGTTCCCCTTTGAGTCAGAACTCTATGGGTTACCAGGAAAAGATCAGAAGTCTAAGAGAGAGAGAAGATCAGAAAAAACTCAGTGGCCTTTTGGTCAAAAGGACTTGCATAAGGACTTCTTGCTTGATGAAAAGGGAAATAGGTTTGTGGTACAACAAAAATGTAATACCACATTATGTGATTTGTTTAAACAGGTGGGGAAGAATATCGAACCAGGGCCTACGTTTAAAATGCATATGGGTGTGTTGTATAGGGTATGTAGTAATCCCAATACAGGAGAATCTATAGAACAGCTAGTAGTTCCTAAGGACTGCAGAGAGAAATTGTTGCACCTGGCACATGATATTCCTTTGCTGGCCACATGTGCAGAGACCAGACTCTCAGTCTTCTCTTATTACGCTTTTTCTGGCCAGGAATACATGAACAGGTGGCAACTTATTGCCAAAGCTATCAGGAGTGCCAGAAGGTGGCAACATTCACGTAAAAAGAGAAGATCCCTTTACAACCTCTACCTGTGATCCCCATACCATTCAAACAGATAGTCATGAATGTAATATGACCCTTACAAAAAAGTTCTAAGGGTAACAGGTTCATTTTGGTGATCTGTGATTATTTTACTAAGTATCCAGAAGCTACACCTTTAAGAACAGTAACTGCTGAGAAAGTAGTGGATGAATTGATTAAACTGTTCAGTAGAGTTGGAATCCCTGATGAAATTCTAACTGACCGGGGTACAAATTTTTGTTCCACTCTACTGAAGAAGTTGTATCCATCTCTTAATGTGGAAGCCCTTCGCACATCTCCTTACCATCCGCAAACAGACAGATTGGTTGAGAGATTTAATCAAACCATAAAGAAGATGCTACAGAAATTTGTGCAGGTTGAAGGGAAATGATGGGACGAGTACCTGCCCTACCTCATGTTCGCATACAGGAAGGTTCCCCAAGCATCAACTAGGTTCTCCCCATTTGAATTACTGTACAAGAGAAACCCCAGGGGCCCCCTGGATGTTATCAAAGAGGAATGGGAGGCCCATCAGTGGAAAACAGCTCAAAGCACGTTAGAGTATCTAACTCAGTTAAGAACAAAACTCACTAACTATAGCAAAATAGCACATCAGACAAACAGTAAAAAACAAAATGTACAGAAAGAGTACTATGACAAAGGGGTAGGCTTGAAGGTTTTTCAACCTGGTGATAAAGTGTTGTTGCTGTTACCTAGCTCTGAGCAAAAACTGCTTGTTAAATGGCAGGGTCCATATACAGTCCTCAGACAGACTAGTCCTGTTAATTACAAGATCAAACTCCCTGATAGAAGGAAGACTAAAAGCATTTATCATGCAAATCTGTTAAAGAAATGGTATCAGAGGACCTCCCCTGGACTGTATATCTGCCTTGACCAGAAGGAAAGTGACATGAAGATGGCATATGGTAAGCTGGAGCAACATGGAGAATTGAGGGATTTAATGATTAATTCAGCACTATCTACACAGCAACGCCAATAATTAGACATGGTTCTTTTACAATTTCAAAATACATTTACTTCTACCCCTGGGAAGGCAGAGGAAGTACAACATCAAATTGTGGTTACTCAGGAGACCCCAGTGAGACAGAAACATTATAGAATACCTGAAAACCTTCGTGGTGAGGTAACTCAAGAAGAGAAAAGAATGCAAACACTGGGTGTGATTGAACCATCTAGAAGTGACTGGGCCTTTCCCATGGTCATTGTTAGGAAAAAGGAGGGAGGGATTAGAATCTGCCTAGATTTTAGGAAGTTAAACACCATATCCAAGTTTGATGCCTATCCTATGCCTAGGATTGATGACATATTAGTTGGGAATGCTAGATATATAACTACATTTGACTTGACTAAAGGCTATTGGCAGATTCTCCTGGATGGTGAGTCAAAAGACAAAACAACTTTTATAGCCCCTGTTGGATTGTTCCATTTTAATACAATGCCTTTTGAACTACATGGTGCTCCCGCTACGTTCCAGTGATACATGGACCATATATTACAACCACATATGACCTACTGTGCCGCTTACCTTGATGACGTTGTAGTCTTTAGCAAACATGATAAGAGCACCCGCAGCACCTCGAGGCTATATTGCAAGCCTTTACTCAGGCTCATTTAACAATCAATCCAACAAAGTGCGCCATAGGGATGAGTGAAACGAAATGTCTTGGCTTTTATATTGGCAATGGTTGCATCAACCTGATGTGAGTAAAGTAGATGCCATAGCCAGAAGTCCCCGTCCAGAGACCAAAAAACATGTGAGATCATTTTTGGGGTTAGTTGGGTACTACCAGTGCTTTATTCCAAACTTCACCACACTAGCTATGCCCCTAACAATCTCACTAAAAAGAGTCATCCTGCAAAGTTAAAATGGATCCCAATCTGTGAAGAAGCATTCTGCAACATAAAAGTGCAATTATGTGGCTCGCCTGTATTAAGAAGCCCAGACTTCTCTAAGCCTTTTATGGTTCAGACAGATGCATCAGAAACAGGTATTGGGGCTGTCTTGTCACAAATGTTTGAGGGGGAGGAACACCCTGATATATACATGAGTCGTAAACTCCATGAGAGAGAGAGAGACACACGTTACTCGGCCATAGAGAAAGAATGCCTAGCCATCAAATGGGCTGTTGAGGCACTAAGATTTTATCTATGGGGTGCTCAATTTGAGGTCATCACTGATCACAATCCACTTTGCTGGTTACATGTGATGAGAGATAAAAATCCATGCATCATGCACTGGTATCTATCGCTGCAACCATATACCTTTACTGTTAAACATAGGGCAGGAACCCTTAATATGAATGCTGATTTCTTGTCCCGTTATGGGGTGATGTGCAGTCAGACCAGACAGACCTTGGGGTAAGTGAAAATAAGTAGAGTCAGAGATTAGGTTATGTCTCTGGATCATGTTTGTTTGTTTGTTTTAAGAGGGACCCTGAGATGGAGCTTTGGGAGTGGGTGGACTGAAGCTTCACCTCTCCTCAGAGAGATCTAATACTGTGTCTGACTGTATTGTGCCTTAGTAGGTACGGAAACCTATAGACTTCATCCCCTGATTTCCACTTGAATGGGGAGGAGACTGTCACAGGGTGAAGTATTTTTATTTCTGGAACCTTTTTTTCTTCCCTTTCCTGCTTCGGGTCTGCTGTAGCAGCACCCTCTGTAACTATCCTTGTCTAACGACTTTGCTATATTTCCCCTTTTCCAGTTAGGCCACCTGGGAAAGCTCTCTACACTTTCCCTGTGTCTTTTTCTTGCTCCAGAAAGGAAAATGCCTTCGCATTCTGACCCCACCCCAAGTCTAAAACCATATTAGTGAACTGTCTAAGCATCAGTTAGCACTATGAAGGACGAATTAAAATGTGTGTAGCTGGCAGTAGCTATTTAGAAAATCGTCCTGTCCTCATCTGAAAAGATAACAGTCCCGGGTTGCGTGTGTCTCACCTGGTTAAACAACTGGAAAAAAAATCATATTCCTTAGAACTACAAAAAGAAACACTCTTACCTGTCAAAAACTTATATTACGGCATTGGAAAGATATGGTTACCCCGAGATTCCAGGAATGGGTGAATGAAATCCTAGCTAACCTTCGCACTGAGAAAGCTATAGCTAGTCTCCACAATAGATTACCAGTTTATACTCACATCTGGCATCCCCTTCACTCCCTGATTATGACTATTCGGATAAAAGTTTCGTTATGTACTAATTATCCCTGTACACATAAGCATCCTGTCTTAAGAGCTCATGTTATAAGGAGGGCATAATACTGCTGTGCAGGGGTGGGAGGGGTGGGGGCAGTTTGAGTATTGTATTTTAAATAAGTTGTACATGTAGTATTTGTTGCCTCCAAAATTGTGGAAAAACTTGTTAATAAAGTTTGAATTAAAAAAAAAAGAAACACTCAGATTTAGTTTTATTTACCCTATTGGACTTTAAGTCAAAGGGAGTGGGTAGGAAACTTGACCAACTGAATGGACCAGGTGTCTTTTTCTGCTACTATTTTCTATGTACCTGTTTACAATCAGTACTTATTCTTTATCTAACAGCCATTTATGGACCAGTAAAAAAAAAAGAAAACCAAGCACTGGTGGTGACCAGGGAAACATACTGAGCCAATAGTCAAAACTTAAAGTAGTAAACAAAATGAGAAGACAAGGCTCAGGTAACACAAAGCTACATAAAGAAAGCCAACATAACCTGTTTGGATTATGTTGTTTCAATAAATGTATTAACTTACAGCCAATGTGCTGGCTTTCTCTATTTAGCTTTATGTTACCTGAGCCAGGTCTTCTCATTGCAGTTGGTACTCATTTCAGTTAGTACCCGTAAAAAAATCATATTGTAGTTCACTACTCAAAATATCCAAACTTCCAGCCCTGGAGAACAGAACAGCATCATCTGCGGTTAGTGTTACTGTATATTACCAAACAGACAGACTTATGGGAAATCATTAAAAAATTAAGCTAAATATTAATGGTCAGGTCAGTCATAAGAACTGGGGAATCACCAACCCAGTGGCACTGAGGGTTGTGGCGCTGGACACCACACCTCACCCCATGCTGGTGACCTGGGTTCAGGAATGGACCTGGGTCAGCAGGGGCAGAGAGAGATTGAGCATCCATGGACTGCTCTCCCTCTCCGGGGGAGGGGGGTCAGCAACTGTCAGCACATTATCGACCTCTGGCAGAGGCTGGGGATGGTGCGCTGGCATGGTGTGGAAGGAAGTGAACTTGGGGCATGGCGCTGGGAGGGAGCACATGTGGACGCGTGCACACTCCCTCCGTTGGCATCATTGCACACCCCAGTTCACACCAAGCAAGGAACAGAGAAAATGGCACCAGTTGCGGTGGCGGCTTGATGGCCGTTCGGTGGGATGCCCAGCTCTGAGGGCATCACTGCAATTACTGGATCCTGTGTCGGAGGAGAAAGAAGGGGGGCCTCTCCGCCACCCCAATGCGGGGGGCAAGCTGTGGGGGTATGCAGTGGAGGGGGTCTAGTTAGCAGCTGGAGTGATCTGAATGGTGGCCAGAGAATGTGGGATGCCTGGACATGGATGGCAGACTGGGGCCAAGGTAAAAAAAAGATTAACAAAAAAAAAAAAGAACTGGAGAATAGGTAAGCAATAAGACATGATGGGGTGTGCATTAGATAGTTCTAACGCATGGCTAGGGGGCATAGTGAGGCACGAGACTGTGGGCTGAGTGTGTCCAGACCCCTAGCCATGCATTAGAACTGTCTAACGCGCACTCTGACGTGGCTTATTACGCTTATGAAATGGGCATCTAAATTGTAGATGAATGTCAAAATGAATATTATTATAATCGAGTTAGAAAAACTTATATTTTTTGTCAATCAATCAAAAATCAATCAATCAAAATTTATTTTTAAAAAAGCACCTTTCTAAATCCAAGGCACCTGTACATAGTATAAAAATAATAAAATAAATTTAAATCATTAAAAAATAAAATTCAGCCATAAATTACCACTCAATAATGGCTTAAAAACCAGAGTAGGTTAAGCTAAATAAATGTGCCTCAAGTGCATTTTTAAAACTCTGGACAGTCAGGCAGTCTTGCACCTGATAAGGTAGAGAATTCCACAGGGTTGAGGACACAAACCTAAAAGACTGGGCCCCTGATATCTTTAAATGGAACCTAGCAATCTCTAGCAATCCCTCGTCGGTGGATCGGAGAGGGCGGGGGGACAGTAAGGGCGAAGGAGATCTTGCAAGTAACTCGGTCCCTGATCATGTAGGGCTTTATAGGTCAGCAAACTGACCTTGAAAGTAATCCGCCACTGAACTTTCTTTTACTCCTGTGTCCCCAGGTGGCTGTCCATTATGCCTGATTTCCCCAGCCTCATCTCCCACTTGCAACTTAATTTCCTCCATGGCTTGCCCCCCCCCGTGGCGGGGCAACAGGATCCTTCAACCCACCAGAATGGATCCGGTGCGGAGGTTACTTCCTATTCATGGGATTGGGGCCTGTGGGGATCGGCATTCATCCTGCCACTGTTTCTTCCATTTTCTACCCCTTAGGAGAGAAGGCGTGCAATGACGCCCTATGGAGAGAGTGCGCGCGTGTCCGCTCGTGCTACTCCAAGTGTCTGCTTCCTCTCCTCCCCTTTCTGGAGCATCAGTGCACTGTCTCTGAGCCACCGCTAGGGGCCAGTCATACATCGACAGCTGGTGATCCCCCCTCCCAGGAGAAGGAGAGCAGTCCTTTGGATGCTCTATCCTTCTTCTCCCCTGCCAACCCCCGGTGGCCCGTACACATTCCCAAACATGGGTCACTGGCATAGCATGAGGTAAGGCATCCAGCACCTCCGCCCCCAGTGCCACCAGGCCGACAGAGTTTTTATTTTTATTTATGTGATTGGCATGGCACTATGCCGCCCCCACCCCCCAATAACTAGCACCACCCCCATTTTGTTTATTTGGAAATGGGAGCAAAGACGGTACATGGCTTTTTTTTTTTTTTACATGATTTGGGTCTGGTATGGCAGCGAGGAGCTTTAGGAAGGATACATCCATGGTGATTGTCAGGGAGAAAAGATCTGCGGAGCTGTAGCAGGAACGGAACAGCAACAGTACATGAGGCAACCCGGTGGCATGTTTTTGGACTGAATTTAAAAAAATGACTGAAAATGAGAAACTGTGAAGGGCTAAAGCAGGGCAGTAATGAGCATCCAGAATATTGGCCACTGATGATGGACGAGGAGTTCGAGGCAGCGGGTGGGCAGGCAATCGTGTCATATTTTTTTTAATACTGTGTATTTTTTTTAATACGGTGTTTTGTGCTTATTGAAAATACTGCTTACATGATAAAAGTAATGTGTAAGTGAGGGAAGTAGTGAGTGGGTGGTAGGTCAGCCGATCAGGACTACAAGAAGCCAGAGGGCTGGCATGTTTTGTTTCTTTTTTTTTTGTTTTTAGTAATGTGGTCCATTCAGTTTTTTTGTTTAAAATAACTCCAAAAATTGTTAAAGTCAGGGGTGGGGGTGGGTTGCAAGAGCCACCAGGCTAGTGAAGAGCATAGCAAGCGAGAGATCGTGGCAGGTCCAAGCGGGCGGGTGAGCGAGTGGGCAGGCACAAGGATTTAAAAACAGGTACTGCACCCTGTTTGCCATGGCTAGTTGTAGCCATGCATTAGACACTTCTAGTGCATGGCTGTCAACCAATCACATGGCTCAAAATCTCAAGCCCATTTCATAAGTAAGTAGTAAGACATGGCGGAGTGTGTGTTAGACAGTTCTAACGCATGGCTAAGGGGTGTAGTGAGGCACGGGACCGCAGGCCAACTGCATCCAGCCCCCTAGCCATGCGTTAGAACTGTCTAATGCACACCCCGGAGTGGCTTATTGTGCTTATGAAATGGGCATCTAAATTGTAGATAAATGTCAAAATTAATATTATTAGGATCAAGTTAGAAAAATGTATTTTTTGTGTTGATTTAACATAAAATATTTCCTCTGCCTTTTTTTTTAATTTAGGTGTTTTGTCCTACTAAGGCTATCCTAGTTGCAGTTTTTTTTTTATTTATGTGGTTGTTATGGCACTGCCCCCCCCCTTGCAACTAGTACCACTCCCATTTCGTTTATTTGGAGATGGGAGCAAAGATGGTGAATGCTTTTTTTATTTAAATTTTTTTAATTTTTATGATTTGGGTCTGGCATGGCAGCAAGCAGCATTGGGGGGATTTACCCATGGTGATTGTCAGGGAGGAAACATCTGCAGAGCTGTAGAGGGAATGGAACAGCAGCAGTACATGAGGCAACCTGGTGGCGTGTTTTGAATTTAAATTTAAAAAAATGACTGAAAATGAGAAACTGTGAAGGGCTAAAGCAGGGCAGTAACGAGCGGCCAGAACATTGGCTGTTGACGGTGAGGAGTGCGAGGCAGCTGGCGGGCAGGCGATTGTGTCTTTTTTAAAAAAAATAATGTTTTTTTTTTTTAATACGGTGTTTTGTGCTTATTGGAAATACTGTTTACATGATAAAAGTAATGTGTAAGCGAGGGAAGTCGTGAGTGGGTGGTAGGTCAGCCAATCAGGACTACAGGAAGCCAGTGGGCTGGTGTGTTTTTTTTTTTTTTTTAGTAATGTGGTCCGTTCAGGTTTTTTGCTTAAAACAGCCAGAAAATTGTTAAAGTGAGGGGTGGGGGTGGGGGGAGTTGTGAAGAGCCACCAGGTGGGTGAAGAGCATAGCGAGCAAGAGATCATGCTCAGTCTCCACTTGCTCCTTTTAAACAATCCCACCCTCTGCCAAATATCTGGTACCGGGTCAATATGTCATGGATGAAACTGTACAAGGATAACCACGCGGTCTAAAGCGCATAATGAAATACAGCGATAGGGGTATAATAGCAGCAGCACACTACCGCTACCCCTGTTGCTCACTCTGAAGTGGAGGAAGGAGTGATAACACCACAGGTGCTGTGTCTGGTCAAGCCACTCCTGTAGTGGAGTGGCTAAGGCACATGCACCTGACACAGTGAAGGCCCAGGGATCAGGGTTTGAATCCTCATCTCCCAACATGTTTTTGTTTGGCCCCCCAAAAAATGTTCCCCCACTCCAAGTTTCCCCTTTTCCCCTCAGTCCACCCCCCTCAGAGTTAGATATTTAAGTTGGGGGAGGGGGTGAAGTCCCCCATGACGGGAGTGCAGGGGTGTATCCCCCCCCCCCTGCAAAAACAAAGATTTCCTTATGTGTCTCACTGGTATGTGTTTTTGGGTTGTGGTCAGCATTTTCTTCCAACCTTATTTTGCCACACACAGTAATGTCTGCGTCATTGTTGTGTTGCACAGTTTTATCCGCGATATAATGCCCCGTGTCCAAATGTCCCTTCCACCTCCCCAGTGCTTCCACAGCTCCATGCTCCTTTTAAACAATCCCACCCTCTGCCTAGTATCCCTCCCAGCTCCCCGTCTGTTTCTCATTCCCATGCCACTTTTAAAAAGATCCCACACTCTGCCAAATATCCCTCCCACCTTCCACTTGCCTCCCGTGCCCCTTAAATATGAATCTGACAGTGGGGTGCCCATTCCCTAGTGTCGGTACCTGAAATAAAGAAAACCATCCCTCAGCATCTTTTTTTTTTTACACCCTGTAAAAAAGAAAACAGTACATCAATGTCTGTTGCTGCCACCGCAGTCTGCCACCATTACCCTCCCCCCACCCAACCCCTCCACTCAGCACCCACCACCCCACACTCCCCTAACCCTCACTTATTTACCAGGAGTCTAATGCCATAATCCCTTCTGGATCACAGACACATCTTCACTCTTCAACACTGAACTGAGAACTGAAGAAATCAGGTAAGCTGTGGTCTTTGTAGTTCAATACTTTTTGAACTTATAGCTTGGTAATTTTTTTTATATTTTTACCTCACATTTTCAACATGGCCTTTTTGTTGCCCTACCTCATAAACAAGGTATGTGAAATTTTTCATCTCTGTCCCGAAAGGTGATTTTGCAGTTACTCTGAGAAATCACCTTTTGGGTGGGATATGAAAATGTTCATCTACCGGGTTCATGAGGTGGGGTCATAAGAAGACTGTTGAAAATTTGGGGCCAGAATATTAAAAAACAACAAAGTTATGAAGGTATGTGGACATTTTTCAATACTAACTCATAATTTTGCTAATTTTCAATATTTTGACCCCAGGTTTCCAGCATACCCATTTTTTTACACCATCTGATGAACATGGCAGGTGTTGTTTTCCACATCATGGCCAAAATGTGTTTTCACACTTGTAGCCAAACTTTATGTTTCACCCAGTATTTTATAAATGGCACTGTCACGTTCAGAAGGAGGGGTTACAAAAAAGCTATGTTAAAATTTGGGGTCAAAATGTCACAAAACAAGTTATGAAGAAATGTAAATTGTTTTCAATGTTTGCTCATAACATTGTGATGTGTGCAGATTTTGGCTCCTTAATTTTCATTATAGATCGAGGGAGTGTTCCTGACCAATCAGAGTGCTCCTTTCCTCTGTGCATGAGGCATCCTTACTCCGTGAAGATCATCTCACAGGCAGATGCCCTGGAAACGGGCATGTTCTGTGAAGTTTTTTTTTTTAATATATTATTGCTTGCTCTTGATCAATAATATATTAATACGTCCCTCTGAGCCACTCATTGCTGAAAACGAGTGGTTTCACGTGCCTTCAGCTTCACTTTGCTGTTCTCACTCCTGCTGAAGGCACATGAAACCACTCATTTTCAGCAACGAGTGGCTCAGAGGGACATATTACACATAACACAACCTTCTTGTTATCTCACTTCATGAACATGACAGGTGTATTTTTTCAAACCTTCTCAGAAACATGTTTTTGTATTTGCTCCACAAAGTCACTTTTCTGACAAGATAAAAAAAAAATTCCACCTGCCATGATCACAAGGTGGGGTCATAAAAATACAGGGTTGAACATTTCAGGTCAAAATGTCAAAAAACAACAAAGTTATGAGGAAACATTGAATTTTTTCAACGTTCACTCAGAACTTTGTGATGTTTGCAGCTTTTGGCCACAGAAGTGCACATAGCCCTATTGTTACTCTACCTTTTTTCAAACTCCCTTTGAAACATGTTTTCACAGTCCCTCTGTGAAACCACCTTTCAGACAGCATTTGAAAGTTTCCACCAGTCTTGATCATAACATGGGGTCAAAAAGGACTATATTGAAAATTAGGGGTAAAGATGTGAAACAACAATTAAGTTATGAAGAAACATTGAATTGTTCTAACATTTACTCATAACTTTATTTTTGCAGATTTGGGCCCCTACTGTTCAACGTATCTCTTGTATTACCCCACCTCATGAACATGACAGGTGTCATTTTTCAATTCCCTTCTGAAACATGCTTCTGCAGTTGCACTGCAAAATCACATTTCAGATTGGATTTAAAAAATGTCATCTTTCTTAAATATAACATCAGGTAATAAAAAGACTGATGGAAATTTGGGGTAAAAATGTGGGAGCCCACTGAAAATTAGATACTGCCTCTCAGCTGGCCTATCCTGGGTAAATACAATCTAAAAATGTGTAGCAACAGGACACCACTAAAAACGAGATACTGCATCTCATCTGGTCTAGCTTGTGTAAATATATAGAGGATAATGTATGGAAAGCCATACACAACAAGCCTGTGTCTGCATCCAGAGGTTTCTGTGGAAACCAGGAACATCGAGAGCAAAGCAAAGAAGTGATAAAGACACAGGCTTGTTGTGTATGACTGCCCATGCATTGTCTATTAGTGTATGGGCATCTATGCCCATTTCAAACACTCTGCTTTCTTTCAGTGAACTGGCAGTTGTTGGGGGGTGGCACTTGAGGGTTGGTGGTGGGCTCAAATTACTGATTAAACATGCGGCTAGTGACAGCAACTGCAGTTGTTTCTGTAAGTTCAAATTTGAAAAAATTAGCAACTTCCAGCTTGACTGGCTAGAGGAAAGCAGCTGTTTGGCAGCATTCTAAGTTGTTGCGGTGCAGTAGTGACATCACTACTGCAGCACAACAACATATTGATGTCACTACTGCAGCACAACAACCCTGTTCTAGTCATGGATTTCCATGTAGGACAACATTCCACCATAATCTATATAGTAAAAATGTGTAAAAGCAGGACCCCAGCACAGCAGAGCCCCCAATGAACTGTGCATCTATGCTACTCTATCTTGGGAAAAGTGCATTGTAAAAGCTAGACCCCACTGCAGTTGCAATTCCACTGGACCTATGCCCATGTCCATATTCCAGTTGTTTCATACCATCCCTAACCTCCTTGCTGAGGTCCCTGGAGCCCTGACACTCTCTAGATCAAGCAGCACTCTCCCAGGCAGTGTAAGCACATCCCTGGAGACAAGCTATTTCAGCACTTGCCTTACTGTGCCCAGAAGAAACAACATACTAGTAATGGATAACAAGTAAGACTATGTTATACTCTTAAATATGAACTATATAGCTGGTCCAGCCATGCATGCCTCCTTCTGGCAACTATACTGTTATCCCTGGTGGCCCAAAGAACAGGTTCCCATGCCTGGCACCATCCTGGGGTCTTAACAACCCCAACTTTCACCAAGCCCCCACTCCTGCTGACAACCCAATCAGTTGATTACCATGCCAGATGGTTCTACACTGTGGTACCTAGATTTTTTACTGTTTTCCCAGAACATCCTCAATGAAAGGTTTACTTACAAATGTGCTCCTTCAAGCTGTTATATGGTGGGAGTGGATGCTCATGGTTCCTGGTGACCTCCCTTGATGGGTGGCTCTCTCCAACTCCTGGTGATGTCATGTTGGTCTCAATCTTTCTGGGTCTTGAGGCAGATATCCTGGGCTGCTCCATCCTCCCAGCTTCTGTTTGATGTTCCTCCAGAGGCCTTCCCATGGGGACCAGTGTTACATGAAATCAAGGATCCTGCCACCATCCCAGTGTACCCTGGCCACCCAGGCTCAGTGAACCCTTTGAGTGCCCTCTAGTAACTGACCTCGAGATGAGTGAATAGTGAGGCAGATTACAACTGTTTTTTTTTATCACCTATAATGTTTATGTTTTCTAATGTGTTTGGCCTAAATTTTAGAGATGGGCTAGTTACCACCCCATCCCACAACCACCTAAGTAACAACTTTCAGACCTTCTTGATGAATCTTCTGCCTCACATCAGAGCTGTAGGGCCTAGCTTGAAGCAATCTACTGGTTTGGTGCCATGGTTGACAGGTCTGTTGTTTTGCATAGAGCACACAGGGCCCTGCATGCAGCAAGCTACTGGTCCAGTGCTGTGCCTGATAGATTTTCTTCTTAGCATTGGGCCTGCAGTGCCCTATGCATAGAAAGCTATAGGTTTCAGCTGTTATATGTAAGCAATAAGAGACAAAAGGGTGTGCATTAGGCATTTCTAATGCATGGCCAGGGGAGTAGTAGGGAACAAGGATGCAGGCTGAGTGCCTTCAGGCCATGCCCATGCATTAAAAATGTCTAATGCACACCCCTGGAGTATCTTATTGCACTTATAAAATGGGGCACTGTATTTTGCAAGTGCAAAAAAGCTAAATGTATATGTTTAAATAGCACAATAGTGAAATTTTGTATGTTATTTTGCAGTAAAATAGTTCCTCCACCTGTACTAGTTTCAGGCTTTTTCTTTGCGATATTAGGATGTTTGTCCTTCTGTGGCATCCTTAGCTTGAAGTATCCTGCTGCAGTTTCAATGGCTCCCCCTTCGTATTTAACATTAAATCAGTTTTATTAGTGAACACATATTTAGTTTAAGTTAATGTTATATTATTTTTATTTGACGTTTGCGGTTGAGTGATTGGGGTTTTTTGTAGCATTGATGCTGGTTCTGAAGGGAGCAGGCGAGTGGGAGGAAAGACTATTGCACTGAACCAGCAAGCTCCGATAAATTTGACAATGCTGGCAAGTGCTTTTCTATTTAAAAAAATTAACTACCTACTGTAGTTGTTCATGGAGTGACTGTAGTTCAGTGCCTCCCGTAGACCTTCAAGAATGAGGACATCTGGGCAAATGGGACTGTAGGTACTTTTAAATGACACTGACTTGTGCCGCTCAGTTTTGTCACAGTCCTGTAATGCTCTTCCCACTGCGCTCCCATGCCACTTGTACATGGCAGTGGTATTAATGTTGTTTGTCTCTTCCTGTGTTTCAGCCATGTTTCTGGCCATCCAGTGTCCGGTCACATCACAGCAAATTAACAGAACTATGGGCAGCATTCTGCCTTGATAACAATAAAAAAAATTAAGTTCTATGCAGAATTCGTTTAGGGCCGATTTTCCCTAATGAATTCTGTTGAAAACAGTAAAAAAAAACATCCAAAGTTAAGTGGAGAAAGGTAACTCACAAAACTTAAGTTATTAAAATGTATTAAGGAACACAATTCAACAGGGACAATTTTTTTAAATGTTTTCAACAGAATTCATTAGGGAAAATCCTCCCTAAACGAATTCTGCATCAAAGTAATAATTTTTGTGATGTTAGCAAATATGGGTACTTTACTTTGCAGATCTAGCCGTTCATGGACATGAACGGAAATCTGCTTTTACATGCCAGAGCACAACGGAACAGAAGCAGGCAAACCCACTCAAACGGGGAATGCGTTTTGGGGTGAGCACTCACTTTTGTTGCACAATGGGTTGCTTGCACACATGTTTTGTATTGGAACAGCGAGTCTGTAACGCCTGTTCCGTTACAAGGCACTGCGTGTAAAAGTGCCTGGTGACTAGTGCGATAGCTGAAGCCTGATAAGCACTAGTTGTCATGGCTACATTGGCCCCCTACACACACACACACACACACACGCACGCACGCACACACAACTTTAAAGGTATTTCAATAAGGGCAGCATTTTATTTATTATTTATTTATTTATTTTATTTTTATTTATTTGTATTTTCGGAAACAACCTTTGAGCAAGAGCTCTTTTACAAGGGTTCCATGTCATGAAACACAGTACAGAATTACATACACAGTTACATACATATACTCACACCTAGTACAGAGTTACATTGATAATTACATAAGTTCATGCCAGGTCAATAGGACAAATTATAGATTTGAAGTGCTAGAAAATACAGGTACATCAGTGCTATTTTTAGGGGTTGTTTCAAGCACAAGAATAAACACAGTTACTGTAAATCAGACCAATTGTTAGGACAGCTGGATAGGAAGGGGTGAGAGACGTTACTATAGTGCAGCCTTGTGGGAGGGCCTTGTGTACAAAGTAACAAAAAAGGTGGCATGGACACAGGTCAGAATCAACTAGTCAGGGCAGGTGAAAGGAGTTACTGTGGTGCGGCCTAGTGGAAGGGCCTTGTCATTACATAGAAACATAGAGGTTAGTGTGTACATGAGCCAGGGACAACAGGTGAGTAGTAGGCAGGGCAACAGCAATCGCAGGGGAACCCAGAAAGGTATTAGCCAGAGGGTGGGACTAAGGAGGTCAGGGGCATTTCGGGAGACAGAGTGGTCTACCAAGATGGGAAGCTGAGGAAGATAGGATGTAGTAGGATGTGGGAGGTAGGAAGAAAGAGTGTGTTAGGTGGCTGGCATGGGAGTGGAGAAGGCCAAGGTTTGAGGGAGGTAGTCCGGGTAGTGAGGAAAAGGTGGAAGGAACGGGGGAGTATGGGTGCCCAGAGAGAATGTTAGGATCCCATCCGACATTCACATGCACACCTTCTTAAAAAATATTGTTTCAGTTCAGTCTTAAAAGCCCTGGTATTCTCAGTACTGAGTGGGGCCGCTGGGACCTCACTAAGTCATGGGGGATCTATAGGAGAAAGAAGTGTTGCCCTAGCGCTGTTCCTACAAAGCGGAACACTAAGCTTGTTAAGTATTTTCCTCTAGTATTGTACTTGGTGCTGGTTGCTGATATCATTTAAGTGATGCAAGGTGGGGTCTGACTAAGCAGAGCCTTCCTACCAAGTAGGCATGTTTGTAACTTAATTCTGTTTTCGAGGGTTAGCCAGTTGCAAAGTTCATACAGTGTGCAGGTGTGATTGTAATGGTCAGCATCAATTGAAAGCATATACACCTTATCAAGGGCTTTAACTATCCTCTTCAGTGCTGTGTCAGTTGCTGCGTCATAGATCACCAGTCCATAATCTATTATGGATAATATAGAACTGGAGACGGAGAGCTGGTGGGCAGTCGGAGTAAGGTTCTTCCTGTGCTTGTAGACGACACCAAGTTTGGTGCTGACAACCTTCACCACCATATCAATATGTTGTGCAAAGCATAGGATGTCATCAATAAAGACCCGTGAGGTATTTGAACAAGTGCAGCTGTTCAAATGGGACCAGTTTATTATCTGTGATAGATAAAGCGGGGTATCTCCTCTTGAGATGTGGGCTAGAGAGGATCATCATTTTGGTTTTTTTTGTAGTTGAGTAATAGCTTTTTCAAGCTGAACCAGTCCTCCAAATGGTGAAATGTAGTCTGCAGCTCCTTCTGTAGCAGTTCGATGTGGGAGTTGCTGCTGAGAATAACAGCATCATCCACGTGCAGAATTAATTTGCTGTTACAAGCCTCTGGGAGAGCATCCAGGAGCAAGCTGAACAGCAGGGGTCCCAGGACTGACCCTTCAGAAACTCCCAGACTGACTTCCTTAGGCTCTGAGACAGCTGGGTCAACTTTGACCCTTTGAGATCTATGCGACAGGTAGCCTTTACATTTGAGCAGCATTAGAGGCCATACCCAGGGTGTGAAGCTATTCCAGGAGGAGGGTGTGGTTGACCATGTCGAAGGCCTTTGTTAGGTCTATGAAGATAGAGTCTATTAATTTACCTTCATCTAAGGCCTTGTGCACAAAGTCAGTGAAGTCAACCAGGGCTGTGGTAGTGCTGTGGTTTTTCCTAAAACCACGCTGTTGGTGACATTGCAGCTTATATTTCTGGAGGTAGTCAGTGATTTGATTGGCCACTATCCTTTCCAAGGCTTTGGATAGGGGGAGAGGATGGAGATGGGCCTATAGCTAGCAATGCAGGACCTATCCCCACTCTTTAGAACAGGGGTCACAGCGCTTGCTTCCATACCGTGAGAAATTTAGCCATTGCAAGTGATTTGTTGTAGATTTTGGAAATGGGAACAATGAGCTCATCCAGGGCTAGGGCAACCAGTTTCATATCGATGTTGTCACTACCAAGTCGGGCTTTTCTTAGAGCTTTTTTTACATATCCCATGGCCTCCTTAACTGTTATTCACTTGAAATAAAAGTTTGGGTGTTCGCTCTCAACTGTTTTGCTGTCAAGAGTCATATCTGTAGAGTGAAGGTAATCATCCAGGAGAACAGAGTTTAGATCCATAAAGGCATTATTAAATGACTTGGCTATGGTGAAGGGATCCATGGAATTTGCATCGATGATATTGAGCATCGTGGGTTGCTTTTTATTGTCTTTCCCAAGGAGATCATTTAAGTTCTCCCAGAAGTGCTTCCCATCACCCCAATTTCTTTCCAGCTGGTCCCTGTGGAAATTAGCTTTTGCAAGCCTGATGAGGTGTGTACACCTATTTCTAGATGCCTTGTAGTTCTGGTAATCATTTTTATCCCCACCATTTTTATTTTAAACACTGTTTCCTTGTAATTGGGCTTGAGGACAGATGCGAGAGTGCTAGCGGTCTGAGCAGCCAGAAGCAATCTGTGACAGTGAGTGTGCATCAAAACAAAAGTTATACAAAGTCTCGTTCACAGTGTGTGTGGCTGACGAGCTGCTGATTCAACTAGAGGGCTGCAAGTGAGGACGGGGGAGGGGGGTGAATTTCTCGATCGAGTCAAGTGGTGTATTTCAGCCAGGGACTTGACTGGGTGGGTGGGCAAGTAAGTGAGGGGGGAAAACGGCAACCATAATTTTCTGAATATTCTACTGGCCTCTAGATTTTTTTGCAGTCCTGATGCCAGCTGGCAAGTACTTGTTTTTAACCATACATTAGACACTTCTAATGTACAGTTAATGACCAATCAGAACACAGGCTTTTCCTTCCCCATTTTGTAAATCTTTTTATAAACCGAAGTCATTGCCAAAAGCTACTTTAATGCATCAGCTAGATCATGAAGCCATAAAAGTATGGAAATGTGATGTTAGGGGTTTCAACCCTAATTCCAGCCCTTTCCCCATCCCCTAACCTTCTGACTCAAGGCCAAGCTATAGGTCTAGGGTATGCCCCATAGGTGTTTTATTTGATGTAGGCCCATAGACAAAGTAGAAAAATCATAGTGCATGGTCTGAGACCTATAGCTTGCTTTGCATGGAGATCACATCTCCGAAAGGACAAAGGGTGGAGGGGGCCAGAGGAGAGCAACTAAAATGGTGCAGGATCTGCATGTGAAGCCCTAAAAAGAGAGACTAAAGGACCTTACTATGTACACCCTGGAAGAGAAGTGGAAGAGGGGAGACATGATAGAGACTTTTAATACCTCACAGGGATAAATGAGGTACAGGGGGGAAGTGTTTGCCAGAAAAAAAGGTGCTAAAAACAAGTGGACATGCTATGAAGCTTGAGGAGAGTAAATTCATGAGCGATGTGAGAAAGTACTTCTTCAACGGAAGAGTGGAGGATTCCTGGAACAGCCATCCAGTGGAGGTCATGGGGGAGAAACAGTGGTGGGGTTCAAGAATGCATTGGGGATAAGCACAAGGGAATAGTAGTGGAAAGGAAGGGAAGGGGGAGGTGAGCTATAGGCCAAATACAGTCTGTGGTGATAATGTTGGGAGGGGAAAAAGGTCAGATTTGTTGGGCCAAGCAGTCTTCATCTGCCATGAAATTCTATGTTTCTATGGAGGCCTAAGGGCCCTACATGAAACAGTAAACCTGTGATGCATGGCCACACAATGGTAGCTTGCTTGCCACGGGGCTGTGAGGGTCCCATGAAAAGTAGCATGGCCACAGTGCATGACCCTAGACCTATAGCTGTACCTGCACACCACCCCACACATGCATGTGCATCATTGCATGTCAGTACCATGGGGAGAAAACCAGAGGAAAATGGCTTGGCCCAATCAGGCACCCCCTGCAGGCCCACACATGACTGACATGGCAGGCCACCTGTCACCATGGGGTCCTGGGTAAGAAGTGAATAACTGTTTAGTCCACAAGAAGGTTGGCTGGGGGAGGAAGGGTGCTGCAGAACTGGGGTTTGAAGGTGCAAAGTGATACAGTCTTCAAAGGTAGAGAATTATGTCTCGCTACATGTTGCCAACACAATTTGTTGCAGTAGCTTTATTAGGGCCCTTCGTGAAGAAAGGAGATCACGTGTGATGTTTTTTGCTTAGGGAACAGGGTGGGCATTAGGGTTGACAAGGAAGACCCCAGCATTCTAATGTTTTTTTCCTTTTGCTGCTTCAGGGGTGGGGAGTAAGGTTTGGAAATCCTAACACCACATTTCCCTACTTTTGTGGCATTAAAGGGACACTGTCAGCCTTTTGGTCAGATTTTATAAAGCCTAAAAGAAGGTGTGGAGAGCAAACTTTATTAATGTAAAATGTATCCACACTGCCAAAATCAAACTGCAGTGCATGATGTTTATTATTTTTGTAAAAATCCCATACTATGTGGTCCGCCTGAAAAGTTATCTCTGCACGGCCACAGACTAGTGTGGCACGGAGCTGAGTGGAAGCTTGTTCATGGCAGAGGCCTTTTATTTGGTGCCATGGTCAGAAAAGGTGTCATTTGTTGAAGTATTCAGCAAAGAGTAAGGCAAGCATATTCATTTTTGAAACAAGCGCTGCTAGTTGTTTTATTTTGTGTGTAAAAAATAAGGCTGTACTTCCGGGCATGCACATTACCGACTCCAGTAATGTGCATGCCCAGAAGTAGGACCCCACTTAAACAGGGACGTTGAATCTCAGTTATAAAAAAATTTAAGATGTGCCACTGCACTTCAAAAGGTATTACTAGAGTTTAAAATGAGTCAGTGCACTTTAAAATATATAGTAAAAATAGGTATCATACTGCTCCAAGGAGTGAACACCACTTAATGTTAATATTGGCTACTGCATCAAAAGGTACTAGTGGTATTCGATTAAGGAACACTCACACTTCTAGTTTTCTTCAAATATGATTTTTTTAGCTACCTCACAGGTAACAAATATGCTCAGTGGGCAGGGAAGAGAATACTGTAGACTGAGTACTGCTGACTTAGTGGTCTATAAGCTGGATGCAGGCTGCTTATTGAAGACTGAGAGGCAGTGACTGCAGGGGCACCACAGCTGCTCTAAGACCCTCCTTCTCACCAGGTGCTGCTGTCCATGAACAGCAGTAATTGAGAAGTCCTGTGATGGATTAGGAAGTGGAACAATAAAAGATCAAAAACTACATAATGTTCTTCCAGGACTGAGAACATTTTTGATAGACCTCAACAGGAAAAGTAAACTTCCTATTATATTGTATTCTCATGAATGACTTTGCTTGTGTTTACTAGATTATTTTTCCCCTTAATGGCATCTACTTCAGAACGTAATGCCTTTTAATCTGATTTTGCTTTGGAGGACTAACAGTGGGAGGGCAGGGCAGGGCACTCAATTACCTTCCAAGAACACAACTTTTTGAACTCGTATGGCCTATTTTGTGAAACGTTTATACCAGATTCTAGTCTGGTTGGAAAACAGCATGTACTGTGTTGCAAAACAGGATGCAATTAGTTGAGTGAGGAAGAACCATTTCCAGGAATGGTTCATACTTCAGAGGGAATTTCTAGAAGTCAGTTACTGTATTTTCATCAATTACGAACACACATATCCAAAGCAGAGGCCAGTTGGAGCAGTGGGACACTATCCTGAAGTGATGTCTTTGGAGAGTGTCAAATAGTGAAGGAGCAGGGTGAACAGACAGGCTGGGTGGGGACTCATAACACAAAAAACAAAAATGCAAGGGAAGACAACTGAAAATAGCTGAAAAGCAACAGAAGAAAATAAACTGAAATTAGTAGCCAGTGAAGTAGACTTAAAAATAAATTAATGTAATTATTTTTAACTTAAATTTTATTGAAGTGTTGTATTCATATTAGTCAATGAAGTCCATAGGTAAATATTCACAGTGAATCCATACTGCTCATGTCCATTCTTTACCTTTCTTCCCCTCACAGGTTGTTTATGACAACCTTTTGTTCAGCAGAGGGATGGGTGGGTGTTCGAGTTCAGTTTGTTTTATAGCATTGCTGAATTTAGCCGTTTAAATGAACATGCTAGCTCTGTGAATATTTTCTGTTATGCCTTGTCAGTTTAACTGGTTAAAGGCAAAGAAAACATTGCCTGGGTTACTCAAATTGTGAAAGCACATGAAAAGGTATTTCAAACAAGGTAATTCGCATACCTGTAGGTGTCAGGAGATATAAATAGTTAAATCATTTATAAATAAAATCAAGGCAGCAGTCTTTTAATAGAATCTGGGGGTCAGAAAGTGATGTCACTAAGTGGCAAGCTGTATCTTATCAATCACGGTTTGCCCTTCAGTGACATCATGTTGTGTTTCAAGATTCTAATAAATGACTACTGCCTTGATTTCATTCACAGATAATTTAGATACTGATATCTCAGAACTCCTGACACCCACAGGTAAACCCAATACCTTGTTTAAAAGAGTGTTTCATTGCCTGTCACAAATTAAATGCTCTGTCAATGTTTCCTTCCCCTTTAAAGCAGCAGTACTAGTTAGTCAGCAAAACATGTCATCCTACCTTTTGTTTTTTTTTTTAGCAGAAATGTATTCCTGATTATGTTAAGATTCTTCATTGGGGTATTTAAAATTCAGTCAACTATTTATAAGATAGTGTTTAATTGCAAATTTTATAATTTGTGTGGATCTACTATAAAGATGGCAGCCCCATCAGCTTTTAAAAAAAACACTCTCTTGAGAGCACACTTAAACTGTACCTACTGTATTCTTAATGCAGATATGTTAGGGTGTTGCCATCAAATTATATTGATGGCCAACAGCATAGCACCACCCTGATCTGCTTACATTCATGATGCTGGACCTGGCGAAGGAGCAAGTACTTTTACAAACTTTAGAATCCTCTCTCGTCTCAGGAATGAAATGAAGCAAAAAGAAAATCAGATATATTGATGTTTTGGCTTGTCCTAAAGGCCAACTAACTTACTGAAATTTTTGCTAACTAGTACTGCTGCTTTAAGTGAAGTCAACATAGCACAAAGATGGCTGGGGTGGGAGAAGCAAGACAGCATAGTAGGAAATGAGCATAAATTTAAAAAGAGATTGCAGGAAGAGCACTAGAGAAAATGCAAAGAAAATAGCAAAAAAAGGAAGAGAAACAATTGGAATGAGATAATTTATTACTTACACTACTTTTATTTTATAGACTGAAACCTCATTGCAGAAGTACGAGTTAGTGTCTACCTGTGCCTTCCCCTTTGCTGGTTTACTTTCACTTATGTGCTTAAGGCTGCATTGATGTAGAAACCCGTTGTTTACAGGTTTATTGTTATTGAGTTCCTATATCACAACTTTGTGATGTATAAACTGCAAACACTTGGAGATTATATGGAAATTAAGGTTCAAAAATTGTATAGGGGAAAGGATACACAATGGCCTGACACAAAATATGCTGTCATGGTGCAGTCAGACCTGGACGTTGTGGCCATCACTGAAACCTGGTGTAATGATAACCACGACTGGCTGGTGGCCATACCTGGCTACAACATATTCGGAAGAGACAGGGCAGGGCAGGCAGGAAGGGAGGAGGAGTGTCACTGTATGTGAAAAATGACATAAGGGCCACAGAGATCCAGGAGGAACAAAATGGGGGAGAGATACTGTGGGTTAAGCTGGAAAGGAAAATGGGGCCAGCCATCCGCGTGGGTGTGGTCTATAGACCACCAACTCAGGAGGAAGAAACAGATAGGGAGCGGTTGCTAGCCATCCAAAGGATGGCAGACAAGGGGGAGGTAGTACTGGTTGAGACGCTAATATTCCAGACGTGGACTGAGCATCCCAGCAGCAGCAGCATCAACTAGGAGCAGATTATCCTGAATCTCTTCAGGGTGCTCTTCTCAAGCAATTGGTCATGGAAACCAACTCGGCAGAAGGCAATACTGGACCTTGTGCTCACAAACAGGGACAGTGTGATGGGGTAACAGTGGGGAGCACCTGGGGAACAGTGACCACCAGTCATTGTGGTTTGAAATCACAGAAAGAGCAGAACCAAACCACACAAAACAGGTATCCTGGATTTTAGGGGGCAGACTTTGGGAAAATGGGGAGATACTTGAAAGAGGCATTAAGGGGAATGGGGCAGGAATCAGGGGTTGAGGAACAGTGGGCAGTATTTAAAATGGGGATTACAATAGCAATATAATTATGCATTAAGCAGGTTAACAAGAGGAAAAGGAAGAGGAGACCATTATGGTTTTCCAAAGAGGTAGCAAAGAAAGTGAAAGCCAAAAAGATTGCATTCAGGCAATACAAAAAGACAATGGCAGAAGGGGATAAGGAGAAGTACCAGGAGAAGCAAAGGAAGGCAGGGAGGTCAGTAAGGGAAGCCAAAGCTCAGACAGAAGAACACATTGCAAAATCAGTAGGTAGAGGGGACAAAATCTTTTACAGGTACATAAGTGAAAAAAGAAAGGCAAAGGGAGGGATAGTGAGACTGAAGGGGGAGGATGGGGGCCACGTGGAGGATGACAGCAGTAAAGCTGACATATTGAACAGGTATTTCTGCTCAATCTTTACTGAGGAAGAGGAGGGTAATGGGTCTGAAGTGAGTACAAGGGGTGAGAATGTTGCAGAAATGGACACAAGTCCCTTTACATGAGAAAGGCTCCTGAAGGAACTGAAAGTAATAAGAGTTGATAAACCAATGGGGCCAGATGGGGTGCACCTCAGGGTCCTTAAAGAACTAAGAGAGGTGGTGGCTGAACCTCTGGCTATCTTGTTTAACTGATCACCGGAAACAGGGGAGGTATCCAAAGACTGGAGGATAGCAGATGTAGTCCCCTTATACAAAAGTGGGAACAAAGAGGGAGCGGGGAACTACAGACCAGTCAGCCTCACCTCAGTAGTGGGGAAGATCATGGAAGCACTACTGAAGGAGAGATTGGTGAACATCTGATTGTCAATGGACTACAGGACCCAAGGCAGCATGGTTTCACCAGGGGAGGTCATGTCAGACCAACCTCGTTGAATTTTTGACTGGGTGACTAGGAAGTGGATCAGGAGGCAGTGGACATGGCCTATCTGGACTTCAGCAAGGCCTTTGACACTGTGCCATAGAAGACTATTACACAGACTGGGGAATATGGGTGTGGGCAGGACAGTAGTGTGGTGGGTAGGTAACTGGCTGGGCGGCAGGACACAGAGGGTGGTGGTAAATGGCTGTCACCCCACAGAGGGAAGAGTGACCAGTGGGGTACCACAGGGATCAGTGCTGGGACTGGTCCTATTCAACATCTTCATCAGTGACATTGCACAGGACCTAGAAGGCAGAATTTCACTGTTCACTAATGATACAAAGCTCTGTAATAGAGTAGACACACCAGAGCATGTAGGCAGAATGACAAGGGACCTGCAGAAACTTGAAGAACGGTCAGGGATTTGGCAGTTGAAATTCAATGCAAAGAAGTGCAAGATAATGCATATGGGGCACAAAAACCCTGGCACAATATATCAGTTGGGGGTGAGGATATAGCATGCACCAAGCAAGAAAGGATCTTGGGGTTATCATCTCTGATGACCTCAAGGTAGGGAAACAGTGACAAGGCAGCAGGTAAAGCAAATAGGATGCTGGGACGCATAGGCAGGGCATCACCAGCAGGAAAAGGGAGTCATCAATTCCACTATACAAGACACTAGTGAGGGCCCCACCTGGAGTACACTGTACAGTTCAGGAGACCTACCTACATAAGGACATAGACAGGGTAGAGAAGGTTCAGAGGAGGGCAACAAAGATGGTGCATGGGTTGCATCACAAGTCCTATGAAGACAGGTTGAAGGAACTGAACATGTACTCCCTGGAGGAGAGGAGGAGAGAGGGATATGATACAGACATACAAGTATCTTACAGGGAGGAACAGGGTGCAGGAAAACACTATTTTTAAGTGAAAAAATGTTCCAGGACTAGAGGGCATGGGATGAAGCTGGAGGGAGGATGATCTAGAGGAAACGTGAGGAAGAATTTCTTCACAGAACGGGTGGTGGACAAGTGGAACACCCTGCCAGAGGAAGTGGTGGGGGCTGAAACAATCACGGGATTTAAGAATGCATGGGATAGACATAAAGGAATTCTAGAGGTCAGGGGTAAGGGGAAACAGACTTCTAGGAAAACAAACTGAACTTACAAGCTCAAATGGGCAGACTGGGTGGGCCATAGGCCCTTATCTGATGACACTGTCTATGTATCTATGTATTTATTTTTAAGCGTGAGAGGGCAAGACCATAACTCATGAGTGGTGATTTTACACATGAGTTATGAAAGTTCTGCCCCCCCCCGCTCAAAAGTGAATATGAATTGTGCATTCTAGGTCAAAATCACTGCAACTGGACAAATGTCCCTCCACCAGATGTAAATTTTATAAAAAAATTATTTTAAAGTGAGCAGACCAACAAGACCTGTTTGGCTACCAATGATTTGTGGCCATCCTGGCCGCTTCATCAGAATGGACAGGCAGCCCTTACATATAAATGTAAATACACTTTTAAAAGACATTTATTTCTTCATTTATTTGAAAATTCATAAACAAGAAAGGCACACTGAGCCAAGGTTCTCGGTGCATCCTGGGGGAGGTATGAGCAAAAGGAGGTGCAGGGGTATTAAAAATGGTACACTGTACATATAACAATTTTATTAATGAGAAATGGATAAGGGATACATAGTTACAAGAGAAGACATGACTAAGTACATGAAACAGAGCAAACTGTTACATGTGATGTATTTCACCGTTACATATCATAGATATATTAGTTACCGACGCCTCAAATAAAACTAAAAAACATAATAATTAGGTACAATTCTGCTTGCATTTCATTTATATTTTATAAATTTCTCCTCCCCATAATTTATTACTAAAGAAATGTATATAAATATATATGATTGTTTATCCTTAGAGTTCATTTTGAGTTTTTCTGCCTCTACAGCTTACTCCCTTCTTCAAGTCATAAACCTCTGTTGTGACATCACAATCTGTTGCCATGGGAGTAATTCTGAGGTCACAAGCAGTACTCTATGACTTCAGGTACGGAGAAAGCAGCAGGAATAGATGAACTTTTCAGGAGCAAAGATCCTGTTTTCATGCAAATTACCTCAATACAAAATAATGGGGAGGAGGAATACAGAACTAAAGGGAAATACAAGCTGGACAGTGCCTAAATATTACATTTGATTAAAGGTCTTCTGAATGTGTCAGCAGCTCTTTAACTAAACAAGCATTTGTCAGTGCTGAATGTGTGCTTGCTTGTATTTGCTTTGCAGTTGTTGGGTATAGATAGCACAGGGGCAAAAATTAACAAATTAATAACGAGTTATAATAGTGAATTGTCTAGATTAGCGTAGTTTTTTGATGAAGTTCTCTTTTTGTGATAGTGAAATTGCATCCTCATTCGTGCAGGTTCCTTTAGAAATGGAATAAACGGAAGAGTGGAGATATTTCAAGTCCCATTTTTCATGACAACCCACTTCTCCTGATGCAGTGCATGGCTCCGTCAGGCCATGACATGTACACCAACCCCTCATAAGGGAAGGCCCCCAGCTCATCAGAAGGTGCTGACTGTGTGACATAATACTGTGCAGTACCTTCCCAGGCTCAGAGCAGTAGCATATGATGGTGCAGGCCCCCATCCTTGTGCTGCTCAGATGGCTACTGCAACTCATCCTCAAAGTCAAGTAGCCAGCACAGGAGCACAACCCACTACCCACTGGGTCAATATGTGGCCCTGCACATAATATTTCTTTGTTTTTTATATTTTGACCCCAAATTTTCAACATAGTCTTTTTCTGCACCCCCCTTCTGAACATGATAGGTGGAATTTATAAAATACTGCCTTTAACATCATTCTGCTGTTTGATAGGAGCAGCGGGCTCCTTTTAACTACACAAAGTTTCTGTCCGGTAGGCATACCTCTCAACTTCCTGCCTCATAATTCAGGGACAAGGCTTAAAAAAATTAGGGACAAAGGACCAAAATCAGGGACACATTTTCAAAATTGGAGATATCAACTCAGGAAGCTGGTAGAATAAGGGTCTTAGTGTAAAATGCATTTCTAAGGAAGAACAAGTCTGTAACTTTAATGTCTGATATTATTTTGAGATTACAACTCCCAATGGTTAGTCATGGAAACACAATTTTAGGAGGGACAGAGTAAAGTTCTGATGCAAGATCAGGGATGTCCCTGAAAATCAGGGACAGTTGAGAGGTATGCCAGCAGGCAGAGAACAGTGTCATGTTCAGCCTTGCTAGTCATTCTTCTGCCATGTTTGAGCCCACTGCTACCTGAGCTGCACTGGACCCAACAGTGACACACCTCTGAAAGCCATAATATTGTAATTAATATGTTAACAGTGATAAATCTCTGAAAGCCATTACACTGTAACAATATGTTAACAGTGACGCACCTCTGAAAGCCATAATATTGTAATTAATATGTTAACAGTGATAAATCTCTGAAAGCCATTACACTGTAACAATATGTTAACAGTGACACATCTCTGAAAGCCATTATATTGTAATTAATATGTTAACAGTGACAAATCTCTGAAAGCCATTACACTGTCACAATATGTTAACATTGACACATCTCTGAAAGCCATTATATTGTAACAATATGTTAACAGTGACACATCTCTGAAAGCTATTATAGTGTAACAATATGTTAACAGTAACACACCGCTCAACACCATTATATTGTAACAGTATGTTAACAGTGACACATCTCTGAAAGCTATTATAGTGTAACAATATGTTAACAGTGACACACCATTGAACACCATTATATTGTAACAGTATGTTAACAGTGACACGTCTCTGAAAGCTATTATAGTGTAACAATATGTTAACAGTGACACACCGCTGAACACCATTATATTATAACAGTATGTTAACAGTGACACATCTCTGAAAGCCGTTATATTGTAACAATGTGTTTGTAGTGCATGCATGCATACAGATCGTAAAAAAAGGGTAAGCCATCACTGGAGATGGACTTCTGATGTTGGCATTAAAAACGTGAAAGCTAACACTAGAGATAGACTCCCGATATTGGCTTGTTTTAAAAAAAGTGAAAGTGGACACCGGACATGGGCTTCACATTGGTATTTTTTTAATAAGTGAAAGTCGATAGTACAATAGGCATGGCTGCACTGTTACTCTTTAACCACCAAACATTTTTTTTGTTAGCTCAGCATACGAGTGCTTCAATTATCATCACCACTCATGAAGACGTAACACATCATCATAGCTAACCTTCATGCAAAAGGCCAAATTTGAGCCGAATTAGCTAAAATATTCAGTAAAGGGTGCCAAATTGTGTCATATTTCCCACAGTCCTCTTCTATTAAGTACTGTCTCCCTTTCCTCTGGAATAATCTCTCCTCTGACCTCCATCTGGCCTCCCCCACCTCTCTCATCCATTAGGCGACTCCTTAGGCTCTTCCCCACCCCTCACTGCCCCAAATGCTCTTAAGGATCCAGAGTGCTCCTCCCACCTCCCCCCTAGCCCCACTCAGACTTCTTTTCCCTAGCCCCTTGCTCTGAGTTCTCCACTCAAACCTTTCTTTCCTAGCCCCCTCTCTGTGTTCCTCATGTCATGGTGACCTGAATTGCCTGCCACCCTGCCTCAAACCCACCCCTGCTCAATTAATATTCCCCCGCATCAGGAGCCTCATGTGGTTTCTATATACAATATAGAATTTCTAGCCTGCCTAATGCAATCTTGCCTTTATACCTGTCATATACTTTGTATATATCTTTGTACGTATAATCCTTGCATATATTGTTGTAATCCTCTCATTGTATAACTCTGTTCCACTCTGTGTACACTTGTACCCGGGTCGCACCTGGAAACGAGCTTTGGCTCAGTGTGCCTTTCCCGGTCATCAATTTTAAATAAATGAATAATAAAGATTGCTCTGTCAGCTTTACTGTGATCTATCATTTTTTCTGCCCACTCTTTATATAATGGAGGTTCAATGCCCTTCCAGTGCTGTAGGATTACTTTTTTTGCCACTAAAACACCTATATTCCAAAGCTTTCTTTGAATACTCAGTTGATCCTGAGGCACCAATTGAAAGCCAAAAATAGCAATCCCTGGGTCAAATAGAAAGTCATATCCCACAACTTTGCAAAGCATAGCCAAAATGTGGGTCCAGTAATCTTTTAACCTTTCACAGCCTACCATCATGTGAGAGAGGGTACCTCTTTCTTTCTTATACATCTGGCAAACCTCAGAAATATGGCTATCAAATTTATGGAGTTTTACTGGGGTCAGATATGTTTTGTGTAGGATGTTGAAGTGTACCTGTAGTAATCTATTATTTTTTTATTTCCATCTTTTCTAGATTAATTATATCAGACCATCTGGACTCGGTGAAAGAGTTATTCAAATCACGTTCCCAAGCCAGCCTGAGTTCAGTAGACGGAGATGAGGTCTCTCCAATATTTGTTTATATAGTCTTGAAATTAAGTGTTTATTAGTTTCTAAATCAGCAAATAATTCTTCAAGTGGAGAGGCACTTATTCTAAAAGAGTTATGATTCTTTTTATAGACGTAATTTTTAATTTGTATATAATGCCACCTTTGTCTATTTGGAATCTGATAAGTGGCCTTGAATTGTTTGAAAGTCACTAAATTATTATTGTCATAGAAATCTCCTAAGGTTTGAATCTTCTTATGAAAATACCAACTTTTAAATGTCTTATCGATGTTGGATGGCTGAAAACTGCTATTATTGTATATTTGGGTCAACCTCGATAGCTGCTTAGGGATTTTAGCTATGATCAGGGCTTGGAACCATGATAGTTCGTTGCTTTAATTGCGTCCAGGGTCCCCCAATCCTCAATATTCAGAACAAGAGAATTTTCCAACTTTAGGCCTTTAAGATTCTGCTCATCTAGGCATATGTCCATGATTGAAGTGTCCTCTGGAGGATGGAACCAGTGGTATACAATTTCTAACTGTGCAGCTAGGTAATACAGCCAAAAGTTAGGACAGCTCAGACCCCCTTTCTCTTTACTCTGATATAATTTATGAAGAGCCAGTCTAGGTTATTTATTTTGCCATAAACATTTCCTCACCAGCTTATCCAGTTTTGAAAAAAAACCCATGTTTTTTCAATACAAGAGGAATGGCTTGAAATAAGAACAACAGTCTGGGGAGTATGTTCATTTTTAATATGTCAATTCTTCCGATCCATTTTAATTTTCTGAATTAATGGGTCATAGTTAAGCTGTATAACTCTATTTGCCACTTGGGCCAAAATAGACCTCGGAGCCGCCGTCGGCCGTCGGAATCATGGGTTGCAATTTAGTGCAGTTGGAATTAGTTGCAATTGCACTGAATTGCAGTGGTAAT
The DNA here is from genome assembly GCA_016271365.2 of Neoceratodus forsteri. NCBI lineage: Eukaryota > Metazoa > Chordata > Ceratodontiformes > Ceratodontidae > Neoceratodus > Neoceratodus forsteri. The sequence goes on along the minus strand of CM057450.1, from coordinate 770,331,317 downwards.
ATAGTGCAGTTGCATTTCCCTTAAGTCGACGATCCTGTTATGGCGTATTTTACATTCTGGCTTGCCTGATCATGCTGCCAGACATTAAGGCATTCAAACTTGGTGTCTCCGTTAACAGTTTACCCTTTTTTCTTTTGGGTGTGGGGGTGGACGTTCTAACTGTTCTACTTGTCTGTCAGCACAGCAGTGCTTCTTTCAGCCAATAAATGCATCCATGGCTCTTGGGCACCAACCCTCCACCAATGACTAAAGACAGAGAGAGGAACCAGTAGCTGTGTGTGCACTGTCTGGGACTGGGACTGGGACTGCACAAGGTAGTGAAATGCTGATGAGGAGTTGTTGGTAGCAGCAGTGAGGTGGGTGGTGGTCTGCTCCAGTCTTCATTGGTCATCAGAGAGAGATTGTTCAGGACAGACTGGAGTAATGCTTAAAAAAAATCACTTTTTTGTGAGTGAGCTGAGGAGGATGGGAGGGTGTACTAGTGAGGTGGTCTAGTAATAGGGACTGGAGAGAGGAGGTGAGGAACTGGAAGGGACGAGGAGTAGACTCGAGGGAAGTGGCAGTGCAGTGCCGACTGATGCGGAGCGGAGTTGGAGAGCAGTCAGTGACTCTCAGGAGTTGACTCGGGACTGGGAGCAGTGTGTAGGCATGAAACTGGAGCAAGGAGGACTGGTGGATGGTGGAGTCAGAGGAGAGCAGAACATCCAGTGAGCCGGCAGCTTCTAGCACTGAGGAGTGAGGCGAGGCGAGCCACGAAATATTAAGCGGGCAGGCCGAATGGGAGCAGATCAGCTGCACTGCAGGCCACTCCTGAGCTGAGCGAGCCTTGGGCACTAGAGGAGAGTGAGTTCCTGACTTATAAGACTGAGAAAGTGCCAGTGGCAAGTGCTGGGGACAGAAGAGTATTGGCGCAGTGAGTGGCAGTGCTGCAAATTTGAGGAGGAGGGTGGGAGTTAGTCCAGTTGTCACTGGCAGTCGGTGGTCATCTGTCCTTGAGAAGAAAGCCATAGCCAGCCACTCAGCCAGCTGAGCCAAATTAATTTAATAAGCAAGCATTTATTTGCACTGAAGAAAACTGTCACCAGCTCCAGCAGCATTGAAAAAGGCTGCAGTGCAAGCCAACACCAACCAAGCAGAATCAGGTTGTGGAGCAGGGGCTGGCCTGGTCATGGCATTCGTTTTTTGGGGCACATCACCACAGTAAGTCAGTGTTGGCCACATGGCATGGACCAGTGGCCTCGGGTGATCCTCGTGGTGATTAGTCTGCAGGTGGCACCACCAGGCAGGCCCCAGGTGGCTGGAGTTTGAGCCCATGGCACAAGGAGTCGAAGTCAGGTTGGAGGAGAGGAGCCTGGAGGAGAGTGTTGAGCTTGGACTAGTAAAGTAAGTGAAAGTGAATTCAAAAATCATTTAAAAATGTTGAATTTTTAATTTCTGTTCCTTTCCAATTTATTCAGAGACTGAGGAGTTGTCATAGATTATTTTATACTCTGAGTCTGTCTGACCATCATTATATCAAAATCCAAAGAAATAATTTTATTATCTGCAGACTGCGGCTGCCAGATTTTCAAATTGAATGTGCTTATTTATTTATTGCGTATGTTATTTATTGCTATGCGAGCATATAGGCTTGCAGCTGGCATGTTGTTGATTTGATTCACATGCATACTGTTACTGCACATGATATGACTGCAGCAGCATGCAATGCAGGCTTAGGCTAACTGACAGTCATATCTGTCTGTTCAGTTGTTATAACGTAACATACTCATCTTCACCTGACAGGTGCTGCTGTTGCAATGTGCTATTGGCAATAAAGACATTTGTCTTCCTAACATTATGAATATGCTTTGAATCATGTTAACGGCTGCCAGTGCTATTGATGTGACTGATTGAAAGCAAGCTATGTTTTGTATTGTATATTGTACTTGGTTCCATTTTTGGAGCAGAATTCCATTTCTGTTCACTAACTGAAACGTTCTTGTTCCTCTGCTGAGAACAAGAAAAATGGGTTTATTATTGCAGTCAGTCCAAGTGTCAGTATGCTGACGTGCAGTGGACGTTGAAATGAATCTGCAATCATTCCAATGTCAATCTGACTGATTAAATAACTGCAGTTTTTGTAATATTTTGCCCTTAAATCTGGCAAGAATACAGCACAGGTTTGCTTTTGCACTTCAGAAGATGATTAAAAACTTGCATATGAAAGCAATTTATTTAGCAAATGTCCCTTTGCACTTTACAATGAATGAACAAGGTACTTCACAAACTCCAAAATCAGATTTTGCATTTTATGATGCTTCATTGTTGTATCTTCTCATGCTCAGCACTTTTTTTTTGGGGGGGGGGGGCTTTACAGTTATACACCATAGGAGCAGGAGACTCAATCTTTTTGGAACTGTTAACTTTGTGTGTCAGAAATAAATATGGAGCATATTAAGTCACTTTAGAGGGACACTGTCAACCTTTTTTGCATCATATTATTTCTAGTTAAAAAAGACCCACATTTTATGTTTTAAATCTGGCACAAGTATTATTTATATTCTACAGATTTCCGACCTGCTCAAGTAGGCATGCATGCACGTCTTCTGTCTGGGCTGTGCAGGCCTGCCATGCAGCACTGTCTGCTGCAGCCTGCAGCTAGAGTTGGCTGGACAGTGTGTGAGTCCTGGTGGTGTGTACAAAGAAAAGTGAAACTGACTCAGGTTAGGGGTTTACTGCAGCATCCCACACCGAGGTGTAAGGCTGCAGCTGCTGTTTATGTGGCTTGCCTTCAGGGGTATAGCAGATCCACCCACATAAAGGTCTCTAACGCTGTTTCTGTTGATTTGAATTTTGAACTTTAAAGTGATGTACTAAACTACCATTGCAGCAATATCAAATGCCATGGTCTAACTTTACTCTGTTTACGTAGCTTCAGGTGTTCCCCTTCCCCAAGACACCCACCTGTCAGCAGTGCATTATGCCAAAAAAATCTGTAGGTCTTGTTGTCAGTATATTTTCTTATCAAACTGTCTTCTGCCTCTGCATTGGTGTAAATAGTGTCTATACCGTGATAATTTCACAGCAATAATGCCGCCTTACCCATGCCATACTAATACCTTCCATGTCTTTCTGTAGTAAAATGCCTGGCAGTCACCCCAATCGAATGTAAGGCACCAGTATGGAATGATTAAGGAGGCATTACTGCTTTCAAAGTATCAACGTAGAGAGAGTAATCACAACAACGATGCATAAACTGACAGCTGTCTCAGCTGACACTGACCACAACTTGATCATCTTCTTCGTGGGTATCTCAGACATCAGGTACCACTGCTGCTGATGTTTATGCAGCTGCCACATGAACGGTTCCACAACTTCTGCAGAGACTCCTGTCTTAAGCTTATTGTATCCTATGCTAGTTCAGTATCAAGGCCTTCTGTTTTAAGTTTATGAAGGTCATTGAATGAGCAGGTTGGCATACATCATTACAATTTAAATCTCCTGTCTTAAGTTTATGGAGATCCAGCATCCCAGTTAGTTGTTCCTATATGTCATTGCTTGGGACTCGTTCCTACGGTGGTACCTGATGGCTGAGATCCCCTCAAAGATCTACTGTTATGGTAAGTTCTTGTGTAAATGTTCTTTCAGTCTACATGCTGCTTTACTACAGAGGCAGAAAGCAGTTTTATAAAAAAAACATACTGACAACAAGGCATTTGGATTTTGGCATAATGCATTGCTAAAAGGTGGGTGTCTTGGGGAAAGGGGCACTTGGTATATACACTGAGTAGTTAATTTATCCTTGCAAAACCAAACCTGGCACTGCACTGCACTGCACTGCACAGTATAAGTCACTCTTCTGCCCTACAGTGATGTCAGCAGTACAGCCCTGGGTCCACATCAGCTCCAGGCTGCTTGCTATAGAAGCTGTGGTACACCGACAGTTTTTCCACTAGTTGCACTCAAAGTACAACTTACTAGTGTATTCGCTAAGTAAATGAATGTGCTGTAAAGTTTTTCCACAAATTGCACTAAAAAAGCATGACAAACTAGTACATAAATAAAATTCAACGCTGGTGAAAGTTGAAAAAATAGTTGGATTTTCTTTAGTTAGATGAAATCATATATGTCAAATTAGTTGAAAAAATCTGTCATAATGGGTGGTAAGTCAGTTTTAACTGGTTTTTCAACTGACTCCGGGGTCTAGGCCAAAATTACTCCCAAATACTTTATTTTGTCTTTATTTATGGATCTCAGAGTTGGGTCCACCAAATTGGCTGAGTTACCTAAGCAGAAAAGTTCACTTTTATCCCAGTTAAAATTGTAACCTGAGAGGGCTCCAAATTCACTCAAAATGTTACTGATAATAAGATAAGATATATTGGGTCTATCCAGAGAAAGGTGTATGTCATCTGCATATAACATTATGGTTATAGATCTAGCATTAAGTGATAAACCCAGCAGCTGGCTCTGAGACCTAATCTTGTTTGCCAATGGTTCCAGAAACAGAGAAAACAGCAGGGACAAGAGTGGGCAGCCCTGCTTCATCCCACAGAAGAGAGGGAAATAAGAAGAAAGAGACTGGTTGGCCCCTATCCTGGCTTGTGGTTTGGTATAGATTAACTGTACCCAAACCACAAAGTTGCCCTCAATATCACACTCCCTCAAACATTCCAGAGGAAATGGCCACTGCTCCCTGTCAAAAGCTTTTTCTGCATACACTGACAGGAGTGCAGTGTCGGTCCCTGAGTAAGCCTGTATTAGACTACATGACCTCCTGGTGTTATGTTGTAGTCTCCGTCCCTCTATAAACCCCACCTGGTCTGGGTGAATTAAATTTGGAGTGATCTTTGAGAGACTTTCTGCTAGAATGTTTGCATATATTTTGTAATTATAGTTCAGCAATGGAATTGGGCTATAAGATACACTGATCTTGCAGTTTATCTTTTTTAAGAATGAGGCAGATAGCAGCCTCATTAAAAGACTGTGGCAGTTTACCTTCTGTTAGAAAACCTCGGTATAACTCACGGAGTATGGGTGCCAGAGTAGAAGAAAGATTTTTTATAGATTTCAAATGGGAGACCATTAGGACCTGGGCTTTTACCATTAGGAAGTTCCCTTATAGTTTTACAAATCTCATCCAGGGTGATCTCTTTGTTTAGATATTCCAATTCTTGATCTGAGATTTTAGGCATTTCCAAAGTGGACAGATACTCTTATATCTGAGCGTTTCCCACTAATTGCTCTGGAGTATACAGCTTCTCATAGAATGCCCTAATGGATGAGTTTATATCCTCTTCTGTGGTCAGAAGTTCCCCAGTTTCCCCTTTTATACCATATATTCTATTCCTATTGGACTCACAGCATAATTGATATGCCAATATTTTACCTAGTAGATTCTCATAAAAGTAATATTTTGCCCTGACTCTGTACATATATTTAGTTGCTTGATCCTGTAAAACCTTTTCCACCTTGTCTCTTATTAACATAACTTCAATTGCAGTTTGTTCAGAGCCTAAGCTTGCATGGTCGTCTTCTGCTGTTGCCAGCTCCTTTCCAGATTGTTTATTTCTGCCTCCTGTTTCTTTTTCCTAATGCCTACCTGAGACATCACCCATCCCCACAAGTAAGCCTCCATAGCATCTCATGTAAGCTGTACACTCCGGCCCTGTGATTGGTTGTGTGCCCAGAGCTAGCTGATCTCTTCCTGTATCCCCTCTCTAAAGCCTGGATAAAACCAGAGGGTATTATCCATCCTCTAGCCACTAGGCCTTCTTGAGGCCTGGTTCTGCAGCGGGATTTTCAAAAATATAGGTGCATGATATGAAACCCTAATGGGTTCGTATGATAACTGTTGTATATCCCTGCATAAACTCTGAGAAACCAAAAATAATCAATCCTTGGGTATGTGTTATATGTTTTAGAATAATAAGAATATTTTTTTAAGTTTGGGTATAAATGTCTGAATGGATCCACAAGATTCAAGTGCCCAGAGAGTTGTCTTACCAATGCCATAGAGTTCCTTTTCCGTTCCGTTGCAGGGGGGAGCCCTATTTTTGGGGCCAAAGGTTAAGTTAAAATCTCCTTCTACAATTATGGGTGAATTGAACTGAGAGAGTTCCAAAAAAAATCTGAAAAAAATTGTACGTCTTCATTATTAGGGACATCTAGAGAACATAATGTAATTGCTGTATTCAAAAGGATATCTTCTAAAATCATCAAGAGTCCTGCTTAGTCCACCACTAATTTGTTGAGCCTGTGATCCAAATGTTTTTTAATAAATATGGCTGTACCCCTTGCTATATTAGAGAATGTTGTATAATAGCCTACTGCCTTGAAAAGATTTCCAAACTAGGAGATATCGTTACTGTTAAAATGTGTTTCTTGGAGTAACGGGCAGTCCGCATTCCTTTTGTTTGCGATTTTAACTACCTTTCTAATCTTTATTCTATCTTTGCAGCCATTGAGATTCCAGGAGATTATTTTTAAACTAGACATTGATTTTTGTTATAAACCCAGCCCCCCGCCCAGTGCTCCATAAACCTATGTGGCCTAGAAATACTGCCAGTACTTCCGAGGTTTGTAAGCAAGGTTTGACTGATATTGTACCATCTTGACCCTTCTGACCCATAAGCAACTTTTTTTACCCCTATCTTTCTATCTTCCAGTTTTATATTTTGCCTTATTTTAGGTTGAAGTGCTACCTGACATTGGCACCCACGCTCTTTTATTTTCTGTTTCATGTTGCAGTTTTGTTCAAACACACTAATACCTAGCCCACACATGAGTAGACCCATGTAAAGCAGGTCATGTAAAAACCTTTTCCAACCCACCTCATAATTGCTGCCTAGCTCCCACAGACCCAGGCATCCTAATAACGAATGGACAGCCTTCCCTCCCCCCCCATGAGGTTGCTGAACCTTTGCTGTGTGTAAAGACTTTACTAATGGAGAAAAATACCAGTACCACTGCCGTCCCTTTTTATAAACCAAAATAATAATTGCAGGGCTATTACTTATGTGCTCCCTCCCCCTTTCCCCATCCCACCCCCACCCCATCTCTACAAATCACTACCCATCACTACTACTGAATAACCTTATATTTCCTCACCCCAGATTTAAACTGTTTAACACTAACTTCTCTAACTAAGTATATGGGGTAGAGAAAGACGAGGAGGTACCTTCTGAGTCAGGGGGATCAGTAGTGTATTTGGAGCATTTGGTAAGTGCTTCTTCCACCTCTAAAGGTGTATGAAAGAACATCATCTTTCTATTCAAATTGACTCTGAGTTTTGCAGGATAGAGTAAGGCAAATGGAATTCCATCCTTGCGTAATTTTTCCCTGATAGAGTCAAAACTTTTTTGTCTTGCAAGAATAGTTGGTGGTAAGTCAGGAAAAATCTGAAGTTTCGTTCCCCTGTAAAATAAGCCTTTGTCTATGCGTGCTTTTATTAAGATTTTTTCTTTATCTTGCTATCTGATAGGCTTTACAAACATGAAGCAGGGTCTTCTCAGATTATCCCTGGGGCCAAAGGCTGTGTGTGCCTTATCCAATTCCACCTTTTGTTGTGGGAATGGAAGGTCCAAAACATTAGAAAGCAACTCCTCACAGTAACCCAAAGGGTCTGGGCCCCTTAATACCTTCTGGGAGATTCCCAATTTTCAGGTTCGCTCTTCTGGACCTTGATTCCAGGTCTTCTACTTTGAGTTTTAAAGCCTCAAGTTCTTTGTTGCTGTTTTCTGTTTTTTGTCATTTTAGGGATGGTGTCTTCTATCTTACTAACATGTTCCTCACATTCAGTGGCTCGGAGGGAGAGGCTCTCAAACTTATCCGCCACCTCTGATAGCTTTTGTGTTAGTGTAGTAACGGCCAAGTTTAATGTACTGAAACCTTGCTTCATTTCTTTCAGTAGAGTTGTCTGGGTTTCTTTAAAATCCTCCTCCTCTTCCTCTATTAAATCTTCCATGCCTTCGGCCTTCTTTTCTTTGTCCAGAATAATCCTTGATTTATCTCATCCTTTTTCTTGTTTTTGTGCCCCCCCCCCCCCGGTTTTACCACTAGTAGCCATAGTTCCCTATTGTTGTTCCTGACCACTCTGTTCCTTAGTTTGTTTGTAAAAAAGATATCAGACATGCACACTGGTGAGTCCAAAAAAACAGTAGAGGGATGGGAAATGAGAGTATTCAAGTTATTAGGCTTTTTGCTCCTCTTTTTCTCCCCAGTCGTTTTTTTAATCTCAAAATGGGGGCTAGATGGGTTGTTCTGTTTTCTTTTTAAATCCTGCTCAAGCACTGCTGGCTGTGCTACCTGTGAGCTCCCTTTAGACTGGTTAGTAGTGTGAGAGTTTAATGCTCTATCTTTTGGGCCAGTGACTAATGGTTTATACCCCCTCAAAGACAAAAATTCCCTTCACCTGGTTGTCCCAGATGAAGGATTTACCTCCATTGTTATAGGTTACAGGTTGAGAGATTCTGGATACCTGCTCAGGGTTGTTCTCCTCCAGTCTGTCTTGCTGTCTCTCAATGTTGATCAATGGGAGCTGCCGGAGGGTCTGGCACTGTGTCTATCTGAGCAAAACGAGCAATTTTACAAACCCGCCAGTAAAGCTTAGACATTCCCCGCAGCTGCACAGCATTTATCAACCAGCAATTACACATGACTCACGGGTTCACCACAGATAGCCCAAAAGCTGTCGCATCCAAGTTGCCCAACCTCATATCGGAGAGAGAGAGCAAGGGGGGGGGACTATCCAAGCATTACCCGAGCTTTGGACCTAAAAAGAAGATGAGCAAATTAAATAGACAGCACAAAAAAACGAAACAAGAGCAAACATTTTTGACGTAGCCCAGCATAGCAGCATGATGAGCAGGGCTGGTGTTCTATGATGAGCAGCTCACTCAGCAGAACGTACTGACATGCTCAATGCGTTGCCTCGCTATTACTTTAACCACCAAACATAGGTAATAATTAGGTAGCCAGAAGCCAGAAGCCAGAAGGTGAAGGAAGGAAACATATTCAATTCAGTGCTTCAGAGTAACTGGTAATTGGTATTTTTCTTTTAAACTTAGATTGTAGGCTTGTAGTGACACTATACTTTCTTTCTGTGTTGTCTTTACTTATAATTGTTTTTGGGCTGTTGAAAATTTAAAACATAGTGGTGGTGTAATTCTGTGCTGTCTTTAACACAAATTTCCTCCCTCCCACCCTTCCCCCAACTCTTAATTATATGCCCTGATAAATCTGATTGACAGGAGCTAAACACAGGGTATAGTAAGAGGTGTGAAGTAGGAGGGCATAAGGGGAAAGAAGACACCCCAGCACGATAAGTGTTTTGACTCATTTATTTATTTATTGGTTTCTTTTTCCTTAAAAAATATATATATATATATCTGAGGATCAGTTACAGGATTTTAGTACTGTAAATAAATAAAAGAGAACTAAGAGAGCTTCAAGTAGCAGAAAGTAGTGGAATTGCAGTATAATGTAGGGGTGGTGCAATGCAGTGGCTGTGGGCAGCCATATTCAGGCAGACCTTCTGGACACTGAGATGCTGCCCTATCTGCATGCATCTCTGGGACTGCGGATGAGGTAGCCAGACTCAGAGCGAAGTAAACTGGGTCAGGAGTACCATCACCCCTATCCAGGGACCACCCAGTCCAATGCAGCTGCCTCCAAAGGATGCCGAACGCAGGAGCACTTGGATGACAGTGGGCTCAGGAGGGTTAGAGCAGTCAGGCAGAGGCACATCCCAGATCCTATTCCTCTCAAGAACTCATATGCCACACTGGAAAATGAGGACAACCAAATAGAGGTACCCAGGAAGTGGAAGGAAAGGATGTGGAGGTTAGGCAAGGAGGTGACCTCAGTGGGGAAAGCAGTGGACCCAGAGGAGGAGGAGGCGAATCCTGGTGGGGGACTCCATCGTGAGAGGGATCCAGCTAGGAACACAGGAGGGAGGACAGGAGGTGAGGTGCCACCAGGTGCCACGGCATGGAGGATGGAAGGAAGATACTGGGGATCACTGGGAAGGCAAGACGGGAGGGTGAGCTGGATGTCATTATCCACCTAGGTACTAATGACTTGGCAAATGGGGAGCCAAAGGAAGTTCAGGAAGAGTTTAGGAAACTGGGAGGGGTCTCAAGCAAGTAGCTACTTCTGTCACTTTCAGAAGTACTACCTGTGAGAGGCAAGGGAGAGCATAGGAGTGCATGCACCAGGAACTTTAACTCCATGGTTGAAGAACTGGTGCTGTGAGGAAGGTTTGGATTCATTGGTGACTGGGGACCCACCTGGAGGGATGGAGGTTTGTTCAAAGCCTGACCTGCATCCATCCTGGAGGGGAACCCAAGCACTCAATGATAAGTTTAAATGCTACATTGACAAGCATTTAAACTAGCAAAGGGGGGTGGCAGGCCAGCAAGGACGATACCTACTTGCTCACCCCCCACAGCTAGTAGTGGAACCAGTGAACCAGAGGAGTGGCTATCTCTGCAAAGCAGTGTGCAAAAGATGGAGATTAGTGTCCAAAAGGTGGATAAGCAGAAAAGGGGCAAAATTCAGCAGAAGGTCAGACAGCAAGGAGAACCAGGATAAATGACAACCAAGGAAGGGGCTGGAGTAGAACAGTGAAGCAGTCTAGGAGGTCAAATCATGAAAGCCATGTGAAAATGCCAGGAGCCTTAGCAACAAGATGGAAGATCTGGAGGCTGTCATGGTACAGTCAGACCTGGACATTGTACATCACTGAAACCTGGTGTAATGATAACCATGACTGGGAGATGGCCATACCTGGCTACAACATATTCAGAAGAGACAGAGCAGGCAGGAAGGGAGGAGGAGGAGTGGCACTGTATGTGAAAAATGACATAGGGCCACACAGATCCAGGAGGAACAAATGGGGAGAGATACTGTGGTTGCTGGAAAGGAAAATGGGGCCAGCTATCCTCACAGGTGTGGTCTATAGACCACCAGCCCAGGAGGAAGAAACAGATAGAGTTGATGCTAGCCATCCAAAGGATGGCAGACAAGGGTGAGGTAGTACTGGTTGGAGACTTTAATCATACCAGGACGTGGACTGGAGCATCCCAGCAGCAGCATCAACTAGGAGCAGATTTATCCTGGACCTCTTCAGGGTGCCTTCCTCAAGCAACTGGTCATGGAACCAACTTGGCAGAAGGCAATACTGGACCTTGTGCTCACAAACAGGGACAGTGTGATGGGGTAACAGTGGGGAGCACCTGGGTAGCAGTGACTACCAGTCATTGTGGTTTGAAATCACAGAAAGAGCAGAACCAAACCACACAAAAACACGATCCTGGATTTTAGGGGGCAGACTTTGGGAAAATGGGAGATACTTGAAAGAGGCATTAAGGGAATGGGACAGGAATCAGGGGTTGAGGAACAGTGGGCAGTATTTAAAATGGGGATTATAAGAACAACAGAATTATGCATTACAGGTTAGCAAGAGGAAAAGGAAGAGGAGACCATTATGGTTTTCCAAAGAGGTAGCAAAGAAAGTGAAAGCCAAAAAGATTGCATTCAGGCAATACAAAAAGACACAGGCAGAAGGGGATAGGGAGAAGTACCAGGAGAAACAAAGGGAGGCAGGGAAGTCAGTAAGGGAGCCAAAGCTCAGACAGAAGAACACATTGCAAAATCAGTGGGTAAAGGGGACAAAACCTTTTACAGGTACATAAGTGAAAAAAGAAAGACAAAGGGAGGGATAGTGAGACTGAAGGGGGAGGATGGGAGCAGCGTGGAGGATATGACAACGATAAAGCTGACATATTGAACAGGTATTTCTGCTCAGTCTTTTACTAAGGAAGAGGGGGTAATGGGTCTGAAGGGAGTACAAGGGTGAGAATGGTGCAGAAATGGACACAAGTCCTTTATACGAAAGGGTCCTGAAGGAACTGGAAGTAATAAGAGCTGATAAAGCAATGGGGCCAGATGGGGTGCACCCCAGGGTCCTTAAGAACTAAGAGGTGGTGGCTGAACCTCTGGCTATCCTGTTCAGCCAATCACTGGAAACAGGGAGGTACCCAAAGACTGGAGGACAGCAGATGTAGTCCCTTATACAAAAGTGGGAACAAAGAGGAAGCAGGAACTACAGACCAGTCAGCCTCACCTCGGTAGTGGGAAAGATCATGGAAGCACTACTGAAGGAGAGATTGGTGGAACATCTGGTTGTCAATGGACTACAGGACCCAAGGCAGCATGTTTCACCAGGGGAGGTCATGTCAGACCAACCTCATTGAATTTTTGACTGGGTGACTAGGGAGGTGGATCAGGGGAGGGCAGTGGACATGGCCTATCTGGACTGCAAGGCCTTTGACACTGTGCCACATAGAAGACTATTACACAAACTGGGGAATATGGGTGTGAGCAGGACAGTAGTGTGGTGGGTAGGTAACTGGCTGGGTGGCAGGACACAGAGGGTGGTGGTAAATGGCTGTCACTCCACAGAGGGAAGAGTGACCAGTGGGGTACCACAGGGATCAGTGCTGGGACCGGTCCTATTCAACATCTTCATCAGTGACATTGCACAGGATCTAGAAGGCAGAATTTCACTGTTCACTGATGACACAAAGCTCTGTAACAGAGTAGACACACCAGAGGCGTAGACAGAATGAGAAGGGACCTGCAGAAACTTGAAGAATGGTCAAGGGTTTGGCAGTTGAAATTCAATGCAAAGAAGTGCAAGATAATGCATATGGGGCACAAAAACTCTGGCACAATATATCAGTTGGGGGTGAGGATATAGCATGCACCAAGCAGGAAAGGGATCTTGGGTTTGTCATCCTGATGACCTCAAGAGTGAGGAAACAGTGTGACAAGGCATCAGGTAAAGCAAATAGGATGCTGGGATGTATAGGCAGGGGCATCACCAGCAGGAAAAGGAGGTCATAATTCCACTATACAAGACACTAGTGAGGCCCCACCTGGAGTACAGTGTACAGTTCTGGAGACCATACCTACGTAAGGACATAGACAGGGTAGAGAAGGTTCAGAGGAGGGCAACAAAGATGGTGCATGGGTTGCATCATAAGTCCTATGAAGACAGGTTGAAGGAACTGAACATGTACTCCCTGGAGGAAAGGAGGGAGAGAGGGGATATGATAGAGACATACAAGTATCTTACAGGGAGGAACAGGGTCAGGAAAACACTATTTTTAAGCGAAAAAGATGTTTCAGGACTAGAGGGCATGGGATGAAGTTGGAGGGAGGACTATTCAGAGGAAACATGAGAAAGAATTTCTTCACAGAGCAGGTGGTGGACAAGTGGAACACCCTGCCAGAGGAAGTGGGGGCTGAAACAATCACGGGATTTAAGAATGCATGGGATAGACATAAAGGAATTCTAGAGGTCAGGGGTAAGGGGAAATAGACTTCTAGGAAAACAAACTGAACTTACAAGCTCAAATGGGCAGACTAGGTGGGCCACAGGCCCTTATCTCCCGACACTGTCTATGTATCTATTTATCTATGTATCTATGTATCTCTTTCCTGTTTAGGCTGGGATGGGGTGTAAGGGCAGTGTCCAGTCATACCTGTAAAATACCAATAACGATGGGGTCACAAAGGTCAAAAAAGGGTCCATAGTTCTTTAGAGAGAAACATGACAGATAGGTAAGGTTAAATATAATGCAAGACTTATCTGACAACCAGTAGACCACACACTTTCACTGGCTGAAGGGGCACCAGGAATCATGTTGGACCAGTGGAAGGAAATAGAAAAATGAGTTAGTATAAGAATATATTTCACTAAGCTAGTGAACAGTACAAAAGTTCAGGTAAGCATCTAATGTTTGCTTGGCCATTTTGCTCTGCTGTCCTTTAACATTTTCCAGAGTTTCCACTTGTATTACATTAACCATCATAAATACAATTCAACTAATCACATTTGATGAACATAACAAATGCCCTCTACTCCACCCCAACTCCATGCCAAGCAATTCCTGGTATCCAGTGGAATCCTTTTATCACATCTCCATCCTCTGTAAGCCATTACCTGATGTCCATTAGCACCAGCCCCTCTTTCTATCCTCTGCCAAGCATTCCCTGGGGTCCAAGGGTTCTTCTCTCACTGTGTTCTATGACAAGTACAGCCTGACGTCTGATAAAAACCCACTCTGTTACCCAATCCTGAGCCAAGCAGTCCATTACCTTCGCTCACTCTATACAATGTCAAGCATTCCATGGTTTCCAATGACACCTCTGTGCCTTTATCTCCCCCTGCTCCATGCCATCAACTCTCTTTTGTCCAGTAGTACACCCATGCAAAAGGAAATGGTATGCAGGAAAGGGGCATTGCCATGGAACCTGTATGGCAGGAGTGATGGTTAGACACTTCCACTCGGCATCCCAGGGAAGGGATAAAAAAAAAGAAGAAAAAGAAGCACTGTGGGGCAGATGAAAGCTTTGCCCCCTACAGAACCCCTCCAGACCTTGCCACACTCAACCAGGCCCTGCACCCTTTGGAAAACCAGCAGGCACAGCCAAGTTAGTTTAGAGATGAAGCAGAGGATCAGGAAGCATGAACAAGGGTCCTTGGTCAGGAGTAGGACTGATGTGGTGGAAGGGGGTGCCAGGGGTAGAAGGGAGTGTTAGGGATGGATGACACTGTATGGAGGACCAGAATTGTAAACAACAACAAAATAAATTACCTTAGAAAGTCTAACCTTCTTTTTTCCTTAAACTTTTTAACCCCGGATGTACCATGCTGCTTCAACAACTGTGTTGTTGAAGTGTGGCACAGTGATACACTCAGTATTGAAAGATGAAATTTAGCCTTCCGACATTGAGTGTTTTTCTGCAGGGATTAGCCCCTGTCCCCATATCTGGGGGACTTCACCCTGCACCATCCCTGAGTTTAGAATACAAACTCCCAGGGGATTTTGTTTGTGGGGAGCGAAATAGCAAAACCACAAAATTTCGCCTTGAAGTGCATTACAGCAACAACATCAAAGTTGTCGCTGTAATGGACTTCATTGCAAAAGTTTTGTTGTGCAGTCGGTATACATTTAGCCCCCTGGCATCCACAGTAGTGCTTGCAAATCTCCCTGTAGCCTCAGGCTCTCACCCTCTATCACTTCATGGCTACCTCCCAGGCCAACACAGGATGTGGCATGAGACTCGAGAGTACGACAGAAGACTTTATTTTATTTATGTATTTCATTTTGGTAACCAGGTAGGCCCACTGAGACCAGAGGTCCCTTTTTCAGGGGTGACCCAGGATTAATTACAGATATATATATGACAAAGTACATAAGGAAATACAAGATACAATGCAATATACAAGGTGAACAAGTACATATTAAATTCAGACTATTTAGACAGTAATAAATAAGACAGTGACTAGGTTACAGTGGAGGGTTTGACTACACAGTGATCAAGGGCATGAAGTACATTATTATGAACAGTAAGACATAGGTCATTAAGTAGAGACAATCAACGATATCAGGAACTAGGCACCTCAAGCAACTTTCTATTAGAGGTATGGACAGAGATTAATTTAATCACCATACATAATAGGGGATACTGGAGCCTACAATCAGCGATATCAGGAACATAAGCAGCTTTCAAGTAGATAAGTCTTTAGCCCCTTTTTGAAGCAGGAAAGAGTGTTAGAGTTTTGTAGGACCTCAGGGAAGGCATTCTCGAGAGAAGGAGCCGAGAAGACAAATGACCTCTTCCCCATAGTTGTACATATCCTAGGCACCTCAAGCAACTTTCTGTTAGAGGTACGGAGTAGTCTTCTTGAGCGTTTAGGGGGTAGAAGGCCAGCCAGACTACGTGGAGTATGGACGGAGATTAATTTAAACACCATACATACTGTAATAGGGGATACTGGAGCCTATAATTAAAGTGGGCCAGTTTAATGAGATAAGAACATTACAATGATGCTTCCTCATGGGGGCCTGAAGCAATGCATCCTGTTTTGTGGCATAATGCCTCAAGCCTATTAGACTCAAATTTCTTGAGAGACTGCATGACAGGGGCACAGCATAATAGCTTAGGGAGCAGGACACTGTTCACTATAGCTAGCTTGAATTTGTAGCAAGGAAAACCACTCAGTCTATATAGAAGACCAAGCTTCTGGTGGATGGAATGGGGTTACGTGATCCACCTGAGATCTGAGGGGAAGATCTAGGTCATTGTGGAGCCCAAGTTACTTAATCACATCCACTACTTCAATCTGAGTTCCTGAGGAGGTTGTAAGGGAAAGCAGGTGCTGCCTGTCAGGTCCTAGGTGTTTGGGTCCGAATAGGACTGTCTTGGTTTTTTTCACATTCAGGAGGACCAGCATGTTCGATGTGATCCACTTTTCAAGAGACTGAAAGTCCTTGGACAGTTGGGCATTGAGTGTTTTGACATGAGGGGAGCTCCAATAAAGCACAGCATCATCTGCATAAAGTAAGAGGTGACCATTGCCAGAATTATTGTCCAGGTCATTAATGAACATAGAGAATAGTAAGTGAGTGAGATTTGATGCCTGGGGTACCCTGTTTATAATAGGCAGGTGGCTTGATAGGATGCCTCTCCATTTGACCTGTTGCATCCTATTTGTTAGATAGTGTATGACTGCGAGTGGGAATCAAGGCCAAGGTAATTTAGCTTATGACACACATACAGTTGTACTCCATTATGTCCTGTGTTAGTGAAAGAGGGACTGTTAACAAGAACTCTAGGGATAACTCTCCTACTCTTTAAGAAGTCAGAACATATCACTCCCTCACTTTAGATTTTAGGCTGGTTGCCTGTTAGGTGGTGTATTAACTACAGGGTTCTTTTACTCACCTATAAAGCAGCAAATTAATCAGGCCCTCAGTATATCCATGAGCTGCTGACCCTCTCGTGTGCTGCCTAGGTTGATGAAATCCTTGGACCAAGCACTTTTATATGTGCCACCAGCTCGATTGACATCCTCTGGTGACGAGGCATTTTTGGTTACGGTACCAGTCCTCTGGAACTCTTTGTCCAGTTCTATTCATCTTCCCCCTTCAAAAGCTCATTTAAAAGAGGTCTTAGTGTAACTTGGGTGCCATGTAACAGCGTGCTTCTACTCCTGCCTTGCAGGCCTAACAAGGTTATGGTGCATGGATCCTTGTTTTGGTGTAACATGGGGGTTCTTTCCACAGATAGAAAATAAATAGCATGGTACCTCTACCCAGAATAAATATAATCGGCCAGTTGGTAAATGGGTACAACCCCCTGGGATGCTGTACCTACCCATCTCCTTTTACAGTCACCCCACATATGGCTGATCCAAATTTAAAACAGTATTTCAACATACCTTGCAATTATTGGCTTCAGCTAATAATATGCTCACTAATAATATGCTCATTAATAATATGTTCATGAGACAGATGTAAAAAAGGTTAATCAACAATTTATGTACATGGGGAGGGTTAGGAAAAGGAAAAAAGGATGTAGAGATTAAACAATATTTTGAACTTTCACATTTAGTAAACATCAGTATTCACTTTGCTGGAAACCCAGACCATTCACAGTGCCTGCCTCCCACCAGCATATACATCCAACAGATGTTAGCCCACATGTTATGTCTCATTACCTGCTCCCCACCTGGTACCAGTTTAACCCCTAAGAGTCCTAAATGGGTACCCAGGGTCTAGTTTCAGGCTTGTATGGTGCAGCTAGTTGGCTGGCGTTGGTGCACTTTA
Source organism: Neoceratodus forsteri (assembly GCA_016271365.2). Lineage (NCBI taxonomy): Eukaryota > Metazoa > Chordata > Ceratodontiformes > Ceratodontidae > Neoceratodus > Neoceratodus forsteri. The sequence continues at coordinate 770,313,654 of CM057450.1, read as the reverse complement.
GTAATTTGAAGTCAAACCTCTTCTGCAATTGTGGCAAACACTAGTTGATGAAACTCGAAATATTATTTAGGCAGTTAAACTCAGAAACTCAGATGACAACTATGTACAGATCCCCAGTTGCAGGGCAAGCCCTGATTTACTCATGACTTGCATCACAGTCTCTTGGCTTGGTAGGCTGATGACTTCAGACTCTGGACTGGGGGTGGTCAAAACCAGTAAAAGACTTGGATGGCAGGACAGCTGAGATGAGCAGCAGGCACTTTGCAGCTTGGGGCCTCCACTCTGCCTTTCTTGCAATGTGGGTCTTATCTGCAGCAGGCTCTGGCAGCTTTAGCAAGTTGGAAACCTCTCAGCTTCTCTGGCAGCTTGTTTGCGTCTTTTCAGTGGCATCACAAGGCTGGAAAAGACCAGTGCTGGGGACCAGAGCCACACTCCTCAACCCCCACATCTAGGCATAAACCCTCAAGGGGAGGTGGCAGGTAATGCCTAGCTGTGACACCACCTAGCTGATTCCCCAGACTGACCTTGGATAGCAGTCACTCTCTCGCTCTCTCTGGGTATAAATGGCTTCAGCCACATTACCAGTTAGCAACTGTGGCTCTCACTCAAATAGAGCATAGTCTCTGGGTTTCCCACCAGAGGTTAGCAGGAAACAGTCTCTCAGCTTCAGAAATCACAGATGCGAGCTCGAGGCAGAAGACAGGGACATATCCTCTCACCTCGAAGCCCAGACTTGGACAGAAGAATGAATCTTCTCATCTCACAGGTGCAGACTTAAACAGAAGAGCAAATCTTCTCACTTCACTTTCCATCCACAGGAAACATCAGACAGCTCCTCTTGGCTAAACATGTCTCCACGAGCCCCCAAGCAGGACATCAGGCAGGCTCCCCTTGGCTAACGTGGCTCCATAAGCCCCCAAGCAGGATATCAGGCAGGCTTCCCTTGGCTAACTTGGCTCCATGAGCCCCCAAGCAGGGACATCAGGCAGGCTCCCCTTGGCTAACGTGACTCCACGAGCCCCCAAACAGGACATCAGGCAAGCTTCCCTTGGCTAATATAGTTCCACAAGCTCCCAAGCAGGATATCAGGCAGGATTCCCTTAGCTAACATGGCTCCACAAGCCCCCAAGCAGGCATCAGGCAGGCTTCCCTTGGCTAATGTAGCTTCATGAGCCCCAAGCAGGATATCAGGCAGGCGTCCCTTGGCTAATGTGGCTCCAGAAGCCCCAAGCAGGCCTCCATACTTCTCTCAGACACCACAGACAAGTTTCCCTTCCCTCTGGAAACTCCCAGACATTTTCCTTGGTTCCAGACAGTCAAACAAAACTTTGATTCTGTCCACAACTACCAGCCATTGGAAGGCAACATAGGGCATCGCAGAGCACCTCCTGGGCTGGTGGCCCCACAAACCCCCAGTCAGGTCTCATTCTTTCCATGAAGATCACAGCAGGCTTCCCCTCTCTTGGGAAGCTCTCAGACAGCTTTCTGCCACATTGATGGCAAATTAGCACTTTGCTTCTGAAAGATCACCTTCCAGACGTTAGAAGGCAATGCAGGCCCCTGGGTGGGTGGCTGTGCAAGCCCCCAGGCAAGCCTTCTTCTCACTATCTGGAGCAACATCATGGAGCCCTCCAAATTGAACTGAGCTCAATATTGTCCTCAGGATTTCAAGGGCTCAGGGCAGCATCCCATTGGTCAAGCAGGCTACCCATCTGTAAAATTAATATTCATGAAGCTCACTCAATGCCCCATTTGCCTCCTATACTGGAACCAAGACACTGTCCTTTCCTCCTTACCCAGAAGCCATACTTGCAGTCCGTGGTGCTCTTAGGGCTCTGATTGGTTAATAACAGGTCAAAGATAGCAAAGATGCCAGCTGCAGAACAGTTCAAAGTCCAAACTTTAACATTGTTTTACAGGCTAGCAGTAATGTTTTATCATTTATTGCTCCCAGCATTTAGTAGTAGTCCCTCTGCTGTGTTATCCGATTGCAGAGTGGGGCTTGCAAGGGGCTTCCCCTGCTTGTTGCTGGCGCCATAGTGCTATCCTTCCAGGCAGCGGGCAGTGCTCCCATTCATTCAGCAGCCTCGGCTGTTCCTAAAGATAAAGGGCACTTTACTGTAATAACACTTAAGCGCGCTTTCTGATATTTCATCCCCATTACCTTCCAAGTGCATCCAGACCTCTCAGTTGACATTTTTGGGGTCCTGGTGGTTGCAGCACATGTAAATCGAGCCTGAGAAGCTATGGCTTTCACACTGAGCGCCACAGTGCTCACTGAGAGAGAGAGAGAGAGAGGATCACCATAGCTTGCAGAATCGAGCAGGCATCCTGTTGTAACAGCTGCACACTGCGCCATGTGGTGTTCACCAAACCACCAAGCAGGCAGCTTACTTGTATGATGCACGAGGGAAATGCCAGACCTTGCCCAACAACTAACACACCAAAATCTGGCCAATGGAAAATCATATACACAAATGCTCGCAGTCTGGGAAACAAGATCCCAGACCTGCAGGCAATAATGACAGAGGCTCAACTGGACATAATAGCCATTAGCGAGACATGGTTTACCAGTAAACACACTTGGGAGACTTCAGTACTTGGCTATGTACTATTCAGAAGAGACCGAGGTGCAAAAAGGGGGGAGGGGTGGAGTGGCCCTTTATATCAATGAAACTATCAAAGCTACAGAAATTCAGAATACACATAAGGAGCCAGAAGAACTGTGGGTCACCCTGGAAACAGGAAATGGGACAGCCATATGAACTGGTGTTGTGTACAGGCCTCCAGACCAGGGGGAGGACATAGACACATTACTGTTAGAAGATATACACAACATGACAGCTAAAGGGGAGATTCTGATAATGGGAGACTTCAACATGCCGGATACAGATTGGTCAATACCAGCAGGAACATCTGCCAGAACTAGACACATGTTGGATTCCCTGCAGGGGGAGGGACTCAAACAACTGGTACAACAACCCACAAGAGATAGGGCTATCCTAGATCTAGTACTGACTAACAGGGAAAGGATCACAGATCTCCAGATAGAAGGTCACCTGGGGGCCAGTGACCATCACATGGTATGATTCAATTTGGCCACTACAACTAAATCATCCCATTCCAAGGCAAAAATATGGGACTTCAGAGGAGCTGACTTTGATAAGATGGCCAACAGAGTTAAGCTAGCCCTGGCAAAAAGAAATACAGGTGAGGGGGTACAGGCAAAGTGGGCAAACATTAAAGATGCAATACTAGAAGCAACATCCCATTGTGTTAAAGAGAAAAGGAAGTGCAAAAGAAGAAGGAAACCACTTTGGTTCTCAAAAACAGTAGCAGAAAAGGTCAGAACCAAAAGGCTGGCCTTCAGGAAATATAAGGGAATGCAGCAGGATGAAGATAGGGAGGCATACCAAACTTCCCTAAGGGAAGCAGGGAAGGCAGTAAGGCAGGCAAAGGCCCAAACTGAGGAAACACTAGCACAAACAGTAAAAGAAGGTGACAAGACTTTCTATAGATATATTAGTGAAATGAGAACGTCCAGAGGGGGGTATTACTAAGATCAAAGGTGATAAGGTTGCATGTGAGGAGGGGAGAACCATGTAAAAGCATATGTCCTAAATAGATACTTCAGCTCAGTATTTACTGAAGATAAGGTAGGGCAGGGTCCACAGCTCAGCACCATGGACACAGGGGGAGGGAGGTGTGCACTTGTCCCTTCACAAAAGAAAGGGTCCTACAAAAGCTCAATAAGCTCAGGGTGGACAAGGGGACCTGATGGCATACATCCCAGTGTACTAAAGAAGCTAAGGGTGGAACTAGCAGAGTCATTATCAGAACTGTTTAGTGAGTCTCTGAGCACAGGAGAGGTCCCAGAAGACTGGAGAAGGGCTCATGTGATCCCGCTCCACAAGAGTGGTATCAAGGAGGAGGCAGGGAACTACAGACCAGTCAGTCTTACCTCAGTAGTGGGCAAGATTATGGAGGCACTCCTTAAAGAAAGGATAGTGCAACACCTGTAATCCATTGGAGCACAGAATCCAAGACAGCATGAGTTTACAAAAGGAAGGTCCTGTCAAACTAATCTCATAGATTTCTTTGACTGGGTAACCAGAGTGGTGGACCAAGGGGGAGCAGTTGATGTCACCTACCTTGACTTCAGCAAATCTTTCAATACTGTTCCACATAGAAGATTGATTAATAAGCTGGGTAGGCTCGGGGTGGGTCCGAAGTTAGTTAACTGGGTGGCAAACTAGTTGACGGGCAGAAAACAGAAAGTGGTGGTAAACGGTATACAGTCAGAAGAGATGCAAGTCACAAGTGGGGTACCTCAGGGATCAGTCCTGGGGCCAGTCCTCTTCAATATCTTCATTAGTGACATTGCAGATGGACTATAGGGTAAGGTTTGTCTGTTTGCAGATGCCACCAAAATCTGCAACAGAGTAGATGATCCAGATGGGGTGGGCAGAATGAGAAGAGATCTGTATAAACTAGCAAAATGGTCAGAAGAATGACAACTGGAGTTTAACGCAAAGAAGTGCAAGATCATGCACATAGGGAAGAGAAACCCTGAAGCCACCTATAGGCTGGGAGGGGAGTTGTTGGCAGTCACAAGGGAAGAAAGAGACTTGGGTGTCATCATCACTGATGAGCTGAAATCATCCAAGCAGACCACTAAAGCAGTAAGTAAAGCTAGAGGGATGTTGGGGTGTATTAGTAGGGGTATCACAAGTCAGAAGAGGAAGGTAATAATCCCTCTTTACAAAACAGTGATTAGGCCCCATCTGGAGTACTGCATGCAGTACTGGAGGCCACACCTTCACAAGGACATTAATCAAAATGAGGCAGTCCAGAGAAGGTCAACCAAAATGGTGCAGGGACTGCATCAGAAAACATATGAGGACAGATTAACGGAGCTCAATATGTATACCCTAGAGCAAAGGAGGGAGAGAGGTGATATGATCGAAACATTCAAACACCTTAAGGGCATTAACAAGGTGAAAGAGTCTAACATGTTTCAATATAAGAAAAATAGCTGCACAAGAGGAGGACACAAAATGAGATTAGAGGGAGGCTGATTAAGGGGTAATGTGAGGAAGTTCTTTTTCACAGAAAGGGTGGTGGATGCATGGAACAGCCTACCTCAGGAAGTGATGGATATGAATACAGTGCAGGGCTTCAAACAGGCATGGGATAGGCATAAGGGAGCAATACAGATGAGTGTGAATAGATAGGCCATTGACAGAGCAAAGGCCGATGGCACATTCAGAAGGCAGAAAAAGAAATGGGCAGACTGGATGGGCCTTGTGGTCCTTATCTGCTGTCAACTTCTATGTTTCTATGTTACACTCTCCTCCAGTCCTCCACATGAGATTTGGACACATGGGGGCCGGCAGGAGCAAAGGCAAGGGAGCCACAAATAGGGCCTAGGACTGGCGGTACAAGCGGCCAGGAGGATGGACAGGCAGAGCAGCGCCCGGGAGAAAACAGTCACAGTAAGCCCCTATCCATGGGGTTACATTAGGAATTTTCTTCTTAGTCAGCCTTTCTTGTGATCCCACCAATATGGTATCATATGATGTTTCTCTTATTTTATTTAAATCAATATTACTGAGTAGAGATGTTTATATTTGGTATATTGTGCTTTGTCTGTTGTATGATTTTCTGTTTCTTATCTGAATTTGTTATTTCTGTGCTTTGAGCAATGGAATAGTTCAATATAAATAAAAAATCATGTACTCATTCACTCACTCTTTCCAAAAGTGCCAAGGGATCTTTAACTAAGGCAGTCACCAGAGATGCACAAAGAGACCTTGATTTAATGTCTTATCCAAAGGACTGCTCCTCCAAAAGTGCACACCCTCATAGCATTGCAGGACAGTGAAAGTGTTGGAAATTACCCAGCATCAAACAGGAATAGAACCCACAACCATCTGATCTTCTTTGCCGAAAGGCAACAACGCTAGCAACTGAGCCACTGACACTACTGATGATGAATCTGATAAACAGCGTCTTGTGAAACTGTTAGTTTATTTGAGGTATTTGAATTATTTTCCCATCCAGCTGATGCAAAGAGGTTTTTGTTCTCATTAAATTCGCTCACAGATGTTCTGTTTTCATTTTTAATGTATCTGCTTGCATAACCCTGGGCAGCCAAAGTTTTATTATCACTGGTAAGCACTGATTTTGGCACACTGCAGCTGTGTAAGCATTTGTGAAGACTCTGGCCGCTTAGCATTGCTAGAAAACCAGTTTTAGATGGTTGACAGGATTGTCCTAGAAAAATAAATCTCTACTGTTTCGCTGTTACTGATGTGTAGTATTACAAATATAAAAATAACCAACCAACACCAGTACATTACTTTATCAATTCATTTAAAAACAGAGTAACATTCCTATATCACTCATTACAACTACCTGGATTCATTCTATGCAGTCACACTTGTACAGTCTCTCAAGCCTATGCAAACTTTTCTGAAAGCCCACTGCCTAGAGCTTCAGCTCCTCCCCTTCTTCTTCTGCCATCAACTCTCTGTGCTCCAAATCTTTCCACTGGAAAAGGGAGGTTGCTTCTTTAGCAGCTCCTGCTTTTGGTGGTTTGTTTGAGTTTTTCTTGATCTTGGCTTTGTCTTGCCTTTTTCAAGTTCTGCCTTGTTAATTTCTCTTTCTTGTACTGGGTGGTGCATTTTCCACCAACACTTCTTTGGTACAGAGTCCCACAGAGATCTGGCCTTGGTCCACTCCTCTTCTCAGTCTCCTTCCAATTGGTCACCTAATCTCCGAGTTCAACCTTGGCTTTACACTATCTCCAGCACAACAGTGCACTTGACAACCCTGTTTAAGGAGTGGGTCCAAAGGTGGTAAATTGGATAATAAATTGGTTAGGGGATAGATGTCAAAGGGTGGTGGTAAACGGAGTTCACGCTGAGGAAGGGAGGGAGACCAGTGGGGTGCCTCAGGGATCAGTGCTCAGACCAGTCTTGTTTAATGTCTTTAGAAGTGACATTGCAGAGGAGCTGCAAGGGAAGGTCTGCCTCTTTGTGGATGACACCAAAACGTGCAATAGCATGGACATGCCAGTGGGGGGGGGTGCTGGAAAGGATGAGCAGAGACCCGAGAATACTAGAGGAGTGATCAAAGGTATAGCAGCTGGGTTTGAATGTGAAAAAGTACAAAATAATGCACTTAGGGAACAGAAACCCAGGGGCAGCATACAAAATGGGTGGAGTGGTATTGACCACCAAGCACAAAAGAGACCTGGGGGTAATCATACTGGATGACCTAAAAGTGGCCAGGTAGTGTGGCAAGGCAGTCGGGAGGGCTAATAAGATGCTGGGGTGCATAGGGAGGGGTATCACCAGCAGAAAGAGGGAGGTGGTGTTGCCTCTGTATAGAGCGCTGGTAAGACCCCACCAAGAGCACTGTGTTCAGTTCTGGAGACCACAACTCCAGAAGGACATAGACACAGTGGAGGCGGTCCAGAAGAAGGCAACTAAAATGGTGCAGGGTCTGCATCAAAAGAACTATGACGAGAGACTAAAGGACCTCAATATGTGCACCCTAGAACAGAGGAGGGAGAGGGTGAATATGATAGAGACCTTTAAATAACTCACAGAGGTAAATAAGGTACTGGTGAGAAGTATTTTTTCAGATAAAAATATGCTCAAGAACAAGGGAACATGCTATGAAGCTGGAGGGGGATAGATTCAGGAGAGATGTGAGGAGGTACTTCTTCACAGAAAGAGTGGTGGATTCCTGGAACAGCCTTCCAGCGGAGGTGGTGGGGGAAAAAAACAGTGGTGGGGTTCAAGAATGCATAGGATAAGCTCAAGGGAATCAATGGAAAGGAAGGAGGGGGAAGGGAGAAAGAACGGTAGATTGGGCATGATCTGTAGAAGTAGTAGTGTAGGTTGGGAGAAATGGGCAGACTGGATGGATCAAGCAGTATTTATCTGCCATCGAATTCTATGTTTCTATGTTGCTGCATTTCTGTTTTTTAAAAAAGAATCAAAAATTAAACTGAAAATTTTTTAGTAAGTAAAAAAAACCATTTGTTTTTAATTTGATATTTCAAACCATATGCTATACAAAATAACACATGGTCAACCATGCATAACATGGCAGCATTTCCATATTGGAGTTCTAATGGCATATGGGCTCTCTCAAGTGCACATTGCCTTACCACCTGAGAGACTAGGGTTCATGGTCAAACCCTGGCCTTGCAATTTCCTGTGGCGGCCTGCCCTGGTGCAGCCTGGAGGCATGGAGCTTGGCTGTTGAGGAGGGAGGGATGTTGGCATGGGCCATCTAGCCTTCCAGTACCACCTGCTGGCTGACCAAGGCACCGGCTACAACAGTAGCCACTCACCAATGCTGCTGGCCACAGATAGCGTGTAGCCAAAGTGACTCCAAACATCCAGTGGTGGGAGCTACAAAGGGATAAATGGGTAAAAAAGAACAATAAAATTATAACTCAAGAATTTCAAAACCTTTCTGTGAACCTATTTGCAGACTATTTGTATGGATGGATCCCACCACCACCCCCTCCTCATAATGGTCAGAGGTGTTAACTTGCTTAATTTTCCAGTTGAACTCTTCTCTATTAACTCTATGTTGATGAGAACAGAAGAGTAAACAATCGGGATACTTCCACCTACTGAGAACTGGAAGCTGAACAAACAAACAGATTAATGGATGGGGCTGGAGATGCCACTGAAGTAACTTGAATGGTGCTTTCTCAGCCTCTGTGCAGTCCCATCGATGCTTAGGCCTTTTGCAGACATGGATACAGTTACTGAGCAGTGGACTGTAACTAACTGAATAAACAAACAACGCACTGGTAGAACACTCCTTGCTCCCAGTGTACAAGCCCTTGACAGTCAATAACTGTAGACTGCTTAATGAGGTAGGCATTGCCTAGATTCAAAGGGTTCTTATCCCCAGTGTCTCAGGAAAGGAAAGGAACGGAGGGTAAAGAATTTGGTTTCTATAGTGTCTTATTATACAAACTCTATCCCAAAGTGTTTTACAGTCCATGAACAGTTGGTAACTAACATCCATTAAGCATATCTAGATTTCTTTTTGTTGACCTTTTGTTGACCTTTTTTCTTCCTCAGCAGTGTGTACTACCCCCACTATTTTTGTAGCATCCACAAATTTAGTCCAGCTACTTGTGACTTCTATGTTTATATAATTTATAACAACATTAAATAGGTCAATCCCCGTCACTGACCACTGAGGCGCTTCCCTTTTAGGGATGTAAAGGTATGAAACCTTGACAGTATGAAAACCAGCACATATAACACTGTGGTTATCGAAGTGCTCAGTTTTGCACAAAAAGAAGTAACCTCCCATTCTGGTGTTTTGGAAAGGTGGCAAAGATGGGATGACACCCTCTAAATTGAGTTGAAAGCAGGAATGGGAAGTTCGGCTGTGGCTTGGTTCTGATTCTGACTGTTATCTGTTTCCAAAAGGTTCTTATTTACTTTGATTTGCTTTGGTTGGCCATAACAAGTAAATTTTTCCGGCCTGAATCAGAACTGGGTCAGAGGCAGATCCAGGTTTGTCAAGTGACAGAATTAGGTTGCATCTGCTCCCTCACTGTAAGCCTTTATGTCATTTCATGTTTAAAAGTTAGTTTTTGTCTTTTTCCACCAGTTTCACAATTTCAACGAGAATAAAACTCCAAAGTCACTTACATTAGCCAGACTGGGACAGAGCTGGGTCACTGGCAGATAAGAACCCGGTCAATACTTGGGGCTAGGTTACATCAGAGTCAAGTTACAAATGACTCGGGTTTCCAGAGTCAAACAAAGGTGGACCATTTTGGGGAGGTACTGATCGGACACAGAGATGTTACTCCCATTCCTAGATAATGGCATGCTGTACCGTGAACCATCACTATCACAGTATCAGAATATGCACACAGTATCAATACTGTGACTTTTGATACTGTGGTATACCATGAAACCAAGATAACGCAACATCCCTTTTCATGAACAGCCTCATCTCTGATGCAGTCCCCAATACTATACCTCCTGTTTCCTAGAAATTTGAAATTCACTGTAATATGTTGCTCCTAATTTTATGCTTACCCACTTTTCATATGTGGCAATCATGTGGCACTGTGTTAAAAACTTTATTAAAATCCAGATATATGATATCAACTGTTTTTTTTTTTATTGTCCATATACCTTTAGTCATCTTCTCAAAGAAGTATACAAGGTTTGCAAGGCACAAGCTTTCTTTATTTCTGTTTCTGTAGACTGGGAACAGAGGGCTAGAAAATACTTCATCTTCTGCCTAGTCTTGATAGAAGGGGGATACAGATGCAAACTGGCCGATATTGAACCAGGTTAAACTGTTGGGGGAAGGGGTGGTTAATGAATGAGGGAAATGTGGACAGGACATGTGGAAGAAGCTCTATTTGGGACGTGTCATGGGATCTTTAATTTTCACCTGAATACCCACCAGAACTGGCAGATGGAACCAAAGTGTAACGTCTCACATGAAAGTGAACCCATGCTGGCTATCCCTTCTGGATTATACTTTTCAAAAGCTGCAATATCCTGTCCCTAATAATTACTTTCGGAGCCGGTCACACTGCTCTGAAAGGACCCAGTTCCACTGTAAATCAACTAAACTGTGCTGCAAGCTATTTGCCTTTCTCTGCGATCCAATAACAAAATATGTATCAGTTATTAAATGTTTAGCAGTGCATCACAGTGGCAAGTAACATTCTATATTTGTTATTAAAGGCGGTTTTATTTTTAGAGTGTGGTTGAATGGTTTTGGTGAGTAAAGGTGTCAGCTATGTTTGTGATGGCACGAGAGTTCTAGGTGTAGGGGGTTAACTATGTGATGTGACTGCTAACCAGTCTGGTCAGGTTTAGGACCAAGATGACTGTGCAGTATGCTGTATAATAACATGGGTTGAAAAAAGGAGGCAAGCAACCCAATTGGTCAAAGAGCACCAGGTGACAGTTGATTAGCTCTCCCATTTAATCAACAGTTACTGTGACTCCCCCAAAGCAATATCCCTGGGCAGATGGCACTTGTTACCTGGGAAAGAAACTGAAATGGAAAAGGCAGCCATTTAAAAGCACAGAAGCTGGAGACAGCTACAGTACCAGAGAAGCAACCAGTGAGAGGCAGAGAAAGACAGGAGCACAGGGTGAGAGGTTCCATGGGGCGAGCCATGGTCACTGTCTGAGTCAGCCTTTTATCTGTTTGTAGTTTGTTTTACATGTTGCCCACATGTACATTCCTTGCCCCCCCCATGCAATGCAAAGTATTGCAGCATTGTGTGTGGCGAGAGACAGAGAGCGAGACAGCAATAGTGAGCAGCGAGAGAGAGAGAGAGAGAGAGAGAGAGAGACTGACAGTGCAAAACAGACCTGGACATTTAAAAATCAGAATTCCTGCAGTGTCCTCTCTTTGTCTCTTGACTTTTCCTTGTGCTGTTTTTTGTTGTGGCCTTTGATTCATTCAGTTGTCTACTTCTCATGCTGACAAAGCAGAGGAAAAGCCATGCAGTCAGTGAAAGGGTGTACTCACTCTTATCCACTGTGCAGGGAAGTGATAAGAGTGTGGTACTAGGCGATGTCGTGCAGCCTTCAGCTATTAGCTGTGTTTCTTCCAGGTGTCCAAATCATCTTGATAGAAAGGCTAAGGAGGTCTCAGTCCCTGGTACATGAACAGGAACTGCTGACCTCATGGTAAACACGTTCTTCACATGATGGGGTTGTCCAAAACTGGACCTTGTTATGTCCCCACATTATGCAAAACTGCTGCATTTCTGCTCACTCACTCCAGGGCATGGAGTTTTTTTGGGGGGTGAGATGCATTGTCTCTCTCTCTCCTGGAAAGAAAAGTTCCTTTATACCTTTCCTCTGATCCCTCTCATTCAGTGGATTCAGCTCAAACTCTGGGCAGAGCATGCCACCCTAATATTAATGTCTCCCTTCTGGCCTCGCCAGGTTTGGTTTCCGCTTCTGCAGCATCTGATGATGGAGCCTCCTGTTCAATTTCCCTGCTGTCAGGGCCTGATGTCACAGGCTCAGGGGACCCTGGTCCATACAGATCTGTGGTCTCTGCATCTGTATGCCTGGTTCCTGAAGACGTAGCCATTGCCCATTTTGGACTTCCTTTCAGAAGGCTGGTGTCTTGCTTGCAGCTAGAAAGCATTCTACAAGACACACATATTCTTTGAAATGGAAGTGCTTCTCCATATGATGTGCTTCCCACTCAATTAACCCATTTACACGTCCTGTCAGTACTGTACTGGACTACTTTTTTGAGTTAAATCAGCGTAACCGGGATGTCACAAGTGGAGCGCCACAGGGATCAGTCCTGGGACTTGTCCCATTTAATAAGTTCATAAATGACATGGAGAAGGTATCCAGGGAGTGTTGTGTCTCTTTGATGATGACATAAAGCTATGTGGCATGGTAGATCATGAGGAGAGCATGCAAGAGCTCCAGAAGGACCTAGAGAAACTAAAAAGATGGTCTGCGGTCTGACAATTGAGATTCAACTTCACGAAGGGCAAGGTAATGCACTTTGAGAGGCTCAGTTCATGCACAGAATACTGGATGGGAGGGGTTAGACTGGCTACTTCAACAGAGGAGAGGGATGTGATCAGTGTCTCTCTTGAGAAAACAAGTCAATGCGACAAAGCATACAGCAGTTCTTCAAGGATGCTGGGGTGTTTAGGAAGGGGTTCTGACAGGGTTTACTTATAGTGGGTGACATCCCCAACAGCAACAGGCACAATGCTAGGTGTTGGTATTGTACTTTTGGGGATGTGTGTGTTTCCAGCGGGGGCGGTGCCTCCACAACCCCCCATGTGGGGGACTCCACCCCCCACACCCCTGGTTTCTAAATATACAACTCCGAGTTGGAGTTGTCTCGGGGAGGGGGCGAAACACCGGGCAATGCAGTGCCGGTGCCAGTGGAGACCATCACAGCAACCCGACGTTGTTGCTCGAATTCTGTCGAATTCTGTCACTGTGATGGTCTTCACTCTTGTGGTTTTGCTGTGCGGTCAGCATACCTTCTGACAGTACTAGAAGTGTGGTGATTCTGTCACTGTAAAGATTCCTGGTGCGGCCTCACCTGGAGTACTGTGACCAGTTCTGGAGTCCTCAACTGAAGAAAGACATTAACAGATTAGAGTTGGTATAGAAAATGATCACAAAAATGATCCAGGGCCAGCAGGGTAGATCCCATGAGGATCCACTGGAGACCCTAAATATGTACTCACTGGAAGTCAGGTGAGGGAGACTTGATTGAAACATATACATTTATCAGTGGTATAAACAAGGTGAATAGCGAGGACATAGTTCCAAGAAATACTGATGCAGTCACTAGAGGGCATGATTTGAGGCTGGTGTCGGGCAAATTCAGGAGAAATTTGAGGAAGTTCTACTTCACTGAGAGGGTGGTGAAACCATGGAACAGACTGCCGGTGGCAGACGTGGTGGGGGTAGCTTCCTTAACAGGTTTAAACATGGTTTGGACATGGTGGGAGGGCTCATAGTCCCCAAGAGAGGGGCAACATAGGTTTGAGGGGTGGGAGAGCGGGGGAGGAGGGTTACAGATCACCAGTACAGTTGGTCAGTGGTGCGAGGTAATATAGTAAAGGCAGACTTGATGGACTTTCGATCTCCTGCCGTCAAATTTTATAAATCTCTGTTTCCATGTATAGTATGGAATATCACTACTTCTCAGGCACATGAGACACCTTGCTACATCTTGTACCTCACAATGCACCTGAGGTGTGGTGACATCTCATGATATACTACAACCTTTTGAATTGATTTTGTATTTTTTTGTGTATTTATTTTAGTCCTTGTGAAAGATGCTGGACTGACACCACTGAAAACTGAAGCACTCTGTTAATCCACGTGACAGATACAGTATGGGCAATCACTAAGCAAGCTTCCCCACACTGCCCTCCCACACGTAACTCAACCCTGTCATGCAGAGACCACTATGCAGATGAGAGTGAAATTCAGACCACATGCCCATTCAGCCTTCGGCATCTCATGTGAGACTACCAACAAGGGTGGCAGTTACTCTGAGGTTTTGTGAACACCAATCCACTGGGAACTGGACTGAGACCACCACAATTCATACCACACCCTGTCATGTATTACTGCTAATTATAAAATTATAAAATGGGTAGGAGTATTTCAGGAATCTGATTGGTCCATAGTCATAATAAATCCAGCAAGGAATCTATGGTAAAAGGATCAGCCAGCCACATTAAAGGGGAGTTTTCATGTCCCCTAAACTTATGTGTTGGGGCACAGAGGTGCTAGTTAAGAAACCTGAACCGAAAATAAACATTTTGGACATTACTTTTGATGTGTTATTTCATTAAGCAATAAATACACAACAGGGTGTGGTATATCATGGGATATCATCACACCTGGGTGCATTGTGAGGTATGTTGCTGCTGGCTGAGTGCCTCATGCACTCAAGAAGTGATCATGTCCCATGATATGCCACACCCTGGAGTGTATTGTTGCTAAATGAACTTCATGAGATGAATAAATTTGCACAGAAAAGAAACTAGGAGAGGATTGTTTGAGAATTAAACAGTTTATTGAAGATTTCTAAATTCACAATAAATAGTTCCTTTTTAAAATAGAAATAGGAGATATGAAACGCATAACAAGTTATATCTGAAAGGATTCACTGTGCTGATTTTATTGAAATAAATTATTAAATAAAGCATTTTTTAAATAAAGATGTGCAGTTGTCTTTTTTTTAAATAAGTGAAAACTATCAGGTAACTTTCAGATGCATTCTAACAATGCAGTCACATCTTAATATCTTTCTATCTGGTATGCTTTAGGCTTTTTTTAGTCTGATTTTTGCACTGTGTATATTAAACTGAATGTTACCACTTATTATAGGGAAACTTGTCAATATCTGTCATGCAGACATTGATGTTGCCAGATGCAGTTTCACAACAAGACTGCTTGGTGGGTGGTACATCAGCTGGCTTTGCCACATTGGAAGATATAATGTCCTTAGTATCTCAGTCTTCAGCTAGAAGTTGTAAAATAGAAAAGAAACGTTCAATTTCTGTGATTTTCTTTTTTTTGTGTGTGTGTCGAACTTCAAGGTCGCAATCCTGAAATGAAGAGTTTGAGGTCGCATGACCGGGGCTATATTCACTGTTCCATGGAGGAAAAAGACTAAAGCAGGTTAGTATTTAATGCAAATTTTTTTCTTCTTCAGATTTTAGTCTGGCAGTTGCAGAGCTTGTGCTTGCTTTTTCTGGAGTTGAAATTCGAAGAAAGCATGACTGGGTTAGTCCTGGAAGAAATGCAGTTTAAGATTTAACATGTGTGCTGCAGTGTTTCTATGTTTTATGTTAAACCATATTGATCTTTGCAAGAAACAAAAGAAGAAGGAGAAATATGTAAGCTTTTTTATGGCTGCATAGCACTGGTTATGTAATGTGTTGCTAATGAAAGGAGAAGGAGCATGACAGACAGGAACAGAAACTGAGGTATATCACCTTCTACTTCCACAGTGGAGTTTCATCACCATATTGGTATGCATGAGATTCCTGCTCTTCAGTGTCTGTCTGTGCCCCCATCCCCTTCCCCTCGTTCCATCCAGATCTACTTTATTCATGAATCTGTAGGTATGGCACTTTTTTATTCTGTTTTCTGTTCCATCTCTGCAGCTGGAAGAATGCTATTGAGTACACAAAACACGGACAGGGCATGTGTCAGTGACTAAAGAATAATTCTATCATCAACTAATGTAGAGCTGACATAGTGGGAACATGTTCTTACCTCCACAGTATGAACTGAGAGGAAAGACAAATGGAGAGAACTGACACAAGCACAAGCAGTCAGTATGTTGATAACTTCGATTTACATAGGTAGGTAGAGAGTGGCAATGCAAACTGAAATTGTAGCTCTGGAGTCCTATGCTGCCTATCTGATCGCCAAGGAGCACAACCACTTACAACTAATGCTGGTAAGTTAGAGCAGTGATCTGAGACTGTGATCCCCATTATCAAGGAACTGTACAAATCCAAGACCATAATAAAGTAATTACACTGCTTTGCATCAGAACAAATGAAAAAAAAAAAAACACATGTCACAGGTGGGTGATAACTTTTATTGGACTTTTATTCTTCAAAGCTAGTCTCAAAAAAAAAATTGTTGTTCCATTAAAAGGTGCAACATATTTTTTCTTCTACACCATAGACTGGACTGACACGACTGTCACATTTCTCCATCAGAGTACACCAAACTAGATTGACATTGTTATGCATACTGTCTTCTGCAGAAACCAGTAGTGGCGGAAGAGGGGTGAAGAAAGGATAAAAAAGTGAATGCAGTAGTTCTGTTGGGAAAGTGGACTTCAGCATCTGCTTCTTAATAGAAACAGAGCAAATCCTAGTTTAACCTGTTGCAAAATATTGATTGTTTCACTGTCTAAAAAGACTTGGGCAAACTTTTGGGATGGCAGCACAATGCTGGAACTTCTGCCAGTGATTTCGAGGGGTACTTCTCGAGATTTTTTACTGGGCAAAATGGAATGCTTGGGTTTTGGAATATGATGCCCTTTGTGGACTCCTTGTTTCTCTGAAATGGGTCCTTGTGGTTCTTAGTGAACTCGTAGGCCAGTGACCCATATTTTAGGCCATTTTCATCATGGTGAGATACAAACAAGTCTGCTTTCAGTTTTCTCACTCTCTCATTACCACATCATGTGAAGTACAGCTACATGTCAAACCATACTTTTCTGAGGAGTCCCGGGGCTGTATTTTGGTTAAAAACATTTGAATGTTTGATTAGTTTTAAGTTTATTTCTGCTATTCTGGGTGGTACTGTGTTAAATCTTTTCCCTCTCTCTGCAGGTTTTATAACATCTGTAAAGACATTATTTGAGGTAGTAAATGCCATGTCACACATTAGAGGAAAACCCTGGTTAAAGGGGAGCCTGTCTAGGTACTGAGTCAAACCAGCGTGAATTCCTACGTAACTTGTAATGCCATATTTTTGCCATGAGGAATTCATCACTGTTCCATAGAAGTCCCTGAGTAGCTTATTTAAATCCTCTGCAGAAATAGTCTTAAAATCTGTTTCCATGTGTTTTTTTCTTCTTCCTTCAGCCAATCAAACAGTACATTTAATGCTCATTTTGTTTGGTGTTTGGTATTTTTACCACGTTTTTTATTTTCCCTTTTTGTTAAGATTTCTTCTATTGAAAAGTCAAAATTTACCTCACAAAGGAGAAGTTGAGCTGTCATCTGTGATAAGTTCTGTGTAGTGTAGTGGAGTGGAGTGGAGTGGGGTGGAGTGGAGTGAAGTGATATATTGATATGTACACATGTAAACATTCATGATGTTGGAACTTATTAGAGTGATTGTGTGGGTCATAGTAATCACACATGAACACGGCTGTTAACCAGTCAGAATACAAGATTTTTTAACCCCGTTATTAATATCTGTTTGATCCTGCAAACTCCAGCCCACCGTGGTGGCTCACTAGTTCTTCTAGGGACCCCCGTAGCTGAGCCTCGGATGATGTGAACAATTGGCTCTGCTGCTGGAGTCATATAATACCTGCATATATGTTTAATATCTTCATTAAGTATATTAGTGAATTTCCACTCTGACACTGCTAGTACTGATTTTGCACAAGATCAGTACCAGCAGTGTCATCTCAGATCATGAAGACAGAGTGATGTCTGCTTCTCTCTCAGAGTGCCTCCCACAATGGGAAGTGGTTGTGGCATGGATGTCATGGGTGATCACCTGATATTGGTTACCACCTACCTATAAGAGCATGCAACAAGCAATGTAGGCATATGACAAGGACATGGAAGGGCTGAAATAAAATGGGAAAAATAAAACCAGCCATGGGAGAAATGGATCCACTGCCTACCCACCCCAGACACCGTAGAAAGCCAGATGCCCTCCACTCCTTCATTACTGAGTACAGGTGCTCCTTGGCAGCCATTAGCATGTAATCTAGCCGTCAGCACCCCAGCGGGGTACCTAGCCCAGGAGGAAGGAATTTGGATGGGATCATTGGAGGTGAGTGTGCGTACGTGTGTGTGTGTATGTGTGTGTGCGCGTACGTGTGTGTGTGTATGTACATGTGTGTGGGGATAGAGGGTTGTGTAAGCACCTACATGTGGCACTGCATTCCGGAGCCCACCTCTCTTATGGGTTGGGTTTAAAGCTTATGAATTGCTTGGCAGTTTTTCTGTCTGTTGAGGTTGCCCTGTCAGAGTCTGAACAAGCACAGAAATGCTGGAAAGAGGCCATTCTGTGTTGTGGGAAGAATCAAAGAGCTGCAGGGAGAGAATTGACTTTTTTCTTGTGCCATGAAGATCTCACTACTGAGCTGTAAGACAGTGACTTATTACTCCTTCACTGCTTGTACTCACACTACAGCGTAACCAATTTAACCACTTGCTGTATTGCTGCTCCCTTTTTGGTCAGGTTTGGCTGGGCTTTACTGGCAGCTCTGGGTTAGGACCCCCGCTGTGGCAGGGTGTGGTGCTCGGGAGTTAATTATCTGGATTCTATTGAGCACCATATTTTATCTGTTTTTTAGAGGCTACTGTTAGACTCTGTCACAGGGACTGCTCAATAGCTCTATTGTTTTGAGACTGGTGTTATTTTTGGTGTAAGGCAGAACTATTCTGCTCCATGCTGGACTATTCTGAAGTTTGATAGAAGTCTTCCATTGACCACAATTCATGCTGTTTATGTGTACTGTTATAATATTTTGTTGGAGGGTTTCATGGAGTGACTGGGGTAGTGTGTAGGTAGCAGTGATTAGTACATATGTGATGTGTGAGTGATATAGTAGATGGTTATGCTAGACAGTGTGAATGCATGTGTTGGTGATGTTTATTGTATTGGTGGAGTGTGTGGTGAGGTGGTAGGTGGACGCTGGGTTAGTAGCAATACTAGAATACAGGCTGGGATGTGCATCAAGCAGCAGGCCCCTAGGCTCAGCTTCTCCCTGTCCTGCGTCTGTGATTTGCGCTCCTTCTGTGACCCTCCCACGCATATAATTGGTGCAGGGAGATGGGGAATGGGAGGAGATGTAGCGGGGTTAAGGGACATAGAGCTGATGAGGAGGGTACTATTGGGATAGTTAGGACCAGAAGTCACTCTGGGGCAAAATGGGAACTGGAGAGAGGCCAGGGGCTTGATTCACAAAAAAATCGCAAAGCACAGTGCAAACGTTTGCACTGCACTTTGTGATTGTGCAGGTGTGTAAGTTTGCTATTCACAGTCAGATATTGCACCACTCTATCTGACTGTGAATAGGGCCAGGACAAAGCAGCGCTAGCCCCCTTACCACTACCTCAAACCCTACTAGTGATGCCCCGACATGCTTCCCAGAGAATGGCCCCACAATGAATAGTGCAGGTGCGCTATTTGGAATTCACAAAAGCAGACATGTAAATGAGTCCACTGGGCATGAAAGGTGCTATATGGCTATTTGCATGTCCATTATGGGCACATTTACGTAGGCTGCAATGAAGGTTAGCACCCCCCCCCACCGCACCGCCGATCACCAGCCCTAAAGTATTATAGTTCACTGTTTCTGGAGGCTAGTGGTCCTACCTTCCAGCCAATCGCCGGCCCAAGAAAAAAAGAATAGTCCCTGGTGCCAGTGGTCCCCCCTTCCCCCATGTCTCCGATCGTTGGCCCAGTATTAAAAATAGAAGATTTCCCTGGTGTCCAGTGATCCCCCACCCCCACCCACCAATCGCCGGCCCAATAGAAATATAATATGTTTCCCTGGTGGCAGTGGTACCCCCACCCCATGATTGCCGATCGCTGGCCCAAGTAAAAAAAAAAACATTTCCCTGGTGGCCAGTGGTCCTTTCCCCACCTAGTGTCCTGCCCAACATTGGTGCAAGATTCCCTGCTGGCCAGTGGTCCCTTCCCCCACCTGATGCCCTGCCCAACATTGATGCAAGATTCCCTGGTGGCCAGTGATCCTTTCCCCCACCTGATGCCCAGCCCAACATTGATATAAGATTCCCTGGTGGCCAGTGGTCCCTTCCCCCACCTGATGCCCAGACCAACATTGATACAAGATTCCCTGGTGGCCAGTGGTCCCTTCCCCCCACCTGATGCCCTGCTCGACTTTGATGCAAGATTCCCTGGTCACTAGTGGTACCTCTTCCCACCCAATCCCATGCCCAGTAGCGGTACACATATTCCTTGATGGCTTGTGGTCCCTCCCTCCACCTGATCCCCTTTATATGGAAGTGACACATTCCTTGCTGATCTAGTGGCCCCCCCATCCCTATCCCCGTACCCCAGTAACTGAATTAACATGTATTCCATGGTGGTCTAGTGGATCCCCACCACCCACCCTGGCACATAGTGCCCCACCACCCCACTTCCCCCCATCCTGACCCCGAGCTGACAACCGGTGCAGCCCTTCTCTCTCCACCATGGCTAGCTACTGACTGAGCTGTCAAGGGGTGTGCACTGTATACAGTACTCGCTCTGTGATAGCTCAGTCTGCAGCTGGCCATGGCAGAGAGAGGAGGGCTGTGCCGGTCACTGGCTCAGGTCGGGATGGGGGAAAGAGAGTAGTGGGGCACTACCTGCCAGGGTGGGGGGGTCCACTAAACCACAATGGAATAGATGTTAATTCAGTTACTAGGGATTAGAGATAGGAAGGGGGGTCAACTAGACCACCAGGGAATGGTGTCACTTCCACATACAGGGGTTCAGGTGGGAGGAGAGACCACTAGCCACCAGGGAACATGTGTATCACTACCAGGCATGGGATTGGGTGGGGGAGAGACTGCTAGCCACCAGGGAATACGTGTACCACTACTAGGCATGGGATTGGGTGGGGAGAGGGACCGCAAGCACCAGGGAATCTTATATCAATGTCAGGCTGGGCATCAGGTGGGAGGAGGAACCACTAGCCACCAGGGTATCTTGCATCATTGTTGGGCTAGACATCGGGTAGGGGGCAGGACTACTGGCCACCAGGGAATCTTGTATCAGTGTCAAGCTTTGCATCAGGTAGGGGAAGGAACCAAGGCCACAAGGGAAATGTGTGTTTTTTACTTGGGCTGGCAATCAGCGGGTGGAGGGAGGGACCACTGGCCACCAGGGAAATGTGTTTTATTTACTCAGGCCAATGATCGGTGATCACGGGGGGAGGAGGGGTTACCACTATCACCAGGAAAACATATTGTATTACTATCGGGCCGGCGATCGGGCGGTGGGGAGTGATCACTGGCCCCCAGGAAATATGTTTTTTACTCAGGCTGGCGATCGGGGGCGGGGCAGACCACTACCACCAGGGAAACATATTATATTACTATCGGGCTGGTGATTGGCTGGTGGAGGAGGGACCACTGGCTACCAGGAAATGTGTTTTGTTTACTGGGGCCAGTTATTGCAGGGGTGAGGGGATCACTACCACCAGGGAAACATATTATATTTCTGTTGGGCCGGCAATCGGCAATTGGCAGGTGGGAGGGGGGCATTGGACACCAGGGAAATCTTCTATGTTTAATATCGGGCCGGTGAATAGTGATTGTGTGTGGGGGGGGCACAGTATCTCAACCAACTAGGAGGGTTGCAGGATATTAAAGCAAGGTCTCGGTCAGACGTATTTGCTCTGCACAAGGGGACTCGCCCAATGGCCCTTGTGCCGAGCAAATACTTTGTGTATCGGACTGTGCTGATATGCAGGTCCCCTACCCCTTATTTGAATTTTGGCCCCCTCCACACTTTGCCCTGGTGCAAACTGGGCTTTTGTGAATGACAAATAGGTGCAAAACCCAGTTTGCTTGCGAACATTGGGTTTGCTCCGGGGCAACATTTTGTGAAATCTAGCCCCAGATATGTTTAGTTCCCTACCCAGTGAATCCACTGGATCAAGTGGGCAGATAACTGAGGGGCCTGCTGCCTCTACTCATACTTTTCAGGCTTAGCTATGCAATCCCAGATTAATGAAGAATGAGATCGTTATTGTGGTGGATTTTGTTTCTGATTCCTCTGTCAATCTAGCTTGCATCCCGGAGCCCTAGCTTGGTGACAGCACTGACCCAGTATTGGAGTCAGCTGTCCCACTTGGATTCTTGGTGGTGCACTGCCCGATGAAGGACCATGGGGCGGGGGGGGGGATCTGCTTTAGATCTGACTTGGACCTAGCGGTGCACCGAGTAGGGGATACCTCGATATTTGAATGTGTGGCTGTGAGTTGGGGTCCTGGTGCAGACTGTAGAATCCACCTTGTATACCAACCTCTGGGGCATGAGGGAGAGTTTCTGCAGGAAATAGAGGACTTTGCCACCGTCATTGTGTTAGAGTTGCCTAGGTGGATTATTCTGGGTGATTTCAGTGCTTGGGTTGATGACAAACTCTTGCATTTTGGTCAAGATTTCTTCTGGAGTATGGAATTCCTGGGCTTCACACAAGCTGTTGCTTCTGCGACTCACCAACATGGCCATACCTTAGACCGGGTATACTCTCTGAGGTGTGAGGTCATGGATCTCGAGATTGATCCCAATGAGTTGGTCGGATCACATGCTATCAGGTTCTCTTTTAGGCCCCCCCCATAGTCCACCCCCTGTGGAGATTGTCCAGTACTGCCATTTAAGTGGGCTTTGTCCAGAGTGACTCTTGGCAGTACTGGACACTTTAGTATGATGGTAGCATGAGATATTGGACTGGGGAAAGCCATAGTGACCTATAACAGGGCCACTGGGGCAGCCTTCAGCCTCATGGTGCCAACTTTTGTATGCTCATTTGGTTTTCTGTCTTGGCTCACTATGGTATGATGGTGAGCTAAGGGAGATGAAAGCAAAGGGGCACAGGTTGGAGAATTGTCTGAGGAGATCTAGGGCCTAGGAGGACAAACTGGCTTTGACTACTCACTGTGGTGAGTATCAAAGAGTGATCACCCAAAAGAAGGCAGGGTTTCTGTCCCGGGAGATTGCTGCTGGGACTGAAGCAACCAGTTCACCTTTTTTGGACTGTGGACAGACCTCCTCATCTGGCCTGTTTGGAGCTCATTAAGCTTTTTCACTTGCTAAATGCAAGGTGATTATTTGATTTTTTTTCAGACAGGGTGCCCCTTTTTCAGGAAGGGATCTCACCTGTTGGGCTGTTGCAGCCCAGCAGGGTCCAGCTTCTGTGTCTCAGATACATTCAGTGGTCATGGAGTGAGTTTAAACTAGTTGTAACCAGGTCGTCGTGTAACCTTTAGTGTCTACCCCTGCCTTGCAGGCTCAAACAAGGTAGAAGAGGCTGAGCTCTCTTTTGGATGGAAAGGGGCAGTTCTTTCCCAATAAAAAGTTAGCATGGTGCCTCCATGCAGAGTTACAGGTATCACGTAATAATAGCGAACCAAAATGAGTGACTACAAAAACAGCGACTCATTTTTGGCACTATTATTCTGACTACCCTGCAGAATAGCGAGGGTATGGGACAGCGACTATGAGGAAGGGCAAAAGGAAGGGGGGAATAGTGAAGGGAAGGGACAGGGAAGAGGTTGTCAGGAACTGGAGTACCTGCTGCTGCTGAGCTAGCCATGTGGCATGGTGGTGTGGGAGGCTAACTCTGGCAGAGTAGGTACTAGGTTCGGGATCGGGAGCAGGTTACATTTTGCTGCAGCTGTGAGCTGCGGCACTTAATTTTTTCCCTGACATCTGGATTTTGCCCCCTCCCCGACATGCACCCCCCTGGAGTTGAGAATCCTTATTCAAGGGTATATGGGGGGAGGCAAAGCCCCTCCCCTGCAAAAACACTTTTTCATATCTTGATATCGGGTCATTTTGAAGTGTAGTATATCACATTTACTTTTCTCGGCTATACACTCACCATAATAGCGATCATTGTTTCACATGGAACTGAGTTACAATATAGTGGGTCAGCAGTCTGTCTGGTACTATGCCCTGGGATTCTGAACCTACCCACCTACCCTCACAGTCACCTCCCACACAGAATACCCACCTTTGTTGCAGTATTTCAAAACACATATAGTTATTTTCAATCTGTAATAAATATTCTCACAAACAGTATTTAAAAGGTTAACCAATAATTTATTTCTAAAGGAGGCAGTATAGCCTAGTGGTTAAGGGCACTGAGCTACTAACCTGGAGATCTGGGTTTGAATCCCATCAACTCCCACTTGCATACTGTGTGACCCTGAGCAAGTCACTTAACTTCTTTGTGCTCCCAGGTTGCACCTGGAAACAAGCTTTGGCTTAGTGTACCTTTCCTGGTTAAACAATTTTCCCTTTCCCTAAAGATGGGTAGCAATAGGACAGGGAACAAGGGATGTAGGGACAGCAACGGTGCAAGCTATTATATATGCAAACATTTACAGTACTCCCAGCGACAACAGTAGCAATGCTGCCCATCCCCCACCAACGTGCACAACCATACCACCTCAATTATCCCACTCCCATCTGGTACCATATTTCCCCCAGTCAAGTTAGGCTGGGCGCCCCCATAGTCTGTCTGGGTACCCTGTCGGAGCAGTTGCAGGCCTGATATGGATGCAGCTGGTTGGCCAGCGTTAGTGCACTTTGGGATCAAACAGTTTAGATTCAAACCCCTTGAAACTGATGCAACAGCTGTTTTAAGAAGACTTAACAACTCCTGACTGACTAGCAAACAGTAGCTTTGGAGAGCTAGGAACAACTCCCCAGTTACAGGGCAGTCCCTGTGTTTACTCACAGTTCTGTAGACTCAGTTCTTTCAGGGTCTGGGCAACAGCAAATTGTGCAGTCTGCAGCGCTGGGGTCTTGAACAGTGTACTTGGGTTTGCAACTTACTTGGCTGTTGCAGACTGATTACAGTGGATCATCTCTGCAGGGTGGCAGACTCTCGCAGCTTGTCACCTTTTCCTCTGTGGCATCACAGGTTCTGGAACAGACCAGTGCTGGGGACCAGGGCACATGTCTCACCCCACATCTGCAGGCATCCAACCCTCAGTGGGAGATGATGGGTAATGCCTGGCTGTGACACTACCTGGCCGATTCCTCAGACCATCCTCTGCTGGTAGTGACTCTACTCCTCGAGCTCAAGAATCACGCAGTCTTCTTTCCCTCTGCTGGTTAGCAGACATGGATACCTCATGAAGCAGGGCTGGATCATCTCCCAGGGCCGGGGGTGGAAATCAGTCTCTCAGGTAATTTCAATGAGCAGGTTCCAACCACAAAACAGCTACTCTTACTTCAACTGGCTTCCCAGACAATGTAGATTTTCTGTAGATGCCTCCTGACTCTAGTTGTTTAAACTGTAGGCAAACTCCAAGCTCTGGACTAAAACACAGTACAACCCTCCTCACAGGCTGAGGACTTCTCTCAGACTGCTGCAGGGCTTTGGCAACAAAACAACTCTTCACACTGGCTTTCCAGATTGTAGAATGCCTCACTCAAGGAATGCGGCTGCAGAAGCCTTAGGTCGATTCCAAACTTTTTCCGGACACAGTCTAAGCCCCCTATCTCACAGAGAGCTTCAGGTAGAACTCCTCAATCTGAAAAGCTCCCCCATGGTCTGAGGAGAACATGCGGCATTTGATTGGTTGACACAGCTGTCCATCTGCAGAATTAATATGTAGTAAGTCCATTCGACACCTGATTGGAAGCTACTGAAGGCACCAATAGCATTGTCCTCTCCCCCTACCCAGAAGCCACAGAAACATTCTTTCATGTTCCTCGAACTCTGATTGGATAAGGCAAGGATCAGGGGTGACCGAGATGGCTTCCATGATTGGAACAGTCTATACGGAATCCAAACTTTAAAGTCTGTTTATGGGCCACCTATATTATTTTAAAAGTAAATGTTCACATGCCCCAACAGATATCCTTCTGCTCTGTGGTTCACTTGTAGAATGAGGCGTGAAAAGGTCTCCCCCTGCCTTTTGCTAGTGCCGTAGTGCGGCGTCCCCAGACAACAGGCAGAGCATACCTTCACAGTGTAGCCTCAGCTACTCTTAAAGCTACAGTGTCTAAAAGCACTTTTGCAGCGTTTAATTTCTTTTTCTCCCCCAATGTGTCTCCGAATCCCCACTTATGTCTTGGGGCCCCAGGGGCCAGAACACACAAAGGAGACATTTGCTGAGCCACCTGGGTGGCTTTAACATTAAGCACCATAGCGTTATTAAGATCTATGAGCAGACCACAGCAGATCACATGTTCGAGCAGGAACCAGCTCAGACATGTGCACATAGAGCTGTGCAGCACTTTACTACTTGTACAGCACAAACTGCACTGTACCAACAAGCTGACGGTTTCAACTTTAACACCATGCTCCTCTGGACCCCCCCAGCAAAACAAGCACACAAGAGCACCATGGACAGGGGCTGGCGGGACCAGACAGCCATGGGGCAGAACAAGGTAAGCCCCACATGGGCGGGGTTACATAGTGATGATGGAAGAGGTTCGTGGGGTGATCTCTGAACTAAAGTTGATGTTTTATGAACTGGATCCAAGTCCAACACGACTACTAGTGAGTTGTGTCAGGCAGCTGGGCCCAGTGTTTGCAGAGCTTGTCCAGTGCTTCTTATCAGAGGATATTTTTCCAGCTGCTTTGAAAGAGGCACCAGCGAAGCCCCTTCTGAAAACATCTTTAGACCTGGAGGCTTTGGTGAATTACTGACCTGTCCTTAACCTGCCTTTTTTGGGTAAGGTTCTTGAGAAGGTGGTTACACAGCAGCTTGAAGACACATGTCACTGCCTTTGACATCTGTGAGCCTCTCTGATCTGGGTTTAGGGGGTTTAGGGCTAGGCATAACACAACAGACTGCACAAGTTAGGGTACATAATGACCTGCTCAGGCAGAGAGAAATAGATGAGAGTGATTAGTTCTCATTCTTCTTGATCTCTCTTCAGCCTTTGACACCGTGGACCATGGCCTGTCATTGAATCAGCTCAGGGAGTATGTAGGACTTGCTGGCAAAGGCATCTACTGGTTTTGAGTCCTATTTCAGTGGCAGGTTACAGAAGGTAGTGTTTGGAAAGTTCTCTTCATCATCGGTGGCACTGCCCTGTGATGTACCCCAGGGTTCAGACCTTTCACTGATGTTGTTCACGGTGTATATGCTACCCTTGGGGATGATCATTAGACAGCATGGACTAGGGTTTGACTGTTATGCAGATGACACCCAGCCCTATCTGTTTTTTTGCACCTGGGAAGCCTGGTGCGTTGGTGTGATTAATTGATGCCTGAGATCCAACACTGGATGGCATCGAGCTGGCTGAGACTCAACTCAGACAAGACTGAAGTACTGGTGATCAAGCTGGGTCGAAAGGGAGGTGTGGCAACTACTAAGAGGGAGACTGGGGTTTGGCTCAGTTTCTCTGGGCTTTTGGCCACCATTGAGGTAAAACATCTGGGGGTCATTCTGGATGAGGGGCTGACATTTGAGGCTCTGGTGTTGGCAATAGTCCGGAATGGCATTTACCATCTTAGGAACATCAGACAGATGAAATCCCTTATCTCCCCTGGTGACTTGGTGATGCAAATGCATGCATTTGTTACTTCCAGGCTCGACTAAAGCAATGCTCCATACCTTGGGGTCAGTGGGGGTATGCTGTGGCCCTTGCAGTTGGTGCAGAATGCTGCTGTTAACCAGCTTTTTGAGGTTGAGTCATGTCTCTCTGGTGCTGCATGATCTGCACTTGCTGTCAGTAAAGCGGTGTATCTCATTTAAATTTGGCCTACTAACTTCCAAGGCCCTACATGGGTTGGGCCCAGGCTTTCTGGCAGACTTCCTGTACCCTTATGTGTCCCTGCACCTCCTCCGCTCAACTGAGAATCTCCTTGTTGTACCCAGGGCCAGGCTGAAAGCTTTGGAAGATTGAGCCTTTGAGGTAGCTGGCTTGGGCTTGTAGAACTTGCTGTCAAGGACCCTGAGTGAGGTCCCCTCGGTAGAGACCTTTAAAAGAGTTCTTAAGACTTTACTGTTCATACAGGCATTCAGGGATTAATCCCCCCCCCCCATTTCTGTCTAGACATCCCGGTTGTTTATGTAATTATGTAGGTACTATATGTATATATGTATGTATTTAAGTAGCTGTTTATCTTATTACTTTATTTATGGATTTTGTGCTGCTGTACTTAATATAAAAGTATTTTATGGTGGTTTGGCTGTATTGTTCCTCTGGAATAGTATAGAAGTATTTTATGGTGGGTTGGCTGTATTGTTCCTCTGGAATAGTATAGAAGTATTTTATGGTGGGTTGGCTGTATTGTTCCTCTGGAATAGTATAGAAGTATTTTATGATGGGTTGGCTGTATTGTTCCTCTGGAATTTTATGCTGTTTCACCTGTCTTTTATGTACCTTACCGTAATCGTGCCCTGAGCCTCCGGGGAAGAGTGCCATACAGAAATAAAACTACTACTATTAATGTAACACGAAGCTTGATAAGAAATAAAGAGAAACTTAAAAAGAAATGTTTTCCCTCATCCTCCCACATTACACGCATACACAAATACTGTAGTAATACTCATGGTTTTAATTCCTAGTGTTTCTTTTCTTACCATGAAAATTACCCTTCCCATCCTAACCTAATTAAAAGGGAAATCTCTGCTGTTTACCCTGCCGCAAGACAAAACTGAGGGTTTGGCTCCGTGAGGGGCCTTCTGTTGTAAGCCTTGAATTAATAGGACTAGAATGGCAGTGCTCTGACATCCCAGTATGATGCTATGTGATTTTTTTCCTTCGTAGACAAATGCTTGCAACTGTATTATCATCCAGGAAGCAGACATAGTGGCAGGTGCGTCATTGTCATTCTAGTCCTTAAATTCTATGGCTGTGAGTGTGTGTTGGGGAGGGGTGGGAACATTATGCCAACAGAAATATATGCAATGTATTCCATGGTAAACATTCCATATGTGTGTGTGTGTGTAGGTGGGTAGGGGAGAGAATATTCTGCCAGCAGAATTAAGCAGAATTTAAAATGATTGTATTCTATGGTAAACAATCATTCCACCTATTGAACGTGGAGAAAGATATAGAAAAAAGAAACACAACAGGGGAAAGGAGGAAATATAAAGAAAGGGGGGAGGTGGGGTAACAGGAAAATGGGGAGAGGCAGAGCCAAAGGGCCTTAAAAACATTCCTGTAGTTTTTTTTTAAAGTACATGTAATGGAATTAGAAATGGGTGAAGCTGTTTAGGAAAAATCTACAACCTCCCAACCCAAACCACCAACAGGTTCGACAGTTTAAAAAAAGCATTTCTATTAAAAATGTTTGGATTAGTTCCCTGCATTCCATGGGAATTCCACTTACAGAATGTTAGAGGGGCTATTTTCTCTGTGGTGTAAGAATGCATTTTACATTCCCTGCCAGAATAAAAATATATTTTTAACCTCAAACTTTCCATTTACTTATTCTTTTAAATTTTGAACCTGATATAATTAGAAGAAGATGCTCCAAGGTATACTTTGTTCTGGCATTATGGCACTTTTTGGGTGCTTAAAGGCACTCAGTAATACCCTGTGCCTCACAATGCACCCAAGGCATGTTGATATGCCACAACAATGCACACCCTGCCATGTCTTGTGACGTATATTGTTAATGACATCCAATTTAATTAAATCCAACTTTATTTATAAAGTAATCATCCAAAAGGCTCTGAGCACTATACAGCATACATATTTAAAACAATTACACTCAATAAAACATGCATACATATACAGTTAAAGGGACACTGTCAATCTTTTTTGCATTATATTATTTCTAGATAAAACCCCACATTTGTTTTGTTACACTTTCCTTTTTATCCCCCATTCCACTCCTTCAGACCTCTGATCATCACTATGGGTCCCTCCCACAGAATCTGCCCCAAGAGTGCCAGTCTCACTCCTTACCCCTCCTGCCTTACTCCTTCTCCTTGGAGTGCCTGCACAACAGGGTCTGTACTGTGGGTAGGCGATCTGAGCTGGATCGGTCATCATCTTGGCCTGAGAGGGGGTATTTTCCATTTTCTCCCCTTAGTCCCTCCTTCCCCTGAAGGCGTCGGCACATAGAACGAATGTCCAGTCCTGCAGCATGCTGACACATGCCGCAGTCAAGTGCCCACAGTGTTCTCCCCTCCCCGACTCTCGAAAAGCCGCCTGTGCACTGATGCCCGTGCTTCCACTGGCACCAGTGTGTCGGGTGTGTGAGACACCCCAGGATCCGGCCCCTCAAAGAGTACAGCATCCATTGGGACACTCAATCCTCCCCCCCTTTGACCCCCGGTGATCTAAGTCCATTCCCAAACCCAGGTCACCAGTGTGGTGTGAGGTGTGGCGTCCAGCTCCTCAACCCTCAGCGCCACCGGGCCAGCAAAATCCCACATTTTATGATTGCTTGCCTTCTCTAAAATTCATTGACGTTGCTAGTTGTTTTTTATGCCTCTTTGCTTAGTAGAATTGAAATGCATGCTGTTGTATAGTTATACCCAGCCTTGTTTTGCTTAACGGTGATAGGAAACAGTTTTTACACCTCTAGATGCCCTCCAGTTATTCTTTTATTAGCTGCCCAGTATTGTGATATGTTTTTTGACCTTTATTGTTAAATTAATAATCTACTTTTTTTGCCCTTTTAACTACCCTGAATCCCTCTCTCCTCAGCAGTTGCTGCTGTCTCTTTTTATACTGCCTGAACATTCTATGACATCACAAACTTCCATTCCATGCCATTCAGATGAATAGCATGGAATGGGAGTTACTGATGTCATGGAATGTCTTAGAAATATGAAAATCAAGAGCAGTAGCTGGTGAGGAGAGTATAGATCTGAGAGCACCCCAAAGCTACATTATTTATTTATCTATCAAAAAATCATCAAAGCATATCAGAATGCATAACTGACATGGAAAGGAAAATGGAAGGGAAGTTAACTATGGAAAAATCATTTCTGATCTCCTTTAAAATCCTTGAACTACTCTCACTGTATACTTCCTGAGCATTAGGAACACCCCCAAACAGTGCAGTTACAGTATTCATGATACAACAGTCTTCTCTTCTCCCACTGTATAATGACTGGCTAGACTGTGTTGGGGTTGTTCTTAAGACTAGGTACAGTGCTAGTTGATCAAAAAATGTAAACAAATATGTTTTTGTTAGGTAACACCAGTATGGTGGGCAATCAGTTTTTAACTTTTTAAAAGAAAAAAAGAATCAGAATCAAACTACCAGCTGCATTAGCAGTCTCCACAGAATGTGAACAATCATAAAATGTATTATTTAAACTAGGGACACTTTGAGGCCTAAGGGTTTTGCCAGCGTCCCTTTAAAACACAGAATACATTATGAACAATAACGTTTACAGAAACAATTTGAATACAGCAGATTCAGGTGATCTCAAAGTCTTGTGAAAAAATAAATGCTTTCACACCAGACTTATAACTCTATAGTGAATCAGTTAGTCTAAGGGCAGGAGGAAGGGCATTCCATAATAAAGAAGCCCTAACACCAAAAGCCCTACTGCCTACAGATGGTATTTGGGACCAACTAGCAGCTTTGAGTTAGCAAACCTCAAAGGTCTTGTTGGACAATATTCCATAAAAACATTTGAGTGGTATTTGGGACCTTAATATAGAGTAATTGATGCACTATCAGAAGCACCTTAAAATCAATTTGGGATTGGATTGGCAACCAGTAAAGGTCTCTAAGAACTTGGATGATATGATCCCCCAAAAAAGAAGAATTCAAAACCAATCTGGTTGCCGCATTTAAAAGATACTGCAGTTTGCTTAAAGGAGTATGGGTTCACAGCGGGAAGGTCATGTCAGATGAATCTAATCGATTTCTTTGACTGGGTGACCAAAGTAGTAGACCAGGGAGGGGCTGTGGACATGGCCTACCTAGACTTTAGCAAGGCATTTGACACAGTCCCACACAAAAGAGTAATAATCAAATTAAACAGCCTGAGAGTGGGTCCCAGGGTGGAAGCCTGGGTAAAACATTGGCTGGACAACAGGACACAGAAGGTAATTGTAAACAGAGTCCACTCTGAAGAAAGAGGGTTACTAGTGGGGTACCACAGGGTTCAGTACTGGGTCCAGTCCTTTTTAATGTCTTTATAAGTGACATTGCAGAGGGTCTGGATGGAAAGGTATGCCTCTTTGCAGATGACACAAAGATCTGCAACAGGGTTGATACACAAGGAGGTGTGGAAAGGATGAGAAGGACTTGGTAAGGTTGGAGGAGCGGTCAGAAGTACGGCAGCTTGGATTCAATGCAAAGAAGTGCAAAATAATGAACCTGGAAACAAAAACCCAGGGGAAGAGTACACAATGGGGGAAGGGGGGTAAAAACAACAACAAAATGGAAGGACTGTGGTAACTCATATCAGACGACCTTAAGGTTGGCAAGCAATGTGAGAAGGCAGTAGGGAGGGCTGGGGGGATACTGGGATGTATAAGGAGAGGCATCACCAGCAGAAAACAGGAAGTTGTTATTCCTCTGTATAGACAGTTGGTGAGACCCCATCTGGAGTACTGCATCCAGTTCTGGGGACCCCATCTCCACAAGGACATAGACAGGATGGAGGCAGTCCAGAGGAGGGCAACTAAAATGGTGCAGAGTCTGCAACAGAAGCCATACGTGGAGAGACTAAAGGAGCTTATTATGTATACCCTTGAGGAAAGGAGGGAGGGGAGACATGATAGAAACTTTTAAGTACTTCAGTGGAATCAACAAAGTCCAAGAGGGTAGCATCTTTCAGAAAAAGAGATGTGCAAGAACAAGGGGGCACAATTTGAAGATAGAGGGGGGACAGCTCGAGCAATGTGAGGAAGTATTTTTTTACAGAGAGGGTGGTGGATGCATGTAACAGCCTTCCTGAAGAGGTTGTGGGGTCTAAAACAGTGGGAGAATTCAAGAATGCATAGGACAGACATATGGCAATTCTTGTGGGGAGTAGGAAGAAATAGGCTGTTGGTTAACTAGGATCTGCAGATTATCCTGTAAATAGCAAAATGGGCAGACTAGGTGGGCCAAGCGGTCCTTATCTGCCATCAAAGTCTATGTTTCTATGAGTAGTACAGTTAGAATTTTCAAAAACATATAGTGTGCAGAGTGTTTTGATTTCAGCGTGTAGTCCTAGTGTGTCCTTCCCTTTGTCTGCTATTAGAAGATTTTTTTTCTAAATTAGCCTGCTAGTTTTATGGTAGTTTTATGGCCCCTGGGGATCTCCATCTTAGCATGGTTTATTGGTTTTCTTGTTCATATGGTGCATCCTTTCCCATGTGATAGTAATGTATCTGGGACCATGGATTCAGCAAGCACTGGTTTAGAGTCAATTTACAACATCAGAACTGTGACAACTGTGGTAACTTTCCTTATCCATTGAGCACTAATGGCTACATTTACAGTTTTGCCAACACTTGAGGGTTAATTGAGTGGTTTATTCTGTAAAAAAACTAGTCTTTACAAATTATAGCATTGATGAGCTAGGTTGATTTGTGTGCCTTTTATTGTCGTGCATAGTTTGATGAAATGAAAGGTTTTAAAAGTAAAACATTTACTCCTGCTTTCTAGACCTGACACACAAATAGAAAACAAACATATCAAGAGAGCAATAAAGACTGTAACAGATCAGTGTGCTAGATGGTTCAGCAAAGCAAAAATAAATCCTCTGTGGTTTTCCAAGGAAGTGGCTGTCACAGTCAAAGAAAAAAGAAGGCGTACAGCATACTGTATACCAGGAAAACAAAACTGGGAAAGACTGGGAGTTGTACAAGGAAAAAATGAGAGAGTCTAACAAACAAATTAGAAAGGCAAAAGCCCAGACAGAGTTAAAGATAGCAGAAGGGACAAAGAGAGGCGACAAATCAGTTTTTAGATACATTAGGGAACACAGGAAGACAAAAGGGAGGATAGTAAAGATTGCTACTGAAGAAGGGAAATGCACCAAACATGACCCAGAGAAAGCCAAAATCCTCAACAAATACTTCTGCTAGGTGTTTACTAAAGAGAATCAAGGGGATGGCCCAGCTCTGAAAAAACACAACACCCCAGGACCAGGGGTAGACATGAGTCCGTTTACAGAAGCACAAAGTACGGAAGGCACTAAATAAATTAAAAGCAGACAAAACCATGGAACCAGATGAGATGCATCCCAGAATCCTTAAGGAACTGAGGGCAGAATTAGCAGCCCCTCTGGCACTTCTATTTTTGAAATCCTTGAAGAACAATGTGGTACCCGAAGACTGGAAAAAGGCAATAGTGGTTCCACTTCACAAATCAGGCAGTTGTGAAGAGGCTAGTAATTACAGACTAGTGAGCCTCATATCTATAGTAGGGAAACTAATGGAGACACTACTCAAACAGAGGATCATAGCATTTCTCTAAACTAGCAGCCAGCAAGACCCTAAACAGCACGGTTTCACAGCAGGTAGATCATGCCAGACAAATATGCTCAAGTTTTTTGACTACGCTACAAAAATAGTGGATGATGGTGGGGCAGTAGATGTGATCTACCTAGACTTTAGTAAGGCCTTTGACTCGGTTCCACACAGAAGGCTGGTAAAGAAGCTTGACCACACAGGGGTTGGTCCAGAAGTTGTCAGATGAGTACAAATCTGGTTACAAGGCAGAACCCAGAGGGTACAGGTTAATGGAACACAATCGACGGAAGGCAGAGCCCCAGGGATCAGTGCTGGGGCCTCTGCTCTTCAATGTTTTTATAGCAGACATCGCTGACGGACTGGAAGGGAAGGTGTGTCTGTTCGCAGACAACACCAAGATTTGTAACAGGGTGGACACCTCAGAAGGAGTGAGCAAGATGGAAGCTGACTTCAGGAAACTAGAAGAATGGTCTGGAGTGTGGCAGCTGAGATTTAATGCCAAAAAGTGCAAGGTTATGTACACAGGAAAGAAACATCGAAGAAAGAAGTATTATCTTGGAGGTGAAAGAATGGCGGCCTCAAACCAGAAACGAGAATTGGGAATCATAATCTCAGATGACTTGAAGATTAGTAAGCAGAGTGAGAAGGCAACATTGAAGACCCACAGAATGCAGGGCTGCACTGGGAGGGGAATCACAAGCAGGAGGAGAAAGGTGGTACTACCACTGTATAGATTGCTGGTCAAGCCTCTTCTGGAATACA
Source organism: Neoceratodus forsteri (assembly GCA_016271365.2). Classification (NCBI taxonomy): domain Eukaryota; kingdom Metazoa; phylum Chordata; order Ceratodontiformes; family Ceratodontidae; genus Neoceratodus; species Neoceratodus forsteri. Next base: position 770,278,553 of record CM057450.1, on the reverse strand, counting down.
GAGTCCAATTCTGGAGGCCTCACCTCAAAAAGGACATTGACCGGGTGGAAACAGTACAGAGAAAGGTGACAAAAATAATTCAGGGTTTGCAGTACCTGTCCTATGAGGAAAGACTTAGGGAACTGATTATGTACTCCCTGGAGCAGAGAAGAGAGAGGGGACATGATTGAAACATTCAAGTACATAAAAGGCATTAACAAGGTACAGGCATAGCAACTTTTTCACTTCAAGAAGGGCTCCAGAACCAGGGGACATGACCTCAGGCTGCAAAGAGAGAGGTTCTCTACCAACACCAGGAAGTTTTTCTTCACAGAAAGAGTGGTGGACACCCGGAACAGCCTGCCCCAAGAGGCTGTGGGGGTCAACACTGTGGGGGGATTCAAGAATGCATGGGGATAGATACAAGGGACCCCTGACTACAAAGGGCAACTAGAGTGTCAGAATAGGTCTAAAACAAATGGGCAGACTAGATGGACCTAATGATCGCCTTCTGCCATCAACTTCTATGTTTCTATCAAATTAGAGCTATTTAGTGAAGGCTAGAACATCAGGCTCCTATCTGTAGTACTTGCAGTGGTTAAACTGAAAATGTTTTAGGAGGTGGAACTGTAATCTCTACATTTATAGGAGGTGGAACTGTCATCCTGAGGAGGTGGGACTCTCCAACAGTATTAAATGGAGAAAGGTTTTAGAGGAGGTGGAAATGAGTTCCTGTGAGTTCCTGTCCAATTTAACCCCTGAGTACTTGCTTAACTAGTGGTCTCGGATGTATCCCTGTCACACAGGACAGGAGGCATTGCAGGAAAAAGAAGAGAAATAAACCCTGCTAAAATGGAGATCCCCAGGGGCTATAAAACTATCACATAACTAGCAGACTAATTTAGAAAAAAACTCTTAATAGCAAACAAAGGGAAGGACTCACCAGGACCACACACACATCAAAACACTCTGCACAACATATGTTTTGGCAGATTTTGACTGCACTACTACTCCTTTAAGTAGGCTAGAAAGAAGAGCACTGTAGTAGTCAGTCCCAGAGACAGTAAACGTATTGACCAACATTTTTAACTGGTCCAGGTTGATATAATTCTTAATCTTTCTGTGGTGCTCCACATTGTCAATAGGAATACTTACAACATGCATAATATGCACCCTGATCAGGGGCTCACTGGTACAGTATAGCTTTAAGAATTGGACCTAATAGCACACAATGCTGGGACTGGAAGTGCTCCAATGTTCCATTTTATTCAGACTTCAGTATCAGTTTGCTAGGGGCAGCATGTCCAAGGAGCTCTTGTCTTCATTTGACTTGTCTTCATTTGACTTGGAGGCAGTGTAGCACAGTGGTTTAAGGCTCTGAGCTGCAAATCTGGAGACCTGGGTTTGAATCTCACAGCCCTCACTTGCATACTGTTTGACCCTAAGCAAGTCACTTAACTTCCCTGTGCTCCCAGGTTGCACCTGTAAACAAGCTTTCAGCTTAGTGTGTCTCACCTGGTTAAACAATTGGAAAACCAAACAAAACTTGTTAATGTTTGTTGTTTTATCTCCCTATTTGAATAACACTAGCAGGCCAGGCCATTTGCGTTTACAGGCAGCCTCCTTAAATTCAATCCTGCCTATGTTTTTTCAGGAGTTTAAACTGGCTAACATGCTTTTCCTTAGTTATAGCTGCTGTGAAGGTCTGGGTGAGTTTTTACACTTCAAAAGGTTCTGTTTGGTGCTTTTTACTTCTGTTTTAGGTTCTATTTCTTTTACAGCGTTGTGGGGCATTCTTGATGACCTAAGCCACCAGCCATGCAAATGCTGAGTTGACTCCTCCAACATCTGAGTGCAGGTGTCCTGTGCATACACTGCATGTTGTTGTTTTATGGTTTTCAGCATGCATGCACACCAGTGCTTCAGTATTATGCATGTGGTGCTCACATGCACTCAATGCTGAACGCACAACATCGTCTACCCAACCACGCATGATAAAGTGCTATCTCCTTGTGGGTCAGTTTTTCCTTGGTTTTCAAGTTTGAGGTCTGCTTTTTTTTTCCATTGCCACTTTTCAGTAAAGTTTGGAATCTCCTGTTTAGCATCTATCTGTCCTCTCAGTTTGCTTCTGGTGATTTATTTTAAGCAGATTAGAGTCTGCTAATTTACTGTATTTTTTCATCCCTCTGACAATTTGTGATGTTTAGGGGCACCATGGCATTCCGCAGCCCATTGTTTCTTATAAATAATGCAAAGCATGTCACAGGACATTGAGTCATTCGTCCTGTGGCTCCTTCTGTTCTTTTTATGTTAGTCAATTAAATACAGCATTCTCAGCCCCCAAAGACCAGACCTGTGCTGTCATGGAGGAAGTTACATCTGGCAAAGTTAAAGGTAGTGACAAAAAAAAATTGAATTATGCCAGTCCCTATTAAAACTTCTGAATAATATCCACATGTTGAAGAACCATAGTCTGCTCCTGCAAAGACACCTGGCATGATGTAGGTCCCTCAGGCCAAGGGGGTCTGCAACAGATATGTGCTGATGTGCCAGAACTTAAACAGATGTTGCAACTGATTTTCAGGCATTCTCTGTTTTCATCCAAGTATGTGAGAAAATGTGAAAATTGAGAAAATTATGTTAAGATATAAAAAAACAAAGAAACAGAATAATTCCATCTTAGCCATTTCTGCTGAGCCGCTAGACATTGATGTTGACATTGAAGAGTTTTCTCCAGCTGAAGAGGAAGGTAATGGGCTTGAGGCCGCTCGCCAACCCTTATTGCCACTATATTTGTATCTCAGTTTACTTCTTCAAAGAGCTGAAGCTATAAAGCTAAATGGTGCAGATTTCCAAGAGGTGGTAACACCTTCAGTGACACCATCACTCTTGATTTTTGGTAGCATTCTTTTGCATTGCTGCCCACTGTTCTTCCTGGTGTGGTTTGATGGTAATAAGAGACAAATAATCGCTTGGTAAAATTCTGAGCACAGTGCTGTCTGATCAGGAAACTATTCCTCCACCGATTTCTCTTGCCTAAGTGACTAGTAAAACTCAGCTCACCATACTCTCAAACAGACACCATCTCTTCCTGTAAAGATGATAACAAGATTGAGAGGTGAGTTCTTTCTGCTACTGACTTCCAACTTTTTCTTGGTAGGTTACCAGACGTCTTCCTGCTCTTGTACCTTCATCTCACTTTTTCCTTCATCTCACTTTTTCCTTAACATTCCCCTTTTTTGGAGGCGTGTCTGTTGTCAGACTTTCATTTGAGCCCATTTTTTTTCTCCTTCATAATCAAGTTATGAGAAGAATCTGTTCAAAGCACTTGTCTGTGAAACAGGGTCCCAGGACACTTTGTTTTCTACTTTCTTTTCAAAAGCAAAAATCTAGGCGTTATTAAAGACTAACAAGGTTAGTTGCAATTTCCGAGGGCAGCAGAGTTCCATACCTCTATCCCCCAAGGCAAAGGAAGTCCTTTGAAAGAGCCTTATGTAATTTTGGCGGTCACCAAGACAGGAGTTACTTCTCTAGTCTTAACTCCTGTGAGCCAAAGTTTTTTTTTTATTACAGATGCACCTTAGCAGCTGGCAAGCAGGCTGGATTCTATCCCTTGAGTTTTCACAATTGTCTTCTGTTACTAGAGATCTTGGGAGAAGTCTCCAGAATTCTTCCATAGTATAGTGTCAGACCTCAGTAGTCTGTGGTGAGTTAAAGGTTAGCTCTCTCAGCTACAATAAAATTCAGTATCATACCTTCTAGTAGCCAAGTACAAGTTAATAAATCCTGCAGGTTTGCTTCCTCTGGTTCTACCAGGATACCGGTTCTGTTTGGGACAACAGTCTCTCCCCCCCCCCCACCATCAGGGGACCAGGGAGTCTCCACAACTTACTTTATAATGTATAAGCTGCAGGGGGTGTTTATTTCTTTCAAACTTAAGACCTACAGAGTGTGAACAGACTTATAATCCTTGCAGATTCAATGTTGTCCATCCGGACCTTAACAAAACAAGAAATAGGCGAGCTATTGTAGCCTAAGCTTACCAGTCTTCTCTTACTATCCACCTGTCCTATGGAAAATGTCTGAAATGTACATTTTAGTATCAGTCTTTTTGCACCAGGTCCTTCCTATGGTCTAGCTTTGGTTCTAGATATTTTTTATGATGGTTATGATAGGTTTTTTTGCCTTCCTTGGCCAGGAAGGCCCTTCCTTTTTTCCTAGTCTGGTCACTATCCTGATCAGGACCCTTGGAACAATTAGCAAAATCCTCTGTGACAAGGACATTACAGGTCTTGGCTCTTACTGGTTGTATAGCTTTCTTAGAGAATAAGTCATTCCCTCCTTCCCAGGGAATAGTTCTCATGGGACCTTATTTAGATATCATATGAATAGGTTTCTTCCCCCTCCCCTTTTGGAGGGAGTTTATTAAGGCATGTCTATTTTTTTTCTGAGCTCCTCTAAGGCTTTTTTAGGTTCCTGTTGATTTCCAGGTCTTGACTCTAATGACAACCACTATGGAGGTAGCCCTATGGACTTGTGTTGTGAGTTTAATGTTACCCTTTGTATTTCTATATCTTCTTTCCCTGGTGGGGGGATCTGATGGCTCTGCATAAAGATCTCTTTCCTGTGAGAATTCCTATGGTGGGTCCCAGCCTTCTAGCATTGAGTGCTGTTCTGTTCAAGATCCCAGTAGAAGGCATCATCTGAAGTTAAAAAGACAAACTCTTTAGAGGTAAAGTTTTATGGGAAGTAAGACCATGTTTCAGGTTCTCCTCCATTCTTCTAAAACTGCCCAGTAACTAGATGGTCACATGTTTCTCACTCAACACAGTGGCAGTCACATTCCCAAACAACCTTAGGGTACTCAGTGTAAAGATTATATGTCTGAAAAATTGAACAGTTCCTTGGGGGATCATTTTCAGTATTCTGTCCCTATAACCTTTTCTCTCAAGGTGATCTGAAGGTTCTGTGGTTTTCTTTTTTTTCTTTTTGATTTAGTTATTTGATTTAATTTCCTTATTGTTTTTTTTTCCTTTTTGATTTAGTTATTTGATTTAACTTTCCTTATTGTTTTTACTTTAGGTCATGTGCTCGGCTTACTTCCCAGTCTCAACTGCCACTTGAAGTAGAGCCAACTTCAATACAGGCACCGACACAAGACACAGCCATACAACCTCGGCTTACTCCCCTACAACCTGCCCGGAGGGTGAAACAGGATCAAACCAGCTGATTCAACATCAGAGGAGTGACTGTACACAAGAAGTGAGAAAGTGGGCAGCCATAGGCTATTCTCATCATACTGCTTATAAAGAAAGATGGGATTGTTCCCTTATTTCCCCTGAGTCCTCGCTGCTCCCTTGCATGGGTGTGCTTACACATGACAGCCATGTGTTGGGAATGCCCAGTGTCATGTGGTTACCCATGTCACCGAGAGCATTATACCAACTGCCTCCAGCTGTTGGTCAAAAAGCAGAGCAGCACAGCCACCCATCCCAGAAGAAGAGTGTCCACCATGCTTCAGGGAGTTACTTAGTCAGGAACAAATCCAGCTTCCAATCTTTAGGCCCCTGCGATGGGCATCCTGTCTCCCAAGAGAAAATGTTTTCTAAGGCAAGATGGTTTTCTGTTTTGGTCAAGGACTTTGTCAGGTTTCCCAGTATTTTTTTTTTCCTTGTACATTTCCACAATCTACCTCTTCTCAGATTATTGTTTTTTTGTTTCAAGTTAGAGTGGACAAGGGTTTTGCTTACATTCCCTGTGTTGTCACCTTTTGATTCTGAAATGTCTGTGGTCCTTGGAGAAGTTGTTCTTATTTATTTTTTATGAACTGGTTGAAATTTAAAACATTTTTCCTGTCTCGACTCCAGTGCAGTCTTAATAGGGTGATGTTGGTGCCTTTTAAGTCTACTTTTTGGATCTTGCTCCTTGCTCTATGAGAATATTTTCACTTATTCAGTTCATATCTTTGATAAGCTATCTGTTTAGCCAGCCTGTTAGCTAAACTTTTTCCTTTTTATGTTCACCACGCACACACGCATGCACAGTGAGCATTTTGTTAGGAGAGGGGCTTTTGATGGGTGTGACACTGTCAATCCAACACAGAGTGATCTGCAAGGGGCTCATCAGTGTCATACCAATCATCAGCCAGGCTGATCATGACATGGTTCTGGTTTGCTGGGTGGAAACTTCATGTCTTTCAAAGGAAAGAAAGGCAGACACATCTTCAGTCTTCAGCACCGGACCACGAACTGAGGAAATCAGGTATGCAGTTCTATGTATTTCAATGGGGTTTTGAACTTAGTGGCATGACTTGGTCATTTTTGAATATTTTTGCCCCAAATTCTCAACATGCCTTTTTCAGCACCCCATCTCATGAACAATGGCAGTGAAATTGGACAAATCTGTCCCAAAAAGGTGATTTTTTTGGTCATTGTGTGAAATCATTGTTCAGGCAGTAGTTGAAAATTTTCTTTGCCCTTGTTCATGAGGTGGGGTCATAAGAAGACTATGTTGAAAATTTGGGGTAAAAATATTGAAAAGACAACAACGTTATGAGCATACATTGAAATTTAGGAATGCAGGCTTGTAACTTTGGTAATTTTCAATATTTTGACCCCAAATATTCAACATAGCCATTTCTTCACATAACCTCATGAATGTGACAGCTGTCATTTTTCAAATTCTGGCCAAAATGTGTTTTGACACTTGTGGCATGAAATCACCTTCTGGGCAGGATTTGAAAATGGCCTCTGCCTTTGTTCATGAGGTGGGCTCATAAGAAGGCTATGTGAGGTCAAAAGAAGGCTGTGTTAAAATGTGGGTAAAAATATGAGAAAACAATGAAGGTGTGAGTCTATGTTGCAATTTTTCAACACATGCTTGTAACTGTGGTAATTTTCAATATTTTGATACCAACTTTTCAACACAGCCATTTTTTCACACAACCTCATGAATAGAGGTAAGTGAAGCTGGCAAACTTTGCTCTGCTGATTAATTTGTGGAATTTCTTGAATTTTGCATGGTGAAGTTCTGGTGCGAAGTGTGGAATTCTGCCTGTGAAGTACGGAATTTCACCTACGAACAGTGAGAATTTGCCAAAACTCTGCACTTCATTGGCGAAATTCCACACTTTTCAGTGGAACTTCACTATTTCAAAATTTCCGAAGGTGGGGAAAGCTCTGTGTAGCTCCACAGTAGTGAATTTCGGCCACTTCATGACAAATTTGCATGCGAATTTAGACTTTGGCCCACCTCTACTCATAAACATGTCAGTTATACTTTCAAATCATACTCAAAATGTGTTTTAACACTTGTGGTGCAAAATTACATTTCAGCCATTGTTTTATAAATGACATCTGTCATGCTCAGAAGGAGTGGTCATAAAAAGATTATGTACAAATGTGAAAAACCAACTAAGTTACTAGGAAACGAATTGTTCCTATATTTACTCATAACTTTATTTTTTTGCGATTTTGATCCCTGATGTTCAATATGTCCCTTGTGTTACCCCACCTCCTGAACATGGCAGGTGTCATTTTTCAAATCCCCTCCAAAACATGTGACTACAGTTGCACAGTGAAATCACCTTTCAGATGGGATTTTAAAAATTCTACCTGTCTTGATCATAGCATCAGGTCATAAAAAGATTGTTGAACATTTGGGGTCAAAATATGGGAGCCCACTTAAAAGTAAACTATTACCTCTTGGCCACCCTATCCTGAATAATTATGATATAACAATGTGTCAAAGCAGGACACTACTGAAAATGAGATATTGCATCTCATTTGCTCTATCCTGGGTAAATACATAATAAAAATGTGTACAAGCAAGATCCGGTACAACAGCAATACCAGTGGTGAACATTCAGCATTGACAAATGCTTGTTTAATATAAACCAGATGTTTTTATTCCTTTACTCAGTCCAAGTGAGCTACTCCAAAAGAGAAGGAGTTGCTTTAGCTTGAATTTTGCACAAAAGCCAACACCTATCTGAAGTGGTCTACAGTGTTTGGTCATTTACAGAATTCCTTCATGCCTTGACAGACAGTGAAGGAGGCTTCAACATTTCTAGGACCTCCTTGACAAAGTAGGGAGCAATTCTGTATGGCAAGGTCTTAGTAAGCAGCACTATATAGCTGCCTGTATGGATCAGAGCATGTTGCACCTGGACTATGGCAGCCTCCTTGGAAAAGAAGATGGAAGCATCTGCATCAGAGGGTAGCCAGTGATGACAGCAATAATAAATGAGCGACTGTAGAAACAGCAACTCTTTTATAGCGCTATCATGAAGAGCTACCCTGCTAGGGTAGTGATCCTGTAGCGAGCAGAGTGACTGGAAGGGGAGGGATAGGACGGAGGGTTTGTATCGGTAGGGGATCCTGCTGCAGCCGAGCCAGCCCTGTGGTGTGGTGCTGAGGGTGGCTGGCTACAGTGCAGCAGGAACTGGGTTCAGGACCTGCTGGGGAAGATTGTTTTGCCGCTGCTTGTGGCTCTCTGTTTTTTTTTTTTTTAAGTTCATGTTTCACCCCCTCCTTGACATGCACCCCCTAGAGTTAACAGTCTTTATTCAGGGGGTTACAGGGGACAAAGCCCCCCCACAAAAACACTTGAGAATAACCGGAAGTTGGGTTGCTTGTGTTTGTATATTGCAGAAATGCTTTTCAGTGATATACATTCGCTATGATAGCGATCGCTGTTTTGCGATTGCTATCATAACATGGAACCTCATCAGAGCAGTGCAGAGTGCCTACGCAGTTCTATACCTACAATGTTTCCAAGCATTTTAGGCCTGAAACACACAGTGCAGCAGTTGCTGTTTCTGGGCTTCTGTTGCTGTAAACAGCTATCAAAGGTAATCAAGAGGTTTTCCTGTTGGGACATAGATGTATCAATATTCTCTCCCATGTGGTTCTGTATGGGTGCTGCATCTTAGAATCCATATTGAAAGTAATTCATGTTAACAACATGGAGCAACACATAAAGAAGAAATTCTATCAGACTTACCATAATTTCTATATTTGTTAGCTCCAACATTGTCAATGAGGCCATACCTGAGAGCTGTTTTTTGTTACTCTCATGGAGAATATTGTCCACTAAATACTGGCAAAACCAGCTTCCCTCAATTTAGTATGTTGGCTGTTGGTTGTTAAGAGTAATACAATCATTTTGCCATCTTTTAATACAATCACCCAGCAGCTGTGGATAGGATAAAAATCTAGGGGGTCACCTTGGACTCTAAGTTGATGTTTGAACACCATGTGTTGGCTGTGGTCCACAGTGGGTTTTTCCATTTTCTGAATACCTCCTGGATAAAACCGCATATGGTTCAAGATAATCTGCTGACCCTGCCACATGCCTTCATTACTTCCAGGCTTGACTCTGTATCACTCTTTACCTAGAGTTATTGGTGGGTTGCCTACAGCTGGTGCAGAATGCTGCAGTCAGGTTGATCTTTACAACAGCATATTCAAATTATCACTGTAGAATTGATGCTGATGTAATCCAAGGTAACCCATTTATCCAAGATAACCCAAAGAAAAGAAAACTGTGGCACTCACCACCAATAACAGCCATTAAAGTCTGAACTAATTAAGCAAAACTTAAATGTGTAGCCATAATCACCAATAAAACCTAGTGCATTTCAAACAACCTGATGTGCTTTTTCAAAGGCCTTTGAAAAAGCACACAGGGGTGTGTGAAACACGTTAGGCATTGTGCTACCATTGACTTTCTATGTAATTGTCATCACCTGTAACAAACTTTGGCACAATGTCAGCACTGTTTATTCATGTACTTGAACTCTCCCTATTGTTAAGATGTACTGTGTCCTTGTTCTATTATTGTACTTGTGTCCTTCCATAACTAATTCCAGGTCACCCCTGAAAAAGGGACCTTCGGGGCTTAGTGGGCCTACCCGGTTACCAAAATTGAATAAATAAATAAATGGTTTTCTTTTCTTTGCATATTCAGTGCTACCACTGGCACCCAGTTCCCAGTGCATCTCTTTTTGTTTTATTGCAAGATAACCCCCACATTTATTTTACATTGGGGTCCACTTGAAGTCCGCACCCAACATCAGATATCAAAATCAGATTGGGGTGGAAAATTACCAAGCTTTAACAAGAGCAGTTTCAATTGAATGATTCATTCCAAATCCAGACGAACAATTTTCCACAACTCAACAAGCTGATTAATTGCTCAGCAACTGCTTTTTCTAAGCTTTTGGTTAGTATCAGAAGGTTTGATTTTGGTCAACAGTTTACAGATTATGGTCAAGCTTTTCATCAGGTTTCCTGGCCTCAAAAGTTAACTTTTGCTTTTTCTAGACAGAAAACCTAAGAGTTGGTGGCCACATTTCACAAGTGAGTTGATGCAATTATTGTATAAGAGGCTCCTGTCCAGAGTCAGTCCTATGTACTTAAAACTGGAAAGATTCCAAATTACAGTGTTTTCTAGTGAGACAATTTCAAGATTCACTAAAAAATACCACCAACAGCTTAATCTGGTTCAAGGTCAGTTGGCATTCATCTGTATCCCCCTCCCCCGGGTCATGCCTGAAAATAGGCAGGATTTGTCTAGTGCACTTACCCGGTCAACAAAAGCTAAATAAATAAAGATGAAGGCAGGTAAGGTACTTAGGCTTTTGCCTTGGTAAAAAGCAAGGACTAAGGTCTTTTTTTATGATGGATTAGATAATTGTCCTGCAGCCAGCATTTGAGATTGTTGAAATCCTCCTGTAGTACAGCCAGGAATTACAATTAGAAAGGCAATTACACATTTATATCTTGAACAACTGTCACTTCATTTGCATACAAAAGGAATTCAGAATTATCACACACTTGTGGAAGATCATTAATGAACAGACACAAGGTAGAGCCTTGTGGAACTCCAAAAGTAGCAGACTAGGTGAGAAATAACAGTTACTGGCCCCAGTTCTTTGCATTTATTTCTGCATGTGGTCATGGAACCAGTTCACTACATTGTGAGCTAAGCCCAAGCTTAATCGTTAACAAGTTCTGGTGGCTGACTAGGACACAATTATTTTTGGTCAGGTCTGTGACGGCTGCAACACCATAGTAGCCAGTGTTCAGAGAACTGATAAGTGCTGGACATGATCCAGTATCAGGTGCAGGAGCCACTGCAACAGTGGTCATTGTCGATCTTTTTCAATCTCATTGATCAGTCTTATTGTCACTGCTTTGTTACTAGACTTTTTTACTGTTTGATATTGTCAGTTTTTACCATGACTTGGGACATTCTGTAAATGAGCGTTCAGAGCTCATGGATCTTTTTATCCTGCAAATCTTCAGCTTTTAATAAATAATAAATCTTTTCAATGCCCTGATAAATTAAATATCTTAACAACAATTAATGAAGGCTGTGTCTGTATGTAATTTATTTATTTTATTTATTTAAGTCTCGGAATTGCAATCCTTTGAGTCAGGGACTCATTTACAAAAGCTCCACGTCAAAATATACAAATTAAAGATATAAACGGGCACTTAGAACATATGGTACAGATGAAACAAAATAGAACTAGGTAATAAATAGCTGATGGAAAAACAACAGGGTATGGTGAGACAAGCATTGTACGAGAGCGAGTTCAAAGTAAAACAGTTACAGTAGCGAACAACAGTGTGTAAGTTGGGCATTACAAGAACCAAATTACGATACTAAATAAACAAGCTAATGCAGCATGATGAGGTGAAAATAGAGCGAGAACTCAGGCTGGGGTGCCCCTTAGAAGTGGTTAGCCCCAAAAACTCAGCTATGAAAATATGGAAAAAGGAGAACTCCTAAAGTAGAGAGGCAAAACACACTGCAGTTTGTACAACAAATATACTTAGTTGGTCTTTTGTAATACAGAAAGAGTAATTTGCTTTATTAGATCAGTCTCAGTAAATAATGTACAGCAGTGCAATACTACAACACAGTGGATCGTTTCTTGCTCACGTTACTGTCCATAGTCCATATGGTAAAATCCTAAACCCAAATGAAGGGTCTCTACAGGTATAGTCAAACCCCAGTGCTTCTCTCAACTGGGGCTTCCTCAGGGGATGTAAAACAGTAACCTGAAAAGCATGGAGGATATTGTACTAGTACAAAAACAGCTTTATTTCAAAGATAAAATTGTGCTAACAAACTGCGATGTTCTCAGAACAAAGCTGACCCAAAGTTTTGCATCTGTATCAGATGCTTTTTCAAAGCTAAGAAAGTGCTTTTCAGTTTTTAGGGCTATATGTGTCCAGTCTGCTTATGTCTAACTACAGTGTTTGTATACAACTTGCATTCTGTTCTTTAATAAACCTGGTATTTGGCAGTCCCTTGACTACTCAGTTTGTCTTTCATGGCCCTTTGGATCATAGGTCAAACCATGTCACTCTGTGTGACGAGTTTACTGATGCTTTTAACTGTTAGGATGTGATCACTCCTAGAACAGAAGAGTGATACATGATGCTTGCCTCCTCAAGATGGTCTCAGCTGATCATTAGCTACATGGTTATTAAGTTAACTCATCCAATACATTGTAACTAATTTAAGCAAGACACTCACCCCACCACTATGCTTTCTCAAGCGGATGGAGTGTAGAAATATTTATTTTCAGCTATCCCTCTTCTTTTGGGGATTGCTTGTTGCTGTTGCCTATACTGTCTCCCCAACTTAGTGCTCACATTACAGTCTTTAGAAAATTCGAGTGACATTCTCTCACTTGCTTTCTTTAAAGCAATGGGGAAATCTGAGAGATGTCACTGAGCAGCTGTCTTGTGGTGCTGCTGTAACTCAGTGCCATGGATGAAGGTGACTGTGACTTGCTGGGTACCTTTAAATACAGAACAAAGGCCTCATCTTAATGATTCATTTAAAGAGCCTCTGGTTCCATTGAGACAACTTTGGAAAAAATGTAAGCTTCAGACATAATTCAGCTTATATTTCATATTTTTTCTGTAATTTACAACCTTATTTCTTTGTTACTAATGACATTTGCAAGAAAACAGGATTTCAGCCTTATGGGCTCTGGCTGCTTGTCTACACCAGACATCATAATTCTCTTTATGACATCGCCATCTGCTGCTGTGAAGATACTTATGACATTATAAAAGGAGAAGGGAAGGAGACGTGTGACTGTGTCTCTTGGTAGTAACCTCAAACAGATTTTCACCCCTGTAGAAGACCGTTACCTGGGTCCATCAGGGGAGGCTTCAAGTCTGTGATGAAGGAGAATGATACAGGTGGTGCATCACCCAGCAGGACAGAGAAGGGAAAGATGTTAGTTGACAGAATGTTCCTTGTAGGGGACTCTATGATTAGGGATGTGGAGAGAGTGGTTTGTGGGGAAAGGAAGGAGAGGATGCCTTCCGGGTGCATCTTCTGTTAGAGACACAGAAAGAATAGGGAGGGTAATGGACAGGATGGGGGTGATGTCACATGTCTTTGTACACTTGGGTACAAATGGCCTGGCGAATCAAAACTTGGAGGAAGCTAACTAACTTCCTGAGGCTGGGATGGGAGCTAAAGGGGAGGGTACTGTAGTCTCACTAGCCTTCTAAGAGGTGCTACCGGTGTGGGGCATAGGGGAGAGTAGAGAGAGGTAATGCCTGGTTGAAGGGGTGGTGTCAGGAGGAGGGATACGTATATGTGGAAGACTGGAGTAACTTCTGAAATAGAAGGTTATTTAAGGGAGATGTCCTTTATCTCACAAGGGAAGGAACAAGCATGCTAGGGTAGAAGTTTCATGTTTTCATGGGCCATCATTTAAACTGAAGTGGGAGAGACAGAAGCTGGGAATTCCTTAGAAGAGGGGAAGGGCAGGGACTCCCCCCAAAATGGAAAGGAGATTGGGGGTGTCATTGATGGCAAAAACAGGGAATAAAAAAGTTTAGGAAGGGAAGGATAGGAGGTTACAATAATTCAGCTAGTGGAGGAAAATGGGAGGAATGAGAAGGTTGCAGAGGCCAAGGACCGGAGAAAAGGTAATGAGAAGGAGAATAAAGGGGGAGGTTGAAGGGGGTCTTCCTGAATGGCAGGAGCCTGAACAATAAGAGCTGTGTACCACTGGAAATGGTGGCTGAGGTTGAATTAGACACAGAGACATGGGCCACGGAACAATGAATGGGATTTGGCAGTTCCAGGGTATACCCTGTACAGAAGGGAGAGAGGCAGGAGTAAAGGAGGTGGAGTAGCCCTCTACATTAGGGAAGGTACTGAAACAATGGAAGATGGGACCATTGTGAAGAAAGAAGGGGTAGTAGAGTAAATTTGGGTACAGCTAGCCATGGCTGATAGTAAAAAGACTAGGATGGGAGTAGTCTATAGACCACCAGGGCAAAAGAAAAAGGGAGATAGGAAACTGGGTGAGGAAATTAGGAGAAGGGTTGCAAAAGGGGACCTAGGGATAGTAGGAGATCTTAATCTGCTGGACATGGACTGGGAGCTCCAGGAGTCAGCTAGTACTAGACTTGATGCAGGTCTGTTTGCTGGTTGGGAACCCATACGGCAGGACAATATCCTTAATTTCATAATTGCCAGCTCTGAGGTGGTGGGTGGGGTTGCAGTCAGGGAACCATTGGGGTGCAGTGATTACAATTCAGTGTGGCTTGAGATGACTGTGGAACTCTGGTCCCTCCTCAAGGGCAGTAGTTCTGGACTTCAAACTAGCAGATTTTACCTGGATGACAGAAATAGGGAAAACTTGGTGGGGGTAGACTAGATCAAGGGTGTACAGGAAAACTGGGGAATCATCAAATGGGCAATTCTAAAAGCAACAGAAACTTGTACCAAAATGGTAGCAAAAAGGAACACGCACAAGAGACCAATCTGATTCTGTCATAAGGAAGGGGATTCTGTGAGAGCAAATAGGAAGGGCTTCATGAAGTACAAAGTGGCAAAAGGGGAGAAGGAAAGGGAGGAATATGAGGCAAAGTTAAAGAAGGCAAAGGCAATGGTAAAAAAGGTGAAGGCAGACACAGAGCTGTGTAATGCTGAGGTTGTGAAGAAAAGGGGAAAAGAAATTTTTTAGATACACTCGGGAGAAAATGAAGGCTAAGGGAAGGATTGTCTGGCTAGCTGAGGGGGGAAGGGTGGTGTAAGAGAAAGTGAAGGACAATGTCCTAAACAATTACTTCTGCTCAGTATTCACGGTAGAGGGTGATGGACCTCTACCGCAAAACGGGATTAAGGCAGTCACATGAGGGGTGCAGGAAATGAGGACGGTGGTGATCACTGCTGAAAGTGAAGTGAAAGGGTTAGTGGCCCTTAGGGAGGACAAAGCCCTGGGCCCAGATAGCCTGCATACAAGGGTATTTAGAGAACTTGCTTCTGAGCTGGCAGGGCCTTTGTCACAGCTATTTAACAACTCACTGGAGTTGGGGATAATGCCAGGGAATTGGAGAACTGCAGACGTAATCTCACTTCATGAGGGGAGGGACAAGGAGGGTCCATGCAACTACAGACTGTTAAGCCTTACCTCCATCATGGGAAAATTGATGGAGACCATTGTGAAGGAAAGACTAGTGGTCTGCTTAGAGAATAATGGGCCACAGGACAGCAATTAACACTGGTTTGTGTTGAGAAGATTGTGTCAGACAAACCTGATTGTTTTTTCTGACTGGGTCACTAGGCCAATGGACAGAGGCCAGGCAGTGGACTTGCTTCACTTTGACTTCAGAAAAACCATTGATTTCACCCTGCACAGGAGGTTGCTCAGAAAGCTGAAGAACTTAGGAGTAAAGAAGGGATTAGTTAAGTGGATGAGAAACTAGTTAGGGGAAGAGCAGTAGCTGTGGTGGTTGGGGGGGGGACAAATTTGAGGACAGGGGATTGCAAGTGGGGTGCCACAGGATCAGTCTTGTGACCTGTCCTATTTAATATGTTCTTTAGTGACATAGTAACAAGGGCTATAGCAAGGCACCTAGGATGCTGGGATTTATAGGGAGGTATTTTGACAGTAGAAATAAGGAGCTGATACTGCCTCTATATAGATTGCTGGTGAGGCGTCACCTGGAGTACAGTGCCCAGTTTGGAGTCTTCACCTGAGAAAGGACATTGATAGGTTGGAATCAGTGCAGTAAAGAGTCACAAAAATGATTCATGGCCAGCAGGGCAGTCATACAAGAACATCTGAAGGCCCTGAACATGTACTCGCTGTGGGCCAGATGAGAGAGGGTGACATGAAATAGACTTATGAGTCCCTAAGGTGTATAAATAGGGTAAATTGTGAGGCCTTGTTAGAACTAGAGATGCAGTCATGAGGGGGCATGATTGGAGATTGGTGGGAAGTAAATTCAAGAAGGATTTGAGAAAGTTTTACTTCACAGAAATGATGGTGGAGCCTAGGAACACATTACTAGTGGAGGTTGTGGGACAGGGGCTATTAATAGGTTCAACCATGGGTGGGACAGAGCCAGGAGATACAAACTCCCACTTGGTGGAACTAGGAAGGGATAGGAAGCCAAAGGGTGGACGGGCATGAATAACCCGCTGTGGCAGGGGATAAGGTAGTACCAAATGTGGACAAATTTGATGGGCCATCCGTTTTCTTCTGCTTTCAGATTCTGTTTCTGTGTTTTTGTATGCTTTCTTGTTACCGACACTTAGATTTTTGGAATGCCAATTACTCCTCTGTGGGTACAACAAGGTAGAGGTAGTACTGCGCTGGGCAGCTAAGATGTTCCATGGTCTTAGGGATAAAACATTTGAGGAGAAACTGTAGGACTCACACATGTGCTTCCCTGAGTAAAGGAGAGAAAAGGGTGACATAACTGAAACGTACAAATACCTGCATGGAATAAATAGGGTAGACACCAAGGAACTATTGTTGAGTTCAAACACAGGGATGAGAGGAAATTCGTGGAAACTGGCAAGGGGAGATTCAAAAAGGATGTCTGTAAGCACTTCTTCATGGAAAGTGTACTGGATAAGTGGAATAAGCTACCTGAAGAAGTCAACAGGTCAAATCAATCTGCAGCTTCAAGCAGGGACAGGACAGGCTGGTGGGTTTAGTTAGAAAAAGAGGGGACAGTAGAAAAGAGGAGGACTGCCACAAGGGCATGGTAGAATGGTTAGGTAGTGTGGGCAGATTCTATGGGCTAAGAGCCTTTTTCTGCCATCAACTTCTGTGAAACTAAGTAAAAGTCTTTTTTTTATATGTGAATTACATTCTTGAGTCAAAGCCTATTTTCAGATAAATCTAGTTTCATAAATATACACTATTCCCAGAAAATATATAAAAAATATATAAAATAAAATAGAAGTATAAAAATATATAAAAGTCAGCATCTACTCTTTGCAAATTTACATCAGTATTTAAATTTACAATCATTTACCATTCATAAATTAATTAACATTCACTTAGAGTAAATTCATCTTGTAGGTTTTACTGGAACATGTTCAGTGTCAGCACCATCCTAGTGGCAACATTCAGCCTATTCCAAAATCTATCAGCATTACTGCAAACCTCCCATTTCCCCAAACATAGTCCTCTTTCTAAGTACCTTCAACCTGCCAGTATTTGAATGTCCAGTATCACATTATCTTGGTTAGAAACATAGAAGCAGACTTTGATGTCAGATAAGGACCGCTTGACCCTCACATTCTGCCCATTTCCCTACCTATTGGATAAGCTGCAGATCCTAGTTAACCAATAGCCTACTTCTTCCTAACCCCCACCATAATTCCCTTATGTCTGTCCCATGCATTCTTGAATTCCACCACTGCATGGTGGTGTAATTCATTGACTCTCGGGTGACTCATCGATGATGGTCTCGAATGATGAGTAAGTTGAATGGCCAGCCCATCTGCCCGGGCAGTAGAAGGAGAGGGGCTAGCCCGGCCTGGGGACAGGTGTCGTTGTTGGCTCATCACCATCATTGCCGGTGATCGACACGGTCATGGTTGGATTTACCGCCCACGTTCAACCGTCATCAATGGTCAGGAGGAGGTTGGCCTGGGCGTGGAGCAGGAACAGAATGGAAGGGGCACCCTTGTGATCTTCCAGATGGTGGATGCTGGGTCCCGGATGGAGTCTGGAGGCACACTACAGACAGGAGACTGCAGCAGCAGCCTCTGCCCGGCCTGCTCGTCAGGTATGTCATATTTGTATTTGGATTGTTGTGTCCCTGTCCAGGCTGTCCCAGCCATGTACAACATTGATTCACTTTCACTGTATATTCAATGGTCAATGAAAAAAAGACTGAGCAGACTAAAAAAAAAAATCAAACTGGGAAGTAAGAGGGGGCAGCAGGTGTCACTGTTCCCCATTCCAATATTCTTTCCACTGTGATGTTTTTTTTTTTTTGGTGGGGGTACCTTGGTACCTTTGGTTTTGCTGCCTTTAACTACTTGAGAAATGCATGCATTTTTTTGACTGCACTCCCATACATTTTTTATCACTCATAAAACTGTCTGCCCAATAATTATTACCAAAAAGAATTATGCACATTGTTTTCAAGAGAAATACATTTATGGTAAATATTTTTCCACCATGGACAAATAGTTCTGAGCAACAAATCAGACTCAGAGAAGAACACACACACATCATTTAATGACTGCTCAGTCTAATGAACATTCACTTTCTGATGTGTAAAGCTTCAGTCACCATCCTTGACTTCCCTCAATGTCTTGTTTAGGTCTTTGGCTGGCATCTGTAAATGAAGCATTGAGGGAAACCAAGGCTGCTGACTGAAGTGTTACATATCAAACACTGAATGTGCATTAACCTGGCCAGTGAGATCAAGAAAAATTAGCCTGTTTTAACTAATATCATCTGATTGCTCACAGGGGCCACTGCCCATAATTGACTAGCATATGAGCTGTAAAACATCTGTAATGGAGTACACTTTGTTTTTAAACAAAATATAGACATCACCTCAGTGTTTGTAGTGGCTTTTTTCACCCTCTGATTTGGAGTTCAGCAGTCACAACTAGTCCCACAGCAGAGTACTGATCTTGTAAAGATGCTGCCTGCAATGCCCAGGCCCAGCATCTACAATTGGAGCCCCAACCATTTAATCCTATACAGAAAAAAGTTATTGTAATATAGAAAAATCCTCAGTCACACCAGCTACCTGAACACAGCACCTGTTTTGTTAAACCACCACATCCTGCTTGAGTACCCTGGTCATTGCCGGTCCAGTGCCGCAGAAGAGTGGAATGTTGGCATTTAGGGGCCCCCGGCTGGAACCCAAAATATGACTTGGAGTAGGGCCCCCACATCCATTAATCTGGCGCTGCCTCCCCCTCCTCTTCTTTTGTGAATACTGAGTATTCATTCAGCATCCTGCTTTTTAATTGTCACCCTCTGCCCACCCACCTCCCTCCCTCCCTTTATTAAGACTCACTATCCCTCCCTTGGTCTTTCTTCGCTCCCTTATGCACCTATAAAAGGTTTTATCCTCCTTCTTAACCGAGCTGGCTACCTTTTCCTCAGTTTGGGCCTTTGCTATTCTGGGCGCCTTCCCCGCTTACTTCTACTTTAACTGGTACAGTTCTCTGTCCTGCTCCTTCTGTGTTTCCTTATACTTCCTGAATACTATCTTTTTTTTCCTAACCTTCCCCGCCACCTCTTTTGAGAATCATAGTGGTTTTATCCTTCATTTTGATTTGTTCATTTGCTTCACACAAAGGCCTGTTGCCTCTGTAATGGCAGTTTTGATGTTTTCCCATTCTTCCTCCACCCCTCCTTCTTGCCCGTTTGCTAGTGTTTTTCTGAGGCACTCTCCCATTTTGACAAAGTCAGCCCTCCTAAAGTCCAGTACCCTTACTTTTGTAAGGCTTGAGTCTACTGCTGTGTTTATCGTGAATCATGCTGTTTGGTGGTCACTTATTCCCAGATGGTTACCACTTCTAAATCTGAGATCCTCTTTTCATCCCTGTTTGAGAGTACCAGATCTAAGATGGCTCCCTCCTGAGTGGGTTCCAACACTAGCTGTCTGAGGCATGCCCCCTGTAGGGCATCAAGAATGACCCTACTCTTGGATGTGGCTGCAGCAAAGGTGCTCTAGTTAACATCTGGCATATTCAGGTCCCCCATCAACAATATCTCCCCTTTTTCTGCCATCCTAAGGATGCCTTCTATCATTTCCTTGCCCATTTCCTCCCCCTGAGACAGGAGTCTATATACAACCCCTGTGTGGATTGTGGTGCCATTTCCTGTCTCATGCAGATCCTTCTCTAGTGCAGGTCCGTTCCTGTATCAAGGCTGATGCTCAATGTGAGTAATTTGGAATGGGCTATCAGATCCTATTGAGCATTGTGCACCATGATGTGTATACACAGGAGCTCCTTCTTAGAGCTCACCCAACATGGAGAGAGGGTGGGGGTTAATGACATTTTGATCCAAATGCCCCATTATCTAGTGCACCTTGGATCTTTTCTTTCTGGATGGCTGGCAAGGTGAAAGGGGACAGTCTAGGGCCAGTCTCCATTGCAGTCTCCCAGGGGGAACTAGACATCTTTAATCCTGAGTTTAAGATCTATGGCAAAAGTTACTTGTCTGAATATGAATTGTGGGTCTGTATAAAGAATACACCTGCACTTCCTGCTGGGGCTGTAGTTAACAGAACTAAAGGTAAAGATGTAAAGACAGCAAAAAAGGCTTGCTACTAGAGTCTATCATTGCTTGTGGACATTTGTTTGTGTCTATGTGTATTTTTGTGGTAATGTGCTTGAACTCCATAGGATCCATGCCCCTAGACCTGGGGTAAAAATAGATGTTCATGGTGGGCACCTTCCCTTAGAGCTACTATCAACTGCAAACCCCTAGAGAGAGAGTTTGCAACATAAACAAATATGGTGGCACCTATGTTTGCCTCTTGACCACCAAGACTAATGGGACAGGAGTCAAGAAGCAGAGCACCCACCAATTCTGGGCCAAGGAGCTTTCAAAGACAAACATGCAGGCTGCATGTACTTTGCATGAACTATTTGTCTTTCTAGTTTTCAGCCAAGGAGAAGCAAGGAGTCAAACCTGACTGTGGAACTAGTGTTTCTGAACTGTTCCTGCTCTGTGTTGAAAGGAATCGGACATTTTGCCAGTATCACAAGAAGGTCTGGTAGACCAGATAGTGTCTGCACATCCAGATCCACTGTAGTAAGCAGTTCCACTACAGAGCTGTGGAAGAAAAAGGTTAACTTGTTTGGAGTTAGGTAAGTTTGTCTTAGAGACTTTCCCCATGTAGGGTATTTTTTCAAATGCTCAGAGACAGACTGATTTGGCACAATGCCTGCTGGAAGAAGCTATGGGCAGGACTGAGTCTGTTGTTGATGTGCCCAAGCAGAAGTCCTGCAGTTAGGTCATTGGGCCTTGTTTGGGATTACAAATAGTGATCTTTTTAAACTTTCCTATTGTGCATAGACTACCAGGGAGAATATCAGGGGAAAGTTTTATGATGATCTGTGGTGGGCCAGAAGCTTCTCATAGGCATAGATTGGGGAGAGCTGAGGGACATCCTTTACACATATATATCCACAGATACGTATCTGCATGGCACGACGTATATACATGGTTATGGTGGTACTATGCACCACTGCTGTGTGCAAACCATGTTTGTGCACAGTAACAGCCACCTGGAATAATTTCAATTTTCTGATCTGTCCCAGGAAATTTGTGTCCTGCTATGCATATCTCCACTTCTCAGTATACTGTACTACTTTCCTGTGCTAGCACAACAGGAACACTTTGCACAGTTTTCCAGTGGATAAAAACGCGACTGAGAATTGGTCCAGGCATATTCAAAAACTAGGTAAAAAAAACAAACCTTGGGCCATGGACACAAAACAAATACCCACAGACTGATGTAAATCTCAAGTTTTGTACATTGTTGTGATTAAAAAAATCAATGAAAGGCTGGTGAAATGTTTTGCCCGTGATCATTTTTGCATTACTATTGCTTTTAATTGGCTTCACGATTTTTCACCAGAGGAACAGCAATCCATAAGTTTGCGTTATGAATTGGGGAACAAGTCTTCTTGCAAAGTTATGAGACTATCACTTTCAGCAAACCTCTGGTGGATGATCTTCAGCGAGTGACTTGAATTTTCATATCATGGCAGATTTGTGCTAGAATGCAGTCTGAAGTGTAGGAATCTGTAGTCAGCATGCAAAATACAGACACTTAAGGGAAAACTTTTGTATTTAAATGCGATGAAACATACATGAAATATATTTTATGGCCATTTTCTCTCATTCTTTTTGGTTAAGCAGGTTTCTATGAGGATTTTGGTCATGTGCACTTATTCTTCTCTTGCTGTTTTTTACACATAAAGTCATGATCCTCTACTTGAGACATCATTGGTCCTGATTCTGTGTTACGCTGACTGCTCTAAAGTTGTCTTTGCTCTGACTTTGCTCCTCCAGCCCACTTTGCATCCCATTGGTCCCTGCCCACAGGGGTTCACAACCTTTCCCAAACAGCAGCAAAGGTCACGGTAGGGGGTCAGTAGAGGGGGAGGGGACCATCATGCAAATGGCATGCAGGCCGATTCCAAAACAAGTGACAAACCCCAGAGGCCTTGTGGGTGCATGCAGCTGCACCCCCACCTGTTGATAAGTTGTAACAGGGGTGCAAAGCTACACCCAGTGTAACATCCTCTCAATGGCTTGCAGGAGGCACTAGTTTAAAAGGCGGCCCACCAGATGACCAGGAATCATAGGATGATGCAGTTAATGAGGGTGGACCTGTAGGACTGGAGGCATCAGTGGGAGTAGGTGGGCAGTCTACTGATCCACCAGGTAGTAAAGAAACTGGGCCATGGATGGAAGGGACCATAACGTGTGTGACACCTGTTGGCCAGGTGTCATGATTATGACTCAGCATAGCACTGTACCATGCACTTAGTGCATTACGAAAAGGGGCTGAGAAATAGGCTATGATTGGCTGTAAGCACTCTATCAGTCTTATTTTAAGATTTATGTGAAGAACATCCAGAGTGATCATACTTAGAGAGGCAGTTTGCAGGAAAGCAGAGTATGGGACCTGTAAGGTTTGGAGAGATGCACAAAAAAAAATTCCGTATGCAACTGTTTGGTTAACATACACGTAGACCCTAATCACATGCTAAGTAAGGTATAACACTATTTGAGAATACATATTTATTGTAATAGCAATAAAGCATTCCTAGGGATTGGGTTAATGATCAGGTAATCACTCTCTAGGAGCATGTGAAAATCAGCTGTACCTTGTAATACATTACATCCTAGAGTGTGATTAACAGACCACTAACATAACCCCTGATTATGCCTCATTACTTCACTACCATGAGGAGCTGTTCTCACAGTCCCTGATCTAGGCCAGGGTGTTAGTGGGTGCAAATCCCATTTGTTTGAATGAGCATCTAAGCAAGCAATTTGCATTACACTTATGTTTTTTTTTGGGGGGGGGGGCTTTCCCTCATGTCATGTGCCAAGCTTTGGTGATGGTGCTTTTGGTGTCCACCTTCCTCCCAGTGGTGCTTCCATCGCCTAACTTTGGTCCCTCCACTTCCCCTTCTTCTGTGAATACTGAATACAATGTCAGTGGCTCAGTAGGTAGCACACTCACCTCTGAGACCGGGATATAAGAGGGCTGTGGGTTCAGTTTCCACATCTGGCACTTGGGTTAATATCCCAGTACTGACACTGTAGTGCAGCATGAGAGGGGTGCTGCACTTCTGAGGTGCCGTCTTTCGGATGAGACATTAAACTGAGGTCCCATCTGCCTGGATTGGTGGATGTTAAAGATCCCATGGTGCTTATCGAAAAGAGTAGGGGAATTTCCACGGGGTCCTGGCCAAATTTCCCTCATTCACTAAAAATACCACCAACAGCTTAATCTGGTTCAAGGTCAGTTGGTATTCATCTCTTTTCCCCTCTCCCGAGTCGTGCCTGAAAATAGGCAGGATTTGTCTAGTGCACTTACCCGGTCAACAAAAACTAAATATAAATAAATAAATAAATAAAAATACTTGTTCAGGATTTCTGCTTTTTCTTGGTCCATTTGCACAATTCCCTCTTTTCCTTTTTAGTCTCACAATCCCACTCTTAGTCTTTTTTCTTTCACTAATGTACCTGAAAAAATTATTGACCCCTTTTGTTATTGCCTGGGCTATTTTTGCTTCTGTTTGTGCCTTTGTGCTCTAGGCTGCTTTCCCCACCTCTCTCTGCTTTTCCAGATACAGTACCCTGTCTTCTTCCCTCTGTGTTTTCTTGTACCTCCTGAATGCCACCCTTTTCACCCTTATCTCCTAGCCACTTTCTTTGAGAACCATAGTGTTGTTTTCTTTCTCTTTGTTTTGCTTACTTGCCTAATGCAATGGCTTGTTGTCTCCACTATGGCTCCCTTAAGATTTTTACACTGTTCCTCCATTCTCCCTTTCTCCTTCTCTGCCAATGGTTTACTAAGACATTCTCCTATCTTTGCAAAGTCGCCCACCAGAAATCTAGGACCCTTGCTTTCATGTGGTTTGACTCTTCTGCTGTTCTCACACTGAACCACACCCTACTGTGATCACTTGATCCCAAATGACTCCCCACTTTTACATCTATAATTCTGTCCCCGTTGGTGAGTACCAGGTCCAAAGTCACTCCCTCTCGGGTGGGCTCCATCTCTAGCAGTCTTAGGCATGCCCTCTGCAGGGCTTCTAGGCTGTCTCTGTTCCTGGTGTGTTTATTTATATTTATGTAGCAAGGTTTCTGTATGCTAATGGTACCCATTGAAAATGAGCCATTTGGCTCAATGGGGATTGTCCATGTTCATGTGTGAATGAGTAAAACAATTTACTACTAGTGTCATCAGCTAACTTCAGGAACCTGCTGCTGACCCTTTCCTCCAGATCATTAATAAATCTGTTAAAGAGCAACTAACCAGTACTGACTCCTGTGGTACTCCACATAGCACATTCCTCCAGTCTAAATGTTGACCAGCCACCACCCTTTGTTTCCTACCTGTCTGCCAATTTGTTATCTACTTTCTATACACTTTAAGGACTCCAGGTCCTGCTACTTTCTCCTTGAAATTTCTCTGTCAAGAGGCACAGAGAACTTGCCACTAAGGAGACAGGGATAATAACAACAATAATGGAGATGCATTTGCGGTCAGGATAGAACTCCAGGATAGCATGCCACTATGGCAGGGGCCACCATGCAGGAGCCACAGGGCTCAACCACAAAAGGCTAGCAGTACCCATACATACATACCTACTTCCAGGAGCTGAGCTGGATATGTCATACATTAGTTTACAAGGAGTCTACACATATTGGCCTTTTATAGTGCAAAATGTCCATAACCTAGCACACTCACCCAATTGAAATTAGGGACATCAGCAGTTTTTTAATGGGGGACAGCCTGCAAGCTCCTTTGACATAGGGTGGTCACTGCAATTTTGGTAGGCACTAGAGAATTAATTAACAACACACAGGTGAAACCAGATGGTGGGGGTTAATTCACTGAAAATATCACCAACAGCTTAATCTGGTTCAAGGTCAGTTGGCATTCATCTGTATCCCCTTCCCCCGGGTCATGCCTGAAAATAGGCAGGATTTGTCTAGTGCAAAAAAAAAAAAAAAACATGCATGTAGAAGGAATAGCCACATCAGTGACTATCACATTTTGTGGCATGTAAAGCTAAAGCAGTGATGGCATGAATAGTATAAATACCACAGACAAAACAGGAGAGCACAAGACAGGGCAGCAATCAGAGGCAGCAACTGAAGTCTGGATGGCCATACCACAGACTCCTGCACAAACCCAAAGGAATAATGGGGTAATCATGCAGCTGAACAAGCAAGTTCCACAAGCAGATGGCACAGCAAAAGGCATCAGTAGGGAGACCCAGTCAAAAAGGAGTCCCAGAGTGAGGACTGGCTCTGTGGTAGAATTGACAGCTCTTTAGTGGAGTACTTGATTTAGAGAG
Source organism: Neoceratodus forsteri (assembly GCA_016271365.2). NCBI lineage: Eukaryota > Metazoa > Chordata > Ceratodontiformes > Ceratodontidae > Neoceratodus > Neoceratodus forsteri. Next base: position 770,252,690 of record CM057450.1, on the reverse strand, counting down.
GCATTGGGCTCCTATGAAGGTATGGTTTAGGACTGAGCAGGAGGACTGAGTAGCAGTACAGTATATGACTGCTTGTGTAGCTTGTTGTACTTTGGCTTATAGTCTCTTTTCTACTACCCTGTTGGGGTGCCCTAAAGACAGAGGAAGAACCCTCACAAAAGGATTCCAACACCTCGAGGTGCTGTGGAGACAAGGTCCTCAAAATCAAAGACACTTTAGGAAAAAAGTTCCAATCCCAAGAAGAGTGAGACACCACAAGAGGAGGAGGGAAGGAGGATGGTGGCAACAAAAATCTGAGTGTTCGAGGGATGCTTGGGCGTGCACTGTTTATGTACCACTCAAATAGGGGCATGGTGAGTGTAACCCCCTTCCTATCTGAACTGCAGTCAAAGTCTTTAAATCAAAGGGCTATAGCAGGAATACTAAGTAGTAGTATGTGAGTGCTTGTGCAAATGTTGTTGTTCCTCGGCTTACACTCTGTCACTGCTACAGGGATTGCATGTCATAAAGACACAGAAACCTTTACAAAAGGATTCTAGTCTGTCAATGTATCACAGGGATGAGGTCCTCAAGATCAAAGGTACCTTAGAGAAGAAGGTCCAAAAGAACAACAGTGGTAGATGAAAACATCCTTCCCAAGGAGAGGAGAGACAAGGCCAGAATGAGACAGACTGAAACAAATGATGGATGACCACCATCCAGGTACAACTCTCAGTAGAAAACTGAACTATTGTAATCATCAGCATGGAGAAGAGGAAAACCCCCTTGTGGTGGAAACCTCTGGAGAACCAAGACCTAGGTCACCATCCCTCCAGGCTAGTGATGGTATCAGTGATGGCTTGAATGCTGAAATTTAGGCAGCCAAAACATGGGTAACTTTTAGAGGAAGTGCTCTTGCTCTGTCCCTCTTGGATAACACCCTGATGTGCTGTAAATGTTTGGATGATGCCAAAGGGATCATCTCCCCTCTCAAAGGGGAACTCCACCCCCAAGGTGTGATTTGAGGAGAGTAGCATATGCTGACCAGAGGTCACCCAGCCTGAACACTGCAAGAGCTTGTCCTTGAATTGAAACCAAAGGGAAGGGGAACAGAGAGAAACCAGGGGATTGTAGGAAGGATTGCTTTGGGAGGTGTCACCGGGTTGATCTTCATGACTGAAGAGACCCTATGGAGATAGTCTCCCCCTTAGGAACAAGAAGCCATAAATACAGCCCCTGTAGAAAAGGCCTCAATGTTCCTAAAACAGAGAACTGGCCATCAGTATTCATGACACTCATAAGCATTTATGTCCAGAAGTACCAAGATACAGTGGTACCATTATGAAAAAGTATGGACATGGTAAAAACCGCATACTTATCTTTTGGGGATAGTCCCTGGCTAAACTATGTGGAACTGGTCAGCTTGCACATGCTGGGGAACAGACAGATGGCATGGGAGGTAGTGGACAATGAGTTGTGGTTTCACTGTATGCTGGCAGGAAAACCACAACAGATGATGCACACAGTGGCCACCAGGAGCCACACCAGAGCAGGGTAGGTTACGTCCTCCATTGGGGGGTAACCCATGTGATGCCAGGTAAGCCATGAATCAGTGCCAAGCAGTGAAAAGGTGTGGACAGAGCAGATTGGATGGACTGATGTTCATTTTCTGCTGACATTTTCTATGTTGCTATGGATGCGGCAGCTGCTTTCACCATGGTTTTAGAAGACGAGGTAATGCCACACTGCCTGGCTCCCACACCAATTAGATTATAGATGATGGAGGTACAACCTCCCCTTCAACCTGCCAGCTGACCTGACTGTATTCCCTGATGGGGGATAGGCATATCCCAAGGTGACGTCTGTGTCTGGGGATAAAAGATGGTTCAGCTCACCACCGAGCACCCCCTTGCAAATATTTAACATAGATCAACCATTGTACCTTTCTTTTCCTTCAGACTGAAAATGAACAGACTGCAGCCAAAGAATCACACAACACACTGAGTGGCAGTTCCTTTGCAGTCCCTTTACTGAGAGGTAAGGGTTTCAGGTGATAGTTCATTTAAGCACTTTAGTTCATTTCACAGTACAAAGGTTCATTTAAGCACTTTAGTTCATTTCACAGTACAAAGGAGCATGTGTTCCAAAGGAAAAAGTTAATCAATATTGCTTTCATTTACACAGCACGATTCCTAAGAAGCTTGTGGCCACTGACCCACATGGGCATAGGTGAACTCTCCCATCCCTTATCTGTTTTCTGAGCCCACCTTCAATCCAGATGTACACCCCTCCTCCCCGATGTCTAGGGGTATGATGGCATGTCTGTGGGGAGGGGGGCAGCTCCACAAGCAGATGCTACCAGAATTGGTTGTGTTTACCTGGTTCATCAATCTTTCCAGGGTGCCACATGGGAGAGGGGTGGTGGTGGTGGTGCTGTATCATGGAGGAAAGCAAGGTTAAAGGGACACTGTTAACCTGTTTTGCATCATATTATTTCTAGTTAAAACTCTATATTTTATGATTGCTTTCTTTCTCCAGAATTCATTGATGTTGCTGTTTGTTTTGTCTGACTGCTTGTTTAGTAGAACTGAAATTCATGGTAATGTATATTTATAACCAACTTTCTTTTGTTTCAAATCCTGTATCTATTCTTATTGTATACTTCCTGAACATTAGAAACACCACTGAACAGTGCAGTCACTCATTCTACAGTAGCCTCCTAAACTCCCACTGCATCATAAGTAGCTAGACTATGTTAGGGATGTTTCCAAGCCCAGGAAAGATGCAGTCGGAGTTGATCAAGGAATGTAAACAAACCCATTATAGTATATGGGAGAACGTTATTGTGTGCAGAAATCCATCAAAAGCTAATGCTGTTGTACCATCGATGTTATGTCAGCTGGTTGTTGTACTATCTTGAGTACATCACATCGATGGTACAACAACTAGAAAATCACATTCTTGTATGTAACCCACTGAAGCGTGGTAACGGTCGAGAGGCCTGTGATGAGACCTGAACCTGATTGTGAGAACAAAGTAAGGGGAAATTCTATTTTAACTAAACAGCAGGACTGAGCACATTTAAAAAAAAAGGCAACAGTACCTGAGATCGGGGAACTGGGGAAGGAGTGAGTGGGGGGGGGCGCGGCGCACACAAATGCTGAAATCGCGTCTGAACCTGACAAAAAAATACATTATTGATTTACTGATGCCCATATACCATACAAGGTAATGGATGGGCATCAGTAAACAACAACCCTGCTTTAACTTCGAGGTTGTCTGCCAACTGTAAACCTCTTGAGCTTCGCTCTCGAGGTTTACTTGGTTGTCATGACAACCTCTCAAAGTTAACAACAGGGTTATTGTTAACTGTTGCTCATCCATTATCCTCTATTTTGTGTGGTAACACCAGTATGGTTGGCAGTCTGTTTTTCACTTTTTAGAAGAAAAAAATAATCAGAATCAAACTACCAGCTACATCAGCAGTCTTTACAGAATGTTGGCAGTCATGAAATGTGTTTTCTAAACTAGGGACACTGTGAGGCCTAAGGGGGTTGACAGTGTCCTTTTTTTTGTAAATATATTTTTTATTGAGTACTTTCAGTTTTACAGTCACAGATTAATTCACGTATCCAGGCATTTTTCTTACTTTAAACAACTAAATAAAAAATTAAAAAATAAAAAAAAATAAATAAAAAATAAATATATCGACATCACTTAATTGACATAACCATCCGAGGGGAAACAGACCATAATTCATTGTTTCTTATTTCTACTACATTCCCTAAACTTCTAGCTAGGGCCCTCCATTGCCTGTTTCCTGCCATGTCTCAAGCCATCCCCCAGTCCAGAACTCCAAAAACAGCCTCCAATCACCCTCCCCCCGACGCTCAGCATGTTTTGCCGTGGGGAGGGGGAAGGCATCATCTGGATTAGTTTCCTACTCAGTTGGGAAACCGAATGTGTAGGGCTTCTTTGGGTTGTGAAATTCAGCTGCCTAGGGGACAAAATCAGGGACCCTGGGCATAATATATAATATCCATCTGTTCCATTTCTCAGAGCATAACTGGGCTCCATCATTTAAAGAGTAGGTAATTCTTTCTGCCCTGTGTATTTCATTAACTATGGTCCTCCAGTTTGCAACTGAGGGTATCTGATTAGTGAGCTAACATTTAGTAATGGCTTTTTTTTGTGACTAATAGTAGGGTTCTCAATAGGGGTCCACTGTATGGGCCTCTTAGTCCCCGAGGCAAAACATGAAACAAGAAGAACTCTCCTGTCCAGGGGATTCCCTTTCCCCACAGTTCCTCCAGCTCCACCCTAAGATCTCCCAAAAATGTCTATAGCTTGGGGCAAGACCAAAACACATGTGTGTGGTTAGCTTTGGTTTCACCACACAGGTGCCAACATGCTGCCAATGCAGTGCCTCCAAAATGTGAGGTGACAACTGGAGTGTGAAAATTTTTTATGAAAAGTTGCCATGAGAATAATCACTAGGTGTGCGAGCTGGTAAGTTTGGAAGATGAGAACCAAATAGCTCCCCAGGCTTTTTGGGTAAGGTGAAGCTCCAATTCAGAGTTCCATTTTTCCAGAATCATATAGGTATTTTCCCCAGTGGTTTCCATTAATGACTTATACAGAGTTGAAATGGCATGTGGGAGCCCACTAGTTCGAAACACCTGCTTTAATAGTGTTATTAGGTGGGGGTGCTCCTCTGGGTTACGCACCTCTGTAGGGAGAGCATCATAATAGTGCCAGAGTTGCAAGAATCTGAAAAAAATCTGATTGCCTCAAATTAAATTCCTGCCGGATATCAGTGAACTCCCTAAACCTAGATCCTTGCAAGAACTGTGTGAGTGTTGTAAGGTGCAGATTCCTTCAGTTACCAAAAGTGTGGTCAGTTCGCCCTGGAGGGAAAGCCTCAAGGAGTCCCAGAGGGCAGAGGAGCACCAAGTATGGGGAAAGCTGCAGGTTTCTGCAAATGGTGTGCCAAGCGCAGGTCTGGTGTATAATCTATGGGTCTGAGGTGCACTGTCTCATGGGGGGGGGTTGATGTAATATTGCTTTCTCCCATTCGGGTAGTGGTGCCATGTCCTCCTCCATCTCCCTCCAGTGTGTCTGGGTGTCAACCAACCCTCGTTGGACTAGAAACTTTATACGTGTGGCCCAGTTGTATAGTTTCAGATTAGATAGAGCCAGCCCTCCCTGTGATTTAGCTAGAGTGAGAATGCTAAGTCTTGTTCGTGGGCGTTTGTCTACCCAGACAAATCTGGAGATGGCTCCATTCCATTTTCGAAATAGTTTCACTGATAAATTAAGGGGTATGTTTTGGAATAGATATAGTGCCCTTGGGAGAATCACCATCCTGATCACCTCAACTCTCTGTACCAGATTCAGGGGTATAAGGCTCCACCTCTCGAGGTCTTGCTGCATTTGTGTAAAGAAGGGTTCATAGTTAAATTGCATAGCATCTTCTGACCTATGGGTAAGGTAGATGCCCAGGTATCTCATCTTATCCAGATTCCATCTGAAGGGATCCCTCCTCCTGAACTCACCAGGGGGTCATAATGGAAGATGAGTGCCTCAGTTTTACTAGTGTTAAGCCGGTAACCTGAGCAGTTTCCATACTCCTCTATGATTTGGAACACCCCTGGAATTGAGTCCGTGGGGCTGGAAAGAAAGAGAAGGACATCATCTACATATAGTGCTATGCGGTGCTCAGCCTCTCCCACACGTATGCCTGTAACCCCCAGGGCCCTTCAGACCGCTTGAGCCAGTGGTTCAATGAAAATGGCAAATAGGCTCGGGAAAAAGGGGCATCCCTGCCTGGTACCCCTGTAGAGGCGGAAGTAGTCAAGTGGTGACTGGAGACATTTACACATGCCTGCGGAGAGGAATACAATGCTTTAATGATGGTTATGAAAAGGGAAGGGAAGCCCATCTTTATCATGGTTGTGAAGAGAAAACGTCATGACACTCTATCAGATGCCTTCTCAGCATCAAGGCTGAGAAAGGCACCCGGGGATTCTCGGGACTGCTTCTCATGTATCAAATGAAGGGCCCCATGGGTGTTATCTGTAGTGGATCTAGCACTAATGAAGCCCGTTTGGTCCAGATCTATCAGGGAAGGCAGGATAACCTCCAACCTTTGAGACAGGATGGATGTAAAGTATTTATAGTCTGCATTAAGAACCAATATCGGTCTATAAGAGCTACACTGGAAGGGGTCCTTGTCTGGTTTTAGGATGAGGGAAATCGTAGCATATGACTAGCTGGGGAGGGGCGTTCCGCTGAGCAACCTCGTTCAGGGCATTCAGTAAGAGGTTGCTTATGGGTTGAATCATACTTTTATAAAATTCTGCCCCATATCCATCTGGTTCTGGGTATTTCTGGGTTTTTGATCTGGCTATGGCTGCACGTAGTTCAGCAGGAGTAAGAGGAGCCAGCAGAGAGAGCCGCTGACCCTCTGTGAGTTTAGGAAAATCAAGTGCAGTTAGGAAGGTGTTAACCTGATTATGGTTTGTCTGGTGTTCTGATGTGTAAAGCTCTTTATAAAATTGGGTGAAGGCTTGGGTGATATCCTTCAGCTTGGTAAGGTGGCCTCCTGTGGTTGGATCCTTTACAATTGCTACTGTGGCCAGTCTGCATTGCCTACGAATTTGATAGGCAAGTAGTTGGGAAGCCCGGAGTCCCACCTCTCCATATTTTTGTCTTAGGAAGGTTAGGGCCATCTCTGTATGCTGAATGCAAAGATAGTCCAAGTCCCTTTTGGTCTGCTTAATCTGTGCTAGTACAAAGGTGTCCCCCTGCTGGTGCAGACACTGCATTAATTGCACAGTCTGCTCCAATTGTGCCTGCCCCTCCTGTCTTTCTTTGGCTAGGGTGGCAGCATGTTTTATCAAATGGCCCCTGAGGACTGCCTTCAGGATGTCCCATCTAATGGTCGAGGGGATGTCAGGGTTTGAATTGTCCCGAATAATTTTTTTAATTTTACCCGGCAGAACATCCCAAAAGGGTTCACTTTTAAGATGAGCTGGATTAAACCTCCATTGGGTGCAGCGTCTCTCTGGTCCCAGGTGCCAGGTAGTGACTACTGGGGCGTGATCTGCATGTGCTATTACACCCATTGTAACATCCACTAGCTTCCCCAAATTCTCCTTTTGTGTATAGCAGTGATCTATATGGGAATAAGTACCATGTACTGCCGAGTAAAATGAATACCCCCTTACCTTAGGATGGAGAGATTGCCACATATTTATCCAACCCATCTCCTGAGTAAACTGCTTAAAATATTTGTGTGGGGCTGGCTGTTTATTACAGCATGGGTTTGTAGTATCCATGGATGGGCTGGGGGCAATGTTAAAATCACCTGCCAAGATCAGGGTCTCTTTGATCATAGCAACCACCTTGTCAAGCAGAAATTGGATTGTGGGAGAGTTTGAGCCAGGGGGTAAATATATATTTGCCAGTGTAACTTCTTGCTCCTGTAGCCACCACTGAACCACAACCAGCCTGCCCTACAGATCCACCCACTTCTTTGTCAGGTGGAAAGGGATTGGCTAGCGATTAGAATGGTCACCAATCTCTTCCATCCCTCACTCCTCATTGCTGAGGAGAAAATCTGAGTGAAGCCCTTCCCATTCAGTTTGGTATGTTCCAGTTGGGTCATATGCATTTCTTGCAGATAGATCACTTCTGCCTTCATTTTTCTAAGTTGTGTGATGATTCTAGCTCTTTTAATGGGCTACCCAAGCCATTCACATTCTGGGAGCAAAACTTTAACTGTTGCCTAGCCATGGTCATTGGTCCTTTCCTGGAGTATTACCAGCCCTCTGGGTAACAAGTACTTAGTTGGAACCTCTGCCTTTTCAGAAGGGAACCTGTGACTGTCTAATAATATTGCAAGGTGTGACTTTTTAAAATACATAATACAAATAACCCTAAATAAAGATCTCTTCACCTCTAGCTCCTTAGGGCATGAACATTTACAACAAAAGAACACAAACAATTCAGTAACCTGTAAAGAACTTGGAGTTGGGGATTCTTCCCCTGTCCGGTGGGTCCCAAAGAATCTTAGGACCAACTGGGCCAACATAACTAAAGTGGACACCCACCAGATTATGATGCTTCCATCGAAGTGGTCATTCATGATGACCTAGATGCGAGCCAATAGCACGCACCAATGCGCCTCCTACGGTATGGGAGGCTGTAGGCACTTTAAAGTGCCTGCAGATTGAGGGTAAAGGAGGGGTTGGAAATGCCACTTATGTCCCTGTTTCTCTCCTATTTAACTCTACAATTGAAGAGAGCAGCCTATTTAAACAATTAGCTGAGATGAGTGACAGTTAGACACTTCTTTATCCATAAGGGGAAAGTAACAGCCTATAGTCCCTGCAGATCACCCCTGAATCCCAAAATGGGGAAAACCTGCAGATGATTGCAGACCTCCCAGGCCTCTGTGCTGAGGGGTCTCTTGCTCGATCTGTAGCTCAAGTCCCTTCATCCAACCCCCCTCCCGGTGAGAGCTGTGATCTGCTGGAGCAACTTTTTTTTTTTTTCAGAGTCCCGTCTCTTCCTTCCATTGCCACTAAAACTAAAAGATAAATGTGTTAATATAAGGCAGTTAACAAAAGCTGTCCCAGTCCAGCATAGAAAAAGTATGGGAAGGCCCCTACCTCAGTGGCTCTATGCCCGACAGATCTTGAGATCTAAAAGAGTTCTGAGTGCGGGACTTGTTCCCTCAGTAAGAAAATTAGCTGAAAGAGGAGAACTGCATTAGTTGAAGTTTCCCAAGGGAGGAGGGGCTAGGCCAGAGTGATTAGCGCTCAGGAGGCCTTGTAAGGTTTCAGGGTATAAAAGTATACATTTAGTTAAAAGCACTGGAAAGATATGAAAGAATTAGTAAGACTGGGACTTATCTGTAAAGCAGGTGTCCGAAAAGTCTGTTCTTGTGGTCTCTTCAGTCTTCCAATATGGGCCAAAAGGCATCACCCAGTCAGTTCAGATTCATTCCCACAGCCAGGTCCCCATTGCTGCCGAAGGTTAGGATCTTAATTACTGTCCTCTTAGTTCTCAACGAGGAGATGCAATGGTCGTTGCCCCCGCGTGACTGTGTGTGTTCATCGGTTGATTCCTAAGCGTATTTGCAAACTGCTGGATCGCTTCCTTTCCCTGGTATCTGCACGAGTCCTTATTGCCCAAGTTCCATACCTTCAGTGAGAGCCTCAAAGATATTGTAACTCTTAGGGTTGTTTGGCCCTGAAGCACCTCTATTTTCCGAGACTTGAGCTCTGTTATTGCCTCCGTAGCAGTTTCGTATGTCTGCGCTCCCTCTGGAAATTGGATCACTAGCTTGGCCAGATAGGGGGTGCAGAATCTGAGTCCCACTGCTTTAAGGGCCCCCATGACTGGTATGTACTGTTTGCTTCTGCTCATTACCTCTGGGGCATAATCGTTTTCCATATACAGCCTATGTGAATTGTAAAGAACTGTATCTTGCTTCCAAGCCGTGTGCAAGACAGTTTCTTTCTCCTGAGACTGTTGAAATCGAGCCAGGACAATGCATGGGTGTGCTCAAGGGGGTGGTTTTGGGCCTAGTGTCCGGTGAGCCCTCTCAAGCTCCAGAGTGAGGGCTTCAGGGATGTTCAGGGTTTCACGCAGTAGCTGTCTGACAAAGGTGAGCATATCTGGTCCTTCTGAACCCTCCGGGATACCAGCAATCCTAATATTATTTCTTCTGTTGTGGATTTCCGTGTCCTCCGCCCTAGCCTGCAGGCCTTGAACCTCCTGATTCAGTTGAAGGATCACTCGCTCTGCACTGTTCACGTGCTTATCTACTTCTGTGGCCTGGACTTCAAACATTTCATTACGCTTTTCTAATTTGGATATGTCCATGCATAGGGCAGTTGCCATGGACCTCATCTCCTTCCTAAAGTCCTTGAGCTCTGTGAGCATCAGGCACACTTACCGCTGAATCGTCATGAGTGGTAGCTACTTGGAATGAGACCTCCCATGCCGCAATGTGGCTGAGGCCACTCCCCGAGTCACCATCTGTTAATCCTCCATCATCTCGCTCAGAATCTGGCTTTGAGTTGCTTCACTCGCCTCTCTTAGGCATTTCTATCAGCGTCCTTGAATTTTCCATCTTTTTTGGCCAAAATCGCTGTAATTAAGAAGGCTTTTTCACTGGGGAGAGTGGAAGCCGACAGAACTAGGCTGCCATTAGGTGAGTGACATCACCAGAAGTCGACAGTGTCCCTTTAAACCCAATACATTTCTATTAATAAGTCCATTGTCCACACAAAGAATAAAAGCTCAAAATCTCAATTTACTTTGGAGAACAAATCAGAAGGCTACTCCATAGAGTGCAGGGTTATATGAGGAATATAACTGATTCCTAGGCACACAAGTACAGTACCTAAAATAGTGATACACTTGTGATCATAAAGATCTCCCACTAGCTTTCCTCAGAATCAAACAAGGCTTCCCAGTTAATGGTGTCAGCAACATACTTGGTGGCTGAATCAGGCAGGACAAAACTTCAGCAGTTTCTCTTCGCCTCTGCTGTCTTCTGCACAAACTTAGTCACTGCTGATCCAAGTTACACGTTATGCAGACTGCCCGAGTGAACCCCCCTTCTCCCCACTGTGGAATGAACTGTCTGCCATGGGGCTCAAACCTCTGCAGGTCACCATGAGGTATCATTTTCCAGCCCACTCTCTCTGCTGACTTAGCTTCTGCTCCCTCTCTGCCACTGGGTACACAATAGTGGATGATCAAAGTGGCCACCCTGGACACACAGCAGAGACATACTTATTTGTGAGCTATTTGCAGAGAGTTATGTCCAGACTCCCCATGCTATCTATCCATTCCCATCCACTCCACCATTAAGTTCTTCTACCAGGCACCTTCTCTCAAAGCGTGGCAAGGCATGCTCTCACCACTGCCATGCAGGAATAGGGAACAGGCTCTCATCACTGCTCATGAACCCTTCTCCCTCAACGGAGCAGCAGAGCATTTCTCAGCAAACTCCTCTGCTTTGGCCAATCTTTCACCCAAAACACCCCACACTGCTTCATGCAACACTGCCATAATGCAAGTAGATGGGGGGGCCTGGGGTGGCAATTCCACACTCTGGCCCTAGACTCCCGGTCCCTCTCCCCAACTAGAATCCACCTTTTTGGTGCCAAACACCCCTTTATATAGCTTCCCTGTCCAACCAGGCTGCCTGTCCACAGGTAGTCTAGAAGGCACTGGGAGTTAACCCTTTGTTCACTAGTAAGCTCCCAGAGGGGGCTTACACAGAGATTAATTAGTTTAACCCATCCATTGGATATAACATTCAGATATGACATGGAAAGAGCCATTACTGTCTCAATGTATACTGACAATGTAAACTACCCCCTCCCTCTCGTGTATAATTTATAATGGTATACTGCTGATGACTTTACAACAAGAGGCTTTGTTTGTACTTTCCAGTTTGGGGGTTCCAGAATTGCGGTTTCCTCTTGCAGGCACTTGGTGTTTCATGGAATCCCTCCAAGCTCAAAAGCCATTGATGCACACCCTTTGAGAAGCTACTCACCCAGGAAACCCACACTTGCCTCCTGACTCCTTGTTTAAATCCCTGAAACTGTCATCCTATTTGCCCTGCAGTGCAGGTGCTCAAACCTTGCTTCACAATACTTCCTGGCTTGCACCAAGAGTGTGGACCCAGTATACAGTGAACCCACTAGATGATCCTCATATGCTACCATTCATGGAAAGCAGCAACATTATTGGGTGACCACTGTTTGGTACCCTCCACCTTGGGGCTATGAAGATATCTGATCTAGTGTAGACAGCATGGTCACTAAGTCTTCCTCAGATAGGATCAGTCAGTCCCCACAGCAGTGAGGATATGTGCCCCATCACTTCCAGATGATATGGGCAGAATGGGGCTCAGAAGGTTTCTGTAACACCACAGAAATGGGACCTGCCACCATCCCAAGCTGAGCAGTCCCCCTTGAACCTCCCAACTACCAAGAAACTGAAAAGTGCCCATTCCACCCCAGATCTGATACCAGGTGCAATGCCAGGACCAGTCCTTGTTCCCACTAAGTGTGGAATGTTTCTGCTCAGAACCCCATTTTATTCCACTATTCTTTTTCTTCTTCCCTCTAGCTAAGGACAGAATTAATGGTGCCAGGGCACCCATTGCTCTGATGGGCACTGCTGTTAACAACCCTGTCCTCTTCCAGGTGGAGGGGGTTGTTGCACAGGCATAGCAACAACACTGCTCAGCAACCAGAAGTTCACAATATACTTTAGAAGGTTTCAATTGCAATGTCCCAATCCTGTATGCTAGCTCACAAGGGGGAACCAAAGCATATAACTTAAAATACAGCCATTTGTAACATCCACTAATGATGAAAAAGCACAGTAGACAGAATGGCAGGCCCATTTATCAATCCCCCTTTTCCTGATTTAAGAATCTCCGCTACTTGTATTGCACTGAAAAATGCTTATGACTGGAAATTCTGCATGGTACAGCACTTATCCTTCCCCAAAGGGAATTAGTTAAGGATTGCACCGAGTCAGCACATTACCCAGTAAACTAGCATTCTACGACCACTAATACAGTGAAAATACTTCAGAGAAGCAGTAAAGGAGCCATGATCGCAAAGAATAATATTAAGTCAGCGTTTTACCTCCTAGTAGTCCTGCTAGTCTAACCAGTCTAACCATGGGATTTCAAACTTTAGGACTTCAAATTTGCAGAGCAGTATCACCATGACAAGGCAATGCCAATGGGCTTCTTCATTTCATGTACCACTTTATAAATATTTAGCAAGGACATCATAAGTACATACATTTCATAGAGTTCATTTCCCATCCTGGCGACTGTTGTAGTATGGGAAGACAGGTTGGTAAACCAATAGGTTCACTTTAGGAAGCACAATATTTATTTTTCTTAATTGAAAAGAAAAGAACAAACAAGCTGCTCATTAAAAATTATGTAACTGCCTCTGACCAAGTGCACATTCTTTTTTTTTTTTCACAAGGTAGATACTGTTTGCAAGAGGCAATTATTATTGGCTGAATATATCTGGCACCAGAGGGTGATGCACTCTTCATTGAACTAGCATATTAGATACATTAGATCACTCCCCTGAAGAAGTAACATCAGATACCAAAACAGTGGGGATCTTCATGTACTAGGGGCCACATGGACACAGAAAAAAAGTGTTTGTGTTTTATATTTGGTGAGCAGTGAGCTTGCTTTTTTGTTATATTTCAATTGCTGTTTTGAGCAAGCTCCCCCAAGTTATGTAACTGTGTTATGGAATTCTGGATTTTCCTGGAATTGCTATTTTCAATTTTTTCTTTTCAATTTAAACGTTTGTCTCCAGGAAGAGCATGTGAGATGAAATAGTTAATTTCTAGATGAGCTTCATCATCAACTGGGGCAACAAGACTGAGATCTTTATTGAAACAGGCTCTAGGAACGAAGTCTCATTTTGATCCACTTGGTTTCACTCTGGCTAACGTTACTAGCTATTTAGAGAAAGTAAATAGAGAAATAGAACATTTATTGGGAGAGAGTGAACTAAAATGTCCAAATTTCAACATAACAAAAGATGAAAAGGATGCCCAGGATAACTTAAGCAAGGACACTATACTGAAGTGAAACCAGCAGACGGGGGAGGGGTAGTGATCTTAGACTATAATGACTGTAGAGGAGAATGTATGAGACAGCTTAATGAAGTAGCAACCTATGAAAAAGTATCAAGAATCCCCTTTCAATCTCTATGACAAATGATAACTGAAGTAGTGACAGAAGCCAGTAACAGAGGTCTTATAGAACAGTGGATAGAAGAGGAACATGTCAAGAAGAAACCCAGAATACCTTTATTTTATTGCCTCCCAAAAATACATAAAAATCTACAAAAACCACCTGGAAGGCCAATAATATATATCTGGCATAGGATCTATAACAGAGCCTCTTTCAATTTTTGTGGACCATTATTGCAAATAACTTGTACCGAAAACATGGTCACATTTAAAAGATGGTAAACATTGAATTCAGATTTTACAGGAATTGAATGAGAAGAAGTGCAGTTTGGATGATTGTCTACTTGTCACATTCAGTGTTAAAAGTTTATATACCAGTATAACACACAATGAGGGCATCACTGCACTTGATCATTTTCTATCACTGAGAGAAAAAAATGGACCAGATAAGAATTTTATCCTAAAATTGACAGAGATAGTCCTTAAGAATAATTATTTTGCATTTAAAGATCAATATTTTTGACAAAAAATAGGGACTGATATGGGAGCCACATTAGTGCCACCATACACCAATTTATATATGGTGTATTTTGAGGAGCAACACATTCAGTTAGATAACAACCAATATAAATCTAATTTTATTTTGTGTAAAAGATTTATTGATGATATTTTGATCATTTGGTGAGGCACAACAGAGGAACTGGAAACATTTTATGAATATTTAAAAACAGCATCAGAAAACCTCTCCTTCACAATGGAAAGTGACAACCAAAGCATAGCCTATTTGGACTTAAAAATAATTAAAGAGGATGGCAGATTGACAACAGACCTCTACAGAAAAGACATTGCAAAAAAACACATTGTCACATGCAAGCAGCTTTCATCCTAAAAATCTTAAAGAAAGCATTCCCTACAACCAAATGCTGAGGGTAAAGAGGGACAGTGGGACGGAGGAGAGAAACAAGAACAACATAATAGAATTAACAAAAAGATTTGAGGCAAGAGGCTATACAACAGAAACTATAAATAAAGCAAAAATTAAAGTTAATCAGAGAGAAAGAGAAGAACTATTAAGAAATGAAAACCCAAATGACAGAACAACAGAAAAATAATGTCTACCCAGTTTTCAGGATATTTTGGGAGGATTAAGAATATAATATTAAAGAACCGGAGCATTCTATAATCAAGTGAAACTGGGTAAAATATTTTTAATAACAGACCTTGGGTGACAGCACGAAAAACTATAACTAAAAGGGATAAAGTAATAAAAACTCAACACTGGACCCCAGCAGAATTAGATACAGCCTGGCTCAGATCAGATATAAAAGGATTTTTTCCATGTGGAAATTGTGTTCATTGTCATAACAGCATAAAAAGTAAACAAATTAAAAGTGCATGGAACAATGTGAAATATGATATAAATGACTTCATAACATGCAGTTCTGACTAGGTTGTGTACTACAAACTCTGCCTCTGTTCCTTGTATTACATTGAACAAACTACAAGACCATTGAAACAGCGAATTACTGAGCATAAAAGTAACATAAGGTGAGAGGATGTGAGATCATCAATAGCAAGGCATTTTCTAGAATATCGGCATCAAATATCTACTTTAAAATTTCTGGGACTGGAAAGAGTGAAGGAACCAATGAGAGGAGGTGATAGGGAAACAGCACTGTTAAGACGTGAAGCATGGTGGATATACATGCTAAGGACTTAACAACAGTCATTATGGACTCAATGAAAATCTAATATGGACAAGTTTTGAATGAAAATACAAAACATTTTTGAAATATTTCAATATATTTTTCTTCCATATAATAACTATTAGAGTGTTGGTCCAAACAACACATTTTACATTGTACAGTAACTGTTTATACACAGCCAGCATGATACTGACCCATTTCCTCCCCCCTCCCTCCATTTTCATAGACATTCAGATTAAGTATATTGTGCCTTTCCCACTCAGTAGATTAAATATACATCTATTCATCCAACAATTCAGACTGTCCAAAATTCTGGCACTCAAATTAGATTCATATTTCTGAGATTCAGTTTTGCCACCTTCCACTCCACCTTTACTTTTTCATTATTCCTAGGAAAACATTGTTAATTTCCTGAGTTCCCTCTCACTATAACTATGTGTATTGTGTCTATGGAGACTGACAGTTTCAGATCCTTTGAAAAGACCTGACTAAAAGTGAAGAAAAGAGAATCACTAGCGGTAAAGTTTAAACTGCAGAGGAAAGGGGGACCTCTGTTTTGACAATGCTGTCATGTGAGGTTTCAATTGACCGGGCCTCCCAGGGTGACGTCATTCGTGATGTAGTCACACTGCAGACATGCTCACCCAGGTGGCCTGGCCCCTTCTTCTAAGCCTCAGGTAGAAGGCATGTTTGTGGAAGAATAGTGTCTGGTGATAAATGGCGCCAGTCTCAGGAGAGAGAGTGTGTTGTATGAGTTAAGTCTGACTGCTCAAAGTGGGTGAGTTTAGAATTCCTGCTCTCTAAAGGAATAAGTTGTTTAAAAATTGAAGCAAGCAGGCAGAGAGAATGTAATGAGCCTGTATTTACTTCCTCTTTTACCTCCCTTAGGTAAGCGGAGAAAATTCACCTTGAAGGTTAGAACCTTTAGCAAGCAACAAGTATAATTGAATTGCCTCATAAAGCAATATGCCAAAGGTAAAAAAAATCTATTTAATAAAATGAAAATTAACAGAAGAAAGATTATTTTAAAAAGAAAAGGATTTTAAGCCAGTTAATAGAAATCCGTTTCTTGATGTATTTGTTACAGATATAAATAAGGCTGTAGAACAACCGAGATCCCCAACCCCCACCCCCATCTACTAAAGATGAAGTGAATAGAACAAGAGAAATTACACATTTGATTAGCAGGTTTGTTCCTCCTGTATATAATATTCTATTATATTACATTTATATTTTTTTATGACGTCAATATAGAGAATATAAAATATGTTTGTATAAGAGAAAAAAATACTAAAACTTTTTTTATTTGGTTTTCAATTTTGCAGCATATTTATTAAATAAGAAGCAACAAACTGTAAAAGCTCTAAATCTGATGAAGGAACCCTGAATTCTGAAATGTTACTATAAAATAATAGAGAAAAGTGAAAGAAGAAAACTAAATTCTGATGATTTACAGCATCATACTGAATGATTTATTTGGGGTTGAGTGACATAGTTCTAGCTGACTTTGCTACAAGTCTGCGGCCAGTTGTTACACTGGAAATATTTAGGAGGGAGAATGGAATACTTATTCCAAGATTTGTAGGAGGGGGAACTGACATTTCTAGGAGGTCTTCCTATAGTTTTCAGAGGAGCAGGAACTCTCATACAGTTTTGTAAGAGGAGAGGGAACTGAGCTCCTGTGGGTTCCTGCCCAATTAACCCCCTGATAGTGGTGGATATAATTAATATGTAGTCATCTAGGTTTGAAACAATTATACAACTAGCATTCCAGTTATTTGCAATACTTACACTGGAACATTATGTTCAGTACAAGACACCTCTCAGAAAAGTAAAATAACATAGTGGATGCATTGTCTTACTTTCAGTTCACCTGCTTTTGGCAGTTGGTTAAGGGTTACCAACAGGCCCCCATATGGATTCCCAAATATCTACAGCAACTTAAGTCAGAAGAGTCTATGAGTTACTTCTAAGTTTGATTCAGACAGGCACATGAAAGAGATATTGGGCCTGATTCTCCGACGTGTTCCACCCGATGCAGGGGACTTGCGTCACGGTGTCTGACGCAAGTCCCGACTTGCGTCAGGCACCCAATTCCAGAAGCCGATGCTGTAGGTCCCCAATGATGCAACTGCTAGACCATCTCCCCGATGGCCTAGCGTTGCATCCATGGGGGCCCCCCCACAATGGTGAAAGCCACCGTAAAGTGTCACAAGTGTCGCAAACTGCGTCAAAGCTTTTGGAACAGCGCATGGTTGCATCCAGGAGCATTGACAAATTTGTGGGTCATGTTGTGGTGGACGCAGGTCTTGCATCAGGCACCCAATTCCAGAAGCCGATGCTGCAGGTCCCTGATGATGCAACTGCTAGACCATCCCCCCGATGGTCTAGCGTTGCATCCATGGGGGGCTCTCCACAATTGGGCAAGCTGCTGTAAAGTGGCACAAGTGTCGCAAACTGCATCAACGCTTCTGGAACAGCATAAGGTTGCATCCAGGAGTGTTGATGCATTTATGGGTCATGTTGTGGTGGATGCAGGTCTTGCATCAGGCACCCAATTCCAGAAGCCAATGCTGCAGGTCCCCGATGATGCAACTGCTAGACCATCCCCTCAATGGTCTAGCGTTGCGTCCATGGGGGGGGGCCCACAATTGGGCAAACTGCCGTAAAGTGGCACAAGTGTTGCAAATGGTGTCAATGCTTTTGGAATAGCGCAAGGTTGCATCCAGAAGCATTGACGCATTTGTGGGTCACATTGCAGAGGATGCAGGTCTTGCATCAAGCACTGCGTCCCCCTTCTAGAATCGGGCCCATCATCTGGAAATGAGCAGTTGTCAGCTTAGTATGTTTTCCTGGTAGAACATTTGTGAAAATAAATCAAATAAATAAACATGACAACCTTCCAAGCCTTCTTAAATTTTAGGCAAGATGTCAACATACCATATAGTACTAAGTCATGGGCCAATATCTGAACTGCAAGTGGCAAAGTATATAGTTTTACCAGCATACAAGGGGCTTCTCCTAGCCAGCTACAGCTTAGGGGCATTTTCTTTTATAGAAAAGTACTGAGCCGCTCCAACGCAGCCAGCACTTTCTTTAAAAAAATGTCGTCTCATAAAGTTTTTTGCCAGACTATGGGCTCTCCACAGGGTCAATAATTGCCACTGCCTCAGCACCAGGAAGTATGTAAATGAATGCATGATCTTTCCCTTGCTAGACTATGGAGACATGGTATACTCTGAAGTCTCCAGCACTGCCTTATCGAAACTCACCTCCCTTTTCAATGCCCTTTGTCGAGTTGTCTTGGCCTGTCATCCCGGAACCCATAATTGTACTATGTATAATGTGCTAGTCTGGGCCTCTCCCTTTGTGAGGTACTACTTCCACATTGCCCTGTTTGGGCCATATATTGAATAAATAAATTACCGGGCTCTTCTAACCCCTCTTATTCCTTATGGCTGGAGGATGACACTATATTCCAAATTCCTCAGTGCAGGCACAATGCAGGTTATGCCTCAATTAGGTATAGACTTGAAAGCATTTGGATGAGGCACCTTCTCACATGAACCCCCCCCTGCTTCCAATATGCTAACACCTATATTAAGAAGTATTTTAAAACTCCTCTGTCATGTCATATAACTGCCCATAAGTTGGCTATTTGTCTTATCATCTGGGGTCTGTTAAGCATTGTAACCTTGACTATGTCTTCTGACTCATCCCCTGCAAAGGAGATGACACAGAAGATGTGTACTAAGCCAAGGTATCCAACCCTACCTCTTGTACGTCTGTGTAAATTAGACTGTTTCTATTCATGTAGTTTTGCTGTGTACTGTCACTGCTACTTGCCTGTCTGGTACACTTGTAAATAGTCTCCCATGTATTCTTATTGCATATATTGCTTCTATCTGCTATGTATATGTTTAACTCTGTATATATAGATCTCTGAATTGTTTGCATACCGTATTCCTGATACTCCTGTACACCTTCCCCCAAGTTGCAACTGGAAACAAAACAGTCTGGAGTCTGTTTGCTTACCTGGTAAAATATGTTTTAAATAAATAAATAAATAAATAAAGCAGAGGGGTGACACTTGTGCCAAGATAGTTACAACTATGAGGAGCTCTATTACCACACAATGATCAGTGCACTCAAAAGTCGACCAATTATTGTTACTCAGTAAAGAAATAATATTGATTGGAAAGGTGCAGCAAGGTAAATAGTGCATAACATATCTGCAATACTTAAAATTGTATTAGAAATGTGCAAGCCAGAAAAAGGCACACATACCAAAAGAAGAGCTCTGCAAGGCACCCCTATGGTGCTTTGAGCTCACTGATCTTCAGCAGGGGTGAAGTCTCTGTTGAGGGTACCTTCATTTAAGTGATCTTTTTAAAGTGGTGCTGTCCTGTTCCTAATAGATATCATTTAACCTACTAAACTCTGGCTGGGGAGAGGAAAAGTAAGGAAGGGAAATAAAAATGAAAGGAGGTTAAAGATAGAATAAAGAGGAAGAGAATGGGGGGATCCAAAATCACACAATCGGTTAGACATATTGTCCATAGTGGAGATGTCCATCAAAAAACGGTCTTTAATGGATCTAAAAATCCCAAAGAGACAAATAGAAATGGTAAGAAAAAGAAAAGGGAGTCAGAGAGAATAGGATAGGAAAGTGGGGGTGGGTGGAGTGGGAAGGCTGAGTAGTACAAGGGGAAGATTAGGGAATTTGTTGGGGAAGATGGGCCAGGGGTGAGAAGTAGACGGAACATACTACCCACATTGGTGCTATCTGGAAAAAAAAACTTATTTTATCTCAGATAGTAAAGGGGGGGGGTAGACCACCAAATGAGGGTTCTTACGCTTAACCTTTAGGCTGCCAACAGAATTAGAATATATATAGGAATTCTGGACTGATATATCAGTCCACGGCACAGCAAGGGTTAAACTGTCAGTTTGACTCATACACATTATATAAATATAATACAAATAACATGCAAGTGCAAACAGTACATAAATATGGGTGAAAGTAAAAGTGAAGAGCTCTGCAAGACGTTAAAAAAGTTTCATTCTTAGCCATTTTTTGTAACTTTTCAATATGATTTTGAGGTTATTTCAAATTGGAAAGGCTTGCAGCACTAACATGTTGACCAAGACTCAGAAAAAAAGCCTTTAAGAAGGCAGAAAAAAACATCAGAGCAGACTAACTGTGCTTGGGCAAAGGATGCTGAATAAATACATAAGGCAAAGCAAACCTGCCCAATGAACACAGCAGCAGTCAGAGACCATGTTTACAGACTTGGACGTCATCCATTGGTAGCTGAACAAAGGAAAAAAACAGCAGAAGTGTTTATATGAGGACACTATGCAAGCTGTGCTAGAAATGAAACAACATCTGCAGCCAGCTCACTAGCAGGACGCAATTGAAATTAACCGTCAGTTTTCCAAAATCAACTACAGCAGTTGTTGGGTCAATGGCAGTGATCAAAGATCTTTCAGATAAATTTAATAAACATGAGGATGAGATTGACCACATTAAATAGGATTTCAATACAGTTAGTGTAATTTCATCTGCAAGCATTCAGGATATAATTGTACTAAATTCAAAAAAGAGAGACTTGAAAACATTTCTTGAAAGGGGAATAAAAAGGCTAAACTTGCGGTTTGATAGGTAGGAGCAACCAGCCACGCC
The DNA here is from genome assembly GCA_016271365.2 of Neoceratodus forsteri. Taxonomy (NCBI): domain Eukaryota; kingdom Metazoa; phylum Chordata; order Ceratodontiformes; family Ceratodontidae; genus Neoceratodus; species Neoceratodus forsteri. The sequence continues at coordinate 770,231,546 of CM057450.1, read as the reverse complement.
AACCCTGTTTCTGGGCTAGTCATAAACCATTTTCCACCAGCCTCATTCAGAAGCACCATCTCTTTGCTGCAGCCAGATACTCTGCCCCTGCCCCCCACCAAACCAGTGGTTGCTACTTTCCTCTTGGTTGTTTTGGGCCTTTCTGTTTGGGTTTTGGGTTTTGCCATCTGCAGCTCTGGGTTAGTCTTTTGTTTGCTTCTCTGGCTGGAGGTTTCTACTTTCTGCTTTTTTACAGAAGCCACTCCTGTTGCTCTGTCCTCATTCAGCTCAGTGCTTACTTGCAATGTGTTTTCAATGTGCCTACTCAATTCTATGTCCTGCCTCTGTTATGCTGCAGTATTTCATGTCTGATTTCACAGTCTATTTTACCTTCTCTTCATATCCAAATCCTTGCTACCTTGTCACTGATTTATCTGCTGTTCATAACCAATACTTGCAAACATTTCACCAGAGTTCCTCTGCATGCTTTGCATTCAGTTACTCCACCTGGCTCCGCTAACAGCTGCAACCACATAACTGAGTAAGTTCAGCCAGTCTTCTCAGTCAGTTTTCAGCATTTTACTCCTGCATTTCTGCTCATGGCTGAATGTTTTCCAGATAATGACCTTTGATATGTGTTTGTATTTTCAGTACCTTGTCATTTAGTTCGTTAAAGTTTCTATCATACCAGTCCTTCTTCAGCCAAACAAATGGTCTGTCAGCTACATCATACTGCTAACAAGCAGTCAGCTTGCCAGCCATCATACTGTTCACAAGCATTTGGATTGTTAGTCTCATCATACTGCTCACCAGTCATTCCATTTCTGTATCATACCATCAGACCCTAGGAATGCATTACTACTGCCCATTATCAATCAAGCTCACTCACTCTCCTTGAAGTCCGCATCCTGAGGATGAGTTCCTTGTCATGGGCAGGGGTGCTTTTCAGGCTGCTTGTCTCATATAGCACCTCCTGGCAGTCCCTCCCATAGAATCAAGAGAAAGTCCACTGCTCAGGGGGAAGCTTCAGCCATGCAGATCCACGGTCAGCAATACTTCTCAGCGTAGTATTAAGGACTTCAGCTGCCCGAGGATAGGGCCCTAAACCCACATGGGTTCCTTTAGCTGAGCAGACCACATTGGCAGCACCTCCAAAACCTATTCTTCCTACGTCTGCCTAAGGTCAGCCTAGTCTCATTCTGTATCCCTTCCTTAAGGTTCCAGTCAAGGTTAGGCCTCCTGATGGTCTCAAGGCTGGGTGCTAGCCTTTCAGAAGTCGCTGTCTCCTTGGTCCACATTTTAGGGGGCCTCCTTTCCTGAAGTACTTTCTCTGGCTTCAAGATCTCCTTGTAGCACTCCCACAATGTTTTCCTGTTAGAGGGACAGAGTGAGAGGTGTCCCTCTGAAGGTTTCCCCTGAGCTGGAATTCAAAATTAGCACAAAGAGCCTAATAATAGTATCCTTGCCAGGAGAGATAGTGGCCGAGGCCATGACTCCCTAGGGATTTCCTCCACCATGGCCTTTAAGTAGTTGTCTAGTACCATTTACTCAGTATTAAAATTTCTGCTGTGAGTTGGGGTTGGACAGTTGCCCATCTTCTCCTACAATCTAGCTATTCCCTCTTTCTTCAGGAAGTCACGCCTCAGTTTGCTATCACTCATCAGCTATTAGCTGTCTTTGTCAGGCCCTGAGTTTTCCACAATTCTGTGGCTGACTGCAGAATTATCTGCGGAATCCTCTGCCGACCGCGGAATTCTGCTGACTGCAGAAATCAATGCTGACTGTGGCATTCTCCACTGCTTCTCCCCCCCACCATCACTGTGGCTCAGACTGATAGTTACTTTCACTTTTGGCCCCCTTTCTGACCTCAGCATTCAGTCAAAACAATGCTGTAACAGCCACTTTGCCACCAGCCGCCCACCTTCCCCCGCTCACTTTGTTCCTCACTGTACTCCGGGAAGCATATGTACTAAATGAACTTACCGTGCATAAGTCAGAGATACACTGATTAGGGGAAGAAGCAATAGAACGGCAAACTCAGAGACAGTCTTGTGGCTTTCAGATAGTTGCTTTCATAAATAACTCCAGGATGTAGATGTTACAGTCACAATGCACAATGTGCAATGCAAGTAGCTGCTCCAGCTCCTATGAGATTGCTAACTGATTGGCATTTTTTCTATACTGTTCTGTCCCATCCAGATTACTCTAATGCCACCCCCCATAAATATGCATCCCATCCCAAATGAACACTGTCAGTTTAAACATCAAAAGCCAATCACACAAAATATAAAGAGATACCATGCAATGTTGGGACTCAGGAAAAGAATCAGGGGTGGGTGGCGTGAGAGTAAATCGGACTATAGTAGTAGGAGACCTGCCTGCTGGATGAACTACCTGCAAGGTGCACTGACAGTAACTGACTTATAATTTTGTATGTATACCTACACCCGGAGTACAGTGCTCCACTGTCTGCCAGGAGTTATGGTCAGAAGAGCTAGGCAGGACCACAGCAGTTGTTTGCAGAGGTAGAGCTCCCTGATTGGTTTTGAAGGCCTTTCCCATCCTTCTTCCCCTTTGGGTTAGCATCCTGTTCCAGTCACTGTCTGATGCTTTATATGATTATTTGTTGTATTTTTTAATTGTTCTTTATTTTAAATTGCTTGTATTTCACACTGCATTTATCTCCACCCCTATTGCTTAAATATATAAAGTATAGGATATGTAGTGAGGACCTGTGTGATAAACATTTATCTATACAACTTCTGTTTGACCTCAGGTAACATCATGAGTGCTGTAAACTGCATCAAGGGAGATAAATTACTTATCTCACAATGTAACCTCTGTGTATTTTATTTATGCAATAGGCTAGGACCTTATGCAATAGATTATTATTTATAAAAGTTTGCATGTCTGTCTTGCGAGCCAGTGATTTTGTGTGTTCCCCGATCCCAGTTACAACAGCTTTTGCAAAGTATGCACTGTCCAATGAGCCGACACCGTGACATGGCAGTTCATTGATGCTGCAGAATTTACAAACTACTGCCGCAGCAGTTCTGTGACAAATGGTAACTCTGCCGCAGAATTTGGTCCCAATGTGCCACAGGAAAAATTACTCTCCTGAGTTTCAGCTTCTTTAGTGAAAGGAAACACATTTCTGTAGCATGTCTAGGGGATGGGGTACAACCCTCCTCAAGAGGATTCCATTGCCTTCCTGGTACCCCCAACAGGGTGGTAGTCCCTCTAGGGACAGAGAATGCAAATTAACAAAGTAACTAAAAGTGTCAGTCACCAGCCAGTCATACAACTAGCCTTCAGCTACCAGCTAGTTGCACGAGCATTGCTCCACATTGTGGCTGCGTGCGCCCATTAAATGAAAGATTAGTTAGAGTACCCTATAATGATGCATCAGATTCAATTAAAATGTTTGTAATCAAACTGTTTAAAGTGGTGCCCAGTTTTAATTCTGCAAAAGTTGTTGAGCGGGTAGTTGTACCAGGTAAAGGTTTGAATGCTTCTCAGCTGGCAAACTCTGCTTCTAATTCCACTTGGAATGGTCCATAAAAACAATTAAAAGGCTTCCCTGGGGTTCAATAGTGAAGCTGGCTGAACTCTGCCCCTCAGCATTACAGGAATTTGAGGGTGAGCTGGCACCTGCCAAAGGTATAGTATTTCCAGGAAACGCCACAATAAGGGACGGGGTTTGAGCCTACACGCTAGCCAAGCGTTGTTCTCCTATTTTGTGTGTAAATTTTGTGATGGACTTTTGATTCTGACAGTGCTTTCTTGTGAATTGAGAACTCCTTTTTTAAACTTGACATTTGTGATGAATAAAACAGTTTATTTGCACTGAACTGAATTAGGTTGTATTCCATACCTTTTTACTGGGAGAAAAGTGTACTAACACTGTACCTTTAGCAGGTGCCGGCTCACCTATAAACTCTGATTAAATTTAGCCTCGTGCTCTGCCAATCCCGGTTGCAGTCATGCTCTGCGAATTTCCCTCAGTACTATAAAGCTTCCCAGTATGCAGCCCTTCCTGCCTCAGCTGCTTTGCGTGGTTGTTGCTGCCTGCCTTGTTGTGCTTTTGGCTCTCAGTCATTTCTCTACTTGCTTTTTCTAACTGCTTCCCTCTCAGCATCTGTTTGTTTTCTGCTCCAAGGTTTTGTTTTTCCTGCCTCCCTGCAACCCCTGTTTGGCTCACTTGCTTCTCCCATCAGCCCCTGCTGTTTGTTGTTGTTATTACCCTCTCCCCTTTGTCTGCCTTCAACCGTTCCCATTCTGCCTGTACTTTTTTATTTATTTTTGTTTATTTATTGTTGAGATCAGTTTTACAACCTTTGAGTCAAAGACTCGTTTACAAAGGTACCTCGTCAAAAAAGGGGGGGGGAGACAACAATAGAGTGAGGTTAGGACAGGGATGACGAACAGGTTAGATACATAAAATATACATTTGGAGAGTGCAGACAGCGAAGCTGTACTGGAGCAAACTTGTGTAAGGTACTAACATTGGTAAAACAACAGGAGATACATTATTCAATTTAACAACATGTCACCTCATGGCCACCGTGCTTTCTCTACTTCTCTCCTCCCAGTACAGCCTTTTGTTCAGTTTGTCACTGCCAATGTGCAGCTTTCCTTGCTGGCCATCTCTGCAACATTCCAGTCCATCAGCTGCTCATCAGCAGTTCCCGATGCTTGCCTTTCTGCTCTGCCTCACTTTCTCCTTGCCATCCCATAGCTGCCCTTCTCCTGAGTTTACTTTTCTGCTTCACCACCTCATGGCCACCGTGCTTTCTCTACTTCTGGGGTCTCTCTGTACTTCTCTCTTCCTTTCTGCTCAGCACTGCCTTCAGTTATTTAAAGAGATAGTCCCATTTTTTTCCTCTTTTCAATTGAACTAGCTTTTTGCTGCTTCTGCTCCCAGCATCACTGTTGCCCAAGCACAGGTTCCTTTGCTGCCAGCCATTCAGCTCATCCACATTATGTTTTCAAACCCCTCCACAACATGCTTGTCCAGATGCTAATGACTTGAGATGATTCTCTGGGTGAGCCCCCACTGCATGGTGGGTTCTAAGGTGGCTGGACCCTGGCAGACCTAAATTTATTCCTGCTCTGTAGGTTTCTTGCTTGTAGGTGCTGCAGGTCCCCCTTGATCCCACATCAGTGGTACTGATACCAGTACCAGTCTTCAGCTGCTCTCTAAACCAGAGCCCTTCCCAAGAGCCACGCTTAGGACTCCAGGGACCTTCCACTCTATTGGAGCTTAAGATCTGTGCTCTGCAGTACTGCTGTAGTTATATCAGGTCATCTTTACCTCTCTTTCAGACTCTCTATGCCAGCATAGCTGCATCTGAGTCTTTCCTCCTCAGCAACCTTCCAGTGCAGAAGAAGAAGAAATGAGTTTAGTCACTTTTGCCCAAGTAGACACCCCCATTACAAGACATCAGAAGGTGACTTGAAAGACATATGGTACCATGTGAGAGTGGACTGTCCCTAAACTGATGTCAGCTCTCCTTACCATGGGTGTTCCATTCTCTGCCTCTGCCAAAAAACAGGAACTCTTCAACCTTTATGTAACTATCAGTACTTCTCCTCCTCCAACAAACATGGCTCCAGACCCACTTATCCCAGTCACTGAGTTTCAAGCTCTCAAGGACTTCATGTTGCAGATGCATCAGGATGTGCTAGAGTAGGTGAACTCTTCTTCTTTGCTCCAGACTAAAACTGCAGCAATTGAAGCTCATCTTCCTCCTGATCCATGTCTCCCTAGGCTGTTCTGCCTGTCCAAACTGCCGAGTGGTATCAGCCAGCCTCCTGTACCCAATCTGACTAGAACCGCTACCTCTATCAGCTCCATCTCTGCCTACTCCCATACAACTTCCAACAATTCTTTCTACTCCAAATGCAGGTCCCTTGGGTCTTTCTCCACTGTTACTCTATCTGTATTACATGCCGCCACTCTCCCTGGTATATCCCTAGTTGCAAAGACTCCTGATTCCATTCCTGCATCCATCTGGCCACAGTACCTTGTTTCTTCATATTTGAAGAAGGACATAATTGATGGGAAAGATGTGAACTTCGTCACCCTCCTTATTTCTTCCCACAAAATAGAAAACATAAAAATAGTTGAGAACAACATTATGTTCTGTGGAGAGATCGTAGAAGTTCTCAAGGCAAAAGACCCTAGACTGGCAAAGAAACTGACTGTACAGTAGCTAAATTTGTCACATCATTCAGTGCATACTGAGACATACTCTGCTCTGCCTTTCTTTCCAGGCATGAGGAACTAGACACCTATCTCTCAATCATAGTCAACTTGCCTATTCACAACCATGGCACTTTGTTTTATGACTGCCACAAGTCCTTTTCTTCAAAGGCATCAGTCACACTCTTCCATTTCAACATTCATATCAGCTTGGCTTCCATGGATAATGAACTGTTTTGTCACCATTTTGCCTGCCAATGAGCCATTACATGCTAACTCTGTGGCTCATTTTCCCACTACATTTCCATATGTCTGCTAACAATCCAGGACTCGGCCACACTGTCATGTCCACCCACCTCTTCCTCCATGTCATGGGCCTTTTCTATGTCCCCAAGCATCTGACAGATCTCCAAGGCCATCCAGTCATGTTCTCAGTGGGAAGGGTCTTCTGCAATAACTTCACAAATCTGGCTGCAACAAACCCACATATTGCTTCCTCCATATACTGTATGTAGCCACTGAGGTGACACCATGCCGAAACAGTTTACCATAGGAAATCCCATTCTGATCCCTCTTCTGCACCCAAATGACTAGCACAGCATCCTTTTATCCCATTAATATGACCCTCCTTTAGTGTCTGTTATCGGACTATCTCTTTCCTTCCAAGGTTGACTTCCTAACTACTAGTCTAGCAAACAGCTTCCATACTGGTATCCTTGTATCTCCTACTGTGCCCTTCCTGTCCAAAAATTTTTAATCTGCTCTCCTTAATCCTGAAGCTATGGATGTCCTCCTACAAAAGGAATAAGACAAAGGATTCATCAAAGGCCCTATCGTTCAACCACCATTTCCAATATATCGAATCAGTCCCATCAATATAGCTGTTCGGAAATACACAGTGAAAAAAGACAAATCATGCATATTTTTCTCCCATACCAAGTCTCAGTTCTCTCATACCCTCAGAGCAGTTTTCTTTAGACTATGTCAGGACTGATGATGCTATTTGATTCATTAAACGTGTGACTCAAGGGATTTCACTGGCAAAAGGCGACATTTTGGATGCCTTCAAATTGCTTCCTATTCATCCCTCACTCTGGCATCTGATGGGCACAAGTTGAAAAGGGGTCTATTACTTTGCTGTCCACTAACATTTGGTTGCAAGAACAACCTGGAGCTTTTTGACTTATTTTCTGATTCTCTCTGCTGGATTCTGCTAAACAAATACAATCAGTTTTGTTCTACACATCTTGGACGACTTTCTCCTAGTCTATTCTCCTACTTCCCCTCCTGCAGATGGAATATCTTTCCTTGAGGAGCTCTTCACTGCACTTAACATCCTCCTGGCCTCCAATAAAACCATTGTCTCTGTCACAATGCTGGAGTTTCTAGACATTGAACTGGATTCACTGTTGATGAAAGCAAGTCTACCACAAGACAAATTAGCATGCATCAATGCCTTCGTTTTTTTCCTTCTCATCCAAATCCTCTTGTACCAAGCATGAACTACTGTTTCTCCTGGAATACCTTGTGCATCATTCCCCAAGGCAGATCCTTTATTTCATACTTGCTTGCAATTGCTTCTTCTGTGACTTCTCTGGACCACATCACCATCACAGCCTCAGCAAAATCTGGCCTTGCCACATGGTCTTACTTCTTTAAAGCAGTGGAATGGCAACTCTCTGTTTTTTTCCCAAGACCCTGCCCCACACTTCCCTAACAGTTATGAACTTCCAATGGAAATTGATTTGGGTTTCCCTAAAACACCACTTCTCTTGCTGTGTTTATATTCCTGGAGTCAGCAATGTAGCAGCTGACAGTCTGTTTCATTTCACTTTTCAGAAGTTCTGGCTAATCTGCCCATCAGTGGATCCTCACATAACCACCATCCTGCAGACCAATGACTTAATAATGACTTACCCTTCTACATCTCCCAGGCTCTTTCTGTTATCCAGCATACTCTTGCACCATCGACCTAACAAGCATACCAAATAACTTGGTCCATATACAGCTCCTTCTGTGCTCAACAAACATGTGACCCCTTAAGCCTGATATTCAGCAAGTCCAGACCTTCCCCTCCTTCTGCAACCATTTCAAGCAGCTATCAGTCTCCTCTATCAAACAGTACATTGCAGGTATTCTGTTCCAGCTCCCATTACCTGTACCAAACAGTCCATCATTTCTCTCCAATTTGCCCATTAAGCTGTTCTTGCATAGTCTCAAGAAAAGCATTTTCCACAAAACCAAACAGAAAGCAACCAATTTACATAACTTCACTGCAGAAGCTCCTTACCTTAGTCCACTCTGGTTTTTCTTCCCTTGTCATGGACTTAATGCTGCAAGCTGCCATAACATTGGCTTTTTATGAATTCCAGTACCTTGGCAAATTCACCACTGCCTCACCAACATTTTAACCTCAGCAACATCATGCAAAGGCTAGCCTATAGAAATCTGCAGATGCTGAGCTAGCCTTGCTTGTACAGCAGAAAGCAGCTAACTAAAAGAAGCTACATTTTCTTCTTAATTTAAAACGTATATCTCAGCAGGAGTCAGTATCTGTTAAGATTAAGTAGACAGATAACTTTATGAGAAGTAGAAGGGGACTTATTTAGGGTTAAAAAAAGAAAGAAAAGAAAGAAGGTCAGTGTGTATTCTGTGCAGTGAAGGGTACATAGATACATAGATACATAGACAGTGTTGGCAGATAAGGGCCTATGGCCCACCCAGTCTGCCCATTTGAGCTTGTAAGTTCAGTTTATGTTTTCCTAGAAGTCTGTTGCCCCTTACCCCTGACCTTCAGAATTCATTTATGTCTATCCCATGCATTCTTAAATCCCGTGATTGTTTCAGCCCCCACCACGTCCTCTGGCAGGGTGTTCCACTTGTCTACCACCCGTTCTGTGAAGAAATTCTTCCTCATGTTTCCTCTGAATCGTCGTCCCCCTCCAACTTCATCCCATGCCCTCTAGTCCAGGAACATATTTTTCACTTAAAAATAGTGTATTCCTGCACTCTGTTCCTCCCTGTAAGATACTTGTATGTCTCTATCATATCCCCTCTCTCCCTCCTCTCCTCCAAGGAGTACATGTTCAGTTCCTTCAACCTGTCTTCACAGGACTTGTGATGCAATCCATGCACCATCTTTGTTGCCCTCCTCTGAACCTTCTCTACCCTGTCTATGTCCTTACGTGAGGTATGGTCTCAGAACTGTACACTGTACTCCAGGTGGGGCCTCACTAGTGTCTTGTATAGTGGAATTATGACCTCCCTTTTCTTGCTGGTGATGCCCCTGCCTATGCACCCAGCATCCTATTTGCTTTACCTGCTGCCTTGTGCACTGTTTTCCTACCTTGAGGTCATCAGAGATGATAACCCCAAAGATCCCTTTCCTGCTTTGTGCATGCTATATCCTCACCCCTACTGATATATATTGTGCCGAGGTTTTGTGCCCCATATGCATTATCTTGCACTTCTTTGCATAGAATTTCAACTGCCAAACCCTGACCATTCTTCAAGTTTCTGCAGGTCCCTTCTCATTCTGTCTACACCCTCTGGTGTGTCTACTCTGTTACAGAGCTTTGTGTCATCAGTGAATAGTGAAATTCTGCCTTCTAGGTCCCTGCATGTCACTGATGAAGATGTTGAATAGGACCGTCCCAGCACTGATCCCTGTGGTACCCCACTGGTCACTCTTCCCTCTGTGGAGTGACGGCCATTTACCACCACCCTCTGTGTCCTGTCACCTAGCCAGTTACCTACCCACCACACTACTGTCCCGCCCACACCCATATTCCCCAGTTTGTGTAATAGTCTTCTATGTGGCACAGTGTCAAAGGCCTTGCTGAAGTCCAGATAGGCCATGTCCACTGCCCTCCCCTGATCCACCTCCCTAGTCACCCAGTCAAAAAATTAAACGAGGTTGGTCTGACACGACCTCCCCCTGGAGAAACCATGCTGCCTTGGGTCCTGTAGTCCATTGACAACCAGATGTTCCACCAATCTCTCCTTCAGTAGTGCTTCCATGATCTTCCCCACTACCGAGGTGAGGCTGACTGGTCTGTAGTTCCCTGCTTCCTCTTTGTTCCCACTTTTGTATAAGGGGACTACATTTGCTGTCCTTCAGTCTTTGGGTACCTCCCCTGTTTCCAGTGATCGGCTAAACAGGATAGTTAGAGGTTCAGCCACCACCTCTCTTAGTTCTTTAAGGACCCTGGGGTGCACCCCATCTGGCCCCATTGCTTTATCAACTCTTATTACTTCCAGTTCCTTCAGGACCCTTTCTCATGTAAAGGGACTTGTGTCCATTTCTTCACCATTCTCACCCCTTGTACTCCCTTCAGACCCATTACCCTCCTCTTCCTCAGTAAAGACTGAGCAGAAATACCTGTTCAATATGTCAGCTTTACTGTTGTCATCCTCCACGCAGCCCCCATCCTCCCCATTCAGTCTCACTATCCCTCCCTTTGCCTTTTTTTTCACTTATGTACCTGTAAAAGATTTTGTCCCCTCTACCCACTGATTTTGCAATGTATTCTTCTGTCTGAGCTTTGGCTTCCCTTACTGACCTCCCTGCCTCCCTTTGCTTCTCCTGGTACTTCTCCCTATCCCTTCTGCTTGTGTCTTTTTGTATTGCCTGATGCAATCTTTTGGCTTTCACTTTCTTTGCTACCTCTTTGGAAAACCATAATGTCTGCCTCTTCCTTTTCCTCTTGCTAACCTGCTAATGCATAATTCTGTTGTTCTTGTAATCCCATTTTAAATACTGCCCACTGTTCCTCAACCCCTGATTCCTATCCCTTTCCCTTAATGCCTCTTTCAAGTATCTCCCATTTTCCCAAAGTCTGCCCCCTAAAATCCAGGATATGTGTTACTGTGTGGTTTGGTTCTGCTCTTTCTGTGATTTCAAACCAGAATGACTGGTGGTCACTGTTCCCAGGTGCTCCCCATTGTTACCCCCATCACACGTCCCTGTTTGTGAGCACAAGGTCCAGTATTGCCTTCTGCTGAGTTGGTTCCATGACCAGTTGTGAGGAAGGCACTCTGAAGGAGTCCAGGATAAATCTGCTCTAGTTGATGCTACTGCTGGGATGCTCCAGTCCACATCTGGAATATTGAAGTCTCCAACCAGTACTACCTCACCCTTGTCTGCCATCCTTTGGATGGCTAGCATCAGCTCCCTATCTGTTTCTTCCTCCTGGGTTGGTGGCCTATAGACCACACCTGTGCGGATGGCTGTCCCTATTTTCCTTTCCAGCTTAACCCACAGTACCTCTCCTCCATTTTGTTCCTCCTGGATCTCTGTGGCCCTTATGTCATTTTTCACATACAGTGCCACTCCTGCTCCCTTCCTGCCTGCTCTGTCTCTTCTGAATATGTTGTAGCCAGGTATGGCCATCTCCCAGTCATGGTTATCATTACACCAGGTTTCAGTGATGGCCACAATGTCCAGGTCTGACTGCACCCTGACAGCTTCCAGATCTTCCGTCTTGTTGCTAAGGCTCCTGGCATTTGCACACATGGCTTTCCATGATTTGACCTCCGTAGACTGTTTCGCTGTTCTACTCCAGCCCCTTCCTTGGTTGTCCTTTATCCCTGGTTCTCCTTGCTGTCTGCCCTTCTGCTGAATTTTGCCCTTTTTCTGCCTATCCACCTCTTGGGTGGTAATCTCCATCTTTTGCACACTGCTTTGTAGAGATAGCCACTCCTCTGGTTCACTGGTTCCACTGCTAGCTGTGGGGGTGAGCAAGTAGGTACCCTCCTTGCTGGCCTGCCACCCCCTTTGCTAGTTTAAATGCTTGTCAATGTAGCATTTAAACTTATCATTGAGCGCTTGGATTCCCCTCCAGGATGGATGCAGGCCATCAGGCTTGAACAGACCTCCATCCCTCCAGGTGGGTCTCCAGTCACCAATGAATCCAAACCCTTCCTCACGGCACCAGTTCTTCAACCATGAGTTAAAGTTCCTGTTGCATGCAGTCCTATGCTCTCCCTTGCCTCTCGCAGGTAGTACTTCTGAGAAAGTGACAGAAGTAGCTACTTGCTTGAGACCCTTCCCCAATTTCCTAAACTCTTCCTGAACTTCCTTTGGCTCCCCATTTTCCAGGTCATTAGTACCTAGGTGGATAATGACATCCAGCTCACCCTCCCATCTTGCCTTCCCAGTGATCCCCAGAATCTTCCTTCCATCCCTCCATGCCGTGGCACCTGGTAGGCACCTCACCTCTCTGTCCTCCCCCTCCTGTGTTCCTAGGTGGATCCCTCTTATGATGGAGTCCCCCACCAGGATTCACTTCCTCCTCCTCCTCTGGGGTCCACTGCTTTCCCTGCTGAGGTCACCTCCTTGGCTAACCTCCACATCCTTTCCTTCCACTTCTCTCGGTACTGTATCAGCTGACTTTGCTAAACCAGTAGGAGGAAAGAGAGCTTACCTAGGGGTGTGGTTTAGACACTATAAAAGCAGGTGAGTCAAATTACAACTTCCTGTTGCTAGCCTTTTTTCTTACTAATTGCCCTCCACCCACCCACCCAAAGCCGGTTCTACTTTTATTGCCTCTGGATTTGACTGTCAACAGGAACTTCCTGTTTGGCAGTAGGAAGAAAGGATCACAGAAACATTGGTTTGTCAACCTAAGTAGAAAAGTAGCTCACACTCCTCCCCCCAGCTGCTGGTGGTCTGATATTGAGCAAGGAAGAAGGAGGCTACTGAAGAAGATGGAAGTTGCTGTCCCAGAACAGGAAGGGTGAGAGTTGTAGGAGGAGGAGAATAAGCATCCAGAGAAACAGTAGAGGGACACAAAATAAGACATGATAGGGTGGTGCAGTGCAATGGCTGTGGGGCAGTGTTCGGGAGACATTCTGGAGGCTGCGATGCTAGCATATTTGCAGGCACCTCTCTGGTCTGAGAGAGGAGGTTGCCCATCTCCAGGCTGACCTGGCTAGGATTCGTGAAACCTCCTCCCCCACCCAGGGACCACCAGGGCCAATGCCACTACCTCAGAGGTTGCCAAGAAAGAGAGGCTGGACCAGGGTGGGCTCAAGGAGGTAGAGGGTGGTGGAACAGAGTTGCATCCCTCCAGATGTACCTCTCCACAATTCATTTGCTCTTCTGGTGGATAGTGGTTCCTCTATGGAGGCACCTGCAGTGGAGACCAAGGAGGATGCTGGGAACCTTCACAAAGGAGACCCAAAGGAGGGTGGCATGGGACCCCACAGGGGAAGGAAACAACTCCTGGTGGGGGACTCAATCATTAGGGGTAGAAATGGGGAGGAAGGGAGAGGGAGGTATGCCTTCCTGGTGCCACACGGCTTGAGGACAGGAAGTGAATCCTCAGGATCGTGGGAGGAGCTGCACGAGGGAGGGAGCTGGATGTCATTGTCCACCTAGGGACAAATGACCTGGCTAGGAATGGGATCAGAGCAGTGCAAGAGGAGTTTGTAGAGTTGGGAAGGGCGCCTTGACAAGTAGTGCATAGTAACCTTCTCGGAGGTGCTGCCTGTCTATGGCAAGAGGAGATGCTAGGGCACTTCTCACCAGGAATTCAATGAGTGGTTGAAAAACTGGTGTGGAGCTCAAGGTTTTGGCTTCATTGGGACTGGAGCCACCTGGAGGATTCAGACCTATACTAGTGCGATGGTCTGCATCTGTCCAGGGGGAACCAGGATCCTAGATGAGAGGTTTAAATGCTTCATTGCGGCGCTTAACCAGCCAAGGGGGAGTCACTGAAGAAGCAGGAAATCTGAGCCTTCCCCACAAAACATGGTGATTAGTGAGGTAAACACCAAGGTACAGAAGTTATTAGGAGCAGAACAGATTTAAATGTAAAAAAAAGGCAAAGGCAGTAAGGACAGAAATGGGGCTAAAAGGGGTAAGGCTATCAAAATGTGGAGGGTGATGAGTACCAATGCCCATAGTCTGTGTAACAAGCTCCGTGAACTAGTGGCCTTGATGGAAGAGGGTTGTCTGGATATTGTGTTAGTCACAGAAACATGGTACACGGAGAACCATGACTGGAATGTCAACATACCAGGATACACAATCTACAGGAGGGACAGGGAGGGTAAAAGAGGAGGAGGAGTAGTTCTCTGTGTAAAGGAAGGGATCAAAGCAACAGAACTAGAGTAAACAGGGAGCAGATGAGGTACTTTGGGTCACCCTGAGACAAGAAATGGCACTACAATCTGCATGGGGTTGTATACAGACCCCATCTCAGGGAGGGAATGGACAAGGAAATAATAGAAGGCTTTCTTAGAATGGCAGAAAAAGGAGATATTGTTGATGGGGACCTGAATATGCTGGATGTTAACTGGAGCACCTCTGCTGCAGGCACATCCAAAGAGCAGGGTCATTCTTGATGCCCTACAGGGGCATGCCTCAGACAGCTAGTATCAGAACCCACTCAGGAGGGAGCAATCTTAGACCTGGTACTTTCAAATGGGGATGGAGAAAGAATCTCAGATTTAGAAGTGGGTAGCCATCTGGGAACAAGCGACCACCAAACAGTGTGGTTCATGATAAACACAGCCATACAATCAAGCCATACAAAAAGCAAGAGTACTAGACTTTAGGAGGGCTGACTTTGGGAAAATGAGAGAGTGCCTCAGAAAAGCACTAGCAAACAGGCAAGAAGGAGGGTGGAGGAACAATGGGGAGTGATCAAAACAGCCATCACAGAGGCAACAAGCCTTTATGTGTAAAGCAAATCAATAAAACACAAATGAAGGAAAAATGCTATGGTTCACAAAAGAGGTGGCAGGGAAGGTTAAGGAGAAAAGGACAGCATTCAGGAAATATAAGGAAACACAGAAGGAGCAGGACAGAGAACTTTATCAGTTAAAGCAGAAAGAGGCTGGGAAGGCAGTCAGAATAGCAAAGGCCCAAACCGAGGAAAGGATAGCCAATTCTGTTAAGAAGGGGGATAAGACGTTTTATAGGTACATTAGGGAGCGAAGAAAGACCAAAGGAGGGATACTGAAGCTTAATAAAGGGGAGGGATCATGGGTAGAGGGTGACAGTGAAAAAGCAGGGATACTGAACGAATATTTCTGCTCAGTATTCACAAAGGAAGAGTAGTGGGAGTTACCTAAACCAAACAAGAGAAACACTCTGAAGACGGGGGTCGATACCAGTCCATTTACAGAAGAAAGGGTTCTGATAGAACTAATAAAATTAAAGGTGGACAAAGCAATGAGGCCTGATTGGATTCACCCAAGAATTCTAAAAGTACTAAGGGTAGAACTAGTGACATCGCTGACTACCTCTTTAACAAATCATGGGAGGATGGGGTGGTACCCGAGGACTGGAGGAGGGCAGATGTGATTCTCTTCACAAAAGTGGGAGCAGGACAGAGGCAGGAAACTACAGACCAGTTAGTTTGACCTCAGTGGTAGGGAAAATGATGGAATCACTCTGAAGGAAAGAACTGTTGAGTACCTAGAGGCCAGTGGGGCACAGGACCCAAGGCAACATGGATTCACAATGGAAGGTCATGTCAGAGGAATCTAATAGATTTCTTTGACTGGGTGACCAAAGTAGTAGACAAGGGAGGGGCTGTGGACATGGCCTACCTAGATTTTAGCAAGGCATTTGATACAGTCCACACGCAAAAGATTAATACACAAGATAGCCAGCCTTGGAATGGGTCCCAAGGTGGTAACCTGGATAAAAAATTGGCTAGACAACAGGATGCAAAGGGTAGTAGTAAATGGAGTAAACAGTGAAGAAAGGAGGGTTACTAGCAGGGTACCTCAGGGTTCAGTACTGGGACCGGTCCTTTTTAATGTCTTTATAAGTGACATTGCCGAGGAACTGGAAGGAAACATATGTCTCTTTGCAGATGACACAAAGATCTGCAACAGGGTTGATACACAAGATGGAATGGAAAGGATGAGAAGGGACTTGGCAAGGTTGGAGGAATGGTCAAATGTATGGCAGCTCAGATTCAGTGCAAAGAAGTGCAAGGTAATGCACATGGGAAACAAAAACCCAGGGGAAGTGTACACAATGGGGGGTGAGATACTGACAACAGTAAAAATAGAAAGGGACCTGGGGGTAATTATATCAGATGACCTTAAGGTGGGCAAGCAATGTGAGAAGGCAGTAAGGAAGGCTGGGGGGATACTGGGATACATAGGAAGAGGCATCAATAGTAGAAAACAGGAAGTTGTTCTCCCTCTGTACAGACAGTTAGTGAGACCCCATCTGGAGTACTGTGTACAGTTCTTGCGACCCCATCTCCGCAAAGACATAGACAGAGTGAAGGCTGTCCATAGGAGGGCAACCAAAATGGTGCATGGTCTGCACCAGAAGACATACGAAGAAAGACTAAAGGAGCTTAATATGTATACTCTTGAGGAAAGAAGGGAGAGATGGGACATGATAGAAACTTTCAAGTACCTCAAGGGAATTAACAAAGTCCAAGAGGGTAGCATCTTCCAGAAAAAGAGATGTGCAAGAACAAGGGGGCACAATTTGAAGATAGAGGGGGGACGGATCATGGGTAATGTGAGGAAGTATTTTTTTCACCGAGAGGGTTGTGGATGCCTGGAACAGCCTCCCTGAGGAGGTTGTGGAGTCAAGAACAGTGGGGGACTTCAAGAATGCATGGGACAGGCATAAGGCAGTCCTAGGGGCGGGTAAGAGGAAGTAAGCTGTCGGTTAACTAGGATCTGCAGCTTATCTGTTAGGCAGGAAAATGGGCAGACTAGGTGGACCAAGCGGTCCTTATCTGCCGTCAAATTCTATGTTTCTATGCTTACAGTATATCTTGCTGCTAAAAATCTTTAAAATGGACCATTTCTCCAGTGGCATTCATATCACATAGTATCCAATGCACAACCAATTGTACCCCATCGCAATGCTGGATCACTTAACAGCTTATCATTCCTCTCTGTCACTGACCATATCATTACGGCAAACAGAGGACAGTCATGATTACGGCATGGTTCATAACCAATATATGGTTCCTCCTCATGCACTTCAGACATAATCCATACAACTACCCAGTCTATTCTTCCACATTGGAACTGCCACTGTAGCATCACAATGTAATGTTCTTGTTCACATCATCAAACCCCTAGGCCGCTGGTCATTGTCCTTTTACCAATTATACATCAGACATTCAGAAGCTGAACTTTGTCATGCTTATTATCTCACCTCCTCCCTTTAAGCCCTGAGGGAGGGCAAAGCTGATGCCATGGTTCCCCAGAGGTTTCTCCCATGACAGGTTTCCTCACCTGAGTGCATCAGGTTCCTGATTCTATGAGTTGGAGGAGGTGGCCATCACTTCATATGATATGTTGGGCACACCGCCATGCATCTGAGTGACCCAGACCCAGATTACACAACTGCATTTGTCCTGCTCAGGCAGAAGTTAACTTAGTTTTCTGTCGATCTCAGTGACAGGGCAGCACACCAACCCCTCTTGGGTGTCTGGCTCACACAAAGAGCCACGTGGCAGCAACACATGGTGACAGTGCAGGGTTATCTATTTTCTGGCTCTTTCTCAGACTGAACTCCTGCCTGAGCAGGACAAATGAGCAGCAGTGTAATGTGGGCCTGGGTCACTCAGATCCGTGGTGGTGTGCAGGGGGTGTATGCTGCTGCCTAAACAGTGCAGCTTAAAAGGGAGACATTTCAGTGACAGCAAACTGAGGTGGTATGCATGGCAGGGTGGGTTTTGTTGGGTAGGATGCAAAACCCCAGCTCAACAAAACCCACCCTGTCATGCATGCCACCTCAGTTTGCTGTCACTTATATGTCTTTCTTTTAAACTGCACTGTCTAGGCAGCAGCATACACCCCCCGCACACCACCATGGATCTGAGTGACCCAGGCCCACATTACACTGCTGCAGGAGTTCACTTAGCTCTCTGTCAATCTCGGTGACAGGGCAGCACACCAACCCCTCTTGGGTGTCTGGCTCACACAGAGAGCCAGGTGGCAGCAACATATGGTGTGGCCCGGACAATACTCAGGAACTACATATTTTTTTTTTGTCAAACAAGCTTGGGTTGCTGCTTAGAAAATCCAGTTAACTGCACAGGGTATCACGTCAAATCCACGTATGCATTTCAGCGCAAGCATTTCAGTGTGGGAAATACCACGAAAAACAATAGCGCTAATAACGAAACTCAGCGTAGTAACATTTTCAGTGCACAGTTCATTAATTTGTACAACTGGTGCACCCCATAGATACCCAGCCATGTAAAGGTGTCCCAAATGTATGCATTCTCAAAGGAGCAGGATTAATGTTTTTATTCGCGTGTGCAATGAACAGTAGGAAGGACAGGCTGCAGTGTTACAAGAGGCAAACAAATAGTTGTAGCTTGTTGTAACTTTAAGGTAGTAATATACATACCAGTTCAATGCAGCAATCCCTGTCAGTTCGATGCAGCAATCCCTGTTCGATTCAAGATTATGCCGTGCAACTCTTAGTATTGGAGCAGAATGTAAGTATGAAGTGGTTTGCAGACGTGTACAGAAAAAAAGTTCAATTATTGGGAGTGATCCAAAATCCAGATCTGATCTGACTCCCTGCACCATCACTACTAAACCGTGTACTTTTCAGCATCCATCTAAATCCAGTTAGCAGCATACAGAAAAGCCAGTATGATGTTGCATTCTACATTGCCGCATTTATCCGGTTCGAGTAATTCTAGCCAAAACAAACATATACAGTCCAACACATAATGGGACTTGCAAAACAGTTGATGAGCAGGAGATTCAGCTTCCCATGTTGTGATGCAATGACTTGCAATCAGTGTACAGCAATTATTAATTAGTGACAGTTTAAATAAAGGTGGAAGACTGGGCTCTAAAGTACTTGTTGTGATGCTTTGACTGTGCTGCTTTGCAATGCAGCAAAATAACTGCGCTCATATTTACTGCGCTGAAACTGAATGTGCAGTATTGACGTGGAACCACTGCACAGTGTCTACCCCACATACACACACCTGTTATAAAAAGAAGTAACCTTACCTTACTTTCACTGTAGGCCTTCTCTTCTGTCCCTAGTCAGGTTCCTGGACCTGTCTGTTGCTCCTGCACTGTGATCCTGCTGCAGGTCAATGCAAGGCAGGTTAAGGCTTGCACAAAGTTCACTTTTTCTCCAGACCCTGGCAGGATGAAATACAGTGGGGGTATCTCTCTGTGGAAATTCTTGCACCCCACCTCTCTTCAAGAACTGCTGCTCTTCACCTGCTGTTTCATCAGCCAAACATTTTCTACTGCATATTTTGCACTCTAAAGCCTCAGACTAAACTCCCTGCCCTTTGCTTGAAAGTGCTTCTTTTAGCAGCATGAAATTAATCCAGAGCACCCACCCACTCAACTGATGTGCTTTCTTGACATGCTGTTTGAGCAGTGCTGTCCAACAGAAGTTCTTTTTATTATGTTTGCTTTCATGCATGTGCAAGAAACATAGTGCCATCATCTGAGTTTTTGGAGGTGTGGCAGCCTTCTTCCAATTCAGTCAGTGTGTTGGCAGGTGCGGTCGCAGTTCTCCAATGCCTGCTGGAGCTGTCTATGACAGCTCCAAAATGCAGTGGAGTACAGTTGAAAGGGGGAGCTACGCTTCAGTGAGTAGCGATAAGATATCACCTTCTCATGCACGCTCCCCCTACACACACTCACTCACACACACACACACACACACACACACACACAGGCATGCATACTGCGTGCTCGCCCCCCCCACACACACCCACTGTGTAGCCGACAGGGGTGCCCAATCCCCCATCAGCTGTGCTGCGTCCCCAAAAGCTTCCATATGCCATGCTGGGTGTCCACCCCAGCATGGCCAACTCATGTAGCCGACGGGGTGCCCAATCCCCATCGGCCTCCACTGTCCCCCCAAGACAGGGTGCCACGCTGGGAGCCCACCCCAGCGTGGTAACAGATGTTATGGCCGACAGGGTGCCCAATCCCCGGGGCTCCATGCCCCCCATACCAGCCATCCTTGTGCCATGCTGGGAGCCCACCCCAGTGTGGCAAATGTCCCGCGTCGTCATGTAAGCAAAAAACCCGTAACTTAAAAACGGTCCCTCACAGTCTCTGTCCCCACCCGCACCCACCCACTGCGCACCCTGCCTCCCCACACACCCCCTCACCCCATACTTACCTCCGCACTCCAGCGCGACGATCTTCAGTGGACCGGGAACACGTCTGCACTCTTCAAAGCTGACCACGAACTGAGGAAATTCCAGTAAGCTGTATAATGTAATGAATAGGGTTTTTTCAACTTTGCTGCATATCTCAGCCATTTTTTGGAATTTTTGCACCAAATTTTCAACATGAGGTTTTTGGGACCCCTTCTCATGAATGCTCTCACTGTCATGGTGCTCATCAGGCCCAAAGGGTGATTTTGCAGTCACTGCGCAAAATCACCTTTCGGGACCGAGTAATGAAATGACACTGCCACTGTTCATAATGTGGGCTCTCAAAAAGCCTATGTTGAAAATTTGGTGGAAAAATTCCAGATTTTCAACATTGCCATTTTACCACACCTCCTTATGAGCAGTACAGCTGTCATTTTTCACATCTTGCCCAAAACATGTTTCTGCCTGCATGTAGCGACAGTGGCTTAGTCGGTGTGTGAAATCAATGTATGGGACACATTAAGAAAATCACAGTGACACTGTTAATGAGCAGAGGTCTTAAATGGCTATGTTGAAAATTTGGTGAAAAAATTCCTAAAAATGACTGTTTTATGAGCGCGCATTGCGCAGTTCCTACGCACGCTCGTAAGTTTGTGAATTTTCTATATTTTCACTCCAGATTTTCCACATTGCCATTTTATTACACTTCCTTATGAACAGTACAGCTACCATTTTTCACATGTTGCCCCAAATGTGTTTCCGCACATGTAGCGCACAGTGGTGTAGTTGGTGTGCGAAAGCAATGTTTGGGACAGATTAAGGAAATCACGGTTACACTGTTCATAAGCAGAGATCTTAAAATGGCTATGTTGAAAATTTGGGGACAAAAGTCCATAAAATGACTGTGTTACGAGTGAGCATTGCGCAGTTTCCATGCACCCTCGTAAGTTCATGACTTTATAATATTTTCAGTCCAGATTTTCACCAGTGGCATTTTTCCACACTTCCTTATGAACAGTACAGCCATCATTTTTCACAACATGGCTGAAATTTGTTTTCACACTTTCTGTGCAGAGATGCGTGGTCGCTGTGGGAAATCATTGTTCAGGACAAATAAAGAAAATCACAGTGACACTGTTCATGATCGGAGGTCCCAAAATGCCTGTGTTGACAATCTGTTGTTTAAAATCCCCAAACTAATTACATTACGGGTGTGCGTTGCACAGTTTCTATGCACGCTCATGACTTCACCAGTTTTTTTAATATTTTTACTGCAGATTTGCAACATTGCCATTTTTTACACCTCCCCATGAACAGTACAGCTGTTATTTTTCACATCCTGTTCGGAATGTGTTTTTACACCTGTGGTGCTAAATGCTGTAGTCGCTGTGCATAAGCAGCTTCCGGCTAACAAACTGATATTGCCACTGTTCATGAGGTGGGGGTCACAAAAAAATCATGTTGAAAATTTGGAGTGAAAATATGCAGCTCTGTAACTTCTACACTACCAATGCCAATGCCAGCAAGCAAACATTCGGCATTGACAAATGCTTGTTTTATTCCTTCTCTCTTTAGCAGTTTTAATGCAAAACACAAGCAGCAGCTCACAATTTCACTCTCCCCAGTCCATGAATTCAGCTTAGCTTCTGCCTGTGGCTTTCTTACATCCACACAAGCAAATCCTCCCTCAAATACAAATACAGGGATACAAGAAGATAGTTTTTATTCTGTCCCTCTGCCTTTAGCTTTTGCAGGGTCACTCCCTCCACAAGTTCACTATCTGGCTCTTTCTCAGACTGAATTCTCTAGGCAGAGACTCACACAGGCCCACACATTCACTCTTTTGCCCTCCCCAATTCAACAATTCACTGGACTGTCTGTTACCTCCCCCCCCCAGGCCACCAGCAATCCTCCCTCAAATGCAGGCAGTCAGAACGTCGTTCGATCGCGTTTTTACTTGATTTGGCAACCGAAGAAGCCCCCACGAATCCTGGTTGTGCTCCCATTGAAAATTGCTGCATGAGCAGAGAAGATGGTGCCAATATGTGAGCACCTGTGTAGGAGCCATTTCTGAGGATCTAGAGCGTCACGCCACTCACACATGCGCATTCCAGATGAACAGCGCACTACTGCGCATGCGCAAAAGGGAAACCGCCAAAAAAGGCAAAAGTCATGGAGGCACCTGAATATCACAGTTTCCGTGAACTCTGTGACCTCTGTGACGGATTTACATCCTTAACTATAATTGTGATTCTTACTGGGAAAGCTGACAGAGATCATGTTTAGGCACATATAAGGAACACTCGAGGATTTAAACATAATGGGAATACTATCCATGTATATCCTAATCTGGCAAGGGATACTGGATGAAGACATAAGAGACTTAGCACTTTAAAGGCAGATTTTTTTGAAAGAGGTGCAATGGTATCTTTAATACAGATTGCCCGCCTGTAAGTCGTCTATGATGGTCATAAATACAGCTGTACTGATTCTGATGCAGCAAGGGTAATGCTAGAATTAAAATTTAGCACCATGTTTTTGGACTCAGACACAAGGTATTCTAATGTCAGTCCTTCCACAGTGGACAACAATGGTGGTACCAAAATAATCCTTGATATTTCTGTAGATTCTACCACTATGTTTACAACTATTACACTACAACCTAAAAGGTTTCCTTATTTCAAGATGTAGATTTGAACTGCTAATTTAACACACCCAATTAAAGTTAATGCCCATTTCATTTTATAACAATTTTTATGCAGTGTTGCAGGACAATATTGCTTTATTGTGACAATTTTGTTTTATATAGGTTAATGTAGCTTAAATACAGGGAATTATACACCTGTGGTTTATTATTATTTTTATCAAGATTCTATCTGCATAAGGTCTGTTTATGTTTACTCGTGCACGTGCACAAAGAGAACATATTGGTGGTGCTTGGGCAGTAGTGTAGTAGGCTGTCAGGCATGTGCTGTAGAAGCCAATGGATACAGAAATGCAAAAGACTTGGTACTCAAAAGCCACACTAAGAAGGCTGACGATGACAGCGTTCAGCAGGCTGATGGGCGTACACTGTGTGCAGTTTAAAGGACACAGCCCCACCAGTCATACTGGTTTTCTGCCCATTGGCCAGCTAACATACATCATTATTAGCCTTTGAAGATGATGAGCATCAAACCACACAGTGTGTGTGTGTGTGTGTGTGTGTTTTTCCATCTTTTTAGTGGTTTCCCTAAGTTACAGACAGGAGTCTGGGGAGCATCTCCGAAACCACTAAACAGACTGTGAAAACACTGAGCATGAAGAATGCAAATATAATAGCATCAGATTTGTTAATAGTATGTTAATAATGAACAGAAAACACTGAAACTAGTTGATTTAAATAGAGAATAATGTATGGGTTGCGATCGGTAACAAGCATGTGTACCCATCGAGAGGTTGCCACGGTGACTGTTTAAACCTTGAGAACGGAGCTCGAGAGGTTTTGGTTGCCTTGGCAACCTTGAGAAGACAACACACACTTTGTTGCTGATAGTGGACCATACATTATCTTTTATAGTGTATGGTCCACATAAAGATTGTAGAAAGAGAGGCAGGGTCCTACTTTCAAGTTTTTTTTTTAGTCGCTGCCACTCTCTTCTGGGTCCAGCGCTCATCGCCATGGCCAGTTCAGGATGACCTGATGTTCACGTAATGCGCATGTGCGAATGCATTCTATGTTGTTGTACCATTGATGTGACATACCCATGATGGTGTAACAACATGGTGATGTCACATCGAAGATACAACAACACTGTAAAATGACAGATTTTTAGGCATAACAACATTCTACCATACATTGTATTACATATTGTTTATGTTCCCTTTAAACAGTCCTGGGTACCAGTTAGATTACTTTGAAAAATGTAAGATTTAGACATAGTTCAGTTTACAGTTTATATATTTTTGAAATTCATTTTTTTTTCATATGAACTTTACCAGTCCTCCAAGCCCTTGGGTCAGTAACAACTTTACTGTAATTCAGGTTTCCTTAGACAGTATTGTTTGTGGCCCTTAGGAGGACTGAACCTGCAACATACTGTTATGTTCTATGCTTTTACCCTCTGTACCATTCATCCAGAACTGTGTTTTTGCAATATAATAATATTTATATATAATGTTTTTAATTGCCCCATCTTCTGTTTAAAGTCATAGATATAATGAAATGCTATATAAGACATGTATGACCCATGCCGTGGCATGTGTATTCCATGCAACCTGTCCCATGAATTCTCCAATATGGACCCTTGTGCCCAGTTGTGCTGTGCATGCCCTGTAAGGGGTATGGCCAAAAGCTCCCCCAGTAGCCTTCACTGGGTATTTGAGCAACAATTATCAGGGCTGAACTGTGATGGAGGTGCTTCTTTACATGCTGCTGAAGGAGTGGGTGGCCGGTAGCGGTGAATGGAGCTGCCTGCAATGTACTAGTGTCCCAGGATGCCATACAAGCTGTGACATTTCAGCCTGATGCTGTACCAGGAAGGGCAGCACTGATTGTGACCTGTCACATGGCCCCTGTAGGTGTGCACTCTGTTTTTCTCGGGGGGGTTGGAGCTGAGTGCTGTATGCTGTCTTGCTAATGTTGATTCACAATTTCTCACACCGAGCTATCAGGGAGACCAGGATGGAGAACCCTAAAGCGTGAGGAGCATCAAGGGGCATGTGGGCTGGTTGCAGTGGTGAGACTTGCCTGCTCGCAGCTGTGGATCTGAGGGACCTACAATGGGCAGGGCACAGATTCTATGATGATGTTGGTGTATTCTGGAGGGTTCTGGAGCCCTCTTAGATATGTGTATGTTCGTGAGTGCCTTTGGGTGTGTTAAACTCAGTGCTTCTGCATGAATGCCAGGCCTATGCTGGCAAACCATCATGGTGTGCACTCATGTTCGCTCTGCCAGGTGTGGGCCTTCATGTGTGCTAGGCTGAGATTTAGTCCCCTTGTTTGTATCATTGCAGGTCTTCCATAGTCAACTGTGCTGTCTAAACTTTGTTGAGGTCAACCCACAAGGTGCGAATGCCTGCAGCCTACCTGCATCAAGACCATCTGGGGGTAGAAGTGAGGAATCATACAATATGGAGGTGCAGGGCATAGTGAAGACCTAAGCATACTGTAGACTGTGTCAGTTTATTTATTTATATATTTATTTCTCATCTTGGATTAACCATTTGAGCTCAGAGCTCTTTACATAGGTTCCACGTTAGTACATTTAGAACAAGTAGATGATTATACAGAGGATTGAGACAAACAAGGCAATAGGATTAGAATGAGAACATTTAGGTACATTTGGTCTTTAAACAAAGGAATGCAAAAAAATACAGTGAAAACTAAAACTGGAATAAGTAAACACAGTCAGATACATACAGGAACAGACTAAATAACTGTGTCCAACAGGGAGCCTGTTAGTTGTCAGCAACACGATGGGGTTAGCGCATAGAAGTGCTGGAGAGACAGGGTGGGGGGGGGGTTGAACCCCAAGTGCAGGTGAGAGAGAGAGAGATCTGTTTGGCAGAAGGGCAGATGGTAGGAGATGCCTTTGCTAGGTGCTAGCGATGGCAGGCACATTGAGATTCCTGTATTAAATGGTTCTTGAATGGTCGATGATGTCTGTTTCTGCAGACAGAGGGGGTTCTGACATGGGGGTCAATTGACAATTGGACTTTTGCATTTCAGGAGTGTTCCTTATCCCACATCTCACAGGAGGTACAGTGAGGCTTATGGCAGCAGAAGGCTGCATGCTGCCAAGCACTGAGCCAGAGGGGTTGCCATGTCCCATGTACACGTTGATGTTGGCAGTCCAGTACGGGTGATATCTGGTGCCCTGTCACTGCACCTGGCATCTCAAGGTGTCTCCCCTTCAAACTGTCCTTTTGCTATCTGTGCACTGTCATGACAGGTTTGCAATGAACATTGCACCTGCACTATTTAGAGTGTTGTTTGTTGTGAGTCTGCTGGCTAAGGACAGGGTGCCCTCCACTGTTATGGCACCATTATGGGGATGTGGGTGGGCACTGTGGCAGGAGGGCACACTAGATGGCATGGTGTCTTTAGGTATCTGATGGGTGCACATGGACAGCGCGGGGCATACACTAGTACACATTCATACTGAGATTCATACTGGGAATGATAGAGCTGAGAAGATGTAAGCCCATGGCTAGCTCTTGTAGTTCAAAGTTTCCCCAAGTTATTAATTATGAATCTATCCAAATTTGTCTTGAATTTTGGTTTATTTTGACTTATGACTATATTATATAGTATGTGGTTATTGGGAACACATTCTGTGGCTGGCCGTGGTGGTGTGCGGAGGGCTGTGCCAGTCACAGGATCATATCAGGGCTTGGGGTTGGGGGTGATTGGGAAATGCCTGACTGGATGCAGAGTCCACTAGACCAGAAGGGACTATTATGCATTTATTTTGTGAGGTCGGGGATCGTCGGGGGGGAGGCTATAGGACCAGGGCACTTGGTTTTTTATACTCGGGGGAGACTGGGGATCAGTTGGGGGAGTAGCCACTACACCATTAGGGATATTTAAATGGGGGATCACAGGGGTGGGCACTAGACTACCAGGGATGATTGTACAGTACGAGCGGCTCATTTCAAACATGATAATTAATATTTCCACACAGCCATGTGGCTGATGCCCAGCTTTGCCCCAACACCCCACCTGCCACCTCCCATGCTCCTAGTGTGCCCTTACTGCCCCCTGTACTACCGCACCCCACTGGCACAACCCACTTAGACCAGCTCCTGGCTGGTCTAAGTGGCGTGCCTTGCTGCGTCCACAGTGGTGCTTGCAAAATCCCCCAAAAAGGGGCTCTTACAGCAATGCCATGGTGCAAGCCCTCTTATGACCTAGCGCACTGGGTTGAACCTTGGCGCAAGGGGGCTTTGGCGCAGCAGTGTCTGGAACACACAGTCTGCTTTAGAAAATCAAGTTTGACACAAGTTGTGTCATTCTAACCCATTTGAAAGATCAGGCCCATGATATTAGTAGAGGTGGGCAAAGTTGTCAAACTTCATTCCATGAATTAATTTGCAAATTTCGTGCAATTCATGAAATTCATACACCATGGAGGAAGATTGATTGCAAGTGCAAGTATTAGAAGTACAGAATTTCATGGTGAAATTCAGCACTTTGTGACAAAAACTTTGCAATTTAGGTGAAGTCGAAGTTTCTCAGGTCTGGGAAAACTTCATGAAGCCCTGCGAAGTGTGAATTTTGGCCACTTCGCGCAAACTTCACCGAGAAATTTAAACTTTGTCACATCTCTAGATATCAAATGCACGCCCTTTGTCAGTCACACTGGTCATCCAAAGAAGTCAATTAGATTCATCTGAAAAGACCTTCCCCATGTAAATCGAGACTGTCTGGTGTCCTGCAGCCCATATTCCCTTCCAAGAATTCCACCAGTTCCTCTCTTAGTATGGACTCCATTGCCTTCCCCACTATAGAAGTCAGGCTGACTGTCCTATAGTTTTCTGGCTTGTCTTTCATTTTGCTTTTGCGCAAAAGGACCATGTCTGCTGCTCTCAAGTCCCTGT
The DNA here is from genome assembly GCA_016271365.2 of Neoceratodus forsteri. Taxonomy (NCBI): domain Eukaryota; kingdom Metazoa; phylum Chordata; order Ceratodontiformes; family Ceratodontidae; genus Neoceratodus; species Neoceratodus forsteri. The sequence continues at coordinate 770,203,691 of CM057450.1, read as the reverse complement.
GGACCACCCCTGTGGTCAGTGAGCATTTAAATATGTCTGAAAGTGGAATCGCTAGTATTTCCACAGTCTCCTTAACCATCCCAAGATGTAATCTGTCAGGTCCCATAGATTTATCTATTTTAGCCCTTTTAACTTCTCAATCACCCTGTTCTCAATTATAATACCCATGCTGGATCCTAGGCACTATTGTAGTGCCGGGTATGTGCGGATCACATGTACCCAGTCCGCGTAGCTTTACACCAGCAGACAGGTGCAAGGTGCATGGTATGCACTGCCATGTGCCTCTGTAGGGCAGCAGTCCATAGGCTCACCCCCCTGGCATGCAGCTGTATGGGGTGTGGATTGAGGGACTCAGGCGGGCATCCATTTGGATGCTTGTCCTGGGTCCCAAAACGGATCCTCTGCACCATGTGAGCAGGGGATACCATGAAGGTGCAAGGATGGAAAAATGTCAAAGTATGGGCGAGTGCCTGAATGGCTGCCCCAGCCCTGCCTATCAGCCCAGTGGGCAGGGGCAGCATTGTAGAGGGGTGTGTTGGTCTCCTGCAGCTTGCAGAGTTTAACTAGGGTGGGACACACAATGGATATGGCCGAGTCCATGCTGCTATATCCTGAACCCCCCTCACCTGGCACTCTGCACCTCTGTGAATGGTGTGGAGTGCTGGTATGTCCCTAGACATGGCCCCAGACCAGCTGCACATGTAGCTGTGCAATCAGCCAGGGGATCCTGTGCAGAACGGACAAGCATTCCTCCCATGAATGTGCACAGGGGTCCGCTGAGACCCTGGTTCACAGCATTTAGACGCAAGGTTGCCTATGCATCACAAGTCTGTGCTGTGTAGGTAACCAGCCCCTTAATGCATAGGGGCGGCTGTTTTTGCTGCCCCATTCCTTTTTCTGCTGTTAATTTTTATTGCAAAAATGTTTAGAATAGTACAGCAAAAGAAACTCTAGCAATAAAATACACGTGGTATGTCAATGTCAGAATTATATAGTCAGAGTGGGTGCATAGTGCAAAGACTGTTGCACAATGAGTACATTGCATAACAGGCAACAATAAAAGGCAGTATTAATTCAGGGCAACCACCCATTACAATAGGCTAGCATAAAGCCATGGTCAACTGGTTGAGCGGCATAAGTGGGTGCAGCCTATGTTTTGCCAGCTTGGGTAAGAAAAGGAGGAGGGTAGTTCCATGCCAGATGGGGAGTCTGCTCAAAAGCCAGACTGAAAGCCTGAAGGCCTGCTATGAGCCCCTCATTCATGGTGGGTCTACAGTAGCATAGTGGGAACGGGAAAATAGGTCCCATCATTTCTGATACCACGCAAGTGATTTCCTAGCTAAATGGGACATCCTGGTCCAGGAAAGCAAGGTGTCTGTTGGCTGTTAGCCACTGTGACAAGGTAGGCACATCTACCAACCTCCACCACTGTAATATCAGCCATGGGCCACCTTGTAAATGAGTTCTATCAATGGTGTTTTCCTGGTAAAATAAAATTGAGTTGAATTGAATTTGGCCTTAATCCCACTTTCAAAAGCCAGTGCTGCTGCAGGTACATAACTTAAGTGAGGGAGAGATTTGGGGTAGGCCCAGGATTAATTATTTCCAATCGTAGGGGAAGGGCATGCCCAGGACTTACAAGAAACAGCCATGTATCTGAGATTAGAAACAAATCAATGCAGAACATGTCCAGATAATATGCAAAAGATCCACCACAATGGCCTGATATCTCCAACATTTATCATGGAACATGGGACCCAGGCAATGAAGCCTGTTTGGGGTGTGGTACCACATGTGGAGGATTTTGTTTTGAGCAAGGAGGCTTCTTGAGTCACAGCAGGAGAAATTAAAGCTTCCAACTTTCCAAGGCCTAAAACTGGGACGATCCATCCTGACCATGACCCCCCCCACCCATCCTGTCACTCCCACAGGCACCGCGGCAGACAACACCGCATACAATCAATTACATTTTGCTGCTTGTTCTGTCCATGCTGCCCCTTAGTAACACCAGTAGCAAACATCCAGATTAAAACAGTATATCATTCTGCTGCAGCAAGTTCCAAATCATGATGTACAGAAAGTTCATTAGAAGCAAACCTGCGTTAAATTGTGATTATACATTCGAGCTGCATGTGTTGCTCCTCTTGACAGTCCCATCCAACCCGTTTATGCTCACCTCATTTGCTGAGCAAACTTCACTTCAGTGACTCCCACCACCACACCAGATTGCTTTCACAAATTTCCCTACAGCTGATCAGGTTTGGGTACCTTAGTTCACTTCTGCTGGTCTCTTCTCTGTCTGGAGTCCCTCCCAGCTACTGGCAGGCAGACGTCCACATGTGCTTGTTTGCACTACTACCCAGTCTAATCTAACAGGAAAGAACATGCTTTACTGTGCTCCCACTGACGTGCTTGCGGTACAACACAGGCACAAGGGTTGAAGTTGCAAACTGCTGTCCAGCCCGAGTAACACCACAGTGGTGCTGAAATAACTGTCACTCATGGATTAGCAGTCCACAAAGCAAAAAAAGGGACAAAATTGGGACACATAAGCAAAAACCAGGACAAAAGTGACATCTTGCAAAACTTGTGGGGACGCTGGAACATGCTGCCTAAAATAGGGACTGTCCTGGGAAAATAGGGACTGTTGGTAGCTTTAGGAGAAATGTGCCAGTTTCCATAGCTGGGCCCAGTGGCCTCGAGATATATCAAAGCCTAAGGACGGCGACCATTTTTGCCTAGCACCTTCCGAGTGGTCTGGGGCCTGCTGGAGTATCTACTTATATATCAAACCTGCCCTTCCCCCTCAGTGCACAGAGCCGAGAACACAGAGCCAGAGTTGTGTGTATCAGAGTTTTAGGTGAGATTTTTTTAAGGCATCCGTGTATAGCATTGCATATTTGGAGGAATTTCCAAAAATCCAATTTGGGGAGGCCATAACATCACCATAGGTTTCCAGAAGAATCTAGGTGAAACACTGAGGCCTGCCATAAGTCTGATAACTTTTAAATCCCTTTTGTTCACCAGGATTCCCAACACATTGGCTGTCCCCAACCATCACTAAGGGATTCAATCAGAGATAACAGTGCTTGGGGCATTAGATGGGACTGAAGCCAAGATTCCAGCTTTTTCCAGATTTGGAATGAGGAGGTGAATGTGGGTCCTAGCTTTTTAAAGGCAGGGAGGGGATCAAACAGGCACACTACAGGGTCAGCCATCTGGCCCATGCCCCATTCAATGGCAACCCAAAGTGATGAGCTTCCAGTGGAATGTGGAAGTAACCTCTGAAGTGTCTGTGCACAGTGGAAAGATAAATAATAGGCATAAAGCCAGGGTAGCCCCCAACCACCTCTTTTCCAGGTAGCACTGAGTTTATCCTCCCAGAGGAAGAATCCCTTGATGGCATCAAATTTGGTGAACCAGATGTTGGGTATAGCAAGAGCAAAGTGTTCCATGGAGTGCATCACTTTTGGAGCCAGCATCATTTTAACCGATGATATTTTCCCTGCTAGGGAGAGGCAGAACAGCTTCCAGTGACCACAATCCTCCTTGAGCTTCCACAGGAGAGGAGAAAGAGTGTCAGATACATGCCTGCAACATTTGGATAAATCCAAATGCCCAGGTATCTAAGTCCAGTAGGGGACCTGTGAAGATTATAAGGCCACACCACAGCTTGAGTGCTGAGGGTATTTAAGGTAAAATTTTCAGTCTTAGCAGGGTTGGTCTTAAAACTGAAATAGACTGGAAATCAGCTAGGAGATCGAGAAGGGCAGAGATGCCTGAGGGTGTGTCCTGAAGGAACATGAGACAGTCATCCATGTTCAGTAGCGTACGCCCATCCAGCTATCCCACATTGAGTCCCCGCAGGGCTGGATGTTGCCACATCATGATGGTCAGAGCCTCAATGGCCAGGATGAAAAGAAGGGGAGGAGGCAGCAACCTTACATGGCGCCCCTCAGCAGGGAAAACAGATCTGAGAGGATTATATTGGTCAGTACACTGGCAGAGGGCTATGTATGGAGGGGGTGTACCCAATCCCTGAAAAGAGGACTGAAGCCCATTCTACAAAAGATGGCATGGAAATATCCCCACTCCACTGACTGGAAAGCCTTTTCAAAATCTATGGCCACAACCACGGCTGGAGTGGGGCTATGTTTATGCTGCCTCCTTCCAACACTCCTAAACTACATTCTGGTAGCAGTTCTTATTTTTTCCTTGTAAATTGTAAACAAAGGTATTGGTTCAGTATCTCTGCCTTGCTGTTGTTCTCTTCCTTCCAGCCTTTCCCCTTCTTAAGCCTGATGCCCTCCCTGACATTACACTCCTCCGAATGTATCTGAAGTACAGTCAGTCAATTACAAGAACACACACCTACAACACACCCAGTGGCTGATGCATTTTTATGTTTGCTTGCACGCATGTGCAAGAAACATAGTGCCATCATCCGAGTTTTTGGAGGTGTGGCAGTCCTCTTCCAATTCAGGCAGTGTGTTTGCAGGCGCGGCCGCAGTTCTCCAATGCTTGCTCGAGCTGTCTATGACCAGTCCAAAATGCAGTGGCGTACAGTTGAAAGGAGGAGCTACGCTTCAGTGAGCAGCGATAAGATATCACCTGCCATGCGCACTCCCCACACACACACACGCACACCGGCGTGCCTCGCCCCCCCACACTGTGTAGCCACGGGTGCCCAATCCCTCGTTGGCTGTGCTGCACCCCCAAAAAACAGAGTTCTATATGCCACACTGGGTGCCACCCCAGCGTGCTACACATCAATATAGCCGACGGGATGCCCAATCCCCGTCTGCTCCACTGGTTCCGCCTCCAGAGTACAGGGTGCCACGCTGGGAGCCCACCCAGTGTGGCAACACATGCTATCGCCGGCGGGGTGCCCAACTCCGCCAGCTCCACGCCCCCACCAGCTGGGCCTTGTGCCATGCTGGGAGCCCACCCCAGCGTGGCAAATGTCCCATGCCATCGCTATTTAAAAACACCGAAACTCAAAACGGTCCCTCGGTGTCTCTGTCCACACTCTCGCCCACCCACTGTGCACCCTGCCTCCTCACACCCCCCTCACCCCATACTTACCTCCGGACTCCGGCGCGACAATCTTTGGTGGACCGGGAACACATTTGCACTCTTCAAAGCCGACCGCGAACTTTCAACTTTGCTGCATATCTCAGGCAATTGTTGGTATTTTTGCACCAAATTTTCAACATGGGGTTTTTGGGACCCCATCTCATGAATGATCTCACTGTCATGGCGTTAATCGGCCGCGAAGGGTGATTTCACATTCACTGTGCAAAATCACCTTTCAGGACTGAGTAATGAAACGACACTGCCACTGATCATAAGGTGGGCTCTCAAAAAGCCTATGTTGAAAATTTGGTGGAATAATTCCTAAAAATGACTGTTTTACGAGCGTGCGTTGCGCAGTTCCTATGCACGCTCGTAAGTTCGTGAATTTTCAATATTTTCACTCCAGATTTTCAACATTGTCATCTTATTACACTTCCTTATGAGCAGTGCAGCTGTCATTTTTTACATCTTGCCCAAAACGTGTTTCCGCCCATGTAGCGCACAATGGCGCAGTCGGTGTGCGAAATCAATGTATGGGATGCATTAAGAAAATCACAGTGACACTGTTCATGAACAGAGGTCTTAAAATGGCTATGTTGAAAATTTGGTGAACAAATTCCTAAAAATGACTGTTTTACGAGCGCGTGTTGCGCAGTTCCTACGCACGCTCGTAAGTTTGCGAACTTTCAATATTTTCACTCCAGATTTTCCACATTGCCATTTTATTACACTTCCTTATGAGCAGTGCAGCTGTTATTTTTCACATCTTGCCCAAAACGTGTTTCCACCCATGTAGCGCACAATGGCGCAGTCGGTGTGCAAAATCATGTATGGGACACATTAAGAAAACCACAGTGACACTTTTCATGAGCAGAGGTCTTAAAATGGCTATGTTGAAAATTTGGTGAAAAAATTCCTAGAAATGACTGTACGAGAAGGCAGCTATGCAGTTCCTATGCACGCCGTAAGTTTGCGATTCTTCTATATTTTCACCCAGATTTTCCACATTGCCATTTTATTACACTTCTTATGAACAGTACAGCTGCCATTTTTACATGTTGCCCAAAATGTGTTTCCGCACATGTAGCGCACAATGGTAGCAATTGGTGCGAAAGCAATGTTTGGGACAGATTAAGAAAATCACAGTTACACTGTTCATGAGCAGAGATCTTAAAATGGCTATGTTGAAAATTTTGGGATAAAAGTCCATAAAATGACTGTGTGTTACGAGTGAGCATTGCGCAGTTTCCGCACACCATCGTAAGTTCATGACTTTGTAATATTTTCAGTCCAGATTTTCACCAGTGACATTTTTCCACACTTCCTTATGAACAGTACAGCTGTCATTTTTCATAACATGGCCGAAATGTGTTTTCACACTTTCAGTGCAGAGATGCGTGGTCGCTGTGGGAAATCATTGTTCGGGACAGATAAAGAAAATCACAGTGACGCTGTTCATGATTGGAGGTCCCAAAATGCCTGTGTTGACAATCTGCTGTAAAAATTCCCCAAACTAATTACATTACGGGTGTACGTTGCAGAGTTTCTATGCACGCTCGTGACTTCACCAGTTTTTTTAATATTTTTACTGCAGATTTGCAACATTGCCATTTTTTACACCTCCCCATGATCAGTATAGCTGTCATTTTTCACATCCTGTTTGGAATGTGTTTTTGCACCTGTGGTGCTAAATGCCGTAGTCGCTGTGCATAAGCAGCTTTCAGCTAGCAAACTGATATTGCCACTGTTCATGAGGTGGGGGTCACAAAAAAAACATGTTCAAAATTTGGAGTGAAAATACCAATGAATGCCTGAGATGTTAGGGTTTCCAACCATAACACCCCACCCTGTAGAGAATGACAGGCATCAGGGGTGTGACTTGGGATTCTTGCCTGTAATGCTCATACCATTCCACACCCTGCAGCCAGTGAGATGCATCGAGGTATGTCTTGCACTCTTCAGCCCCAAAGTTCACCCCATTCTCCTATACCGCACCCATCTTACTGTATTTCCTGATGGAATGGGGTGTGCATAAGGTCCAAAGACCCCAAGGCACACCATGACACTTGTCAGTGTCTGCAGGGTAGGGTGTGGTGAAATGGCATGGCCGTTATGCCTGACGACCCAAAGGCACACCCCAATGCCTGTCACTCTCTGCAGGGTGGTGGTGGGGTTGGCTTCAGTTCAGTACTTCACTGCCATTTCTGTTATGCAGCTCTGTAACTTCTACACTACCAATGCCAATGCCAGCAAGCTAACATTCGGCATTGACAAATGCTTGTTATTTAAGTATTTTAAGGAAGCTTGTAATTGTTTTAATGCAGTCGTTCACTTGATTTCATTTGTATCATCTCATCTGTGCATTAGATAGCCAATGCTGCTGTATATGCTTGTAGAAATTAAATGTTGCTATAAACCTTTTTAAATGAAATAATATTTTGCTTCCATGAATGATGAAGAATTTAAGCCATTAACCTGCAGGACTGATGTTCCCTATTTACAAAAGTGTTACTTTTGTTTCCATCTTTGTCCTTTACATACTGAGATTCTGAAGAAGTTCTTGTGTTTTTATCTTTTTGAATTAGCCTACCTCACTGCTATAGTACAGGGAAAGTTAGAAATGGCTATTGCAGGATGGGTGTTTCCCCTGTACAAATGGCCTTCATCTTGACTGGCATGTTAGCTAAGACAGACCAAATTATTGAACAGTTTTAAATCATGATGAGCATAAATTATGTTAACTCTGCATGTCTTTTTTGAGCTGGCCTTGTCAGATGCTGCGCACATAATAGCAAGGCTGCAAATTCGTTCCTACCAAAAAACACCTCGAATTTTGAGTGTTTGATTTTTGCAAATGGTGGTAAACTTTCCATAAAAATCATCAGACTTTATGTTCAACTGGTTTTACCTGGTCCGAATAATGCAGCCCAGTCGAAGCAGTTGAACTGCGAACCGCAGTTCACCCCTGAAACAGTTAACTGACTGCAGAACTAGGGCTCAGTGTATTCACAGGCTTGCTTTGGAGCTGCTTGACTCTGCTCAGTCACCCGAGTCAGAGGGAAGCTCACTCGTGTGCTTGTGGTTCGGGCCGTTAGGTAGCTCAGGTAAGGCTATATGATTGATTAGTTAAATTAGGTACAAAAATGTTCACACCAAAAAAAAAAATTTGACTCAAACATTTGACTTATTAGCAGGGCTGCTGAAGGAGTATATTAGAGGAAAAGGAAGGAAAAAACGTAGGCTTTCAGCAGACCTCTGGGACCAGGGGTTTGCCTGAGGGGGGAGAGGAGAGAAAGACTGTACTCTGGGGAACTGGAGGAGGATGAAGTGTGCTTGGGTCTGGGAAGTGGGCAGATGGGGCCTGAGGTGACATTCTGCCAGTGCTCACTTGTTGCCTTAAATAATTTCATCTCAGCAGTGAAGTACACATTTTTTGTTGCAGAACTGGCCTTTTAGCACGGCAAATAAAACAAGCATTTGTCAATGCCGAATGTTGCTTGCTTGTATGTGCTGTTTAGGTATTTGGAAGTCATTGGAGTGCAAATATTGAAAATTCACAAACTTACGAGCGTGCATAGGAAGTGCGCAACGCACGCTCGTAAAACAGTCATTTTTAGGAATTTTTTATCCAGATTTTCAACATAGCCATTTTAAGACCTCTGCTCATGAACAGTGTCACTGTGATTTTCTTAATGTGTCCCATACATGGATTTCGAACACCGACTGTGCCATTGTGTGCTACATGGGTGGAAACACGTTTTGGGCAAGATGTGAAAAATGACAGCTGTACTGCTCATAAGGAGGTGTGGTAAAATGGCAATGTTGGAAATCTGGAGGGAAAATATTGAAAATTCGCAAACTTATGAGCGTGCGTAGGAACTGCGCAACACACGCTCGTAAAACAGTCATTTTTAGGAATTTTTTTACCAAATTTTCAACATAATGACATCCTCTGTGACTAGGGAACAGAGGTTGTTGGATGTCTTTCAAGACGTGTTCCTAACTCAGCAGGTGAGGGAACCGATCAGGGAGGCGCGGATACTGGATGTGGTCCTGGCAGACAGTGACCAGATTGGGGGCCTGGAGGTAAGGGACCCATTGGCGGGGAGTGACCATGACACGGTCTGGTTCTGCCTGGACCTAGGAGGGGGGTAGAAGACTGCACAAAGACGGAAGTAACCGACTTCAGGGGGGCGGATTTTAAGGAAATGGGAAGGATCCTTAAGGAGCATTTGGATGGGATTGGGTCAAACATGGACGCTGATAGTAGGTGGGAAATCATCAGGAGAGGGGTGCAGGATGCTACCAGCACCTGTGCAAGAGTAAGACGAAAATGCGGTAGGGCCCAAAAACCCTGCTGGTGGACCAGGGAGGTCCAGAAGGTGGTGCAGGGAAAGAAGGCAACCTATAAGCAATTCAAGTGCTCAAGGAGTGAAAAGGATCGAGGGGAGTACTAGCTGATGACTAGAAGGGCCACCAGGGTGGTGAGGGCGGCTAAGGCAAGGAAGGAACAGAACCTGGCCAGGGAAATTAGGAGAGGGAACAAGGAGTTCTTTAGATACATTGGGGAAAAACGAAGGGTGAAGGGGCAGATTAGCAGGATTAAATCAGGGAGAGATGGGCACAAGACCTGGGGGGAGCAGGCTGAGGTACTAAATTTTACCCTCAGTTTCACCAAGGAAAATGGGGTGCTGCATCATACATGGAGGAGACAGAGATACTGAGGAGGGGGGACCCTTACTGATCGGGCGGGTCTGGGGAGAGGGAGGCATCACTGGCAGGTGGGGGAGGGCTAAGCAGGGAGAAGAGGCACCGGAAGTGGAAATCACAGCAGAGAGAGTGAGGAAGCCCTCAGCTCCTTTAAGACGGAGAAAGCACCGGGGCCGGATAAATTACATCCCAGAGTGCTGAAGGAACTTGCGGATGTCCTGGCGAAACCCCTGGCAGAGCTTTTCACCATCTCTCTGAGGACAGGGTGGGTGCCCCAAGACTGGAAGGTGGTGCTTATAGTGCCTATCCGCAAGGGGGGATCAAGGGAGGTGGCAGGGAACTACAGGCCTGTCAGCCTGACATTGGTGGTGGGCAAGGTGATGGAGGGCATTGTCAAGGAGAGGCTGGAGGGGACCTGGATAAGTCAGGGTGCCTGGATGATAGACAGCATGGATTCATCCCGGGGAAATCGTGTCAGACAAACCTGGTGGAGTTCTATGACTGGGTGACTAGTGCCTCGGACCTGGGTAGACCAGTGGACGTCCTCTTTCTAGACTTCAGCAAGGCATTTGACTCTGTTCCTCACGTGAGCCTGTTGGATAAGCTGGGAGAAATGGGAGTGGGGAACCAAATGATCAGAAGGATAGGTAATTGGCTCCAGGACCGGACCCAGAGGGTAGTAGTTGGCGGGATAGTCTCATCCCCAAGGAGGGTCATTAGTGGGGTCCCACAGGGATCAGTCCTTGGGCCCCTTCTGTTCAATGCCTATGTCTCTGACATAAGGACAGGAATCAGGAGTGAGATGAGTCTCTTTTCGGATGACTCGAAACTGGGGGTGGTGGTGGATGGGAAGGAGGGGAGGGTGGCCCTACAGAGGGACCTGGAGTCTCTGGAAAGATGGTCTAGAAAGTGGAAGCTGAGGTTCAATGCAGGGAAATGCAAGGTACTCCACCTGGGGGCCAGAAACCCAGGACAAGTGTACACCCTGGGGGAATGCTACAAGTCTCGATGGCTGAGAGGGACCTGGGGGTGGTGGTGGATGTCAAGATGAACAACTCTGAGACTTGTAGGAGGGCAGCAGCCAAGGCCAACAGGATGCTGGGATGCATCGCTAGGGGGATCACCTCCAGAAGGAGAGAAGTGATACTCCCTCTGTATAACTGCTTGGTGAGGCCACACCTTGAGTACTGCGTGCAGTTTTGGAGGCCACACTTAAAGAGGGACATTAACCTCCTGGAGAGGGTCCAGAGGAGGGCAACCAAAATGATTTGGGGCTTGGGGGGCAGGATCTATGAGGACAGGCTTGAAGAGCAATATGTACACATTGGAAGAAAGAAGGGATCGGGGACATGATAGAGGTCTTAGGTACATGAAGAGGGTAAATTGGGAGGAACAGTCAGGGTGCTTCTAAGGAAGGAGGAGGGGCCACTAGAGGGCATGGGTGGAAGCTGGAGGGGGAAGATTCAGGGAGAAAGGAGGAGGTGCTACTTCACTGAGAGGGTGGTGGAGCCATGGAATGCACTGCCTAGGGGCTGGTGGAGGCAGAGACAGTGGAGGGGTTCAAGAGGGGTGGACAGGTACAAGGAAGGGTTCTGGAAGCAAAATCCAATGCAGCAAGAATATCCGGAACTGGGAAGAAAGAAGGCGAGGGGGACAGCAAGGTCAGCACCTAGGGTGGGGGCTGACCAAATGAGCAGACACGAAAGACCGTTAGGCCTATTCTGCTGGCATTTTAGTATGTTAATATAACCATTTTAAGACCTCTGCTCATGAACAGTGTCACTGTGATTTTCTTAATGTGTCCCATACATGGATTTCGCACACCAACAGCACCATTGTGCGCTACATGGGCGGAAACACATTTTGGGCAAGATGTGAAAAATGACAGCTGTACTGCTCATAAGGAGGTGTGGTAAAATGGCAATGTTGCAAATCTGGAGTGAAAATATTGAAAATTGCTGAACTTAGGAGCGCAAGGAACTGCGCAACGCACGTCAGAAACAGTCATTTTTAGAATTTTTCCACCAAATTTCAACATAGGATTTTTTGAGAGCCCAGCTTATGAACACTGGCAGTGTCATTTCGTTAATCAGCCCCAAAAGGTGATTTCATGCAGTGATGACGAAATCACCCTTCGGGCCCGATTAACACCATGACAGTGCAAGAATTCATGAGGAGGGGTCCCAAAAACTCCATGTTGAAAATTTGGGCCAAAAATTCCCAAAATTGCCTGAGCTATGCAACAAACTTGAAAAAACCCTATTTATTCCATTATACAGCTTACCGGCATTTCCTCAGTTCGCAGTCGGCTTTGAAGAGTGCAGACGTGTTCCTGGTCCACCGAAGATCATCGTGCCGAGCTCTGGAGGTGAGTATGGGGTGAGAGGGGTGTGGAGGCAGGGTGCGCAGTGGGTGGGTGCGGTGGGGGCCGTGAGACTGCGAGGACCTTTTTATTTACAGGTTTTTTTTTTTTAAATTAAGACGACACGGGACGTTTGCCATGCTGGGGTGGGCTCCCAGCATGGCAGCTGGAAAGACTGTTTGGGGGTGCTGGAGCTGATGGGGGATTGGTCACTCCCATCGGCTATAACAAGATTTGCCACGCAGGGGTGGGCTCCCAGCATGGCACCTGGAAAGGTTTTGGGGGGGCCGTGCAGCCGTGGAGCCAATGGGGGATTGGGAACCCCCGCTGGCTATAAAATTTTTGCCACGCTGGGTGGGGGCTCAGCATGGCACCTGGACAGCTTTTGTTGGGTGGGGGCGTGGAGTCAATGGGGATTGGGCACCCCGCCGCCACAGTGTATGCGTGGGGAGCGATCACACGCAATATGCATGCTTGCACGCGTGTGTGTGTGTAGGAGGAGAGCTCTGCTCATTGAAGCGGAGCTCTCCTTTCAACTGTATGCCACTGCATTTTGACTGCTGTCATAGACAGCTGCAGCAGTCATTGGAGAACTGCGGCCGCGCCTGCAAATTCACTGACTGAATTAGAAGAGGGGTGCCACATCTCTGAAAGCTCGGATGATGGCACTATGTTTCTTGCACATGCGTGCAAGCAACATAAAAACAAAACAAAACACCTTTTATTTTTTTTTGTTCCTGAAGCCCCTGGCAGAAGCCTGATGTAACTTTTTTTTGGGGTTGAGGTTGGGGGAGTTACTGTCTTAGTAAATTAATTTTTCATTTACTCAAGTAAGTGTATTACAGCTGGCATCAGGACAGGCCACTGGTAGTTGGCACCTTGGTGGTATCCCATGAGAATAATTCTTCATTCACGTTTCTTTTTGTGGGATTTTAGAACTCTCAGTACATTTGCCCAAGTTGCATACTTGCTTGCAGGCTACTGCAGTTACTTCATTCTTCCTCCTCCTGAGTCCTGAAGCAGCCTTTTGCAATGTAATCTGGGCAAAGGACAGGGCAGTAAGTATGTGCCAGCTGTCAGCATGTCGTTGCCTTGCCCCAGGTAGTGGCACATCAGAGGCAATGGCATCCCATAAAAGAATACTTTTTTTGTGGCAGTTTTCAAATGGAAACTCTTCTTAGTCTTCATGTTCCCCCTAGTTGCAGCAGTTTCCACCTCCTGAGTCCTAAAGCAGCCTGTGTGTGTGTGTTGTCCTGAGCATACCTCTCAACTGTCTCTGATCTTCAGGGACGTCCCTGATTCTGCCTCAAAATTTTCCTCTGTCCCTCCTAAAATTGGTATTTTTGTGACTAAATGGTGAGGATTGTAAGCACAACATAATGTTAAGCATTAGAGTTATAGACCTGTTTTTCTTTGGGAAATGCTTTTCACACTAAGACCCTTATTATATCAGATTCCTTCATGAGTTTGGTCATTTGCCCCTGATTATTTTAAGACTTGCCCCTGATTTTTGTGACGGGGTTGAGAGGTATGGTCCTGAGTTGTGCTGTTGCCATGTGATCACGGCAGTGGGCAGGGCAACCAGTGTGTGCCAGCTGGCAGCGTGCCTGTGCCTGTTCCCTGGTAGTTGGCACCTTATTGGCATCCCATAAAAAATAAAATAAAAATTCTCCACATTTCCTCAAGTTACTGACATTCCTTCCTCCTTCTCCTCCTCTGAGACATGAAGCAGCCTGTTTGAGTGTATCATCCGGACTCTGAGCTGTGCTGTTGCCGTGTGATCCGGGAAGTGGGCAGGGTAGCAAGAGTGTGCCAGCTGGCAGCGTGCCATTCCTGGCCCCTGGTAGTTGGCATCTTGGTGGCATCCCATAAAAATATAAAGTAAAATAAACATTCTTCACATTACCTCAAATTACTGATGTTCCTTCCTGCCTCCTCCTACTCCTCCTGAGTCCTGAAGCAGCCTGTGTGTGTGCTGTCCTGAGCTGTTGCAGTGTGATCTGGGCAATGGATAGGGTAGTGAGTGCGTTCCAGCCTGGTCCCTGGTCACTGGCACCTTGGTCGCATTCCATAAAAAAAATATATATTTTTACTTTTTGTGGGACCTTTCGAATTGAAACTCTTAAGTCTTTACTTCCCCCAAGTTGTAGCAGTTCCTTCCTCTTTAATCCTGAAGCAGCCTGTGTGTATATGTGTGTCACCCTGAACTGTACTGTTCTAGTGTGATCTGGGCAGCGGGAGGCAAGTGTGAGCCAGCTAGCACTAGCAGTGAGTCAATGCTTGGATAGACAAAAAAATAAAAAACTGCAATAAAATTAAAAAACTAAAATGAAAATGAGAAAATAATCAAAAATAACATTAAAAAGTAAATGAAATAGTTTTATTCTTCATCATTCATCACCCAAGTGGTTGAGTGGTGTTGTAAGCATTAGGAACTGAAGCAACTGAGAGGCCAAGGAGGTGGTGGCATGGGGTCGTCCAGTCACAAAGAAAAACAAAAGCATGGTGGGCTTGGTCGTAGACCCTCTGACTCAGTGGGAGCTACAAGTGTAGAGGAAGATGACAGTAGTGGTTGAACAGTCTGTAAAGTATCTCACATTGTAGGAACTACTCACAGTGGCACTGTAAGGACTGCAACACGAGCAATCAGAATAAAAAAAATGAGTAAGAATGAAGTGCATCAGGTAGTGACATAGACAGAGGAGGAGGAAGAGCAAAGTGGGATGGCAGAGCTTGGGTACAGAGTAACAGATTGTGCTTGTATACCTGATAAAAGTGACAGCAGCAGCAGCATTTCTGGGAAGGAGGAAGTGGAACAGGTGGGAGTTTGACTTGGGGCAAGTGCACATAAGAGATAAAAAAAACACCAAAACAAGAGGTACAACAATAACCAAAATAAAAAAAAGGCCACTAAATAACAAGGGGAAATGCAATAAGAAGCAAGAGAAATGACAGCAGATAAAGAAGACATAGGCAAAAGTGATGGGCCATGACAAATCATAGAGGAAGAAGAACCATTCCCTGACCCTAGAGAACTAGCAAAAGAAGAGGTGAAAGGTTATGATGTAGAAGCAGCCCACAGTAGCTTGCCTATTAGGCAACAGTTGAGAGTGCCAGTAGGGAAGATCAAACTGGTGACATTGGTGGTGTGGAATTTCTTTAGAGTGGACAAAAAATCACAGACACATGTAGTGTGTCCCTTATGTAAAGACAGGCTGAGTCGAGGTACCGAGGGAACAAAGCTGGGAACATCTACCATAAAAAGGCCTTTGCTGAAGTCTGACAGATCTCAGTATGAGAAAATGTGCCAATACACGGCGTCAGCAGCACCGCCAAACAGTGAAGCAAATGATGATGATGATGATGATGATGATGATGATGATGATGATTATGATGACCAGGGGAGAACATTAGGAAACCAGGTAGAGGAGAATAGGAAGAAAGTCTTTCAAGTGGTAGCCCATGCACAACTCCAACATCTTCCATTTGTTAGTTCTTTAGCTCATTCAGTCTCACACTTCCAAGGGTATTAAACATACCAATCAGCTGTCACATTCAGGAGGAAAAAAAGCATTCAACTCTCACTGATCCAATTACTGGAAATGGGCCAGAAATGTAAAGCAAACAAACTCAAGGCAAAAAAGTTAAGAGAAATTGTGGAAATGCTAGCCACTGACATTCTGCCATTCTCCTTTGTGAGCAATGCTGGTTTTCTATTGCTAATGCAAGTTGCTGTGCCAAGGTATCGAGTGCCCAGCACCATTTGTTCAAACTGTTCACCTTACCATCGAAATGTGGACCAGTGGTCAGACTACTGCTTACATGGCAGTGACTGCCCATTGGGTCAGTTTCCCCTCTGTATTCCCCTCCTTTTCCTCCTCCTCCTCTTCTTCATCCTCCAGGTTAAGTGCTTGCAGCAGCAGTAGTTGCAAGTCACTGGTGTCCCTCAACCTCCGCCCGCAGGCATCTTTATGCATTGCTGACTTTGACAATGACCATCGTGTAGAAAACTTGTTACACTTCCTTCAACAGAAGTCTGATGAGTGGATGACATACACTAATTAACACCAGGTTTTATAGTATCAGATAAGGCAAAGAACACTGTAAAGGTAGCTGAGGATGGGAAGTATACACATGTTCAATGTTTCGCTCACTGTATAAATATGGTAGTTCTGGGATTCCGAGATGAGGAAAACACCACTGTGCAGACATGTGTAGGTCTGGCCAAAAAAGTTTCTGGTCATTTTAGCCATTTTATAAAGGCACAGAAGCTATTACAAAACATTCAGCAGTGGAACCACCATCCCTCCAGCACCTGAAACAGGATGTGGCAACCAGCTGAAATTCAATCTAGTGCATAATGTATCGGCTTTTAGAACAACAAAAGGTTATCCACCAGTATGCCATAGAGCATGGCATTGGTAAGGGAGATGTACACATCAGCCCAAAGCAATAGCACCTGATGGACACCCTCTGCACTGAGCTGAAGCTCTTTGTGGAGGCCACAAGGGAGGTAACTGCTAATGCAGACGGTCTAAGCCAGGTACTCCCCTCATTAACCTGTGACTTCTTCGTATGAAAACTCAATGGCCCCTGAGCACATAGGGGTGGGAAGTACATACCAGAGGTGTGTATCCCCCCTGTGGAGCTCCGCACCTGCAGACAGATGTGCACCAGCAGCATTCATGACCACCAGTCACCTGACTGCAGCCCACCCCTGGCACAGGACTCTGCAGGGTGGCTGGGGGCAGAGACGCGGGTCCACCCTGGCATCCAATCAGATGCCGGGACCGGGCACACAGTGGGTCACCTGTGCAGTGGGGCATGAATTGGCAGCACACCCTGCAGATGTCTGATGGCCTGCGGCTGAGGGGGTAAGAGGAGGGATGTTTTGCCAGTTGTTCCAAGGGCACCGATAGACAGGTATGGGGTATGGGGGAGTCAGGGGGGGTTGATGGTGCCACAGGTGTGGGTAGGGGCACAATCCACCACAGGAACTGTGGGACACAGGGCTCGGGGCTACCATGTATTGGTGCAGGGGGTGCCAGAACCGTGATCAGAGGACACTGTGATGGGTGGAGGGGTGCTTGCCAGTACCGTGAATGGGGATGCTGTGCTGCGGGGGAGTGCCTGCAACCATTTGGGAAGGGGAGTGCATAGGGGGCTAATGGCAGGGTTCTCCCTGGCATACCCTGTGCCCCCTCCACACACCCGTTGCCAGCACTACGCACCTTTGTGCATGGCACCTAGTGCTGGCACTCTTCCAATGCGGTGCAGTCCATGCACCAGGAGGATGGTGCATTTGTCCTGTGTGTCCCCCTTAGTGCATCCCACACAGGGGGTGCATTGGGTGTGGAGTCACTACACACCCCAGATACACACGCATTGCCACTCTGTGGGGGATAGTGTATAGGGCCCAATATGAGGAAAAGGAGGATACCACTGCTCTAAATTTTGTTTGAATGATAAGATCACATTTCTGGAATGACACACACACATTTCTAAAATTTGTACAGAGGACCACTACATCCTGGCCACTGCCTTGGCCCCTTGGTTCAGAGACACGTTTGAGACATCCTTTGATGCACAGGAATGCGGTAAGGATCAGCAGTCCTATAAAACCTTGCTTATACGTCTGGTCTCTGTACATACGGCACAGAATAAGAACAGAAACGCAAACAGAGCAGAAGAACAACTCTCATCATCATCCCTTGTTGTACTCACACTGATATGCCAGGTGGAGAAGCGGGATGATGCCAATGTGTATCCACTGCTACTGAACATCACAGAAGTGAATCATTTTTGTCTCCAAGTCAACCTACTACTACTGCCGCTGCACCCCCTGAAAAGACAGAAATTGATGGCAAACCATTATGGGAACAACTGTCTGACTATGGCTTGATGAAAAAACACAGCAAGTCATTTTCTGGCACAGCGATGCCTAAGACGCCAGCAAACAAAATGGTGCAGGATTATCTTGATGAGAATGTGCCACTGCCAGAAGGAGATGAGCCTCTATTGTACTGGTACCAAAAAAGACCTTTTGGACATTTTTGACACAGGTAGCAATTGAACACCTCAGTTGACCACCTGCAAGTACATACTCAGAGAGAATTTTCAGTGCTGCAGTAGACAATGTTGTCACTAACAGAAGAACATGCTTTTTGACCCAAAATGTAGAGATGCTCTCTTTTTAAAAAATTGACCTGCTCCTTATTCTGAAGCCCTTTTTGCCACAGTTTATGGATGATGAACCTCCTACACTTCCTGCTGGGCTAACATAAGATGATGAGGAGGTGGATGAAGAGTGCTTCTGCGTCCATTAGTTTTTCTTTTGGAACCAGAGGCCTAGACACACACTGTGGGATGCGGCACTGTTGTCTTCATTTAGTCTTCTTCAGATTAATGTTTGGTCAATTTCTGCCAGGCATGCATAGGCTGAATTAATAATTTGGGGGACAATGTTGCCCATGAAACCAGAATGTACAACACTTGGCCATGGCTTAATCAGAAGCCTTGTCCATGTGTGGCACTGTCTCAGTGGACAAACACGTTTTGAAACCAGTAGCCCACACTGTGGGATGTTGCACTGTTGTGTTCACTCAGTCTTCTTCATATTGTTTTGTGAATTTTGGCAGGCCTACACAGGCTGAATAAGTAATGTTTGGAGCAATGTTGCTTATGAAACCAATGTGTACAACACTTAGTCATGACGTAACTGGAATGTGACAGGGTTGAATAAGGCCGTTACGCAGAAAGAGTAAATGCAAAGATCTTTTCTCTCCTCTCCTTTTCTGTCTCTTGTCTGTCTGGTTGCACAACCAAATGTTCTCGTGAGACTCTACCAGTCTCACGAGTCTCTGCCTCTCACTGTCTCTCTGCCTTCACTTGCTGGTTCTGTCTTTTCTTCTCTCCCTTGCATATCTGCAGTTATAAAAATATATGTGAATTTTTATGTGAAACTGGGATTCCTTGGTTTGAAATGTATACAGTTCACTGACCTACACAGCCAGTATGGTGTTATTCTTGTGCAACTGTGTTAGTTTGGTTTTGGCCATTTGCACTCTCTATTCCAGAAGAATTACCACCCTGTAGGGGTACGATGGCAAGGAACTCTCAGAGAGGGTTCCACCCATAGAGGTGCCACGGGATGGTTTCTGTGGCTAAAGGTACCTTAGGAATCTCCCTAAGGAGAGAATGCTGTCACTGGAGGAGGAGGGGAGGATGATGGGGCAAATAAAAAATGCTTCACAGTGAGGCTTAGAGGAACTGCTTATATAGCTCAGGAAGTGGGAAGTGGGAGTGGCTGGCTGCTTGGCCACTGAACTCCAGGCATAGCCTTACATCTCACTGACCTACGCAGCCAGTATAGTGTTATGCTTGTGCAACTGTGCTAGTTTGGTTTTGGCTGTTTGCACTCTTTCCAGAAGAATCTACCAGCCTCTAGGGGACGATGGCAAGGAACTCTGGAGAGGGTTCCACCCTAGAGGTGCGATGGGACGGTTCCCGTGGCTAAAGGTACCTTAGGAATCCCCCCCAAAAAATGTAATATTATCCCCAAAAAGGAGGTAACACTAAGCATAATGCAAGCAGTAACAGAGACGTAGAAGCAGTAACTGTAATGTAGTAGTAAAGAAGCATAGGCGGTTTGAAAATGCAATGATATGCTCAGTTGTCATAGTAACAGCCCAGGTTTGCATAGCATGATACTGATGGCTTGATTTGAGAGAAGGGGATCCCCTCAGGAGAGAGGGAATGGCAGGACATCCTTCACCTCCATCCAACAATGGAACTTACCTAAAGAAACTAGGGAAAACAACTATGCTAACTAAGTGCTATGACCTGAGTAAATGGAGGAGAGAAAAAAACCTTATGAGGAGGAAATCTCTGGGGATCCAAGGCCTAGGTTGCCTTCCCTTCAGGCTTGGGAAAATTTATTTAGTGACAGCTCTGCAGCTGCAATTTGGAAAACCCAATTAAAGGGAGATGGAAAATATTCCAATTTGGAGGGAGGCTCTCACTCAAACCCTCTAGCAGGAACGTCGTGGAAGGTTGCGAGAAAACTCTGCAACAATATGTGCATCCAAGGTGCAGGAGGAGAGCAACAACTGCTGAGGCATTCACCTGGCCTATCTACCCTAAATCAAACCAGGTGAACCAGAGGCAGTTGTAAGGAGAATGTGGTGAAGGTGCCTTGCTAGGAAAACCACTAAAGTCAATGGCCAACCATTATAGTGGAACACTAGAGCCAAAGGAGATTGTCGTAACCACCCATCACCAATAGTCTTAAATTCTACACCAGGAGCTGCTGTCGTGTAGCAGGCAGCTAAAGCCAAGCCCGGGGTGAGGACATTCCCAGCTATGGGCCAGGTGAGAAGGATCCTGCCCCTAGCTGGGCATGTTCAATGATGCGGACTAAATGCAGAGCGAGACCATTGGCTGCAGGAACCCTGCACCAGATTAGAATGGCTGGCATGCCCCAGAAATTGATTGAAAACTGAAAGCCGGTGAGCTGAATGAGCACGGTGTGCTGAGATCATAATGAGCATGGAGTGCTGACACCTTGCAAGCTCTAATGCAGATCGAGTGCAGCAGAATCCCAGGCTGAAGCTGAAGGGATGGCAGTATGCATGAAGTAATGGATTGCATAAGCAAGGAGTAACAGCTGTGTAAGCAAGTGTAGACCTGCACATAGGTCAGTAAGCAGTAGTCGTGATAGGTGAAACAGCATATCAAACTGTATACCAGTTAAATAGCACAGAATTGGAGCAAGCCAGCCAGACTGTTCAAAGCCAAATCAAGGTGACAGACTCTGAGGATTTTTGGTGGCAAAGCACGATTTAATAACAGCTATATTAACAGCCTCAGTAGGAGCTTAGTTGGCTGACCTCAGAGTTATAACTGCAATGAAACATGGAAACAAATGCTTTGAAGCAAGTAGCCAGGTAGTGCAATGAAGCTCAGGTAGAATGAGAGCAGGAATGAGCAGCACAGCTAGGGTCAGAGTAAACCTGTGTCAGGTGAAAAGAATTACGTATGCAACATGGAGCAGCCATGGTTGAGCTGAAACACACAGACAATAACAGCAGTTGCATTACAGTAGTTTGAGCGAGGTGAGCATAGTGTAAAACACAAGCACTGAGTACAATAGTAAGTAAAGTAAACAGCAGTGGCTGCAATTGTAGGTAACTGAAAGCAGTAGCATGAGCTCTGAGCAGGTTCGCAGTAGCAGTGCAAGTAATTGAGAGTTGTAACCGAAAGCAAGCAGTATGAGCTCTGTAGTAGCAGTATGCTAGGAGTTTAGAAAATAAAAGCGCCCCAAAAAGACTAAACCAAAACACAGCAAAACAGAACAGAGAAAGGCCCAAAAAACAAGAAACAAAAAACACAGGGAAGCACACAACCGGAGGAAAGATACAAACCGGAAGCAGGAAAACAAACAGCGAAGTCCAGCAGAGGCACACATAAACAGCAGGCTGGGGGGGGTAGGCCCCAGCCAGCTCAGAGGACAAACCAACATAGCCTACAGCTGCAAAGAAAAAAATGCTTCACAGTGAGGCTTAGAGGAACTGCTTATATAGCTCAGGAAGTGGGAGTGGCTGGCTGCTTGGCCACTGAACTCCGGGCATAGCCTTACATTTATACTGTTGAAATGATTTCAAAACGTTATTTGGAATTTAGGGGGTTAATCTGAGATGCAGTTTGAGCTCCTCTCATGCTCATTTGCAAACTCGTTAACAGAGCTGTCAGCTGGAGGCCAGCTTGGGACGCTGTTCTATTTGCAAGCTTGCTCTGCAAAGAAACTGACAAGAACTCTGATACATTTTGTGAGAAACAGGATGTCTCTTAATAAGCTTAGGATGATGAACTTAATTGGGCAAAGACTTGTTATAAAAATAGCAGCAATATTTTTGTTAGAGAGACTTCTTGGAAATTAATAAGAAACCCTCCGATGAAGGACATTTGTTTTCTCTGTTTGTACTGCCTTTGTATTTCGCTATCCTGAACAATTTTTTTTTTACATTTTTGTTCTTGATAATAATAAAACGTTACTTGCGTATTTTATAACTGCTCCTAGTTTTCCTATGCTTCCTGACCTGTGCCTTGATGACAGATGGTGTCAGACTAAGTGGGATTTATGCTGTGCATACTCTAAGTCAGAAGTTTTATGTGTTGGTACTGGACCTGGTACCAGGGAATCATAGCAGAAAGGTATGGATTCTGCAGCTGGAGGCCCAGTAGTGATTACAAGAAGAATAGCAGCCAAACTAGCAGAGACAGAAGTCCAAGCTGAGACTGTACAGCCAGCACCAGTGATGGAAAAAGAAGAGCAGGCAGTGACAGAACCTGAAAGCCTGTCTGCCTTCTTCAAATGGTGGGCTATACAACAAAGACAGAGAATCAGAGACAGAAAGAGATTCAGCATTTAGAGAAAAGAAGAGATGCAGCAACTCGAGAAGCAGAGAAAAGAAGAGATGCAGAGACAGGAGCAGCGATGCTGGATGCCGTACAAGCTATCAAAGCTGGAGGATCTGGCACAGGTCCAGCAGAGCAACAAGACACAAACAACTTAAATACATTAAACTTCCACAGTTGTGTCCCTTGGATGATACTGACGCATATCTGACAACTTTTGAAAGGGTTGTCACAGCATGTCAGTGGTCAAAGCAGCAATGGTCAAACAGGCTGGTACCATACCTGACAGGTAAAGCATAACTTGCTTACAGCAATATGGACACTGCATAGTCAGAAAACTGATCTGGTGAAATCAGAAATCCTGAAAAGATATGACATCTCAGGAGAGACCTACAGGCAAAGATTCTGGTCCCTAAAGTACCACTTGGTCAGCAATTCCACGAGAAGCCTTCACCAGACTCTGAGAACTCCTTATTAAATGGCTCCAGCCATAGGGCAAAACAGTCCTACAGATCATCAACACACTTGCAATGGAGCAGTTCATCAACATCCTGCCTACAGATGTGCAGCTTTGGATAAAAGAACACTGACCGGGAGAGTAAAAGAGGAGGAGGAGGAGTAGCTCTCTATGTAAAGGAAGGGATCAAAGCAACAGAACTAAAGAGTAAACAGGGAGCAGATGAGGCACTCTGGGTCACCCTGGAGACAGGAAATGGCACCACAATTTACATGGGGGTTGTATATAGACCCCCATCTCAGGGCGAGGGAATGGACAAGGAAATGATAGAAGGCATCCTTAGAATGGCAGAAAAAGGGGGAGATATTGTTGATGGGGAACCTGAATATGCCAGATGTTAACTGGAGCACCTTTGCTGCAGGCACATTCAAGAGCAGGGTCATTCTTGATGCCCTACAAGCGGCATGCCTCAGACAGCTAGTATTGGAACCCACTCGGAAGGGAGCAATCTTAGACCTGGTACTATCAAATGGGGATGGAGAAAGAATCTCAGATTTAGAAGAGGGTAGCCATCTGGGAACAAGCGACCACCAAACAGTGTGGCTCATGATAAACACAGCCATAAAATCAAGCCATACAAAAGCAAGAGTATTGGACTTTAGGAGGGCTGACTTTGGGAAAATGAGAGAGTGCCTCAGAAAAGCACTAGCAAACAGGCAAGAAGGAGGGGTGGAGGAACAATGGGGAGTAATCAAAACAGCCATCACAGAGGCAACAAGCCTTTGTGTAAAGCAAATCAACAAAACACAACAAAGCAAAAAAATGCTACGGTTCTCAAAAGAGGTGACAGGGAAGGTTAAGGAGAAAAGGACTGCATTCAGGAAATATAAGGAAACACAGAAGGAACAGGACAGAGAACTTTATCAGTTAAAGCAGAAAGAGGCAGGGAAGGCAGTCAGAATAGCAAAGGCCGAAACCGAGGAAAGGATAGTCAACTCTGTTAAGAAAGGGGATAAGACCTTTTATAGGTACATTAGGGAGTGAAGAAAGACCAAAGGAGGAATACTGAGGCTTAATAAAGGGGAAGAAATGTGGGCAGAGGGTGACAGTGAAAAAGCAGGGATACTGAATGAATATTTCTGCTTAGTATTCACAAAGGAAGGGGAGGTACCTAAACCAAACAAGAGAAACACTCTGAAGACGGGGGTCAATACCAGCCCATTTACAGAAGAAAGGGTTCTGAAAGAACTAATAAAATTGAAGGTGGACAAAGCAATGGGGCCTGATTGGATTCACCCAAGAATTCTAAAAGAACTAAGGGTAGAACTAGTGACACTGCTGACTACTCTCTTTAACAAATCATGGGAAGATGGGGTGGTGCCTGAGGACTGGAGGAGGGTGGATGTGATTCCTCTTCACAAAAGTGGGAGTAGGACAGAGGCCGGAAACTACAGACCAGTTAGTTTGACCTCAGTGGTAGGGAAAATTATGGAATCACTTCTGAAGGAAATAATTGTTGAGTACCTAGAGGCCAGTGGGGCACAGGACCCAAGGCAGCATGGATTCTCAATGGGAAGGTCATGTCAGATGAATCTAATAGATTTATTTGACTGGGTGACCAAAGTAGTAGACCAGGGAGGGGCTGTGGACATGGCCTACCTAGATTTTACCAATGCATTTGATACAGTCCCACACAAAAGATTAATACACAAATTAGCCAGCCTTGGAGTGGGTCCCAAGGTTTTTGCCTGGATAAAAACTTGACTAGACAACAGGACAAAAAAGGTAATAGTAAACGGAGTCCACAGAGAAGAAAGGAGGGTTACTAGCGGGGTACCACAGGGTTCAGTACTGGGACTGGTCCTTTTTAATTTCTTTATAAGTGACATTGCAGAGGAACTGGAAGGAAAAGTATGTGTTTTTTTGCAGAAGACACAAAGATCTGCAACAGGGTTGATACACAAGATGAAGTGGAAAGGATGAGAAGGGACTTGGCAAGGTTGGAGGAATTCTCAAATGCATGGCAGCTCAGATTCAATGCAAAGAAGTGCAAGGTAATGCACCTGGGAAACAAAAACCCAGGACAAGAGTACACAGTGGGGGTGAGATACTGACAACAGTAAAATTGGAAAGGGACCTGGGGGTAATTATATCTGATGACCCAAAGGTGTCAAGCAATGTGAGAAGACAGTAAGGAAGGCTGGGGGATACTGGGATGCATAGGAGAGGCATCAATAGTAGAAAACAGGAAGTTGTCCTCTGTACAGACAGTTGGTGAGACCCCATCTGGAGTACTGTGTGCAGTTCTGAGACCCTGCCTCCGTAAAGACATAGACAGAGTGGAGGCTGTCCAGAGGAGGGCAACCAAAATGGTGCAGGGTCTGCACCAGAAGACATACGAAGAAAGACTAAAGGAGCTTAATATGTATACCCTTGAGGAAAGAAGGGAGACAGGAGACATGATATAAACTTTCAAGAA
Organism: Neoceratodus forsteri; assembly: GCA_016271365.2. NCBI lineage: Eukaryota > Metazoa > Chordata > Ceratodontiformes > Ceratodontidae > Neoceratodus > Neoceratodus forsteri. The sequence goes on along the minus strand of CM057450.1, from coordinate 770,178,191 downwards.
CCTCAAGGGAATCAACAAAGTCCAAGAGGGTAGCATCTTTCAGAAAAAGAGATGTGCAAGAACAAGGGGGCACAATTTGAAGATAGAGGGAGGAAGGCTCAGAGGTAATGTAAGGAAGTATTTTTTCATGGAGAGGGTTGTGGATGCATGGAACAGCCTCCCTGAGGAGGTCGTGGAGTCAAGTACAGTGGGGGAATTCAAGAATGCATGGGACAGACATAAGGCAGTCCTAGTGAGGGGTAGGAGGAAGTAAGTTGTTGGTTAACTAGGATCTGCAGCTTATCTGTTAGGTAGGAAAATGGGCAGACTAGGTGGGTCAAGTGGTCCTTATCTGCCATCAAATTCTATATTTCTATGTTTCTGATCAGAAAATGGGGAAAAGGCTGTTTATTTGGCTGAAGACTACCAGATGGCCAAACAGATGTCACAGCAGCGAGATAACAGCCAAGCACCAGTAAGGCCCTCTTTTTCCCCAATTTAACTCCAAGTTTGACAAGCATTCTAGTGGGGATAACAAATCTGCACCCAAAGACTTTGCTGTAATTGTAATAAGCCAGGCCTATTGCAAGAAACTGCTGTAATAAGGAAAGTAATGCTGAAGCAGATTTGTCCTTAGCAAATTGGGGCAAGTACTTAATAGATGTCAAGGTGGGAGATCAGACTGTGAAAGAACTTATTGATTCAGGAAATGGACAGACCCTGATGCATGTTGAAGTGCTGGGAAAACACTGTGCAAAAGGACCAGGCACTGGTGTCATCTGCATCCATGGGGACACTCGATACTATCCCACCACCCAAGTGACTCTGAATGTTAATGGGGTGTCACACCAAATGAATGTGGGGGTAGTACGTAAGTTCAATGTTTGGGGAATAGCAATGGGATATTAGTGCTTGTGTAACTTGTAGTACTTTTTGTAGCTTTACTCTATTCTCACCCTTGAGTAGTAGGTATGTAAAGTAGGAATTTGTAGGGAACAGAAGGTCCAAAAAGATACCTCCTCCAACTCACGGAGAGTATGACTGCTAGCACTCAGGAGAGGAAACCCCCCAGCTGGAGGAAACCTCTGAGGACCCATGGCCATTGGTCTGCCTGTCCTCTGCACAATCATAGCAAATTTTTGAGGGAGGTGGGTTGCTTGGAGAGATGATGGTCCATCCTCGATCCATGGATGATATATTTTGGAAAGACGATACTGAGGTTGAAGAAGTAGGTATTTTCTGAAGGAGCAGTAAAATCCTGAGAGTGAAGCATATCCAATTGAAGAAGGGCGAATGAAGTCCAAGTTTCCATGATGATTCTGGATGATTGTCCAAAGGGATTACAGGGATGAATGAGCAGGGAGAGCATGATTTGATTGATTAATATGCAACTAGACTGTGAATGGTGGGGAATGCGATGGTTTGTGAAGCCATAGGTAAACGACCCAACTTGTAGAAGGTTTGACATTCAGGTAGAGTCTGGAGGTGAGGAGTTCAGTGGTGAGCGATAAGTGCTAAGTAAGTATCCATGAACTGGATGAAGGAGTCTAGCCAAATCTTTGAGTGCCTAATAGGAGAAATGACGTAACTGATTTATAGACCCATATGGGAAGACTGGCATATGCAGTCTAGATGGTAATTGAATATATAGAGAATGATTGGAAGTTCAGTACAGGGAATTCGATAGCTGATTTGGGTACTTAAGTCATAATTACACTCGAATAAGCTCATGCTGGTCCATTGGCTGAAGTAAATATGAATATTTTTGTGTCGTAATTGCCCATGCTATGCACTGAGGTTGGCCATGGCTGTTTAGCTGTACAGTTAATCCAATGTCTAAATACTTGTAGGAAGCCTGGAAGTGGGTATATGGAAAAAGTTTATAGGCTGGGGTGGCAGTGGAGTCGAGAGTAGTGTGGAATGCCAGAGGAGCCTAGGCTATGGTAAATTAAGATCTGTTGGGAGGCAAGACTGGGATAGTAAAATCACCATATCAGTTGTGGATTTCTGGATTGAGAATGCAAGGAAAGCTGCTCTTGGTGAAAGTCTTCACTTGAGGGAGTAATGGAGATAGCTCTGAAGGATGAACTAGAAGGCTCGCTGAATGGGTAGCTGACTTATCTGATGATAATAAGATGAAGGAATGCAGATAACTGCATAAGGTATGGTGATGTCCAGGAGCTAGAAACAGTAGTTTGGATAGATTGACATTAGTAAGGCATCAAGGCACGGGAGATCCAATGACGGAAGTTCTGGGAAGGCAGCCGTAATGATCTTAGGACAAGCAATGGCTATTGGGAAAGTAGGAGTCAGTTAACATGGTAAACAGAGTCAGAGCTGGTAGGAGAGGCAGCAGAAAGGTAGCACTATGAGGTATCTTGTGGTTCCTGGTATCCATAACAATGATGGTGATTACAGAGTTGGAGCATAACAAGTCCTTCAATGTACAAGAATAGCCTATGAGACATGTTAGCTAGGGAAGTCCAGTGCTTGAATAGACAGGATGTGTAGGAAGTATCCAGTAAAAATGGATGAGATCTTTATATTGTTCAGTCAAATGGGATTCCGGGACTGATCCTGAGGAGATGATTGGACAGTATAGAAAACTGCACAGCGACGTAAGAGTCTATGAGGTATGTCATCCAAGGGATGTTTGCTAGAAGTAGTTCCTCAGGTAAAATGAACAAGCGTTCCATCGAGTAGTGGACAGGAGTTGTTAGAATGGCCAGAGTAGGAATATGAGATGGATAAACAAGAGGAGTAGTTGACCGGGTAGGAATACTGGCCGGGGATAGGGTAATATGCCCAAAAGAGCCACAGCAAACAAGACGAAGCCCTGAGCCATCAAGGCAGAGATGAGAAGGCAGCAATCCGATGATGGAAGAAGAGTCCAGAGTCAATCACAATGGACAGGAGGAGGAAGTCTGGGAAGTCTAAGGCAAAGTCATATGGCAGTGCAAGTGCGGAAGGAACAGGACCTGGTCAGCTTCTCAGTGAACAGAAATGGAATGTGGGACAGCTGCAGCAAGTGACAAAAGAATGATCCATGCAAGGCCAAAGAATGAAGGCAAGTACCAAGAGCAATGGAGCTGAGATACATGAGTTCCACATCTGACAAAGGATTCAAACGACGAGTGGAGAGGACAGAAGGTGCTGCAGTGAAGAAGGATGAGGTTCCACTTCTGAAGGAGAAAACGAACTAGTACAGCATCTCGAAGGAGTGACCTGCGGCAAGGAAGTCCATGAGGTAGTCAAACTGGATTGAGACAGAGATTGAACAAGCTGGTATGATCCCAATCATGAGGGAAAGGAGGCCAAGGCAGGGTTAGGTACGGAGGTCCATGGAAGTGCAGGATGGAGACAGGTGAGGAAGGATGGGAGGCAATCAGAGCAGAGGGTCCTATTCTTGGAGGGAAGTGTTAATCAGGTAGGAGGTAGAAAATCCAGAAGGATGAACAGTCAGTTGCAGATGCACGCTCCTAACTGAGGTAGTTGAGGTGAGATGACCTGAATGCGACACGCCAGACAGTGTAAGATGGTGAAGGCAAAATTGGTAAATGATTTCAGTCCTGGAGGGAGCAGTAAGGGTTTGTCCAGTAGAGAGCGCACAAAGTTGAAACAGTTGATTGCAGATGTGAGCTTCCAGTCCCAGTAGTCGAGGAGAGATGACCTGTGTCTGATATCACCAGCCAGAGGTATGAAGATGGAGGTAATTGAGTGGATGACATGTCTCTCAATTGTCCCTGATTTTCAGAAACATCTCTGATTTTGCCTCAGGATTTTCCTCTGTCCCTCGTAAAAATGTATGCTTTGTGACAGAGCAGTGGGGATTAAATATCACAAAATAATGTCAAACATTAAAGTTACAGACTGGTTCTTCTTCGGAAAATACAATTTAACACACATCCCCTTATTCTATCAGCTTTGTGAGTGAATAATATCAATTTTTGAGATGCGTCCCTGACTTTGGATCTCTGTCCCTGATTATTTTAAGCCTTGTCCCTGATTCATGAGGCAAGAGGTTGAGAGGTATGGTGGATGAGGGCTTACTCAAGACAAAAGCGGAAACCAGGTATGAAACAGAGATAGTATTGAGCAAGTGGAGTCACAGAAACAGGCTACCAAACCAAGTAGGCAGTGCGAGATGACCTCCAGATGCTGTCAGTAGGTAGAGTTGGGAGGTGTGAGGCAAGTGAAGTATAGGGGCTCCGTTCCTGAAGGGAAGTAGCAACCCGTATCAGGTATAAGATGTAGAAGATGGACATAGTTGAAGGCAGAGTCAGGCTCCCAGCCATGGAAGTCAGCATGATAGGACCGTGAATCGAGGCTGCGGACCAGGCAGGATGGAGAAGGCAAGTAGAACAAGGCATGGTCCGGAAGGGAAGCGACATCCGGGTAACAGGCTGAGAATGCATCAGGTTGAAGCAGTGGAACAGGGGCTCAGGCACCCACGAGTGATGGTTGAGGTGAGGTGATCATGACATCAGGTAGCTAGGCATAGGAAGGATGATGAAGGCACACAGGGTGAAGATGTTCCATTCCCAAAGGGAAGCAGCAACTGGTACGAGGTAGAGAGGTCATGGTATGACACAGTAGATTGCAGACATGGCTCCCATCCCCGACAGCTGGGGCAAGCTAACCCGCACTCGATGTTGACAAGCAGAGTTAGGAACGGAGGATGTCAAGTTGGTAAGTAGGAGGCAGTGAATGTAATGGAATCCCATCCCTGATAGACAGGGGAAGCCTATCTTTGCTCAGCACCTCAGAAGGTGCGAGTTAGGGATGGAGTCCAGAATACTGCTGATATGGGCTGGCAGAAAGCACAGAATGCATCTGTAGAAAGACAGTAGTTTAGGAAACTGAATTGAGATAGGATGATGAATAGTATACAGGTATGGCAAGACAGACATAGCATGATAGGAATGGTAGGCACATAAACAGGCAGTGCCACAGATAAGGAAGGTCTGGCCTTGGAAGCAGTAACAATGTATGGGAAGGAAGACCCCACTGTAAATGGAAGCAGGAACCAGGGGAGAGAATTATGTGGGTGAAGCTGACTGGAGTTGTAGGCAGTACGGTGGTTAAGCAGCAACAACTAGATCAGAAGAATGTGAGCACCCCCCCACCCCCGACATCCTCAGGCAAGTAGCGCAACTGAGTCTGGCAAGGGACAGTTAACCACAAGCATCCAGCCGAGGTTAAGGAAATCAGGGATAATATACAGTGAGCAGGCAGGAGATAATCACAGCTCACCAAAGAAATGTGTCCCAAAGTGCAATTGAAGAAGACGGAGGGCAACCAGACATACACTACCACCACCACCACTACCAGTACCACATGCAAGCGGAGCAGTGGAAGCATAAGCTGTCTACCAGCTGCTGTAAGTCATTGTCCATAGCGGGAACACAACAAACTAAACTGCAGATGGGTACATAATCAGCAGTTGCAGCTCAGGGCACTGTTGCTGTGGATGCACGAACTGACACTGTAATTCAGATGGACAATGAAATAAATGTGGAAGAACTTTTCCTAGAGAGGGAGGAAGAAGAACAGAGGATGCAGATGACAATCGAATGGAATGGTACTAACGTTCATGATGTTGTACAGCTGCATGGAGGAAGGTAGTGCAGCCGGAGCTGTTTAAATATCCATGCTAAATACTGATGCCTTGTTAGGGGTAACAGATGAAGTGTCTGTACATTCCTACCTCAGATCTTGCTTGAGAGCGGCACGCTAACATACTATTTAGTGATGGGTTGCTGAATTGTAGTTGGTTTAGTTCAGAAGAATAAAAGTTGCTGTGCAACGTGCAAGTTTTAATTCAGGAGGCTGCAGTAGATATCAGGAATATTGACAGGGTGCCATTAATTACAATGCAATTATGCATTAATGGGCAACTAGGGCATTCAGTGACTGCCTAGCTTCCTTGTTCCCCACATAAACGCAGTCATTATGCTGCAATGGGAGGAACATGACATGTGAATCCATTTCCAATTGTTGGTAGAATGTGTTGCTGCAAAAAGTTAGTGACATCTCCAAGCAAGCACAGTTCCAACCCTTCAACTAATGCAAGGAGGGAGGAAGCACAATGAGATAGGTATGCTGTTGAGCCCTAAATCGACAGCCCAAAAGCAGCAGCTATGGGTCAAGCATGGTAATGACAAATTGAGAGGTACTTACAGTTACAGAGCAGAGCATTCAATAGTAAAATAGGTGACAGGACTCCAAGACAAGTGCTGTGGAGAGACGGCATGCTGCAGGACCAGAGAAGTTGAGGAGGAGAATGGAACACTGGCAGGGGACAGATAGGAAGTGGGCATGTGTTGGGAGGGGAGATGGAGGAAATCCTGAAAAATGGAGAAGGAACTGGGGACACTTGAAAGTGTCAGCGGTAGAGGGGACTGGACATGGGTGGGAAGCCCAAAAGAAAACATAGGGGGAAACCCAGGAGCAGAGATGGAGGGAAATGAATGGAGGAAGGGAGCGGAGAGGCAGAACAAGCCACCAAGAGAGTGGCAACCAGCCAGGACATGGGACAACAGGTCAGAAGCACAAATGACAATGGTAGAAAGTAAACTACAAGAGGGAAGGGGGAGACAGACCAGACCGAGCAACAGTAGGTGTGGAAAACAGCACAGCCACATGAGCCACACAGGGAGCTCAGGGACAAAAAACACATGCTAAGCAAGAAGGTGTGTGAGTGGTGGGCTTTAAGTAGAGTTTGTGGGAGGAGCTATTCCCCACATTGACCCTCGGGCTTAAGCCCTCCCATTACCGGTACCTGTTGGAAATTTCATTGTAAATGACTTTCCAGGATTTACTGAATTAATCACAGAGGGAGTAAATCCTGATGTTTCAGCAGCTGTGATGACAACAGCTCAAGTAAAGAAAATCTCAGATGGTGGGGACACTTTTCCTTTCGCTAATTTTCAGACTTGTTTGAGCATAGCTCCAAGATCTGGAAGTCCAGGACAGAAAGAAGACGCCGAAAGGAACAGTGGCAACAAAAGACTGGTGTACATAAGGGGTTAATATATTTATTTATTTAGATTTTGGTAACTGGGTAAGCCCACTGAGACCAGAGATCCCTTTTTCAGGGGCGACCCGGAATTAGTTACAGAGAGTACATACATTGGTGACAATAAACAGTAGTTTTGGAAGAGACATATATAGTTACAGTGAATAAATACATAGTAATTTATATACAGTGATATTAGATGATACATACATTGGTGATAATAAGATTTTGATGATAAAGTCTTTTAGGCAGTAGTTTTGGCTGATACATATATAGTTATAGTTAAAAAATACATAGCAATTTATATAAACATGAAAATGCTGAAACTAAACTGATAACTGATTGTGTTTTTGTTTCAGAGCAAACTAATGATGTTTCTCTCCAAGGTTATTTTAAGCAGCTGGGGGTGAAACAGAAACAGGGTGAAGCTATGTTTAAAAATGTAATGGGCTACTGTACAGAGTTTGGGTTAAACCTGAGATGCAGAAACAGACAGAACAGTTGGTTATTCCACAAAAGTATAGAAGTGAGTTGTTAACAGATAGCACATGATAGTCCTTTGACTGTCACTTAGGGAGGGATTGCACCCTTGCCAAATTGCTGTACAGATTGTACTAGCCTGGGATTCATGAAGATATTGCTGTTTATTGTAGTTCTTGTGCTGAATGTCAGAAAACAGCCCCAGTGACTAAAAAAGACAAGGTGCCACTGGTGCCCCTACCCTTTATAGATGTGCCGTTTCAGAGAATTGCAATGGATGTGGTTGGCCCCTTAGACAAAAGTAAAAAGGCTAATCGATTCATTCTGGTAGTATATGACTATGCTACTCAATACCCAGAGGCAGTTCCAAAATGCACTGTCACAGCCCCAAAATTCCAAATGTATCCTGTCCAGCCCACACTGTGGGATGCTGCACTGTCACTTTCAATCTGTCTTCTTCAGATTACTATTTTGTGAATTTTAGCAAACCTACACTGGCTGAATAAATAATTTTTGGGATGAAACCAGTGTGTACAACACTTAGCCATGGCATAACCGGAAGCCTTGTCCATGTGTGGCACTGTCCCAGTGGGCACACAATTTCTGGAACCAGTAGCCCACACTGTAGGATCCTGTACTGATATTTTTTAAGGACATACATAGGCCTTACAATTACAACCATTTAATTTTTTATTTGAAGAGTATTACTTGTCCACATACTCTTTACTAATAGCATTGTCCATGTTTAGCATTGACTGAATGGACACAATGTCTGGAACCAGTACTCCTCAATGTGGCCCACTGTATTATCCTGCTGTTTTGGGTGTCTTTATCAGCTCAGTGCATAGGTTACTTCATTTTATCCCATTTTGTAATGCTTTTTAATGGTCAAACTGTGCAAATTAGTTTGCCTTTAAGTGAACTTTGGCAAATTTTATGCAGTTCGACAGTCAAAATTCATGCGGTTGAACTTCAGGAGGTTCGCACAGCCCCTACATAATATGCATTAAAATCTTCACACACTTGGTATTAGCATAACTTTTTTATATTTTAACCGGTGGCCACCACTCCAAACAGGGTTTTAATACCAGATGTTTTCAACAAGTTTCTGTGGTCTCAGCATCTAAATATTTTCATGGCAAGGATCTAAGCACCTGAAAATGGATTTGCCTTTTGCTGGTGTTCAGGTGCCACAGTTCTGTCCTGAGATCCCATTGTTCCCACCCCTTGCACTCATTGAGAGTATTGCAGCACCTGACCTGGGCTGTGAGCATTACTGGTCTCCCTCAGTTGGGGTATTAACCTCTTCCCATGCACCAATAAATACAGCTGTGGGTGCTCTAAGACGGGACCACCACTTACAGATGCATGGTAATCCCACAAGCTGGCAACATGCCACCATAACCCCCCCCACTGATAGCAGGCTGTAACTAGGCCCCAGAGGTGTATGTGGTGGAATATGGTTGTTGCATCATCAGAGAATCGTTCTAGGGACCACCGAGCCCCCAGATATGGGGGGGGGAGGGAGAACCATTGAAATTACAGGGATATTAGACATTAGAGGAATAAGGACCACCGGGCCACCAGTACCTTGGGGTTAGGGAGGAGGCAAACATTTTGGCAAGATGCGTATGTGTCTTGTGTCACCAACATGGTGCAGCTTTGGGCATGGCAACAGGGGCATGTGGCAGTTCCCTGAAGTATAGTGTTCATGGGCGCATGCCCTTGTGTTGGATCACACAAACCCTGTTTGAACAAATCAATATCTGGACAGGTGATTTCCACTGCACTTTACTTGCTGGGGGACACTTTTTTCCTTACTGTGTTATATGCCACCCATTTGGTATTGCAGTTTTAAGTAGTGGCACAGTGTCCCAGGTGCAAACTGCTCATTTTATGTCACCCCTGACTGGGACTGAAAATTGGATCACCCAGGTTTCTCCCAAATGTGGGTCTCTTCCCCCAAAGTATTTTATTCAGTTTCACAGTTTATTTACCCAGGATAGTCTATCTGTGATGCAACATCTAAGTTTCATTTGGATCCTGCTTTAACCCATTAATGCAGCTCAGTGTACTGGAGCACTGAGAGGTTTGTGACACGCTTACAGTCACACAGGGAATATTTGATGCTATTATGATTTGAATCTGTGATCTCCTGACTTAAAAGCCTTTGCTCTAACGTCTAACCAGTAGACTACATTGCCTTCAAGAGCTATAGTGTTAGAATAGAATTTACCACAGAGCAAAAATAAATGAGAAAGAAATGCAAAAAATGTTCCTTGCTGAGGTAGGACTGAGCACGACATACAGAAACCAATACAGGGAAAAACAAACTGGTCAATTAGTAATATTTTTTTTGGTTGTCTACATTACAAGTAATATTTTGATTGACTAGGTGATATATTTGATACCACAGAGAGTGCCCTAGTATTAGGTCATATATGTATTTTTTCTTGATGTATTGTAGAGCAGGATATGGAACAATCTTCTTAATTTCAATATTCCTGATATATTGCATATCACATATTTGTGCGGGCAATGTTGCAGTTGAGATTTTGCAGTAAGTATTACCTGATTGTTTATGGGACAATATTCGGTAGTAAACCTGAAGCCTTTTTATGATGTCATAATTGTCCGGCTTTGCCTGTATATATGGTATGATAATTTGAATAAAGAAGTTAAAAAAAAATCAGTAATATTTTAAATCCCAACACTGCCTTTCACAGCTTGAATTGAAAAAGCAAGATGATAGTGGTAAGATCTCAAGTTCTTGCCCCCGTAAAGGGGTCACTGCTTATAGAACAGTTCCCTCTGGGGATAGCTTTAAAATCAGGAAGGGCAGTGACTCATGACCGAAGCAGTACTCGACCCTTGTTGGCATTGTTATGGCATTCCAGTGGGCCGATGGCTCAGCGGCTGAGTCACTGTTCCACTGCCATCTGTGGTTGCTGTACTCTGGTGACACAGGGCCAATACTGTGTGGAGAGAAGGGAATGGGGACAAAAACACATAGAAAAGCTTAAGTTTCCAGCGAAACCAGATTTTTTTCTTGCACAGTGCTTTCAGATGCATTGCAGGATTTGGATTAATGCAGTTCAAACAAAGATCAAGCAAAGAACAGTGTTGAATTTAAAGCCAGCAGATCGTAATTGGCCTACATCAAGACAGAGTAGGGTTTCACAGGTTTTTGATGGATCACTGTCTCAGCCGCCTGAGAGGGAAGAGATAAGGGCATGAAACAATGGCCATGTTTTGGGGAAGAAATGTGTATCCCAAATCCTCAGCTTCGGCTGTTTGTTTATCGCTCAGTGACTGTCTACTTTATCCCTGTGGCCTCTGTCCAAATGACTTAGCTCTTCCCTGGCTCTTTCGTCAGTCTGGGTTAATTCTGATGGCCCCTGACTTGCTTCAGGCTAGTGGCATTAGATCTGGTCTTTAGCATGTGCTGAAGAGATGCAATGAGAAATTTTATAATTCCCTGTAAGCAATATCTGAGCATGTGGTCAGTTCTCAATCTGTCTTTCAAACATGGTTTAAAACTGCTTTATTTTGGTATGCATGGAAAATCTGGGGGGGGGTGGTGGTGGCAAATGCTTATGACGTAGCTTTTTTTAGGTCTCTTTTGTAATGTATGACATGCTTCACTCATTATTACAATGGACAGAACAAATCTGGAAGGCTGATTGGTCTAGAGGCAGTTCATGCTGTAATATTATCCCAGTACAGCACCACTGCATGAAACTAATCTAAAGCAAAATCAACATGAAAAGCCTTTTTACTCTATAGGATCCATTTTATAACTGCAATAAGGCACTCCAGGGTGTCTGTTATGCTGTTTGACATCTCTTCTCTGGTGGTTTAGTTTAGTTTTTATTGCACTGAAAATCCTTTATGCAAGTGCCTATTTTCAAAGGATCTAGAGTTAAAATGTTTATCTAGCTATCTGTCTAGATATAGATAGATATATATACACATACACATACACATACACATACATGAATTACATAAAACAATACACATCACAATTACAGGGGTAAGAACATACAGAGCAGTATAAGGAATACACTGTCAGCAACCATCATACAGTACATGAGATACAATCACAGGTGTCCGAAGCAGTAAGTACTGTACATCCAGTAAGTCCATCCGTTAATTGATTTTTGGAGAAGGAAACTGAGTCACATCCCCTTAACAAGTTGCTGAGGCAGTCCAGGCTTTAGCAAATCTAAAGGAGAAGTAATCCTGCCCTAGTAAGGTTTTTCTGAGTGTAACACTAAAGAGTTATGTGCCATTCCCCTAGTGGAGCATTTGTTATCAATGAACCTGAAGATGGACTGCAGTCCAGAGGAAAGTAGTCCAAGGTATTGCCTTTTTGCCCATAACCATGGTGTGGAATAGCTCCCATTAGTTGAAATTTAGCCACCCCTAGGTATTGCATAGAAAACAAGTGTGGGTGTCAGACTTGAGGTTCAGTGCAAAATGACAGGCCCGGAACAAAAAGCCTTTAACCCCGGAAGGCACACTATCACTTGCCGAACCATTAACTGCTATGCAATAATGCTAAGGATAAAACACTGGACTAACAGTTCCTTAATATCAGGAAGAAAAACAGCCGGCCTGCTGGCACAGAGGCAGTGTGCCAACCTGCAGCACCAGTGACCCGGGTTCGGAAACGGATCCGGGTAGTCAGAGGGCCGGCTGGGGAGAAAGGGACTGAGCATCCCACGGACTGCTCTCCCTCTCTGGGGGGAAGGGGGCAGAGTGTTTGGCACATTGAGGACCCCTGGCAGAGGCTGGGGGTCCGTGACACCTCATGTCTAGGGGGCAGGGCGGGCGCTGGCATCATTGCACATCCCCACCCCAGTGGGAAAAATACAGAAAAAAATGCCAGCTGCTGAATGATGGCCCCCGCCCTGCCGCTCCTTGCCCGACCGTAGTTTTCTGGGGGGGATCTCACTCCCATGACCCCACCCTGGGGGCAAGCCAGGGCTTTGCAACCTGTGATTCTGAGGAGGGGTCTTCCGCCCGTCGGTCCTGTCTGGGGGGGGGGAAGCCTGGAGGAACCAGAGGAGCAATTGGTGGGTCAGGGGGTTCGGAAGAGATTTGGCCAGCAACAACAACAACAAAAAAAATATCAGGAAGAAAATGTTACCTGTTTAGGTAAAGAAAGCTAATTCAAGCCTTAACTAGCTTAGACAAATGGTTTATGTAATCAATGAATGAGAGTGTACTGTCAAGGGTCATGCCAAGGTATTTAAATTTGGACACCTGTTCAAGTGTACCACTAGAGGAGATATACATGATTTGTGCCGGGGAGGAATCAAGCTTATTATGTGCTCCAAGTAGCATACTCTTGGTTTTCTTTTCATTTAAAACAGGTGAATTTGTGAGAACCAGGACTGATAGTAGCTTTTTTTTATTATTTTTGTGGTGGATGCCGACAGGGAGCTCCAGTCTCTCCCTTGAAGGGACTCATTTTCTAGCCCAGTAGTCGGGTCATCATGGATCCTGTCAGCTCCCAATTTTGTGCTGCTTTCCCCCGCCGAGCCCACAACCATGCAGTGGGTGGACCGGCTGTCTCCACCTCCATGGAGGCAACTTAATGCCCTGGATGTCGGCCCTTCCCCATTCTTGGCAGTGTGCCTGTGCCGACAGTCAGCCACTGCTGGGTGCCAGTCTACAGTGGCCGCATGATCCCTCCTCCCTCAAGGAAGTAGAGCTGTCTACGGATGCTCAGTCCTCACTCCGCTGACCCCCGAGCAACCTGAGTCCGTTCCTGAACTCGGGTCGCTGGTGTGGTGTGAGGTGTGGCATCCAGCGCCTCAGCTTTCAGTGCCAGGGCTGAACTTAGTTAAAGTCATGTTGTAGACTCAGTTGTGGACTATCTGGGTTTCTGTTATTAGCAAAGACGGCGGCATCATCTGCATATAGAATGATGTTCCTTGATTGGCAGACAGATGGAAGTTAGCTAAGGAACGGACTAAACAGCAATGGGCCAAGCATAGACCCCAGGGGGTCAGGTATATAGTCAGATCACTAAAGGTTAAGTTAAATATATTGGCGATATTCTTGTCACCACCGATAGCAGAATCATTATGCATGATAGTGCAGGGTAGTGATTTCTTAGAGTTCCCCCAGGAGCCCATTGATGTTGGTTGTCCAGTTTTCACCCTTTCCCCTTCCCCGTTCCTGCCCTTTGAGACAATAATCACACCAGTTTTTGGGATTTAAATGGCCACAGCCACATGTGTGTTCAATCTCAATTATTCCTAATACAGACTAGATGTGTACCGAAGGGAGTCTCAACAAGATTTATGTTCCCCCCTCCCTTCCCTTTGCAAAGGGAGAGGAACCGCCCACTACCTGCTCCCCCTCAGCAAGACTATGGGCTGTTGGTTCATTCAAGAGGTCCAGACCCTCCAGGTGAGAGGCCTAGTGCCGTCCGTGCTGGGCACGGCCCTCTGCTTGCCTACCCATTGTCTGACCCCACAGATCATGGGCCTCCACCATGGGAAACCAGCCCTCAGGGGCTGGACTTGGTGGACACCCCCCACAGGCCTGGCATGTCCCGGGGCATTTCCCAGTGACCTCAGCGATTCCATACTGGATGATGGCTGGGGTCCCCCCCAAGAACGCCCTTGCGAGAAGCCCCCATTTCACGCTGGGTGCTGGAGGCCCCCCTTTATCCCCATTCCCGAGCCGGGCTAACCAAGCTCGCCCTTAGGCAACCTGGGAGAAACTCCCTATCTGCTTAAAAAGGCTGTGACAGTTTTGATACCAACCCCAGGCTGGCCAAATCAGAGAACCGATCTGGCAGAGGCGAAAACCCAGGAAACAAATGAATTTACCAGGAAAACCTGGAAACTCCTCTGCAACCCCCTGTGGCAGTTCCCCAGTAGGGGGCAGTGGTCTCGCTCTGTGTTTATGGGTGGGTGGGTGGGTTTCTTCCTTGGAGGGTGCTGGGAAAAGAGGCCATGTCTACCCAGGTGGCTCTTTAAACTAGCCCTGCATCACTCCACCCCTGCCTGTGGCCACCCAATCCTTTGTGTCATGGCAACCAGAACCACCACCCCTGATAGCCCCCCCCACCACTTACAGGGTCGCCGACCCCGGCCACTTGTACAACAGGTGACAGGACAGCAGGGGCTTGCTCGATCAGCCCGGGCGGTCGCAATCTCCACCGACCATCTCATGGATGTTCTTCCGGGGGGAGGGTATGGACACCAATCCCTCTCACCCTGTCAATGCCTCAGGGAAGGACCATTGGTTTCCAGTTTTCACCCTTTCCCCCTCCCCATTCCTGTCCTTCGAGACAATAATCACACCATTTTTTTGGGATTTAAATGGCCACAGCCATATCTATATTCAATCTCAATAATTCCTAATACAGACTAGTCGTGCACCAAAGGGAGTCTCCCCAAGGTTTATGTTCCCCCCTCCCTTCCCCTCATGAAGGGAGAGGAACCTCCCACTACCTGCTTCCCTTTGGCAAGGTTACAGGCCGCTGGTTCATTCAAGAGGTCCAGACCCTCTGGGTGAGAGGCCCTCTGCCTGCCCACCCAGTGTCTGACCCCCTGAGATCACGGATCTCCACTGTGGGAAACCACCCCTTGGGGACCTGACATGGTGGACCCCTCTGCAGGCCTGGTGCATCCCGGAGCATTTCCTGGTGACCTCAGCCATTCCATACTGGGTAATGGCTGGGGTCCCCCCCAGAATGCCCAAGCGAGAAGCCCCCATTCCATGCTGGGTGCTGGAGGCCCCCCTTTTTCCCATTCCTGAGCCAGGCTAACCCAGCTCACCCTTAGGCAACCTTGGAGAAACTTCCTGTCCACCACAAACCCGATCCGTGATCAGATCAGGTCCCCCACAGCATGTCGCATCCCCTCCCCTTGACTCCCAAGCTCCCTACTCCCCCAACAGGCCCTACCCCTGGTTCCCTGGGCCCCTTCTTCCATCTCTCCCAGTAATGGGGCTAAAACCATTCAAATGTTCATGCAAAATAAATCACCCATGTGCCCTGTGCCCATTGGTCAGTTTTAGACCTCCGGATCCGCACCAGGGTGCCTGCCCCCGACAACACCACATCACCTGCATGTAAACCCACCTTGTTGGGTCATGTCTGGAGGCTGCCATGACCTCTGAGACCCAGAAGACCCCACAGTATGCCAATTTATGGCTTGAGCAAAGCAATGGTAAGACAGCCACCATGCGTTCCAGAGTTCGAGGCCTCAATGGTCTCCTCCTATCTGGAACTCTAGGCTATAACCTACCCCAACCCTCCACTAACTTCCAGACCCTAAACACCTAAGTATAATCCTCCAACCCTAATGCCCTGCTAAACCACCCAATGCCTGATAGGTGGTGGCTTGCTGCCCCTACTGAGCTACCCTCCTCTGTAAGAGCCCCCATAAACCAGCGCAGCTGCCTCTCCAGGATGGGCAACAACTCCTCCCAGCCAAAGGCTTCCCAGATCTTGAGGAACTCCTCCACTCCTTTCTTGTATGACTTCTGTGTGCTGGGTGCCAGGGACTGGCACATCAATGCCCAATCTTTGAGGGCCTCCAGGTCCCACAAGAACTGGGGAATCACTGCCGGGCTGTCATCTGCTCCCGGTGCCAGGGTCCTGAAACACTCCCACTGCAAATGACATAAAGCATTAGCTATACAGTTGCATTTCCCTGGCACATGCCCGGCCCTAAACTGTACATTATTCAGCAAACACCATAGCACAAACACCTGGAGCAAGTTCTCAATTGGCCCAACCACCCCCTGTGCCAATTGATTATGTAACCTACCCCCGCACTGTCTGACCTAAAGAGAACCCTCTTATCCCTCAGTCTCTCCCCCCACACTACCAGGGATACCACTATTGGAAAAAAATTCCAAGAATGTAATGTTCTTCGTTAAGCCCTGTTCAGCCCAAAATTCTGGCCACCTCCCTGCTAACCATGCACCCTGTAAAAACACCCCAAATCCCTGATCCCCTGAAGTGTCGGTAAAGAGCTCCAGGTCCGCATTCGACACTTCCTCTTCGGGCCATGCTACAACCCCATTAAATTCCTCCAGGAAGGTAGACCAGACCACCAGATCCTCCTTCACCAAATTAGGGATTCTAATCCTAGGATGAGAATGGTGGATCCCTGATGTAATCTTCGCCAGACGCCGCACGAAGGCCCACCCCATTGGGATGGTCCTGCATGCAAAGCTGAGATGACCTAACAGCTGTTGCACCTGCCACAGTGTCATCTTCCTTGCCTGTCTAGCCTGAGCCACCATTAATCACAAAGCGTCTACGTTGTCCCTTGGCAACCTGCACACCGTCTCCCCCGAGTCTATCTCTATTCCCAGGAAGGACAACACCGTCATTCTGCCCACCATCTTGTCCTCAGCAAGAGGTACACCAAATCTCTGGCACACCCCCTGCAATCCCTGTAGTACCCTTCCACAAGTGTCACTCCCCCGGGGCTCAATCGTCCAATTAATGGACAATTCCCCCTTCTGGAAACCTCTATTCTACAACCCACTGTAGGAAGGTGCTAAATTTCTCAAATTAGGCACATGCGATGGAGCAGCCCATAGGCATGCATTTGTCTATGTAATATGCCCCATCCACCTTCAGGCCCAGCAGATTGTAGTCATCTGGGTGGACAAACAGGAGTCAAAGGGCGGATTCAATATCCACCTTCGCCATCTGTACCCTCTGACCAAACCTTGCCACTTCACTCACTGCTCTGTCAAAGGATGCGTAGTGAACTGTAGTCAAGGCCGGGTCTATGAAGTCATTTACTCACCCCCTTCTGAAAATGATAGGTGAATAATCATCCAGTACTATCCTGGAGTAGTCTTTGGTACCAGCCCTACCGGCGAGACCCGGAGAACCTCCAATGGAAGATGCTTGAACAGGCCTTCGATCCGTCTTAGCCGCCTCTCCTTCTTCAACATACCCAAACCACCTCTTGGTTCTCCCTTGCTGATTTCAAATTGGGAGCCTTGAAACTCCTGCGTGGACCTGGGATCCAAAACCCCTCGGTAAACCCTTCCCACAATATAAGTGCGTCTTCCCTGATGGAGTACCTCTCTAGCCACTCCTGCATCTCATTTGCCTGTATCAGTGTTACCACCTGATCCCAGGGTACCTTTCCTAACAAATCCCCCTTTTTGTCCCATGTTACTCCCTCCCGGCTTCCTCCCGGGGTATTGGGTGAATAGATGAGGTATCCCACAGGCCAAGCACTCATTGGTGAATTTGCACTTCGCCTAAGAGCATGCCTCCCCATTAAACTGATAGCATTGGTTCCCCCTTTACTTGTCCTACCCTGTTTCTTACTCCCCCCCTCTGGATCCTCCTTCACTGGGAGGCTACAATCCATGCATTGCACGTATGCCTTATCCATGATGACATCCACCCACAGCGGCAAGTCCACCTGATCCCATTCCCTCCCAGGGTTCTTGTGCAGCTTTAACCTGAAAACCTCATCGTAATGTAACCAGACCAACCCCCCCAGGCTGCATGCACCCTCATGACCCTCACCCAATGGCTGAATAGGCCATAGCTGAGCTCTGGCTTCTCTTGACACAGTACATACATGTATATTAAATAGCCTGCCAACCAATTCTCAAAATACTTCTCCACCTGGGGTTTTTTTTTTTGCCCTTCTCTTTTTTGTCCCCCTCCTTCTTCTCCTCATCTTCCCCTCTACTCAGCAGGCCAAATAGGTCAACAAATTCCTGCTTACTTATCGCTGCCCTTGTCTTGTCTGACAGATGGGCCCCCACCTCCTCTTCCATGCTGGAGTATGGGGGTGCTTAGGCACCTTCCCTGTCTCCCCAGTGGCTGCCCCTGTGCTATCACCCTTGCCAGAGCCTGCCAATATATTGGCCAGGTTTTTAAGGCCCCTAGCACCTCGTCCATTTTTGGCAGTTAAATGGTGTGCAGCCCAGAGGCCTAACCCACTGTACTCTGCTGCAGTCCCAAGTCTTTAGCTCCCTGAGACCCCTCTAACTGTCTCTTTATTTCTATATACGGTATATATATATATTTTTTTCTTTTATCTGGCACCCCTAAAGCCACCACCTTCCTCAGGGCTTATTTCTTCAGGCACTGTGCTAGCCAGCCACCAACCCCAAGGACCTACTCTGTTTCTAAGCCCCCACTGCTCCCGGCAGAAATCACTGCTGCCCACAAACAACCCTGTTGCCCTGTTATGGACTGGCTTTTTTTTTTTTTTAAATACAACCACCAGATAAGGCAGACAGGACCTATAAGGACTGCAGAACCCAATAAAACCAGGAGCAGCATGCTGCATTGTCTGGAGAAACCCCAGAGCTCCCCAGGATCTCCTAGTCAACTTTCCCAGTAGGCTGACTTTTTCTTTCTTTAAAAAAAAAAAACTTGAGAAAAGGGGGGGCCTACTTCACCTAGTTTCCCGATTAGCCCAGAGCTGTGCTGTAAGCTGATTTATCGCCACCACTCACAGATCTGAATCTCGCTCTACTCCCGCACACCACGTGGCTCCCATAGCGACCACACTGATGTGGCTTCCTTCTTTGGAGGATGCTGGGAAAAGAGGCCGTGGCTACCCCAGCGGCTCTTTAAACTAGCCCTGCACCACTCTGCCCCTGCCTGTGGCCACCCAATCCTTTGTGTCATGGTGACCAGGACCGCCCCTCAATTGCTCCCCACTGCCTACAGGGTCGCTGACCTTGGCCACCTGTACAACAGGTGACAGGACAGCAGGGGCTTACCCGATTGGCCCAGGTGGTCCCGATTTCCGCTGACTGTCTTGCAGACATCCTTCTGGGGAGGGGGGAAGCATGGACACCAATCCCCCTTACCCCGTCGATGCCTTGGGGAAGGCCCATTGTCCCAGAGGTTGTTTTTTTTTTTGGGTGGATCAGAAATTTTTTTTCTGAGATTTATAAAAGTCAGTTTAAAAAACCCAGACTGGAATTTTTATAGAGTTCCTCAACTCTGTTTATTTTTGCAGGTATTTTTGTTGGTCATGATCCTTGTAGGGATTCCAAACTTAATAGCAGGGTTGAACCATTCTTGTGAATGCCTGAAAGGGGGCAACAATATCACAAACCCTGCTAAATTGTTGACTGAAGTAGTCGAGGGCTGCATTAACATCTTGAGTATGGGTTAGAAAATGCCAATTTGGTAGAGAAGAGCTTTAAAATAGGGAAACTTTTGCAGAATACTCATACGGTTACTATAGTTGGTCATTTTTTACTGAACTTGGCAGACCATCTACCAGTGACAGGGGAGTGGTCTCTGAGGAAGTCAGTTGGGACTTTAGCAGAGATTATTTTGTCATAGTGACTGACCAGAATCCAGTCGATAAGGGTGGAAGTCTCTATTTTGCAGTTTATCCCAGTAGGTTCAGAAATAATTTGTATGAGATAAACATTAGCAATTGTGTCACTAAAGTCCTTATTCTTACTGGCTAACCAGTTACAGTTGAAGACACCAACTACGATCCATTCATGCTGACTATTCAAACCAGTAACTGCACTGATAAAGCATTCAAAGTCACTAGGAACATTCTTAGTCAGTATATAGGCAACCAGGAAGTTCAGATTCTATTCACCTTTTAACCCTAGTTTTATGCCGAGGGCAAGAAGTTCACATGCCGAGGCTTCCAACCTAATGGGTAGTTTGTCAACTTTTAGGTAGGATTTAATATATACTAGGGGGAAAGAGGAAATTGTTTAACCAGGAGAGGCACACTAAACCGAATCTTGATTCCAGGTGTGACCTGGGGGCACAAGGAATTTATTTATTTATTAGCTTTTGCTTACCGGGTAAGCATGCTAGACAAGGCATGCTTATTTTCAGGTGCGACCCGGGAGATTACAAGAGTAGGTTTACAAGCAGAATGAGAACAATTACAACATAGTGACATACAGGCATTGAACAGGGTGAAACAAATAAACAAGTACAGGATGATCAGATAAGAATATACATCAAGGTAAGAACATACAAGTAGTAATAACAATTCTTGGTATAACACATGGGCTTTTAAGGTGGTTGTCCTGGTATAAAGATGATAAGTGCTGAGGTGCAGAAAACCATAAGAGTGGATGGTTCCCCTATTTGGAAGTTAAGTGACTTGCTCAGAGTCACACAGTATGCAAGTGGGGGCTGTGGGATTCAAACCCAGGTCTCCAGGTTTGCAGCTCAGAGCCTTAAACCACTGCGCCATACTGCCTCCAATATACGAGGCAACCACAGCCTTTTCTTAAAGACATGTCCTCCTGAAATGAGGTGTAGGAGTTAATTTCAATCTCTATATCATGGATCCTGCTAGTACACCACGACTCAGTGACTGCCACATCATATTAGTAGTTAGAAACCCATGCTGTAAATTCATCTAATTTAGGCATAAGGCCTCCAGTACTGACATGGACTATATCCAGGTAGCCATGTATGACTTAGGCCCTGTTCAGAGTACAACATGTTAACTTAAAACATTTTTAAAAATTGGTTGATTACCGTGCTGTAGCATCTGCACTAGTGCAAACGCATTGTAAACAGTTTTTTAAAATGGTTTACAGCATCTGCACTACTGCCTTCAGACTGAGTTAAACATACAACTGTTTCCATGCACTGACACTGTGCTGCATGGAGGAGAACCCTGCCGGACCGTCTGCACTACCGGTAAAACCGAACTAACTCCTGTAACATTTTAAAAACCATGTTTAAGCTGAGGTCTTATCAGGGTTTAAGCACGTTTTTTAAAAACAGACTACGAGGAGTGTTAGGTGCAGATGCGAATTGTGCTATGGGGCTTTAAAATGGTTTAAGCTCCTTAAACCATTTTAAACAGCCTAGCCTGAGCAAGGTCTTAGGAAGTGTAATTGAACCAAGCTTGGGATGTACATTGCCAGCGAGAATGTTTAGTCGGAGTAGCAGTTGTCTGAGAACATTTTATACTTTATCGGAGTTGGAGGTGATGTAACTTGGGTATTTAACCCTTTTGGACACTAAACAGAATTTCCTAATAAATTGCAATAAAGTATCACCAACTGGGTCATTGTAATTTAGGTGAGTTAGTGCACCTTTGGTTATAGAGTCAAATGAGAACTTTGGAGGATTGTTTGGACCCAGTACTGGTCTGGAGTGAGAGGGCACATGTTAATGAGCAGCAGGAGTTAGATTACACCTGTAGTAAGATGAAGGGTAGGTTTAAAAACTAACTAGTTTCCAGTGCCCACCCTATAAGAAACCATGCTGCATGTCTAATGCAGTAATTCATCTATAACAGATGCATTGCAGATTAAGCTCAGCCAGAATCTGCTGAAGAATTCTATGTTTCTATGTTTCTCTGTTAAGCTAAACAACATGTTTGCAGATAACAGGCAAAGATGGTAGAGAAACAGAGCAGGCAGGTGCCAGATAAGAGGAAAGCAAATTGTACAACAGCAGGTAATCTACTATTATACCATAGACCTCTGACAACAACCAATCAAATAGGCAGGCTGGCACCTTACCAGCATTGTAAATCCTCTGATAATCACTGCAAAAGGTGCCAGCCAGCCGCATATTAAAAAAAAAAATCCGACCCTGAAATCACAGAACTGTAGCTGCCATCTTGTTTGCCCCAATAAATGGTGATCCCAAAACAACACCTCCATGTATCTCCAAAATACTAAGAAAACACTGTGTAATTCTAATAAAGAAGCATAAACGGGCTTCTATTACTGTCTCCCCTCAACCACTTTCCACCCCGCTAACCTCTCGCCTCTGCTCTGTTACTGACATGGTCTCTCTCTCTCTCTCTCTCTGTTTCCTGTATGGTCCCTGTCTCCTTTTGAAGTCCTGGTTTATCAATGTCACCATAAAAAATAAAAGAAGGAGAGTGTGATTTGGAGGTAAGTGCCTGTTTTAATTTGTGCAGCAACAACTAATAGTGCTTGGGGTTGACTCACATTTGGGCAAGGTAATCTGTACCTGTGAGGAGGCTCTCCTGTTCCCCTGAAGTTATGAGGGACAGGAGCACAGACAGGCACCAGTGTTTGGGTGCTTTGAGAGGGCTCCTTAAGCTATCTCAAGTGTTGGCTGAGCTGCCTTTTTAAAGGCAGCTCATATACATTGTCTGTCCAGAGAGGGAGGTAATTTCGAGCTTCTGCCCATAACGAGCATTGCCGTAGCAATGGTGACATCAGCTGTTCAGGGGTTAAATACGGACGCTCCAGCGAGTGGAGTCAAGCACGGAGAGGAGGTGATGTGGGCAGAGGCAAGCAGCATCTGATGGCATCAGATGGGGTAAGAGGGGGAGAGGTGACTCCCTGTTGAGGATAGGATAAGTAAATAGTGAAATTAGATTAGTGAGAAATATATATTTGGAGAGGGCTAATTAAGATAGAGAAAGTTAGAGGTTGGCGAAGAGCCTGACATTGTGAGATAAACAGATATTTAATAAAAAATACAGATAAAGAAAAATAATATGGATACTAATATTGTAAGGATAGAAGGTGGTATATTGGGTTTGCGATGTTTAGTCTGTAAAATGATAAACACTGATGTAGTAAATTAAGTTTTAATATATACCTGTGAACAATGTAGTAATATCAGTGAACTACAGGAAAGTATTGAGAAACTCAGACACGATCTAGTCAAGTTTAGACAAAAACTGCAAGTTAATAATAAGGAACGGGACAATGACCAATTTCAGGATGATAAAATTGAAAAAGATTCAAAAAAAAAAGAAGAAGGGAAAGAGATCAGGATGGAGAATGGGTGGTGGTAGAAAGAAAAGCAAAAAAAAAGCTTTAAGAAGAAGGGCAATTAATTTCTCTACAGCAAGTTCAAATAGCTTTTATCCATTAATTATATTAGAAAACGATTGCAGATAGAACAGTTGGAAGGGAACTCAGAAGCTAGCTATAATGAAACAATAAATGAGAATGATTTTACAGAAACAAGGAGCTTAATAAATATTGGAGATGAAGCAGTAACTATATACTTGATGGAAGAAAGAAAGAATGGGAAAAATAAATTGGAGTAGATAATACAGAATTAGATTTAAATAACAGCGAAAATCAGGGAGAACATGGAGAAAATAATGCTGAAGTTAGACAGGATGATATTAGTATAGAAAATAGTAATATAAGTTTTCATTTGGGGAAAGAACATCATAATAAAAGGAAACAAAATACTGAGTCCGATAAAAGAAATAATCAAATGGATTATACAGAAGTAAAAAAGAACATTTACATCTTGGGAGACTCAACATTGAAATACACGGCTAGATATACATCCAAAGACAATAAGGAGATTGTAACAACAAGTTATTTTTCAGAGGCAAAGATAGGAGATGTTAAAGGAATGTTAAAGAACATTGTTAGAAAAAGGGATGGAACTGCAGTGTTGATTTTGCACTTGGGGTGAATAATATAAAAACTCAGAAAATGGAGGCGATACAAACTGAATTTGAAGAGATAAAATTGGAGGCAGAGGATTTAAAGTGTAAAATAATTTTTTCAGAAGTATTGCCAGTACAAAGAGGAATGGGTAGAGAAAATATTAAAATAATGAAATTAAATAACTGGTTGAGACAATGGACTTTGTATAATAATTTGGAGTGTATGAAATATTCGGAGGAATATATATGTGAACCTTCTTACTACTGTAGAGATGGGTTACATCTGAGTAAGAAAGGGAGTAAAAAATTGGGGATGGATATTAAAAAGATAATGGACAATAATTTAAACTAAATGAGAAGGGGAGAAGGAATGAAAGTGTATTAGAAATAAAGAAAAGAAATGATGGGAGGAAACAACAACTTAAAAGAAGAAAAGACAACATATCAATATGGCTGTTAAATGCAAGAAGCTTAAATAGCGATAAGAAAGCTGAATTGGAAGTTTTGTTAAAACAAGAAAATGTAGATATGTGTATGATAACAGAAACTTGGTGGGATCCTGATATAAATTGGAATAAAGATATTGAGGGATACAAATTGTATTCCAATTCTAGGAGAAATGGGAGGGGAGGAGGAGTAGCTGCTTATATAAAAGAGGAAATAAATAGCAGTATTTATAAAGAAAATGAAAATGAAAAAATTGAATCATTGCAGATTCAAGTAATAAGAGGGGTGGATAAAAAAATTATTTTTGGAGTTTATTACAGGCCGTCAAATTGTAATAAGGAAATAAACAAAATAGTAAATGACGAAATTGGAGAGGTAGCTATAGAGGGAGATGTTTTTGTAGTGGGAGACTTCAACTATCCAGACATATGTTGGGAAAATTGTAGTAGTAAGAATGGGAGTAGTGGAAAATTTGTTCAAGTAATGGAAACAGTTGGTTTAGAACAACTAGTTAATAAACCAACTAGAGGAGGAAACATTCTGGATTTGTTATTGACGAATAGATCTGATATTGTTAAAGGAATTAAGGTAAGAGAACATCTAGGAAATAGCGATCATGCTATAGTGGAATTTAAAATAAAAAAAATTACATGTATTAAAGGGAAAATGGTGGCAAAAAATTATAATAAAGCAGACTTTAAAAAAAATAAGAAGAATGGAATAGGAAGTGGAATATAGAAACAAAAACAGTAAAACAAATATGGGACGAACTGAAAAATAAGTTATTAAATCTAGAAAAAAAGTATGTTCCAGATAAAAAGTTATATAATAAAAGAGGTAGAAAACCCTTGTGGTGTACTGGTAGAGTAATAAAAGTTTGCCTAAAAAAGAAAAAGGCATTTAGAAAAATGAAAATATTACAAACAATAGACTCTGTAAAATACTATAGAGATTATGTAAAGGAAGTTAAACGGATTATAAATTTTGAGAGATGGAAATTAGAAGCAAATTTAGCTTGTAGAAAAGACAATGGGAAAAGCTTCTATACATATATAAATCAGCAAAGGAAAGGTAAACATGGAGTAGGACCATTAGAGGTGAATGGTAAGGAGACTAATGATCCTAGTGAAATGGCAAACAAACTAAATGATTATTGTGGGTTGGTTTTTGAGGAAGGAAATGATGTAAGAAATGTAGTAGTGGATAGGAACCAACAACATCTGGATATGGCTACTACTAAAGAGGAAGTAGAAAGGATAATAAACAAGATAAAAATATACAAATCTGCAGGACTAGATTTGTTACATCCAAGGTATATTAAGGAAGTACTACCATTAATATTAGAAATTTTGGTATGGATAATTAATAAATCCCTAAAGACTGGTGAGGTGCCAGAAGATTGGAGATGAGCAATTGTGATGCCTTTATTTAAAAAGGGAAAAAGATCAATAGTGTCAAATTACAGACCAGTGAGCCTGATGGCAATTCTGCGGAAAGTGGTAGAAAGTATACTAAAAGTAAGAATAGAGAAAAGTATTAAGTTGATAGGATTTACAGACAAAAAACAACATGGATTTAAAAGAAATAGAGCATGTGGTACAAATCACTTGTGCTTTCATGAAAAGATTAAGGAGGATTTAAATAATAATATACCAGTGGATATAATATTTTTAAGCTTTCAAAAGGCCTTTGACAAGGTGCCTCATGATAATTTGATAAACAAATTAAATAAAATAGGTATAGTTTGTCGAATTGTTATATGGGTGAAAAATTGGCTGAGTGATAGAAGTCAGAGGGTGAGAGTAATGGGAGAGCTGTCTGAATCAGTGAGGGTAAGGAGTGGGGTGCCGCAGGGCTCTGTGTTAGGCCCCATATTATTCTCATTGTATGTTAGTGACTTACTCAAAGGAATTATTAATCAACTAGTGAAGTTTGCAGATGAAATCAAGCTGGGGGAACCAGTAAGAACAATAGGACAACAAAAAAGTATGAAAAAGGATTTGGAAAAAGTGGAAAAATGGGCAAGTCAAAATAAAATGAAATTTAGCTTAGAGAAATCAGGGGTAATGTATTTAGGAAGGGAGAGTAGAGGAAAAAAAGGGGTATATACTAAATGATAAAGAATTAAAAAAAGTTATAGAGGAAAAGGATTGTGGTATAATGATTGATAGAGAATTAAAATTTGACAAACAAAGAATGATAGCCATACAAAAAGCAAATAACATGGTAAGAAACATAAAATGTACCTTTAAAAATAAATCATTGGGATGCATGGTGCCACTATATAGGTCTTACGTCAGGCCATATATGGATTTTGGTTCCCAGTTGTGGAATCCATATTTAAAGAAGGAAATAGGGAGAGTGGAGAGAGTACAGAGGAGATATACTCAGATTATAGGGAATTTACATAAATGTGAATATAGTGAGAGATTACAGAGGGCAGGATTATATATGTTAGAACAAAGAAGGATAAGAGGAGACTTAATGATGATGATGTTTCGAATAGTAAATGACCATGAGCTGGTAGAAGAAATGGGTATAAAAATAAAAGAAGGGTTGAGGCCTGGGGTTGAGAAGTCATAATAAACAAATCAAACTTAAGACAGTAAATAAAAATGGTATATACACTATTCCTTTGTTAATAGGACAGGGAGAATGTGGAATACATTGCCAAGAGACGTGGTGGAAAGTAAAACATTAGAAAAATGTAAAAAAGGAAATTATAACTTTTTCTTGGAGAGCAATGAAAGTGGACCCACTATGGTGGGGGACAGTCGATATGGACCTATTGGTCTTCTACTGTTCTATGCCAAGTATAAATACCAAGTATAAGAAAGAAGCAATTTAAAATCCCCCCGACGGCAAACAGTTTTCCTCAACTCCATTGTAATGATGCAAACGGTAACTCAGAAGCTCTATGATGGCAACAACTAACAGCTCACCCACAACATGCCACACAATCAATGCGGCACTATTTATATAGCAGTCCAACAAATACCTGTAACCCCCCCTACAAATGGGGGTTCCCGGAAAGTATTCCTTGAGCTTGCCTAAATTCTCACTGCCAGGGTGGTATCCTGTGTTTTAGCAGTTTAAATGTATTGCCAGAGAGTGCCTGTATAGCCTCTGTGTACTGTCTCTCTAAGA
The DNA here is from genome assembly GCA_016271365.2 of Neoceratodus forsteri. Taxonomy (NCBI): domain Eukaryota; kingdom Metazoa; phylum Chordata; order Ceratodontiformes; family Ceratodontidae; genus Neoceratodus; species Neoceratodus forsteri. Next base: position 770,150,750 of record CM057450.1, on the reverse strand, counting down.
GCTGCCTGGGTTGCAGTCATAATTAATCTGGGAGGGGGCTGAGTGTTTCTATGCTTGAGTCCCACCCAGGCTGCCAAATAATCGCTCCTTTCTGCCATCGCTATTAGCGCAGAGGGAGATGTATTTGTTTGCTGATCTTTTATTAGAATAGTAATAATATTGCAGTTTGCCTAACCTGCCTTCTTTGCAGCATATACATTTCTGTTTATCACCACCATCTTGGTCCTGGACTGCTGAAATGGACCTTTGGGGACTCTAAAATGGAGCCTGTCCCCAGGGACTTTGTGGGACCAAAATTCTGTAGGAATTGTAGTTTTGGGCTTTTGGTGCCTAAATGAACCTGGAGGGGGAGCTCTTGTTGTGACTGACAGAGGAATTGGCCAAACAAACCTTTTGGATCCTGGGGAACGTGCCAGACTGCTTGCAGTTTCAGTTCATATCTGAGTTGGGAAGTGAAGGAGTAACAGCTTGAGATAGTCGAGCAGCAATCCTGGGTGGATTTGCGTGGGAGAACTGTGAAAGGGCTGAGTTTTTGCATGCCTGTCTGCCTGCTGTCCCTGAGAGGGAAATTTAAGTTTATTTGGACTGAATCCGAATTGTGAGGGTGATTTAAGCCACAGAACTGTGACCAGGCTTTAACCTGAAGAAGACCAACGATTTGCTGAATGTGATCAGCCTGTCAGGAGTTCCAGCCACCTTTGAACTCTCGGTTTGTGCAGAGACTCTGTAATTGTGACCGGATAGCAATCTGCCTGGTACAGTAGAATTTCTTACATATAAATGTGATTTGTGCTGTTAGTGGGTCGTGATTTGGTTCCCCACTGTGTGCTGAACTGTGTTCTGCTTGCTGGAGGCTGCATCCAGCTCCCTCAGACTAAACCCATATTCATCTCCATTGGGCCTGGGCCTTGCCACACTGGCCCAGCCAGACTACCCACTGCACAGAGGAAAGCCATCGACGAGAGACCTGCCTGGGGATCAGCCCCCTGCTCATGCTTTGAACAGGAACGATGCCTCGGTGATTCGTGTGGGCCCTGCTTCTCCTGGCTCTCCAGTTCAACAACCTGCTGTCTCGATTTCATCCTGCCTGCGTCCTGTATTGGATATTGTAAGTAAACATCAGGGTAGCTCCCTGCAACAACAGCTTAATCGAAAGTGTTGTCATCTGATTACTTTGTTGTCTTTTCCTTCATGAACTGAGCCCTCCGGCTCTGGATTACAAATGGTGTGTGTTGTGCATGTTGCTTTCTTCCATCACAGGGCCCCAACCAGCTGCGATGCAGGCCTACCCCGGGAAACAGTCCTGGCTAGCCTACCTTTTTCCTACCTGGGTACCCAGAGTGTGTGACTGTGTAGGGACTCTGAAGTGCATGCATAACTGTCTGATTGATTTAGCCTTTAAGCCAGTCAACCTGATTATGCCCTTCCCTTGTTTAAGTCCCCTGAATAAATCGTATCTAATTATTTTTGCATTTAACCTGACTGTGGTTCCAGTTTGTGCCAAGAGTACTGTACTGTTGCTGTTTGCTGTGCATAACCTTGTTTTACAGGGGGTCCCCAGGGTCGAGCTAGAGGAACCAGCCATGGTGGTAAGTGCAAACAGTGTGGGTAATTGCATGATGAATAAGGGTCATTGTGAAAGTGATTATTGTATATTGTTCAGGCCACTAGAAGGGAAAGAGGGGGGTTACAGTGTCCTGGATGGCTGTGCCCAGGTTAACTTGACCACTAACAACCCTGACCTCTGGGTGGAGGCACCCATTTTAGTACCCAGGCCCCTTAACCTGCTACTAGCCAAGCAGGCAGGGGTAGTAGCCCTTGGGATAGCACCACCTAGGGGTTACATCTTGGAGGCTCACCACTGGGATTTTGTGTCTTCTAGTGGCGGAAATTACGAATTATTGTCAAACATAAATGGCTACCCCAACAGAAGTGGCTGTGCACCAATTGATGGGGTGGTGTACGGGGCAAGAGATTGACCCCATAATGTTTTGCTAATACTGGATATACCTATGGGCATTAGAAAGTACACTGTTGAAGGGGCACTTTCTAAAGTTGAATGTTTGAAAAAAGCTGTAGTGGTGGGTCGACAGGCTGATTTAACTGCCCAAACTCTCATGGCCTTGGTGAAGTGTAGCGATCCCCTGGACAGTTCAAAGGTGCCCCAGACTATCACTCCAGAAGGGTTCCCAGCTGCCTGGAGGGTGATAACCAAAGACAGTAAGGGTCCCTTAGAGGATAAGCCCCAACCGTTATCTGAGTCTTTTGAGGAGAAGTTTGCCAAATTGTTACTGGAGGAGGGCACAACTGTGGAGGAGTTAAAAAAAATTATTCCTTCCACCTGAGAGTGTCACCTCCCCACTGTCCACACCCACCCCAGCACCTGTTCTTTCACCAACTTCTGTACCTACCTCTAAGCCAGCAAGTAGTCATGGCCCTTACCGCAAGCTCAAGGTATTCTCTGGCATATGCCCTACTCCTAATGGGGAAGTCGACCTGGAGACCTGGATAGACTCTACTACTCTTGCGGTACAAGATTGGCAATGCTCAGAGGCTAAAAAAAGGGCCTGTCTTGGGGAAAGCTTCCAGGGACCCGTCCTACATACTTTTCTGTCCCTGAGGTCCTCTGACCCTGACCCCAAAGCCCAAAAGTACATAGTCACCCTTGAAAATGTTTTTGGCGGCACCACTAGTGTTGAGACCTTGAAATGGAAATTTAAGGATGTTAACAATTCCCCCAGCTGTTGTCTATCTGCCTACATGGATTGATTAGATGGAATCCTACAAACCATTTTTCAGAAAGGAGGCTGGGCCTCTAGTGAAGTGGACCGGGTAAGACTGGATCATATACTCTGCTCTGCCCAGCACTCAAGCTAGGTGTTGCTCAAATTGCAACTGCATCAAAGGAAATCTGGTCCCTTACCCTTCCATGTGTTGATGAAGGAGGTATGGGAAGTTGAGGAGGAGGAAGGCTTTTTGGAGCCCTGCACAGTAGTAGCTGCTGCAACTCCTCCTCCAGGCATGGGGTCGGTCGCTGATGGCCTGGAATCACCGCTATCACATGACGGAATCCAAGAACTAAATGGCAGCCTCGGGGGCCCAGCCAGAGAGGGACTGCTACGGATGCTCTGCCATGGGATGAACTGCTGAGAGAGTTCAGAGAAACAAAAAACAGTCTCTTTATGAAGGCCGCTCCTGCGAGTACAGGCCCTGATCCTTATCTGACTGCATCTGCTATGGGGTTGGGGGTGCACACCCAGGCATCTCCTGCTGACAGCAGCTCAAAAATTGATGTCTTGACTATGGAAGTGAGAGAATTGATGAGATGTCTCCAAATGCTCGCCACACCGCAGACAGAGGTGGAACCAAGGTTTTCTGTTGGTAGTACCCCTGCCTCAGCTCCCAATGTGATGTCTCGGCCACACCAGACCCCAGAAAGCATAGTTTGCCATAATTGTGGAAAGGATGGGCACATGAAGAGAGAATGCTGGTCCCCAAAAGACCTAGATAAAGTTGTATACAGACTTCAAGGGGAGCTTCAGAAAGCGAGTCCATGGCCGAGGAGCACCGGAAATGACCACAGTGTAGGACTGAGAAATCCTAACTCAAATTTCTTTGTGGCTAAATCATCTGTCCAGGCCTCTGCTACTGCATCTTCAGACTGGTCCAGAATAGTAGGCCCTTCAATGGAGACTTCTGTGACTGTCAATGGTATCCATGCTCGGGCTGTGCTCGATAGCGGGTTGCAAGTGACCATTGTATTCCAGGACTGGTATGATAAACACTTATCTAATGTGCCATTACAATCTTTGGAAGGTTTGCATGAGTGGGGCCTGAGCGACAAGTCTTATCCCTACCTAGGATATGTCTGGCTCTGATTGTCTTTCCCTGCGACTATAACTGGTGTAGATGAATAGAGACCCTAGCCCTGGTGTGCCATCCTAAAGGATTGTATGATGGGATTCCCTTGCTCGTTGGAACCAACACCCACATGTTTGGAAGACTATTGCAGTTGTGTCAAGAGAAACAAAGGAAATGGACTGGGTGGGCACAGAGAATTCCAGCCCTGATAAAGAGAGTCTATGATCTGAAAAACTGACTACCGAAGTAGACGGAGATGAGCCGGTGGGGATGGTGTGGAAGAAAGATCCTGATTCTCTGGTACTACCTCCCAATGTTCAGTACAACATTCATGGAGAGGTTCGTATTAGAAAAGATGTAAAGAACAAAATATTAATGTTGGATGCACCAGGCGATGGAAAGTTGCCAGAAGGATTATTGGTTAAGCCCAGCATTTTGAGTGCCCATGCACATGCCTATGCACGACGAGTGATGGTCCAGATTCAGAATGTGTCAGATTGGGAGATCCGGGTAAACAGAGGGTGCACCCTAGCTACAGTACACTGCACAGACACTGCAGTATTACCCAGTAAAAGTGCTCCAATGAAAAGGAGAGAGTGACCCTGGATTTATTTGACTTTGGTGATTCCCAGTTGCCAGCTGAATGGAAGGCTAGAATTAGCAAGAAACTAGCCCAGAGAGACCAAGTGTCTTTTTTTTTCTTTCTTTATGGCCCCTTCTTGCTGCGGTGCTTCCTCACCTTCAGGAGGCTCCCATGGCCATGTTCATCCCTGCTTGTCTGTCTGGTCACCGGTGCAATCCATCCTCCTCCCACAGAGCCTTGGTTAAACCCCCCAGGCGGGTATGGGATGGGGCCCCCTTTCCTCCTTCCAACATGTCTGTATTTCGTTTGGGGACACTGTCTCCGGTGCCGGCAGGGGCATTGGGATTGGGGCCTGGAGCTTCATCTACAGGGAGCACCTCAGGGTATTTTCTGCCTTTTCTGTCCCCTCCCACAGGACATTGGCACGCTAGGGGAACCTAGGGGCGGCACATGGCCAGACGTGTGAGCACTCCAGTTCCCAGCCCACATCCCCCTCCCTTCTTTCTGCAGTCCAGCTGCACCTCCACCCGTGGTCACCTAGGTGGTGGTAGTGTGGTGGGACATGAAACCCACCCCACCCAGGAGGAGGAGAGCGACCTTCTGGGTGCTCAATCCTCCTCCTCCCCCCGGCCGACCCTCCAGTAGTCCGAGTTCATTCCCAAACCCGGGTTGCTTGCGCTGCCAGCGGTAACTCTACCACTGCACCGGCGAGCCAGCCGAGACCAAGTGTTTTTGTTAAAAGAATGGGACGTGGGGTGTGTCCAGGTTGCAGAGCATCACATACGCCTGCATGATGACCGGCCATTTCGAGTGAGATCCCGACGCCTCGCCCCAGCGGACATAGATGATGTTAGGAAACACCAGCAGGGAATGCTTTCTGCTGGCGTGATGCAAGAATCAAGGAGCCCATATGCCTCTCCCATTGTGGTTGTGCATAAGAAGAATGGGTCTGTGAAGATGTGTGTTGATTATTGAACCCTGAACCGGGGGACCATCCCAGATCAGTACACCATGCCCCTTATACAAGATGCCCCAGATTGCTTAAATGGGAGCAAATGGTTTTCTGTATTGGATCTTTGCAGTGGATATTACCAGATTCCAATGGCCCTGGAGAACCATGAAAAAACAGCCTTCATCTGTCCTTTGGGGTTCTACGAATTCCTGAGAATGCCACAGGGGATTTTGGGTGCTCCAGCCACCTTTCAGCGACTGATGGAATGTGTGGTGGGAAATACGAACTTGCTGGAATGTCTAGTGTACCTAGATGATGTCATTGTGTTCGAATGCACATTACAGGAGCATGAGATCCGACTGTTTAAAGTACTGGACCGATTGGAAAACTTTGACCTCAAGCTGTCCATCGACAAGTGCCAGTTTTTTCAAATCTCCGTGAAATATGTGGGGCACATAGTATCTGCAGAAGGGATAGAGAGACCAATCCCAGCAAGGCTGAGTCATTGATTACTTGGCCCCAGCCCCATAACTTGACAGAACTACAACATTTTATGGGGTTCTGTGGCTACTATCCCAGGTTCATAAAAGACTATTCAAAGGTGATTCACCCACTCCTGATTCTTACTCAGGGTTAGCCCCCTACCAACCGCAAATACAAGAAAGAGGCTGTCAAAGAACCAGAGAAAGTGTACTTCCACACAGGTGAACCTTTTGGGCCCCACTGGACACCCCAATGTGAAGCAGTTCCATGAAGTCATATACCAGCTCACCCACATCCCCATCCTCACCTATGCTGACCCTATCAAACCCTATGTGCTGCATACAGACACTAGTCTTCAGGGCTTAGGCGCTGTGCTGTATCAAGACCATGAGGATGGTTTGAGACTGGTAGCTTTTGCCAGCAGGAGTTTGACCCTGGAGCAAAACTATCCTGTGCACAAGCTGGAGTTCCTTGCCTTAAAATGGGCCATCGTTGATCAGTTTCATGAGTACCTCTATGGGACAAAGATATTGGTGAAGACCGACAATGACCCGTTGACCTATGTACAGACTTCAGCTAAGTTAGATGCCACTGGGCACCGGTGGCTCTCTGCCTTATCAACCTATGATTATGCTGTTGAATACAGACTGGGACTGAACCATATTGATGCTGATGCCTTGTCATGAAGGCCAGCTTTCAAGAGTGATCGGGTCAGGCTGTCTGAACCTGACATCTGAGCATTGTGCCAAAAGTTTGACAAAGATAGACAGATGTCTGCGGACACAGTGGACTGTCTAGTAGATTGCTTGGGCCCTCCTGACACCAGCATATTGGCTGCCTATTGCCATTTCTCTGCTCTAGATATTAGTGCACTACCTCAGCTTGACAATGATAGTATTCAGTGGGCTGAGTCCCAAGATCCTAAGATTCAACCCGCACTTGATGCCCTGCGTGCGGTGAAAGATGTGTCTAAGTTGCATTCCCCTGACTTGTGAACTGCTCTATTGTTTAAAGATGACCCCAGGTTGAATTTACTTGATCAGTTGTTATACAGTGAGACAGTGGATCATAGTGGTCAGGTAGACAAGCAACAATTGGTCCTGCCCACGGCCTTTAAACACTTGATACTGAGGTCCCTCCACAATCACATGGGGCACCTTGGTATTGACAGGACTCTTGACCTGGTATGATCTCGATTCTACTGGCCCAAGATGGGGGCCGACATTGAGCACCATGTAAAAACCTGTAGTCATTGCCTCCAAAGAAAAACCCTGCCTCAGAGGGCTGCCCTCCTTGTCAATATCACTACCAGTGCCCTATGTAACTGGTCTGCATAGATTTTTTGTGTTTAGAACCTGATCAGCGGAATATTGGCAATGTGTTAGTGGTTACAGATCATTTCACACGGTATGCACAAGCTTTTCCAACTAAAGATCAAAAAGCCTCTACCGTGGCCAAGGTGGTAGTGAAAAAATTCTTCGTCCACTATGGTGCCCCCCCAGCGGATCCACTCTGACCAAGGCAGAGACTTTGAAAGTAGGTTAATCAAAGAAATGCTCTCTCTGTGGGGGGCGCGGAAGTCACAAACCACCCCTTATCACCCGCACCCTTCCAGGGGTGGTGGGGTGGCCATATACATTAAGGACACCATCTCTGCAACCTGCCTCATCAACACATCTGAGCCAAATGAATTTGAATGTTTATCAATCAAAATTTCCCTTCCTAATTGCTCCATTTAAACTGATTGGATGCTATAGGCCCCTCTGCAGGCCTTAAACTGCTTTCTCACCTAGGGTCAATTCTCAACCAAGGCCCTGAAGATACCGTCATCCTTGGTGATTTGAATTTAAACTGGTTGTCTAATGTATCTGCACCTTGATAACCTTTTTGACACCTATGGATTCACACAGCTGATTAAAGACCCAACTAGGATTAACTCAAGAAATTCCAGCAACAGCTCACTCCTGGATATTATGTTGGTAAACAAGCCTCACTTATACTCACATGCAGGAGTACTGCCAAGTGATGTGAGTGACCATTACCCTATAGCTGGCATAAGATCCACACTCAAACCACCAACCTGCAGAATTTATCCTCAAAGGTCAAAAGAATTTCAATATCTCAGGTTACCTCCATGACCTGAGTACTACAATATATTGGCAAGATTTCTATCTTACAACCTCTGTTGAAACAGCACTCCAGACTTTAAAGGATATTATCACCAATGTTCTCAATATTCATGCACCTATCACCAGTATCAGAACTAAGGTAAAATCCTGCCCTTGGTTCACTCTGAGCTTAAAGCAGCCTTGAGAACCAGAGACAAGCTGTGGAAAAGGCAAGAAAACAAAGGACACCAGAGATTGGCTAAATTTCAGAAAAGCAAGGAATTCATGTACAAAAAATAAGAACTGCCAAAACTGCCTACTATACAGCTGAATTAGATGCCTCCTACAATAACCCATCCAGACTCTGGGGTACAATAAAAGGACTTCTGGGCCAGAATTCTACTCCTGCCTTAACCACCAAATTGCTACTAAATGACACAGAAATTACAGGTAAACAAGAAATCTTAAATACCTTCAATGTTCACTTCACCACTGCTGGCCTAGCATTTGACTCATCACCTGCAAATATCCTGAGATCTTCCTTGAACCTGCAAACTACTGTGGGACAAATGGCCACTTCAACTTTTCCTTCATCCCAATATCCGTGAAAGAAGTGGAAGATCTCCTCTCTAATTTAGACACAACTAAAGTGCAGGTGCAGACTCCCTGGATCCCTATTTCCTGAAAATTGCTTCACATATCTTATCTGCCCCCTTACTCATCTCTTCAATCTTTCCTAACTACTGGATCCATTCCATCAACTTGGAAAACAGCTCAAGTAGTTCCATTACTCAAATCTGGTGATACTAGGGATCTCAACAATTACAGACCTATCTCCATCCTACCAGTACTATCTAAGATGCTCGAAAACTAGTAAACTCTCAGTTAAGGGACTATCTGGATAACAATAACCTTCTAAATTCTGCACAATCTGGATTTAGATCAAAGCATAGCACCATTACTGCCTTAGCCAAGGTAACCAACGATTGGCAGACTAATTTGGACAAAGAAAATTTTACCTGTGCTGTGTTTCTGGATTTGAGTAAAGCCTTTGACACAGTGGATCATGACTTATTACTCACCTCCCTTAACTCATTAGGCCTGGATTCCCTATCACTCAACTGGTTTAAGGATTACCTTTCAGATAGGTCGCAACTGGTTAGAAATGGAAATTACCTATCCACCTCAAAACCTCTGCTAAGGGGCGTACCACAAGGCTCTATTCTTGGCCCTATCCTCTTTGCTATTTATATAAACAATATTGATGCCAACCTCACTCAATCTAACATTCATCTGTTTGCTGATGATACTGTATTGTATGTCAGCAATCCCTCACCTTCCAAAGCCTGTGAACTTCTACAATCCGAATTCTCCATTCTGCAGCACAATCTACTTGACAAAAAACTACTTCTAAATGCAAAAAACAAAAGCTATGTCTTTACCACAAAGAGTTGTACTACCACTACCCCAGCATCCAACACCCTACATATATCCACCTTACTTGAGAGAAACTTGAATTTGTTGATAACTTCAAATACCTTGGAGTCTGGATAGATAACAGGCTTGACTATTCTGTCCATATTGAAGAGTTACTTAAAAAGCTAAGACAGAGGTGGACTATTTTTAGAATAAAACATTACCTAAACAGTGATTCCAAAAAGGTTAATTCAGGCCTCATTCCTATCCTCATTGATTATGCTGATTTTCTACTGCCATTGTTCAAGTCATCTCTTACATAAGCTGGACACCCTGTATCACAGGTCCATAAGATTTATTACTGACCTTCCTCCAACACCCATCATTGCTCCCTTTATATGGCAGTCAACTGGACATCATTGCAACACAGAAGAAATAGGAATGCTGTTATCTGGATATTCAAAGCGTTAACAGGCAAACTACCGACCTATATCACTGATTGCTTTAACCAAATTACAACCAGGCCATACACCTTAAGGATCAGTAAACTCATCACATTAAAGGTCCCCAATGCCTGCACCCGTATGGGAGGGCTGCTTTCAGCTATTCCTTAGCAGTTGCATGGAACTCTCCAAAATCCATGAAGCTAGATAGCCTACTACCTCTGGCATCCTTCAAAAGATTGTTCTCCGCCCTTTTCCAGAGCTCTGCAATTGCTTTTATAAAGCATAATCCCCACCTATCTGACCCAACTAAACCTCCTTTTTCTATCCATTATATTAACTCAATTTCTTTCTTCCGAATCACCTATTATATTCACTTAAAAACTAGTTAGACCATATAACTTATATTTTAGGACTGCTATACCCTTTGTCCTCTTTTCCTACAGGCTAAATGGTTCTATTGTTACTTGTATATATGTAAATTGTTGTATATAATCATTTCATGCCATTGTATTGCTATTTATTCTATTCTTGTCTATGCAATAATACTTGTATCCTCATTTGTATGACCACTCAGGTCCATCTTGTAAATGAGCTTTGCTCAATGATGTTCGCCTGAATAAATAAAGATTTTGATTGATTGATTGATTGATTGATTGATTGATTGATGGAGACCCTCAACCAGAATGTTTTAACTGCACCCTTCTAGACATGCTGGGCACCCTCCATCCAAAAGACAAGCATAAGTGGGGCCAGCAGATTAGCACCTTGGTACACGAATACAGTGGCACCAAAAATTATGTTACTGGGTTCTCCCCCTACTGCCTCATGTTCGGGAGGGAGGCTCGACTGCCAGTTGATGTCTGCTTTGGGGTCTCTCCAGATGGGGTCCGAGCCAAAACCTACCTGCAGTATGTACAGAAACTGAAAGCTCAATTGAACTATGCATATCAACTGGCACAGACAATGGCTGCCAAAAGAAATCTCGCCAACAAAGAGAGGCACGATAGGAAAGTAAAGGCGCAAGAGCTACTGGGACTACATGGCAAGCAGAAAATTACTGATAGGTGGCACCATCTGCCTCATGTAGTAGTTGGAAAGTTGGGTGATCTACCAGTGTACAAGGTACACCCAGAGAATAACTCCAAAGCTGTCAAAACCATGCACCATAACCACTTGCTGCCTATCGGCCAAGTTACTATTGAAGCTGGGCCAGTAGACATTGCCTCCCCTGGGCCGGCGACTCATGCTGCTGCAAAAAAGAGACATAGTCAACCTACCCCAGTAGTTACAGATTTAAAGTTTCCCCCGCAGCAGGCCCAGAATGATAATGACTGTCAGTCCACCTTTGATGAAAGAGACTATGGTAATGCCTATTATTCCTCCTATGAACTGAGTCAGTTGTTTCGTGGAAATCCTATGCAGAATCATGGGGATGAAGCTGGGCCTTCTGGACTGCCTAACCCCCCAGCTTCATCCTTGCAGCCAATGCTCCCTGAAAGTGAAGTGCAAAGCATCACATCTGAGGTTGCAGACTCTGTGTTTTGTGGAACTGTGTGAACTGCCCGAAGAAGAGGCTGATGGTCTGAGTCTCCCTGGTGACATACCAGAACTTGAACAACAATATGAGAGTGCTGACAGCCCCCCTTCAGTGCCACAAAGCCTAATTGTGCCAGAACCTTCTCTAAATGAGCCAAGTGTTGTGGAAACAGAGCCTACAGAGCAAGGAGCTGACAGTGCTCACAGTTTGGACATTCCCATCCGTGCAGAAATACCCCTAACGAATCACAAAAGCTCCAAAGTTAGTGCTGAAAGTACAGAGATTGTGGCTGTTCCCCCCAGAAAGACTGTCCGAGCTGTTAAGACAGTATTACACTTCAGTTATGATTCTCATGGGAGACCAATGGATTTGCCTCTCAATGCGGTTCACAAAGGTGTTTATATTTCTCAGAGCTCACTACTCAAACTGAGCTTAATGGCCAATTCCAGGTTAGTTATTTTTCCTGCTCACCATAGTGCCCCTGCCCCATCCAGCCCCATGTTAGCTGATAGGAAAGGGCCCCCTCTTACAATGTTTAATGTACAAGAAGTTATTACATGAATCAGTATAGTGGTGTTGAAAGTATGTTAATCATAGTGAAATTAGTATTACCTGTATGAAACATAAATAAGTATTGCCAGTACGGATATAGTATTATGAAGTATGTTGAAATGTATAGATATGTGACAAGTTTATGTTAACTGATGTGTCAGATAGTATTTGCATAGCATGCTAATGTCATATATGTCTCCTTTATATTGCATTTTCAATAGTGTGATGGTACAGACTTGACGCAGATGCCAAGTTTTCTCCAGGCAGAGAAGGGTGTAACCCCCCTACAAATGGGGGTTCCCAGAAAGTCTTCCTTGAGCTTGCCTAAATTCTCACTGCCAGGCTGGTGTCCTACATTTTAGCAGTTTAAATGTATTGCCAGAGAGTGCCTGTATAGCCTCTGTGTACTGTCTCTTTAAAAACTGCCTGGGTTGCAGTCATAATTAATCTGAGAGGGGGCTGAGTGTTTCTATGCTCGAGTCCCGCCCGGGCCGCCAAATAATCACTCCATTCTGCCATCACTATTAGAGCAGAGGGAGCTCTGTTAGAAGATGTACTTGTTTGCTGATCATTTATTAGAATAGTAATAATATTGCAGTTTGTCTAACCTGCCTTCTTTGCAGCATAGACATTTCTGTTTATCTCAATCATCTTGGTCCTGGACTGCTGAAATGGGCCAATCAGTACCTTTGGGGACTCTAAAATGCAGCCTGTCCCCAGGGGCTTTGTGGGACCAAAATTCTGTAGGAATTGTAGTTTTGGGCTTTTGGCGCCTAAATGAACCTTGGGCGGGGGTGGGCCCTTGTTGTGACTTACAGAGGAATTAGCCAACCGAACCTTTTGGATCCTGGGGAAAGTACCAGACTGTTTGCAGTTTCAGTTCATATCTGAGTTGGGAAGTGAAGGAGTAACAGCTCGAGATAGTCGAGCAGCAATCCTGCGTGGATTCGCGCTGGAGAACTGTGAAAGGGCTGAGTTTTGGCCTGCCTGTCTGCCTGCTATCCCTGACAGGGAAATTGAAGTTTATTCAGACTGAATCCAAATTGTGAGGACAATTTAAGCCACAGAACTGTGACTAGGCTTTAGCCTGAAGAAGACCGAAGATTTGCTGAATGCGATCAGCCTGTCAGGAGTTCTAGCCACCTTTGAACTCCCGGTTTGTGCAGAGGGTCTGTAATTGCGACCGGATAGCAATCTGCCTGGTACAGTAGAATTTCTTATATGTAAATGTGCTGTGTGCTGTTAGTGGGTCGTGATTTGGTTCCCCATTGTGTGCTGAACTGTGTTCTGCTTGCAGGAGGCTGCATCCAGCTCCCACAGACTAAACCCGTATTCATCTCCATTGGGCCTGGGCCTTGCCACACTGGCCCAGCCAGACTACCTGCTGTACAGAGAAAGCCATCAGCGAGAGACCTGCCTGGGGATCAGCCCCCAGCTCACGCTTTGAACAGGAATGATGCCTCGGTGATTCGTGTGGGCTCTGCTTCTCCTGGTACTCCAGTTCAACAACCTGCTATCTCGATTTTGTCCAGCCTGTGTCCTGTATTGGGTATCATGAGTAAACATCAGGGTAGCTCCCTGCAAAAACAGCTAAATCAAAAGTGTTGTCATTTGATTGCTTTGTTGTCTTTTCCTTTGTGAATTGAGCCCTCCGGCTCTGGATTACAAATAGTGCGTGTTGTGCATGTTGCTTTCTTCCATCACGGGGCCCCAACCAGCTGTGATGCAGGCCTACCCTGGGCAGCAGTCCTGACTAAAATGCAGCGTGTCCCCAGGGGCTTTGTGGGAGCAAAATTCTGTGGGAATTGTAGTTTTGGGCTTTTGGCGCCTAAATGAACCTGGGGGGGGGCCCTTGTTGTGACTGACAGAGGAATTAGCCAATGGAACCTTTTGGATCCTGGGAAAAGTGTCAGACGGATTGCAGTTTCAGTTCATATCTGAGTTGGGACGTGAAGGAGTAACAGCTCGAGATAGTCGAGCAGCAATCCTTCGTGGATTTGCACTGGAGAACTGTGAAAGGGCTGAGTTTTGGCCTGCCTGTCTGCCTGCTGTCCCTGACAGGGATATTAAAGTTTATTCAGACTGAATCCGAATTGTGAGGACAATTTAAGCCACAGAACTGTGACCAGGCTTTAACCTGAAGAAGACGGAAGATTTACTGAATGCTATCAGTCTGTCAGGAGTTCCAGCCACCTTTGAACTCCTGGTTTGTGCAGAGACTCTGTAATTGCGACCGGATAGCAATCTGCCTGGTACAGTAGAATTTCTTATATGTAAATGTGCTGTGTGCTGTTAGTGGGTCGTGATTTGGTTCCCCATTGTGTGCTGAACTGTGTTCTGCTTACTGGAGGCTGCATCCAGCTCCCACAGACTAAACCCGTATTCATCTCCATTGAGACTGGGCCTTGCCACACTGGTCCAGCCAGACTACCTGCTGCACAGAGAAAGCCATCGATGAGAGACCTGCCTGGGGATCAGCCCCTCCGCTCACACTTTGAACAGGAATGATGCCTCGGAGATTTGTGTGGGCCCTGCTTCTCTTGGTACTCCAGTTCAACAACCTGCTGTCTCAATTTTGTCCTGCCTGTGTCCTGTATTGGGTATCGTGAGTAAACATCAGGGTAGCTCCCTGCAACAACAGCTAAATTGAAAGTGTTGTCATCTGATTGCTTTGTTGTCTTTTCCTTCATGAACTGAGCCCTCCAGCTCTGGATTACAAATAGTATGTGTTGTGCATGTTGCTTTCTTCCATCACAGGGCCCCAATCAGCTGCGATGCAGACCTACCCTGGGCAGCGGTCCTGACTAAAATGCAGCCTATCCTCAGGGGCTTTGTGGGAGCAAAATTCTGTAGGAACTGTAGTTTGGGGGTTTTAGCACCTAAATGAACCTGGGGGGGGACCCTTATTGTGACTGACAGAGGAATTAGCCAACGGAACCTTTTGGATCCTGGGGAAAGTGCCAGACAGTTTGCAGTTTCAGTTCATATCTGAGTTGGGAAGTGAAGGAGTAACAGCTCGAGATAGTCGAGCAGCAATCCTTCGTGGATTTGCACTGGAGAACTGTGAAAGGGCTGAGTTTTGGCCTGCCTGTCTGCCTGCTATCCCTGACAGGGAAATTGAAGTTTATTCAGACTGAATCCAAATTGTGAGGACAATTTAAGCCACAGAACTGTGACCAGGCTTTAACCTGAAGAAGACCAAAGATTTGCTGAATGCTATCAGCCTGTCAGGAGTTCCAGCCACCTTTGAACTCCTGGTTTGTGCAGAGACTCTGTAATTGCGACCGGATAGCAATCTGCCTGGTACAGTAGAATTTCTTATATGTAAATGTGCTGTGGGCAGAGGGAGACAGTGAAAAGGCAGAGATACTGAATGAATACTTTTGCTCAGTATTCACAAAAGAAGACGAGGAGGAGTTACCTAAACCAAACAGTAGAAGCACTCTGGGTAGTGGGGTTGATGCCAGTCCATTTACAGAAGAAAGAGTCCTGAAAGAACTCCTAAAACTCAAGGTGGACAAAGCAATGGGGCCTGACGGGATTCACCCTAGAATCCAAAAAGAGCTAAGGGAGGACCTAGTGACACCACTAACCACACTTTTTAACAAATCATGGGAAGATAGGGTGGTACCCGAGGACTGGAGGAGGGCAGATGTGATACCCCTTCACAAAAGTGGGAGCAAGGCAGAAGCAGGAAACTATAGACCTGTTAGTTTGACCTCAGTGGTGGGGAAAATAATGAAATCACTTCTGAAAGAAAGAATTGTTCAGTACCTAGAGGCCAGCGGGGCACAGGACCCAAAGCAGCATGGATTCACAGCAGGAAGGTCATGTCAGACGAATCTAATCGATTTCTTTGACTGGGTGACCAAATTAATAGACCAGGGAGGGGCTGTGGATATGGCCTACCTAGACTTTAGCAAGGCATTTGACACAGTCCCGCATAAAAGATTAATAATCAAGTTAGCTAGCCTGGGAGTGGGTCCCAGGGTGGTAGCCTGGGTAGCAAACTGGCAGCATAACAGGACACAGAAGGTAATAGTGAATGGAACACATTCTGAAGAAAGGGGGTTTACTAGTAGAGTACCTCAGGGCTCAGGACTGGGTCCAGTCCTCTTTAACGCCTGTATAGGTGACATTGCAGAGGGTCTGGAAGGAAAGGTATGCCTCTTTTCGGATGACACAAAGTTCTGTAACAGAGTTGATACACGGGGGAAGGGGTAGAAAGGATGAGAAGGGACTTGGCAAGGCTGGAGGAATGGTCAGACATATGGCAACTTAGATTCAATGCATAGAAGTGCAAAGTAATGCACCTGGGTAATAAAAATCCAGGAGAAGAGTACACAATAGCAGGGGAGGTACTAACAACAACAATAATAGAAAGGGATCTGGATGTAGTCATATCAGATGACCTAAAGGTGGGTAAGCAATGTGAGAAGTCAGTAAGGAGAGCCAGGGGGATACTGGGATGCATAGGGAGGGGCATCACAAGTAGAAAAAGGGAAGTGGTTATCCCTCTGTACAGACAGTTGGTGAGACCCCATCTGGAGTACTGCGTGCAGTTTTGGAGACCTCATCTACGCAAGGACATAGACAGGATGGAAGCAGTCCAGAGGAGGGCAACTAAAATGATGCAGGGTCTACATCAGAAACCATATGAAGAGAGACTGAGAGAGCTTAATATGTATACCCTTGATGAAAGGAGGGACGGGGGACATGATAGGAACTTTAGGCACCTCAGGGAATCAACAAAGTCCAGGAGGGTAGCATCTTTCAGAAAAAGAGATGTGTAAGAACAAGGGGCACAATTTAAAGTTAGAGGGGGGAAGGCTCAGGGGTAATGTGAAAAAATTATTTTTCACGGAGAGAGTGGTGGACACATGGAACCGCCTTCCTGGAGAGGTTGTGGGGTCTAAAACAGTGGGGGAATTCAAACATGCATGGAACAGACATAAGGCAAATATTATGGGGGGTTGCAGGAAGTAAGCTGTTGGTTAACTAGAATCTGCAGCTTATCCAGTAGGTAGGTAAATGGGCAGACTGGGTGGGCCAAGTGGTCCTTATCTGCCATCAAAGTCTATGTTTCTATGTGTGCTGTTAGTGGGTTGTGATTTGGTTCCCCATTGTGTGCTGAACTGTGTTCTGCTTGCTGGAGGCTGCATCCAGCTCCCACAGACTAAACCCGTATTCATCTCCATTGAGCCTGGGCCTTGCCACACTGGCCCAGCCAAACTACTTGCTGCACAGAGAAAGCCATTGACGAGAGACCTGCCTGGGGATCAGCCCCCAGTTCACGCTTTGAACAGGAACGATGCCTCGGTGATTCGTGTGGGCCCTGCTTCTCCTGGTACTCCAGTTCAACAACCTGCTGTCTCGATTTTGTCCTGCCTGTGTCCTGTATTAGGTATTGTGAGTAAACATCAGGGTAGCTCCCTGCAACAACAGCTAAATCGAAAATGTTGCCATCTGATTGCTTTGTTGTCTTTTCCTTCACGAACTGAGCCCTCCGGCTCTGGATTACAAATAGTGTGTGTTGTGCATGTTGCTTTCTTCCATCATGGGGCCCCAACCAGCTGCAATGCAGGCCTACCCTGGGCAGCGGTCCTGGCTAGCCCACATTTTTCCTACCTGGGTACCTAGAGTGTGTGACTGTGAAGGGACTCTGAAGTGCATGCATAACTGTCTGAATGATTTAACCTTTAAACCAATCAACCTGATTACGCCCCTCCTTTGTTCAGGTCCCCTGAATAAATCAGATCTAACTCTTTTTGCATTTAACCTGACTGTGGTTCTAGTTTGTGCCAAGAGTACTGTACTGTTGCTATTTGCTGTGCATAACCTTGTTTTACAGGGGGTCCCCAGGGTCAAGCTAGAGGAACCAGCCCTGGTGGTAAGTGCAAACAGTGTGGGTAATTGCATGATGAATAAGGGTCATTGTTAAAGTGATTATTGTATATTGTTCAGGCCACTAGAAGGGAAAGAGGGGGGGTTACAGTGTCCCAAAGGGCTGTGCCCAGGTTAACTTGACCACTAACTACCCCGACCTCTGGGTGGAGGCACCTGTTTCAGTACCCAGGCCCCTTAACCTACTACTAGCCAAGCAGGCAGGGGTAGTAGCCCTTAGGATAGTGCCACCTAGGGGTTACATCCAGAAAAACTGAATAAAAATCAAATGGAAAAGAAAAAAAAAACTTTTATTCTATTCTGTATAAAAAAAAAAAAGCGCACGGTATAATCGCAATAAGCCACTAGGGGGATGTTGGTTAATTGGGGCATTTACCACAGCTGGTGAGGATTTACCCACTTGGCTGTGCTTCATGGACAAACCGCTCCAGCCATGGTAAATCCCCTGATAACCCACACCCCCTCGTGGCTTATTGCTTAATTCTTCCACAGTATTTTTATTATCAATCAACTTTTAATTTATGGTTCGACCATTCAGGCCATTATAATTTGGCAAAGAAAACAAAAAAGAAATGCAAAATATACAATAAAAAATAAACATTACTATAAAAACAGTACAAAGCACCACACACAACAATCAGTATCGTACAGCTGATTAGATAGGCACATCCCTAGGACTGTTCATGTAGAATAAGTTGATAAGTACTAATCCGATCAGCATAACTTAGGTTGAATACTGATTCATTTTCCTTTACAATCTTACTACCATCAGTATAATTTAATAGCCCTTAACAAAAGTATTTGTTCAAGATGTTTGCTTTTTCCTTGTCCCCTTCCACACACTCTTCCCCCCCTTCCCTCCTTAGCCTTACAGTTCCTCCCTTGGTCTTTCTCCTTTTGCTTACATACCTGAAGAATGTCTTGCCCCTATTTTCACTGTCTGGGCTATTTTCTCCTCCCTTTGCACTCCTGACTGCTGTCCCTGTCTCCCTCTGTATCTCCTGATACACCATGCTATCCTCCTCCTCCCTCTGTGTCTCCTGATACACCACCCAATCCTCCTCCCTCTGTGTTTCCTAATACCTCCTGAATACTAACTTTTTTGCCCTTACCTTCTCCACCACCTCTTTTGAGAACCATAGTGGTCTCTTTTTTCTTCTCGTTTTTAGTAAAGTATGAAAACAACAGGATGTGAAATTCTGTAGGATGTATCTGTTGTGAACTACTGCTCGCCTGTAACTGTTCTACCTGTGTCTTCATTGAAGTGTGCCCACCAACCATGGCATCAGGGGAAAATGTATGTTCAGTACTTTAAAGCTTGCTGCTTGACCTGTAAGGTATGTGTGTTTTTTCAGTTTATGGACTTTGTGTATCACTATTGAGTGTATCTTCCTTAGGTTAATTTTATGCTCATGGTCCCCAAGTACTAGATTATCAGAACCCTGATCCACCCCTATGCTGCACCAGAAGGCCCCATAGTACCTGACTTAGTGTGGAGTGGGGTGGGAGTGGCTGCACAAAACTTTAGGGCCCAGGTTCAAGGCACATACAGTATAACCTGAAACATATAGTTACACTGAAATTACATTTTACATTTTATTTTGATTACAGGCTGTAAGGGACAGGATGTCAGCTTACAAAAAATGTATGAGGACCAACAGAGATGAAGACAGCGAGGATTACTTGAAGCTAGCTAGAGTAACAGGTAAGGTAGTCTGGCAAGCTAAAACTCAGAAGGAGTTGAAGCTAGCTGAGGGAATTAAGAAGGGGGAGAAGGCCTTTTTTTGCTATATTAATGAGAGAAGAGACAAGAAAGATGGGATAGTTAGGCTCAGGAAAGGGGACATGTGGATGGAGGAGAATGGAGCAAAGCAGAAGAACCAAATGAGTACTTCTGTTCAGTCTTCACCATGGAGAAAGAACCAGTGCCACTATGGAGAAGGAGAGGAGCGGGGGATGGGGGCAGAGAGCACAGATCTGGCAGATAGAAGTGGATAGGGTGAGAACAGGGCTACTAGCTTTGACGGTTGACAAATCCCCAGACCTGCACTGCATACACCCTAGAGTACTGAGGGAACTAGCAGAGGAGGTTGCAGACCCATTGGCTGGCCTGTTCAATAGTTCACTGGAGTGAGGCATGGTACCACAGCACTGGGGAATGGCAGATGTAATACCCCTCCATAACAGCAGTCCCAAGGATGCCCCAGGGAATTACCGACTGGTCAGCTTTACCTCAATTGTGTGCAAGCTTATGGAGACCATGCTTAAGGAAAGATTGGTACAGTATCTGGATGAGCATGGTCTCTAGGATGGAAATCAGCAGTTTTACGGAAGGGAGATCATGTCAAATCTGATTGACTTCTTTGATTGGGTCACTAAAACAGTGGACTGGGGCCAAGTGGTGGACATCCTTTACCTGGACCTCAGCAAGGCCTTTGACTCCATACCCCACAAGAGGTTGGTCAGGAAGTTGGCAGAACTTGGGACTGGAGAAAAGTTGACCAGATGGGTGGATAACTGGCTAAGAGGTAGGCCCCAGAGAGGTGGTTGGGGGGGGGCAGTGAGCTATCTAACACCAGGGAGGTCAACAGTGTGGTCTCACAGGGCTCAGTGCTTGGATCGGTACTGTTCAATGTCTTCATCAGTGGTATTGGGGATGGCATTAAGGGCAAAATGTGCCTATTCAAGGATAACAGCAAGCTCTGTGGGAGGATGGACATAGCAGAAGGCATGCAAGATCTAAAGGAGGATCTGGAGAAACTGGAGAAGTGGTCTGAGATCTAGTAGCTTGGCTTCAATAAAAATAAATGCCAAGTTATGCGCACTGGAGTCTAGAACTCCAGGACTGAATACAGTCTGAGAGGGTCCAGATATCTGCAACAGAGAAGGAGAGAGAGATCTGGGAGTGATGATCACTAGTGACATGAAGCATTCCACACAGTGTAGGAAAGCAGCATCAAAGGCAAATATAGTGTTGAGCTGCATTACCAGAGGGATCAGCAGCTGACAAGATGAGGTAATACTGCCCTTGTACAGGTTTTCAGTGAGGTTGTATCTGGAATACAGTGTACAGTACTGCAGCCCATACTTTAAATAGGATGTTAACCTGCTAGAGATGGTCCAAAGGTGGACAATGAAGATGATCATGGGTCAGCAGGGTAGAACATATTAGAAGAGGTTGGAGACCCTGAACATGTACTCCATGGATGAGAGAAGAGAGAGAGAGAGGACATGATTGAGACCTTCTGAAAGGTATAAATAGGGTGAATACGGAGGGTTTCTTCAAGCTTAGTGGAAACTGCAACACTAGGGGTCACAGTCTCCAGTTGGATGGGGGAGGTTTAGGAGAAAGACTAGTGGTACCTTTTCATGGAGAGGGTGGTGGTGGTGAGTTGGAATGTGTGTCCAAAAAGGGTGGTTTCATTGAAGACAGTGAGCAGCTTCAAGAGAGGCTGGTATAGATTTAAGGAGAAAATAAGGTTCAAGAAAGTGGAGGACAGAGGGGAAGGGCAGATTGGGCAGAGGGGAAAGAATTAGTAGTTTAAGATAAAGACCCTGCAGTATGAACAGATTACAAAGACCAAATGGCCTGCTTCTGCTGGCTTCTTTGTATGTTTGTATGAAACTTGTTGAAGGCTTTGTCTGCATGTAAAGGGATTGCAACCCTGAGCTTTGTTTATTTATATGACAGCAGCAGTGATAATTTTTCCCTGATAAATTTGTTTATAATGCTATCCAGCCTCTAGGTAAACATTTATCTAGAGGTTAGGTATGTCCCAATCACTTTCCTTGACCTTTTCAGAGAACAGAACCAATCAGAGAGTAGCTAACATAATGCTGATGACATCATAATAGGCCTGTGTAGCACTGAAGCCAGAAGTTCAAGTCATGGAAAGCAGTAAAATCTTCATACAAAAAGTTGATTTAAAAAGTTAAAAACAGTTGAACTGATGTTCTATAAATTGGAAACACAATGGCTCAATTCAAAATATGCTATTTATCTCCACTTGTGAGGGGGCAAGACTTTCTTAACTCACTTGTGGTTTTGCCACTTGTGAGTTATGGTCTTGCCCCCTCATACTTGGAGATAAATTGCATATTTTGAGTCAGGCCATTGTGTGTCCCCTATTTATTCAGCACCATTATACAACCATAACAGAAACATTTCTGACTGGTTGAAGTGAAATACAGTGCACTACATTAACAATTCATAACATTGTAGCATTAATGTTAAAGCGTCTATGCAGACACATTACTGTCATAAAAATATATCCCAAGTACATTCCAATTTAGGCAGCAGTATTTGTTAACGACCATATAGATTTTTTAGCAATAATGTTTGGCAAAAATATCAAAATATCCCATTTTCTTTTTATTTTCTTTCAATCCTGAACCAAGATACAGGATTTAAAGGTTTTTTAAAAGTCCCCACTCCCGTGCCAGGCCCACCATTCAAATATTAAATATCTTGGTAAAGTGCTGTTTACCATCAGAAACATGTGGTAACACCATCCTAATACAGCCACATTATGACTCTAGCATGTACATTCAACAGGTAACCTCAGCAGAAGAGAATTTTTTTTAACTGCAAGTGGTGTCCATCTTTTTTTTTGTGTGTGTTGGCTCCCCGATCTCTCTGCAGGAACTCAGATTCCGCCCCCCCCCCCGCTGCCTCCCCACACCCAGGTTTACTGGGCGGGCTCCCCTCCCAATGTCAACAGTAACTTGCCCCTGCTTACCCCCCCAGGGTGGGGCCATGGGAGTGGGGCCCCACCTGGCAGGCATGGTGGGCAGTGGAGGCAGCGGAGTAGTGCTTAACGCTTTGGGGCTGGCATTTTTGTATGCTGTATCGGGGTTGGGGACATGCAATGACAGCCAGCATCTGCCCCACCCCCCACTGATATGGTGCCAGCACTGTGATTTCCCTGGCCTCTGCTAGGGATCCATAGCATGCTGGCCACACAACCCCTCACTCCCCGGAGAAGGAGAACAGTCCCTAGGATGCTCAATCCTTCTCCCCCGGCCGGCCCTCTGACATCCCTAGTCCATTCCCAAATCTGGGTCATTGTCGTTGCAGATGGACGCCCTGCCTCTGCGCTGGCAGGCCGGCTCTGTGGTGGCCATCTTTAACAATGTGAGTCACTAATTACAAAATCAGTTATAAAAGCTGTTTTAACACCATCTTGATTTAACAATATCTCAGAAAATTAAAAATGACCTGATCACGAGTCTAGGGATGTCAGAAATACATCTTTGCCAAAAAACTATGTGATGAATTTTCATTGCCGACTAACAAATACTGCTGCTTTAAATAACTAGTTTACCCATAAAAACAGTATACTTAGATATATACAAAGTTGTGATGAGAGAGCACAGGCATGCACTAAACCCATTCATTTAAATACCTAGTGAATAATGATCATGAATATGCTGTTGCTCTTACAGTGGGCTTTTTCACCTCAGTAGTGTTCATAAATTATAGCCCTTCTTTCTGTGTTGAGGCAATATGTGTTAGATTGTATGACGTTTGTAGGTTATCCACCATTATAAAATGGGTAAATGGAATCCTGCATCCTGATTGGACAGGACCCGTGTCCTTCTAGGACAACAGCCCTACAACGGGCACTTTTAATGCAAAGCAGGACACAGCACTACCCCCATATCCATGCCTGCCACAAGCATCTTCCACATTCCTATGTCCAGTCCCTGCCAAGAGGTACACATACCTCACACAGCGATTCCAAAACTGCCGTTTACCCCATCCTCCTTTCGACCGCTGATGCTTTTGTGGTCATTTCCTACAGTTTCCAGTCCCTGCCATCTGCCTCTCTGAACATATTCCAAAGTGCCAGGCAGCCATGATTTAAAAATCATAATTTAGACTGAGTAGGGCAAAATACCAAACAGAAAGCACTGGCAACCCACTCGCTTATACTACAGCACCATAAGTAAAACTGCAATCACTACGACAGCTGCAGAGGGACACGCTTGCTTCCAGCATGCTTCTCCATTGCTATTAAGCTCTGAATTAAAACACTATAAAAGAAAATAATAAATAAAATGAATAGAGCGTGTGTGTATGGGGAGACCACGACCTGGAAGTCCCTCACTTGCTCACTTTCTCGCCCGGCTACAGTTACAGCGGGTGATGTTGTAAATGGCATCATTTTCAAACTGGTCATGATTCTACACGCAGCATGCTTCTCCGGTGCCTAACAACTCTGTATGAAAACAGTCAAAATAAAAAAAATTAAATATGTGTGTGTGTGTGTGTGTGTGTGTGTGTGTGTGTGTGTGTGGTGGGGGGGACACAGTCATAGATCTACATTAAGGAGAGGCCCCCTAATGGTACTCACCACACTTTTCTATTTTTTAATACAGTTCACTATATACAGAGACTACTTAATTTCAGATTTCATTAAAATAAACCAATGTTACCATTTTTTTTAAACTTTATTCTTTTTTCTAATTTTTTAGTACTGAAACTCATTTTATAGGAGCAATAAGACACTTTGGAGATATGGGTTATTACCTGATGAGAGCACTTCCCAGGTGCTGAAGGCACTCGATGCAAGCTCCTCATGCCTAACTACACACCTGGGGCATGCTCTTATTAGGCAACAACCCACACCCTGTTGTGTCTTACCGCTTTCTTAATTGGCTCTTCTCAAACTGAGTTCTGTCGTTATGAGCCAACATGGGGGATTGCCGTCTCTAATCTATTGACTAGGGCTTTGCAAGAATTTTGATGTTTACATTAATTAGGGAAAGAGGCATTCCATAGCAGGTTTACTGTCCTTCAGCAATGAGGAGACTAGTGTTGTACTCAGTTTCTTTAAGCACAGCCCATAATGGTTAGTGGGCCTAAGGACCCTAGTAATTTCTTCAAGAACACTGTCGGTAAGCTATTCTGTCCTGGGGCTTTCATGGTCAACAGTGCAGTTGCAGATCCCAGTTCTCTGAGAACCATGTGGGAGCTGGCTCAAGAAACAGATCATCAACTTCTGTAAGGTGCTGTATTGGTAAGGTTCTCATAGAAACATAGAACATAGAAACATAAACTTTGATGGCAGATAAGGACTGCTTGGCCCTCCCAGTCTGCCCATTTCACTATCTATTGGATAAGCTGCAGATCCTAGTTAACCAATAGCCTACTTCTTCCTACCCCCCACAGGAATTGTTTTAAGTCTGTCCCATGCATTCTTGAATTCTCCCACTGTTTTTGAACCCACAACCTCCTCAGGAAGGCTGTTCCATGCATCCACCACCATCTCTGTGAAAAAATGCTTCCTTACATTGCCCCTGAGCTGTACCCCCCATCTTCAAATTGTGCCCCCTTTTTCTTGCACATCTCTTTTTCTGAAAGATGTTTCCCTCTTGGCCTTTGTTGATTCCCTTGAGGAACTTAAATGTTTCTATCATGTCCCCCCTCTCCCTCCTTTCCTCGAGGGTATACATTATTAAGCTCTTTTAGTCTCTGTTCGTATGGCTTCTGGTGCAGACCCTGCATCATTTTAGTTGCCCTCCTCTGGACTGCCTCTATCCTGTCTATGTCCTTGTGGAGATGGAGTCTCCAGAACTGCACACAGTATTCCAAATGGGCTCTCACCAACTGTCTGTACAGAGGGGTAACAACTTCTTGTTTTCTACTGATGATGCCTCTTCCTGTGCATCCCAGTATCCCCCAGCCCTCCTTACTGCTTTCTCACATTGCTTGCCTACTTTAGGTCATCTGATATGACTACCCCCAGGTCTCTTTCTATTTTTGTTGTTGTTAGTACCTCCCCCCACATTGTGTACTCTTACCCTGAGTTTTTGTTTTCCCAGGTGCATTATTTTGCACTTCTTTGCATGGAATCTAAGCTGCCATACATTTGACCATTCCTCCAACTTTGCCAAGTCCCTTCTCATCCTTTCCACCCCACCTTGTGTATCAACCCTGTTGCAGATCTTTGTGTCATTTGCAAAGAGGCATACTTTCCCTTCTAGTCCCTCTGCAATGTCACCTATAAAGACATTTAAGAGAACTGATCCCAGTACTGAACCCTGTGGTACCCCACTAGTAAACCCCCTTTCTTCAGAGTGGACTCAATTTACTATAACCCTCTGCGTCCTGTTGTCCAGCCAATGTTTTACCCAAGCTACAACCCTGGGACCCATTTCCAGGCTGGCTAACTTGTTTATTAATCTTTTATGTAGGACTGTGTCAAATGCTTTGCTAAAGTCTAGGTAGGCCATATCCACAGCCCTTCCCTGGTCTACTACTTTGGTCACCCAGACAAAGAAATCGATTAGATTCATCTGACATAACCTTCCTGCTGTGAATCCATGCTGCCTTGGGTCCTGTGCCCCACTGGCCTCCAGGTACTCAATGATTCTTTCCTTCAGAAGTGATTCCATCATTTTCCCTACCACTGAGGTCAAACTAACAGGTCTGTAGTTTCCTGCCTCTGTCTTGATCCCACTTTTGTGAACTGGAATCACATTTGCCATTCTCCAGTCCTCAGGTACCACAGCATCCTCCCATGATTTGTTAAAAAGGTTAGTCAGTGGTGTCACTAGTTCTCCCCTTAGTTCTTTTAGAATTCTGGGGTGAATCCCATCATGCCCCATTGCTTTGTCCACCTTCAGTTTTAGGAATTCTTTCAGGACCCTTTCTTCTATGAATGGACTGGTATCGACCCCCCTATCCAGTGTGCTTCTATTGTTTGGTTTAGGTACCTCCCCTTCCTCTTCTTTTGTGAATACTGAGCAGAAGTATTTGTTCAGTATCCCTGCTTTTTCACTGTCACCCTCTGCTCAACCTCCCTTCCCTTTATTAAGCCTTACTATCCCTGTCTTAGTCTTTCTTCACTCCATAATGTACCTATAAAAGGTTTTATCCCCTTCTTAACTGAGTTGGCTATCTCAGTTTGGGCCTTTGCTATTCTGAATGCCTTCCCTGCTTTCTTCTGCTTTAACTGGTACAATTCTCTGTCCTGCTCCTTCTGTGTTTCCTTATACTTCCTGAATGCCACCTTTTTCTTCCTAACCTTCCCTGCCACCTCTTTTGAGAACCATAGTGTTTTTTTCCTTCATTTTGTTTTATTGATTTGCTTCACACAAAGGCTTGTTGCCTCTGTGATGGAGGTTTTGATTTTTCCCCATTGTTCCTCCACTCCTCCTTCTTGCCCATTTGTTAGTGCTTTTCTGAGGCACTCTCCCATTTTCCCAAAGTCAGCCCCCCTAAAGTCCAATACTGTTGCTTTTGTATGGCTTGACTCTATGGCTGTGTTTATCATGAACCACACTGTTTAGTGGTCGCTTGTTCCCAGATGGTTACCCACTTCTAAATTCGAGATCCTCTTTCCATCCCCATTTGAAAGAACCAGGTCTAAGATTGCTCCCTCCCTAGAGGGTTCCAGCACTAGCTGTCTGAGGCATGCCACCTATAGGGCATCGAGAATGACCCTGCTCTTGGATGTGGCTACAGCAAAGGTGCTCCAGTTAACATCTGGCATATACAGGTCCCCCATCAACAATATCTCCCCTTTTTCTGCCATTCTAAGGATGCCTTCTATCATTTCCTTGTCCATTGCCTCCTCCTGAGATGGGAGTCTGTATACAACCCCCATGTGGATTGTGGTGCCATTTTCTGTCTCCAGGGTGACCCACAGTGCCTCCTCTCATCCCTGTTTACTCTTTAGTTCCATTGCTTTAATCCCTTCCCTTCCCATAAAGTCCCTCAGGATGGGGGAGGACCTTCAGCATATGAATCTTGGTAATTTGAAGGAAAAGTTATAGCATTATGTGCTGGATCAAAGATAAGAGCCCCAAAGAAGTCATTGAGCTGTAAAGTGCTGTGATCTGATTGTTGTCTCCCAAGATACCATGTGGGAAGCTTGCCTGCTTTGTCTCCATACTCAGAGCAGTGCTGGTGCATCCAAACCAGCTTCACTTTGGCTCTCCTTTAGGCTATAGCCTTCCACTGTGACAGTTTCTCAGGAAGCTACACTAAGGCTAGAAGAGTATGTAGTCTCTGTAAACAACTTATTTCTTTTTCTAGCTCACAGCATGGACTCAAGAGTCCAATCGTGATATCCCTTAGTCTTGTGGAAGATGCCTTGGGATCTTTAACTTCCACCAGAACAACCAACAAACACATGCAGAAGGGAAATCTTTTTAGTTAATGGATGGCTCCTCCAGCAGTACAACAATCTCTAGTATTGCATGGTTAGTCACTGTCAACAAGTCCAGGTGGGTAAAGGATTGATCTCATGACTTTGTGGGCCAGAGTATAAGTGCAACCGAATGAGTCACACTATCACTGGTCATAGTCGGTAGTTATTGTGTAGACAAAATGTGAACATTGGGAATTGTACCTCACATATCTGTGTCCAACAAGACTGGACTTTTGGTGGCTGCTGTCATATTTTACTGGGTGGAACATGGACTTTGTTTATTTATTATTGCTATGGACTAAAATTGATTTTTCTGACTTTCTTATTTATGTTTAAACGTTTCCAAACACTAAGTTATATTGTATGATTTCCACCTTATTGTGGTTTTTGAATATGTAACGCACCTGGAACTTGGAATGGTACTATAGAAGAATAAAACAGCTACCTACACCTACAGTACCTAGCTACCTACTGTACGTACTGTACCTGTGATCAGGAACTCAAAAAAAAGTGGTGCACTATTTATTTTATTTGTTTATTTATTTATTAGAAAAATTGAATTTACAACCTTTGAGACATGGACTCATTTACAAAGGCACCTCGTCACGGGGGGGGGTAGACAGAGTTACATAGTGTGGTTACAACAGTGAGAACAGTACAGGTGCAGAACATTAAACATTGAGAACACATAGGTTACATAATAATGTTACTTATAATAGGTTACGGTCATATACAAGATACCCAAGGGTTACATTGGGGGTACAGCCCTGGACATACCTAGATAATACCTAGAGAGGAGGAGGTAGGGATGGGAGTGGGGTGGAGGGATGGGGAGTGGGGTGGGAGGAGGGGAGGATAGGCTGTCCACAGGACATTGTCAAGTCAGGGAGGCCTGACAGGAGGATCCCACAGTGGGATTAATTAGGTGCATCTACAGCAATGAGCGTCAAAGAAATGGTTCCGGAGCGCTATTTTGAAGGGACCAATTTTGGCAATGTCTGTGATGCAGGGTGGGAGGGAGTTGAACCAAGCAGGAGCTCAGTAATGGAAGGACCTCTGGGCTAGCGAGGTCTTGGTTCTGGGCACCAGAAAGGTGGCCTTGACAGAGCTACAGGTGGCAACAGATGAGGACACATGCCATAGGGGAGCAGAGACCCCGGGGGGGAGAGCCCTAGAAGAGATTTTTTGGTGAGTAGGCAGGTCTGGTAGCGCAGATGCTCCTCAAAGGTGAGCAGGTTGGTGGTGGAGTAAAGCAGGCAAGTGTGAGTGTGGCTAGGGGCTCCAGTCAGGAGTCTGCAAGCCTTATTGATTGAGAGCTGGATTTTAGTCAATGCGGTATTGTCTGCCGCAGCATAAATGGGCAAGCCATAGTCCACTTGGAAGAGGTGATGGCCAGCTGGAGGGCAACTTGGGGGAGGTAATCTCTATGATGGTATAGTAGGCCTATCTGAGAATTTATGGCGGAGGATAGGGCATTGATGTGGGTGTGGAAGGTAAGAGCTGAGTCGAAAGTGATGCCTAGATATTTGTAAGAGGTCACTTGCTCCAAGACAGTGCTGCTCTAAGGACATTGAAGTCTAAACTGAAAGCCCTGCTATCCTTAGTATTGGATTAGAGAAAGCCATTTAAGGGAATAAAAGAAAAAGGTGAATAAACTACAACCATCCTGTGTAAGAAATAGGACTTTGAGGGAAAACATGTACTGTGTATATACCCTTCTGTTTTAAAATCTGGTCTAAAAAAGTGCCAGGAGGTTTTTCTTTACTACGGCTTGCATGCAGCACCAAAGTATCCCACCTTTGTAAACAGTCACAATGGGGTTGCTGGCAGAGTTTCTGTTTTGTTTTGGAAATCTCTGTCTTGCCCGAATGTGAGAGCAGGAAACATTCCAGCGTCTTTCATTCAAGTGGGAAACAAAGGCTCACTGATCTGATACGGAGTGATGCCGCTTTCTCTTTACTTATCAGCAGGCACCAAAGGGCATCACATTATTGCACCATCCAAGCCCCTTTCCGGTGAATTATCGCAACAAAAATAAAGTCCTGCCCCTAAAAAATACTCTGTGTCTCCGTCTTGTTTCTGTTCCTGATCTTTCTTGGCATGACCAGGGGCACAGTACATCAGAGTTCTGTTCCTAGTGATTCTTGTTCATGAGCAGAGTTATTTCTACAGCTTTATTCTGTCATTGTTTCTTCCACAAAGGTTTTCATCATCCATAGGCAGGTCTGGGAGGCTTATCAGCCCTGTCCCTGTTCCTAACAGTTGTCCTCTTATCTCCTCCGGGTCTGGAAGCAGGTATTCCCACAGGTTTCCCCCCATATCAGAGGGGGAAGGCTGTCTCCCCCCCCAAGCAGGCAATCCATTGTTGCCTCAGGACTGGACTGGTAGCGCAGACCGTGGGACACATGCAGGGCTTCATGGAGCCCAGGCATCCATGTTTTCACTGTTTCTCCCCTGGGCCCATGCATGTGCAATGATCACGATGTGTATACTCTGCCTCTGCAGAGATGCCCTTGGCACTCTGTGCATGGGAGCCCTTCCCACTGTATGCCTCATTTGCGTTGCTACCCAGATACCTCCAGGTGGCAGTCAACAGCCAGGCATGGCCTCCCCCTTTCCTGAGGGAGGAGAGCAGTCTGACGGATGCTCAGTCCTTCCTCACACGGCCAGACCATGAGTGACCCATGTCTGTTTCCAAACCCAGGTCATCAGCGTGGTGAGGTGCTTAGCCCCTCAGCCCTCCACTCCACTGGGCTGGCTTATTCTGTCTTTCTTACTGGCCTACCTTGCAGTCTTCTTTTAAGTGTATACTGAGGTAGTTGTTAAATAATAGAATGAATGGGCACTGGAAAATACTGGATTTGGGGAGCGTTAGTGCATGATATTTTCAAAAAGGTATTTCAGAGCTGCTGACCTAGTTTATCCAATTTATCTATAGTTACAGTACATGACATTTTAAATATTATTTTGTTCCCTCAGGAAAAAAAAGACTTGTTAGTGTCAACAGCATCAACATGTCTCTACCTGCACAGTCACCGCCACTACTACCATAACTTGAATGAGTCATAAAACAGTTGTGATGCAGTAACCCAGCCACAAGGCTGGCTGCATTGTGAGGATGACGCTAACCATCCAGAGCATGAGTTATTGTTATTAGAGCACAACTCACCAACCCTGGAGAATGTTATTACATTTATGCTGTACAATGGGTATTAGAAAAAGAAAATAAACAAAATAAGGCAACGTGTTTCAAGTTTGAAAATTATACCATTTTCAGATGTAAAGATTTAATTATGACTGGCTACTGAAAGAAGTACAAAAGTAAGGGCTGTGCTACCATAATTACATGGGCTTGACTAGAGATTGTCCAGCCAGAGTGCAGGAGTATTGCAACCCTTTTTACAAAACAAATAAATAAACAAATTCATTAATTATGCATGTGCCCTTATAGTATAGACTGATGGCAAACAAGACTGACGTGCTCATTTACTATCTGAATTTGAGGCAGACTCTGCCCAGGGCCAGTGCAGACAGTTTTGTTTTGCCATGCCTTTTTCATGTTGCCGGGCACATTCGTCCACTAAATACTGCCTGTTCATGTGGGGAGTATCCCTGTGTAGCAAAGTCTCTTTAAAATGTAGCTCGCAGTAGTGGTCTTCTAGCTGAGACAAAGAAATGAAACATAATTTTAGATGTGACGGAGGTTAATAGATATGGTAAGGTGCTAAATGGAACAGTAAGAACACTGACAGAAGAAAGAACATTTCAGCCCTCCGTAGGGTTGCCACCTGTCTGACTTGACTGCATCTTGATCCAAACCAGGAAAACTAGAGATTCAAACTTATTTATTTATTGAATTTTGTTGACTGAGTAGGCCCACTGGGCCCCAGACGTCCCTTTTTCAGGGGCGACCCAGGGTTAAAAAATAACATACAGGTAAACAGAACAGTACAAGTTGATAAATAACATAATGTTTGACAGTGAAAGATTTCATAGGGTTACAATCAGATAGGTGGTGGGGGAACATACAGTCAGTGGGACCTCTAGAGTTGGATATATATAAAACATTTTACATGCACAAATCATGTAGATCTAGGGAGTGCACGAGATAAAGGCTAGTAGTTGCCAAGAAACAAGATACCTTCCTAAGGGCTTAGAGGGATGGAGGTATGGGTTACAATAAAGCTCACCTTCCTATGAGGGAGGGGCAGAGACGTGAGGTCAGGTCCTAAGGCATTGGCAATTACTCCTGTCGAGCAGGTGTGCTTTGAGTTTAGACCGGAAGCAGGGGCCAGACCCTGCCTCCCGTACCTCCAGTGGGAGGTTGTTCCAGTTGGAAGGGGCTGTGAACTCAAAGGACCTGGACCCAAAGGGAAAAATTTGGAGAGATGGGTAGAATAAGAGGCAGGGAATAAAACAACCTACATGGAACATTTTAAAGTGAATAAAAACAAATGTAAACAAATAATGAAACAAAAGAGCTCTGCTTTTGTCAAAAATGAGCCCGTGACTGAGCCTCACAGTTCATTAAGACTGGTCCAGCCTTGGCAAATCACTGGCCTTTAATCGTCAAGTTGTTTTAGGCCTTGTACACACTGGGCACAGACTTAAACAATGTTTTAAAAAGGTTTTCTAAACCAGTCCCTAGCACGGTTGTTGGCGCAGCCACACTGCTCTCCAACAGCCATGCTTGCCTGAGCAAGTTCCCAGGCATGATTGTGGCACCAGTGCAAAGCATTGTGGTTGCCACAGTGCATGATGGGATACTTGCGATTGGGCACCTTAACAGACTGGGATGGAAATTTTATCATCAGAATCAGGAGTGCAGTGGGAGCACACCCCTGTGTGTAATATATTTCTTTCTATACTGAAGGCAAGAATCTTTAGTTTTGTTTAAAAATGGTTGCCTTATAGCCGGTCAAGTGGTGCAGAGAGTTGAGACACTGGACGCCACACCTCGCACTATGCCAGCAACCCGGGTTCAGGATCGAGCCCGGGCCATCAGGGGTCAGCAGGGATGGGAAAGGATTGAGCATCTGATGGACAGCTCTCTTCTCCCGGGAGGGAGGGGGGGTCCTTGCTCGGCCCTTGCCTGGCCTCTAGCAGAAGCTGGAGGCACAGCAAGCACTGTAGCTGACTCAAGGGGCTGGGGAGTGGTGACATCGGCAGTGATGCAATGATGTCCAGGCGTATGCCACTCCCCCAGAACACAGAAAACACCCTGTACCTGGTCTCCTAGATGATGGAGACCACAACGGAGGCCCTGATTGCTCGTGCCTGCCTGATGTCCCAGTGAGTCCGACACTGCAAGATTCTCAGGGCACTGCTGCCCTGCCCCATACCCGCCGGGGGGGTAGTGCCACAGCTCGATGGGGACTCACTGGGGTAGAATCAGGCAGGTCACGATGCAGGGAGACTGCTGTATGTGCCTCCAGGAGTGGAAACTGGGCATGAGAGGAGGAGGCATAAATTACAAATAAAAAAAAAAAAATTAAAAATGGTTGCCTTAATCTGTGGTATAGCATGGATTGCATCCACATGGCTCTTAACATGGAGAAGGCAACTGTGTTTGTCTAAAACCATGCTAAGAAAGACTACCTCTCCTAGTTGGGATTTAGCACGGTTTTAGAACGTGGTTGCAACATGGTTTTCACTGTGTTACAGTGCATATACAAACTGTGTTTGAAGGGCTTAAAAGTGTTTGACAGTTAAACCATTTTAAGTTCCCTTGTTTGTACAGGGCCTAAAAGTCTTGAAGCTGCAATTTAACAATTGAAATGAGGAGTGCATTTACTTGTTTTTTACAACATATTGCAGAGAATTCCCTAAAATAAACCAGTGCACTTTTAAAGAGCATGTTATTGTTTTTGTTTAATAAGAACAGTTTGCTGAACCGAATCAGTTTATTATTTAAACCCTCATTATCAATCAACAGCTTTTGTGTTCTCATTTCTCTCAGCCTGCTGTATATACACACACACACACACACACACACACACACCAACTTCCTTCCATTAGCTCATTTCCATCCTCTGTGCAATACCTTTCGGAAGTTTTGTGAGAAATAAACTCCTTGTTGCCAGAAATGTGGAACCATGACATGTGGAAAAAAAGCACCAAGGACTGGTCTTGTTAGACACCTGCATCTTTCATTTCCTTTGCGCAAAAGTTTCCAGGAATGTCTCAATATATATTTGTTTTCACAAGAGATGTTAAAAGATTGTGCGTAGTATCCCTGTAGGTGGAACAAACCCCCACCCCCAGCCCTGAACCAAATAAGCAGATCTGCTTACTGCCATCGCAGTGTTAAGCTGTGCCCTAGTGTACTGATTTCATTATACTGGAAAGTGCCAGACTGTCTTCTGAAAAACAGTAGCTTGCAATGCTCCTTTTTTGAACGGTGGTACTGGGAGATTCCAAGTTTTTTTTTTCCATTCTTTTTTGGCTCTCCCCATCCCGTACAGGCTCTCTTTTCCTGCACTAGCTACGTCAGCCAAGGACATATACCGCGGACCCTGAATCCACATCATTTACTCAACTGCAAAGCTATTTTGGGGTGGGTGGGTGGGTGGGTAGACTTTTGCTTACCCCTTCAAGATGAATACCATTTTAAGGATCTTATTCACTAGGACCCCTCACTGGCACCTTACCCCTGGCCCTTAGAGGTAATGAAAATGATCTTTTTTAATCAACGTACCTGTTGTTCCAATAGTCCATTAATCCCTCAATCAATAAGTTTATTGGAATTATCAAAAGGGAAAAAGACCATCGAGGAGACGTTCATTTGCAATGGTGTCCTGATTAGAATGAGTACAGAATTGCTACATGGTGCACACAAGTTGACATGTAATATATAGTATAAGGACAATTTAATGTCAGCTAGCTAGCAAAAGATAGGGATGGGCTCAGATCCCCTCCATTCACTTGGTCCTGGTCCATCCTGGTTCAGCCATGGATATGAGAATTATTCATTTGTCTCCGAGCTCCTACATAGGCCTTTATCTTTGTTAGTAGCAATGCTGCCAATTAGGAAAAAAACAGATAAAGGAATGGCACCTGGTCATAAATTTCTTTGATAGGAAAACTGGATCCATGGACTATGGTGATACAGTATATGGTTAGCCACTATTGTGTATAGATTTCCATACATGCAATTTTCTTGTTGTAGGACACCTCCAAGAGCATGAAAAGTTATTGTATAGTAGGGACGTCACTTTTGTACTACAACAACTTTTCCCTTTGATGCTTGTGCCAGCTGTCCTTCCTGGTAGCCCCCTTTAAATCCCTTAATACAGCTGGCATGGAATTCATTCACATTTAAGTTTCATCAATCAAAATTGTCCCTCTAAACTAAAAGGTTGTCTGTTTTTCTGAACACTGTAGCTCTGTTGTCCCTGACTCATAGTTTGTTCCCTTAATAACCACCCTGCACCCAGCTGCTTAATGTCCTCCCACCCAGTGTCACAAATAGTTTTAATTGCACTTCACAAACTAACATTATGCACGTTATTACTTTGTACAAGTGTCCCGTGTGTTGCAGTCATTCAAATGGAAGCACTATCTCAGTGAGGCTCGTCACCCAATGTGAGACAGTTTTACAAAATAAGTATGATGTTAAACATAATTAAAACTGCTATTTGTGACTCCAAGTGGGTGAATATTGAATGATGGGGTGAAGGATGGGTATGTTGAATTAAAGGACAACTACACCCTCATATCTGGTAAATTGTATTTGTTTCCATGTCATCAGACATCTCTATTTGTGCAGTTGTTAAGAAATACATGTGATTGCTTTAGTTTATTTTCACTGTTCATATTAGTCCCTGTAACTATCCTGGGGTCTCCATTTTCTGGTTGTTGAAATCTCATTGTCCCCGAGAGCTGCATTATCATATGAGAACGTAATGTGTCGGCACCCTTTAGACTCCAAGCAATCTGTAGCAGTGCTCCCATATTGATTTGGCATTTTCCCTGTAACTCCAGGGTGATATTCCTGTGTTTTCCTGTAGATTACACTATTTCCTATGGAAGCTGAATTGCCCTGTTTTCCTGTATAACCAATGCAAGTCAATGGGAAGAATTTTCCTGTAGATGTCTCCAAATCCCTGTAAAATACAGGAATCCCTGTAGATATGAGAGCCCTGCTGTAGCAAGGTGTGAGATACCATATTTTACTTTGGTTAACTCTGAGTTGTAATCCAGGGGTTTTCCCCTTTAAATTGCATTCAATTTGTATGTTTCCAGAAAGTTTTTTCAGGATATTTGTACTTTTAGCATAGAGATACATGGCATAAATGGGTGACGATATGACATCATGTTCACATATGCTAATGCAGCTCTCATAGACAATGAGATTTCAACAGCCATAACATGGAGACCCCCCAGGACAGTTGCAGGGGACTAGCATGAACAAGGAAAACAAACTAAAGCAAACACATATATCCCTAAGAGCTACGGCAAAACAATTGTCTGTTGACATGGAAACAAATACAACATTTTAAGATATGAGGGTGTGTTTTTCCTTTAAGATAAAAAGCCACAAGTTTCAAGGTGGGTGGGGGGGGCAACAACATTTTTTAAACTTTACAATGCATAGGCAACCACACCACCTAGTGGGTGTTTCCATCTCGAGGTTGAGATGATATAAGGATCTTCTCGAGCTGTGCTCTTGAGGTCCAGGATGTCATCTCAACCTCTTGAATGAATCACAGCCTTATTGGTATGGTTGTCCAAACAATTTTCTGTATTCCTTTGAAATGAACCAACAAATAAATTGTACATAGATGTTACAGTACACAGGATGTTACAGAACACTCTGTGATGGTAACATTTATGTACAGTTCCATTGTTGTTCTAATAGTCAACAAATCCCATTAATTTCAATGACTAACACAGCTGTAAATGTTTGTTCTGATAGGAAAGAAAAGGAATGTGGTTTTATATAGTGCCTTTCATACAAACTGTATCCCAAAGCACTTTACTTCCTAAGTGAGTGAGGAAAGAGAAATGTTGCCATTTTAGGCCCACAGGAGATTCAAACAGCATAGTGAGAGAAATCAGACAGTGGCAAAGTGACATGTTCAGGGTTGCTCTGTGAGTTAGTAGCAGTGGGATTCAAACCTTTGCCTCCAGATTTACAGCTCTGTGGTCTAACGACTAGGCCATTCTACCTCCTTATAATACTGCAGTACAAGAAAAAGAAGAAAAGAAAAAGTTGTGGAAGTCCTTTGCAATGTGCTGGAATTACATTTTATGTGCTACAGTTGCTACCTGGACTCTCCCCTTTAAGCCAGATCCCCTGCTCCCCATTTTAAGGAAGTGGTAGTGGTACATAAAGTGCAGAGGCACTTTTCAGAACTAGGTGGAACATTGCCCCCCCCCCCCATTTACTCCCACGATATTTGGACGAAGGGCTTGTAAACTTATTTTCTCAGCTTATGCCTGCTCATCTGTTTTGCAATTTGTGCAAAAGAACATCAAGGGCTCAAATTTGCTGACCAGCTGCATCAGTTAAAAAGACTGTAAATGCAAAAAAGAGGCCATCTGCATTGCTGCAGTGCCAATCCCCAGTGTGGACACATGGCTAGTGATTGCCAACTGAGGTGCTTGAAAAAGAAATGCAGTGGCAAGTGGAACCCTGCCTTCAATAAACTGCCCAGTTGATAATATTCTTCCTTTGGCAGCTGTAGCATGATGCTATGGTAACAGTGTTGCATGGCTGTTTCACTCCATTGGCGCACTGAGCCTCAAAGTGTAGCATTCAGTTGTACTACCCTATGCCAGTCTGCATTTTCAGAATTGCCGAGAAAATCAATGAAAGTATTGCAGGCTGCACTGCTTCCTCTTTTGGATTAGAAATCCAGTCCACTTGTGATGTTGTTCTGAATTATCACACAATCTGGTGATGTAGCTAGGTGATATTGTTGGTTTAGCGTTAAGCTTTACATGTGAGCTGCCCTGGAGTCCGTTGGTGTCAATGGCATCCTGTTAAAAGTACTTGAGTGCCACCTCCACATATACTGGTTACTCAGCTGGATTTCAAAACACTCACCTCACATACAAGAAGGTTTTTTCTTTCACTGCAAAATCCCTCATGGCAAGCTGGTGGGCAGGGCCAGGTCTGGAGCTAATCTCCACGGCATAACCGATATCACGTATGCCTGGCATTGGGTGCAGACAGTGGGCAGGGGATACTCAAGCTGAACACCTTCTGTAATACTGTAGACTTAAAATCTAGCTCTCCCCGCCAATATTGAAAAATGCTGCTCTCAGAAATAAACAATAAAAGCCAACTTTATTCAAAGTGCACATCCCTTTTGTGAGTAACACCTGCTGTAATACCTTTGCTTCCCCTACTGTGGGGTCTAGTGTGTCTCAGGGCCCCGAGCAGGCCCTGATCCTTGTCCCACTGCCCTCTGAGTGGCACTAGGGGCTGGGGAAATTCAGCAAAAGATTTTTTAGTAAAAACGGTGTTGGCCATTGTAGCAGGGATATGGCAGTCCAGGCGGGCTGATGTATCCCACAATCCCCCCACTCACATGCTTCTGATTTGAAGCTGATGGCAAGGTCAGTTTCACCCTGTACCACTTTTGTGTCCATGCAGTGATATGCTCTGTCTGAAGATACCACAGATGTTCCAAGAATCTTTACTTTTTGCTCTCAATACAGGGTCAGTATAATGGTCTCCATTCACTGCTGTAGGACAACGGGCAGTTGCACCTGAGTCTGTATTGGTTTGTAATTTGCAATTTTGCAATTAAGGAGAGTTATTGAGTGGGCTGACTCAGTGACCTGGAGGTAGCGCTACCGCCCACTATGCTGGCAACCCAGGATCAGGAGTGATCTCAGATTGCTGGGGGAGGGGAGAGGACAGAAGATCCACTGAACTTCTCTTCTCTCCAGGAAAGGGAGGTCTGCTGGCTCTGCTGCATGACTGCCATCAGATGGAGGCTTGGTGGTAGGATGGGGTTGGAAGCAACACAGAAGTGAGGGAGTTCTGGGATTTCTGCAGAGCATGTACGCCTTCATGTGCATGTGCCAATGTGGGCACCCCAGCTATGGGGAGGGAGGCAGGGACTAGAAACTGGAAAAGGGGTTGGGACATGCTTCATGAAGTCAAGCCTGCTCTTCTCTGACCTGCGCCACCACCCAACCACTGATTCTGGATTGTTTGTACTGGGGGGGGGCAGACCTTTTTTCTAGCCCCACCTCAGGGGCAATCCACTGGAGACTCCTGGTGCTTGGGGGTGGTAGGTGATGGTGGGAGAGAGCGGGGATTTGGCTAATAGCTGCCCATCCACCCCATGGCAGAAAAACCTTTATGGCTTAAAAGGTGATGTATTGAGATGGGTCTACAGGGCAGAGTAAGAATACAAAATCACAGAATCTCAGAATCTGAGGTGCAGCCTCAGAAGTTGTGCACACGGAAAAGATTAATGCACATCACTTGCATATACATGTTTCTGTGCCGCAGAATCAACTGTTGCTGAAAAACAAACAAAAAAAAAAACAATACATGTTGAGTTTTCATTGACTTTAGAGAAACAGCTGAATTTTCAGAACAAATGTTGCAGGCATAATTCCCGATTTTGTGCTGTGTCTGTATCATTTTAAATGTGCCAAAACATTTGCAGGCTATTTTCAGTAATTTTGCTGCATTTACAAGTGTGCCTGCTTTAGAGTAAAATAATGATGCATGTGTCATATATTGGTGTATACATTACTAGAAGTTACCCAAAATGCTGCAAGCCATGATATTTGCACCCATAAGTTAGACCACCTATAGACCACCTTTGACATGGTCTAACTTATAGCCACAATCACTGTGAATGCTGTACCATTGTGCCGAAAGTCCACACAGCATCTTTGAACATTCAGACCTCAGTGTTTCACAATTTCTTAGAACCAGCAGCCATTTTTTTCTGTCAGAATTCCTTACAAATTGCATAAAAGTGATCAGGTTGCTTTAGCTAAGTCTCACGGACATGTCACAGGTTGTTACCCACTGATGCAGTGAAACCAGAGGGTTGTCTGTGGGCCTGCCTCATTAGTTCAGTTTTTGGTTGCCTCTAAAATTCACAATGGTGCTAACACATAACCCAAACTGTGTGTTTTTCCTTTATGTATTTTTGAGATGTGACCATGAAAGAGTTTTGCCGAAGGCTGAAAACTGGCTACCAGCCGTTCCTGCGTGGTTCCTGTTTGTGTTTTATTTTTAGTTGTGAGATGGGAAGGGAAATGGAGGCTATTCTGGCTCACAGCTCAGTTTGTGCTGCTATTCATTATTTGAAGTGAAAAGGAAACACTGATCTTTCCTGAGTTTAAAGATATTATGTTGGATAGGGAGGAACTTTAACCACTTCACTGCAGGGCTTGCATTCCTAGAACTGTGCTAATAGGGGGTTTTGCTAAAATTCCAGTAGCTCATTGGCCCAGGAGTGTTCCGGCAGAAAATGGGAACTGAATTTTATTCATCAGGTTCTCAAGGCCAAGTTAATTGTTCCCAAAGTTGGGAGGGCAGCCCCTTCCCCCCACATACACACTGAGGGCCACGACTAATTTATAGAAGATCCAGATAAACTATAGTGGGAGCCGAGCCGAGCCTCCATTAAGGTACATTATATATTTATAAAACAGGTGGAAACAAATCCAGCCATATAATTTATTGAGAACAGTCTCTTGGTGCCTGGGTATCTCAGTAAACCTGAACAGTTCAGTTTATAATGGTCTCAGTGTATTTATTTAAAAAGAGTGACGTTTTTATAAGGTGCAATAACATACTGTACTTCAGGGTGTCCAGGTGGGATGAGTTATGTGGATACCACAAGTTTAAGGTACTTGGCTAGATCTTGTGTTTTGCAGCACAAAGAAACACAAAGAAGCATGCTTAGAATCAGACAGCAACATCGACTTACACACAGACCCACATCATGAAAACACAAGGTTTACTGTGCCCATAGAAATGAACACACTCTGCTCAGAGCCACGACTGCTAATAGAAACATAGACAATGATGGCAGAAAAAGATCAAAGGCCCACCCAGTCTGCCCGAGGTCCCTAGTTAGCCCTGGGGCCTTCTGTTCCTTCAGGGTCCTAGCCTTCCCTACCCCCCTACAGTTCTTCTCCCCAGTTCTGACTCCCTGAGCAACCACTATACTCTTCATTCTGTCTTAGCCATGCTTAAACCCACTAATGGTTTTTGCACCCACCACCTCGACTTGTAGCCTGTTCCTTGGCTCCACCACCCTTTCTATTAAGTAGTATCTCCTCACATCCCTCCTGAATCTCCCTCCTGTTAGCTTCCACTCATGACCATGTGACTGTGAGCTGTTAGTCAAGGTAAATACTGTAGTTCCCGGCAGTTCACCCTCTTAATTCCTTTTGGGAATTTGAAGCTCTTTACCATCTCTCTCTCCTATCCCTTCTGCTTTCAAGCAAGTACATGTTCCGTGCCTTGTGGTGCTCTTCATGGGACATGCCCTGCTAACCCTGAATAATTTTTGTTACCCTGCGATGTACTGTCTTGAGTTATTCCCATCCTTCTTGAAGTGAGAACCCCAGAACTGGGGGCAGTATTCCAGATGTGACCTCACCAAGGATCTATACAGGGGAAGTATTACCTCCCTTTTTTTGCTACCAGTACCCCTCCCAATGCATCCAAGCATCCTATTTGCCTTGCTATAAGCCTTGTTGCACTCGATTGCCTCAATTGCTTTAGGGAGCTGATTATGATAATTCCAAGGTCTCATTCCTCAGCTGTGGTACCGAGTCTCACCCCTCCCATCCTGTACTCCGTCCTGGGCTTCTAGTTTTCTAGGCACATCACCTTGCACTTGTTGGCATAGAATTTCAACTGCTAAACCCTTGACCACCCCTCCAGCTTTTGCACCCTCTCTGCATTTCCTTTATTCCTTCATCACTGTCCACTCTCCCAACAAAGCTTAGTGCTGTCTACAGAAAGACACACCCTGCCCTGGATCCCCTCACCAATGTTGATGATGAACATATTGAAGAGGATCAGATGCAGGACAGATCCCTGTGGAGCCCCACCCATGGCCTCCCTTTCTTCTGATTGAACCCTATTGACAACTACCTTCTAATGTCTCCCCTTTAGCCAGTCACCTACCTAGTCTACTATGACCTTAGTCACATCCAGATCCTCCATCTTTTTCAGCAAGCGTCTGTGGGGTACAGAGTCAAAATCTTGTTGAAGTTGAAGTAGAGCAAATCCACAGCATGGCCCCTATCCAATTCCTTCGTCACCCAGTCAAAGAAAGCTATCAGGTTACTCTGACAAGACCTCCCTGCCATCTATCCGTGCTGTTTATTGTCTGGAGACCATTGCTGTCCAAGAAGTCCATGAGATCCTCTTTGACCAGTGACTCCATCAGTTTTCCTACAATAGAGGTAAGACTGACAGGTCTGTAGTTCCCTGCTTTTTCCTTGTCACCCCTCTTATGGAGGCCTATGCACAAAACCTAGGATTGCCTACACGCTGCATGTCTGGGGTGCTTAGGCAACCCTAAGTAGGAATGCCACACAACAGGGGTCCAGTGAACTCCTGGTAGCATTCACAGCAGAGGTGCAAGCCCTTTACGCATGGGGTTCCCCAGCTGATTGGACTGCTATGCATTGTGGGTGGTCCAGTGGCATGTCAGGGGGCACGTGGGCACTCCATGCCATTCACTAAGACATGGAATGCCGGCTGAGGGGTGTGCAAGTTACAGAAGGGAGATCCTGCTGTAACTGTTATGTGCCCCCACTGATGACACCTGCCAGCTTCAATGGGACATGAAATCCTCCTAACGTGATGCCCCAGCCCACCTAGCTGCATGGTAGGGCTGGGGGCAACCATCTGGCACTCGCTCATATGTTTAAAATTCCTGGGACCCATGCCTGCCCAGAATCCCCTGCTCACATGGAGGAGGGGATCCACTATAGGACACAGGACAGGCATACGACTGGATGCCCGCCTGTGTCCTGTGACCTACTCCCATGCAGCTGCTGCTGGGGAGGTGGGGCTATGGACAGACTGCTGATGTTAGTGAATGCCAGGCACCTGTCTACAGGTGCGTAGCTACACGGGCTTGGTATGCATGCATGGCACATACCCAGCCCACCATTATGCATAGGCCCCATGGAGCAGAACTATGACCACCACCCTTCAGTCCTTTGGAACCACCCCTGTCCCTAGAGAGCTATTGAATAGGCTTACCAGGGTATCAACCAGTTTCACTGCCAATTCCCTGGGTAACCTCAGATGCAATCCATCTGGTCCTGGGGCTTTATCAGTCCTTAGGGCTGCCAGCCCTTTCAGGACCCTTTTGATAGTAAATGCTGGCTGGATCATCTCCAGGACCCTCTTACTGGCTGCTTTGATGCCACTTTCTGGCAAGGGTCCACTGTCCTCCCTAGTGAAAACTGAGCAAAAACAAACATTAAGGATGGTGCTTTTTGCACTTCCACCTCAATCACCCTATCCCCCTCTGTTAGCCTCACAATGTCCCCTCCTTTCTTCCTTTGTTCACTAATATACCCGGAGGACTGTTTTTCTCCACTCTTGACCTCCTACACAATATGCATCTCTGTGTCTGCTTTTGTCTCTAACCGCCCTCTTTTCCTCCATATTTTGCAGCAAATATTCTTCCCATTCCTCCTCCCCTGCGTTTCCTTAAATTTGTTGGAGGCCTTTTTCTTGGCCCTAACCACTTCCCTGACCCTTGCTGAGAACCATAGTGGTCTCTTGAACCTGTCTTTTTAGGTTGCCGTTCTCACGCATACCTTAGATGCCCCAAGAATAACCCCCTTAATTGCTCCTCATCTCTTTTCCACCCCATCT
Source organism: Neoceratodus forsteri (assembly GCA_016271365.2). Classification (NCBI taxonomy): domain Eukaryota; kingdom Metazoa; phylum Chordata; order Ceratodontiformes; family Ceratodontidae; genus Neoceratodus; species Neoceratodus forsteri. Next base: position 770,106,910 of record CM057450.1, on the reverse strand, counting down.
ATGTTGTTAACCCCTACTAGCCTATCCCTGACCAGCTTCTTCAGCCTTTTGAAGTCTACCCTTCTAAAATCAAGGACTTCAGCTCCCAATTGTGGTTTATCAAGCCTGAGGGCCAGTTCAACCCAAACGGAGTTATGGTCATTGTTTTCTAATGGTTCCCCTACACCCACAGTTCCTGCTACCTCTGAGTTGGTGAGCGCCACATCAAGAATTGCAGTCTGCCTGGTGGGCTCCTTAACTAACTGCACCTGCAGGCAGTTCTGGAACGCATACAGCAAGACCTGACTTCTGTTGCTCCTGGCCACAAACATCCCAATCGATGTCTGGTAGGTTCAGAGTACCCATCACCACTAATTCCCCTTTAGCTGACCGTCGTTCCAATTCTTCCCTCTGTCCCTGTCCTGCCTTTGCCCTGGCAGTCTATAGATCACCACTAAGTGCAGTTTCTTGCCTGAGGCTGCTGGGAGTTGCACCTACAGCAACTCAGTCTTCCCATTATTACCTCTAATGCACCACATCCTCATCACTTCTATGCCCTCCTTGACATAAAGGGCTATTCCTTCCCCTCTGCCTGTTTCTCTATCCCTCCTGAATATCAAGTACCCAGGGACTGTCAGTTCTCAGTTATTATTTTCTGAAGCTCATGTTTCTGTTATGGAAACAGTGTCCACCTCAGTGTCTGCCATCAGCGCCAGGAGCTCACTGATTTTATTACCTAGGCTCATGGCATGAAGGCATACCCCTTCCATTTGACCCCTAATCCTGCTTTACTACTACCTTTGCCTTTCACATGTCCTCGCATCTCATTGTTTTTCTTGGGGCATACACCATTTGCGTTCCCTCACTTCAAAGTTCCTTCACCTAGTCCAGTGTGGGACACAGCTTTTTTGGTACCTGCAATGCTGCTACATGCCCCCATATGTGGGGAGTACTAGCTAGGATCCCCCTCCTCTCTCCTGCCATTGAGGTTCTCCTAGAACCAGTCTCCCCTGCAGTCAGTTTAAATGTCCTATATAGATGTCAGACTTCTGCCCCAGTGCAAAGGCCCCCTCTCTCATCAGGTGAAGTCCATCACCCTTGACAAGTCTCCTGTCCCAGAAGTCCCTCCAATCCCCCAACAAAGTGGTACCCCTTATCCGTACACCATCCCTTAAACCATCCATTAAACTCCTCTGTTTCCTCCTTCCTTATCCTATCCTGTTTCCATTTCCTGCTCCACACAAGGAAAACTTCAGAAAAGGCCTGGGAGGCCGAGTGTTCTGTCAATCTCTCCCCCAGTCTATGAACATTCTGCTTCACCATCTCCACCAGCTGGTTCGACAAATCATTGGTACCCAGGTATACTTGCACCCCGCAGCTCCTCCTGATCCCTCTCCACCATCTTCCCTATCCTGTCTAAATCCTGGCTGGCCGATGTCAGATTAAGGCACCAGACCTTCTCCTCCCATCCATCTCCCCCTCAGCCATCCTTTCTGCCCCCAATCATTGAGTCCCCCACACTAAGACTCTTTGGGCAAACTTGCTCCCCTTGGGTGCTAACACATTGCCTTGCCCTTTCTCATCAACTGTCTCAAAGACATGCCCTCCCCCGGCAGAGTCAGGTGCCTGTACTTCCTCTAGGGGTGCAAAGCTATTTGCTGTCTGGATGGTGAGGGGCTGGACAACATCCTTGTGGCTAATCCTGCTTCTGCTCCCCATCCTCCACCCCACCACTCTTCACCCCCTGGACCAGTGGGTCTCTGGGGGAAAAGGGGGTGTGGGGTGTGAGCTTCTGCTGCACTGATGATGCGGCTGAGATATTTCTACCCTTGCTGCCACCAGTTGAGTCTAGAGTTCTGCCAAAGTCTGGCAGATGGGGCAGCCCCGCCCTCTCCTCCAGAACATATCCCTACAGAATAGCACCCCACAGCCATCACAATTGAGTGCTTTGTCGCTAAACCTCATCCCTATAAAGATCTGTACTAAGCAGATGTCTAATTTAAGTTGTAGAGGTTGCCCATATGGGGTCTAGCTGTAAGGCTTAGCTATAGCACATAAACCAGGGATAGAGCAAAACTACATTGGCGTGCTTACCCAGATAGGGTGTAGCTACAGTCTTGGTTATAGCACAAAATAACAGGATTTAAAACTACCTTGTAATGCTTGCCCAGATAGAGTGTGGCTGTAGGCTTGACTGTAGCACAAAAAACTGGAGTTAAACTACCCTGTAGTGCTTACCAAGGTAGGATGTAGCACAGAACAGCCCTGCAAATGAAATGTGCACTAGCTGTAGCACAAACACTGTTCTGCAAATAAACTTTATAATAACCTGTAGTACACTCCTTCAGTGTATTACAGCCAGGACCCATTCACAATACTCCCAGACACTATGCTGTTAACTGTGCATATACAGTTTTACATGGAAAGTGACAGGCAGAGTTCCTGGCTGTTGGTTGCCTCCTGACTGACCCTCTGGCAGACTCCTGTGATGTCCTTTGTGCTCAGTCCTTTGAGCAGAGGGGCTGCTAGTGGTAACTGCCTTTTAAGGGTTACTCAAACCTCTCAACTGTCCCTGATTTTCTGTACTCTGTCCCTCCTAAAATTTGTGTTTCCATGACTAAACTGTAGGGATTGTAAGCACAAATTAATGTCAAACATTAAAGTTACAGACTTGCTCAAAGTTAGAAAGGGCATTTTACACTAAGTCCCTTATTCTACCAACTTCCTGAGTGAATATCACTAATTTTGAAAATATGTCCCTATTTTTAGTCCTTTGTCCCTGATTTTTTCAAGCCCTGTCCCTGATTTATGAGGCGGGGGTTGAGAGGTATGGGGCTACTAATGGCTGCACAGATGACTGACTGCCAGAGCTGTAGTAGGCAGAGCTTCTTCAGTTGGTGTCTTTTACCAAAACAGGTAGACTTTTCTTTAAGGCAGCAACCTTATATTCTATAGCAAGACAAAACCAACCTCCAAACAGAAATGTGACTCAGCCCCTCCTCCAATTATCACCAAGCTCAGATGCCCCAGATCAGACAACTCTAGCCCGCAAACTACAGATGCTCTTTAATATGGTCCTTAAATGTAGGCTACTGTAGCTGCTTTCAATTTACCCTACAGGCAATAGTTAAAACACTACTTCAACTAGTTTCCCCACAACTTACCCCTCCAATGTATTTTTAACTACAAAAGCCTGTTCAATAGTTATCTGTGACCAAAACAGGTAGACTCTTCTTTAAGGCAGCAACCTGCAGGAATGAGTCCTTATAGCATTCAAAATGCATTAATGTGATGAGACATAGAATTGATGTGTGACTTAGTTGTACTTGTATGGTTGTGATGTAAAAGTCTCACATGTACACCACAATAGTAGAAAAATTTTTTGTGGTCAACGAACCCTGATGTATCTGCTCAGAAGTACCTATCTGTACTTGAAGGCAATTTTGGGAGCATTGAGTCAGGGGAGACTTTGATATGGAAATTCCAAGGTACCAAGCAATGGAAGGGGGAAAGTTTGTCTGCCTATGTTACTCACCTAGAAAGAGTTCTGCAGAACGCTTACCAGAAAGGTGGGATAGCCGCTAGTGATTTGAACCATGTGAGATTGGGGCACATACTGCAACATGCCAAGCATTCTAAACTGCAGATCATCCAGTTAATGCTCCAGGATAGGAGAGGTAACCTACCTGACTAATGTGACTTGATAAAAGAACTCCAGGAGGTAGAAGGTGAAGAGGGAGATTGTAATTATGGGGTGAGTGCAGCCCAAGTGATCATGGCACCGGAAGACCCTTCCGAAATGGAGACCACTAAGAGTGTCCTGCTGTGGGCTAAACGGTAGGGGGAGGAGTTGCTGAAGGAAGTCAGAAAAGCACAACTGGGTGCATTCCCTGAGGTATCCCCTGCTGACAGAGACCCTGGTCCCTGTCAGAACGTGACTGTTATGGGGTTGGGGGTGCACCCTCAGGCATCCTCTACTGGGGGTGACTTCTCGGCTGAGCTCAAGGAATTGACTGCCACCCTAAAGGAACTTTTGAGACATGGTACACTACCCGCAGAAGTCAGATCACAATCTCTCATCGATGCTCCAGCATCCCCTGCTATGTTTTCCCCAAGGATGCCCCGAGAGCGTGTCATTTGTCACAATTGCGGCAAGGATGGCAATATGAAGAGGGAGTGCCAGTCTCAGAAGGACTTAGAGAAAGTAGTGAACCAGCTTCATGGAGAACTTCAGAAAATGAGTCAGTGGTCAAGGGGTGCACAAAATGATCACAGTAAAAGCTTCAGCCAACCTAACTCAAACCCCTCTGTGGCTAAATCATCTGTCCAGGCCCCTGCTGTTGTCCCTCCAGACTGGTTCAAGATAGTGGGCCCTTCAATGGAGACTAATGTGGCTGTGAATGGTATTCCTACTCGGGCTTTGCCTGACAGTGGGTCGCAAGTGATCATTGTGTTTCAGGACTGGTATGACAAACACTTATCTGATGTGCCCTTACAATCCCTGGAAGGCCTACATGTGTGGGGGCTGAGTGACAAGTCTTATCCATATCTAGGATATGCCCACCTCTGGTTGTCTTTTCCTGCAACTGTCACTGGCATAGAGGAGCGAGTAGAGACACTGGCCCTAGTGTGTTCCCCCACTGGACTGTATGATGGGGTTCCCCTGTTAACTGGAACAAACACCCATATGCTTGGGAGACTGGTGCAACTCTGTCATGAGAAACAAGGGCAATGGACTGGGAGGACCCTGAGAATTCCGGCTCTGATCAAGAGGGCCTATGATTTGCAACAGAAATCTGAGGAAGTAAACCAGGATGAACCGGGTGGGGATTGTGTGGAAGAAGGATCCCGATTCAATGGTACTGGCCCCTAACACCCAGTGTACCATTCCAGGGGAGGTCCATCACCGGAAAGATGTCAAGAACAAAATATTGATGTTGGATCCGCCAGGCAATGGAAAATTGCCATAAGGATTATTGGTCAAGTCCAGCATCTTGCCTGCTCGTGCCCATGCCTAAGCACGACTAGTGATGGTCCAGATTCACAATGTGTCAGATCGGGAGATCCAGGTGAACAGAGGGTGCACCCTACCTATGGTACACTGTGCAGATACTGCAGTATTGCCCAGCAACAAGCACCCTGGTGAGAAGGAGAGAGTGACCCCAGACTTGTTTGACTTTGGTGACTCCCCTGTTGCCAGCTGAATGGAAGGCTAGAATTAGCAAGAGACTTGCCCAGAGAGACCCCAAGTGTTTTCATCGAAGGAATGGGATGTGGGATGTATCCAGGGTGTGGAGCATCACATATGCCTGCGCGATGAATGGCCATTTTGAGAGAGGTCCCGATGTCTAGCCCCAGACATAGATGATGTGAGAAGACACCTACAGGAAATGCTCGCTGCTGGCTTGATACAAGAATCCAGGAGCCCATACATCTCCCCCATTGTGGTTGTGCGTAAGAAGAATGGGTCTGTGAGGATGTGTGTTGATTATTGAACCCTGAACCGGCGGACCATCTCAGACCAATACACTATGCCTCACATACAAGATGCCCTGGACTGCTTGAATGGGCGCAAATGGTTCTCGGTGTTGGATCTTCGCAGTGGATACTACCAGATCCTGATGGCCCCAGAAGACCATGAGAAAACAGCCTTCATCTGTCCATTGGGGTTCTATGAATTTCTGAGGATGTCACAGGGGATATCGGGCACCCCGGCCACCTTTCAGTGACTGATGGAATATCCGGTGGGAGATATGAATTTGCTGGAATGCCTGGTTTACTTGGACGATGTCATTGTGTTTGGGAGCACCTTAGAGGAGCATGAGAACCGACTGTTTAAAGTTCTAGATTGAGTGGAAGACTTCAGCGTCAAGCTTTCCATTGACAAATGCCAGTTTTTTTCAAACCTCTGTGAAGTATGTTGGGCAAATAGTATCCACAAAAGGGATAGAGACTGACCCCAGTAAGGTTGAAGCACTGACTACTTGGCCCCAGACCCATAATCTGAAAGAACTACAACGTTTCCTGGGGTTCTGTGGCTACTACCGCAGGTTCCTAAAAGACTATTCCAAGGTGATTCACCCACTCTTGAACTTTACCCAGGGTTACCCTCCTACCAATCGTAAATACAAAAAAGGGGCCGTTAAAGAACCAGAAAAAGTATACTTCCATCCAGGTGAACTCTTCAGGCTCCACTGGATGCCCGACTGTGAAGCAGCCTTCCATGAAATCATATACTGGCTCACCCATGCCCATGCTGACCTCACCAAACCCTATATGCTGCATACGGATGCTAGTCTGCAGGGTCTAGGAGTGGTGCTGTATCAAGACCATGAGGATGGCCTGAGACCAGTAGCTTTCACCAGTAGGAACTTGACCCCATCCAAATGAAACTACCCTGTGCATAAGTTGGAGTTCCTTGCACTAAAATGGGCCCTCGTTGACCAGTTTCATGAATACCTCTATGGGGCAAAGATATTGGTGAAGACTGACAATAACCCGTTGACCTATGTACAGACTTCAGCTATGTTAGATGCCACTGGGCACCGGTGGCTTTCTGCATTATCAACCTATGATTATGCTGTCGAATACAGACCAGGCCTGAACCATATTGATGCTGACGCCCTATCATGAAGGCCCAATTCCAAGAGTGATTGGGTCAGGCTGTCTGAACCTGACATTCGAGCATTGTCCCAAAAGTTTGATCGAGATGAACAAATGTCTGCAGACACAGTGGACTGTTTAGTAGATTGCTTGGGCCCTTCTGACACCTGCATACCAGCTGCTTATTGCCAATTCTCTGCTCTAGATATTAGTCCACTACCTCAGTTTGACAATGACATGATTCAGTGGGCTCAATCCTAAGATCCTACGAGTCAGGCAACACTTGATGCCCTGCGTGAGGGGAAAGATGTTTTAAGTTACGTTCCGCTGACTTGCGAACTGCTTTATTGTTTAAAGAAGGCCCCAGATTGAAGTTGCTCAATCAGTTGTTGTATAGAGAGACAGTAGATCATAGTGGCAAAGTAGACAAGCAACAATTGGTCCTGCCCATGGCCTTTAAAGATTTAAAGATTTGGTACTGAGGTCCCTCCACAATCACATTGGGCACCTTGGTATTGACAGAACCCTTGACCTGGTACGATCTCACTTCTACTGGCCCAAAATGGGGGCCGATGTTGAACACCATGTAAAGAATTGTAGTCGCTGCCTGCAAAGAAAAGCCCTGCATCAGAGGGCTGCCCCTCTTGTTAATATTACTACCAGCACCCCCATGAAACTAGTCTGCATAGACTTCTCGTGTTTAGAACCTGATCAGTGGAACATTGTCAATGTGTTAGTGGTTACAGTTCATTTCACATGGTATACACAAGCTTTTCCCACCAAAGATCAAAAGGCATCTACCGTGGCCAAGATGCTAGTGGAAAATTTATTTGTCCACTATGGTATCCCCCAGCGGATCCACTCTGACCAGGACAGAGACTTTGAGAGTCGACTAATCAAAGAAATGCTCTCTCTATGGGGAGTCCGGAAGTCAAGGACCACCCCCAATCACCCGCAGGGAGATCCTCAACCCGAACGATTTAACCGCACCCTGCTAAACGTGCTGGACACCCTCCACCCAAAGGACAAGTGTAAATGGAGCCAGCAGATTAGCACCTTGGTACACGCATACAATTGCATGAAAAATGATGCTACCAGGTTCTCCCCTTACTGCCTCATGTTCGGGAGGGAGGCCTGGCTGCCATTTGATGTCTGTGTTGGGGTCTCTCCTGGGCTGGTGACTCATGCTGCTGCAAGAAAAGGATAGCGTCAACCTACCGCAGTGGTTATAAGTTCAAGGTTGCATAAAATGGAACCACAGTCAGGGTAAATGCAAAAAAGAGTTAGATCTGATTTATTTAAGGGACTTGAACAAGGGATGGGGTGTAATCAAGTTAATTTGCTTAAAGGCTGTATCAATCAAACAGTTATGCATGCACTTCAGTGTCCATAATCAGTCACACACCCTGGGTACCCAGATGGAGAATGGTGGGCTAGCCAGGAACATTGCAACTGGTTGGGGCCCTGTGATGGAAGAAAATAACAACATGCACAACACACACTATTTGTAATCCGGAGCCAGAGGGCTCAGTTCGTGAAAAGAAAACAACAAGACAATCAGATGACACACTTTTAGATTAGGCTATTGTTGCAGGGAGCTACCCTGATGATTACTCACAATACCCAAGACTGGACACAGGCTGGATGAAAATCGAGACAGCAGGTGGTTAATCTGGAGTGCCAGAAAAGCAGGGCCCACACGATTCGCCGAGGCATCATTCCTGTTCAAGCGTGGAGCAGGGGGCTGATCCCCAGGCAGATCTCTCTAGTCGGTGACTTTCTCTGTGCAGTGGAGTAGTCTGGCAGGACCAGCGTGGCATGGAACAGGCCGTTTGGAAATGAAGGTGGATTTAGTCTGATTAGGCTGGATAAAGCTTCCAGCAAGCAGAACACAGTTCACACAGTGGGGTACCAAATCACGACCCACTTTCAATACACAGCACATTTACATGTAAGAAAAGTCTACTGTACCAGGCAAACCGCTCTCTGGTCATGATTGCAAAGTCTCTGTACAAACCCGGGATTCAAAAGCAGCTGGAAATCCTGACAGGCTGATCGCATTCAGAAAATCTTCGGTCTTCTTCAGGTTAAAGCCTGGTCACAGTCCAGTGGCTTAAATAGTCCTCACAACTCAGATTCAGTCCAAATAAACTCTATTTTCCCTCTCAGGGACAGCGGGCAGACAGGGAGGACAAAACTCATCCCTTTCGCAGTTCTCCCATGCAAAACTACACGGAACTGCTGCTTGACTGTCTCAAGCATGTTGCTTCTTCAGCTCCCAACTTAGATCTGACTCAACTGCCAGCAAGCCTGGGAAATTCCCCAAGATCCAAAAGGTTTGGCTGGCTGATCCTCCTGTCAGTCACAACAAAGGCTCCCCTTTCAGGTGCAAAAAGGTGCAAAAAGCCCAAAACTACAATTCCTACAGATTCTGACCCCAGACAGCTCCTGTAGTCCGGCTCCATTTTAGGTCCCACCAGTACTGATTGGTCCAATTCGGCAGTCCCAAGCCAAGGTAGTGGAGATAAACAAAATAGTCCTTGCTGCAAAGAAGGCAGGTTAGACAAACTAAATTATCATTATCACTCTAAATGATTTTCAGCAAATAGTTACATCTTTCCACAGAGCTCCCTTTCAGATTACTTATGACTGCAATCCAGGCAGCTCTTAAAGAGACAGTACACAGAGACTATACAGGCACTCTCTGACAATCACATTTAAACTGCTAAAACGCAGGACACCAGCCTGGCAGTGAGCATTTAGGCAAGCTCGAGGAAGACTTTTTGGGAACCCCCATTTGTAGGGGGATTACAGTTCTGTTTATGATTTTGATTGTACTTTGGCACTAGCCCTCACATTTTTCAATTAGCAGGCTGTTCGGTCAGTTGGTCATTAAAAAAAAGAAAAAGCTGACACTTGGAATAGGCCGTCAGTGTTGGCATTTAAAATAGTGAAAGACAATACTGGACATGGACTTCTGGTGCCAACGTTAAAATAGTGAAAGCAGACAGCAAGCAACATGGCTGCACCTTTACAGCTTACCCACCTAGCATAGATAATAAGTAGGGGATCGCTTACCTGGGTCCTGGAGAGCCTGGGATGGGGTTCTTGAGGTGACATCCAGAAGTACTTGTAAAATAGGAACAGTGATGGGGTTACAAAGTGTCTGTAGTTCTTTAAGGACAAAATAGGACAGATAGGTTAGGTTAAACATAAAACAATATGTATCTGATATATGGGGGACTGATGTCCTGTTAGACTGGTGATGGCATCCTGTCAGGTCTTTAGAATTAAGGGAAAATGGGTTAGTATAAGGCAAAAATATTAACGAGAGTAGAGTCAGAGTTGCAGAGAGATACAGGAGCTACAAAGCATAGATATTAAGTAAAAGGTATTTTTTGGAGAAAAAGTGCAGTTTAAAGTAAAAGAAAATGTGAAAATACAGAAATAAAATACTAATAGACATGGGAATGAGAAAGAGACAAAGAAATAAAGAAGAAAGAACAGCGGTGGTGCAAGTGTTCAGGTTTACCCTTCAGTGCCTGGGTGGCCTTATTTAAATATAATATAGCCCTTGTGGTCCAGTGGGCTACTGTAGGCCTTTAGGAATGGAGCTCTTTTCTTTCAAAATAGAGAATACTTGGTATATAATGGATCCAGGAAGGGTATTATGTCCCCTTCTATATCAGCCTGCCCACTTCTGCCGGCTACCCCTCAGCTCTGTTACACATCTTCTCTGGGACTTACCCCATCCTTTGTGCCCCTCTATCTTACCCCCTTATAGTGGGGCTTCTGGCTATTAGGGCCACCCCCAGAGTCCATAAAACATCTATAACCAGCCTTCTGAGAACAGGCATTGCTGTCGATGGAGTGGAGCCTACAGGGGAGCTTCGCATCCTTCTGTAGCATCCAGGGTGTTATTTTCCTGCTTAGTTTTCTAAGTTTGCTTTAGTTTCCTGCCCTGCTTCCATCCTATCATTTCATTGTTAGTCTATTTTGTGTGACCTCTGTATTGAATAATAGTCATAACTGTTCCTTATCTGTTACCACCCTTGTTATACTCTTCCAGGTCATGCCTGAAAATAGGCATCTGAAATTGTCTAGTGCACCTACCTGGTAAATAAAAACTAAACAAATAAATAGATTCTCCTAGCCCCTGGACATCGCATGCTTGACTCTCATGTGGATGGAACCATATATGGGGGTGTGTCATCCTCAAGCCCAGTCGATATCCAACTGTCTGCTCTGCCTTGGCTGTGCTTCCAGCTATGATCAGCCAGGTGGCAGCACCATAGCAGAGACAGTGGTCCTTCTTCCCAGAGGAGGGCAGCATCCTGTGGGATGCTCCATACTCTTCCCTCTGCCAACCCTCTGACTGACTGTCCAGTCTAACTTCAAAGGCCGACCAGCATAAAACCATGGGCCATCACCAGATTCATTATCAGAGGAAGTAATTAAGACACTCTTCCTGTGTGAAAGGCGGAATGCCAAAATCTCAAATTTGGTATGCCGTCTCAATTTCTGGTATTCCACATATCCAAACGTGTTGTGCTACAGATTAAACGGCTAAGCGGTGGCATGGAGAAGTTATTTTCCAGTCAGAATATCAGCATGATAAAAATGGTGTTCCACTTTGAAAACCGGTATGCAAAACTGGGTGGAAAAACATTAATTGCGAGTCTAGATTTTTCATTATATGGTGTCTGGCCAAGGTGATGGGCTGCAGGGTTTTGTGCTGTCAGCCCATTCACTCAGCTCAGATGGTCAGTCAGTCCACAAGGGAGGACTCCTATGTGGCCAGTGTGAGACTGAGAGGGATTACTTACTTTAGTCATACTGCAGTGAGTGGGGTTGCTAGCAACACCAGGAATTTCTGTGGTGGTAGCAGTCAGTCATATAACTGGTCAGCATGGCAGTGACACTGGTTGGGCTGGGGGAGCGGGGCTGGCCAGGCCAGCTGATGATGTACTCCATTCAGACACTCAGATGGCACCGGAAGGCATTATTGGAGGATTGTATCTGTGGCATGGACCATCCAGGAGACCAGAGTATGATGGCAGCTTAGTGGTTCTCAACTGTTACTGGCATCTTATGATCACACACGCAGTAAGTAAGTAACAGTGGTGGAGGGAGGAGACAGAATGTGTGCTTCATGGGTGGGAGAAATGGGGGATGTCTATTGTATGGCGGGGTGTGGAGGGGCCCGAACCGTAATGTTAACTGGGTGTGGGGAGTGTTTAAAACCAAGCTTGTGGGAGTGCCCCAGGCTCTCCTACTGCACCCTAAGGGAGCCAGCTATAGATGACAGCCATGCTTAGTTCCACAAGACTGGCTGTGTACATCTGCCCCCTCCCCACCCACAACCCAATCCCATGACCTGGCTCCTAACAAAGAGCAATGGCTAGCATTGACCCCTGTCTCGAAGGGAGAAAATAAGACCTATAGTGGAACCACTAAGAATGCCACACAGTTCTGAAAAATCTGTAAAATAATATTCCTCATGGAATTACAGTTTTCTAAATTTGTGGAAGCAAAAATACAAATAAATATATTGGGCACTATTCACAAAAGTATGGGATGTACACACGATTTGTGTTCAGAGTCCTCACAGCTCTGCACCCTGGGACAGAGGCACACTGGCTGGTATTCACCATCGCCAGCTGCCTGTCTGCACTGTTGCACCCCAGCATGCAGCTGCGCAGGGGTGGAGTGCAGCTGGGTGAAAGTGGATCATGGGACACAGGCAGTCATGCAATCAGAAGCCCATCCTGGATCTCAAAGTGGGTCCCCAGCTGCGCACATGCAGGGGATCCCGGGAAGGCATGGACCCCGGTGAGCTGACACTAACAGGTGAATGTCTGAATGACTTGTCCAGCTCACCTTGGCAGCTTGGTGGGCTGAGGCAGCAGTGTGCAGGGGGTTCCCATTGCTACCGCAGCCAGCGGGTAGCCATTGAGGGTGGGGTGTAAAAGTTATAGCAGAGTCCCCCATTGTGTAACTTGCACCCCCCAGGCCCAGCACTCCATGCCTTAGTGAATGGCACAGAGTGCAGGCACACCCCCTGGCATGCCCCTGGACTGCCCATGGCATGTAGCTGCACAGGCAGCCAGGGAATTGTGTGTGCAAAGGGCTTGTGCACCTACTGTGAATGTCACTGGGGGTCCAGCATGGCATTCCAACTTAAGGTTGCCTACGTGCCTCAGATACACAGTGCGTAGGCAATCCACACGTTTGTGAATAGACCCCATTTTTAGTAGCACAGTACAAACATTGTCAAAGATAAGCCAAATGACTGAGGTGCAAGTAAAGGGCCTGTCAGATAATCTTTACTCATGGTGCATATTTATCTTAGGGACAAAAACTAAGCCAAATTGTTTCATCACAGTGTTTAGATTTTTTTAAGGTATTACTGTTACACTGCTAACAGCTAGACTAACATTTTTCAATGCAGTTTTTATTTTCAGAGACATGACTATGTCTTTTTTGCAAGTTTAGCTGCTCTACTAACAAAACCAAAAAGAGACAGAGAGAGAAAGGAGAACTCTGAGGCTCACTTCCTGTTCACCAGTTCCACATACACACTCCTCTGTTCTGCTTTTAAAGAGGCAGTATTTTGTTCCTCACCAACAGATATTTGGCTTAAGGGAGAGGACAGTTCCTCTAGACATGTAAGTCCCCTCCCACCCCAGTGTCTAGGGGTATGAGGGTAAATGTCCAGGGGATGGGCACTCACAGCAGCAGAAACCAAAAGTTGTACCTTATCGGGAATGGCAGATGTTAACAGGGTCCATGTGCATGGGATGCCATCTTCTGGTGCTGGGCAGGAATAAAGTTCATGTTGGCAGGCATAAACAGTTCCATCAAATGACTGAAGTCCACACAAGCATGATGTTAACAGGGGGATCCCATTTAATGAACAACAAACTTCATAGCGCCATTCACAATTGATCTGTACAGCTGGACTGCAGGGTCACTTACAGGGAAATTATTGGATTCACTGTTGCCAAAATGGCCCCACTAAACTTGGGTGGCTTTCTTCTGGGCCAAGATGATCACTGACAAATTAGGCAGCAGTTCTCTGGGGCCGAATTGGGCCCTGCAAATGGCAGCAGACAGTCTCTCTCTCCCTCTCACATCTCGGCTCACAGGATCTCTCTCTCTCTCTCTCTCTCTCTCTCTCTCCCTCCACTCTGGGGTCAGACTACTCCACTCCCAGCAGCCGGATCCTGAAAATGCTGGCCCTAGTGAGTGACATTACCCTGGCACATGAAATGTCCCCACAGACCTGCACCCTCCATGAGGGCATTTTGGACTCAGTGACATTTGCTATGAGCCCTGGATTCCATGAGACCCCCTGGCTGACTTGAATCTTCACAACACTGGTACTCCAGCCTGTCTTAGACCCATGTACATGGCTGTGACCCACGGTCCTTGCACTGGTGACTCCCCTGCAAACTCCTGAGCTGATTTCTCTCCTTGCTGTAACATAAACTTGGAGCATACAGAGGAGCCATGCTGCACACTGGCTCAGACGTCTCCAAAACACCGAACTTCACCGGGGTGGTTGTACACAGTGTACACCAATGGCTGAAAACAATGGCCACCACCAATTCTACTGCCGGACTGTATATCGGACACCCCGCATCACGAACTGCTGGCCCCTAGAGCAGCCAAATGGCCCCGCTCTCCTACACCTCCTCTCTGTACCTTTCCTATGCGTCTCTCTCTCGCCTCTTCCATTGGCACCGAAAAAAATAAGTTTATAACCGTTGGTGACCTCCGACCTGTGGAGCACCCACCTGTGTGACAGAGGGAAATTTAAACCATTTAATTACAGGACCCAGAACAAGGACCTAACGTATACAAAACATGTACACACCCCGCGTGGGGGGTTACATCTCTCCCCGACTTAAACACTCACTGCCTTTGGTGAGTATTTACCCAGCTACCTCGCAGATGGGCAATGGACAGGCATGCACCCTCCCTCAACACACCCAATGACTCAGCTGCACCACCATGATGGTGGATTCACTACCACCACCACGAAACTATGAGACCTAAATACTGGTGCCCCAACATTTTTTCCTGGGGACCCACCACCTGTAGTGCTCTGGATGGATTGCCTGGCAAAACAGGGGTGGTGTCACAGCCCTAAACACACACTAACCCAAGCCACTACTCTAAACACTGCCCGCCTACCTAACAGTTGCCACGCTACCAAGTCATGTCCCCAAAATTGTAAACAGTACCAAAATAGCAGTACATAAATTTTCTTTAACTAGAGACGCTTTTTTTTTTTTCCAAACATACACACCAGTAGCAACAATAAACAAGAAGCTGGAACAATAATTAATACAGGCTGAAACAATAACACTTTAACCCATTCCCCCTTTCAGCACTAAGGTGCATAGTCCAGTTCAAAA
The DNA here is from genome assembly GCA_016271365.2 of Neoceratodus forsteri. NCBI lineage: Eukaryota > Metazoa > Chordata > Ceratodontiformes > Ceratodontidae > Neoceratodus > Neoceratodus forsteri. The sequence goes on along the minus strand of CM057450.1, from coordinate 770,091,905 downwards.
TATAACTGTCCTGATGCCCAAAATTCTCTGCAGTTACTCTAAACAAAATAGATAACAAAGAAGAAAGGGTTGATCATGCCCATTTTATGCTGACAGTCTGTTCAGTCCCATTCTTTAAGTCCGTAAGAAGGCATCACCTCTGGGGGAGCAACAGTAGTATAACAGGAGCATACAGACAGCAGTGGTGAACGGCAAAGAAAGTCCCACAGACCACCACAGTCACTTTATTGCCTGATGAAATAATATTGGGGTTCGACTTGGTAGTTGCTTGTCCAGATGAGTCCAGTCCACTCACAAAGTGCTTGGTGCACTTCCCACCCAGGTCCTTCAGCAGGAATTGATCCTGTACTATTTGATTTGAGTGACTCCCCTATCCCAGAGGAGTGGAAGAATAGAGTTCAGGAGAAGCTGGCAGCCAGAACGAAGGTATTTTCCCTGCATGAGTGGGATGTGAGGCGTGTGACCAGAGAACAGCACCACATACGGCTCACTGATGAGCAGCCCTTTAGAGAACGATCCAGGTGGCTTGCCACAGCGGAAATAGATGATGTTAGGCAGCACCTCCAGGAAATGCTGGCAGACGGAATTATCCAAGAGTCATGGAGCCCTTATGCATCACTTATTGTTATGGTGAGGAAAAAAAGTGGAGCCGTATGTATGTGTGTGGACTATCGTACTTTGAAAAAGTGGACTGTCTCGGATCAATACACCATGCCCAGAATACAGGATGCCTTGGACTGTTTGAATGGCAGCCAGTGGTTTTTGGTCTTAGATCTAAGGAGTGGTTATTATCAGATCCCGATGGCACCCCAGGATCGGAAGAAGACAGTCTTCATATGCCACCTTAGATTCTATGAATTCCTCCAGATGCTGCAAGGGATTTCAGGCAGCCCGGCTATGTTTCAGTGCCTGATGGAGAAAGCGGTGGGGGATATGAATCTACTGGAGCACCTAGTATATATGGATGATGTTATTGTCTTCGGAAAGATGTTGGAGGAACTTGAAGCTCAGTTTCTCAAGGTCCTAGACCGCTTGGAGGAGTTTGGTCTGAAGTAGTCCATCGATAAGTGTCAATTTTCCCAGGCCTCAGTCAAATATGTGGGGCATATAGTCTCTGCCAAGGGCATCCAGACTGATCCTAGTAAAACTGAAGCCCTTATCACTTGGCCCTTGCCCTGGACTTTGAAAGAACTTCAACGCCTGCTTGGCTTCTGTGGGTACTATCGAAGGTTCGTGAAGGACTACAGTACATAAGGGTAGTCCGACCCCTTCTGAACTTGTTATAGGGGTAACCTCTGATCAACAAGAGCAAGACAACCTCCTCACCCTTAGCCAGATCAGACCACCCAGTACTTCTGACTGTTAGAATCTCTCGACTCCCAGTGGACTGAGGAGTGTGTCTGGGCTTTTGAAGATATCATCTACTGCTTAACTCATGCCCCGATACTTGCTATGCGGACCCCCAGAAGCTCTATGTTCTCCACACAGATGCAAGTTTTGGCAGCCTGGGGGCAGTGTTGTATCAAGAGTACCCTGAGGGCTTGTGCCCAGAAGCTTACTTAAGCCAGAGTTTTAACTCATCAGAATGGAAATACCTGTCCACAAACTGGAGTTTTTGGTGTTAAAATGGGCTATTGTGGACCAGTTCCATGACTACCTGCATGGGGCTAAGATCACGGTAAAGACCGATAACAACCCACTTACTTATGTTCAGACCACCACTAAATTGGATGCAGCTGGTCATAGGTGGTCATAAGCTTTATCCACCTATGATTACTATGTGGAGTATCGCCTTGGTCTGAACCACGTGGACACTGACACTCTGTCCAGATGCCCTCTGGCCCATACTGCTGAGCATTCCAATTGGGAAAGAATATCTGAGCATGCAATGAAGGCCTTATGTAAAAAGCTAGACAGTGAGGATCTTCCCCCAGAAGAAGACGTTTCCCGCCAGGTGGACTGTGTAGGAGCATCAGGAAGTTGTATCCCTGTTGCCTACTGCTGTCTAGCTGCCCTGGATGTAAGATCCTTACCACAGCTGACCGCCCAGGACTTGAAAAGGGAACAGACAACTAGCCCCATCACAGGGGAAATAATTTGAGTGCTGCAAGACAATGGAGACCAGACACAAGTGGATACTGTTTATACCCCGGCCAGACTTTTCGTTGTGAGAGTGGCCAAAATTAGGGTTGAAAAAGGGACTGCTCTACAGGGAGACTCAAGGTCAGCAGGGGGCACCCCGTGAGCAGTTGGTGTTACCGGAAAGGCACATAAAGACGGTGCTAAAGGCCTTGCATGACGATGTGGGTCACTTGGGTGGTGAGCACACCCTGGACATGGTCAAGAGCAGGCTCTACTGGCCAAAGATGGGAATTGATGTAGAAACTTATTGCAAGAGTTGCTGGAGATGTATACAAAGGAAGGGGCTTCCCCAGAAGCCTGCTCCATTGGTCAACATACGTACAAATGGCCCAATGGAGCCAGTGTGCATTGATTTCCTCACCTTGGAACCAGATTCCCGCAACATCTCCCACATACTGGTAGTCATGGACCACTTCACTAGATATGCCCGAGCCTACCCCATCAAGGACCAGAAGGCTTCTACCGTGGCAAAAATTCTGGTGGAGAAGTTTTTTGTGCACTACAGAGCCCCTCCAGAGAATCCACTTGTACCAGGGGTGTGACTTTGACAGCCCACTCATCAAGGAACTTCTATCATTATTGGGCATTAGAAAGACTCGGACTACACCATACCATCCACAAGGTGACCCTCAGCCTGAGAGATTCAACCGTACCTTGCTGGACATGTTGGGCACCTTGGATCCCTAATACTATAATTGCACTTGGAATGATGCCACAGGATTCTTTCCATACAAGCTCATGTTCAGGAGAGAAGCATGTTTACCAGTGGACCTGTGCTTCGGAGTGTCCAGCGATGGTCTTGGGGCAAGTGACTGCTTACAGTATGTGAGGAAGCTAAAGCAGCAATTAGACGACTCCTACCGCCTTGCTTCAGAAATGGCCACGAAAAGAAATCAGGCTAACAAAGAACGGTATGATAGAAAAGTGTGTGGTCAAGATCTGGAGCCAGGCGACAGAGTGTTACTTTGGAGGCTGGGCCTACCTAGGAAACACAAGATCACTGACAGGTGGGGGAGCATTCTGTATGTAGTGATGGAAAGATTGGAAGGGCTACCGGTATACAAAATATAGCGAGAAGGAGAAACACGAGGGCACACAGTAATACATCAAAACCATTTGATTCCCATCAGAGACTGAGTAATGGGCACAGAGACAGACTTGGAAGATCCTCCCAACCCTCCAACCACTTGAGCTGCTGCACACAGAAGATGAGGGCATGAGAATAGTGATGCTATGGGGGCTGGACCTGCCCAGGTAGAGGCGGAAGAGGACTCAGATGATGAAATAGAGGGGGAAGGCGATAGTACCCATCGGAGCTTCTATCCTACCCCAGAGTTAGCCAGATTATTTCAGGGACCACCTCTGACATTAGTGGACATGGCAGTACCTAGGGAACTGGGTGGAGATGGGGAAGCTGCTCCCACGATGCCGGGACCACTCCGGACTTGAACAAAAGTCCAGCTGAGCCCTTTGAGTGGTATCAGAGCAGTTCCCCTGCAGATGTGCTTTTAGGAGGACCCATATCAGAAATGAATACTGGTCCGACTGCGTGCTCTGAATCGCCCCAAGATAGCCCTGAGGAACAGGAAGAGGAGAAGGAGGAAGAAGAGCTTGAACACCCTGCCCCAATAGATACTGAGGGTACTGGTCAGAGTGGAAACAGGGAACCTGCCCCCGAACAGGAGGTAGCTGGTAGCTCTGAGATTCAAGAAACCCTGAGACAGTCAGGATGGTTAGACCAATACTGAAGCTAACTTATGATGCACCGGGGGTCCCTGCAGATTTGTTTTTATTCATAGTACACAAGGGAGTGTACATTACCCCTAAGTCCTTACAGAAAGTAGTTACATGCCCTATTAGTGCTAAAGCTAGGTCTGAAGGGAAGGTGACACAGAGAAGCAAAGGGAGGTGAAGGTTTACACAGAAGGTGCTGAATGAGGAAAGTGTACTATGTAAGCTTAGAAATCCTTGGGGTAAGATTGGTCCTACCCAGGGGAGCCACTTTCTATGTTGCCAGGAATTAATAAAGGAAAAGGGTGTTTACTGACCTGTTCTAAAAAGGTAACAGTATGATAGGTAGGTATCAAGTGTATAGTTAGGAATGTTATTAAGTGTTGATGTTCAAGCTTTTCTTCTTTACTGTGTTCATAGTATGTGTCCATAGGCTTGAGGTGGAAGTCAAGCATTCAATTGGGGGGGTAACCCCCCTCTGGAGGCTTACCTGAGTTGCCCCATTCTCTCAGTTGTCTCTGGGCATCCCCAATCTTTCCCAGAGGTCAGCCTGTTTCCCCAGTCCTTTCTGGTGCTCTGTAATTCCCTCATACAGTCCCTATACTTTATTTTAACCCTGTTTGTTTTGTTGAATTTTGTTGACCCGGTAAGTCCACTGGGCCTAGAAGTCCCTTTTTCAGGGGTGACCAGGGATACAGATGGTAAGCAACTGAAATTGAACCAGATTAAGCTGTTGGTGGTATTTTTAGTGTATGAGGGAAATTTGGCCAGGACACTGGGGAAATTCCTCTACTCTTCAGAGGGGGAACCTCTGTCCAAGATGGCGGACACACCCTTGCCTACTGTGGAGCAAGCTATGGAGGTGGGAGACTTGGTCTCAGCTCCTGCCTCTGATTTTGTGGAGACCTCGACGGCAATTACAGATGTTCTGCAAGTTACTGTTCCTGCTTCAGGACCTGAATCATATATACAGGACGCAGTGCCTGAACCTCTGCTATCGCAAACTGGAATGGACTCTCAAACTTCCTTGCCTACTGTTGACATAATGGAGGATCTTTCCTCCTCTGACCCTGATGTTGCCTGCTCTGCAGAAAAGGAGATCCAGGAATGTTTGGCCACGGCAGAACGCCATTTTGCGATTACCAAGATGAAATTGAATCAAAAACTTAAATGGATATGAGCTGACAAATCTGATGTGTGCACTTCTCCTGCTGTGTCTGGTGGTTCTAGGGGAAAGTCCACGGTGACACCTCTAGCGACTGCTGTTCTAGCCTGTTCAGAAGCTCCTAGCGTGTCTACTGCTGCTGCTTTACCACCCGCCTCCCAGACGACCACAGTGAGTACTGCTTCTGCTCTGACTACCGCAACAATGTCTCCCTCTGTTAGTACTCCAAGTTGTGGATCCCTTTGCAGCGCCTACCTGGACTGTAGATTCGGCATTGCGAGGTGCTGGCTGGGTGCAGGAGCCCGTTGCTGGGTAATGGATCTCGGGTCCGTCTCCAATGCGTTCCCCCCACCCCGAAGACTTCCCTGAGCTGCAGCGTACATCTGACAGATCTATGGCTTCTCCTGACCCCTTGTGTTTACCTAAGGAATTGGAGCTAATGCAGAACCCTGTTTTAGACCATTTACAGTGTTCTCCACCTCAGGCTTCTTCTTCTAACTTATCCCTAGAGACTCCAGCTCCAGTATCACTACAGCCACCATCTAAAAAGGCTGAGCCAAGTCATTCTTTTTCATCTCTGTTTAAATTCCTGATACAGGCTGCTAAGAGGCATAATGCTGTTCGCTTAGCTTACATGGGGGGGTTGCCTGAGCCTCCAGATCATGTGTATATGGCGTGTACACTTATAAAGGATTCTTTAAAATTTTTTTCTCATGAAATATTTGCTCTGATTCACATCTCAGGTGAATCCACTTTTGATATCAGCTTTCAAACGTCTCGTGGCTTGGAGCGTTTTTGGTCGAAGTATCATGCTTTGAGAAACACTGCTTTATGGACCCCATTTCAGGCTGTTCCCCTTTCTAAACCAGCTTTTAAGACTATTACTATTTTGTTTCAGAATGAGGGTGTTGATGTGGCTGATGTCGTTTACTGGCTGAAACAGCGATGCACCGTCCAGGGTCAGCCTGAAGCAATTTTGGATACAGAGAATATCTGGACTGGGGGCTGGAAAGTTAAGGTCTTGTTACACACTAATGACTCTGGTCCTATACACTTACCTAACTCTTTTTTTATAGGCCATGATAGGGGGGTCCTGTTTTACCCAGGTCAGCCTAAGGCTTGTTACCGGTGTGGTGACCCCTCACATCTTAGCAATGTGTGTGATAAGATGAAATGTAATATCTGTGGTGAATTGGGTCATGTGGGGGCTCACTATCTGAATGAGTGTAAATGTAATCTTTGTGACGAGATGGGGCATACGTTTCAGAATTGTCAGTGGGCTGCCCATAACCAGGATTTTCATGATGGTGGAGTAGATCAGTGATTTATTATTACATAAGCACAGAAGGCTCATATCCGGGCCACCTCGGTTGCACCACCTCCTGTAGTCACACAGCCCCTATCGCAGGTCTCTGTGCCAGTTGTAATCCCAGGTGTACAGCCTCCGGTGGTTTCTTTTTCTGAAAGACCCTTAGTTGCGACTTCTCCTACCGCTGAACCTGCCCAGTCTATTCTGCCTGTCCCTGACCCTGTTCCAGGTCCAAGTACTATGCCACCCCCCGGAATGCCCGCTAGTATTGTTCATCGGAGGTCGATGAGGAATAGCCCTCAGATATTACCATCCCCTCCATTAGTTCTGGAGCCCCCTCCTGTGCCCCTGTCTAATTCCTTTGAGCTTCTCCAATCTGTCTCAGATGATGCTGGAGGCGAGTCTGACTCTTCCTCCATTGCTTCTTCCCTCCCTGATGGCACCATTAACTCTGAATTTCAACTTGGTACTGGTCTTTCTCAGAAGCGGAAGGCCAGAGTGAAGCTTAAGGGGAAAAAGGTGGTTGGGAAACAGAAATCATAATGTGTTTCTCTGCTCTGTTTCAGTGCTATGTCTCACTTTGCTTGCCATACTATTAATGTAAATAGTGTGAAGCGTACGGCAAAAAGGAGATTGGTTTGTTCCTTTTTGCGGCTTTTGCCTTTGGGAATTTTTTTGTTGCAGGATACCAGAATACATACCACACATGAGATCCGACAAGCACAGCAGGACTGGTTATTGGGCCCTTCTTTTTGGTCTATAGGTCAGGACTCCTGTTCGGGACTGGGGATTTTAATTAATATCCCAGAGTTCCACTTGCTTAAACTATTCTATGTGGCCCCTAGTAGAATGCTCATTTTAGATTTTGTACTTGGGTCCTGTCCTTATCGGGTGATTAACATTTATGCCCCTCAAACTAAGACTGCACGTATAGCATTATTTTCTTTACTTTGCCCTTACTTGCACACCTCTTTTCAAGTACTATTTTCTGGTGACTTTAATTGTGGTTTAAGTCTTCATGATAAGAGCTCTTTTGCTGCTACTAAAAAGTTGTTTTGTGATCCTCATGAACTGGGGAAATTGGTCCGCACTGCTCATTTAACTGATGCCTATTACTCTTTTACTAAACAACATACCCCTACATTTCAAAAGGGTAAACTGGCTAGTCAAATTGATTTTGTTTTTTTGTCTTGTACATTATCTGTTACTTCTGCCATAGTACAAGCTGTTGTGTTTTCTGACCATAAACTGCTTTCTGTTGGTCTTGGCTTTGCTGTCCCTTTCCATAAAGTCCAGGACTTTGGAAATTCAACACATCTTTGTTACAAGTCCCGACATTCATGCAGTCTCTCTTGTCCTTTATTCAGGCCTGTAAATCTGTCTTTATACGTTATGAGGACCCTATTCAGTGGTGGACTGATACAAAGCATGATTTGGTCCTTTTTTTAAAAAATTATAGTCACCAGAAATGTAGGAGGGAATATTTGGAATATTTTCAGAAGAGGGTACATTTTCAGTCACTGTTAACAATAGCATATACGACGGGGCAAGACCTTTCTCAACAATTACAATTAATACAGGGTGATATGTTGAATTTCCAATCCTGGCAATCACAACAACTTTATCATCAACACAAATTTAGTACTGCGGGAACATGTGATGTTATTTTCCCTTTTGAATCAAATTCCCGTCAAATTGCCCAGAAAACTATGACGTGCCTTACTAACTCTGTAGGTACCTTATGTACCTCTCAGTCTGATATTTGTCAAATTACGACAGATTAAATGACAGCCCTATTTTCTTCTCTCCCAGCAGTAGCTGGTGACCCTGTGACCTTGTATAGTCACCTTGATATCCCAGCCCCTTCACAGCTGAGTTTGGACCAGGCATGTTTACCCATAACAGAGCAGGACCTGAAATTGGCTATTTCCTCCTTACCCTCACAGAGGACTCCTGGTCCAGATGGTCTCTCTGCTGCTTTATATAAGGTGCTGGGTGACCACTTGGTTCCAGAACTTACATCTGTGTTTAATTCCCTGTTAACATGCGAATTTATCCCCTTGGAATTTGTGAAGGGTACTTTGATTCATATATACAAGCAGAAAGGAGATATTCACTCTCTTGAGAATTGGCGCCCTTTATGTATGTTGAACACTGATTTTAAGTTATTCATAAAAATTATTGTGAAGCATTTGGTGGGGATTGCAGAGGTGGTTTTGCATCCTGCACAATCATGTTCTGTGCCAAATAGGAGAATCTCTGACCATTTGATTCTCCTTCGAGAATTATTTTCTCATGGCTATACGGACACGGTTTCGGGACTTGTTGTATCAGTGGACCAGAAGGCAGCTTTCGACTCTGTTAGTCACTATTTTTTATGGGAAGCACTTCATTTTTTGCATGTACTGGATGTAATAATACAATGGATTCGTGCTTTCTATAGAACGGCTACTGTTGTGCCTGTAGTGAATGGTTGGGTGGGACCAATGATCCCCATTAAGAGAGGGGTTCATCAAGGATATCCTTTGAGCCCTTTGTTATATGTATTTTTTCTAGATGTTTTGCTTCGCCGTTTGAATGCCCATCCTCAGATTCATGCTATTTCTAGTTCTGCCTTGCTCTCGCCTTATAAGGCTATTGCGTATGCAGATGATGTTTGTTTCATTGTAGCCGATGAGGCCTCTGTGGTTATTTCTCTTCAGGTGTGTTCCATATTTGGTGATTTTTCTGGTGCGGCTTTAAATTTTAATAAAAGCTTGGGTATTCGGTTAGGTTCTATATTAGCCCCATGGATCATATTGGCCCTTTACGTCTAGTTGAGGGCCCTATTCGTATTTTGGGGGTTTTTTTTGGGACCCTGGATTCAGATTTTTTTTAATTGAAATTCTAAACTACAACAAGGTAAACTTAAGGTGGCCTCTTGGAATAGGGGGATGCTTGGGAAAAAGAAACGTGTTTTTCTGATTAAAACCTATCTAATACCTGCCAGCCTGGTGGCGCTGAGGGTTGAGGTGCTGGACGCCACATCTTGCGCTACACTGGAGACCCGGGTTCGGGAATGAGCCTGGGCCGCCGGGGGTCGGCGGGGGTGGAGAAGGATCGAGCGTCCGTTAGACTGCTCTCCTTCTCCGGGGGTGGGAGTGGGAATGTCTCGCTGTCTTGCCGGCTCCTAGCAGTGGCTGGGGGCTATGGCAGGTCAGGGGCAGAACTTGAGGGACGTGCTGTGGCAGACGCTGGGAGGGGGCGCGTGTGGTAGCGCGTGTGCTCCAGTCTCTTGGCGTCATTGCACGCCACAGACGTATGGGAGGGAAAACAGAGAAAATCCTTGCGGGCTACATGATGGCTGGACAAGCAGCCCCCCCGCCGGTTTCTGCCTGGATGCTCCCCCTGCACTGGGAAAACCCCCTCAGATCCCATGGCGGTGGTCGCGTGCCCACCACGGTAAACAGATCGCTGTGTTGGTTGGAAGGTAAGGGGGTTGAGCTTGGGATGGGGGGTGGACTGGGGGATGTTGGTCAGGCCGGACTGGGGGGGAACCATCGGTAACACCCCCCCAGCCGCAGAGGAGATAAGAAAATATACAAAAAAAAAAAACTATCTAATACCGACCTTTCTCTATTTGAGCTATATATTCCCTATCCCTAAACAATTGGAAACTGCAGTTTTTATCCTGTTTTTTCAGGCTCTCTGGGGAGCAGGTTAAATCCGGTAAAGCGGAATGTCACTTACTTACCAGTTACTGCGGGTGGTGTTCACATGATTAATCCTCTGTTATTTTTTACATGTACTTTTCTTACTGCAAATCTCAGGCCTTTGCTGATCAATACTCAGAGGGGGTGGGAACCCTGGTTCTATGACTCTTGCAGGTTATGGTTCCATCAGTGGGAATGTAATTCACTAAATGTGCTACGACAAACTGCTGGTATACCGATTTACGTTAAACATATGTTTTTACGTTTGAAACAATGGAAAATATCTGCCCAGATGTTATTGAATCATTCACATAAAGTTTTATATACTAATTTACTCTTGACTGTCTGTGCTATACAGTTGTCCTTCGAAAAGTGCCCTAGCCAACACCTTTCTTCCCTCCTGTCTCTGTTAAGATGTAAGAGGGTGCCTGCCCATATGTGGGATTTCCACTGGCTGTCTTGCCATGAACGGATTAATGTAAAGGCAAATCACAAACATAAGCAGTCTCAAGACTGAATGTGTTCTAGACTATTGTGTATTACTGAACCTGAAACCATTTCTCATTTATTTTTTGACTGTTCTTTTGTTCAGAATTGGTGGGCTTTTTTGGCACAGGTTTGGGCTACTCCCTTGTTTCAGACGGTTTCTTACCTGAATATTGCATATGGATTTTTTCCCCCCAGTGGTCGCTTTGGAATACGGATACCCTAAACCTTGTTTTTTTGATAATTAAATGGAATATCTGGATGGTACACTGTCTGTTTACTTTACAGCAAAAAGACTGCTCTTACTTGGAGCTTGAGAAAAAAATTGTACAGGACCTGAAGAACATTTATGTGCATGAAAGTACCTTATTATCTGAGGCGATACTTCTGGAACTTTGGAAGGCTCTTCCTTGGATAACAGACTCTGATTTTGCAGTTACTTGATTGGCTAAATATTAATTTCCTTTACCTATGTTTTCTTTGTTTTAATTTTCATTTTCAGAGTTTTTCTTGTTTTTGTATCATGTTTTGTTTATTGTTGTACGATTTATGTTTCAATAAAACTTTCCCCTACTCTCCTGTAGGGGATCCCTTACATCCTGGTATTCTGCCAAGATGGCTGACCCTGGAGGTGCAGTGGAGAACAAAGAGGTGTTGGAAGCAGGGGAGTCGGTCTCTTCCCCATCCCAGAACAGCGAGAGACCGAGCTGACTGAAAACCTGAAGATTAATGATATTAACAAGGCTGTAACGAATATTACCATGAAGATGTCTCCAGCTACTTGTACAGAGCATGTTATGCCAGGTATGTCTAAGATTTCAGTACTACCTGAGAAGCATGCTGCACACCAGTCTGGTGTTGTTCCTGACCTTCATACAGTCACTTCTGAACCTAAAACTGAAACAGTTGCATTGTTGCTGGCTTTAGAAGAACAGCGCTATTTAGCTAAGAGATGACAGATTTTGGCTTTGCAACAGACTGACAATGTGTCAAACAGTGTTCCTACTGATGACTCACTGCTGACTGGGAACACTTTAATCTCTGACAAGGCTACTCTTCCGGTGACACATCCGCATTCTTTCTTGCCTCAATTGCCCAGCCGAGATGTAGTTGCGAGCGAGGCATCTGTGAAACTTTCTGATGGAGTTCTGTCTGGAATGGCAGTTATGGCTGATACACAGGCCGGCCTAAGATGCACCCCTTTATCACAGTCTGGAAAACCGAGTGTGGACTGGTCCGTAGATGCTGCTTTGCGAGCGGTGGGCTGGGAAAAAGACCCTGAGGCTGGGGTTTGGCGCTCAGGGCCGTCACCAATTCAGATCAGTAGTCAGGATGATGCTGGTAATGTACCTGACATTTCTGTAGAACCTGATCGTTCTTTACCTTTGGATCTTTCTTTGCCTCCAGAATTACAACTAACACAAAATCCAATTCTGCCTCTTCCTGGTATTGCTCCTGCTGAGACGAATGCTTCTGATACAATAACAACTGCACCTTTCTTGAAATCCCAAGGCCCTGGGTCTCGTCCACAACATATAAGACATTCTTTTCCATCTACCTCTAAGACTTATGCCTCTTGCTTTTCTGTTTCTACACAACAAGCAAAAAGACATAATGCGGTTAGATTACAATATGTGGGTGACATGGAAGAAATGCCTGACCATGTGTTTGTAGGGAGAACCTTACTTAAAAAGTCCACGAAGTTTTTTGCCTATGAAGGTCAGGCTTTAATTCATGTATCTCAGGAACCTAACTTTGATGTAAGTTTTAAAACTTTGAATGGGTTGGAAAGATTCTGGACGAAATTTCATCAATTAAAAAATACTCCATTATGGGCCCCCTTTACTGCTATCTCCCTTACTAAGCCTGCACAAAAGAATATTACTGTTTTGTTTAGGAATGAGGGAGTCAGTTTGAATGATATTACAGTTTGGTTAAAACAGAGATGTACGGTTTTAACTGATCCGGAGGCTATTTTTGATACTGAGAATCTATGGACAGGGGGTTGGAAAGTGAGGGTGTTACTCAAAACCACAGATGCTGGGATACAACATTTACCTAACAGCTTTCTGTTAGGTAGGGATAGAGGGGTGCTTTTCTACTCAGGCTAACCAAAGGCATGTTACAAATGTGGCTCCATTAGTCAACTGAGCAGCATTTGTGATAAAATCAAATGCGTGGTTTGTGAAGAATTGGGCCATGAGGGTAATCAACTTGTGGAAGAACCTAAATATGTTCTTTGTGAGGAATCTGGCCATACTTTTCAGCAGTGTACATGGGCTGCTTATAAATCCCCAAACTTGGCTGATGGGGAAGAACAGAGATTACTTATTACTGTGGCACAACGTACTAAACTTACTGAGCAAAACTCGGTTTCATTGAAGCAGAGATCTTCGTTTTCACCCTTGGAATCACAACCCCAGATTTCAACTTTGGCCTTTGTCACCCCTGGGGTTGAGCTGGACACCCCTGTAGATGTAATCCCAATCCCAGGTGTTTCTGATCTTGCTCCTCCTCCCTCTCCACATACTTCTAAAGAGCTTTCTAGTGGGACACCTGTAGTACCTGCTTCTCCCCCAGTTTTGTCTACAGGCAGGATGGACCCCCAACCCCACCCCCAGAACCTATTACCCCTAGAACCAGGACTACTAGAGATAGTAGGAAACAAGGGTCACCCCTATCTAAAGTACAAAAAACGGAGACCATCCCCTTGGAAAATAAATTTGAATTGTTGCGAGATCCTTCTGAAAACATGGACTCTGATTCCTCATCTGTGGTTTCCTCTCATCCGGAACAAACTACAGATACTGAGATTCCTATTGATAATATACGGTCCTAAAAACGGAAAGCCAAAGCTAAGGCAAAGCATAAAGAAAGCGTTTCTAAATGGGGGAAATCCAGATGATGGGAAATGTGTCAGTTGGGGTACTATATGTCTATTTATTACTATGGCTCCATCCTTTTCTATTCATACTGTGAATGTTAATAGTATCAAAAGACGTGCAAAGAGGGATACAGTCTTCTCCTTTTTTATCTTGCTTAACAACTGTGGTAATATTGTTACAAGATGTGAGATTTCACTCCCTTATAGAAATCAAACAAGCACAGAGAGCCTGGTTTCTTGGCCCATCCTTTTAGTCCTTTGGACAGGAGACTTGTTCTGATGTGGGTGTTTTATTTAGCATGTCTGAAGTTGAAGTTTTTAAAGTCTTGGACTTATGTCCAGGTAGATTGTTGCTTTTAGATGTTAAAATTTCTAAAGTGGTATATAGAATTTTGAACATCTATGCACCTCAAAAGAAGTCCCTTCGGATTGAATTGCTAAAAATTGCACAACCATAACTGTATACTTCCAATTACGTTATCTTTGGGGGGGGGATTTTAATTGTGGCTTATCCACTAAAGATAGATCTCGTACTTCTAAAATGTCCAAATATTTTGTGACTCTAATTTTTCAATTTCAGTCTTGAATTCTGCTAAACTTAAATATGCTTATCTCACCGTCACTGCTACACACACACCTACATTTCATAAAGGGCCTTTGGCCACTCGTATAGATTTTTTTTTTATATCCCGACATTTGCTCCTTTCTACAGCCAAAATAGGAGTAGCTGAATTTTCTGATTACAATCTTTTAACTATCATCTTAGGTTGCGACCAAAACAGAATTCATGGTCCGAGTACATGGAAATTGAATACATCTTTATTAGACAGTGTCCTTTTATTAGCTCAGATAAAACTTTTTTTGCAGGCTAGGAAATCTGTTTCTCTTTTATATGATGATTTACTGTTATGGTGGTCTGATACAAAATCTGACTTGCAACCCTTATTGAAACAGTTTAGTAGACTGCATCATACTTCACAATATACAGACTATCAGAAAAAATGACACCATTTACAGAAACTTTTAACTTTATCCTATACCACAGGTCATGATTTTGCTAAACAAATTTGTGACTTGAAGGCTGATCTGACTGCCTATCATTTACAAAAATATAAATTGTTACAGCAACAACAACAGTTTGGTACTACAGGATCCTTTTCTGTTGAGTGTCCTTATGAAAGCTGTAAAAAAAGAATAGATAATAAGGTTTTTGAGGTTCTTCTGGATGACTGACATCATGAATGTACGGATAATTTGGAAATTCAAGCTTGTATTGCTGCATATACAGAAAAATTATTCGGTCCTTTGCAATCAAATATAGAAGGGGCCTCTGCTTATCTTTCTAAAATTGAAGTCCCAGACATCTCTCCCTCTTTGATAGATTCCACTATACAGGATATTCAGCAGACGGAAGTAACTGAAATGATTAATACCTTATGATCTGGAGTTAAACCAGGTTTGGATGGCCTTCCTAATGAGATTTATATACTTCTAGGTGTGGAATTAGGTCATGAGTTGGCTGCAGTGTTTAATTATATTCTTCAAGTAGATTCTTTTCCATTGGACATGAATATGGGAGGTTTGATTTATATATATATATATATATATATATATATATATATTATGGTAACAGGTAGTGCTACCATAGTTAAGGTGAGGAGCCATTTCTATGTTAAACCCCAAAACTTTGCACCTTAATAACTTTGCAACCGTTTGACAGATTTGCCTGAAATTTGGAACACACAATCAAGAACCATAGGTCTTGGGATCTACCAAGTTTCATATCAGTCAGATATACAGCTGCAGAGTTATTAAGCATGATCTGTACGCATATTTACGCTTTTTCTGGAATTCTACGGTCGCGCCTACAGGTCGCACGGTTTGTGTGACCAGGCCAAAATCTTCAGGGAACGTGCAGCTGTGGCCCCTGATGTGCCTTTTGAAGATTTCATGAAAAAATATTAAACTGTTCAAAAGTTATGGCAGTCCGAACTTCTGTTTTTTTCCCCATAGGATAACATTACAGCGTTCGCCGCGCCTTTGATGGCCTGTGTCTCGAAAATGGTGCGACATACGGAGTTTTTGTCAAAAAATTTTAGCCCCCATACATATATAGCTAGCCAGGAAAGTGATAATACATATGACTTTTAAATTTTTTTTCTATGTCGTACAGTTACTGAGATATAAGCAATTTACTATTACAACTACTGATTTTTGTGTTCCGAGAGTCATTATTTTGCATACATTCTTTCTACTCACAGTCTTTCTTTATACAGCTTTTGGGGAAAACCAGCCTGTGTGCTTACAGTACTCTTACCATTACCGTTTCTGCTTGTGGTTCCGTACACGTTTCACTTACCGTTCACGTTTCTGCCACCATGTGCGTTACCCTTTGCGTTTTCATTTGTGGTTGCGTTTCCATTGTTTTTAACATTTCTGTCTACAGTACTGTTACTCTTTCTGTTTTGCTTTGCATCATCATGCGCATTACGATTCACGTTTGCGGGCACAATATTACAATGCGACAAGACATCACCCCCGTGCTCCGGCCGCTGCATTACATTCACTATTTCTCATTATCATTCTCAAAAAGAAGACAAAGTAGAGGCAAAAAACTCTGTTTAATGCATCAGTTAGGGTTGTTCCACAGCGACAAAAGCGAGGAAATTCAATGTGAGGGTTGAAACCCCCTTTGCACCCCTCCAGCCCACCCCCCAACTGGAATCAGGGTGTGCATTGGGGTCATCAGTCCTAACTATAGCCATGTCTTTATTTTGGGGTAAAACACCCCAGAAATATGTTTTCAGATTTATGGAAAAAGTATTGCATAAGTAGTGTCGCACTCACGAAAGTGTCGTAATTTTCATGTAAAGCTTCTCAAATTAAGTACACTACTTTGCTATGCTCATGCCTGTAAATAACAGTGCACTTTACGCCGCTGCAAAAAGAACGGTTGGGAGTTTTGGGCTGAAATTTGAGGAACGCAGATGACATCTCACAGATGTGCCCTTCAGTGTTGTATTGAAAAAATATTACACGGCGGCAAAGTTACGGCACTCCAAAGTTGACAGTTTTTCCCATAGGATAACATTACGGCGCCCGACGCATTACAGGAATCCTTTGGCACCCTGCTGCAAAATAACGGTTTAGTCTTTTTCCTGAAATTTGGAGGAAGACAGCCAACAGCCCACAGATGTGCCTTTCAGTGGTTTGGTGAAAAATATTACAGGAGGCAAAGTTATGGCATCCGAACTTCTTTTTTCCCATAGGATAACATTATGGCGTCGCTGTGGCCTTTCAGGGCTGGTGATTCTGAAACGGTAAGATATGACTTTTCATCGGACAAAATTAGCCAGGACAGTTGTAAATCTTATGACTTTTAAATTTTTTTTTTCTACGTTGTACGGTTCCTGAGATATAACCTATTTAGTATTCCAAGTTCTCATTTTCTGCTCATATACTCATTATTATGCATACATTATTTGTACTCACTGTCTTTCTCTATGCAGGTTTTGGGGAAAACCAGCCTGTGCACTTACATTACTGTTACTGTTGCCCTTTCCACTTGCGGTTCCGTACCTGTTTCACTTACCGTTGACGTCTGCTTCACCATGCGTTATCCTTTGCGTTTTCATTTGCGCTTGCATTTCTGTTATTTTTGCCATTTGTGTCTACAGTACTATTTCTCTTTCTGTTTCACTTTGCGTCACCATGCCCATTGACATTTCCATTTGCAGGCACCATGTTACTATGTGACAACACATCATGTAATAAACCGTTCCGTCGCCACTGTGTGCGTTACACTACTGTTCTCATTCGCCTTGTGTTACCATGTGTGCCACTGTTAGCGCTTCTGTTTGTGTTGCTGCTCCTGTTACTATGCCACAAGACATCATGTGGTGGGAGCATGGGGCCCAAAGGGCCCTGCGCTCCCGACGCCACATTATGTGGCGGGCCCGCGCTCCCGCCGCTGCATTACATTCACTATTTCTCGTTATCATTCTCAAAAAGAAGGGAAATTAGAGGCAAAAAACTCCGTTTAATGCATCAGTTAGGGTTGTTCCACAGCGACCAAAGTGAGGAAATTCGCTGTTAGGGTTGAAAACCCTAACTCTGAATTCACCCCCCCCAGCACCACACACACACACAGACACACACACACACATGCAAGTATGGGGAGGACCAAGTCAACACAAACTATGACAGATCCAGCAGCAGGTGACAGAAATAACAAACAATTGTCTAAATGTACTACTGAGACATCCCCACCCACCTGACCAGGTACTGCATGCTCAGTGGAGATCAACAGCAAAACTGAGGCTATGTACACCAAACGCATATATCCTGATTGCAGCTGCACAACGCACCACACTTAGTAGTTGTGCATGGCCTTACCTACCGATGCCCCACACCAGACGACACCACATGTGATGGGCCACCTGAGCAACAGAGTTGAGCAAAACCAAGGAATTGTACATGTATAATATCTCTGATTATAACAAGGGTTTGAGAAATGCAGCTTTCTAATTGACTGTAAACATTGTAACAGCCTTATGTTTATAGGGAGCACATCAAGGGTCAAGGACCCCCTAGGTGGAAGTGATCATAACACAGTGTGATTCTGCTTGATATGGGCAGGGAGAGTGTTCCCACTAAGACCAAAGCCCTGGAGTTTAGGAAGGTGCATTTTAGGACAATGAGTAAATTGTTAAGGATGCATCTGATGGACATCAGGGCAGATATGAGGGTGGACAAAAAGTGGTCCATAATTAAGGAGGGAATAATAGATGTGAGAAGAGTGTGTGTGAGACTCAGGTGAAGAACTCAAGGGCCAGATCACACAGCTGGTTTAATACTGAGGTTTCCCAGGCAGTAAGGGAAAGCAGTTAGCCTGTAGGAAATTCAAGAAAACCAAGAGAGATGAGGACAGGGGAAATTACCTAAAATGGTTAGTGAGGCAAGTAAAGTAGTCAGGAGAGCTAAAGCTCAGAAAGAACTGCAATTAGCAGAGGGAATTAAGAAGGGAGAGATACATAAGTGAGAAAAAGGACAAGAACAGATGGAATTGTTAGGCCTCGAAAAAGGAACAGGTGGATGAGAACAGAGGAAAAAGTAGAGGTACTGAATGAATACTTCTGTTTTGTCTTCACCAGGGTGAAAGATGGACTGGTGCTGACAGGAGGGAGAAGAGGAGTGGGGAAGGGGAGCACAGATGTGGTGATAAGGTGGATAAAGTGCTGAAGGGATTGCTAGCATTGAAGGTAGACAGATCTCCAGGCCCAGATGGCATACACCCAAGGATGCATAGGGAACTGGCAGAGGAGCTTGTGGAGCCTCTGGTGGACCTGTTCAATAGTTCACTAGAATCTGTGCTCCCTATTCATGATGATTCCGGATGGGTATTCGGTGATACAACGCCCGAGATTGGACCGCAGGGAAGGGGGGGTTGCGGTCTGTTTCAAGACCGAATTGGGCCTCACCAGTGTACCAGCTGAGGATGCTGGGTCTTTTGAGTGTACCATAGTCAGGGCCCCGATTTTTCTGCGGCACATCAGAGCAAAGTTCTGCGGCAGGGTTCTCATTTGCCGCAGAACTTCTGCGGCACTCAACACCAATTTCTGCGGCAATTCTGCGGCACGCTTTTACCCTTAATTTTTTCCTTTCTTTGTTTTTTTTTGCCAACTGACATAATGCACGCCAGAACACAGTCATTTTATGGGCGCTTATCACCAAATTTTCAACATAGCCAGTTTAAGACCTCTGCTCATGAACAGTATCACTATGATTTTATTAATCTGTCCGAGTGAAAATATTAAAATGCTCGAAGTTACGGCGTGCGTAGAACTGCGTAACGCACGCTTGTAAAACAAGTCGTTTTGGGAATATTTTCACGAAATTTTCAACATAGGGTTTTTGGAGCCTACCTCATGAACTGTGACACTGTCATTTCATTAATCATTCCAGAAAGGTGGTTCCGCGCGGTGACTGCGAAAACACCTTCGGAACGATTAACGAAATAACAGTGTCACAGTTCATGAGGTGAGGTCCCAAAACCCATGTTGAAAATTTGGTAAAAATCAGAAATGACTGAGATATGCACTAAAGTTGAAAAAATCCATTTATGCCATTATACAGCTTACGGCATTTCTTCAGTTCGAGGTCGGCTTTGAAGAGTGCAGACGTGTTCCCGGTCCACAGAAGATCATCGCGTGGGCTCTGAGTAAGTATGGGTTGAGGTAGGGGTGAGGTGGGGGTGTGGGGAGGTGGGTACGCAGAGGGTAGGTGCGGGTTGGGGAGGGGCAAAAGAATCAATGATGGACGGTTTTGTTTCGGGTTTCAGGTTCAGGTTGGAGGACTTTGCCATGCTGGGGTGGGCTCCCAGCGTGGCACCAAGCAACAGGGGGGTCAGTGAAGCCTGGCGGAGTTGGGCACCCGTCGGCAAAGAAGTTTTGCCACGCTCGGTGGGCTCCCAGCGTGGCATAAAGACATTCGGGGCAGTGAACCCATGGGGATTGGCACCTCGGCCGGGAAATTGCTTTTGCCACGCTGGGGGTGGGCTCCCAGCATGGCACCAGGCAGCTGGGGGAGGGGACAGTGAAGCTGACAGGGGATTGGGCACCCTGTTGGCAATGAACTTTGCCACGCTGGGGTGGGCTCCCAGCGTGGCATACTAACATTGCGAGGGGCATGTTTGTTCGCGGGCAGCACACGAATTCCTGAGCACTGCAAATTCCATGGATATTTCCGCGGTTTGCCGCACCCGCAGAATCGCGGAAAACTCGGGGCCCTGACCATAGTAGCAGGTGTAGGTTGTAGGATAGTACTCATCTACCGTCCACACGGGGATGAGAATCTATTCCTTCAGGAAGTAGCGGACTTCGTGTTCTATCTGGCATTTGAGTCACCTAGGCTGATGGTCCTGGATCGATGACGTACTCTCGCAATTTGGACAGTGCTTCCTCCAGTTGATGATATTACTAGGCCTTACACAGATTGTTACCTCTGCTACTCATAAACACGGCCACTCTCTTGACTTGGTTTTCCTCCTGGGGTTCGAAGCCTCTGATGTGAGGGTGGAACCCGTCGGATGGTTGGATCACTACACTGTGAGATTCAATTTTTGCACCCCCCTTCGTAGGCCTACCCCTGTGGTGATAGTCGGGTACCGCCCTTTCTGGGATTTAAACCCTGATGGCTTAGCGGCGGTGCTTGATCTATCGGAATTTTCTATGGCAAGCAAGGACCCAGAGGCTTTGGTTCTGGTCTATAACAAGGCCATTACCACAGCACTGGACTCTGTTGCTCCCATCCATGTTCATCCTCTCTCTCTCCGCCCTTAGTCTCTGTGGTTTGACGGGACCTTGAGGGAGCTGCAGCAACTAGGACAAAGGTTAGAGCGTTGCTGGCAGAAATCCACCCTGGAGATTAACCATCTTAGACTGCTAGAGCGTTATCGACTCTACCAGTCAGCAATCTCCTGTAAGAAGGCAGAGTTCCCGTCCAGGGCGATTGCTGCTGCTCATAACCGACCAGCTCAGCTCTTTCGAACTGTAGACAGGCTGTGCAACCCAGTTTGCCTGCAGGTTCGAAGAGTCTTTTCACAACTGGAGTGTGAGGAGCTTGCTCAGTTTTTTGCTGATAAGGTGGCCGACATCAGGGCGGAGATCTGATCGACACACTCTGTGAGAGTTGCTGATGATCGGTGCTTGGCCACAGTCTCTCACTTTTCCTGGAGTACCTTCGACCAGCTGGAGACCGTGGATGTTATGGGGATTGTCCAGGGTATGCGCCCTATATGCTGTAGCTTAGATCCGGGCCCAACTTCCCTGATTATGTGTTGTTGTGATATTATCGGGCTGGTCTTGGCACAGATAGACTGGTGCACCCTTGAGTCGGATGAGTTTCCTAGCTTCCTGAAGGAGGCGGTGGTGACACCCCTCTTGAAGAAAGCTTCTCTGGACCCAGACTGCCTGGCAAACTATAGACCTATCTCTAACCTCCCCTTTGTGGGGAAGGTAATTGAGAAAATAGTGGCTGTACAGCTGGAGAACCATTTGACCATCCATAGCATCTATGAATCTCTCCAATCCGGTTTTCAAAAGAGGCACAGTACCGAGACTGCACTGGTTTGGGTGCTTAATGATGTCCTGATGGCAAGTGATCAGAAAAACCGGTCCATCTTGGTGTTTCTTGATCTCCCATCAGCTTTTGACACCGTGGACCATGGGGTACTGCTCAAGCACCTGAGGTTCATCTGTGGCCTGACTAGTTCAGTCCTCAGATGGTATAGGTCTTTCCTCACTGGCAGAACTCAGAGGGTGATGTCTGGGATTTATTCCTCCGACCCTGTCTCCCTGTCATGTGGGGTCCCTCAGGGCTCTGTGCTGTCCCCCATGTTGTTTGCGGTGTATATGCTGCCCCTCGGAGACATTGTAAGATGGTATGGGCTGGGGTTTCACTGCTATGCTGATGATACCCAGCTCTACCTGTTTTTTGCACCTGACCAGGATGGAGCACTCTCGGTATTTAATAACTGCCTCACTGAAATCCAGGATTGGATGAGTTCCAGCTGGCTGAAGTTGAACCCAGGGAAGACTGAGGTGATGGTTATGGATCCAGGTCACCGGATGGGGGGGCAGGGGCTGGTCAACCCACAGGGCTTTTCCTGACGGGGAGGTTCCCAGATCCTAGCCTCTGAACAGGTGTGGGACCTAGGGGTGATACTCGATGACACTACGATCTCAGGTGTCAGCTGTCGTGAAGTTATCCTTTTACCATCTGAGGAACATTGCTAGGATCAAGCACCTTATTCCGTCCTGTGATCTTCCTATACTAATCCACGCTTTTGTGACCTCGTGCCTTGATTGTTGCAACTCCCTTTACTTTGGGCTTCCGAGGGTCGATATCCACCACTTGCAACTGGTGCAGAACGCTGCGGCCCGGTTGTTGATGGGGACTCCTCAGACTTCTCCTATTACACCGGTGCAGCGCGGACTGCACTGGCTACCAGTTCAGTGACGGATCACCTTCAAAGTCAGATTACTGACTTATAAAGCCCTACATGGACTTGGTCTGAACTATCTGAAAGAGCTCCTGTCTCCTTACTGCCCTGAGCGATTGCTCCGTTCGGCAGATAAGGGGTTGCTAGAGATTCCAAGGGTAGTTTTAAAATCTTCAGGAGCCTGTGCATTTATGTACATGGCCCCAGCCCTTTGGAATTCTCTACCCCATCAGCTTCGGGAGTGCACGACTGTGGGGGAGGGTTTAAACAGGCACTGAAGACCTATTTATGGAGCAGGGTATACTGTGACTAATAAGGTTAATTCCTGGATTTTATTGAGTATTTATTATTGCTGTTTTAGCCATTGTTTTAAGTTTTGTAATGTGCCTTGACATTTGAAAGGCGCATAATAAATAAAGATTATTATTATTATTATGAGCACTATATCGAAGATAGACCCCTCCAAGGTGGGTTCTGTACTCCCTGAGTCAGGAACCCATTCTGTAACCCTTCCAGGATCACCTGACTCCTGGAGTATGTCATTGTTGGTATGCTCCAGTCTACCTTGAGCAAGTTGAAGTCTCCCACAATTAACACCTCACCCTTCCCTGCGGCATTCATTATGCAAGTTTAATTCCCTGTCTTTTTTTTTCTTCTTGGGTGGGTGGTCTATAAATCACTCCCAACCTCACTTTCTTTCTTCTGTTGGACAGTAACTGAATCCACATTACTTCCACCCTGCCTTCATCTGCTTCTTTTCTCATACGTGTTATACCGTCTCAGATGTAAACTGCCCCCCCCTTTTCCTACCACTATCCCTCCTGTATACCTAATATCCAAGGGTCTAGAGGTCCCATTCATGGTTAGGTGAGGCTCAACTCTTAGTAACTGCCACGTTGTCCATCCCACCTTATGTTAATAGTGCCTGCAGGTCATCTATTTTGTAACCAAGACTTCTTGCGTTCGAGGATGCCACCCTCCATCTAGAATCTGAGACTCTTTCCTTCTCTCTACTACTTCCATTCCCTTTTCTCCTCTCTGTGTGATCCCCTCCTCCTTCCATTTCTAAAAACTTTGCTCTCACTCTACCCTCCAGATCCCTACTACTGATCTGGGTGGGAGGTCTGTTGTCGTCCTCCTCCTCCTTCTCCTCCCTGAGTCTTTGGACTAGGCCCACCTACCCCCCCTCAGTAGTTTAAATTCAGATTATGTGTTATGTACCCCCAACCCCCGATTTTCCTTGATTACCCTCAAGCTCTCCCTGTTAAGGTGTAGTCTGTCTGGTGCATAAAGTTTTTTATTTGACCAGGTGTCTGCCCCCCCATCCCCAATACAGATGAACCCTTCCTCCTTGCACCATCCTCTTAGCCAGACATTGAATTCCTCTATTCTTTTCTTCTGGTCCATGCTGGCCCTTGGCACTGGTAACACTTCTGAGAATGCTAGTGATCTTGCTACCTCTCTGCAGGTGCTCCCCAATTCCCTGACTCTACCTTGTATTACTGCCACCTCCTCCCCAGCTAGATCATTGATACTGAGGTGTATAACTACATTTGGTTCCCCCCAACTCCCTTTACCATTTACCCTATTTATGGGCACACCTTTTCACTTGCATTTTGGTACCCCTTCTATCCCCAGCGAATTCCCTTAATCATAGAGTTCCCCAGGATTACCACCCTTCTGTCACCTCCATTCATGTATCCCTTCCTTCCCTTCTTGGCTGCCCTATTAGCTGTTCCCCTACTTAACTGCTTCTCCTCCACTGTGGATAACATCCCATCATAGCCTATACTTATCCCTCCAGTTGTGTCCCCATTCTCATCTGTGTCATTCCCTTTCTGGCTGTCTATTCCTGCCTCCACTTTCCCTTCTCTTACTACAATCCTATCCTCTCCCTCCCTCCCTCTCACTTCCTTCTCCACTTTGTCTGTTTCTTCTTCCTTGACCACCTTGGCTATCCTGCTGAGTCCTCCCCTCCTTCTCCTGTCTTTCAACCCTCGACCTCATTGTTTTAACTTGACCTCCTACCCTATGTCCTGTTGCCCACTCCCCTTTTCCAGATAGTGGGACAAACCTATTCATCAAAGGCACTCCTTCAAAAGTTCTCATACCTGTTGCTACCCTTGCAGTCCTACTCTTTTTCCCACTACTTGCCATTTGCCCTCCCTGGACTCCCTGGCCCTCTGTGGAAGAGGTACCCCCTGATACTGAATAGCTTTCCCCTGTGCACCTCTCCTGTGCCTTTCTTTGCACTGCTCTGCTTCTTTGTCTCTCCACTCCATCCTCCCCAGCTCCCATCTGAGCTGTCTTACTTCTTCCCTTAGCTGATCCAGGCTTCTACACACTGGACAGCACCATGTACTCATCATCACCCCAGAAAGACTGCTGCTCCACAGTTATTACAATCTACCACTCTGCTCCTACTATCTTGATACTTGTACCCATTCCTATTCCCCAACATCCTTCCAGCCCCAGCTTCACCTAATCCCTAGATACTGTATATATCTTCATGTAACCCAATTAAGGATGCTTACTCTACAGCAATCCCCAAATTCCCTTGTTTCACCTTCCCCCTCCTGTTTCCATAATACTCAGTACAAATGTGAACTGACCCTAGATAAAGATTAGCCATATTCCCCTTCCAACTCTTTTTACTGTGTACAATTAGTAATTTAGGATAAACACTAAAAAACAGAAAATTAATAGAAATGATATGTAAATAGCTAAACTGGGAAAACATTAGATAACTAGCACTAGGACAAGTATGAGCTGACCCTAGATAGGGATCAGCTGCAATTCCCCTCAAACCCTTTACTGTCTACTAAGCAGCACTTTAAGATAGATGCTACCAATGAATTCTAAAGAAGAAATAAACTAACTGTAGTTACAATGGGTACCCTTAGATAACTAAAACTAGAGTACACTTATAAAGCCTTACAAAGTCCTCACAAAGCTAAACTAACTAATAAAGCAGATTAAGTACTGGCAATTACAAACAGGTGTAGACTTACAATAAAATGTGAAAGTAATTATACAAAACTATTAACACTTACATAGTCAGTGGAAACAAACAAAATTAAAAAGATAGCCTACTGGCCCTGGACAGCAGCATGGCCAGCTAATTGGCTAACTCCAGGCAGACTCCATAATGCCCTTATGCTACGGCCCTTGAGTGATCAGACCACAGCGGAGGACCACTAAGAAAAGTCCCTAAAATAGAGAGCTTGATCCCACACCATAGGATTCGGGCACCAGGCAAAGGGCAGCAGGACACAGGGGTAATCCACACAAGAAAGCCCAATTTAATTATTTAATGATTTGATGTCAGTCAGGGGAGACAGTAGAGTACCAAGTATGACCGATTGTCTTCTGTCAATTAAGTACTGTTGGAACCAGCTAACAGTTGCAGATGAAAAGCTGAGATTCAAGAGTTTTGCAAGCAAGCAATCATGATTTATAAGATGCAATGCCTTGACAAATAAAGCTCCCACCAAGTCACCCTAGTGACCTCCCACATGGCTGTGAGGGTACTGTAATTCTTCCTAAAGCTGTGCTGGAAAGGAGCTAATAGATGCCTAGTATCCAGATAATCATTTATTTGGTCATAAACAGTCCTTTCAAGGACATTGGACAGAGGCACGAGGAGGGAGATAGGGAGATAGTTCTTTGTCAAAGTGTGATCTCTAGATTTATAGATTGGTGCAACTGTTGATTGCTTGCAAAACTATGGAATCTCAAAAAGTTTTAGGGAATGGTTAAATAAAATGTTTAGGGGATAAATCATTAGGTCCAAAACTAGAGCAAAGAGATGCAAATCAATATTATAACCCCTCCCCCCATATGTGACCTTGGATTCATTCCCTTCAAATACTCAGATGTCTGCACCAGTGTTCATAGTTTAAACTCAGATTTAAAATAGACTGAGTCACCAGCTAGTTCTCTAAAATCATTAGCCAAGGGAACAATTGGGGAACTAGTTTGGCTACATCCAAAACAACTCGATAAAGTTCTGAGGCAATAGCCATTCGATCAATTAAATCACCTTCCCTTGTTCTCAGCAATGGATTTGCCAAGCTGGGTATTAAGAATAAACCAGTTTTCCTGTGTTTGTTCAAATAGGGAAACTGGTGCAAAAAAATATTCCAACTTTGTCTACCTCACAAGTTGTTTGCATCTATTTCTAAGCATTTGTACTTCAAGAGAGATGTGGGAGTGCATAAATTAATGTGTGTGCCAGGCTCTATCTCTTTTTTTGCATTTTAATAATTAAGCCTGGGGTAATCAATTCTTGACATTTATTTTTCAATCATAATTTACATAGTGCTGCAAAAAAAATCACAAATAGCATTAAATTTGGGGGCCACAAAATCAAGCATCAAATGTACACTGGGAATGAGATGTAGGTAAATCCAGTTTATTGAGGCAATGGTCTTACAAAATTGTTTTATGTTCAGATTTTTTAAGGAACATGAACTGACATAAATACCAGGAACTTTCAGTTTATGTGCACTCCAGCACTCTAGGCACAGAAGATTGGGCAATGATCACTCAGACTGTTGGCATGTGAACTTGCCTATAAGATCTTGTCAGACAAAGTGATCAAAGTCCAATCTGCCTGAGCTTCCTAGTCAGTTTTATAATTGTGTCTTGTTGTTGAACTGATTACATAATCCATGTTCAAGCCAATTAAATGATCCTTAGTTTTAATGTTGGCTTTATCAAACCAGTTTACATGTGCGTCCCCTAACAATATTATTTCTTTGGAAGTGGATTTAGAGGCTTTGTAATCCGATAGTAACAAAAAGTATCTGCTGAATGGCCAGGTGGAAAATCAAATGTGGCTAAAAACAGCTGCTGAACCCCTCCAAGATAAACAATTAGAGGAAGAAAATCAGGAGAATTATAATTATGCTTAAAATCATCAGTTGCAATACAGAGCGTGGACCTGGTATAAAGCAAAACCCCTACACCATGTTTAGACAGCTTGTCACATCAAAACAAATTAAAACCCTCTAATTCAGTGGCATTATCTGGGATTTTACTAGTACACCAGATGTCTGATACTGTTATGATATCAAAATCATAACTTTTAGTCCAAGCCCAGAATTCATCAATTTTAGGTAGAAGGCTTTACATATGGACATGAACAAGTGAAACTGATTGTTTTGTTTGAACATGCAAAGCACTCTCAGTGAATTCAGTATGATCAGGGACAACGTTTGTCTGACCATTTCCAGTCAGCAATAACAGAAGCAACAAAAGGGAATGTTCCCTTGTGACCATATTTAAAGCAGCAATACTAGTTAACAATAATTTAAATAACTTGGTGGGCAGATAGAACAAACCAAAATATCAACATATCTGATTTTCTCTTTGTTTTATTTCATTCCTGGGGCAAGATAAAGGATTTTGACGTTCTTAAAAGTTACTAGTCTTTTGCCACGTAAACAGTCATGGATGTAAGCAAATCAGGGTGGTGCTGTGTTGCTGGCAATCAGAAACATGTGCTGGCAACACCCTGACCTATTTGCATTATAAATACAGTGAGTGCTGTTAGTGTGTGCTCTCTGAGAAGATTTTTGAAAGTTGCTGGGTGCTGCCATCTTTGTTGTAGAGCTACACAAATTATAAAAGTTGTAACTAAACATGGTCTTAAAAATAGCTGATTGAATTTAGAATACTCAAATGAAGAATCTAAGATTATCAGCAGTACATTACTGCTAAAGAAAGGTAGGATGATATTTTTGCTGAATAATTTAGCACTGCTGCTTTAAACAAAGCTAATCTTTTTTGTAAGGTTTAATTTCCAACAAACAACCCTATGTGAATAAGTTCGTCTGTGCAAGTTTTAATAATGCAAATCTGATGCCTGATACCATAAAAAAAACTGTAAGAGTAATTAAATGTTGAAACCAAATAAGTAAACTGATTAGTTAAAACAACGTGACTTTGAGCATTAATCTGTTTGTTAGACAAATAACTGATGAGCTGGCAGGACAGTGCAACAACAGCCAGTACAGTCGTAATTAAGCAGTAACTGAAACAGTTACAATGCTGGAATCCAAAAATACTTTGCCACAGTCCAGCTGCCTTCATGAGCTCCATAGCCACTGCCAATGCCAATCAAAGAAGAGAGAGGCAGGTCACTTTGGGCTCCACGGGAAAGCAATTCTCAGGGCAGTGCTCAAACCAGGGCAACAATAGATCAGAGTAGAAGTTCTTAAGGCCCTAAAGGCCTGTATTGTCTTCATATACGTCACCTCCGCTGGTACCACCATTCACACCCTGTGCCATAGATTAGGTGCCCTTTAAAGAAAAAAAAATGGTTACCTAGTAGTACTCCTGAATTTAACACCTCTGAGCCTCAGGCTGTGTCCCTGCATCCTGTTGGAGGACACCTTATTAAACATCTCAGACTGTTTGATCTTGTTGCTATACTGAAGTCTGCTGCTGACTGAGGTAATGACTCTGTTCAGCCTCCTTTTCTCCAGGGTAAAGATGTTAAGGGTCTCCTTTCCTCCATACCACAGACACTGCACCCTCTTGACTGTCCTTTTTTGTATTGGGGAGCCCAGAAATGCACACAGTACTACAGGTGGGGCCTGATCAGGGCCTTGTAAAGTGACAGGATTATTTCCTCTGCCTGCCGGTCACACCCTTTATGTGCACCCCAGCATCCTGCCTGTACTATTGATAGCAGCTGTTCACGGTTTGTTATGTGTCATCTACTTGCCTATCATAAATCACTAATGTGATTTCAGCCAATCAGCATGCAGAGCCCCTGTACATCTTGTCTTATGTACAGTGTGCTCTCATGTGGGAGCATTAGGGGAGGACACTCCACTTCAGCGCCAGGGTGGAGGACGGCATAAGTTAATAAAAAAAGTCTCTAAACCCATTATAGATCACATGAGCTAAACTCAAGTGGTTTATGAATAGAATAATAGACAGGGAATGTGTATTATGAGGCTATAATACCATTGAGAAGTTCTGGGGGCATGTGAACCTTGAGAGCAAAGCTCAAGAGGTTTCAAAATGTCCCCAAATCTTCGAGATGGTATTATAGCCAAGCAATGCACAGTCTCCTGTCTTACTTTTTGTAATATATGGATCCAAAGACTTTCAAGTAGCCAGTGCCTTTCAGGGCACTATATTAGTGAGATGAATGGGATCCATGATGCCAGCGTGACTGCACTGGGAATCAGTCAACACCCCTGACCCTGACGTGTCCCCAAAATGGCCGGCACTGGAGCGATGCTCAGTGTGGGGGGGCTGCACTCCCCATGCAGGGGGCTGCACCCCTCCACACCCCTCCCACTATAGATATCTAACTTCATGTTGCACAGACAGTGGAGTTAGATATTTAGCCCCCATCGCTGAACAGTCAATTGAAGTGAAAACCCCATTGCTGCCAATATAGGCACGGTGGGGTTTCACTGTGGGGGTTTTGGTGTGCCAGTGTTGCTGTAGCGGCAGTATATCAGATGAAAGGCAGATATATACTTAAAGTCTGTCTGACCCTGGCTTTGTGAGCTGCTGTTTCATCGCTAGCACTGCCACTGCTAAGGGGTCCAAAGGGGCTCTATGGAGCAGGACTGTCCTTTCTCTGCACCTCCACAGTGTCGACAGACAAGGAGAGTGCCTTCACTCGGGGTCAGTTCCAGTTGAACTTGCCGATTTGTCTTGCTAGAAGCCTTCCCCAGTTACATGGCAGTGTGACAGAAGGCCCACCTTCTGTGCCATGGATTCACCTATCAGGAGGTGGCATCTACACTGTTTCAGGAAGTGAGATAAAATGTCAATCTCCCCCATCTCTGTGAGCTGTTTTATTTCATTCACTGCCAGTGCCATCGCTACTGAAAGGCTGAGAGGGGCTCCACATGCTAAGACCATTCTTCCCCTACACGTCCACATTGCTGCTCTTATTCTTTGTTATCATTTGTGGTCAGCGGTGAGTCAGCTTTTATTGTATACAGCAGTTAGAGTACATGCCAGCTCGTGCTGAGCATGAGGAACTAATCAGCTTACGATCCTGCTTGTGTCTCATAATACTATCACTCAGAGCTTGGAACAATAGTATTACAAGCTCTGAACGATAGTATTACGAGATTTCACTATAGTATTATAGTGCTGGAAGTGTGGTATTATGGGCATTTTTTTTTTGTATACTTTTTGATAGTATTATTTGGCATATCCATATATTACAAAAAGTTAATAGGGCCTCTAAGGGGTGTCTCTTATGGTGTAAGTGACACCTCTCATCAGGTTTGGGCAGACAGAACTGGTCAGCTTTGCTTTAAAGTCCTCTCACTCAGTTGTCACGCTTGGTGTCTCTTGTACCATAAGAGACATTCCTCAGAGGTCCTATTAACTTGTAACCCCCAGTTCCTATTCCTCCTTCACTACAGAAAGAGGAGTTTCACACATTGGGAAGGGCACACCTCTGATTTTCCTCCCCAAGGGTAACACCTTGCATTTGGCTACAGTGAATCTAAGGCTCATAAAGCATGAACGTGAAATATAGATCCCAAGTATTGTATGAACCTACAAGGGTAACATCATCAGCACTTCCTTTTCTAGTCCTACTGTGTATACCAAGAAAACTGCTCCATACTGCAGTCCTACCTAAATAATTGTCAGCTTCAAAACTATCTACATATTAGCACCCTCTGGGTACTTACTAGTTAATTTTAGGTTGCTAGGTGTAGTTGGGCTGGTTACTAAGTATAGCTAGGCAGGAAGAGCTAGTGGTGCCATGAAGTCTAGATGTGAGCCTGCTTGCTGCCTGCGGGTGGGACCCATGTCCAGAGGGTATAAATAAGGGGAGAGATTAGATTCTGGATTATTCTGAGAGAGAGACCCGGGAAGAGAGGAATTGGGGGGTTTGGTCTGCATGTTCAGCTGAAGGTCTGTGGCAGGGCCAGGGTGGTCCACTTGGCACCCTGGTCCTCCAGCCTTGAAGACCCACAATGAAGAGCATCAGTTTGGGTGTGCAGAAATGGGATCAATGGAGTAAAGCACAGGGATCCGTCGGTGCATTTGGGAGCCAGAGCCTGGGGAGAAGAAATGAAAATGGCGGCCCACCAAGTGAACTTTGGCACCTTGGTAGGGTAAGCACTGATAGGACCTAAAGCCCTAAACAAGAGATTCCCATGGGTGAGTTCAGGTGCTGGGTTAGATAGTTTTACTGTGGGTGGGCCTGCTATGGCAGTAGTGCCTGGGATGCAGC
The DNA here is from genome assembly GCA_016271365.2 of Neoceratodus forsteri. NCBI lineage: Eukaryota > Metazoa > Chordata > Ceratodontiformes > Ceratodontidae > Neoceratodus > Neoceratodus forsteri. Next base: position 770,060,266 of record CM057450.1, on the reverse strand, counting down.
TTGGAAGTGGCAGCCCTTGCAGTTGAGGGTGTCACGGTGGCTGAGTTACCCCATTCCTCAAGTTGGAGGCCACCGCAGAGTTAGGACTCATGGGTGAGATGCTTATGGAGGTGGGGAAAGTCCATTTGGGGAAGTGATGTTTGGGACCCCAGTGGGGTGGCAGTCCATTGGGTGATCCGTGTTGCACTAGCAGAGCTCCCCCTGATGAGTTAGTTCAGAGACTGGACTCACTGCATGAGCAGAGTGTGCTGGTAGTGGCTGGGATCAAGTCTGGGGACCCCAAAACCTCTGGAATAAGGCTCAGCCGCCAGCCGAGGCATCAGTGATTGGATGTCTGAAAGGGTTCTGGTGAGTCGGTTCTTGCTAAAGAACAACAATGGAAATTTAGTGAGTTAAGACCTTTTGGAAAGAAAAAAGGTATGCTCCATTCGAATTATCCCCCTGGTGGAGAAAGTTTGCGTCAGAGGGTTTGAGACAGTAGAAATGTCTTGCGCTGTCATCAGCCCAGAAAGAAGTGTATAGGAATGGAATTGCATGGACAAGTCTGGCTGGAAAGGAAATGTAGCAGCTAGGAAAGAAAGCGGAGGAACGAGATATGAGTTAAGCAAGAAAGAAAAATAGAGTCAAGCTACCTCAGGTGGAGGCCTATTTCGGCCTAAAGAGTGCTGCCAAGAATTTAGCCTGCACGGCTTAAGGGAAACTGCATGAAATAATTAGTCTGTTAGCCCAATAGACTGTTGTAGAAGATTTTCCAGCTGTGTCTGTGAAAGAAACCCACCGTATTTCATAACCCCCTGCTCCATGGAGTGGTTGTTACTGTTTTTCAAGTTTAATTAAATCGTTTTGTGCATTTTGATCTTGGAGTGGACAATGAACTTAAAGGGAAATGTCCATTTAAAAATGGACCCCACCTGAGAGTGAGGCAGGGCCTGATTAGGAGTGTTATAAAAAGTAATTATTTTTTACCTTCTGTGATGTTTTGTATTTTAAAATATATCTCATTGATCCTGCCTGTCTGTCTGTCTCTGCACCCGACATTTTAGGAACAGTAGCCCCGAGCGGCATGCCCACAACCACCCGTGGCTGTCCCGAGAATGACGTAGCATGCAGGGAGCAGCCACGGGTCCTTCCATTACATTTATGTATACTGATAGCTTCTAATAGCTCCAGTTTTGATCATCGATGTCTTGGTGCTATACCAAGACCAGGTATAGACTGGCAGATGTGCAATATCTGGTTTACAGTGGGGCCTCCTCCTCCTCCTCATATCAAAAGGGAGCCTGCCCCTGGAGATTGTGGCTTTATAAACTACAGTAGACAAATGTTGTAGCACAGAAAATGCAGAAGTAAGCAACTACTGTCCTATTGTTTGAAAGAGGGAAGCAGGGGCCGGCACCTAGATATTCAATATTCAGGTCCCCTAATTCTCTGTGCCACTTCATTTCTGATTTCTGTGGCATAGTTCCAAAGCTTCAGCAGCAGTATTTGCTCATTCCTGTGGCCTGAATTTTTTTTGTACTTCTGCAGCAGAATGCATGCCTGTCATTGGCTAAAATATGATGTGATGCCATTGATACATTACATACTGAGCATAGAGGAGGGTCTTCAGGATACTCAAAGTCGGGAAGGGAGCTAGGTACTATGCAAAAAATTTACCTTTTAATGATGCAAGTTCTGCAGCGAATTCAGTGGCCACTGAATTGCAGAATTCAAGGGGTCTTGACTTTTTGACAGAAAATTCCTTAAATGGAATAAAGGACAAAATCCACAGCAGTACTCACTGTTCTTTCCTTTATGATGAAAAATTCAGCTTGTGGTGCAAACTCAGCAAACTACAGAAATAAAGTTAATAGTTCTATTGGGTAGAATAGGCAAAATAAGCCAAATGAATATTAGTACAGATAGAAAACGGCACAAATACATTTTAATTGATTTTTGTAATTGTATTCTATTAGAATGAAGCATTGATGGATTTCAGAATATTATGGTGCAGCAGACTTTGGAAAGGGGTATGCATCATTGCCAGAAGCCAGGGGAACAAAATTTGTGACATGCAGGCAATGATGGCATTCCTAAGTGGACAGAGACTTGGGCCTCAGAGAAAAATGACTGGGACCTTTAGGTCTTGAGCTATGCCTTTTTCAGACAGGATAGAAGTGAGCACAAGGGGGAGGGGTTAGCATTATATATAAAGGATAGGATAAAGGCCATCATAGTAGATCAAAAAGGAGGGTGTGAAATCCCTGTGGGTGCTACTCAGCTCAGCAAAGGGAGAGAGGATCCACATAGGAGCGGTATACTGGCCTTCAGGGCAGGCTGAGAGCAGGGACAAAAGAGCTCCTAGAGGAGATCAGGTGTGTAGCACAAAAAGGGGATATAGTGGTGGTAGGTGACCTGAATATGCCCAATGTTAACTGGAGCATCCCAGTGGCAGGTTCTAACAGGAGTCAAAAAGTGGTTGATGCCCTTCAAGATTGCCAACTTACACAACTAGTTAGCGCCCTGACTAGGCTGGACACCATCCTAGATATGGTCCTCACTAATTCAGAGTGAGTAAGTGTTACAGGGCTTGGGGAGCCACTGGCCAACAGCAGCAACAACCCTGTGTGGTTTGAGTTAGCCTTAGGGGTAGAAAAATCACAATCTGAGACTGAGGTTTTAAACTTTAGAGGAGCCAGTTCTGACAAAATGAGGGAAGTAGTTAGAAGCAGGCTGTTAAGGATACAGGAGCAGTTAGAATCATAGATGTGGAAGAAATATGGGGGCTGATTAGGCTAGCCATTTTAGAGGCTACCAGGACATGGGTAAGAACAGTGACCAAAAAGAACAAACATAAAAATCTAATACGGTTCAGTAGCCAGGTAGAGTCTGCAATTAGGGCCAAAAGGAGGCCTATAGGAAATATAAAAGGACTCAGGAAGACATCGCATGGGAAGCTTACGTTCAGAAGAACAAAGAAGCAAAGAGTATGGTGAAATCAGCTAAGGCCACAATGGAGCCAAAGAGGGGTTAAAGAGGGGAACAAACAATTTTTTGGATTTATACAAGAAAAATGAAAGAAAAGGGGAGGAATAAGTAGGCTCAAAGACGGTGATAGAATAGTGCAGGAAGATAGTCAGAAGGCCACTGTTCTGAATAACTTTTTTTGCTCAGTGTTCACCAAGGAACACATAGGACCTGTACCAGACAGTGGCATCAAGACTGCTGGCAAAGGTGTCCCACAAATGGAAACACCACCAGTCACCAGCAGAGGATTAGGAAGGCCCTGGATCAGCTCAGAGAGGACAAGTCACCAGGGCCTGAAGGAATACACCAAGGGTGCTAAAGGAATTAGCAAGTGAATTGATAGATCCCTTAGCACATTTATTCAGCAGATCACTTCAGACAGGGGCAGTGCCAGGGGAACTGGAAAAAAAGCTGATGTGGTGCCTCCTCACAAGGGAGGGATTCGGAAGGAAGCAGACAACTACCGACCGGTTAGTCTTACGTCAGTAGTGAGGAAACTGATGGAAACCTTAAAGGGAAACACTGGAAAAGGCACAGCTTTACCCAGGCACTAAAAAAATTCCTGATTAGTGCTTTCAGACAGTAACTTTTTTTTAAATTCCTCTAATGCTTTTATTGTGATTTAAATGGTGGCTTTCAGCTTTCACTGTATATTACTGGGAGCCACCATTTCATGAGCAGCAGAGAGCTTCCTGAGCTCACTTTATGCAAATATGTCCCTGCCAACCAATAGCAGAGGTCAAACAGACATATTGTATGAGCTCAGGAGGTTCACTGCTGCTCATGAAATGGCTGCTGCCAGCAACAAAAAGTGGAAGTTGTGGGTAGCTGTTCTAAATAATTAAATGAAGTTGTTACTGTCTGAAAGTACCAACTGAGAGTTTCTGTAGTGACTGAGGAAAGCTGTGTCTTTTCCATTGTTTTCCTTTAATAAAACAGGACTTGGTAGCGTACCTAGATAAGAACAGTCTGCAGGATGACAGGCAGCATGGGTTTGTGCCAGGAAGGTCATCCCGAATGAACCTAATCACATTTTTCAACTGGGTCACTAGGGAACTTGACAGAGACCACCCAGTGGACCTCCTCTACTTTGATTTCAGTAAGGCCTTTGATTCGGTGCTGCACAACCACCTACTAAAAAAGTTGGAGGACCTGGGTGTAGCTAAAAGCATAGTCAGCTGGGTAGGTAATTGGCTTAGGGACAGAAAACAGAAAGTAGTGGTCAATGGGAGAGATCTGATGAAGGCATGATCACTAGTGGTGTGCCCCAAGGTTCAGTGTTGGGGCCAGCCCTCTTTAATGCCTTTATCAGCGACATCGGCATAGGTATTCTTGGCAAAATTGCTCTATTCATGGATGATACCAAGCTAGGAGGAAGGGTAAACAGCGAGGAGAGAGTTAGGGGCCTACAAAAAGACCTACAGAGACTGGAAAGATGGTCTAACATCTGACAGCTGAGGTTCAACGCAAAGAAATGCAAAGTGATGCATTTGGGTAAAGAGAACCCGTACCAGGTAATAATGTTGCAACGCATAATAGCATACAACATTATGGTGAGCCTGGACCTGTGCGCTCTCTGAATTGGACCCCCTGGAGTTGAGAATCTTTAGTGGGGGGGTCCGGGGGTCGCAGCCCCCCATAACGGGGGGTGTGGGGGTCAGAGCCCCCCACAGAACAAAAACTGCCAGAAATCGCATAACACGTCTGTTCCGCACGGCATTCTGCCCGTGCGACATAATGACCCCATGCCAAGAGAACTCAAGGACAGAATACTACCTCAACAGAGTCCAGCTCAGTGTCATGCAGAAAGAAAGGGACCTGGGTGTCATCATAAGCAACACTCTTAAATTACTTCCAATAGTCTTCGTATGAAGTCCAAAATATCCATTGCTTAACCTGACATAAAATGACCATCCAGGAGATAATGAGTTCAGACCAGCCAATGGAACACAGCTTATAGCAAGGCCAACAAAATGCTAGGGTGCATGGGGATGGGATTCAACAGCAGGAGGAAGGAGGTAATACTGCCACTCTACAGGTCCCTGGTAAGGCCCCATCTGGAGTACTGTGTCCAGTTTTGGAGTCCACATCTGAAAACGGATAAAATAATGTTGGAGGCTGTTCAGAGAAGAGTGAGCAAAATGATTCAGGGCCTTCAAGGGCACTCATATGAGGCGCATCTGGAAGTATTAAATATGTTCTCACTGGAGACAAGGAGGGAGAGGAGGGACACGATTGAAACATACAAGTTCCTGAAAGGAATGAATGAAGTGCCATCCTCTGACTTGTTCAACAGAGTCTCTGACTCAAATACTAGAGCATGAATGGAAGCTGAGGGAGGAAGCTTCAATAGGGAGCTTAGGACACATTATTTTACAGAAAGAGTCATGGAACCATGAAATAAACTGCCAGCTGAGGTAGTGGAAGCAAAGTCCGTGACATCATTCAAACTGGGGTGAGAAAGAGCTAATGCGAGATCAAATGCAACAGGAGAAGTAGGAGGCATTAGGCAGAAGGGGGGGTTAGGTCCTGGGATCTGAGTAGGTCCAAGGAACACATGGGCAGACTAGATGGACCCTTGGTCTCCTTCTGCTGTCTCTTTTTCTATGTTTCTATATACAGACCAATTGGAAGTTTAAGTTAGCACCTCAGAAATGTTTTTTTTTTTTGCTGCATCTCATTAAACAATGCATTGTTTTAAACACTTTTTTACCCTTGTTGTATTTTTTTTTCACACTGCACTTTATTTTTATAACTGCACAGTGGGGTTGTGTGTTAAAAGCCCTAGGGAGATACAAAGAACACTAACTGCAATTTTTAGGTGTCAACAAGCATAGCTTGTAGCATGTCTTGCAGTCCCGCATACACTTTTCAGCATTTTTTAAAGATAAGGATTAAATTCACTCTGAGTAACTGGGTTGCTGATAAGACTGGTGTAGGGCTGCATACCATAGTATCTAGAAACAAGCTATCACAGTTTTGTTTTTTTCTGGTCAAAATGGTAAACAAATTAATAGAACTATTATTTATTTAGTATATGATTTCCCTTGATTGTGGATGGATTTCGGCATCTTTCTATTTCTTCAATCAAATACACAAAATAGTGGTGCACATAGAAGTACAACTCAAGCTGGATAGCTAATGACGGGAATTTATTGTGACACATGAAACAAGACAGGCTACATCAGAAACAACTCCAGTACTTTGATTCCAAACAGATTCTTCTGTAAAAATACAGCTGTGCATGCTCAGTTTTGCCCACCATGTCTACAGCCTTTTTAGGGTGAGTCAGGTGTTGGACAGGGGATGGAGGGAGGTGGGTGAAGAGTGGGTGGACGGTGCTTTTTTTGGGGGGGGCCTCATTTTACAAGAGGGATTGGTGCAGGTGAGGGTACCACTGGACTACCAGAGTGCTTTCTTTTCATAACAAGGATCAGGGTGAAAGGAAGGTACCACTGGGCTGCCAGGGTGATTCTTTTTTACATCTGGGATCAGGGTGGGAGGGGGGTGTCAAGGGACAACCAGGGTAATATAATTTCACAACAGGGATTAGGGCGGGGGATACCACTTGACTACCAGGGTAATATAATTTCACAACAGGGATTAGGGCAGGGGGATACCACTTGACTACCAGGGTAATTTCATTTCATAACAGGGATTAGGGCAGGGGGATACCACTTGACTACCAGGGTAATATAATTTCACAACAGGGATTAGGGCAGGGGATACCACTTGACTACCAGGGTAATATAATTTCACAACAGGGATTAGGGCGGGGGATACCACTTGACTACCAGGGTAATTTCATTTCACAGCAGGGATTGAGGCAGGGGGATACCACTTGACTACCAGGGTAATATAATTTCACAGCAGGGATTAGGGCAGGGGGATACCACTTGACTACCAGGGTAATATAATTTCACAGCAGGGATTAGGGCAGGGGGATACCACTTGACTACCAGGGTAATATAATTTCACAGCAGGGATTAGGGCAGGGGGATACCACTTGACTACCAGGGTAATTTCATTTCACAGCAGGGATTGAGGCAGTTTGGGGGTACCACTAGACTGCAAGGGATTTATATATTGGTGTAGGGGGATCGGTTGGGGGTGGGGAGAATGGTCAAAGTACTGCACAATGCCTCTTTGCTGACACCTGATCAGCTGTTTTACTATGTGAAAATGCATGGGAGCACTTCATTCACAGAAGGCAGCTGGCGATGGAGGAGGATGGTTTGCTGTCCAGTCACCATCTGGTGCAACTGGGTGGAGGCCTAACAGTGTGATTGTTAAGAGAATTTAGGGGCTGGAGGGAGGAGGGTGGGATGGGTGCTGCTGTAGGGGGAAAATATTGATTTGTAGAACCAGAGGTGCTAAAGTAAAGATGAGACAGTCACCGGCCATGGAGGCAGGCAGATTTGTGATGGCCACCCATCATGGAAGTTTCGTTCTATTAATCAATTAATTAATTCATTTATTTATTGAATTTTGTGGACCAGGTGAACCCACTGGGACTCAGAGAGTCCCTTTTTCAGGGGCGACCTGGAATTAATTACAAATATTAAACAACAGGGTTACAGTTATGGAGAGGGCTTTGATGATGGAGAGAAACATAAGACACAGGTTACGTGACAGAGATAGCTTAGTGCTTATTAAGACAGGGAATACATAGAGGTTAACAATAAACACTTATATGGACATCATTATACTTAGTAATTAACAATAAACAAGTATTAGAACTACTATGTGAATTTACATCATTGTACATTCAAGTTGGTAAGGCTTGTTCCTGTGCATGACATGGGCAGGTTGAATGCTGCCATTACATAAACAGAATAATATAATAGAGAAGTAAGTTATTTTTCAGCAGTAAAATTACATTGGTGTTTTTCTAAAATGTGGACTTTTAGACCCTTTTTAAATCTACCCAGAGAGGAGAGCCCCTGCAGAGTGTTGTTTGTTTGTTTTTATTAGAAATAACCATTGAGCGTAAACTCATTTACAATGGTGACCTCTTATGTACAATAGTACAAACACATAACTTCATTTCATACAAACTGTTACAAAATATAAACAGGCATTAATAGTTTAAACATTTACAGGCCTCAACATTCGATAGCAAGTGACTTTTTAAAACATGTACTGTCAAAAGTTTAATTAAGGGTACCCTAAATTGACAAGGTAACACATTCCAAAATGTTGGGGGGACCTGATAGCTAAAACACTGATGGGATCTCTTAAGAGAATGTTTTAGGACATCCAATTGTAAAAATTCTAAATTTCTCAAAGATGGAGCCATTTCTCTAAAAGTAAGCTTGTCACTCAAGTACTTAGGAACAAAACCTAACCCTGTCTTGTATGCAAAAAGGCTAACAGGTATATCTCTTCTTGTAGACAACGATGTCCAGCTCAACATTTTGTACAGGTCACAATGATGTACTGTTGTTGGATACCTTAAGATCAATATGGCCAGCTTATTATATAAAACATCTAGTTTAGATAATCTATCCTGTGAAGCCCCACCATATAATACATCTCCATAATCTAATAAAGGCAACATTTGTGCTTGAATAATATGTTTCATGGTTTCCTTATCCAAGCAATTTTGATTTCTAAACAAGCAACTTACCCTTTTCCCTACCTGTCCTATCAGATGATCCATGTCTGTTTCCTGTTCCCAATGGGTCTAGTCCAAACCCCAAATATTTATAGGATTTGACCATCTCCAGGGACTCACCCAAGAGGTCAAATATGTCTAACCTAACATCTGATTTTAGTTTGGCTGACATGGCAAACAACATGATTTTAGTTTTTGAGCTATTCAGTTTAAATTTTAACTCTTGAAAGTATCTCTGGAGAGAGTCAAAATTCCATTGTAGGGTAGAATGGATCTCCTGAACTAAACTATTTGAATAATACAATATTGTATTGTCCGCATAAAGGGGATAATTGATATCTTCCTGATGTTTTCCTATAATTGTTAGGTACCTTAGAAAGAGAAGTGGCCGCAGTACAGAGCCCTGGGGCACCCCTCTTACTACCTTTAAAGAATTAGAATCGGTTCCATTCACCCTGGTAAACTGAAAATGATTACTTAGGTAGCAGTAGAACCAAACCAGTAGTTTCTTACCCAATCCTATGTCAGATAGTAAAGACAACATGGAATGGTGTCAACCATGTTGAAGGCCTTGGACAGATCTATCAGTATCGCTCCCGTGTATCGTTGGCAATTATTTGCCCTACCAATGTCATTCCAAGACCCTCAACATGGAGACCACTGTACCATGGACTTTCCAAAATCCAGATTGAAAATCACCAAATAAAGCCTGGTAAGTTAGGTAATTAGTCAGCTGGTCCGCTAAGATTCTTTCTAAAACTTTACTTACTATAGGGAGTAATGAAATGGATCTAACATTGGAAAGTAATCCTGGGCTTCCCCTTCTAAATATAGGGGAAATTATGGCACGCTTCCATGCTTGAGGAAAAACACCCAGAGTAAGGGATCTATTATACAAATAAGTCAATGGACATGCTATATTTAAAGCAGAATATTTCAACATTCTGGCAGATATGCCATCAGGGCCAACACTGCCACTTACTCTAAGCCCCATGAACCTATCTATCACTTCAGAACACTCAATTTTCTTAAAAGAAGATAAAGGAGACCCATTACCAAGCATTGTATCAGGAATCAATAATGGACCAGGGGCAACCCCCCAAAAGTTACCAGCTTAATTAAAGAACAAATTAAATCTATCGGCGTCAATATTTTCAATGACAAATGTTTTCTCAGGAGCCAATTGAATGGAGAATTTATGTTTAGCAGTACCATTTAATTCCTTAAGTAAAGACCAGAACTTAGAGGGGTTACCTTTTGCATCTGTATTTTGTACTTTAAAATTGTTTCTTTTTGCATCCCTAACCCAAGCCACATACTTATTTCTTAGTTTCCTATACTGTTATGTTGGAGAGGGCATTCCAAATAGCAGGGGTAGAATTTGCAAAGGACCTGCTACCGGTTGTTGTTTTAACTTTGGGAGCCTGTAGGAGCTTTCTATTTGAGGATCTAAGGGGTTGCCTTACAGATTTATTTATTAACAGGCTGTGAAGGTTAGGTGGAGCATGTCGACTTATAAGCTTGAAGATGAGGCATAAAGATACAAATTCAAGAGCACCAATGAGTGAGGGCCATTTGAGGGAGTCAATGACTTTGCAATGGTGTTCCTTGGGTGGGGCACTGACTGCAAAGTGAACTATTGTATGATATAGCGATTTCAGTGTTCCAGTTCAGAGTTTGTGACAGAGAGGAGGACAAGCTTGAAGGCAAGGCATAATGATGAATATTCAAGCCTACCAATGATTTTGTTTTTTGCCTTCTCAGACTATTGTTCTCCAGATTTCTCTATTGTATAAGTCTCACATCATTATGTATTCATCCTGTGTACCCATATTCTGCATTATGTATACTGTTTTCTTATTGTACCTTATACTTATCTTAACTTCCCAGGTCCACCTTGAAAATGAGTTCACTCAATGGTGTTTCACCTGGTAAAATAAAAATTGATTGATTGATTGATTGAGGGCCATTCGAGGGAGTTAATGACTTTGCCTAGAATATGAATATTTGGCTGAATTTTCAAAATAAGGTATTTGTCCACCGCTAGCAAAGAGGTAGTTAAAGGGGAAAAGACTTTTTCAGATGTATAAGTGAGAAGAGGAAATCAAGGGGAATGATAGTGAGGGTTAGGAGGGCAACAGAGAAAGAGAGAGAGAGAGAGAGAGAGAGACTGCACAGAACAGGAGCAATAAAAAGCTGCCATCCTGAACAGGTACAGTACTTCTGTTTAGTCCTCACAGAGAAGGGAGGGGAGATGGACCATTAGGGAGTAGCAGGAATAAAATGGGGGGAGGTGAGGGGGACGCAAGTCCATTTTCAGTGGAGAGAGTCCTGAAGGGACTTGCAGCTCTGAAGGGGTACAAGGCTATTAGACCAGACATGACACATCCAAGGGTACTAATAGAACTTAAGGGGTGCTAGCTGAACCACCGATGGCCTTATTCAGCAGATCACTGGCAACAGACGTGGTTCTGCAGAACTAGTGAAGAGCATATGTCACTCAACATGAAAACAGCAGCAGGGAGGAGGTTAGCAACTATGGGACAGTCAATCTCACTTGAGTGGTGGTGGTGAAATTAATGAAAAGCCTGCTTAAAGAGGACAGAGAAAAGCGTTTTTAATTGGTAGCTGTTTATCATGTCCCTGTTTCACAAATGATATTTATACCCCTAAATAAACCGTATTTAACAGAAAGTGGGAAAGTGATGTGAAAAACTATATTTTGAACTGGCCCAGTAGTGCTGAGGGTTGAGGCACTGGACACCACACCTTGTGCCATGCCGGCAACCCAGTTTCAGGATCAGACCCGGGTCATTGGGAGTCAGCAGAAGAGGAAAGGACTGAGGGTCCGTAGGACTGCTCTCCTTTCCTGGGAGGGAGGGGGGTTAAGATCCTGGTGCCTGGTGACTCCCACTGCAGATTGGGGCTGGCAGCAGCATTGGGATCTCCAACAAGAAGACTGACTGTGGTGGTGCTCCTGTGAGCATGAGCAGGAATGTGCACATCTCGTGCAGTGTGCATTGCACCACCAAGCCAGGGGTGGGGTGGGCATGTAAGGGAAAAACCCTCTGCTGTGCCAATGAAGCCACTGACGGAATCCCCACCTGGCACCTCCAAACAAAGCCTGACTCGAGGGGCAGGGGCCCAAGGGTGATGTGGTCTCCCTCCCATACCCCTTGGGAGGGCTCCTCTGTAGGAGGCAAGTCATAGTCCTCCTTGCTTCATCCGGGTCATGGCAGACGCTGGCAGGTGCTCCGGGGTGACAAGACTGATGGGGGAAGTCCCATGCAGTTGGAGAGCATAAAAAGAAGATTAAAAAAAAATGAAATGTATTTTGCTTTGTTTCGATTTTATGAGCAGCATTCTATTATGGTTCTTTTCATGGAACCAGTAATCTTGGGTTTTAACTATGTCACGGTTTGTGCACAGAACTCTGAGCATGGTTCTGATAGGACAACAGCTCATACTTAGCATTCTGTACACAAACTGTGACACAGCAAAAACTCCAAATTACTGATTCCATGAAAAGAACTGTAACAGACTGCTACCCATAAAACACAAACAAGGGAAAACACAGTTTTTCACATCAGTTTGTATTTAGTTACAGTTAAATATGGATCATTTAGAGGTATAAATTTAATTTCTATAATTTGGAATATTACTGATGCCCATTTGCACAAATTTACTGTCTCCTTTAAAGAAAGGCTGGTAGAGTATCTTGAATCCAGTGGGCTGCAAGATCACAGGCAGCATGAATTCACAGGGGGGAGATCACGCCAGACAAATCTGACATTTCTTTGACTGGGTTGCCAGGGAAATAGACCAGGGGAGGGCAGTAGGCATAGCCTATCTGAACTTTAGCAAGGCTGTCGACACTGTGCTGTACAGGAAACTCATAAAGAAATTGAGCAGCCTCAGGGTGGAATGCAAAGTGGTGAATTGGGTTGGAAGCTGGTTAACAGATAGGCAACAGAGGGTGGTAGTTAATGCCACTCCCTCTAATGATGGGAGACTGACCACTGGGGCATCACATGGCTCAGTACTGGGACCAGTTCTCTTTAATATCTTCATAAGTGACTTTGTAGAAGAACTGGAAGAGAAAACATGACTTTTTGCAGATGATACCAAAATCTGCAATAGGGTGGACACTCAAGATAGGATAGAAAATGTACAGGGATCTTGGGAAACTGGAAGAATGGTCAAAAGCATTGCAGCTGGGGTTCAATACCAAAAAATACTAAATCATGCACCAAGGGATTAGGAATCCAGGAGCAGAGTATTGGATGGGGGAAGGTACTGACAGTAACTAAGCAGCGACCTTGGGGTTGTCGTAACTGATTACTGCAAAGTGACAGGGCAGAGTGACAAAGGAGTGGGTAGGGCTAGTGAGATGCAGGGGAACATAGGGAAGGGTATCACCAGGACTGTATTGCTTGCTGGAGAGACCCCACCTGAAGTACTGTGTCCAGTTTTGAGGCTGCATTTTAGAGAAAACATAGGGTGGAGGCAGTCCAGAGGAGAGCAACAAAAATGGTGCAGGTGTTTCACAAGAAGTCTTAGGAGGAGAGACAGAGGGATCTCAACATGTACATCCAGGAAGAGAGGAGAGCGCGAGAACATGGTAGAAACCTACAAGTACCTCATAGGGGTGAATAGGGCACAGGAGGGAAGTCTCTTTCAAATGAGAAAGCATACCAGGACCAGAGGTCATGAGATGAAGCTAGGGGAAGGGGGGTTTAAAGGGATGTGAGGAAGTACTACTTCATGGAAAAGACTGCCAGCACAAATGGTGGGGCCAAAAACAGTTGGGGACTTCAAGCATGCATGGGATAGACAGGGTAATACTGTATTAGTGAATAGGTAGTGAGGATCACTAGAGACTAGTTAGGGTGTGCAGAGATGGATTAGGCAGGGAACATCTGGGCAGACTGGGTGGGCCAAGTGGTCCTTTTCTGCCAACAAATTTCTGTGTTTCTATGTTTCACCATAACATGGCTTTATAACAGCATACATAAGCGATCAGGCACGACAGGGTGTGCATTACGGTATGATAACCGCACTCCTAGGGGTGTAGTTAGGCACGAGGCCGAAGGCCGAGTGCCGGTCCGCCCTCAGAGTGCAGTTATCACACTGTATTACACAACTCTGGAGTGTCCTATTGCACTTATAAAATTGCCCTTAATTTTTAGAAGCAGTTTTTTTTATTTTGAAACACATTTTTAAATAAGTAAACATGTAAGTGAGTCTGTGCTTTTAGCATAAACTAGTCCTTCTGCCTCTGCCTATTGGTGCTAGATTAAAGTAGTGTTATACAATGTGTGCCTCCCTGCCTGCTTAAGCTTCATATTCCCCCGCCAGCCACAACAATTCACAAATGCTGTTTTCCTTATTCTAAGTATGACACATGGCCCCCTTACTTTTTTTCATTCTCCTCACTCTGTAGACAAAACTAAAAGCAAGACATAACAGAGACTTCTCAATTCCCTGACGCTGCAAGCATGAGTGTGGTTCAAAACTGCCACACTCACTGTCAGCATCATGAACTGCTTGCTCTGTCCTAAAAGCTAAACAGTTGGGCGAGTCATTTACCACCTTTTCCCTTTGTTTATATAGTATTATTGCTTACTTACTTCATTCTGTGTTTTTTTCTCTTTGTTTCCCCGCATTCAAGAAATGGATTGTTTATCATGGAATGTTTAATGTGGAATACAGGGATTCAAAATTCTGCTCAGTTCCACTGGCAGAATGTTACTCTTCTAACATACTGTATATATACACACACACACACACACGAAGGCCCTTTCTAAAGCCACAGACTCAATTATCTCACTGTCAGGAAAAGCAGAAGAGATTTTCCTGATGAGCATGGTAAAAATAGAAGGGGTATTTTTCACTGTCATCAAAGAAACAGTTGCAATGGAAACTATAAACAATATTTATTGTTTCTAATTTGTTTATGTGTGTAAGGAGAGTGTGATGATCAAGGAAAAACATTTGATTCATTTGTTTTATTTTTTATTTAAGGTACTTTCATTTTTAGGGCCCAGTTGAAGGTTTTTACAGTGTAAAGGTAACAGCCAGGTTTGTGATGGAAAATCAGTTCTGGATCTAGGGAGACTGATGGAAGATTGTTCTGGTTGTAGGAGGACTGATTTGCTTATTGTGTGATGTGGTTTAAGACCAGGATGACTGTGCGTATATAGAGACTTACTGTACAGTCAACTGATGTCTCTCGGCCAACAAGATTTCTAGATTTTCTCGTGCCATTTTATAATGCATTATATGGGTCTCCAGGCAGTAAATTATTTTTTCCATAAAATGTAATAATCATAGAAACATAGAAACATAGAAGTTGACGGCAGATAAGGACCACAAGGCCCATCCAGTCTGCCCATTTTTCTGCCTTATGAATGTGCCGTAGGCCTGTACTCTGTCAATGGCCTATTTATTCATCCTCATCTGTATTGCTCCCTTATGCCTATCCAATGCCTGTTTGAAGCCCTGCACTGTATTCATATCCACCACTTCCTGAGGTAGGCCGTTCCATGCATCCATCACCCTTTCTGTGAAAAAGAACTTCCTCACATTATCCCTTAATCAGCTTCCCTCTAATCTCAAGCTGAGTCCTCTTGTCCTCCTATTTTTCTTATATTGAAACATGTTAGACTCTTTCACCTTGTTAATGCCTTTAAGGTGTTTGAATGTTTCAATCATATCTCTTCTCTCCCTCCTTTGCTCTAGGGTATTTATTTTTATTTATTTATTTCTGACTTTGGTAACTGGGTAAGTGCACTGATCCCAGGGATGATTTTCAGGCATGACCCGGGCCACATACAATGGCACAGAAGAAGACTATAAGTAGAGTACAATGAGCAGTAGACAAGAAACAATAGGACAAAACAAAAATACAATGTTACATAAGATACAAGGTTGCAAAATACAATAAATTAAGATTTACAAATACAATAAATCCAGATTTACAGTAAATAGCAGAGATAACAAACAATATTCCTAAAAGAAAACATGGACCAATAGATAGATGAGTAGTTGCTCCTGGACGAGGAAGGGGGATCTCCAGAGATGGGGAGTAGGGGGAGGAAGGGAAGGGGATGTAGGGACGAGAGGGTTAACATAAAAGGGAGTAGTACTAGTTGGCACCACTAGAGAGGGTGAGAATGGGAAAGTACCAGGCGGTTAGGGCAGCTATCTAGGTGGGCATTTGCAGCTGTGGTTTGTTAGTAGCCAGGGAAGGGAAGGGGAAGGGGAAATTGTTTAACCAGGAAAGGCACACTAAGCCGAAGCTTGTTTCCAGGTGCAACCTGGGAGCACAAGGAAGTTGAGTGACTTGCTCAGGGTCACACAGTATGCAAGTGGGGGCTGTGGGATTCAAACCCAGGTCTCCAAGTTTGCAGGTCAGAGCCCTAAACCTCTGCACTATACTGCCAAGATTTGAGGTGGTGCTTAAAGGAGAGATGGGTGTTAGAAGATCTGAGTGGGGCGGGTAGCCCATTTCAAAAGGTGGGCACTGCTACCAATAGAGCGTTCCCACCCATTTTGGTCGTGGTTCACGGCACCTCAAAAGGGGGGCAGAGTAGAGGATAGAAGACAACTAGACAAAGTATGTGGCTTACAGAGGTTGGAGAGAGGTGAGACGGCACTATTTCTGACAATGGTGTCTACAAAGCAGCCCAGGGTGAATTTGAAACAGCCTTGTAGAAGGAGCCAGCCAAGGGAGCTATAGAGGTCACAGTGATGCATGGAGAAAGGGGCAGACAGCATGAAGCGACAAGTGCTGTTGTAAACAGCCGGTAGTCTAGCCTGCAGGGTGGTGGAGACACGAGAGTATATAGGGAAGCAGTAGTCCAGCATGGGGAGAATGTTGCCCCTGACTATGGCAAGCCGAGCAACATTGGACAGATAAGGTTTTATACGATAGGCAGCATCTAGTTTCTGGTTAATGCTACGGATAACAAGGTAAACATGGTCAGTGAAGGAGAGAGATGGGTCAAGCGTAATCCCCAGGTGGAGATATTTTCAAGATCAAGGCCATCTGGCGAGAGAATTTGGAGAGAAGAGTTGTCCACAAGATATTTAGCAAGCATTGGTTTAGATGCAAATAGCATTGCCTTGGTCTTTTTGGCATTTACCAGCAGTAAGTTGGAAGTGAACCAGCTGTGGCAGTGCTGTAGTTCTGGGTGAGGGCGGAGGATATATGAGGGAGAGACTTGTCACTATAAAAGATAACAAGGTCGTCAGCATACAGGAGCATGTTACAGTTGAGGCAATCAGAGGGGCGGGTGTCTACAAAGATGGAAAAGATTAGGGGGCTCAGGATGGACCCTTGGAGGACCCTGGTGGCAACTGGAAAGGGCCAGAGAAGAGACTGAGCCGATACAAACTGATTGGGTATACTTGTTGAGCACCGTTAATCTGTCCTCATATGTTTTCTGATGCAGTCCCTGCACCATTTTGGTTGCCCTTCTCTGGACTGCCTCCATTTTGTTAATGTCCTTGTGCAGGTGTGGCCTCCAGTACTGCACGCAGTACTCCAGATGGGGCCTAACCAGTGCCTTGTAAAAGGGATTATTACCTCCCTCTTATGACTTGTGATACCCCTACTAATACACCCCAACATCCCCCTAGCCTTACCTACTACTTTAGTGGTCTGCTTGGATGATTTCAGGTCATCTGTGATGATGATGCCCAAGTCTCTTTCTTCCTTTGTGATTGCCAGCAGCTCCCCTCCCAACCGATAGGTAGCTACAGGGTTTCTCTTCCCTATGTGCATGATCTTGAACATCTTTGCATTAAACCCTAGTTGCCACTCTTCAGACCACTTTGCCAGTTTTTCCAGATCTCTTCTCATTCTGACCAACCCATCTGGATTATCTGCTCTGTTGCAGATTTTGGTGTCATCTGCAAACAGGTAAACCTTACCCTCCAGTCCATCTGCAAAATCACAGATGAAGATATTGAAGAGGACTGGCCCCCGGACTGATCCCTGAGGTACCCCACTTGTGATTTGCATCTCTTGTGACTGTATACCGTTTACCACCACTCTCTGTTTTCTGCCCGCCAACCAGTTTGCCACCCAGTTGACCAGCCTGTGACCCACCCCGCGCCTACCCAGCTTATTAATCAATCTTCTATGTGGAACAGATACAGGTACATGTGGATATTCTTAATGAATTCATAATGGGCACCTTGGATCTGATCCTGACACAAAACTATTCTGTTCAAAATTGTATATTCAGATTTGTAGTACTGCAACAGGGGTGTCTATGACCCCATTCTGTGAGAATCTATTCCGTGGATTGCTGCCATGCTGCTCGTGTGTGTGTGTAGGTGCGCACTGTACCCACCTCACACTATACCTGACCCGGTGGCTACACAGTGGGATTCAGTCTCCATTGATGTCAGTCCCTTACTTTTCACCAGCTCTAAATACATTACAGTGTGGTGAAGCCTGCACTACCCTGTACCTGCCCACACTGTACCTTTTGGTTTTTTGACCGGGAGAGACACACTAAGCTGAAGCTTGTTTACAGGTGTGACCTGGGAGCACAAGGAAGTTAAATGACTTGCTCAGGGTCACACAATATGCAAGTGGGGGCCATGGGATTCAAACCCAGGTCTCAGAGTCTTAAACCACTGTGCTATACTGCCTCCTGGTTAAACAGAGGGTGTCAGTCTCGAGTAATGCACTTCCTCACTTTTCACCAACACTTAATATATTGGAATGTGTGGAAGCCTGCACTGTACCCGTACACACTGTACTTAACCCTGTAGATAAACAGTGGGTGTCAGTTCATTCTCTTTCACCAGCACTAAATACATCACAGTTTGGGGCAACCTGCACTTTACCCACCCACACTGTACCTGCCACTGTGGCTATATATAGGATGTCAGTCTCTAGTAATGTAGTTTCTCACTTTTCACCAGCACTAGGTACATCAGAATGTGGGGACACCTGCACTATACCCACCCACATTGTACTTGACCCTGTGGATAAACAGAGGACTTCAAGCCCAATGCATCCAGTCCTTCAGCTTTCCATAGCACTAAATACACCACTGTGTAAGGAAGCCTGCCCTGTACCTGCCCCATGACGCCGACATTGCTGCGTATGTCCAGAGTCACAGCTTTCAATTTCAATTACTCATTAAACCACCTGACAGCATTTGGTTTCAACAGGGACCTACTTTCTGAGTATTAGCTTACTGCCTTATTCCAGAAAGTACACATAGCTAATATTGCATAAAATTGTCCTAACCCGTCCATGCATGAGTTTGATGGTACTCCTGCACCATGTTGTTATGTGAATGTGCCCGAGGCTTCAGTGGCTGGGAATTGAGTCAGGATGACTAGGATTCAAATTAATATAAAAACTTGATTAAATTGATAATGTGTCACAAAAACGGACCATAAATTGCATCCTTAGACTCATACAGTAGATGGCTACAGGCACCTTTTTGTTATGTGCCAAAAAATGCAGCAAAAAGCTAACGATGTCCCTTTAAAGAGGCACTGAGCAAATATTCCAGCTACCACCGGAATCTCCCCATCACCACACAGTTAAATGCAGCAGTGTCAGAGATGCTGGTGACTGATCTTCTGCCCTAGCAATTCACAGAATAATGAGGGTCCTGGAATTTAGGAGAGCAGATTCTGAAGGACAGGATGGGAGACTACCTCAGAAACTGCCTAGTAGGGGAAGATTCCCACTAAGGCTTGAAGAGCAGGTGGGAAAAATTTGGGAGGGCATAATTAAGGCAACCAGCTTCTTCGCGAAAGAAGTGAGCAAAAGAACAAAATAGACTGCTATGATACTCAGGAAAGTGGCCAAGGTGGTGAAGGTAAAAAAGGTAACATTCAGGAGGTACAAAGAAACACAGAGGGAGGAAGACAGGGAGGTGTACCAGATAAAGCAGAGGGAAGCAGGTAAGGCAACAACAGCAGCAAAGGTGAAGACAGAGGAAAGGATAACTGAAGGCGACAGGACTTTCTTCAGGTACATAAGTGAGAAGAGGAAAGCAAGGAGGGGATAGTGAGAATAAAGAGTGTGACGGAGGAAGATTATACTAAGGAGGATCAGAAAAAAAAGCAGACATCCTGAACAGGTACTACTGCTCAGTTTTCACAGTGGATGGAGAGGGAGATGGGCCACCAGAGAGCAGCATGAACAATGGGGAGGAGGTGGACACAAGTCCATTTCCAGAAGGAAGAGTCCTGAAGGGACCTGCAGATCTGAAAGTGAGCAAGGCCATGGGACTGGATTCAATACACCCAAGGGTTCTAAAGAAACTCAGAGAGGTGCTTGCTGCAGCACTGATGGCCTTTTCAATAGCTGTCTGGAATCAGACATGGTTCCAGAGGACTGCAGGAGAGCAGTTGTGGCCCCACTCTATAAGAGTGGCAGCAGGGAACAGACTAGCAACTATAGGCTGGTCAGTCTCACATTGATAGTAGGGAAATTAATGGTAAATCTATTGAAGGAAAAGTTAGTACAGTATCTCAAATCCAAGGGGCTACGAGACCAAAGGCAGCATGGATTCATGGGGTCAGGGAGGTCATGCCAGACAAAGCTCACTGAGTTCTTTGACTGTGTGACTTGGAAAATAGATCAGGGGAGGGCAGTGGACATGACCTATTTGGATTTTAGCATTGCCTTCTACACTGTACCACACAGGCGACTGTTAAAGAAATGATCTGCCTAAGTGTAGCATCCAAAGTAGTAAATTGGGTAAGAAACTGGTTAGAGTATGGGTGACAGAGCATGGTGGTAAATGGCACTCACACTAGTAAGTGGAGAGTGACCAGTGGGGTGTCACAGGACTCGGTACTGAGACCAGTCCTCTTCAATATCTTCATAAGAGGCATTACAGAAGAACTGGAAGGGAAGGTATGCTAGGTTGCGGATGGCACCAAACTCTTAAATAGGGAAGAGAGTCAGAAGGGTAGAGAGAATGTGTAAAGATCTTGGGATTCTTGAGTGGTCAAGGGCATGGCATTTGGGGTTCAGTGTCAAAAAGTGCAAAATCGTGCACCTAGGACATAAAGTATAGGATGGGGGAAGAGATTCTGAGAGTCACTAACCAGGAAAGGGACTTTGGGGTTATCATATTTGACGACCTTAAAGTGGCAAGGCAGTGGAACAAGGCAGTGGGTAGAGCCAGTGGGATGCTGGAATGCATAGGGACAGGTATCACCAGCAGGAGGAGGGAGGTGGTGTTACCACTTTATTGCTAGCTGGTGAGACTCCACCTGGAGTACCGTGTCCAGTTCTGGAGGCTGCAACTCAGAAAAGACATAGACAGGGAGGAGGCAGTCCAGAGGAGGGTGACTAAGATGGTGCAGGGGGTTACTCCATAAGTTCTCTGAGGAGAAGCTGAGGGATCTCAACATGTGCACCCTGGAAGACAGGAGAGCGAGAGGGGACATGATAGAGACCTGCAAGTAGCTCTCAGGGGTGAACAAGGTACAGGAGGGGAGTCTATTTCAAA
This sequence comes from Neoceratodus forsteri, assembly GCA_016271365.2. Lineage (NCBI taxonomy): Eukaryota > Metazoa > Chordata > Ceratodontiformes > Ceratodontidae > Neoceratodus > Neoceratodus forsteri. The sequence goes on along the minus strand of CM057450.1, from coordinate 770,039,140 downwards.
TTTGAAAGAGTACCAGGACCAGGAGGCATGCAATGATGCTGAAAGGAGGAAAGTTTAGTAGGGATGGGAGGAAGTACTTCTTTACTGAAAAAGTGGTGGACACCTGGAACAGATTGCCAACATAAGTGGTGGCGACAAAAACACTGAGGGGCTTCAAACCAGCATGGGAGAGGCATAGGAAAGCTATAGTAAATTGGCATGGAACATGGAGGGTTGCTGGAGACCAGTTAGGGTCTGCAGAGACAGACTAGGCAGGAATCATCTGGGCAGACTGGGTGGGCCAAGCAGTCCTTTTCTGCCAACAAAATTTGTTTTTATGTTTCTGTTCTTTGGTGGAGAAAACAGGGTTCTTATAGCTAATGATGAAAGCTGTACCAAAATACAAAGTACCTAGTGAACTTATTTCTCCACAAAAGGAGTGCCTGAGCTGTACAACATCAAGTCCTGCTGCTGCATCATTTTTCATGCTTCAGCTCACTCTGCTGTCAGCACTGTACATCTGATCACAGATATGCGAACCAGTGCTCCTGGATCCACAGTGAGCTTTACATGTGTTACTGCACATTGGGCATACATCCTCAGTGTTTATGGTATGTCACCATGTCCATCCAAAACTGCCTTTTAAGAACATCACATGGTGGTAGCGGTGGTGTTTATCTGCATGCCATATTAAGCATGCAGAGTATGCACAGTTCCCACCCAGACAATTGATGGGTGGCTAAAACCATACAGGTTGGTAACATCTTTCATTGTCAGTGATAATGCAAATTTTGTGAAAGCCATTAATGATGGAAGTCACATGAGCGCCTGTCTAACATGGCTGCCTAAGCCCAGAGCTCCTGGCCAGCTCTCTGTAATCTTACTCCATCAACTGATTTTACAGCTTCCCTTAACCTGCAAACCAGCAAGGATAATAGTACTCAGGTATGTGGAGTGAACAGAGTAACTTTGAACAACCAGCGGTTCCACAAAAGAGAAAAAGGGAGCCTTACAATCTCTCTTCCAGCTCCGAGCATCCCTACAGCTAAGATGGCAGAATAGTCAGTGGAAAAATGCTGGGACCACTAATCTTTAAGTATCCCTCCTTGAAAGAATGGCAGCCTTGACAAATGATCAGATCTACTATAATAGAGACACAGGCCAGTCTCAACAGCTTAACTGGTTATGTAGCAATGACCAAGCAGAAAATCACCATCCTCACAGACAGTGGAGAGGCCCAAGACAAATGGCTCGTGGCAGAGGAGTGCCAACTCGAAAGGGTCACCCACAAACTAGAGGACCTTGAAGGATGGGGCCAGTGGAAAAACCTCTGCATCATGGGGCTTCAACAGGGACTGGAAGGGAACGATGCCATCTAATACTTGAGAACAAAGCACCCACTTCAGCTCAACTTAGACCCCTCGGAGTATGATTTTGAGATAGAATGAGCACGGCATGGCTGGTACTCCCGCATGGCATGCTCCAACTGCTATCTCAAGCCACTCATCTTTACATTACTCTGTGGCACACTCCAACTGCTATCTCAAGCCACTCATCTTTACATTACTCTGTGGCACACTCCAACTGCTATTTCAAGCCACTCATCTTTACATTACTCTGTGGCACACTCCAACTGCTATCTCAAGCCACTCATCTTTACATTACTCTGTGGCACACTCCAACTGCTATCTCAAGCACTCATCTTTACATTACTCTGTGGCACACTCCAACTGCCATCTCAAGCCACTCATCTTTACATTACTTTGTGGCACACCAACTGCCATCTCAAGCCACTCATCTTTACATTACTCTGATTCCTTGATAAAGAACTGATTTTGTGAGCAGCCAGAGACATAGAAAATGTTGAAGTAGCAGGACAATGCCTATCCTTCTGCCCAGGCTATCTTCGGTCCGTACTGGAAAAATGGCAGGCATTTGACAGAGTCAAACAAGGACTGAGAAACAGAAGGATTTAGTATTCACTATTGTACCCAGCAGCACTTCTGGTCACATACCAAAGCAAGTCACTCCAATTCCACACACCGTGAGAAGCCAGCACATTTTTGCAAGAGCATCTGGATCATGCAGCATTAATGGAAGTTGATCAGCAACCCCCACAGCAGTCTGCTGAGTGGATGACACCGAGCAACCATGTGACCTGCCAGTCATGCACTGACTCAAAAAGCAAAATCACCTGTAAGTACTGCCTTGATTCCTTTACCTAAGGGACCTTCTCCAAAACTGTTACAGATACAGATACAGATATAGAGGAGGGGAGCACCTGGGGGGTCAGGAACCTGGGGCATGTATACACCGTGGGGGAGATACACTGCAGGCCTCGTTAGGTGAGAGGGACCTGGGAGTGGTGGTGGGCATCAGAATGAACAACACTGAGACTTGTCGAAGAGCAGCAGCAAAGGCAACTAGGATGCTGGGCTGCATAGCCAGGGGGATTACCTCCAGAAAGAGGGAGGTGATCCTTCTTCTGTATAATGCCCTGGTCAGGCCGCACTTCGAGTACTGTGTGCAGTTCTGGAGACCACACCTAAAGAGAGACATTGCACTGCTGGAGAGGGTCCAGAGGAGGGTGACCAGGATGATCTGGGGTATGGGAAGTAGACCGTATGAGGAGAGACTAGAGGAACTCAATCTGTACACACTGGAGCAGAGGAGAGACGGGGGGACATGATAGAGGTCTTTAAGTATGTAAAGGGGATCAACAAGGGTGGAATCTAGGAGGTGTTCAGGTTTAAGAAGGGGGAATAACCAGGGGGTATGAGTGGAAGCTGGAGGGGGGGAGTTTCAGGGGGTAGAGAAGGAGGCGCTACTTCACTGAGAGGGTGGAGGAGCCTTGGCACACACTGCCATGGAACCTGGTGGAAGAGGGCACAGTGGGGGGATGCAAGAGGGGATGGGACAGGTACAGGGGGAAACTGAAGCCATGGAAGCCCCTCACTGGGGTGGGGGAGGCATCAAATCGAGCACCCAGTAGGGGTGCTGGCTACCGAGCAGACACAAGAGACCATGAGGCCTGTTGTGCTGGCTTCTAGTATGTTAGTACGTTAGTATTTTAGTACTAACCAACCTCAGGATGTTCTCCACCATTCCTTGTACTTTCTGTGCACACTCGGGGAGAAGCAGCACAGTAGGCAGAGCTACCTAATGGACTACTGTCCTAAGATGTGAGGCAGGGGAAGCACTTTACTCGCCTTGACAGTATGTGTAAAATGGCACCTGCTCACCTTACCTGCAATGAGACTTCAGCAAATGTCTCTGATCCAGTTGCCCTTACCGTAATTCTTTGGGTGCAGCTATGTTGTGCTGTGAGCTGAACTGCCCCCCCCCCCACAGCAGCACCACACTCATGCAACACAATGCTGAAAGGACATAGCTGGGCACAGAAACAGGGCTTCTATAACAAGTCTTTCTTTTCTTCAAGAGCCCTCTGGCAATCGACTGTACTTACATAGGGGCACACCATATGCTCCATGATATCCTTGAACACTAGTGAATATGACACCTACCTAGTAATTTTGCTACTTTCACTTTTAATAGCATGCATCCAGTGATAGGGGCTCTATAGTTGGCTTCTCCCTCTTACCTGCCACAAAGTGAGTATTCCATGAAACCAGCCCACTAAACTGAAATGCTCCACTGATTAGCTGACTGTATTTAAACACCTCCCCAAAATGTTAGATCCTAAGGAGAACAACTTGCTTACTTGATTACTCTGTAAAATTAAGCCTCCTCTGCTCCCCCCCTTTCTCCATCCAGCGCACTACCCTTCCCACATGCTCCTCTCTTCTACCTCTTCCCCCCTTACCTCCTCCACCCCCTCTTCCCAAATCTGGAAGAAGCAAAATCATTTTGCTCAATCCCAAGGGGCCCAGAACTCCAAGTTCAAACTATGCTGCATCAAGGCTTAATTGGGCTTATGGGACTTCACAGGAAGGGGAAGAAGGAGCTGGACGGCCAGCATGACCCTAGTCAAGGTTTCAGGTTCTGTGAAGGCGACGGCATAAAAGCCAACTTAATCCCTCAGTAGGAGCGCCTTCTAGCCCACTTCGACTAGTGTGTATCACCTAATTCATTGTATTAATTTTTAATTTTTCTAAATATTATTGTTTTTACTCACTGCATAGTTGCGGATTATTGAAAGTGCTAATTAGTGCTACTGGAAACCACGTTGGTACCAGTTCATTAACTTGCTAACTAAATATGTTATTTACAGCTAATGCATTTGATTGTGTGTTTGGCAGAAGTACTGGGGGGGGGATATCAGGGTAAATATGCATTCATCGAGCTGGGGATAGGTGGTAATAAAGGATCCTATTATGACATCCTTTGGTAGTTTGAAAATTGTTACATGGAACACAAGGGGCTTCAATTGCCCCAAGAAACATAAAAAAGTGTTGATTAAACTAAAAGATACACAGTGTGACTTGGCTTTTTGACTAGAGATGCACCAGTCAGACTTTGAAGCTCCCAAACTCTGGTGTACTTGGGTAGGATCAGCCTTCTATAATGCTTATTCCTCGAAACAAAGGGGAGGTGGGGTAGCTATATTGTGCTGCAAAGACCTGCAGCTGTGAATACATAAAGAAATCAAGGATAGTGATGGCAGACTGCTGTTATTAGAAGGGGCATACCAGGGAGAGCCCATAGCCCTGGGAATCATTTATGCCTCCAACTCCCTGCATAGAGAATTTTTTATAAAACTTTGAAGGAAATTTCAGGAGGCCCAGTGGGAAAAATTTCTATCAGAGGATCTCAACTCAGCACTAGACCCCATACTAGATTGTACGGGGTCAGTGCCCAGATTAGAACCACAGGTGGCATCACATGTGAGGCATACCTTTTCTCATGCAGACCTTAGTGATATTTGGACAATCCTCCATCCCCAAGAAAGGGACTTCATGTACTACTCTCAAATATATGACACATACAGCCGATTTAACATATCTTGGTAGACCTGGTCCAGAGAACGTGAGGAGTGACACATGGAAGTAGCCGTATCTCAGATTATGCCCATCTCTTTGTCCCTGGCATGGGGCAGAAAAACCAGGCCCATAAATAAATGGTGCTTAAATATGGCATTATTACAGAAAGAAGATCTTGTAGCATGGCTTATGGATGAAATCCAGTCCTAGTTCCTTCTAAACGAGACACTAGTGCAGCAACCCGATGGGAGGCCATGAAGGCAGTGGTAAAAGGTAAGATTATAGCCCATACCTTTAAACTGTGTGAGAAATGTGATCAGGCCACCAGCAACAAGAAAGGAAACTAATATGCCTAGAACACATAGCTCATGCTGACCCAGAAAAACGAGAAGCTCTGAAACTGCAAATCCTAGCCACATAACACTCCCTTGAAGACAACTTAAACCACAGAACAGATTATGCTCTCTTTTGCCTCAACCAATCTTACTGGGAGGTAGTAGAGAAGCCTAATAAACTGTTGGCATACATACTTAGGCGAGGGAAATTGAATGCTACATCCCATCCTACTCATTCACACAGTGCAAGGACAAACAGGGACCTCTCCAGCACAGATAAAAATGTCGTTCCAAAACATCTATGTCCAACTATACTCATTGGAAGTTTCTCCCATACAGAGCCAACTGGATGCATTCTATAACAACCTAGACCTTCTTCAGGTTCCTCCTGAAGCAACACTCCAGCTCACCACAGATTGTGGACAAGAAGGTGGAAGAGGTTGTTTTCTTAATGTCTGGGGGGAAAACCCCAGCTTAGACAGCTACCACAGTGATTTCTATGCCCCATTCCCCCTCCCTATTAGCTCTGGAACTAGCTAGTGTCTTTAACGAAGCTTGGCAACAGGGCATCTTACTCCATACCTTCCACCAAGCCTGTATCACTGTTTCCTAGGAAAGGTCAAGACAGCATCTTATATTCCCAGTACAGACCAATATCCCTCATCAACGTTGATGCAAAACTCTTCGCAAAAGTTATTGCTTGATGTGTGGAACCCATCATGAGCAGCCTCATTTACCCAGACCAGGTGGGATTTGTACCTGGTAGACTGGGAGCAGATAACACCAGAACCACATTAGACCTTATTTGGGAGGTCAGACATCTATCTGGCCCTATTGTCACTCTGTCATTGGACACAGTGAAGGCATTTGACAGGGTGGAGTGAGCCTTCTTGTTTGACTCAATGGCAAGATTTGGATTCCCCTCACAGTTTATACCCCTTGGCAAGTTGTTATACTAAAGTCTCACAGCTTCAGTCCTAACTAGCTTAGTTTTTCACAGGCATTCCCTCTCAACCGCGGGACATGCCAGGGCCCGGGTGTCCCTTATCCCCTTTCCTCTTCTTCCTTGCTGTGGAGCCCCTAGCAACAAAGATTAGAGTGCATCCAGACTTCCAAGGCATTTTAGTGGGCCAGAATACCACCAAACTAATTATTTTCGCAGATGACATTACCCTCTTCCTCACTAACATACCAATAGCATTACAAACACTGAGTACCATCATCCACGACTGCTCAGCCATTTCAGGGTATAAACTGAATGAGAGCAAGTCGCAGATGATGCCTCTTACTTCCTCTTGTACTCGGAACTTATTTGCTACTTACTTACCCCTTCCAATGGGAACCTGAGGGATGACACGTCTGGGCATTCAGGTCTAACCCAACCTTAAAGGAATCATTGCAGCCAATGTGAGGACTATGCTTTCTAAAGTTGACTCTGACATACAGTGATGGGGTAACATCCATTTATCCATCTGGTGTTGGATTAGTGCTTTGAAAATAGTAGAGCTTCCTAAGACCCAGTATATACTATCAAATCTCCTGATAGAACTCCCCAGCTCATTCTTCAAGAAGCTAAATTCCACGATTTCAGCCTTTATTTGGGACCACAAAGCCCCCAAATAAAATTCCAGGTGCTCCAAACTACCTGGAAACAGGGAGGCTACATACTCTGTAATCTGAAACTAATACATGACAGTATGGTCATCAGACAGGCCATCACTTGCTGTAGGCTAGATATTTCCCTCCTTACCAAGATGGACAGCAATAGATGCCACCCAAGAGGAACTTCCTCACCCCTCAGCTCTGATACTGTCAGACTAGAAATCAGGTCAGCAAATGTCATCCTGTACCTGGCACACTAGGCAGGTCTTGGATAGACACATGAAGCAACTCCAAAGGAGCTCCACTTCTTCAAGACTGCGCTCCATGTAGCACAACCCACAGCTACAAATTGTGGCCCCTCTGGCAAAAACTGGGAATACATACCCTTACGGACCTTTATCATGAAGTGCCAGGAGTAATAAAATCCTCTGATACACTCCATACCTTGTACAGGATCCCCATATCCCCTTTTGGAGGTGCCTCCAATTAAGAGATCTCCTTCAAACCAAAATCTTCACATAGCACCACCTGCCATGCTCCAATCCTATAGAAAATTTGTACTGTCAAATCAAAACGTTACAACACTTAGCAGGAAACATTTTATACCATGAAGTCAAGAAATCCTTGCTCCACGAGTAACTAAACCTAAACGCAAGTGGAAAGAAGAACTAGACATAATAGTCAAACAGGAAGACTGGGACCAAAGCTGGTGAAGAGCCTATACTGCTAACAGGGAGCTACAAGCCAAAACCCTGCAGCACAAGATCTTACATAGGGCCTACCAGGACCCACACTGGTCATACAGAGCAGGATGCACTCCAGACAATGACTTTTGCTGTTGTGACTCCCCCCAGGTCATGATAACCCACATTCTCTGGACGTGTCCAGAAACAGAAGCTTACTGGGGAGAGGTGTGCACCACCTGTAGCAAATTCACCCCCCTGCCCCAGATACAGAGTCCTAGGTTGGGGCTATTGGGACTGCCCCACTCTCTCACAACCTCACCACAAATCAACTCCAGTAGTTCAATTGTGTAATGGTAGCAGCAAAAAGAATGTTCCTTAGGCACTGGAGCGAACCGAGCCCTGCCACCAAAGAATGGGTCAACTTGGTAGCCCTCACAGCACAGTATGAGAGAGTTGCATACACTGCAGCAGGTAAATTGGCCCAATACATGAAGGATTGGAGACTCTGCCTGGAATCCAAGCACACTGATGCCCCAACTCTCCCTCCTGCCAGATGAAGTCCCTGTACAGAAACCACTTCCCAAGGTAGGGAGAGCTTTCACAGTCCAGTGGAACTTCTATACTAATGCCTAGAAACAGAGATACCAATTAAGACCATGCCTTCTGCCTCCTCAGAAAACCAAACAAAGCCCTTTGGGCAAAGCTTTTTAATAGCCCCCATCCCAGCTGACCCTATCTTATACTCTGAAGGATCTCAGACTGGTAGATGGTAATAGGTCCACTACTTGAAAAGGCACACTTTGTATGAGAAAGAGACCTGAAACCCACCACATATCTAGGAAAAAGCTGAGCGACCATTCTTTTAATACTTCTACCACCAAAGTATAGCTCACTGTTCTGCACTACTATAAGCCCGTGTTTAAGCTGTAGGTAGACGTAAGAAATGAAGCATCAAACTTTGGGGAACACACTGTACCAGAGCATAGCTGTTTGTAATTCACCACCCCTGGTTAACATACAGTGTCCAATATAGCCTTAAAACCTCAGATGGGGTCCCTTTTCTCTCCCCTCTGTATATTGCATTGAACATCACTTTATTCAATGCATTGTATTGCTGTCTCTTAATAATCTTTATTTAATAATATTAATCTTTATTTATAACAAGATCAATTCACACGTATCGAAGCACTTTTACAAACTTTAAAAACCTTAAAACTATAAATATTTAAAATACAATAATAAACAACAGACATCCAATAAATCAGTTCTCTCTTACTGTAAACAATTCCACTGCATAGTTGTTGTATATACCAAAGGCATTTCCATGTTACATTTGTACAATGAAAATTAAAAACTTAAATAAAAACCTTTATGGCAAAAAAACAAAACAAACAAGAACACCATTAATGATGATGAGTTTTACTGCATACCTTGTTTTGCACACATTCTTAACTTTATTGTGCAAGAGTTTCTCAAACATGAAGCAGTGGATAGCATGCTTGCCATCAGCCTTAACATCCTCGGCCAATTCAGTCAATCATCAAAGCCAAGATCTGAGCTCAGTGTTCTTCAGAGGTCCTATGGGGTTCCACAGCACCGTTTAAAACAGGATGTTCCCACAAGATGGAACTCCACCCTATACATGTTGGAGCAGTGTTTTGAACAGTACAAGCTTATCAATACATTTGTAGTGCAGTGCCATGGCTTGGTGACTCAAAAGGGCATGTCTCTTACACCATCTCTGTGGAGGCTAATGGACAATATAATTTAAACACTGCATCTATTTGAGCATGCCACTCAGGCTGCCAGTGCTGAAAACACTTGTCTGAGTAAAATCATACCCTTGATTGGGGTTTTGAACCAAGCGTTGTTTAGTGTGCGTGAGCAGTTTGATGTGGCTGCAGATGGAGTGGGCGACATTGATGAACATTGTTAAATAAATCAGTCTCTTTCCTACAAGATGGCCAGCTTGCTTGCTTGGACACATAAGCACAGTACTGCAGAACGTCTGTCAGGGGGCAGGGCTGATGTGGATCACTGTTTGTTGAAAATACATGAAAAAGTCCACAACAACATATGACAATGCCAGTCAAAATCTGAAAAAGAGTCAGTCACAGTTAACTGCAGCACCATCCTTGGCCACAAAGTCCTCCTCTTCATCTTCCTCATCTCCCAATCCATTATGGTCAATATTTCAAAATGTGGAAGTTTCTACCTACCAAGGACCAAAATACAGCAGCCAGTGACAAATGTCAGATGCTAATGTGGTCAATACCTATATAGATGATGCAGAGCAGGTTGGTGTGGATGAGGAGGATTCATTGATGGCATACTGTCCACATAATGTTGCATTCTATGACCATGGCACTTGCCTGTCTGACTCCAATATAGAGAGGCTGACACACATAAAAATGAACAAACACTTTATCCACCTAATTGGCTTGCTGCTGGCACTGGTCTACAGAATGAGGGTGAAGAAGATATGGATTAGAAAGTCTATGTATGTGTTCTGATGGCGAGGATACATCAGAAGGGCATATGTTTACATAAGCAGTTTAGTGTTTTTACCACCACTACCACTGAAACAACCCCTACCACCTCCACAATTGCCACTATTATTTATTTTTCTTTTTTTGGTTCTTTTTCTCCTGTCCTGGTGTGGCCCTCCTTCACACTAGTCCCATTACCCCAGCTTCCCTTGGGAATTACCTGTACTTACTCCCTCAGCTTACCCACTGTGGCAGGGTGGTGGAGAGTGCTCCTGACCTGCCAATCAAGGAACCAGTGACTGGGTCTGAGTCACCTGGTGCAGGGCCTGCAAGGGACAGTGGTCATCCATGGCTGCCAGGACTGTTTTTGCCCTTTCTGTTTCTCCCTCCTCCCCTTGTGGCATGGAGAAGCAGCCTGTAAATGACATCAATGGCAGTGCCACACATGCTTCAGTGCATGATGTGCCAGACATCTGCCACTCCTCCGCTGCTCAGTGCACTTGTTCCCCAGCCTCCACTAGGGGGTAGTACTGTCTAGGTGCTACACCACCCCCTCTCCTGAGGAGGAGTGCAGTCTCCTGGACACTCCATCCTCCTCTCTTTGGCTGACCTTCCAAAGACTAGCGCTTGTTCCCGACCTCGGGTTGTTGAGCCACAAATGATAGTGCTAACACTGTGCCAGCAGGCCAGCTCACACCACTATAATTTCTAACTACACCAAATATCACCAATTCTTCTTTTCCTTAACTTGCACCTTCAGACTGCCTCCCCAACATCCCCCCTCACTCCCCGGTCTCCTCCCCTCACTCCTTCTGCAGTTTTGCACTCAGATCCCCCTCTTCCACAACCTCACTCCTCTCCACTGCTTTCCCAACAAAGCCATGCCTGGCTGCACCTAAATGCCCCCCTCTCCCCAACAGGCCTGGGCTCTCCTGTCTCAGGTTACTCTCTGATATCTCCTAAGCTCTGGACCACACTCTTGTAGTCTTGCTTCTGATGGTTACTCCGCAAGTGTAGATTGGTACTATCACTTGCTGTCCTTTTTATCCCTGTTTGTGATGTAACTGTACTTATGACCTTGATGTTAATTTGTGCTAACAATTGTATGTACTTGTTAATTGACCTGTTATGTTATGTACTCTCCTCTGACTTGGAGCCTTTGTAAAGGAGCCCACAGCTCAAAGGTATTAATCCTAAACTGATATAAATAAAAAAATTCTGCGCCACAGGTGTGAAAACATGTTTCAGGAAGGGTGTGAAGAAGGACTGTACTGTTCATGAGGTGGTGTGAAAAAATGGCAATGGTGAAAATTTTGAGTGAAAGTATCAAAAACCACTGAAGTTATGAGCGCAAGAAGAATTTTAAAGACAACGTGTAACCTCAGGGCTGCTTTTTATATTTTGCACCAGATTAAGATGGACTTTAGACTCCATCTCATGAACAGTGGTGCTGTTATTTTATTAACTCAGTCCCAAAAAGTGATTCTGCACAGTGACCGCAAAATTACCTTTCGGGACTGAGTAATAGAATGACAGTGCCAGTGTCCATGAGGTGGGGTCCCAAAAAGCCCATGTTGCAAATTTGGTACAAAAGTTCCTATAAATGGCTGAGATAACAACATAAGTTTAAAATGCCATTGACTGTCATTATACGGCAATTACTTTCATTTCTTCAGTTCGCTGTTCAGCTTTGAAGAGTGCAGATGTGTCCTAGTCCACAGAAGATCACAGCCGCTGACTTCCAGAGGTAAGTATGGGGTAGGGGGGTTGTAGAGAGTGGGTGCTCAGTTGGAGGGTGGAGATGGGAGAGGGACACCATGGGGACGATGAGGGACCGTTATCTTTTTTACAGGTTACAGAAAAAAAAAGGTGTCAGGGGACTGTTTTCTTTTTTTCAGGTATTTTTACAGAAGATGTTGGGACACTGGGAGTGGGCTCCCCAGTATCCTAGTGTTTTCCGGGGGGTGCATATCAGGGGACACTAGGAGTAGGATCCCCAGTGTCCTAGTGTTTTGGAGGGGTACACATCAGGGGACACTGGGAGTGGGCTCCCCAGTGTCCCACACTGAAGGGTAAGCTGTACTGCAGCTAATGTGGAAGCTGGGGGGGAGGGTCAGAGGAATGGATGGACTGGAGACAGAGAAGGCATCAGGAGCCGCCAACAAGTAAAGCCACACCGTGGCTATAAAGTACTAGCCTGGAGCGGAAGGGCAGAAGGAACGAGGATCTGGGAGAGAGAGAGTGTAGCAGGAGCTGCCAACATGTAAAGCCACACCGCAGCTATATTGTACAAGCTGGGGGAGTGGGGTGGCAGAAGGAGCATAGACCGGGGAGAGAGAGTGCAGCAGGAGCCACAAACATGTAAAGCTGCACAGCGGCTATATTGTACAAGCAGGGAGGGGCAGATGGAGCAAGGACCTGGGAGAGAGGAGCGAGGACCGGGGAGTGAGAGTGCGGCAGGAGCCGCAAACATGTAAAGCGGTACTGTAGCTAACATGGAAGCCGGGTGCGCATGCCTAAAGTTATGTCTACAGAAAGAAATGAAGCACTTTCCCATTGGAGTGGTTCATTTCTTTTAAGTAGACAACATACCACATCGGCAAAGCTGAACTTGTGTCATGACCAGAGTGCCTGGTCATTGGTGTACACTGCCTAACCCACTGCAGTTTCAGCTGAAAATGGCCTGGCGGTGACACACCTCTCAAATGTCATATTGTCCCAAAACATTACTTGCATAAGCGCAAGTGAATGCAATAAATGTTTTTTTTACAAGCCAACTGTAAATTGGGAACAGCAGCCCCACACTTGAGGCTGTTTGTGTTATTATTGACTGTTCACCTTTTATCATAATGTTAAGGGGGGGTAATGAATGTGGTGAGAGTGATACTCTGGAAAGAAAACAGAAAATTAGGGAAATCAACAGCTGGCTAAGGGGGTGGTGTTAAGTTTGGGGGTATGGGTTGGTGGGAGACTGGGGGACTACATGGGAGAATAAAGAACTTTATGCTAGGGACCAGCTTCATTTAAGCAAGGGGGAAAGAGGTCCCTAAGAAGAAGCTGGGGGGGTTATATCTAGGCGGTGGGATTTAAACTAGAAGAGGGTGAAGGGCTAAAAAGTACTGGACTCTTGAACAAGTCTGAAGAGCACAGGCTCTTCCTGCACTGGAGGGATACAATGAGTAGGAATCAACCGTGGCGGAGGGGAGCCAAGGAGATAGGCATAGAGAAAATTTGTGTAAGATCTGGAAAGTAGACCTGATTAATGCATGGAGTCTGGGAAACAAGATGCCAGAATTTCAAGCATTGCTGGTGGAAGGCGGGAAGGGGGTGGATGTGGCTGCAGTCACAGGGACTTGGGCTACCCAGTATCACAACTGGGACATGAAAATTCCTGGGTATATGGCAATTAGAAAGGATAGGTCAGTGGGTAGAGGGGCCGGGGTCGCACTGATTGTCAGGGATGAGATAGTGTGGAGCAGGGAGGAGATGGGAAAAGGGAAACATGGAGGCGGTATGGGCCTTGTTGCAAGATAGTGAAGGGAGAAGAGTTAATCTGGGTGTGGTCTACAGGCCACCCATGCAGTCAGAGAGCAGCTGACAATCACTACTTTACATGTAATATTTGCATACATTCCTGTAACTCCTCTGAGACTAATTTCCCAGCTTCTCTCACCATCACTTCATATTATATGATCCACCAAATTAGCACAATGACTACTTTTGGATTCCATTAGCCCAAGCCAAGCAACCTTACTCTTAGTTGTCCTCCAGGAATCCTACCTAATCCAAGCCAACTGCCCTATACCAGGACTCCCTACAGCTCCTTCTACACCCACATTCCTTCATAGGTGTCAGTAAATTCCAAGAGAACATGCTACAGATTACTCTGGTACTAAGTGCTCACACTGAATACACATCCCTCAGTTTCAATTGAAGTCCTGTGGTGCACACTCCCTAACTCTACTGCTGCACCCCCAAGCCCAGTAGTAACGGATACTCACCTTATAATACTTTGCTACTTCTGTCACCTACTATCATTCTCCCCTCCACTGCCACAAACTGGCTGCATATACCCCTAACCCCCAACACATTTTGCCCTTCTCTCCTCCCCTTCTTTCCTTCGATCTCACCCCCACTATCCCATCCCTCTCCATATGCCTCTGTCCTCGCAAATTCATACCAGTGTCCTACCCACACAAATGTCAACAAAGTTTTCCTATGGTGCCCTCGCACTGCTCACAAATCCATCTTAAGCATCAGGGGGCACAAACTACCAGCTATCTTCTCCCTCTTCCTCCTGATCCTACTACTTGCTGAGGACATCAAAACAAACCTTGGTCCTCCCAATATCCCCCACCCCTACCAATGAACTGTCACAAAGGTCTAAGTTTAGTGTACATGAACATAAGAAGCCTATTACCAAAGCTGGACCTAGCTAAATGCTGGCAAGCCCAACACTCCCCAGTTGTACTTTGCATCACAGAATCATGGCTATTGGCAAAGACCCCAGACTCCTCCTAAAGGATCCCCGACTACTAACTCTTCCACCAGGATTGTGGCAAACAGGGTGGAAGGATAGCACTCTATGTAAAGCAAACACTATCATGCTCAATCACCAAACAAGAGACCAGCCCTGGGTCCCATGAACTTATCCTTGCCCTCCTCTTCCACCCCTCTACACTCCATATCTACTTAGGTGTCATCTATGTTTCCCTGTGGCTAGCCCCTGACTCATTTATCTCCTGCCTGTCCACTCTGCCATTCCTGACTGCAAATAGAGAATTAATACTAATGGGTGACTTCAACTTGGACTGGCTCTGCCCCCTCCTCCTCCAAAGCCTCCCCCTTAAAAATTGAAACTCTCAGCCTCACTCAGCTGATCTCAGAGCCCACCCACTACAATCCCCGCTCCCCTAACCACTCTCCACTTGACTGGATTCTCTCCTCCCACGATCATAAATCACCTCAATTGGAGTGCTATCAGACGCACTAAGTGACTACTACATCACTTACTGCATTAGGAAAACACAGCTTCCTAAGTCAGCTCCCAAACACATAACAACCCACCCTCTAAGCTCACTACACACTGATGCCATCCTGCATGACTAGATGCACGCTGACTCGTCTCAAGTCTAGTCAGCTAATGACACTGACACAGCCCTTTCCCATTTCCTATCCACTTTCACTCTAGTATGGGACTCTCATGCCCCTCTTTTCAAAACCAGAGTCAAAAATGTCACCACCCTTGGGTCTCATCCTCTCTTATTGCCAAATGTAAAGCCTGTGAAAAGGCCTGGACACAATACAAGTCCACTCTGACTGCCCAAGCCCGTCAAAATACAACGCCCGTTGAAATATCTGCACCAATGCCATCCATCAAGCTAAGGTCGACTACTTTAAAGCACACCTACAAAACACTCAGCCCTCCTCTTTCTGGAAGGTGGTTCATTCCCTTATCAATCCCCCACTCAAACCACCTTGCCTACCTTAAAACAAGATGGCCCCCATTACTGACCCTTGTCAATATAGCTGACATTCTGAATAAGTTCTTCACCACATGTGCTCTCCCAGACCACCCCACACACACCCCTCCCAAGACACCACACAAACATCTGCACAAAACACCTTACTCTTCACACCCATATCCATGCAGGAGATTCTGAAAGTCCTCTACTCCCTGAACACCTCAAAATCCAGCCCAGATGGTATCCACCCAAAACTGCTATGCCTATCAGCTCCCATAATTGTTGCACCACTGACCCAGCTACTAAACCTTTTCTTCCACTCAGGAACTGTACCTCAAGCCTGGAAAACAACTAGCGTAATCCCCCTACATAAAGGTGGTGACCCCTCCCTAACAGGTAATTACTGTCCTATCTCCTTCTTCCCAGCCCTAGCCAAAGTTCTGGAATCCCTTACCCAGTCCAGACTGTCAGAATGCCTTACTACATTTGGATTCCTTTCCCCATTTCAATTCGGCTTCTGTAAGCACCATTCTACCATCTTCTCCATGCTACATGTCACTGATCATGTTCACACTGCCATGGACCAAGGCCACCTAACTGCTGCAGACTTTGTTGGCCTGGCCAAGGCCTTTGACTCGGTCTCCCATCCCCATCTACTTACAAAGCTTGAAGCTGCTGGCCTAGCCCCCCTCACTGTCCAATGGTTCAAATCCTACCTCAGCAACAGACTCCAATCTGTCCACTCCACTCCCAATACTTGCCGGCATACCACAAGGGTCAGTCCTCAGTCCCATCCTTTCCTCAGTTTTTATCAATGATCTCCCTTCTGCCCGCCCCAGCTGCCGTCTACACATGCACATGGATGACACCATCCTTTTTGCCTTAGGTCCAGTCCAAAACAATGTCCTCACTCTCCCACAACATGACTTCCACAGCATGCTGTCCTGGTTCCAAGTAAACCAGCCAAAAATCAACACTACCAAAACTGTGTCAGTAATCTTCGGGTCAGCACAAAAACTGGTCAGAATGCTCCCACCCCCAGCTATCACCTCCCTAAATGGGTCTCCACTTCAATATGTCTTGTCCTACAAATACCTAGGAATGTGGCAAGATCCTTACCTAAATTTCACTAGCCACATAGATGCCATCACCGCAAAGCTCCACCCCAAATTAGGTATGCTGTATCACAACAGAGACTCCCTCCCACTCCCAGTCAGATATGAAATTGTTACTAAAATAATCACACCTATCTTTGACTATGCAGATGTGGTATACAGTACTACCCCTGCCTTTTTGCTATCCAGACTCAACATCCTCCTAAATGCCTTCTGCCACTTTGCCACAAACTCCGCTCACAGAACACACCACTGTTCCCTTTTCTCCTCCCTCGATGTCCCACCTCTATCCCACCGCCGTCACATCCACTTGATATCCCTCATATCCAAATATTGGTTCAGCCTACTATCCTCATACCTCTCAGATATGCTATCTCTGGCTAACTCATCCCCTACACCCTCTGTAGCAGGGACACCCGCTCCTCCATTCTTCCTCTTCCATCTTCGACAGCTGGCAAATCTGCTTTCTCTTTCAGACTCCCTTCCCTATGGAACCAACAAACCCAGCAACTAAGAAACATTCCCTCCCACACTGCAATCAAGCAGAAAGTCCATCTCCTATCCCAACCCCATGTGCTCCTGCCACTTCTAACCTCCCGCCCTCCCCTTCCTCTCTTCAAAACTGCATATTATATGAACGCACAGCCAACCTTATCCAACTAGCTGAATCAGACATTCAATTTTGTTCTTCTTTTACATTGTATATGACTCTGCAGTCTAGTAACTCAATGTAAATACCTTACTGCCTATCTATATTGCAGTTGTATCTTGTATTAAGACTTTATGTATTTCCTGTGTATGTAATTGTTTACTTATGTCCCCGGGTCGCACCTGGAAATGAACCTCTGCTCAGTGTACCTTTCCTAGTCATCACATTTTAAATAAATAAATAAAATAAAATTATATACAGTAACAACATCATGCTACTGTGGTACTTCATATTACCAGTGTCTAGAGACTCTTTCTTTCCCATATTACCAGTGTCTAGAGAGTCTTTCTCTTGAATATAACCTGTGCCATAAAGTCTTTCTCTCCCCTGCTAGGTTCAGCATCAGCATCACTTTCAGGTGCTGGGGTACCACTACCCTCATCGGTAGATTTTGCAATTGAAAAAAAAACAAAAACTTTTCACAATTAAATGCTAAAGTTACCATATCAATCAGCAAAGTAATTGTGGTTTTATTTGTAGTACTAATCCATTTTTAAAGAGCCACTGATGCCTCAAGAAGAACTTTGAAAACTACAATATTTAGATGCAAAGCAGCTTATATTTCTCATTAGCTCTGTATTTCTTATTCCCATTATTTATTACTGAGGTCCTATGCATGAAAACAGGAGGGTTGTTCCTTGAGGGTTAAATCAGCTCCTACTGTATCTTCCCAACCTGATATCATAATGCTCTGCTTGTGATATCATAGTTATTCCCATGGCAACAGACTATAACAGAGCATTATAATTTCAAGTAGGGAATAAGCAACAGAGGCACATAAACGCTAAGGGGTAAAAACGTTATTTTTATGGAAATTTCTTCAGTAATAAGTAATGGATAGGAGAAATCTGTAAAATATATATACATGTATATGAAACACAAGCTGAATTGTGCCTAAATATTATGTTTTCCAGAGTTTTTCCAAAGGCGTCAGCTGCTCTTTAACATTATGAGAAGAAACCCACGTATCAGATTTGTTCAAGGCCCTTTATACAACCACATAAGAACATTTAAAATAAATCATGAGCAATCCATCACCATCCAAGTACAATGGACGTCCACACCCCTCACCACCAGTGAGCAGGGTGGACGTGCTGAGTCAAAGATGTGCCTCACAAAAGGGTCGCTTTCATTTCTGCAAGCAAACACAACAGCTTCCTTGCAGTAAGCACTGACTTGCCACCACACTTGCATGTGGCTGCAGTTTAGGATGGTTTGGCCAACCCCCCTATCCAGAACAAGACAGTAGTATCTTTGAGACTGGATCCTGTACAACCTTACAACACCTGTGTAGCCAGAGTATGCTCTCCAAACTCATATTACCAAGTTGGCTGGTGGTAACTCGACCAAGAAAGAGTGAAGAAGAATAAAAGAGAAGAAATGAAACACAGTAATCTCCTTTGAAAGGAATATTTGCTAGTGCTGTGTGGAATGCAGAATTCTACTGGCAGAATTAGTATGGAATGACCATTTCACCGGTGGAATTTTCTTTTTCTTTCCATATAGGTATTTTCCTCCCTGTGGCAGGAGGGGCACTGCATCAGCCCCTGTTTCCATCTGCCACAGCCATCTCCAACTGCCTCTGAGATCGGGGGTTGTATCCCCCATGGATTACCCCCTGCAGCAGGGCCAGGATGTCCTCCCCTCTGGTCAGTCATCCAGAAGTGCCCCAGACCTAGAGTGGCAGAGCGGGCTTGCGGCTGAACGGACAGAGCTTCATGAATTCCGTCTTCTACTTTTTCCTCCATTTTTCTCTCCTGGCCAACCATGAGTGTGCAATGAGAGCATTGTGCAAGCTCTGACTCAGCAGAGATGCCCCTGGTGATCTGAATGTGGGCCTTCCCCCTAGATGTGACCCGCCCCCACCTCCCACTGGATTCCTCCAGATGGTGGTCAAGCGGTGGGCCACAGAACCTCCTCCCCAAGGGAGGAGAGCTATCCTTTGGATGCTCAATCCTCCTCCCTCAGTTGACCTCCAGCAACCTGAGTTCATTCCCAAACTCAGGTCACCAGTGTAGCAGGAGGTATGGTGCACTGCAGTGCCTCAGCACTCCACACCAAGGGGCCGACTCACCAATGGAATTTCTGCTGGAATTTCACTGGTCCTTCTGCAGAATCCCACCTGCTGTGATCTGTGGAATATAATTCTTCAGAACAGCATTTTTCCTCGGAAAATCATTCCACAACCACTTCCGCAGATAATATAGAGATATGCAGAACAGAATTTCACAGAAATGTAGCAGAAAACCCATTCTCCATTTTTCCTGCCACAGAATTCCACCGTTCCATTTACAAGGAAATTCAGCAGTATTTTAGCAGAATTTTGAAAATTCTGTGAAATTCCATTCTACCAGAATTTGAAAATTCTGTACACCACTAGTATTTGTTGAGAATGAGAAAGTTGAAAAAATGAAAAGAACCGATTATACATCTTACTGGCAGTTTACTCTTGGCTCCATGTCAATATGGTGAAGAAATATTGTGAGTACAATTACGGTGATGGCAAATTGGCGAGTGTCAATACGGTGACCGGAATGTATGGCAAATGCAGTTATGGCGATATTTTCTGTGGGGCTTTGCCTCCGCACTCTCTTACTTATATATATCTAACACCTGTAGCACCTTGGGGAGAGGGGGAAAGCAAATGTCACCATAACTGCAGTCACCATAGATTGCGGTTGTCATATTGACTCTCGCCGATTTGCCGTCACTGTAATTGTACTCACCGCTATTTCTTCACCATATTGACGTGCTGCCTTTTACTCTCTTGTTGGTGCTTCCAAGACCTTTTGGGATTACTGGTTACTGCCCTTCCAAGTACCTCCATCACTTTGGGCTCCCTTCACTGAAGGCCATCCCATTTATGTTTCAGTTGTTTGACTGTTCTCAGCTGGCCACCATTTTCAAAAATCTTTTGGTCAGTTTCAGATGAGATATTGCCCCCATCATGGACATTGACCTTCTCAGGCCCAAACAGCTTGCCAGCATTTTTGGTCACCTCTGTGCCCAACAGGCTGATGTCAGCCTTCCTAAATGATCTGGCATTTCTTCTTCCTGCTGGTTTCTCCATAACCTGACTCAGTTTCCCCTCCATCTTTTGCAGACACTGCTGTGTCCTGCTGAGTGCCACTGATATCAGTCATCTTACATTTTAAATAAATAACAACTCAGGACTCTTTCACAGTCATAGTCCAGCTTGGTACACTCTCTCTCCCTCCACTTTCTGAGTAAAAGTGAAACCCGTGAGAAAATGTGCATAAACCTGGCATTTTTTTCCCCCAGGTTTGTACGTATTTCTGCAATTTACACAGACTGTGAGTAATGAATAGCAGAATAAAATGTAGGCTACTGAATCTGACATCACAGAAGAACTGCATGACATAAATTTGCGGTTTTAACATTTGTAATTTACATTGTACACTGTTTTATAAATGGTGGGATTATTTGGTGCTGCTGTTAAAATAGCCTATCACGAGTTCCATGATGTGAACCTGGAAAAAAGTATCTGCAATTCATTCAACATTATAATCATCATCATGTAGCAATGACCATGCCATACAAAAAGCACATGTACAGGAGAGGAGGATTGTGAGGGACCATGTTCTTCCCTCTTCAAATGGGATGACTACACCCATAATAGCATACTCTAAAGGGCAGTGCACTACTGTTAGTGCAGCATTCGCTCAAGGTGCCATTGACTTGACCCTGGTGCACAACAAGTCATGGATGTTGGGTACATGCTAGCAGCAGAATCATTTAGAATACCACAGCATGGTTTCTTCATCCCTAGAGGGATGGAAGCAGGTTCCATCGTGCTACTGCCACCTGGGTCACCACAGGTGGCAGTGTGCAGCTTCAAGTGTGTAGCGTTAGGGTGAATACTGGCTTGCTCCATGTGTGGTCCTGGCATTGTCCACGTGTATGTCACACCTTCACTGCTGGTGGTGAGAAAGTAAGTGACGGGTATGGTAAGGATGGTACACATGTGATCTAAGCAGAAGAGTGCAGCACCAGAGATGGGAGATGAATAATGTGTAAAACCATATGGTGTGCTGCCAGTGTGCAGCATACACAGTTTTGACAGCATATCTTTGCCAGAGGTCTGCATACATGGCAGTGGCCAGTGTGAGCAGCACCTTTGACTACCACCAGCATCAAAGTTTACACAAATGTGGAGTGTGTGCGGTGTAATATATCCATGTTGTTTGCTATTATTTTTTTTTTATGTTATGTGTGTACTTCTAAAACAATTCTTTTTTGTGCTTCTCTCTCTTTCTGGAGGCCTATCTCACTTTTGATGATGCTGTTGATGCTGCCATGATGTTATTATTCTTCAAACAAGATTAGACTGCTTGCTGCTATACTGCTGCTGGTCTATCTGCCTATGCCTCCTTCACAGCTGGTGTTGCTGCTGCACCAAGAACTCTCTAAAAATAAGACCTAACAAATTGGACTGACATTGTTGCTTGTCCTGTATCTGTTATCCCCCTTTCTGCTCTTATCTATTGACCAAGAATCAGCACTTGCTGTATAACTCCCAAATGTTCCCTTGTGCCCCACCAAAAATAAAAAATAAATAAAACTGACAGACATTGCTGCTTGTCACATCTCTATTTTCTCATTTTCTGCTCTTTTCTAACCACTCTGCTGCTTCTAGTTTGTACTCCTGTGCCTCCTCCTCAATGGGGTGTTGCTGCCCCCCAAAGAACAACATCAGAACAAACTGCTAGCCCTCTGCTGCTGCTACTGGTCCTTCTCCTCCATGGGGTGTTGATGCTACAAAAAAAAAAAAACACATAAACTTCTAGCCACTCTCCTGCTACTGCTGTTATCCCATACTCCTGTGGTGTCATCTCTATATGGTGCTTCTTCCCTAAATAACCAAACTGGATAACAGGAGAGTATACCTGTTTCCTGCAGGACATTGTAATGATGTTTAGAACAGTTCTGCTTACTGGGTGACCTGTTTATATGCCAGATTCTGCATATATTCACATCTGGTCACAGTTTGCCACCACCCTATAAAAATCTGCTAATTCTGTTATATTTTGGATATGTTGCATATGTGAACTTTTAGTTCCGACTTGGATTCCATTATGATGCCGGCCAATGTATCACAGGTGGAATTTGAAGTTCTGATTCTGCATCTGACTCAGACTGCATAAGTGATAGTAATCCTTCCCCCCCAGTAAATACTAAATTTGGCAAACTAGTCAATTAGTGAGCCAATAAAAATCACTTGCCCCACGTACACCTTTAACAGTGCTGCACCTGGTGCTGGAGTCCCCTCTTGTCTGCTGCGCTGCTAACTCAGGCTAGTTAGTGTCTGACTGCAGCAATGGCTTCAACTTCCTTCTTGAGTGCATCCCATAAGCCCCGAACACTTGGCCAAAACATGAACCCATCCCCACCAACAAGCATCTATCCATACTCCAAGTGCACTCACCCTGTAATAGGGTCCCTTGATCCCTGTCCAACTTACCCTGGCCCAATCCACCACTGCAGTTGGTAGTGGACATAGGTATTCTTGCCTTCCTGCTGGATTTATTTTTCTTCCACACACTCATCCCAGAGGACCCCGGTTATCCCTGAGTGTTATGATGTGGCCGATCTGGTATGGATTCAAGAAGGAAATTGAAGATGCCTCACCAGTCAGTCTGACACAATGTTGACCTTTTGTCAAACTTCAGAAGCACAACAAATCACTCTGAAGATAAATGGTTTAACAGTTAAAGTTTGGTGGGGAATAGGGTACAAGAGGGTAGTAGAATGCCGTCTGTCTCTACTACTGTGTGTTGGATAGGTGGAGAAGGAGGGTGGATTATCTTATCACAGACATTTGGTGTGGGCAGGGAAGGGAATGTGTGCCTGAGCCTGCATGTCAAATCCCCAGTCCGATTTGGGGATCCAAGGTTGGATGGAGTCAGACGTCTTGATCTAAGGGTCATATCTTTGGCTCTGATCCTTGGAGTGTTGTGATACAACCATCAGATCCCTCATCCAACTATCAGATCCATCGGATTCAATCAGGTCCTATACCTCTGATCAGATCCATTTTTGAGATCTGAGGAGATGGGCTCCATTGTTGGTGGCCATGCACATCAGATGGCATTCAACATCTGGTAGAAACAGTGATATCCTCTGATATCTGACCCCAGCAGATATCTGAGCACCATTTGTGTCAGTGAATCACACTTGTTTCAGTTACATAAATGTTTCACCATGGCTGTAGCCCATTATGTCAGTTTCTTATCCCAGTTACACCACTATCTACTTCCAGTTATACCAGTGTCAGTTGCAGAAGTGTCACCTCACAGTTATTCAGTTTTTCCTCCCAGTTACACCAGTGTCCTCCACTGTTACACCAGTGTCTCCACTTCCAATTATGGTTCCAGAGTTACACCGGTTTCAATTACTAGTGCACTAGAGACAAAGGAAAAACAAACAGTCAGTTCCTTAAAAATAGTTTTTCTAATTCACCACATTATTGCACAATACTTGCCAAAATTCCACATTTTAATGATGAATTTCATGAAATTTTCCTGTTTTTCACAAAATTTCACGGAAGTGAATTTTGCAGTTCATGAGAATTCCACCGGTGGAATTTAAATTTAGCACAGCCATAGTTAGAATCCACTTAGTTATAATTTCAAAATGTGTCACCTTCTCAACTATAAAACCAATGAAAAATAAAGTCCACACTGACTGTGTTCTCTTGCAGAAGTGACCAAAGTTAAAAAACCTCAAGACAAAAAGTAAATCAAATTTTGTGGTGTTTCTGGGTAAGCACCCAAGTCCAAAACAGGATCTGGGGAGCACTTGAGTGTTTCAACTTGAAGTTGAGCAGCAGAAGTGACTCAAGCTTTTCAGGTCCATGAAGCAGACATGTCTGCTCAGAACCCGAGAAAGAACAAAAGCACCAGCCTCTGACCTTTCTACAGGGGGGCTGTGACTGGTACCTCAGGTTGGAAGGAAAAGCTCATGAAGACTTGCACTGCCTGCCCCTTTAGACCAATGACCAGTCAAAGCCTGGCTGTCTCATTCCAGCTCCACTGCTTACCTTTTGATATTTGAAATTCTCTGCAGAAGACAAAAAGAAATTAGGAAACCAGGACAGAGGCTGGTGGAGATTTAGTGACACTGACCGCGAAGGCTATATTTGGTCAGCTCTGAAATAAAATTCACTCTTGGCCACACTGTCACTTACTCTATGCACAGCTGAAGCTGGGAAGCTGGGATGAGCATCAGTGGCACAGGGAAAATGACCCATATCAGAGGGTTATCTGCTGCACTGCCTGACTTGGCCCATGACTTCCATTAAGCAGCATGAAACCAAAGGCTCAGACTGCAGCCACATCAATTCATGTACAAAACTGAATGACGCATTGTTCTCTGTTTCGCACCAATTAGTGGCATTCTGCCCATCTATTTAATTTCTAACAGGATGGCATACAATGCAGCATTTGGGTACCAAAGCTGATGCAACACAGAGCAAGGGGGACCAGGAAGAGCACACATAAAAATCCAAGAAATTACTGCTAAAAGAATACTATCAGCCTTTTCTGAATCATATTATTTATAGGTGAAAACCTACATTTTATTATTGTTTATAAAATGGGAAGGGAAATTACTGTTCCTGATTGGCCAAGAGTCGACTTATGTATGGTGCAGTACTATCACCAAGAAACAAAGTCCTGGCTATTAGGATGCAGTACATCAAAGAAATCCATTTGTAAGCCAGAATCCTTTTCTGTATCTTTGCTGCCCCCCCCCTTCCATTGTAGACATACCCGGATTTATTATCCAGACCCCTTGTATTTTTGTATTATATTGGGTTTGTCTCAGGCAAATCCTGCCAGATGAACTTGGATGATTTTTACGACTTGGTTACAAGGGCACTGGACAAGGGACATGTGGTGGATGTCCTCTACCTGGATTTCAGCAAGGTCTTTGACTCAGTGCCACACAGTAGGCTGACTTGCAAGTTGAAGAGTCTGGGAGCAGGGAGGAAACTGGTCAGATGGGTTGAAAACTGGCTGCAGGGTAGACAGCAGAAGGTAGCAGTGGTGGGGGGGGAGGCATCCGAACCCAGGGCAGTAACAAGTGGTGTATCACAGGGCTCAGTGCTGGGACTGGTTCTGTTTAACATTTTCATAGACACATTGCAGTGGGGATTAAGAGCAAGATCAGTCTCTTCGCAGATGACACAAAATTTGTGCTGAGGTAGATGGGAGTGGGGGGGGGAGCAAAAGTACTTCAGGAGGATTTGGTAAAACTGGAGGAATGGTCTCACACTTGGCAGCTTGGTTTCAATGCCAAGAAGTGAAAGTGATGCATTTAGGAGGCAAGAACCCAGGACACAATTACTGGCTGGAGGGTGTCCCGTTAACAAAATCCAAGGAGGAGAAGGACCTGGGAGTGCTGGAAACCAGGGAGATGAACCACTCTGCTCAGTGCAGGAAGGCAGCAGTGAAGGCAAACAGGATGCTAGGTGCATAGCAAGGGGGATTACTTCTAGGAGTAGGGAGGTCATCTTGCCCCTGTACAGGTCACTGGTGAGACCACACCTAGAGTACTGCATGCAATTCTGGTGCCCCTACTTGAAAAGAGACATCAAACTACTGGAGGGGGCATAGTGCAGGGCAACAAAAATAATCCTGGGGTTGGGGGACAGACCATATGAGGAGAGACTGAGAGAGCTCAATATGTATACCCTGGAGGAAAGAAGGGAAAGAGGGGATATGATTGAGACCTTCAAGTACCTGAAAGGTTTGAACAAAGTAGACACCAGGTGTATGTTCAGTCTGAAAGGCAGAAGAGAAACCAAGGGACTCTCTATGAAGCTGGAAGGAGGCAGGTTCAAGAGGGAACTGAGAAGGCACTATTTCATAGAAAGGGTGGTGGCAGGGTGGAACTCTGTGCCAGAGGAAGTTGTATCATTGCAGAGTGTTGGGGGCTTCAAGAGGGGGTGGGACAGATTCAAGAGGAGGGTACAAATCGGGAGGGGTGGGAGATGGGGGGAGGGCATATGGGGGGGCAGCTGCAGTCTAATGGACTGAAGTGCTGCACACTTGAGCAGACTAGATAGACTGAATGGCCTGTATGTGCTGGCAGTTTCATTTGTATGCGTGTTCGTATACCCCATCTCACTTAGTTTTGTATTTTTAGCCCTATATTTAATTCAAAAAGAGTACAATAATCATATTAGAACACCAGTAGGGGTGGATATCAGACAGTAGGAGTTATCACAATCAATGGCAGAGCCCACAATGCCACTCCATCACCAATAAAAGTTGTAAGCCATGGCTTACTTGTTGTATGCACACCTACACCCATGCACGTGCCAGATCTATAAAATTTTTATTCTCAAACTGGCAGACATTTTTGTTCTTGGCCTACCCATGTAAAAAAATGAACTATACAATATTTCTTGATTAGTAATCCTCCCTTAAAAAAATGCACATTTTTTTCTAATTTAACATTCCATTACCAGAAACCATTTTATAAGAGCCAAAAGACATTTCTAAGTTCTAAAGGCACTTAGTCTGTAGCCTTGTGCCTCACTATGCCCCGGGCATGCCTCTATGTAAAAAATAATACCTGACAGGGTGGGCAGTATTTGGGAATACTGGACCCCCCAGGGCGTAATGAGACCTGATACTGCAGGCAGAGGGCATTATAGCCCTTGGAAGGTCCAATATTCCCCAATACTGCCCACCCTGGAGGGTATTATTGCACTTAGAAAATGGCCCATAAGTAATATTTTTCAATAAAATAGAAAAAATGTTTTAATTAAGCCTAACTAATGTTAAAAAAAGAATATTTTTTTTGTAAAGTAGTCCCTGTACTGTACTATTCCTGCCTGTAGAGTGCGTGCTTGTTTAGGACAGTCTGTTTGTATGAGATGCATAGCTGCCCTGCGGTTTTATGGAACTTGTAATCCTATGTGAGAGATTGGGAAGGGATTCAAAGCCACGGAGTGAGCTAGGATTCAGGAGTGAGATTTTGGATGGGAAAAGTCTGACCTGGAGTCTCAGTATTTGGGTACCGCTGACTGTGAGAGTGAGTCTGGAATCAGTCATCAGGAGTGGTGGCAGCTACAGAGTCGGGTGCATTTAAAAAAAAAAAGGGAAGAGGAACACTCGGCCAATTGAGCAGAGGATGCAGCAGGAGGTAAGCAATAATACGGAGAGGGTGATGTTGTCAAGGCTACTATTTTAGTAGTAACAATATTTAGATAGTAGGACTGAGGAGAGGAGGCAGGACTTAGCTAAGTTCAATCAATCAATCATTTATTTATAGAAAGTGCAATTCCAAAAAAGATCAAAGCACTTGTACAATTAAATAATCCTAAAAATAATAATATAAATACAGACAATTATAGTAAAAACCTAGAATTATTAAAAAGGAACAATTAATCGAAGTTGGGGAAAGCCATGCCAAACAGATGAGTTTTAAGAGCAGCTCGACGGTTGGGTACTCAACGTATCTGAAGAGGTAGAGAGTTCCACAGGGTGGGGGCCATAAAAGCAAAAGATTGGGCCCCTGAGGACTTAAATCTTTTTTTTATTTACTTGAAGTCTTGGAATTACAGTACCTTTGAGCCAGAGACTCATTTATGAAGGTTCCACGTCAAGAGTGTACAGGGACAAATGGATAATACAGCGTCATACAATTATTCATAAAAACGTCATACAACAATTCAAGTCAGGTGATACAGAGAGTACCGAGTCACATTTATACATCATTATATAGTTAACACTAACAGAGTTACCAAGCATGTAATTGAACCCTGGGAATCCCAAGCAATCCCTCATCAGAGGAATGGAGTGAGTGGAGGGGCCAATAAGGACAAAGAAGATCTTGCAGATACAGGATCCCCATCCACGTAGGGCATTGTAGGTCAGTAAACCTACCTTGAAGGTGATCCACCACTGTATAGGCAGCCAGTGCAGATTAAAAAGCACTGGTGTGACATGACAAGTTCTAGATAGGCCAATCAACAGCCTAACCACCGCATTCTGCACCAGTTGCAAATGGCAGATATCAACCCCAGAAAGCCCAAGGTACAGGGCATTGCAATAGTCAAGGCGGGAGGTCACAAAAGCATGGACCAGAGTTGGAAGGTCAGCAGGCAGAACCAGGTGTTTAATCTGGCCGATAATCCTCAGATGATAACAAGAGGTCTTGACAACAGCCGACACCTGAGCATTAAGCATAAAAAACACTGTCAAGTACAACGTCCAGATTCCGCACCCAATCTGAGGTTAGCAGGTGGCTTCCACTGAGCCAAAGCCCAGACAGGTGTCCAGCCAACAGCCACAAACTCTGTTGACCTGGATCCACTACCAACATCTCAGTTTTATCAGAGTTCAACCTCAGTCAGTTGGCACTCATCCAGTCTTGGATCTCGGAGAGGCAGCTATTAAAGAGCGAAATGGCTTCAACTTGTTCAGGTACAAAGGACATGTAAAGCTGAATATAACCTGCATAGCAATGAAAACACAGCCCATACCACCTTATAATGTCTCCCAATAGCAACATACACACAGTGAACAACATGGGTGACAACACAGAGCCCTGTGGAACCCCACAGGACAGGGGGAGAAGAGACGAGAAATAAATCCCTGATACCATTCTCTGAGTCCTGCCTGTGATCTAAACCACCTGAGGACTGTACCCAACAATCGGCAGATCAACCGCAGGTGCTCAAGTAACAGTCCATGGTCAACTGTGTCAAATGCAGCAGAGAGGTCCAAGAGTCCAAAGATCAAACGACTCCTCCAATCCCTCGTTATCAGGAGATCATTAAGAACCCGAGCCAGTGCTGTCTCAGTACTATGCCTTTTCCGAAATCCAGACTGGAGAGGGTCATAGATACCATGAGTGGTTAGATGATCCTTCAGCTGCAACTCAACCACCTTCTCAATAACCTTGCCCACAAAGGGCAGGTTAGAGACAGGTCTGTAGTTAGCTAAGCAATCAGGGTCAAAGGAGGGCTTCTTGAGGAGAGGAATCACAACCTTCTCCTTCGGGGGGTCTGGAAACACCCTTGTCTCCAATGAACACCAGACAATTTCAGCAAAGACTGGGCCAATTATCTCAACACACCCCAAAATGAGATGTGGTGGACACGGGTCCAGACTACAGAATGTTGGTCATATACCCTGAATGATCCTCATGATATCAGTCACTGCCAGCTGTTTGAAGTCAGACCAGCCAAACTGGGTGCTTGCAACTTCCTGCCGACCTCTACTATACCCATTATAGGGCACTGAACAGATCCCAGACCTGATGGTGGCAACTTTATCTGCAAAGAACTGAGAGAACGCATCACATTTACTTTGTGAAAATACTCTCTGAGACTGAAGGCAGGTTGGATTGCAGTCTGTCAACAGCCCGGAAGAGTTGAGCCGGTCGGTTCTGCGCAGTGGCAATCTCCCTGGACAGGAATTCTGCCTTCTTACGGGAGACTGCTGATCGATGGCCTTCATAATGGACCATCTATCTAAGTCTGTCCTCAGCCAGGCCTGATTTCCACCAGCTCCACCCCGGATATGCAGATTCATTGCCAACTTGTTTCACTACTATGTTGTCCAGCTTTTGAGAAGCCAGGAGCTGTTATTGTCTCTGTCTGTTTGTAAAAGAGTCTGCTGTGTCTTCAAAGCTTTGATTTTATTTTATCAACATGCTTTTCTCTTATTGTTGATAATTTGCCTAATATTGATAATTTTGGGCAGAGACTTCTCTCATGGAGTGGGGCCTCTTCAGTTGGACATCTGGTTAGCAAGGATAAAAAAATGGCAGCTATGTGACTTTGATTTTTGTTGTGGCACAAGGATATCAGTTTCTTTCTGGTGCATGAAGTTGGCACTTGTTTTTCAGAGGGCTTGCCTGAAAAATAGATGCCCACCTCTGCAATGTTGTAGACCAATCAGCTCTCAAGATTGTTTTTTGCCATTTTCTAACTCAGTACTACCAATACCCTGTTATGTTGCTTACTTACCTAATCTAAAATTCATTGATGATGTTTGTTATTTTATCCACTTCCTTACTTAGTAGAACTGAAATGTATGCTAATGTAGTTAATAATTATACCCAACCTTGTTTTGTTCCAAATTCTTGCTCTAGTCTTATTGCATAATTCCTGAACATTTGGAACACCCCTAAACAGTGTAGCTACTAATGATGCAATGATCACTTCTCCTCTCACTGCTTTACGAGTGTCTAGACTGTGTTGGGAGTTTTTCCAAGTCCAGGAAAGATGCAGTGGGAGTTGATCGAGGACTGG
This sequence comes from Neoceratodus forsteri, assembly GCA_016271365.2. Classification (NCBI taxonomy): domain Eukaryota; kingdom Metazoa; phylum Chordata; order Ceratodontiformes; family Ceratodontidae; genus Neoceratodus; species Neoceratodus forsteri. The sequence goes on along the minus strand of CM057450.1, from coordinate 770,008,529 downwards.
AAACAAACACTTTTATGTGTGGTAGCACCAGTATGGTGGGCATTGGACAGTCTGTTTTTCACTTGAAAAAAAAGAATCAGAATCAGAATCAAACTACCAGCTACATCAGCAATCTCTACAGGGCATGACCAATTATAACTTGTTTTTTTAAATTAGAGACACCTTGTGGCAGAAGGGGCTTGCCACCTAAACAAACCTAAAGTTATTTCTTTCTGTTTCACTTTTATTTTAATAATTTTAATTCCTCAAGTGAGAAGACTTTCCTTGCTGGGAGAAAATTCCTAAAGTATTAATTTGGGGGACGTTTGTTAAAAGTGGAAGAAAAGGATTGGGGAAGGGGGGATTGCACAGCGATCTGATGCATACTAATAAGGTGCCACAATTCCTGTGCAGCTGCCAAAAGTAGTACTGCTTTCCCATTCTCTCCCATGTATTACATCTTGGGTCCACGTCAAAACCACACCATCCAAAAAAGCGTAGTGAAAAAATGTGACATCCGCACCATCCAAAAAGGGGTAAAAAAGCGCCATCATAAATTTACAATCTAGTATACTTCCTTTACCTTATTATTAAAATATATAATTGGCACCCTGTAAGTCCAAGTATGTATTTTGATAGTAAACTAAAGGAAGAGTGCTAGGCTGTATAGAGGCACTTTCACTGTTTCTTCTTGCACTGCTATCACGGCGCTGTTTTTCACCATACTTTTTCAGATTTGCGGTCTTGATGGGATACATTACATCTTGCACAACTATGCAGTGCAGCCATAACACAAAAAAAGAAATCAATGAAATAAAATTTACAGTGTTCACAAGTCCAGTAGAATTTATAAATAGTTTGAATTAGTTTGGTGGGAAACCTAGGATTCATTACACAGATCTCAGATCATTCTTACTGAGTGGCAAAGCCTCCTCATTTGGCAAGACTGTGATGGTAACTGCAGTGATAATACCCAGTACACATGGCTGATGGAAATATGTGATTTCTTGCTTTGGCAGACATAGAGTTGAAAAATACATTTAAAAAGTAGTTTGGTCCTTTTATTTCTGGATTATTAGTAGGGGCCAGTTTAAATGGTTTTCTTTCAGTTATTCCCTCTCCCCTCTCCTTTAATGTTTTATGTAACAGTACAGTAATCTTAAATGTTTTTTCAAAGCTATTTCTCAGAAAAAATCTGATTCAGAGTTTGAAAAAACATAAGAAAAAATGATGGAAGTTGGAAGTTGGCATTTCTGCCTATTAAGGTCATCCTTGCCTCTCAGCAGTAAAACCTATTTAGAATCATCTCTCTTATGTACTGCCTTGTTGTCTCGGTCCGCTTTGAACTCCTGTACATTCCTTGCATAAGCCACGGCTTTGGATAAGATTTGTCATCCAATGTTAGTGAAATATACACCTATTTTTTTATGTATCTGTGTGTGTAGATTACGTGGTAGGATGCTTTCAGTACCATAAGACTCAAATGAGAAGAAAGTGTGCCTTTAAGGAAACCCAAAATGAATTTGTGAAGAGATTTTGTGCAGGAACAGTGGGTGGTGGTGGTGGTGTGTGGGGATCTGCCTATTTTAAGATGGTAAAATTGAAACTTGATGCCTTGGAAAGGGAGGTGTTCCTCTCTTGTTGTTTTTTTTGTATTATTTTCCAAAGCAAGGTCATGATTTACATAATACTGTGCCTACAGTATATCAGGGGAGTAATATACACTCTTTATATGTGAATGATGCCCATTAGAAGACAGAACAGACAATGGGCAGGATTTTCCCACGCTGGGCTCTAATCCTGATAGGGAATCATTGGTACAGCTTTTATGTAATGGAGAAACCAGACTAACTACACTAATGGATTTAACAGAGAGCATATGGGAACAGCTGCTCTAACTGACCGGTCAGTGTAAAGGTCAAGAGGAATAGGAAATGGTCAGACTGAAAGTAGGCAAATTATATAAATATATATATATATATATAGCAAATGGACTCCTGTCTACAAGTCTCTGGGACTTTAAAGAAAGGAGTTAAGTGTCTTAAATATGTCACCTTCTGGTGAGGAAATGGAGGTGCCAGCCCTCTTCTGTAGTCCAGACATAGGTGCATGCTGTACCTCACTGAAAAGAATTGATGCCTCTTGCCCCTCGTTTTCTGGATTAAGTTTAAATTCAGGTAGCATGTATCAGGTCTTGGGCATGAAACCAATCCATATCCTGTGCCCATATTAAAAGGGAGTTATATCTATTTCTAAAGGCTACTTACTTATGTACCTGTAGGTGATCCAGTGGCTTATATATCTATGACCGCTTTCATTATGCATTGTTTTCATCCATTATACTTATTTGCTGCACTTCTATAGGTACTTCTTCTATATTTAATGTAATGTATTGTACCTCCTTGCTACCACATTTTATGTACTGTGCTCTGACACTACTCGTTTCCTTGTATCTTAGTCACTGTACATATACCCCAATTCCTTGTGACTGTGCTCTCCTGGGTCATGATGACTGAAAGTAGGCATTTTGTTGTCTATTATACAATGGCAAGAAATAACGCTGGGCTCTGATTAGTGAGTCTGGGACTGGACCCATGATGTTATCCCAGCACAACATCACAGGTCTAGTCCCATTACACAGATGACCGCATCAACTGTTATGAGAATCACTCCATACAGCCCCGCGATTCCCACTTGTTAACCCCACTTCACTGATCCCAGCTTGCAAGCCTTCAGCGTTCCCTCCCAGCTCCTTTACTAACTAAAAACCTCCCTCCCAGCAAGTTACACTATTTACTCCCCCAGCACCGCTTTGCAGCCCGCTTTAGTGATTTGCGTTTGGAAGCTGCATTGTGTCCCTGACTTGCTTGCTGCCACCCACCACAACCACACACACTGACAACAACCTTCCCCAACACACACACACACACACACACACACACACACACACACACACACACACACAGTATTCCTCAAAACATAAAAATCTTCTGAATGAAAAAAAAAAAGCCATCATCTGACAAGGCATTTCTTCCCCCTCATGTCTAGCACGGGCCCTTTCAAAGAGCCACACTCCTGCTTGCCAAATGGACCGCTCGCTTCCTTAAATGGTCGCACAGATCACGGCCACATCTCGGAAAAAAGGAATCAAATCTATGAAACCACAGCCAGTTTTAAAATGCCACAGTACAAAAACTGCACAGTTTGACCACTGTCTCTCATAACCTCAAAAGCAATGGCCGAAACACTGAAATGAGGGAACATGGTTCCTGAACTCCTGTGTTTTCAGATCCTCTTTGTAAGCTGACACAAAATGCATAAATAGAAATTAGCACCACCCAGTTCCAAAGCAGGCAGCAGGACTGGGTGAATAAAACACTTCCCCCAAAGTAACAGAACAAGCACGGGGGGGATACAGGCCATACACCAAAACAGCACAAAGAGGACTAGTTTTCATTTAGTATACTCTCATCACAAAATCAAATAAAACACACTTTTAAAAGTCTTTTTTTCTTTTATTAGTGAAATAAGCTATTAGATAATAGCAATACGACTCCAGGGTGTGTGTTGTGCTGAGATAACACCACTTCTTGGGTGTTGGATGCATTCGGCCTGTGGCCTCCTGCTCAACTGCCCAAGGTGTGATGTTATCCCAGCACAACACACACCCTGTCATCCATTATTGCTAAAGTGCACTTACTCTGTTTTCAAAAACCAAATAACTAAATAAATAATTGAAGGCATGTACATGGTTGGTTAGTCATCTGCACTGTATTTCCCTCCTGTTGGTTGATTCCTGCCATGAAATATACTAGTTGTACTGAGCTGAAGTGATTTATCACAGTATCTGTGATGTTTTTAAATATGTCCTAACACATGTAGGCTGGTTCCATGTCTATCCTGTCTGCTAGTGAGGGGTCTAAAGGCTGTAGTACCACTGATCACAAGGATCATGAATGCCAGTTTGGCAGAGGATACTATGCCAGTTGAGGCGATTATTAGGAATTATAATGTAAGCATTCATTGGTACACTGTTGATTCGCAGCTCTGTCTCTCTTTTACAGCTGACCTGACCAAAGCACACTCGTACTCATCTGAATGTCTTGCTGTGACTGGAACTTGGATGTTCAGTAGCTGGCTGAAACTCAATCTGGTTCAAGCTGAGGCATTGCTGATGAGATCGTCATGTGTTCAGAGGAAGCCTGTAACTTTCAGATCCACTGTCATTGATGGGGATGTAGTAAGTCAGGTGGAACTGGTTTACAACCTTGAGGTTTTCCTTGATAAGGCACTGGCTCTGAAATTATGTGTCAACAACAGTCAAAGGTAGTTTTACCACTCCAGGAACCTAGACAGATTGTGGCAGCTCCTACACCAGAGACATTAATAGAAATGGTCCACTTGTGTGTACTGGCACCAAAATGTTGCAGTTGCACAAAAACACATGCATCAGTAGTGGTGCTTTGACAGAACATTAGAAAGTGCTTTTCTTTCATTATGGGTTGGGGTGGCTGTCAACTTCAATGCAATTGCCTTGGTAAATCAGGCCTAGCATATGGAAATGTGCATATAGTATTTATCAAAAGGTAGGTAAAATCCTACATCCTGATTGGCCAAGAGGGTGCCAAAGCCATGGGGTTTAGATAAAGAAACCAAAGGATTTACACTTCTTCTGCCAGACAAGATGCAGCACAAGTAATTTAAATGCCTCAGAGAAATTTTTTGTTTGAACTTTGTGTCAGTCATCTTTGTATAGTTTACAGGATCATCCCACTTACTTTTAAAAATGTAAATTAGCCAATTTTCCACAGTGCCCACCCATATCCCCACCTGAAAGACAGTTGTTAAGTAAGCATTAACCCATGAGAAAATGTGGGTCTACTTGAGAATTAATCCAAGCCTGCAGGGGGAGGGGTGGGCCAAGTGCCTCCAACCACCCAGACATGGATTCATTCTTAAGTAGACCCACACTCTGGAGTGGGTTAATGCACTTGTAACATGGCTAACACTGGTATCGTTACATGTTGGCCATGTTACCAGTAGCACAAAACAACTGTAAACATGGTTTCCTCTCACTGTCCGGTCGCACTGCTCCATCTCTCTCTTGCTCTCTGTCTCTCGCAACAGCTGAGCTGATCAGGGACTGTGTCACTGTCCAGGTGCGCTGCTCTGTCTGTCTGTTACAGCCCTTGCATACACTTCCAAAGTAAACAGTCATCCAGTCCTCAACTCTCCCCTGTCTAACCCTACACAACACTTCCTAACAAGTGGCTGTGTGCAACAAATATTCTGAGCGCTAACAATCCTCTGCTCCCCAACTCCTTCCTGTCTTTTTCCCAACAGCATAGTGGTAACATCCTTCCGCTTCCACGGGTGTCCTTCAGGGATTAAACAATCAGCAACAAAGTGCAGTTCACATATGATCACTGCCACAGGGTGCGGTTGCAAAACCATTTTCAACTCAGGATGGCAAGTGGTCGGGGAAATGCTTACACAAATTGTCAAGTGGGCAACTCAGCAGCAAAGTGGCATTTGCATATCATTACTGCTGCAGGATGCAGTGAGCGGGGAGCCATGCAACACAAACAACAGCACTGCTTCAAAGTGCACAGAGATGGCTCCACTGCAATTGCTCACAACAACACCGAGGACTGACACACCAGGTCTTCTTTCATCAGGGTGGGGTGCCGCAGACAATTGCAACCGCATTCCAGTTACTGTTTAAGATGCCAGATGACTGATACCAGTGACTGCTGTGAATTTTGACTGTCACAGGCATATGGGGCAAAGAATGTTATCTTCGACTGTATGTCCAGTGTCTGGTAACTACTTCGCCTGTATCTCTTGTCACTGTGAACGTCCCATGTCAGCAATAGCACCACTGTTTTGTATGCACTCTGCAGTCTGCCACTGGCCATCAGGTTAGGCTCTTCAGCTGTGGTTGCTCTGGGTACTGCAGGAGCAACAGTGAATAAATAACAGATAAGTCACTTCACAGCATGGTTTTATTGTGGAATTAATCCATGCCGGAGGGGGCATCCTGCCTTCAAAGACCCAGGCATGGATTAATTCCATAATAGAACCATGTTGTGGAGTGGCTTAATGCACTTGTAACGTGGCAAGTGCATATCAAGGTTTCACATTGTGCAAATAAAAGACTGACACAGTGAATTTTGTTTAAGGCTCTGTATTGAAATAAAATACAGAGCGGTAAAAATGCTGCTGATACAGACAATGTTGCTCAGAACTGTTGGGTCGTGAGTGCAAATGTTAAGGATTTAAACTATTCCTTCGATAGATATTAGGGTTATAATCAATAATATGCAATTTTTTTAAACTAAATTACTGCTAGGATCATTGCAATGCTCTCATATTTCTGGCAGCTGTGCTCGGGAAACAAGGTCACGCTGCATGCTGGAAGTAGTATGAGACATATATTACTATGGGGAAAAGGAATTTGTGCTCACATTTGGAACTTGAATAACTATGGGCAAAAGGAAGACATTTGCAGATCTTGACACCATACTACTGTGGCACCACTCTTTTTCTACAGGTATGTGGCACCACTCTTTTTTTACAGGTATGTGGCACCACTCTTTTTTTAAAGGTATGTGGCACCACTCTTTTTCTACAGGTCCTCCTGGAGGCTTCCCAGGACAGCTTCCTGCAACAGATAGTAAACAAGTCAACCAGGTTGGGTAATCTTCTGGACCTCATGCTTACCAATGAGAAGTTTGTCAGGAAGCTGAGTGTGGAGGATTCACTGTTGGGGAGTGACCACCACAGAGTGTGGTTCACACTTAACATGGGCAGGGAGGCTGCAAGAACGGAGACCAGGGTGTTGGACTTCAGGTGAGCCAGCTTTGTTAGGATGGGAGAAACAGTGGCCAGGCACCTAGCTAGCATCCATCCACACATGGATGCTAATTGGAAATGGGGAGTCATCAAGCTAGGGCTAGAAGAGGCCACTAGCTCTTGTACTAGGACACAAAGGAAAAAGCTAGGTCCAAAAAACCAAGTTGGTTAAATGGGGAGGTACTGGATATGGTGAGAGCGGGCAGCATTCATAAGATTCAAAGGATCCAATCGGGGGAAGATGGAGAGGAGTACCTGAAGAAATCAAGGGAGGACATCAGAGCAGTCAGAGCAGCAAAGGTGTCAAGGGAGCTTAGACTGGCGCAGGGCATCAAGGAAGGGGAAAAGGACTTCTTCAGGTACATAAGGGAAAGAAGGAATTGTAAGGATCAGATTGTGAGGATTAGGAAGGATGGGGGTGGGCAGAGAAAGGGACAGATTAGGCCATGGGCATTTGTTGGTACTTTCACTTCAAATTTTCAACATGAGTTTTTGTGACCCCACCTCATGAACAGTGGCATTATCAGTTTGTTAGCTGAAAGGTGATTTTGCACAGCGATCATGTCGCCATTTGGCACCACAGGTGCAAAAAAGATTTCAGGCAGGATGTGAAAATGACAGCTGTACTGTTCATGAGGAGGTGTAAAAAAATGGCAGTGTTGAAAATCTGAAGTGAAAATCTGAAAACGTGATGAAGTCACGAGCATGCATAGAAACTACACAACGCACGCCTGTAATGCAATTATTTGGGGGATTTTTTTAACCAGATTTTCAACATAGGCATTTTGGGACCTTCGCTCAAGAACAGTGTCACTGTGATTTTGTTAATCTGTCCTGAACATTGATTTCCCACAGCAACAACGCCATTCTGTGCCACATGCACGAAAACACATTTTGGGCAGAATGTAAAAAATGACAGTTATACTGTTCATAAGGAGGTGTGACACAATGAGGGGAGGTAGTAACAACAACAAAAAAGGAAAGGGACCTGGGGGTAATCATATCAGATGACCTTAAGGTTAGCAAGCAATGTGAGAAAGCAGTAGGGAGGGCTGGGGGTATAGTGGGATGCATAGGGAGAGGCATCACCAGCAGAAAACAGGAAGTTGTTATCCCTCTATACAGACAGTTGGTGAGACCCTATCTGGAGCACTGCGTCCAGTTCTGGAGACCCCATCTCCGCAAGAACATAGACAGGATAGAGGCAGTCCAGAGGAGGGCAACTAAAATGGTGCAGGGTCTGCAAGAGAAGCCGTACGAGGAGAGACTAAAGGAGCTTAATATGTATACCCTTGAGGAAAGAAGGGAGAGGGGGGACATGATAGAAATGTTTAAGTACCTCAGTGGAATGAACAAAGTCCAAGAGGGTAGCATCTTTCAGAAAAAGAGACGTGCAAGAACAAGGGGACACAATTTAAAGATGGGGGGGGCGGTTCCGTGGCAATGTGAGGAAGTTTTTTTTTCACAGAGAGGGTAGTGGATGCATGGAACAGCCTTCCTGAGGAGGTTGTGGGGTCTAAAACTGTGGGAGAATTCAAGAATGCATGGGACAGACATAAGGCAGTTCTTGTAGGGTGTAGGAAGAAATAGACTGTTGGTTAACTAGGATCTGCGGCCTATCCTGTAGGTAGGGAAATGGGCAGACTAGGTGGGTCAAGCGGTCCTTATCTGCCATCAAAGTCTATGTTTCTATGTGAAAAATGGCAATGTTGAAAATCTGGAGTGAATATACTAAAATTGTCAGTTACGAAGGCGTTGAAACTGCACAGCACATGTCTGTAACAGTCATTTTTGAATGCCACTAAATTTGCAACATAGGCTTTGGGGACCCCACCATGAGCAGTGGCACTGTCGCTTTAGCATCAGTCCCGAAAGGCAATTCCACCCAGTGATTGTGAAATGACCTTCGGGACCTAATAACGAGATGACAGTGTTCATGAGGTGGAGTCCCAAGAACCCCATGTTGCAAATTTGGAACCAAAATTCAAAATGTCTGTGATATCCACCTGTTGAACCCCCATTTATGTCATTATACACAGCATTTCTTCAGTTCGCGGTTGGCTTTGAAGAGTCCAGACGTGTTCTCGCTCCACCGAAGATCGCAGCACCAGACCTCTGGAGGTAAGTATGGGGTGAGGGGGTGTGGGGAGGTGGGTTGCGCAGAGGGAGGGTGGATGCACATTGGGGGAGGGGGAGCCATGGACAATGGACCATTTTCTTTTTTTCAGGTACAGGAAAAATAAATAAAAAACTTTCACTGCACCGTGGGACAGTTTTCTTCCTTTACAGGTGAAATACAACAAATGGACACACTGGGGTGGGCTCCCAGTGTGACATACACAGTGGGGGTGGGTCTTGGGGAGGAACAGAAGCATGCTGACACAGTTGACTTTCTATGAGCGGACACACACCTGGGGTGGCTCTAGTGTGCCACACATAATGTGTAGGGACATGCTCTGACACAGGATTGCACCCCAATGTCGGCTTTCTTTTGGGATTGTGTGGTGGATGGCAGGAGCTGCTGCCATGTTTATTCAAATGTTTCACCAGGAAAGGGATGTATGGGAGGCATGTCATCTGTGCCACTGCATAATGAGCTTGTCTCCGATGGCAGCGGCACATTTCTTTCAAGTTGTGTCTACTTTACATAATTCTTGCATCAGTGCTAGCATGCTGGCTCACTGGGGAATGAGGGACTCACCTTCTAAAGCATGCCCTGCATTTACCACAATGCTGACACACCTCTGAAAGTGTCACTACCACAAGATGTTGCTTGCGTTTGTGTGCAAGGCAACATAAAAAGCACTTCATGATGGTAACTATGTACATATATGCTGTTTTGCACATTGTCTTAATCTAATCATTCAAGCTTCCTATGACTGGCAAGTATCAACCACTGTGGAATAGTGCACCAAGTATGTGGCCACTTCAACCATTCAGCAAGGACAAAGGTCTTCCTCATCTCCAGCTTGTTCAGGATGTACCAACAAGGTGAAATTCAGCTTACTGTATGATTGAACACATCCTTGAACAAAAGGAGTATATCAAGTACAATGATATCGGAAAGGGCACTGTACTCCATTCTACTCAATGATATCTGCTGGAACAGTTGTGTCACATTCTAAAACCATTCATGAAGTGCTACCAAAGAGGGCAGTGCAGAAAAGGCATCCCTTAGCCAAGTTATTCCACTCATTCTACTTCTCAAAAAAAGGTTGGAGAAAATGAGGAGCAACTTAGATGTGAACAAGTCTCTAGTCAATAACATGCTTACCAGGATAAGCTATGATGGCAAATTATCAGCCATGACACGGAGCAAAGAATATATCTTAGCAACATTGCTAGATCCACATTTGCAGAACAGACACCTTTCTGATGTTGTTTCTGAGGATATGGAGGAATTGAACTACAGGCACCTTTTGATTGATGCAGCAGATGAGGTTTTAAAAAACAGTACTACAATGACACACCTCATAATTACTACTATATTTTATGTACTGTACTCTGACACTTCCTTGTATCTTATTCACTGTATATATATATTTATTTTTTATCTATTTGTATTTATCAAGTCTAGGATTACAAATACCTTTGAGCCTTGGCTCTTTTATAAAGGTTCCACATCAGAGAAATACAAATTATGGGGAACATCAAGACAGACATTACAACAATGTGGACATTACAAACAGAGTACAGATTAATACAATTCAAGGGTAGCATTGTAACAAGGCAGCAGCATTTGTCAGAGAAAACAGACAACAGATAAGAAGTGCCAGAGTCATAGGGAGAGGGAAGGGGGAGAAGGAATGTGAAGGGTGGGAGAGGGTGAAAGTGCAGCATTGGGTATACCAAGAATGTGAGGTAGAATCCAGTGAGGAGGGAGGGGGACCACTAGAGCAGGAAGGAAGTGGAGAAACAAGGTTAAGTTGGGCAGTCGAGGAGCTGTTAGTAGTGAGATAGTCCCGGAGCCTAGTTTTAAACATACCAATTGTTGGGACAGAGGAGATGGTGGGCTGAGGCCATTGAACCAGAGTGATGCTCGATAAGCAAAAGAGCACTGTCCCGTGAAGTGTGACAGTGGGGGACTTTCAGTAGCTGTAGCATGGATCTTCTAAGGCACCATTTGTTAATTCGGTGTTGTAACAGAGTTGAGACCCCAGAAGGTGCAAGGCCAAGGTAGATTTTTTCACCATGGAGCAGGTGAGAAACTTTATGCGGTTTGATAGTTGGAGCCAGCCGGTCTGAGTGTACAGGTCACATGTGTGGGTGAGATGGTGAGCACCAGTGATGAGCCGACATGCCTTATTTAAGGCAGTTGAGAGGCATCTAAGGGTTGTGGTTGTGGCCGAGCCATAAATGATGAGACCATAGTCTATTACAGAGATCACAGAGCTCAGAACTACAACCTTCAAAGCTTCTGGTGTGAGGTGTGGTCTGTGTTTGTAGAGGAGACCAAGCCGTGTATTAGCAGCTCTAGCTACATTATCTACATGAGGTCCATAGGAGAGATTAGGGTCAAGCTCTATCCCTAAGTATTTGAAGGACTCCACCTGATCTAGAGTGTCTCTGGGTGGTGGAGATAGAAGTGGTGCAGCTTGTGGGGTTATAAGAGCTGCAGAAGAGCATAGATTTGGTTTTCTTGTCATTGAGGACCAGTTTATGATTAAGAAACCATGTCTCTACAGAACTGAAACCAAGTTGAAGGTTGTGTTGAAGAGTTGCAGGATCTTTGTGAATGGAGAATACAACAGCATCATCGGCATATAGTATGATCTGCTCAGAGCAGTGGTAAGGAAGGGAGTTTAGGAAAAGGTTAAAAAGGAGGGGGCCCAGTATGGATACCTGTGGGATACCAGAGCCAACAGGCAGGGTGTCAGAAAGAGCGTCCGCAATTTTTACTCTCTGTGACTGGTTTTCTAAGTAGCTTTTAAACCCCAATGTGCTTGTGATTGTGCTCTCCTGGGTCATGATGACTGACAGTAGGCATTTTATTGTCTAGTGCACTTACCCCATTTTCAAAAACCAAATAACTTAATAAATAATTGAAGGCATGTACTTGGTTGGTTAGTCATCTGCACTATATTTCCCTCCTGTTGGTTGATTCCTGCCTTAAAATATACTAGTTGTACTGAGCTGAAGTGATTTATCACAGTATCTGTGATGTTTTTAAATATGTCCTAACACATATAGGCTGGTTCCACGTCTATCCTGTCTGCTAGTGACGGGTCTCATGGCTGTGGTACCACTGATCACAAGGATCATAAATGCCAGTTTGATGGAGGATAGTATGCCAGTTGAGGCGATTATTAGGAATTATAATGTAAGCATTCATTGGTACACTGTTGATTCGCAGCTCTGTCTCTCTTTTACAGCTGACCTGACCAAAGCACACTCGTACTCATCTGAATGTCTTGCTGTGACTGGAACTTGGATGTTCAGTAGCTGGCTGAAACTCAATCTGGTTCAAGCTGAGGCATTGCTGATGAGATCATCTTGTGTTCAGAGGGAGCCTGTAATTTTCCGATCCACTGTCATTGATGGGGATGTAGTAAGTCAGGTGGAACTGGTTTACAACCTTGAAGTGTTCCTTGATAAGGCACTGACACTGGAATTACATGTTAACAACTGTCAAAGGTGGTTTTACCACCCCAGGAACCTAGACAGATTGTGGCAGCTCCTACACCAGAGACATTAATAGAAATGGACCACGTGTGTGTACTGGCACCAAAATGTTGCAGTTGCACAAAACACATGCATCAGTAGTGGTGCTTTGACAGAACATTTAAAAGTGCTTTTCTTTCATTATGGGTGGGGTGGCTTTCAACTTCATGTGCAATCGCTAGTAAATCAGCCTAGCATATGGAAATGTGCAAATAGTATTTATCAAAAGGTAGGTAAAATCCTACATCCTGATTGGCCAAGAGGGTTCAGAAGTCATGGGGTTTAGAGAAAGAAACCAAAGGATTTGCACTGATTCTGCCAGACAAGATGCAGCACAAGTAATATCAATGCCTCAGAGAAATTTTTGTTTGAACTTTGTGTCAGTCATCTTTGTATAGTTTTACAGGATCATCCCACTTACTTTTAAAAATGTAAAATTAGCCAATTTTCCACAGTGCCCACCCATATCCCCAACCTCAGAGACAGTTGTTATAAGCATTAACCCACCCAGAGTGTGATCTACTTGAGAATTAATCCTCACCTGTGGGGGGGTGGGCATGATGCTGAGGGTAAACAGGGAGGAGAGGAGGCACTGTGGGTCACCCTGGAGACAGGAAATAGCACCACAATCTGCACGGGGATTGTATACAGACCCCCATCTCAGGGGGAGGAAATGGACAAGAAAATTACAGAAGGCATCCTTAGGATGGCAGAAAAAGGGGAGATATTGTTAATGGGGGACCTGAATATGCCAGATGTTAACTCGGGCACCTTTGCTGCAGCCACATCCAAGAGCAGGGTCATTCTCAATGCCTTACACTGGGCATGCCTCAGACAGCTAGTTTTGGAACCCACTCGGGAGGGAGCAGTCTTAGATCTTGTACTCTTAAATGGGGATGGAGAAAGGTCTCAGATCTAGAAGTGGGTAGCCATCTGGGAACAAGTGACCACCTAACAGTTGGTTCGTGATAAACACAGCTGAAGAGTCAAGTCATACAAAAGTGAAGGTACTGGACTTTAGGGGGGCTGACTTTGTCAAAATGGGAGAGTGCCTCAGAAAAGCACTAGCAAACATACAAGAAGGAGGGGTGGAGGAACAATGGGGAAACATCAAAACCGCCATCACAGAGGCAACAGGCCTTTGTGTGACACAATTAAACAAATCAAAATGAAAGAAAAAAACACAATGGTTCTCAAAAGAGGTGGCGGGGAAGGTTAGGGAGAAAAAGATATCATTCAGGAAGTATAAGGAGACACAGAAGGAGCAGGACAGAGAATGGTACCAGAAGGAAGTGAAGAAGGCAGTCAGAATAACAAAGGCACAAACTGAGGAAAGATAGCCAACTCAGTTAAGAAGGGGATAAAACCTTTACATGTTCATTAGGAGTGAAGCAAGATCAAGGGATGGATAGTGAGGATTAATAAAGGGAGGGTGAGTGGGCAGAGAGGGACAGTGAAAAGCAGGGATACCGAACTAATACTTTTGCTCAGCATTCACAAAAAAAGAGGAGGGGAGGTACCTAATCTAATCAATAGAAGCACTCTGGATAGGGGATCAATACAGTCCTTTCACAGAAGAAGGGGTTCTGAAAGAACTCCTAAAACTGAAGGTGGACAATGCAATGGAGCCTGATGGGATTCACCCCAGAATTCTAAAAGAACTAAGGGAGAACTGCTGACACCACTGACTAGCCTTTTAACAAATCATGTGGAGGATGGTATGGTACCTGAGGACTGGAGGAGGGTGGATGTGATTCCCTTCACAAAAGTGTGAGCAAAGCAGAGGAAGAAACTACAGACCTGTTAGTTTGACCTCGGTGGTAGGGAAAATGATGGAATCACTTCTGAAAGAAAGAATTGTTGAGTACCTAGAGGCAGTGGGGCATAGGACCCAAGGCAGCATGGATTCACAGCGGGAAGGTCATGTCAGATGAATATAATAGATTTCTTTGACTGGATGACCAAAGTAGTAGACCAGGGAGGGCTGTGGACATGGCCTACCTAGACTTTAGCAAGGCATTTGACACAGTCCCACACAAAAGATTAATAAACAAATTAGCCAGCCTTGGAGTGGGTCCCAGGGTGGTAGCCTGGGTAAACAATTGGCTGGACAACAGGACACAAAGGGTAATAGTAAACGTAGTCCACTCTGAAGAAAGGGGTGTTACTAGTGGAGTACCGCAGGGTTCAGTACTGGATCTGGTCCTTTTTAATGTCTTTATAAGTGACATAGCAGAAGGACTGGAAGGAAAAGTATGCCTCTTTGGAGACAACACAAAGTTCTGCAACAGGGCTGATACACAAGGGGGGTGGAAAGGATGAGAAGGGGCTTGGCAAGGTTGGAGGAATGGTCAAAAGTATGGCAGCTTAGATTCAATGCAAAGAAGTGCAAAGTAATGCACCTGGGGAACAAAAACCCAGGGGATGAGTACACAATGGGGGGGGAGTATTAACAACAACAAAAATGGAAAGGGACCTGGGGATAGTCATACAGATGACCTAAAGGTAAGGAAGCAATGTGGGAAGGCAGTAAGGATGGCTGGGGGGATACTGGGATGTATAGGGAGAGGAATCACCAGTAGAAAACAAGAAGTTGTTATCCCTCTGTATAGACAGTTGGTGAGACCCCATCTGGAGTACTGTGTTAGTTCTGGAGACCCCATCACCAAGAGGACATAGACAGGATGGAGGCAGCCCAGAGGACAGCAACTAAAATGGTGCAGGGTCTGCAACAGAAGCCATATGAAGAGAGACTAAAGGAGCTTAATATGTATACCCTGAAGAAAGGAGGGAGAGGTGGGATAGGATAGAAACTTTCAAGGACCTCAAGGAATCAACAAAGTCCAAGAGGGAAGCATCTTTCATAAAAGAAGTGTGCAAGAACAAGGGGACACAATTTGAAAATGGAGTGGGGACGACTAGGGCAATGTGAGGAAATATTTTCCTGAGGAGGTCATGGGGTCAAAAACAGTAGGAGAATTCAAGAATGCATGGGACAGACATAAGGCAATTCTGTTGGGGGTAAGAAGGAGTAGGCTGTTGGTTAGCTAGGATATGCAGCTTATCCAACAGGTAGAAAATGGACAGACTAGGTGGGCCAAGCGTGTCCTTACCTGTCATCAAAGTCTATGTTTCTATGTAACTGAGGGATCTCCTGAAGTCTCATGGCAACTGGCTCCAGAACACTAGAGCAGCCACAGCAAATGCATGATCCTCAGTCAACTTTAAATGAGATTTGGGGACTCTTCAAGAGGCCCACCTCTGAAAAGCAGAGAGGGCAGTTAAGAGCATATGGACACAGCGCCTTCTAGGCAGCCAGGACTCAGATCATTTAGGGCTTTATATGTTAATAAACCCACTTGAAGGAGATGCATCACCACAGGCAGCCAGTTCAGTGTCCACAAAGCAGGAGAGAGATGCTCAGAATCAGCCGGGCCACTGTGTTCTGCACCAGCTGCAAATGGCACATCAAAGCTCCAGATAGCCTGAAATAAAGAGCATTACAATTTTCCAGCCCAGATGTCATGAAGACATGCACCAGGGACTTAAGGTCCTGAGAACTAAGAAAGGGCTTGATCCAGGCAATATTCCTAAGTTGAAAGAAACCACTGCAGACCACCTGATATTCTAAAGTCAACTTGTGGTCCATAATGATGCCCAGACTCTTCACCCTATCTCTGGTTATAAGCTGAGTTGTCTCAAGATGTAATCCAGCCACCCATCACTTAGTCCAGCTGCTGTTTGGATACCCGAGTCCACCAGTAGCTCTTCAGTCTTGTCCAGTTTTATTCTGAGACTGCTGGAGGCCATCCATCCAGTCATTGATCACAGTCATTTAGTATGCTCATTGAATTTTTCTCAGTGGGGTAATTGATAGGTACAGCTGAGTATCATCTGTGTAGCAGTGAAACTGCAAACTATACCTGTGTATCATTTCTCCCAGTGGCATCATATATATCGCAAATAACATGGGAGACAACATTGAATCCTGAGGGACTCTACCGGTCAGACCAGCTGGCTGAAAGAGAAAATTCCCCCATGCAACCTGCTGCACTCTACTGGAAACTTAAGGAAGGACTCAAACTACTTCAACACAACCCTGCTGAGCCCCACCAAGTCCCTTGGTTGTGCTGTTAAAATCCCATGACCTATGGTGTCAAATGCTGACAAGAGGGTGAGAAGAGCCAGGATGGAACATTCCTGGGAGGGCTTAGCCCATGGTTCAATGGGGGGGGAGTAACTCCGCCCACCAGCAGTATTTGAGCACACCTCCAAATTCACTCAGTGTTTAGTTCATTTAGACTGAGCTGCCGCATGGTTGGTGATCTTGCGTCATCCTTGTCTTACCTTGTCTTCTGCCTTGCTCTCTGATCCCTTCTTCATTGCCCTTGCCTCCAGGTTTTTCCTGTTCTGGCCTGTTCTTCCTGCTCTCTGTCCCTGCTCCCTTTTGCTACTTCTTTGGCTCGTCCCATCCCATTTCCTCTTCCACCTGCTGTCAGTGGCCGGCCACCCCTTTCTCTCCTTTGATTTTGTTCTCTGGGTTCCCGTCTGTGCTTCCATCCTGGCTTTCTCTCAGTGTGTCCCTGTTCCTCTGCTCTGTTTCCTTTCTGCTGTCTCTCAGCGCTGCTCCACAGCTCATTCCCATCTCTTTGTTGTTCCCCTCCCGCCTTCCCCATACCTTGCTGTGCTTTGTTGTTTTTTTTGTGGGGTGGATTCCTTTCTCCTTTCCATTTCTGCACTGCTGTTCTGCTTCTCTCCATTCTCTCTCCTGGTGGTGCACAGTGACGCCACCGCCTGGCTGTCCTCAATCCCTCCCTGCTGCTCTTTATGTCTCCTTCTGTTTTCTTTGCTTTCCAACCATCATCCTGCAGCACTCCTGTCTTGGATTAGTCAGTGGACTACTCATTCTTTTCTGCTGCCATCCCTCGAGCATCTGCCTGCGCTTAGTATTCAGTGCTCACTGTCGGCTGGGACACAACCATTCTTCCTGTTCCTTCTCTGTGTATTGACTCAGCCTCTCCTGCCTATGCTAGGACTCCTCTTAAAGGTGCAGTCTCCACATTCCAGGATCATCACCTACAGCCCTCTCATGCTTGGAGACTTGGTTCTAACTCCTCTTATCAGTACCTTAACCAAACTTCGGTGCCTACTCCTCTCTAGGTATCCTATCCCAGACTCAAGCCTCATCCAGGCTCCTGTCTTCACTCTCAATGGGCCTTATTGCTATTTGACAGGTCTCTCTATCCCTGCTTTGCCTCCCTTTCCCCACGTGGATGACAGTGGGCTACTTTGGATCTCCGCGGGGTCCACATCGCAGCTGCCTCACATCTCAGAAACAAGTCCCTGTCACTTAGGCTTCTCCTCCTAATTTATCTATATAGAGATATCATTCTCCACCACCCCAAGTCCTCTTCTGGACCTTTGCCACAGCTGGAGATCTCCAGGCTCATTGTCTTTTGTCCACGTTGACAGATTCACCCTCCTGCTGTTGACTTTAGGACCCAGAGGAGGACCATATTCATGCCTCCTCCTTTGCAGGAACTACCAACTCTAGAAACAGGCCCCCAAACCTTGCTACACCTTGAAAGACTGACTATCCATCCACTCCTATCTGAATTAAGGGACTGGACATTCCCATTCGCCTTCAGCAAAGAAGCAAGAATTGTTCAATTATCTCCTCCTGGCCAATGCAGGACATGGCTGCACTCCTTCTCCGATGCTTTCCTGCCCCAGCCTGTACCTGATGCCTATGCTGAAATTCATATTCTCCTGACTCCATTGGCTTCTTCCTCTCTGATGTCCAGAATCGCCTCATATCCTTGGAAGCCCACTTGTCTATCCAACTGCCACCCAAATCCTGCTGTAAAAGACTTGCTAGCACACATTTCAGCTCTTGAAGCTTGAGTGGATACACAGCCCTTCCTCCCCACTTCTGGATTACCTCCTCCTGCCTGCCAGTTTCTCCAGTACTTCAGCGGAGTTGCCTTCAGCCTCCCCGCTGTCAGTTGCTCTGGTGGCTTCATCTTCACCATCTACTCAGGATCCTGCATCTTCCAGAATAGCTGCTCCTCTTCCTGTGATATCTGTGGTTCACCTAGTCCCCAGTCACCTGAGCAAAGATGTCATTGAGGGCAAGAACATTAACCTCATTTCCCTCCTCATTTCCTCACACAACACCCTTGAAAACAGAGTTGTCGCTTGTGGGGACGTCTCGGTGGTGCTACAATCCAGGGACCCTCGTCTCGCCAAAATTAACTGTCCCAGAGTTCATGCTTGCCTTTAGCCTCTACTGGGACATTGTATGTTCTGCTTTCCCTGACACCAGGAGCTCAATTCTTACCTGTATCTCTTTGTGGATTTGAATTCGATATGAAGCAATACCTTTCTATGACTACCACCACTCCTTCTCTGCCAAAGCAGCTGTCACCTTAGCCCACTCCATTATGAAGATTGACTGGTTCAACCTGGACAATGAATTGTTTGCTAGCACATTACGCGGCAACAAGCCCTGTTCTTGCCAGCTATGTGGTGCCTATTCCCATTTTGCATCATTTGTCCTCTATCCTTTTCTCACTCAATGGATGCAACTCCACGAACCTCAACCGGGTACTCCACCCCTGCCACTATGGGCATCACACACACCATACCCAATCCTAGAGAACTTCCTTGCTCCAGTCACGATAGCCGAGGTCAGCCTATGATCTTCATGGGACATCAAGCAATTTGTAAAACTACAAATACATCCAGCTGCTTCATCTACAGGTGTCATTACTCCATGTCTGCAGCTTCTGTAGTGAAGCTCATCCTAGGGCCAACTGCCCACACTTACCTCAATAGTGAAGCTTCCATCAGTCTCAACCAGTCCATCCTCCTTCTTAGCGCCTCTAGCCCAGCGGATGTTGGTTTCATTGAACTTATGGATCTTACTAATTGCACAGACTTCCAATGGAGGGCCTATTTGGAGGTCCCTCCTCTCTGGCTTGGCCCATGTGGGGCCTCACTCATGACTCAACCACTCTGCACTCTATCTAGTGGCGGACCTGTGGGGGTCCCACCATCCCTAGCCTGGCCCACGTGGGGGCCTCACTCACCTATCTAGTGGCAGACCCTCATGGGAGTCCCACCATCCCTAGCCTGGCTCAAGTGGTGGCCTCACTTGTGACTCGACCCTTCTGTACTATATCTAGTGGTGGACATACATGGGTTTCCCACCATCCCCGGTTTGGCCTGCATGGGAGCCTCACTCACTACTCGACCCTTCTGCACTCTATCTAGTGGCAGACCTGCATGGGGTCCCGCCATCCCTAGCCAGGCCGTCATGGGATCTCGCTCACAACTCAACCATTCTGCTCTGTATCTAGCGGCGGAGCTACATGGGGGTCCTGTCACTTCCAGCTCAGCCCTCATAGGTCTTTTTTACCTTCCCTGCATGGACATCCCAGATTCCTTCCTTAGCAGTCCTACATGGGGGGGGGGTCTAGCCAACTCCAGTCTGGCTCATGCAGGACTTAGCAAACTGTGCAACTACTGCAGGATTCCTTCCTTGGCTGTCTTACATGGAGGTCATGCTATTTCAGCTCAGCCCTCCTGGAAGCCCGAATTTGCAGCACCACTCTTCAGGATTCTCTGCTCCATAATGTATCACCATCCATGGACAAGGACTTGTTTCTCATCATCAAACCACACAGTAGCTGTCAGCCTATGCTACATAGATCACACACGCATCGATACAAAGACTTCAATAATCCATATCCTTTCCAGATGGTTGTTCTCCAAGAACTCCGAGTCCACAGTTATAGCTTAGGATTACTTCCTCTTAGAATGTCCAGAGGAAGGGCAGTCCGGCAGCCATGGTTCCTCAGAGGTTTCCCCCACAAGGGTTTTTTCCTCTCTTCTGTCATTCACACTCTCCAAGTTGGAGGAGGTTTTCTCACTAATTCTTTTTGGGCCTTCATTTTCCCGATCCGGCCTCTCATCAACAAGGGTGTGAATCAGTAAAGCCAAAGTAAAACATAATCACAAGTTCACACTAGTACGTTATTCCCTCACATTGAACATCTATCTCTGGCCAAAAGAAGATCCTTCTATACACTAACAAGTGCAGTCTCCATGCTATGACACCCTCTGAATCTAGACTGAAACAGTTCTTGGGTAGAGAAGCCTCCAGGTACAGGTACAGCTCCTGCTGCTGTGCCCACACTCTCAATAACTTTTCCCCAAAAGGATGGTTAGAGATTGGCCAATAATTTGTCAAGATATCTGGGTTCAGAGAAGGTTTCTTGAGAAGGGTCACATGACAGGAAGTATTTTTTCACAGAGAGGGTGGTGGATGCATGGAATGGCCTTCCTAAGGAGTATGTGGGGTCAAAAACAGTGAGGGAATTCAAGAATGCATAGGACAGACATAAGGCAATTCTTGTGGGGGGGTAGGAAGAAATAGGCTGTTGGTTAACTAGGATCTGCAAGCTTAACCAGTAGCTAGGGAAATGGGCAGACTAGGTGGGCCAAGCGGTCCCTATCTGCCATCAAAGTCTATGTTTCTATGCTTCTATGACAGTTCTTTTCAAGGCTGTCAGAAACATGACCTCTCCAAGGGAACACCAGGCAATCTCAGCAGTCACCGAAAGAATGGACTCCCAACAGTCTAACAGAAGCTAGGTAGGTCCAGAGTCCAGTGAACAGAAGGTGGGCACAGCTTTATGATGGCCTGGAGAATTTTCTCAGCTGACACAGGGTAAAATTCCTCCCATACAGACTGATGGCCTCAGTTAGTCACAGACTGTATCAGGCTGGGCCATAACAGCCCACTTGAAGAGACCCCAGAACAAATAGAGGACACCTTATCAAGGAAAAACTTCCAAACTCCTTGTATTGCTCATGTGTCAGTACTCCTCCAGACTGTAAGCAGGCTGAGTGTAACAGCTTATCCACAGTGCAGAAGAGCTGAGTTGGCCTGTTTACCCCTGCAGCAATCACCTATGACAGGAGAAAGTGTTTGCCCCTTGATACTCCTTATAATGAGTTCTCAGGGTTAGTCTAGCCACGAATAAAAAACCCAGTCTGCACCAAGAATGCTCCAGTCTCTGCCTTTTGGCTTCACTCATCTGAGCTCCTCACTACAACATGGGGAGCATGTCAGGAGATTCTCTGGCATACACAAAATGTTGCACATGATGTGAGACCTACCATGATAGCCACATTATAAGCTTCCACTGCATTCTCGACCACATCAGCACACATCTGCAGCAGGTTCGAGCAGTTCAGTACTGACAGGAACCTACAAGAGTCCATCTTTCTTGAAGGGTGGTACCGAACTAACTCTACTGGGGGGTTAGCACATCTTGGTGGGACCCTGATCTGAAAACTTACAGTGTGATGTTTCGACTAACTGATCAGATCAACCTCGACATTAAAAAGGTTGAGCCCCAGCAGGAAAACCAGGTCCAAGGTGGGGCCAAATTGGTGAGTAGCAGAGGTTAACAACCTGTGTGAAGCCCAACAGTTCTATCTGCCAGAGGAATTGGTGACTCAGCAAAAGAGATTCATCAGACAAATATTTAAGTCACTCAACTGAACTTCCCAAATACCTACAGGAATCCACTCTCACAACCAGGAGGATGGTAAACAAAAAGAATCCTATCCCGCACACCTGCATCATGCTTAACAGCCACACATTCAAATTACCTGGTTTTTAGTTATTTATTTATTTATTAAAGTGTTTCACCAGGAAAAAACATACCGAGCACAAATAGCTTATTTACAGATGTGTCCTGGGGGGATGGTGAGAGGGAAAGCTTAAGAACAAACTAAAAATATATACATTTGCACAAGTGTAAAATACAGAAAATATACTGAGCACAGAGGTGGATACAATATACCGATAGCAACAGAAATAGGTAGGTATTTACAATAAGTGCATTATACAGTGGCAGCAGTTAGGGACCTGGGTACAAACAATATACAGGTAGGTATATTCAATAAGTGCAATATACAGTGGCAGTAGTTAGGGACCTGGGTACAAACAATATACAGGTAGGTATATTCAATGAGTGCAATATACAGTGGCAGCAGTTAGGGACCTGGGTACAAACAATATACAGGTAGGTATATTCAATGAGTGCAATATACAGTGGCAGCAGTTAGGGACCTGGGTACAAACAATATACAGGTAGGTATATTCAATGAGTGCAATATACAGTGGCAGCAGTTAGGGACCTGGGTACAAACAATATACAGGTAGGTATATTCAATGAGTGCAATATACAGTGGCAGCAGTTGGGGACCTGGGTACAAACAATATACAGGTAGGTATATTCAATGAGTGCAATATACAGTGGCAGCAGTTAGGGACCTGGGTACAAACAATATACAGGTAGGTATATTCAATGAGTGCAATATACAGTGGCAGTAGTTAGGTAACTGGGGAAGAAAAGGGAGGGGCAGAATACACCTTAAAATAATGGATTGAGATAAGGGATCAAGGAGGGATTTAGCCAATACAGGGAGCTACAAGGGAATAGGAGCAGAAATAAATGAGAAATACTACAGGTGATCAGACAAAGGAGCAGGAAGACAGGAGAAATATCAGGTGTATAGAAGAAAAGGAGTAATGGAGAGGAAAAACAAGGCCAGGCATGTTTAGCACCGTGGCAGGAGGGAGAGGTGTGGGAGCGGAGAAGAGAGATTAGGAAGATTAGGGAGAGTTTCGAAGAGGCAGAGCGAATATTTAAGGGGAGAGAATTCCAGAGTTTAGGAAAGTGGAAAGAAGGCAGATTGACCAGCAAGAGTTTTACAGGAGAGGAGCTTGAGGGAGCAAAACCCAGAGTTTCTGAGGGAGTAGGAGGAGGGTTGGAGGAAGCGAGTCGGGAGTTGAGATGGGGGTAGGGAGGATAGCTAGAGTTTGGAAGTGAAGGAGGCATAGTGGGACAGACGGGGATCCTCAAGGGAAGGGAGGGAAAGAGCAGTGTAGAGAACACAGTGGGGGGTGCGGGCAGGGTAGTTAAGAGCAAATTGGCAGAATGAGTGGAAAAGGGGATTCAGTCTAGCCAGGGTGGATTTAGGAGCAGCACTATAGACAATATCGCCGTAGTCAAAGATGGGGAGAATCATTTTGGTAAGGATGCTCAGTAAAGGGAGGGGATGCAGCTTTATGCCTAAATGTTAGAAAGACTAAAAATAATGATCGCTCTCATCATTTGACTATAAAAAGCTAACTGGCAACAGATCATGAAAGCTTCAATAGTATAAACTGAGGACATCTTTTGTGAAATGGATGTTAACTTAATGTGGGATATACTAAAATCAAAAATTCATGAGATAATTGAACACCATATACCAAAGTGTAAAAATAAGAACAATAAAGGTGTTATCCCCTTATGGTTCAGTAAGGCAATTACTTGTCAAATAACTAAAAAAGGAAAGCCTTTAGAAAATACAAGTTAAACTCATCACAAATCAAATACAGAATTCAACAGAGACTGTTGAAATCACTAATTAAAAGAGAAAATAAAGCTTGAGAATAAATTAGCTTTAACAAGAATCATAAGCACTTTTATGCATATATCAACAATAATTAGCAAACTAATAATAGAATTAACTCCGTCACTGTTAATGGTGAAATAAAGAATAACAATAAGGAGATTGCTAACAGCTTCAACACTTATTTTACATCAATCTATAAAGTTAATAACTAATGAAACTGCTTCTAGCGTGGATAAGTCGGAAGTATTTAGAGTCACCCAAGATATGGTTGTTAAAGAGTTATATAATATACGTACATCCTCCTCATCAGGACCGGATAACATTGATGCTATAATCTGGAAACAACTTGTTGATGTGGTTGTTGGACCCTTGACTGTTCTATTTAACAAATCCATTCTGACTGGTAAAGGACCACTAGATTAGCGTAATGCAATAGTGGTCCCTATACATAAAAAGGGTAATAAATCAAATGTTGCCAATTATAGGCCTATCCGCCTAATGTCTATCTGCCGCAAGACTTTAGAACGATTGCTAAAAAGTAAAATTGAAGAAGACATAGTTGCACTAGGGATTACATCACATCTCTCAACATGGTTTCAGGAAAGGCCTTTGTGTAACACTAATTTGTTATCTTTTATGGTTTTGTTAGTAGCAATCAAGAAAAAGGAATACTATTGATGTTATACTACTGGACCTAGGGAAAGCATTTGATACAGTACCACATAACAAATTAATACAAAAATTATGTGATTTAGGTCTAAATAAATACATTGTGAGATGGACTGGAACAGGTTGAGTGAATAGAAAACAGACCGTAAGAATTAATTTGGTTCTCTCTGATGAGAGTGTTGTTTGTAGTGGAGTCCAGAGAGGTCTGTGTTGGGTCTGGTTCTGTTTGATTTATTTATAGGCGATCTGGGAACTGGCCTAGACTCAGCTATTACAAAGTTTGCAGATGACACAAAGATAGGTGGGGAAGTTTCATTCTTGACAAAATATAAGCAATTATGTGATAGTCTGACTAAAATTGAACAATGGGGAAAGATCAACAACATGAAGTTTATTGAAACCAAATTTGCAGTAATACATTTTTGAAAAAAAAAATCCTAAATACGACTACTGTCTTAATGGAATAACAATTAAAAATAGTAAATGTGAAAAAGACCTAGGAGTATGGATAAACTCACAGTTATCATGGGGTTCACATATAGTTAAAACAGTTGGGAAATGTAATAGTATTATTCATTCTATTAAGAAATCATTTATATCCAGAAACACAGCATGTATTATGAAATTATACAAGACTCATGTATTACCACACTTAGACTATGGGCCCCCAATCTGGAGCCCTTTTCTTAAAAAGGACATAAATCAGATAGAAAGAGTACAAAGACGATTAACTAAATCCATTAAAGGACTAAAACCATGGAATATGGCAAAAGATTGGAGAGTTTAAATCTTTTTCCTTAGAAACTAGAAGAACTAGGGTGACCTGTTCCTAATGTATCAAATCATGAAAGATCCGATTATAATGGAACAATGTAAATTAAAGACTTCAAAAACAGTAAATTTAAGATCTCATGACAAGCAAATTGTCATTAATAGAGTACAAACTGTTAGACATCAAAACTTCTATAACATACGTACTGCAAAGTTATGGAATAAATTACAAAAGACATTGTGGAGGCATCCACAATACATACTTTAAAAGACTAGATGAATATTTAACACTCACAAGTGTTAACTAATAGGCCCACCTGAGTGTGGAGAAAATTTAATGGGCATTTAGCCTACTTTGTCTATATGTACCAAGTTAAACCAAGTTTAACCAAGTTTAGGGTGAAGCTTTTATGAATGGCATCTATGTGCCGGGAGAAATGGAGGTGACGGTCAAGCCAGATGCCTAAGTACTTGATGGCAGGTACGCCGTCAATTGGGAGGCCATCTACAGTTTGGAAGGAGAGGAGGAGGGACAGGAATTTAGAAAGCCTTGGTCTAGCACCAAAGCACATAGAGACCATTTTTGGTATTTAGTGATACCTGATTTGACTGAAACTGTTGCTAGACTGAGTCAAAATCAGGTTGGAGCTGGACACTAGCTCAGCTGGCAATCAACCAGAACAAATAGGGCTGTGTAGTCTGCGTACATGTGTATGGACACAAATGAGCAGGCAGAGAGAAGGTCGTTTAGAAATATGGAGAATAAAAGTGTCCCAAGTACACAGCATTGGGGACACCGGTGGTAATGGGGAGGGGAGGAGATATGGCTCCTCTTAGCCTCACAGACTGAGATCTCCCTGTGAGGTAGAAGCTGAACTAATAAGTGTTGGAGACTGAAAGACCAGCTGAACTTAGTTTGTGAAGTAGGAGTGAGTAAGAGATGGTGTCAAATGATTTTGCTAAATCGATGAAAATGGTGGCAGTGAGAAGACCCTGGTCCCTAGCTGTGTGGATGGAATCTGTTAGTCGGAGGAGGAGGTGGAGTACATCCTGAAAAGCCAAACTGGAAAGGGGTAAAAAGGAAGAGGAGTCAAGGAAAGGAGAGAGTTGGAATAGAACTATGTGTTCTTGGAGTTTGAAGAGGGTATGGAGGAGGGATGTAGGTCGGAAGTTACCAGGAAAGGAGGAGTCAGCACCTTTGTGGAGGGGGATGACAGTAGCATACTTCCAAGATGCTGGAACAGAGGCCAGAGAGAAGGAGAGACTTTGTAAGGAGGCAATAGGAGCAGCAATGGCAGGGGCAGAGAGGTGTAGGAGCTTAGGGTCAAGCCAAGTGGTTTGAACCACTGAGTAGGCTGCAAGTCTCAGGCCAGATCTAAAACAGATGGCCACCCCCCCTTGTACTTCTGCTTAGGGTAGTGTACCACCATATAACCCCATGGAATGGCCACCTCCAGCACAGGGCCAGAGTTAGCCCCCAGACAAATCTTGGTGATGCACATCAGGTTTGCTAGGGAATCTGCAACAAAATCCACTCCTATCATGGTCTTATTCCTGATGGACCTGACTGTGACACCTTCTGATCCTCAGTGCTGTGAGGCCTTCTGATCCCAAATGCCTTCTGATTGCTGGTGTTGTGAGACCTTCTGATTCCAGTGCTGAGGACTTCTGATCTCTGCTGCCAGACCTTCTGATTCCAGTGCTGTGAGATCTGCTCCACAGTGCTATGAGGCCTTCTTATTCCCAGTGCTGTGAGACCTTCGGATCCCCAGTGTTGAGTCTTTCTGATTCCAGGTGCTGTGAGGCCTTCTGATCCCTGGTGCTGTGTGGCCTTCTGATCCCTGGTGCTCTGTGGCCTTCTGATCCACGATGCTGTGATACCCTCTGATCCACAGTGCTGCGAGACCTTCTGATCCACAGTGCTGTGAGGCCTTCTGATCCTGGTGCTGTGTGGCCTTCTGATCTCCATTGCTGTGACACCTCTAATTCCCAGTGCTGTGAGGCCTTCTGATCCCCAGTGCTGTAAGGCCTTCTGATCCCGGGTGCTATGACGGCTTCTGATTCCCAGGGCTGTGGAGGCCTCTGATCACCAGTACTATGAGGCCTTCTGATTCCTGGTGCTATGTGACCTTCTGATCCTCAGTGCTGTGAGATCTTCTGATCCCTGGTGCTGTGAGATCTTCTGGTCCCTGGTGCTGTGAGATCATCAGAAGATCTTCTGATTCCTGATGCTTTGAGACTTTCTGATCCCCAGTGTTATGAAGCCTTCTGATCGCCGCTGCTATGAGGCCTTCTGATCCCCAGTGCTGTAAGGCCTTCTGGTCCCCTGTGCTGTGGGGGCCTTCTGATCCCTCTGCTGCTGTAAGGCCTTCTGGTCCCTTGTGCCATGGGGGCCTTCTTATCCCCCCAGGTGCTATGAGACGTTTAGATTCCCAGTGCTGTAAGTCTGCCTGATTCCCAGTGCTGTGAGGCCTTCTGATCCACGTTCCTATGATGCCTTCTAATTCCCAGTGCCATGAGGCCTTCTGATCTCCAGTGCAGTGTTGCATTTGATTCCTAGTTCAGCTACTGACAGAACAGTGGCATCAAAAATGTTAATGCCAGTATGGTGAACAGTCTGTATTTTATTTTGGAAAGAAAAAAGAACAGAATCAAACTGACCAGCTACATCAATAAATTCAACAGAATGTGAGCAATCATAATTTATTTTTTTAACCAGAGAGACTCTTTGAGGCCTAAGGGGTTCGACAGTGTCCCTTTAAATTAGCAGTGCATAACTAGCACTGTGTGAGTTGCACATTTGTTCAGATTCAGGCAGGTTTATCTTGGTGGCTCATGAAATGGAGGTTACGAACTAAATCCAGTGACATGGATGGAAGTGGACAGACCTTCAAAACTGGCAATTTTAAAATATATAGTCTCACTCCCACTGACGGGAACAATTAGACTGCAATTTTAAACTTCATGTACCACTTTGGGAAGGATAGGAGTGAAAAGATCCACTGGACCAGCAGCATTTAAATTTGGAGACAACAAGAAGGCTGCCTGCATACTTTTGCGAAGGACTGCATGACCCCTCTTTGAATCACGTTTTTACAGACAGAAGTCAGTTATGGAGAAGTATTTGGTATGACAGACAGTTGCAAACAACATTACCTATTGGTACACACTAGTGGTTCATATTGTGCAGCTAAAAAGGAATATTTTATGTTTAAAATTTTTTTTTTTTTCCTTGTTAAGTCCTTTTTAGTTTTGCTTTTTATATTGAAAATATTTAAAAATGTTCTGGGTACTTATTTTAAAAGTGCAATGAGACTCTTCAGGGTGTGCATTTCTTTTCATAAACTGTACTTCCATGTGGTTGAAGGCACCTGGGTATGCAGCTAATGAAAATAAACCCACACCTTATGTTATTGCAACTAGCTTTGAATAGGTCAATTTTTTTCATTCATTGAACTGCATAGTTTGCATTTTATTATGTCCTAAGAGGCCGCTCTTATGGTTGTAAGAGTGGTCTTACATGCATTGCTAGAGTGTGAGAACCGCAAAATGAACGTTCACATTCACCTTCGGATCATGGTTCTGATACTCTAGGAATGTAAGTGAGACCACTCTTACAAGTGCAAGAGTGTCTCCTAGGACATATTAAGAAACTGTTGATTGAGGGCAGTCAGTAATACTGTATAATAAACATTTCAACAATTCTCTCCCCCATTGTGCCTATTTCAAGGGCACCTGCATGTGAAACACTCTTTACAGAAAAAAACTGTTTCCAGAAAGGGAAGGAAGCACTCTGGTCAAGAGCACTCCCTTAATCTATAATAGATTAACTAGCTGTGCATATGTTGAATTTTTTCATTGAATTGTATTGTATTTCCCCCATTGAATATTTTCATTTTTGAATAAATGACAAGACTGATCTTGTGACAGGGTTGGGTAAGACCCTGTCCCATGTGTTATGCAGAGAGAGTAAAAAGCAAGGATCTGTTTTGTCCTCCTCTATTCTGCACTTGTCTGTGCCTTGCCTGTCTGACTGCACATACCAGTTCTTCTTGTGGTACCTAGGAATTGGCCACTCTTGATGGTACCACAATTTTTCATTATCTCCCTTCCTTCACTTGCTGTTTCATTTTTTTCTTTCTCCCTGCTTCTCTGTGCTTAAAAATTATATATATATATATATATATATATATATATATAGTAATAGATAATCCACTCTAGGGTGTGCGGTGGCGCTCAGTATACACCGCCTTGGTGACAACTACCCAAGGTGTGCGTATCAGAGCGTGACCGCACACCTAGAGTGGATTATCTATCTTATAAAATGGAAATAAATGTTTTTGTGGGAGAACAAAAAAGTAGTCCCTGTGTGGCGAAGAATTAAAAAAAAAAGAATAAAAGGTTTGTTGCATTTTGCTTATTTTTATTTGGATTTGTGTAAAGAAGGACTGCATTTTGCCTTATTTTATTTAGATTTGTGTAAAAGAAGGAGCGAGGTGAGGCTAGTGGCAGACAGAACTTTCAGTTTTATCACTGACGTGTATCGTGACCGAGCGTGGTGAAAATGAAACGTAATGTGCAGGCAAACAGTGAAAGTAAGTGACAGTCTGTAGTAGAAAAGCAAAGAAACTCTGCATTTGAGCTTATTTAAATTTAAAACCATGTAAAAAAGCTGCCGTGTGAAGCAGTCGGCGAGCTGAGGCGAGTTGCAGACAGGACTTTCAGTTTTATGACTGACGTGTAGCGTGACCGAGCGTGGTGAAAATGAAACGTAATGTGCAGCCAAACAGTGAAAGTAAGTGACACTCTGTGGTAGAAAAGCAAGAAACTCTGCATTTGAGCTTATTTAAATTTAAAACCATGTAAAAAAAGCTGCCGTGGGAAGCAGTCGGAGAACTAGCGCAAACCGAGAGTGTTGGCAGTGTCGGAGACGTAATGCAGGGCAGAGCGAGTGTTGCTCTAGCAACTGTTGCTAGAGCAACACTCGCTCTGTCCTACGTAACATCTCCGACGCTGCCAACACTCTCGGTTTGCGCTAGTTCTCCGACTGCTTCCCACTGCAGCTTTTTTACATGGTTTTAAATTTAAATAAGCTCAAATGCAGAGTTTCTTTGCTTTTCTACTACAGAGTGTTACTTACTTTCACTGTTTTGCTGCACATTACGTGTCACTTTTCACTACGCTCAGTCACGCTACACATCAGTCATAAAACTGAAAGTCCTGTCTGCAACTCGCTTGAGCTGGCTACTTCTTTTAAACAATTCTGAATAAAACTAAGGTAAAATACAGTTACTTTACTTCTTCACACTGAGGGACATGCTTTCAGTGTCTGGGTGGTTATTAGATAGTGTTATTGACCACGCTCGATCACGCTACATGTGACTAATAAAAGTGAAAGTGGTCCCCACTTGTTTTCCTCCCTGTAAAGAGGACGGCTTTATTGTAAGAATAGTGGCTGAAAAGAAATAGGAATACAAAGCTCTTTTTTTTTTCTAGTCAGTGTTAGTTTGAACTTTGGTTTGTGGGTGACTATCTGTGGTAGATGTGGAATGATGTGAGTACTGGTGAGAAGGTTTTGGAGGATAAAAAGTAGTTCAGGCGTGCGGTCGCGCTGGGAGGTGTGTGGTCGTTGGCAACTAATGCACGGTCATGTGATGCATTCTGTCCAATCATGTTAGTGGAATTTCTATGATTTTACCACCCCATTTTATAAAATATATATATATATATATATATATATATATATATATATATATATATATATATGAATCTTTATGAGAAACTGGATCAATTGGTTTGCAAATATATGTAAGTATATTGTTGAAATGATTGCAGAAAGCTATTTGGGTTTATTAGAGGAGATGGCAGTCTGGAGCCCAGGGGGTTGACACTGAGATGCATTTTGACCTCTTCAAGCTTGTTTATGGAATTGTCAACAGGAAACCAGCTCTGCAACAAAATATCTTATTTTGATGCACCTCTTGGGACTGGATGTGCTCGTCTAGCTGGCCTGAGGAAGACAAGCATATTGTGTAGTTGTTGTATTGGTCCTAGTAAGAACAGATCCAGAAACAAATGGTTTGATACCTTTTTTTGGACCAACATAGATGTTACAACAAAAGAACAAAGTGCTGTAAGTTTCTCCGACCAACCAAATCCAGAAGCTTCTGAAGAAGGACTTAGTTGGTCCAAAAGCTAGAGCACTTTGTTCTTTTGTTCTAACATCTATGTTAGCTCAGTAAAAGGTATCATACCATTTGCTTCTGGATTTAGCCTAAGGAAGGAAACTGACAAAATTTGGTACATTTTGTAAAAGACAGGAGATGAAACTTACAAGAACAGGATGCAAAATTTGAACCGCCAGGCAAAAACATCTTATATAAACAGAGCAACATTTTTCTAGAGAGACTCTTAAATGTAGGACTTTCTTTGTACTGCCTGTATGAAGCGCTATCCTGTATAATTTTATTTTATTTTTTTATTTTATTGTTATTGATAATAATAAAATGCTACTTGGGAATTGTATAACTCTCTTAGTCTACCTATGTTTCCTGACCTATGCCTCTATGACAGATGTGAATAACTATTCAATGTTAGTATTAGGTTCTAAATGCTTAAAAGGCATATCCTCAACAGCCACAGTACCTCCAACACATCATAATCATTTTATGCTAATAGTGCTTTATCTAGGCTACCATATTTGTGTGAAACTTTGGTGAGGTGGTTAGTACTGTTGTTGCTGTATGTCTTTTTCACATTTTGATTAATTAAACTTTAATTGAACCAAAGAGATCTACTTTTATTTTACAAATGGATTTGTAGGTATCAACCAATCAATCAATCAATCAAAGTCTTTATTTAACCAGGTGATCACCATTAAGCAAGCTCATTTTCAAGGTGGACCTGGGCTTTTCAGCAAGGAACAAAGGACAATATACATGGATGCAACATACAAGAAAATAATAATAAAATAAAGTGAGGTACAATAATACAGTATATACAAAGTATCAGCAGGTAGCATTGACAGTAGTATATGTTTGGAACAGAAGATACAGCTAGTTTTGGGTAGGACACAATTTTTCATGTAAGTAAAGAAATATACATATCAGGTGCACCGAACATAAATAAAACCTAATATAAAAAGATATATAGTGATACGGTATGGAGAATTTAGAGCTGGAACCAGGGTCAACGGAATGTGGAAGGGACAGATATGGGGGCAGAAAAAGAGTTAATTTCAAAGTTTTTTGCATCTTGTTCCACAGTTGAGAGAGCACAAAGCTGATGGCTGCTCTGCCAATGCAAGATTTTGCTTTGTAAACATTAAGGTAGATATATGAGGTGCTTCTCAGGGCATACTTCCCAGAGTGCAAAAAGGTAAATGGGCAGAGATATACTGGGGCAGTTTATTTGAGATAGTTTGTATGTCCAAACCGCAGCATTTTTTTGCCATCTGTAAGTTAAGGGATGACCATCCCACTGCCGCTATAATGCATAGTGGTGGGCTGAGTATGGAAGACCCGTGTAGCAATTGTGGCTCTGTGATAAAGCATATCGAGTTTGGCTAGGGTACCTGCAGGTCCCTGACTATATAGAAATCTGTCTAATCCAATAGGGAAAGAAAGGTGGTTTGAACCAGTTTAAGTTTAGCATATCTTGTGAGGAGATTATTAATCTTAAAGAACAGACCAAGTCTTTGTCTAAGTTTCTTTGCCAGTTCTTCTAAGTGATCTGTGAAAGTAAGTCTATGGTCTAACCAGACCCCCAGATACTTGAACTTTAATATGTAGTCCAACCGCTCACCTAGAATGGTAGTGATCTGCGGGAGTGTCCCAGCAATTGCAGGATTTATTGCACTGTGAAGGGGCGACAGGAACATTGCTTTTGTTTTTTTGCATTTAAGAGCTGTTTCTGGTCTATAAGCTGATGTTTCAGCAGATTAAATTCATTTTGAAGGGCTTTACAGGCCACATCAGGGGTGGGGCTACTAGCATAGAGTACCATATCATCCATGAATAGGTGTATTTGTGCTTCTTTGATGGGGGCATCTACATTGTTAATATAAATGGTGAAGAGCAAGGGACCAAGAATGGAGCCTTGCGGTACACCCTCAATAGGGGTTTTGTGGAGAAATTTCTCCTTCTACCTTTACTTGTTGAAGTCATCCCGAGAGGTAGTTGGAGAACCATTTAATGATAGGGAGTCCAAGCTAATGTTCTGAGGGATGACAGAAGCAGTCTGTGATCAATGGTATCGAACACCTTGCTTAGGTCCAAGAAAACTACACTGACAAAGTTTTTTTGTCTAATTCAAGCTGCCAGTTGTTTGTCACCTTGGTTAGAGCAGAGATTGTACTGTGCTGTGCTCTAAAACTGGATTGTAATGGGTTGAGCAATTTTTCTGATTCCAGGCACTTCGGAAGCTGGGAGTTCACTATTTTCTCCAGCATCTTTGACAGGATTGGAAGTAGGGAGATTGGCCTGTAGTTATTGAGATCACTAGGATCTCCTGACTTAAACAAAGGGAGCACAAGTGCATTTTTCCAAATGGGCAGTAGGTCACCCTGGGACAAGGATAAGTTGAAGAGATGAGTAATTGGGACTGCGAGGACATGGTAGCCGACCTTTAAGAAGTACGGGTCAATGAGGTCAGCCCAAGCACTTTTCCTAGTGTCCAACTGAAGGAGAAGATCTTTGACTTCTTTCAGGGAGGTAGGCTGCAGAGAGAAGGATGGACTGGAGATGTTTTTTTCTTGTGTATCCAATCCAAGTTGTTGGCGGAGGATATTTGCAGGAGAGGGGTCAAAGGCTAGCCCTGCAGTGGCAAAATGATTATTGAGAGCGTCAAGGATAGATGGTCTGTCAGAGATGTCAGTATTGTCGATCAATAATTTAGGTAGGGAATTAACAGTGGGTGACCTTCAATGTCTTTGCTCATCCTCCAGAATTTGGAGGCATTTCTTGAGGAGCTCTCCAGCTGAGAGCGTAGAAATTAGCTTTGGCTTCTCTGACCATTTTGGCAGAGGTTCCTCACCTCCGGAAAGAATTCCAGTCATTTATTAAATTAGTTTTCCTAGCAGTTCTCCAGAGTACATCCCTACTCTGCAAAGCATCTTTCAGGTCTTCCATAAACCACCAACAGGATTTGTTTCTGGCACAAACTTTACTATGGGAGCATACTTGTTGAGAGCCCCTAGCAGGTAGGTATCCTGGTCCATTGTTGTTTCCTAACAGGTAAGGGTTTCAGTGGTGCTTGTGATGCATTTCATAGGAAGAAATTTTGATCACATGGATGCTGCACAGTATTATAGTGTGACAGAATCAAACCATTCTCTGAAACTTTTACCTTGTCACTATCTACAGTACATTTCCTGCCATGTGTATCTTACACTGGGCCAATAGCCATTCTGTTTAAACCTGAATCTAGCCACTTCCAACTATTTATTTATGCAACTGGGTAAGGACAGCTGGGCACAAGGCTGGTTTACAGGGGAAGCCTTGGAGCACAGGGAGGTTAAGTGAATTGCTCAGGGTCACACAGTATGCAAGTGGAGGTCATGGGACTCAAACCTAGGTCTGCTGGATGTACCAAGCTCACTTGTAGCTTGTTGCTCTAACCTCTAGGCTATACTACATCTTCACCCAGTGAATCTTAGATATGGACACAAGCACGATCCATAAAGAAAAGGGGGCGTAACTGGTAGAGCTTGAGGAACAGTTGCTCGGAATCAACCCTTGCTTGGTATACTTGATTACCTCAGGCACATTTCTGAGGCTCACCTATTGTAACAGGGCTGCAGCTGATTTCTATAAAACAAATTGTTGTATATCAGTTGTGTCATCCTGAGTGAAAATGTTCCTTGGTGGTAACAATAACTCTCCAACACATTGAACAGTCTCTGCAATTCTTACTATAGTCAGTCTAGGTTTACTTTATTTCTGCTTTAACATTACTCAGTCTGTGTCTACAAGTGCTGATTGGATTCAGATAATTAAGAATAATTTTTTTGTCATGATGGAACATTAAGGTTTCTACTTTGGCACTATTTACAGGTCTGCATTGTGAGTGTTACTCAGTACAGTTAGAGTCCGTCAGCTTGCATTTTAAGGAACTCACAAAAAAATGTTTTTTTTTAATTGTTTTAGTTAAAAATGTATTTAAGTAAACAATTTAGTAGCCCTAATGGACTGAGATGGAAGGGTTAAGAATATCCCTTGAAATCAATGGGGTATCCTTATATTTCCCCAGTGTCCACTGTGGTAATAATCTTGTGCCCTTTGACCAGTTACAAGAAATTAATAAAGATGGAACCTGTTAAAGGAAGTGATTTCATTTTACCAACCACTGTTGTTCCTTTGCTATAATGATCTAAAAAAATATGCAACAAAAAGAAAGTCCCTGGCTTGTTTATATTAAAAAGTGTGAAGGCATACCTTCAACTGTCCCTCATTGGGAAGGATGTCCTTCATTTTACCCTTCAGAAGTGGTCTGTTCCACATTGAAAAGGTGCTACCCACATAGAGGAGATACTGTAAACTCAGCCTTTAAAATAAAAATTCTTAACAGTCTATGATGCTAAAGCAAAATAGAACCTCAAGCAAATAAAAGCACTGGTTTCCACAGTGTTTTACATGTGTCCTGCCCCCTCATTCTGAGAGCCAGTGTCCCATATTGTCCTCATTTTGAGTGTCTGTGACCCTCATTTCAGTGACAAAAAGCTGAGAGGTATGTGTGAAGGTGAAAGGTCAGTGAGTGTTAATTCTGTAGTTGGCTGTGTGGGATGATTTAGCACCTCCTCCCACCTCTGGCTGACGTTTATGGCTTGTCTGTGAAGTTCAAGGAAAAGGAAGTTGACGGGAACTGTAAGGAAACAACAGGAGTGAGCCATGGGGAGCAGTTATAGCATGGGACAAGTTGATAATGAGGCACAGATTTGCAATTGCTTCTCCCACCCTCTAGCAGCCATGCACCTGATGTCTAATTCTCAAAGTCAACCTCAGCTGTCTAGCTCAGCACAAGAGTCGCCACCTCCTTCAGCATTATGGTTAAAAAAAATAGAAAGGCAAGATACTTCTGGAGAATGACCCAGGAAGGACACCAGGGATTGAGTTTCATAGCTGGTCCCCAGCTATATGTAGTTACAACAGAAGTAGTTCTTAGTATCTCCTACTGTGGCCTACAGATGTGCAACAGCAGCTGCCAGAAAACTAACTAGCTGGGGTATGTTCATAGGTGAAGAGGCTGCCATTGGTGTGCCATTTCCAGAGTTTTTTCACACAGACACAACATTCTTTAAAGTCATTTAAAGTTATTCCATTTTCTTACTCACTTTCTGTCTTCATTCCACAGTTTTAAAAGGGGTTCTTGGTCTTATCATTCGGCCATACCACGATTAGCCTGACCACCGACACGGGCATGTTAAAATTAAAGGAGCATTGGCCTCTGAGAGGGTCACCTTGCTGTCAGTGCTCAGGATAATCATGGTTCATCTGATTGTTGAGACCTCAGAATCCTTTAAGATTATGGAATGAAGACAGAAAAGGGAGTACGAAATGGAATAATTTTAAATCATTTTGACCCTTTGAGCAGTATTGAGGAGATACAGGATTTTTTATTCTGATGCTGGCCACAATCCAGCATTATGCCTGTAAAATGTAAGAAAAATGTTTAAAATGTTTTATTTATTTAGTTTTTGTTGACCGGTAAGTGCACTAGACAAATCCTGCCTATTTTCAGGCATGACCCGGGAGGGAGGGGATACAGATGAATACCAACTGACCTTGAACCAGATTAAGCTGTTGGTGGTATTTTTAGTGAATGAAGGAAATTTCACCAGGACACCGGGGAAATTCCCCTACTC
Source organism: Neoceratodus forsteri (assembly GCA_016271365.2). Taxonomy (NCBI): domain Eukaryota; kingdom Metazoa; phylum Chordata; order Ceratodontiformes; family Ceratodontidae; genus Neoceratodus; species Neoceratodus forsteri. Next base: position 769,971,253 of record CM057450.1, on the reverse strand, counting down.
TTTTCGATAAGTGCCATGGGATCTTTAACATCCACCTGAACTACCACCAATCCAGGCAGATGGGACCTCGGTTTAACATCTCATCCGAAAGATGGCACCTCAGAAGTACAGCACCCCTCTCATGCTGCACTACAGTGTCAGTACTAGGATATTAACCCAAGTGCCAGATGTGGCAACTGAACCCACAGCCCTCTGATCTCCTGGCCTCAGAGGCGAGTGTGCTACCTACTGAGCCACTGAACTCTCACTGAAAAATCCTGGACTGGGTTTGCTAGTCCCTTAATGATTTAAACAGCACTCTGTGTACCATTCCTCTCTCCTCACAAACACAAAGAGGCAGACATGCAAGCTGATCTCCCAGCATCATGTCAACTACAACTCCTTTCTTCATTCATTTCATTCACTACCAAGCTCCAGTGCTGTTGTCCTCAGCCTGACATAAAATGTGGTTGTTTCCTCATAACTTGTGCTGCCAAAGCTGAAGTGCTGCTACAGCTATAGTCCTAGCACTGACCTCCTCCTCACTGTGCCCTTTGTTTTTTGACTTTTAATCTCAACTCCTTTAATAGAGCCATTTGATTCAGAGGAGCACTGTTGAGGCCAAAATTGGGTGTCAAAAGTTGCAGCAAGGATCACAGAGTCATTGCACATAAACAATTCTAATTCTAATTATATATTAAGCCAACAAGTGCTCCAAGTTGCTGTACCTGGAATTAACTCTTTTGAAATGCCCAGTACAGCTCAGAATGGTGTGCTATGCACCTACAGTATGTTGTCTTTTTTTTAAAAGGCCATTTGTTGTCAAACAGACATGATTAGATTTCCAACCTCAATAATGACCTTACAACTTGGCATTTCCATAAGCAACAAGACATGACATGGTGTTGAAAGTATTGTGACAACTGCACACCCAGGGAGGTAGTAAGGCACGAGGTCATAGGCCAAGTGACTTCAGCCCATGGATGTGCTGTTTTCACAGTACAGTACTACCAACGCCATGGAGTGTCTTATTGTGCTTATAAAATGGGGTTTTAAGGTACATTTTAAAAATAAAACAAGACATTTAAAAGAAAAATATTTCCCCATTAATAGTGTTGTTAACATGCTTGGGTCCTGGCCAATTAGGATGCAGGGATTTCCCTACTCATTTCATAGCTGGGATTAATGCCCTTGCTGGGGTTATTGGCCCTTGGCTGTGCCTCAGGCCATTGATACCCCCAGCTGGGAGTTCATCCCTAGGAAATGCCTGATTGGTCAGGCATTATTGCTTAAATCAGTTTGTCAGTTCATCTCATTGGTCTGGCGGCTATTCATTTTTCATATTTCTGAAGCGGAGCTGACAGCCCATCTCTGCCCCTCAACAGTGCTAGGGAGTATAGCTGGCACTATGGGATGGTACTTATAGCTCTATCACTTTCCCCTTTCAAAAGTTTCAAGTCTGCTTTGTGCTATCCTCCCCACCCTCCCTTGGTCTGCCTTATGAAAAGTGAGCTACTGTTTTGTTTCTAAGGCCAACAATGATTGTAAGATACATTATCGGAGAATGGAAACTCTTATTGTGTGGGTTCTCTTCAAAGCCTGGGCTCTAATTATAACTGACAATATTGCTAGATTTATTTTGTAGCCCTTTGACGAAAAGGAAATACCAAAAGGTTTCACACTTATGGAGTGATTTGCCAACAAACACAAACTACAGTGCAAGCCAAGTTGGATGTGAATTATTTTTAATGTTACTAATCCAAAGGTAACCAGATACAAGTTCACCAAATGCCCACAGTGGTGTTGTGAATACTGCAGCCAGTGGGAGTGTCCATAGTAATCTGGAGAAAGTGTATAGCATTTTGGCTACCACTACCCATGCTGTACTTCTTTAAACAGTTTAGCTAAGCTTGAAACTTTATGAAACTTGAAGAAGCTAAGCACGTGCACATGAGCAGACTAGGTGGGCTGTAGGCCCTTATCCACCATCAACATCTATGTATCCAAGAGTGCATATTTATTTTATTTATTTATTACTAGGATTACGATATCTTTGAACCAGAGGTACTTTTACAAAGATTCTGTGTCAAGTACAAACAGATATTTGCAAGTAAAATACAGAAACAGGCACTGTAATATAGATGAACATAGAAGATAACATGAGTTAAACAATACATTAAAAGTACAATTATAACAACTCTTTACAGTTCATAATTAGGAATACATATATACAGGATATTTACAAATGGATAAAATTCATAACTACATAAGAGTAGGCATAAATATGCAGTACAAGTAGAAGAGGAAGAGGAGAGTGAGAGAAAATAAATAAAGGTAGAAGTCAAGGATATGTGGGAGGTACTGCAAGAAGTAGAAGGGTGGAAGGGGGCAGCAGGGCTACAGTGTAAGGCAGGGATGAAAGGGAAGGGGAGATAGGAAAAGAGGGAGTAGGATGGGGTTGGGAAGGAGAGGGAGGTATGTAGGAAAAGGAAAGGGCTGGAGTGGAGGGAAAGATGGGGAAGAAGAGTGAGAGTAGAGCTGATGCAATCTAAGGTGATATAGTCAATCCAGAGTGGGAATTGAGGGGGTGCATGCTGAAGTCAGGAAAAAGGAGGGGGAGAGTGCTCATGACAGAGGCTCAAGTCTAGGACAATAGGAGCCAAGCTTGGGGGTTACAAAAGGACACAGAGGAGTTGATTTGTTACAGGGGGCATTTGCAGCTATTGAGAGAATTCAGATGCTGACGAAGGCTACTTTTAAAGGATCAAGAGTAGGGTGCCTATTGATCTCAGGGGAGAGATTATTGATCCAGGAAGGGCCCTAAACCTAAAGGATCACTGCCCCTGAGTGGTCCAGCAGAAAGGGACCTTGTATTTTGTCAGGGTGGATTTTCGCGTGTAGCAGGGGTTTGGTGATGGTAGTAGAAGGGGCATGGTGGTTGGCGGGGTTTGGCTGAGGCTAAATGTTTTTAGCAAAAAGGCAAGTCTGGTAGGTGACCCACCTTGAGATTTAACCAAAGAGTTTGCGCGCAGAGATCGTAGTAATAGGTGACCCTTGGGGCACCAGAGACAAGCCTGTAAGCCTTATTGAGAGCCAAGTTGATTCTTTTCATAGCAGAGTCAATGGCAGCCCCATAGATAATTAGGCTATAATCAATGACAGAAACAATAGAGCTTGAGACAGCGTCTCTGAGGGCTTCAGTGGTGAGGCAGTGCCGATGTCTATATAAGGTGCTGATCCTAGCATTAAAAGTTTTAGATACAAGGTTAATATGTGAGGAGTAGGACAGGGAGCTATCTAAGTTCATGCCTAGATACTTAAATTCCCTGACTTTTTCAAGGGGGAAATTTTGGTTGCTAAGGATGGCTAGGGTGTAGGATTTGTATTGGTTATGTGGACTTGAGAAAAGCATCAGTTTTGTTTTTTATAGTTCATTAGTAGCTTATGGTCTCCAAACCAACGTTCTATTGCTGCAAAACTTGTCTGGAGATCTTTGGTGAGTAGGGTGGGGACAGAGTGGGTGGAAAAGGACAGCATCATCAGCATACAGAATGATGTTGCTAGGCAGGCTTTAGGAGTGAATTGAGGAAAGGCTGAACGATAACGGTCCAAAGATGGAGCCTTGGGGGGCTCTGAGTTAATAGGGTGTGAGCTGGACAGGGTGTCATTAATTTGACTTGCTGTGTTCTGCCACTAAGATAGCTAGAGAACCACTTGGTGACCTCCAAGGAGAGGCCTAGAGTTTGGAGCGAGTGGAGTAGGAGAGAATGGTTCATGGTATCGAAGCCTTGGTGAGGTCAATGTAGATCGACCCCACCAGTTGGCCTCGGTCAAGTGCACAGTGCAGGAAGTCAGTGTATTCCAGCAAGGCAGTGGTTGTGCTGTACCCCTTCCTAAAGCCATGCTGCTTCCTGCATTGGATATTGTATTTGGTAAGATATTCAGTCATCTGGTCAGTGACAATACATCGAGTACCTTTGGGGGATGGAGATAGGGCAGTAGTTATAGGGCTGTGCTCTATTGCCACTTTTATAGACAGGCACGACTACAGCTGTCTTCCAGAGTTGCAGGAATTGTTCTTGGGAGAGGGAGAGTTGAAAAGAATGGTAAGGGGCTTAAGGATGGCATCAAGGGTCTGGTGCAGGAGTTTAAGGTCTATGGTGTTGTTGCTTAACCTAGTTTTCCCAAGACTCTTTGTAAGTATTTTTTGCTACCGATATGGAGACTGTCTTGAAGTAGAAGGGAGGGGGGCTTAGGGGAAGGGGGGGTGACCATGGCACTAGGCTGATTAGCAGACTGCCTAAGGAAGTCAGGGGGGAGTATGCCGGAGAGGTTAGTGAAGGCATCATTAAGGGTATCTGCAACTATTAGAGTCTCCTGTGAGAGAGCTCCGTTGACATAAATCGTATTGGGGCATTTTTGAGGGCTTACCAGCGAGGTCTTTAATGCTTTCCCAGAAACGCTTCCCATTACCCCAGGAGTCTGTGAGTTCGTGCTTAAAGTATTCCCTTTTGGAACGATATATCTCCCTGGTACAGGTGTAGAGATTGTCCCTGTCGCGAATCATTTGGATTAACTGAGGGGTGATCCAGGGTTAGTTACTCCCTTTGCCTTATGCTTGCAGCATGGAGTGAATAAGTCACAGCCTTTGCTAAAGTGGTGGATAAAATAATCAAGAGCGGTGTCCACACTATGGGCAGTGTCTAAAGGGGACCAGTCGGTGTGCTCAAGGTAGTGCTGGAGATGTCGGAGGACCTTTCTTAAGCATGCGCTGCATGCATCCTTGGCAGGAACCTTAGGGGCTTTGTTTGACCAGTGGCAGATGACCGGGGAATGGTCGCTCAGTGAGTCTGATAGTGCCTCTGTATGGATTATCCTGTCAGGGTGGGCGGGTGGCTCAGTGAGTCTGATAGTACCTCTATGTGGGTTATCCTGTCAGGGTGGAGTGGTCACCAGTGAGTCTGATAGTACTTCTGTGTGGGTGATCCTGTCCGGGTGGGAGGTAATGATAAGGTCAAGGAGTGACTTGTTCCCAGTTCTGTAGTTGGTCCTAGTAGGGGTGGTAACAAGTTGAGTGAGGTTAACAGCTGCAATGGCGTCCTTGAAGGGGTCAGCTTCTGTGGCCAGTCAGTTGGTGTTAAAATCACCTAGTACAATAACTGTGGAGTTAAGAGGGCAAGTCAGCTAAATAACTAAGGACTGGGTCAAAACCTGTACTTTGTTCTCGGGAAGGGATATAAACAGAAAGTATAGATTTTCCTTTGTGGCCAGGTATGGCCGTAACAGATAAAATTTGTGACTTGTTGGTCTTTGATGGGTTGGGTAGGGCTTGCCCACTGTACACGTCTTTAAGTACAGTGCACGTCCCCCACATTTTACCCATCCTGTCTAACTGAAACAGTGTGTAACCTACTATTGAGATTACAGTGCCTGGGATTTTAGGGGACAACCAGGTTTCAGCAACGGCTAGCACATCAGTGCTGTGTTGCACAACCCAGACCTGAAGATCATCTATCTTGGGCAAGATGCTGCGGATATTCATGGAAGCTAATTTGAGTGAACATTTACTCCGACTGAAGTAGGGAGCCGGCTGAGTCGGGCCAGGGTTGGGGTGAATATTCCCTGACAGGAGAAGGAGAAGTAGGAGAAATCTACAGTATGCAGGTGGCACTGTCGCAACCAATATGGATAATGTAGTTTGGGTCAAAGAGGGCCTGTCATATGAGGATACTAAGGGGAGATGTAAGGAGGTTTAAGAAAGGGTACTGTAAACAATGGGATGGCTAGTGCCACAGCTAGTTGTTACTGAAGATATAGGGGGCAGAGTTGGGAGGTGCTAGAGATTAGTGCCTGATGCTAATTCTTTGCACTCGCTACAAGATTGCAGGTAGGAGGCATGGGACATTAGGTAAGATGGGAGGTAAAAGGGTGAGAAGAAAGGTATGCCCTAATAGGTGTTTGGTAGGCAACATGGTGTCAGGGCAGTAGTGCTAGTGATCAGCAGTTATCAGTGGAAAGGTAAGTGAACACGATAAAAAATAAAAGGAGAGGTGAAGCAGTAATAATGGGGACAATGGAGCTTAGGGAAGGGGATCTAAACATGTGTAGAAGAGGTTACTGCAGTGGAGGCTAGGGGATAGTGAGGTTTCCTCAATTTAGGGAGGGGCATTCACAGTTTAAGGTGGGCTGAGTTGTAAGGCCACAATAGGGCTGTTAGAATAGCACAGCGATTAGAGTCCCCGCTTCCAGACCAGAAGGTTAGAGGTTCAAGTCCTGCCTTTGGAAAGAGACCAGAGCATGGGTGAAATGTGAGATTCTGTGGTATAACTCTAGGGATAGCAATAGGGAGCTGATTAATAGTGTCAGAGGAAGCAGTGTATGGTTTGTTACAGATAGGCATTTCATTAGCACCGCCTAGTGGTAGGAGTATATAACTTGCTAATGGGAAAGTGAGGACTTATAATAGAGATGGTATGTGGTCACATGACATGTCACATGAACTATGCTACCAAATAAAGCTGGGGATGAGCCAGGGTGAGAGGGTGGTTGGGGCAGTTGACACGCAGAATCAACGGGCTAACACAATTCATACTGCAAGCTCCTCCAAGAAGAGAATGTGCTTTTCAGGCAAATTTCTGCTGCTCAGAGCTCTTCTGTTCTGCTGCCTGCTCCAGTGAAAGGACAGTGATTGCAGAGAGCCTGAGGAGAAATATAAAAGGGAGTGACTCAGAAGGTCTTCGCAAAGGAAATGGATTGAACTGGATTCGGTGTAACAATCATGGTGGCCAGAGACAGAACAAGGAACATGCATGAAATGGGGCTCCACACAGGTTCAAAATCGAAATTAAACAACAGGTAGGCTACTTCTTCTGACACATTGCACAGTGTTAAGCCCTGTTTACACTACCAACTTAAAAGCGCATCAACCCATGCACATGGGTTGCTGTGCTAAAGTTAACAGTGGCGATTCCAGACACACCGATCTGTTTTTGATGCGACTCTGGAGAAGGGACGTAGAAGGAGCGACTTAATCTGAGTGGATCACCTGTTATGTAGACAGTCTGATCCAGTTTGTCCCTCCCAGCATCCTCTAGTAGCTCCCTCCAGCCTGTCCAATGTTGTGATGGTGGTAGCTTTGCAGTTCAGCAAAAATAAGTTTTCTACACTAGAACAAAAGCTGAAGCTGAACTTGGGGATGTGCATAATAATGTAAACTGAGTGTTGCAGAAACAGAGTGTAGAACTGGGCATGCGCTAATACATATGCTTATGCATATATATTAGCGCATGCCCGCTTCACGGTCTTAGTTTCAGATCCTAATTTCTACTACTTGTAACACTGGGTTTATATTATTATGCACATCACTGAGTTCAACTTTTGTTCTAGTGTAGAAAAACTTTCTTTTGCTGAACTCGGATGTGCTATGCAAAGGACCAGCCCTCTGCCTGAGTCACGTCACCAGCCCCTCTGCGGCATTGGGACAGGAGGAGAACGACCGGCTGTGTGGACAGAACCCTGCGGCGCTGCACTAATCGCAGTGGGATTGGAGCACCTCAAATTGTGGAGCGGTACAGCCGTGTAAACGCCGCTTTAAAGCATTTTGTGAAATTCAGTAAATTACACAAGCAGTACATGCAAACAAAAAAGGATCAGTGGCACTCTGCCAAATTTAAATTAATTAAGGTAACAATTACACAGAGTTACACAGCTGCGCTGAGCAGACAGCAAATTCAATTCCTTAAAATACTTATTTTCAACACAGTTCACACTGCACGCTCCCCCAAAGTGAGAGTGTGCTTTTCAGGCAAAGACCTGCTGCTCAGGGCTCTCCTGTTCTGCTGCCTGCTCCAGTGAGGAACCAGGGTGAAGGGACATATAATGGTTATCACCCCACTGCAGCTCTGGTAGAATGTTTTTGGGGAAAACTGTTGAAAATATCTCTGGAGCTACAGTACTATCAGCAGTGGTTTGAGCTATAAAACTTTTCTAGTGGTAGTGTGGAAGTTTGTTGGTGCACCAGCCTCACTCCCCCAGTACCTCATTGTAATTCCCTTCACCAGTCCTAGCTCTTGCCAGCAAGTGGAGAGAAAGGCAAGAGAATTTTATTTATCAGGTACCCAATCCCTAAGGCTCAGGGCAGCACACAATCAAAACTAAAATAAAACAAATAGGAATAAAACATCAGACACACAATGTAAAATAAATTCTTATTAATAAATATGGGCCCTATGCACTAGCTACACATGGAACGTGTATACCTCGCCTGCACAGTGGTGCACCCACGGACGGGCATGCACAGGCTGGCATTCACTAATGCTGGCTGCCTGATCATGCCCCCAGCCCTGGCATGCAGCCACGTGGTGGAGGAACATGGCTGTGTGGGGTGGGGTACTGAAAGCTGGTGGCCATCCAATGGGATGCCTGTACTGGGACCCACAGTGGATATCCTCCGTGCATGGGCAAGTGGATCTCCTCCGTGCATGGGCAGGGGATCCTGGGAAGGTGCAAACCCACTCCCAGTTTAAACTATGTTTGAGTGCCCAGACGGCTGCTCCTTGCTCTCCCTGGCAGCCCGGTGGGCTGGGGCAACATTGCAATAGGGGTCCAGATGCCACCGCTGGCAGGTGTCCAATGGGGGGGCATGCAAACACACAGGAAAGTTACAGCAGGGTCTCCGCTCATGTAGTCCTGGCTGGATCTGTGCACCTTAGTGAATAGCGCACAGCGTGAGGCATGACTCCTGGCATGCCCTCGGCCCGCCCCTGGCGTGGCACTCCATGCCCATCTGGAGGGCCCAGCATGCATGGCACTGATGTGCCCATGGAGAATGCTGCTGCTGGTGGTGCACAGGTCCCTGCTGCATGGCATTTGGACATAGGCATGCTCACGCGCACTGCCCATAAGTAGCGCAGGCATGCGTGTATAGGGCCTCTAATATTAAACAGTAACATAAATAACTAAACTTAAAATAATCTTAAACCAAATAAAGTGGGTAGGCCTGGTGAAAGAGATATGTTTGAAGGAGGTCTTAAAGCCTGTACTGTGTGGGCAGATCAGATGTGTAATGGTAGTGAATTCTAGAGTACTGGTGCTGCAACTCCGAAGGCTCTGTCTTTCGACTGCTTGAGATGGGAATGGGGAACCAAGAGCACTCCCACATCGGTGGAGCAGAGAGGATGGGTAGAGAATTAAGGATCCAGAAGATCTCTGAGGTAGTCAGAACCCAGACTATGTAGGGCCTTGAATGTCACCAAGCCAATCTTAAATATGATGCACCACCAAACTGGCAGTCCAACTAGATCACATAGGACTGCCATGATGAGGTCACTGCGAGAAGTCTCTGGCACCAGCTGGGCCACTGAGTTATGGACCAACTACAGGCAGTGCATCAGACCTTCAGATAATCCTAAATACAAAGCACTGCATTAAGCTGTAATAAGTGATTATTCAGGTAGCCAGGGCCCTGACCATGTAGGGCCTTGAATGTCAACAAGTAGAGCTTGGAGGTGATATGGCACCAAACTGGCAACCAGTGTAGCTCACACAAAACCAGCATGAGGTGGTCCATCTGAGAAATTTCCACCACCAGCAGTAGAGATCCAAAAGGACCTCAGGATGGAATCAAACCCTTGCTCTCTCCCAACACCAGATCATGGAGCACTCTGACTAGAGCAGTCTCAGTACTGTGATGGGTCCCAGATCCCAACTTGAGAGGCCTGTAGATGTTAAAGAGAACAGAAATCATTTGTAACTGCTGTTGTTTACAAAGTTCTTATTTTCAGCCATAATATTCATTCCCTATATGATTCATATTTAATTGTACCTGAATAAAAAGTGATGAAAAACTGTATTTTGCATTGTTTTGTTTTTATGGGCAGAATTCTGTTACAGTTCTCTTCATGTAACTTGTGATGTGGAGTTTTAGCTATGTCACAGATTGTGCACAGAACTCTAAGCATTTTTTTATTATTATTGAGCTTTTGTTGACCGGGTAAGTGCACTAGACAAATCCTGCCTATTTTCAGGCACGACCCGGGGGAAGGGGGATACAGATGCATGCCAACTGACCTTGAACCAGATCAAGCTGTTGGTGGTATTTTTAGTGAATGAGGAAATTTGGCCAGGACACCGGGAAATTCCTACTCTTTTCAATAAGTGCCATGGGATCTTTAACATCCACCTGAACTACCACCAATCCAGGCAGATGGGACCTCGGTTTAACATCTCATCCGAAGCGGCACCTCAGAAATGCAGCACCCCTCTCATGCTGCATTACAGTATCAATACTAGGATATTAACCCAAGTGCCAGATGTAGGAACTGAACCACAGCCCTCTGATCTCCCGGCCTCAGAGGCGAGTGTGCTACCTACTGAGCCACTGACACTGCTAATGACCAGCATGGTTCTGATAGGTCAACAGTTCATAATTAGCATTCTACACAAACTGTGACATAGTAAAAATTCCAAACTACCAGCCTCCATTACAAGAATTATGCAGAAAGTTGTCCATAAAAGAAAAGAGGTGAAAATACAGTTTTCCCATTAGTGTTTATTCGGGCACAGTTAAATATGGATGATTTTGACTCCTGGTGACGTCACCATCCAAGATGGCTGAATAGACCAAGAGCTTCTCAACCCTCATCTTAATAAACAGTCAACAGCCGAATATTCCATAGGACTATACCAACAGAACTATCAAAACTGACTGCAAATAAAACATAGGGAAGAAATCAGGTGCCAAAAAGAAAGAAACCACTCAAGATTGCACAGATGGTGACTCGATGGATTCCAGCAGCAAGACATCCTCACAAACTAGCCAGGCCCCAGCTGCAACACCCTCACAAAAAAAGAACAAAAGCTGGATACGATTTTGACAGAGCTCCTCTCCTTCAGGGCTGAGATGCATGTTAAATTAGATAAGCTCCAAAAAGATGTAACTGAGCTACAAAACAAAACTATAGATCATGAAAGGGCTATCACCGACCTGGATTCCAGGACTGACTGCACAAAGCGTCTCCTGCTGGAGGCCTTCAAAAGAATTGAAATGCTGACAAATAAAACTGAAGACCTGGAAGGGCGCTCAAGAAGAAAAAACCTCTGACTGTATGGATTTAGAGAGACTGCAGAGGGGAACGATATAAATGCCTTTCTAACCATTTTTTTAAACACCAACTGGACTTACTGGAAGATTTCCCTATAAACATTGAGTGCACCCACCGAGCCCTGGGCCCAGCACTGACCAACAACTAGCAAAGACCACAATCTATTGTTCTTCAATTCATGTCATTTGCCTCCAAACAACAAATACTAACTGAATTATGGAGAAAAAAAGATTTTCCACGAAGGCACCAGAATTTACGTTGACAACAACTACTCTTCTGGACTAATGGAGCAAAGGAGAAAACTGAGCCCCGTTATAACACTTCTGAAAGAGAAACAACTGAGATTTCAGACTCTGTTCTCGGCAAGGATTTGGATATTTTCCCCAGAGGGTCCATATACATATGAGAACCCAGATATTGCAATCACTGAGCTGGCGAAAAAGGGACTGCACTTTGTCTGACCACAGTGCAACATGACCAAACGAACAGAGAGAGGCCAGACACAACCTAGCAAACAAACAATGATGCTGGAGAGAGACGACAACTATCTGCTGCAACTCTCAAAGATATCCAGGACTTGCTAAAAGCTTTTACTAAAGTGCGATGTACTTCAGTTAAGCAATGTTCAATTGAACTATTAACCTTATGTATGTTGTGTGTTCTGATTTCTTCTAGGATGCCAGGGAAGGAGACCCGATCACAGGAGGCAACTCACTGAAGGGATCTAACTTCTTTTAACCCCTCTCCAGAAGCGCTCTCTTGATTCTTGACACTCCCTCTTTCTCTTCCAGGGCCTTGACGAAACCAGGGGGATAAAAGCCAGGTAAGCCTCCTTGATTGATTTTTTTTTTCTTTGTGGTTAATAAGTTTTATTGATTTGACTTATTAAGACGATACAAACATTAAAACAGTCGGATACATTGCAAAGATCTTACAGACTGTTACATATGTCTGTAGAAGCAGAGAATGGAACATGCTGGCCAAATAGTAACAAACTGAATATAATAGCCAGGTAAGCAGCAGGATAATACTCTGTGCCTGGATGTACAACACCTATCCAGCTGGAGATTAACTTTGAAAGTATTAGCAGTTGGTGCATTGCATTATGACTAACTCATACAAACATATCTTACCTAGCCCCATCCTGCTAGTGTAACCCCAGGCTGGTATGCCGTTTGTATCTGACAGCTTTACCAGGTGGGCTGGGTTCAGGGAGGAATATGTCACTCGGCACATTGGCTAGGTTTGGCTACTCTGCACAGGGGCACCCAAGTAACTCCGGACACAGGAAGCAATAACTGTAATGTCCAATACCAGAAGTGGGATTCTAAAGTGTGGCTTTTATTCACATCCAAACAGAATAAACAAAGCATAGATGGACCCCTACGGGGCTACACTCCTGGTAATGCAGATTTTAGGAGACCAGAACACATCCTCATCACTTTAGCCCTCAGGCTCTACAACACACTGGGCACACAGCCCAAACTTATACACTGTTCTGGATTTTCCCTGGCTCGACTCCCTTGCCAGCCACTTGGACACCTTCCATATATCATGGAAACATTTACTGGTGGCTCCCTAAACCACCTAAGAGCACCTCTACTCCACCAGGGAATCTTTCTATCAATCCCACATCTGGGTACTTTCCTCAGGCACTGGCCAAGTACCTGAGAGAAAGCAACAGGCGTTTCAGAGCAAATCCGTAGAGGTGAATTTGGTTACTGATGGGGGGTCTCCCACCTCTCGCTTCCACAATTCATACCCGGCCATTTATCTGGACTGGAACACCTCATCCTTTAACACTTTGCTGTGTAGATTCTTGCTAAATGTATTTCACATTCAGCCTACTGTTTTTTCTTCCCATTTGTGCTGGACTTGAACATACTTAAAATAATTGGCTTTTTCCATTACTCTAGATCCCCCACAGAGTTAAGCAGTCCAATCCCCACATCTTCCAACTGTACTTGGCTGTCTCTTCCTGACCCCACAGTAACAGTCTCTTTAGTTTCATTCTGTTTCAGGTGAAAACACTTGGCCCTTTTGCAGAGTGAACTCACCCTTTGGTTGCAGGTGCCCCACAGGCATTTCCTCCTCATGGAATCTTCCTTCCAGAGCTTCTGGTGCCTCAGCACAAACTTAAACAAGCAGCTTCTTTCCCTTAGCCAGACCCAGGGGGGTTGCCCCTGGAAAACAGGCTGACACCTTCCCCCCATCCCCGCAGGGATGGGGCTCTGAACCATTGAGAACGGTCTCCACCACTTCAATAATCAGTTCCTGTGTTCGTCTTCAGGTGGAAACACACACCTAAAACAAAAGTAGCTCTGTACCAGAGCTTAAAGCTCTGAGAGCCTGCACACACTCTGCTGCACTACAGACTCTCCCTCAGACTCTGCCAGACTGACTTCAAATTCCCCAGCGTTTTACTCTAACCTCCAACTGCAACATTCCAGCGTGGCTTATGCAGCTGCGACAGTTCTAAAATTATGTCATCCCTCAGTCTCAGCTGAGACTGAGAAAAGAGTGAGACAGTGTGAAATCCATTTAACTGGAGTTTCACAAGCTGCCTTCCCTGCCTACCACTAGGTCTTACTGGGATTCTAGTAACCCTGGGTAACAGGGGGTTACACTAGTTTCTGCAGTATTTGACAAAGCATCAGAAATTATGAGAGGTCCAGGGCTGCTGTCCTCTACTTCACGCCTACAAAATACAAGAGATCACACACACAAAGCAAACAGGTTTTCATTGTCAAAGAAGATACTATGCTTACTGATATTATACCATGTCATCCATAGAGCAGGGTCCCCTATAACTCAGTAACAATCTCTCCAGCACTTGCCCCTAAATGCACCATGCAAGGAGACCATTATAGTAGCATGGTTGTACCTATTCAGCCGATTCCCTCCCTAGGTTTCAAAAACAGAAGGAAGGGAGTCCAGAGGGCAGTATATTTAAAGAGGGTATTGGTCATAGTATGTGATATTCTGTCACAGTTGGCAACTTGAGCCATGGAAGTAAGTACCTCTGAGGAGGGATTATCTGGGGCCGCCATTTACACAGTAGGAGTCTTTTAACCTGCTTACTGAGTGTCAGTAGTAGTTTCAACTCAGAGAGACGAAGGTGAGGGGCCGGGGGCCGGAGTCCTAATAACAGCAACTCACGGGACTGAGGCACAGGCTTCCTAAGTATTTTGGACCCCATCTCACAGGTAGCCTGCCATAGGGACTGGATCAACCTGCAGGACCAAAGTATATGGAACAGGTCACATTGGAGTTTCTGACACCTCCAACACAGGTCAGACTGAGCCAGCTTTGCTTGCGAGGACTACAGGAGTCCTGTAAGAGCAGTGAATTATCTTGTTCTGTGTTAATTGACTACTGGTGTCAGGGTATGCCCGTGAGCTAATTTTAGACAAGATTTCCACTCAGGTTTGTAATAGGGGCATGCAGTGCTTTCTCCCATTTATGCTTGATTTCTCTGCTTGGGACGGGGTGGTGCTTTGAATGGTCGCATATACCCGGCTTGACTGTCCTCTTTCTAGGCCAGCCATGACTCTACCTGGGAGATGTGTTGCTCTTGGTGCTGCTTATGCCTGTACGTAAGGGTGGCGCTTCTTATTCGAAGGAATCACCAGAAGTGTTTGGGAGAGATCCCATAAGAGCTCCGCAGGCCCTCAAAGGAGTTAAGGGTATCTGTACCAGGAATGAGCATATCTCGAAGCAATGAGATACCACCACATTCCCATGAGAGCCATGCAATTGGTTGTTTATTGATGGTAATCTCATTATTGCCCCGTAGTGGGGTAAGTCTTAGGGGAGATGGGAAAGCGCCCAACTTCTTATGCACCTTGGCCCAATATTCCAGAGGGGACCTATAGTAGGATGAGAGTGAGTGCCCTAGGGGGATGGTTAATAACAATAGTACCAAGTGAGTACGCTGACATACTCTCTCCATAGCCAGCCACTGGGGGCGTTGTGTTCAGGAAAAGGAACCATTTTAACATTTGAGCCGGCTGAAAGGCCCATTTATACCCCTCTAACCACGGAAGACCTCAGCCCCCTTCCGACCAATGAGCTCTGAGCTTATTTCTACTGTACCTAGGTTTCTTACCCTCCCACAAAAAGGATCCCAGCAGGGAGTCTAACTTAGTAAACCAATAACGAGGTATTTTCAAAGGGATGTGGGAGAGAAGATACATAATTTTTGCTGCTGTGACCATTTTAATTGCAGATATTTTACCTACAAGTGACAGTTGAAGAGATTTCCATCTGTCCAGTTCTGTACGAATGGACGCAAAAAGTGGTTTCATATTCAGGTCCCAGATTTTATGCAGATTAGGAGAGATAGTAATGCCCAAGTAGGTAATTCCTCCGGGGCCCATCATATGCTTGCTGAGTAATCATTTGAGAGGTACACTTAGAGTTTAAAGGTAGGACCTCCATCTTGGCCTGGTTAATCTTGAGCCCTGAAAATGTAGAGAAATCTGACAAGGTGGACAGTAGGGAAGGGAGGGAGGTGACGATATTGGCTATAGGGAGCAACAGGTCATCTGCATACATAAGAGTAGGGTATGTCCTTGTTCCACCCTGGACCCCTGAAATTAGAGGATTTTGCCTAATAGTGGCTGTCAGGGGTTCTACTGCCAGTACAAAAAGTAGTGGGGAAAGTGGGCGGCCCTGACGGGTAACCCTACCCTGTATGAATGGGGAGACAGCATTGTATTGGTGAGTATCTGTGCAGTTGGGGATGAATATATTGCCCCAATCCAGGCCTGAAACCCTGCCCCCAAACCCATAGTGCAAAGTACTTGTTGGACATAGTCCCACTCCAGGGAAACAAAGGCCTTTTCGAAATCTATTGCAATGGCAGCAGCGGGTGAAGATAATGTTTGTACCTTATGGATTAAATTTACCAATGATCTAATATGGTCTGCGCTAAAGAGGCCCTTAACAAAGCCTACTTGGGATGGGTGGATCAAACTGGGAAGGAGAGGATTAAGTCTATTTGCTAGTATCTTATCTAGCACCTTGCTATCAGCATTCAATAATGAAATAGGGCGGTAGCTGGATGCTTTAAGAGGGTCTTTGCCTTTTTTTGGTAGGATAGTAATAGTCGCCTCCCTAAGGGATGAAGGGAGAGACCCTGTTTGCAATGACTCAGTAAATACTTGTTGCAATACTGGAGAGATTATGGGATGCAACAGCTGCCACACTTCAATAGGGAATCCGTCCCCTCCTGGGGCCTTTCCCTTTTTAAGGGAGAGGATAGTGTCTGCCACCTCCTGGGTTGAGATCGGGGCATCTAGGGCATTAGCTTGGGCTTCTGAGATTTTGAGGAGATGTAGGGACTCCAGAAATGGGCAGACCCCTTGGGGGTCTGGGGCTCTGGAGGATTTATATAACGAGGAGTAAAAATCCATCATTATTTGATTAATACCTTGCGCCGAGGTCTGGGTCCTACCCCCTGCATCCTCTAAAGCCGCTATATGCCTTTCGGCTTGCTGCTTTTTGAGACGGTATGCCAGCAGCTTACCCCCCTTTTCTCCCCCTTCCCAATATTTATGCTTGAGCTTGAGTCTAATGATCGAAATCTCTGCCTTTCTAGAGACCAGCTCGTTCACTTGCATCTTCAGAGAGGTGACCTTGTGACCTGCCTGTGACCTAAGGGAAGGGACACGAAGGGCCTTAAAAGCAAGCTCCACTTCTTGGAGTTATCATTCAAGCCCCCTCAAATGTTGTTCCCTCCTCTTTCGGTGCCGGCTTGCATACCCTATTATCGCCCCTCTTACAGTAGCTTTGAATGCCTCCCATGTAGTACCCGCAGAGGTATCTGCTACGAGATTATGCCAAAAAAATTTCCGTTGCTTCCTTTTGAAGCCAAGGGGGAAGTCTGGGTCACGAAGTAGCAATGGGTCCAGCCTCCATGCCAGAGACTTAGGGAGAGGGGGGGCCCCATGTGAAGGCAAGATGCACAGGGGCATGATCCGAGACAACTAAGGGATAAATAAGGG
Organism: Neoceratodus forsteri; assembly: GCA_016271365.2. Classification (NCBI taxonomy): domain Eukaryota; kingdom Metazoa; phylum Chordata; order Ceratodontiformes; family Ceratodontidae; genus Neoceratodus; species Neoceratodus forsteri. The sequence goes on along the minus strand of CM057450.1, from coordinate 769,954,164 downwards.
TATTAACAGTGTTACTAGCAATAATAGGAGAGGTGAGCCAGAAGTCTATTCTGCTAAGAGAAGTATGTACTGGGGAATGAAAGGTGTAGTCCCGCTGGGAGGGGTGAAATATTCTCCAGATGTCCGTAAGGGCCAAATCTTGTTGTAATTGAGCAACTGCATTACAGCCCTGGAGTGGGGCTCAGTATTGAAAGGGGATCTATCCAAGAAAGGGTCCAGAGTAAGATTAAAATCGCCCCCTAATAAAATGGGGGTGTTTTCTGGAGCTATGGATCCCAGCACCTGGATCAACTTGTGAAAGAAGGAGGGCGAGTCCTCATTCGGAGTGTATATGTTACCCAGAATCAGAAGGCCCTCCCCTGTATCCACAAGTACCACCCCCCATCTACCCTCAGGATCTCTCACCTGTCTCTGCAATTTCCATTGTAGTTGCTTGTGAAGCAGAATCGCTACCCCTCTCTTTCTAGAGGAGGCCGAGGCATGAATGATCTGACCTACCCACTCCCTCTTCAGTCTCTCAGGATCCTCCCCGGTAAGTTTGGTCTCCTGCAGGAAGGCAACCCTCGCTCCCAGTCTCTTAAGGTGACCTAAAACTTGCTTCCTCTTGTTTGGGGTGTTTAGCCCTCTGACATTCCATGTCAGACAAGTGATATCACCTGTTAGTAATAGGGAGCAAATATTTAATTAAGAGATATATCAAGAACAACCAGCAGATAGGGGGCGAGGGCAGCCCAACCAGAAGAGGCAAATTTCTATAGAACGCCACCAGATATGGAGAGAGTGGGTAAAGCCCATATACCCTGCTCCTACCAGATGACCTTATGCTAACAAATAATGAAACATCTGCATGTGTCTCTTGTGAAACAAACATACATAAACACATTAACAAACTATATACCTGTACATTGTGCACAGTGTACCATGCAATTTGGGGATATAGAGGCGTCTCTTCGGCCGCAGAGCCCTGCTGTAGGCCAGCCCCTATTCCTAGGGCATTATCAAGTGGTAGCCATCCTTCCTTAGCACTATGGTGAGTGCGGGGGGGTTCCCCCCGAGAGAATCGAGCAACCCAATAGGAAGGTTGGACCACGTGGCTCATTGCAACCTCAGAGGGTTGAGACAGCTCCTCCAGCGGTGTAGCTCAGAAGCTGGGGTAGTTAAAGTGGGACTACACAATGCTTCTAATGAGGTGGGGGTTTGCAGGAAAGAAAGTGGGGAAGGACTGCCCACTATTTTGGCGAGCCTAGGGTTATTGCTGATGGATGCCAACATACTCTCACAACAAAAATCCTGGTGAGGTCAGGCTCGTCACACCTACGAAGAGTGTACTGTAAGCCACCCAATGTGGGAGCTGGGAGATCCCCCCTTGATAGAAAAAAATAATAATAATAAACAAAAAAAACATATCAGAGGGGCACAGGCCTGTGCCATTCACCACTTAGGGCCTCACGTAAAACACATCCTGGCTACCCATTCAGCACAACAATTTACGAATGCCGACAAATACTTTCATATTATATGACACAGCTTCCCAGCGGACCTCATCCCCCCCACACACAAGTAAGTGAGGTAGAACCCACAAAAGTTCTGCTGTTTAATCAGATGGTACAAAAAAGGCCTTCTTTGCCATCTAGACGTGTCTGGACCTTTGATCAGGACATCCACTGAGAGCTTTTTGGTAGGCCTCGTTGAATCCCTCCCAGTATAGGAGTGAGGCATCTTCTCTGCCACATGGCAGTGCAAGTTGGGGGTCAAGGTTGGGGTGAAAAGGGGCTCGAAAGTTCCCTTACATGGGTAACATGGAGAAAGGGTAGCAGATGGGTCAGCCAAGGAGATTGTCCACTGACGATCAATTTAGACACCCCAAACTCGCCCCATATCTACAACTCCCTGGGGGATTAAAAGAACAGGAACAGAAAGAAAATAGAAGGATGACTACTTATCTGACCACGCCGGTGGGTTTTCTCTGATCAATTGCCCTGGAGAAGTAGAGCGCTCAGGATGGTCCACACTGAAGATGAGATCTCCGCTGGTAGAGGAGGCCTCCCTCGTAGCCTTTGGAGGACGCTGCCCTCCGCTATCTATAGATCTGTTCTGCGGCTGGTGAGGAGTTGCTGACGGGGACAGGTAGCTGGGCTGCAACATAGGAGTAGGCCTGCCTTCCGCAGTCGAATCCACAATGCCTGGGTGTTGATCGAGGGAGCTGGGGCATAAAGCTTTATATCTATTAATGGTGTGGTAGGCCTGTAACAGATCTGGAGCAACAGTGTCCATGCTTGTGGCCTCCTCTGTGTCGTCTTGCCCTCTGTCTCCGAAGGATGCTCCCGGCGGCTGTGTTTCTTTGAGGATTGCCTCTTTCAGTGTGTTTTTGGGGGGAGTTCCCAGTGTTGCTCCCTGAGGTCTTGCCAAGCTGCAGGCCTGCTCACTGATGGAGAGGAGCGGCAATCCAACCCGTCGGTAGCAGTTTTTGCTGAAGGGGCTCCCAGGGTAGTGGTGGTGAATTCTTGTGGCCAGTTGCGCCGTAAAAAATCCATGAGTGCATCAGGAGATTCAAAACTGTTCAGGACCCCATTATGCATAACCCACATCATGGCTGGGTAACGCAAGGAAAAGGACAGTCCAATACTGTGCATTTTATGCCTTGCCTCAGAGTAAGCTCGGTGTTTGTCCGACAGATCCTTAGAGAAGTCCTGAAAGATGTGGATCCTATTCGATCTCCACATTACATGCTGTAACTCATGAGCTCTAGTTAGGACCTTCTCTTTGTCCCTAATAATCAATAAATTGGGCTATGATAGGTCGTGGTCTGTCCTGGGCCTGAGACATGGGGGCTAACGTACGGTGTGCGCGTTCCACCTGAAGTGGTATCAATGGGTCCAACTGCAGCATTTCAGTGATGGCTAATTGTAGAAATCCCTGGGTATCTTTGCCTTCTACATGCTCAGGGAATCCCAGGAAGCGAAGATTATTACAGCGACCTCAATTCTTGAGGTCATCCATCTTACTGCGCAGCATCTGTATGGTCCGTTGTTGATCTCTTAATTCTGCCCTTAAGTCCTGAACATGCCCCTCCATCACCGAAACCCGCTGTTCGGTATGCAGCATCCTGGCTTCTAAATTTTTAACCACTTGGGTGTTTCGATTAGTTGTCACAGTGACTTGTGCCATCTGGGCCATAAGTTGGCCGAACATTGCCTCAACTGACGGTTGCTCCCAGGTTTGTTGCAAGCGGCCTTGAGCCATATTTTCAGGCCTACCTCGTCCAGGAGGCTCTTCAGTAAAATAGCAGTTTCCACACAGCAAATGAAGGCTTTTTGTATCAATGAAGCTAAATTAGTGTAGCTTGAGTATTACCCTACAAGTTACAGTAGAGTGAGGATATAATACCAGCTGGTGGAAAAAAGATTTTAAAGGATATTTCCCTCTGGGTTGTGGAGCTGATCTTTAAACTGCCATCCTATTTAGCACCCCTAGTGGCCACTCTCGATTGATTTTTGACAAAGAGAACTGCTGGCTCGGGCCTGGTGTGTGTGTGTGGGGGGGGTGGTGGTGACTGAGCGCTGACACAGACGATGAGTCTTGAAGAGGCCCTAGGCCATGCAGTCCATAGGGAGTGCACTCAGTGTCTGCTAAAATGGACGCGGGAGCTCCTGAAGGGCCACAGGCAGCCAACTGACCTAATGCAAAGAAATTAAAGTGGTCACTTGATGTGTCCCCTCTTCCCCCCCTCACCTCGCCCCACACATCAGAAAGTGATCGGAGCCACAGGGAGAAACACAGACAGAAAAGTGGGGATGAAGGTGAACTCAATCAATCAGGGAAATCCCCCTGCATTGCTATACCCAGTGTCTGTGTTTCTGCTTATACTCATCTCAGAGCACACTAATGTCAGTGTTGACTGGATGGGTATAAAGGGCTATAAATCATTTTCAGGAGAGACACTGGCGGCTTCTATGGCACTATATTGTCCTTAACTAGGGATCTGCATACTGTCATTGCTTGCCTCTGTGGGATCTGCTGAAGCTGCTGGTTATTTTGTTAGCCTTCTTGTTAGACAGAACTGAAGTGAAAGATAATGTATACCTGTGCCCAATCTCGCTTTCTTTTGGGTCCTTGGTCAGCCGCTACTGCGCACCTCCTGCATGTTGGGGACCCCCCCCCAGACAACACAGCCACTTAGGACAACAACAGTCTTATTGGTTCACTTGGTTTAATCGGTGGCTGGGCTGGGCTGGGTCAGGGATATCCCTGGGTGTAGGTGGGTGTGGTGGAGGTCGACTGGGGAGCATGAATGGACATGTTGTTATGCAGTGACACCAAAGGGGTGGGCGGTATATTTTATAAAGGAAGGGACAAACTTGAATCAGGCTCCCGGCTGCATCAGTGGTCTCTATGGGGAGTGGGCAGTTGAGATGTTTTGTTACTCAAAATGAGGATGCTGGGGGCATGTGGGGTTGGAGGCGTCCTCTTAAAGGGCAGTGGACAGAAGAGCTATCACATAGGGAGATTCAGTGATATAAAAAGGTACACCTTAGCCCTCTTCAGGCTAATACCACTGCACTGGAGTGCTCCCTCTCAACACTGTGATCTAAATGCAGTAAAATTAAATGGGAAAATGCAAAATAAAACCAGAGAGAGGGGCAGCAAAATATATGAAGGGGGAGGAAATGGATGAGACAGAGGCAGTGAGAATGCTGAGATGGCTGCAAAAGGGAGATGCAAAGTGAGCCAGAGACTCAAATAAGGAAAGAATACACGGGAAGAAAGGATCAAACATTTACAATAGAGGGGCACAATGAACTAAGATAGATGAGAATACAGGAGAAATTTAATAAAAACATGGTGCCCCCGGAGGAAGAAAGGGAGACCCCACTAATACCTTATGACCCCCCAATGGATCACACCCCCTCCCCAGGAACCAGGGAGAAGACTACTAGTAGAACCTTAAAGATGTTGGGGGGTGGGGAACCTTTTCAACCAGAGAGGAACAGAGAACTGGGGAAGGGTGGGAAACGTGTATAAGAACAGGCGGCATGCATATCAACAGCCAAATAGGGAAAGGGACAGAGTTTTCCTAACAGATAAAAGTGAACTAACTCAATAACAGGCATAAGAGATGAGAAGTAAAATAGATGATCAATAGAAGGGGAGAGGGAAAAGAGCAGAAATAGAGGGGAGAGGGATGACCTGGCTCACTTTGCATGTAATTGAAGCAGAGACCGTCTAACCAGGGAAATGAAGTAAACTGAGCTCGAAGAACCTGATGAACAAACTGAATCACTTCACAAGCCAATAGATCACACTGAGTAAACAAAGAGATGGGGGAGGGAAGGAAACCGTACAGCTACTCCATCACATCGCATTACTGGCCTCTTGGAAAGGTGACCAACCTCACAACAGCACCCCACCTAATGGGGTGGTGCAAACCACCCCTAGGATACCTGAGCCCATATCTGGGTTCACTCTTTCTCCTACATGGGTTACTCCACTGGTTCTCCGAGTAGAAAGCCCAAGACAATAGGGAACCAATACAATGGTACCCCTACCTTGGAATACACACACACACACACACACACACACACAAACAGCAAAGGAGACACAGGAATCTCCTGAGTGGCAGCACCAAGGGAACAGGGATCTGACAGCCCCAGGAACAGGGACTGCCAAGACTCCAGACCCTGACTTCATTACTATCTGTTTATGTTTATGTGCATAGGTGCCTGTTGTACCTAAACGTTTTGTACAAGGTTAAGTTTTATGCATATTGTTGCTATGTTGTTGATTGTGTTAGCTACTATCCAATCAGACTAACTCAAGATAAAGAACTCGTGAAGACAGGCAAAGCCAGATCCAGAATATCAGACAGCCAGACAGGCAGAGGAAATAGAAGCTACTCCAGAACAGACAACAAAAATTCCAGACATTCACAAACGAGGGAAGACATACACCAGAGTAGGGCGCTCTGTGAGGAGACCTATAACTATAAGTATACAAGACTCCTGAGATCATGACTCAACTAACGCAAACCACAATATACTCACAAAATATAAATGGGCTCAATAACCCGGCGAAAAGAAGCAAAGTGCTTTCCACGATCAAGAGGAAGTGCCCAATCTTTGTCCTCCTTCAGGAGATACATTTGACCCGGATGGAGCACGACAAACTAAAGCATTTTGGATACCCCACAGTAGTGGCATCTAGCTATGGGAGGGGCAAGCAAAGGGGGATGGCAATTTTAATTTCAAAATCCAGACCCTTTAAAGTAGAGACTCAGTACTCTGACCCCCAGGGATGTTTGGCCGTGGTCACGGGCCAATATATGGGACAGGAACTCACATTGGTTAGCCTATATTTACCCCCAGGCACAGAGGCAGCAGAAATTAGCATATTAGTAGGGAAAATTTTGCAATACCAGAAGGGACTACTGATAATGGAAGGGGATCATAATATTGTATACGACACGATGGACCCTACGAGTAAGGCACAACACAGACAAACAGGACCTATCAAAAGAAGCAAGACTTTATTTAAACAATATGCTTGGCTGGACTCCTGGCGAGCCCTACATCCTACTACCAAACAATATACTCATTACTCACACCCACATAAAATCTACACTAGGATAGATTACATACACATATCCAAAGAACACACACACACCTAATAGCTAAATGCAACATTTTACCAATATACCTATCTGACCATACCCCACTTCTACTCACATTGAAAGGGAACACAGAGAGGCCTACCACACTGTGGCAACTAAATAACTCTCTACTTAACTCAGAAGAATTTTAAAGAACCAGTAAAACACAAAGTAGAAACTATTATAGAACATAACAATACACAGGATACCTCTCCATATGTACTGTGGGACATAGTTAAAATTATGCTAAGGGGTGAAATAATAAGTCATGCAGCACGTATAAAAAGACGGAAGGAAGAAACCCTAAAACAACTGCAGGGACAGCTAGCAGAAGTCCAGCAGCAACACATGCTGGAAGATCAAACTAAGGGACCTATCATCAGAACCCTGCAACAGAAAATCCAGAACATCCTCAATGCCAAAACAGAAGCAGCTTTACGATACCTTAAGAAAAAAATATTATGAAGATGGGACAAGATTCTCCAGAATATTGGCTACAGAATTAGGAGAAAAATAACAGAGACAACAGTAGCGTAGATAACATTTATTTATTGAATTGTGTTGACCAGGTAGGCCCACTAAGCCTAGAAGTCCCTTTTTCAGGGGTGACCGGGGATACAGATGCTAAGCAATTGAAATTGAACCAGATTAAGCTGTTGGTGGTATTTTTAGTGAATGGGGGAAATTTGGCCAGGACACCGGGGAAATTCCCCTACTCTTTTTCGGTGCCATGGGATCTTTAGCATCCACCTGAACTACCTCCAATCCCAGCAGATAGGACCTCAATTTAACGTCTCATCCAAAAGATGGCACCTCGGAAGTGCAGCACCCCTCTCATGCTGTACAACAGTGTTAGTACTGGGATATTAACCCAAGTGCCAGATGTGGGAACTGAACTCATAGCCCTCTGATCTCCCGGCCTCAGAGGCCCAAATACTAATCTTAAAATTACAGACCCCAAGAGAATATTAACAAAATTCAAAAAATATTATGAAAAACTATACACCCCAGAGCAACCCCCACAACCCACTAAAATTAATGAATTTCTAGATAGCACTAACCTACCCACTCTAACACTGACACAAAAACAGCTAGAAAGTCCCATCTCACAAGCAGAAATTAAACTAATAATAAAAAACCTGAAGGCTAACAAAAGCCTGGGACTAGACGGATATACAGGTGAATTTTATAAGACCTTCATAGATAAAATAACCCCCTCCCTGACAGCAGTATGCAATTGGGTGCAGAAAGGTAAACAAATCCCACCCACATGGCAGATGGCCACAATATCGGCTATCCCTAAGCCAGATAAAGATAGAGAACAATACTTCTCTTACAAGCCGATATCAGTCCTTAACAGAAATTACAAGATATACACCTCAATTTTAGCCAGAATATTAGACCAAATGTTACCTGTACTGATACAGAGGGAACAGGCAGGATTCATTAAAGAGCATCAGACCCAAGATAACATAAAGCAAACTCTGCATATCATAAACCATGCAGGGAAGGAAAGGATACCTTCCCTGGTGTTGAGCATCGACGCAGAAAAGGCCTTTGATAGGATCATGTGGGAATTTCTATATTTTACTATGAAGAAAATGGGATTCCCAAATAAATGTATGAACTCCCTGAGAAGTATATATACATCACCACAGGATTATGTGAAAGTAAATGGACAGATGTCGTCGAGGTTCACATTACACAGGGGAATAAAACAGTGGTGTCCTCTATCACCACTATTATTTGCACTATATCTGGAACCCCCAGCACCCACAGATACCAGGAATACAGGCAGAGGAGTATCAGCACAAAACAGCATTGCACATAGATGATCTCACAGTTTATCTGGCCTCCCCTGATGAGTCCCTCCCCATCTATGGCAACTACTAGAGGTTTTTGGGGAATGTGCTGGATACAACCTTAATAAATCCAAAACAGAAGTTTTAAAAATAAATTATACTGTCTCCCCAAATGAAACAGATAGTTAAGTTCCGATGGGATCAGCAAGAGGAAGGAGGTGCTGTTAGAACTATACTACTCTACTGGACTAAAGAACTAGAACTCTATTACTGGGAACTTCAATGTAGGGTAAAAACAAACAAAAACAAAAAAGAGTGTGTTTGTCTGAGTTGGGTGAAGGAATTGTTATCTGTGCAGCTAGCTAGGTGAAGAAAAAAACTGTGAATTAGGGTGAAGGAATTGTTATCTGTGCAGTTAGCTAGGTGAAGAAATAAACTGTTAATTAGGGGGAGTGGCTTAGATAGAAGGAAGCCAGGTGTTTGCATTTAAAAACTGACCTAGATAGTTTGTGGCAGAGAACAGCAAGAGGAAGGAGGTGCTGTTAGAACTATACTACTCTACTGAGACTATATTGCCCTCCATCCCTCCCCTCCACCCACCCCACCCTTAGCTGGTTCTACTTTAATAGGCAAAGGATTTGACTAACAACAGGAACTTCCTGTTTGGGAGCAGGAAGGGAGTGATCACAGAGGCACAAAAGAATCACCATCCTAGAAGGAAAAGAGCAGCTCTCCATCACCCTCTAGCTGCTGGAGGTCTGACTCTGAGCAAGTAAGAAGGAGACTACTGAGGAATATATGAACTTACTGTCCCAGAACAGGAAGATCAGGAGCTTTAAGGGCACAGAGGTAGTAGGAAAGTAGGGAAATATATATATATATATATATATATATATATATATAATAAACAGAGAGAGGAAAGAGTAAGTATACAAAACAACAGTTAAGGGACCACAAATAAAGACATGATGGGAGTGGTGCAGTGCAGTGGCTGTGGAGCAGCAGTCTTCTGGGAGACGTTCTGGAGGATGTGGTGTTGGCTCATCTGCAGGCACCTCTCTGGGCTGAGGGAGGAAGTTGCTCATCTCCAGACTGAGTTGGCCAGGATTCAGGGGACCTCCTTTCCCACCCAGAGACCTCCAGGGCCACTGCCGCTGCCTCAGAGGTTGCCAAGAAAGAGGAGCAGTTGGACCACAGTGGGTTCAGCGAGGGTGAGGGTGGTGGAATAGAGGCACATCCCTCCAGTTGTACTTTTCCACAATTCATATGCCATTCTGTCAGAGTGTGGTTCCTCTACAGAGGCACCCGCAGTGGAGACCAAGAAGGATGCTGGGAACCTCCGCAAAGAAGACCCACAGGAGTGTGGCATGGGACCCCACAGGGGAAGAAAACAACTCCTGGTGGGGGACTCCATTATTAGGAGGATAGAACTGCGAGAGGGAGATGAGGTGCCTGCCTGGTGCCATGGCTTGGAGGAACAGGGAGTGAATCCTCAGGATCACAGGAGCAGCTGCACAGGGGAGGGAGTTTGATGTCATTGTCCACCTAGGGACAAATGACCTGGCTGGGAAAGGGATTGGAGCAGTGCAGGAAGATTTTGTGGAGTTGGGGAGGGGCCTTGGACAAGCAGCATGCATGGTAACCTTCTCGGAGGTGCTGCCTGTCTATGGTATGGGTGAAGCTGGGTTATTCCACACCATGGGATTCAATCAGTGGTTGAAAAACTGGTGCAGAGTTCAGGGTTTCAGCTTCACTGGGGACTGGGGCTCAACCTGGAGGGACACAGGCCTATACTGGTGCGATGGTCTGCATCTGTCCAGGAGGGGAACCAGGATCCTAGGTGATAGGTTTAAATGCTTCATTGGCAAGTATTTAAACTAGCCAAGGGGGAGGCACTAAAAAGGAGAAGGGAAATCCTAGCCCCCCTCAAAAAAATCAGGGTAGTTAGTAAGGTAAACACCAAGATCGAGCAGTCAATAGGGAGAAGGGCAGGGATAAATGGAGAAAAAGACAAAGTTAGTAAGGACAGGGATGGGGCAAAAAGGAATAAGGCCATCAAAAAATGGAGGGTAATGAGTACCAATGCCCAGTCTAGGTAACAAGCTCCCTGAACTGGTGGCCTTGATAGAAGAGGGATGCCTGGATATCGTGGCAGTCACAGAAACATGGTACACAGAGAACCATGACTGGGATGTCAACATACCAGGGTACACAATCTACAGGAGGGACAGGGAGGGTAGAAGAGGAGGAGTAGCTCTCTATGTAGGGGAAGGGATCAAAGCAATGGAACTAAAGGGAAAACAGGGAGGAGAAGAGGCACTGTGGGTCACCCGGGAGACTGAAAATGTCACCACAATCCGCACAGGGGTTGTATACAGACCCCCGTCTCAGGGGGAGGAAATGGACAAGGAAATGATAGAAGGTATCCTTAGGATGGCAGAGAAAGGGGAGATATTGCTGATGGGGGACCTGAATATGTCAGATGTTAACTGGAGCACCTTTGCTGCAGCCACATCCAAGAGCAGGGCCATTCTCGATGCCCTACAGGGGCTTGCCTCAGACAGCTAGTTTTGAAACCCACTTGGGAGTGAGCAATCTTAGACCTGGTACTCTCAAATGGGGACGGAGAGAGGATCTCAGATCTAGAAGTGGGTAGCCTTGTGGGAACAAGTGATCAGCAAACAGTGTGGTTCATGATAAACTTAGCTGCAGAGTCAAGCCATACCAAAGTGAAGGTACTGGACTTCAGGAGGGCTGATTCTGTCAAAATGGGAGAGTTCCTCAGAAAAGCACTAGCAAACAGGCAAGAAGGGGTGGAGCAACAATGGGGAAACATCAGAACTGCCATCACAGAGGCAACAAGCCTTTGTGTGAAGCAAATCAAACTGAAAGAAAAAAACACTATGGTTCTCAAAAGAGGTGGCAGGGAAGGTTAGGGAGAAAAAGACAACATTCACGAAGTATAAGGAAACACAGAAGGAGCAGGACGGAGAACTGTACCAGTTAAAGCAGAAGGAAGTGGGGAAGGCAGTCAGAATAGCAAAGGCCCAAACTGAGGAAAAGATAGCCAACTCGGTTAAGAAGGGGGATAAAACCTTTTCTAGGTATTCTAGGTATATTAGGGAGCAAAGAAAGACAAAGGGAAGGATACTGAGGCTGAATAAAGAGGAGAGTGGGAGGGACAGTGAAAAAGCAGGGATATTGAATGAATATTTCTGCTCAGTATTCACAAAGGAAGAGGAGGGGGAGATACCTAATCCAGTCAATAGAAGCACTCTGGATAATTAGGGGAGGAAGGTTATGTTTCACCCTACTGGTAATAGGACAGGATACACTTTTGCTTGCTGGAGTCCAGATAAGTTCATGGGAGACAGGTGTAAGATTTATGCTCTCTCTATATATATGAGTAAGTCCCCCATGATATTAATATGCTCGCATAACGTTAACGGGCTTAACAACCCCATTAAAAGATACAGAGTAATCTGCTCCCTTAAAAAACTGAAACCAGCTTTCATACTATTGCAGAAAACTCACCTAAGTAAGGAAGTACTCTTGAAATTTGGATTTACCACTATAGTGGCCTCAGTGTTTCGGAAGGGTAAGAGAAGGGGTGCAGCAGTTTTGGTTCCCAAAAATATCCCATTCCAACTATTGAACTTGTATGCAGACCCACAAGGTAGATTAGCAATAGCTGTAGGACAACTAGAAGGCCAGGACATTACCCTCGCTTAGTTATATGTTCCTCCTGGTGCTGGGAGCGGAGTAAGAAAGTCACTGCTTCAAAAGGTTATGGAGGTACATAGGGGAATGCTGGTATTAAGAGGGGACCATAACCAGACGATGTCCCCTATGGACACTACAAATTTGAGACTATATAGAAAAAACCCCGCTCAAAGGACGACGCAGGTTTTCCTCTTGGAAGCTCAATGGGCAGACGTGTGGAGGCATTTACACCCTAATAAACGGGAGTACATGCACTTCTCTTCCCCACATGGGATTTATACACGTATAGACTACATACATGCCCCTAAGGAATATTTACATAAGATACTAGAGTGTGTGCAGTCTCCCTCGGTTCTCTCTGATCATTCTTATGTCACAGTGAGGGTGTCTTGGGGAGAGAGGGAGAGAGTTAGCACTCTGTGGAAATTTAATAACTTTCTTTTAAACAGAAAAGACTTTAGACATATGATTCAGATGAGAGTTAAACAAATTATCTCGGAAAACAACAACCAAGGAGTTACCAAGAGCACCTTATGGGATACTCTGAAAGTGGTTTTGAGGGGGGATATAATAAAATTTGCATCGCACCACAAAAAGCAGCAACAGAAGCATTTAGATAAACTCCAGCAGCAATATGGTACACTTCAGGCCCAACATGCAGCAGGAGATGTAGGGGTTCTCCCTCTCCTTCAGGCCACCAGCGAGTAAATACAGGGGATTCTAGATGTGCACACAGAATTAACCTTGCAGCTTGTTAAGCAAAAATATTATGAAGAGGGCCCTAGAGCTACTCGTTTATTGGCACACAGGCTTAGGCAGCATAGGACACGTTCTAATATAACCCAAATCAGAAACCCAGCAACAAATAAATTGGTCTCCCTTCCCAAACAGATTGAGCAAGCATTTCAGACCTTTTATAGTTCTTTATAACACTCTGAGGAAACATTACAACCCCAGGAGATAGGGACTTTTATGCAGGAGCTCGGGCTTCAGACATTAACAGGTGAACAAAAACAAACTTTGTTAAGACCAATCTCTGAGCAGGAAGTGAATCTGGTACTCAAGGCCTTAAAAGCTGGTAAAAGCCCGGGCCTGGATGGGTACTCCAGTGAATTTTATAAAACTTTTGGACAAGACCTAATTTCGATCCTGATGGAGACATATAGGGAGGTGCAGCAAGGTAAAGCAATTCCAGATTCATGGAGATATGCCTACATAGCAAGCATTTTAAAACCAGGCAAAGACACAACATCCTGCTCATCCTATAGGCCAATCTCAGTACTCAATATAGATTATAAAATATTTGCATCTGTTCTGACGGACAGATTCAAAGAATTCTTACCACATATAGTGCATTTAGACTAGACAGGATTTGTTCCTGCCCGGCAGAAGCAGGATAACATCAAAAGAACCCTGCATCTGATTCACAGGGTGGAGAGAAATCGGTCGCCTTTTCTGCTCCTCTCGTTGGATGCAGAGAAGGCGTTCGACAGAGTTGAATGGTCCTTCCTGTGAGCGGTATTGGAGAAGGTTGGAATACCTGAACAGGTTATTACAATAATAAAATTAATGTATTCTGACCCTAGGGCTTTTATCAGGGTAAATGGCTCCTTCTCCCCTCCTATCAAGTTGTTTCGCGGTACTCGACAGGGATGCCCTCTGTCATCCCTCCTGTTTGCCATATATTTAGAACCCCTGGCTCAGGCACTGAGAAAAGAACAGGGTTTGGCAGGAGTGGAAGGAGATGCAGAAACGCATAAACGAGCATTATATGCGGATGACTTATTAATTTATATGACAGACCCTGAAAAATCTCTCCCTTGTCTTTGGGAACTCCTGATTAAATTTGGAAAGTTAGCTGGGTATAAAATTAATCTTTCTAAAACAGAGGTTTTGGCCATGAATTATGTCCCATCCCTGGAGCTGAAGACTAAATTTCCTCTCCGATGGGATTTAAAATGTATTAAATATTTAGGGGTATTCATTGGGAGATCTCATACGGACCTCTTTTCCTTAAATTATATTCCTTTTCTGGAAACGCTTATGGCAGATCTAGAGAGGTGGAGAATGCTGCCCTTAGCTTTACATCATAGAGCTGAAATAGTTAGAATGATAGTCCTGTCCCGTTTTTTATATCTAGCCCAAACTATACCGATGGTATTACCAGAAGCTTTCTACAGAACCTTTCAGAGAAAGGTAGGCCCATTTATTTGGGCATACAAGAGACCAAGGGTAAGACTATCCATATTGCAACTACCCAAAAGGCAGGGAGGGTTGTCAGTACCAAATTTCAGACAGTACTATACAGCTGCTCAGCTTAGAATACCCTTCTATTGGTTAGATGGAGGCTATGTGGTGAGGTGGAAATCTATAGAAAACCAAGAGGTGGAACTTAAAAACTTGCATCAGACCCTGTTGTCATTCCCCCCTGTTATAAAACTTAACAGAGTAAGTAATCCATATACCCACTCCACTTTAAAATATTGGCAGGGAGTACTGACACAAGATGGGATTGCAAATTGGAGACTAGCACTATGCTCCCTACCATACATAGACTCTTTCATCCCAGCCAAGCTGGACTGGGGGATTTCAGCAATGGGAGAGGTGGGGCCTTCATTTGGTGTATCACTTTATGCCACAGGAAGGGTTCTTACCCTTAACAAAGTTAAACCAGAAGTACGGGATCCCCTATACAGACAGGTTTAGATACTTTCAAGTGAGGGATTACCTACAGAAAATGGGATTGGTTAAATGGGGGGATTCTCCAATCCCTGAGCTTATACAGATTTTTATTAAGGCCATAGACAAGCACTGTGTTCCCCTCCATTTAGTCTCTGCCTTATATAGAGCCCTTGTCTTGGTAAAAGCTGACTCTACGGAAAAAATTAGAGTATCCTGGCAGAAAGATTTAGGAATGGAAATCACCTCTGTGCAGTGGGAGAAATATTTACAGACAATGGAAAAGGGTATAAATTCAGGGCATTGGAAGGAGTTTGCATCTAAGCTGGCTATAAGATATTTTCGTGCTCCAGCTATTAGCCAGAAATTCATCCCTGCTATGGGTGCATGTTGGAGGCAGTGCGGACATACCCCAGCTACTTTGGGACATATATTTTGGACATGCAACACTCTACATACCTTTTTAGCTGGGCTACAGGAAGCTCTGCAGCAAATAATTTCACCAGACATAGTAGTGGACCCCCTTTTCTTTCTCTTTGGTGTATACCCTCAAACATGTAAAGATACCCCTACGAGGGACTTTTTGAATGTGGCTACTCTTACGGCTAAAAAGGCCATAACTAGAAAATGGCTCTCCCCACTTCCTCCAACATTAGATCAATGGTCCTTATTAATGATACAGCTATATAAAATGGAAAGATTAACTGCTATGCGTAATAAGTCATTGGGGGGATTTGAGATTAGGTGGAGAAGATGGGTGATGTATATTACTCCTTTACGAAAAGACTTTGTTCCCTAACTCTTTAAGGACATACACCTGAGTCCCTAACTCCAGTGTTTCCATACAAAATCTAAGACTCTGGATTGCCGAAGGCACCTTATTAACCTTATTCATTTTTAATTTTAACTCTGTTAGTAACTTTATAGTCTTATTTAGTTTTATGGTTCTATAAGCTATCCTAGAACTGTAATTTTATGTAACCATTTTCTCTAAAATGGAAAAATAATAAAGATGGAAAGTTAAAAAAAAAAGAAGCACTCTGGATAAGGGGATCGATGTCAGTCCTTTCACAGAAGAAAGAATTCTGAAAGAACTCCTAAAACTGAAGGTGGATTAAGTAATGGGGCCTGATGGGATTCGCCCCAGAATTCTAAAAGAACTAAGGGTAGAACTAGTGACACCACTGGCTACCCTTTTTAACAAATCATGGGAGGACGGTGTGGTACCTGAGGACTGGAGGAGGGCAGATGTGATTCCCCTTCACAAAAGTGGGAGCAAGACAGAGGCAGGAAACTACAGACCTGTCAGTTTGATCTCAGTGGTAGGGAAAATGATGGAATCACTTGTGAAGGAAAGAATTGTTGACTACCTATAGGCCAGTGGGGCACAGGACCCAAGGCAGCATGGATTCACAGCAGGAAGGTCATGTCAGATGAATCTAATCAATTTCTTTGACTGAGTGGCCAAAGTAGTAGACCAGGGAGGGGCTGTGGACATGGCCTACCTTTATCAAGGCATTTGACACAGTCCCACAGAAAAAGATTGATAAACAAATTAGCCAGCCTGGGAGTGGGTCCCAGGGTGGCAGCCTGAGTAAAACATTGGCTGAACAACAGGACACAGAGAGTAATAGTAAACGGAGTCCACAGTGAAGAAAGGGGGGTTACTAGTGGGGTACCGCAGGGTTCAGTACTGGGGCCGGTCCTTTTTAATGTCTTTATAAGTGACATTGCAGAGGGACTGGAAAGAAAAGTATGTCTCTTTGCAGATGACACAAAGATCTGCAACAGGGTTGATACACAAGTTGGGGTGGAAAAGATGAGAAGGGACTTGGCAAGATTGGAGGAATGGTCAAATGTATAGCAGCTTAGATTCAATGCAAAGAAGTGCAAAGTAATGCACCTGGGAAACAAAAACCCAGGGGAAGAGTACACAATGGGGGGTGAGATACTGAAAACAACAAAAATGGAAAGGGACCTGGGAGTAGTTATATCAGATGACCTAAAGCTGGGCAAGCAATGTGAGAAGGCAGTAAGGAGGGCTAGGGGGATACTGGGATGTATAGGGAGAGGTATCACCAGTAGAAAACAGGAAGTTGTTATCCCTCTGTACCGACAGTTGGTGAGACCACATCTGGAGCAATGTGTGCAGTTCTGAAGACCCCATCTCCGCAAAGACATAGACAAGATGGAGGCTGTCCAGAGGAGGGCAACCAAAATGGTGCAGGGTCTGTACCAGAAGACATATGAAGAAAGACTAAAGGAGCTTAATATGTATAGCCTCAAGGAAAGGGAAGGGGGGCATGATAGAAACTTTCAAATACCTCAAGGGAATCAACAAAGTCCAAGAGGGTAGCATCTTTCGGAAAAAGAGATGTGCAAGAACAAGGGGGCACAATTTGAAGATAGAGAGGGGCGGCTCAGAGGTAACATGAGGAGGTATTTCTTCACGGAGAGGGTTGTAGATACATGGAACAGCCTTCTTGAGGAGGTCATGGAGTCAAAAACAGTGTGGGAATTCAAGATTGCATGGGACAGACATAAAACAATTCTAGTGGGGGGGGTAGGAGGAAGTATGCTGTTAGTTAACTAGGATCTCCAGCTTATCCGTTAGGTAGGGAATTGGGCAGACTAGGTGGGCCAAGCAGTCCTTATCTGCCATCAGATTCTATGTTTCTATTTTTCTATCTACCAAACATAAAATACCTAGGAGCAAGGATTCCCACACAAGCAGACAAGATAAAACAAAGTAACTACACACCTGTAACTCAGGAAATACAAGAGGATCTTAAAAGATGGTGGGCAATCAACCTCCCACTGATCCAACGAGTTGATTGTATCTCAATGAATATTCTACCTAGAATTCTCTACCTCACACAAACACTACCAACATCACCTACTAAAGCCCAGTTCAGACAATGGGACAGGCATATCTCCCGATTCATATGGGGGGGAACTAAATCACGAATAAGATATGTTACACTGCAGCTACCTAAGACAAAAGGAGGCCTAGCCCTACCACACCTGGAGAGGTACCATCAAGCAGCCCAAATGAGACCCGCATTGTATTGGTTAGCAATGCATTATAATGCTTTGTGAAAATAACTTGAAAGGAAGTTGAAACAATAGAGGAAGACTTACACCCAATTATTAAACACCTATTAGCAATGGACAGACCGCAAGCAGAAGACAGCAGTGATAACCTATTTACAGCTACCATCATACAAATCTGGTCAAACCTGCTAGCACACCCGAAGCTAAGTCGCTATGGATATTTAATTACACCATTGGCATACAGTAAAACATTCGCCCCAGCCCAACTAGACCGTATGTACAGGCAATGGGAAAGGCTAGGCTTATACCTTCCTGGGCATTTTAAAAATGGCCAGCAGTTCATAGATTTCCAGACCTTGGCAAGAAAATTTGGACTACGGCAAACAGACATATATAGATACAATCAGGTAAAAACGTACATACAAAAACATGAAAGGGCCTGTCCACAACAACAATCAATACCAGAAATCATTAATCTAATACAATCAGCAATACAGGGAGGCCCCTTGCAGGCCCTCATCTCAAGAATTTATCAGGGACTCACCAAAATAGAAGGCCATTCCACATACTAAGTCAGACAAAAATGGCACGCAGACCTGTGAATTGAAATGGCCCTGGCACAATGACAACCTTATTGTACATACATGCATAAATCAACATCCTCATACACATGGAAAGAATTTTCCTGGAAAGCCATAATTAGATACTTTAGGACACCAACATAACAAGCCAAATATAATCATAACATCCCCTCAATCTGCTGGAGAGGATGTGGAGAGCCTACGGCCAGCCAAGCATACATATTTTGGAACTGCCCCAAACTACAAAATTATTGGACAGAGTTGCACAGGGAATGGCAGGAGATCTTTACACTGGATTTACAAATTTCAGAGAGAATGGTCCTCTTCTTGGACATGCCAGTAGGATTGGCTCACGAATACAATCCCTACAAATGAAATGTGGAATAAAGTTATGAGGGACATCTACAATACGGAATGCTTGACAGCTAGAGTTAACCAAGGGAAAGAAAAGTTTGAACTACTATAGCGAAGATGGGTACTCTATGAAATGAAAAAATACGATGACTTTGTCCCATGATATGGTGGAGGAAAAAGCGAGAGGGAAGGGGAGAAAAAAAGTACCTAGATATAAAGATATAGAAATATGTCTGTAAAAAAAACTAAAGACTCACTGAAGGTATGACTGAATAGCAAATGAGAAAGCTAATCTATGATGCAAACAGCAGAAAGTAGCAATGTTATGTTGATGTTTATTTTGCATGTAGTGAACAAACAAAAAATATCTCAATAAAAAGAAATTAAAAAATATCTGGATGATTTGGAGGTAAATCACTTTCATTGCTGTGAACAGGAACTTTACTAACTGCTGCCAGTTAGCATTACTTTCCTGTCCTCTTTAAATTGTTCCAGGTGAGCCTCAAGCTGCATTACAACTACCTTCTTGGTCACCTTCCTCAAAAACGGATAGCTCGAGACAGGCCTGTAGTTCAGCAGACTGTTGGGGACCAAAGATGGTTTCTTCAGAAGGGGCTCTGCCACTGCCCTTTTCAGAGCTGATGGAAAAACATCCTCCCTCAAGGGACATGTGACATTCTCGTGTAAACTGGCCACAGGGATTCCAGGCTGACAATAAGCAGCCAAGTAGGTATAAAGTGCGTCGCTGGCTAATGTGAGGGTGGACAGAGGAAGCTGTAAGGCTGGGTAAAAAGTAGGTAACACCTTTCTGTGCATTGTTTAAATATCAGTTACTTGTTTATATCATGTAAGAGACATTACACAGCAATTTGTATGTTTACTATTTTTATGTTTATTTTACTTTTTAGAAAACATTATAAAAATGTGATAAAATAGCAGATAAAATGTCTTAAAGTGAATTCACACTGGTATGTAACAACTGAAATTTCTTGCTCAATCAAATGCATTGTTCATTTAGTAAATGATTAATGAACATAGAAAGTGAAAAAAACATTGTTTATGTTTTATTTACAGTCCCCCGCAGATGCCAAATATGGCAAAACATTGGGGTCTACGTAACAAACAATTCACATAAGAACAGTTACGGTGTATTAACTTTTTGTGAGCTAGTGCAGCCTTTGCCTGATCTGCATTGTGGCCTTGTCATTTATACATCTGCATGTCGTTGACATCGGTAACCTTAGCAGTATAAACTGTGTCCCCCCTAAGGTACAGCATGGGGAGGCAGTTGGGAGAGCAGTTAACTGGGTTACTCATAGACTTGTGGCTGCTGTTTGTGACAGGAAAAAGCTTAGGGGAGGGACTAGCCAGACTGGGGAGGGCAGCAGGATCTTCCAAACCTGAGTAGGTACTGGATTTAGCACAGCAGATAGAAATCAAATTACTCCAGATGATTAAGGTATTAGAGTAGGGTCCTTGCTCATGGCATGAATGAGCCATACATTCCACCGAGATGAACAAACTTCTTCACGGTCATTAAGGGAGTAGGAATTTTCTCCATTCCATATACCTGATTGACTAACTTTTTCCATGTTGTCACATTCAGAATAGCAGGAGTGAGCCAGCATCTAGTTATAGCCTTCTTGGTCACTGTTAGCCATATACCTAGAAGGTAATGCGTATTAGGATCCTTATAGCCCCTGGGGTATTGCAGCAGGATATATAGAGATGAAGTGAGCTGGACTGAGGGCCCAAAGAGTTCCTCCAACTCTCAGTCCAGAGAGCAGAGGAAAGGTTGCCAGAGGGGGCAATTCCACACAACATGAGATTGTGTTTCCCTTGGTTCACAGCAGCCCCTCCAACATTAAAATACACTATGTAAAATCAGTTACACATCACAATACATGTTACATGTAACAGTTACAAACTTTAGACTAAACTAAAGGTAGACCAGTCACCCCTCCAGCTGTGTGACTCAGCTCTGGTCCAAAACCTCCCAGCTTGGCTAGCACCGCCACTGGTCAGTCTTTTTTGAAACTTCCCCAGCACCAACTACTTCCCTCTTTCATCATATCAGGCAGATTTCACTTGAGAGGACTGCTCCCTCCACACTCCAGATCTCCTTTCCTCTCATCTGCCAGACTGTGCTCATCCAGCCCCTTTTATAGGGCTGGAGATCATGTGATCTGTCAATCATACCTTAACTTTTGCCTAATATTTACAACAATTTTATAGATAGTTGTTTCATACATAAATGCAGGTGCATCAAAATGAAAGGAAAGCATTGATCTACGAGTGAGATATTACAATTTTATTTCTTTATTTATTTATTGAATTTTGTTAACCGGGTAGGCCCACTGAGACCAAGATCCCTTTTTCAGGGGCAACCTGGGTTTAGTTACAAATAGCAAAGTACAGACAAATGATACAATTAGTTACAGAGTATAACTTGTTCATAGGCATATTAGACTGTTGAGACCATTAAGTACAAAGGAGGCAATACAGATCGACTTCTACAGGACACAGAAATACAGTACCTGACTGGCTATTAGTTACAATACAATGAGGACCACATTTAACAGATTACGCTGGAAGTGCCACACACAGTTCGGGGTCCTGACTAACATCTGCACTATATTTGTGGGGTTCAGGGGTATTATTGGGGACAGCTACATTCTGGCTAACATTATATATAAAACAGACTAGGAAGGATATGCCAAGATCCTATGTTGGTCCACTTTAAGGTGGCACAGAAGTTCTTGGTGCAGAAACAGTTTGGCCATCAGCCCATGGCCTGGAACTCCCAGTGTTGTAGATTTGCAGGAAAGTCTCAGAGTCCACAGAGGGAGTTTGTATAGTGTTCTGTTCCAGCCACAGTTTTGTGGTTTGACAGATGAAATAAAGAGTCTACTTATGACAGTTAGCCATGTGTTATTTTGTATGCCAGTGTGTGGCCAGAACCCCACTCTGCTGGACAGAGGGAAGCCCCAATCCCAAAACCCATAAGCCAACCCAACACATAAATGATACTAGATACAGACATATTTGCCATTTTTATGGAGTAAAAAACAATATACTTGGTGCTGGGCTTCCATCACCGCCACCCGCTGCAACTTCACCAAACAAAATTCATAATCCTACACACTCACCAGTTCCTACCCAACTCATCAGGCTGCATGGCAGGAACCAGGATCTTGAGGTTGTCAAGCAAAATGTTGGTCTGCTGCTCCATTTTAGTAATTACTACCCTCCTGGAGGAAAAAGGAAGAGCTGTAACTCAGTGTAGCACCAGCCTTCTGTTGGGGACAGACTATTTCCACAATGGGAGGGCTTTAAGTCCAAGGTTCAATGGGCGGAGCAACTACGTCACTCCCCCATCAGGCTTAAAAGGTCACTCATCCTGGGGGCTCTCCAGGATTCATTTCTTGTTGTGGCCAGAGGTGCTGCACCTCCCTCCCTCACTCCTGTACTTGGTTTCCCAGTTTCTTGATGTTTTCTGTGGTGTGCCCGGCCGCCAGCTCCCTCTGCTTCTTAGCCTGTCCACGACTCTCTATTTCTCTTTCTCCTTCTCTTGTTCTCCATCTCCCCCACTGTACCTCTTGTTTCTATCTCTCCGCTGTTTCTTGTGCTTTCATTTGTTCTCATACCCCCCTCTCCTCCCATGCTATGCTGTGTCTGCTCCCTGTCACCTTGCTCTTCCTTTCCCTGCCACCTTGTGTTGCTCCTCCCTGACTGCGCTTTCCACCTCATTCACTGCTCGGAGCTCCAGCTCCATTCCTCCACCTGCTTCCGGGTTTGCCTGCCTTGCATCTCATTCAGGGATTCTGCCCTTCCACCACACATCTCTCCTGCCACCTCCCCATGGCAGCAGCTCCGTCAATTGAACCTCTGTACCAGTAACCGACCCCTCACCACAAGCTTGGCTTCCATTGATTGCCGCACCAAGCGGGGCTGTCTCAGCAGACCACCCTTTCCTACGACCATGATGTTGCCTATTTCTTATACGGACGTATAAGGACACAGCATGAGATTAGAGGGAGGCCAATTAAGGAGTAATGTGAGGAGGTTCTTTTTCACAGAAAGGGTGGTGGATGCATGGAATGGCCTACCTCAGGAAGTGGTGGATATGAATACAGTGCAGGGCTTCAAACAGGCATGAGACAGGCATAAGGGAGCAATACAGATGAGTATGAATAGATAGGCCATTGACAGAGTAGAGGCCTATGGCACATTCATGAGGTAGGAAAAGAAATGGGCAGACTAGATGGGCCTTGCAGTCCTTATCTGCTGTCACCTTCTATGTTTCTATATTAGCTGATGACAGGCATATGTTGAGGAGGTGTTTTCTGTTCCACTGGTCATATTCTTGCCCGTTTTTCTGTGTATCACGCTCTTGATCTGCAAGATATGTATCGTCTGGAGATTCTTGTTCATTATATGTCACGCAGACACTGACTCAAACATTGGAGCACTCTTTGGAACACAGTATATGGTTTACTTGCTGGACATCTATGCCCAGTGCATCTTTCTTCATGTTTCTGTACCTTGCATCACAAAGTCATATGGTGGGATTCCTTGTCTGTTA
This sequence comes from Neoceratodus forsteri, assembly GCA_016271365.2. Lineage (NCBI taxonomy): Eukaryota > Metazoa > Chordata > Ceratodontiformes > Ceratodontidae > Neoceratodus > Neoceratodus forsteri. The sequence goes on along the minus strand of CM057450.1, from coordinate 769,930,740 downwards.
TGTTGCATCCTTCAGTCCCCCATTGAGGTTTTATAGGGTGCTGCGATGGGGAGCCTTTTGTGGTCGTGTTTTCTTTTCTTTAGGATTTATAACTTGCTCAGCTCAGGTGGGCTTTTGACATCTCTCCCTTTTCTCATTCTCGAATACTGTGTGTGTACCACCTATGTTTTCAACATGTATTTTCGTTGCCCTCGTCTTTTCTGCCTGCCTCGTGGCTTCCCTGCATCACCATATGCCTTATTTCATGCCAACCATCTAGGATTCCCTCTATCTGGCCCCTGGTCTCAGTTGCTGGTCCTCCATCACCCTCCTGGTTCTCCTGCTTCCATTGCTAATGCCATATTACTCTTGTCGATCAACCTGTTCTTATCCAACCTCTTCCTGGGCCTACTCCGTCACATCGACTTCTCGAGCATTGCCCTCTCAGGTCCACAGTTCCTCACTTCGACCTGCTCATCTATTTCAAATGCTCATTCTGCATGCATTCATCAGGTTCCTGACTACCGTCTTCTCACCAGTTATCCAGGATATTCCTCCCATCCAGGCCTACAATCGATAATTACCTGTTCCAGCCTTCATGGCTTCTCTCCATCATCGTCTTGCTCCGTCTGGCCTGCTCTCACTATTTCTTTTGGGCATACCTATCAAGCCTACTTACATCGCTCTATTGAGCATACTACCTTCGTACACGTTCATTTTCAGGTTCATTCCTGTCTCCTCTTATTCACATTCCATACCAGCCATCACGGATTCACTCCGATCAAGGCCTGCAATTGATTTTCTTTTGGACGTACCTATCATGACTCCTATGCCACCTCATCATCCCACAGCCATCCTGCCACAAGTATCAGGTTCATAACTCTGGTCATCATTCATTCATCCTTACCTCAAGGTTTATCTATTTACATCGCTTACTCAAGCATTCATATCATTGAATCTTATGCTACCTCATCGACTCTGACTTCAGGGTCTAATAGTTCACATGACATAATCTCTACCCACTTGCATCGCCAATCATGCATACCTTTTATTGGGTCCTATGCTACCTCGTCAACCTACCACCCTCCTGCGGCGATCATTATCATCAGTCTTCATCACTGCCTCATGTTCCTTCTTCGATCTGTGCTTTCTTTTGGGGGTTTTTCCCTATCCCGTCATCATCTTCCCTACTCATATCTTTCTCTTTAATGACTCTTTCTCTTTAATGACATATGTCCTCAAATCAAACGTCATCAGACTGGAGGGAAGGTGAGCTAGGCCTTGGATTCCCAGAGGTTTCCTCCTCAAAGGTTTTTTTCCTCTCCTCCGTGCCAATGGTCATAATATTAGTTAGAGTTAGTGCCTTCTTAGGTTAGTTAGTTAGGTTCCGCTGTTGGATAGAGGTGGATGGTGGCTCCGTCTTTCCCCTCTCTCCTTAGGAAGTCCGCCCTTATCTTCTCAGAATTAATTCATTCATTCATCACTCTCACCTCTTCGATGCATGACACCTGACTGGGTATTCTTTTTGGGCTTCTTCCTAGCCTACCTTTAGCCGATGCAGTCATTCCTGTGGCACCTGTGGGGGGGGGAGGGGTGACCCTCCTCTAGGGTTCCTGGCATCATACCCCTACAGGGTGGATATCTTACGGATAAAGAGGCAGAAAGCCACAAAAGTAAATCAAGTCACACAAGCATCATCTCGTCTCATCTAGTTGTGTAAGCACATTGAATGGGAGGGCTTTAAGCCTGAAGTTCGATGGGCGGAGCAACTATGTCACTCCCCCATCAGGCTTAAAAGGTCACTCATCCTGGGAGCTCTCCAGGATTAATTTCTTGTTGCCTACCATCCACCCCTCCTCCTCCAGCAGCTTGTCTCTCTTACTCGTGGGCTTCTTTCTAACCTACCTTTAGCCGACACAATCATTCCCACGGCACCTGTAAGGGGGGAACCCTCTTCTAGGGTTCCTTGTGTTGTACCCCTACAGGGCAAATATTTCGTGGATAGAGAGGCTGAAAGCCACAAAAGTAAATCAAGTCACACAAGCATCACCTAGTTGCGTAAGCACATTGAACTATTTTTAAAAGAAAAAAAGTTTGTTTGTTTCTTGTGTCGAGGGAGTTTGGCCTCAGAGCAAGGGGGACTGGAGATCCTGAACCAGGGAAACTGAGAACACCCAGATTAGGGCCGGCCACATAGTGGACATATCTGGATCAAGTCACAGTTTTGAGGCACTTCATTTCTTGGTGGCTGAGCTGGCTTGCGTTGGATCGTCACACTCTGGGCATTCTTCAGGTGGCTGACTATGTCTTTAATGGCATCTGTGGCTTGTTGGTATCTTTGGGCTTTTGCAGATTTGGATTTCCCACCTTGGACCAAGCTTTTTAAGCCAGTTTGGATGCTAATGACTTCAGGGCACTTTGTTGAAGCGGGACAGCTATTTTGATACCCTGGCTGGAATGTTCCTGAATAGTAAGCCTCCGCAGTGTCGAAAGTTTGAGTTCTGGAATCAAGGTAGACCACCAGGTGAGTGGGATATAGAGTTCAGAAATAAATGTTCTGCTTTTTGAGTGCCCTCATCACAGGGATACATTTATGTATTTTGTTCTTCATGGTAGTTGAATAGTCACTGTCAACGTAGATCAGTGTTCCCTGGTACATCACCGTCTTTTGTTTCCAGGCTGTGCAGAGAACTTTTTTTTGGCTGAGTAGTGTAGGAAGCACAGGATGATCGAGTGGGGCTGTGTCCTAGGGCTAGGTTTTGGCCCCAGAGCATAGTGTGCCCACTCAAGCTCTGATGTTAGGTCCTATAGCAGTCAAAGAGATGTTCTCAGGATCATGGGCAAAAAGGCCATCATGTCAGTCCCTTCTGCTCCCTCGTTGACATTGTAGATCCAGAGATTATTTCTATGGGCATGGTATTCTGTGTCCTCCACCCACTCTTCGAGTGCTTGTATCAAGGTATGGGGCTGCAGGACAACCTGTTCCATAGCATCGAGGTGGCCATCCTGCTGTGAAAGTTGGTCATTCACTGTATTCATCTGCATCTCTATTTTACCAATCTCTATCCTCATAGCTGCAGTGGGGGACTTAATTTCTTGTCTGAAGCTCCTGATCTCTGCTGTCATGAGATCCATCTGGTGCTGTAGAGTGCGGGCAGACAGGGCTGCTGTTTCCTTGTAAGTGGAGTGGGTCAAGCATGGCAGCAGTGAGCCCTCACTGTCTGAGCCTCCCCCGACTGTATCAACCACCATTCAGAGACTCCGATGGTGAAGGAGCCTTGCTTGACCTCTGCATGTTAACAGCATACCTCCCTGTAGTAACTTATCTGGTTTTACTGAAAATTTGCTGTGATGTAGGAAGTTTTAATAACAAGATTCCTTCAGAGCATTCCTGTCGAGCTGTTCACAGGATCATGACGTCACCAGAAGTTGACCAGATCAGCTTTGACCACACTTATGTCAAGCTCCAACAAGAGCAGGTCCAGTGTGTGACTATGTAGGTGAGTAACAGAGGCAACTGCCTGTGTGAGGCTCAGTAATGACATCAACTGGAGAAGCATTTGACCAAAGGGCTAGGTTTCATCATTGACCCAGTCACTGAAATCCCCCAGCACTAATAGAATGGGGGCAACCAATACCTGATTGACCATGAAATCTGTCAGCTCCTGATGGAAATCACCTCTTACCCCAGCGGCCAGTATATGAAGATGACCTTACAGCCAGCACCTGACCCACCCCTAACAGCTACATACTCAAAAGACCTGCAAGGTCCTGTAGAGTATGCTGTGAATCCCAGAATGGATCTAAAACAAATGGACACCCCCCCCCACACACACACAATCCCGCCTCAAGCAATATACCATAGAGTATCCAGCCAGGATTGATGACTTCAGCACTGGTCCAGAGTACTCACCTAACCAGGTCTCCGTAACACAAACAAGATCAGCTGAGGAATCAGTGATGAAACTCTCAGGCATTATGGTCTTGTTCCTCATTGATCTTATGTTACAAAGAATGGCCCAAAGGGGAGGAGCAGAGTCAGCTGGCCTGCTTACATGTTGCACGTTATTATTGGCACAGCCCTAGAGAGGGGAACAAGACAGGGGGAACCTCTGACATTATTCCACTTCCTTCCTGGGCATCTCTGTGCCTGCAATAAATCTATCCTGCCCCCCATCAGCCATCTCGAATCCTTCCCTGTGGTGCTTGCTCCATCTCCAGCAGATCCCCAGCCATGCACAGTGACTGATAACCATTGAGGGCTGGAACTTGGGGGGTTCTCCCAAAGGGACAGAGCAGCTGCAGGTGGTCTGAGGTATAACTGAGCCTTTTGACACCCTTTCCTTTATACGTTGTACCTACTCAGTGACTAATAAAATAATTCAGAACTAAAAGCGTAAACAAAACAAAATTACACAGCCCAGAAACACACAAAAACGTACTCCCCCACTCTAACTCTCAATCATACCACCATACAGTCCCTTTTATAGCAACTATTACACAATGTCAAGAAAAGTTCTAGGCTTCTGATTGAACAGTATGTGATGGGAACAGTGATGTTATCCAAGTATAACATCACTGTATTAAGGTCCAGCACATATGACCACACAAAAAGAGAAAAAAAAAATCACTGCGCCTTGTCTCCATTGACCACACACTTCCTTCCCCAAACTGCCATCACTTCATAACTCCCTTCATAAGCCCCCATAAACTGTTTACTCCCTGGACATGGTGGACCCCCAATTCACTACAAAAAAGTGCCACCAAACCGCAAATGTTATTTTTAATTTTTTTGGTAACCTGCAGTTACAAGCCGCTTCTGAGATGTGGCTCACAACACAGGTGCATGCGCTAGCCTCACATTCCTGCACTCCGTCAGCATTAACAAGCTGCCTTTTAACATATCAGTGTGCCCCCACCCTTAAAACATACACACAAAATCTTTCTTACATTAGTTTTTGTTTTAACATTCTCTTCACATCAAGACCGAGCAAGAACCTTCTCTTCACATCAAGACTGAGCGAGAAACATAGAAACATAGAATTTGATGGCAGATAAAGACTGCTTGGCCCACCTAGTCTGCCCATTTCCCAACCTAACGGATAAGCTGGAGATCCTAGTTAACCAACAGCCTACTTCCTCCTCCTACCCACCACTAGAATTGCCTTATGTCTGTCCCATGCATTCTTGAATTCCCTCACTGTTTTTGACTCTAAAACCTCCTCAGGAAGGCTGTTCCATGCATCTACAACCCTCTCTGTGAAGAAATACTTTCTCACATTACCTCTGAACCGTCCCCCCTCTATCTTCAAATTGTGCCCCCTTGTTCTTGCACACCTCTTTTTCTGAAAGATTGTACCCTCTTGGACTTTGTTGATTCCCTTGAGGTATTTGAAAGTTTATGTCATGTCCCCCATCTCCCTTCTTTCCTCGAGGCTATACATCTTAAGGTCCTTTAGTCTTTCTTCATACAGTATGTCTTCTGGTGCAGACCTTGCACCATTTTGGTTGCCCTCCTCTGGACAGCCTCCACCCTGTCTATGTCTTTGTGGAGATGGGGCCTCCAGAACTCTACACAGTACTCCAGATGTGGTCTTACCAACTGTCTGTACAGAGGGCCAACAACTTCCTGTTTTCTACTGGTGATGCCTCTCCCTATTCATCCCAGTATCCCCCCAGCCCTCCTTACTGCGTTCTCACATTGCTTGCTCACCTTTGGGTCGTCTGATATGACTACCCTCAGGTCCCTTTCCATTTTTGTTGTTGTCAGTATTTCACCCCCCCATTGTGTACTCTTCCTCTGGGTTTTTGTTTCCCAGGTGCATTACTTTCCACTTCTTTGTGTTGAATCTAAGCTGCCATACATTTGACCATTCCTCCAACCTTGCCAAGTCCCTTTTCATCCTTTCCATCCCACCTTGTGTATCAACCCTGTTGAGCAGTTCCTGACAAGGACATTCCAATAGCTCTTGCTCAAGAATCCTCTCGCTTTCCTGTTTATTTCTATTTTTTGAGGTATTCTATTTTAACCATTTAAAACAAGAAGCCACAACTCTGTGCAACATTACAGTGAGCAGTACAGCTGTCCTTTTCAGTTAGCTGCTATAGTACATACCTCTTAAATTCCCAATCATTGTAGCTAAGCTATTCACCACTCTGCTCCAGTCGTGGAAATTATGCTTGTTGAAGTAAAACCAACCTCCCCCCAAAAGCCATATTTTCCCTGGCATGCTTCGAGGAATGGGGGCGTGGACAGTCAATAATCAAGAAGCGGGCTTGGTGGGGGTGGAAAGCAATACTCCAGCTTTTTTGTACTGCTACTTCTGATAAAGGCTGGGATAGTAATGGGGGGGGGGGCAAGACAAGCATGAGAGCCAGCAAGCAACCGGGAGTGGGAGGCACACAATCCACCTATTGGAAATACTGACAGCTTCACCTAGTTGACAAACTGAAAATGGGAACTTATTTTTCTTTAAATATACTTCCACACAGAAAAATCAATAAAATACCATTTAAAAAAAGATTTTTTAATCGTGTATCTTCTTTTTAAAAACAAACCATAGTATAATAGCAATAATGCACTCCAGGGTATGTGTCATGCTGGATAACATCACTTCTCAGGTGTTGAATGGACTTAGCCTGCAGCCATGTGGTTCAACCACCTGAGTCATGATGTTATCCCAGCACAACAAACACCCTGTCATGCATTATTGCTTAAACAATCATTCACCATATAAATAATAAAACAGCCAGCACAAGGTGCAGGATATTAAAATGAACAGTTATCACCATTGCAATGTTCCAGAAAAAAAGGCTAAGTCTAATGTTGAAACAAAAAGAAGAATATCCCAGTCCCTGCCACTGACAGGGATAAAATGTCCATAAACTAGCCCCCAAATGGTATTACAGGATGTCAAGGTAGGGAAAGACAGTTCTGGCCAGACAGCATTATTGAACTGAGGGTAAGTTCACACACAGAGCGAAGATCTCAAAGCCAGCTTTCCCCATTTTCTCCCACAACTAGAGGTGGGCAAGCCAGAGCAAGTGCCTGGCTCGGCTCAGCTCAATCAAAGTAAGCATTTTTGTCAGCTTGAACAGTTACTGTAGTGTCTGAAGTGTGCAACTCCTATGTAGAGAACAGCCTGCAGTAGCCAGGGCTCAGTTCACGTTTTGGCTTGTATAGTCAAGCCAAACCCCTGACTAGGCTCTGGCTTGGCTCTAGGTGAAAAACTCATGGCTTGCCCACCTTAACCCACAATGCAGCTCACATGGCAATAAACAGAGGGGAAAAGTTACTCACGATGTAAGGCCTGACAGCTGCCTTTGACTCAGAACGACTCCATGACCGGAATAAGTTCAGTTCCCCCGCCCAGGCCACTTACTCACTGCAGCCTGTAAGGGGACTCAGCCTGTCCACCATGACTCCTCAGCTCCTCTTGATATACTGATCAGCAGGCAGAATCCAAATAAATCAGTCCCCAGGGGCTCCTCTCCTCATGATCCTACAAACCTTCGCCGTTTGTTTTCTCAGCTTTTCTCCAACTCCTGTTGACGGCACGGAGTTGGAACTGAGACTGAAACACTCCCTATCCCAAATTTAAATGGGGTGGTAAAGGGAAGTCAATAATTCCAAAATCCAGTCCACCCAGAAAAGTATGCATTAGCCTCTAAGACCGCCAATATGATCAGATGCAGTTCACAGCAATACATCTTTGTCTGAGATACTTAACAGTTCTTGCAGCCATGTGCAGTGTCAGCAACCCCAAGAGCATTTGTGATGCCAACCAAATGAAGCACCCCCCCCCTTGACTTCCTATGCTACAAGTGAAAAACTACCGTACCTACCTAACCTTACCTACTGTAGCTCACTTAAAATCCCTGGCTACTCTAGAGAACAGTCCTAAGTTAACCCTGTACTACTGATTCTTTTTCTGCAGACAAAAGTGCTATGTAAGCACCAAGAACAATCATTTCAAGGCCAGCTCACTCAGAGCTGACGAGAGGGACCATCCAGCAGTGCAGATATCTCCCTCGAGTCTCCTGAACTACAGAACTAGTTTGGGGAGGGGGGGTGGTGGAATCTGTTGCTTCGACTCAGTGTGAACAGCAAAACTGGCAGCCATGTTGCCACACTTTGATTCTCCTTGCCACTGCAGCAGGGTTAAATGGCTCTGAGCCAACAGATCTAGAATGTTTGCCAGCTCAGGGAGCCACAAGGGCTCATTGACTAAAGGTTGACCTAATTAATTCAGGCACTGTTGTAGAGACCGATCACCTGTCATGTAACCGATCTCCAGGAAAGCCCATACTGACTGACAGCCAAACAGAAAATTGGGTTTGCTGTTGTCCCTGTGAAGTGCAGGGGTGGAGCTGCCCTCAAGTCAGTTCTGTGAGATATCGTGTCAGAACAGGATCACTGTTCTATTTCTACTATCTGGATATAACCTCCCAGCCCCAATATTTCTCAAGGGAGACTTACCTATGGTGGCCCAGTGGCAAGTAAGGTTATTATGACCCACACCTAAAGGTATGGGGAAGGGCACACCCCTTACAAATATAAGTAATCTTATTGATTGCAAACATTCTTCGAGGCATACATTAATCTTTAGTTAGTGTACATATAGAGCTACCTCACATGCCTGTCAGTCCCTGGCGAGAAGTCTCTAAAACTGTCAGATCTTCACTGTTAGTCAAGTTTCCTTGACATGCCTGGAACCTGATTAGCAAAGCAATCCTTAGCATGAACTCAATCAGTTTAAAACAAATATACAGTATATCTTCCTGGTACCGCTGAAAATTGGAAAATAAAGAAGGAATACACACATCAAGTAAAATGTTACAACAAAGTGTGACCTTCTAAAACATGTTCTTTAAAATCTGAGGGCTGACCCCCACACAGTACAACCACAAACACCCCCACCTTGTCCTTACATATTTTTGTCACTTGCAGATATTTGAGCAAGAAATACACCTAAGCACACGGTAAGTAAGTACATGAGAGAAGGTATATTTTTATTCAAACTTCAGGCATAAAAAAAACTTTATGTAGATCATTCATATTCTGTCTGCCTCATACCACATGTTCATGCATGCCACTGTCTCTGAATGTGCATCTTTCACTCACCTCTGATGTACAATCACTCAAAGCATAGGAGAGATGCATAATAGGAATAGCAGTGAAGTATTGAACTGACGCCAACCCCACCCTTAACCTGCAGAGACTGACAGGCATTGGGGTGTGTCTTTGGGTCATCAGCCATAATTCTTATGCCATTTCACCTCGCCCTACCCTGCAGACACTGACAACTGTCGTGTTGTGCCTTGGGGTCTTCGGGCCTTACACTCACCCCATTCCGTAAGGAAATACTCTGGGATGGATACAGTATAGGAGAATGAGGTGAACTTTGGGGTTGAAGAGTCCAAGGCACACCTCATTGCCTGAATTTGGCTGCAGGGTGGGGGTGGTGGTGGAATGGTGTGAGCATTACAGCTGTCAGTCCCAAGTCACACCCCTGACACCTGTCAGTCTCTACAGGGTGGGGCGTTACGGTTGGAAACCTAATGCCTCAGGCGTTTGTTGGTATTTTCACTTCAAATTTTCAACATGGGCTTTTTGTGACCCCACTTCATGAACAGTGGCACTATCAGTTCATTAGTTGAATGGTGATTTTGCACAGTGACTGCGCCATTTGGTGCCACAGGTGCGAAAACACATTTTGTGCAGGATGTGAAAAATGGTAGCTGTACTGTTCATGAGGAGGTGTAAAAAAAATGGCAGTGTTGAAAATCTGGAGTGAAAATATGACAAATTGGTGAAGTCACGAGCTTGTGTAGAAACTGCACAACGCACACTAGTAACACAATTATTTTGGGGATTTTTCTAAACAAATTTTCAACATAGGCATTTTGCAACCTCTGCTCATGAACAGTGTCACTGTGATTTTGTTAATCTGTCCTGAACATTGATTTCCCACAACGACTACACCATTGTGTGTTTCACATGTGAGAAAACACATTTCGGGCAGGATGTGAAAAATGACAGTTGTACTGTTCATCAGAAGGTGTAAAAAATGGCAATGTTGAAACTCTGGAGTGAAAATATGAAAAATTGAAGTCACAAGCATGCGTAGAAACTGCACAATGCACGTCTGTAACGCAATTATTTTGGGGATTTTTTTAACCAAATTTTCAACATAGGTATTTTGGGACCTCTGCTCATGAACAGTGTCACTGTGATTTTGTTAATCTGTCCTGAACATTGAGTTACCACAGTGACAGCACCATTGTGCGCCACATGTGCGAAAACACATTTCGGGCAGGATGTAATAAATGACAGTTGTACTGTTCATAAGGAGGTGTGAAAAAATGGCAATGATGGAAATCTGGAGTAAAAATACTAAAAATTGTCGATGTTACGAGCGTGCATGGAAACTGCGCAATGCAGGTTCGTAACACAGTCATTTTGGGTAATTTTTTCACCAAATTTGCAACATAGGCTTTTTGGGACTCCACCTCATGAACAGTGGCACTGTCATTTTGTTAATTGGTCCCAAAAGATGATTCCGTGCAGTGACCGTAAAATGACATTTTGGGACTAAATAACGAGATAACAATGCATGTGTTCATGAGGTGAAGTCCCAAGAAACCATGTTGGAAATTTTGAAGCCAAAATTCTAAAAAATGGCTGAAATATCCACTTAAGTTGAAACACCCCTATTTATGCCATTATACAGCTTACTGGCATTTCTTCATATCGCAGTTCGGCTTTGAAGAGTTCAGACGTGTTCCTGCTCCACTGAAGATCGCAGCCAGACCTCCAGAGGTAAGTATGGGGTGAGGTGTGTGTGGGGAGGTGGGGTGTGCAGAGGGTGGTCATGGATTAGAAGGGGTACTGCACACAACAGACCAGTTTCTTTTTTTCAGGTACAAAAAATTAAAAATATGGACACTGCGCTGCAGGAAGGTTTTCTTTCTTTACAGGTGAAATAGAACAAATGTCGGGCACACTGGGGTGGGCTCCCAGTGTGCCCCATGACTTTTGGGGGTGATGTTGGCCACACGATGGGGGTGGAGCAGGGTAGGAACATACTGACGCGATTGGCTTTCTGTGAGAGGCAGCACACTGGGGTGGGCTCCCAGTGTGCTTCTCAGTGTGGGGGGTGGGGGACATGCCGACATGGGGATTGCACCCCCAATGTCGGCTTTCTTTGGGTATTGTGTGGTGGTGGCAGGACCCACCACCATGTTTATTGAAATGTTTCACCATGAAGGCACGTACAGGAAGCGTCTCATCTGTGCCGCTGCATGATGAGCTTGTCTCTGATTGCAGTGGCACATTTCTCTCAAGTTGGTGGCACTTTGCATAATGCTTGTGTCAGCGCTAGCATCCTGGCTCATTGGAGAATGAGGGACACACCCACTAAAGCATGCCCTGCATTTGCCACAACACTGACACACCTCTGAAAGTGCTACTACCCCAATATGTTGTTAGTGCATGTGAGCAAGCCAACATAAAAAGGAGCTAGTGATGCCACTATCATTAGTGATACCAAATCTGGAGTACAGTGTCCAGTTTTGGAGGCTGCATCTCAGGAAGCACATAGAGTGGAGGCACTCCAAAGAAGGGCTATAAAATAGTTCAGGGGCTGCACCAGAAGTCATATGAAGAAAGGCTGAAAGACCTCAATATGTATTCTCTAGAGATGCGAAGGGGGGGCATAATAGAGACGTTATAAATATCTTAAAGGGATCAATAAGGTACAGGAGGGTAATTGGCCCTGTGGCGCTGAGGGTTGAGATGCTGGACACCACACCTTGCACCATGCCGGTGACCTGGGTTCAGGAACAGAATCGGGCCGCCGGGGGTCGGCAGGGGAGGGAAGGGACTGAGCATCAGGAGGACTGCTCTCCCTTCCCTGGGGAGGACTTGGGATCTCGTGCCACTCTCTAACAGCTCCTGAGGGAACTCGGGGGGGTGGGTGATGCAGAGATGCAGTGCCAGCACAGTGGGGAGGAGCGATGGCAGACATTGGCACTCAGTGCCATGACATCATTGCATGTCCGCGCTCCTGGAGAAACCACTCACAAAAATCCCTGGAGGACTGAGGAGGTGACAAGGGCTCCAGGGATCTGGCCTCACATCCCCAATGGCAGAACGCTGCGCTGATGGTCCCCAGGTGCCCCCCACAGGATGGACCCTTCAAATCTCAGAAAGACACTGCCAAGGTTGGTGAGGTGGACCCTCCCCGGGGGGTGACCAGGGGACTGGGAATTCCTGGTGGGGGGGATTCTATGGGAGGAAGGGTCTCATCAGGGAGTAGTAGGATCAGACTGAGTGAGCACCTCAGAGATGCCTCGGTCTGAAAGAGTATAAATAGACTTTACAAAAAAAAAAGTATAGGAGGGTAGTATCTTTCAGAAAAGAAGATTGACAAGATGTAGGGGACATGAGATGAAGTTGGATGGGGGAAGAATCAGGGGTAATGTGAGTAAGTATTTTTTTACAAAGAGGGTGGTGGATACTTGGAACAGTCTTCCTGCAGGGGTGGTAGGGCCAAAAATGGTGGAGGAAGTCAAAAATGCATAGGACACACACAAGGGAACCCTAGAAAAAGAGAAGAGCAGGAAAGCCACAGATCAACTACAGTCTGCAGCATAAGTTAAAGGAATAAAATTGGGTAGACTAGATGGGCCAGGCAGTCTTTATCTGCCAGCAAATTCTATGTATCTGCCATGGAAACCTTCTATTTTCTGGTTGTGAGCTCACAAAATTCTGATTCGTATCAGTGGCGGATGGACTGTTTTGTCACAAACGCAAAGAAAAGCTGAAATACAGTCACACAGGTATGTATCAGATAATATGGAATACACAATGGCTAGACATGGAATGTGCCATTTACCACTATGAGTGAGGGGGCAGGACCATAACTCAAGAATGACAGAGCCACGAGAGAGTTAAGAAAGTCCTGACCCTCACACGTGATGATAAATGTCATATTCTGGGTTTGATTCAGACAGTCAAGATATGATACACACCAGCCACTCAAAAATATTTTAGAACCATAGATGTATTTTCAAAATGTATCAAAACACAGATCCCCTGCTGTGGCCCAATGTTTCATCCAATGTGGGCTTCTTCAGGGGCTGGGAATCTAAATTTAAACCAAACTATTCATTTATAATGTGATAGTAGACACAGCCCACTAAATTATATTGGCTTTTCTTCAAATAAATTTTTTTCCCCATGACTTCATTTTGGGCACTCTCACTTAATTCTAATATCTATTACTACTCAATATGTTCAAATATTTACAGCAATATTGCATTATTATACTAAACACTTGGTAACTCCCCCTTCATAGCATTTGCAAACTGATAGTTTTATGTTTAAACACACTTAGGTTTGTTAAAAAAAAATCTGTTACTGATAGAATGTATTTATTCTTAATAATACATCTACCTCTATTTTGCAATAGTATTCTTGTAACCGTTATGCATTTCTGGGCTTATTCTACACATCTTATTATTGTATCTATCTATTTCAAGCTTTTGTATTGTTACATAAGAAACAGCCCTGCCGTTTCATTGACCTTTGACCTCATTGCATTTGTTTTACATACCTATTCTCAGTATTGTAGCATATACCTCAGGGTAGTGCAGCGTTTCAGTGTTTAAGCTTTGTTTCTAAGAACACCTAAAATAAGACATTCTTACTCAGTTTCCAACTGTTATTACATTTTAGCAACATCTCTTAGCTCCAGTTTAATTCTTTGCTGAGAGCAATTAATTCCAAACTTTTTTTAACGCCATTTTCTAGCTATTGTAACCATTATGCATTTCTGGGCTTATTTTACACATCCTATAATTGTATCCATCTATTTCAAGCTTTCATATAAAACAGCCCTGCTGTTTCATTGACCTTTGAACTCATTTCATTTTTTTAACATACCTGTTCTCAGTATTCAGTTTCAAACTGTCATTGAATTTAGCAACATCTCTTAGCTCCAGTTTGATTCTTTACCAATAGCAATTTATTCCTAACATTTCTTAACACCATTTTCTAGCTACTGTTTGAATTATATACTGCCAGGTTCTCTACATTCAGCGGCTCCTATGGCTGTCTGTTAACAGTAGAATTCATTTAACTGTTGCTACTCTTGGAAAAGTTTTTTAGCAAGTGCGTCAGATGCCACTCTGTACATACTGCTGAGGTCTGTTCTCATTTCTTGGCTCCCTGCTTCCATTAATGTCCCTTTCTCAGGACGTTTCTGTCTAGAGTAATGGAGCACAATTAAAACACTAGTCCTAAACAGTATTTCATTTCTAAACAATGCTGCTTATTGCTAGTATGAGGGAGTCTTCACAAGTTACTTGTGTTTGGCATACCTTGCAGTGTCGTTGACTGCGTTCAAAAGGTATATGAGGGAGTACGGAGTGCTGATTCCCTTTGCCTTTTGTATGTTTCTGAGAGAAGGGGTGGATACCATTAGTACCAATTAGGACAGCAAAAGGTGAACAGCTGAGCTGCATCATCCTCCATAGCCCGCCCCCACTGGCAGCCAATTGTTGGTTGCTGAGCAACCAGGCAAGGACAACCAATTGGGAACAGAAATGAGGCATGTTTCTGCTCCACTCTGCCTCCTGCTTTTCACCCCCTGTCTCAGAAATTTTTAAAGGGGCCACAATGTTGTTAATCACTGGCATGGCTAAAGTCCTGTGTTATAGAACTGTTTAATTATCATTAGATGTGCAAGGTACTACTTGAGATCTCCTTCAAATTTTAAATCTCATGTTCTTAATTTCACTTTAAAAGCCTTTACCGACTAAAAAGACTCATACAGTTCCATGGTTTGTTGTACAGTGGGGTGGGGGGGTGAGAAAAGGGGGGCCTGGACCATCCAGGGATAGGGTGGGAAAGGAGACCCAGCAAAAGATGCACTGGGAAAGCCACACATGGAGCTAAAGAGGGGGTAAGCACTAGGGAAATTAGATTATATAGATTCTTCTATTGTATTGCCCTTTTCTATACTATTGTATTGTCTATGTGTAGAATCTCTGACGGCTAAATCACTGTCATGCAGGCTGCCCCAGACTTGCATTCCCTGACATAATCTATTTAGTGTTTATTTGTTATATTCCTACTTCCTGTTCTGACATTCTGTATTGGGTGTTTTATTTCTCTCTGCTGTTTTTACATTCTTTACCAGCAAGCTTGCCAATTTTCTTCTTCGTTTATACCCAATCTATCATCTAGTGCATCTAGAGTATACTGTAGATCCAGAACACTTCTCTCTCTGAGCCATCATTTTTTCCAGTCCCTACGTCTGGATGGTGAGTCAACTCTCTCTATTCCCTAGAATTTTAAGGAGGCTGCTGTATGATTCTCTGAACTGAAATGTTGTGCTACTACTGGTGAATTTTCACTTCTAGTTCTTATTTGACTTTTATGCTCACTTATTCTCAATTTAAGAGCTCTGTTTGTCTTTACTACATAATATTTCGAGCACGGGCATATGAGTACATATATCACATGATCAGTATCACATGTGATGTGGGTTTTGATTGGGAAACTGCTGTTTACATTTGGGTGGGAGATATCCTTTTTCTTTGATGTATTACTACAGTGCACGCATTTCCCACATGGTTGCATGCCTGGTTCTTTAGGGCCCAAAAGCAGTTGTCCAATGTTTTTTTCTAAGGGTTTAAGTTCTGAATGAACTAGCCTCTCTTTCAATGTTCTGACTTTCTTTGATGCAATGATTTGTCTGGATGCAATTTCAGGGACCCCCACTGGTCTTAATGTATCTCAATGTTTGTACACAATGTTCCTGATTGGTTTACGGCCATCGAGGGTGGCTAGAGGAGGGCCGGCACCATAGCAGTTTGCCCCTACACAGACAGTGAGTCATGCCGGGGACAAGTTGCGGCCATCAAGGGTGTCCAGAAGAGGGCTGGTGCCGTAGCAGTTTGCCCCACCGCAGACAGGGAGTCACACTGGGGACAAGTTGTGGCCATCGAGGGTGGCCAGAAGAGGGCCTGTGCCATAGCAGTTGCCCCATCGAATACATTCTTGACTTCTGGATCAGAAATTCGGCAGACCCAGTACTGGTGGCTTGCTGTTCTTCTGGCCGTCACTCTTGAGACTCTTTTTGTTCTTGTTGAAACACTCCTTTGTCTTAAAGCCCATATTTTGTCTTCCCTTCCCTTCCCATTTTAGTATAGGTTCCCTTCCTACTCTTTTATGTCTATTTTTGTTCTAACTAGAATTCAGTAAATTATTGTTGCAACTGACTCTCTTGTGTCTGTCTCTTTCTGTTGATCACCCAGTGGTACCCACGTAGTGGAACAGAGCCTCCCCTTTATTCCGGCTCACTCTAAACTTGCCAGTTGCCAGTGCTGATTGGCCTGTGTTGAAATTCGGGTCAGTCACCTGGCCGTTGGGCCAAACAACCCAACGAGGCCCTCGCCCTACTCCCTGGCTAATTGGCTTTTGATTTCTGGGTGGGGCCAGTTACAAATGGACAATGCCAGCCTTCACCATTCATACAGTCTCACCCTTATCCCACCCAGCATGTCCTTTCATCCTAAAAACAAAGCTTTGGATCATATATGGTACAAAATAAACCTTAATAAAATATATAATTTGAAAGCTTAAAATAGGCATTCCTGGGGTACATAGATCATCCTATATAGAAATAGAGATAGTATATTCTGCCTGTGCACCGTTTCCTTGGGCTGATGAAAGAACAATGTTAAAGAAAAATCTGTTATTGTTGGGGTAGAGCATATTAAAATCAATGCTTTTAAAAATAAAAATGTCATCATTTTATATATCCCAAGCCCCTTAGGTTTGTGTAGCCCCCACCCCAAAGAAATCTTGGATGTGCTCCGGGCTCACTTGAGACTGTACAAAAACTTCCAGAAGTGCAGGTCTCCAGTTGACTATAGGGGACTGAGAGTGTCCTTCTCTGCCTGACTCTGTTCATTGCCCTGTGAATGGTGGTGACAGTGTGGTGAGGTGCATGATGATGTCAGCTATTGTGTGTGCAGAGCGAGGACTGCTTGATTGAACATTTGCTATTGTGATGTCCTCTGGTTTGGTGGGGGGGTGTGGAGGCAGAAAGAGGAAGATAGGAGACCAAGGTACAAAACAGTTCGGTGGGGGGGATCACTGTGTGTGATGGCATTGCAGTATTTTTTTCTGCTGAGGAGCTGGAAGCAATGTGGGAGCAGGATAAATGTGCAATAATCAGAGTATTTCTTAGCTTGCATTGTTTCCTGAATAAGTGATCAAAATGTGCCCATTATAATTAAGGGTTAGTGCAACCATCTGTGGGCTAGTGCAATTTTGAATCATTTGCCCTGCTGGCTAGTGCAAAAAAAGATTAAGGTTGACCCCTGCCATATATGATGAGAAACCTGAGGCCAGTACTACTATATTCATTTCATTATCATTTGGATCACTGTCACTACTTGATTGTTGTCCTTTCACTCTGTTTATCAGGCAGTTCACTGTCCTCCTTTTATACCCTCTGTTAATGAACCACTCTGCCATGAGATTAAATTCTAACTCTCTCGTCTGTTCCGTGCTACAGTTTCATTTCACTCTCAGCATCTATGAGTATGGGATGCTATCAATGAGTGGTTTAGGATGGTAGCTAGTGGCATGAAGCAGGATACTGCGGTCCGTGTCATTCCTGTAAATCCTAGTGTGTAACTGGTTGTCCTGTTTGTAGATCAGGAGGTCCAAAAATGATACCTCTTGTTCACTTTTCATTATGGTAAACCCAAGGTTGGGGTCAGTGTATTGATATGATTAAAAAAGTCATCAGGTTCTGTGTCACTACCAATCCATTCCATAATATTAATATATCATCAATATATGGTTTGTACACTTTTAAATGTTTATAGAAGGGATTATACATAGGTGTCAATAAGAACTGTTTTTCAAAATAGACCATGTACAGGTTGATATATGTAAGATTTAAGGTGCTCCCCATAGCCATACCCTGTTTCTGTGTATAGAAGTCATTCTCAGATTTAAAATAGTTCTTACGTAGGACTAGCCTTGCTATTTCTAACAGAGTTTCGATTGGTGGTGAGTTTTCTACTGTGGATAGTGCTAATCATGCCCCTAAACTTTCCAGTCCATCCACATGTGGTATACATGTATATAAATCATTGACATCTATTGTGCATAATGTGTAGTTTGTATCTGTTGTCTCATTATTAATGCCATCAATTACATAGAAACATAGAATTTGACGGCAGATAAGGACCGCTTGGCCCACCCAGTCTGCCCATTTCCCTGCCTACTGGATAAGCTGCAGATCCTAGTTAACCAGCAGCCTACTTCTTCCTACCCCCACCCCCTAGAATTGCCTTATGACTGTCCCATGCATGCTTGAATTCCACCACTGTTTTTGACTCCACAACCTCCTCCGGAAGGCCGTTCCATGCATCCACAACCCTGTCTGTGAAAAAATACTTCCTTAAATTACTTCTGAGCTGCCCCTCTATCTTCAAATTGTGCCCCCTTGTTCTTGCACACCTCTTTTTTTGAAAGATGCTACCCTCTTGGACTTTGTTGATTCCCTTGAGGTACTTGAAAGTTTCTATCATGTCCCCCCTCTCCCTCCTTTCCTCAAGGCTATACATATTAAGCTCCTTAAGTCTCTCTTCATATGTCTTCCGGTGCAGACCCTGCACCATTTTAGTTGCCCTCCTCTGGACAGCTTCCATCCTGTCTATGTCTTTGCGAAGACTGGGTCTCCAGAACTGCATGCAGTACTCCAGATGGGGTCTTACCAGCTGTCTGTACAGAGGGATAACAACTTCCTGTTTTCTACTGGTGATGCCTCTCCCTATGCATCCCAGTATCCCCCCAGCCCTCCTTGCTAGTGCTAGTACATCACCTGTGTCCTTCAGGTAACTCGTCATGTTGTCAACTACTGGCTGTGCAAAAAGGTTAACACAGCTAAACAGTGGCTCTAAGACAGAATCATTCCCTGAGACTATAGGTCATGCAGGGGGATTGAAACTGTCTTTGTGAATCTTCAAAAATCCGTAAAAGACTGGTATAGTCAGATGTGATGTTGTTAACAACTCTTTCTGCCATGCTTCAATGTTGCCCATTTCTTGTTGTTCATCCAATACCTGTTTTATACTGTCATATATGCGGCCTGTTGGGTCCTTTTTTTTTAAATCTCATAGTTCTCTCTATTGTTTAATAGATCTTCACACATATCCACATATTGTTACCTTTGCATGATAACAGTTCCTCCACCCTTGTTCGCGGGTTTAATAATAAATGATGTGCCTTGTTCTAAGCTTCTAAGTGCTTCTGATTCTGTTTTCCTAAGATTATATGGATTGATAAGCTCTTCATTTGTTTTGAATAGGTCCTTGACATCTGTGAGAACTGCTGTGACAAAGGCCTCCACATTACAGTTTCTGCCTTTGGATGGCTTATATTTTGATTTGTAACCCACTGACTGCCTTATTTCTCTCACTCTTGTGTCTTGTGGTTCTTATTCTGAAAATTGTTTTGCTTTTTGGTATGGGCAAAAAGACAGCCCCTTACTTAAGATTGACATTTCCATTTCCAAGACGACCTTATTGCTCAGATTAAAAATTACTATATCCTCCTGGGTTGGAAATTCCTCCCTGTTCTAATACCACCCCTCCCCCTACTCCCCCTTTCCCTCTGCCACCTCCTCCTCTCCCTCCTCTCCTGTGTGTTGGATAGTATTCTGTCTCTATATCTGGGATGAAGCCTTGAGAAAGAGTAATGTACCCAGGGACATCCCAAGTTCCAGTTGTCTCAGTGGCACAGCTGGTTAGTGCAATAGGAACGGTATTCCGGGTGGCCTGGGTTCAAGTCCCAGCTGAGGCACTTATTCTTTCTCATCCTTGTTTGTATGTGTTTCATAAAATATGCATGCCACACTCCTGTGTGATTGTTAGAAGTAAATATTTGTGTTGCCATTGGGTTGTGCATTTGAGAAAGAGTAATGTGCCCAGGGACATCCCGGGTTCCAGTTGTCTCAGTGGCACAGCTGGTTAGCGCAATCAGAACGGTATTCCGGGTGGCCTGGGTTGAAGCCCCAGCTGAGGCACTTATTCTTTCTCACCCTTGTTTGCATGTGTTCGATAAAATATGCACACCACACTCCTGTGTGATTGTTAGAAGTAAATATTTGTGTTGCCATTGGGTTGTGCATTGTGTTGGGTTGACCATACATTGCACTCCAGACCTTACCTCATGGGTTTTAGCCCACCTGATAGGCTAGTGAAGCACATGACCTAGGATCAAATTTCTAGACCCCAGGTCCCAGAAGCCCCTGCTCTCCAGTTCTAATTGTGCATCTGATCAGTCTACAAGCACTCCAGGAGTCCCTGTATTGTACCAGGAAAAGTCAGGCCTGTGGATTTCACAGAAATAATTATTTTTTTAATTACAGTGCATCTGAGCCTGTCTAATACAGATTTATCAATATATGCTTCATAGGATCAATGAGTTTGATTGTTTTTTGTTAAGCTTGCAACAGCCTGGGGTTGGATTGCTCAGGGCCAGCTTAAGCTGTGGCGTTTGTTGTTTGGAAGCACTATTGCAACTCATTTTTGGATCAGATTATGCTTCTTATGTTTATAAGTTAATCGCCTCAATTCTGCCATTTTTTCAACTTAGTTGGCTTAATTGGTAAGGAATACATTTTGGCTCCATTTGGTCTGAATTGTTTAGAGAGAGAGAGAGAGAGAAAGAGAGAGGCCTCCTCGAGCATAGTCACGCATGGGCATTTTCACATATGTTTTTATGCTGCAATCACTTAAATAGCCAAGAATGAAATTTCCTACATCCTCAAGGTGCCCCCTCTTGTCTGTACTCCATGCTGGTTATAGGAGAAGTAGCTCCTCTCTTGAGGGAATTTTGGCTTCTGGCCGACTGCAGCGTGGCTCATGTGAGCCCTCCCATCCTCCCTCGCTCATCCTACCATCCGTAGGGGCTTCTGCTCATGGCGGTACAGTAGATCCCAGCTCCATGTGAGCTGTGCAGGGCTGCAGTGTTTTGTCAGGCTCTGATGCCTTGCATCTCTAGGGAGTGGCCTTGCATCACGATTTCCCCTCCCTCCACCGCTTGCTCTCTCTCGCGCTTCCTGACGACTACACTCTGCTTAGCAGCGTCGGGAGCATTTCTTTCAGGTAAAGCTATGTTTAATTGAGGAGAGAAAGAGAAAGAAATGTTTTTGTGTGCTCTTCTTGTTCTGCTCTCGCAATCTCGAGTGGGGGGGGAGCTTCACAAGCAACCTCTGTCTTGGCAGTGCATGCTGGAAGCTTGGGGCTAAAATCTACTCTTCCACAGACCTCAGTGGGATCCCTTCCCAAGCAGAGACCATGAGGCACCATGGCCACAGGGGACAGATTCTGTTTGGGCAGAGGCATGTGAGGTTAGGCTTAGGCCTCTCTCTCACCGGCTGGCCTAGTCGGGCCCTCAATCCATCAGGTCCAGGCCCTTATCCAAGCGGCTGGCCTGGTCACAACTCATTGCTCCTTCATCTATTGTTTCCCCTCCAACATCTTGGGGCATCTCTCTACAGTGGCTCTGCAGGTGCAAGGAGGGATCACACCACCACCCCTATGTTGGGTCCAATTTGGCCTACCATTTTGTGGTGCAGGGCCACCATTGTGTAGGCTACTAGCCTCCTTCTACCCTACTTGGCTGCGCAGGCCCATTTGGCCCACCATTTTGTGGAACAGGGCCACTATTTTGTATGCTACTAGCCTTTTCCTGCCCAGCGTGGCTGCACAGGGGGAGGTGCACAGAGAGGTATGGTGCAGGTCTCTCCCTACAAATCATTCCAGTCATTCCAGCAATTCTGATTCCCAGTTTGCAGTTCATTTGCATCACCAGGTAAGAAAAAAGGTCTGTCTCCCCATACGACGCATAGGGGAAATGCCAAACCTCACCCAACAACTAACACACCAAAATCTGGCCAATGGAAAATCATGTACACAAATGCTCACAGCCTGGGAAATAAGATACCAGACCTGCAGGCAATAATGTCAGAGGCTAAACTGGACATAGTAGCAATTAGTGAGATGTGGTTTACCAGTAACCACACTTGGGAGACTTCAGTACCTGGCTATGTACTGTTCAGAAGAGACCAAGGTGCAAAAAGGGGGGTGGAGTGGCCCTGTATGTCAATGAAAATATCAAAGCTACAGAAATTCAGAATACACATAAGGAGCCAGAAGAACTGTGGGTCACCCTGGAAACAGGAAATGGGACAGCCATAAGAACTGGGGTTGTCTACAGGCCCCCAGACCAGGGGGAGGACATAGACACATTACTGTTAGAAGATATACAAAACATGACAGCTAAAGGGGAGGTTCTGATAATGTTGAGACTTCAACATGCCGGATACAGATTGGTCAATACCAGCAGGAACATCTGCCAGAACTAGACACTTGGTGGATTCCCTGCAGGGGGAGGTCCTCAAACAACTGGTACAATGACCCACAAGAGACAGGGCTATCCTAGATCTAGTACTGACTAACAGGGAAGGGATCACAGATCTCCAGGTAGAAGGTCACCTGGGGCCAGTGACCATCACGTAGTATGGTTCAATTTGTCCACTACATCTAAATCATCCCATTCCAAGGCAAAAATATGGGACTTCAGAGGAGCTGACTTTAATAAGATGGCCAACAGAGTTAAGCTAGCCCTGGCAAAAAGAAACACAGGTGTGGGGGTACAGGCAAAGTGGGCAAGCATTAAGGATGCAATACTTGAAGCAACATCCCATTGTGTTAGACAGAAAAGGAAGTGCAAAAGAAGAAGGAAACCACTTTGATTCTCAAATACAGTAACAGAAAAGGTCAGAGCCAAAAGGCTGGCCTTCAGGAAATATAAGGGAACACAGCGGCATGAAGATAGAGAGGCACACAAAACTGCCCTAAGGGAAGCAGGGAAGGCAATAAGGCAGGCAAAGTCCCAAAATGAGGAAACACTAGCACGAACAGTAAATGAAGGTGACAAGACTTTCTATAGATACATTAGTGAAAGGAGACCATCCAGAGGGGGCATTGCTAAGCTCAAAGGAGAAAAGGGGGCATGTGAGGAGGAGGAGGGTGCTGTAAAAGCATCTATCCTAAATAGATACTTTTGCTCAGTATTTACTGAAGAGAAGGTAGGGCAGGTCCCACAGCTCAGCACCATGGACACAGGGGGGAGGGAGGTGAGCACTACTCCCTTCACAAAAGAAAGGGTCCTAAAAGAGCTTACTAAGCTCAGGGTGGACAAGGCAATGGGACCTGATGGCATTCATCCCAGGGTACTTAAGGAGCTAAGGGTGAAACTAGCAGAGCCATTAGCAGAACTGTTTAGTGAGTCTCTGAGCACAGGAGAGGAGGTCCCAGAAGACTGGAGAAGGGCTCATGTGATCCCGCTCCACAAGAGTGGTAGCAGGAAGGAGGCAGAGAACTACAGGCCAGTCAGTCTTACCTCAGTAGTGGGCAAGATTATGGAGGGACTCCTAAAGGAAAGGATAGTGCAACACCTGGAATCCATAGGGGCACAGGATCCAAGACAGCATGGGTTTACAAAAGGAAGGTCCTGTCAAACTAATCTCATAGATTTCTTTGACTGGGTAACCAGACTGGTGGACCAAGGGGGAACAGTTGATGTCACCTACCTTGATTTCAGCAAAGCTTTCGACACTGTTCCACATAGAAGATTGATAAATAAGCTGGGTAGGCTCAGGGTGGGTCAGAAGTTGGTCAACTGGTGGCAAACTGGTTGACAGACAGAAAACAGAGAGTAGTGGTAAATGGTATACAGTCAGAAGAGATGCAAGTCACAAGTGGGGTACCTCAGGGATCAGTCCTGGGGCCAGTCCTCTTCAATATCTTCATTAGTGACATTACAGATGGACTAGAGGGTAAGGCTCGTCTGTTTGCAGATGGCACCAAGATCTGCAACAGAGCAGATGATCCAGATGGGGTGGGCAGAATGAGAAGAGATCTGGATAAACTAGCAAAATGGTCAGAAGAGTGGCAACTGGGATTTAATGCAAAGAAGTGCAAGATCATGCACATAGGGAAGAGAAACCTGAAGCCACCTAAGGCTGGGAGGAGTTGCTGACAGTCACAAAGGAAGAAAGAGACTTGGGCATCATCATCACCGATGACCTGAAATCATCCAAGCAGACCTCTAAAGCAGTAGGTAAGGCTAGGGGGATGTTAGGGTGTATTAGTAGGGGTATCACATGTCATAAGAGGGAGGTAGTAATCCCTCTTTACAAGACACTGGTTAGGTCCCATCTGGAGTACTGCGGCAGTACTGGAGGCCACACCTTCACAAGGACATTAACCAAATTGAGGCAGTCCAGAGAAGGGCAACCAAAATAGTGCAGGGATTGCATCAGAATACATATGAGGACATATTAATGGAGCTCAATATGTATACCCTTGGAAAGGAGGGAGAGAGGTGATATGATCGAAACATTCAAACACCTTAAGGGCATTAACAAGGTGAAAGAGTCTAACATGTTTAAATATAAGAAAAATAGCAGGACAAGAGGACACAGCATGAGAATTGAGGGAGGCTGATTAAGGGGGAATGTGAGGAAATTCTTTTTCACAGAAAGAGTGGTGGATGCATGGAATGGCCTGCCTCAGGAAGTGGTGGCTATGAATACAGTGCAGGGCTTCAAACAGGCATGGGATAGGCATAAGGGAGCAATACAGATGAATATGGATAGATAGGTCATTGACAGTGTAAAGGTGTGTGGCACATTCATGAGGTAGAAAAAATGGGCAGACTGGATGGGCCTTGTGGTCCTTATCTGCCATCAACCTCTATGTTTCTATGAATGCATGCCTGGCACTGCGAAATATTTGGTGGACATGGCAGAAGACATTCTGAAATTGAATGCTAGGGCCACAGCCATCACAAACCATGCCAGGAGAGCCCTGTGGCTCAAGCTGTGGGAAACAGATGAGTCCAAGGCATTGCTTCAGAACTTGCCTATGAAAGACAAGCATGTTTACAGGGAAGGTCTACAGGAGTACTTAAAGCAGAAGGAGAAAGGAAAGGATCTCCTCAAGAACAAGAGCAGACCCACCTATCTCCCATTGAACAGACAGAGATTCCGGGGGGAAACAGGTCACAACAGCCACGTAGAGACAACTACTACCAGAACAATTCCTTTATGGTAGAGGAGCTCAGGGAGGAGCCCATAACTCCTTTGGCTCCAGTTACCAGAATTTGACCTTGCAAGGCCGAGGCTCCAAGTTCAGAGTCAGAGGAAGAGGGAACAGAAGTAAACAATGACTACAGGCCACATGTGCCACCCACTCAGGTGTGGAGCCCATGCCCGCCAGTGGGCAAAAGACTGATGCTATTTCAACACATGTGGCAGGGTACAACCTCAGACAAATGGGTACTAGAGGTAGTGTTCCGTGGGTATGCCATAGAACTGTCCCACTCTCAGATGCCACACAAATTCATAAGCTCCCCCATTTCAAAGAGAAACGTGTCCGCCCATCAGGTCCAACAAATCTTGTTGGACTTGATACAGAACAAGGCGATCCAATAGGTTCCTCCACACGAGCAAGAACAGGGAGTGTACTACATCTTCTTCCTCATGCCCCAAAAGATGGGGGAACTCCACCCCATCCTAGATCTCAAGCACCTCAACCATTATGTGGTCATCCAGAGGTTCAAGATGAAGACATTAAGGTTGACTCTACGCAGTATTCGGGTAGGTGACTACCTGATGTCGATAGACCTGAAGGATGCGTATCTGCATGTTTCTATCAGGCCAAGTCACAGGCAATACCTGCATTTCCATATCTGAGGGCAGCATTTTCAATACCAAGCACTGCCCTTCAGTCTTACCTCAGCTCCAAGAGTGTTCACCAAGGTGTCCGTTGTTCTCGTTGCCAGATTAAGAGAACAGGGGTTGGATATAAATCTGTACCTGGACGACTGGTTGATCTGAGCGCGTTCCAAAGAACATTCACAGAGGGTCACCCAAATGGCATTAGGAGCTCTCGGGGAGCACAGCTGGGTGGTGAACCAGACCAAGAGTTAGCTGACACCCACACAGCGACTAGAGCACCTGGGAGCAGAGATAGACACAGCCTAGTGGTGGGCCAGGCCATCCCAGAAGAGGGTTGAAACTGTGAGGACCTTAGCCCACCAGCTGACTGCCACCAACCTTCCAACCATAGGAAAAATAACCCAAGTGTTAGGCTGCATGGCATCCTGTATCGATCTGGTCCCATGGGCCCGGTGGCATATAAGACCACTGCAGAACTATATGCTGACTCAGGGATCACTGAACAAGCACAACCTGAAGGTCAGGATACCCCTACCAAACCCAATATGATGCTCCCTAGTCTGTGGACTGTGAGCCAGTCCCTCACATGAGGGGTCCCATTAGAGACCAGCTACGATGTTTCAATCGAAACAGATGCAAGTCTCCTGGGATGGGATGCATGCTTGGGCTCTCTGTCAGACCAGGGCCAATGGACCTCGACAGAAGACAAACTGTCCATCAATGTACTGGAGATGAAGGCAGTATACCATGCCCTCAGATCCTTTCAATCATTCATCACCAGTCAGTTGGTCCTAATTCTCTCCAACAATCAAGTTACAGTGGCTTACATTGCCAAATAAGGGGGCACCAGGAGCAGAGTCATGCAGAGAGAGGTGGCGAGGGCCCTGAGCTGGGACCAGGCCAATCTCAGACACATTGGCGCTATCTATCTAGCAGGAAAGTTCAACATTCGAGCGGATTGGCTCAGTCATCAGCAGGTGCACCCGGGAAAGTGGCACTTGCACCCCGATCTGTTCCAACTGATACAGAAAACCTGGGGTCCCATCTCCATGGACCTCATGGCAACAGCAGAGAATGCTCAAGTGAGGAGATTCTTCTCCAGGCACAGGGAACCTCACTCCCAGGGGACAGATGCTCTATCTCAAACCTGGGCACAGGATTGGTCGTACGTCTTTCCCCCTCCCCCTACTCCCACAAGTAGTATCCAAGATCCAAAAATCTCAGAGAACCATCATCCTAGTGGCACTGTACTGGCCATGGTGAGCAAGGTTCTCAGCAGTGGTAGCCATGGCATTGGACAAATGCAGGCTACTGTACCAACCAGACATGCTAACACAGGGACCGGTGTGCCACCCCACACCACAGACCCTGAAACTAACAGCTTGGCTCCTGAGAGATAGAGACTACTGAAAGTGGGGTACCACACATCAGTTATATCTACACTAATGCAGTCTAGAAGGCCTTCCACTACCTCCACCTACAGCAGGCAGTGGTCCATTTTCGTGGCATGGTGCAGGAACAGGGGTATGGAGCTGGAGAAGGTCGACATGTCAACCATTCTGCTTTACTTGCAGCAGGGGGTAGATAAGGGTTTGTCTCACTCATCGCTCCGAGTACAACTATCTGCCATCGGTGCTGCCATTGGCCCCATAGGCCAACAAAGCCCAGGGGCACACCTGGACACAGTACGTTCCCTCAGAGCAGTAGAAGTACTACACCCCAGGGTCTGGTCCCTGATCTCCCCTTGGGATCTGACCCTCATCCTAGACTCACTCAGCACAATGCCTTTCGAGTCCCCAAGTCAGGTAGCCTTGTTCTGGACAGGCCTAAAGGCCTGTTTCCTCATGGCCATTTCCTCCACTCGCAGGATTAGCAAAGTGGGGGCTCTCTCCTGCAGGGAGCTAGACACCGTATTCACCCCACAGGCGGTACAACTACAGACAGTCCCAGCATTCCAACCTAAAGTCGCATCTCTCTTCCATAGGGAGCAACCCATTGAGTTACCCACCCTATCTGATAGACCGCCAGGGGGCTTAGTGATCCACACCACTTAGATGTGGGAGGCACTCTAGCCACGTATATAGCCAGGACCAAGCCCATACATAAAACTGAAAGATTTTTTATTGTATCAAAGGGGCAACGACAGGGTAGGGCGGCATCCAAGACCATGATAGCGAGCTGGCTTAAGAGAACCATTTCAGAAGCCTACAAGGCAAAGAACCTATCTCCACCAGAGGGTATTAAAGCCCACTCTACCAGGGCAGTAGCTACTTCCTGTGCAGAAAGGACCAATGTGTCTATGGAGGACATTTGCAGGGCAGCCACTTGGACTTCAGTCCATACCTTTGCAGGACACTATAGGTTGGATTACTTATTCGAGCTCCAGACACCATTTGCCAATGGAGTTCTCTCAGCAGCTAGCTCCTTGTCTGCTCACTCTTAGATCACTCTTCCCACCCGTGTTGAGGGCAGTACTGCTTGTTAGCAACCCATGAGGTAAGGTCTGGAGTGCCATGGATGGCCAACCCAACACAATGGGTGTTTACTCACCTGGTAAACGTGATTGGGTTGGTTGACATCCATGGCACTCCAGGGCCCACCCACAGAGTTATCAGAGTGACTAGGAAGATATTGGTACAGTAGAAAAGGGGAAACAGAGGTAGATCAAATGGTATAGTTCATTGAATTTACTGTTTAAGTCATCCAAGATGGCTGTCATCGGCCGTTCAGGAGGCTAGGTCTTAGTATTGTATTAATAGGTAAATAAAAGAGGCCTTCCGGCCAGCTTCAAGAGGCGTCTCAGTGTACGTGTGTAACTTTAAAAGTATTTTGTGGTACAGTTGTATTATTTTTTTTTTCCACTGTGCTGCTCTTTCTGGTATTATCTTCTTCTGGAGCAGCGTTCTGCATGGTGGAGTGGAGCAGGAGGTTAGGCACTGAACCTGCCACAAGATTTGAGGGGGAGTACAGTTTGCAGCTCCATGTGGCATAGGTTTGAGAACAAAATGTACTTGCTGACAGTTCATTAGTTTAGTTGGCTAGCAATGTTTAAATTTGCTTTGCAGAAGTCTTGGTACAGTAGGATAACACAATATGGGAAAAAGTTCATTCATTTTTTTTTCTTCTGTGCTGCCAAGGCTGTTTGTAAAATATAATTCAAGCAGTTCAGACATACTGGGGTGATGATTTGGGGTAACCAGCGATGCAGGCAAGTGAGATGGGGTCTGGACAGAAGAAGGGCCACATTCTCCACCATGTGTGGCTTTTTTTGTATGGTCCACCACTAAAAGATCCCTTACCTTCTCTATGGTCTGCCAGCCCCTTCGGTTGCTGCTGGTGCTGCTGGTGAGGACCCCATCTGGACCATGTGAATGACTAGTCGGACACATAAAATAAAGAATAAGGCAGGTTTATTCAGTTCAGTAGGTGTTCTCTTGCATAGGTGCCGGACCCGGGGGGGGGGGCGAAAGGGATGGTAGCCACTGCACTTTTTATTTCTATATGGCAAAAACTAGTATAGAGAAAGTGCCCTTTGTACCCTCATAAGTGCCCTTTTGATTCTCAGCCCCCTCAGCTTTTACCTTCTTCTGGCATCCTTCATGAGGACAAGCCCCACACTGACTAAAACTCTGACTGACAGACCAACATGGCACTGCCAGGCAGTGCAACAATTAGATACATGCAGTTCTAAGTGCTGTTAAAGAGGCGGCAGCTAAACATTAAGCCCCATGCCTAATGTGTGCTTCACAATAGGAAGGAATTTCCAACCCTGGAGAATGTAGTAATTTTTAATCTGAGCAATAGGGACATCTTGGAAATAGAAATGTTGATCTTAAGTAAGGGGCTGTCTTTTTGCCCATACCAAAAAGCAAATATATTTGAACTAATGGTGGATCTACACTGAATTTTTAGGACAATTAGACTTAAGGAACACTTTTCAGAATAAGAACCACAAGGCACAAGAGTGAGAGAAATAAGGCTTCAGTGGGTTACAAATCAAAATGTAACCCACCCAAAGGCAGAAATTGTAATGTGGAGGCCTTTGTCACATCAGTTCTCACAGATGTCAAGCACCTATTCAAAACAAAGAGCAGCCTGTCGATCTACATAATCTCATGAAAACAGAGTCAGAAGCACTTAGAAGCTTAGAACAAGGCACGTCGATTATTACTAAACCGGCGAACAAGGGTGGAGGAATTGTTATCATGCAAAGGGAACAATATGTGGATATGTGTAAAGATCTATTGAACAATACAGAGAATAATGAGATTTAAAAAAAGGACCCAACGAGCCACATTCAAGACAGTATAAAACAGGTACTGGATGAACAACAAGAAATGGGCCACATTGAAGCATGGCAGAAAGAGTTGTTAACAACATTACATCCGACTATACCAGTCTTTTACGGACCTTTGAAGATTCACAAAGACAGTTCCAATCCCCCTGCATGACCTAAAGTCTCAGGGAATGATTTTGTCTTAGAGCCACTGTCTAGCTTTGTTAACCTTTTTGCACAGCCAGTAGTTGCCAACATGATGAGTTACCTGAAGGACACAGGTGATGTACTATCACTAACTGATGACATTTATAATGAGACAACAAATACAAACTACACATTATGCACAATAGATGTCCAAGATTTATATACATGAAATGTACAGATAGATATGCATCAAAGGGCAACAAAGAGATAATAACTACAAGCTATTTCTCAGGGGCAAAGATAAGAGTTGTTAAAGAAATGCTAGGAGATATTATTAAGGAAAATGATGGATCAGCGATTTTGATTTTGCATTTAGGGGTAAATAATATCAGAAATCAAGGATTAGTGGACATACAGAAAGAGTTTGAAGAAATAAAGACGGAGGTAGAAAAGTTTCATTGTAAGATGTATTTTTCAGAAGTTTTACTAGTACCAAAATAAAGTAGCATAAATAATATCAAAATAAAAAAAACTGAACAACTGGCTTAGGCACTGGACACTACAGAATAATCTGGGATGTATAAAACATTGGGAGAATTACATTCTTGAGCCATCATACTTGTGTAGAGATGGACTACATTTAAGTAAGAAAGGTAGTAGAAAGTTAGGGTTGGATATCAAATTGGTGGCAGATAGTAATTTAAACTCTAGGTAATGGGGGAAGGGGAAAATTAGTTTAAGTTAAAGAAGAGAAGGGAAAAACAGGATCAAAAACAAGTTAAGAAAGGAAAAGGGGGAATGTATGTATGGTCACATAATGCCAGGAGTTTGAATATTGAAAAGAAGGCTGAATTAGAAGGAAAGCTGGTTAGTGAAAATATAGATATGTGCATGGTAACCAAAACTTGGTGGGACCCAGAAATACAATGGAATACAAGTATTGAAGGATATAAATTATACTCCCGAGCTAGAAAGAATTGAAGGGGGTGGCAATCTATATTAAAGAAGAAATAAGTAGTAGTTTAAGTAAAGTAATAGAACATGAAAGAATAGAATTATTGTGGATTCAAGTAATGGAAGGAGTAGATAAAATATTTAATTTGGATTATACTACAGGCCACTCAATAGTAATAAGGAAATAGATAAAATGATAAATGAAGAAATTGCACAAATGACAATAGAAGGAGATGTTATTACAGCAGGGGATTTTAACTATAATGATATTTGTTGGGAAAAGTGTAATAGCAAGAATGCCAATAGTGGAAAATTTGTACAACAATTAGAGACGGCAGGGTTGGAACAGTTAATATATAAGCCAACTAGAGGAGAAACTACTCTGGACTTGCTGTTAACAAATAGAACAGATATTATTAAAGGAATAAAAAAAGAGAACAGTTGGGAAATAGTGATCATGTTATGGTGTCCTTTAATGTTAAACAGAAAATTACTTGTGTGAGAGGAAAAACAGTTGTAAAAAATTATAACAACACAGATTTTCAAAGAATTAAAGGACAATTAAAAAAATGGAATTGGAAACAAAGTCTAGGTGGGAAGACAGCAGGCCAAATGTGGGATGAACTAAAAAATAAGTTATTAAAATTAGAAAAAGAATATGTACTGGATAAAAAAATTTATAACAGGAGAGAAAAAAACCTCTATGGTGTACTAGTAAGGTAATAAAATCATGCCTAAAGAAACAGAAAGCATTCAAAAGAATGAAGTTATTGGGAACAGAGGAGACTATATTGAATTATAAAAAATGTTTAAAGAAAGTTAAACAGAATATAAAGAGAGAAAGAAGAAAACTGGAGGCCAGGTTGTCATACAGGAAAGATAATGGAAAAAGTTTTTTATACGTATATAAATCAACAGAGAAAAGATAAACAAGGCACAGGGCCATTAAATATTGATGGTAAAGAAATTAAGGATCCTGGTGAGATGGCTAATGCATTAAACACATTTTTTGGATCAGTCTTTGAAGGAAGGAATGAGGTTAAGAATGTAATTATAGATAAAAAAACATCAGAAATTGGAATTATCAACAACAAAGGAAGAAATAGAAAGAATAATAAATAAAGTAAAGATACATAGCTCTGCTGGACCTGATCTGCTGCATCCAAGATATATTAAGGAGGTGACATCATTAATATCAGAAGCACTACTGTGGATTTTTAACGAATCCTTTAGAACAGGGGATGTGCCTGAGGATTGGAGGCAGGCTTTTGTGGTGCCTTTATTTAAAAAGAGAAAAAGGTCAGTGGTGTCTAAGTATACACCTGTAAGCCTGACTGCAATCTTGGGGAAAGTCGCTGAGAGTATATTGAAAATAAAAACAGAGGAAAGTTTGGCTATATTGGGTTGTGCAGATGAAAAATAGCATAGTGTTAAAAAGAATACTAACCACTTATGCTTCTATGAAAATATAAATGAGAAATTAAGTAATAACATACCAATAGACATAATATTTGTAGACTTTCAAAAGGCCTTTAACAAGGTGCCTCATGATAAGCTAATCGAAAAGTTAGCTAAAATGGGATTGGATAGTCGTATTGTTAAGTGGATAAGAAATTGGTTGAGTGATAAAACTCAAAAAGTAAGAATAACAGGTAAACTATCTAGATCTATTAAAGTGGAAAGTGGAGTCCCTCAAGGATCCATTTTAGGGCCTGTTTTGTTTTCTGTATATATCAGTGACTTGTATCTAGGGGTTATTAATCAAGTAGTAAAATTTGCTGATTATATTAAATTAAGAGGACCAGTAGAAACAATGGAGCAACAAAAATTTTGAAAATGGATTTGGATAAAATTGAAGCCTGGGCTAGTAAGAACAAGATGAAATCCAGTATAGAGAAGCCAGGAGTAATGTATTTAGGAATGGGAACTAGGATTAAACGTAGGTATATATTGGATGGAAAAGAATTAAAGGAGGTTGATGAGGAAAACTATTGCAGGATAGTGATTGATAATAAACTGAAATTTGATAACAGCATACTGTGGCTACACAAAAAGCCAATAATATGGTGAGGAATATAAAACGAGTTTTATTAACAAGTTGGTGGGGTGCATGGTGTCAATATATAGGTCTCATGTTAGGCCATATTTGGACTTTGGGTCACAATTATGGAGTCCGTATACTAAGAAAGAGATAAAGAGAGTGGAGGAGGTACAGAGGAGATATACTAAGATGATAGGAACTTTAAATAGATATGAATATAATGAAAGATTGAAAAGGACAGGATTGGTTTCACTGTAACAAAGAAGGGAAAGAGGAGACCTAATGATGTTGTTTAGAATAATAAATGATAGGGAACTGGTAAATGAAATGGGGCTGGAAATGCAAGAGAAGCAAAAAGGGTTGAGAGGACATGAAAAGCAGATCAAGCTAGGAATAAAGAAAAAAACAATAGTGTATACTATTCTTTTGTAAATAGAGCATAGAAAGTTTGAAATACTTTGCCAGTAGAAGTGGTGAATAGTAAAACACTTACGGAATTTAAGGGAAAGATTGATAAATTGCTCTTGGGGAATAGCTTAATACATACCCACTAAGGTGGGGAACAGTTCATATGGACCTAAGGTCTTCTACTGTTCTAAACCAAGTATAAATACCAAGTATTAATGTATACCACATGAGGATGGACTGGAAAGTTTAGGGGCAGGATTTATTTATTCATTTATTTTTATTTATTGGGTGATTCAGAAAAGACCTTTGGGCTCAAGCTTTTACAAAGGTTCCACGTCATAGATTGCAAAACAAAGTACAATAGGAGAAAGCAAAGGTACATTACAATGAACAATACAGCTTGGATTCAGAACTTACAGAATAACTCAAAACATAGGTACAAGTTAAAATAACAAGAAAAACACTTTATGAGGGTGGAGGGGGGAATAAGCAGCCACAAAGTGCCTTGTCAGTAGTTCAGAGGAACAGGGATAGCTGGCAGTGGGGTGAAGAAAGGAGGTATGAGGGATTGGTAGGTATTGCAGTGGAGATGAAGGGTGGGGGAAGAAGAGCGATAAGGTATAGGGAGAAATGGGGGGGTGAGGGAGGCTGAGGGAGAATACAAGCTAGAGTAAATGGTGGGGTGTGAGGGGCATGATCTGGTAGCCTGCATTAGTAGTGACTGTTAGGAAACTCATGGGACTGGGAGTTGGGGAGGGGGAAGGTGGGGTGGCAGGTGCCGGAAGGAGCATGACACAAACTGATTGCTGAGGCAAGTCATGACAAGGGACAGAGGAGGGGTACCGAGGCCTGCCTAGTGCTTGCTGGGGAGGGGGCGGGCAGAGAGAGCAGGTGTGGCTGGACTTAGGGACAGGATTAGCACTATCCACAGTAGAAAACTCACCACCAATCAAAAGTTTGTTAGAAATAGTAAGTTTGAGAATGACTTCTATAGACAGAAACAGGGTATGGCTATAGGGAGCACCTTAGCTCCCATGTATGCCAACCTGTACATGGACTATTTTGAAAAACAGTTCATACTGACACCTATGTACAATCCCTTCTATAAACATCTAAAAGGTACAAACTATATATTGATGATATATTAATATTATGGACTGGTAGTGACACAGAACTTGATGACTTTTTTAATCATATCAATACACTGACCCATAACCTTAGGTTTACCATAACGAAAAGTGAACAAGACGTATCATTTTTGGACCTCCTGATCTACAAACAGGACAACCAGTTACACACTAGGCTTTACAGGAAAAACACAGACTGCAAAACCCTGCTTCATGCCACTAGCTACCATCCAAAACCACTCATAATAGCAATAACCAGTGTTGTTTAGAAATGAAATACCGTTTAGGACTAGTGTTTTATTTGTACTCCATTACTCTAGACAGAAACATCCTGAGAAAGGGACATTGGAAGCAGGGAGCCAAGAAATGAGAACAGACCTCAGTGGTATGTACAGAGTGGCGTCAGACGCACTTGCTAAAAAGACTTTTCCAAGAGTAGCAACAGTGAAATGAATTTTAATGTTAACAGACGACCATAAGAGCCAGTGAATGTAGAGAACCTGGCAGTACACAATTCAAACAATAGCTAGAGAATGGTGTTAAGAAATGTTAGGAATGAATTGCTATCGGTAAAGAAACAAACCGGAGCTAAGAGATGTTGCTAAATTCGACAGTTTGAAACCGAATACTGAGAACAGGTATGTTAAAAAAAGTGAAATGAGTTCAAAGGTTAGTGAAACGGCAGGGCTGCTTTTTATGTAACAATATGAAAGCTTGAAATAGATGGCTACAATTATAGGATGTGTAAAATAAGCCCAGAAATGCATAATGGTTACAGTAGCTAGAAAATGGTGCTAAAAAACAGTTTGGACTGAACTGCTCTCAGCAAAGAATTAAACCAGAGCTAAGAGATGTTGCTAAAATTCAATGGCAGTTGGAAATTGAATAAGAATGTCTTATTTTAGGTGGTCTTAGCAACAAAACTTAAGCACTGTGAAACATTGCACTGCACTGAAGTATATACTACAATACTGAGAATAGGTATGTAAACAAAAATGAAATAAGGTCAAAGGTCAATGAAATAGCAGGGCTGTTTCTTATGTAACACTATAAGAGCTTGAAATAAATGGATACAATTATAGGATGTGTAGAATAAGCCCAGAAATGCATAACGGTTACAAGAATACTATTGCAAAGTACTGTAGATGTAGATGTCTTATTAAGAATAAATAAATTGTAATTGTTTTATTAACAAAGGTAAGTGTTTTTAAACATAAAACTTTCAGTCTGCAAATGCTATGAATAGGGAGTTACCACGTGTTTAGTATAATAATGCAATATTGCTGTAAATATTTGGACATATTGAGTAGTAATTGATATTGGAATTAGGGTAGAGTGCCCAAAATGTAGTCGTGGTGTTTTTTTTTTTTAAGGAAAACAGATATAATTTAGTGGACTGTGTCTACTATCACATTATAAATGGATATTTTGTTTTAAATTTAGATTCCCTGCCCCTGAAGAAGTCCACATCGGGCGAAATGTTGGGCAAAAGCAGGGGATCTGTGTTTTGATACATTTTGAAAATAAATCTATGGATCTAAAATATTTTTGAGTGGTTGGTGTATATCATATCATTACAGTCTGAATCATTCTGCTGTGATGGGCCCCACCTAAGATGTCTCTTACACATATATGAAGGGGACCCTCCCACCTCTCCATTTCTCATTCTGAATATTCTGGATGTGGCCATTGTGTGTCCAATTTATACAATGTATTTTAAATTGTAGATCTTTCAGATTAGGTCTTTTAATGGAGAATGAGCTGTTTCTGCTTGATTTCACTGCTTTATTTTGAGTGCAGCAGAGGTCAGTGTGATATCATCAGGCATTGTTCAAGCTGATTACCCATTGTTTAAGGGCTCCATTGTAACCCAACTCAAGTGATGATAAATAGTGATGACCCACCTAGAGTGATGATATAGAGGACTGGATGTAAACAATAAGACATGACTGGGTGTGCGCTAGACACTTCTAGCACATGGCCAAGGGCATAGTGAGGCATGAGGCCACAGGCCAAGTACCTTCAGCCACTGGCCATGCACTAGAAGTGTCTAGCATGCGCACCTGGAGTGTCTTATTGCACTTATGAAATGGGCATCTAAATTGTACATTCATGTTAAAATTAAAATTGTTAAGATTCATTAAAAAAATTACATCTCCGTCTTTATTTTAAATAAAATTGTACCTTTTTTTTTTTGAGGAAATGACTGCTGTCCATTGTAGCCGCTGTAGTTGTAGTTTCCTATTGAAATGGTTTTCATGGATCCCTGTACACACACACACACACACACACACACACACACACACACACTTATTATTTAATTCCTTATCCACATTTCTTTTTAAATTTTGTTTCCTTTTAAATTGGAGCAAGTGACTGAGCGAGTGTGGAGAGTGGCATGGTACCAACTGCCAAGTAGTGGCCATGCATGGTGTTAGATTCGCGTCTGCAAGTGATCAAGAAAGTGAAGTCAGAATGCCGGTATTAGCTCTTTTTTTTTGTATGAGTGTGAGGTTAGGTTAATATATACTATGTATTTGACAGTCAGGAGTGTCTGAGTGAGGGACACAGGGAGCCCGTGGGCTGGCAGGGGGAAAGCCACTTCAATGCAGTTGAGACTAAGGTGAAAAATGTAGCATTACTTGAAAAAAGAGGATTAAAAAAACCTGGTGATCTGGAGGTTCTGCTGCTTTAAGTTTGGAATTTGTCTAAAAGGCCAGCATGTGTGTAGTGTTGCTAGTTTTCAGTGGGTCTGTGAGGTATGCTTTTTCACTTTCTCTAGCAGTTGAAAAAAATGGTGTCAGTTTGCAGCACTAACGTTCCACTCAGGTACTGATACCTGGTGCCAGTCTTGCACGGGGCTTACCTGGACTACTGTAGTTGCTAGCCACATGCTGGACACTTTCACCACATGGCTAGCAACCAATCAGATTTTTTTTTTTTTTAAATGGAGCCCAGTCAGTGTCAGTGGCTCAGTAGGTAGCACACTTGCCTCTGAGGCTGGGAGATCAGAGGGCTGTGGGTTCAGTTCCCACATCTGGCACTTGGCTTAATATCCCAGTACTGACACTGTAGTACAGCATGAGAGGGGTGCTGCACTTCTGAGGTGCCATCTTTCGGATGAGACGTTAAAACCGAGGTCCCATCTGCCTGGATTGGTGGTAATTCAGGTGGATGTTAAAGATCCCATGGCACTTATCGAAAAGAGTAGGGGGAATTTCCCCGGTGTCCTGGCCAAATTTCCCTCATTCACTAAAAATGCCACCAACAGCTTAATCTGGTTCAAGGTCAGTTGGCATTCTTCTGTATCCCCCTCCCCTGGGTCATGCCTGAAAATAGGCAGGATTTGTCTAGTGCACTTACCCGGTCAACAAAAATGAAATAAAAATTTCATAAATGGGCACACAACAAGGCTATTTTTCAATCAAGAGGTTTTTGTGGTAACAGACGCTCTCGAGGTCTCATTACCATGGAAACCTTGATATTTTAAAGAAGCCTTGTATGTGTATGGTTGTTCATACACAATCTTTTATAGTGTATGGGCAACCATAAGTGTGCTCCTTGGCCCCAAAACAGGTCTTCCGGTACAAATAAATGTCTTACTTGGGCACAGCTGAAGTGGTTGGTTCCAGCATCGCTCACTTCCTCACCGCCGCAGCCACTTCATCATGCATGTACGACATTGTTCGATGTTGTTATGCTGCACTAGTGGCCTACTCAGTGCAGCACAACAACATCATGACATCACTAGTGCAGCACAACAACGCTGTTCTAACCATGGATTTCCATGCAGAACAGCGTTCTACCATACACTATAAATTATTTATCATCATTTCAGGTCTTCAGGCCATAGAGATAAATCATGTCTCTGTAAGATTTCATTCTCACCTACACTGTATAAATTGAAATTAATATAATCACGATAAAGCACTCTCAGGGGTTACACTACAGTTAATCACCCCTAAGGGAATGTAGTACTCGGCAATCCTAATGCTACATTACAATCTTTAGGGGATGATTAATAGATGGCTAAATGTAATCCCTGACCATGCCTTATTGCTTCAAAAATATGGGGTGGCATTTGTAACAATAATATTTTAATAGAATGCTACACATAAATGAAGTTTAAGGCTGAACCAAAGCAATTTTGTTCACAGAATGAAGACAGGAGATTGACAAAATTCATTGTGTCTACAAAATGAAGTTAGCAGTTTGACAGAATACATTTTGTGCGTAGAATGATGTGAGCAGCTTCACAACATGCTTTCTTTGAACAGACTGCTCACTTCATTACACGCCCAGAAATGAAGCTAGTACTGTGACTATGAACATCTGAAAGGTGCCAGCAGAATAAGGCATTGAAGTCTATTAAGTTTTCCATATTGTGGAGTCCGAAGTGGCAGCTAAGGACTCCACACCCCCTCCCTAAATTATACCTCCTCATTTCTGGCTATTCTACTTTTGGTCCTGACTTTGTCTTTTATCCCATCCCATCCCCTCTTGAAACCCTGCACTGTCTGTAGAGATACCACTTCCACAGGGAACCCATTCCACCCTTCCACCACCCTCTCTGTGAAGAAATACCTCCTAGTCACCCTCTTGAACCTCACCCCGTCACCTTAAGGCATTGCCCCCTCATGTTTTTATTTCTACTAAGCTTGAAGTGGCACTCTTTGTCCACCCTGGTAATTTCCTTCAAATACTTAAAGATCTCAATCATGTCCCCCCTCTCCTTCCTCTCCTGTGCTCCAGGGAGTACATGGTCAGGGTTTCCAGCCTCTTCTCATATGTCTTCTCATATGTCCTACCCTACTGACCATCAACCATCTTTGTAGACCTCCTCTGGACCACCTCCAGCAGGTTAATGTTTCCCTTCAGGAAAGTATGCCAGCACTGCGCACTGTACTCTAGGTACGGACACACCAGTGATCTGTATGATGTCAGTATGACCTCCTGCCTGCTGCTGATCCCCATGGCAATTCAGCCCAACATTCTATTGGCTTTTGCTAATGTCTTCCTGCATTGTGAGGAGTGTTTCAAGTCACCAGTAATCAACACCCCCATGTCTTTCTCTGCCTTGGATTTGGTTATCAGGACCCCTCCTAAGCTGTACTCTGTCTTTGGGTTCTTGACTCAAATGTGCATGTAATCGGCAAGCAAGCAAGCATGGGGGCATTCCATTCACATGAAGGCAGCCGGCTGTGGAGGAGGGTGGATTATATGAATCACCTTTACTGTGCCTGGGGGGGTCTTCAATTTAGGAAATCTGGGTTCTGGGGGAAGAGGAGGGTGGGAGTCAGATGCTACTGCCAGGGTGGGTGGTGGTGGGGGTTTGGTAGATGATTGTTTACTAAATGAAATGCGCTAGAGGAGATAGCAGCTGGCCATCGGTGGGTTGTACCGGTTGCCCATCACTGGAGTTAATTTTTAAAACCTTAAATTGTGGGAGCTGGGAGAAGGGTGGGATTGGGCTTGTTGCAGAGAGTGGGGGGCAGTGGTTGTGGTTTAAACAATTGGGCTAGGGAGGAGGGTGGAGGACTGTTTTTTACTTTCCCCTTCACAGGTACACAAATAATGAATACGAATACCAAATTCCTGAATATTTGAGGTCCTGCATGTGAATATTAGGTTGAATATTCAAAATAAGTTATTCGCCCACCCCTACTGCCTATAATTCCCCATATCCCAGAATCTGCCAAACTACCCCTCACCCAGTGGCTGCCTCCACACTACTCCTCAGGTTGTGGTGGTTAGTTCTGGGGCAGATAATGGTTATGTGGTAGTTGTGGCACAGATACTAGGGTTTGAGGTAGTGGAAGGGTAGGTGGTAAGTGAGGAATAGCTATGGGGCAAAAACTGGTGCATAGTGTTATTGTGGTCAGCTATGAGAATGAGGCATTAGTGTTGAACAGAAACAGGGGTATTGGGGCACTGAGTGACTGGTACTGGAGTTTGGGATGGTTGTGTAATTGTTGGTGAAAAACTGGGATGTGGGGTAGTTGGGAGCTACTAGTGTAGAGTGATAGTTGTGGGGCAGATATGGGGTATGAGTGGTTGCGCGTAGGTATAGTACTGGGGTATGGGGTAGTTGTGGGATCATATACTTTGGGTATGGTATAGTTGTGGGGCAGATCCTGAGGTGTGGGGTGGTTGTGGTGCAAACATTGGGGTATGATATAGTTGTGGGTTGTGGGGCAGATATTATGGAGTGGGGTACGTCTAGAGTAGATTCTAGAATGTGACTTCACTGAGTGCGGTGATGTGCTGGAGCTGGCTTGCATTGGCTCACTCGAGCCGGTAGTTAACTCTATGGTAGTAAGCTTAATTGAACAACTCCTAGCTGCCAGTCGGGATCCAGTGCTTTAAAAGAATACATCTGACTTTTTTTGTGGTACCTTACTGTCTTTTCTGGCTGGAGGTGTGCTAAGTGAGTGGGAGCGGGGTCAGGTTGCATTCATGTGAGTGAGTCGGATGACTTTTTTTCTGTCTGCAGAACACAGCATTGGGGCAGCCCATCCCATTCATTAGATAAATCCTATCCCATCTATCCTCACCCCTTCTCCAACTGGATTACTGCAGCCCCCCAACCCACTTGGTTGTCCCTCCTTCTTGCTGTGCTGCACTTGCTACCAATAGCCTGACTACTGGGCTGATCAGTCTCCATCATGACCACCCCCACCCAACCCATTCAAATATGGGTGATGTGAGCACGGGAGTCAGCACTGCAGCCTGGCGCCAAAAGCACCTTATTGCTGTTGCAAGTTAGCAACAGGTGTGTGCTGCTACTGTGTGGTGGCCATTGGCGTGAGGAGTCAGCAGAGTTGCAGCCTTATTGCATGGGCTACTGGCACTATACTGTAGCTGTCTATCATTAAGAAAGCCACCCATGGCACATCTTCAGTGATACAGTAACTACAGTGACGAGGCAGCGGCATGCCTTTAGTCGGATCAGGTGCTCGGTAGGTGGGGTAGGCATAGGTCTGACTTGAAGTCACTTATTGCATGATCTGCAGCTCAGTGGACTTGGAGAAGTGAGAGTAAGTAAAAAAAAACATTTTTTGAACTGTTCAGTGAGCGCAATAATGCAGAGCACAAGGAGGAGTGAGCAGTGATAAGATATGTTATGTCCAGCAGGAGCACTACGGCATGAGTGGTGGAGGGCGGCTTACTAGGGTGATGTGGGCTGTAGGGCTTGTTATGTGGTGCTACTACTGTACCTAAGTTCTGGGTGGTTCATGAGAAGCTTGAGGACCCCTCCTGCCATACAGTACTGTAGCTTCCTGGCCTCTTCATAAAATCTATGGTGCCCTGTTGTAGTGGGGGACTGAAGAGGCCACAGTGTCAGAATGGGGCACATGGGGGCTAGTGAGAAGGGCCCGAGGAGGAGTGCAGCCGAGGTGGGCCCAAGATGGAGGGGGGGGAGCAAGTGCCCAGGAGGGCAGTTGTTAAATTTTCCAGCACATCAATGGTTAAGTGGCAGAAACTGAAACTTGAATGGGTAAGATAATAAGGATTGGTGATCATTGTGGGGAAAATATTGCTGTGTGGGGTAGTTACGAGGCCAATACTGGGGTGAGGGTTTGTCATGAGACAGACACAGGGTGAGGGTGATTGTGGGTCAGATACAGGGGTGGTGGTACTTGTAGGGTGAGTACTGAAGTGGGGTAGTTATAGGACAGCTACTGGGTATTGCATGGTGGTGGTGGGAGCACATACTGGGGTGCAGGAAATATTGAGTTGTGTGGTTGTGGTGCAGATAATCTGGACAAAAGCCTGTGAATTTCCTTTATTCTGCAAACGAAATGTATTTTCTCAAACACTTAAGTTCACTTCATAACTTATTTTGTGGACAAAATACTTTTTGTCAGACTGCTAACTTTATTCTGTGCACACAATGCATTTTGTCAGACTGCTAGCTTTATTCTGTGGACAAAATTCTGTTTTGTGCTAATGTTATAAATGGCTCCATATGAAAGGAATGACTAGTAGTAACTTTTAAAAGGAAATCATAGCTTTTCTAGATCATGTACTACGAAATATTTGTTATTGAAGGCCCCAGGGGAATTGTGTGCACATATCTAGACAAATTGTAAGACATGGTTCAGGCCATTCTGTACTGATCCATGGAAAACACAGCTTTGACTTGTCTGCAAATTTCTGTGGCCCCTGGTCACGTCCTGTGAAGCTGCAGACTCTGCCTGCATCTACTAAATTTACTGATAGAAGACTACAGCTGGCAGTCAGAGTTCCATAAATCGAAAGGAATACCTAGCAGCAGCACACAGGTTAATGCCTGTGGGAAGGGGGAGGGGAGGGCTGTCAGCACCATCCATAAGGGAGATCTTTTTATTGTATTTATTTACAGGTGCTGTATGTTTCTCCTACCACTGGGCCCTGTGTTGCTGCACTTTTGCTCTTGCTTTGCCAGCCCTGCTGACATGGCTTGGGAATAAGTGTCAACAGGCCATAAATAAGACCTGTTAAAGATTTATTGGCAGCTGCTTGGGTAGCAGTTGTGGCACTTGCCTCCTTCAGGAAGTGTCTGCTTGACATCTGTAAACTGTGGATGACTGCTGGGGAATAAGGCTCACTGGGTGGATTTAAGAATAACACAGCACTTCACTGCTGCCTTTGAGCCAGCTAATTACCCAGGTGAATCAATAAATCATCAGTCATGTTTTCTGAAGGTCATTCATGACTGATCAGTGTTAATCCTCATATGTTACCGTATGATCATCAAGGGAGATCATGATATGAGATCATCCTCTAGATTATGATTTAATCATAAAGGGCCAGATTCACAAAGCCCCAGAAACTCCCACAGCTACAGAAGAAAACAGCACAAGTGGGTTTGCCACTTGGGGCTGCAGTTTTCAACATGACTCTTGGTATTCCAAAGTGAAGCCAGTTTCTGACCGCTCCATGATTAACGGCAGCTTGAGGGTGGTGTTTCCATAGAACCCACAGCTGCGGAAATATGTTATGGCCGTGGGACCAGCTGTAACATCCTTCTGCAGCTGTGGCAGATGTGAATACCAGTCTGTGCAGCTGCGGAGATTTCAACCCGCAACTGGAGTTGCGGAGTGAGACTTAGTCCCTTGCTGCTTTGTGAATCCGGTCCCAAACATGTAACTGTCAAATCACCAACTGATGATTATTGATTATTTTTGTAAGCTGAAATCAGTATGATGGTTTTTGCTGAACTGCGGATGATCAGGTGATGGTCTTTGATGATCACTGATGATTATACTAGTTCTGTATTTTAAAATTGTAAGTCACATGAGTAATATTTAGTTTTATTTATTCTGGTTCTGAAAATTTGAATGCCAAATATCAGCAAAAGCAAATTAATTATATTGTAAAGCACATGAAGTCAAGTTTTAATCCCTTTAGGGAGAGTACATGCAATGTTAGATATAGTATACACATTTGCAGATTTCAAAAGCACAGCTTA
Organism: Neoceratodus forsteri; assembly: GCA_016271365.2. Taxonomy (NCBI): domain Eukaryota; kingdom Metazoa; phylum Chordata; order Ceratodontiformes; family Ceratodontidae; genus Neoceratodus; species Neoceratodus forsteri. The sequence continues at coordinate 769,886,510 of CM057450.1, read as the reverse complement.
TGAAGCAAAACAATGGATATTTCTATTTTTGAAATTATTTTGCCTTAACAGTATTAGTTTGACAGCTGTCATGAAAGGTTTTGAACAGGAACCATGTACTTGTAGGAACTCACCAAAACCTTAAAAAGAATCATTTAATGGAGCTATATAAACCAATATGAGTCTTTCTGTCTCTAGTAAGAACTGAAGTATCAGAGTAAGTGTAATTAATGCAGTGCGTTTATATAGAAGATGTATCATAACTGATGATTCCAAATAAGACATCTGAATAGAAGGCAAGATAAATTCCAAAAATACAGAAAAAAATGAAAAACAGATTTTTTTAAATGCATTGCAGTAATCTGGACCATGGGCAATCATGTAAACTCATGATGATATGAGATAAACATTAATCACAATCACCATTTCCATAACATCACGGTTTTTGATTGCCGGCCATTTAACAATCATGTTAAATTATTGCTAGTCATTTTCACAGTGATAGGTTTTGAAGCTTGAACATGATCTTTAAATATATTTGATATGGTCATTTATGATACTTCATTATAAAATCACCATCTTTTCATCTGGGCAAGTTAACACCAATGCCTTCTTCCTGTACCCAGTGGAGGAAACGGGGAGGGGCTGGTGGAACCCAGTTCCAGGAGTGAAATTAAAGATCTGACTCAATTCCAGGATCAAAATGGGGAATAATTGCATCTGTGTAAAATGTACCTTCCTAAAGGCATGTAACTGACTTAGCAAGGTGTACAAATGCACCATACAGTGAGGAAATGTGTCCCCATTCCCCTGTCAGGTACAGTATGTTTAATTCTACATCAAAGGTGGTGGGATCCCTCAGTGATTTTTTTGTGTTGCTTGCACACATGTGCAAGAAACACATTGCATCAGCTTCCTTCTCAAGCAAGTTGTGGAGGCGTGGCAGTGTTGTGCCAAATGGCAGCAGTCCGTTCTGGGGCTGGTCTCTGCCATGGCGAATAGAGGAGCATGCTGTTGATGACAGCAATTAATGAGCATGCATCTATGCTCAAAGAAACTCGGCTGTTGCAATTAGGGAGCGCCCCGTCACTACGCAATCAGCTGTTTTTGCTGTGGGGTGTTCCTGACTGCAGCAGCCAATTACAAGCTGCATTGTGTGGTGTCCCATGGTGATGGCTTCTCTGTCGGCCTCTCACAGCCCCCACAAAGCCAATGGAAAGTCAATGCCAACCTCTCCCAGTTCTAAAAGCTGATGGGGGTGCCCAATCCCCTTGTCGGCATGCCACCTCCCCAGTTCATTTGCCGAAGGGGTAGCCCAATCCCCGTCAGCATGATGCGCCCCCCATTTGTTGTGTGCCAAGTGGGTGCCCAATCCCCCTCGGTGCATGCGTCCCACCCAGCACACTGTATGACTGACATGGTGCCCAATCCCCATCGGCTCCACTCCCCCTTTCTCAACAAACATCCAGGTTGCACGTTGGGAGACCATCCCCAGCATGCCAATTGTCCTGCGGTGTCCTTTTTCCATTAGTTTTTTTTTTTCAGTCCTGTAAAAATAAAAAAAACAGTCCTGTGCTGTCCGTGGCACCCCCTCACCCAACCTGTGCCCACCCTCTGCGCACCCCATCTCCCCACACTCCCCTTATCCTATACTTGCCTCTGGAGCCTGGCAAGACCATCTTCGGTGGACCAGAAACATGTCTGCACTCTTCACAGCTGACTGCAAACTGAAGAAATGCTGGTAAGCTGCATAATGGCATAAACAGGGTTTTTTCAACTTAAGTGGATATGTCAGCCATTTTTAGGAATTTTTTTCACCAAATTTTCAACATGGGGTTCTTGGGACCCTATTTCATGAACTCAGTCAGTCATTTTGTTATTCAGTCCCGAAAGGTGATTTCGTGATCACTGCATGGAACCACCTTTCAGGACTGATTAATGAAACGACAGTGTCACAGTTCATGAGGTAGGCCCCCAAAAACCCTATGTTGAACATATGGTGAATAAATTCCAAAATGACTGTTTTACAAGCGTGTGTTGTGCAGTTCCTACGCACGCGCGTAACTTTGAGAATTTTGAATATTTTCACTCCAGATTTTCAACATTGCCATTTTACCACACCTCCTTATGAACAGTACAGCTGTCATTTTTCACATCTTGCCCAAAATGTGTTTTCACACATGTAGTGCACCATGGCACAGTCAGTGTGCAAAATCAATGTTTGGGACATATTAAGAAAATCACAGTGACACTGTTCATGAGCAGAGGTCTTAAAATGGCTATGTTGAAAATTTGGTGACAAAAGTCCATAAAATGACTGTGTTACGAGCATGCATTGCGCAGTTTCCACGCACCCTCGTAACTTCATGAATTTGAAATATTTTCACTCCAGATTTTCAACATTGGCATTTTTCCACACCTCCTTATGAACAGTACAGCTGTCATTTTTCACACCCTGGCTGAAATGTGTTTTCGCACTTCAGGCACAGAATAGCATGGTCGCTCTGGGAAATCAGTGTTCGGGACAGATTAAGAAAATCACAGTGACGCTGTTCATGAGTGGAGGTTCCAAAATGCCTGTGTTGAAAATCAGGTGTAAAAAATCCCCAAAATAATTACGAGTGTGCATTACAGGTTGATTTTCAACATTAACACTTTTTTACACCTCCTCATGAACAGTACAGCTGTCATTTTTCACATCCTGTTCAAAATGTGTTTATGCACCTGTGGTGCCAAATGACACAGTCGCTGTGCAAAATCACCTTTCCGCTAATGAACTGATAGTGTCACTGTTCATGCGGTGGGGTCACAAAAAGCCCATATTGAAAACTTGGAGTAAAAATACCAAGAAACACCCAGGGCGTTAGGGTTTCTGACCATAATGCCCTACCCTGTAGGGACTGACAGGTGTCAGGGGTGTGACTTGGGATTGTCGACAGTAGTGCTATGCCATTCCACCCCACCCCACCCTGCAACCAGTGACAGTCATCGAGGTGCACCTTGGACTCTTGGCCCCAGAGTTCACCCCATTCTCCTATACTGCACTAATTTCAGTGTATTTCCTTATGGAATGAGGTGAGTGTAAAGCCTGAACACCCCCAGGCACACCTTAACACAGGGTAGGGTGAGGTGAACTGTTGTGACCATTATGGGCGATGACCCAAAGGCACACCCCAATGCCTGTCCATCTCTGCAGGGTGGGGGTGGAGTTGGCATCAGTTCAATATTTCACTGCCATTCCTATACTGCATCTGTCTAACTCCTGCACTTCCATTGCTAATGTCAGCAGGCAACCATTCGGCATTGACAAATGCTTGTGTTCGTTTGCAAGGCAAGCAAACATACTGGTATTGGTCAGAACTGTGAGGTGGTTTCAGGATTGGGGGTCTTCCCCTCCTCCACCTATCGAAGCTTCAGAATACTGAATCTATTCCCTAATTACATCCACTGTCTGCCTTTCTCTCCCTTTTTACATTGCTTGCACTTGCACAAGAAATTTTTTGCTACAGAGAACAGCATTGCAGAGGTGTGTCACTGACTAGCCCAATGCAAGTCAAGCTGCATTGGGCTCATCCTTGACAGACTAATTATCATGCAAGCTAAGTATGACAATGGTTTAAAGTTTATGGGAGAAACTTTGTGTATGTCACAAACACACTCAGCAGGTCAGGCCCTCTGTTCCCAGAGTGCCAACCTCAGAGCACAGAAATGTGAATGGGTAACAGACAGGGTAACCCTCCTGTCTGCTTGTGGGTCCGAATCACCTTTAGTCTCAAGTTCTGGGGGGATTCAAACTGTGAACCTTATGCTAGCGTACCCAAATGTACAGGCTCAGATAATATTCTCTTTGAGGGATGCAATGTATCTTTCGCCAAAGGCCACCTAACTAGGTATCCAAAATGAACCCTTAAAACTCTATAAAAGACCTTCGGTATATTCTTACCTTTTCCCAGTTTAGTAACACCATCAAGCTCTTGAACAATTGTCAGACTTAACCATCTATACGTCACATGCAAAAAGAACTGGCAGACAACCCCAGACAGCCTTTCAAACAATATATTTACTAAAAATGGATAAAAATATGAAAAATGTAAACACAGAACAATATATCAAAGAGCATGCAATCACTTAAAAGAAGAGCAAAGAAAACTACAGATAAACTCCTACCAACATACAGTTAGACTTTTTCTAGCTAATGTATTACCTCTATAGTGCTTATAATTAGAACTTGTTTCTTAAGAGTCCAAAAAGATATGTCACACAAGTTCAAACACAGCATACAGTTTAAAACTCTGTGTTTCCACACTCCTTCTATGATGTCATCTAGCTCCTCCTTTTAGAATATAAAAAATATAAACATGATGTCCTATCAGGAGGTATTTTAAATAAGGTGACATCAGCAAAAACTCATTTCCCAATATGACTCCTTAATTAAACATTTTCTCTGATCTTGAGCAGTTTCTGTTTTCCCAAGGAACATCAAAGGTTTTTACAACTCTGCAGTTTGTCACCTAGATGTGAGATAGTTATGTCCTGTCCTGTAATAAACTGTATATTTAGCTTCCCATCTCCAAAGGCAGGAGGTCATAAAAGGCCATAAAATGCAACTTTTCAAGGAAGTTAATTACGTTACAGAAATCTGGTCAGTTACATATATCCTGTTATTTTCACTAAAATCTGGTGGTGGAGGGGGGTCACCCAGGAGCACAGGATGTCTCATGTGAGACAATCACATACCACATTCTATATTACAAATATCATAGAACAATCATAACCAGCTGGCCAAGTGTCACACTTGAAACAAAATGAAGCACTCCAATGAGAGATCACTTCTTCCATTTCATATATTTAAAGCCATCCCCCCCCTCCATCGCTTCATTTTCCTTGCTGTCTCTCCCTCCTCCCCTGTACACACCTTTTGTCTCATGTGTTCCCCGTACCTCATTTCTCTCTTGTTGTCCCTCTGACCCTCCTGTCTCCTCATGTTTTGCATTTCTTCGAGCCAGGCTCCAGTGACTGTGCTAACGTGACTGGCTAAGCTGTGCTGCTATCAGCCTCATGAATTGTGGGAGGAACCAGAGACTCTTTAGCTTAAACGATGCACCACAGAGCTGCCTAGTGCTTCGTTGGACAAGCGTTGCTATCAGAGCTGAAACATGATATGCTCTGAGAGCCAGATTGGATGGCTGACTCAGACTGTGCATTTTTATTTTATTTATTTAAGGGAATCAGATACATCTTTGAGCCAGGGGCTCTTTTACAAAGGGTTCCACGTCAGGTTACTTGAAACATTAGGACAGGCAGTGGTATTGTGCAGAAGAGAAATAAACATAGCAGCCGGAGGGCTTTGTCAATTACCAAAACATCATAATTGTGCATTTTATGAATAGCAGAATACTCCAGTAGCTCTCCAAATATTCCCGTGGCTCTAAGAATACACTTTTTTTCTTAAAGCAAATCCGTACAATTCTTCTTTTGAATGGATTTGATTGACTGTGTGGCAGCACCTGACAGTGCGATAATGCAGACCTCTGTGCAACCAGAGCACAGTTAACCAACTTCTGTGTACATACTCAGCCACCCCGCGGACTACCAGGCACCGAGCCCACGGTGAAATCAGTACCATCCTGCACAAATTGTAGCTTCTGAGGCCCCAGTCCATGCTGTGTGCAGTCAGATTGTGTTTTCAGACTGCAGTCCAGTGGCACAGACAGATTATGTCCCCAAGTTAATGAAGTGCAATGGGGACAAGCAGGGTGAAGTGATCTCACTGTGCAGTCTGATGCAGAGAGAGAGCGACTGGGACAGAGACAATGTCAGGCAATAGTACAACAATCTCGTGTCAGTGTGACAAGTTGTGGCTAGGGGACACAGAAACAACACACAGTGCAAGACAGCGAGATGCGCATGGCAGCTTTGTAGCCTGTGAGCTTGGAGACAGAGCATCTGTGTGTGTTCCGCCTGCCACTAACCTGTCCAGTTTGCAGATAATCAGCAGTCCGAGTGGGCAAGGAGGTAGTTGAGAGAGACAGTGGCCATGCGGTCTGGCGTGTAAGACAGAGAGAGAGAGAGAGACACACACACACAGACAGTGGGAGACAGTAGGTACCAAAGTTGCGGCAATGTACTGCATCTCTCTTTGTCTGTCTGTCTATGTCTCTGTCCACAGAAACAGTGGAAGCAATGTTCAGCAGTATAGAACCCCCTGACAGGCTGTAATACAGGAGAGCAGAGGAGAGAGCGAGCGTGACAGTGACCACCTAGAATTTCCTTTCCTGCCATTCACCCCCCCCAACTGTGGCTGCCCCATTGCCTGTTCCCCGCCCTCAGTGCACAGATGATAGAGAGAGTGAGAGACAGCATCATCACTCTTCTGCACTTGCACCATAGCTGAAATGTCCTGTGAGACGGCAAGAGAGAAAACATTGGGATGTTGTTGTCTGTGGCCTCCCCTTGCTTCCTGGTACAGAACAGTGCTACAGTTTGTGTGTAGGAGAGACCTGTGTATTTGCTGTGTATCTCTCTCTCTCTCTTTCTCAATGTCTTTTTCTTTGGGAACCTCTGTACTGCTTTCCCACCTCTCATACAACAAGTTCTCTGTGTCCCATTCTGCCAACAACCCCCCCCATCCCAGTGAGTGAGAGTGAGAGAGCACAACTGAGTTTTTTCCCTGATGTTCAAGAACAGAGCTCGGTGCTTAGAGAGAGAGCAACATAGAGAAAGCAAGACAGGGAGAGTAACAGTGAGAGAGAGAGAGAAAGAGAGAAAGAGAGAGAGAGAGACACTGGGGAGCAGCACTGAACATACAATGTGTGCTATGTCCTCTCTGTGTGTCTGTGGATAGTAATGTGTTAGGGAGGACATAGTGGGGAACAGCACATGCAAGCAGCGTATGCTTGTGTGTCTCTGTCTCTGTCTGTAATTCATAAGAGAAAGACACACAGACATAGAAACCTAGAAATTGTCTGCAGATAAGAACTACCTGGCCCATCTAGTCTGCCCGTAAGCCCTTGTACTGGATTACTGCTTCTGACCCACTTGCTGCTGTACCTCTAAGATTCCTCTAAACCTGTCCCAAGCATACTTGAATCCATCCACAGTGCTCACTCCCACCACCTGCTGAGGCAGACCATTCCACATGTCCACCACCCTCTCTGTGAAGAAGAACTTCCTCACATTCCCTCTTAACCTTCCACCTTCCAATTTCATGTCATGCTCCCTCGTTTTTGTTCTCCTCCTGTATTGGAAAATGTTTCTGCCTGCACCTTGTTTATACCCTTGAGGTACTTGAATGTCTCTATCATATCCCCTCTTTCCCACCTCTCTTCCAGTGAGTACATATTGTGTTGCAAGCCCTGTACCATCTTATTCACCCTTCTTTGGACCATCTCCAGCCTGTTAATATGCTTATGAAAGTGCGACCTCCAGAACTGCACACAGTACTCTATGTGAGGCCTGACCATGGTTTTATATAATGGCATCACTACCTCCCTACTTATGCTGGTGATACCCCTGCCTATGCACCCCAGCATGTCACTGGCCCTCCCAGCTGCCTTAGGACTTTACTTTGACATTTTCAGGTCATCTGAGATAAGAACCCCCAAGTCCCTTTCCTTCTTTGTGACTGTCAGCAACTCCCCCCCCATCCTGTAGCTTTCCCCAGGGTTTCTGTTTCCCAGGTGCATAATTTGCACTTTTTTGAATTAAACTTCAGTTGCCAGTCCTCAGACCATTTTTCAAGCTTCCCCAGGTCCCTCCTCATTTTCTCCACCACCGCTGGGGTATCCACTGTGTTACAGATCTTGGTGTCATCTGCAAACAGACAGACTTATCCCTTCAGCCCTTCTGCAATGTCACTAATGAAGGCATTGAACAGGACTGGCCCCAGGACCGATCCCTGCAGCACCCCACTGGTCACTCCCTCTCCCCAGACTGCACCCCATTTACCACCACTCTCTGCCTCCTGTCTGTTAGCCAGTTTCTAACCCAGTTTACCACCCTTTCCCCCATGCCCAGCCTACCCAGCTAGTTTATCAGCCTCCTATGTGGGATGGTGTCAAAGGCTTTGCTGAAATCAAGGTGAGTATTGTCCACTGCTCCACCCTGATTTACTTCCTTTGTCACTCAGTCAAAGAGATCAACCAGATTTGACTGACATGACCTCCCCACTGTGAATCCATGTTGCCTATTGTCCTGGGCTTCGATGGCTTCTAAATGCCCCACTATCCTTCTTTAAGCAATGTCTCTATGATCTTTCCCACTACTGAGGTGGTGAGGCTGACCGGTCTATAGTTCCCCGCCTCTTCCCTGCTGCCGGATTTGTGTAGAGGGACCACATGTGCCCTCCTCCAATTCTCTGGTACCACCCCTGTGATGAATGGCTCAGTGAACATGGCTGTCAGAGGTACTGCTATCTCCCTTCGCAGTTCTCCTAATATCCTTGGTTGTTTGCCATCTGGTCCCATCGCTTTGTCCACCTTCAAATTAGTGAGCTCCTGCAGGACTCTTTCGCCTGTGAATGGACTATTGTCCACCTCTTCACCCCCTTGGCAACTGCTGTACTGCTGTGGCCCTTGCCCCTCCCCCTCTTCTGTGAATACTGAACAGAAAGATACAGTGAATGTCTTTTGGGGGGGGGGGGGCACATGACAGCTCTTAGGCATGGTACCATCACTTCCAAATACCTAAACAGCACATACAAGTAAGCAGCATTCGGCATTGACAAATGCTTGTTTAAATTTCCAACAACTCTTGTGCTCCATGTAAATGTCTGAATATTATTTATAAACATAGAAATGTAGAATTTGTTGACAGATAAGGACCTCTTGGCCCACCAAGTCAGCCCATTTTTCCCTGCCTGTACTGTCACTGCAGATCCTACCTGATCTCTGGCTACTTCCTACCTGATCTCTGGCTACTCCCCCCCCCATTTTCCTACAAAGATTCCTTTGCGACTATCCCATGCATGCTTGAAGCCCCATCACTGTTTTCGCCCCTACCACCTCCACTAGGAGACTCTTCCAGGTATCCGCTACTTTTTCAGTGAAGAAGTACTTATTCACATCCCTCTTGAATTTCTCCCCTTTCAGCTTCATTACATGCCCCCCTGTTCTTGTACATCTTTTCTTCTGAAAAATACTCCCCTCCTGTACCTTATTCACACCTCTGATGTACTTATAGGTTTATATCATGTTCATCCTCTCCTTCTCTTCCAGGGTGTACATATTGAGATCTCCCAGTCTCTCCTCATAGGGCTTATAATGCAGCCTCTGCACCATTTTAGTTGTCCTCCTCAGGACAGCCTGTACCATGTTTATGTCTTTCCTGAGATGCGGTCTCCAGAACTGGGCATAGTACTCCAGGTGGGGTGTCACCAACGATTGATATGACAGGAACACCTCCTCTCTCCTGCTGGGCAGTCCCCTTCCTATGCAGTCCAGCATCCAATTGGTCCTGCCTACTACTTTGTGGCAGTGCTTCACCAACCTGAGGTCATCAGATACGATTACCCTCGGGTACCTTTCCTGTTTAGTAACCATCAATATATCTTCCCCTATTTAATGCACCCTCTTTGGGTCTCTGTGCCCTATGTGCATGATTTTACACTTTTTTACATTGAAACCAAGCTGCCATAATGTCAGCCACTCCTCGGGTTTTCTCAGGTCTCTACTCATTCTCTTCGCTCCCTCTGGAGTATCTACCCTATTGCAGATTTTGTTGTCATCTGCAAAGAGGCATACCTTCCCTTCCAGCCCTTCTGCAATGTCACTTATAAAGAAATTAAAGAGGACTGGTCCCAGTACTGAGCCTAGAGATACCCCACTGGACTGGTCACTCTCCCCTCATTAGAGTGAGTGCTACTTACCACCCTGTATCACCTATCTATCAACCACTTCCAAACCCAGTTGACCACCTTGGGTTCCACCCCCAAACTGCCCAGCTTCCGTAAAAATCTTGTATGTGGTACGGTGTTGAAGGCCTTGCTGAAGTCTAAGTAGGCCACATCCACTGCCCCACCCTGATCTATTTCCCTGGTCATGCAGTTGAAGAAATTGTTCAGGTTCATCTGACATGACCCCCACAGACGAAGTTGTGCTGCCTTGGATCTTGTAACACACTGGATTCAAGATACTCCACTAGCCTTTCTTTTAAAAGTGTCTCCATTAACTTCCCCATCACTGACATTACACTGACTGGCCTATCGTTACCTGCCTCCTCCCTGCCAGTTATATAAGGCGGGACTACATTTGCTATCCTCCAGTCCTCTGGAACCACTCTTGTTTCCAGCGAGTGTTGTATAGGGCTTTTAAAGGTACGGCCAGTACCTCCCTGAGCTCCCTCATCACCCCTGGGTGTACCCCATCTGGCCTCATAGCCTTATCCACTTTCAAATTTGCAAGTCCTTTCAGGACTCTCCTTTGTGAATGGACTTGTGTCTACCTCCCTCCCCATATGTCTCCACTGGTACTATGTGGTCTGTCCCCCTTTCCCTCCACTGTGATGCCTGAGCAGAAGTATCTGTTCAGGATATCTGCTTTTTTCTGATCCTCCTCTGCACAGTCTCCCCTTACCTTTCTTAGCCTCTCAATCCCTCCCCTTATCTTCCTGTTGTCTCTTATGTGTCTTAAAAGGTCTTGTCTCCCTTAGTTACCCCTTGGTTTGCACTTTTGCACCCTTCACTGTGTTTCCTGCTTCTCTCTGCTTTTCCTGGTACACCTCCCAATCCTCTTCCCGCTGTGTCTCCTTGAACCTCCTAAATGCTACCCTTTTAGCCCTTACCTTAACAGCCACTTCCTTTGAGAACCATATTGGTCTCTTTTTCCTCCTGTTTTTACTCACTTCTTTTGCACAGAGATTTGTTGTCTTCACTATGCCATCCCTTAATTTGGCTCTTTGTTCCTCCACCCCACCCAGGCAGTTCCCCCCTCTAGATTATCTCTGAGGCATTTACCCATTTTTTTTAATCTCCCCTCCTGAAGTCCAGGACCCTTTTCCTTGTTTGGTTTGCCTCTGCCACTGTCCTTTTGCTAAACCACACTGTACAGTGATCACTGGTCCTTAAGTAGCATCCCACCTTTACGTCTGCAACACTATCCCTGTTAGTAAGCACCAAGTCCAATATAGCCTCATCTTGAGGGGGCTCTCTGACTAGTTGCCTGAGAAATTACCCTTGCAGGAGTCCAGAATGGACCTACCTCCAGCTGATGCAGAAGTTGGGATGCTCCACTGGGGAAGGGGGGGGTAGCAGTGAGTCCACTTGGTGTGCAGATCTGAAATCCCTGGCTACACCCCTGACTGTACATCTGCCAGACTGAAGGCCCCCATCAGCAACATCTCCCTCTTTCCTGCCATCATGCTGATGGCTTCGGCCATTGTTCACTTATCTACTTCTTCCCCCCGTGTTGGAGGGCTGTATATCACCCCAGTGCAAATAGTGGCTCTGGCTCCTATCTCCAGGATGACCCACAGCACCTTCAATGCATCCTTTTAGAATGGCCATATTTGGGTGCCATCCCCGATCCCAATGCAACAGTGGATGTTTTCTTAAAAACACTGTCAGAAATACAAGGAAAACATTTCCCCTACTTAAAAGAAGGGTTAAAGGTATCAACAATAAATGGAGTATGCATGAACTGTTTAAATTAATGAGAGAGAGGGACATGCATTGGAAAATTTATAAAAATTCTCATAACAACGAGGCCTTAAACAATTACGGCATGCTTAGAAATAAATGTAAACTTCTTGCACGTAAAAACAAATCTTACTATTTTCAAAGAATACAGACAGATTCCCTAGGTAATTCTAAAAAATTCTGGACATCTATTAAAAAATTAACAGATCTAGGAAAAAACAAAGGTGTTGGGACCATTACTACTAATGAGGTCACAGTAACTGATCCTAAAGAGATCTGTGATCTCTTTTTAAAAAAAAATTACTGATCTTTCTAATTACTCAACTAACTTAGGACCATCTTGTACTTTAAATAGCGTAGTGTCTGGCTCCCCTTTTGATCTCACTCACCCTTTTTATTTTCACATTATTAGGCCGCAGCAAGTATGGGCCTTGTGGTCCTTATCTGCCGTCAACTTCTATGTTTCTGTTTCTATGTAGATTTGTCCTAGCAAAGCCTTATAAAATGCACCATTGTACTTTATATGATGCCTTTGGTTGGCTGCCTCCTTAGTTGACTTATCTTTATAACTTGGGTTGTACGATAAATACAGTAGTGCATTTGCCCTAGGTTGTAAATCTCCTTTGTCTGCCTTACTTAAAACTAGGGAGGAATCTAGATCACTTTGCTCCTCTACTGTATTATGCCTGCCATTGCCTAAGTTCTCCACTTGTATGGGAGAGAGGGCTTTCTTCGCTCAGTGTTCTATTTTTGGAATTCTTTGCCTTCTAATTGTGTAAATGCCTCCAGAAGTGTAGCATTTAAGACAGTATTATATTGAGTCATTTGCATTCTCTGGCCTTATGTAATTGTTTTTAAATGTGTATATCTATACCTGTATTTGTTAATGCATTAATGTATTTTTATATTTCTGTGTATATCATCTTAGCTTCCATTTGTCTGAAGCTCCGAGTTGTTCCTGAAAATGGGCCTTTGCCCAGTGTGCTTACCCGGTAAATAAAGTGAATTGAATTTAATTGAATTTACCACTAGGTTCCCTTATGTTTCTGTTTCTCTGATACCTTCCCCCAAGACATTATTTTACAATTCAATCCTGCAGATTGTGGCACTCACTCCCACAAGAGTTAGTTAACATCAATAACTTTCAGAGATTCAAAAATGAAGTAGACAGACATCTCATTGGATAGGATTAACATTTTCCCCACATGTGCGGGGAGGGCAGTCCCGGTGGGCCTAATGCCTTCTTCTGTCCATAAACAACCGAGTAATACTGAGGAATATACAGCGTAACCCTTCCCCCCTTCTCCCCCATCCTTTCTCAACTGAATAAAGCCTGCTATGGTTATGTCCCAGTCATGGATCCCTGCACACCACAACTCTGTAATGGCCACAAGATCGAGGTCTGTCCCCACCAATGGCTCTCCACACCTTGCTCCAACTCTGCCTGCAACCCCCTTGCCCCCATCCTGCCTTTGTTGCCACTTGAAACTTCCCTCTCTCCCCCTCCCCCTCACTACACTTTTCATGCCTTGCCTTCTAACACCTCCTTTTCCACCTCTTCTGTTCCTGTCCCCCTTGTTCCCCACTATGCTTCTACTTCCTTTATCAAGTGCCCTGGGGAAATTTCCTCCCCTCAGGTCCTCTCTTGCTGTGCTTTCAATCTGTGGGGGGCAGTTTATGCCTCCCTTTGTATTTCTGCCTCCCTCTTTGGCTAGTTTAAATGTTCATCAAAGTAACATCTAAACCTTCCACTGAGGACTGCAGTACCTCTCCCAGATGGATGCAGGCCATAGACCTATGCCTTCCAGGCTGTCCCTCAGTCTCCAATGAAGCCAAAGCCCCCCTCCTTGTGCCATTCTTTCAACCAAGTGCTGAAGATCCTGGTGTGGAGTATCTATCCTCCCCATGGCCATAGACAGGTAGCACTCCAGTGATTGCCTCCATTCGTGCTACCTGCCTTAGGCCCCTTCCCAGTTCCCTGAACGTTCCCTGTACTAACCCAGCCCAGTCCTTTACTAGTTTATTCATCCCTAGGTGGACAGTGACATCCAACTCTCCACCCTGTCCTGCCACCCTAGTGATCCTTAGGATCTGCTGTCCATCCCTCTGAGCTGAGGCACCAGGTAGCACATAACCTCCCTCTCTCCATCCCTGCCTGCTCCCAAATCTCTCTACCTGGCAATTGAATCCCCCACTAGAACTGCTTTCTCCTCTGCTGGGATCCTTTACCTCCCACCTTAGAGCCTTTCCTTCAGAGGACCCCCACATCCTCCCTTACCACTATGGGTGCCTCCTCACTGCATTCCCATCCTGCCAAAATAGGAAATGAATTGCTGTAGTGGAACAGGCTGAGGAATGTGCCCCTGACCGTCACCCCCACTGTCCAGGAGCCCGCCAAGGTCCAGCTGGTCCTCCTCTGTCTAGGCAACTTCTGAGGCACAGCAGCAGACTTGGTGGCCCCTGATGGGGCAAGAGGTCCTCTGGATCATAACCAGCTTGGCAGGAGACCAGCGACCTCTGCCCTCAACCTAGAGAGGTGCATGCAGACGGGGCAGCACCTCAATCTCCAGAATGTCTCCTGGAGAACTGCAGCTCCACAACCATTGCGCTACACCACTCCCATGTCTGCTAATATCAGTCCCTCGCTTCTGTTTTCTGACTGTAACTTGCTGATACTGTCCATTCTGTTTACTTGCTCCTTCCCAGCTATACCCTCTATCATGATCTACTTTAGCACCTTACCCTGGATAGGGGATTGCCTGCTTTCCCTTAAAACAGTTGCTATTTCAAGGTAAAGCTCTCTCTCTGTACCCTCTTGCCTTTATACGCCTCCCTTTTGTTAACTTTCCCCTATTGTCCTCCCTGAATTACTACTTTACCCCAGGCAGAGTGCTTCCTGTACTCCCACCTGTAGCTGTCATCTGCCTGCTTCTTTTCCTACAATTCCCTACTACCCTATCACCTGTAGCTACCTGTGCAGTTTAACGTTAAGTACCAATAAACTTCAGAGAACATCACCTGTTCCCTTGTCCTTCTGGCAGAGTCCCCTGTTTACCTGTGGTCACCTGTGGATGCCTGCTGATACCTAAGATTCCAGTATCCTGTTCTGCTCCTGTTCTGTTCCACTTACACTCTGGGACACGAGTGTGATGGGACATGTTGGGAGTGGATCCTTTTATAGTGCTCCTTTAGAGGACTTCCTGATGTAACCAGATTGACTGCTGTGTGTCATGTGATCAGTTCACCCTGGCTGACCTCCTGATTTCCTTTCTGTGCTGGATCCTGCCCCCAGCTCTGCAAACCCTCACTTGTGTAAGCATTGCCCTTGGCCGTTATTTCTATTTATTTCCTAAAACTTTGCACATCAGTGAAAACACCATCTAAAATATTCTCCACTTGTGTCAGGTTGGAAGAGAACTACAGTCAGAATTTACAAAATGGATATGTTTTGCAGGGTGTTTGGATTTGTGGGTGTAGTGTTAGTGTGTCCTTTCCTTAAGTTTGCTGTTAGGAGTTTTTTTAGCCTACTAGTTTTATGGTCCCCGGGATCTCCATGTTTGAATTTTTTGTTAGTTTTCTTTTTCCTACAACTCCAGTCCCATGTGACAGTGATGCATCCATCAAGCTTACAGTGATACAGCAATGATTCTGAGTGCATTTCTTATCCAGTGAGCACTAATAAAGGCTACATTCACAGTAACACCAGAGGGATAATTGAGTGTGCTATTCTGTAAGGAAACAGCTAATGTCTTCACTAATTACAGCATTTATGAACTGGGGTGATGTGTGGGCTTTTTTATGGCTGTGTGTAGTCTGATGAAATGAAAAGCTTTAAAAGCTGTATAAAGCTTTAAAAAGTTTAACTCCTTCTTTACCTCCTATGCGTCATCCCTGCTATCGTTCCTCCTTCGGCCTCTGTTGACCTCAATCCCCCCCAATCTGCTTCCACTCCCCACTCCTTCTCCTTCAGCCCCCTTACCCCCTAGGAAGTCTTTAATGCTCTTATTACACTTAACCCCTCCAAGGGTAAGTGCACCTCCAGGCTGGATGCTAGAATGCTCTATCTATCCACCCCTGCTATCGCAGCACCTCTTACCACCCTACTAAATCTTTTTTTCTCCCTCGCCTCTGTTCCGGCTGAGTGGAAACATGTTGCTGTGACCCTTTCTCCCCTGGAAACTACTGCCCTATCTCTCTCTCCTCCCCATTCTCACTAAACTGCAAGAATGTCTAGTGCTATCTCAGCTTTCCTCCTTCCTTGACTCCCCTTCCTTTTTCACTCCATATCATTCTGGTTTTAGGAGATCTCATTCCATCATTACCTCCCTGCTGAGGATCACTGACTCCATCCAAACATGTATGGATCAGGGACATATCACCTTTGCCATCTTTGTCGACCTTGCCAAGGCTCTCAACACTGTGTCACATCCCATCCTCCTAACAAATCTGTCCAATGCAGGGCTATCCAATAAGCCCACCAGCTGGTTCCACTCCTATCTAGTAGGCAGGTCTCAATCTTTCAGAGTTTGCAATTGTCTCCCCCCTACCCATAACCACTGGTGTGCCCCAAGGCTCCAACCTTGGCCCCCTGCTGTTTTCTATCTTCCTAAACAACCTGCCATCCACCTGCTCCCATACCTCTATCCATATGTATGCAAACGACACCATCTTGTATGCATCTGACCCCTCCATAACCGAGGTGGCGACCAGACTCCTGCGTGACTTCAATAATGTTCAGCTGTGGTTTTGCTCAAACCAACTTTTCCTGAATGCCAAGAAAACAGTCTCCATGACCTTCGGCAGAAAGCAGAGACTCTCTTGGCTACCCTCCCTCCCTTCCTTCCACACCCTGGATGGGACTCTGCTCGAGGACTGCTCCTCCTTTAGATACCTTGGGGTCTGTCTTGACCAGCACCTCAAGTTTTCTGTTCACATAGAGGCCATACACAAGAAATTGCACACTAAATTGGGTGCCCTGTACCATAACTGGGACTGTATACCACTGCCAGCCCACCTGTCTATTGTACAGAAAATGATTCTCCCCATTTTAGACTATGGGGATGTGGTTTACAGTGCCACTCCCTCCTCCTCCTCCTCCTTAACCAGACTGGACACACTCTTCCACTCCTTCTGCCACTTTGCCCTTGACTGTCCCCCCCTGCACTCACCACTGTACCCTATACCAATCTCTATCACTCCCCTCCTTAGAGGACAGACGGCATATCCATTGTGCCACTTTCATGGCTAAATTATGGTCCCAGTCCCTGCCTTTCTACTTATCCTCTTCCCTCTCCACCCTCCCCTCCCCCTCTTATTCGCTCAGAAACTCAGACCCTCTCATCTTGTCTGTCCCCTGTCAGACCTCCTCAGTAGGTCAGGCTGCCTTTTCCTATAGGTTCCCAACTCTTTGGAACTCCCTCCCACACAGCATTTGTTCTGCCCCCTCCCCTTGTGTTTGCAATGCCCTCATTAAAAAACATTTCTATACCCCTTGCACCTGTTTCTAACACCCCTGCCACCCTCCCGTACCTTATGTATATTCCGTTCTGGTCTCGCTGATGCTGGTGATCTCACTGTGATAGGCCTGTAAATAATTGTAAATTTAATTGCTATAACTCTGTATTACAAGGTTTAAATTTGTATTTAACTTGTATTTAATGTATGTAATTCTGCTGTATTTGATGCTCCTATTTTGTATGGTACTTGTATAACCTCCTCCCCCAAGGACTCATCTGTAAATGAACACTTGCTGCTCAGTATGTTCTTCCTGGTAAAACTTTCAATAAATAAATAAAAACCAAAACATTTACTCCTGCTGACTACAACCAAACACATACCTAGAAAACAAAAACATTGGACTGCAAAGAGTTATTTACTTGAGGCTAGAACATCAGGCTTATAATGGCAGATTGCTGCTACAGGGGAGTCACGTGATGCGGGACACCGAGTAGCTGGGTCTCCGTGGAGCTCCGTCCCTCACCCGACGTTTTTGATAAAAACCTCCGTTTTTACCAGGAAATCCAAGTCCTGGCTGTGCAGCATCGATCAAGGATCTACTGTGTCGGAGTCGTATGGAGGCAGATATGAAAAAGCAGCCTCCTAAACACACACCGCCAGCGACCCCTGAAAAGGCGGCGAAAAAATCAAGGGCCTCGGTTTCTGCGCTGGGTCACGGGGCTAGCGAGAGGTAGTATCGCCGAGAGCCTTTAACCTTGTCGCGCTTTCTTGAGGAGATCGGCCTTTAAATCAACAATACTGGAAGTGGCAGGAGAGATAAAGAGTATGAATAATGCGATCGAAGATCTCTCACGGAGAACCTCCGATAATGAAGCTTGAGTAAAATCTCTGGAAAGGAGCAAGGAGGCAACAGAGGCATCGGTGACTAGGTGCTATCAGAAAATGCAGAAACTAGAAGCCAAAGTGGAAGATTTAGAAGGCCGGAGTCGACGAAATAATGTGGTTTTTATTGGTCTTCTTGAGAAAGCTGAAGCTAATGAACCGCTCTTATTTGCACAAAAGATAGCAGAAAAAGTAGCAGGGCCCTCGCCATTTGGGCCTAAATACATAGTGGAGTGAGCCCATAGGGCGTTGAGACCATTGCCATCTCCAGATCGCCCACCCAGGCCCTTTATTATTAAATTCTTGAATTATCAAGAAAGGCAACTGCTAATTGACAAAGCCAAGGAAGATAAAGAAATATATTGGGAAGGGGCGCGGATTAGAGTGGTCCAGGATCTCCCACTGTCCGTCAGGCAGAAGCGTGCCGCTTTTCATCCACTTGTCAAACGGCTAATAGCTGCAGGGATCAAATTTAGAATGGGATACCCGGCAAGGCTGCAAGTTTCCATAAGCAACGACTGGAAATCTTTCGAATCAGTGGACTCTGCTACAGCAGCCCTGAAAGAGGCTTTTCCGGATCTTTTCAAGGGCCCATGAGGCGGACTGGGGGCACTCCTATTATAATCCTAGATTTTCCGGATTTCTAAGGCTGTGACCTACTTCAAATTTGTGGTCTGATGGAGGTGACCCAGACTTGGAACTTTTTGACTGTTTAAGTTTAAAAGCTAATGGCCCTATCGATCGGTTTGGGGCAACATGGATTTTATTTTGCAGGGTATCCAAGCATCATGGATTTAGTTCCATACGAGGGTTTAATTTTGTATGATACAGTCAACATGGGATAATATATTTTGGTAGATTGTTTATGCCTGGACTCAGGAATTAATTTTATTTGGGGTTCCTCATATTGGGATTTCTTTAAGCAGTCTCATGGGTTGGCTGTGGGGAACCGGAGTTTGACCTGTTGGAGCACTAGAGGTCAAACTCACTGGCTCTGGAGTCCGGACTGGGGAACTGTCGTGTTGACTTCCCAGGGCATTTGGACAATATGAACTTTATTTGATATATGGTCATAATTTTATAAGTACCACTTCATTGTGGATATCACAATCTTTTTTTTATTCTTTTCTATCCCTTTTTTTTTTTTTTTTTTTGTTTTGTTTTGTTTATCTGGCATATGCCCGAACTTGGGTGCTTATTTGTACTGCTAGATAGAAGATCATTGTATGGGATGGAATCATTTTACCTCTGTAGAAACCACAACTTGGATTTCTCTTCATTGTGGGGGGGTTCATGCTTGCACTTAATTCAGTATGACTGTTACCTGGGCCTTGGGGCCTTAACTATTTCCTGCTTGTCATTTTCTTTTACCTCGAGATTGGACTTGGATTGTAGGGGGTATTTTTCTCAGTTATAGATGCTTTTATATATATGATCAATCACTAGTTGATAGAGGCTGACTTTTAAGTCTGGAATTCAGGTTAATACAAGGAGATTGTTATTAAGTTCTGATATTACTGGGGCGTAGAGGAGGGAGAGAGGTGAGAAGGGCTAGGTATCCTGATATCATGGGCCATAGAGCGAATTGGTGGGTTGGGGGTGGAAGGGAGGGAGGTTATAGGGGGTTATATAGATTGGGGGGGGGCCTCTTTGTGCTTTGTGGGTGGGGTTTATGGGGGGGCGGTGTTTTTGGGGGAATTGGGGGATCTTGTTTGTCTGTAGGGTGGGAGACACAAGGTTGCTGGTGCTTCTGGACACAATGGAATCAGGATATATGTGCTTTGTTCCATAAGTTATCAGCTAGGTATGGGGGGTTGATACTCTTATTAAGTTTTGCACATGGAATGTGAAGTGGGCTAGACATAAAGTAAAGCAATATAGAATACTGAAATATTTAGAAGCAGCTAAAGTCAAGATTGCTTTCTTACAAGAAACCCACCTGTTGCAGGATGAAAGTAGAGCTTTGAGAAGAATGCAATATGGAGAGGTTTTTTCATCACAGGGCACCTCGGAAGAGTAAAGGGGTTTTGATTTTTACTTCACAGATTGCTACCATTCGTCCCTGTAAAGGTCATTCCTGACAAAGAGGGTAGGTTTGTCTTAGTGGTTGGGTAGTTATATAGAAAACAGGTTTTGCTAGGGGCAGTCTATGGGCCTAATTCTGACAGCCAGGAGTTCTTGACAAGTTTACTCAAGGTATTGTTACCTTTTAACCACCTTCCCATGATTATAGGGGGGGATTTCAACTTAGCTCTAGACCCTTTGCTAGATAGGTCCTCAGGTCCACACATGCACTCTACACCGGCCATTTTGGCCCTAACAGATCTAATGGACCGTGTAGGCCTGGCAGATGTTTGGAGGGTTTTCCATCCACAAGCAAAGGAATATACCTTTTTTTTCTCCAATGCATAAGTCAGGCTCGAGAATTGACTATGTTTTTATTTCTCGTGCTTTGCTCATGGGGGTTACCCACTCTGAGATAGTGGCAGCCCCTCTGTCAGATCATTCGGTGGTGGAGGTTGAGCTCTCTTTTCCCTCTGTGTTGGGTAAGGGATGGAGGTGGAAAGTGAACAATCAACTTCTCAGAGTGCCCAAGTTAGTTCAGAACCTGGCTGCGCAAATAGAGGAATTTATTTCCTTTAATGAGAGGGATGGAACCAGACCAGATATCCTCTGGTCAGCGTTAAAGGTGTACATGAGGGGTCTCCTAATAAGTCAGGCCACTAGGAGGAAAAAGGTGAGGAATGCCTCTATGATAGAGTTATTGAGGCAGATTAAGGAATTGCAGGCAGCACTAATCTCTAACCCACTTGAGGAGACTGAGCTTAAACTGATTAAGACTAGGGATGCGTATCTTAAAGTATTGGGGATCAGGCCGAATTGGCTATTATTAAAACCAAAGCAATTTATGCTGATCATAGGAGAAACCCGAAAGCTTCTGGCCAGGCGTTTGGCACAGCTAGAAGCATCCCGTTAATTGAAGGGTTTGGTCGGAGGAGGAAGGGACCATTAAGACAACCCGGAGGATATTGCTCTTGTTCTTCGGAATTATTATGAGTTGTTGTATAGTGGTATACAGTCTCCACCTCAGTTAAAGGATATTCAGGAATATCTTGATCGGATACCACTCCCCAAACTGGAGGAGGCAGACTGCAATTCCCTTATTGCTGAAATTACTTATACAGAGGTAGAGGCTGCTATCAAAGCCTTGCCTATCAATAAGACGCCTTGCCCCGACGGCTTTTCGCCAAATTTTTATAAAACCTTCTCTTCCCAGTTGATACCCTTGTTAGCCAATTTATATCGACATATTCTATCTGGGGCTGATACGGATAAGTATTTGTTCGAAGCTTTAATTGTGCTAATACCTAAGCCCAATAAACCCCCGGAGAACCCAGGTAGCTACCGGCCCATATCCCTGTTAAATTATGATATAAAAATATTAGCTAAAGTGCTGGCAGAGAGAATCAGTAATTTGATGCCATATTTAATAGGCCCGGAACAAGTTGGATTTATGAAGGGTAGATCCTCATCGGATCATTTTAGGACGCTGTCTCATGTCTTCTCGGCATCCGAAGAGGCTGGTCTCCCTTTGGCGCTGATTTCTCTGGATGCCGAGAAGGCATTCGATAGGGTCCATTGGGCCTTCTTATTCCAGACGATGGAGAAGGTAGGTTTCCCGGAGAAGTTTGTGGGGTGGATTAGGGCCATTTACTCAAATCCAGCGGCAAGAGTTGCATGTAATGGGGCTATTTCGACGCCTTTCATTTTGCAGGTTGGGACGAGGCAGGGATGTCCTCTATCCCCCCTGCTCTTTAATCTTTATTTAGAACCTCTGATTAGGCATATAGTATTTAATTATAGGATTAGTGGGATCAACATCAGGGGCCAGGTAGTCAAGGTCACTGCTTTTGCAGATGACCTGCTGATTTATGTGTCGAATCCAGCTTCTTCAGTTCCAGTTTTATTGGATGCAATTAAGGAGTTTAGTACATTAGCCAACTATAAGCTGAACCAGGAGAAATCAGTGGTTTTTCCCCTGAATAGTAGAGTGTACAAGAAAGATATTGTTGGTCTGGGGCTGGGTTGGAATTCCAAATCCCTCAATTATCTGGGCCTTATTTTAACAAACAACCCGGTTCGCCTTCATCAGCTTAATCTAGATGTTCTAATTCGAAATATAGATTTAGATATGAAAAGATGGGCTCAACTCCCCTTATCACTCTGGGGCAGGATAAATGTGGTTAAAATGAACATTTTTCCAAGGCTTTTTTATCCACTATCCATGCTAAATATCTGGATTCCTCTGGCATGGTTCAATAGACTGCATAAGATAATTGCCGACTTTATATGGAATTTTAAGAAAGTGAGAATGTCGTATGTCAAATTAGTGGCGCCCAAAGTTCAAGGGGGATTGAAGCTGCCACATTTTGCTCTTTACTATTGGGCGTCTCAGATTAACAAATATGGTAGATGGGCCAGCTCACTTATATCTGCGAATAGTAAGGATTATGTCCCGCTCTGGTTTAACCTGGAGACTACTTTAATTAAAAAAGTGGGTCTTAACCCTGAGGCCTTGCTTTTTATTCCTCCTAAGCGATCCCCTTTTTCAAAGGACCCTCCGATAGGTGTCTCTTTAAGGATACATAACCAACTCTCCAGTTACTTGAAATATGATTATTGCAAAGATGGTTACCAACCAATGATGGGTAACCCTCATTGGCTGATAGGAATGAAAACTATAGCTAAAAACTGGTTACCTAACTTTGGGGAATGTAGGTTAAAAGACCTCTTAGATGAGGAGGGCAAGCCCGGTCCACTCAGCAGATACTCAGTAACTTAACTTACCCTCAAAAGAGGGCTTTAAGTGTATCAGTTAGCACCTTCTAATTCAGACAATAGGTATTAATGGATCACCCTGTCCAGTATTGACTTTGGGGAGATGTAAAACCTTTAATAGGTACCCCTCATGCGGTTTCAAGAATCTATCGGTGTTGCTGCATTGGGCCTTTACCGATAATTTTGTCCCTCATCTTATTGGATCAGGGCCTTTCCTAATGTAAATTTGGATTGGTCGATATTTGGAACAATTGTCATAAATTTTTAAAGCAGGACTCTCTCAAATTGGCACAGTTTAAGATTTTGCCTAATATTTATTATTCTCTCAAAAGTTAACTGATTTAAAGATGATGCTTGAACCCAAGTGCTATAGGTGTGGCTAAGGGAGGGATTTGTTTCATATCTTTTGAAATGTCCGAAAGTTGCTCCTCTATGGGCTGATATTATGATAAGTCTAGCCCTTTATTGGGTCTAGAAGAGATGTTTAGCCCAGAGGTTTGTCTTCTAGGAATCATGTCTGATTTCCGGTTACTCTGAGAAAATATCACATGTCATTGATCTCTATTACAGTCAAGAGGCTTGTCTTAAAACATTGGAAGGATTCCATTAGATTTCTATCCAGAATGGCTATCAGAACTATTAGCTTCTCTCAGGATAGAAAGAAGGATAGCTATTCTGCATGACCAATTGCCTCGCTCGAGAAAATCTGGTCCCCATTTTCCATTGTTTATTCATGATCACTGAGGTCATAGATCCCAGTTTAACTGATCATTGCAAATCACCTAGTGTCTGGGGGTTGTTTTAGGGTGTGGGGGGTTTGGGGGAGGAGGCCTTGGGGGGTGGGGGGATGGGGTTGCGGAGGCACATGTTTAAGGTGTGAATTCTTCTGTATACTTTTTATGGACAATAAGTAGTTGCACACCATGTAATGTTTCTCATGTTTTATATTCCGCCTCTGTGTTTCTGTTGTATTAAACTCAATAAAAAGTGAATGGAAAAAAAAAAAAAAAGATTGCTGCTACAGGCAGGATAAAGCTACCATTCACTGAATCAATGGTCTTGGATGTATCACTGTCACATGGGACAGGGGACATTGTGGGAAAAAGAAAGACAGTGAATGATACAAACATGGTGTAGCCCAGGTGCTGTGTGCCAATTGGGCTACTACCCCTGTCTGCTAACGACCACACAGGTTTAGGGGCCTGGGTACTGCTACAGTGGTATTTGGGGGTTCTATCCCAAACTGGTAAGAAAGTAGTGCGGTGATTCCATCCAGAGTAAAGAAGCAGTAGGCCAGGTGTTTGCTTGGTACAACCCCCTGGGATGCTGTACCTATCCACCTCCACTTTCAGCCACCCCACACATTAAATACCACATTGCCCCCTCAACACCATACAATACATATACTTAACAGCTATACCAATAACTTGATCACAACACAGGATTTGCAACAAAAAACAGCTTTATTGCTGAGGGGGAAGGGCTAGGGAAAGGGGTACCTGGAACAGGAAAGCTGTAAATAGAAAGAGGTTTGGTTATATTTATCTTTTTAAAGTAACAGAGCCCGTGGGCTTGAACACCAGCAACCCACCCCCACTGGTACCAGTGAAACCTCCTATGTCCTGGCTGGGTACCCACGTTTTGGCAGGCCTGCTCAGTGCCGCAGGTTGGCCAGCGTTGGGGCCCTTGAAGCAATTCTGCCTGAAGTGCTAACAGTTTAAGCTTTTACTCCCCTTTCTGGTCAGGGCAAGCCCTGGGTACTCACGGTCCTGAACTGAGGGTTCATCACTGGCACAGTAGGCTCAACAGTTCGGGTTCCGCCAATCACTCTCAGGGAGCAGCAAGCAGATGGGCAGAAGGATTTGGGTGACCAGCCTTGGACTTGCTTAAAGGTCTAGCCACTTGTCCCCTTCTGGCTTGATTGAAAGTCTGGCCACTTGCCAGCTTCAGCCTGTTTCCAGACCCGTTGCAGGGCTCCCAGTGTAAGGCCTACCAGACCACAAAGAGCCCAGACCTGGGAGTGGCTCCAGAGTCTGGCTCCATCTATGGATCTAGAGTGCACTAGCACTCAGGCATGTGCCTATGACTCCCTGCAGCCCTGTCTGCCCCACTTGGTAGGGGTTAGCCAGTTTTCTACCAGGCTCTGGATTGCAGCTGTGAACAGTCTCAGATTCCACTTTTCCCTTAAACACAGCAACCAGCTCTGGAGTGCAGCAAGACAGGTTCTCAGGGCTTTCCACCTTTCCAGTGGCTTTTGGCTATTGGATTTTGGTCCTTAATACAAATCTCCACCTTTTCACAGCTGGCTTTCAGCAGACCAAAGGCTCCTGGAACACTGGAAACCTGCAAACCTTTTCCTTTCAGAGTCCTTCGCTTCAAACAGCAGTGCCCTTTTGCTCTGGCACTCACAGTTCCAGACCACCCCTTTCAATGGCTCAGGAGGTTTCCTTCACACTGGTGCAGGCTCATTGCAAAGTCCAGGGTCTTCACATTGCCAGGAGATTTTCACCCACGAGTCTTCGATATTCAGTGCAGTATCACAACACTCTCTCTTTCAGGATAAAGTCCTGTTCAGTTTCTCCAGAACACTGGAACGCTTTCCCAAAATTGAGGCCTGGAAAAGACCATTCTCCCTTGATACACACACAGCCTGAGCCCTTCTTGACTCCAGAGGAGCCCAGCCAAAGACTGCTTCATCTGTCCAAAGTCCTTGGGATTTCACCCAAAAATCCTGCCCTCTGATTGGTTGATTCCTGTCATCAATCACAGATATTACTATTCATTAGCCCACTTTGATTATTGATTGGTAAAGGTCCTTTGGCACCTGAAATTAGTCCAAGCCTTTTCCCATAAGCCATCACAACCAGTTTTTTTGGTACCTAGATAGCTGATTGGCTGATCAATTGGGTCGTAGTATCACATCATGGCTGCTGAACAAACAGTCCCACTGCAGTCCATAAGTTGCCCCAACCTCACACTGTCCCTGTAGCCAAACAGTTTACTGTTATTTATTTATTGCCCCACCAATAAATAGCAGTCCCTTTCCTTTACCTCCCAGCTGCAGAGTTTTATATTTTTATATCCCCCCCCCCCGCCTTTCGCTAGCACTGAAAATCATTGCCTCCAGGTGCTAGGCAGGTTCCTTCATTCATATGCATGTCCTCTTTATTAATATTCATAAGCCCCCCCAATGTAGATCGCTATAGGTGCAGCTTAGTTAAACATTTTTTCAGCTCCTCTTTCACGGCCTCCAGGTCTCCGGTCTCTGAATAGCTGAAGGGAGGGACTGGGACCACTGGAGAGGCACCCAAATGGCTGCAAGAATGGCCAAAAACACTGATGCCACCGGGCTGCACAGTGGTACAAGAAATCGCTGCGACTCCACGTCTCAGCTCCTCCGACCCTGATACAGGCTGCAAGAGCATGGAGGGGGCCGGACAGAGACCCAAGAAGGCAAACGGGGACCTGGGCCAGCATCGGGGACCACAGGGGAATGGGAGACAGAACAGAGCTCCCGATGGGTAAGCCTCACAGCGGGAGTTACACTGGAGATCCCAAGGGGCTATAAAACTAGTGGGCAAAAGCACTCTGCACAACATATGTTTTTGCACATTTTGACTGCAACTTACTTGTGGCAGCTGCTGTTGGCAGGCATCTGCTGTGAATTACTGTTCATAATACTGTGACAGAGTTTGCAAAAACCCACAAAACCCACCATGGCCAAGAGTGAGTTACAGCAATAGTTACTGTCATCATCAGCCACCCTCCCTACACTAACACTAGCTTAGCCCCTCGCCCACAGTTCATCAGTCACTAGTCACTACTCCCTACTCCTCATATTATTTGTTTTTTTTCTCACCAATTGATGTTCTTTTTGCCTGTTTCATAGTTTACTGTATGTTAATTTACTGTATGGCAATTTTATTCTGAAACGTTTTTTGTCATTTGCATATTTTGTTTTACTTATTTCCATTATTACTGTATAATTTATGTACATTGTACATTGGATTTGTTCTGTTCTCTTCTCTTGCCCCAGGACACATCTGGAAATGAGCTGATACTAACTCAGTATGACATTCCTGGTAAAACTTTTGATGTAAGTAAAAAATAAATAAATTACTATTCATTGCTGAATTTTAAATGATATAGTAATATCCCCCAAAGGAAAATAAATTACACTTCACAAAACAAAAACAACAAATAAATGAAACAACATTGAATGTAAGACATTACTTTCCCTTCATACTATTTTCCATCCATGTATGGATTTTTTTCTTTGACTTTTTTTTATTAGTTATCATTTTTGTAACATTAATTGAACTTACTTTAGTTTGAATACATCACTGTCCACTGGCAGCAAAACCTGTGGCAGTTAACTACTGCCTAGAAGTCATATTGGAGAATTTTACTGTGTATGCCTGTGTGTGGCTGAACAAGTCACTCAATCCATCGCTGTCTGATTGATGCTGTGCAGGGTCAGATGATGATGGGTCTTATTAAACCAACACCTACTCTGCGTGCTCTGTGGCCCACCTGTTCATATTGAGCTTGTTGTTGATGGCAATGTATAAGTTGTTGTAGAGTCATCAAAAGGAAATGTGGTGCTGCAACTGTGGCAGTGGTCAGTCAGACTGTGGTGCCAGTGGGAGAGTCTGGTGAGACTTGCCAGCGTGGACAGGAGG
This sequence comes from Neoceratodus forsteri, assembly GCA_016271365.2. Taxonomy (NCBI): domain Eukaryota; kingdom Metazoa; phylum Chordata; order Ceratodontiformes; family Ceratodontidae; genus Neoceratodus; species Neoceratodus forsteri. The sequence goes on along the minus strand of CM057450.1, from coordinate 769,859,039 downwards.
CTGTAGGGGTTGGAGTGGGAATAGTAGTAGATGTCACTTGTTGGACATGTGAATAATGAAATGGATAGTTAGAGCTGATCCCTGGTAAGTAGAGTTTGAGAAAGGTCAAGAATGCAAGATTCTCAATATCTCACCTTGAGTGAAGTGGTGAGGCAATATTCCCAGTTGTACGGAAACATCTTTCCAAAGCAATCGACGTTGGGGTGGCACTTAAGAACATATAAAACCATTTTAACCAGTACAAACAAATGACTTGTCTGTCCTTCTGGAATTTGATTGGATCACTGTTTCTGCTAGCCAGTGGTTCTGCTAAATAAGGCTGCAACATGTACTTTCATAACAGGTACAAGCTTTCCTCCAAAATGTCCGATCAGTGCTGGCATTCAGTATTGCAAAGTTTCCAAAGGTCCTTTATTGTGTCAGGATCATACTATCCAAGTCTTCTTCCATGTCACATTGTCACAGGCCTGGCAATGGCACCAAGGGAAGTAAGCAGAAGAGGAGGAACAGTATGACAAGGAGGTTGTGTATGCACATTCTTGCCAGTTTCTTCAATCTGTGATTGCTGTTCCATCATAAGTGCCGACAATACGTTCTGTTTGATACACTTTACACATCCAGGTGGGAATGAACATATTTTTATTTCTTTTATTTCTGGGATCCACTAGTTCTGGCATGCTGTCAGACCTTTCTGCAAGTTGTGTTAGAAACATCTCTGCCACTTCTGTAATGAGTATTACATCCCTATAGCATCTTCTCTGCCATTTCTTTAATGAGTATTACATTCTGCTGCTGAGATGACTGAGATGAACTAATGGTGTCACTGCCCACTCCTTCACCACCATCATTGCTGTCTCTCTTGCCACTGCCACCAGTGCTACCATGGCTACTACCACCAGCACCAGCCTTGCTTTGTTGGGTTGCTGTAGAAGAGTGTAAATAATGACAAGTGTGGCATTCAAATAGATACACCATGGGAATGACCATGCTAAGGCTTGCTGATTCAGCACTTAAATCTTTTGTGGTCTGTTCATATGGTCCAGAGGCAGAACAAACTTTTGTAGAACACACCACTGCATCCATTTCAGATATCCACCATAAGCCATGTCATCAGATTCCATAGTCTGAAAGACATGTTTCCGTTCCATGAGTCTCTCCACAATATAAAAACAGAGTTCCACCTTGTGGAACCATCTTTAACTGCTGAGGAACATTGTGATTTGTGAACACAGGTGGCCAACCATGTGTTACTACTGTAGGAAGATGTCATTTCATTCATACCTACCTCTGCAATGAAGGCACATGCAATCTGCTCCACTGTGGGACTGATGATTACACCCATATTGGGTGTAAGGAATAATCTGGGTGCTATGGAGAAGGAGGGAAGTAGGGCTAGTGGTTGTGTTGGTTGGGGGGCTCTATATTGAATTGGGGAGGGTTGTGGACCTTGAGGCTTGTGTCAGGGTGGGGACTGCTCCTGATTGAAGGGGCAAGGTTAATTTATTATATGAAGACATCCTTAAAATTAACAATATAGTATCTAAGTTGGGTTGGGGAGGAAGGAGGTTGTGGGTTACAGGGTGGTTTGGGGAGGCTAATAATAATGGGGGGTGCTTGTAAAGGGTGTGAGAGCATTGTTGAATATTGGATCAGATTTTAGTATCTGAATCAGATTTGGTATCCTAAAATGTAGGATTTAAAGATTTTTGGGAGCTTTATCAGGAAATCCAGAATCCTAAATTTTAGCTGATATTTGAGATGGCCATTTTTTTAATGGCTATCTGGGCAACTCTACTCCAGATATAAAGACCACCAGGCACACGTTCTCACAGAAAACATGCAGGTGCTTGCCATAAACACTGGAAAGGAACCAAAACACAAGGCAGCGCTCAAAAAGGATATGTGAAAATGAAACTTATCAGTACAAAAGTATTGCCATCCAGTTGAGAAATTATTTTGGTAAATGAGCCACAGCACTGATACTATAGTGCTTTGTATCATTAGCATGGTGCTTCATCAGGGGGCTGGGGTATCAGTGCTGTGGTTCATTTAAAGGAACACTGTCAGCTTTTGTGCCCATTTTCAAAGTGTATGTAGCATAGTGAATGTGTCTGGGGCAAGCAGTAGCAATGTAAAATACATAAATGACAAATGATTTGCACACTAGTGCAAGATCTTTATTATTTTTGTAAAAAGTTTATTTTGGTCATCCTGACTGAAATGTCCACGGCACGCGTCCACAAGCTGGAATGCTGCCAAGCCATGGGTAAACTCATTCATGAATGAGTTAGTTATTTTGTCAGATGTCAGTAAAAGGTGCTGGGCAGGATTTTCAAAGGCTTAGATTGCCACAAGCCCCGGGTGTGCCAAAGGTATGGTGCATGGGGTTTGTGGCGATCCAACGGAGTTTCTATCCAGTGCGGCAATTGCCACAAGTTAGATCAACTTTTTCAGGTCTAACATGTGGAAAGCCTGTGGGACTTTTTTATAGAGCTTGTGCCAGATATTTGGTGCAAGCTGCCTCAACTGCACCTGAGATTGTAAAATTGAGTGCAGTTGTGGCAAAGGGGTTGGTGCACTACCAGAACCTAGGTGTCATGGTGCAGAGCTTGGTGCTAGCCCTGTTCCATGTTTTGAAATTCCTGTCCATTGTCTCTTACTGTTCATACTAGGGATTTCTGCAAATATAGTCCCCTTCAGAAATGAGCACTCTAACCCATTTTATTTTCTGTAAAAAAAAAAAATTGGAGCCCTGACTCTGAACATGAGCATTAGAGTTGACACTAATGCGTATGCCTGGAGTCATGGTTTCAGTTTTTTTACAGAAAATAAAATGGGCTAGAGTGCTCATTTATGAAGGGGAATATCTTTGCAGGAATCCCTAGTAGGAATAGTAAGAGACAGCACCTTTTACGTTTTATTGACGTCTGACAAAAAAAAAACAACTCGTTCATGAATGAGTTTACCCAGTGCTCCGCACCATTCCAGTTTGTGGGCATGTGCCGCAGACATTTCAGTCTGGACGACTGAAATACAGTTTTTATAAAAATAGTAAATATCTTGCACTGGTGTGCAATTCTTTTACCATTTATGTATTTTACATTGGTAGTGCCTGCTCCAGGTACTCTCATTGCATACACTTTGACAATGGGCACAAAAGCTGACAGTGTCCCTTTAACACAATAAATTCTCAGCAGGAAAGTAATACTTTCGTATTTGCATGTTTCATTTTTTATGCATTCTTTTTTGAGTGCTGCCTTGTGTTTCAGTTCCCTGCTACAGATGTCACTGGTGAAATGCTCATTACCCTCCTCTGTCTCCTTCAGAAGTGTCACCATTTGTTTGCATACTGTCTTATATACGATTGGGAGAACGTGACTGAAAAACGTGATGCATGATGGAATGTTGTATTTGGGCTTCACTTCATGCCAGTCTTAGAAAGTCAGTGTCTTCTATGATAGAGAATGGTTGCAGATCAAGGATCATTAACTCTTTGATGAGTTGTGTCATTTGGACAGAACTTGAGTGAGTAGATGGCGGTTTAGTGCAGACATGTACTGACTTGGGTAGTGTAGGTTGTTTTGTTGGTTGGGGGTCTAGTGGCACTTTTGAAGCAGCACCAGTAGAGTGGGATGTACCAGTCGGCTGCTGTTGCTGCCTTGAAGACTGCATTACTTGAACAAACTGTCTAATCACACCACTTCCCATGCCCAGTTGTCCCTGTTGCTTTTGTTTGTCTTTCTGACCAAGTGACGGGGCTGGGAATGGATGTGGCTGTTAGGAAGATGCCATATTAACATTTTAAATGTTTTTCAGTTAGAACACTTGTTCCCAATGTTCGAGTAGACTGACCCCGAGTGATCTTTTTCTATCCAACCGATTGCAACATGCTTTCAGTGGCTTTGTATTGTCATGTGTAAACTTCTGTCACACTGCAGAAGATCTCTTTGTTTTTTTGCTACGTAAGAGGACTGATGAGGCTTCACAAACAATTGGGTGGAACTAAGAAGTGATTTACTCTTTTACTACCACAGTGGCATGATGTGGCTGGGGATGGCCAGACAGAGTAGCAGCAGCATGCGGTACAATATTATGTGGCTGATCATGCTGGAGGGCTGAGTGCAGGGCAGCTTTTTAAATTTCCCTGCCTGAGAAACTTGTTTTCTTACTTTTTTGTCTCTGTTATGATGGCCTCCACTCCTCAGTGTCATGCTCATCATCACCACTAGTCAGCGGTGTTACTGACAGCAGACTGTCAAGCTCATCGTACACACATGCCCCTTTTCCACATCATGACCTTCCTCCTCTCTTGCTTTTCCCCTGCTCCTCCTCTTTTCATACTTCTTCCTCCTGTCTCTCTTTCTCCTTATATGAATCCCCAGTCCTTTCTCCTCTTCCTCATGTGCTTCCCTCTCCACAGCCTCCTCACACTCATCCCCCTACTCTGACAGCTCCACTTCCATCTTCTTCTTACAGGCACTCTCCATAAGCTGCTTTGGTGGTAGTGGTGGTGGTGGTGGTACTCTTTGGGGTTGGTTTACCTTGTCTTGCCTCAGCCCTGCTGCATACTCCCATGAACAACTGTACTGTTTGCCCTGGTGATAAGATAACCATAGTGCCCCGTGCCAAACCCAGACTTACTGTACTCTTACGCAATGACTGAGCAGCAGCACTGGGTAGGGTAGTACTGGTACTGATGCATGGTTTGGAGGCAGGGGGAGCAGCATATGTGCTTCAAGATGGGCTGGCAATTGTCCATGCCCATTCACACACACAACTGGCTGTGGTAGAGCTATTTGTTGAGTTGGTTATACAAGACATACAGGGGGTTGGCTTGCCTTAACAAATGTGAATGGATCTATCCTGTCCTGGGTAGGGGGAACTGAAAGCACTGGAAGGAGGATGAGAGGTGCACTGCTGTGCTTCTGGATTGGTCAGTATTGTTTCACCAACAGATGCCCTTAACAACTGGTTGAGAATACTGCTTGCAGTGGGAGTGGAACCAATGGACTTCTGAGGACTAATTAACCAAGGTTTCTCTGGCTGTACTAGCATACACCCAGCCATTGTTCTCCTCTCAAGCATATTCCCTTCCCCACTACTATGACTCCCACTACCTGTTCTGATTCCTTCTCCACCATCACTGCTTGCAGAATTGGGGCCCCATATTTAAAAGTGGTTGGCTGTGTCGTGTAAGTCCATGTCCCGCGCATCTCAGTTGTGACAGCGCAAAACATTGGTATATTCAGACAATGTGCCTTAGAATGCAATCGCACATGTCTGGCTGAATATCTCAAACATGCACGATCGCACAGTGGGAGATGTGCGGCAGGTGTCCTGAGACCTGTGAGGGGCATACGGAAATGCATGATGGGTGGCCACATGTGCGGTGCACAGAAGTACAATATTCAGCCAGGACATGCAAATGGCCTCATTGCACAGTTCAAGCCCATTCCCCACATTTGCATCTCATTGCTGGAATATATTCAGTCCATTTGCATACCACTAGCATGCACAGATCCAGCTTTGCAGGGTGCTCCACCACTCCACAAAGGTGAACAGGAGGTACTACAGCCTAGCAGGCTGGTGTGAAGGTATGTGTGTGTGGATGTGGCTGGGTTTCAGTGGCCTAAGTACAGTGCTTCCCCCATGGCCATGTACAGGATTGGACTGGGGTACTGGGGGCCCACCTGGACAGTGACTACAGGAGCCCACCTGGACAAGCAATATGGGAGGGACCAGGGTGACACACTCCAATCAGTATGCCACATGAATGTGATACACTAGCCCTGTATGCATCATACATTCACCTACAGTGCCCCAGATACCGCATTATAGTGGAAAAGGGTTGGTAAATACAAGGGATGCCAGGGTGTAGATGGTAACTGGGTACTTGAGTGAGTGGGGCACACCTGGAACTGTCCAGGCAACCTGGGTGGCCACTCTGACACAAGCCAAATATGTGCCCTTGGCTGCAGCATGCCCAACACCAGAAGGGTACGGTGTCTGTGATGCATGGCCCCAGGCTGCATGTGGTGCCACCCCTGCCTTGCACTGCCCACAGTTGTGCAATGTCCACTACTGGAACATCACACCGACCCAGCCCGGTGCCCCTGTGGCATTGTCACACTGTATGGATGGCATTGGTGCCATGTCTGTGGCTTCAGGTGGTGTGGGCCTGGCACAGGCATGCTGTGTGCACCTATGGTGTCCCACCATGGGCATGTGCCACTGGTCAGACCCTGGACCATGACATTGCCACCACCAGTACTGCCAGGCCACCTGGACACCATTGCCCCAGACATTACCATAGGTGCATGCCACCACTGGGTAGTGCTCTGAAAGCCACATGGGTGCAGGCTATGGCCCCTGGTACATGTGCTGCACTGTGGCTGCCTGCACAGCTGGTGCACTCAATGGCACCAGCATGTGGCATCTGGGTGTCTATGACCTGGGTGCAGTGTGGGGGGGAGGCCGTCTGGGAGGTGCCGGGGGTGTCACAGCACCTGTGGCTTTGGGTACTGCCGCTCTGATATGACTGTTGTGTGTGGGTGCCTGGAGCACATCCTAGTGCACCTCCAAGGGCTGTCTCAGGAGTGCCTGTCTGCACCACAGCCTGCCTGTGGGTGGTTGGCCAATTTAGGTCATCCTTTTGTCATCCTATCTTTGCACTGCGCATTTCTGGAATGCGAGGCACATGCACTTCACATTTTGGCTGAATATTCCAGGTACAGCACATTCATGTACCCAGACCCTGTTTCTGAACTGCATACATTATCTATGCACGATCACATTCTGACATGCAAGATGCATCCCTCCCTTTTGAATATCACATCTCTGTACATATCCCCAGATGGGCTGTGTATCTCCACTTTGTGCCATGCATCTCTTTTGAATACGTGGGCCTTACTACTGAGTGGCGCAGCATGGTGGAGCCTTTCCCTGCTCCTTTACTATCCCGTGCATCAATCTCTCCTCCAGTTCTTTTCCTCACGGTTTCTACATGACATTATGGCAAACATGCAAATGGCAAACACCCACACTTATGCGCACCCCTCTCCTACTCTGACACTCCCTTCTCCTCACCCTCACTGAAAAACCAGGTATCTCATTGCAGCAGCCTAGTTCGCTTAGGTTTCACTCTCAGAAAAAATAAATAAATGCAAAAAGTAAAGATGGATTTCTGTGCTTGCACCACCAACTGTCAAATTATATTTGTCAACTAAATCCTTCACCCCCTCTGCACCTTTCCCAGTCTTGTATATTCATTTTGCTCTGCTCCTGCTGCAGGGGCCAAAAAAAATAAAATAAAAAGTACATATGGATGTTTGTGTCCTCCACACTACCAGAACTCAGGAAAAAATATTTGCCAAATAAATCATTCAAAAATCCCTCTTGCACATTTCCCAGTCTGCTAAATTGACTCTTCCCTGCTCCTGCTGATGGCGTGGGGTGGGGGGGATAAAATAAAATATATAAATATGGATCTCTGTGATCTCACAACACACCAGAACTCAGAAAACAATATTTGTCAAATAAATCTTTCAAAAGTCCCTCAGCTCCTTTCCCAGTCTGCTGAATTCACTCCGCCTGCTCCTGCAACAGGGCCTACAGCTGCCAGTGCAGGATTACACTGTGCACTCTCCCCTTTGCAGCATAATTTCACAGCTACATGCCAATTCGCTTCCATCAATTGCCCACCCGACAAGTCGCCGCAGACAATTAGCTGCAGTGACTATCGTGGCCCTGCTGGCTTTGTTGTTCGAGTCCAGTTTGACGTCTCATGGAAGCAAATTGTCGGGGAACTAATTTGGTAGGGATGCAGTTGTCACTGCAGCTAATTGTCAGTAGCAACTTGTCGAGGAGGGGATTGACTATACCAAACTGATGTGTCCCCTGATTTCACAGGCCTGCTTGCCTGAAATTACAGTTAAATGTGGTAAGAATTAACTAACCGGAATTATTATTTTGTTTATTTAAAACCTGGTAAGACCTTGGGCTTAAGACCCATTTTTCTGGGCAATCAGAACATTTAACAAATGTACAATACATGAATGAAACAAAACAGACAACATAAATAGTATGACAAATAAAATTAATCTAACTAGAAAAGCATTTACACTGACAACTGGATAGAAAGTAATTTTGCAAAGCACGTCTAAAACAAGTGAAAGAATTACTAACACAGGATAAAGGTGATGGTAGTGAATTAAAAAAGGATGGCAAATTGTAAGACTTTGCTTTTTGCCCAGTGGAGGTCCTCATCCTGGGAACAGAAAATTGGAAGTGTCGCGGTAACTGGGCAGAAACACTGCTGAAGTGTTTTTGAAGATAACACAAAATGAAACAGGAGCCATGATAATGCACAATTCTCCCATTTAGAATGCTTTCTAATCAAAAGTCACCCTTTTTCACTTTGAAGGAGTTTGTTTAGTAGCCAGGTCCTTCCAATGCGAGAGAGAGTTGGAAACATACTCAGATGTGCACAGTGCAAGGAGTTCTCGAGCTCCAGCTTTGTTAATTGGCTGCTGCAGCTCACGTCATGGCTTGCCAACAACTTGAATACGTTCAGGGTGTGATCCCCGTAAAAAATATTGTGTCATGATGTTGAAGTGCCAAAATGCTAAAAAGAAACTGAGTTTGACCAGACCAGTATCCCATGATAATAGCAACCGAATATGGGTGACCTTCAAAATGGAGACTCATATTCGGCGCTATTGTGATAGGCAACCTGCAAAGGTAGCGACTACTTCTACCACAAGGGTAGGGGAAGGCAAGGGGAAGGGGAGGGTAGGGAAGACTGTTTTCTGGAGGAAGTGTGCCTGCTGCTACTGAGCCAGCCATGTGGTGTGGTGGTGAGGGAGGCTGGCTCTGGCACAACAGGTACTGGGTTTGGGGCTGGGGATGGGAGGGTTTGAATTTTGCCGCTGCCTGCAGCTCTTGGACTTAATTTTTTCAGCCGGATCGTGCCTCCCGACATACCCCTGGAGTTAGAATCCTAATTCAGGGGGTGCGAGGACAAACCCCATGAGGTATGCCCCATAAAACACTTTAGTTTGCCGGGTGTCGGTTCGCTGGTAAGTGTATATCACCAATTTGCTTTTCAGTGATATACACTCGCCATAATAGCGATCACCATTTTGCATTCACTATTATGTCATAGAACCCTTCAGATCTGCTTCAATGGAGTCCACAATGCCGGATTTTGACACTTTCTCTAAAACAAATTTGGCATTGGCTCATCCTTAGGTAAAGCAATTCCCTAAAGAGCAAATGTTACTAACTGTGTGTTTCTGGGGTATGATATGTGGGTCCAAGATATCAGTGAGAACACTGTTTAAATCAACACAGTAGTGACATGCAACGAATGTAAGCACAAAAGTAGTGCACACTAGACCATCAACATTGCTTTGCACTGTGCCATGAAGTCCAGGGGTGGTTGGCATCTTGGCAACTTATAGTTATTTTGAATAAATCTGATTTTGCAATTCACTTACGATCCTGAGTCTAATGTGAGTGGCTTTTGTGCTTTCATTCAACACTTAAACCAGCATGAACACAGTGTTGTCTGTAGCCACACTGCAGGACTTAAATCATTTTAGGCATTTCATGCCAAGAACTGGTTTGAGGGACTTGTGCACTGTTTTTCTCATTTGACTCAAGATTAGCTGCTCTACAAATCCAGTAGCTCATAGCGAGTGGAAAAAAACTGGCAAGAGAACCGTTTTTCCTGTTTGACTGTTTGGCACAGACATTCTCACACACCTCACGCAGTGGAGGAGGTCATAGGTCACTTCCTGTACAAGCTGTAGTTGTGTTAAAGAGATTGTTGGCCAGGCATGCGGGATGTGATAGGACACCTCTGGGTACTTAACCTTAATCTTTTTCCCGAACCCCATCTCAGCCACTGGGAAACAGATTTAAATCCAACTGTGACTAACAGCAGCAGTACTGTAGGAGAGGAGTAAGGGAGGAGAAGAAGGAATGGGGAGGAGTTTTTTTTTTTCACTTAGGGCCGGAAAGCATGAGTGAAATGCTAATCTAAATATCATAGCTCTGTGTAGAACAGTGCCAGCATATACAGCTAAGCTGAATTGTATCTATGAGGCTGTTTGGTGCAGTGGCTAGAGTACAAATGCGTAAACGTGGAGACTTAGATTTGAATCTCACATTCTCCATTTATTCAGTGTATGTGACCCTAAGCAAGTCACTTAACCTCCCTGGATTTAACCACTCTATAATTTTTCACTAATCTATCTCTATGTACTGCAACATTCTTGCCCTTCCCTCTCCTGGATTGTAAAGCACTTTGGGATACAGCAGTTTGTAGTAAAGGTTGTATATAAAACAATATTCCTTCCGTAATCTCTTTCCATGAGGTTTGGCTAAGTCCTGGCAAAATGCATGAGAGCTAGGCTTAGGGTGCTGTCCTTTCAGCAGATGGCTCTGGGCTCCATGAACAATTCAACATTCCCAATAGAGCAGTGCCTCTTTCCAGAGCACTCTTTTCTAGACTGCTGGCCTAGAGTGGCTTCACCTTGGGGCAACAAATTTGGACAGGGCCACTCAGCAGCTCATTTTCCCCTGGGGGCAGGGGATCCCATATCATCTCCTCTGCAAGAGTCTGTAGGTAATAAGGTGATGACTGAGCACCTAGCACACCTGTGGCAACTGGCTCCCCCCTTTCTTGTAAAGAATGAATGCTGCATTTACCTGTCTCTTCAATGCATTCTATTTCTCTGCAGCTCCTCCCCTGGTCTCCATTTGTAGAAACAAACAGGGCATCACACATTCAGTTTCTATGAAACATGAATACATTTTATTTACTAGTGTGCACAGACCTAGCCTATGGTAGCAAATCACCACATTGATGTGGTCAACCTGATCTTGTGTTACACTCTCTACTAGAGCATGTTTTAGAATGTCATAAATGGTTGCCACACCATATTCATGAATTGTCTAGCCCAGTAATGAGATTTAGTATTGGGGAGCTAGTCTACAACCCTGCAGTGTCATTTTTGGGTCAGACGTCCAGGGTGGGACTTAAAGTTGCAGTTTGTTAAATGTATCATCAGCCAGCCTGCTCATTGGTACAGCCACAGCACTTCCACTTGTGACATTGGAGACCTGGGTTCAAGAATGAGCCTTGACCATTTGAGGGCTAGTGGAGAGAGGCAGATTGAGCATCCCAGACAATACTGTTCTGCACCAGGGAGAGAAGCCCACTGCCTCCACAATGATACTACCACATGGGTGACCACGGGTGGCAGTGCAGGAGATGCAGATGTGTGTGGCTGGACATCAGCCAGGTTCGGTGATGTGCACATCATCATGTGCTCGCAGCCACATGAGCGCTGTGTGGGTTCATGACAGGCCACACATATCTGTATGTTTCTCTCCTGGCATGGCCCACTGGAGACTGAATCAGACAAGAGACACTTGACATACCCTAGACCTGGGGTCCATAGTGCATCCTCATGGGTCTGGCAGGCCAGACATCCTCAGCCAGTTGCAACTAGCACCATAAGATGGATCTCGAACTGGCCAGAACTCTCTCCCTTCCTCTTACAATTCTTCCTGCCAGAGCCTACACTGTGTACTCACAGACCATACTATTGTTGTGACCAGCTCCACAGATAGGGAAGATAAGGTGTGTAAATATTAGCTCCAACCTGGGAGGGTGTTACATTTCTTTCTTGCCTCCTTTTATCTTTTGCAGTTATTGGTTATACCTGATTGGTATTTAGCAGTGATTACAGGCTTCAGTGTAGCTGTTGGCTTTCTTGCCAGTGTCAGCTGCTTAAAAGTAATGTGTATAGCTCCCTTTAATATAGGTTAGTGGAGTATCATGAAGATAAGAATTTTGGGGGAGGTAAAGGTTTTACCTACTTAAGAGGGTGAGGTAATGGAATCATCCTATCGAAGTGAGGAGTAAAAATAACAGTAGCTGTGCCAGCTATAATCCACAACATGGCATGGATGTATCAAACATTAATGCACACACTGTGTGGCTGTGATACATGAGGCCAAAAGCCGAGTGCCCGTACAACCACCCAGGGTGTGCATTAAGCAACAGATAATCCACTTCAGGGCATGTGGACATGCTCTTATGTACGCATGCCTTGGTGTGTGTTGTGAGGCACAAGACTGCAGGCTCAGTGTATTCAACCACCCAAGGCATGTGTATATCAAAGCAAGACTGCACACCCTGAAGTGGATTATCTCTCATAAAATGGCCAAAATTGTTTCGGACGGTGTGAAAAATAAATAGAAATGCAGGCATGCAGTCATTGTGGGATAATGCATAGTAATTGTAGTGTGTTTCAGCCAGTCGGGAGACAGCACTTTTACTGATTTTTCTCACCCATTTTATAATGCCTGATACATCCATGTGAGTTTTTACATGTACAAAACAGGTAATCAGGAATGAATTTAAAAAAGGAAAAATGACAGTAGCTGTGTCAGCTATAGTCCATGACATGGTATGGGTGTATCAGGCATTACTGCACTCTCTGGCTGGTTGTGAGGCATGAGGCCAAAGGTCGAGTGCCTTTGCAACCACCTGGGGTGTGCATTAATGTCTGATACACCCTTTTCCTGGAGTGAATTATTGTACATATAAAACAGGTAAAGAGAAGCTAGCCCATCAGCACAATGATAGTGCTACTGCTTGGAATGCCGATGACCTGGGTTTGGGAGTGAACCAGGGCTGTCAGAGGGCTGGTCAGGGGGAGAAGGCTGATGTTTATCAGACTGCTCACTGTCTCTGGGAAGGGAGGGGATCTGTGCCCGACAATACACTGATCCCTAGCAACAGCTAGGGATAGGTGAGCCAGGGCCAATACTGAGGCCAGATTGGTGGAGGCAGCAGACGTCTGCATGTCAGGGGAAGGAGCATGCCCAGTTATGGGCTGAGGTCATTGCACATCCACCTCTGTGAATGGGGGCCATGGGGGAAACCATACATAGGAAAAAACCTTGATGATGAGCAGCATAAAGCCCGGGATCCTTGTGGGAACCCAGCAAACCGACATGGATTACATTCCTGAGCCAAAGACCAGGAGAATAAAAGAGATGCATACAAAAAAAACAGGTAAACAGGAGTTAGTTTAAAAAACAGAGAATCATGTTTAATTGCATGAAAACTGAAGAAAACGTGGAAGCTATTCATCCACTTGATAAAACTGTGCAAGAGGTGTGTGGCGCTTCAGAGGATGATGTTTTGTTTCTTATTTTATTGTGTTAATGAATGTGGTCTGTTTGTGCTCTGTTGTCTTTCTGAGTTTTAATTAATGTGCTTTCTTCGTATTTTTGTCTGCCCAAGTTCAGCACCCCCCCCCATCCAGGTAACAGAGTTCTGCTTGTTAATTCATCTGCTTTGTTTTGTGCCCAAGTTGTGGCTTTCCCCCCATGCTTGTAAGGAGTCTTGCTTTGCATGCCCCAACCCCACACCAGTTATTATGTAATTTTACCACTGTGACTTCTGTATTGTGTGGTGTAGCTGGATTAAGCAACGGTCAGGTGATGTATTTACACCAATGAAGTTTGAATATTTTACCTACCCATGTTATAAACTGTTTACACTGTTCAATGAGGATGCTATCAAGTGATTGATGAATTATAGTTCCATAAAATCACTAAGGGAAAGTGCTTGTAATTATAGGCTAACATTTATTTAATAAAATGACGTTACAAGACCATTGAGCCCAAACTCCTTTTCAATGGGAAAATAATCAGATTTTCTGTCACAGACAGTTTTTATTGATACTGTAGGTAAGTTGAGGACACCAACATCTCAGAAACACAATAGTGGCCCTCTGCACAGAAGTGACTGGATTTCGGTTTCTTTAGGTACTGTAGGAGCTGGGATTATAGAAAAGGATTTAATCTGGTAAAGAGCTAAAAGGAGTGACTACTTTGGTTAGCTTATGTTTTTCAAGTGGTCTGCTGAATTATGAGAGGATTTTGTTCCTTATTACAGGTTTAACAACATTCAGCATGGATCAGCTGTATCCCTCTTTCACATGTCACTGATTTTAGTGCTGCATTAGGTTAATTGAAGTGAACACTGCCCTTTTTTTCCCAAGCACACGCCTCACAAGTGTTGGCCAGTGGACGGGATGCTGGGGATTTTTTTTTTATGACGCTTTGAAAGCACAGTATGACCTCTCTCCTTTCAGGATGCTTCTTCAGACAGCTGTGTTGTTGTAACCTGTGTGTTCCTCTTTTCCGTCCCAGTTTCCCCTAGAGAGAGCAGAGAAACTATTGGTATAACAGTACTGGGGTCATGGGACAGAAATCTCAACTGGGCTCTTGGGAAAGAGAAAACTGAGAAGTAACCAATAAAAAAGGAAATATTCTGCTTTGATTCATGCACATTGCAGATCCTCGAAGACTGCAAACATAATACAGTGGTTGAAGTATAGCTGTTTCTTAAAAAATTAAGTCCCCAGGCACCAAAAATCAATCTGTTGCAATGAGAGTCGGACTGGCCTACAAGGATACCTGGAAATTTCCAGGTGGGGCCCCTCCGTTGAGTGCTTAGCAGCCTTCCAAACTCTGAAAATGTCTGGTATTATCCATTATTTTTCTAATTATATGGGGTATTTGGGGCACTGCAAGTACATGTAAGATGCAAACACAGAGCTAGTGTATCAAATTTAAGTAGAATACTGATAAGAGTGAGTCACCCTGGGCCCTTCCCTATTGATTTCTAGGTGGGACCCTGTGTCAACTTTCCATTTGGGCCTCTTGTAACCCAGTCCTACCCTGGCTGCAATCATCCTGTGGAAGCTGAATTTTTAATAGGATAACAAATTGCAAAGGATTTCCAAAAGCTAGTTTTGGATTCAATTCCCCATTTCACCTGACTTTGCATGCCACAGGACTTATGCCCAGGTACTGGGATTTTACATTCCTGTTTCCCTATGTATACTGCTTTCACTGTACTCAAGTAGTGTGCGATGTGACCATTGTGCACATATTGGACCAGTCTCATTTCTTGTCTTCATATCGAACACATATTAAAACAGGTTAGTTGGTTAAGGAGTTTATAATTGCTGGTTGAGACAGTTGTGCAGCTGTGACTTGCCACTATATGTAAGATAGTAGGGAGGCACATTGGGTCTCATCTGTTAGAGAACATTGTATGTTGTAACTGAGGGTTTCTAGGGTTTCAGAGACTTTTATGGTGGTATTTAAGATAATAAACAGAGGTGCTGTTGTAGGGAAATGTATTTATTTATTTTTTGCAGAGGTTTCGCCAGAAAAGACATACTGAGCTCATAACAACTCGTTTCCAGATGCATCCTGGGGGAAAGGGGAAGAGGAGAGTAATGTATAATAAACATAGGCAATTTATATGGCAGGTATAAGGACTAGAAACAACACTAAGCTACAATCATATAATCAATTATACAATATTTGTTCAATTTATGCAAGGATGAGGAGGTGATTGCAACCCGGGGGAACCAAGTAGGTACAATAAAGTACAAAGTGCAATAAGAAGGAGAGGCAGATAAAGCTATCTCTTGGGTTCTGAGGAAGAAATGAAACCAAGGTGCCAGAGCATTGGGGGATACCTGAAGGGGTGGTCTGGAAGAAGGAAGGACATGGGGGTAGCAGGTAGAAAGAAGCGGTATAGGACAGCTATCAGGTGCAACTGTAGGTGTGAGTAGAGAATCATGGAGTAGGGAGGAGAGTGAGCGCTGGGAAGAGGCAGAGCCGATGTTCAGGGGAGGGAATTCTATAGTTTGGGGAAACAGTAAGAGAGAGCAGCCCGACCAGCTAATGATTGTCTTGCAGGGAGTGCAAGGGAGTGATAGCCAGAGTTATGAAGCACATAAGAGGAGGGTGTTGGGGTGGAGAGAAGAGGTGAGGCATCTGGCTGCCAGAGAGGGAAGAGAGAGGGAGGAATAGAGGGAGCAGTAGTGGGTGCGAGGTGGACAGTCCAAAGCAAAGCAGCAGAAGGAGTGAAAGAGGGGGGCCAGTCTAGATAAGGTAGACGTAGGAACAGTACTCTAGACAATGTCACCAAAGTTGAACATGGGGAGAATAATTTTCAGGACAACAGCTCGGCAAGCAGAAAGAGGAATGCAACTTCTATTCCTGTACAACATTTAGGGTGGATTTTTTTGTGGATGGCATCCATGTGCTCAGAAAAGTTGAGGTGAGGGTTGAGCCAGACTCTTAGGTACTTAAATGAGGGAACATCATCAATGGTGGTCCCATCTAAGGTGTGGCAGGAGGGGAGGGCAGTAAGCTTTGTAAACCTCTGCCTGGTGCCAAAGGTCATGGAGACCATTTTCATGGCATTGAGTGATCATTGATTGGACTGGAACCACTGCTGAATGTTGTTGCAGTCCATCTGGAGCCTGGCCATCAGATTAGAGCTGGAGAAACCAGAAGTAAACAGTACCATATCATCTGTGTATATGTGGATGGACGCAGTCACAGGCAACAGGGAGGTCATTCAGGATGACGGAAAAGAGTATCAGACTAAGGACAAACCCTTGATGGACACCAGTATTGATAGGGAGTTGGGGGAGGGAGCTAGGGAATCACCAATTCTAACAGATTGAGTCCTGCCCTCAAGGTAGGAGAGGAACCAATTAGTAGAGGAGTTGGACAGCCATGCTGTCTTAAGCTTGTCATGGAGAAGGGGTGGGCTATGGTGTCAAAAGGCTTTGGTCAATTCAACAAAGATGGTTAAGGTGATAAGTCTCTGATCCACGCCTGACAGAATGGATTCAGTGAGCCAGAGAAGGGAGGAGGAGGTGGAATGGGATTTATAGAAATCAGACAGGAATGGGGTGAAGAAAGAGGAGGAGTCAAGGAAGGGGGAGAGCTGAGCCAACACAAGGTGTTCTTGTAGTTTAGCTAATGTGGGGAGCAAGGAGATAGGTGGTAGTTGCCAGGATGGGTGGGGTCACCCCATTGTGGCAGGGGTATGACTGTGGCCTGTTTCCAGGTGTAGGGGACAGAGGCAAGGGGAAAAGAGAGAGTTTAAGAAGGGAGGTGATAGGTAGGATAATGGCAGAGGCAGAGAGATGGAGAAGCTTGGGGTCAAGACCATCAGGGCTCTTGCCCTTGAGAGGATTGATAGTCAAGAGGGCCTTGAGGTTGTCAGCAGTAGTGACTGAATAGGAGAGGCGAGAAGGAGAAAGGAGAAGATGGGCTGGTAGGACAGGGAGAAGGGGAAGGGTGGGAAGAGGCAGGAAAGAAGGGAAGAGGTACAGAAGGTGAAGAAAGATTTGAATTTGGAGGCAACAGAGAAGGGGTCAGAAATAGGGACATTACCTACTTTTAGGACAGAGAAGAAGGACTGGGTTGGGGGAGAGAAGAGGGCATGGATGACTTTCTAGAACTTTGAGGGGTGGTTAAAGTTACTCTCGAAGGTGCAGGTGAAGTATTTAGCCTTGGTGAGTGTAGTGGCTCTGGTACAGGCATTGTGAAGGGCTTGATACTTAAGTAAATCAACAGGTGAGCCGGAGGACCTGTGAGTCTTCCAGGCAAGATCACGTGCACGTAGGTAGGCCAGTAAATCCAAAGAAATCCAGGGGAGGTGGGAACCTTGGACCTTGGTTTTCCTAGCTTAATCTGGTTCAAGGTCAGTTGGCATCCATCTGTATCCCCCTCCCACTGTTTCGTGTCTGAAAATAGGCAAGAATTTGTCTAGTGCACTCACCCGGTCAACAAAAACTAAATAAATAAATAAAGGGGGCATGCCAATCCCAACTGCAAGGAATTTGGAACTGAAGTCGTTATGGGCAGAATTAATGGAGCTGGCTGAAGAGATGGGTGACCAGTCGGTAGCTACAAAGTCTGCATGGAGGGAGGACAAGTCCACTGACTGAATGATTGGAAATGTCTACCTTTTGGGGATTTTACTTGCTGCATTGTCCAACTTTCGGATTGGTGTCAGTTTCCAAAGAAAAGGTTACATTTCAAGGTAAAAATAATACTTGGACATTATCTATTGGCTTTCTTTACTATAGTGGAGGTATTGTGATCAGTGTCCGTGGCTCAGTAGTAGCACACCTGCCTCTGGGCCTCATTGATTGGAAGTGTATGGGTTCTATCCCCACACAAGGTTCTTGGGGAAATATCCATAACTCACACTGCTTATCTCTGACTACTGTTCAGAATGAAGTTATAGATCCCATGGTACTTTTCAAAGAAAAGCAGGCAAATTTCCATGTCATACTGGCCAACATTCCCACTGTCTATAAAACCACAGAACTATAAAGATTAGAATGGCAATGCTAGTTGGGCACATGCACCTATTTCCTGGTCACCATTAGGAAGGCAGTTATTTGGGTCATGATGACAGCAGCACTGCCATTTCAGTCTTTATATTTCTATGTGTAAAACAGGTCTGATGTAACCCCACCACCCCAGAGGTGCCTTGAAATGAGCTGTCACAGCTCAGTGTGCCTTTTCTGGTCAAAAATTACAAATAATAAAAAAAATAATATCGTACTGCTAATTTTAAAGCAAGAGCATATCCAAAAAGATAGTTTCAGCTACAGTTAATAAAAATATTAGTGTAACTGTCAAATATACTTTTCTAGCAACCTCCTATGCTACACATAGTGATTTTTTTTTATTTTCTAGACCCTAACCCTTGCCATGTATTCAATGGTATTTCTTTGCCAGATGTAGTGGCCATCTTGTCTTCTTGAGAAAAAA
This sequence comes from Neoceratodus forsteri, assembly GCA_016271365.2. Lineage (NCBI taxonomy): Eukaryota > Metazoa > Chordata > Ceratodontiformes > Ceratodontidae > Neoceratodus > Neoceratodus forsteri. Next base: position 769,840,349 of record CM057450.1, on the reverse strand, counting down.
AACTAAATTAAAGCATTTATAAAACACCCATATTTTGGTAGAAATAGAACGTTTTACCACCAAATTAAACTGGAAAATACCTGAAATCTTTTAAAGTGAACAAATGGTAGGGTCAAATTGTTGCCCATTTTCAATACATTGTTGCTTTAAAGAGCAGGACTCATCACATTTTCTAATAAGCATTTGTCAATGCCGAATGTTGCTTGCTTGTATGTGCTTTTTAGGTATTTGGAAGTCATTGGAGTGCAAATATTGAAAATTCGCATACTTACGAGCGTGCGTAGGAACTGCGCAACGCACGCTCGTAAAACAGTCATTTTAAGGAATTTTTTCACAAAATTTTCAACATAGCCATTTTAAGACCTCTGCTCATGAACAGTGCCACTGTGATTTTCTTAATGTGTCCCATACAGGGATTTCGCACACCAACTGCGCCATTGTGCGCTACATGGATGGAAACATGTTTTGGGCAAGATGTGAAAAATGACAGTTGTACTGCTCATAAGGAGGTGTGGTAAAATGACAATGTTGGAAATCTGGAGTGAAAATATTGAAAATTCGTGAACTTATGAGTATGCGTAGGAACTGCTCAACGAACGCTCGTAAAACAGTCATTTTTAGAAATTTTTTCACCAAATTTTCAACATAGCCATTTTAAGACCTCTGCTCATGAACAGTGTCACTATGATTTTCCTAATGTGTCCCATTCATTGATTTCGCACACCGACTGTGCCATTGTGCGCTACATGGGCGGAAACATGTTTTGGGCAGGATGTGAAAAATGACAGCTATACTGCTCATAAGGAGGTGTGGTAAAATGGCAATGTTGAAAATCTGGAGTGAAAATATTGAAAAACTCATGAACTTTCGTGCGCTAGGAGACTATCATCGCAACTCGTAAAACAGTCATTTGTAATAAATAAAGATTTGATTGATTGATTGATTGTAGGAATTTTTTTACCAAATTTTCAACATAGGCTTTTTGAGAGCCCACCTTATGAACACTGGCAGTGTCATTTTATTAATCAGCCCCGAAAGGTGAATTCACGCAGTGGCCGCGAAATCAACCTTCGGGCCCGATTAACGCCATAACAGTGCAAGATTCATGAGGAGGGGTCCCAAAAACCCCATGTTGAAAATTTGGGCCCAAAATTCCCCAAAATGCCTGAGATATGCAACAAAGTTGAAAAAAACCCTATCTATTACATTATACAGCTTACCGGCATTTCCTCAGTTCGCAGTCGGCGTTGAAGAGTGCAGACATGTTCCTGGTCCACCGATGATCATCGCACCAAGCTCCAGAGGTAAGTATGGGGTGAGGGGGGTGTGGGGAGGAAGGGTGTGCAGTGGATGGGTGCGGGTGGTGGCAGGAAGACTGCGAGGGACCGTTTTTTTATTTACAGGTTGTTTTTTTTTTAATTAAGACGACGCAGGACATTTGCCACGCTGGGGTGCGCTCCCAGTGTGGCAGTTGGAAAGGCTGTTTGGGGGCTGGAGCTGACGGGATTGGGCACCCCATTGGCTATAACAAGATTTGCCACGCGGTGGGCTCCCCAGCGTGGCACCTGAACAACTTTTGTGGGGGGTGGAGCCCGACGGGGATTGGGCACCTCGTCAGCCATACAGTGTGTGCATGAGGGGAGCGATCAGCACGCAATATGCGTGTTGTGCATCCATATGTGTGGGGAGAGCCTGCTCACTGAAGCGGAGCTCTCCCTTTCAACTGTATGCCACTGCATTTTGACTGCTGTCATTGACAGCTGCAGCAGTCATTGGAGAACTGCGGCCGCACCTGCAAACTCACTGACTGCATTGGAAGACGGGTGCCACACCTCCGTAAACTCGGATGATGGCACTATGTTTCTTGCACATGCGCACAAGCAACATAAAAATGAACTCCAGATGCTCTTAAAATGAATCATTCTGTCAATCCAGTCTATGTTAAAAAGACATCTTATATTACAAATATAATGAAAATACCTCACGGACATCACTCTTTACATTGTTAAGTATTGGCAGCATTAAAAAGATAATTGAGAAATCACAAAAAATGTAGAAGATGTATTATAAGGTCTCTTTGATTTACACAACTTGTTTCTAGATGTATGTTTTGCAACCTGCTATAACTATTATTAAATATATTGAGTAACTAAAATTACTAGTTAGGGTATTTAATAACTGGGTTGGCAGAAATTTCAAATGCCATAATAACCAGCTTTCATCCCAATAACCAGTCAGTTATCATGGCATAGCTGTCAATCAAACCCATTCAAGTAAAGAAAACACTTTTCCCTTGTGTGCTTTAAAGCCACACAAACAAATTGGCATGTCTTGCAGTTACATGCTACGTAGCACCCATTCTCAATATAAAAAGTCTTTAAGCAACCAATGGTCACAAAGTTTGTGAAGTACCATCCTAGAAAATAAAAATATCTGTTAGTGGAATTACTTTTCTTTTAGTGTGTGTGTCTCAGGCTACTCCCCACATCTTCAATCCCATTTTTGGAATGAGTTCCCCCCACCCAAAAACACATTTTAAAATATATGCACATTGTGGAAGTGTTTGTGTTTATGCAGTATGTTCATCATTAAAGACAGTAAATGGCAAAGTTAAAAAACTTCTTCAAACTTTCGCAGCACATTAACAACTACATTTTTGTTTCCAATAAAAAAAACAGCCATTATAAAAAAATAAACTATGGGTGTTGACATTGCTCTTTTTTACGCACCTTTGGTGTATGATACGAATACAGATCACTTGCGCTTCCCACTTGTGGTTTATGTGGTATCACATACAGTACTTTGGGTGTGTAAAAAAATCATAATGTACAACACCTCATATGTTATTTTATATGTACTGGAATTGCATAACTAGGCCGGCCAGGTGTGAACTGATCCAGATAATGATACTTACTTCCTATTTTTGACTACTGCGATGTAGTCTATAGTACTGCTCATAAGACTTCCTTAACCAGATTGGACACCCTTTTCCTTTCCTTTCCTTCTGCTGCTTTGCCCTGGAATCCCCCTTCACACTCGCCACTGTGATCTTTACCAATCTCTCTCTCTGTTCCCTCACTTGAAGACAGGTGTCTTTCACACTGTGCAAAATTTCTGTCTAAATTCTGGTTTAGCAGTCTCCCCTCTTACCTCTCCTCCTCCTCTCTTTCTCTCCCTCCCCATCCCTCCCACTCACTCAGATCCTACAACACGCAGACCTTGACAGTTCCACGTAGATCAACTTCAGTTGGACAGGATGCTTTCTCGCACCAGTTCCCCAAGCTGTGGAACTCCCTCCCCTTCACATTCAACATGCATGATCCCCTCTTGCTATCTCCTCACTTTTTCACAACTTTTTTCCCCCCTACTTGCAATTGTCACTACTCTCACCCACCTCCCTTCTAGCTAATTTTAATTTCCTTCCTCTCAAGTCCCCTTTCTAGTCTTTACCTGTGTTTTGGTCTATCATTCTGCAGGCTGCTATGCAATCATCTGATTATCCACCACAAATTGTAAGCACTTTAACTGTTAAGCTCTTATTGTATGATAATAAATGTATGATGCAATGCCTGGATGTTTTTATGTAATAAGCTACAAGTGTATGTTGTTGCTCCCAGTCCCTTTTCCCCGAGGATGCACCTGGAAATGAGCAACTGCTGCTCAGTGGTGCCCTTCCTGGTGAAACTTTTCAATAAATAAATAAATGTATTGCTTTTTCTATACGTATTGCTTATATCTTATGTATACATTTCTGTATTGTTCCTTTGCTATAACCTTGTATTCCCAATCATCCCCCAGTCACATCTCTAAATGAGATTCTTGCTGTATCTCTGTATGCAAGGCTGGATTTACTGTTACACAAACTATGCCTGTGCATAGAGTCCTTGGGCTCGCTTCTCAAAGGGCCATTAGACTGATGCAAGTTGTGTCAAAAGGTAGCTTGCATCAAAGCTGGGTGCGTCAGGGCCCTTGTACCAGATTCTGGTACAGGAAGTGTCCTGGCACCTAAGTCCTGCAGCTTGCAGTAACAGGCCCTGCACTGCAAAGATGGTGCACCAGCGGTGTTTGCTGTAAACCACAGGGTGGTGGAGGGTGGGTGGGAATGCCATACACTGAACCTAATGGACCCTTCATTCCTCTGTACAACCCAATAGAGCTTACCATGGCAACCGGCTGTAGTGCCCCGTGTTCTGTTGCTAATTGAGATTTGCATGGCTCCATTGATATGATGAGGTTCCCAAACTGCAAGCAGTAAGACTCTTGGGGGAAATCATATTCTTACTTTAACAGTGTGAAGTGTTGTGGACTGCCTCTCACCTATAGTTGTCCTAATTTGCTCAGTCCTTTTAGTTCCAGTTTCTTATGTGTGGGATCTACTTCACCCTGGCACACGTTCCCTGTGCATGCACCGTTAGACCAACCCTGGCTGGTCTAGCTGGTGTTTGCTTCTGGTGGCACTGTGGGTGTTAGTGAATGCCAGGAAAGGGAATATTGTGGCATTGCCCTTGTGAGCAGCTCCTTCTGCCATGCTGCACCCCTTTTTGTGTTGGAAGGGACGGCATAAGACCCCCTTGGCACAGGCAGCCTGCAGGATCCACAGGTTGTTTTTGAGAACTTTTCTGGGAGCAATTCATGATGCAAGCCACTCCTTGTGCTATTCTTTTTGTTGCGAGCTCCGTGCACCATCCTAGACCCTTTGAGAATTGGGCCCCTTGTTTTCTGGGGGTCCTTTGCTGAGCTGGGCAGCCATGCTTATTTAGTTGCCTCAGTAAATCCAGCACTGGTTTTCTGTGCTCAACAAGTTGTCTCAGTCTCTGAAGGGGGTGGAGGTGTGAACCATGTGAGCCAGACATGGTGTGATGTGCATCCCTGCTCCCTCCACGTGATCACACTGGAACTAACTTATCATTGGTGGCTGCACAAAGGGATTGTGTGGCTATCCTTAGATTTGGTGCCATTTGCCAAGTCTTCTCATGGCGCTTCCTCGATGGCTTGCCTGTGGTCTGCAGCCAACTGCCCATGCACATGTCATGATCTGGCTGGGTAGTCAGGGCAAGCAGGAGAAATTAGATGAGCTGTGGAGACAACTGCTGGAGTCAGAGAACAAATGGCATGGCAAGTCAGCAGGATTCTCAGTTTAGAGCAGACAGCAGTCGAGTAGAAGTGGAGCCCAGACATCAGGCTAGAGCAAATCAGCAGTGCAATATGTAGATAGGAGTCCAGGGGAGGGCTGGTTGGACATTGTGGTCATGGAAGACATTCTGGGTGACAGTTGGTCTGATTGGTGGTTTGTTCCAAGGCTAGAAGAATGCCCAGGCACAAGTATGTTCAGGACCAGTCTCCAGAGAGGACTCAGGAGGGTGGGGAATTGCCTTGCAGGAGCCATGTATGTGACTAGGCCGGGAGAGGCCAGACAAGACAAGTCAGTGAGTTGACACTCCACAGCGACTTCACTTGGCATGGGTCCTAGGTCATATTGATGCCAGATGTGGGAACATTTCCTGCTTGGCAGTCAGACACTTCCAATGGCAATGAAGAAGAGTGATCAGGGCTATGCCAGCTCAACTAGCCATCAAATGTGCCCTACTTTGCTCCAGAAGGGCAAAACTCACCTAATTGTGGACATCAGGTAGTCAATGGGGGCAGCGTAGATATGGGGGGTAGGGTCACCCACAAAATTGGTAGACTCACTTGCTTCTTTCAATACTGAGATTTTATCAACACCATGGACAACAAGATGAGGTACATGTTCCAATAGCAGCCGAGAAGCCTGATTAACAAGAACTAACATGAATGTGGAAGGGCTATATTGATAAGGTGCCCAAACTTGAGAGGTTGCACGGCCAAAGTCTCAAAGGGGCTCTAAGATTTGTGACTTGGCCTATTTTGCCCTGCTGTGCTGTTATTATTTAGTTGCCTCATGTTTAGAGTGTATCAAGCTACAAACCCGACAGCAGCCAAGAAGCCCATTTGACAAATGCTGCCATGTGAACAGATGTGCTATACTAGTGAGAAACGTGAGCACAAGAGACTGCAGTAATGAGAAGGCATTGCCTATCAGCTCATAGGGTCACTTTGAGATATGGCATGGTTTATGTTGGAAGGGTGCACTGTTATTTTATCCAGTTACTTCAAGTTTTGTGCACATTGAGTTACATTACAAGGTCTCATGTTACGAGGACCAAGGATTCAGTTGGGTCTCATAGTCAAACCATGAGGGATATTGAAGGAGCGACTGGGAGGGTGTACTAGGAAGAATTCCATTTGGTAGATGTGAGGTACAGGGCTGCACACTGTTTAGCAAATCAAATTAATATACTGTATAAATATTTTAATGTGGATACATGTTTAAAACTGAACTGGAACTTCTAGGAAGTTCTGGGACTCTCTGAATTACCGGAGACCCGTCATCAGACATTTGGATAATGCTACCAGATTTATTTTGTTTATTACTGCAAGTTCTGCAACATGCTACTCAATTCTCATCTCAGTTTTCACTCCCTGAGCTTTCCTTAACATCCCTCAAGTTACCATGAGCTCTCAATTTCAGCCTTGTGGCTGCTGCCAGTGCCACCTGTTAATGGATTTGATTGTAATGTTTACTGGAATACAACATGGATTGGCATGTGTTTTGGGATAGAGCAGAGTGTAAAAAGGGCATGAAACCAAATTCCTTTCCAGCTGGCCTTTATTATGAAAGGTTTAAAAGGAATCTTTAGGTTAAAGTTTGAAATTTAGTACTTGTCCCCCCCCCCAACCAGATTTAGCAATTCTTCATACAAGACCGTCTGGAGACCATGTTGTGCTGAATTTTAATTTAAAACACAGCAGCATTCTTGGGTTGGACAATGCCATTTCAATTTCACTGTGAGTTATCTGCATTTGCTCTGTACCTCTGTATTACTGTACTGATGTTTTTTACTCACTCCTTCCCCCAGGACTCAGACAAGAAACAAGCTGTTACCGGCTCAGAATGCCTTTCCTGGTAAGACATTTGTAATAAATAAAATAAGTAAGTCATTTCTTCATTCTAATGCACTCTCCATAATGTTAGGGCCTCAAAGCAGCTACACACTTGTAAGAACACTGGTGAGGGGCTGACATTGCAGAATCTGCCCCACCTGAAATAACATCACTGCACACACCAGTACCCTGCTGTGAGTTAGAGTCAGATTTAGCACACTGATAGTGACACTGAACACCGTAGGAAGAATTGCTAAATGGGGGAGTTGTAGTGGTACATTTTTCAGAGAAACCCTACAGCCCTTTATAGAGTTGTCCTGTGGCTTGTTTCATCAAGTTTTAAACTCAGATTTTAAGTTTGTTGATTAAAAACATAGTGCTATAGTTAATATATTGAAAGCAGTAGAGCAAAAAGTGGAATGGGTTACTGGAGTTTAAGGTTTGAGTGTTTGTGTGGCATGTTTGGGTGTACCGTTGTGCTACATTTTAGGGTGGGGCGACGCAGAAAGGGGCCCATGGTTACAGCTGTGCATAGGGGCAGGCCCATGACAATGTAATCCAGCCCTGTTTGTATGTTTATCTGATGAAACAATTTCAATAAATGAATGCATTTTATAAAACAAATGTTTCCTGTACATGGTTTACCTGGACTAGGTGAAGAGCTCTAAAGATCATAAAGGTGAGAGCCAACAGCATAATCTGTGTTTTGAGTGCAGAATGTATGAGTTCCACTCAATACATAGGAACTGATCAGCAAACCTCACAGTTGTTGATAGCCATTATCTGGGACTGCTTCTGAACAGGACCAGGGATTGTATACTGCATCTGAAAACAGCTTACGATAAAAAGTAAGAGTAGTAATATTTTAACCATGTTAAACTAAGTACTGTAAAGGAGGCAGTATAGGTGCAGTGGCTTAAGGCTCTGAGCTACTAACCTGCAGACCTGGGTTTGAATCCCACAGCTCCCACTTGCATACTGTGTGACCCTGAGCAAGTCACTTAACTTCCTTGTGCTCCCAGGTCGCACCTGGAATCAAGCTTTGGCTTAGTGTGCCTTTCCTGATTAAACAATTTCCCCTTTCCCTGTATACTTAAGTAAATGTAGCATTCCAGAGCCATTTAAAGGTTATGCAGAGATAAGCTTTTGTAAACAAAAGTGAAACCATCATTAACCCATTCCACGGAACATATGTGCACCCCCCACTTAGACTATTTATCACAGGTGTGGAGTTAATATCGTAAAAAAGATATTGAATTATTGGAAAGAGTGCTACATTGAGCAACCAAATTAATACCTAGCATAGCTAATAAATCATATATAGAAAGATTGTAACATCTTGGTCTCTACACACTGGAGAGGCACAGATTATGAGGTGACCTAATGTGCATGTACAAAATAGCAAGAGATGAGCAACTCATGACACAGATGGGGTACACATACTAATATTACGACCATAATCTTTGTAAACACTGGTACCAGATTTTTATTTATTTATTTCAGTTATGGAATTACAACCTTTGAGCCACAGGCTCTTTTTACAAAGACTCGAAGTCAAAGAACTAATACACTACACAAAATATACAGTTAGGAGATTTAACAGAATGGCATTATTACATCTCAAAGTGGGAGATGTTGTACAGTACATGCTGATACAAATTACACAATATCCTCAAATACACAGTATGTTACAGACAGGCAATCATAATAAGCAGGGAGTCAAATATCAGTAATGTGCAGTAGTCAGATTGTTTCATTGTGAAGTGCAGTTGGAGAGGAAGTAGCAGCCGTTAGTGGCATTGTCAGGGGGAGGTGGGTAGGGGTAAGTGGAGTTAGTATAAGGGGGTAGTGTGAGGTAGCAGCCAGAGGTAGCGTTGTCATAGAAGAGTGCAACTGGATAAGAGGGGTGGGGGAGGTGGGTTATTGTGATCTGACTGCAGAGAATCCGGATGGGCATAACAAGAAGGTGGGGAGTGGGGTGTGTGTCTGTGGAAAGGATTGGTTAAGGGGCATAAGGTGGAGAGAAGGGGAGGAAGAGGAGGAAGACAGTGGTAAGAAGCCAAGTGCTCAGGAGGCATGGCCAGTGATTAAGTGATACAGTTGCAGTGATTGGCTCCACCCAGAAGGGTACGAAGGTCTTTTTTAAAAGTGCAGATTCTTGTTCGTGATGTAAGAGGGTGAGGGGCAGGTTATTCATCCATTGGGGTCCTCGATAGGAGAGGGACCACTGAGCAAATGAAGTTCTTTTAAACGGGACTTGTAGTACAACCTTAGTTGAGCTTCTGTTATTTTTCTGAGGTTAAATTACGTTAGAATAATGTTCCTGTAGATTCGGGTGTTAGTCCTAGGAGGGCTGTTTTACCAATTAAGCACACTTGAAACTTAGTCCTAAGGTGTAGTGGGAGCCACCCAGTGGAGGAGTAGAGGCTCCATGTGTGAGTAAGGATTTATTGTAGTGTAGCCAAGTGAGAGGAGAGGAGAAATTTCTTCACACATAGGGTAGCAAGGATTTGAAACATTCTGCAACAAGATACAATTACTTGGCATAATGAAATAACATTTAAAACTAAAGTTGATGTTTTCCCAACAGAGAACAGTATAAATGGATATTAACATGGAGATGTTGGGAGACAGTCTAGATAGGCATATATTCTTTAATTGTTTCATCATTTCCTAGTATTGCTCCTAGTAACTTACTCCCTGGAATGAGGTGATATTACTGAATATGGGCCCCATATTCAGAGTCAGCTGGATGCACGCGCATAACAGTGCCCCACACAAATAAGTTGGGCTGGCTGGCTCTGGTGCGATATTCAAACAGAATACACGATCAGTACAGACCATGCAATACATCTGAATATTGGCCCCTGAATGCACCGAGAACAGCAGGGAGCATCAAGGTCCATGCAGTGCATCGAGGGTGTAGGGCTGAAGACTACCCAGAGGGAAATGCATGGCCTGTATGCGCTACAGCCCCCATGGGTGATATTCAGCCGAGATTTGCAGATGAGCCCATTGGTCATGCACGGTGCAATGGGGCCATTTGCATGCCCATTATGGGCTCATCTGCATGGCTGCACCACTGTAATGTGCGTCGGGCCAGCCCTCCCCAACCCTGATCACTGTGTAAGTTAAAGATCCCCTTTTCCATAGTGTAGTGTCCCCCCATCCCGGCACTGATCACTATTTAAAGTAAAGATCCCCTTTTCCATAGTGTAGTGTCCCCCCCCACCTTGGCGCCGATCACTGTTAAAATAAAACTAAAGCACAGAATCCCCTTTTCCGTAGTGTAGTGTCTCCCCGGCCAAGCCCCAATCACTGTTAAAATAAAAAGAAAGTTTGCATTTTATTTTAACAGTGATCAGGGCTGGGGAGGGGGGACACTACACTATGGAAAAGGAGAACAATGCTTTCTTTTTATTTTTACAGTGATCGTGGCTGGGGAGAGGGACTGTGTACCCAACCCTCGACAATGCACCGGGTACCAACCTACCCCGTGCATAAGTAGGGTTTCAAAAGCATAACTTTTTGCCAATGCAGCTGGCCACAGTTATGCTTGGGGGTTCAATATTGTGATGTGCTGTGTATGAATGAGGTACCCCCTTATTTGGATAGGTGCATCATAATATTGTACATGGTGACGCAGTCGGTGGTGTGCAGCACATCGGTGGGCTTTGAATATGGCCAAGCCCCCACTGGCCCGCGGAAGTCCGGAGATGCGAGATGCATCCAGGGATGCACCATGCATCTCATCTGAATATGTGGGCCTAGAAGTTTATTTTTTAATTTAATAGGGCAAAGGCTTATAATCCAGATTCTTTTCATATACTCATTTTTGCTGCAAAAGGGATTCCAGTTACATTGTAAGCAGGTTTACATGGCTAAGTCACGATATAGTAACATAGTAATATAAGGTCAAAAGGCACTCTAGGTCCATCAACCCCCCCCCCAAGCTTTATAAGCAGGGACAAACAAGCATGCCGTTCAAACATGTATCAATTCATAGTGACTCCCCACCCACTTTATTAACCATGGTACCTTGATAAGCATACATTTGTCCTGACATACCCTGAAGGCATGTACTGTCTTCATGACTCATGACTATGATGTAAGTATGGTGCCATTTAGTTACTGTATGATGAAAGTCAAGATCACTTCATTTTTTCCCCATTTAAAGCAGCTGTGCAATGAAAATCGGCTAAAATCTGACCCCAACTTTTTTTCCTCTTAATCGATGCTCGATGTCTTCCAGTTTATTCTGGTGGTGAAATGTTCAGTTTCTGTAATCATTTAAGAATTTTATGAATGTTTAAAATAATTATTTCTCAGGAAAAAAAGATGGCCGCCTAATTTTTTGGCATGGAAATAATATAGAGGACCTGAGGAGGGTAAGAATCCAGGTAAAAATGCAAATGTATAATACACAGCTTAGGAAGCATCCAGAAAACCCAAATCAACAGTTCTAGCAATATGTTTCATACCCATAGCAGAAATTAGCTTTTTGGAATCACATTTTTCATTGCACTCCTGCTTTAAGGTAATAACATATTGGACATAAATGGGGATGCTGATTATATATGTACGTATGTATGTATGTGTGTGTGTGTGTGTGTGTGTGTATATATATATATATATATATATATATATATATATAGTGTGTGTGTGTGTGATAGTGCCACGATGGTGCCAGTATAGTTAGGGTGAAATGTCACTTCTATGTTAAACTCAAAACTTTGAACCTTAATAACTTTAGAGCCTTTAAATGGATATGCATGAACTTTAGCACGCATAATCTCTTGGTATAGGTCTCTTCACATATAAAAGTTTGTGGGAATCTGTTGTGTGGTTTCTGAGATATAAAGTGTTGAAAAAACAGAAAAATCCTGGTTGTTTGACATTTCTTTCTCAACCTGACTCTCAGAAACGGCTTTAGGTTTTGACCTGAAATTTTCAGGGCAGAAAGCCTTTGGGTTACAGATGCGCCTTTTGAAGGTTTGGTGTAAAAATATTAATCTGTTCAAAAGCTATTACATTTTGAAATTTCCCATTATTTCCTATGGGAAAATTTATGTCAGGCATGAAAAATATTATTTTTCGCACAGATGATAGTTTGTGCAAAATATGATCTTTTTTTTCAAAAAAGGAGGCATTTTTCACAAAGTATCTTTTTTTTTTGCAGGTGCATTCGCCATTTTGGCTTCCTGTTATGGAGTTGTGGAGCGTCTGCCATTTTGTTTTGCTGTTAGTGAGGAATTAGAGTTATAAGTGCGTAAAATATGCAGAACAATAGTGTTTCATAAAAGAAAACATCAGAATTTAGCTAGTGCTGAGCAGCTTAGGTGCATTCTGATGTTTTATTTTATTGAAAGTGCAGAAATCTACTTTTTTTGGAGCACCTGAAATATCGGGTGCCAGGTTGGAGAGATGACAGAGTGCCTGCTGTTTTATCTGTCACAACAGTACTGTCCTTCCTTGTCTTAGCTGTTTGGATGTCCCTCTTCTTTTTTTGTCACTGCCATTCCGTTTCTGTTGTCGAGTGGTTTGTTTAAAAAAAATTGGGTAGATTTGAATGGAAGACTTTAACTTGGGACTCTTGGCATGAAAAGCTATGTGTTATTTCTCTACATTACTGGGGAGAGACATAGGATGGGGTATTTCTTTTGTACTTGAAGTTAAACATGTGTGGTGGTAAATGACTGGGAAATGGTCAATAAATATGCTGTGTGCAAAAAATATGATGCGTGCAAAAAATATGATGTGTGCGAAAAATATGATGCGTGCGAAAAATATGATGTGTGCGAAAAATATGATGAAGACACTTTGTGCACTCTCCTTATGAATGGATGCAATGTGTAAATGTGGTATGTGTGATAAATAGGGGAAAGGCAGAAAAAAGAAAAACAAGGAAAGAAAGAAAGTAGATTTGAACCCAGGACTATTGGCTCCAAAGGCTAAACATTATCTCATTGTGCTACTGAGGAGAGACATTGACAGATGTATTTCCTTTGAACTTGAAAGGCTCAGTAAATATGGTGTGTGTGAAAAATAGGGTGAAGATACTTCTCGGACTTTTCTTATGAGTGGATGCAATGTGTGAGAAATATGATGTGTGCGATAAATAGGAGAAATGCAGTTTTTGCATGGTAAATGTGGTGTGTGCGAAAAACAGAGTGAAGGTACTTTTCTGACTTTTCTTATGAGGGGATGCAAAATGCGAGAAATATGATGTGTGCAATAAATAGGGGAAATGTAGTTTTTGCATGGTAAATATGGTGTGTGCAAAAAATACGGTGATGATTCTTTTTGCACTATCAATGGATTGGAATGTGGATAGATTTGAACCTGGGATTGTCAGCTCAAAAAGCTAAACATCATCTCATTGTGCTACTGAGGAGAGACGTTAACAGAAATATTTACTTTGTACTTGAAATGCTTGGTAAATATGGTGTGTACAAAAAATACTGTGAAGGTATTTTTTGCACGTTCCTTGTGAACTGATGTAATGTGTGAAAAATACGTTATGTGCAAAAAATAGTAGTCATGCGTAAGTGGGAGTGCAGGGCTCAGAGGGCCCACACTCCTACATACGCATACCATTATGCAAAAATAGGCAACATGAAGGGAGAGCAGGTCCCACTTACATTACACTTTCTCAAAAAGAAGGGAAATTCATTGAAAAAAACTTTGTTAATGCATCAGTTAGGGTGAGTACCATAGCAACAAAAGCAGGGAAATGAAGCATTTGGGTTTCCATGCCTAACACCCCACCCCCAGGGTTTCCAACCCTACCACCACACCCACTTCCCCCAACCATCCACACCAACAGGCATCGGGGTGTGCCAGCAGGGTCATCAGGCCTAACTCTCACCCCATCCCATGTGTAAACAAGCTTACACTACAGTATAGGACAATGGGGTGAGAGTTAGACTGACAACCCCATGGCACACCCAACGCCTGTTGGTATGTGGAGGGTGGGGGGATGGGGTGGGAACCCTGGGAGTGAGGCGTTAGGGTTTGAAACCCTAATGCCTCATTTCCCTGCTTTTGTTGCTATGGTATTCATCCTAACTTTGATACATTAACAAAGTTTTTTGCAATGACTATATTTATTATACTGGTGTGGTCGCACCTGTATAGTTAGGGTGAAAGTGCACTTCTACGTTAAAGTTCAAACCTTGAGGGTTAATAGCTTTGGAGCCATTCTACAAATTTGTATGAAATTTGGCATGCTTAATCTCTAGTGGTAAGTCTTCTGACCTGCTAAATATAGAAGGAATATGTTGAGTGGTTTCTGAGATATAAAGTATTGAAAAACAGAAACATTGAGATTTTGTGGCATTTTTTTTGTCATCCTGGATGTCAGAAATGGCTTTATATTGTGGGCTGAAATTTTCACGGTAGGAAGGATTGGGGTCAGAGATGTGCCTTTTGAAGGTTTGGTGAAAAAATATCAATCCGTTCAAAAGTTATTAAACTTTTAATTTCCCATTATTTCTTATGGGAAAAGTTAAGAGTTCAGTATGAAAATGGAATTTTTTTGAAACATTTTTTTTTAATTTGCCATTTTTGTTTGGAAATTTGGCATGTTTTGTGAAAATGGGGCACTTCTGTTAGAAAATTTGGATTTTTTTTGCAAAAATGGGGTATTTCTGTTTGCAAATTTGGCATTTTTTTGTGAAAATGGGGCATTTTTGTTTGAAAATTGGGAATGTTTTGTAAAAATGGAGCATTTTTTTCAAAAATAGGACACTTGTGTTCAAAAATGGGGCATTTTCTTTTTAAAATGGGGCATGTTTGTTCGAAAATTGGGCATTTGTCTGCAAAAATGGGGTGTTTTATTCAAAAACGGAGCATTTGTTTGTGAAAATTGGGCATTTTTGTTTGAAAATGGGGCATTTTTTGTGAAAATGTGGCATTCTTTTCTGAAAATGAAGTACTGTTTGCAGAAATGGAAGTGTCATAAGCCATGGAGTGTTTTTGAACATTTTTGTATTGTTTTCGCAAAAAAAGGTGTTTTTCAACCATTTTCTCCAGTTTTTGCATGTTATCAAGTACATCTATGGAAACGGAAGTGTTCCATTTTCATAAGCGAGGGAGCATTTTCAAACATTTTTGTGTTGTTTTTGCAACAGAAAGGTGCTTTTTCAACCATTTTCTTAAATTTTCACGTTTTCCAAAGATGTGGTGTTGCTTACAAAAATGTCTGGTCTGCTTTTGAAACCATTCTGTTTATGTTGAACATTTCTCTGCTTCCACAGTGACAGATACTAATATACAGAAAAACAGAAATCAATGACAGTGGTGTGGTGGGTAGCACACAGAGCTGCAGTTTGAAACATCCTGGGTTTGAATCTAATGAGTTATACTTTTTTTTCTAATTTAAACACCGGCACAATTCTTGCTTTTTAGCTCACTTCTTCCAAATTTTTTTTTTTATTGATGTGACTGTTACTGATATTTTTCAATAACAAATTATATTTATGTAACAGAAAGAGGGTATAAAATTGTACTGTCTTGATGGACAGGTGGGAGTGCAGGGTCCAAAGGACCCTGGGCTCCCACTGTGACATTTGGATGCTGTTCTACTACCTAAATGTATGGATGGATGGGAGCACAGGGTCCTGTTGTACTATCTGGATGGAGGAATGGGAGTGAAGGGTCTGAAGGACCCTGTGCTCCCACAGTGACTTGAGGATAGAATTATACTATCTGAAAAAGAAGGGAAATTAATTGCAAAAACTTCATTAATGCATCAGTCAGAGTGAAGACCATGGCAGCAAAAGCTTGGAAATGAGGTGTTAGGGTTTCCAACCCTAACGCCCCACTCCCAGGGTTCCCACCCCTACACCCCCACCCCTACCCTCCACACACCAACAAGTGGGGTGTGCCATGGGATCGTCAGGCCTAACTCTACCCCATTGTCCTATACTGTAGCATGTAAACGATTACTTATGGAATGGGGTGAGGTTGGGCCCTGATGACATGGCCACCCAGATAACTGTTGGTGTGTGAGGCTGAGGGGTGGGAAACTGGGGTGAAGTAGAGCTGAAACCCTAATGCCTTATTTCCCAGCTTTTGTTGCTATGGTATTTACCCTAACTGATGCATTAAAAACATTTTTGCAATGAATATCTATCTATCTATCTATCTATCTATCTATCTATCTATCTATATATATATGCTGATGACCCCAAGGCACACTCTGTAGCCTGTTGCTGTATGGAAGATGGGGTGGTGGGGTGGGAACCCTAACACCAAATTTCCATACTTTTGTCACTGTACTGTGAACCCTAACTGATGCATTAACAGAGTTTCTTGTAATGAATTTCCTTTCTTTTTAAGATAATATAATAGTATCCTTATGTTACTTTATTTTACCCATTCTCCTATGCTGTACCCATTTTACCTTACTTACTCGTGGAATGGGCTGAGCATAAGGGTTCACAACCCCAAAACACACCCCTCATGCCTGTTCCTGCATGCACTGTGGGGGTGGGGTCTTAGGCTTGGGAGCCCTAAGGTTGTATTTCTCTACTTCTGATGCTGCAACCCTAATGGTGCATTAAGAAAGATATTTGCAATGAATATATATATGTGTATGTATACACACACCTTTTATATTTCACCTGGAACCAGACTTAGTTAACGATATTATTTATTATGCTTGTGTTATTTTTTATCCTGCATTTGTTTTTATATATATGTGTGTCCTGTAACTAACCACCAGTGATCAACAGACCTTAAAAAAAAGGGTGGTCTATCTTTTATTTATCTGTTATATAAGGTCATAAAGTGAAACAAAATTGTAAGCAAGCATTTCTTGCACAAGCATTTTATTGTTTTAGTCTTCCACTGTGACAATTTATAAAATGGGCATTCAAAATAAAAAAGTCTCATTGGTCAAAATATATCATGTGACTATGCATGAAATCTGTTTCATGCACAGCCATCCTGGTCCTAAACCACATCACCCAATGAGCAAATCAGTCCTCCTACAACTAGAACTATCTTCCATCAGTCCCCCTACAACCAGAAGTGATCTTCCATTACAAACATGGCTGCTGCCTTTACACTGTTAAAAAAAAACAACCTTCAGCTGGACCCTAAAAATAAAACTACCTTAAATAAAAAAATAAAACAAATTGATTAAATGTTGTTTCCCTGATCATCACACTTTCTTTACACACATAAACACATTAGAAACATTAAGTATTGTTTATTGTTTTCATTACAACTGTTTCTTTGCTGACAATGAAAAATCCCTCTTCTGTTTTTACCTGCTCATCAGGGAAATCTTTTATGCTTGCCCTGACAGTGAGATAATTGAGTCTCTTGCTGTAAAAGAGGCATTTGGTGTGTGTGTGTGTGTGTGTGTGTGTGTGTGTGTGTGTAGTAGTAGTACATTAGGAGAAGAATATTCTGCCAGTGGAACCGAGCAGAATTTTGAATCCATGTATTCCTCGGGACACATTCCGTGATGAGCATTCCATATCTTGAATATTGATGCCAGCAAAGGACAAACTTTGTCCTGCAGTAATGCAATGACATCATCAATGACATCATTTGCAGTGGGCAGAAGGTCTATTTTATCATAAATGCCCACGAGTAAAGCTATTTTTATACATATAAACATGCTTTTCTCAACTGTAAAAAGTTAAATAAAGAAAAAAGGAGTCCATTTTATAAGCACAATAAGACACTCTGTGGGTGTGCATGGAACAGCTTTTACCACACTTCCAGGAGCTGAAGACACTTGACCTGTGGCCTTGCTCCTCACTACACCCCTGGGCATGCTGTAAAATCAGATCCATGCACACCCGGTTGTGTCTCATTGCCTACTTATCCTCTGCTGAGTGATCTCCTACCAAAGTTCCACTCTTGTGTTTATGTACCTCTGACATGACATTTAGATGATGTGTTGGAAGTAGTCTGACTCTTATAAGACAGCACGTAGTGTATGTTGATAGAAACAGTGCAGTAAATTTGCTGTGAGATATCTTTCCTCAGCTGGAAGGCTTAGAGCTCCTATTGCACTTCCCATGTGAATGTTCTTTTGCTGGTGCCAGGTTTTGCTTCCACATTTAAACAAGAGGTGGCTACAGCCTACAATGGCTGCATAGGCATTGGAATGATGGCTGCATTTTTTTAGAGCTGGTATAGTTCCTACTGTGATCAAAATGAAGGCATACGATGTAACCTGTGCCACTGAGAAGCATTGGTGGCTGGGAAATGTTGGACTGTTCTGGCCCAAAATGATGGTACTGTATGATTTCATTTTCTGGTTGCCAGGTCTATAAGAGCAGTAGAAAAATGTATTGGTTGTGGCAAGCAGTAGGTTGAAAACTGTGACAAACCTCTCCAGAACTAGCACCCTGCACTTTCATGATCATTCTTTATGGTTTGTAATATAAACCCACGTTGACTCCCTGCCCACCTAAGCACCTTCCTTTTTATTTCAAAAAGATTCAACCTGCTGAAGTTCACAGGCTCCTTAACCAAGTATCTGAGTCCAAGTATGTAGGCTCTGATGGCCTGGAGCCTAAATTCCTAATGATTGCTTCTCCTGACCTGGCATCACCTATAGCTAGACAGTTTTAGCTGTTTCTTGTCTTTTGGTGTCATACCTGACTTATTGAAATCCTCCCAAATAATCCCCATGTTTAAAAAAGGGAACCAGAAACTCATAAGCAATTATAAGCCTATTACTATACTTCCCATCTTAAACAAATTGCTTGAGAAAATTGTCATCTCCCAGATCAATAGCTACTTAGCCTCCTATGACCTCCTCTCTCCCATGCAGCACAGATTCAGAAAGGGATATAGTACTACTACTGCCCTTCTCACACTTGTTATAAACATATTGATATTTCATCAACCATGGATAAATGTAGCCTTACTGGTGCAGTATTCCTAGACCTAACCAAGGCCTTTGATCTTGTGGACTACTCCCTTTGTTCCAAATTAGCTGATATGGGACTCTCAACCACCGCTCTCCACTGGCTCCAGAATTACATTACTGGTAGGTCTTAGAGGGTCAAGTTTGGCTCCTCACTCTCAGCACCAGCCATTTCCTTCCTCAGAGTACCTTAATGTTCTATTCTGGGACCTTTCTTGTTTGTCCTGCACATAAACTCTGTTGGCCACAGTCTGCCTCTCTGCTCTGCCATCCTGTATGGCAATGATCTGATCCTGTATACTAGCTCACATAATGTTGTCATCATTAATAATACCTTATCCCAGGACCTGTAGTCTGTTCATGTTTGGTTATCCATGAATAAACTGATCCTAAACATGATTAAAACCTAGGCCATGTTATTTAATACTACTCCTACACTGAGGAATGTCCATACCCATTGTATGCTGCCTATCAGAACAATGGCCTAGTCCTGACAGCCCCCTCTTTTACTTACATGTGGTCACTCTGGACCTCTCACTTGACTTCTCACGTCATGTGACAAGTGTCTGTAAATCAATCAACTCTACGATGGGGTGCTCCTACAAAGTTAGTCATAACCTTACTCCCCAAGCCAGACTGGCAATAGCCCATGGAATGTCACTCCACAAGCTTGCTTTTGGTGTCCTTGTTTTTTTTCTGCCATGTTGAAGACAGCCCTTCATTGTTGGGTTATTGCACACAGCAATATTTGTTTCTTTGCACTTGCATCCCATCACCTTACCCATCACTGCTTCTTAAGTTGGCTGACTCCAACTTTCTTCTCAGAGTGAATTTAAGTATGAGGGTGTTATATTTAGCATTATGACAAACAGCATCCTAATTTATCCTTATCTGCACTCCTACAATCTGCTCTTACCAAATATCCTCTTAGATCCTGTGAGAATGCCCTTTTGTCTGTCCCCAGATACTGTACAAAGATTGGGGATTCTTCCTTTGTTGATTCTTCCCCAGGCTGTGGAATTCAATTACTCCTGATACAGTATACGCCACTTGTAACAGGCGTGGATGTACTGGACATCTGCTTGTACTGGACAAATTTAATTTGCCAAAAACCTTTTCTTATATGTCCAATGTTAAAACAGAGAGCTAAAACAGACCTGTAATTCCTTTTATAGTGGCTGCCAGAGGGAGCTCAAGCAGTGTAATTAGTAAGTTACCAAGTCATCACAGCAGGTGTTAATGGATTGCTAGTGGTTTTAAGTGGTCTTTTAAGTGTTCTCATTAGTGGGGCATTTGACACTGTCAGAACACTTTTTTTTCTACACTTATGACCATCAGAGAGTTGTCAAACAAGAGGAAGATATTATGCTGATGTGGGACCTTATAAACAAAACCAAAGCTGCCTGGAGACAATACACGACCTTCCAAATGGTAAATCCCGTTTGGTCAGTGGTAATCATCAAATGTATTCTTACTAAAGCCACTCATAAGTTCTAAGTCTGATCTTTTACATGATGAAATTAATATACAGTATTGGAGCTTCAATACAAAAAATCAAAATAAAAAAACGTTGTAAATCATTAAGCACTATGCACACTTCAGCTTGTGTTGTTCTGTGTTGTGTGCTGTCCATTTTCTTTGTAAGTGCAGTATGTTAAATGTCAGTGTATGTTAGTGTTTTCTATGTAAGTGCAGTATATTAAATGTCAATGTATGTTAGTATTTTCGATGTAAGTGCAGTATGTTAAATGTCAGTGCATGTTAGTGTTTTCTATCTAAATACAGTATGTTAAATGTCAGTGTATGTTAGTGTTTTCTATCTTAGTACAGTATGTACGTGTAGTATGTTAAATGTAAGTGTATGTTAGTGTTTTCTATATAAGTGTACTATGTAAGTGCAGTATGTTAAATGTCAGTGTATGTTAATGTTTTCTATGTAAGTGTAGTATGTAAGTGCAGTATGTTAAATGTCAGTGTATGTTAGTGTTTTCTATCTAAATACAGTATGTTAAATGTCAGTGTATGTTAGTGTTTTCTGTCTAAATACAGTATGTTAAATGTCAGTGTATGTTAATGTTTTCTGTATACAGTAAGTGCAGTGTGTTAGTGTTAGTGTAAGTGTTAATGTTTGATGACAGTGTCTTAGCAATCACTACAGGTCTGTCCTCATGGATGTAGCAGAAGCCCCATGTACTGGACATTTTCAGAGTCGCCAAATGAGTCCAGTACAAGTGGCATATGTTGTACATGATCATGTCCCTTGGTTTCCACCTTTTATCATATGTACCAAGAACATTTCATTAGGATAGCGGATTGCTCTTGTTCTTGGGCTCACTCATGTGCATCTTTAGATCCATGTCATGTACAGTGTATTCTGTAATTATGCACTAGATCTCTTTGCTTCATATTTATTTATTTATTGATTTATTGATTGATTGATTAAATTTTAGTAGCCAGGTTGGCCCACTGAGACCAATGGTACTTTTTTCAGTAGCAACCCGGATTTAGTTAAAGGCAAGTAGTTTTACAGAGTTCAAAAAACAAGAAGAAGCTTATAGGCGCATTTTATATCATTCGAAAGACAGCAATACATCAGACACAAAGGAGGGTAATAACATTGAATATCAAATTAGATACAATTATGTTTTGCATTATGTTAATGCATTCTGTTTGACTGAGCCTTCAAATGTTTGTAACTGCTGAAAAACTCCTATGAATTATTTTGTACATTGTTGCCTATAAATTGTCTGTATCTGCCTCTAATCAGTTATTGTATGATTGCATACATTGTCTTGCACTGACTAACTTTGATGTATTCTCTTGGGTCATGCCTGATAATAGTCATTTGATTATCCAGTGCACTTACCTGGTAAATAAAACTAAATACATTTCTTAAGTTGCAGTGCTGTCCCTCTACCCCAATGCTAATGAAGCATGGTGAAAGCATAGCATTTTAAGATAGCTGTGACTCATGTAATGGAAGGCAAGCAAGTATGCCTATCAAAAACAAAGCTATATTAAAGCAGCAGTGTATGTTATGTGAACATTTTGACCTAGACTTTTTTATTCCATTTTAGATTGCCAATTATCTTCTGCCCATGTAGAATGCTACACCCAGCTTTTATTAAAATGTTTAAAACTGATAGGAGTTGTTGGGATTTGTAAGACCTGTCCAAGGTCAGAACTCTTAGAAAAGCTTAGTCGAGGTCAGCCCACTAGCGCAGTGGTTGGATTTCCACTTGCAACACCAATGACCCAGTTTGGGAATGGTTGCAGGTGTTAGAGGGCTGGTCGGAGGGCAATGGCTCAAGTGTCCCATGATGGCGCACCATCCCCAGGGAAGGGAGGTCCATGGCCTAGTGTATGATGACCTCTGATGGAGGCTGGAGGCATGGCAGCAAGTTGGGTCAGGTTGTGTCTGGGGCGCAGTCGGCGTTGACTCTTACCTTGACATCCTGGATGCCATGCTTCCCAAAGCAAAAACAGGAAAATGGCTCCTTGGCTGGCTGGATGATGGTTGCTGGCCTCCCCACCGCCACAAAGCCCCGGACAGCCTGGATCACCTCAGCAGCACCCAGGCCAAGTAAGTAGCACTGGCTGGCCCCACCAGCACCTTCCCCTTTGGGGGGGCCCATCCAATGAAGGGATATGTTGGGTTACAAAGTAGGGTGGTGGTTGGTGGCGGGGATAGTGTGCCAGTAGGGAAGTCCTATATGACCCGAAGGAATGGCGGGTCGGGGAGTGTGAGAGGAGGAGGCAATAAAAAGAAAAGCTTAGCCTTTTTCAGACCATAGAAATCCTTGGACTACCAGCTTTCCTCAGCTTTTGTGAAGCTTGGATATCCAAGAAAAGACATTATTTTGGGAAAAGTTTGGGACTTTTACTGTGAACAGGTGACGGGAGGGAATAGTAAGGGAAAGTTTGGACTAAAGAATTTGTAGTTCAGCAGCCTGTGAGAAATTTAATGCAAAGTGATAAAATGAAAGGTAAAGTTTGGATTTTGGGTGCTTGGCTTAAAATATCTTTTTCATAAAATACAATTGGTCTCAGAGCCCTACAGTATATCACACATTTCTGGTTGTATCAGTCTATTTTCTTATTAGTTTCATTTATGCCATACTTTAAATATCAGTAATCTGAGCCTTAATAAATGTGTTGCAAGTAGTTTAGGGTAAGGACTCATTTGCAACTGGTATTTGAAAAAAGTGTTGCATGTAGTTTGAAATAGGTTGTGATTTTTTTTTATGTGTAGTAACTGTTAGACATGTATTTTGCAGTGCATCAGGTAAAGAACTTAATTTTGTCTCCAACATTTTTTAACACTGCTTTTCTACCTCACACTAATAAAACATCCCAGGTTACTTTGCTCATCCCTTTACATTTGTGTTGTAGCTCTAGTTTTAATGTATGTGGGGGAAACTATAAGCTGATAATGCTATAGATGAAATAATGCATATACACCCACCCCAGAAGAACCTAGGCTGCCAATAGGAAAGTGCAGAAAAGCGGAGATAAACAGTGGAAGCATGTATGTAGGTCATCATATCTGTGCAGTTATAAACAGCTCTAAATGACTGGTACAGAGAGCAAAGGCAGATACTGTACCTACAAACCAATGGATTACACATTCAAGTCTCCTCAGGGATAGATACATTGTTGCCCTTGCCCAAGGAAATATGAGGGAATGTTGCCTGCAGTACTGTAGTTTTTTAAACAATCTACTACCATAGCTCAATAAAGCTTAGACTGAGACTTACAAGTGTTCCAACATGTTTCTAGATTCCAGTTCTAATACCATTGCAGCTTTTTTACTCATTTCCTTCTAGCAGAATTCAAGGAAGCATCAGACAGATTAAAAGTTCTAAGCTTTTCCAAGCCGAGCTTTTCCTTGCAATTCTAAGGATTTCCCACCTTAAATTGATGGGTGTCTGGAATGAAACCCTTCTTTCCCCATTCTGAGTTTGCTTTAGCACTTTTTTTACATCTGAAAAATATAACAACAAAAATTGCAACTGCCAGCTCTAACCCATCTCTCCCCACTCCCATGGCTTTCGTGGTCCTACCTCTGAATTTCTTGCTCTACCCTCACCCCAACAATCAGCACTTAACCCCCCTGGCACTGCATATCTGTCTCAACCCCCCCTTCCCTCCAAACCTCACCTCTGACAAGGCTCTTCTAGCTGCTTCTCACTCACACCCTCCCCACCATCCAGTCTCCTACCTTCTCCTCCTCTGCTGAGCACCCCTCCTGCCAGCCTCCCCATACCTACAGTATGTACTGTAAAATGTCTTCAACATCCATGGTTTGCTTACTACTAGTCTGTTATTACAGTACCATCCTACCTTTACTATGTACACCTTTATGTACACCTTGGCTTGCAAAAACTATGTTTAATGTTTGTTTCACTGTTACTGTGCATTGTCTATCAACTGTAACTGTACAATGTCTGCTGTTGTCTATAACGTGGAATCTATGTAAATGAGCTTCTAGCTCATAGGTATTTTAAATCCGAGAATAAATAAATAATAAATAAATAAATAAATAAATAAATAAATAATAAGCAGTCTTTTTAATATGGCTTGAACCAGGCTTGAATCAGTATGTTCAGTTGTTTTAGTACACATATTGTTCCATAAGGTCAGGGAGTGGTGTCTTTTTACATGCTAGTTCATTTTAGGCACAAGCAAAGTAATGTTAATCAATTCATGTTCAAAAGCAACAGAACACACTGGTGAAAACCTAGACTGAGTCATACTAAATGGCACACTGTTTTTACTATAAGAAAAGTAAAAAAAGAAAAGCACTAAGGCAGACTCAAAATGGAGAAAATAGGGAATATTACTAGCTAGGAGAAAAGAGTCACTCTAAACTAGAACAAAACGTTACAGGTTAGATGTTTCACCAGTAACATGCACTGCTGCTTTAACAGAGAACACAACAAGCCCTCTGTTTATCCACACGGTCAGTACACAACATCCAAAAGACTGACATATGTTTTTCTGTCTAATACAACATCTAAATCACTACTAATTAACTCAGTTTACTTTTCACTGACAATTAGAATTTTGGTCCAAACTGAAAAGGCCAGTGTGGCCATCTCTGTAGTCTGTAAAACAAAAAGAAGATATGCAGGAGGAGTCTGCTCCAGAGAGGCCTATACCAAACCAAGAAACCAGCTGGAATATAGACTCACTCACCCAAGTGTATGTGTATTTTATACATATATATTTTATTTTTTAGCCTCTTAATAAATCAGAACTGTTATTCATTGTCAACATATTTCTTTTTAAGGATGAATACAAATAAATATTTTGATAATGAGTTTCAGTTAAATAACTGCAAAAAACTACTAATTAATAAAAAAAATGATAATAATATAGGAACATATAAGTGTTTCCTTCATCATGTTTTTTTCATATAAAATTGTGTTTGTAGTGCCACTGGCATTTAAAAATGCTATAACTGAGAGGGCAGCCTTAAGAACATAGCAGGTACATTGTTTTTATAGTTTATATTTTTTGAGAATTATAGGTCTTTACTAAAGCACAGATAAAGATATGCACAGCGTACTCAGAGCTATCATTTTGGAATGTGATTAGATACTGTATATTATGTATAAAGATTAGAAATACTTTGGTTTCAGAAAATTCCCTGATTCATGTATTACATGTTGAGATTATTGAAGATCATTAAGACTATTAAAATATGCCAGTCAGTTATGTAAGTGAATGGTTTAGTTATTAACTTTCTGAAACATGTTGTTTAGTCTTTTAAAAAATAGCATTGCAATGCCCCGATGAAGAGATTTGTCTTGTAACATTGCCACTGGCTATTTAGCAGTTATGACTTATATTAAGAGGGTGAAAAATAACATATAGGGATATGTGATGAGCTAATTTAAAAGATCAAAAATATTTTCTTGAGTTATACTTGATCTCTGACCTCACGAGTGACAAGGCCACGAGTGAAGCTACAAGAGGTCGAGTACAATGAAAGAAGATATTTCTGATACCGTACATGAGCTAATCTCACATTTGAAGTATATACAGGGCTTAAAAGTTCCATAAATAAAGGCGTAAACAAGTGGTTTCCTTTTTTAATTCATTTGCTGTTTTATGCCTGTTTCTATCAATGTAATGTCTCTGAACAATATGTGAAGTAATTTATTTAATTCATTTTTGTTAACCAGTTGGATGTGCTAGACAGGAAAATGCCTATTTTCAGGCATGACACAGGAGATTACAAAGATAATTGAAATTACAAAGAGAAGCAATGCAGCAGCATAACAAAAGTGTAGAAGGACAACAATTCTATGGTTGTGTAAACTCTTTGAAAAAGCCTAGATGCAAAGCAGGTCCTTTACCATTTGATGATACGAACATCAATACAATTGAAGATATGGCAGAATTGTTTAATAAACATTTCTGCAGCATTTATGGAAAGAAAGACAAGACACCAGTGCCACCAAGTATTGACTCCTTTAAGGACATAGTAATTTCAGAGGACAACGTTCTTCTCAAGTTGTTGTTTGAGAAAAGTTTGAACAGCAGTGTTGTACCAAGGGACTGGAGAATTACAAATATTGTCCCTCTATTCAGAAAGGGAGATAAGGCATAACACTGAAAACTACTGACCTATTAACCTCACATCTATTATATGCAAACTTTTAGAAGGCATCATAAAAGATAAAATTCAACCATCCCTAGGCAATATTGACAATGATCAACATGGTTGTACCAGGGGTAGGTCCTCTGCCACTAACTTATTATGCTTTTACAAAAAAATAGTAACCACATGGATAAGAAAACACACTGGGATATAATCCTTTTAGATTTTAGCAAGGCTTTTGACCTTTCCCATCACTGAGCTGTAATAGAAAAACCTCAACTAATAGCTGTGGACCTTAGGGTATGGACCTTAGATTGGTCAGATACATATCAAACTGGTTGGGTGAAAGAAGTCAGAGAATAGTGATCAACAAGGTACTTTCACAGGAGGATAGCGTATCCAATGAGGTGCCTCAAGAGTTAGTTCTTGACCCATACATTGTTCATGTTTTCATATCTGATCATACACAGAATTTAAGTAGTTGATCAACTAAATATGCAGATGATTAAAAAATTGGTAGAAATTGTACCACATTAGAGAAAGTTACCAGAATACAGGATGACCATGATCAAATTATACAGTGGGCTGCGACTTGGGAAATGAGATTCAATTTTGAGAAGTGTAAGGTTATGCATCTGGGTTACATAAATGTCAGCCAACTGTTGTTGGGCCCATTGGAAACTGGGATGTTTCCCTGTGGATGTTGTGTCCACTGTGGAAACACCACTAACAAAAAAGAGATTCGACACCCAAATGGGAATAGGTCCTTTAAGATCCATATGCATCTCACATGTGATTCAGACCATGTTATTTATATATTAACATGCCCATGCTCTGTTTTATGTTGGGCAAACCACCAAATCTCTCAAGTTGAGGGTAAGTGAGCACAAAAGCAATATTTGTACTAAGTTAGACACATCACCTGTAGCTAGGCACTTTTTAGAGGCACAGCATTCGGTATCCACTTTACACTTTTGGGCAATAGAAAAAGTAGATCCTCCAGCTTGTGGGAGGGGATTGGAACAGTGCTTTAGATAAGCGTGAGATGTATTGGATCTATACTTTAGGTACAACTAGAGCTAGATGGGGAATGAATGAGGAACAGAACTTGGCAGCATGTTGGAAAAGATAATAGAATGTAGCTGTCAATTCCCCATTTGCTGTCCTACTGGATACAGACAGGCATATCTGGCCTTTGCCTTATTACCTACTATGATTATAAGATTCACTGTGAATAGTGAATGTGATTACTAATATTTATAATGTCCACTGCCCCTCCCCCATGGCACCTGAAAACACACTGGTGTGTTTTCTCCCCTTGCTCCTTTCCCACTGTCACATCACCAGTTTTTGTAAATAAGATTGACCTCTCCTACCTAGTTTCATAAAGTTACATCAGCTTGACATATCACCACATTTACCCAATTTTACTTTCTGGAACTACCCTGGGGAGTGGAAAACCAAGATAATGAGGTGCCTCCGGTGTTGGTTACATAACAGGACGTTGTTTGATGAAACAGCATTGAAATTACATAGAAAATCAAGAAATGTGGTAGCCATGTTAGTCCAGTCAACAATGTAGAGAAAAAAACAACAAATATGTTGCAGGTGATACCTTTTATTGGACTAACAATATTATTTTTAAGACTAGCTTTCAAGAGATAAAACTCCCTTCTTCAAGTCAAAGTGAAAACAGCTGAGCAGTATGACAGATATAAAGGTTGGTTGTGGATTCAAAACCTAGACTAGCAGTTTACAGATCAAAGCATTGCAGTCAATTTGCACCTCTTACAAACAGGAAGACTAATTTTCACTGGAGTGTGTCTGTTGGAGAGATCAACTTGTAAGATCAAAGGGCTGCCTAATTTTACTCTGACTCTGGACCATTAATTAACATTTCTAAAAAGTCAAGACAGAAAGAAAATACATACCATTGTCTTAAGAAGGTACCTGTTAAAAGAGCCGGAGGGTGCTGATGTGAGGGTTTAAAAAGAAACTCTGAAGCACTACTTTAAGCATAATCACTGGTAGAGTATTAAAAAACCAACATCTTTATTAAGTCTTTTTTCTTTAGTGTCAAAATATTGTATAATTTGTGTTTCAAATGTTTGCCGATCCTGGCTGTTTTTGAAGTTCTCTTTTAACACTCTGACAGTAAAATCACTGGTGGAGTGATCTGGTCTAGAAAAATGTTCCCCTACTGGTGTATTTTCATTTTTATGGGTAACTGTGAATCTGTGGTGATTCATTCTTGTTTTGAGTTCCTGTCCGGTTTCACCAATATAGCAGCCTTCCTTACATTTTCTGCATTGTATCATGTATACTACATTGCTAGAAGAACAGGTATACGAGTTTTGTATTGTAAATGTTTTTCCATTATGACTGACACATGTCTCAGGAGAGATATGTGTACATAATTCACAGTGAGGTGCTTCGCATGGTTTTATACCTTTTGTCACCTAGTTGGAGTTCAGAGGGAGTTTGTTTCCCACCAGTTTCTGCTTCAGGTTTGGTGGCTGGCAGAAGGCAAGCACTGGTGGAATGGGAAATACATTTTTTAGAGTTTCATCTTCAGACAGAAGTGGCTGTTGAACTTTCATTATTTTCCGTAGTTTTTCCAGTTCTAGGTAGTAGGTTACTACAAGAGGTGTGCAATCAGATGTTCTCGGTGGCTTGTACCATAGTAGTAGTAGTTCTTCCCTAGGCCTATGAAGTGCAGAATGGATATTCCTGTCAATGGAGCTGTTTTATTATCCCTTCTGTCTGAAAGCTTCTTTTAGTGTAATAAGGTGTCTGTCCCTGTCGTCTTGATTAGAGCAAATGCGGTGGTACCGCAAAATCAAAAATCAAAAACCCTTTTTACGCAATGAAAAATCCGTAGCATGACTCAGTTTGACTAATTGTTGAACTGTAGTCCTTGTAATAGTTGGTTACATAAATAGAGAAGGAACACCAAATAAAGGGGATAGCCAAGAGTCATTTCCAATATGTATTGCTAAGATAATAGGAATACTTAAACAATCAATATAAAAATGATGTCCGATTGACTACTCTGACACTGCCCCTTTAAGACTAAAAAAAAATGCTCTTTATATGAATGTTAAGGGTGCACAAGATAAGACTATTTTTTCTTTATACACTTTGCATTTTATGAATAAAGAGAACCACACATCAGGGCTAAATTGTCACAAATATTTAATGTGTGTTTCTATAGTTAACAGTTTAGCTTTTCCCCTCTGGTGATCATGTCAAGTGTCACTTTAAGAGTTGGGAGAAACATTGTACTCTTTGTTTACAATTTTTAGTATGTATAGAGTAAAAACAGGTTAAAGTGACCTTTTTTTGCTTTGCAAACACACTTCTATCTTAGCAACACAGGCAATACAGTTAACATATCACACTGGGGCCCCTCATGTTTTTGGCTGAGCAGTTGCTAGGTGAGGTCTCACTCCACCAACGACTCCAACCAGGAAGTGCTGGCAGTGGGATGCAGTACACCTGGAGTTGGATGACTGGCTGGAGCTTTCTAGCTCCCTTGGGTGGGAGTACAAAAAGGCAGCCTTTTGCAGTGGACAGTGCAGTTCGCTCTGGCTGCCACTTGAAACACATTGCATTGCTAGGTAAGAGCATCCTCTATCCTACCACACATAAAACCTTTAAATACAGTACTTTACATAAGACAAGCCTTTGATGTGGTCCATTTGGACCTTTTTCAGATACATGAATGATTACACTAAGAACAATATGAAAATTGCAAGCTTTGAACTTTTAAAAAAGCAAGGTACGTTTTAAAGATGCAAACACTTGGTTTAACCCTCCCTAAATATATTATCTCTTGCTTATAGCTGATTTGAAATAGTGAAGCACTATCCTAAAGTTGTTTAGAACCAGGCTTTGTGTCTTTTTAGGCACAAACAGAGACGTTGATTTACTGATATAAGCTACAGGAACTTTCACATCAGTAGAGACTATGGTAAATGAGAGGCAGCGCTCTAGAGCCTGTTAAGATAAATTTGATGCACTTTTAGTGACAGTGAAATAGGTGGAGGAAGTGAGTACTTTGGAGAGTTTTGATGATGGATTAAATGTTTATATCTTTGCAAGATGTGAATGAAATTTTAAAGAGATATGTGATAATATTGAAATGGTGTAATAGATGTAAGTATTTTACTATGCCACAAATATGATAGTACAGTACATATAATGAAAAAAGATGGTTTACATGTAACAATATATGAAGTAGCATGTTTTGAGAGTCAATTTACTTGGGGGGACTACAGGGGAACATATGAACTGATGATTATACTGTAATATCATTGAAGTTAACAGATAAATATCAGGGATATATTATATTTATTAAATAAAGTGATGTGATAGGATAAGGAAATAAATAACACTTTGGTGTGCCCCCTGGAGGTTGCTGATAATTTGTATTGTTTGTTGTAAGTGATGAGAAAAATTCCTGTTATGGGGTATCCAGGGATTTAGGTTTCTTAAGTTGTACTGTGATAAATAATTTACAGGCATGTTTTGCATATACAGTACTTATATTTATTTATGTGCATATTTACACACAGATCCTCTCCCCTGAGGAAGCCCAACAGGTGAAACATTGGGAATTGGAGGATCTCTACTGTCAGTGTTAATAAATAATATATGATTTTTGAGAAGACTGATTTGGTGTGGCTGGTTATTTGCTTTATCTTGACTTTGAAAGTTGCCATTTCCAGCCCCATTTGAATTTTGCATATACTATGGAGTAGTACCCACCTTTTCTCCCTTTTGGACTTTACATAAATAAAAAAAATAAATATTACATATGTGGAGAGCAATTATTAGAAACTACACTCAAAAAAGATCTTGGGGTCTACATATCAAATAATTTAGACTCTCCTAGGCAAATAAATGAAGTAATAAGTAAGGCAAATAAAGCCTTATTTAAAATTTGTAAGAATATTAGATCTGGGTATCCTGAGGTCTTAGTACCTCTATATAGATCATATGTCCAACCACACCTTGATTAATGTGCTCAGTTTTGGTGCCCTTATAAAAGAAATGACTGCATTCAAATTGAATGAGTACAAAGAAGACTGATGAGACTTATGCAGGGGTTAAAATAATTAGACTACAATAACAGACTTAGAAGGTTAAAACTTATGTCCCTTGAACTAGGAAAGATAAGGGACGACCTACTCCTTATGTGGGATATTGTTAATGTCCCTTATTTATTTAATGAAATAGGGTTTGAACTTAAGCAGGAAGTATTGGGTACATGAGGACACCTGCTACAACTGCGGTGTTTGAAATTTAATAGTACTAGGAGTAAGTTCTACTTCTCACAGAGAGTAGTGAACCTTTGGAATGCCCTTCCCATTGAGATAATATTGAGTGAAAGTAAATCTATTTTAAAGAAAAAACTAGACATTTGGATTTTGGATAG
The DNA here is from genome assembly GCA_016271365.2 of Neoceratodus forsteri. Classification (NCBI taxonomy): domain Eukaryota; kingdom Metazoa; phylum Chordata; order Ceratodontiformes; family Ceratodontidae; genus Neoceratodus; species Neoceratodus forsteri. The sequence goes on along the minus strand of CM057450.1, from coordinate 769,808,441 downwards.
AGGGGACATGTGCTATTACGGGAAATGAGATAGCCACTTTGTATGGGCAATATGCCTTTTGCTCCTTGTTTGTCTCAGTATGAACAAAGAGACACAATATGTGCCCTAGAACAGAATCACTATGAGCAGGCTAGGATCAAACAAGCAAGGATGAGATAGCAATGAGTACAGTGCAAAAACATAATACAACCCCAAATCAATTTCACAATAAGGTCAGAGATAATAAATACAATAAATATGACAAGAATACATGTGCAAGAGATAAACAAAGCATAAAGACTGTGATCATTGCATTGCAGGAATACCAAACTAAGAATCAAGTACAAGAACATTTATCTGTGAAACTTAAGAAATTGTGAAGTTCGATTTTTGAAATCGGGGTGGGACTGTGATACACAAAGGTAAAGAGGGAAGGAGTTCCAAGCCCTTGGAGTAAAGATGGCAAACACCTGCTCACCCATTTTAAAGGAGCACTTGGGTATAGTCAGGATGGACAGATCATTGAGTCACAGGGTGTAGGCCTGGTTTGAAGGAGTTAACACAGCTACCAGCACGGCAGATTTGGATGACCTGAAGATGTGTTAGTAACACAGCCTAGGGTGTATAGGTGATGATGGGTGGGACAGGAGAGCCAACCAAGACTGGAGTACAGCATGCAGTGGTGGGTCAGCCAGGTAGCAGATAAGGCAAACCTACACCTGTTGTTGTAGGCAACATTCCATTTGGATAGTTTGCAAGCACTAGCTTGATAAAATGAGGCAAGCCCATATGTAAAGCTAGCTAGGAGGACAAACTGAGCTATTGCAATCCTTTCAGCAGGAGTCAAAGCTTCTCAAACTGCTGGCAAGCCCAAGCTTGGAATTTACAGACTTGCAGATATTCAAAATATGTGGGGTGAAATTCAGAGCAGGATCTAGGGTAAGGCCTAGGTATTTAAAGGAATCAACCATGGGAAGGGTGGCACCATCTGAACAATGGATGGCTAAGCCAGAGGTGCAAGCCCTTAACGGAAGTGGGGACCCAAAAAGCATGGTGTGGTGGTTGTCAGGGTAGCATTAATATGAGGTATTGTGGTATGTCCTGTTGCTATTGGGCAATTATGAACAGGTCAATTGTGATGTATGTAATAGGTGATATATTGGTATCTAATGTGATATCTCAATATCTCAAAACTTAGCACAAAGATATCATTAGTTAGCTTTATACATTTATACCCACACCTGTTGTGTAGAGATATAAATTTATAAAATGGGTGAGAAAAATAAGTAAAAATGCTGTCTTCTGATTGGATGAAACATACCACACGACTGTGCATTATACTACAATGACCACGCGCCTGTACTTCTTTCTAATTTTCACTCCCCTCCAAAACAATTTTGCCCATTTTATAAGACAGATAATCCACTACAGGGCCTATAGTCATGTTCTGTTATGCACATGCCTTGGGTGGTTGAACGCACTTGGCCTGTGGCTTTGTGGCTCCCAACATACACCAACGTATGTGTATGTGTATGTAATAGTAGTAGTGGTAGTAGTGAATCATTATTTTTTTATAAAGGAAAGATCTTTTAATACATCATTAGGTTGAAGACCCATTTACAAGATGGTCCTGTTTCATAATTTACATTTGCTACAATAATAACATAAAATCCAGGTACTAAATACATTTGGCTCACACAGACAAACATTCTAATAAAAATACTTTTAGTTCATACAGACAATAGAAATACTTTTAGTTCACATAGACAAACATTGCAATAGGGAGACACTGATGTACTTAGTAAATTTCATAACATGCAAATTTCCTAATATGGTTACTATCTTTAGTCGCTACACTTACATCTCAAGTTTAACTCATGTTTTATGGAATTCATTAAATGTTTTGTACTTTGTTCTTGTTGTTTCCGGTTGCTGTTTATTGGTTCCCATATTTGCACAACTTTAGCAACAAATGTCATGTTCCCATATCTGTTATGTATTTTTGCTTGTATGTATTTGTTATTTGAGTCTCTTAAGTTATGTTTATGTTCTTTTATTTCCAATTTATTAATTAGATATATGTTTTTTTTGGCATGTATTATTGCATGAATCTGACCCAACCGTTTCAGTTTCCTTTTCTGTTCTAGTGATAACCATTGAAGGGAATTAAGCATTTCACAGTGATGTTTGCAGTAGTCACATTTCAAAACAAATCTGACAACATTGTTATAGGTGGTATCATGTTTTTTTTAGACTTGTTTTACAGGCCATTCTGTAAATGTGACTCCCATAATCTATGCATGGAATGATTAGCTGATTAACATTAGAAAATGGGCAAAGCTATTTGAGCCATCTAATTGGCTTAGACACTTCTCTGGGTGGGCATCTACCAGATAATAGATGCCCACCTGTTAAAAGTGACAGCCTAGCCTGCCCCATCACCAGGATCTTGATGCCCAGCCTGCTCTCCAATTGGATAAAACCCCTCAGTTGCATTCCAAGTGTCCGCCATTTGTTTCTGTCGCCTAACGGACGACAAACTGAGTGGCTGACCTGTTATAAAGTAAAAAATCTTAAAATGCAGTGTAAAGAAAATAGAACGTTTTTCACACAAAATTCACTTTTCCCCAAAACACAGTTTCTCTGAGTCTAAATATTGAGTACCGTCTTGTCCCATGCCTCTTGATTGTCCACAGCAGTACTCTGAGAGCCGAACCTGAGCGCTTTCTCTCATTCCTCCATCAGATCACAACCCACTAGCTCCCAAAACAGACTGATTTCTAGGTCTAGCACAAATTTCCCTGACATGACTTGACTCTTCTTTCCTTACCGTGATACCTCCCTCGCGAAACGAGATCGGAAAAAAAAAAAAGCCAGTTGCAGTTTGTGTAATGGCTGGGGGATGGGGAGCTAGCGGAAGACTGGTCAAAGCAAAGATGAACTATGAGTATGTGAGCGATCAGGTTGTCAGAAGCCAAAAACAAAGGAACGGAGGAAAAAAAAGCTGGGCAGCTTGTTTTTTTTTTAAAAAAGTGTGTGTGTGTGTGTTTCTAACAAGGGAGAGCGAGCTGAAGACAGATGTTGGTGGTGAAACGGAGTGATCCATTGAGTCGGGCTGAGTAGTCAGTCTGTGATAACTATTAAAAAGAAAAACAGACAAATGGGGTTGACAAACAATGTTAGTGGTCTCTTTTTAGTTGTTTTAGGATCTGAGTTGTTGAGTTGGGGAGCGGGAAGGTATCTGTGTGCCTATATTTCTTCATCGCTAAGTGAGGGGAAGCCCTGTATGCCAGTAGCGAGGGGGGGGGTAGCCATGACAACCAACAATAAAAGCGAAACTCCTTAGTTCAAAAAGCAGGCAGAGGAACTATTTTTTTTAACACTACAAATAAAATACTAGACATTAAAAGTTTTACCACGCAGACTTGCTTATTTCAAGCATATAAAATGTAGTGCCCATTTTCTAAGCACAATAATACCCTCCAGGGCGAGCAGTATGGGCAATACCAGACCTTCCAGGGGCTGTAAGACCCTCCATCACTCATTATGCCCCTGGGCTGTCCAGTATTGCTCAATACCACCCACCCTCTCAGGTATTATTGCTTGCATATTAAGCCTCATTTTTCGGTTAGTGCAAAATCCTGATCTCTGGAAAGCTCCAAGTTTTTTATTTGTCTTGCTTACCAATTCATTTATGAGAGCATCCAATTTCAGTCCTTCATCTATCCAGACTCCCAAATATTTGTAGCATTTTTCTTGGCCCAGAATTTCATTTTTTAGATGTTTTTATTTTAATATCTAACTGTGTACATCTTTTCTTACCTCTATTTGGATTAAAACACATTGTTTTTGTTTTCTTACTATTTAATACTAACTTTGAATGGAATAACCACTGTTCTAAGTCTGTAAAGTCCAGTTATAAATTATGCTCCATTTCTTGGATGGCTTTGCCATCGTCAAGTACAGCCTCACACTTGTGTGGGCTGCTACGTTGACCAACTCATTTATATACATATGAGGAATAGAGTGGGCCCTAAAATTGAGCTCTGTGGGACTCCTCTCTGAACTAAGGCTGACTTAGATAAGGTACTTCCTACCTGTAGTTGTTGAGTCCTGGAACTTAAGTAAGAGTGAAACCAGGGAAGAGTTTCTTTACCCATTCCCATTTTTTCCATTCTGCATATTTGTATGTTGTGGTCCACAGTGTTGAAGGCTTTGAAGAAGTCCACAAACACCATCGTGCCCACTGACCTGCCCTCATTCATCTGAGTGGCTGTTGTCTACCAGATCGGTGAGCATGGTATCCATGGAGTGGCCCTTCCGAAAACCAGACTGGAAGCAGGTCAGCAATGACCACTTCTCCAGATACTCACTCAGCTGCTTCTGCACCAGTCTCTCCAGCACTTTTGACAATGTAGACAACAGAGCGATTGGTCTATAATTTGTGGGATTGGAAGTAGAGCCCCTTTGTATATTGGTATTATCTTGGCTTTTTTCCACAAAGTGGGGAATTTTTTCTCTGTCAAACTCCAGTTGAATATTTTGATTAGAACAGGTGTAATTATTTCTGATGAATCCCATAGGAATCTGTTTTCTACTTTACCTAATCCTTGAGCTTTGTGCAATTTCAGTTTTCCTAGTTCAATTTTTACCATTGTACAAGAAATAAGCTTAAATCTAAATTTTTGATTTCCTAAGTTCTTCTTTTTAGATACATCTTGTTCCCCATATTTTTCATCTTTTGGGATATCAGTATCTGGGAGTGTGGTAAAATGTTCATTTAATTTATCTGCTGTCTTAATTGGGGACAAAAATATTCCATTTTCTTCAATCTGGATAGCTGTTTTATTATCCACTGGTTTCTCAAGTGACCTAATCAGGGCCCAGTATTCACGAGGATCAGTGTTTTCTTCCACTTTATTTTTGTAATAGTTTTTTTTTTTTTGAGTTCCTAATTTGGGTTTTCAAATTGTAGATCAGCACAAGACCTCATAGCCTGTAGTGGATTATCTATTACACACACATCTATCTATCTATCTATCTATCTATCTATCTATCTATCTATCTATCTATCTATCTATGTAGCATGAACCCTAACTAGAAGAGTATAACCTCACCCCTATAATACACACACATATACATATTATATTGGCAGTGTAGTTAGGGTTAAGTACTGAACACAGGTCATTTGCTCACACATGCAGTGTAGATGGTACAGACTTTTTTCACAAAACATTCAGGGTACAAATGACCTGTGCCGAGGTAGTGCCATTCAAAGGTTTCATGAAAAAATATTAAATGTTTCCAGAATTATAAGGCTCTTAAGTTTTTTTCTCAGCATGCTCAGTAGGATTTTTGGATAACCCTCTGATAAAAAACATCTAGCATGAGGATTTATCGTTCATGATTTATTGATCATTAGAAACATATCAATTGTGATGGCTGCCATCTTGTTTTTTATATTAAAAGCAATGACAATACATACAAATTATGTATTTTCAAAGAACAACACCTGAACCTAGGTAAACAGGACTTGTTTAGCTCAAGTCTGATGTTTGTTTAAGAAAAACACACGAGAAATATATTTTCCTGAGGACTCCAAAATGCAGGGTGCCCAGCTTAGTGAAAGGAACCCTGTGCATACATTCTGTGTATGACAGCAGTGAACTTTCTTGACCTCTGCAGCCACAGATGGGGTGGTGTTGCTCCTGGCCTGAGTGCCAGCAGTGAGCTGGTGATCACTGGATCTCTCTCTCTCTCTCTCTCTCATTCTCTCTTTATCTGTCTGTCTCACTATTTTTTTCTTTTATTTTTTAATCTAGTGCTCCCTCATGTTTCCCCGATATTGTGCACTGTGATAGTCCCCACTGTTGTGCTTACAATAATGCAATATGGACCCTGTTACATGGATCAGCCTGTGAAAGTACTGAAAACCCAGACTCAAAAAGGATGGACTGCACGGCAAGTAATTTTGGTACATTTGAAGAAAACAGTACCTTTACAAGACAGGTTAACCATTAGCTTACTCTTAGGGAATAACACACCTTTAATTTAATACCAGTTTAACTGTCTTTCTTAAGAGTTTTTCCATGTCATAGGACAAAACAAAATAAACTTTCAGACATCAGAAAGTGCACATTTGCTAGTAGTGTCTGTCAGTTTATTTCCATTTAATGCAGGTAAACTTGCCACCTTAAAACTCCAACATTTCACATATCAATTATGCATTTTCAAAAAGAGTGAACTTACATGATAAATATAAAGATAGTATACATAAGTACGATTTCATGACTGACACACTATGTTTTTACCCGTAAAACAGCTCTAACAATCTCTTGTGAATCACAAAAGTTCATGATGTGGCAATTAAACAAGAAAGCTCAAAATGCCAACATCATATACAAAGCTTTATTCACAGGTTTCAAAAGGAGGCCTTTTCCAAACCATGCTCAGCCTCTCGCAGAGGTCTTAAAAATCTCCAAATTCCAACTCTTTGCCAGTAAAGCATGCTGACAAGCAACTCCTTATAAGCAACTTGCTGCCTTAAAGCATCAGCGAGTGATGACATGCTACACAGTAACATCATCACACCAAGCACCTGAGGATGAGCACCTAGTGCTCTCAGATAGCAAGCCCCAAACATCCACAGCTCCTAGATGCTCAAGCTGACACCAGCCCTCAAATGTAATCAGTTTGAATTTTCAGACAGAAGATCACAAAGGCTTGGTGGGGTCAGGCTACAAAATAGTGAACGTTATAAAGTGAAGTGTATACAGTTCCCCCACTGCCAATACCCAGACCAGGCTGCAGGCATAACAAACTAATAAAAGCATAGAACAAACACATTATTATATGGCAAGGTGAAATGGTTAGAGTGTGCATATTTTTCATAAAAACAAAAATATCATATAATGCTCTAACAAAATGTAAACATAAAAAAATACAACCATCGACAAGATTAATGAATGACGGCAATACAGCAGTTGGCAACATCATGACAACAGAAGACAAGTCCTATAATATCGGTGCACAATTTATAGATTCATTAATTCCATTTAATAGGGACAAAGTTCCAAATCTTTGTATCCACATAACTTCTCTCTCTCTCTAGTAATTAGCAATACCAACTACAACTTCCTCTTCCAGGCACAAAGACCTTCTCCAGGCCAAAAAAACTCAAAGAGGGGACGGAACTGCTTTTTTCTTCCTGGTGCCTGGCAACGTTAGACTTCTGGGGTCAGATTCACAAAACTTTGCCCTGGCACAAATCCAGTTTGCGTGGTGCAAACTAGATTTTGCGGCTATTTGGCATTTACAAAAGCCCAGCTTGCACCCTCAAACTGGGTTTGCACAGGGCCAAAGTCAGGAGGGGGCCACAATGCAAATTTAGGAGAGGGGCCCTGCATATTGGCACAGTTCCATCCACAAAGCATTTTCTCCTCACAAGGGCCATTTGCGGGATTCCCTTGTGTGGAGAAAATATCACTGAGGAAAACCTCCTTTTAACTCCACACAACCCTAGTGGTTGGCAGAGGTAGTGTGGACTCCACACCCCACTAATTGCTGGCCTGTTGGTAAACAAAAATTAAAAAAACAGCTCCCTGGTGGTCTAGTGCTCCATCCCTTTCCCTGATTGATGATCACCGACCAGTTCACACTACAAACAAAATGTCCCTGGTAGTCTAGTGGTCCACCTACCCTGATCATGGATCACAGTCCTCTACATAATAAAAAACAAATCTCCCTGGTAGCCTAGTGGTGCCCTCCCAATCGATGATCACCATCCTGTTAACAACAAAAAGTATCACCCTGGTGGCAAGCGGTCCCTCCCCCCACTCGATCATCCACCCGATCCAGAAATATATTTTCCCTGGTGTCCAGTGGTCTCACCCCCCCCATACTCTGATCGCTGTCCTGTTATTGTAAAATTATTGCCCCGGTAGTCAAGTGGTTCCTTCCCCCTCACCCGTTCCCAGATTGCCATCCTGTTAGAGTAACTATATTTCCCTGGCAGTCCAGTGGTCCCTCCCTCCTTCCCCATACTCTGATCATTGTTCCATTAAAGTAGATATATTTCCCTGGTAGTCTAGTAGTCCCCCCCCCCCATTATTTGATCGCCATCCCAGTGAGAATAAAAACAATGCCCTGGTAGTCCAGTGGTCCCTCCACCCTATCCCTGATCCCTCCTTGCCACGAGTTGAAGACATACCCTGGTGGTCCAGTGGCCCCCCAACCATCTGCGATGTGCCCATAGAAAAAATGATATAGCTGTCTTTGGTGTGTTGTGGATCCGCAATCCCCACATCCCAGCAGGTAGTGCCCCACCATCCTGCTCCACCCATAATGACCCTCAGCTGGTGACCAGCACAGCCCTCTTCTCACCACTGTGGCTGGCCACTGACTGAGCTCTCAATATGCAGTCAATGAATGACAGCTCATGTTGAGCTGTCAATCATTGTCACTGAGCACATACAGTATACAGTACATGCTCACTGAGAGCTCAGTCAGAGGCCAGCTGTGGTGGTGAGAGGGAGGGCTGTAGTTTGCTAGTTGGGGGTTGCAGGATGGAGAACAGGTAGGAAACTACCTGCCAGGGTGTGGGCGGTGGGGGATCTATAACACACCAGGGAGTGCTATATTATTTTTTCTAGGGACACATTGGGGATGGGTGGGGGACCACTAGACAACCACAGTATGTCTTCAACTTGTGGCAAGGAGGGGTCAGGCATAGGGTAGAGGGATCGCTGGACTACCAGGGCATTACTCTTATTCTTACTGGGAAGGTGATCGGATAATGGGGGAGGGACCACTAGACTATCAGGGAAATATATTTACTCTAACGGGACAGCAGTCAGGGAACGGAGGAGGAGGTGGCACCACTGGACTATCAGGGCAATAATTTTACTACAACTGGACAGCGATCAGAGTACGGGAGGGACAATATATCTATGGATCGGGCAGGTGATTGGGTAGGGGGATGGACCACTGGACACCAGGGAAAATATATTTCTGGATTGGACAGTTGATTGGGCGGGGAGAGGGACTGCTGGAGAGGGAATATATACAGTATATTTATATATCGGGTGAGGGATTGGGCAGGGGGAAGATCTGCTAGCCACCAGGTTGATACTTTTTATTCTTAATGGGATGGTGATCGGTGATTGGGGGGAGCACCACTAGACTACCAGGGACATTTATTTTTTATTATGTAGGAGACAGCGATCGGCATTCAGGGGTGGGGGGAGGGACCACTAGACAATCAGGGACATTTTGTTTGTAGTATGACTGGGCCAGTGATCAGCGATTGGGGACAGGGAGGGACCACTAGACCAACAGGGAGCTGTTTGTTTTTCACCAACGGGCTGGCAATTGGTGGGGAGGCATGTTACACTTGCCACAACCTTTGCAAATGAGCCGTAATGGGCATGCAGATCACCACCTAGCCACTTGTATGCCCAATGGGCTCATTTGCATTGCTTCCTTTGTGGATAGGGAGTAGCGTACCAGTGCTATTCATTGCAGGACCCTTCTCCTTGGTGCATGTCGGGGCAGCGCTAGTGGGGTTAGTGGTGGCTTTACTGGGTTAGCGCTTCCCTGTCCTTGCCCTATTCTCAGTTGGATAGTGTGGTGTGCTATCCAACTGTGAATAGCAAGATTTCACACTTGCTCAATCGCAAAACGCAGCACAAACCTTTGCGCTGTGCTTTGCAATTTTTTGTGAATCTGGTCCCTGGTACTTTGATCAAATTGCAGATTTATTTTCAGAAACTCTCTGTTTAAGCATCCTAGTAGCTTTCACTACATAGGATAAATCACAGGGACATTTAAGTAAATATATAACGTGTTGCAGTACAGGTTATATGTTGTTTAAGTAAGCAATAAGGCATGAAGGGGTGCATGTAAAACATATTTTACAGCATGGCCAGGGGTGTAGTAAGGCATGCGGCTGAAGGCTGAGTGACTTCAGCCACTGGACATGCTGTAAAATAGGTAGCCCGTGACATGGTCGTCGGCGATTGAGCGTGTGCAATGACGATGACTCAATCCCAGCGCATGTTGACAGGGCTACCACTGAGGAAGGGTGACAAGATGGGGAAGTGGGTGTATATAGCGACAGGATGTCACTATATGTATCCGAGCACGGGCGGAGCTAGTGTGATGGAAGGGAGGAGGGAGGTTGGCCTGGTGTGGTTGGCGTGGGGTTGCTGATCTGGCCCCATAGCGTGGTGGGTGGGTGGCAGCCTAATGCTGCGAGGGTTCTGGGTTTGGGTCGGGGTGCACCTACATTTTTGTGCGCCCGGCCTGAAAGTTTTATTTCTCAAGATTTTGCACTCCCCTGACATGCACCCCTTGGAGTTAAGAATTCTTTAGTAGGGGGGTGCGGGTGTGCAGCCCCCCCACATGAACAATTAAAACCGAAGTCCCCTGTGCCATTTTCTTGTGTGATGTATGCTCGCCCTGCCACTGATCATGATTAGGCTTTCACCCCTATCACATAGATCTGTAAAATATGTTTTACACACATCCCTGAGTGGCTTATTGTGCTTAAAAAATTGGCTCCATATATATATATATATATTTTTTTTTTTACTTTTTACTGTTGGGAGAAGCATGTTTATATGTAGAACCAATAGATTTACTTGTGTGCATTTGTGATAAAATAGTCCTTCTACCCACTGCAAGTGATGTCACTGATGATGTCATTGTATTATTGCCTACTGTCTTCTTCCTGTTTTTTTTTCTCTGTTTTTCTCCACATTCAAGATATGAAATGTTTATCATGAAATGTTTACCTTGGAATATATGGATTAAAAATTCTGCTCAGTTCTACTGGCAGAATGTTTCTCTCCTAACACACTGTACACACAGACAACAAAAGCCTCTGTTACAGCCAGAGACTCAATTATCTCACTGTCAGAGCAAGAAGAAGAGAGATCCCTGATGAGTAGGTAAAGATAGAATGGGGATTTTTCACTGTCAGCAAAGAAACAGTTGTAGTGAAAACTATAAACAATACTTATTGTTTCTAATTTATGTATATAAAAAGAGTATAATAATCAGGGAAATAACATTTAATTAATTTATTTTATTTTTTATCTAAGGTAGTTTTATTTTTAGGGTCCAGTTGAAGTTTTTTTTTACAGTGTAAAGGTAGCAGCCATGTTTGTGGTGGAAGATAAGTTCTGGCTGTAGGGGGCTAACTGAAATGCTTGTGTTCCAAATACCCATTGATCTGGGTTCCAGACTCTTCACTGCTGAACAGTCCTTTAACCATGCGGAAACCATATTTTACACACAAATAAGAGCCAATCAGATTACTGGATCTGACCCTGCCATTTTATAATCACTATTTCCTCATGTTAAAATTTGTTAGATTTTTAAAAGTCTGTAAGTATTTGAGCATTGCACACAGCAGTCACAACAAAAATTCCCAGGTGGTGCTGTACCAAAATGCCACTCTGTTTCTCTTTGTTCAAGTATTGTGTACTCAGTATGTTGTAGTCTATCTTTAAATGCTGAACATTTTTCAGTCACCATAAGGAGTGGTCTAGTAAATGTACATTGTCCTAATTCATTAGATCTTAAGATATTCCAATGTTTATGCAAAACCATCTTGATTTTACCAAAAACTGGGGAATATGAAGTAGAGAAGACAATTCACTCTCTTACAGGCTCTCTCTGTCTCTGTCTCTCTCTCTCTCTCTCTCTCTCTCTCATTCATTGAATTAATAAGGTCTGCCCTATTCCTTAAATCTTCCTGTGCTTGCAGCGTCTTAATCACTTTCATAGGATAACGTCTAGCACATAGCCTATTTTCCATCACCTGTTTTCATTTTGATAGCTCTCCTCACAGGAACCATTCCTATGAGCCCCTAGGGGCTGTCCCAGTGGGATGCCATCCTTCTGCTATGAGCCCTTAGGAACTGTCTCAGTGGGATGCCATCCTTCTGCTGTCTAGGATGTCTAGGATGGCACCTTTGGTAATATAATGTTATATTTATTTCAGTGTTCTTTCTAAAGACCTTGGTCTGCAGATTGCCCTGCTTCTTATAGATTTGTCTAATGTATAAATAAGCTATTTTCTCATAGCTGTACTCTAACGAGACTTTCAGATTGTCTTTACAGGTATTCAAAGCATTTTGGAAATCCCTCAGTTGAGTTCCTGATCCAGCCCATAAAAACAATAAATCCTGTATGTAACATCTGCATATTAATATTTTGTCAAAAAAAAAACTATTAACAGTAGGATCCTTGATGAAATGTTCCTCAAAAATATACATGTAAATATTAGCGTACAATGGGGCAATTGTGCCTATTATAGGACACCAGTCTGTATGTTTCTTTATGAAATGGAAGAGAAAACTGATCTGTATGTATAGAAACATTAAATTTGATGGTAGATAAGGACCACTTGGCCCACCTACTCTGCCCATTTCCCTACCTAACGGATAAGCTGCAGATCCTAGTTAACCAACAGCCTACTTCCTCCTACCCCCCACTAGAATTGCCTTATGTCTGTCCCATGCATTCTTGAATTCTCCCACTGTTTTTGACCCTATGACCTCCTCAGGAAGACTGTTTCATGCATCTACAACTCTCTCTCTCTCTCTCTCTCTGTGAAGAAATACTTCCTCATATTACCTCTGAGCTGTCCCCCTCTATTTTCAAACTGCACCCCCTTGTTCTTGCACATCTCTTTTTCTGAAAGATGCTACCCTCTTTGACTTTGTTGATTCCCTTGAGGTATTTGAAAGTTGCTATCTTTTCCCCCCTCTCCCTCCTTTCCTCAAGGCTATACATCTTAAGCTCCTTTAGTCTTTCTTCATATGTCTTCTGGTGCAGACCCTGCACCATTTTGGTTGCCCTCCTCTGGACAGCCTCCACCCTGTCTATGTCTTTGTGGAGATGGGGTCTCCAGAACTGTACACAGTACTCCAGATGTGATCTTACCAACTGTCTGTACAGAGGACCAACAACTTCCTGTTTTCTACTGGTGATGCCTCTCCCTATGCATCCCAGTATCCCCCTAGCCCTCCTTACTGCCTTCTCACATTGCTGGACCACCTTTAGGTCATCTTATATGACTACCCCCAGGTCCCCTTCCATTTTTGTTGTTGTCAATATCTCACCCCCCATTGTGTACTCTTCCCCTGGGTTTTTGTTTCCCAGGTGCATTACTATGCACTTTTTTGCATTGAATCTAAGCTGCCATACATTTGACCATTCCTCCAACCTTGCCAAGTCCCTTTTCATCCTTTCCACCCCACCTTGCATATCAACCCTGTTGCAGATCTTTGTGTCATCTGCAAAGAGATATACTTTCCCTTCCAGTCCCTCTGCAATATCACTTATAAAGACATTAAAAAGGATCGGCCCCAGTACTGAACCCTGTGGTACCTGTTGTCCAGCCAGTATGTTTAACATATACATGAACAGTGCCATGTATAGTGCCTTGGGGTCAATAAACTTTGAGTTTCAAATAAAAGAAAAGTGGACCAGTGTGCCCAGTCCCTTCCCCTCCCTGTTGCCCATCCCCCCAAAATTCATAGGTGGTGAAACTAGGGTGTCTGCCCCCAGTACCACCATAGATTAAAATACAACACTGGGGTGTCCAATCCCCAGTGTTGGATCCAATACACTTGCAGAAAAGAAAATTCCCTTGTTGTCTTTTTTTAAACAAACTTGTACACAAAAAAAGGTCCCTCGCTGATATAACCCCTCACCCCACCCCCACTCAGCAACCACCACCCTACACCCCCCAACAAATCCTCACTCACCTAAAACTGTCCCACAACATAGATCCACTCTCTGATTGAAAACATGTCTTGCTGCTGGAACCAGCAACTGCAAGATGGAAAACTAAGGCAAGTTCAGTTTAATGTAGTTCAATGGGTTTTGAACTTTTACTCATCCTATGTTCCCCCTAAGATGTGCGCTTGTGCGGCCATGTAGCTCAAATAAAAAGCCATGCTGCACAGTAGGAGTGGCATGCAGATAAAAATACTGCTGTGCTTAACCTTTGATTTTCCATGGACTGACATATCAGCCCAGAATTCCTTTACACTCTGCTTCTGTCTGCAGCAGTAGGGGCTAAATTAAGAGTGTCTGTGTTCCTCACTGCTGTCTTATCTTCTCTTGTCTTAGGTTGTAAATTTTCATGCATACAGGGGCTAGCTTTGATGTTAGGGGAGCCTGTCACAGCTGAACAAATTTTCTGAGGAAGGCTGCTCTACAGATGGTATAGGGAGGATGACTTTGGCATAGTCACTTTTTGAGACTGTTTGACCATAGAAAATTCTGTTTTCCTTTTTAAATTTCCATTCATACCAAAAACTACAAACAGACAAGCCAGAAATTATTTGTGTTTAAAGGTGTCTGGTTTTAAATGGTTGCATCTCACTGCATTTCTGAGCATGGTTTTATTTTTAAAAAAGCCTAGGGAATTGCCTGAATGGCTGACAATTTAAAAAGCTCCTGACAGTTTACAGTTGAGACAACTTTGAAAAAATGTAACATTCAGTCATAAATGTAGCTTATAGTTAATGTTTTAGTCTGAAATTCTCACCCTTGTTTCCTTATTACTAAGGATAGTTGCATGAATACAATATCTCTGCTCTTTTAGCTCTGGCTGCTTGCATACGCCTGATATCTTAATTCTGTTTATGACATCAAAATATGTTGCTGTGGAGATAATTATGATGCCATAAACAAAGGATTGTGATGTCATGTGTAGAAAAACAGCCAAAGTAGACACATTCTAGGGCAAAGAGATCTTGTTTTCATGCCACTTGTTTTTCAGTAATAAAGAAAATGTGGTGTTCATTACTGAAAATATATGAAGTAATAAAGAAAACGGGATGGAGTTGAATATGAATCTTACTTTCTTTAAAGTTTTCTTAATGCTGTCAGGGACTGTTTAAGATCTAAGTCAAATAATTGAGCAAAATGGAACTGGACTACAAATATGCTTGAATGTAAAACTGTTAAAGTTAAAAAGCCATTGACAGCATTAGCAAAACTTTAAAAAAAGTAAGATTTATATTCAGCTCCATCCTATTTTCTTTAGTACTTCATGTATTTTCAGTAATTGATTCCCAATTTCCTTTATTACTGAAAACAGTTGCATGAAAACAAGATCCCCGATCCCTTGACTCTATCTACTCTGGCTACTTCTCTACAGATGGCACACAATCTCCTGTTTATGACATCATAATTATCTTCACAGCAACATATTTTGATGTCATAAATGGAAGTATGATGTCAGGAGTAGGCAGGCAGCCAGAGCTCAAAGAGAATAGATACTATATTGATGCAAATACCCCTAGAATAAGGAAATAATGGCAAGAATTACAGAATAAAATACAAAACATAAGTTACAGTTATGTCTGAATATTACATTTTTTTCAAAGTCATCTCAACTGTGCCAGGAGCTTTTTAAAGCAGCAGTACATGTTATTGTGAAAAAGTTAAGCTACACTTTTTAGTGACAATAAACGGTATCCCTATTATAGACTCAATTTGATTTGTGCACATAAATCTCTTTCTTGGCATCCAGTGCTGCATACACATGAGACATTGCCCACAGAGACAAAAAATTAAAGAGAACATTGTCATAACTTTGTCATTTTTTAATATTTTACACCATGTTTTAAACATGGCCTTTTTGGGACCCCACCTCATGAATAAGGTACTGTAGGTGAACATTTCCAAATCCATACTGAAAGGTGATTTCATGCAGTGAGCCAGCTCAATGGGATGAGACTAGGGGGTGGTGCTATTATGTGGCACTAACCACCCAGCCTCCGAAGGGAAGGGAAGGTGCAGGGTTACCGCATAGGCTCAAGTACTATACAATGAAGTGAAATCTTCTTTTTGCATAAGGCCCTGCACCTCTGTATTCATGGCTGCCAGACAGTCCTGCACTTTGGCAGATAGATAGACTCTTTGCACTGTGTGTCTGCATCTGTAGCCATATGGATGCATAGAGACCAAAGGGCCCTGCACTTCTGCAGCCACCAGACGCCCCACAAATCCTTGACAACTGTGGCACACAAAACACTTCTGCATGCAGATGGACTGTTCCTTTGGTGCAGATGTGTCTGCAAATGAGGATACAATTCCACTATCTCAAAAAGAAACAAAATTGTTTGCAAAAAAACTGCTTTAATGCTCCAGTTAGGGTTCAACTTAATGCAACAAAAGTAAGTAAATGTGGCGTTAGGGTTTCCAAACTAAACTCTTCCCCAAAACAGCAAAAGGACAAGACCACGGGAGGTGGGGGTGAGGGGTCATATCAGCGAGGGACCTTTTTTTTGTGTACAAGTTTGTTTAAAAAAAGACAACAAGGGAGTTTTCTTTTCATCCATTATCAGGGAAGACAAACAACATACAACTGTTTTCAGGTGACAGAAATGTAGTAACACTTGTGTGCTGCCTTCGTAGATTTGTATCTGTGGCTGCATAAGCACAGGCCCACAAGAGCCAGTAGTTATGCAGCCACACTTGTGTGTGTATGTTATGCTTTGGGAATAATTATGCATGGCTGCAGAAGCAGACAGAAGGCCCCAAGGGGCCTATGACACTGCAGTCAGAGATACTCATGCATGCTGCATGTGGTACCTCACTAGATAGCATGATCTGCTAGTACATGGTTTTCTATATGTAGCTGCATAACTGAAACATTGATACCCCCCCTGAACAATCTCTACTGTGCTGTTGAAACCTTGATTTCTGGTTGTCTAACTTCTGGACCCACTAGGGTCTGCCCTTCTGGAGCCAGAAGTTGGTGTGTTTGTCTTACACCTGTGGCTGAAGAGGTGCACACCCCTGAGGGGCCTGCGCTTCTGCAGACAGAAGTACTGTTGCAATTTTGAAAAAAATGGATTTTGTGGTCCCTGCAATTCTGCAGCTAGAGGTCAGTGTGTATGTCTTATACCTGCACCTGGGGCTATAGAAGCACAGGCCCATCTAGTGTGTCTATGTCTTACAGCGTGCATAAGTACCTGATGCTACAGAAACCTTGACCCCAGAGGGGCCTGCACTTCTGCAGACAAAATAACTTTTGTAATTTAAGAATCATGGATTTGAATTTCTGGGTTCAGGGGCCTATGCTTCTGCTGACAGAAGCAGTTTTGTGATTTGAGTATCATGGTTTTATCTCTGCAGCGATAAGTGAGTGTGTAAGTCTTGTGTGCATGCCGGAGATTAAATCCATGAAGGTAGCTACTGCTTGTATGTCATCTGGAAAAAGTTATATATTGTGTGTCATACCTGATGAAGGCTGTCTGCAGTTGCTTGTATGATCTTGTCCTTTCACTGCTTGGGGGAAGAGTTAGAGTTGGAAACCCTAGTGCCACATTTCCCTAGTTTTGGCGGATGCATTAATGCAGTTTTTAGCAAAGAATATATATATATATATATATATATATATATATATATATACACACACACACGTATATGTATAGATATAGATATAGATATATATATATATCATTTTCATTAAAATAAGTTATTTACAGTCAGAAGAACTATTAATTGGATGGGTTGTTTTGTTTGGATTCTCTTACTATAAATGAGTCCATTTAGCACTGGACAACAGTGGAAATTGAAGCCCTCTATTTAAGCACAGAGCCAGATACTGTACAGAGCAAGAGAGAAAGGACAGTAAAGGCTTCCCCATACTATGATAGATTTGGTTCTGGTGAAAGATAAGGGACAGGCAGCCATGGAGACTGCAGCCCTCTGTTTGTCCACAGGCCAGGTACAGGACACCAGCTGTGGGGACACCGGTGCGGACTGGTCACAGTCCCACACCTTGTATACTGCTAATGCTGTGCAGTGTTTACCATCCTGCCTATGGAGGGCAGGGGGAGACATCTTTGACTACATGAGGATTGACACTCTCTGGAGGGAAACAAACAGTTTTGCAAAAAAAATAAAAACTTCATAGCACTCACTACTGTAGCAAAACACACACAGTCCAAGTGTAGGGTGCAGTTAATTTAATTAATCCTTCAGAAATATTGAAACAGTACACACAAGTAGTAGTGCACTATGCCGCCAACATTTCAGGAGGTACATTGTCGGGTTTTTATTGGCAGATGGTGGCACCACAGGGGCACAGTGACATGCCAAGTACTGCATGGGCAGGAACCTTGAAGGCTTCACCTCACTATAATGAAATTGATGAGAGGTGAGGGCTGACTGTACTGTAGTCTGAAAAAACTACAGAAACAGGATGGGTAGGTAAACTAAAATTCCAAATGGACCAAACCACGAACACCAGGAATTGCAAGGTGCAGGAAGGGCTCGCTAAGCCAAAGAAACCACAAAAAAGTTCCAAAAAGTTACACTCTGCAGAGAGCAAAAGACACTGGCAAAACTGAGTTTGAAATGCTTTATTAGCACATTAAGAAGTCAGCATCTCTGTATGGACTGAAAAGATATCCACTCACACCAGAGCTTTAAGTATACAGAACCCTTCGTCAGGGGGCATGATAAAGTCATGGGATTTCTGACAACTATTTAAGCCATCAATTACATTAATAAACATGAGCTGATCAGCAGGTAGTTAACTCTTTCAAGTGTTTGACAATTTTAACTCTTTTATGAATATTAACAAAATAAACAAATTCTTACATTAATGGTGCCTATATCAGTGAATGCATTTTTATACAAAATGTAAAAAAATGGTGTATATTAGCAAGTATTATGTCGGAGTAGTTACATTCAGTTACTAAAAACTAGACATATGGACTACTCATTACATCTTGCTAAAAAATTATATAAAAAGAAAAAGAGTGTTTGAGTTAAAAAAATAATAATCTGGGGACTTCACAATAAGAAAAATTAAAAATATTTAGATTTTCTGCAAATTGTTGAAATACTACCCTCTGGGTACAAATAATGTACCTTGATGATCACCCCTAGATTTTTGGGAAAACATGGTTTAAAGAATGCCTGTGAAAATATATTTTTGTGGTATTGTTTGACAAGAATTGTTATAATTAAGTCAAAATTTTGATAAAATATTATACAAATGTATAATTTAAAATATGTGCCATTTTTTCTTATCTCATATATGTGTTAAAGATGGAAGATCTTGTGTCCTTCTTTCTTTTATGCATGCAGTGACTGCAGCCTTGAGATATTGCCCCTTTCCATTATGATCTTGGCTTTAAAGATGCATTATTATATTCAAGCCAGATTATTATTATTTTTCTAACTCAAACTCTTCATCTTTTTATTTTATTTTTTTAGCAAGATGTAATGAGTAGCCCATATGCCTAGTTTTTTGCAATAAGCAACTAAATTAATTAAGGAAAGGTTCTATATTTAGTAACTAAATGTAACTATTCAGACATAATAAAGTTTTCTTAATCTGTGCTTACCATTGAAAAACTCTCCCATGACCATGATCAACAACAGGCCAACCAAAGTCAAAAGGTAAGCTGTCCTGGAGCCCATGGGTGCTTACTCACATGAGAGCCCCATCCCTGGGGTAACTTGGAATTTTTTTCTGTGTTCTCCCTGCAGATTCCCCACTTTCTGGAAATATTGGCCTTCCCTGTCTGGTGATAGGTAAAGTGCAGTAGTGATGATACTCAGTAGCCAAGTTCCCCCTCACAAACACACTCTTTCACTCTCCCTTCCTCACTCACTCTGTGACTGCTACCTGCCTGAATCCACTTTTTATACTATGCTCCCCTCTCTTACTGACAGTGCTGCTGGGACATTAGCCACACCAGGCCACAGTGCATACAACCAAAGCCTACTCTCCCCATTTGGGCTCCAGTGGACCCTCTATGACTCTGCAAGGGAAACTTAAAAATATCCAAGCATGTACCTTGGACAGCATGCATACACAACACTTCATACAGAGGCATTAACAAGTGACATACACGGACCCATGCATATACAGATGCATGCATATATATATATATATATATATATATATATATATATATATATATATATATATACACACACACACACACAGGTCACTACTAGATGTACACACACCCACATACACACACACACACGGATGCACACACACACACACACACACACGTGCACGCACAGGCCACCACTAAATGTACACACATGCAATCGCATGCACGCATGCACACACTCACAACAATGCATGCAGGAACACACCAACACAGACATCCATACACACCACAACATACATACAGATTTATGCACATATATACATGGGTGTTTACAGGCAGAAAAAGACTCAGGTACATGCAGTTTGCCTGTTTTTTTCCTAAGCCCTCTCCAGTTTAGCACTGGCTGGGCCTTTAGTGGATCAATTGTCCCATAGTTCCACTTCAACTAACCCCCTCCCTGTTTGCTCTGGTCACTGTCTGGTTCCATCAACCTTACCAGTCCTATGAGTCCACATTTGAATAGCTTCAAGGTGTCTGAATTTTCCTACTGACCACAAGCTACTCAGGCAAACCCAGGAGAATCAAATCAAAGTTTCTATTCACAGGTGCATTTCAGCTAATAGTGAGTGCCAGAACAAGGGGGGGCTGCTGAAAATGGGGGTTGTATAGTTGGTATTTCATTGCTGACCTTCTTTGTTTTAGCAGCTGCAGCATCCAGAGGTTGAGAGCCGGAGGCTACATTTGGGAGGGAAGACAGGTCATGTACACAACTGAACCAATCACAGTTCACCAGGAAACCCTATCCAGGGTATAAACTCCCATCCTCTCAACGTGTCCCATTCAGAAAAGGGGTGTGTGTGGTACTTTATGTGAAGAAAGGCATAAACACAATGGAGATACAGGGAATCCAGTAGGAAGGAGGTACTGTGGGTTACCTTGCAGATAGGAAACAGAGTCACTAGTCACACTGGTATCATTTACAGACCTGTGACATAGGTGTAGGATTTAGATAAGATACTGGTGGAAGCTACTGGCAAAATGGCAGAAAAAGGGGAGGTACTGCTGGTGGAGGACTTCAATCTGCTAGATGTAGATTGGAGCCTTTCAGCTGTGGCTTCATCTAGAAGCAAAGACATCCTGGACTCCCTGCAGGGGGCATTCCTCAGGCAACTAGTCAGGAAGTCCACTAGTGACGGGCCAATACTGGACCTGGTAGTCACTAACAGGTATAATATTGTAAACATCAAGGTGGAAAACCACCTGAGGACCAGTGATTACCATACAGTGTGGTTCAATATAAGGATGGCAGTGGAATTGAACCAAACAAGTGTGAGGGTCCTGGACTGCAGGAGGGCAGATTTTAAAAAGATGGGTGAATGGTTCAGGGATGACTTGTTGGGGAAGGGGATGACCTGCATGGGATGGAGGAACAATGGGTGAAACTAAAAGAGAACATATTGAAGGCAACAATGTCTACACCAAGCAAGTGAGCAAAAGGAAAAAGAAACCACAATGGTTCTTCAAAAAAGTGGCTGAAAAGGCAAAGGCTAAAAGGGCTGCATTCAGAAGCTATAGGGAGGCATAGACAGAAGGGGATAGAGAGGTGCATCAGGAGAAACAGAGGGAGGCAGGGAAAGCAGTAAGGAGTGTGAAGGCACAAACTAATGAGAAAATAGTCTTGGGGGTAACTAAAGGGGAGAAGACATTTTTTATGTATCTAAGTGAAAAGAGGAAGACCTGGGGACGGACTGTAAGGTTAAGAAGAAAAAGGGGGACTGTCCAGAGAAGGATCAGGATAAGGCAGATATCCTGAATGAATACTTTTGTTTAGTGTTCACAAAGGAAGGAGAAGAGGTGGGGTCACAAAACAGTAACTGGAGCACTAGAGGAGGGAGGAGGGTGGAGGCGGACACTAGTCCTTTTTCAGATGAGGGGTACTGAAAGGACTCTCAAATGCAAAAATGGAAAAGGTAATAGGGTGAGACGAGGTGCATCCAAGGGTATTGTGGGAACTCAGGGAGATACTGGCTGCACTTCTAACAGTCCTGTTACACAGCTCACTGGAAACAGGAGTGGTTGAAGAGGACTGAAGGAGGGCAGATGTAGTCTCACTTTACAAAGGAGGTTGCTGGCAGGATGCTGGCAACTCTAGGCCAGTCAGCCTGACATCAATATTGGGAAAGGTAATGGAGTCACTGCTGAAGGAAAGGATTGTGAAATATCTTGAATCCAGTGGGTTGCAAGACCCAAGGCAGCATGGATTCACCGGGGGTCAAGTCAAAAGAATCTGATAGATTTCTTTGATTGGATGACAAATGAATTAGATAAGGGTGGATGTGACTATCTAGACTTCAGTAAGCTTTTCAACACCTTTCCACATAGGAGATTTGCAAGAAAGCTGGGCAGCTTAGGGGTGTGTCTAAAGGTGGTAAACCGGGTAAGAAATTGGTTAAGGAATAGGTGACAGAGGGTGGTGGTAAACAGAGTTCACTCTGGAGAAGGGAGGGAGACCAGTGGGGTGCTTCAGGGATCAGTACTAGGACGGGTCCTCATTAATGTCTTTATACGTGAGATTGCAGAGGAGCTGGAAGGAAGGTTCTGCCTCTTTGCAGATGACACCAAAATCTGCAATTGGGTAGACACTCCAGGGGGGTGGACAAAACACACAGAGACCTGAAAAATACTCAAACAATGGTCAAGGATTTGGCAGCTAGGTTTCAATGCGAAACAGTGCACAATTATGCACTTAGGGCACAGAAAGCCAGGGGCAGAGTACAAAATGGGAGAGGAGGTAGTGGCAACCACCAAACAGGAAAGAGACATGGGGGTAATCATATCTGATGAACAGAAAGTGGTCAGACAATGTAACAAGCCAGCTGGGAGGTCAGTGGGATGCTGGGGCGCATAGGGAGGGGGTATCACCTGAAGAAAGTGGAAGATAGTGTTGCCTCTCTGTAGGTCACTGGTGAGCCCCCACCTACAGTACTGTGTCCAGTTCTGGACATTACATACCAGTATCCAGAAGGACATAGACAGTGGAGGCTGTCCAGAGGAGGTCAACTAAAATTGTGCTTGGTCTGCATCAGAGGCTCTATGAGTAAAGAATAAAGGACCCAAATATGTACACCGTGGAAGAGAGGAAGGAGAGTGGAAATACAATAGAGACCTTTAAATACCTTATAGGAGGATGTAGGGTACAGGAGGGGAATCTTTTTTAGAAAAAAAGATGCTCAAAAAAAGGAGACATGGTGGGGGTTAAACTTAGGAGAGACATAAGAAAATACTTCTTTACAGAAAGAGTAGTGGATGCCTGGAAAAGCCTTCCAGCAGAGGTAGTGGGTGAAAACAGTGGTGAGGGTTCAAGAATGCATGGGCTAGGCCAGCTTGGTGGCACTGAGGGTTGAGGAGCTGGATGTCACACCTCACTCCACGCCAGTGACCTGGGTTCGGGAACAAGCCTGGATTGTTGTGGGTCAGCAGGCGAGGACTGGGCATCTGATGACTGCTCTCCCAGTCCTGGGAGAAAAGGGTGGGATCCACACCACACTCTGGCAGTCCCTGGGGATACCCGGTGGTACTGCAGATGTATGAGTGTCTGGAGGGGGGGAGCATGGTGGACATCTGCACATTGGTGCATGGACATCATTGCACGTCCATGCTCCCATTGGGGAGAAAATGGAAAAAGGCTGGGTGCGACTGAGTCACTTGATGGTCACGCACTGCCATGCGGGGAGGACTGTCATGGAATCACACTGGGGGGGGGTCGGCGCCAGTCTGGCTGGCAGGGATGGGGAAACCCTCTAGTGGATCGGCCACGGCCGTGCCGGACCCCCCATCATGCGAGTGAGCCTGCTGCTCTCCCCATGGGCAGGTCCAGTGGCAGGATGTCCCCGCCAGTAGTTACTGCAGCAGGCATGAAAAAAGAGTTGTGATAAAAAAAAGAATGCATGGGCTAGGCATAAGGAAATCTTAGCTGAAAGAGGGGAAATCAAGTCTGGTCTGTGGTCACACAGTAGGTAGTGAAAAATGTGCAGACTGGGTGGGTCAAGCAGTTCTTAATAGCCATCAAGTTCTGTGTTTGAATGTTATTAATTCTAGGTCCTAATCTTAGTGCTGGCACAATGGAGAGTTGAAATTTGCAGAATGAAGAATTTCATAAGAGCCTTAAACAGAGTGCAGATGAAAAACTAAATGCAGCGACTATCCACAAATCTGCACTCAGTTATTTATCTTTAATCTGGTTAAAAAATTCAAGGAATTAGGAATCAATTTTTAAATTCATTTTTGAAATCATTAAGCTGCATCACTGCTGTATAGATTTTTCTTGTAATTTGTGTGTCTGCATTGCTTAAAGGAAAACTGTCCTTATCACCAAACCCCACCCCAAAGCTATACTTTCGATTATGCTTTTCAGCTGTGAAACAATTTTTTTTTTCGTTCCAAACTTACTTTATTTTATTTGGAAAAAGTCTGCAGTCTCCTATCATGGTGGATGCCGCATGGGTTCATTTGCTAAGAAAGTGTGGCACTGCAGTGCTTGCCTCAATACATTTGTATTGAGGTGAACAGTACGGCGCAGCAGTTGCTTACCAAATGGACCCTACTATTAACACCCAAATCATACATAAAAACCCCAGAAAGAATTCTCATTGGTTTAAAATACTCATGTAAACCATGACTGCAGTTTAAATCAGTGGAACCTGATTTCACCAGTTTGTTTTTCGCTGAGGAGCCTTTCAAGGTCAAATGTCACTAGAACAAGTTAAGAACCCTTCGAGCAGAAAGCTCCTCTACCATAAATTCTGAATGTCTCAGTGTGTTTTGTGAATGCAGTCTAATGAAAAGCAAGACCTTTGGATTCAATACTCACTTAAGTACATGTTAAAATGTGATATTATTATCTGTTAAAAACAAGCAAAAACATAACATATATAACAGACATTTTCTATATATGGCATTAAGAGGGTTTAAAGTAAAGTTTACCTAGTGTGAGCAACTGTTTCACATATTTATACAGTATAAATATTTATACAGTAACTGTGAACATACATGACCTGTCAATCTGGGCTGCTGTTCCTCGCATCAGTGTGTACATTACAATGTCGCCGATCTGCCCATCTGACCATTGAGCTTGTGCTCGTTGACTCCTTTTAGAGCATTTAGGGCAGCAAGCAGTCAAGTGCAGCATGTTTTGTCTCTAGGCATAGACAGTCATGGTCAGACTAATCCACTTCCCCATAGAGATTTTGCTTGTGCTGCTTCACACTACTTCATGGCTAGCCTCTATGCTGGCTCCCTGTGCCTGTCATGGTCACATGCTCTCACTCAACTCTCTGAATGCCACCTCCCTTGCTCATGGCCTCACTCAATGCTCAGTCTATTCATTCTTCATTAAGCATCCACATATTAGCACTGCCATCCTACATTCGTCAAACCATTCTGAAACGATCAGCGCTGCTGGGAGCACAACTGATTATCTGGTTTTTAAAGTAGCAGGTGTGAATGATATTGATGCAGGGGCAAATTAATGCACAGCACCTCTGTACTGTTGTCCCTCATCTATCCTACCCCCTCTTAAAGTTTACCACTGTGTTAACATGGACCATCTCCACTGGCCGATGGTTCCCGTGTTCCACCACCCTCTCCATCAAGAACTATTTCATCATAAATATTCCCCCTGCTAGCTAGTAGTAGTGGCTCCTTGTGATGGAACCCTCACTTAAACAGTTGCAGGTGGTGGTGTGTGAAGCTGGATAGCTTTGTTTTGTGAATTAATTTGCAAATTCACTGTAATTTGTGAAATTAATCTGCCTTGCAAAGTTCCAGTTCTCATTATAAGAATAACTTCATGAGCTGCACATTTGGTAACTTCACTGGCAAAGTGGGGCCCACAGACAAAGTTTGCTATGTACTATGAGTTCGGAGGTCACACTGTACTGAAATTAGCTGTATGCTATGCACAGGCAGTGTTCAGTGCAGTCTCACAAAGAGAGAATTGGAGAGAAGTCTGTTCCTGCTTCTTTGAGCAGAAAAAACATTTAAAATCAATCCAAAAGCTGAGTACTGTATTTTGAGCCAAATTGCTTACAAAAAAGATCTAGAGTGCCTTGTGCAGCTAGATTTGTATTGTTTCTTTCTGGTTTTGCTGATTTATTTAGTTTGAAGTAGTTGTATTTTGTCTACTGAAGCACTGCTGTGTGGGGAAGGGGAGGTGTTTCCTCTAGCAAGGCAGTCAATAATGATCAGTGTTTTACTCTTCTTTTACTGTGATCACTAGTCTTATTTGTTTTCCTCATTCTTATTTTTATTTATTTATTTAGATTTTGTTGACCCTGTGCCCAATTACTGGGCTTAGAAGCCCTTTCTAGGGGCGGGCGGGGGAATACAGATGGTAAGCAACTAAGATGGAACCAGATTCAGTTGTTGATGGTATTTTTAGCGAATGAGGGGAAATTTGTCCAGGACACTGGGGAAAATCCCTTACTCTTTTCAATAAGTGCCATGGGGTCTTTAACATCCACGTGAACTACCATCAATCCAGACAGATGGGACCTTGGTTTAATGTCTCATCTGAAAGACAGCACCTCAGAAGTTCAGCACCCTCTCATGCTGCACTACAATATCAGTATTGGGATATTAACCCAAGTGCCAGATGTGGGAACTGAACCCACAGCCCTCTGATCTCCCGGCCTCAAAGGTAAGTGTGTTACCTACTGAGCCACTGACAATGATGAATTATTTTTGTCTGTGTTCTGTGATTTCTCATTTATATCTGTAGCAGTTTTGTGTGGTTAAGTGAATCATTGTGTCATTCTGTTTCTGTATTAGTTGTAGTTATTTTGTTTAGTTTTAAAGTGATGGTATTTCTTGCAGTAATTTGTTTTGAATTACCTCGATAGGTGTCTTGTTAATCCCTGTTGTGTTAAAAAAAGGTGTGGGGGGTTGTTTTACTGTAGCTACTATTAGCTCAACAAACTGTTCTGTTCAGATTCAGATCACACTGCTAAATCATCAGTTGAGGTGTTGTTTGCCGCTGTGATTTAGTTTTACTGCAGGGTTTCATTAAATTTATTTCCTTGCAATATTAAAAATCAAAACATATAAAATGTATAACATGATTGGGAAGCGACGTTCAACTAAAGGGAAGGGGTGCCAGTGAGGCAGCCAGGAAGTGCATAAGTTCTGTGGGGCAAAAGGGTGTTGCAGCTGAAGAAAACTATGTTTGCAGCAGCATCTTCTATGGCTATGGGACTGGTAGCAGTAGGAAATGAATAGTTGGTGGAAGTGGTGGTAACATTAGTGTGACCAAATATTTCTCTGCCACATCTGTGACACCTGTGCTAGTGAGGGTTGATGAAGGTGGTGACAAGAGGAGCAGTCCAAGAAGTAGCAATCTGTCTGATGCAGGGCCAGTGGTTGAGGAGAAGGTTGTTGGTGTTCCTGTGACTACTGGTGGCGGAGGCGCTGTGCCTGATCTTGATGGTAGTTTCCCATTTGGAAACTATGGTGTGGAGATTGATCATGATACAGAACCTGAGGAGGGAGATCTGACTGTCGCGCAGTGTCATAGCGGCACAGGTCAGTAATCAAAGGTGAACTAGGAGAAGTTATGAAATTGACAAGTAGCATTTTATTATTATCAATAACAATAAAATAAAAAATAAAATTGTACCGGCTATATCTTCATACAGACACTACAAACAAAGACAGTTCTGCCTCTGATAGTCTCTTTAAAATATCAATCATTCTATCTATGTAGACAAAACATTTCTCTCTTTATATGAGATGTCTTTGTATGGCAGTTTAACCTTTGCATCCTGTTCTTGTAAGTTTCATATCCTGTTTTTCACAAAATGCAACAAGACCTTTTTCATTGACCTTCCTGTGACCAGCCTAAAGAGTACATTAGTCTTCTTAACAGGTGCAACCAATTAAGAAATCCTGCCCCAAGACTGATTTCCTGCTGACAGTTCTGTCAACAAGCTTGTGAAAGGTCAAAAGGTTTCTCTAGTCAACCCCCTGTGTTCCAAGCTGCTAACTTCTCTAAAAACCCAAGTAGCTGTCTGTAATCATTTTAACAATATAAATGTATACATTTGCAAACCAAGAGATCTCAGTTTCACATAAAGATTAATATATATTGTTTTAATTGCAGAGAAGCAAATAGAGAAAGAAAGAATAGAAACAGCAAGTGAAGAAAGGGAGATAACAGGAGGAGTGGCTAATTCCAAGGCACCACAAGGAAAACAACTGTGCAGCCAGACAGGTAAGAGACAGACAAGAGGCAGAATAAGAGAGGACAGAATAGATCCCTGCTTTCAGTTCTCTCTGCATAACAAATGGGCCAGGGTCTTAACCCAACACTTGTCACACACAGTCCGAAAAGACTAAAGATCAAGAGAGGGAGAGGAGAGGGAGAGGGAGAGGGGAGGGGAGGAGAGAGGGAGAAGGAGGAGAGAGGAGAGGAGAGGTGAGATGGAGAGGGAGAGGAGAGAGGAGAGAGGAGAGGAGAGGATAGGGAGAGGAGAGGGAGGGGAGGGAGGAGAGAGGAGAAGGAGGGAGAGGAGAGGAGGGTGAGATGGAGAGGGAGAGGAGAGGGATAGGGAGAGGGAGGGAGAGGGGAGGGAGGGAGAGGAGAGGGAGAGGAGAGGGAAGAGGAGAGAGAGGGGAGGAGAGGAGAGGGATAGGGAGAGGGAGAGAGAGGGAGGAGGAGAGAGGAGAAGGAGAGGAGAGGGAGAGGAGAGGTGAGATGGAGAGAGGGAGAGGAGGGAGAGGGAGGGAGGAGGGAGAGGAGGAGAGGGATAGGGAGAGGGAGGAGGAGGGAGAAGGGAGGAGAGGGAGAGGTGAGAGGGAGAGGAGGGAGGAGGGAGAGGGAGGAGGGAGAGGGAGAGGAGGGAGAGGGGAGGGAGAGAGAGAGGAGAGGAGGAGAGGGAGATGGAGGTGAGATGGAGGGAGAGGAGAGGGAGGGAGAGGGAGGGATAGGGAGAGGGAGAGGGAGGAGGGAGAGAGGGAGAGGAGGAGGGAGAGGGTGAGAGGAGGGAGAGGAGGGAGAGGGAGGGATAGGGAGAGAGAGGAGAGGAGGGAGGAGAGAGGGAGGAGAGGAGAGGAGAGGTGAGAGGAGAGAGAGGGAGGGAGAGGGAGAGGGAGGGAGGAGGAGGAGAGGGAGAGGGAGAGGAGGGGAGAGAGGGAGAGGAGAGGAGGAGAGGAGAGGGAGAGGGAGAGGAGAGGAGGGAGAGGAGAGGGAGGAGGAGAGGGAGGAGAGAGAGCGAGAGAAGCAAGTGAAGACATGGAGGAGGATAGAGCTCAGGAGGAGGAGGAGCTCAGTGTCGGTGGTGATGATGGGCCCTTTATGTAAGCTGAAAAAGAGAAAGAGTGAGGGTGATGCTGCTGAACATGGGGTGCTTTGCACAACACCAATATGTTATGCAGCTGCTAACCCCCATTACTACAACCGTTGTTCCTGTTACCAGTGCTAAGATCATTACACTGCATGGGTCAGCCAGCATTAAAATGCATAAATCATCCCCAAAACACCCACTGCCACCCCTTCCCTGTCCCACACCCACCACCATGTAAAATTAATGGGTAAAAATTCCCTAGTTTGGGATTTTTACATACTGGACTCAGCTGATGAAACAGTTGCTATCTGCCAGCTGTATCAAGTGCATGTTAGTTGGGGGGTACAAAAGGGGAACCACCTAGGCACTGATGAACAACACACACACACACCTCAAGTCCAGGCACCTGTTACATTGGACTCAGCAAGAAAAGGAAATGGGTGCAGGGGGTCCCTCTCCCTCTCTCTTATATCTGCATTTGCCAAGGTATCCAGAAGTGGCAGGGAAACAGTCCAGGTGGAGGAGGACTACCACAGAGATGAGGAGGAATCTATGGGACTGCCTAGTTTCAGTCATAGCAGCAATGGTGGGTTGAATATTTGCACCCAGAGGCACCAAAGCACAACTTGGGGTGCAGAAAACACTCCAAATCACTGCTTTCATTCAAGCAGCATCCATGAATCCTCAGGAGTCAAATACTACCCTACCAACTATGCCATCATGCTGGTTCCAGCTATTTGGTAGACCAACACCACAAATATTCAGCCTACACTGCACAGCATATTTGAGCATCATGCCAAATAACCACCCAATCATGCTATTGAATGGGAACTGAATGCAGTAACTGCTGAAATAATATCAATTGATTCATTGCCATTCTCTTGTATGTAGAACGTGGGATTTCAGAGGTTGATGGTGCATGCATTTCCAAAATGGCAGATTCCCTCAAGAACTTATTTCCCCATATGTGCCATTCCTAGCCTTCATGAGACAGTGTCACACATGATAATCCATGCCTTGCTGCATTCAGCTTCACCATACATACATCTCACTATGTATATGTGGACAAGTGGTCAAACAGCTGATAGCTCCTATCTGTGAATTATAGTACATTGGGCACAGGTAACTGGGGTGGTATTTTACTCTGGCTGGGGGAAACACTGTACTAATCTCAATTGTAATGGTAGAAACACTCAGGATATTCACCAGCATGCCACACTAGCAATGAAGAGTGTAACTGGGTCACACATGTGTCATAAAATGATGAAATTGCTCCTGACTCAGACTGATGAATGACTGCAGACTCATTTACTGAAAGTGAGTTTTATTGTGAGTAATAATGGTGTGAATGTAGTGAAATTCATCAGTAATGGTGGGTTTCTCAGGGGCACACTTTCTTAATCTCATTATGCAGGATGTTCTAGCATATTCTTACATCAAGTCCATACTGACTGGCCCATGACATCTGTGCCCACTTTGCCCATTCTGGAAAGGCCCATGACCAGCCCAGGCAGCTGCAGATCCAGAACAGACTGTCTTAGTACTGGATGTAGCTGGAAGTTTTCATCAGATGGAACTCAGCACTGTGCATGATTTGAGTGCTAATATGAGTAGTACAATGCACTCTTTGCATATCTACTGCTGTATACAAGCCATGACAGTACCCAAGTATCCATGTCTCTGACAACAGACCAGTGGTGACTGATGGATGGCCTGATCTTGATTCTAAGGCCATTTGAACATGCAATACAGACAGTTAGTGGGGTCACTGCCTGTATCATTCATGCCATCCTACTTCTATGAGTGCTGAGGCAGATGCTGTTGAATGTACAGCAGGTGCTAGAGGCAGGTACAGTAGTGATACGAGAAGTTGTACCTTAATGGAACGCCATGCTCTATGTCTTTGACTGCAGTATCCATATTTCTAGCATTCTGCAGTTTGCAGATTTTGGGATTGCCACCATGCTAGACCCACCATATAAACATGGCCTGTCATCAATACTTGAAGGTTGGCATGATCAGGTCCAAAATTTAACAGAGAAGTTAATGCGATGGGTACATGGTGCACAGATATTAAAGTCACATTTATGTAAGGCACAACATGAAACCGAACAGAGACCAAATGTTGCCACCCCCTCACATGGTAAACAGGCTGATAGAACAAGCAAGGCAACAGAAAACACAACCAAAAATCCACTTTGGGATGTTTTGTCCCAGGTGGGAACTGAAGACATGGAGGAAAAAGAGGGAGGAGGAGGCAGATGAGGCAGCAGGATTGCAGGCAATGCAACACATGGTGGATGCATATTTGGTGACACCAGCTACCTTACCATAATGGAACAGCCCTTGCTGTACTGCAGTAGCAAGGTCACTGATTGGCCATCGCTGACCTCCATAGCAGTCAAATACCTGACCTGTCCACCCTTGAGTGTCAGTATTGAGAAGGTATTCAGTTTTGCAGGGGCCACTGCATAGGTCTGGCATACAAATCTGTCCCCTAGAAATGTTGACATGCTAACATTTATTAAAATGAATGCAGGGCACTTTCCTCGAATAGAATTATGTCGGTATTCCTACCATGTGAAGGTGATGGTGGCGAAGATTACCTGAAGAGCCTGATGTTATTGGCATTGGCAAATTGCCTTCTACTGAGACAGATGAAGCATGGATGAAGAAAGAATTCCTATGTGGGAATAACTCCAGTCTGGTAGACTGTGAGGGCTGTTTCCTTGATGAAAATGATTGAAACATAAAAAGAAATGTGTTCTGTGGCTTCCTTCCATCCTCATCAGTGGAATCCTTTTCTTTATGATTTGGCTTTGTTTTCCTGTCATAATATCTGTTCCCAGGTTGTGCTGCCATTCTATACATCCACCTGATTATGTTCCTCCACCCACTCCTATGTCATGGTTACAGACAAACTAGAAAATCAGTGAATACTACACCATTAAATGACGAGTTTGCCAACAATAACATTGACCACAACAGCATCCATAGCATGCCTCTAGATTGAGAAATTCAGACACTTAAGCCAGCATAAATGCCATTCCAGCCATATAGATTGTGCATCTTCCAGTAATCAAGACACCACCTCCTCCTCCTTCTCCTCCTCCGCTAGCCAGCTTATGTACTCCACATCCACCAACAACATGGGCTACTGGCGCCTCCACCGCATGCATCCATACAGTACTGAGAGACCTGGACTCTTAAGCCAGCGTAAATGGTATTGCCATACAGACTTCCAGCCAGCCAGCCAGTCAGTCAAGTAGCCCTCAGACTGAGCCTCAAGCCAGCCAGCTAGCTCATCAAGGTAGCAAGACTTGAGGTTCAGCAAAGCTCAAGTTTGCCTGCTGTGATGGTAAGTTAGTTTCATTGTCGTTCACACTTCTTATCCTCCTGGTTGGTGGAGAGTCCATCCTAACTCAAGTGGGGCTGCCAACTTGCTTGTAAGACATTAAAATTGTTTCTTTCCTTTTGTCTCCTCTCACTGTAGGTTTGGCCATTCACAGGGATGACTGGCAAGCCAGTTGCAAAGCCAGACAGCATGCAAGGCACAAACTTAAGCTGCCTCTTCCTCCACCACCCCTCTCTGTGGCACCATCATGCTAGTACACGTCATGGCCCTCACTAACGTGATGGTAAGTATCATTATGTGATTTTTTTACTTTTTTCTTGTTTTAAGTTTTCCTTTCACATGTACACAGTGGCTAAATAAGGCTAAATAATTTATTTTTTTCTTCACAGGTGCCAGGTATAGTAAGACTTGGAGTGGACACCGAATATGCCACCCGTGTGGCAACCCATAGTGTAGCTAACTGAGTAGGATCTAAATCATTTTCTTTTTTAATTAACAGGTCTTCTGTCCTGCTGCCTCTTTGATGCAAGACTCCTTCTCCTTCTCCTCCTCCAGTTCCTCTGTTTGGGATACCTTTCCACCATTTCAAGGCATGGCCATCACAAATGTGAAGGTAAGTACCCTTTTCAAAAGTTGTTTTTCTTTTAACTTTTGATTTCCATTCACAGGTGCAAATGCAACACAATGGGGAGTGCACTCGAGTCTAAATAATTTCTATCTAGTATCCATAGGCCTCTTTCCATTCAGTCATGAATACCTCCTCCAAGAGCAAGCAAGCCATTGCCATCTTTGTCACAAGATGATTGATGTTGTCAACACTGCAAACTCATGCTTGGACCTCCTCCTCCTCTTTCTCCAGCTTCTGTACCACTGTGTGTGGTCTTATTAAAGCCAAGACCCACTTATACCTCCTCTACCAAGGATGACACTCTCCCTGGCTGCCTCCTCCACACAGTATCAGTCGGTCCCACCCTACTGCCACCCACCTTCCAAATTAGCCACCTAACCCTACTGCCCCTTGCTCGGAGGCCAACAGCTCCTTCTACTAAGCCATATATCTCCATCCATAAGCTTTACTGGGCTGTGCATAACACCAAACTCCTGATCACTCTACTGTTACTCCTTGCAGGTGATGTTGAGCCAAACCCAGGACCTATCCATCTCACACCTAACCCCTCATTGCCAATCTAACTCCCATCTGGGCTAAGAATGATCCACCTAAATATAAGCAGCCTTCTTCGTAAAATTACACTGCTTCAGCCCCTCGCTATGTCCCTCCGACTGGAGATACTAATTATCTCTGAAACCTGGCTGCAGTCCCACAACACTGACTCGGAATTCTGTATACCTGGCTATACTCTCATCTGACATGACAGCAAGGGCAATAAGAAAGGAGGCAGCATAGCCATGTATATTGCCTCCACAATCCAGTTCTCTCAGGTCTCCCTGTCTCCACCGCCAGAGTCCATTGATGCACTAATGGTAAAAATCTCCCTCCCCCACTCTACTCCGATTTACATTGCAGGCACCTACTGCGCTCCCAATGCCTGCTATATTGGACCACCTAGGCACATTGAACTCTCTGGCCTCTGGGGGCGAGCTCCATATACTTGGGGACTTTAACCAGACTGGCTCACCGCAGCTAACTCCAAGCTTCGCGACGAAGTGACTGCTCTAAACCTAGCACAGCAAATCTCAGAACCCACTCGGTTAAACCCCAAAACACTGAATCACACTCTTCTGGACTGGTCCCTCACCTCACACCCTCATAGGATCCTTGCCTCCGGCCTGCTACCCGACACCTTAAGTGACCATCATGGTATCTATTCTGTAAGAAAAATCTACAGACCTAAAGCACCCCTCCCTGAATCCTAATGACTAGATCCTACAAGTCCCTGGACCTCTCCGCTCTACTTAACGACTTGGCCAATACCGACTGATCATTCCTCAACCAATCCACCTCCATTGATGAGGCCCTGGTGTTCTTTAAGTCCAACTTCTCTGCCGTCTGGGATTACCGCGCCCCCCTAAGGTGTACCAGAGTCAGAGGCACACACCTCCCCTGGATCTCAACTAAAATTCTAGCCCACCTCAGGAATAGGGATAAAGCCTGGAAAGCCTACAAATCTTCCAGCTCACCAACTGACCTCCAGTTATATTGCACGTTACGCAACGCATGCACTAAGAAAATTCGCCAAGCAAAAGCTAATTATTTCAAAGCCTCATTTGCCTCCACCTCACATCAGACAGGAAAATTCTGGAAAGTGGTAAAATCAATTCTCAGTCCTCCTTCGCAGCCCCCCTCCCCTACCCCACTGGTAGGTGGACTCACCATCACAGACCCGCCAGCTGTGGCTTCACAGCTCAACTCTCACTTTACAAACTGCCATGCACCTCTCCTGCTCTCTTCTTGTCCTACACTGCAACCCAGTGTTACCTCCTCCATCTATGCCACACCTACAATACACTCATTCTCATTTCAGCCCATCACCCAGGATGAGATATATAAAGCACTGATTGCCCTTAATCCTAACAAGGGCAAATGCCCAACAGGGTTGGACTGCAAAATGCTCCACCTCTCAGCCCCCGCCATAGCAAAACCCCTGGCCACCGTATTCAACCTATCCTTCTCCCTTGCTGAAGTACCCTCTGAATGGAAACATGCCACCGTAATCCCCCTTCACAAGGGTGGGGATGCCTCTGACCCAAACAGTAACCAACCTATTTCCCTACTACCCATCCTGGCAAAACTCCAAGAGCACCTAGTACTCTCTCGCCAATCACCCTTTCTTGACTCCTCTTCTTTCTTCACCCCCTACCAGTCTGGCTTTAGGAAATCCCACTCAACCACCTCTTCCCTTCTCAGGCTCACTGACTGCATCCTCACTGGCATGGATGTTGGCCACATCACAGCCGCCATTTTCATCGACCTAGCCAAGGCATTCGACACTGTCTCCCACTCACTACTCCTGACCAAACTTTCCAATGCTGGGCTGACAAGCTGGGCCACCAGTTGGTTCCACTCGTACCTTGTAGGCAGATCCCAATCAGTCAGAATCAACTCTGCCACCTCAGCTCCCCTCGCTGTCACTGCTGGGGTACCATAAGGCTCTGTCCTAGGTCCCGTCCTGTTCTCCATATTTATAAATGACCTTCTGTCTACCTGCCCTCACACCTCCATTCACAGGTATGCAGACGATACCATGCTGTATACATCAGGACCCTCAACCACAGAAGTAATGACCAGATTACAGTCAGACTTTGATCAGGTCCAGCTCTGGCTGCACTCAAATCAACTCTCTCTCAATGCCAAGAAAACTGTTTCTGTGACTTTTGGAACAAGACAATGACTTTCGAGGCTCCCCTCTCCTATCGCGTTCCATACCCTGGATGGGACCCCTCTCGAGGCCTGTACCTCCTTCAAGTACCTCAGAGTCTGGCTTGATCAGCACCTCAACTTTTCTGCACGTTGACTCCATACTTAAGAACCTTCACCCCAGGATCGGTGCACTTTACCGCAACCATGACAATATCCCAGTCTCAGCCGGAGGGTCATCGTGCATAAAATGATACTCCCAGTCTTCGATTATGGGGATGTTGTCTACAGTGTGGGTCCCAAGTCCACCCTAGCCAGACTGGATCCCCTCTTCCATGCTTTCTGTTGCTTTGCCCTGAACTGCCCTTACTCCACCCATCACTGTGGCCTCTACCAATCTATGAACTTACAGCTCTAGAAAATCGTAGGCTGTCCCATTGTGCCAAGACCGTGGCCAAGTACTGGTCCAAGCTGCTCCCCCCTACCTCACAAATGCCCTAGCCAACACATTCACTCAAGCCTACTCACTCAGACATAATGACTCACAAACCCTGATTCTCCCTCACCGATCCTCTGCTGTAGGACAGGCAGCCTTTAGCTACCGCATGCCCAAGTTGTGGAACTCCCTCCCAGCAAACATTCGTCACTTCTCTACCTCCTCGAATCTTAACTCCTTGCTCCTAGATCACTTCTCCCCTACCTGCTCATGTCTCTAGGCCTTATAATAGCTCTTGGGTGGCAACCTTGTCTGGCACTTCCTATTTAATGTTTAATGTTTACTGGCATAACCAAATTTTATTGTGTCGCGTCTTACACTGCGCTTGTCAAGAGTCTTATCAATTCATGTATTATTTCCTAACCCATTGTGTCTGTCACTAGCTGGTACTATGTACTATGTATTTCCTATTTGTATTTTCTTTGTACCTGCTTACATTTAACCGTGTATGTACTACCCCTCCCCCAGGACGCATCTGGAATAGAGCAGTATCCTGCTCATTATGCCTTCCTGGTAAAACGCTTAAATAAATAAATAAGACGTCCTCCGTATCCAATGTGAACAACAGTCATCCATCTGATGATGATGCTGCCTGATTCAACAATATTTGTCACACAGCTGACAAATACCAAAACGAGAGAAACAGGAGCAGAAAACAGCTAGAGCATGAGAGATGAATAACATTTTAGAATTCTGAAACAAAAAGGGAAAAAATACTTGCCTTCCATGTTAGGAAACACTGCTAATAACCGGATGGGGGCTGGACCCATTCTGCAACAGGATTTTATCATCCTAATGATAAATACCTGAAAAGTGAGAAACAGAACAAAATAGGGTTAGAAATACACTTTTTATCCTCCTCCCTCCACAGGCCAAAAAAAAAAAAAATTAAAAATAAGTATTTACCTTTTCTGGTAGCACACAAAGCAATACTCAAAGATCATCATCCAGATCTGCAACACAAAGAATCATTATCGTTTCAGAAGAAAACATCCAGAATTGTCAGTGCAATTGTCAGGACAGGTGCTGCAGTGGTTGACTTGCACAGCACAGAAGCACCACATGAATTCATAGATCCTTCATATCTCATTTTGTTTCCTTGTGTAAAAATGTCCGGACAAGAGAAAGTATTAGGTTGAGAATTTCTAGTTAATAAAGTTCATCCACTGAAGTGCAGGACTAGAACTGTGGTGGTGAGACAGACACAGGATGGAACCTTGTAGCAGTTTGCAGCAGCCTGAAATATTTATTCTGGTAATTGAAAAAAAATGTGGGGAGCACAACATGTATGCATATTGTGCTTTTCATACCATTTCCCTTAAAGTGCATTACAAGAACTGTAGTGGCGGGACAGACACACAGAGTGGCACCTTGTGGCAGCATGTAGCAGCCTGTAGTATTTATTTTGGTAGTTGAGAACAATTTGGGGAGCACAGAGTTTATGTATATTGTGCTTTTTGCACCATATCACCTAAAGTACCTTACAAGAACTGTGACGGTGGGACAGACTCACAGGGTGGCACCTTGAAGCAGTGCACAGCAGCCTAGTATATTTTTTCTGGTAGTTGGGAAAAATTCTGCAGCTCAGAATTTATGTATATAATACGTTTCAGATCAGATTGTTGATATGGTTAATGTTGCAGACTCATGCTTGGACCCCTTCCTTCTTCTACAGCTTCTCCACCACTGTGTGTTGTTTTACTAGAGTTAATACATCCGCTGTATCCAGTATGAGTAACAGTCATCCACAGAATGTTGCTGCCTGAATCTACATTGTCATGCAGCTGAAAATTACATGAAATGAGAGAAACAGGAGCAGAAAACAGAGAACGACATACAAATATCATTTGCTAATTAAAAACAAAAATGGAAAAAAGAATACTTATCTAACCTGGTAGGAAACAACCTCTAAATTAAATATTCAGTCCTGGTCCAAATCCATACTGCAACAGGATTTAATCATCCTAGTGATAAATACCTAAAAAGAGAGAAACAGAAAAACAAGATGATTAGAAATGCACTGTTTACCTTCCCCAGGCCAAACAATAAAACATTATAAATAAATACTTATCTTTGCTGATAGGACACAAAGCCAATTTCAAAGATCATTATTCAGATCTGTGCTACTAAGAGGCTTTATCATTTCATGCAAAAACATTTGGAACGCTTGGTCTGTAGTTCAATGGACAAGCAGCTAGCCACTCCCACGTTCCTGAGCTGTATAAGCAGTTCCTCTCAGCCTTCTTCTGAAGCACTCTTTTCTTTGCTGGCTGGAGGGTCTGTCTGTCCTCTGCAGCTGACTGGGGCCTACTCTAGGGGCCCACCCCCCACCTTGCTGCTTCTGTTTGTCTCTGCTGGACTTCTGTGCTTGTTTTCCTGCTTCTAGTTTGTATTTTGCCTCCGGCTGTGTGCTTCTTTCTGTCATTAATCCTTATTTTCTGTGTTTGTGTGTCTTTGTTTTGGGCCTTGTTCCCTGTTCTCCATGTCTGTGTGTTTTGGTTTTGTCTTGTGGGGCTTTGTTTCTAAACTCCTAGCATATTGCTACTCCAGAGCTCATATTACTTGCTCTCAGTCACTCACAACTCTCAAATTACTTGCAGTGCAACTGCAACAATTACAGTATCTGTGTGTTTCAGCTCAACCATAGCTGCTCGCCATGATGCACTTAATTGTTTTCACCTGATTCAGGCTCACACTGAACCATAGCTGTACAGCTCAATCATGCTCTCTCAACTCATTCTACTTACCTCATTGCTGCAGTTTCATTGCACTGCCAGGTGATAGCTGCTTCAGAGCATGGTGTCTGCTTTCTTTCTTTTTTCAACCTCTGAGATGACCGCAAGACTTTTTCTCCTTGGGGTGAGGCGCTTTCACAGGCGGACTTCCCCCGAACACCAAAAACCTGCAAGCTGATTCCTTGGATACTGCAAACCTGAGGCATTTCCTCAAATCCTGGACATCTTCACCTAGTCGGACGAGGGGGACAGAACTGCATCACCTGTTTGTGCCCTGCCTTACAGACTTACCTGGCCACAACAACCGGAGCACCACTCGGCAAATTCTCCCGGAAAGCATGAACTATTCAAAAGAAAACACTGCGCGCCCATTGGTCCTGCAGCTCAGTGACGGTCTGGTTGCAGGATTTAAAAGACGGCTCCGAGCTCCGCTGGCCACACTCACTCTGCTGGATGCCACAGGGGTTTGAGAGGGGGTCCCTTTTGCCATGGGTCCCTTCCCCCTGCCACGACCTCCGAGACGACCACAAGAATTTTCTGCCCACCCCCACCCCGTTCCCTCCTCCCCTTAAATGGACCATTGCCCCACCCCTTCCTTTGGAGGACCCATCTCTCCCCACCTACCCCTGTTGGCTAGTGTGGGTGCTGCCCACTAGACCCAAAATCTGACAATCTGCACCTTGGACACCTAATACCTACCTCTGCCTTCCTATGCTGTTTACTAGTTTAAATTATATATGACTCACTGCCTGCTGAATGACCTCAATTTTCTCCCCGCTAAGGCTTCTACTGACCTATTGTCTTCCATAGATTTAGAGCTGTGTCTGTCAAACTTGATGTTAGCTGATTGATACTGCATATCTCCTGACATGCTGCCTTGCCTGCCTGCCTTAAGCTACTTTTCTGTTGGTGTTTTTCTGCCAGTCTGATTACCTAGCATATTTAACTGATCTTTTTTCTTTCCCTGTCAAAGGGAAGGAATCCTGAACAAGGCTGTCTCTGCTGGTAACCCTCACCTGTCATTTTTGCCTGCTGCTAAGTCAAGGCACTTGCCCAGTGCTAACCCTGTTGTTATTGCTTGCTGCTAAACACTGGACCTACCCCTCCACTGTAGTCCCCTTCCCCCAAAACTTCTTCATCCCTCCGGGAAACGGTAGCCACCCCTCCATCCCTAGCTCACACTTCCTACCCCTGGAGCTGCGTACTCACTTCCCAGTCATATCTTGAGCAATCATGTGGGGCATCGGACCTATGGTAGCCCTCTTCTACATAGCCCTTATCCTGAGAGCTGACATGCTCTCATCCTGGGCCCCCAGTTCCCCGGATCAGGGTGGGCACTCTGGTCAGCCCCACTGCCCCCCTGAGTCCCTGATGGAGGAGACAAACTCACTGCTTCTTTCTATGTATGGGGTAACCCGAAATGGAAACTGCTACAACCTCTTTTACAGCATCCACTTGGGGGACAGATGGAGATACTCCTTCTCTCTCACCAAAATTATTAAGCACCTTGCCAGGCTCAGGGGGAGATGTCGAGCCTAACCCCAGCCCCCACTCCCCCAACCTTGCTCTCAGTGACTCTGCCAACCCACTCTGGGCTGTGGCCAGGGGCATCCAGCTGGTCCACGTGAACATTGGCAGCCTAGGGCACAAAGTCCATGACCTTAAAGCCTGGACAGCATTGTATAAACCTGATGTACTAGCAGTGATGGAGACCTGGCTCAAACCTCAAATACTCCCACATGAAATAGATCTACTTGGCTACAATGCCTTCAGAAGGGATTGTGTAGGCAGGAGCGGTGGTGGGGTTCTCATCTACACCAAAACGAATCTCAATGCCATGCAACTGGACCTCCTTCCCCTCGGTGACTCTGTAAATGAGATCATCTTTCTTAAGCTGCTACTTGGAGACACCAAATCCCTGTACGTTGGGTGTGTCTATCTCCCACCCCAGTCTGCTGACACTTTCCTTGAATCTGTAACCCATGCCATGGCCGAGCATCCCTTGGGGGAACTCATCCTCCTCAGTGACTTTAACCAAAATTGGCTTGCCCTAGGGACCTCAACTAATAGAAACCTGGTCCTTGACTCCAACCTAACTCAAATCATAGATCTGCCCACTAGGCACAACATCAAGTCTGGCAATCACTCCCTACTTGACTGGGCCCTTGTCTCTTGCCCTGACCATATTCTGACAGCCAGGACCATGTCTGACTCCCTGAGTGACCACTCTTCAGTCTTTTGTACTTGGTCCAATAAGCTCCCCAAGCTGGTCGCCAGGGTTATTGAGGCCAGGAACTACACTAGACTTGTCACTAACGACTTTTGTTCAGACCTTCATGCCATCGATTGGCATCCTATTCTCACTCTTCCCACCCTGGATGAAGCCTTAGACTACTTCACCTGCTCGTTTCTGTCCATGGCTAATGCACATGCACCACGAAAGAAGCTAAGGGTATGGGGTAAGTGTCACAAATGGCTAGATCCTGGCCTCAGACCGAGTGTGTTGCTCCATGACAGGGCCTGGGGACAGTATAAATCCTCCTGCCATAACACTGACTGGGAGAAATACAGAGAACTAAGGAATCGCTGTAAGAAAGCTTCCAAACTTGCCAAAACTAAATACCTACACGATCTCCAGACTAATCACCTCTGGGACCCCAAGAAATTCTGGGGCCAAATTAACTTGTTACTTAAGGGTGCCTCCTCTACATAGGATGGAGCTATACTCATTGAAAACACTCTGACTAATGACCCCTCCACAGTAGTGGAGGCATTCAATGTCTCATTTTCCAA
The DNA here is from genome assembly GCA_016271365.2 of Neoceratodus forsteri. Taxonomy (NCBI): domain Eukaryota; kingdom Metazoa; phylum Chordata; order Ceratodontiformes; family Ceratodontidae; genus Neoceratodus; species Neoceratodus forsteri. The sequence goes on along the minus strand of CM057450.1, from coordinate 769,766,537 downwards.
CCCAGGCGGATCCTGTCCCCCTATCCCACCTGGCGTTCCCCTCTCCAGTGATCTCTCATGGGAGAGTGCATGGCCCCAGTTTCACCTTAAACTTATTAAGTCTCCTGAAGTACTGCCCCTCCTGCTCAGGATTGATCCTGATTCCTCCCCGAGACATGATCTGCTCGAACCAAGGCTGTTGAGGGCTGCTGCTCCTGCCATTGCCCTCCCTGTCACCTGGCTCATTAATAGGTCCTTTCTTGAGGAACAGTCCAGTAAATGGAAAGTAGGTACCATAGTCCCGGTTCATAAAAAAGGGCCTAGGGACAAAGTGGGGAACTTCAGGCCCATTTCCATCCTCTGCCCCCTTGGGAAAGTACAGGACAGATTGGTCCATAACCAGCTGCATGACTACCTAGAGCTTCACTCTTTCCTAGCTGACATACAACACGGCTTCAGGAAAGGCCACGGCACAGACATGGCCCTCATCCGGCTCACATCTGATGTCCTTGATGCCATGGACCAAGGCTCCCAGACTGGCGCACTATTTATTGACCTATCCAAGGCTTTTGACTTAGTCAACCATAGCCTGCTGCTCACCAATCTTTGCCTCCTTGGACTGGATGGGCTCTCCCTCTCCTAGTTCAAGAGCTATCTGCTAAACTGAAGCCAATTAGTCCACTGGAGGGGAACCCAGTCCAGTGCCAGAGCAGTTGTCTCGGGGGTACCCCAGGGCTCAATCCTAGGCCCCCTGCTCTTCACTCTCTTTGTCAATGACATAGAGAGGGCTTGTGGGCTGAGCAATCTCATCCTCTCTGCAGATGACACCGTTGTCTACTGCAGTGACCCGTTACCCAGTGTCATCACTGCTAATCTGCAGCACAGTCTCACAACACTAAAAGCCTGGTCCTCCGCCAACTCTCTAGTATTAAACAAGGAGAAAACAAAGGCTGTTCTGTTTGGACCCAGGTGCCTTGGATCAGATAGGAGTGACCTTCTCTAGCTCAAACTGGACCAGGGGAAACGGGTTGAGGTCGTGGACAGGATCAAATACCTTGGGATACTCCTTGACCAGGAACTGTCCTACAAACCCCACATCAACTCATTAACCAAGTCCATCCACCAGAGACTTGGACTCCTCTATTGGTTGTGAGACTCCCTTACTGATGAGGCGCGGCGTGCTATCTCTAACTGCACCCTTCTCCCCCACCTCCTTTACGGGGCCCCCTGCTACAGTTCCTATGAGAAGGGGAACTCAAAAAACTCATGGTGCTCTACCATAGAGTGGCACGCTTGCCACTAACTCCCCCCCCCAGGAGACACCACTGTGAGGTCCTTGCAGACCTCCACTGGCCCTCCATACGCCATAAACTGGCCTACTTCACCTTCTGCCTGACTCACAAATTCACCACCGTTAGCCCTCCTCCTCACCTGCGTGGACTGCTTAACCCCAGAGTACAATACAGAGGTATGAGGTCCTTGGCCAGCTGGCCCCTAGTCATCCCCCACGTACGTACCAATCCGGTTAAGCGCTCCTTCTCATACGCTGTCCCGCACTTGTGGAATACGCTCCCAGCTACTCTGGTCACTAGGCCTTCTCTCCAAGGATTCAAGGCTGGCTTTAAAGCATACCTGCTGGAACTTAGCCTGTGCAGCTGCACTCGCTAGCCCTCCTTTTTCCCTACCAGACAAATTGTGACCTCTCATGCCCTGTTGATGAATATGTCAAATTGTGACCCCTATAAACTGTGTAATGTTAGAACTGCATGCACTGGATTCTCTACCTGTAATCACTGTCTCTCCAGTCGATACTCTAACCTCGTACTTCTGTTTACTGTATGTAAAACTGCTGCATTGCACCTACTGTATGTAACTTCTGTCTACTGTATGTAAAAGTGCTGTTATGTACCTAATCCTGGGTCACCCCTGAAAAAGGGACCTTTGGTCTCCGTGGGTTTACCTGGTCACCAAAATCTAAATAAATAAATAAATTTCTATGTTTATTGAAGTTTACAACTCCGTGTACTCAATACAGATGCTGCTTCTATATTTGCACACTCTGTTATACTCTGATGTCAGCTAAGCTACTGCTGATGCTGTCAACTAGTTTCAATACCTGTATGTGGGTCTCGGCTCTTCTATCACTTTCTTGTTTTTCCTATGGCAGAACCTGGAGGTGTTTGTGGAGTCGTGGCCCTGTGAGGCTAATTACTTATGTTCTAAATCCTGTCTCCACCGCCAAAAAATCCTTAGAGTATGTGTCACCTTTACCGGCTTTTTGAATGCCTGACTGGCTTGCTCCACTATTCACAGTGCTGCTTCATTGCTACTATGTTTTGCAGACCTACGTGCAGGTCCAACTGTTACTACACTGTTACTGACCTAAGTGTAGGTCCACTCTAGCTTACACAATCTTTGCTTCATGCATACCACCATCCCCTCGGATTCAGCCTCTGGGATGTCTGCTGCGCTCACTACTGCATCCTAGCCTTGCAAAGTCTGAGCACTTAACACTCATTCAGCTCCTTATCAGTTCTAGGGCATGCCAGCCATACCATTCTTACACAGGGTTTCCTTCAGCTGATGGTCTCACTCTGCATTTTAAGTCCGCATCTTGAACATGCCCAACTTGGGGCAGGGTCCTTTTCACCTGGCCCATAGCTGGGAATGTCCTCGCTCTGGGCTTGGCTTTAGCTGTTCACTTATGCAACAGCAGCTCCTGGTGTAGAATTTAAGACTAGCTGTGAAGGGTGGTTACTCTGATCTCCTTTGACTCTAGTGGTTCCACTACAATGGTTATCCATTGGCTTTAGTGGTTTCCCTAGCAGGGCACTTTCACCACATACTCCCTATGACTGCCTCTGGTTCACCTGGTTTGTGTTTAGGGTGAGTAGGCCAGGTGAATGTCTCAGTAGTCATTGCTCTCCTCCTCCCGCCTTGGTTGCCCCCCGATGTTGCAGAGCATTCTCACAACCTTCCACAGTGTTCCCACTAGAGGGACTGAGCAAGAGCTTTCCACCAAATTGGAATATTTTCCACCTCTCTTTAATTGGGTTTCCAATTTGCAGCTGCAGAGCCATCACTAAATAAAATATCCCAGCCTGGAGGGAAGGTGACCTAGGCCTTGGATCCCCAGAGATTTCCTTCTCAAAGGGGCTTTTTTCTCTCCTCCGTGCCTCAGATCATAAAAGTTAGTTAGCTGTAGTTAGTGTTTCCTAGTTCTATTAGGTAGGTTCCGCTGCTGGATGGAGGTGGATGGTGTCCCTACTTGCCGTTCCCTCTCTCCTTAGGAGGTCTCCTCATTCTCTTGTGCTACCCTCTGCACTCATGCTATTGCTAACTTGTGCATCTCATTACATTATCAAGCTGCCTGATGCTTTATCTACTACTACGTCACAGCTACTGCTTGCTTATATGCTTCATACTGCTTCATTCTTTCTGGGGATCCTTCCTAAGGTACCTTTAGCCATGGGAATGATCCCATGGCACCTCTAGGGGTGGAACCATCTTTGAGGGTTCCTTGCCTTTGGTACCTCTACAGGGTGGTAATTCCTCTGGATACAGAGTGCGAATGGCCAAAACCAAACTAACACAGTTGCACAAGCATAACATTATACTAGCTGCGTAGGCCATTGAATTGGAAGGCTTGGCCTGTAGTTCAAAGGACAAGCAGCCACCCACTCCCACTTTTCTGAGCTATATAAGCAGTGTCTCGCAGCCTCCTTCTGAAGCACTTTTTTCTTTACCCCAGCATCCTCCCCTCCTCCTCCAGTGGCAGCACTTCTCCCCTTGGGATCCTTCCTAAGGTACCTTTAGCCACGGGAATCATCCCGCAGCACCTCTAGGGGTGGAACCCTCTTTGAGGGTTCCTTGCCTGTGGTACACCCACAGGGTTGTAATTCCTCTTGAATAGAGAGTATGAATGGCCAAAACCAAACTAACACAGTCACACAAGAATAACACTATACTGGCTGCGTAGGCCTTTGAACCAGAATTTCTGGTCACTACAGTTAATCAGGACAAGTGATGTGGTGTGAGACTTGCAGATTGCAGAAGCAGCATATTAGTTCAGGGTGAGCATTTCATTTTGTTTCCTCGTGTGAAAATGTCCAGACAGGAGAAGTTATTAGACCGAGAATTTTGGGGCACTAAATTTCATCCCCTAAAGTACATTACAAGAATGTGGCACCATTCGGCAGCATGACTTATTATTTCCTCTCATTGGTGCCTATGCACTACTGGGCAGGAAGTACACACCTGAGGCGTGTATCCCACCTGCACAGCTCCACACTTACAGACAGGTGTGCACTGGTGGTATGCATGACTGCTGTCCACCTATCAGTGACCCCACCCCCATCGCACAGGTTTGCGCATGTCAGACAGGGGCAGAGTTGTGGTCCCAGGCAGGTGGCCAATTGAATGGCCTGCCTGGGACCCAGAGTGGATCCCCCACACAGGAAAGCATAGTACCAGGATTGTGCATTGGGTGTAGGGTACAGAGCCACAGATGCACCCGTGGACCATGCGGGGGGCCGGCTGTGGTGGTACAGCCCCAACCATGCCTGCCCTGGAGGCATCCCGCACTGATGTGAGCACTGTTGCTCCCCACCCCAGCATGGGGCAGCACCCACCCCAGACCACTGATGCCCATCTGCTGCCCACAAACAACATGGAGTCCCATCCCCAGCAGTGAGCCACCTCCCCCACACACAGTGGGGCACTGGCCCCAGGACAGTGGTACCACTGATTGCATTCATCTGTGACACCCCCTGCCACACCAACCACACCACCCCAGGACCTGGCAGGAGGTGCAGTGACCAGGGTCAGCTGGCAGCAATGCCCAATGGACACCACCCCCACCACCTGCACCACAGATGGGGCATACAATTGCAAGGGGGGTTCTGTGCTGCAGGGATGGGGGCTCCATGTGTTGGTGTGTTGGTCCTCAGGTATGGTTGCCATGCTCGGGGGACCCTGTGGGTGTGCAGATGTGGCTGCGTATGGCTGTTATGGTAGGTTCCCCCCGGTGTATCCTTTCCACCACTTTTCCCTTCTGCATGTTGCACTGTGCACCTTAGTGCATGGTGTGTAGTGTGGACATGCCCCCTCCCACCCCCGGTGCATTGCTGTCCATGTGGCATGGGGATCGGGTGTCTAGGGACTGCGCGCCCTGTATGGTGAATGCAGCATGGGGGAGTGCAAAGTGTGCAGAGTGCCTACGCACTGCACATACACTGTCATGCATAGGCCCCATGGAGAACAATTCATGGAGGGCAGTTTTTTGGTATATTGTACTTTTTGCACTGTTTCCCTGAAAGTGCATTGTAAGAAACACATTGGTTTGACTGACGCACAGCATGGCACCAGGTAGCAGCATGCAGCAGCCTCACATATTTAGTCTGACAGTTCAGAAACATTCTGGGGACACTGAATGTATGTATATTGTGCTTCCCACACCATTTCACCTAAAATGCATTACAAGCACTTCATTGGTGGTACTGATGCAAAGTGCAACACCTTGTAGCAGCATGCAACAGCTTGACATATTTATTTTGGCAGTTAAGAAAAATTTTGGGAGCACACATTTGATGTATATTGTGCTTGTTACACATTTTTGCCCGAAGTGCATTACAGGAAATATGGTGGATGAGTGACACACCATGCAGCACTATGTAGCAGTAGCAGCAGCAGCAGCAGTACATTAGCAACATCTAATAACATCTTTTCCTGGAGAAAATTTCAAGAAGTGAAAAATGTATTGTGTTTGAACACTTGTGCTGACTCGCCTAATATGCTTGATAAATACTGTCCGAGAGGGTGACTTGAGCAGCACAGCAGTAGCTACCACCATTTAATAATTTCTTGGTCAGGATAAAATTTTGGAAAGTAAGATGCAGGATAAAAAAAGTTATTGTGTTGAGGGAGGGAGTAAGTCCAACAGTGCGACTCGTTGAGTGATATAGCACAGCATCAACTGTTGGACTGAAATAAAATGTTCAAGAAACTGACAATTTCTAGCCAGCCTGGTGGCATGGAGGGCTGAGGCAGTGATGCCTTACCCCCTGCCATGCTGGTGACCCATGTTCTCAGTGCGAGCAGGTCATCAGGGGCCGGCTGGGATGGGAGAGGATCAAGCATCAGGAGAACTGCTCTCCTCTCCCTGGGAGGGTGGGGAACAGCAGCCAGCATTTGTCTGACACCCAGCGGAGGCTGGGTGTTAGCATGCCTGGTCAATACAGTAGGGCACGGAGGTGGAGTAGCTGGTGGTTGCATTACAGGTGGATGCACACGTGCCATGCCCACTGTCAGTATTGCACACTCCACCAGCGAGGGAAAAAAAATGGAAATGGCAGCCAGGTCCAGCAGCTTGATGACCGTCCACCCAATGCACCATCTCCGAGGGTGCCACCTGTACTAGATCTGGTCTTGGTGGGGAGTTGGGGGCTCCCCACTGCTCTGCCATGGGGGGTAAGCTGTGGGGGTAACAAAGTGGTGGCCCAATTAGGAGACTGGTGTGGGAAGACAGCGGCCAGAGATAGGGGAGGCCTAGAAGAAGAAGCCGACTGGGAGCCACAGGGGAGAAAAAGAGTAAGTAAAAAAAGAACCAGACAATTTTTGATATTGTGCTTTCCACATGCGTTTTATACAGCATGCAAACAACAGTGCTTTACAACACAAACAGTAGTGAGAGATGAGAATGATATGGTACATAAGCAGCTTCATTAAAGAAAATATAGATAGTAAATGAATTTATTTTTATTTTTTAAGGTGAGAGAGAGCACTAAGACAGAAATCAAGATGAGAAAGAATGGACTGGAACACTAAAAGGGAAAGACTGGAAAAGAGTTTTGAATTTTTCCGGATTTTTAAAACTTTTATTTTTTGGGGACTTAAAGGGAGGGAGAAAGACAGTGAAGAGACAGGAAGTAGTAGTATATAATAGAGAAAAGGGTTAAAAGACAGGGTTGAGAACTGGTGATGAAAGGATTTAAAAAGGGAAAGATGGAGTAAAAGTTGAAGTTTTTTTCATGGACCACCTCCAGATGGAGCAGCACCCACACCACCGCAATGGAGCTCATTCATTCCATCAAGCAGAATTTGCTGGTTATCCATTAATTTGTCCAGTAGTTGTTCCATAGAAAAAACACCAAGGCAGAGGTCTCTCATCTCCTCCTGCCATTTTGAAAGCTCCTCTGCAGTGTTTGTTGAAGGTGAGGGTGCCATTGCTGGTGCTGGTGCAGGCACCGGTGCTGCTAATGCTGTCCTCAGCCCTCAGTGCACTGAGAATGGTATCATCGTACTGCATGCTCCTCCCTCAGCACCACAGATGGTCCACCACCACCACCACTCACCATCTCAGTGTCTGGTCTCCCACTGAGCCTGGTGGTGGATCTTCAAATGAATGCACTGGCCACAGGTCCCCAGATGGCTCCCATTTTTCCCCACCTAGGGGTGTGCAAATAAATTCACAGATTCATATTCAGGGTCCCAATTATCCATTCTTCACTTCAGTTACTGGAACTGGTTGTAAGAATACAATGTCTCCTGAGACTTCCTGTCCAATCAGAGGACACTCTGGAAGCTCACAGAAGGCAGGTCACATGACCTACCACTCCTAGCATTCGCAGAAGCTTTAGACAGGCAAGCTACATAACTTGAGCTGCTTCGGAGAAAGAATCTACTTTCATCCACTTGTTAAAAGTAGATAGAACTCAAAAATCTTGATCTTTTTTGTTCCCTTGATACAAGCTAGAGAAGGTAAGTTTTGTCACACTTTTGCATGATCATTTTTACTGTTTTTCAAGAGAACTACTCAGAGTGTTTTCCCTTAAAAACTTTGCCTGTTTCTGCTCTGCAAGCAAAAGTAATCAGTCACAGCCTGGCAGATTGGGCTTGTTTAGGAGAGTGTTATTATTGTCAACATTTTGCCATCCCTTTCTTACTTGTAATAATTTATTGTGAAAGAGTAATCTACTTCCACCCACTTCTTAAAATTAGCCAAAAAGCAGAAACCTTGACAGCTTCATTCCTTTTCTAAATCCCAAGATAGAGGAGAGAGTACTATTTTTCACACATCTGTGTGATTATGAACATTTTCAGTGTTTCTCAGGAGAACTGCTAAAGTTTTATTCCCGTTAAAAATGAAAAATAAAATAGTCATACTACTAGGCCAGGCCTGTTTCTGCTCTGCTACCAAGAATCCATCACAGCCCTGGTAAAAATCCTCCGTAGTTTGGTGTTCCTGTTAGGTATAATAGTGTAGAGGGGCCACTCACTCAGTCAGCAGTTGCACAAAGCCCAAAAAATACAGAACATATCCAGTATCTAGTGGTTACATTTTTTACATTAAAACCACATATATTAACCCCAACATTTCACTGACAGGGCTTGATAAGGGGGGTGCTTTTACCGTTCAATTTACTGTTGTCATCAATTTACTATCCCTTTCTTACTTGCAATAGTTTATTTTTCACACAAGTAAGAAAGGCTGTCTGTTTTTCACGGCTCTTTTTTCACATCCTTTCATTTCATTTTCAAGGTGGACCCAAGAGCAAGTCCTCACAGAACATTTGTTTTAAAGTGCAATGTTGGTCTCCTTGCAGGGATCTCCAACACACTATGACCCTGTCCACACTATGCCTCTGTAACGTTACAGAGTGCCCAAACCGTTACCACAATGGTTTGCGTTTACACCTGTAACGTTACAGGAGGCGGTTTCGCAACCATTGTTGAAACCACATATGAGGTGGTTTCAACAACGGTTATGAAACTGGTCCCGCCATGGTAACGTTACCGGCAGTAGTGTGGACAGGCGGTAATGGTCCCCTGCAGGGACCGAAGCGCAGCGCGAGCTGCATTGTGGGATCGGGCGCCGCTGTAACGGTCGCCCGGCTCCCAATGTGTGGACTGGCAGTGCCGGTCCTGTAACAGACACCACCAAGGTGTGGACACACAGCACTGCTCCCCAGCCATAACGGATTGCATCTGTTACTCGGCCAGAGCTGTGTAGTATGGATGGGGCCTAAGAGACCAACATGGTACAGACAAAATGTTTTGGCTGTGCAGCCTCCCAATGGGCCAGGTTCAAGAAGTGAGTACCATCATGTAGGGTTGCTACCTGTCAGGTTTTTTACCTGGTAATCCAGTTTTCAGGGTCCTATCCCGTAATCCAGTTTTGCTCAGTGATAGTCAGGTTTTTGAGCCATTTTGAGTGCTGACATACATTTAAAACAGATTTAGTCATATAATTCATTGTTGCACCTGCAAGTCCAGGTTACAAGCAAGTTCTGTTGTTAATATAGCCCTTTCTTTGTAAAAACAATCAACCTGGGAGGTGTAAAGTATGGACATTAAGACCATTAGCAGTTACTTAACCTAAACTTTTCCACTCTGTGCTGAGTAAAAGCTGGCATTACTATACAATGCTGGACTTGTAACAGCTGCCACATGATTTACAGTAATGTGTGTGATGTGTGTGCACATCTGCTTGCAAGTGAAGTATTGAGTGTTGGTGAGTGCTCTAAGGCTACTGAATATGGTTAGGGGCAATTATTTCAGCTAGCAATTTATATCACAAAAATACAGTTGCACAGAAAATATAGGGAGGGTGTGGGTCGGAGCCCCTCAAATGCAGCAAAAATTGAGCAAAGACACATGCTTTGAGTGACAACATTTTGTGATATTATTGTTTCTGTGGGGGTACTCTGCCCCCACAGCCCCCCGGGTGCTCCAATGAAGTTGTGTAATATTGAGTTTGAGTTTCAGCTTCATTGGAGTGCCTGAGGGGTGTGGGGAGTGGAGCGCCCCCACAGAAAGAATAATTGTAGTGATTATTTTACAACATAACCATGCTCAATATCACATAACTGCATCAGAGCATCCGGCTTGTGTGTGAGGGCGGTGGAGCACCCTCACAGAAAGAAAGAATAATATCACTGAACACTTAAAACAGTTTCACTTTGAGTTACAGCAATGCAAAATGCTATGTTTTGTGATATTATTGTTTCTGTGGGGGCACTCCGCCCCCCACACCCCCTGGGTGCTCCAATGAAGTTGTGTAATATCTGAGTCTGAATTTCAGCTTCATCAGAGCACTGGGGGTATAGAAATGTTTACCTGCAGTTATTTCTTATTTGCTTTTTTTAAATGTAGTATGTAGAGATGTAATTCTTGTGGCTGCCGTCTGACCCACGAGGGCGTGAGTCAGCGCGTATGTGCGGTCAACTTTTCAGAAAAGCGCAGGGCAGTCCGGCACTATATAGTAACACCGAAAAGCTGGGCAAAAGGTCTGACTCTACCTTTTTTAACAGTAAAATATTCAGTCATCTTCCACTTAATTTGCTGGTAAACTTTGCTATCTCTAACGGAATTTAAGCATGTTTAAATGTTTTAAATTAGTTTTTTTCCTCTATAAAAATGTATACTCACATCTTTTGACTTCAAAATAATATTGTGGACATGAAAAGGATTAATATATGAAGTACACACTATAGGAAATAAGCAATGTGTTTATTGTGTGTGATTGTGTGCTATTCACAGTATTCCCCTTGTCCTCTCCACCCGATTATACCTGTAAATGAGCTTTCCTTTCTTTATGTTTACCTGGTAAAACAATTTCAATAAATAACTAAATAAATAAATTAATTGGTAACTAGGAAGAACCTAGACAATTAAATTTAAAAGGTACAGCATGTTAACATTTGTTGAACTGCTGCTTTAAGTGTTGCCTTTTACTGTTCCATTAAAGTCTTCACTGATATAACAAATGGCTTTGGAGGAGGAGCAATGCAGCATCAATCATGAAAAGAGGAGGGGCTAGGAGTAGAGTTAGGGTTCATTTTTTGCATCTTCCAAAGGTGGGCCCCTGACTGAAAAAAAAACTCCCAGCTGCTATCTCAATTACATCTCATAGAATCTGAGCAGGGTATATCCCATTCCCTGTCTGATTACAGGGCAGGGTCTATCCCTGTCTAGATTGTACATCTCAATCTGATTACAGGGTATATCCCTGGTGGACAACAGGAGGGGAAAATAATAGATAAAAAAGCAATGTTTTTGTTTCTTAAAGTAAAAAGAAAGAGCCAGCCCTGTAGAACTACAATACCAACAGTACTGCTAACTACTCCGATGAACTGAGTTTTGGAATAAATTTTGGTCACTTGAGGGCCAGCCAGAGGAGAGACAATTGGCATCCCATGGATGGCTCTTCTCTTGGGAAGTGGAGGCAGACAGTGTCCCCCCGTAGGACTGCTGCAGTGCCCTACAAGAAGCTGGGTAGCAGGTGGCAGCTGAGCAAAGTGGATGTGTGAAAAAGGAAAATGAAATGAAAGGATTTTAAAAGAGCAATAAAAAAAGGCAATCTTTTTTTATTTGTGAGCTAAATAATTGCAAGCATGAAAGGGATAGAAAATGATGAAAGCAGTAAAAACAGTCCAAACAACAAGCCATGGTAAACAAGAACAACACGGCGCTCAGACACTGACTTGGGTTGTTTTTTCTTTGTTTATTTGCTAGAGTAGAAGGCCACAAGCAAAGATCCCAGTGCTTCAAGATGCTCTGCCTCTTCCTTAAGGAATAGACAGCTGCCCATAGCAGCTGGGTATTTATACTGATGAGTCACAATTGATAAAAACCTGCAAATTCTATAAAACGTGCAAATGTGCAAAATAGTATTTCAGCAACTGTGCACCTCTATGTGAACACACTGATGTGCGTGCCTTTTCTGTTTTCTCCCTCCCAATCCCCATTGCTGGGGCACGCACATCAGTGTGTTCATATAGAGGTGCACACATGTTGCAGAGTTCCCCTGCACCCTCCTGTCATTGTCATCCCAGTCCCACACTACCACCAGGCCTCTACTTGGTGGCAGTTGTTTGGTGGGAACAACTCATCTTCCTGGGGAGAGGAGAGCAGCCCTTCAGATGTTCGATCTTCTCCTTCCCCGACTGACTCCCATTTACCAGAGTCTGCTCCCAAATATGGCTTGCCAGCATGGCAGGAGGTGAGATGCACAGCATCTCTGCCCTCACGTCATTGGGCCGGCTCTAAGAGGTTTAACTTTAATGGTATTAACTGCATTTCAAGTAGTTACTTGGTTAATTGTTGAAATACTATTTTGCACATTTGCACGTTTTGTAGAATTTGCTTAGCTTTAGCTCTTTTTTTTCCCGTAGTTTTTTTCCCGTAGTTCTTTTCCTTGGAAGGTGGCAAGCAGGCAGGACTTCATCTCTCTCTCTCTTTCACTTGAGGGCTCAATTTCACCCTTGACCACATAATTCTCTGACCTGACTCCTCCCCCAGGCAGACTCTGCCATGGGTTTCCACTCGTGGCGGGGCCAGTGAGGGGAGGGCTGCCCTTCCTCCCAAAAATAATACAGATAGCCCGGGGTGGTCCTGTAGTTGGGAGCATGGCCAGGGCTTCATGAAGAACTACGGGAAAAAAAAAGAGCTAAAGCTCTTAGTACTGCATATGGGCTAATTGCCCATTTGGTTTGCCAATAAAGGCATTCCAAAATGTGATACTCAAATTGATTAATATCTCTTAAGGAGCCTCATGATTATAGTAACTCAGTTGCAACAATCCCACAATTAAAACAACAGTTCAGTTCCTACTTGACAACTCTTGTGTGAAATCTGTAGAAACAGACAATGTTCCAATCAAATGAACAAACTAAAATAAAGTGAAAAATAAGGAAAAATAACATTAAAGAAAAAAGGAAAATAGAACCATAAAACAGTTAAAGATTGGGAGAAGAGGGGAAATGACTGTGGGGTGGGGTTGTGGGGGTAGCATGTGGGGGGTTTGAAAGGAAGAAAGTTGTTTTTGGGGACTTAGGAGGGGAAAATGGTAAGGTGAAAAAATAACATACAATGCATTGCATTTATATTTAAATATATCTAAAGAGCAACAGTCAGTGAACAAAGAAACGTTCAAAGTAACTCACAACAGTACAGGCAGAAAGTTCAAACAAAGATCTAGGGCCCAGGTCACATAGCCTGGGAACAAAAAAAATTCCCCAGTGTAGCAATTTTGTTAATTCATTGAATCCAGAGTAGTTTCTCCTAGTAAATAAAGCATACTGCAATAAACAGTTAGTACAGTAGTTCTAGCTAAAAAGTTAAATATTTAAGATCAATGTTATCCTTTTCCGAAATTCATCATACAGTAGCTGACAGATAAAAATAGGTTTTAACCTATTGCACTGTGTAAGTGGCACTTAACAGCATTAGAAACAACAGACAAATCAAGCTCATCATTTAATCCATGGGGATGCATAACCTGAAGTCTAAAAATTCTAAAGGATTCCTTTTGGAACAATAGTTAAAGTGTCTGGCCTCCTTTTGTAGGTGGTGGTATCCATTCTAATATCCCAAATTTCAATAAACTGCCACCTCCATTGTGAAGGTTTGCAATGTGGGACTCCACTGATGAATTCATTCTTCTCTGTTTTATGTCCTTTAAATGTCCCAGTATTCTGTCCTTGGCAGGATGTATCATCCTGCCAACATAGATACAAGAGCAGTGACATACCAGGACATAAATTATACAGCTTGTGAAACGTCTGGTAAGGTTTTTCCACTTTGATGTCTAGCATGGGATGTTGAAATGTCCTTCCTACTAATGCATGCTTACACACTGTGCATTTTCCACCTGTCTAAAGTAAGCCTGGGTGGATCGCCACTCCAGGTAAGTCCCAGGGGTGGGCAGAGGTCGGAGAAGTCGAGGGCTGAGCTCTCAGAGGTCTGGCACCTAAAAACAAAAAGCCCTTAAGGTTTTTCTGGCACCCATCATAGATGTTTTCCTTTTTAGAAACAAAATAGCTAGGAGACATTCTGCCTCTCAGGTTTTTGGCCCCACTGAAGGCCACTCTGGACTTTTCTTGGAACACCACTTTAACTTCATACCCACCCAGAACATACCAGTTGCATAAAATGGTATCTTTAACTTTTGGTGCCAATTTGTTACATGCTTGGATGAATGTGAATGGTTCAGATTTTGTAGTGTCCTTCCTATTGGTTCACAATAAGGCATTTTTTTTCCTTTCCCCTACCTTGTTCCCAAGCTTGTTGTAGTAACGCATACAGGTACCCCCTCACCAATAATCGCTTGATCAGCTCCTTAGCTTGTACTTCAATATCCCCTCCATGGAACAGTTAGGTCACAACTGGAGGTATTGTCCAAAAGGGATGTTTCATGTCACTGAGAGGTGATGACCACTAGATGCATACAAAATTGTGTTGCCTGCCATTGGCTTTCTAAAACATTTTAATCCTGTTACACCGTCTTGCACAAACAATTTCAAATCCAAGAATTTTATCTTGCTTGTTTGAAATGTATGTGTAAATGACAGGTTGAAATATTATTAACGAAGTCCATGAATTGCAATGCCTCACACACAACCAGTACATTGTCAGTGCACCTGTACCAGTGTACAAACTTATTCAGCCGACTGAAAACAATAAATTGTTCCCCAAAACCTAAAAATAAATTAGCATAAGAGGGGGAAACTGATGCCCCAATTGCTGTGCCTGTTTTCTGTAAATAATACATTTTGTCAAATACAAAAAAAAATTACGATGTAAAATAAACTCCACAGCTTGTAACAAAAACTCTTTTGAGGGTGCACTGGTAAAGGTACAGTTGGTTAAAAGGGACTTGAGTGCTACAAGACCAAGATGGTAGGGCACGCAGGTATACAACAAGGATACATGTATCCCCTGCCAGAAAAAATGTGGTTCACATCTCACATCTTGCAATTTCTCCAGTAGGTCCCCACTGTCGCTGGTGTATGAGGTTAAGGAAGTAAAACAACTGTAGGTTGCAATAAACAATCTGCAAACTGAGATAACTTCCATTAGGGATCCAACACCAGAGATAATGGGGCATCCTGGCGGTGGTTTTGCGTTCTTGTGGACCTTTGTGATATAATAAAAAAGTGGGTACTGGTGGATGTTCAACTTTAAGGAAATTCAGTTCTTGAGGGGAGATTTCACCCTTGATTAATGCACAGTCAAGGAAGTGATGTAACTGTTCTTGGAACTCTTTTGTTGGATTAGTAACATAGGTGCTTTTATTCCCTAACAACATAAGGGCTTCACTCACATAGTCAAGCTTTTTGAGTAAAACCATGTTCCTGCCTTCATCAGTGTTATGTACTACTATATTTTCCAAACTTTTCAAAGAATCCAGTGTTTCCCTCTCAGTAATTGTAATGTTGTGGTGGCCTAAATGCAATCACTTTGAAGCAACTCATGTACCTCTTTTATTACTAATCATTTAAATGTCACAGGCACTAGATCCTGTGGCCATGGGCAAAAAGTTGAACATGGTTTAAAATGTGTATTTTATTTGTCAAAATGAAACATATTATTTCTCAGTGCTCTTAATTCCAGCCCAGTTGTATTGCATTTAACTTCAGTTTGTGTGAATGACCCCCAGTTTCAAATTGATTTCTTCTTGGGTAGAAGCCACAAACTTTCTAAAAAAAAAATGTTTTGAATTTCTTCTTGGGCAGAAAAGCTACAATCTTAGAAAAATATCGTGATGACACCATGCTATACCTTGATGACCCTGTAAGGATCTTTCTGGTTTTGTAACATATTACAAGATTTTGGTACACTATCAGGATTTTAAATAAACAAAACTAAGACTGAAGTTATATTATTGAGTGGTCAGATGACTCTGGAACTTAAAACATGTATACCTTACAAATGCGTTACTTCCCAGATATGCTATTTAGGAATACAAATCCCAGTGGATCTGGTTCAGATGCATCAGGTCAATTATGGGAAACTAACTGCAGAATGTTTAGTAGATTTAAAATGCTGGAAACTGGTACCCCTATCTCTTTTCAGAAGAATTGAATCTATTCGAATGAATGTTCTACCTTGATTTTTATTTTTGTTCCAAACCCTTCCTCTTAATATATACTAAAAACAGACTGGATGAAAATAGAAAAGGTGCTTCTAAATTTTGTCTGGCTGAAGGGAAAACCTAGAATTAAATGGGCAGATCTTCAACATCCCAAAACTGAAGGGGGGTAGGCCTCTCTAGTCTGAAAAAATATTTTCAAGTGCCCCAACTGATGCTGTGGATAAGGTACAAAAGAGGGGATCCAAAAAATGTATGGTTAGCTATGAAACAATAAAGCAATATGTCTGCTCATCCGCTAACTAGATTCTAACTTTTTGTTAACTGTCCTCCATTCCCCCCAATCACCAATCCCAGGATCAAACAAATGTGTAATAACTGAATAAAAGTGTGTAGAGCACTAGGAATTACTGTCAC
This sequence comes from Neoceratodus forsteri, assembly GCA_016271365.2. Taxonomy (NCBI): domain Eukaryota; kingdom Metazoa; phylum Chordata; order Ceratodontiformes; family Ceratodontidae; genus Neoceratodus; species Neoceratodus forsteri. The sequence continues at coordinate 769,750,270 of CM057450.1, read as the reverse complement.
TTTAATCAAATACACAAAGATAGCTTGTTGTGAGGCAGACTTAACTTATAGGAGAGGGGGACAAAATGGTCTTATGACCTTTACAAAATTTATGGGCAATGGATGGATTAAGACTTTTGGGGAGATGCAGGTCAAATTCCATCTCAAAAGTAAAGACTTCTTCATATATCTTTGGGTGACCTCTTTCAGTAAAGTAGGTATAGGTTGCAGGATCTACAATTAGACCCACATTCCTTAATCAGGTTTATTGAACAGGCAAGTAGTGGACTCCATGATAAAAAGTGTATATCTCAAATGGTGCTTTGTTATAAACTGGTTAGAGGGACCAACTCCCTTCCTAGTCAGAATGCCTGTGAAAGGGAAGCTAATAAATAAACAAAGCTTTTGCTTTTATATTGATTTCAAGTTATTTATTAATTTTGTTGTTTTAAACACAGTGTTGGAGTAGCTCTAATTTAGAGGTTATACATGCCAATGCCTAGAAAGAGATGACAATACATAAAGTTGTAAACAGTTAAGATGATCAACTTTTACATAGGGACCATACTATTTCTATGTAATTGGCCAAGAAAAATGTATAACTCTGTATTCATTGTATGATGGATTAAACACAATAAAGAAGTTAATAAAAAAGGAAAAATGTATTGAATGCAGCTGTGCACACAAAGAACAGAAAAGCAGCTAACTGAAGTGGTGGAAGACAGTCAGCTAGTCCCACCCTATAAGCTACAGTGCACTTGCTTAAGTGGCCATGGAGGGACCCAAGGCTGGGTTCCTCATAGGAAACATGTATTTTTTATGAAATCAAGTCATTCAAGTCACTGCAGCAATACTGAGCTGACATGTCTCACTCACTAATAGTCAAGCCCGACTAAATTCTCAGAAGAAAAAACATATATTTTTAACATTTCTTCTTGGGCACACAGCAACTAACTTAGAAAAATGTCTTGAATGCATCTCCTTGCACACACACAAAACAGAAAGCCAACTAACTAAAGCAGAGGGAGTCATCTGATTAGTCCCACCCTATGAGTTACGGTGCACCTGCTCTTGCTTAGGTGGTCATGGAGGGACCCAAGCCTGGGTTCCTCACAGGAGTTGTGCGATATTAAATTAAATTTAAGTTACATTTATTATGAAATCAAGTCAGTCAGCTCACTGCAGCAATGCTGAGCTGACACATTTCACTCACTAAAAGTTAAGCCTGACTAATTTCTCAGAAAAAAAAACCCATTTTTTTTAAACTTCTTGTGCACACAGCAAAAAAGCTAGAAAAATGTCTTGGGTGCACAGCGTATGCGCGCACACACACACATACGCACATAGAAAAAAAGCAGCTAACTGTAACGGTTGGAGTCAACTGACTAGTCCCACTCTACCAGCAGCAGCTACGGTGAACTCTCACTTGCTTAAGTGGTCGTGGAAGGATCCAAGTTTAGGTTCCTCACAGGCAGATTTTTGATATTAAATTTAAATTATATTTATTATGAAATCAAGTCACTGCAACAATGCTGAGCTTGACAAATCTCACTCACAATAGTCCAACCTGACTAAATTCTCAGTAAAAAAAAAAAAATTAATTTCTTCTTAGGCACACACAAACTTAGAAACATGTCTCAATTGCATACCCATGAACGAAAGAACAGAAAAGCAGCTAACTGAAGTAGTGTGAGTTAGCCTACTAGTCTCACCCTACCAGCTGCATTGAACTCACACTTGATTAAGTGGCTGTGGAAGGACCCAGGTCTAGGTTCCTTAATGGCAGATTTCTGATATTAAATTTAAATTATATTTATTACGAAATCAAATCACTGCAGCAATGTTCAGCTGACAAATATCATTCACAATAGTCCAACCTGATGAAATTCTTAGTAAAAAAAAAATATTTAATTTCTTCTTAGGCACATGCAATCTTAGAAACATGTCTCAAGTGCATACCTGTGCACAAAGAACAGAAAAGCAGCTAACTGAAGCAGTGTGAGTTAGCCAACTATTCCCACCCTACCAGCTGCGTTGAACTCACACATGATTAAGTGGCTGTGGAGGAACCGAAGCCTGAGTTCCTCACAGGAAGATTTCTGATATAAAATTTAAATTATATTTATTATAAAATAACGTCACTTAACTCACCCTAGCAATGCAGAACTGACAAGTCTCATTCATTATAGTCAAGCCTGACTAAATTCTCAGAAAAAAAAATATTTTGTAATGTTTTTCTTGGTCATAAAGTCAAGCCTCGAAAGCAATATAAAAAAGGTCCCTAACAGCTAACTGCATTTCAGTTAGACTACTTACTTGGTTCTTTCTTTCTTTTAGACAAAAACTAAGTTACATAAACCTTACATTTCTAATCAGAATAAACCCCTACAAAACCTTCCTTACTCACTTAAACTGTTAATCTTTAAAACACACTACACTGCAGCTTTGCATCTGGTTTAGTCTATATGTGTGTGTGTGTGTGTGTGTGTGTGCGTGCGCACAGGTGTGCACACTGTTGGAGCCCTGCCCATCTCTCTCAGCAAACAATAAACAGTCCTTCTATTTTCCCTTTCTTAAAAGCCTAATTTTTACCCCACAGTGTAAAACATTGACACTATCTAACTTTGGATTTAGCGAGGGAACAAAAAATGTCAAGACTTCAGATTTCTGTCTAGTTTTAACAAGCGGATGGAACTTTGGAAGTGGATTCTTCCTCTGCAGCAGGTCAGGTCACCTGTCTCTCCTGCCTGAAGCTTCTGCAAATGCTGGGTCACATGACCTGCCTTCAGTGAGGTTCCAAAATGGCCTCTGATTGGATAGAAAATCTTGGGAGATCTTGAACTCCCATTGAAAAGCAAAACACAGAATAGCCAAGAAAAGCACTGATTATTCATTTTTCTTCTTGAGTAACAAATAGCCTATTATGTGTAGTATTCAGGAAATACTATTCGTTATTTGCACACCCCTATCCACAAATGACAAGTGTGCCACAGATGTTATATTTGATGACACTGTCATCCTGGGGGTCATGAGAGAGGAAATTCCAGACCAAGGAAGACCGTATCTGCTCTGCTCTGAGTGGCACTATGGAGCAAGAGAATGAGCATGTTCCTCAGGGGGGACAGTCATTGGTGGTGGTACCGTGGGGGACACAGGGAGTTCAGGCCACTGCAGAGCTGGTGTCTGATTTTGTGGAGCTGGGGGATTGGGGAGCCTGCTGCTACACTGGGGCCAGTGATTCAGTCAGCTGCTGGAGAGCTGGGGAGAACTGGGGGCTGCTGTGGCACTGGGACTGGAACTTGCTGCTGCACTTGAAGATGCTGCAGTGCTTGGGGGGGTGCTGGAGCCTGGATAATCCCTGATCAGTGTATGGCACAGGCATATGGTGTCACCACCATTAGTCATTACATGTCCCTGAGAGGACTCTGTCTGACAAGAGAGACAGAAACAGAAAGAGAGAGAGAGAGAGAGAGAGAGGGACAGAGACTGAGAAAAGAAACGTTAGAAAGCAATAGAAAAAAGGTGAAATAGAAATGTCTAATAACTTAAAAAATGTAGGCAAGTGTATATGAAAATGAAACTAAATTACTAATAAGAAGACAAAGACTTGAATGAGAATGAAAAAAGAATCAGAAGAAAACCTGCAAAATGCTAAAAAATGGGATTAATATTATATTTTTGCTGTTAAAGCAGGCTCCTGTGTATTCCACTAACAATGTAAAACCACAAGTGAAGCAGACTCGCTGTATAGAGATGTGCCATGTGACCTTGAGGCACTTGTTTACCAATAGCCTCATTTTGACCAAACTTTGCCTAAATGTACCCCAAAGGTGAAGTTACCAGCAAAGTTGGCAGGTGAAGTTGCAATTGGCGAATTTTCTTTAAACAGCAAAAATACATGAATTTAACTCTGAAGGTGCAATTGGCAAATTTGCCTTAACTTTGCCAGGAGATTAAAACTTCACAACATCTCTAGCTGCAGGCTCTTTATAATGCTAACACCAAAATTTGGATTTACTTACAGTAATCCTTGTTGCCTGTGATAACCTGTCACAAGCATGGAGGTACACGCACAAACGTTATGCACGTGTAGTAGGTAAACAACACAGGCATTTTATTTTTTTCCCATTCGTTTTAGAAACTAAAGAGATGTGGCCTCATGGATGAGAAGCCAGTTGCCCCTTTTTTTGGTTTCCACAGTAGAGGTGTGATTAGTGACCCCCATGGGATGAGCAAGGAAGAAGAACCTGTAGGAGAGCGTAGAATATAAAATTCATGTCTATCTAAGCCTTTATTTTGTACCTCTGCTGGCCTAATGGAGTAATTGAGTGACAGAGGGATAGAGGAATTTGTCACTCAGGCACTGAGGGGAACTGCTAGATTGGCACTGTAGGCAGTATATTGTAGTGGTTAAGAGCACTAAACTGCAACCCTGAAGAACCGGGTGCATACTATGTGAACATGAGCAAGTCCCTTAACTTCCTTGGGCTACCAGAATGCACCTGGAAACAAGCCTTTGCTTAGTGCGTCTTTCCTGGCCAAAAATTGTAAGATAAAAGACAAGATTTAAAAACCATGTGCTGTTAACATCTTGTCAGTGCAGAGCAGTTTCTTGTGCAAACCCATAGAAACATAGACTTTGGCGGCAGATAAGGACCGCTTGGCCCACTCAGTCTGCCCATTTCCCTACCTATTGGATCAGCTGCAGATCCTAGTTATCCAACAGCCTACTTCCTCCTATCCCCACTATAATTGCCTTATGTCTGTCCTCATGCTGGAAACAATATCTGTAAATAATCAAAATACATACAGTAGTTTATCTTGTGTGTGTGGACAAGGTTTGCTCAGATATCCATTTTACTAAACAAATATCTCTGATTTTAGCAAAAATTTAGGGAAATCCTAAATCCTAAATATTAGGATATCAAATCGAATATGGAAATCTGATCCGATCTGGCACATGTTAGATTGCCACCACTTGCTGTGTGAATCCCCCAACCCTGCAAACCCCACACAAACCATCCCATAAGCTTCAATCTCTATCCCCTCAAGTCCCTTAGAGCACATGCTGTAACTGACAACAAAGTAAATAAAATAAAATTTCAGTTCTTATATTTGTTATAGAGTCCACAGTTGGCAGCTCATTATAATACAAACCTGCCCCCACCAATGCTCCATCAGGAACCCTCCCCCCCACACTGGCACAAGGCACCCGCTCACACCCAGTTTAACTAAACCCCCACTCAATACACCCGCTGATGGCCAATCAGGTATGACTATAGGCGGACATCATTCATTCACCTACCTGGACTGAACACAAGCACAAGCTGCTTCACTGTGGGACTGCATCTGACTCTCAGCTCAGCCTCTCACCCAATGATATTCAATTTTTTGGGGTGCTATAATGGGAGATGGAAGTGAGGGCTAGTGGGTGTGTTTGGTGGGGTGCTTAATTGAACTGTGGTGTGTGGGTGAAGGGCTCCTGATTTAGCATGGGGGTGGGATTTTATTAAAAGGCGCTTCCAGATGCAGACACTGGGCTCAATTTTGAAAGATCCCTTAGAGCGAAGCAAGTTGTGTCACCCTAGGGCTGCAGTGAACTCTGGGTGCATCAGGGACCCAATGCCCAGTTTTATAAAAGAGGGGTCCCTGTGCCAAAAAAACAGGAGTTGCCACAGCCACAAGCTAGTGCCAAACATTCAGCATACCTGCAGGAATTGCCACAGGCATCTAGCTCCCACCCACCCAGCGCAACACTAGAGGGGCCAGAATGGTTGGGGGGCCAGTGAAGCTGTTGCACAGAAGGGGGCTGGGGGCAGAAGGGGCACAGAAGGTGGCATGGGGGAGTCCGGGAGACAGCTGGGCATGAAAGGGAGCGATGAGGCACCCAGCAGGGTGTGTGTGCTTTTGTATTTAGTTTGTTAATGTCTGTCAGTTTGTAGTGGATCTCTACATGGTACTGTACCTATTAATTATACTGCACATACACACACAGATCAAATCCAACACACCCAAGGAGGGGCAAGTGATTTCTCCAAATAACAGGGCATCATCCTAAAGCATAGCACAGCAGGCATCAAAACTGTTACGTTATACAGACCATAACAGTCATACAGCACCCCAATAATTGATAATAGGTATACGGCAGATGATTGTTACACTTGTTATTCTGTTGAAGTAAGCCAGTGGTTGCCAACCACATGCAATTACCAGCAGGCCTACACTAATACCACACCAGGGTACACAGATTTCATCAGGAACTTTCTAAGTCTGCTTAGAGGGATGACTGGTACCAGTGGGGAGTAGTGTGGCAGCACAAGAGTATAGTGGGCTGAGAACTGTGTTTAAGGAAGGCAGGAGGCCCGTTAGATACAGTCAGATAGTCCATCATTGCTGTTGCACTGCTATTCTGCTTTAACCTCTTGTTTTCCCTGACAGATCTGAGTTACTGAGCCCAATAAAATCTCTTGTTCTTTGTTTGCCATTACTGTCTGTGAGCATATTTGTAGAGTTTTTAGCTTGGTTATTTTGGGGGCTTCTTACAGAATTGTATGAGAAGCAGGTGGCGTGTACCAGCAGGGAACACAGAGGGCTGGTATTGTTTCCCAGGAGTAGTACCACCTTGTCATCTAGACCACCTATGTTCCCTGGCCAGAGGTACCGCATATTTTAACAATTTATTAATTAGGGAACAGACCCCCACAGGAGTTTTAACAACTCAGACCTCTTAACCTTATTTAAGCTGTTAAGGCAGGGAGGATGCACACCATCTGTTATGGCACTGTCTCTGGGCATGCATCATATAGATCAATAAATGTATAACTAGCTTTGTTTTAAAGACAGTTTAAAAACAAAATAGGTAGCAGGCCCGGTGGCGCTGAGGGTTGAGGAGCTGGACACCACACCTCGCACCATGCTGGTGACCCGGGTTCGGGAATGAGCTGGGGTCATCAGGGGTTGGCAGGGGAGGACTAAGATTGAGCATCCTTGGACAGCTCTCTTAGTCCTGGGGTGGGTTAGGGGCTCTTCCATTACACTGGTAACCCCTGGAAGAGGCTGGGGGCACTTCAGTGCACGACGCAGAGGAATGGGGATTAGGGCAGTGTAGATGTCACTCCGGGTGCATGCAGGAGTGCACGCACGCTGGGCGAGATGTCATTGCACGTCCGTGCCTCAGGGGAGGAAACACTAAGGGAAAAATCCCTCTGCCCTCGGGTGAGGCAACGGCGATCACTGGCAAGCCGACCCACCACACGCCTAATACCGGCTGACTCTCCGATTCTCCTTGAGGTGTGGGGGCCTCTCCGTGGGCCAGGAGAGCCCCAGATCTTGCATATCCAATGTAGCTTCCGGAGCAGCCAGTTCAGGTGGGTGGTTGAGTGTGGCAGCTGTCTGTGAGGCCCTGAGAGATGCCCCGAGGTCAGGGTGCAGAAATAGATCCTACAAAAAAAAAAAAAAAATAGGGAAACTAACCACTTGTCTGATTGAGAGATCTTGAGATTTGCATTTACAAGAATGTTTTTTTAGTGGGATTATAGATGTCACACATTGACTGACCCATGTCTACTACTTAAGGCCCTAAGTCTGATTTCTTCTTCTTCTTTTTTTTTTTTTTTTATGGCTGCAGTGAACATAGCCCTGCAGATGTCTTGCAAGCACAGTAGAGAAAATGGAGCTTACTAGAAACTGAACTTTTAAATAGTGGAGATGAACAGCAATCACTGCATGTCCACTGCACTATTTTGCCCATTGGTGGAACACGGCACTGTCCACTGTGTCCAAGATGGCCACCAGAGTTCTCTGCACATGCATGATGACTCATGCATGCGCACTAAACTCTGGTACCATGGCAGCACAATCCACCATGTCCAAGATGGCTGCTGGGGCCCAGTGCACATGTGCGAGTCGTCGTGTATGAGCAGAGAACTCCGGTGGCTATCTTGGACATGGTGGACAGTGCTGCATTCCTCCATGACCTCGGCTACAGCCACACTGGCTCTGGCCAGAATTTGTATTTTTTTAGTTATAGTATTTATATCAAATACATGACATGGATCTTTCCCTGAGCAGGTACAATGGAAAGAGTATACTTGGTTACTTGGTTGTGCTGCTGCATGTTTTGTGCAGGAGTGGTTCTGGTGTCTGAGCCAGTCAAGCTCAGTAGGACCTAATTTTCCCTGCAATTCTGTGTGACTGCTGTCCATGCAGTCTTTTCTCAGTCCCTACGGCCAACTCTTATACTGAGATTTTTCTTGCAATCGGGAAGCTTGTGGAGTTTTGGGGTGGAGTTATAACAGTCTATTAGTGGCTTTTAAAACTCACTTCTACTCCCTGACTGTTGTGCTGCTACTTGTTCTGTTGGGGAGTGTTTCTGGTGTCTGAGCTAGTCAGGCTCAGTTGGACTAAATTTTCCCTGCAATTTTGTGTGACTGCTGTCCATGCAGTCTTTCTGCGGTCCGTGTAACCAACTCTTTCAGTAGGACTTTTCCTCCAGTTAAGAGACTTTGCTGTCTAGAGGTGGAGTCAGCTGTGACCTTCTGTGGCCTTCCTAGAAGTCCTGTGCTGCGGTCCATAGCCAAAGGGCCAGAGCACAAGGGCGTCACACTGTGGGCATCAGCATGGGATGCAATCGACAGGAGACGCTGCACCCAGTGTGATACCCTTATTTATAGCATCATTTTGCATTGTTATTGTGTCACTACTGTAAGTATGTATTTATCTCCCTGCATTTTGCTGTTTGTGTTCTAATACTAGCTAGGCCTATTTGCGTTTATTATTTTAATTATTTTAGCTAAGTCTCTGCAGCAATTTACAGTCTATTGCGTACATGTTTGCACAAACTGCTTAGCTATTTGCGTGTTTCTGTTTTACAATTACCTGAATTGTTTTCTGCTGTTAACCATTGTTAGTTTCCTTAACATTCTCTTCTTTCAGTGAAAGGCTAGTTTCTTTGTCATTGTCTGACCATCTGTTTGTAATATGGAAGTGTATAGTTAATAGTGAATATACCAGCCATTTGCTTCTGTTAGCCTTTCCCATTTTATCTATTTATTATGCCTTTGTCCCTGTTATCTGTTTATCTGAGTCAGGCCTACTCCCCTGTAATTTATGGTTTATTTTGACCTTTCATTTTAATTCACTGTCTGATAAGGCCCATTTCATTTCTTCTCCCTATCTGTTTAGTTCTCTCATTTTACCTTTTCTGCCTTCCTCTTTTTATTTATTACCTAGTTTTCTTTTAAATTTCTTTGCACTTTTTCTCCACTATGCTGTCTTTGTTTATTTTCACTCTTTTTTCTCTTCTGCTCTCTCTTCCACAAACTGCTGCCGTTTTCCCATCACCCTCTATTATCCTTTCCCTGCTTCTTATTCCCTACTATCCCCTCTTCTTTGCTTCCAACCCTCCTCCATTCCCCCAGCATCCTATGCGTCAAATTCTTCCTGCTCTTTGGCTTCACCTTGAAGCTCTCTAGTGCTTTCTGTCCTATTTCTCCCACATTCTGCCTCATCACCTTCCCCGCGGCCTCCATCTTCCAAGCAGCATTCTGGTTCTTTAAAGCTCCTTATTGTCTTGATACTTTTGGTAGGGTGACATTGAACTTAATCCTGGTCCCATGACAACTTACGAACATACGACTATATGAAATTTGCCAGCAGAAAAAGGCTATTTGGTCTACCGAGTCTGCTTATGCAGCTAGCAGCCCTATTCCACAGCTGCCCCTCCCTCCTCACTCCCCCTTTGCTTTATCCTCCCTCATGCCCTGTCTCAGCCCCTTTTGAAGCAGCCCACCATTCTACAGGCTACTACCTCCATTGGTAATGCGTTTCGCCCTGCCACCACAATCTCCATAAAAAAGTGTCTCCTCATTTCCCTCCTGAACCTTCCCCCCCAATCTCATGTCATGTCCTCGAGTGTCCCTTTCCACCCTTGCCCTGAATAGCCCCTCCGTACCAGTCTTGTTTATCCCTCTCATGTACTTAAATGTCTCGATCATATCCCCTCTGTCCCTCCTCTCCTCCAGCAAGTACATGTCCAACTCCTTTAGCCTACTGTCATATGGTAAGTCCCCTAGCCCCTGGATCGTCTTAGTCACTCTGTGCTGCACCCCCTTCCAGTAATTTAATGTCCCTTTTCAGGTATGAACACCAGAACTGCACACAGTATTCAAAATGAGGTCTAACCAGTGATCTATACAGTGGCAGAATCACCTCCCCCCTCCTCGATGTTATTCCCCTTGGTATGCAACCCAGCACTGTGTTGGCCATTGCTGCTGCCTTCCTACACTGTGCTTATAACTTCCCAAAGAAATGAGGGTTGCCATTTAAACATCCAAAGCCTTCTCTCAAAAATTGACCAACTGTAACCTATCATGCTTGACCTATGGTTGGACGCACTAGTTATATGATCTAAATCCTGGCTCTCCTCTAAGGTCCAGGACTCTGCTGTGACTATCCCTGACTACACCTTACCCAGATAGGATTGCACAAAGAGAGGAGGAGGTGTTGCAGTGTACATATCCACCAGCATCCAATTTGTCACTATGCTTACTGTCTCTTCCCCCTCTTCCATTGAGCTGTTCCTCCTTATACTCTCCCTTCCTTTTTCTGTTCCCATCTTTATTGCTGGTGTTTACCATTGCCATGGTATGTCCCCCACTTTAGTTACCGAGCTCCTTCCCTCTATTTGTTCTAACTCTTCCACAGGTGAGTTACTTATCCTCTGTGACTTAAATATAAATTGGGTCTCCCCCAATATTAACACACATTTTCTCTAAAGGTAAAGTCACTACAATTGACTCAATTGATTTCTGACCCCACTCATCTAAACCTGAAATCTTTAAATCACTCCCTGTTAGACTGGGTCCTTTTGTCTCATCCTCACCATATTGAGGATACAGGAATCCTTCCTGACACCCTCAGTGACCAACATACGGTTTACTCTGTGCATAAGATACATCGTCCTAAGGCCCTCCCTAAATTCATCCATCTCGGGTCCTTTAGGGCAGTGGATTTATCTTCTCTCCTAGCTGACATATGAGCACCTGATTGGTCCCCCATCTCTGAAGCCAATAATATAAATTTTGCACTGCAATACTTTCATTCCAACTTTATGGCTGTATAGGATCATCATATACCCCTGGGTAAAAAACAGAGTATGGGGCTCTCCTCTTCCTTGGATAATGGCTGAGGTGATGACTTGCCTCTGTACCAGAAACCTTGCCTGGCATTTATTTAAGATCTCTGACTCCCCAGCTGTTTTGACCAACTACCGATACCTTGCAATGCCTGTACCAAAGTCATCAGATTTTTGAAATCTGAGTATTTTTGCATCCACTCTCCAGAACAACATTAATCACCCTTCCAAGTTCTGGAAGGTTATCCATTCCATATTCTCCACTCTGACTCAGTCTCCCTGCCCTGTTGTCAAGGTTGGTGACTCCCTCATCTCTGACCCTTCTGCTGTTGCCTCTTCTTTTAAGTCCTATTTCACTACCTGTGCCCCCCCCTCTCATTCGTTCCTCCCCTCACCCCTTCTTCTCTCTTTCTGACTTCCCCATCTCTTTCTTTTTCCTTCTCTTCTACCACTCATTCTGCTTCCCTTAAGACCCTGCTTGCCTTTAATCCTCAGAAGGGAGGTGGCCCAGATGGCCTTGATCCTAATTTTCTGCTTCTCTCAGCCCCTGCCATCACACTGCCTATTATCTTACTCCTCAACTTTTCTTTTTCCTCTGCATCTGACCCTGAAGCCTGGAAACAGGCTGCTGTCATACTTCTTCCTAAAGGTTAGATCCCTCTTCTCCTGGTAATGTCTGCCTTATCTCTTTTCTTCCCATTCTGGCTAAGTTACAGGAACACCTTGTATTATCTCATTGCTCTTTCTTTCTTGACTCTTCCTCTTTCTTCACACCCTTCCAGTGGTTTTAGGGAATCCCATTCCACTTCCACCTCCCTCCTCTGGCTCACTGACTCCATTATCTCAGGTATGGATCAGTCTGATTACCTCTGCCATATTTGTTGATCTTGCTAAAGTTGACACTGTGGCACATCCCCTCTTTCTGAACAAGCTTAGAGCAGCGGGCCTCTCTGACTCTGCAGTTAGTTGGTTTCATTCTTACCTTGAGGGAATGTCTCAATCTGTCCGGATACGAAGTTCCATTTCATCACAACCCACATCTGCTCAGGTGTCCCTCAAGGGTCTGTCCTGGGTCCTATTCTCTTTTCTTATTCTTGAACGACCCCTCTGTCTGTTCCAGTGTGTTCATTCATATATAGGCTAATGATACAGTTCTTTTTGCATCTGGCTCTTCTTCCCGTGACATCACCTCATAGCTACAGCTGGACATTGACAACGTGCAGCACTGTTTTCAGTCTAACCAACTATTCCTCGATGCCAAAAAAACAGTTTCCATGACTTTTGGCACCCAACAGAGGCTTACCAGACTCACGCCTATCCCTTTATTTCACACCCTTGATTGTGCTATGATTGAAGATGTATCCTCTTTTAAGTACATTGGGGTCTGGCTGGACCAATATCTTGATTTTTTGGTGTATATTGATTTATTTGATTTACTTTATTTGAATTTTGATGACTGGGTAGGCCCACTGAGATAATCATATCCCTTTTTCAGGGCCGACCCAGGGAAATACAATTCCAGACAATTTATAGAGATGAAATATGGATAAACAGTTACAAAGAATAATCTACAGAATAATGCTTGTGAATACTCAGATTAAAAACAGAGGAGTAATTACAAAGAGTTACAGAGAGTATTCTACTGAATAGTGTGCGCTAACAATTAGTCCTAAAGTGCCATGGTTAAAAATTAATTACAGACATCAGGATGATTGCTAACCAAAACAGTTTATAAGTGCCATGGTCAGAAGAATTGTAGACATAACAAGAGTATAAGGGTAACAGAGTAGGGGAAAGTAGTATTGAAGGGCATTGGAGGAGTAAAGCTAGAAAGAGAGTTGTTTGAGGTGGGAGAAGTAGAGTGTTAAGAGTTGGAGGAGAGGGCTAGAGCTTAGAAACAGGTGCAAATTGGTAGGAGAAAAAAGAGTTCTTTAAAGCATTTTTTGAACTGGGAAAGGGCTGTACATGAAAGTTGACCATATGGGAGGTTGTTCCATTTTTGTGATGCTAGAAAGGCAAAGGATCTCCTGCCTATGGTTAGGCAAGTCTTGGGGATACTTAGCAATGGGAAGTGGGAGGAGCAGAGGGTCCTAGGGATAGGTTTCAAGGAGAGCATGTTTGTAAGGCAGGGTGGGAAGGGAAGGTGTATGAGTTTAAACATAGTACATAGTAGGGGGAAGTCAAGCTTAGCCCCGAAGGAGCGCCATCCTAGGGCTTTAAGGACATCACAGTGATGTGCTTGCGCAGGTGTTATAGTGGTGAAGTGTGCAATTCTATGGTAGGCTTGCCTTAATTTGGCCAGTGTTGATGGCTTGGCTGAGTGAAGTAGAGGGGCTCCGTAGAAGAGACCCAGAAGTAATGTTGCAGATGCTAGGTTTCTCTAGGATTGAGGGGTCAGGTAAGGGGCAATTCGATATTTCAGGCTCAGTTTTTGATGTGTGGATTTGATGGTTCTGTGGGCATGTGCTTTGAGGGAAAGGTTTTCATCTAGGGTTACTCCTAAGTAGGTCCAGTTTAAGGTTCCATGGGGCCCTAGGCCTGAGGAAAATCTGGGCCTCTGGGGCCCCATTTATGTAGGTCATGCCCTTTTTAGCAAGCCACGCCCAGTATGCCAAGCCCCACCCCTTTCCATTTTTGGTTCCTAAAGTAACATCTTTGGTAACTGGATAATTTATTTATTTATTAGCTTTTGTCGCCAAGGTAAGCACACTAGACAAAACAATTGCCTATTTTCAGGTACAACCCGGGAGAGTGCAATGAGGGACAAATCCATACAGAAAACATTAAGATACAATTAAGCAAAGGCCCACTAGGCACAGGTGCCTGTATAGTAGTCCAAGGAAACAGGCACTGCAGTTATTCATTATCAGTCTTGCATGTAATTAAAACATCACAAATAAATAACCTAAATCTCCACAGTAATTCAAATTATTAAAGTTCCCTTAAACACAGAATGAATTGCAGCTCATGCCGAAACCACCTTTGCTGCTGGCTGTTCTGCATGGTATGTCAGTTCCATCTACTGAAAGACTGAGAGGTCAAGGAAGACACTTAAAAGCTGTATTTACCCTGGTCTGTAGGATTGCATGAACAAATATTTTAACTATCCTCATAGCAATAATCAGAATTTTAAAGACTGTAATAAAATATACATAAAAGTTCAGAAGTTATCCTTTAGATTCATCGATTAAAAGTTTGTCACCACTCACCTTGCATAGGTTAAGGGTATTGGCATCAATCTTCTTAGACATCTTCTGTCTTCTCCATCTGTAGGTGCTGGTGCACTTTGTAGCACCAATGCTATTTTGTTCATTTCTTGCAGTGCTTCACTGGGGTCACAGGACTGAGTTGTGGCATTTTTCACTGTCCTGGCTAAGGGTATTGGCATCAATCTTCTCAGACAGCTTCTGTCGTCTCCATCTCACGGTGTTGGAGCACTTTGTAGCACCAATGCTATTTTTTTCATTTCTTCCAGTGCTTCACTGGGGTCACAAGATTGAGTTGTGGCATTTTTCACTGTACTGGCTAAGGGTATTGGCATCAATCTTCTCTGTTGACTTCTGACATCTCCATTTCTGGGTGCTGAAGCACTTTGGAGCTCCTACTGTATTTTGTTCATGTCTTGCAGTGCTTCTGATGGCTCAAGAGTACCGTTAAATATTACTCTTAACATTTGGGGGGGCTATTCAGAAGGAAGGGTTGATCCAGAATCAGATTTTGAAAATGCAAACATCCTACTCAGAATATTAAAGAGCAATTACAGCTAAAAGAACTACATCTCAGAATTAGAATAAGCATACCACCAATAAATATCATACCAAAAAAATAGGTTTCTGCTTTATGTAATTTTAAAGTTACGAGCTAGTTTGCAACCCTGACTTCACTACCTGTTCAGAAAAGTCAATTTCAGTGATGAGCTGCTGATGTCATATCATGAACTCAGTCTAGTCTTCCTAGTAATCAAGCTTATTGGACATGTTTCTCCACTGTAGTGTCAGTTACTTCATTGCTGTTTGTCAGTGTCTGCCTTACAGCAAGTATTAGTAGGGGCTTTATATGAGTTAATTCCTACTATGGGTGGAAGTGTTAGCCATGGTAAAATTATCATTTTAATGTGGGGAACAACGCAGATGAGCCTAAATTTAGGCCAAGTAACAGCCTGGCAGGATGAAATCATTGCACTAGCTATTGTATAGAAACTTGTAAGGTTTCAAAAAAGCATCACCTCTGCCAGCCCCCGATGGGTCATAATGTTGTAAGCAATAGCATACGACATTGTAGCTAACCTAATAGCGGCTGTACAGACGAATGGTATCATGTACTACTGTGACGGTATTGCACTAGTCACACACTCCCAAGCAGAGGATAAGACCTTTGTTGGGAGTGGGTTCCGCTGAGCAGCTGCCGTGGCTCACTGGACAGAGCCACAGCAGCAGGAAACCAGACACTGCGTCTGGGACCGAGGTTTGATTCCCGGTCCCAGAAATTATTTTCGGTCTTTGTGCTCCCCTGAGTTGTACCGAGTTAAGAATCTTTAGTAGGGGGTCCAGGGGTGCAGCCCCCCACAATAGGGGTGTGTGGGGGCGGAGCTCACCACAGAAAAAAGAGTTATGCCAAATGGCATAAATTGCACTGTATTGGCAGCACGATTTAGCCATGCGGCATAATGTCTTGCGACATTATGACCCCGTGCCTTCCAGCCCCATTTACAGGTCGATGGGATAATTGTTTATATGTGCCATCCTGAGAAATCACCTCAGTTGAATGACAGGTGTGAATGATCACATCCTTTCACCACATCAGAGTTATCCAGTCTCCAAAACTCACAGCAGTGTGCTACTATAGCCGTGTTTACACAGCCACTTTTAAACTGCAGTAAATTGTTCAGTTTCTTTGTGGCACTGCAAGACCCCCATGTGGATGCTTACAGCATCATGGTAAGCTGGTCAGTGATCCTCTCACACAGCCACTTTCTGGTTGTGATTGCACAGCGTATTAGGTCCTAACACCTGCCGTGCGGACTGTATGCTGTGACGCAAGTCGCATACTCCCATCATGTTCCGTTGCCACTCCCATGATTTCCCAAGAGCTACCAGCATGAAACAGGAGCAACATATGTTGATATAGAGCCTGCTGTGTGGACAGAAGCCACTCACTACTCTACATTTACAGACATACTTGCGGCGGCTCACATTTGCACTGCATCGGTCGTGTAAACACAGCTTAAGAATAAGCATCCAGCAACCCTTGAGGAAAAGGACCACGACAAAGAAAGACACACAAAAAAATTTACACTTTGTTACAAAACCTGAAACACATATAGTTTTTGAAGCAATTTTTATCAAATGGTGCTACATGTTTCACTTGTGAAAACTGCTGCACATGATCTTTCAAATTTCAACTTCAGAGAAACAGGTGTAATGCAAGTTTACTGAAAGGGAACAGTGAACTGAAGACTACACTGTGAGGTTCGAAGATGACATCATCAGCAGCTCTTCACTGAAACTGACTTTTTTAACAGGCAGTGAATTTAAGATTGTAAAATTACTTGGAACTTTTAAACAAAGTTAGTTAGATAACAATTTGTTTGCATGAGGCTAATTGGGGCTATGGTGATCCAGACTCTGAATTTATTTTTGCCAAAAATTTTTACCATAGTCCCTCTTTAAATTTGTAGTTCAAAGTATCGCTCTGCATCTCCTGATGATGCATAGTATTTATTTATGGGCTGTTACCGTATAAATAAACCATTTTGAAGTAACACAGACTTTCAACCAATCATTTGTGATAGAGACATAAAACAATGGCTTCCACTGATATGTTTTCCTCCTTTAGAATTATGATGTTTGGTAGTGCTTTAGTCAGCCTACATTTGTTTCTTCCTGGATTTAAGGTGTGCAAAGTCACTGATGAGATCATCCAAGTCCATAATCTTAACCAATTCACTTTCGAAAGATAAAATAGTCAGGGCATTGAGTCTTTCCTGGTCCATCGTGCTCCTTAATTTGTCCTTGACTCTACTCAAAGTTGAAAGTGACCGTTCTCCACTGCAGTTTGCAGCTGGTGTGCACAAATATATATGAAAGGCAGCTTCCACATTTGGGAATGTTGACTCCAGTCCTCGAGCCTTCAAAAGTTTACACAGGTTAAGAACATCTTTGTCTTCTTCACAAGAAACAGATGATGTGAATTGTAAAAATTCATCAGTAAACAACTCTTCCAAATCCAGAGGATATGCAGCAACTAGATTATCTGCCCTCTTCTGGATCTCATTTACATTAAGATGAGGAAAGTCTGTTAACACTCCAATTTTTCCTGTAGTACATCATAAGCTTCTTTTCTTTTCTGCATGGCAGCACTCATTGTGTCAATTATAACAAGAAATGTCTCTGCACAAAATTTTTCTCTACCTGTTAATGTTGTTTCATTTCTTGGTTCATCAAATGTGCTTACGATGCCTTTGCCTACGGAGGTCTGCTCGGTATGATGTTTCAGGGTCAACCATGGTTTTTGCATTTGTTTCACATGCATCAAAATTGTTACGATTCTCTTGGAGAAATTCTGTTAGGGATGAATATAAATCCACCACAGTCTTCAAAGAAATGCCTACTTTCCGTGAAGTCTTACTTGTGGCATGCAGACACTGTAATATTGAATTCCAAAGGGATGTCATTAGTGCAGTTTCCAACAATTCCATCTTATCAGCCAGACTTTCAGCTTCCATCCTTGTGCTTGGTCCTTCTGAAGGATCATTAGCCGGGTTCTGTAATGCAGTCTTGATGTGTTGATAGCCACTGAACAGGGCACTGCATGCATATGCTCGAGCAGACCATCGAGTAACTGAGAGTGACTTTGGTACTTTCACTTCAATAGGCAACTGCTGTCTCAGGACATGCTAATGATGTGTGGAGGCAGAAAAGAATGTGTACACTGCCTGAAGAAATCCAAAAAGGATACAGTCTCTAAACAGTATTCAGCAGCACATGACCCAACCAAGTTTAAGGAATGAGCAGAACAAGGGATGAAGTAGGCCAAAGGATTGTGTTCTTTTATCTTGGCTTGTAGGCTGCTGTAATTTTCTGCCATATTACTCACGTTATCATATGTCTCACCCCTGCAATCCTTTATTTCAATGCCCAACTTCTGAACCACAGACATCACTGTGTTTGCAAGATTTGCTGACATATGACTATGGATTGGAATGAACTTAAGAAAATATTCAACTGGATTTCC
Organism: Neoceratodus forsteri; assembly: GCA_016271365.2. Lineage (NCBI taxonomy): Eukaryota > Metazoa > Chordata > Ceratodontiformes > Ceratodontidae > Neoceratodus > Neoceratodus forsteri. Next base: position 769,731,924 of record CM057450.1, on the reverse strand, counting down.
ATCGGCTTTCACATATCTAACAATGAAAGTCAGCTGATCCACATGTGAAATATCCAGTGTCAAATCAACACTGATTAGAACAGTATTTTGCCATCTTTAGTTCTTCCACAATAGTATGTAAGACTTTTTTACCCATTAGGTCAATGAATTTGTTGCAGACAGTTGAGGACAAATATGATGGTCGTCCTCTTCCAGCATTGCCAAATTTTGCTATGTGCTCAGCTAGAAAAGGGTTGAATTGTCCAATAAGCTCTAAATTACCCAAATAGTTTCCATTACCTGGAGACCCCAGTAGTTCATTATCACCTCGAAAAGACAATCCAAGTTCTGACAAGAAACGAACCACAGCAACCACACATTTCTGTGCATTTTTTCCAGTACTGATATTCATTCTGATATTGTTTTACAATTTCAGTATCAACTTATCCTGTGGTCCTTTTCCTTTCAAGCAGTGTGATTAATACCATCCTGTGATCATAACTGTTTCCATGTTCATTTTCATGCGAGTTTGCATTTTTCTAGTCACTGAAACCAGACTGTGAGAATGCAGTACTCCTCACTGAAAAGAGCTTACAGACATAACAGAAGACATTGCCAAATGAAGGAGAATAAATCAGCCAATCCCCTTTCCTACATTCTCCACTTAACATGATTCTAGAGAAAAGATCCTTGGATAAATAATGCTTTTTATCTGGGTACAAACACATGGACTTGGAGAACTCAAATATGTTCTGGTCAATGTCACCGTCTTTGAAATAATTCCTAAGTTCTTCACATACAGATGTCTACTGTGCTGGGCCATTGCTGTACAGCTGTGCTATTTGGGTGCTGTTCACATGAATCTGATGGCAAGTATCGGTAACCTGTGCCTTAGTAACTTCTGTGTTTGTAGGAACCACTAGGTTACCGCCAAATTAAATCTGATTGTGCATGGTGCCAATAACATGACCCTTTGTGATCCCATGGCACGTAGGAACCGCTGGGCTGCTTTCCATAGGACTCTCATTGTAAATGTCGGCTTGGACTTCTTTGTCTGCGATGTGTTGGACTTGGCATGTAGAAACAACATTGCTTGTTTTTTCCTCAGAGGGACCTGCATCCATCATTTCCATTGCAATATTTGACACATTAGTGTCTAGATTTCTACAGCCTTCCTCACTGCTACCCTGACAATGCTGACCAAGAACCTCCTTATCTCTAGCACTGCTGCTTGGTGCCAAGAAGAAATCTGTTAACTTAGGAACCTTTGATAGTATTTTTTTCTCTTTTTCTAGTTGATCCCGAGCATGTTTATGCTTCTGTGAGACACTTAAGATATTTACATGCAGTGCTTGACTCCATCTTTCTACAATATTATCTATAATACAAAAATTAACAAAGAAGCTTGTGACTGAAAATACACCAAGCTTATGATCACTTACCACTAACTCTCTACAACTTTACCCTACCTACCACAAGCCCCTCCCAAAAAAAAACAAAAGTGCAGACTGCAACAGAGTACTTAATTAAAGAAAAAGAATATTAAGAAGCAGCTTGGCACATCCAGACAATTAGGGTATGAATTCCACAACATCCAATCCTCTTGCATACTGTGTGGATATGTGCAAATAACTTAACCCTCCTAGTGTTTTCCCAGTGTTAAAAAGACACTGTCCCCAGGAAACAGGCTTTGTGCCTTTGTGCCTTATCCAGTTACCAAAGAATGGCAAACAGAAAAATGGTACAAACTTCTAATGTGCTGAGCTGTGGGGGCACATCCAGAGAAGTACTGTAGCTGACAGTCCATTGTTGGTCTCAAGTACAGCACAGAGGAACGTATTGTAGTACACAACCCTGAGATATTAAAAGCTCGGACAGTGCAGTACCCCCCCAGACCTTTCACAATCATAAAATGAACTTGACAGAAAAAAAACTTGTTACTAGCCTGGGAAGATTATGGATAGTACTAGCAATACAATACTTGGAACTCAATTGCTTCTGTCACCTAGTTTGTTCTACACTTCTGTATATGGAGTGCCTTGAGGATCAAGAAGGGAGGAGCAGGTAATATAACTATAGTGGTCTCCCAGAAAGCTCTAAAGGCAAAGGAACAAACTCAAGGTACAGACGCTATCAAGGGTTTGAGTAAAAACATGTGCCAAAAGTGGCAGGACCTGGACCATCCCCTAATGGTCCAACCAACTTAATGAAGCATGCACACTGGGCACTAAGACAGGTGCCAGCTGGAGGGCAAGCCAAGACATAAAATATTCTGATTCTGATTAAATCAATATCAGAATATTTTTGGTCTTGGCTAGCCCTCCAGCTGGCATCTGTCTTAGTGTCCAGTGTGTGCATGCTTCATTAAGTAGGTTAGGCCATTAAGGGATGGTCCTGGTCCTGCCACTTTTGGCACATGTTTTTGCTTAGGACAAATTACATATTTTAAACAAAGTACACAGAGGTAAAGGACATATCATGTGAAGGGAGGAAACTTCACTGCACATGGTCCAATTCCAAGACCTTTAGCACACAGATATGCAAAACAGCCAGGCAGCAATATTCAAATCAAAATTATACAATGGCAAGAGAGAATCCTGTTCCCAGATTGGTCAGACTGGGACTAGAGCTGGGATGTTATCCCCAGCATAACATCCCAACTCTAGTCCCAGTACAATCAAGACCACATTACAAATTAGAAACAAAAAATTAGTTTGCAGCTGTCCCTGACTTCGGCTACAAGCAGCACCTGCTGCTTCCCGCTCACAGTCAAAGTACAACCCATGTTCCAGATCAGCTTCACATTACTGAACAATCACTCCTTACTATTTTTAATCCCCAGTACACTTTTTATATTCAGCTTCTGCTTTCTATTATCAGACACCTTCAGAAGACTCATGCCTGTGTCCCCGTCCAAAGACACTGAGCAAGACCTTACACACACCGCTTCCATTTTCCAACCAACCCTGAACAGACTCCATTGTCACACAGTGCATGTGTTCAAAACTAAAGCACACTGTGCTTCAAGTACTTAACAGTTTCTTACTTTTTTTCTTCTGCCAGTTGTACCCAAGACATCAGAACAATGCAGAAATGAAATCCCGCGATGACAACTGCAGGAGAGGAGGGTGGGGGAAGCTTTTGGCATAACAAAAATGCCAGCATAACACACACTCTGTCAGGCATTATTCCTTTAACTTCACTTGAGGGTGTTGATGATGGCAGGATTTACCCATACCTGGTGCGTTTTCCCTCACTCGGCTGCGCCTCGGGAGCAAACCACCACACCAAGGTCATGGGTATATCCTGCCATCACCCACACCCTCTAGTGGTAGACTGCTTATTTATCTGTAACCAGCAAGCAACCCAAATTAAATTCTGACTCCAACATCCAAGTAACAAAAATGACCATGCTATGCTAACCAAGGAGTGGGCAGATCAGAATCAATTTCAGACTGCGGACAACCAGGCCAAAAAGGAGTTATCTCTGAACTAAGCATCAAGCATGCCCACTGGCTCCAACAACTGCCATGTGTTATGATTTACCTTACCTGTATGGTCTAGGATGGACTTGGCCTCGTCGGTAGGTGTGAGGAGGACAGTGGACTCTTCCTGTACAGGTACAGCTGGCAGCCTGCTGTCTCTCTCTGAGGGTGGTAGGTACCACGATGAGGATCAAGGAGGGAGGAGCAGGTGTAATAATATAATTATAGTGGTCTCCAAGACAGATCTATAGGTAAAGGGACAAAGTAAAAACAGTATCACGGGTCTGAGTAAAAGCTGTGCTAAAAGTAACAGGATCAGGACCATCCCATAATAGCCTGACCTACTTAATGAAGCACGCGCACACTGGGCACTAAGATAGATGCCAGCTGAAGGGCTAGCAATGACCAAAAATATTCTGATCCTGATTAAATTTTGGTCTTGGCTCACCCACCAGCTGGCATCTGTCTTAGTGCCCAGTGTGCATGCTTCATTAAGTAGGTTGTCAGGGCCATAGGGGATGGTCCTGGTCCTCACACTTTTGGACAGCTTTTGCTTTGGACTATTGTAAAAAAAGTGCAGCGGTAAAGAGGACAGATTATGGGAAGGGAGGAAACTTTACTCCACGTATTCCACTTCCAAGACCTTTAGCACACAGATACACAAAACAGCCAGGCAACAACATTTAAATCAAAATTATATGCAACCAGCAAGCAACCCAAATTATATTCCAACTCCAACATCCAAGTAACAAAAATGACCATGCTATGCCAACCAAGGAGGGGCAGATCAGAATCAATTTCAGACTGCATCAGGCCTGCAGGCTGAAAATGAGTAGTTATTTTTGTACAAAGAAAGAAGTCTGTTTAAACTCTACTGTCAGTAAGAGTTAGAGCTGAAGAGACAGCCCCAATGCAGTATATCCGATCCCTCGGCCTGTCCCTTCTGTTCCCCACTGAGGAATGTGCCTGTCAGCCAAGTTTTCACAACTCTGGGTGCTTAGAGGGAGAAATCAACCCAGAGCACTGAAGAACAAATATGGACTGCTTTGAAAGAACTAAAACAAATTACCATGGTGGGTGTAATTTCAATTTCTATCACTGGTATTCATTCCATGTTTACATTGGTGCTGCCTCCACTCAGAATGTGCAAAGTTCTTGAAAAGCAATTGGTTATGCTCTCCTAAACCCTCCTTAAAGTTTTATTCATGTTCCAGATTCAAGATGCACAACTCAGACACCTACAGTCACTGTAGTTAACTTGGAAAGGCAGGTTGGGATGTACGAATGTAACGTTCACCACTCACAAGCCTGGCAGTAGCTCACTGGATCAAAAGAAGAAGCTTAATTCAGTATTCCCAGGAAATAAATATATACATGCCTGTGACCAAAACAGATTTTTCTGCTAGGGTTATTACAAAAACCTTAAGCATGCTTTTTCCATGTTGATATTTCTTCTGAGTTGGACATGAGAGTCCCATATCTACCTCTGATGGTAAGGATGTAATTCATGTTTTGCCTCACTCTGGGCCTGTTTGCTAGAACTCTACTGGCTTTATCCCTTCTCTCTCAGTAACTTTGACCCTGCCTAAATAAGACATATTCAATGTTTAAGCAATAAGGCATGACCAGGGGATAGATTAACAGTCTGTTAATCACCCTCAGGAATGTAATGTGGCACAAGGCCCAGCCAAGTGCCATATTGCCCAAGGGGGTGATTAACTGACTATTAATCTAACTCCTGGGAGTTCCTTATTGCTATTATAAAAAATTATTCCAAAAGAAAAGTCTTAATAGTATGCTTTGTGAATGGTTTTCTCATTTAGAGGGAGATTTTTTGTAAAATAGTTCTTCCACAAACAGTTTAAGAATGCTGGTTCAAATTCAGAATGCAGCATTCCAGTCATTCATCAGTGCTAGAGGATGGAGTGCTGACAGGAAGAATCCATGTGCCATTGTGATCATTCTGTACATGACAGTTTAACAGGGATTAATGTAAGGCTGTCAGAATCCTTACAGCCAATCAGATTGCAGCATTTCTGAGACCCTTTTTATAATGTAGCTTAAAAAGCAACTATTGTGCTCTTTCCCAGTACCTTCCTCAAGAAGCATAAAAATCCCGAGTCCGCTGGTGCAAAATTTTAAATTTTCTGTGCCCCCATTTAGGAAGGGAAGGGATCATAATTTGTCTCCGTGGAGCTGAGCTGTGCTGATCCCTTCAACTTCTGTGTATCACTTCAGGCTGCAGCCAACCCCGAATCCACCTCCACACTACCTCGTTTTCTGACATCATTATTTGTAGAGTGTGGGTGTGCGCTCCATATACTGTAATGGGGCCTTTTTTAAAGTAAAATTTGGGTACTTTACATTGCCAGTAGGAACTAATCATGGCCACTGCTTAACTAATGGTACCAACAACCAGTAAGTACACAGCGTATGCGTACACCACCACCACTCAAATTTAACTCTTTGACTTTAAGGTTGTGGTAGTTAGCTCGCCGGCCCTGCTGGCTTGATCTTCAGACACAGTGGCCCAGAGTTGGCCAAATTTGAATTCTGATATAAATTAAGGAATTTCTAGCCAGCATGGCACCCTCCCCGCCGAAAAAGTGCATTTTTTAATGGCTTTCCATTTCAGGTCTTAGTACTGTGGGGGAAAAAACGTAGCAAAAGAAAATAAGAGGGAATGAATGAAGGGGCCCCCTTAGCAGATAAGGCCCAAGGACTGGGCCTATTGTGCCTATGCTTTAATCTGGCCCTCCACTCCTTCTAGTGCCGAGCCTGTGGAGGTGTTGATTATGAATGGTTGTTGGGTGGACAGGTCAAAAGAGGAGTGTTGGAACAGCATGGTTTTGGTTTTTTTGGTATTGAGAACCATTAGGTTTTGTTTGAATCAGGCTTCGAGTAGCCAGAAATCTTTTTCTAGGTCCAACTGGATGGAGGAGATATATTTATCCAATCTATGTAGAATAGCATCGTCTGTGTATAGTTGGACTGTCACACTGCTGCAGTTGCTAGGTAGCTCATTAATGAAAATGGAGAATAATAGATAACCCAGGATTGATCCCTGGGGGACCCCGTCTGTGATTTGAGCCAGGGAAGAGGTAATGCTGGCCCATTTGACACATTGAAGCCAATTAGACAGATAGTTAGAGAATCAGGAAAGGGTATTCAAGTCAAGGCCAGTTTTGCTTAGTTTTGATAGGGGTAGCTGGTGATTTACAAGATCAAATGCTTTTGTGAGATTGACAAAGATGGACCCTGTCACACACCTCTGATCCATAACATGATAGATATCAGCTTTAACCCTTATAAGGGCAGACTCCTTCCCGTGCAGTTTTCTGAAACCATGTTGTGAGATGGTGAGGGCATTTGTTGATTCTAGGTAGGATTATAACTGATTATAGAGTATTCTTTCTTGAGTTTTAGCCAGGGGACACAGTAAAGATATTGTTCTATAGTTTTCAATAAGGTTAGCAGGGCCACTCTTGAGAACAGGCACCACTGTTGCTGTTTTCCATTTGTCAGGTATGGTGTTTGAGAGGAAGGACCTATTGATTAAAAGCACAACAGGGTAAGCGATGGTGGAGATGCTAATCTTGAGGAATCTGGGAGGAAGGGAATTGAATCCCAGTAAACTATCTGGTTTTACTTTGTTTAGGAACTTAAGGACTTCTGAATGAAAGATGAGCCTCAGATGGAAGGGAGTTGGGGGGGTGTTCTGACATGACATTGTTAGGGTGGAGTGACATTGTTGGTAAGCCTTGTTTATATCTGTCCAGGTCAGTGAAGTAATGACTTATACCAGATGCAATATCCAGGGGGGTGGTGAGCACCGTGCCATTATTGTTCATGGTCTGGGGGATGGTTTATTCCTTGTCTTTGAGCATGGCATTGACTTGTACCCAAAAGGTTTTAAGGTTGCCAAAGTGGTTAACTTTAGAGCTGTGCAGAATGGGAAAATTCCGAATCCACAGAATTTCGTTGAAAGTTCACAAAAGTCCATGAAAATTTCATGGAATTTCATCAGAATTTCACAGAAAATTTAAAATTTAGTGATTTGGTTGTAACTCAGCTGCCATGCAAGCCATAGCTCTGAAACTTGGCATGTGTACTCTTTGGATAAATAGTACTAGTGTGCTAAATATCATGACATTTGGATGGACAGTTTCAAAATTATAGGTGCTCAAATGTTGTCATCTTATTGTTTGTGCAAAATTTCATGAACATTTTTATCTGCATATACCTTAACCATCTATTGGGTCAGGGATCTTAAATTTGACATGATTTCTTGATGATAGGTGTTCTTTTTTAAAACTGTCTTTATTTAGAAATTTCATAAAATATACATACAACACATAAATTGCGCGACATGTGGTTAAACAGTTAATTCTTTGTCAACTTTAAATAAGTCCATACATAGAGATCCCCCATTTCTTCTTTATTCTAAATACATATCAGAATATATCTCTTGTGTTCATCACCTACAACTTTGTATTCCCTCCTCTCTTCTTCTACAGTCCATGTACCTCTCCTCCAAGCCAATCCAGCAGATTCATGGTATAAAATCAGATCTTAGTGGGGTTATATACAGAACCCATCTCCATATTGTTTCAAATTGTTCTTGCTCTTTATTTAGTAGGGCTGTTATCTTTTCCATTGTATATAGTTCTATCACTATGTCTTGTCAAATTTTTATTTGTAGGCTGGTTCTCATTCAACCAACTTCTGGTTATAGCTTTCTTAGATGCCAATATAAAATGTTTTACTAATTTTCTTGACTGTTTGTCTCTGTATTCTGGTGGAAGTGTCAGAAAAAAGTACATAGACTGAATTAGGATCAGGGTGGGATTCCACATCTGTCTAAAGGCTTCCTGGAGATCTAATTTGAACCCTGAAAGCTTAGGGCAAAACCAGAAAATATGTGCATGTGAAGCAGGTGAATATCCACACTTCCTCCAATTTAACCTGCATTACAGGGGGTCTAAAATATCTAATAGTCAATTTCTATGCGAATTATTTCTACATCTTGGATGTGACCCCTGCTTGTATGTTATCAAAATGTTTTTCCCATTGTTCCTTCAAGATTGGAATCTCCAACTTTCTTTTCCAGGCCTTCCTTACCAACTCCAAGCAGTCCATCTCCAACTCCTTTAGGGTAGTATATAGAATTGATATTAAATGTGATTTAGGGACTGTGCCTTCGAATGCCCAGATAATAAGATCTATAATCGAAGGGTATGGTTCCTCCACCCAAAAATCTCCTGACAGTGATTTTATAAAGTTCCTAACCTAGAAGTACCTAAAACTCTGCCTTCTAGTAACTGCATATTTTTATTCTAAATCTGACTGGGTTATTATGGTCCCCTGTTGCACAAACTGTCCCACTAAATGTAGCCTTTGTGTTTCCCACCTCCGATAGCCCAAATCCATTCTAGCAGGGAGGAAATTATCTACCCAGGGCAAGGAGAACAGTAAGGGCCTCCACCTGTCCATCTATTTTGAAAATAGGATCTTCCTCCAGTTCTGAACAGTAGACCGAGTATATGGATTATCTATTTCTTCCAGGTCAATGTTAAGGGGATTGGCTAATAATAGCCTGTTAAGTTGTCAAAGGTCCTCCTCCCACTAAAGTTTTCTATTTGGCAATGTATTCCTGATCTAACCAATATAAAATAGTTCTCAGCTGCACTGCCATATAATATAGTCTTATATTTGGTAATGCAAGGCCCCCCTTACTTTTTGAGAGTTGAAGCATGGTATATCTAATTCTAGGTTTCCGGGAGTCCCATATATAGCGTGAGAATGACCTATTAAGAGCCTTAAAAAATCCTTCTGGAACCTGGATCGGTAAAGTCTGTGCCAAATAAAGGAGTCTGGGTAATATAACCATTCTAATTACTTCTATTCTCTGAATTAGTGGTAATGGCAATACTTTCCATCTCTCCATTTCTGAGAAAATATTCTGCTTCAGGGAGATATAATTGAGTCCATATACTGTCTCATCTGATAACCCAATCTGCACTCCCAGGTATTTTAGATGAGTCAAATTCCACCAAAACGGGTAAGCTGCTAGAGTGCTTTGGGAGTGCTCGTAGTTTACTCTTAACACCTATGTTTTGGTAGAGTTAATTTTGTATCCAGCTAGATAACCAAATGTATTAAGTAGGAGCCAGAGGGGTTCCAGAGATTTCTCCTGATCAACCAAATAAATCAGGAGGTCGTCTGCATATAATGCCAGCCTGTGCTCCCCCCCTCACTCTCAGGCCATTTATTAATGTATGCTGCTTAATAGCCTGGGCTAGTGGCTCAAGGTATAAGCATGGGGGACAAGGGGTAGCCCAGTCTGGTTCCCTGGCGTAATGATATAGGGACTGTAATAGAGCCATTAATCTTTATATATGCTCTGGGGTCTGTGTATATATTTGTTATAATTCTTTGAAACCTGATGGTAGGCCCATCTTCTCCAAAACTGCCATCAGGAATGGCCATGCCACCCAGTCAAATGCCTTCTCCGCATCTAAACTGAGAAGTAAAAAGGGTGCCCCTGACTGGGAGGTGTGGTGAAGCAAATGAAAAGGTTGTTTTATATGATGATAGGTGTTCTAACAATATGCCAGATTTCATGACAATATGATGCATCGTCCTCAAAATTATATGTGCTCAAAATCTGTCATTTTATTTTTTTCAGAAAATTTTATGAAAAAATTTTATCTGCATATAACTCAGGCACCTTTGGAGCTAGGCATGCGTAAATTAGTATGAATAACCTTTTTGTAATGCTTATAGAATGTTCTAAATATGGACAGAATTAGATGAGATTTTTAAGTTACAGGGGTTCAAAACTTTACTATGTAAATATTTGCAAAACTTTGTGAAAACTATCAAAAATGTTGATGTTTGTAACTTCTCTGCTCTTGCATGCATAGAGTAAAAATTTGACATGCATATCTATAGTCAGCGTATCCTGGTGTCTAACGCAACTGGATACATTGGTTAAGCAGTTTTAATTTTGCAGAAGAAAAAAATGATTAGTAACATTTTCTTACATATTTATGATAGCATATACTGTAGATGAAGCATCCAGATTTTTTTTTGTGGAATTTAACATTAAAAATGCACATATCACTACTTCATTTGATAAGCGGGGCTGAGTTTTTTGCAGTCCTGCTGTTCCTCTCTGGGAGACTACCCCCCTTCTCTTTTGGCATAGCCAGATTGACTCAGTAGAATTGCTGATTCTACTGACATCCTCTTTGTTCTTTACAGTGACAAACTCCCTTAAAATGTGAGTCACCTACTCCTTTTCTTATCACCGTACCCTGTTGGAATAGCCAGAATTCATTCGTCCTGCTGCTCAAGACATTGTCTTCCCTCACTACATCTTTTTGAGTACCTCTAAGTCCCAGATTTGAATGTACACCAGGCTCCCTGGATCATAAATTTACTGGATGTGATCCTTAAATATCCTGCATTCAGGCTGTAATTGTTGACACACTCTACTTTCTTGCTCCAACCTGGGGATCTACCATTGTTTTGCTACCCAGCCCAGCTGTCCATTTCTTGGTAAAACTGTGCATCTAATTCCAGAATCTGGTGACCCCCTGTGCTACCTGCCTCTTATACCCCTATCCTCTAATTAGAATCCCCCAGATAAGACTGAGTGAAATTAGAAAATTCCAGTTTTATGGACTTGTTCATGAAATTCTACAATTTTCACAAAGACTCATGGGATTTGACTTTAAGTACACATGTGATTTTGCAATTTCTTGCAGAAAGCAATTAATAAAATTGGCATGCAAAGTCTCCTTGTAAGGTCTAAGAATCTGCCAAATTTAATGGTATTGCATTCTCTATTTTTAAAGTTTCATGGGGTTATACATTTGTAGTTTACATTCTTGCAAAATTCAATTTTTAAATGTTGTGAATGTTTACTTTAATTCAATCCCATTTAAAGTTGAAAATATGAACTTTTGCAGAAATGACCACGTGGTATAGTAGTTTAAATATTTCAACTCTGGTTAAATTTGGATATGTAGTTTTAAAATTAGAGGAAACTGAAATTAAAATTTTGGCAACATGTTGGCAGGCTATAATTCAGTCCCTTTTAAGGCTAGAAATATGAAACTATGTGCATATAAAAATGTAGTGATAACCTGTATACCTGTTAATTTTTATAACATTTCAATGAATATCATCAAAATTAACTAACATTTCAGAAATCCAAATTTTGGCAAAATATTTGTCTACCTATGACTCAGCTCCCATTAATGCTTGAGACTTAAAACATGGTGCATATATGTATTCTAGGAGTTTCTCTAAATCCTGATATTGTGGAGAAATTTGGATAAGAAATGTTAAAATTATCTCAAAATAACTGAAAATTAAATTTGGATTAAATGTTTGGCTACCCACAATTCTGCCACCTTTCCATTTACAGCTCTGAAATTTGGTGCACTCTCATAAGCCATGGGGTACTGTTTAAGTTCCCAATGTGGTATTATTTGGACATGTAGTTTTAAAACTATAGCAAAATAACTGAAATTTAAAATTTAGCGAAATTCTGCAGAATTCCACCGAATCAGAATGGTCATTCCATGGGCATTCTGCGTGTGGAATTTTATATTCTGTACAGCTCTGGTTAACTTGTAAGGATTGAAGGTATCCACGTTTGGACTTAGAGATTTTAGATTTACAAGCATTCCACAATTGTCGGTAGGTTAGCCAGTAAGAGTTGAGGCCAGCCTTCGTAAAGGTTTTCCAGACTCTGTTATGGTGGCACATCAAGTGCTGTAAATCATGGGAAAGCCAGGGGGAGTGGATGCCCTGGGCTCTTCTCAATTTAAATGGGGCTAGAGGGTCTAGGATGGAGGAGAAGGTGTTAATGAAAAAGTCAAGGGCTGCATTAATGTCTGGGAGGGAGTTGATAGGATTCCAATCCACGGAATTCAGACTACTAAGGAATGCAGCAGTGTTGAAGTTGGTTAGGTCCCAAGCCTTTATTGTTCTAGGGTGTGTGTGTGGGAGGTTGTTCTTCTAGACGCAGTACATGGGGGAGTGATCACTTAAAGCATCGGGGAAAGTTCCTACTGCTTTGACATGTTATTTGTTATTGGTTAATATCCAGTCAAGTAGGCTATGCTTACCTGACTTCGTATTTGGCCATGTGGGTTGTTCGAGGACTTGCTCTAGTTTGGTGTCAAGTAGTGCAGCTTGGTATTGGGTTCTATTTACACCTAGCCAGTCAAGGCTGTAGTCACCACAGAGGATAATGCCACTATGAGGAAGTGAATCTAAGTTAGCAAATAATTCAGGGAAGGAGGAGGAAGCTATGCAAGGGGGCACCCTATCAACAACTGTTTGACTTGTTCTAGGGTGATTTATAAGGAACAGGTGCTCAATGGCTGTGGGGAATTCAAAAGCTGGTCGCTCACATGCTGCCAACTCAGCCTTAGTGTAAATCAGTACTCCCCCACCCTTCTTAGAGAGCCAATCTTTCCTGAAGGTGGAGAAGCTTTGCAGGGCTATTTCATGGGACTGAATGTAAGGCTTTAACCAGGTTTCGGTAATACAGAGAATGTCTGGCTTACAGTGCTGGACCCACGCTTCAAGCTCTACCATTTTTTTCCTGATGCTCTGGATATTCATGTCAGCTATTTTAATACCTTTAACACCAGACCAAGCTGCTGAAGAGAGGATTTCAGCCCCCTTTAGTGGTCCTGGGTTTAATTGGATGTCTCCATATAGGAGCAGCAGGCACATATGTGAATGAGTAGCCGGGGGGAGGGCCTCTTAGTGACTCTCTTACACAGGGGTAAATGTAGGAGGGTTTTATTTGTTGTGTTTGAGGTACTGTAGTACACTCAGAAGGCAATTCAAGTTCGGTGGGGTAATGTCAGGGCTAAGATCAGGGTGATGAAAGTGACACTCCGGCGGGCTGGGGGGAGGTGGTAGTCCTGTCACAGTGAGATACTAGTTCCATGAGATACAGCAGGAGGGAGCAGCTAGCAAGTAAACCCTTCAGGAGCTGAAATGATGCCAACATTGAGAACAGAAAAGGAGAAAGTCCAGATGGGAGTTAGGTTATGACAGTGGGTAACGTTTGGTAAGCGAGTAGGGGAGAGAGTTCCACATATTTAGAGGGTGATAAGTAACTCCCAGCTGTAGGTAGATGGAATGAGGTAACAGAAATTATATTTAAATTTCAAGATGAGAAAGTTCCATGAGTTACCAGGTGAGGTGACCAAAGAGGTAACAGAATTTATGTTAAAATTTAAAGTGGAGCAAGTACTACTAGTTACCAAAGGGGGATAGGTCTACAGGTGTTTGGGGGGGGAGGGTATTGCTTCAAAAGTGGGTATGGTGGAGCAGAAAGGGTCTTGAGCTAAGTTATTGCTGGATTGTCTGAGAAGGAATAGAGTGAGAGAATGAGATGAAAGAAGGTGGATACATGTTGGAAAAAAAAGAACAGTAGCAGAATTACAAAACTGGCTCCACTGAGCTGAGTACCAGAAGCAGAGCTTGGGAACCGCCTCCACTGAACTGAGAGCCAGTAGTAGTATTAGGGGGCAGGGCCCATGTGGATTTAATAGAGAGAGGGGCAGGTGGGCTGAAAAATTGACTAGAGTGCAGCAGCTCCTGAGGAGCCAGCCGGGAGGTCACTGTGGGGAGAGATTCAAAAGGCACCAAATTCAAACTCAGTGCTGTCCTCCATACCTTACAAATGGCCATCCAGGTTTCATGTCTGGGGTCAATGCAGGGGCTGGCCTATTGCGGCAATAAATTAAAATCCCTCAGATCCTAGGAAAAGAAAGGGAAAAAATGAAAAAAAAGAAGGTTAGTTACCAGGCAGGGTGGTGCCCTAGGGGCACTGAAGGTCTGAGAGAGACAGGGTTAGAAACAGGGCTAATTATGGAGGTAGCAGTGGGGCAGGGGACATGGAACAAAGGGAGAAGCCGAGGTGAGGGTTTGTACAGGTGGAGCTGTGGCCTTGGGGGGGGTGGGGAGACTCCTGGAGAACTCCTGGAGAGGGAAAAGATCAAAAGGACAGGCAGTAATGAAAGATTAGAGATATGAAGAAGCTCTGGGTAGAGAGACAAATAAGCTCTGCAGGCAGAAATAAAGTTTTGCACAGACAGAAAATAAAGTTGTGCAGTTAGTATTACAGCACTGGGCAGATCAAGAGATAACTTTTATAGGCAGAATGAAATTAAGAAAACAGGGATACAATTAAATCCTATGTGCTGAGCAGAGCAAGATACACTCAGAGCAAGGTGCAATGAAATAAAAAAATTGATTAGAATGCAGCAGCACCTGAGGAGCCAGCCAAGAGGTCACTGTGGGGAGAGAGTCAAAAGGTGCCAAATTCAAACTCGGTGCTGTAAAACAGCCATCCAGTTTTTGTGTCTGGAGTTAACGCAGGGGTTGGGGTATTGCAGCAGTAAATTAAAAGCCCTCAGACCCTATAAACGGCCATCCAGTTTTTGAGTCTAGAGTCAATGCAGGGGCTGGGGTATTGCAGCAGTAAATTAAAAGCCCTTAGACCCTAAAAATGGCCGTCCAGTTTTTGTGTCTAGAGTCAATGCAGGGGTTGGGGTATTTCAGCAGTAAATTCAAAGCCCTCAAACCCTACAAACAGCCATCCAGTTTTCGTGTCTAGAGTCAATGCAAGGGCTGGGGTATTGTGACAGTAAATTAAAAGCCCTCAGACTCTTACAAATGGCCATCCAGTTTTCATGTCTGGAGTCAATGCAGGGGCTGGGTTATTGTGGCAGTAAATTAAAAGCCCTCAGACCCAGGGCAGTGTGGTGCCCTAGGGGCACTGAAGGTTGGATACTGATGCCATACATCATAAGCTCCACCCCAAGCTTGGTGCACTGTACAGGAACAACATGAGTATCCCACTTCCTGCCCACCGAGAGATTGTTTTAAATATGGTTATCCCTATTTTTGACTCTGTGGTGACAGTCTATAATGGAGCTCCCAAATCCTCCCTTGCCCAACAGGACCGCCTTTTTCACCCTTTTTGCTTTAGACTGTCCTCTTCATACCCACCGCTGCTCACTCTACTCTGCCCTTTCACTCACCTCTCTTGATGCTAGGCACCTTTCCCATTGTGCCTCCTTTATATCCAAATTCTAGGTTGGTTCCCTTCCCTCCTACCTTACAGTCCTATTATACTCTCCCTTTTCTTGCTCATACCCTCTGCACAGTAATATTTCCCATTCCCTCGCTATTCCTTCTAGGAAGTCTACTGTAGGTCAATCTGTTACATCATATTGCTTTCGTAAACTTTGGTCCTCCCTTCCCCTGTCAATCTGCTCTTTTCTGCTTTCTCCCCAAGATCTCTTCTTCATGACTTTTCTTCTCCCACTTCTCCCACCTGCAACTGTCCTTGATCCCTTACCTCTTATTGTCCCCCCCCCACTAGTTTTTTCCTGGCCACTTTGTTCCTCCTCATCCCCATGGTTAACCTGTATGAGTAGTTACACAGAAACATAGAAGTTGTCAGCAGATAAGGACCTCTTGGCCCACCTAGTTTGCTCAGTTTTCCTTGCCTACTGCGCCACCGCAGACCCTACTTGATCTCTAGTCATCTCCTCCCCTTGCCTTACTGCCAAGGTCCCCTTGTATCTGTTCCATGAATGCTTTAATCCTGTCACCATTTTGGCGCCCTCCACCTCCACTGGAAGGCTGTTCCAGGCATTCACCACCCTGTCTGTGAAAAAGTATTTCCTCACTTTTCCTCTGAGGCTCCCCCCCAACTTCATAGCGTGACCCCCTTGTCCTCAAACTTCTTTTTCTATGGAACATGCTACCTTTCTGTACCTTATTAATATCTGTTAGGTATTTGAATGTTTCTATCATGTCCCCCCTTTCCCTCCTTTCTTCTAGAGAGTACATATTTAGTTCCTTGAGTCTCTTCTCATGGGGCTTTTAACGTGCAGGCCCACCCTGCACCAATTTTGTAGCCCTCTTCTGTACCTTCTAAACCTTATCAATGTCCTTCTAGAGGTGAGCTTCTAGAACTGGCCACAGTACTCAAGGTGAAGTCTTACCAGTGATCTGTACAGGGTACATATTACTCCTTCTTCCTTCTGGTGTTAGCCTTCCCTATGCAACCGAGCAACCTGCCAGCCTTCTCCACTGCCTCATCACACTGCTTGGCTACCTTCAGGTAATCAGAAATGATTATCCTCAGGTCCCTTTCCTGTTTGGTGGTTGCCAGTACTTCCCCTCCCAGTTGGTATATAGCCCCCAGGCTTCTATGCCCTAAGTGCATGATTTTGCACTTTTTACGTTCACTTGCACGCATGCGCAAGGAACGTTTTGGGAGAGTAGCACACTTGGAGGTGTGCCTCTCCCATCCAATGCACTGCTCCCTTGAGCAGGCGTGGCGGTCCTGCACCAATGGGTGTAGGAGCTCAGTATGACAGCGGTGTTTCTCTGCTTCAAAGGAAAACACTGCTGCCATACTGAGTGCTGCCACCGTCCCCTCCATCCTGAGGCTCCCCAAAGCTTTTCTGCCATGCTGGGAGGCCCACCCAGCATAACCAAAGCGTTTGTTTTGCCGATGGGATGCCCTAATCCCTCGTCGGCTCCTCGGCCCCGCGTAGTTTGCGACAGGGGTGCCTAATCCCCGCTGGCTCCTCGGCCCCCACACATCTTCTGCCATGCTGGGAGCCTACACAGTGTGGCAAACATCCACGTCGTCTTTTTTTTGTTCCTTGTAAAACAAAACGGTCCCGGCGTCTCCCAACCCCACTTCCACAACCCGCACCCACCCACTGCGCACAGCCTCCCACACCCCCACCCCATACCCTCTGGACTCCAGCGGACGATCTTCGGTGGACCGGGAACACGTCTGCACTCTTCAAAGCCGACCTCGAACTGAGGAAATGCCGGTAAACTGTATAATGGGCTATAGAGGGTTTCAACTTCTGTGCATATCTCAGTCATTTTTGATTTTGCACCAAATTTTCAACATGGGGTTTTGGGACCCTTCTCATGAATGATGTCACTGTCATGGCGTTATTCAGGCCCAAAGGGTGATTTCGCATGAGCTATCACAGTCACTGCACGAAATCACCCTTCAGCGCTGCTAATAACATGACAATGACAATAAACACAGTAATTGGGGTCCCAAAGCCCCATGTTGAAAATTTGCAAAATTCCAAAAATGAGTGTTTTATGAGCGCATGCTGTGCAGTTCCTTACCAGGCTCATAAGTTCGTGAATTTTCAATATTTTCACCCAGATTTTCAACATTGCCATTTTATCACACCTTCTTATGAGTTGTACAGCTGTCATTTTTCACATCTCACCCAAAATGTGTTTCCGCCTATGTAGCGCACAATGGAACAGTCGGTGTGTGAAATCAATGTATGGAACACATTAAGAAAATCACAGTGACACTGTTCATGAGCAGAGGTCTTAAAATGGCTATGTTGAAAATTTGGTGAAAAAATTCCTAAAAATGACTGTTTTACGAGCGTGCATTGCGCAGTTCCTACGCACGCTCGTACGTTTGAGAATTTTCAATATTTGCACTCCAGATTTTCAACATTGCCATTTTACCACACCTCCTCATGAGCAGTACAGCTGTCATTTTTCACATCCTGCCCAAAATGTGTTTCTGCCCATGTAGCGCACAATGGCACAGTCGGTGTGTGAACTCAATGTATGGGACACATTAAGAAAATCACAGTGACACTGATCATGAGCAGAGGTCTTAAAATGGCTGTGCTGAAAATCTGGTGAAAAAATTCCTAAAAATGACTGTTTTATGAGTCTGCGTTGCGCAGTTCCTACTCACACTCGTAAGTTTGTGAATTTTCAATATTTTCACTCCAGATTTTCAACATTGCCATTTTACCACACCTCCTTATGAGCACTGCAGCTGTCATTTTTCACATCTTGCCCAAAACGTGTTTCCGCCCATGTAGCGCACAATGGCACAGTCGGTGTGCGAACTCAGTGTATGGGACACATTAAGAAAATCACAGTGTCACTGTTCATGAGCAGAGATCTTAAAATGGCTATGTTGAAAATTTGGCAAAAATTCCACCACAAATAACTGTTTCTGATGGGTCGTTGTAGCAGTTCCTACGCACGCTGTGAGTTTGTGAATTTTCAATATTTTCACTCCAGATTTTCAACATTGCCATTTTACCACACCTCCTTCTTAGCAGTACAGCTGTCATTTTCACATCCTGCCCAAAACTTCTTTCCCCATGTATGATGACAATGACGCAGTCGATTGAGCGAAATCAATGTATGGGACACAGTAAGAAAATCACAGTGACACTGTTCATTAGCAGAGGTCTTAAAATGGCTATGTTGAAAATTTGGTGAAAAAATTCTCAAAATGACTGTTTTACGAGCGTGCGTTGCACAGTTCCCACGCACGCTCGTAGGTTTGCGAATTTTCAATATTTGCACTCCAGATTTTCAACATTGCCATTTTACCACACCTCCTCATGAGCAGTTCAGCTGTCATTTTTCACATCCTGCCCAAAACGTGTTTCCGCCTATGTAGCGCACAATGAGGGTAACAAAAAGATCATGCTGACAATTTATTGTGCAAATACCAGCAATCGCACAGGGCATTAGGGTAAAGCACCATACGTGCCAAACACCACTGCAAATGCCTGCAAGCGAACGTTCGGCATTGACAAATGCTTCTTTGTATTGAAACCCAGCTGCCAAACCATTCACCATTCTTCCAATTTTTTCAAATTATCCCTCATCCCCCAGTGTGTCTACTCTGTAGCAAATGTTTGTGTCATCTGCAAACAGGCATACTTTCCCTTCTAGCATTTTCGCAATGTCACCCTTCCTATCATAACTCAGCCTTATCTGCTTCATGTATTTGTTGTACTGATTTGCCTTCAGTATTTATGATTATGCTTCTTTGATACACTGTATTGCTGATTATGACTTCTATTCCTGTAATGTAATACTGTTATTAGCGTTTAGCTTTTTCCACCTCTTGATTTATCTTCACTTCCCTTCACCCCCAGGACGCATCTAGAAACGAGCTGTTAGCAGCTCAATATATCTTTTCTGGCAAAACTTTTGAAGTAAATAAATAAATCAAGATATATCATACAATGAATTAAACCAGGAGATGGAACACCATTTTGGTTGGTATGGCATTATAGGGGTGATTCACTTTTCTAGTAACTACATTCACTTTGATTTGAGCATTTTGGCAATCAGTGCACAAGTAGTAAACTCATCATAAGTCCAAGGTAAACTCATATCTTTTTCTTTTGGTAATGGGGTAAGGCCCACTAGGCACAAGGCCTGTTTTCAGGGGCAACCTGCGAGTACTAGGGATGTTAAGTGACTTGCTCAGGATCACATAGTATAACAAGCATTTGTCAATGCCAAATGTTGTCTTGCTGGTTTTGGCATTGGTAGTGCAGGAGTTAGAGAGACACATAATAGAAGTAGCAGTGAAGTATAGAACCAACATCAATCCCACCCTGCAGAGAGTGACAGGCATTGGGGTGTGCGTTTGGGTCACTAGCTATAACGCTCATGCTATTTCACCTCACCCTACCCTGCAGAGTCTGACAAGTGTTGCATTGTGCCTTGGGGTCAACTGGCCTTATGCTCACCCCATTTGGTAAGGAAGTACATTGAGATGGGTGCAGCATAGGAGCATGGGTTGAACTTTGGGGCTGAAGAGTCCAAAGCACACCTTGATGCCTGTCAGTGGCTGCAGGATGGAGGTGGAGGACCAATGGCATGAGCAGTACAGCAGACAATCCAAAGACACACCCCTGATGCCTTTTAGTCTGTGCAGGGTGAGATGCAATGGTTAGAAACCCTAACGCCCTGGGCATGTGTTGGTATTTGCACTCCAAATGTTAAAACATGGCCTTTTTGTGACCCCACCTCATGAAAGCATTTGGGACCTCTGTTCATGAACAGTGCCCCTGTGATTTTGTTAATCTGTCTCGAACGTTGATTTCCCACAGTGTCCACACCATTCTGCACCACATCAAAATGTCAGCTGCACCATTGATAAGAACGTGTGAAGAGATGGCAATGTGGGAAATCTGGAGTGAAAATATTAAACATTCTTGAAGTTATGAGCATGTGTGAAAACTGTACATTGCACTCTTGTAACAGTCATTTAGTGGAATTACTTCACCAAATTTTTAACATAGCCATTTTGGGATCTCTGCTCATGAATAGTGGCACTATTATTATCTTAATCTACTCGAATGTTGATTTCCCACAGCGACTGTGTGATTGTGCGCCAGAAGTGTGAAACTACATTTCAGGCAGGATGTGACAAATGACAGCTGAACTGTTCATAAGAAGGTGTACAAAAATGACAATGTTGAAAATCTGGAGTGAAAATATTAGAAATTTTCGAACTTATGTCTGTACATGTACACTGTGCAATTCACGCTTGTAACATACTCATTTTATGAAATTTTTTCACCAAATTTTCAACATAGGCAATTTGGGACCTCTGCTCATGAACAGTGTTACTGTGATTTTCTTACTCTGCTCTGAATATTGTTTTTCTACAGCGACTGCGCCACTGCACACCCGATGTGTGAAAACACAGTTCAGGTAGGATGTGGGAAATGAAAGCTGTACTGTTCATAAGGAGGTGTGAAAAAATGGCAATGGTGAAAATCTGGAGTACAAATATTAAAAATTATCGGAGTTACCAGTGTGCGTGGAAACTGCACAACGCACGCTTGTAAAGCAGTCATTTTATGGACGTTTGTCACCTAATTTTCAACATAGGCATTTTAGGATCTCTGCTCATGAACAGAGTCACTGTGGTTTTCCTAATCTGTCCCAGATACTGATTTCCCACAGTGACCATGCAACTGTGTGCTGGAAGTGCAAAAACACATTTCGGCAAGGATGTGAAAAATGATGGGGGGAGAGCAGTGGACCCCAGAGGAGGAGGAAGCAAATCCTGGTGGGGGACTCCATCATAAGAGGGATCCAGCTAGGAAAACAGGAGGGGGAGGACAGGGAGGTGAGGTTCTTACCAGGTGCCATGGCATGGAGGGATGGAAGGAATATCCTGGGGATTGCTGGGAAGGCAAGATGGGAGGGTGAGATGGATGTCATTATCCACCTAGGTACTAATGTCCTGGCAAATGGGGAGCCAAAGGAAGTCCAGAAAGAGTTTAGGAAATTGGGGAGGGGTCTCAAGCAACTAGCTACTTCTGTCACCTTCTCGGAAGTACTACCTGCGAGATGCATGGGAGAGCATAGGCGTGCATGCACCAGGAACTTTAACTCATGGTTGGAGAACTGGTGCTGTGAGGAAGGGTTTGGATTCATTGGTGACTGGGGACCCACCTGGAGAGATGGATGCTTGTTCAAGCCTGACAGCCTGCATCCATCCTGGAGGGAAATCCAAGCTCTTAATGATAAGTTTAAATGCTACATTGACAAGCATTTAAACTAGCCAAGGGGGGGGTGGCAGGCCAGCAAGGAGGGTACCTAACTGCCCACCCCCCACAGCTAGCAGTGGAACCAGTGAATCGGAGAAGTGGCTATCTCTACAAAGTAGTGTGCAAAAGATGGAGATGAGCGCCCAAGAGGTGGATAGGCAGAAAAGGGGCAAACCTCAACAGAAGAGCAGACAGCAAGGAGAACCAGGGATAAAGGACAACCAGGGAAGGGGCTGGAGTAGAACTACTAAACAGGCAAGGGAGGTCAAATCATGGAAAGTCATGTGTGTCAATGCCAGGAGCCTTAGCAACAAGATGTAGGATCTGGAGGCTGTCATGGTGCAGTCAGACCTGGACATTGAGGCCATCACAGAAATCTGGAGTAATGATAACCACGACTGGGAGGTGGCCATACCTGGCTACAACATATTCAGAACAGACAGGGCAGGTAGGAAGGGAGGAGGAGTGGCACTGTATGTGAAGAATGACATAAGGGCCACAGAGATCTAGGAGGAACAAAATGGGGGAGAGATACTGTGGGTTAAACTGGAAAGGAAAATGGGACCAACCATCGCACATGTGTAGTCTATAGACCACCAGCCCAGGAGGAAGAAACAGATAGGGAGCTGATGCTAGCTATCCAAAGGATGGCAGACAAGGGTGAGGTAGTGCTGGTTGGAGACCTCAATATTCCAGACGTGGACTGGAGCATCCCAGCAGCAGCATCAACTAGGAGCAGATTTATCCTGGACTCTCTTCAGGGTGCCTTTCTCAAGCAACTGGTCATGGAACCAACTCGGCAGAAAGCAATACTGGACATCGTGCTCACAAACAGGGACAGTGTGATGGGGGTAACAGTGGGGGAGCACCTGGGGAACAGTGACCACCAGTCACTGTGGTTTGAAATCACAGGAGGAGCAGAACCAAACCACACAAAAACACGTATCCTGGATTTTAGGGGGGCAGACTTTGGGAAAATGGGGAGATGCTTGAAAGAGGCATTAAGGGGAAAGGGGCAGGAGTCATGGGTTGAGGAACAGTGGGCAGTATTTAAAATGGGGATTACAAGAGCAACATAATTATGCATTACACAGGTTAGCAAGAGAAAAAGAAAGAGAAGGCCATTATGATTTTCCAAAGAGGTAGCAGAGAAAGTGAAAGCCAAAAATATTGCATTCATGCAATACAAAAAGACACAGGCAGAAGGTGATAGGGAGAAGTAGCAGGAGAAGCAAAGGGAGGCAAGGAGGTCAGTAAGGAAAGCCAAAGCTCAGACAGAAAAGCACATTGCAAAATCAGTGGGTAGAGAGGACAAAACCTTTTGCAGGTACATAAGTGAAAAAAGAAAGGCAAAGGGAAGGCTAGTGAGACTGAAGGGGGAGGATGGGGGCTGTGTGGAGGATGAGAACAGTAAAGCTGACATGTTGAACAGGTATTTCTGCTCAGTCTTTACTGAGGAAGAGGAGGGTAATAGGTCTGAAGGGAGTACAAGGGGCGGGAATTGTGCAGAAATGGACACAAGTCCCTTTACAAGAGAAAGGGTCCTGAAGGAACTGGAAGTAATAAGAGTTGATAAAGCAATGGGGCCAGATGGGGTGCACCCCAGGGTTCCTAAAGAACTAAGAGAGGTGGTGGCTGAACCTCTGGCAATCCTGTTTAGCCAATCACTGGAAACAGGGGAGGTACCCAAAGACTGGAGGACAGCAGACGTAGTCCCCTTATACAAAAGTGGGAACAAAGAGGAAGTGGGGAATTACAGACCAGTCTGCCTCACCTCAGTAGCGGGGAAGATCATGGAAGCACTACTGAAGGAGAGATTGGTGGAACAGCTGGTTGTCAATGGACTACAGGACCCAAGCCAGCATGGTTTCACCAGGGGGAGGTCATGTCAGACCAGCCTTGTTGAATTTTTCGACTGGGTGACTAGGGAGGTGGATCGGTGAAAGCAGTGGACATGGCCTATCTGGACTTCAGCAAGGCCTTTGACACTGTGCCACATAGAAGACTATTACACAAACTGGGGAATATGGGTGTGTGCAGGACAGTAGTGTAGTGGGTAGGTAACTGGCTGGGTGGCAGGACACAGAGGGTGGTGGTAAATGGCTGTCACTCCACAGAGGGAAGAGTGACCAGTGGGGTACCACAGGGATCAGTGCTGGGACCGGTTCTATTCAACATCTTCATCAGTGACATTGCGCAGGACCTAGAAGGCAGAATTTCCCTGTTCGCTGATGACACAAAGCTCTGTAACAGAGTAGACACACCAGAGGCTGTAGACAGAATGAGAAGGGACCTGCAGAAACTTGAAGAATGGTCAGGGGTTTGACAGTTGAAATTCAATGCAAAGAAGTGCAAGATAATGCATATGGAGCACAAAAACCCTGGCACAATATATCAGTTGGGGAGTAAGGATATAGCATGCACCAAGCAGGAAAGGGATCTTGTGGTTATCATCTCTGATGACCTCAAGGTAGGGAAACAGTGTGACAAGGCAGCAGGTAAAGCAAATAAGATGCTGGGATGTATAGGCAGGGGTATCACCAGTAAGAAAAGGGAGGTCATGATTCCACTATACAAGACACTAGTGAGGCCCCACCTGGAGTACAGTGTACAGTTCTGGAGACCTTACCTACGTAAGGACATAGACAGGGTAGAGAAGGTTCAGAGGAGGCAACAAAGATGGTGCATGGATTGCATCACAAATCTTATCAGGACAGATTGAAGGAATTGAATATGTACTCCCTGGAGGAGAGGAGGGAGAGAGGGGACATGATAGAGACATACAAGTATCTTAAAGAGAGGAACAGGGTACAGGAATATGCTATTTTTAAGTGAAAAGGATGTTCCAGGACTAGAGGGCATGGGATGAAGTTGGAGGGAGGATGATTCAGAGGAAACGTGAGGAAGAATTTCTTCACAGAACGAGTGGTGGACAAGTGGAACACCCTGTCAGAGGAAGTGGTGGGGGCTGAAACAATCACGGGATTTAAGAATGCATGGGATAGACATAAAGGAATTCTGGAGGTCAGGGGTAAGGGGCAACAGACTTCTAGGAAAACATAAAGTGAACTTACAAGCTCAAATGGGCAGACTGGGTGGGCCATAGGCCCTTTTCTGACGACGCTGTCTATGCATTTATGTATCCATGTTATGATGAGGGTGCATGAACACTGTGCAATGCACGCTCATAGCACTGCCATTTAATGGTCTTTCATCACCAAATTTTCAACATAGGCATTTTAGGACCTCTGCTCATGAACAGTATCACTGTGATTTTCTTACTCTGTCCCAAACACTGATTTGCCACAGCGACCATGCTATTCTGTGCCAGAAGTGAGAAAAAACATTTTGGCCAGGATGTGAAAATGACAGCTGTACTGTTCATAAGGAGGTGAGGAAAAATGGCAATGTTGAAAATCTGGAGTGAAAATATTACAGAGTTGCGGGTTATTTAGTAAAAGGTGGAAACCGCGCATAATGCACACTGTAAAACAATAATTTTTGATTACTTACCAATTTGCAACATAGGCTTTTTGAGAGGCCACCATGAACAGTGGCACTGTTATTTCATTAATCGGTCCCAAAGGGTGATTCCATGCAATGACCACAAAATCATCTTTCGGGACTGAATAATGCCATGAGAGTAGCCAAATTCATGAGGAGGGGTCTCAATAACCCAATGTTGAAAATTTGGTGACAAAATTCCCCAAAATGCCCAAGATATGCATCAAAGTTGAAAAAACACTATTTATGCCATTATACAGCTTACTGACATTTCTTCAGTTCGTGGTCAGCTTTGAAGAATGCAGACATGTTACCGGTCCACAGAAGATTGTCGTGCCGGGCTCCGGAGGCAAGTATGGGGTGAGGGGGGATGTGGGGAGGTGGAGCACGCAGTGGGTGGGTGCAGGTTGGGGAGGGGGCTGCAGACTGCGAGGGACCGTTTTCTACTTTACAGGGACAAAAAAAAAAACATTGTGGGAAGGTTTTAGTTTTTACAGGTACATTTGACACGCTGGGGTGGGTTCCCAGTGTGTCACTTACGTGTTTATTTTTGGGGGTGGGACTAGAGCCGACAGGAATTGGGAAACCTGTCAGCAAATAAAAAAGAGTGTTTGGGGGGATGATACAGATGGGGATTGGGCTCCCCCATTGGCAAATGAGCTGGGGAGGGGGGGTGTCACCTGTGGAGTTTTTTTTGGGGTGGGGGATTGTAGCCAATGGGGACTGGGCACCCTGTCGGCAAATAAAAAAGAGTGTTGGTGGGGGATGATGCCGACGGGGATTGGGCTTCCCCATCGGCAAATGAACTGGGAAGGGGGGCATGATGATGCCGACAGGGGGACTGGGCACCCCCAAGTCAGCTTTTCTGGGGACTGTGATAGGTGGAAGGAACAGCCGCTGCCATGTCCCTCTGAAACTTACACCAGGAATGGTACGCCCTGCAATGAGGTGGAGCTCCCTCATTGCAGCGGCTTAAAACCTTTCAAGGAGGTGGACATGCTTTTGCACTGCTGTCATAGACAGCGTGCAGTCTAATTTGTGCCACGGAGCCCAGCCCCAAAAAACAGTGGCACCAAAGGTCACAACAGGACTACGCCTCCAAAACCTGCTATTCCAAAGTTACCACAACATGTTTCTTGCACAGGCGCAAGACAACATAAAAATGGAGGGTTGGGGTGAATCAAGCCGAGGTCTGCTGGATATACCAAGCTTATTCACAGCTCATTACTCTAACATCTAGGCAAGACCCTGATTTTTCTGCTGCACTTTGGGACCAAGTTCTGCAGCAGGATTACCATTTGCCGCAGAACTTCTGCAGTGGTAGTTTGTAATATTGCATAAGTTCGGCAGTACCAATGAATTGCCATATCATAATGTAAGTTTGTCGTCCTGACATCACGTCTGTGGCAACAAGGATGGAGGAATGCACGGTACCACTAGTTCAAAAAAATAAACCCACAGACATTATCACTTACGATCCTTTCCTATTGTATTAATTAAATATGCATAAGGGACCTTGTGTGATAAATGATTTATCTATACTCATGCTGTTTACATCACTCATGAGGTCCCCACTGCATATCACATATATATTTATATGCAATTTGTAATGTAATTTTAAAAAATATATAAATTTCCCTTTTTGTGATTGTGAAATTGTATCCTCATCCATACAGAACCCTTTCAAAATGGAATAAACAGAATAGTGGAGTCTAGCAGAGATATTTCAAGACTCATTTTTCATGTCAGCCCACTTCTCCTGATGCACTACGTCACCTTGTCAGGCCATATCATCCACATGAACCCCTTGTGAGGGAGGGATCCCAGGCCCATCACAAGATGTCTTCTGTGCAAAAGAACACTGTTCCATATATTCCTAGACTCAGAGTAGTGATGTGCAGCACTGCTGGCTCCACCATCCTCATGTACCCAGCCAGCTTCCCGAGCTTGTTCCTGAAACTGAGTCACCAGCATGGGAACACAGTATGCTACACATTGCCCAATGGCTGACCCTGCACTCAATGTTTCTTCTTGACCTTTAGGTAATTCTGTTAACCCATAGTAACATGTAATCAATAACCCTGGCAAATATGTGAACAGCACAGTTATTCATTTAACAGGTCTGTTCTTTTAACAGGTTTGTAGATCATTATATTCCACCTTTCTGGGCATAATTCTTTTATTTTTTTAAGACATGTTAATTCATTTTACCAGTTATTCATTTCAGAGGACTTCCCTATACCTTAAAGGCACAAATAAATCTGCACAAAGCAAGCTGTAGTATGGAGTTAACAGGTCTGTGCTATTATCAAGTATTTGTTTATGCTGGCCCAAGTGTAGTAACTTTTGACTGAAAATGTTATTAGGCTGTAGTACAGGTTGAACAAATACCACAGTGCCTGATGTGCTGTGCTGCTTCCTCAGGGTGTGGGAGCAGTGATAGATAAATGACTATACATTTCTGTGGCAGAATGCAGCCATGTCATTAGTTAATGTATGATGCAATGTCATTGATAACATTATGTGCTGAGCATAGAGGAGTTTTGGAGTTTTCAGCCATGGGGCAGCTGCAAAATAAGGGGTGCTGGCTGCACATTCGAGCAGACTTCATAGACCTCTAGGCCTTTATCTGCTGGCAAATTTAGCATGTTCATAAAAGAAGAGGAAGGGAACCAGGTGCAACGGAGAAACAGTAAATATTAATAAAGAATCACCAAGAACGGTGAATTCTATGGCACTGCAGATGTTCTGCGGTAGGTTGCAAGTTCTGTGCAAAATTCTTTGGGCGCAGAATTCTAGGGGCCTTCCCTTTAGGCTCTTTGCCGCCCCTATATCTTTAGGTTGGTCTTCAAACTGACCTAAAGATACAGGTCTTTTGTTATGGATCATCATTTTTGTAAGAAAGAATTGTGATTTTGGTTTGGAAAATAGGCTAACTGCTACAATCTATGCTTGAGTGAAAAAAATATATATTCAACTCAAAAGAACATGAAATATACCAGAAACAGCACGAGGTCCAACTGTGACAAAATGTTAGACCCTTTGCAGTTCATGGGTTGTACAGTCTGACCCCAAATGCTCTGGATTTTGTTTATACTGTATAGTTGACTGAAGCTATGGGTTAACATGTCAGTCATTGTACTGTTCCTTCAGAACACTTGAGAGCAGTTTTGTGAGTGTGCCTCTGTTGTTTTTCATATTTGTTTATTGCCTATTTGAACATGGTAAATTCTGGGGATTCGGCAGTGTTTGGAAAGGCCTGTCATCCAGCTCTTTATTAATGAGATTTTGTAAAGAAATCCAAAACACGCAGCTCACCAGAGCAGTGAATATACATTTCAAGACAGCCACATGAGAACTGGAAAGCACAGGATGTGTGTGATATGATAAAAATGGAAATGCCAAATAACATGGATGCTTGTGGAATGCTATTTTTCCTATAAACAACCTCTGACACTTCAAGGGAAACTTAAAACAACAACATTATGTTTAGACACAGTTCAACTGATATTTTATATCCTCTGGGCTGGAATTTTAAGGGGGGTGTGTGACACAGCTGCAGCCCCTGAGTTTGAGTTGCAAGGGTGTCATCCAAAATGCGGCAAAATGCTTGTATGCTATTTTCAGATTTTTTGCAACATTTGCAACAGTTTCCCTGCATAATGGCAGTTTGCCTCATAAACAATGTATGCATCAGTTTTATGTCAGAAGTGTGATGCAAAATGTTGTGACTCATGGCGATCGCGGATCTATGTGATAACAGCTATCACCAATGGGCGATCACCATTAGGGCGATGACACATCGCCAGAAAAAATATTTTGGTGATGTACTCCCTGGTGCATGGCAAAACAGCGCCAGGGAGTTGGGATTTTTTGTTTTATGTGGGGGGCTGTGCACCCCCCAACTTAAGAATTCTCAACTCAGGGCTGGCCCAGTGGCGCTGAGGGTTGAGGAGCTGGATACCACACCTCACACCACGCTGACGACTGGAATTTGGGAGCAAGCTCGGAAGTTGGGGGTCAGCAGAGGAGGGAGCAGGATCGAGCGCTTACTGGGCTGCTCTCCTCTCCTGGTGGGACAGCATGGGGTTGTCCGGTGCTCTGGCAATCCCTGGTGGAGACTGGGGGTGCCACAGAATGCCAGGTTGCACCTAAGGAGTGTGACTGAAGCAGGCACGGTTGCCATGCGCCACAGCATCAGACATGCACCACTCACGGGGGGGGGCCTCGGGCACCTACAGAGAGAAATACTCCTCCAGCCCAGATAGGCAATGGCCCTGCCAGTGCCACCGCCACATGCCAAACACTGGTTCCCCACCACTACTACCCCTTTGGTTTTCCCGGGTTGCAGTCCCCCGACCTGGGGAACCGTAATGACCTTGCAGATGGTGGGGTAACACAGAGGCCGGTAGAGTGAGTCGGTGAGTGCAGAGGCCTGAGAGAGTGCCAAACTGGAGGGCAAGAAATAAAGTAGTAAAAAAAAAAAGAATTCTCAACTCCATGGGGGTGCATGTTGGGGGGTGCAAATGCAATAACAATTAAATTTTGGGCCGGGCGCAACAAAAAGTACCTGTGCCCAGATGCAAACCCAGCACCATTCCTGCCACAGCACTGAATCCACCCACCATGCCATGGAAGCAGCTCACCACGGTGCCACCCCTTACAACCCCTCCATACCCTCCCACCCCACACTCGGCATGCTCACTCCTCCCCCAACGCGTGTAGGCATGTAGTGACAGGATGTCACTATTTTGCACCCCCTCATCTGGTCGCCCACCTTCCTCAGTCTCCCCAATGACAGGTGCCGCGATTGAGTTGCCCTTTTGGTAGGTGCCCAATCGCGATCGCCAAAGTCACGGGATATCGGCAATCATGTATGAAAGTTAGACTACCTTTTAGGTGGTGTAACTTTTCTGTGCAATTAACAGGATGGTACTGGAAGTATGACACAATTCCCAAGGATAGTTTTAAATCCCCCCTCTTTAGTTCTCCCCTTTTTTATTAATTTAAAAGTTCATCATGGAAAGGCAGGTTTATTTATAAGGCACCCAATTCCAGAAGCTTTAAAATTTTGGGCCAGGAAAACCATGTTGAGCTGAGGCTCATTTCCAGGTGTGACTGCTGGGGAGGGGTTGGGGGCATGGGTAACAATACAGCAAAACATTTTGTATAGGTATTTCAGAAGCACTATACTGAGAAATGATTTAGTACAGCAGGTGGGAACAGAGGCAACATTAGTGCTAGGACAGATGAATAGCAATGTTATACCATGGCAGAAACATAATGTATGCAGTTTTGACCAGATACCTAGTGAGGTGGTAGGTGTTGGTTGGTCAGTACAGAGACAGGTGAAGTGGATTACCAAAGGAAGAAGGCACAAGCAGGAGCTACAAGAAAAAGATGGGAACTAGAAACAGGAGTAGAATGTGAAAATGTGAAGCCCCAGAGCAGAGTCTTCAGAGAGAAAGGAGAGGAAGAGGAGGAGGAGGAGGAGGAGCAAATAGAAGGGGAAGGTTATTCCAAAGAAGAGGATATCTGTAGGGAAAGGAAGCCTGCCCAGCTATGGTTTCAAAATTGGATTTTTGAGGAGGAGTCAGAATTCGTATGCAAGTATGATGGGGAGAGAGAGGGACAGAGGAATGAGGAAAGGTACCAGAGGACAGGGAGACAAAACTTATTGGGTAAAGCAGGAGAAGAGGTGTGTGCCTTCAAGGGAGGAGAAAACTCAAGCTCAGAGTATAAAGAGCAGTGCTGGGTGCAGGGTGGACAGTTACATGCAAACTAACTGAAGGAGTGATACAAAGGATTCAGTTTGTACAGAGTCTAATTGGGCGCTGCACTGTAAACCACATTCCCATGTTATTCATCTATCTATCTATTCATTCATTCATTGATTTTATTTATTTATTTATTTATTTTTTTATATTTACCTTGCTTTTTTTTCTGCCCCTCCATTGTCCGTCAGAGCTCTGCTCTGGTCATGCTGTCCCTGAGACTCCACCACCTAATGAGCCCCTCGCTCCCCTGGTTACTCCTGGCTTACCCCCAGGTGGTGGGGCACGGCACCGTAGGAGGCACCAGCGCCATGGAACTGTATCTGGATGGAGGAGCCCTTGGCCAGGCAGCTGATCAAATCTCAGGGGCAGGGCATCATAGAGACATCCGACAGAGAGGGATTTTTTATCCCTATAGGCTGGGACGGAGACGTGCAATGACACCGGCGTCTGTCCGGCCCTAGTGCCCCTTGACTATGCGCCAGTGCTTGGGGTGATGCACACAGATGTCACTAGGCATCACTCTCACATCGAGCACAGGAACCTTCAACCCCCCGGGAGAAGGAGAGCAGTCCTAGGGACTCTCAATCCTTCTCCTCCCAGATGTCTCTCCGACGACCCAGGCTCATTCCCGAACCCGATTCGCCAGCATCGCAAGTGGAAATCCAGCCACTGTGCCAGCAGACCAGCTCATTCATTGATTTTAATTTATGTATTCATTCTTTCACTTATTAATATAATGTATTTTATGAATTGCAAAAAACTACGTTATTGCAAAAGTTAGGGTAGCAGCACAAAACATAAAACATAAAAAAATACAATGGAAGGGTAAAAAATTCACTGAGCCTTGTTGAATTAAGAAATAATCCATGATTGGGTGTGGGCTGGGCTGGGATTTACCCATGGCTGGCATGATTTGGTCTCAAGGGTGCACCCCGAGTGACCAACCATGCAGCCGTGTATAAATCCCAGCCCAACCCACACTCAATCATGGGTTATTCTGATTATGCAAGTAGGAAATATAAGAGTAACACACAAAAAAGTGAAGGAAAAGCTTTTTTATTGTTTATATTCTGATTTTAATAAAATGTCCTTCCCCTCTAAACAAAATAGTCCATTAATGCTGGCCAGAAGCCCTCCCGTGCCCCTAAAACCAGCTGGTAGAAAGGTGAGTGTGCAGAGCGTTGTAAGACAGTGGTTTAAACTGAAAATATGCTTGCTAACTCTCATTTGTCTCCCACTTCATAACCTGTAGGTTAGATCTGATATTTTACTTTGTTATCACTAAGGGGCTTTTGATTTTGCAACATGGGACAGTTAGCAGGAGGAAAAAAATGGTGGCTTTGCGAAAGTGTATTGGAACACTTAGTATTCTGCATGGAATGATTTTACTGTTTTGCGATCGGCTGGCACTTTATGAGATGGTTATTCAAAAATTACCCCACAGCATAAAGTGTCAGCTAACCAATCAAAATGCTTATATTTTAGTCCCCATTGTATAATCTGCAGCATCGCATTCCTTGTGATTTGAAGAATTATGTGACAGTGTTGGTTTTGCTCTAATTTTGGCAGCATCTCTCCAAGCATTGGTGTGTGACTGGTGTTTCTCTGCCTGGGTAGACAGTGATGAAGTTCGGTCAGCACCAGCACTGTATCACATCATTCTTCAAACCCCAAGGAACACAACACCACCAGCTCAGCAAGGCTCAGTGGACTTGTTATCCTAACATTACATTTTCCCTACTTTTTGCACTTTGCACTCAGTAATGATTGAGGAACTACTTCTTCACAGAAAGGGCAGCAGAAGCATGGAACTGACTGCCAGTTGAAGTTGTGGAGGCTAGAGTGGTGGTAGATTTCAAACATGCATGCAATGGACACAGGGGCATATTACAGATGCAGGGAGGTGGAAGGATCCCTGGAGACTAGATAGGGTCTGCGGAGATGCAACAGGCAGCAAACCCATGAACAGACTGTGTGGGCCTAGCGGTCCTTTTCTGATGACAATTTTTTTACAGTTCTAGCCTAACTTGTTCATTACCACAACTTTTTCCAATGAATTTACTATCTTTTTGAAACTGATAGTACAGCATGCCTGTGGCTAGCTTTGGGTATGGCCCATGAAGCAGGTAACCCATGGGGCACTGCTCCAGTCCTGTAACTTGTTTCAAATTCAAAAAAGAAAAAAAATCTAAGTCCACGTGCATACATAGTTTGTTTTTTCAGACTACGTTTTTGTGCCTTTTTCCAAAAAGATGCAAGCAAACAAAAATAAGAAGTAAAAAAAAATGTAAAAAAGCCCTAAAAGGCCCTAGAACACAAACTGTGTATGCACACAGACTTGGGTTTTGTTTTCCACCTCAGTTTTCTTTTACTCATAACCTTAGATATCTTTTTACCACCATTTCACTAACTGGATATTACCATCATCCCTCACAGCTACATAAGTGGTAACATTTAAAGCACATGAGAAATGTGTTTTGGGGAGCAACTCTTAAAACAAATTTTGGGTGGTATTTAAAAGTTGCCACTTATGTTGTGAGGCAGGCTGATTACTTGCAGTTTGGTGAAATTGTGGAGAAAGAAGATATTAACAAATGTTAACATTATTAGTAAAGGAAAACTGAAGTGGGGGGGAACATAAGTCCAATAAAACGTGAACTGTGCATGTGCACAGACTTAGTTTCTGTAGCACTCTAGGTGTCACTAGGAAGTCTTAACAAAGAGGTTAAATACACTCTGATAGGGAGACAGGTACAGCTCAAAGCTGTGACATCAACATGGAGTGTTGGTGGCATAAGAATTCCGGAGCTTCTAACTGATCCATCTTTATTTGCAAGTGTGGGAAACAACAGCACTTTTCATGTAGCGCCTGATCCTGACCATGATTCCATTCCCAGTTAGGTCACATTATTTCTTTCTCATTACAATTTGCTTTCCAGTTGCTTAGCGGTGGCTAGTAAAGGAATAATGCATGACAGAGTGTATATCGTGCTGTGATAATGCCATGCCTGGGGGGGGGGTTGGGCACAAGGCCGCAGGCCGAGTGCATCCAATGCCCCAGGCATGGCATTATCTCAAACGACACACACCCTGGAGTGCATTATTCCTATTATACAATGACTTGTTGTTATATATAAAATGAAAAAATAATTTTAAAGAATGTTTTTATTAGAGTGGAAAAATATTTTTGTTTCTTAAGAGGAGATGCAAAAAAAGAGAGCCGCCATGATGATGCCAGTAAACCTGTGGCATCGTGCTGTGATAACACCATGGGTCCAACCCCAAACTGACCAATCACAGTCCAAGATTCTTTCTTGTCATTGTATAATACTGCTCCACTAATTAAGTATCGTCTTACTTGTTATTAGTTGTAGGATATGCAATCACAGAAAGAAAAGGTCATTGTGGGAAACTCAGGCTACTGCAATGTGAGCCTGATAGCTCAGTAGTAGAGCACTGGGATGGTGTTCCAGGGGCCTGTGTTCAGTTTCCAGTTTGGTCAATTTATTTCTTTCTCATTACAATGTGTGTTCTGATCATGACTGAAAATGTTGCAATTTTTAATTTTTTTTTCCTAAAAGTAACTCTAGCGGGAAGATACTGTCTTGTTCTATGAGTAGTATTCTTTAAATTCAAATATGGCTGACTTAAAGAGGAACTGTCATCTTCAGGATTTCTTAATGCCTGAAAGCCCATAAAAAGCTAATTTGAGTGAGCCATTGTGTTTATCTGTGAGTCTTTGCAGTCTAGAGTTATTCATATGTAAATCAGCCTGTAATTAAGGGCTGGGGGCAGCCATGTGTTTTAGGCTCCTGACAGGAAATGATGGCACCGAGGGTCTTGGCCCTGCTTTCACTTTAGATAATCCAATAGGTTAAATAGGAAATCATCTGTTTTAAGTGTGTTTAAGGTATAATTACAACACTTTCTACATTTATAATTGTTTTGAATGTGCATTGAAACTAGTGAGTTATCACTTTCACATTTTAAACTGTTAGTAAAAATAATCCAATAGAATTCTGACATTGTTACAGTAGAAAATCCCATTCCATCCAAAATATTTCAGTAAGAAACTGTTTTACTTTTAACTTCATCAAAAGAAGTAAAATGATATTTTATTAATACGTTTCAGGTTATGCATGTTTTAACAGTGTTGTCCATCTACGTGTTTTTGCAATTAATAAACAAGTAATTGTGTCCTGTTTTTTATTTTCAAGTCAAATCTGGATAGAAAGAGTATAATATTTTCAGAATCATAACACATGCTCAGATTGTTTTTACTGTCTTTGTCCAAGAAAGGCACACTGAGCTACAACTTGTTCCTGTGTGTGTTTTGAGAGCACAGGGAGGTCAAGTGACTTGCTCTGGTCACACAATATACAAGTAGAGCATGGAATCAAAACTCATTCTGCTGGATGAACCAAATTTGTTCACAGCTCTTTGCTTTTAAGGGAACAGGACAGTTGTTGTGCTAACTGGCAGCTGTTTATAAAGTTCTTATTCTCAGAAATGATATGCAGTCTCCTAAGGTATCCATATTTAACTATAGATACTGTAGATAGATAGATAGATAGATAGATAGATAGATAGATAGATAGATACTGTAGATAGATTCATACTTTATTGTTATAGTATCAAATTCTGGAGATTCGGAGCACGTCACAATTAACAATTTAAAACAATTATATAGCAAAAACACAATAAAGCAAATTCGACAATCAATCCACTAACAATCCAGGTGGAGCTGACAGCAATACAGATGAAAAACTATCTATCCAAACATACAATAAAACAGTGCATCAGAATATTTATCCATTAAAAGCCTAGTTAAATAAAAACATTTTTAATCCCTTTTTAAATGTTTCCACTGAGGGTACCTCTTGCAGTTGTTTGGGCAAGGAGTTCCACTGAAAATGCTCGATCACCAGAGTGCCACAGTCTAACTCTGGGAACGCTAAGGAGGAACCCCTCAGTGGAATGGAGAGCCCAGAATGGACGATGGGGCACAAGGAGATCTTGCATGTAGGCTGGTTCCCTTTCATGCAGGACCTTAAAGGTCAGTAATCCAACCTAGAAGACAATCCTCCACCTAACTGGCAGCCAGTGCAATTCGCGGAGGACAGGCGTAATATGATCACACCTTCGTGCACCCGTCAATAATCTTGGTGCCATGTTCTGCACCAGCTGCAGCTGGCAGAGGTTGCCTCCAGATACTGTATATACTATGATAGGTAAAACTGTAGTTTGCATTGTTGTGTTTTTATGGGCAGCATTCTGTTACAGTTCACTTCATGGAATCACTTACGTGGAGTTTTTACTACGTCACGATTTGTGTACAGAATGCTAATTATGAGCTGCTGACCTATCAGAACCCTGTTTAGAGTTCTGTGCACAAATCATGACATAGTTAAAACTTCAGATTATTGGTTGCATGAAGAGAACTATAACAGAATGCTACCCATAAATGCAACAGAATTCAAAATACAGCTGTCTATATCACTTTTTATTCAGGTAGAGTTAAATATGGATAATCTAGATGAATGCATGTCATTTCTGAGAATAAGAACTTTATAAACAGCTGCCAGTTAGAAATTATTTCCTGTCTTCTTTAACTACTGGGCTGTACTGCCAACTGATAATTAAAAACTACACATTTCAAGGCTTGGCCTATAATACCAGGCCAAGAGGTATGTAGCCACATTTGCATCTTGTAGACCTGAGTTCACACCTGAAATTGTAAGAGAAAAGACTGTAAGAGAGGGAATGGAAAAAGATAGAAGTTGGTGCTGTGGCAGCCCCAGAAATCTGTTCTGACAGCCAGGGTTTAGAAGTCCTGATATGGGGGCCCAAATACCTGTTGGCACCTTAGAGCCAGCCTTGAGATGTGTAGTTTTTGATGATTAGCTGGCAGTATAGCCTAGAGGTTAAAGCAATCCTGAATATGAATATTTTTACTAACAGTTTGAAATGTAAAGGTGATAACTCACTAGTTTTAATGCACATTCAAACAATTATTATAAATGTAGAAAGTGCTGTAATTACACCTCAAACACACTTAAAACAGATGAGTTCCTATTTAATCTATTGGATTATCTATAGTGAAAGCAGGGCCAAGACCCCCGGTAACATCATTTCCTGTCAGGAGCCTAAAACACATGGCTGCCTCCAGTCCTTAATTATAGGCTGATTTACATATGAATAACTCTGGACTGCAAAGACTTATAGATATACACAATGACTCACTCAAATTAGCTTTTTATGGGCTTTCAGACATTAAGAAATCCTGAAGATGTCAGTTCCCCTTTAAATTTAAATGAACAAGCCTGCTTTTACCTCACAAACAGCTCTGTGGGTGAAGGTTTGTGTGAAGTGCCACTTTGCCTGTTTTGACAGAAATTAGGGTGTGGTTTAAAGGCTTTTTTTAAATTCAACTTCTTTATTGATTTTCTTATTAACCATACACATAGGTACATTAACAAGGAGAACAGTACTGGTCATATCATCTAACTACTCCCAGCACTCCTCCCTATTCCACCCCAGGAGTGTGTCTATCTTGGAAATTAAACAATGAAGAGAGGTATGATTATATTTGCTCATCTATAAAACAGTACAGATGGAAAGTTATAAATAAAGTATACCTTAATGTAAATATAGGGCATATAGTTTACCCCACTTTCTATCAAAAGACTGGAGTTTGTTATTAGAGTTTGCTATGAGACGTTCAGTTCACAAACAAACAGAAAGTTCATTTAGCCATTCATTGTAGGAAATTGTAGGCTGGTCCATCCAATGGCATGCAACTAATTT
This sequence comes from Neoceratodus forsteri, assembly GCA_016271365.2. Taxonomy (NCBI): domain Eukaryota; kingdom Metazoa; phylum Chordata; order Ceratodontiformes; family Ceratodontidae; genus Neoceratodus; species Neoceratodus forsteri. The sequence goes on along the minus strand of CM057450.1, from coordinate 769,693,935 downwards.
CTTGACAACTATTGAAATTAAGGCCATGTGATATTTTCTTTCTTTCTTTCACTCTGATATTGTCGTAAACACCTAGGATACAAATTTCAATGTTAAAGAGACCATCTAAGCTAGCAGGGGATCCAGTTGGAATGAATTAACTGCCATAAGGAGGACACCTTCTCACAGTGCCATTGGATGTGCAAGATATTCCCATCTGACTTGCCACATCTAGAACATACTGAGGAGGGAAGGTGTCCAATTTTGGCAAGTTTAACAGGAGTGTAGTACATATCATTGAGAATATGGTATTGTGTGAATTTAAGTCTGTCCTGAGGAATGTAGGTGTGTAGATTTTTCCAAATCTGTGTCCAGTTTAATGACATGTCAGGTACCAGGGAGTCCCAGATTTTAGAGCCCGAGAGTGGTTCAGGATATCCCAGAGACAGGAAATAGGAGTATAGTAAGAAGATTCCATGTGGTCTACCTGCTACATCCTTTAATTGAGTTGGGATGGGAGACAGGCTAGGAGGTTTGGGGATAGTCCCAAACAGCTGACCTATTAGGTGTCTGAGCTGGAAGATCTTGAAGATGTGCACTTGAGCTATATTAAATTTCTGGATAATGTCAGGAGAGTAAAGAAGAGAGTCAGAGGAGTACAGATGGGCCACTGTAGTCTCTCTTAATTGGGGCAACCAACCCAATGTTAAACACTAGCCCCCTATCTTAATATTTGGGTTGATGATGAGTGATTGGGTGGGGTCCTTCAGAGTGCAAATCTTAAGAAAGAAGCAACATTGAGAAAATACTCTATCTGAGGTACCTATGGGTGAGTTTCTGAGAGGTTCTAGTAAACACTTCCAAGGTAGATAGAAAATAATAGGAGCAGTTAAGTTATGTGTATGAGGAGTTGTTTCCCTAATTGCCTCCATGCAGGGATATATTTGCTGTCAGTATTCATCAGCCATTGCCCAGTTTTAGTAAAGTGACTGGCCCAATAATACAATAGGAAATTTGGAAGACGGAAACCACCTGAGTCCTTAGGGAGACTTAATTTGAAATAGGCATGTCTGGGATGTTTGTTCAGCCAGATAAAATTAGCTATGAGGGAATGAATGTGGTAGGAAAAAAGTCAGAGGCAGCCAGATATTCAACATGCTCAGAGGATAAAAAAGCCTAGGAAGAACATTAATTTTGACAATGTTTTTTCACCCCCATAAGGAAATTGGGAGAGACTCCCATCTCTTGAGATCTTGTTGTACAGTGGACACTAAGTTATCCAGATTCAATTTTTTAGTAAGAGAGGAGTCTGTGGTTAACATGATCCCCAGGTATTTGAGTGATTGAGAGGTCCATTTCATGCCAAAAGATGAGAAGTCCATCTTACGGGTATGATGGTTAAGAGGGAAAATTTCGGTTTTAGTCAGATGTAATTTATAATTGGAGAGATGACTAAATTGGGAGATTGCTTCAAGAGCATTCCTCAGTGAGGTTGAAGGTCTCTCTAAATGCAAAAGAATGTCATCCACGTACACTGATAATGTAAAGTTAAATACCTGAATACCTTGGATCTGAGGGGATAATTTAATATGACTAAGGAGAGGTTCTAGGTATAAGTTAAAGAGGAAAGGCAAAAGGGGACAACCTTGCCTAGTTCTGGTGAAAATTGGAAAGCAGGAAGAAAAGACCCCATTACAATATATCTTAGCAGTGGGAGAGGAGTATATGTTTTGAACCCAGTGTAGAAACTTGGAAGGAAAGCCCATTGTTTGGAGAGTTGACCAGAGAAAGTTTAAATCAACTCTGTCGAAGGTCTTTTTGGCATCTAGTGAGATGAGAGCCATAGGAGAGGGAGAAGAGTGGGCAATCTGAAAAATATTATCTAATTTCCAAAGATGATCTGCCGAGGACCATCCAGGTACAAATCCTACCTGTTCCAGACTCAGCAGGAGTGTACAGACTCTTCTGATGCATGTGGAGAGGATTTTTGTGAGAATTTTTATGTTGCAGTTCAGAAGGGAAGTAGGACGATAGCTAGATGGTTGGGTGTCTGGTTTGCCCAGTTTAAGAATGAGAACAATAGTAGCTTCAAAAAGTGATGGGTCTAGTGTATCAGCAGTAAGTATATATTCATAGAGCCTCAGTAACAATGGGGACAATTCCTTAGAGAAGGTTTTGTAAAAATTGGAGGGAAAGCTGTCCAGTCTTGGTGCCTTGTCAAGAGCCAAGTTATTAATAACCTCGTTCACTTCAGTAAGAGAAATAGAAGACGAAAGGGAGGTCTGATGATGTTCCAGAAGACGTGGGAGATGAGCGGTATCTAAGTAAACCTCGACATCTTGAGCATCTGGGAGGAAGGGTTTTTACCATAAAGGTTACGGTAATAATTCTCAAAAACTGAAGCTATGTCACGGGATGAGGTCTTGCTAGAACCATCTGGGGCAGCGATTGAGGGGATCAGCCTGGAGCTTTCAAGCTTCCTCAAACGGAGAGCTAGAAGTCTGCTGGCTTTTTCTCCTTGATCCACATATTTAGAGCGTGTTTTCAGGAGAGAATATTCAGCCTTTTCATGGAGAATGTCTGTACACTTGTTACGCAGTAAGAGTAGAGCATCTAAAGAGGCAGGTGAAGTAGAGGCAGAGAGGACTAGTTCAGCAGTTCTAATCTGAGTTAGAAGTGTTAATGCTTCCTTCTCTCTCAATTTTTTCTTATGAGAAGATAGTTTAATAAATTCTCCCTGAAGATAACATTTAAGTGCACACCATTCAATATCCACCCTTGAGACAGATCCTCTGTTACATGCAGTAAAAGATTGTATAAGGGAAGGAATCCTCATGGTATGAGTCTTGTCTTTTAAGAGCTGTGTTTTCAGCTTCCAGGAGGAATCCTTCCATACATCAGAGTCAGGGGATACGACTATCCAGGCCACTGAGTGGTCTGATAGGAAAATTGGTTCAATCCTAGTTTGACATAAGCTGGATCATAGGGGAAGACTGATTAGTATATAGTCCAACCTGGACCAAGATTGATGGATGGATGAGTAAAAGGAGTAGAGACAGTGAGAGGGGTTAAGGATGCACCACGGATCACATAGACCCAGCATATCCATAAAATCTCTCAGGGCTCTTTGAGGGAGGGAGGGAAGGAGGTTTCAGAGATAAATATAATTGGTCCAAGTCCTGTGTGAGTGGGACATTCTAGTCCCCACCCAATATTAAGGGGGTAGGTAATAAGGAGGCTAGTTTGTTCGCAAATTCCATAAAGAACTGTGCGTCCCCACTGACTGACCCGTAAAGGCATCCTAGGACTAGCTCAGTACAATGAAGAGTTCCCTTGACCAGAATGAATCTGCCTTCAGGATCAGAAACAGTCAAATCAGCCTGGAAGGAAACTGTATTCAATATCAGGATAGCTACTCCCCTGCTCGAGGATGAGTTGCCTGAAGCAAAGACTTGATTCACTCATTGCCTGCATAGCCATGTGGTCTCTTTAACAATCAGATGGGTTTCCTGCAGAAAAATTTTACTAGCATGTGTCAAAGCACAGTGTTTTACAACTTTATATCATTTAGTAGGGTCTCTAACACCTCTGACATTCCATGTCACAATTTTAACAGTTTTACTCCCCATTTTGTATAACCAAGGTGAGCAAGGTTAAAAATCAGATATTGCGTCCATATGCAGTACATTAGACACGCTCCATTTCCCTCCCCCCATGCAAACCAGTCTTATAGACCCTAATAATCTACTGTAAATATGAGAAATATCAACCGTTAGTTCAAAATATAGATGCCCGGCATATATAACCCTTTTACTCTGTGAGTAAGGGCCAACAGGAAAGGGTCGAGATTATGCTATTCAGCCCTCCCCCCAATGACACAGACAATATTAACTTATCGAGTAAAACTAAAGGGTTTTATCATATCTAACCATCTCCCCCAACTAAATAAACTATTTACAATATCCTCTCTTGGTAAACCAAGCCTGCAACAAGCATAAAAAAGCAGTTTTAGGAGAGGATAAACCCCAATGTGTCTGGTGCCATTCACTATGGCAGAGTAGTGCAGATGAACAAGGCAGATCAGTTTAATATACCAGGCAAATAGAAGCAGGCACAACCCCACCTTGATCCATTTCGTGGTGCCACCAACACTACTGCACTTTTCCCCCCCCCCAACATCCTGGCTAGAAGTGCTTTTAATTAGGGTGGTAAGACAGGAAACCCATAAATGCATAAAGCAGTAGCTTACCAGCCCTTCTTCTAGGATGTGCAGGTAATCGCCAAAAGAGCCCTAAATTTCAGGTGCAACGGCCCTATTTCAGGTCCTACAAAGTATGTAGGGAGAACATAAGCGGTTGGCCGAGGGTTCTAGGCTAGCTGCGGCAGAACTATTGATACGTTCCATATTGGGATGAAACTGCACGCTTAAGGAGAATCACTTCAGTCACCAACTATAAAATGGTTAGTCATTCTGACCTTATGAGGGTATTAATCTTGAAAGAAGTATTAATGAGGGATAAGGGGAAAAAGAGAATTGATTCGCCCCCTCCAGGAGCATTAGTGGGATGCGTCGACTCTCAGGGAGAACCAAAACAATGTGGTACTAACGCCCTTCTGGTCGTGTCCCCCAGAAACAGCAGCTCAGCATTAAGTTCCAGTTGAGTGGGAGACTGGGAAGTGGCTAGAAGTTAAGAACCATCACCCAGTACCCAGGAAGGAGGGCGCTTCCGGCTGTCTTTAACTGGGAAAAACCGAGAATGAACTGTTGGTATCCCCTCAAGGCCTCTGCCCCCCCCCCCCATCAGGAGGTAAGTGATCCTGAAGGGAGATATTTAACAAAAACTCAGCATAACATTTAACATCAATCGCTGTTAAGTTTTAAACCATCTATTCAGTAACTTAGATGCAGAAAGTTCAGGTGGAGCTGAAAAGGTCAGGAAGTCTCTGTTTCAGATCTTTTTTGGCAACCTCGGGAGTGTCATAGGAATACCAGTTATCATTAATGCAGATCTGAAGATGTGCTAGATATGACATTTTGAATTTCATTCCTGCGGCAATTATTTCTGAAACAATGGGATGAAAAAATAGTCCATTTTTGATGTGTTTCCAGAGGCAGGTCTTGTGTAAGACGTAGAGGTTTGCCCTTCCAGAGGATAGCCTGAAGCTCCCGGGCTTTGGTCAACACATGCTGCTTCTCTAAATAACTGAGGAATATTTAATATTATGGGTCTCAGTGGTGCTTCTTCTGGGGGTCACGGTTTCAGCAATCTGTGCACACGTTCAATTTGGTAACTGGGATTGAAGGGGGATGGCCCAACAACTTTGGTTAGCAACTTCTGAATAAAAGATACAATGTTGGTCCCTTCTTCAGATTCAGGCAGGCCAAAGATAAGCATGTTGTTTCTGTGACTCCTTCCTTCCAGGTCTTCTGCCTTTGATTGTAGCTTAATCACTTGCTGTCTGAGTTTAATGATCTCCGGGTCCGTTTGTTCTTTCCAAGCTTCCAGAGATGAGGTCCTGGCATCCACATCACCGATTTTCCACCCCAAGTCTCCATGTCTGATCTCAAGGATTTCAGCTCTGCTGAGATGTCTGCTAAAGCTTCTCTGAAGGGAAGCAGCTCCTGTAGAAATCTATCTTCAGTTGGACAGTTAGGTGCTGAAGTTTGTGCGGTTGAACGAGCAGGCTGGTTCCCATGGGCTTTTGCTTTTTTTGGTGCTTTCAGTGGTGAAGCCGGAGGTGTGTGGTGAAGTGGGGCCTGCCTCATGTCCATATCCATCGCGGCAATAAAATTCACCGATAGCGATGTAAAAAAGCGATTTAACAAGGCAGTAGGGGGGCAGGCACCAATAGCATTAGAAATAAATGTTGAATCTTCTCTTAAAATCTGAAATTAAGCAGGATGCAGGAGAGGGAGAAGAGAGCTCCTCTTAAGATCTGCTTACCAGTCTGCAGGCATCATGTGACTCCTGTAAAAAGGCTTTTTACTGTATGTGGTCTGCCTTTTCTTTGCCTGGTGTCTGAAGTAGGTCTAGAAAATATTTTCCATTTTTGATATTCACTGTCTCTCCTTTTGCATCAAACTGCAGCTTTGCATGTCTTTTTGGGATTAGCCTTGTGTTGTATTTTTAATTTTATCAGTGTTTTCTCAGTGGAATGACTAGTTTTGTGTGCGTGTGTGTGTGTTTTATCTGTTGTTTTACTATTTGTAGCTTTAAAAGCTCTCAGAATATTTTGTAAATACAAATACTGTTATTTTGCACTCTTTTTTTAACTGACTGGAGCAAGTGCTATGCATGTGCATCATTCTCTAATCCTATCACTAGCATGAGCATGCAGCTACACTATCTACATCAGGTTTTAGAAACATAGAAACATAGAAACATAGAAGTTGACGGCAGATAAGGACCGCAAGGCCCATCCAGTCTGCCCATTTCTTTTTCTACCTTATAAATGTGCCTTCGGCCTTTGCTCTGTCAGTGACCTATCTATTCATAGTCATTTGTATTGCTCCCTTATGCCTATCCCATGCCTGTTTGAAGCCCTGCACTGTATTCATAGCCACCACTTCTTGTGGTAAGCCATTCCATGCATCCACCACCCTTTCTGTGAAAAAGAATTTCCTCACATTCCCCCTTAATCGGCCTCCCTCTAATCTCATGCTGTGTCCTCTTGTCCTGTTATTTTTCTTATATTTAAACATGTTAGACTCTTTCACCTTGTTTATGCCCTTAAGGTGTTTGAATGCCTCGATCATATCACCTCTCTCCCTCCTTTGCTCAAGGGTATACATATTGAGCTCCGTTAATCTGTCCTCATATGTCTTCAGATGCAGTCCCTGCACCATTTGGTTGCCCTTCTCTGGACTGCCTCAATTTGGTTAATGTCCTTGTGAAGGTGTGGCCTCCAATACTGCACGCAGTACTCCAGATGGGGCCTAACCAGTGTCTTGTACAGAGGGATTATTACCTCCCTCTTACGACTTGTGATACCCTACTAATACACCCTAACACCCCCTAGCCTTACCTACTGCTTTAGAGGTCTGCTTGATGATTTTAGGTCATCAGTGATGATGATGCCCAAGTCTCTTTCTTCCTTTGTGACTGCTAGCAACTCCCTCCCAGCCTATAGGTGGCTCAGGGTTTCTCTTCCCTATGTGCATGATTTTGCACTTCTTTGCATTAAATCCCAGTTGCCACTCTTCTGACCATTCTGCTAGTTTATCCAGATCTCTTCTCATTCTGCCCCCCATCTGCATCATCTACTCTGTTGCAGATCTTGGTGTCATCTGCAAACAGACAAGCCTTACCCTCTAGTCCATCTGCAAGGTCACTAATGAAGATGTTGAAGGGACTGGCCCAGGACTCATCCCTAGAGTACCCCACTTGTGACTTGCATCTCTTCTGACTGTATACCATTCACCACCACTCTCTGTTTCTGCCCGTCAACCAGTTTGCCACCCAGTTGACCAACTTCGACCCACCCTGAGCCTACCCAGCTTATTTATCAATCTTCTATGTGGAACAGTGTCAAAAGCTTTGCTGAAGTCAAGGTAGGCGACATCAACTGCTCCCCTTGGTCCACCACTCTGGTTACCCAGTCAAAGAAATCTATGAAATTAGTTTGACAGGACCTTCCTTTTGTAAACCCATGCTGTCTTGGATCCTGTGCCCTATGGATTCCAGGTGTTGCACTATCCTTTCCTTAAGGTGCCTCATAATCTTGCCCACTACTGAGGTAAGACTGACGGTCTGTAGTTCCCGCCTCCTCCCTGCTACCACTCTTGTGGGCGGGATCACATGAGCCCTTCTCCAGTCTTCTGGGACCTCTTCTGTGCTCAGAGACTCACTAAACAATTCTGCTAATGGCTCTGCTAGTTCCTCCTTTAGCTCCTTAAGTACCCTGGGATGTATGCCATCAGGTCCCATTGCCTTATCCACCCTGAGCTTAGCAAGCTCTTGTAGGACCCTTTCTTTTGTGAAGGGAGTAGTGCTCACCTCCCTCCCCCCTGTGTCCATGATGCTGAGCTGTGGGCCCTGTCCTACCTTCTCTTCAGTAAATACTGAGCAAAAGTATCTATTTAGGATAGATGCCTTTACAGGGTCCTCCTCCTCACATGCTCCCTTTTCTCCATTAAGCTTAGCAATACCCCTCTGGACTTTCTCCTTTCACTAATGTATCTATAGAAAGTCTTGTCACCTTCTTTACTGTTCGTGCTAGTGTTTCCTCAGTTTGGGACTTTGCCTGCCTTACTGCCTTACCTGCTTCCCTTAGGGCAGTTTGGTATGCCTCTATCATCATCCGCTGTGTTCCTTTATATTTCCTGAAGGCCAGCCTTTTGGCTCTGACCTTTTCTGCTACTGTATTTGAGAACCAAAGTGGTTTCCTTCTTCTTTTGCACTTCCCTTTCTGTCTAACACAATGGGATGTTGCTTCAAGTATTGCATCCTTAATGCTTCCCCACTTTGCCTGTACCCCCTCACCTGTGTTTCTTTTTGCCAGGGCTAGCTTAACTCTGTAGGCCATCTTATCAAAGTCAGCTCCTCTGAAGTCCCATATTTTTGCCTTGGAATGGGATGATTTAGATGTAGTAGCCAAACTGAACCATACCATGTGATGGTCACTGGCCCTCAGGTGACCTTCTACCTGGAGATCTGTGATCCCTTCTTTGTTAGTCAGTACTAGATCTAGGATAGCCCTGTCTCTTGTGGGTTGCTGTACCAGTTGTTTGAGGCCCTCCCCTGCAGGGAATCCACTATGAGTCTAGTTCTGGCAGATGTTCCTGCTGGTATTGACCAATCTGTATCTGGCATGTTGAAGTCTCCCATTATCAGAACCTCCCTTTAGCTGTCATGTTTTGTATATCTTCTAACAGTAATGTATCTATGTCCTCCCTCTGGTCTGGGGCCTGTAGACAACCCCAGTTCTTATGGCTGTCCCATTTCCTGTTTCCAGGGTGACCCACAGTTCTTCTGGCTCCTTATGTGTATTCTGAATTTCTGTAGCTTTGATATTTTCATTAACATACAGGGCCCTCCTCCCCCTTTACACCTCGGTCTCTTCTGAACAATACATAGCCAGGTACTGAAGTCTCCCAAGTGTGGTTACTGGTAAACCACGTCTCACTAATTGCTACTATGTCCAGTTTAGCCTCTGACATTATTGCCTGCAGGTCTGGGATCTTATTTCCAGGCTGTGAGCATTATGTACATGATTTTCCATTGGCCAGATTTTGGTGTGTTAGTTGTTGGTGAAGTTTGGCATTACCCTGTGCATCGTATGGGGAGACAAACCTTTTTCTTACCTGGTGATGCAAATGAGCGGCAAACATGCTGAACTCCTGTTTGACCACTAGCTGAGGGGAGGGTGTTCTTCCCATTATCGATATGAGTGCTGCACCCTCTCCCCATTGCTAGTTTAAATATTCTGAAAAGACGTCAAACTTCTGCCCCAATGCACTGACTCCCTCTTTAGTCAGATGCAGTCCATCAAATTTAAAGAACTTTCGCTCCCAGAACTGTTGCCAGTTCCTACAAATCTGTGTCCTTTTCCTGGCACCAGTCCTTGAGCCACGTGTTTAGCTCCCCTATCTCCCTTCTCTGACCTTCCGTCCATCTGCTCCCTCTCCCAGACTGGCAGGATCTCAGAGAAGGAGATGCCGGATGAAATAGATGATAGTTTGTCACCCAGCCTAGTCAGGTGTTCCTTGGTCTCCACAACTGACGGCTGGCAAGATCGATAGTCCCTATGTGTACTAGGACATCAATGTTTTCTCTGCCTTGTGAACAATTTTAGCAATGCGGTCAGTGTCTCTCCATGCTGATGTACCTGGAGACATCTGACCATCACCCTAGCTGGAGATGGGTATCAACTCCCGAATCATGGAGTCTCCTATGATCAGAAGTTTTGGATTTCCTTTGTGCTTGTTTAGTTTTGGTTCCTGATTTGGGTGAGTTTTGTTGTGCTAGCTCCTGTGCCACAGTGTCCTGCTCTGCAGTGTCTTCTGCCTCTTTATTTGATTTCAGAGATAGAGGCAGATACCTGTTTGTAGTGTTTATATGGTTTTGGAGGTAATGTGTTGGAGAGCAGAGAGTGATGGGGCACCTGATTTGCTCCTCTAACCACTGCCAACCTCCTGGACCAACTACCCTCTGCGGTCGAGGTTTTTCTGTTGGATGCTGGGGAAATGGTGGGTGGTTCTTATAATGTATTTCCTCTTCAATATGAAATTTGAGGCGTGCAATCTCTGCCCATGCTGCCCGGAGCTGAGCCTAAGATCTCAAAGGCCCAGCATGTAGGACAGTGTCCTAAATCCTGTAAGACTGTCCTTCTGAAAATTGTTCCACAGTACCTGCAGTTAATGAAATCCATTCAAATAAGTTGCTGGGTTTGTAACCTAGTCAGAGTAATTAGAAGGAAAAAAGAAAAAAAATGCAAGTAATGGTTTAATTGTGCTTTGTTTAACTTGTTATAACAAGTTAAATTACTAGTGCCCTGTAAATGATATCACCTTGTAGAGCCCACTGATCCGCCCCTTCCTGCTCTGCCACAGGATATGTCACAACTGTGGTACCCTATAAAAGGAGTGTAGCGTGGGGTGGTTGGGGATGGGGATGGGTGGCTGGGCCCTTCCCCTGCCTAAAAAGAAGAACCACGGACGAAAGAACAAGGAGGTAAGAGCAGAAACAATCAGTCATCAACAAATGCAGTAACCCTGAAAGCTTATCCTAATGTTAGATAAAACTGTAGGTTCAGTTGTGGTGTTTTTTTTTTTTTTTGCAGACACAAATTGATTTTTTCCCTCCTCCACAGATAGTGATCGCTGCACTGGTACTGGTGCAATCCTACAGTGGTGCTGACCAGGATGCACACAACACTGTATCATGCTGCAGTAAGGTTACTGCAGTAAGCAAGGCAGTTTCAATGGCAGTTAATCCCTTTTGACATGTAATAACTTGATACACTGAATTGCATCCTGGTCAGCTCCACTTTAGCTATTTGCGGCACTGTCTACGTCTTTATTTTCCACAGACCAGAGTGTCATAGTGGCATAAGTCAGGAAGCACAGGCAGACCAGAAGTTATAAAATTTGCAAGCAGCATTTTATTATTATCAATAACAATAAAACCGAAAAAAAATTGTACAGGATAGCTCTCCATAAAAGCAGTACAAATAAAAAAAGTCCTCCAGCTGAGTCTTCCCCTAGAAAAGCATTGCTCTAATTATATAAGATGTTTTTGCCTGGCAGTCCAAACTCTGCATCCTGCTGTTGTAAGTTATATTTCCTGTTTTTCACAAAATGTATCAAAACTTTGTATTTTACTTCCCGAGGCCAGTTTGAAGAGCACATCTAGTCTTAACAGGTGCAATAAAATAGTACATTTTGTCCCAAAGCTGGTTTCCTGTTGCCAATCCAATAAACAAGCTTGTGGAGGTTAAAATGCATCTCAAGGTCAACTTCCTGTGTTCCGGATGGTTATCTTTTCTAATAAACCCAATCGCTTTCTGCAATTATTTCAACAATATAATTATATGCATCTGCAAACGAAAGGATCCCAGTTTTGCATAAAGATTCACATATATATTTTTTAACTACAGAGAAGCAAGGGAGAAAAAAGAATAGAAACAGCAAGTGAATGAAGGGAGATAACAGGGGGAAACTGTGGGACCATCAGAGTGGCCAATTCCTATGTGCCACAAGAAAATTTTGATTGCACAGTTGAACAGGTAAGAGACAGACAAGTGGCAGACTAGGAGAGGACAAACTAGATCCTTGCTTTCAACTCTTTCTGCATAACAAATGGGGTAGGGTCATATCCAATTCTATCACACACACCCTTCTTTAAGAGGAAACCAGTTTTTTTAAACCAGTTTCCAGAACTTTCTTTCATTTCTCTTTTAACATTACTTGATAACATTTACAGTTCTGTGGACATGTAGTATAATTTTTAATAACACCTTTTACAGCAAATATTTCAGTTGAGCACAAACACTTTTTTCAACCTTCTGAAGTTGCAGTTCCTGAATGATATCTTGACAGAAAATCAGCACTGACATTCTCTTTGCTGGATTTGAATTTAAATGGCTGTAGTGCCGGGTACCACCTTGTAATGCTGGGATCATTATCCTTCATTTGATTAAGTCAACAGAGATAATCATGATCTGTTATAAGTACAAAGTCAGCTCCTAGCAGTTAAAACTCAAAGGACTCCATTGCCTATTTCACAACAAGGCATTCTTTTTCAATAGTGGAGTACTTTTTCTCTCTATTATGCAGTTTCCTACTGATATACAGAATAGGATGTTCCTTCTCATCTATATTCTGATTAAGGAGTGCACCTAGACCTACCTCTGATGCATCTGTCTGTAACAAAAATTCTTTCTCAGAGTCTGGACTTCTTAAAATAGGGGCTGAACATAATGCAGCATTAATGGCCTGAAAAGCCAAATGCCAGTACACTAGCTGTAGAGGCACATATTGCACCTACCCCCTCAGGGATTTACACAAGTAATTTGTTCTTTAAACTTTATAGTCAACGTTTTTACCCTCTAATCAAATTTTAAGGTAATAATGCTATAGTACATCTCAAAAGGCATCGATTACCACCCTAGAGATGTTGAGAGGAAAAGCACAGAACAAAACAGGGTCTGCACTGCATGAGGCTAACAAGGTAGCTGATGCTGGAGGAAATGATGGCTGCCTTGAAGCTAATGTGATTAGTACTCTCCCTTTCATAAGGTTCACAGGCCCAAATAATTGGTTTAACTTTTCAGGGGCTAACCTTAAACAACAACTAATGAAATAATTAGGTGGACATGGATCTGGAAATCCATAATGATGGCATAAAAGAGGTCAGGACAGTTGTGGAGGAGTATATGAATATAGTAGAGGTGTATTTTTGTTTTCCCCAGAAGTTACCAACTATGTCTGGTGTAATGGTGTTTCCATACAAAATACAGGTATACGTATTTCTTTTCAAAATAGAAATAATTTTAATAGGATAATTAATGCTGACAGTGAGGATTTTGAAACACCAGTATCTTTCACTCTATTTGGTATATCACAAATGGCTAGAGAACACATTTCGGCTGACAGGTTCACTATGCAACTTTTTTCAAAATTTCTTACAAATACAATTGGGTAAAGATGGCATTTTAAGTGTTTGGCATACAGAATACAGTAGTCAAATTGACATATTAGTCAAGAACAAACATGTGGCTAACAGAATCCTCCAAAAATTCAATATTATGGATTCCATAGAACTGTACTTGACTGACTTTACAGAAATTGCCTTGTCCATGACTTCTACTGTCTTGGATCCTAGTAAGAAATGGGAGAAGTATGGCAGTTGTATGGCTTCACTCCCTGTGTGAAATACATTCCTGGCCTTGGCAGGCTATGACGATTGACTCCATTCCCCAACCGAAGCCAATTTAGAGGATTACACATTTGCAGATAGAGAAATTGTATAGGACATGAGCGGGGGGGGGGGCTCTTGATTTATCGCATGAAATATTGCAGACTTCGAAAATACATTTGCTGATTCAGATTGGACACAGTTTGTGTTCATGTCTGATGTGATTTGTCTCCAAGAGACCTGGCATGGAAATTATAGCAATATTCTATTGAATGGATACAAGGTATTTCACCAGCCTGGGACCAAAGACTGCAAATTCGGGAGATGCACTGGGGGTCTGGCAACATATGTTAAAATAGGATAATTTTCCAAAACATAGAATTACTAAAATTTGGTTAACTTTATCATTACACTTCTACAAAAACAAATATATAAAATTTGTACATTCAATAGTTATGTTCCTCCAGAAGGTTCTAGATTTTTTTAGCATCATGTATGGGAATCTTTTAGAACCTTATTGCTTGATATTAATAAAAAGTCCCCTGATAGAGATATTCTGTTTATGGGTGACATGAATGCCAGAACTGGTGAATTTGACAGTTTGCCAGATGACTCAATCTTGGGGTATACTAATATTCTACTGATAATTCTCCCCAGAATTACAAAAGACAAGAAGCAGAACAAAGCAGGATTAGTGTTGATTGATATATTAATAGAATTTAATTTATATCCTTTAAATGGGAGATTGGCAGAAGACAACAAGGGTAATTATACCTATGTAAATATGATAGGTACCTCACTGCTTGATTTGAAAATCTGGTCAGAACAGATTAAGGCATGGACTAATTTTTATATTCCTACTAGATCAGAGTCTGACCATTTGTCTGTTCTCCTGAGAGGTTTAGCTATAGAACAAGCCCTAGAAATAGGTCCAGAAGTACTCTTTATTGAATGTAGAATGAATAAGAGGTTAATCTGGATCTGCAGTCTGGAGGAACACATCAAAAATATAATTTGGGACCTACTCACTTCAGAGGATTAGAAATTTCTTGAAAAGGAAAGTGTTATTCTCTTGGGGGAGAAGTTTTCCCTCCTGTTTGAAATACTAAGAGGGAATCTTTATCAACAGGTGTCCTGACAAGACAGGAATAGAAGAAGGATCGAGTGGTTTGACGTAGATTGTTCGAGGTACAATGCTCGTCTAAGAGTAATGATTAGGAACTCTACAGGTAGTAAGAATAAGAAAATCTTCAAATCTTTAAACCAAGAAAGGGAAAAACATAAATGCTTTTTGAAGGGGGAAAAACACAATACTATCAATCCCAGTGGAAAAAAATGCTCAGGGCTATAAATGAGAAAGATATAAAGGGATTTTGGACATTATTTGCAAGAAGAACGTCTTTCAGATGAGACATTAAACCAAGGTCCCATCTTCCTGGATTGGTGGTAGTTCAGGTGGATGTTAAAGATCCCATGGCACTTATTGAAAAGAGTAGGGGTAATTTTTATTGAATAAACACATAGAAGTCCAAATCAACAACATAAAGAAACCATAACAAAATACAAATACATGTGGAAAAAAGAAATACTGCATAAAGCTTAACAAAAACAATAAGTGAAAAACATACAGAATAACAGCACTCAGGAAGTGAAGAAAAAAAAACCGCCTCTGTACATTTGTCTACTACTCTATAATATCCTCTATAATATGTTTGCAGCTATACCATTACTAAGCACTCTTTCATTGGTATTGATGTTCACTTAAATTTGACAAAATGAAGAAATCCCCTCCACCACCTTCTAACCTTATCCGTATTATAACATTGACATTCTTCCTTGTATATCTTATTTAACATATTTGTAACATACATCCTAAATCCTTCATAGGAAGGTCTCTTTTGGTATAATACCCATTGAACCCTGGTGTGCCAAAGGCAAAACCACAAGTAGCACAAAAAACTCTCAGTGTATTTGACTCAAATGTCTTAAAAAGTAGGAAAAATACCAACCAAAAGGTCATAATTTATGGCAGCTAACCAATTAAGATTCCATTTCTGGGCCAAATAACCCCATAACTTGAGGAAAAGAACAATGAAAGAAAAATGTTCCATCGACTCTTCCATATTTACAATTCTGAATAGGACAAATTCTATCTTCAATTGCTTTATGCTTTGCAGTTCCTCTAACATTAAGTTTACCATACATAATTAACCACGTAGTCTCCACATATAGGAAGGCAATCTTTTGTTGATTTAACTGTTCTAATACATTACTTATAGATTCCTTCGGACAATTTTAAGAGATGGCTCAATCATAACGTATTGTGTCATGATTGCACCGTATAAACCTTTATGAATATCGTATGATCATATCTTGTGTGACATGCCATCTGTATAATTTTGAGCTATTGGTTTAAAATAATCAGGCGCCCGAAATTTTTGTCCATTTTGGGTGAAGATGACCACATATGTAGGTATGTTTTAAAAGGGTCTTGAAAAGTACTATCCAGATCTAATGAGCCCTGCAAACATTTCTTCAAAGAAAAGGCACAAAATAACGAAAAACAGAAAACTACGGGTCTATCATCCCCAGGCCCCTTGTTTTACTCTGATATGTGCATCCTCTCTTAATGGGATTAAGTCGACTACCCATAACATTTGGAAACATATACTATACAATCTGGTCTCCAATTGTGTGGGTAATGGATAAATGACTGCAATATACTGTAGTCGAGGTAAAACAAATTGTTTGATAATCTGGATTCTTTTTAATTTAGCAAATTTAAATCCTTCCAAATTTGCACTTTTGAGACAAGGAATGTAAAACTCTTGACCAAACTTCTATTGGGCAATTTCGAGCGTGAAATTCTACCCCTAAAAGAATTAAGGGCTGATGAGAAAATTCTACTAAATTATAGGAAAATGAGTCCTGCCTGTAATCTCCCAACAAAAGTCCTTTAGATTTTAGAGGATTTAGTCTAGCATTAGATATTGCAGCATAGTCTGTAAAAACAGCAATGAATTTTGAAAAATCTAAATGGTTTGAAAAAAATAAACAAATATCATCCGCAAAAGCCTGAATTAGTCCTGAGGTCGGGACCCCCGGCACCCGTACTCCGATCCATAATGGAGGAAGACATATTGCCCTTATTAATGGTTCTAGGGAAAAGTTATAAAGAAGCGGACTCAGAGGGCATCCCTGCCTCACTCCACAGTTCATAATAAATCCTTCTCCCAAAGAACCTTTCAATACTGGGTATACTGTTGCATTCTTGTATAATCCCCGTAACAGATTTATAAGACTCTGTGGAATCCCAAACCACTGTAATGTAAGGAATAAAAAGTCATGATCAACTCTATCAAACGCCTTTTCAAGGTCTACAGAAACAATAACCCCTGAAGAACCCCCAGACCTGACCTGCTCAATTATATCCCTGATGAATCCTAAGATAGCATGAATTCTTCTATTCGGAATCCCACTGTGCTGAACAGGTAAAAATAAAGACCCTACCACTCCTTTCAATCTATTATTAATAACAGAAGCCAAAATTTTGTAATCTGTATTTAGCAAAGTTAGTGGTCTCCAGTTCTTAAAGTCTCCCCTATCTCCTGATTTAAAAATATAAACCTGCCGACCGTCCATAAAAGAAGTTAGACTCACTCCTGACTTTAGAAAATAATTAAATAAGATCCAGAGGCATTCCGTTAAATCTGAAGAGAATACTTTATAAAACTCATTGGGTAGCCATCCAAACCTGGGGACACATTCAGCTTAAAAGTAATGACCCCTAAAATCTCTGCCTTGGAAATAGGCTGCTCAAGAACTTTTAAATCCTCTTGTTTCCAAGGTTGATTTGAACAGGGTCCCAAAACTGCAGAATTCGAACAGAGGAAGAAAGCGTCATGGGATTCTAGTCCTCGAAATGATCTTTAATAATTGTCCCTAGGCACTAACTGTGAAACTGAAAGATCCCACTAGTTAAAAATCAGGTTCACCCTTTCTTTGACTGTTTTGCACAAGTCAAAGGGATCTCCGAAAACCGATTTCTTTAAATGATTCTGAACCAAAGCTTGCAAAGTTTTTACTCTATCATACTGTTTGTTTTTCATTAAACTTTTAATCTTCTCTATCTGTTCTGTATAATTATTCCTAGAGGTATTGGCACATGTAAGGATACGAAAGAGCTGTCCTCTAAGTCTCAGATATTCTAAGAAATCAGTATCTCTTCTCTTTGTCCCTAACTGTTTAAACCATTTAATACAATCTTGCTTAGTCTCCTGCCACCATTTTCCATAATCCTGATACAAAAAGGCTACTGATAACCTAGCTTGCAAAATACCATGGATAACGTCCTGAACCACCTTCTCTGTCAGGCAGGATGTATTTAACTTCCAAATTGAAGTAGGCCGACTAAACCCATGATGTGTCCCTACCTTAACTAGTAATAAAGCATGATCTGAAAATTCTATGGGAATCACTTGAGAACTATGAAACTGTATCCCCTTAGATATAAATAGATAATCAATCTCAAAACTTTTTCCTTTAGTGAAAAAAGTACCTACTCTAATTGTTTTAGAGCTATCCATACAACTAACCAAAGCTGCAGTTTTAACAATCTTCTGGAGACAGGACGAGTCACAATATAATTTCTTTCCATGTCCTATACTGCTTGCCCTCTGGTCTTTCTCAAAGTGCAATTAAAATCTCCTCCCCAAAAATCGGTAGCGTTGTTACCAAGTAAGAGACGAACTTCGAAAACACTCCACCCTTCCGCCTTTGATTGAGGACTGTAAATATTAACTAACCTAATCCTTTTACCATGCCAGAAACCATCAAGCACTAATACTCTCCCCGGACAGACTTCTATCAACTTAAGTAACTGGAAATTAAACGAGTTGAAGAGAATGCCTAAACCGTCCGCCCTGTCCTCCCCAAAGGACCAAAATGACGGTCCCCAGGGCCAATCTCTAGAGAAAGCCTGAAAATGTAAAGTAGAGAACATCCATGTCTCTTGCAGGAAGCAGATAGAAATATGTGAGTCAGCAATTATTTGAAACACTGCTCGTCTTTTAATGGTCTTTAATAAACTATGGGTGTTAAAAGTAGCCCAAGTGATCTCCATTTAGTAACTCAATCTAACCTGCCTAAGAATGCTAATGTTATTTTTTTCTCCTTTTCTTCTTCTTACCCTTGTAATCCTCCTTATGTGCCTTTTCGCCCTCCTGAATTGATATTTGGGAATCTTTATCCCCCATGTCCAGTTCAGAGTCTCCCCATGCGAGCTCTTCAAAAGGATTTTTGGATTCGAAACCCTCCCCTTCCACTGGCACCACAGGCTTCACCACTCTACCTGACCTACGTAATAAAGGAGGGGGTTTAGGAGGATCAAGCTCACCCTGAATCTTACCACACGGCTCCACTACAGAATCAAGATAGCAAACTGGTTGTTGAAGCATAGGTCCTACTTCGTTAGAGTCCCTCTGCTGCCCTAATTGCTCTTCATCCATAACATTGTCCGGCAAAGGACCCCTTTTTTTCAGAAAAAAAGGCTCCTCCTGCTCAACTGTTATCTTATGAAGAGACGCTCCTACTTCTTGTGCGTGTTGTACCAAAAGATCAGACATGCCACTAACATGCGTATTCTGAACAGCCCAAGGACAATCCCGAAAAGCATGGTTTTTCTCATCGCACAAATCGCATCTTAATGCATTTGTGCAAGAATGGGTACTATGACCTACCTCCCCACAGTTGTCACATTTTGGCCGGTCACAAACGCTGGACAAATGAGTTTTAGATCCACATCTATAGCACGCTCTAGGCTGCCCGCTATAGAAACAAACCCCTCTGTCTCTTCCCAACATAAAAGAGTTCGGAATATGAGTAATACCAGTTGCTGATTGTTTAAGTTTAACTTTAAACTTCCATGCCCCCGTCCAAAACAATTCCGAATCCAAAATGGGTTCGGGCTCACTTAAGACCTCACATTTTTGTGAAAGCCAAAACTTAATGTCTTCCACCTGGACACCTTCATTTCGAAACATCACTGTGACGAACTTAATTAGGGGTTTAGACAGAGGAATTACAAAAAGCGTCCACAAAGGTGAAAATTTCACTTGATTATGCCTTTCCCAAAAGGTCTAGTAATGCTGGTGAACGAAAACTTATATCAAAATTATCCTCTCCTGAAATGTTAATAAATGCATAGACATCCCGAGGTGAAAATTTCAAGGAATCTTTAATTAAAGTTTTGCCCACATAAAATCTATTGGGTCTATCTTGCAAACCACCCTTATAACGAATCCGCACCGCATGTTTTCTGGGGGCTGCGTCCCTTTTACTCTGAGAAAAAAGACTGGATAAAAGAGGTTTGTCCTGCTTCCCCACATTATCATTTAACTGACTCACTTTATTCAAGTCAGTATTCTCTTCCTTACTGAGGGGATTAGAACGTTCACCGCTTAATACTGACCTAGGGTCTACAGTAGCAACTACTGGCACTGATATTGCACCCCTGGGGGTGCACGCAACCTCCCTTCCCCGCTTCCATGCAGGAGCAACTGACCGCCAACCCCAGGAATTATCCCAAGAAGAATCAGGAGTCCATATCCCTTCAGCTTTTTGCTTCCACCCAGCTGCCGCCAATGCAGATTGAGGCGACCAGGAGCTATCATGATCCCCTTCCCCCTTCAAACAACCAGCTCCTTGTTTAGTATTAGATAAGGACTTTACATTCATTCTCCCAACTGTAGAACCAGGAGGGAACAGAAACTCAGTCACAGCAACTTGATTATCAGCCTCAACTTGATAGTGAACATTGTCTTTTGCAGTCTCGTTTACAGCTGTAGTATGAAGAACAAAACCCGAAGTCTTCATAACTGGTAAAGGTGTAAAGTTCTGAACAGCGTTCGGGATACTCACAGCCAGATTGTTTGACTGAACCCGAACCCTCTCAGCGCCGTTTCTCTGTTTGTTGAAGCCACTACAGCAGTTTTATTCCTCTCTGTCCTTTCCTTCCCCTCCGACCTCCATATTGGGCTTTCGGTTCATGGTGACAAAAATCGCTCTCGCCAGTCATGAGACGGTACCACACTGTCCAGATCGCTCCTCCATTTCCGCGGTGCCGGCCGTCTTAGCCGGTTTCAAAGGCATAGGATCCATTTCCATGTTACTCGAAACTGGCACATCCTCCGCTGCAGCAGAAATAAAGATAGCTTGCCTGTCTCCGGTACTCAGAACATTCTCCGTGGTAAAACTCTCTGCACACTGCTGCACCGTATCAGGCATCACGTCCTTCACAGAACTCTCATCCTCCAACACCGCGCTAACCAGCGCTCTCTCCATCTGCCCAAGCTCCAACTGCGCCATGCCGCTCACAGTCAGAGCTCCTCTATGCCCATACTCCCCCTCTGGCTACCGGGACAGCAGCACAGAGTAGGGGAATTTCCCCGGTGTCCTGGCCAAATTTCCCTCATTCACTAAAAATACCACAAACAGCTTAATCTGGTTCAAAGTCAGTTGGCATTCTTCTGTATCCCCCTGCCCCGGGTCGTGCCTGAAAATAGGCAGGATTTGTCTAGTGCACTTACCCGGTCAACAAAAACTAAATAAATAAATAAATAAAGAACGAATAACTATAAGGAAAGTATAGATACACACCGTTTATATATCAAAAAGCCAGTGGATAAAATTCTTCCTGGATATTTTCTTTGATCCTAGTATTGAGAAATTTATGTGGCCCAATTGTCATGTAAGGGGTAGGAGTGGTTTTCCCTTAATCGATAGGAAAGAGGTCTATCTAGCTATTCAATCTTTAAAACTGAATAAAGCCTCTGGACTGGATAAAATCCCAGCTGAGGTATATCTCTGTAACACACCAATGTGGTGTAAAGCACTGGCAACCCTCTGTAACAAATGCATGCTAAAAAAATTAAGTACCATCCCCCTGGAGGGAAGCTGAAATTATCCCAGTTCATAAAAAGGGTAATACAGTGGATCTAATTATGTATAGGCCCATCAGCTGACTGGATATACATTTGAAGATTTTCTCTAAAATTGTATTGGAAAGACTAAGGCATCTCATTAATGTAACAGATGGATTTAGCAAACTACAAGCTGACCTTAGAAGTGACTATTCTACTGTGGATAACAGCTTTACTTTATGCCATGTAATAGAAAAATACATTTCTCTGAGTAATCAGAATTTATATGTCATTTTTGTGGCCTTCTCCTCAGCTTCTGATACAATTTCTAGAGATATATTGTGATCACTCATGTTAAAACGAGGTATTGACCCCTGTTTTTTACAAACAATTCACAATTTATACAGGGACACTTGAACATGGATATGACTTTAAGTTAAGGGCCAGCTCTCTAGTGTAATTTCTATAAACAAAGGAGTGAGGTAGGGTTGCGACCTTGCCCCTACTTTGTTTTGTTTACAAATTGACCAGTTGCTGAAAGAGCTGGCAAACTGTGTATCAGATTCCTCCAAAATAGTAGATTATCTATATCCAGTATTGGCATACACTGATGACCTAATTCTATGAGCTTTAGCCAAAAAAGGCCTTCAAAAACATTAGACCTGTTGGATACAAAAGTAAAAGAATTAAAATTAAAAATAAATTACACAAAAACACAAGCCATGATCTTTGGTAGCAACAGAAATAAAGATTACAAGCCGGGCCAGTGGTGCTGAGGGTTGAGGCACTGGATGCCACACCTCGCACCACGCTGGCGACCTGGGTTCAGGAGCAGACTCGGGACACCTGGGGGTTGGCCGGGGGAGAAAGGCTGAGCGCCCGATGACAGCTTGCCTTCTCCAGGGGAAGGTGGGGGATACATCCCAGTGAACAGTGACCTCTGGCGGAGGCTGGGGACATGACAGCTCGTCGGCACCTCGGGGTTTGATTGGTCATGGGTGGAGGCCTGTGGACCAATCGCCTCTAGGGGCTACATCATCGAGGGGGGAGGACGTTGCGGACATCAGTGCTCACGCCTTGATGTCAAGGGCTATCAACGTCCTCACTGAATACAGAAACATAGAAGTTGACGGCAGATAAGGACTGCAAGGCCCATCCAGTCTGCCCATTTCTTTGTCTACCTTATAAATGTGCCATCGTCCTTTGCTGTCAGTGGCCTATTTATTCATACTCATCTGTATTGCTCCCTTATGCCTATCCCATGCCTGTTTGAAGCCCTGCACTGTATTCATAGCCACCACTTCCTGAGGTAGGCTGTTCCATGCATCCACCACCCTTTCTGTGAAAAAGAACTTCCTCACATTACCCCTTAATTGGCCTCCCTTTAATCTCATGCTGTGTCCTCTGATCCTGCTATTTTTCTTATATTGAAACATGTTAGGCTCTTTCACCTTGTTAATGCCCCTAAGGTGTTTGAATGTTTCGATTATATCACCTCTCTCCCTCCTTTGCTCTAGGGCATACATATTGAGGTCCGTTAATCTGTTCTCATATGTCTTCTGATGCAGTCCCTGCACCATTTTGGTTGCCCTTCTCTGGACTGCCTCAATTTGGTTAATGTCTTTGTGAAGGTGTGGCCTCCAGTAATGCATGCAGTACTCCAGATGGGGCCTAACCAGTGTCTTGTAAACAGGGATTATTACCTCCCTCTTACGACTTGTGATACCCCTAGTAATATACCCTAACATCCCCCTAGCCTTACCTACTGCTTTAGAGGTCTGCTTGGATGATTTCAGGTCATCGGTGATGATGTTGCCCAAGTCTCTTTCTTCCTTTGTGACTGCCAGCAACTCCCCTCCCAGCCTATCGCTGGCTTCAGGGTTTCTCTTCCCTATGTGCATGATCTTGCACTTCTTTCCATTAAATCCCAGTTGCCACTCTTCTGACAATTTTGCTAGCTTATCCAGATCTCTTCTCATTCTGCCCACCCCATCTGGGTCATCTACTCCGTTGCAAATCTTGGTGTCATCTGCAGACAGACAAGCCTTACCCTCTAGTCCATCTGCAATGTCACTGATGAAGATATTGAAGAGGACTGGCCCCAGGACTCATCCCTGAGGTACCCCACTTGTGACTTGCATCTCTTCTGACTGCATACTATTTACCACCACTCTCTGTTTTCTGCCCGTCAACCAGTTTGCCACCCAGTTGACCAACTTCTGACCCACCCCGAGCCTACCCAGCTTTTTTATCAATCTTCTATGTGGAACAGTGTCGAAAGCTTTGCTGAAGTCAAGTTAAGCGACATCAACTGCTCCCCCTTGGTCCACCACTCTGGTTACCCAGTCAAAGAAATCCATGAGGTTAGTTTGGTAGGACCTTCCTTTTGTAAACCCATGCTGTCTTGGATCCTGTGCTCCTATGGATTCCAGGTATTGCACTATCCTTTCCTTAAGGAGTGCCTCCATAATCTTGCCCACTACTGAGGTAAGACTGACTGGTTTGTAGTTCCCTGCCTCCTTCCTGCTACCACTCTTGTGGAGCGGGATCACATAAGCCCTTCTCCAGTCTTTTGGGACCTCCCCTGTGCTCAGAGACTCACTAAACAGTTCTGCTAATGGCTCTGCTAGTTCCACCCTTAGCTTCTTTAGTACCCTGGGATGTATGCCATCAGGTCCCATTGCCTTGTCCACCCTGAGCTTAGCGAGCTCTTGTAGGACCCTTTCTTTTGTGAAGGGAGTAGTGTTCACCTTCCTCCCCCCGTGTCCATGGTGCTGAGCTGTGGGCCCTGTCCCACCTTCTTTTCAGTAAATACTGAGCAAAAGTATCTATTTAGGATAGATGCTTTTACAGGGTCCTCCTCCTCACATGCCCCCTTTTCTCCTTTGAGCTTAGCAATACCACCTCTGGACTTTCTCCTTTCACTAATGTATCTATAGAAAGTCTTGTCACCTTCTTTTACTGTTTGTGCTAGTGTTTCCTCAGTTTGGGACTTTGCCTGCCTTACTGCCTTCCCTGCTTCCCCTTAGGGCAGTTTGGTATGCCTCCTATCTTCATCCGCTGTGTTACCTTATATTTCCTGAAGGCCAGCCTTTTGCTCTGACCTTTCTGCTACTGTATTTGAGAACCAAAGTGGTTTCCTTCTTCTTTTGCACTTCCTTTTCTGTCTAACACAATGGGATGTTGCTTCAAGTATTGCATCCTTAATGCTTTCCCACTTTGCCTGTACCCCTTCACCTGTGTTTCTTTTGCCAGAGCTAGCTTAACTATGTTGGCCATCTTATCAAAGTCAGCTATGGGTAGGGAAAATCACCCTCCAGAGCCAGGTAGACAGAGCACCGAACCCAGTCCTGATGTGCCACCGACTGCAGCTGTCTCAAGGACTGAAGAAGACATTAAGGTACAGGGCTTTTGCCCCACCTCGAACCCCACCTGGGGGGCAATTCATGGCAGGATGAGGGACCCTAAGCAGCAGGTAAGTCGGTGGCAGGGATGGGTTTCATTGGCGACTCCTGAAGGGGCAGCTCTGGTAGGGACATAGGAGGGGAGACAAATTTCAAAAAAAAGAAATAAAGATTACTGGGTTATTGATAATCATAGATTAGAACTTACTAACAGCAATGTATATCTAGGTCTGACCTTTACTTCAAATGGATTCTGGACAAAACATATCACCAGAACTACTGAAACCATGAAGAGAACAGCCTTTGGTCTTGGAAAATTTAACTCTGTCTATGGGGGGGCTTTCCATAAAGCCTTTGACTGCCACAATTGAAGCTAAATACTTTGCACAAATGCTTTACAGAGCAGAATTCTGGGATCTTCAAAACAGAGATAGATTGACTAATTGACTATACCAGTATATAAACTCTTAAGGATTGCAATGGGAATGGTACACTCATGTCCTGCAGTCTATATTAGATCTGAGTTGGGTTTAGATAACATAAATACAGTCATAGATTCGAAAACGATTAATTATTGGCTTCAGTTGTCCAGAATGCTGCAAAATAGGCTGTCACGTAAGTGTTTATCGGAAAAAAAGATTTGGTTTCAGTTGCAGTGTAACAAATCAATCTGTTATAAAAATATTTTGTACAGTCTGAAGAAGTATGACTTGCTAATCTTGAATAGATATTTAGAGAAAAATATAATCCTCAGTATGAAATATAAAAAGTACATTAAAAATGAAAATTTATTAGGTAATGTCTGACCTAGAATGCATTGCAAACTCTAGATTCTCCCTCTGGTTTGCAAATAATCATAATTTTGGTTATAAACATTATTTGGATGATCTCAGAGGTCCACCTCTTAGGAAAATATTCATTAAATATAAATTTGAGCTGTTCGACAGCAATGTCCTCTTGACCAGATACAATAAATCTGTTCATGTTAGGCAAAACTATTTCTGTTTAAGTGGTGGCAAGGAGGACCTAAGCCATGTACTTTGGAATTGCCCTTGGTATGAAGTGGCCAGGGTATATTGGCTAGGCCCATGTTTTGGAAATTTGAAAGATCTGGATAAAATTGAATGTACAAAACATTTGTTGCATACCGAGGATGACTGCTTTATAAAAAAATGGCAAACTGTTTCTTAATAGTTAAGAATATTAGGAAAAAATTATAGATAAGCTTGACCTAAGTATTAGGATGGAATCTGTTACTCCCTGATTTTTTAATTGCTTTTAAGCTTTAGTGTGATGTCATTTCTGCCAGAGGCATGTGATTTTGATCCCGTCAGGGATATGCCCTGTATTTGTATAAAATATTTATACACACATAGCAATACCTACACACACTGAACATATTTCATGTGGGTCATTATATAAAGCTAGGGAATTGTTCCTGTTCAATATTGTATTGACACTTAGAATGACAGTATGAATTGTAAATATGTAATTTTGCATGCCTTGAAACAGTTTTGAAGTTGTATGTGTTGAATTTATCTGAATTTGTATTGAAATTGTAAAGACTGTGAAAGTTGATCAATAAATAATCATTACATTGAAAAACATTTACCATGGTCTATCTACTTTCTGAATCTATATGTCCCTTCACAGTCTTAACTCTCATCTTGACATCTGTTGAATACTTGCCCCAGTTTGCTAAGGTAAAATTTGCTCCAGTGTTACCCTCCATATTTTTATGGCAGTTTCTTGCAATATGGCTCGGCTTATTACAGTTATAGCAAATAAAGTCTTTGAGTGCAGATTTGTTACCCCCATCAGAGATCTTATCTGATCTGGAGTCAAATTGGGAAAAAGTGGGTCTTACAATTCCTTGGCTATTTGCTGCTGCAGTGTCTGTACAGCCATCTGATAGTCTTCAGCCAAAGAAACGGCCTTTACCCCCACTTTCTGGTTGGTGTTCTTTTATCCAAAGCTGTACGTCTGTAGGAAGGATGTTGATGAATTTCTCCATTGCAGATATGTTGATGATCCGTGGGACTTATTTGCCCTCTGGTTGGAGCCACTTAATGTGGATTTCTCTGAGGTGGGTGAAAGCTTCTTGAGGATTGAGGACTGAGTGGTACTTCGGGGGCTGGAATCTCTGCCTGTAGGTCTCTCCTGAGATGCCATGTCTTTAAAAGATTTCTCTTTGATAAAGTCATAGTTTTATGACTGTGCAGTGCTTATATTGCTGTAGACAAGTTGGGCTTTAATTGTCAGGTAAGGTACTAGCCTGATTGCCCATTGCTATTTTTGCCATTGGCATGTTCTGGTGACCCTTTCAAAAGTTATCAGGTATGGTTCGATATCATCTGAGGGACACAACTATGTAAGTTTAATGTTTTTTAAGTTGTTTGTGTTTTGTTGATCTGCTGGACCTGTACCCGAACCTCCAGCTTTGATAGCTTGCAAGGCATCCAGCCATCACTACTCCTGTTGCTGCATCTCTTCTCTTCTCTGTTTCTCAGTTTCTTTTTGTTGCATAGCCAACCATTTCAAGAAAGTGGACATGTTTTCAGATTCTGTCCATTTGTTCATCTTCTTTCATCACTTGTGCCAGCTGTACAGTCTCAGTTTAGGCTTTGTTTCTATTTGTGTTTCATGTGAGGGAAGTGATATTTGTCCTGGCATGTCAATAAATGGCTTTTGCAAACTGTTGTGTGGTAGTATAATATACTTCTATCACTAAATTTTGCATGTGTGTGCTGTGGGTGGAAAAATAGTCATTCCTGACGGCTGCTAAAGTGCATGTAAATCCTGTTTCATGGGTTGCACTGTGAGATGAGCAACTTGTTGTTCAGTGAGCCTTCCTGGTGAAAGATTTCAATAAATAAATACTAACATTAGCAGCCAGTCAGACTGCAGGGCAGTGATGATCTGCATAGCTGCCATATCAAGCACATGTGAGGGATTGCTGCTTATGCTCAACACCATCCATTGATCTATCACTGATTGCAAAGCCAAATAGCTGTTCCCAGTCAGTGAGAGGACTGAGTGCTAATATTACAGTGTACCAACTGTCTGTCAGGCTGTCACTCACTGTTGTTGCAAAGCCCAACAGCTGCTTCAGGCCAATGAGAGGGCTTGCTCATCATGCTGCAGCATACTCATTGCCTATCAGACTATCAGTCTCTGTAACTACAGGGAGAAACAGCTGCTCGAAGCCAATTAGGTCATGCTGCACCATAGACCACAGAACTAGAAAAAAAAAATAGAATGGCAATACGTCATCATGGAGCACGCAAATCAGGGTGCCATATTATGAATGTCAAGCTGTCAGACTACCGTTATGCTACGTAGCTTCTGACAGCTGCAATCACCCATACCACTGCTCCTGAAATTGACAAAATTGTCTATTTAATGCTTTTGTTACACAAAGTGCTGATTTAAATATTTATTATTGGTAATGTGCTACTGTTCTGAGGCCATATTCATTAATTAATTTTACAATTTTCATTCCTGATTTTTGATAAATTTGAGTGATATCCTTTTCCCTGAGCTGCGTTTGATCATAGTCAAATCACATTGGGGGAGTTTGAGTGTCACTGTTATCTGTAACTGTGTTGTTCGTCAAATGAATCACATGCTATTCTTTCTTATATCTCAGTTATATTTCTCATGTTATTCTCATGTTCTTCAGTGTTAACATTCATGTTTTTTTTTCAGACTTGCCTTATCTGTACTGTATTTCCAGTAACATGCCACGAGTTTTTAACTCGCTGTTTTATTTTACTCGCTTTCTTTTTTTTCTCCTATTTACAATTTCTGGGTTTTTATGGGTTTTCTCCCTGCCCCTGCACCCATGCATACCCAACATAGCATGCACGTGTGGAGGCACGTGCGCGCATGCCATACGGGACTCCCCTCTCATCCAGTCGCACCGTTAACCACCTGCGCTGGCACCAAACCTCCATTCTGTGATGGCGAGACTACGGGTGGGTGACTCCACCACATACCCAGGAGAGGAGAGGAGAGTCAATGCTCGATCCTGCTCCTCCCCCCCCTGAGCTGGCACTCTGGCAACCTGAGGTTGTTTCTGAACCCAGGTCACTGGCATAGCATGAGGTGTAGCATCCAGTACCTCAGCCCTCACCGACACCGGGCTAGCTGTTTTACTTGCTTTCTAAACTGTGCTAGTAAATCTGTTCTTCTTGAAATCATTTTTTTTTTAATGTCTTTATTTTTCCATCGTCCCATGCATTGTTTGACTGTCAGTACTGTATTTCCTGAGACATGCCATGAGGTTGTTACACTCGCTGCATTCTAGGTTTTTTTTTTTACACTGTGCATATAAAAATATTCCATGTTGAAATAATTATTTGAATGACTTTTACTTTTAAGTCCTCATTTTGGTATTTTTATTTTCAAATTAATCTAACATTTTATTACTTTTTGTGAGCCGTGACATTACCCCCTGAAGCGCAGCAGTTCCATCTGAACTGCCAGTGCTATGGGCTTGTAGTATCAGTTTTTCTGCGAATGTGACCTGTCGTGAGAGCCCCCCCCCAGCACTATGGCATCAATGGACAGGCAACAAGCCGACACAATGGATTCCGCAGGCATCCACTGAAAATAGCATGGCAGCAACGGCTGGCAGGGATGGGCGGCACAGCACACACACGTGCCACAAGTGGACTACAGCCTGACAACAGATCCCACGCCAAGGACACATGGATAGGCAGTATCAGGGGACACACAACACGGAGATGGGAGCAGAGAACCCCACCCAACCCCTGTGAGCTCAGACCTGCAGTGAGATGTTAAAGGCCAGCCCCATCAGGTAGTCCCGGTGACTCCAGCTACCATACTGGCCAACAAGCTCCACCAGCCACCTGGCACACTCCCTCCACTGCCTGCATAACCTCCCAACAGGCTGGTCAGACACAAACTGCTGCAGTGTGACCTCTGTTAGCCGCTGCCCCCCCCCTTGCAGGACATCCAGGAACCACCACAAGGAAGTGTGCGCCACACACAGCAGGGAGTTGAAATGTTGAATGAAACATAGAAACACAGAAACATTGAAATTGTCGGCAGATAAGGACCACTGGACAATCCAGTCTGCCCATAGGCCCTACACATGTATGCATCTAGTCACCCTAAGTAGTCAATGGCTTTTCATCACTCCCTTCCTGCCCAAGGTTTCCCTGTGCTTATCCCAGGCATGTTTAAACTCCTCCACTGTGCTTGCTCCTACCACCTCTTGTGACAGACTATCCCAAGCATTCACCACCCTCTCCATATAGAAAAACCTCCTCACGTTACCTCTTAATCTCCCCCTTCCAATTTCATATCGTGCCCCCCTCGTCATGGTATCTTTTCTACATTGAAAAGATCTGCCAACTGCACCTTGTTTATGCCCTTGAGGTACTTAAAAGATTCTATCATGTCACCCTTTCCTCCCTCCCTCCCTCCCTCCCCCTCCCCTCCTCTCCTCTCCTCTCTCTCCTCTCCTCTCCTCTCCTCTCCTCCTCTCCTCTCCTCCAATGAGTACATATTGAAGTGTGTTAGTCTCTCCTCATATGTTCTGTGGTGCAAACCATGCACCATCTTTGTCACCCTTCTCTGGAGAGTCTCCACCATGTTTATGTCCTTATGCATGTGTAGTCTCCAGTACTACACATACAGTACTCCAGGTGAGGCCTTACTAGTGTTTTATACAACGGCATCACCACTTCCCACCTCCTACTTGGTGTCATCTGCAAATAGGCAGATCTTTCCTTCCAGCCCCTCTGCAATGTCGCTAATAAAGACATTGAACAGGACTTGTCCCAGTACTGATCCTTGTGGCACTCCACTGGTCACCCCTCTTTCCCTAGATTGGATCCCATTTACCACCACCCTCTGCCTTCTGTCTGTCAGCCAGTTTCTAACCCACTGTATCACCTTATGCCCCATGTCCAGACTACTCATCTTGTTAACTAGCCTTCTGTGTGGGACAGTATTGAAGGCTTTGCTGAAATTCCGGTAGGCGATGTCTACAGCCCCTCCCTGATTCAGTTTCCTAGTCACCCAATCAAAAAACATCTATCAGATTCATTTGACAAGACCTTCCTGATGTGAATCCATGTTGCCTCAGATCCTGGGCACCAGTGGATTCCAGGTGTGCCACTATCCTTTCTTTCAACAGTACCTCCATGATCTTACCCACCACTGAGGTGAGGCTGACTGGCCTGTAGTTCCCCGCTTTCACCCTACTGCCACTTTTGTGCAGTGGGACTACATGTGCCCTCCTCCAGTCCTCCGGAGCCACGCTTGTGTTGCATGACTCTGTGAACAGGGTGGCCAGAGGAGCTGCTAGTCCCCTCTGCAGCCCCCTAATATCCTCGGGTGTATGTCATCTGGCCCCTTGGCTTTATCCACCTTCAGCTTTGTGAGTTCCTCCTGAACTCTCTCCACTGTGAATGGACTGGTGTCCAATTCTCCTCCACGATTGCTTCTGCCCCACAACTGTGGTCCTTGACCCTCTCCCTCCTCAGTGAATACTAAACAGAAGTATTTGTTCAGTATTTCTGCCTTGTCTAGATTACCCCCCCTTACACTCTCCCTCCTCCCCTTTGAGCCTCACAATCCCCTTCCCCCAGTTTTTCTTCCATCGCTGATATACATATAGAATGTCTTGTCCCTTTTTTTCACGGACTGCTCTAAACCCTCGTCTGTCTGTGCCTTGGCTTTCCTAAAAGCCTTCCCTGTCTCTCTGAAACATTCAAGATGCACCTCCTTGTCCTTCTCCCTTTGGGTCCCCTTATACTTCTTGAAACTTGCTCTTTTAGCCCTTACTTTGTCTCCAACCTCTTTAGAAAACCATAGTGGTTTCTTTCTTCTTTTCCCTTTGGCCACTATCCTAATGCATTGGTTAGTTACCTCCAGAATGGCTCCTTTTAGTCTCCCCCGCTGTTCCTCCACTCCCTCCATTACCTCTTCCTTCTCCAGGGCCACTTTTAAACATCTACCCATTTAATCGAAATCCCCCCTCCTGAAATCTAATACTTTTGCCCTTGTGTGGCTTAATTGAGTCCCTGCCTCCATGTCAAACAACACCATGTGGTGGTCACTGGATCCCAGTTGCCCTTTCACCTGGATTCTTTCTGCTCTGTTCCCATTGGTCCAAACCAGGTCTAGAATCGATTTGTCCCTGGTTGGCTCATGCACCAGCTGTCTGAGTCCAGCTCCCTGCAGGGATTCCAGGATGGCCGTGCTTCTGGCTGAAGCAGCTGCCTGGGCAGTCTAATCTACATCCTGCATATTGAAATCCCCCATTAGCAGGATTTCACCTTTAGCTGCCATGTCATAAATTTCCTCCATTAGTTCCCTGTCCACTTCATCCCTCTGTGCCAGAGGTCTGTAGATCATCCCAGTACGTATTGCTGTGTCATTCCCTGGTTCAAGGGTGACCCACATTGCCTCAGCCTCCCCCTGTCTTTTCTGTATTTCTGTAGCTTTTATGCCTTCTTTGATGTACAGGGCTACCCCTTCCCTTTTTACCTTTCTTGTCCCTTCTGAACAGTGTATAGCCTGGTATATTGACATCCCAGCCATGATTAGCAGAGTACCATGTCTCTGTTATTGCTGCTATGTCAAGGTCTGCATCCGTCATCAAGACTTCCAGGTCTGGAACCTTATTTCCTGGACTGCAGACATTTGTGAATGCACTGTGCCAGCCTTCTATGGCATTGTTGGTGCACAGCATCCCCTCCATGATGGAGGCATGGCAGTTCCAGACAAGAATGGGGAACAGCTTGCAGCGGTGCCTACTACACACAGGTCTGCCCAGCCAGGTGTCCTCTAAGTAATCGAGGACCAGGGTGAGCGCCTCCTCATGCTCAATGAAGTAGGGCCAGCCACGCGACTCCTCATAGGTGGCACAGATATCTTCAGGGGGCACAAATGCCAGTGCTGGCAGCATGTGGAGATGCATGGCATAGACGTCATTGGCTATGTACATGAGCATGATCTCTGCATGCTGCTGTATTTGCCACCAGACACACTGGCATAAATGAAAAAAAAACACCCATGGACATCCTGCTACTGGAAGACATTCTGCAGCACCTTGTAAGCAGCCATCTTGAAATCGATAAGCATGTGCTGTGGGCCACTTACAGGGCACAGCTCCAACACCTTGTGGAACACCTCTGTGTATGCTGCCACAGTCCACTTCATCATGAGGACATACACGGCAGGTAGGACGGTGGTCCCCTCCACCCCATGCAGTGTGTACTGTTGCTGGAAGAGGTGGGGACAGCACTTGTAGGTGCCATCCCCAAGCCAGGCAGGGTTGCATACCAGGTACTCTAGGTTTCTGCTTGTGCTGACTAGCAAGAACCGATGGTCAGTGCCCGCGGAATCATACATCAAAAAGGGCTCACCTGCCAGTGTCCTATGATGTTCCTTGGGTATGGTGAGCCTGCGATGTTCATGGGGGGTCCACAGGTGCCCGCTGTGCTCTCCTCCACACCTGTTGGGTGGCCCTCTTCAGCAGTGGGATGGGGAAAGGCTGCCTCCTACAGCTTCATTGGCCTCTAAGCAGCACACCACCACAATCTACTGGCTGCTCTCATCGGTCTCCAGGGCCCTCTTCTTCACGGCAGACCTCACCCACCACACGCCCACCCCGCAGTGTCAGACATGTGGTTGTGTGTGCCTGACAGGGTGGGTGCAGCCCCACTAACCATCAACACTCTTCCCTTGTACCATGCTGTGGTATATTTGCAGCACTTCCAATAGGTACACTCCCAGCATGCCCTTTCCTGCTGGTAGGCATAGCTGTCCACTACCAGCAGGTTATGGTCCTTGATGCTCACAATGTATTGCACCGACTTCACCATCCCGTTCAGTCCCAGAAATGTGTGCTGTTAGGATGCAGCTGTCTTTGTAGTGCACCATTGGTGCACCTGTTGATGCTCTAAGGGGAGTTTCGCTGTGCTATTCTGGGTGCTGTGGTTGCGGTCGTGGTTGGAAGTGTCGCTGTTGGGGGGGTCCGGTGTTGGGGAGTTGCCATGACAATGTGCTTCCAACTGTGGGAAGGGTGTATTCCAGCTGTGTAGCGGGCATGGAGTGTGTGTTGTCCCTGCAGCAGGATAGTCTACTGTCCTGGTGTTAAGCCCTTCAAACCCGAGTCATACAGGACAGTAACAGCAGTAGCCTTGTGGCCACTGTCAACTGTGCTGTTCCTGCTATGTTGGTTGGTCTGTTCCTTATGTTACACTCCCAGTAGCATTCTGCCATGTCTTGGGGGGGTTCAGGAGCCTGAGACCATGGCTTGAAGGAAGTCTGGTATTTGCAAGCATGAATACATGGATTATCCACACTGCAGGGGAAGCACCCACTTCTGTGCCCCAGCACACAGCTGGAATCCTCCTTCCCACAGACCAGCCATCCCATGCAGCCTCCCTCTCATGAAGAACAGACTGGAACTTCCCTTCCCACAGTGAGTTGTTGGTGGACTGTAGAGTGGATACATGTCAACAGTTAGGGGCAGTGGACCAGCAACTGCCCCCACAGCTGGGACTCCCTTCCAATATATGCCCCCCCCCCACAGCTGGAACTCCAGTTTTTCAGACCAGTCACCCCTTTGCAGCTAACCACTCACCCCAAAAAGACTGGCAGTAAGTGTACGCACAAACACACACACACGTAAAACCTCTTTACTAAGACCAGCTATCACCCTGCAGCTGCCCCTCCCCTTCAATTAGGGAGAGGGATGGGGAGCAGAAGATACATGGCAGAGTACTGCTGCTCTGGATCAGCCCAGGGTCCCACAGTATATGCACGATGTGTTAATTAAGCCATGCAGATAAACAGAAATCTGCCATCCAGCACCCACAGCTTCCTCAGTCGTCATGCAAACAACATAGCTGTCATGACTGAAATGCACATAGAGTAAGGTTGGTGCTGGCACCCCAGAATAGATGGGTGGGTGGGTGGGGCAGCTACAGGCTGTGACTTGTCTGATCAGAGTTGTGTGTGTTCCAGCTGTGGGGTGTAGAGATAAAGAGCCAGTCTATTCATTGGAGAGCAGTTCAGCTGCATGTTGGTGACTGGACTGTAGAAAGAGGATTTCAGTTGTGTGTGCGGAAGGGGGATCACTAGCATTCTATTCAGGTGGGGTCAGCTGCAATGGATTATCTTGTCTGTGGGAGGAGGGAGGTTTCCAGCTGTGGGGGGTCCTCACTAGGACTGCAGCAGACATAGGCAGAAAATACCTCAGTTTAACTTTTCATCTGAAGGACAGCAGAAGAGATAGGCAGAAGGTACTTCAATTTAACTGTGCATCAGAAGAACAGCACAACCAAACAGTGCACCTCCCCCAGCAGTTATGATATGAGGCCAGACCCAGCTGTGGAACCATTACCTACAACCTTCTGACCCACTGTCTAAAGTACTACCAACTATGCCATGCTAACATCTTTGAATACAGGATACAGAGCCACTGATGCCCAGGCTACAGACTCCTGAGTCCTCCAGCTACAGATACTGCACCACCACATGCAATGCTAACACACTGCTGTGTCACAGGCATTGCTGTTACTGCACTGTGCCACATGCAATGCTAACACACTGCTGTGTCACAGGCATTGCTATCACTGCACTGTGCCACATGTACTGCTAACTGGCAAATTCAGTGAGCCACAGGCACTACTATCATTGTACTGTGCCATGATGATACTGCATGTGCCACGTACACTGCCAAAACTGCACTGCCACAGATACTGCAGTCATGTGAGATGCTGAAACTTATGTAACTGACCTGTTCCATGTGCACTGCGGACACATCACTGCTCTGCGGCAAGTACACTGGCATTACAGCGATGTGACACATACACATCTGACACTGCGCAGTGCCATGTAGTCTTGGCACAGCACTATGTAACTTTCACTGGTTACACTGCAGTGCTAAGTTTCATGCTGACACTGCTCAGTGTCACGGGCAATGCTGTCACTGCACCAAGCCACGTTTACTGCCGGCTCTGCACTATGTCATGCTATGTGACACTCCACTATGTTATGCTACCAAGGCTGTGCTCTCCTCAGAAGACTGTGGCTAGTGCTTTGGTGGGGATTTTGGTAGCTTGCATTTAGTGATGGGTGATGGATTCAGGAGGTGAAGTTGCAGCAGCTCCTTGAGTGGGGACATAGACTGTTGTATGGTGGGTGTCAAGGGGGCCAGGAGGGAGGAGGTGTCAGGGCGGCACAAGGAGGGAGGTGAGTGTTAGGGGGACACAGGAGGGGGTTAGTATCAGGGCATATGGAGGGAATACCCCCACGTTCCTGTCTTCTTTCCTCTCCAGTTGACACTACTCATATCAATGTTCGCTGAGAAGTACTGTCACCAATCTGGAAGTACAGTCACAAACACACAGGAGACCTAATGTCTGTGACGAGATATTGAAGATGCAAGTCTGGTTTGAGGTGTTTTTCACTAATGTAGTAGGTTATTTTTATATTATTGATCGGGCTTGATCAATAATATCTTAATTTTTTAAAAATCTTACCTGACTGTGCACATTTCCAGGGCAACGGTGCTTGAGGCACTCTTCACATAATAAGAGTGTCTCACACACAGAGGACATGATCGCTCTGATTGTTCTGGAGCATGCCCTTGATGTATGATTTGTGTGCAATCTGATTAACTTCATACCTCCACATATCGGAGGTGTAAGTTAGTATGTAAGATGTTGCCAGGTAAGTGACGTAGATTGGAAATGTTGGTCATGGAAAGGTGTCACTATGCAAAATGAGGAATCTGTGAGAAGGTTGATTAAAAAAGAAAAGAAAATGAACAGAACTACAAAATGAAAAGAATAAAACTACAATACCACACTTATTTATTTAATTGAAAATTGGTAACCAGGAGAGGCACACTGACCCAAGGCTTGTTTCCAGGTGTGACCCAGGGAAGGGGAACCATGCAAGAACAGCAGCACAATATGACATAGCAGAACATTTGAAAAACATTTGGTAATTGACACAGGTAGCGATGTCCCTAGTGTCATTGGCACCACCCACCCTTCGATCATCTGCCACCTTAATAATACTGATTGCCCTGGTGTCCAGTGGCACCCCCAACCTTCAGATCACCCACTGCTGTATTACTACAGATGTCCCTGGTGTCTAGTGGCTCCCCAGACCACTGATCACCTGTGCCTGTAATCATGTCATTGTCACTGGTGTCTAGTGGTACCCCCACCCTCTGATGCCCCAGCCCAACATGCTCAGTTAGTCCCTCGTGTCTTGTGGGACCATATACTCTTGACCGTATGCGAGCTCCCTGTCATCCCATATGGCAGCTAGCTGAGGAGGTGAGAGGAGGACTGTGCCACAGCTACTGAGGTAGGTAGGTAGGTAGGTAGGTGGGGTGGCTGGGTGGTTTGCTTGGTGCAGGTGGTTCAGGTGGTGGCCGCTAGCCACTGGGGAAGCAGGGTAGCACCAGGATGGGTGCTCAGTGGGAGAGGGGTCCCACTAGACACCAGGAAGCAACTCAGCATGTTGGACCAGGGCATTGAAGAGTGGTGCATGCTAGTAGACACCAGGGACAATGACATGATTATGGGGACAGGTGATCAGAGGGCGGGGGTGCCACTAGACATGAGATACATCTGCAGTAATACAGCAGTGGGTAATCAGAGGGTGGGAGCTACTGCTGGACACCAGGGCGATCAGTATTAATATGTCAGTGGGTGATTGGAGGGTGGGAGATGTCACTAGACACCGGGGACATTGCTACCATGGTGGCAGCTGATAATCGGTTGGGGGGCTGAGGATGCCACTGTACACCAGGGACATAAAAATGATTACGGTGATGGGCAGTCTGAGGGTGGGAGTGCCACTTGATACTAGGGCATCCACTGAGTCAATGGGCCAGGGTTGGGGGAGTGAGACGGGGGCGGCCAGTTGCCATACTGCTGCCCGCCACCAAGGCCTTGTCCCCTGTGAACTTAGGGTTTGCAAAGGCAGCAACTTGCACCCTGTCAGGTGGCATTTACTGCCTCTGCAAACCTCCAAATAAGCCCGTGTGCCCGTATACATGGGAGGACCACCTCATTTGCATGACTGCAGCAGTAAATTAGTGCTAGGGTACTAACCAGTTTTGCCCACGCTGTGGGGGTCTCTGAATATAGACCCCACCCATGAACTGAGCACAAAACCCATTTAATGTGGGAAAACATCCCTTAGTGCCCATGATAATGTTTCAGTGTTGGGCCCCTGGAGACTTAATTGGCAGCTTTTTTGCACCCATGGCCAACACCACTTGCCCAAGTTCATTTTTAATCATATCTTCTTAGCCAGAACATTGCCAAATTGACTTGTCAATTACACATCATATGAAAACTTAAAATTACCTTGGAAGAACTCCAGGAATGTTTATATCCATGTTTATTATTTCCATATGCAGAACAAGCACTTAATCCATTTAGTCCAGTTATTGCAGTTACAACATATATATTGTCACTATAAAACTAATGACACTTCACACTGTTAACATTATTATGTGCCACTGAGTCCGGCCTACATAAAAAAAAAAAAAATACAAGTAAACATGGTTTTGGCTTTTACGGTTAAAACATTAAATGAACACGCTCCACCAAAATCTTGCAGATGTGAATGAGCATGCTTCTGAGTTTTGACATGCATACGATGGTGGACCGCTTGACGTACTGGCACTCGACAGCTCTGATAGGTGCTGTCATTCTAGTCTTTCTTTTGAGTTCAGTGGCATATACATTGTCTATCAGATAGTCAGTCACTGTGATGGCAGAGTTCAACAGTTCCAGCACTTTCACTCCCTCCCCACATTAGCAGTCAGTCAACGTGCAAGAAAAAATGACCTGCCATTTTGCTTCTGCTTCATGTCAGTGAGAAGGTTCATGTTAGAACTTATCTACTGATTTGTTAGGCTGTCTATCACTGTGATTGTAGGACCCAGCAGCTCCATCAAGCCAGTGAGAGGGCTTGCTGCTTGTGCTGTCACGTCCCTATTGGTCTGTCAGGTTGACAATCACTGTGATTGCAGAGCCCAACAGATCCAGAACTTTCATCCACCCACTCTGCCAAGAAAATGCACTACCAGTTTCAACTTAAAGGAACGCTGTTTTTTGTGTGTGTGCATCTCATTACATATTTTAAAGGGATACTAGCAGCAGCATCACTCAAGATTGGGCCTAGTCTGATTGGGAACACTGACAGACAGGCCATTAGATAATTTCAGAGGTCCAAACCAAACCAAATCAAATTACAGAAACAGGACATATTATCTCAGAAGGTTTAAACGTAAAGTAAATGCATTCAGTGAAAATAAATATCCAACAGGTCTGGAATGTCTTTTGCTTGTCAGGGACGATCACTACCCAACAGCTTCTCTTTCTTTTTTCCACATCTTTCAGAATTACAGCTTCCACATTCACACTGCAGCTCGGGCTCTTCAGAATCAGCTTTTCCCCTGTATAGGAGCCCCACTAATTACATAGTCTGGGCCACACAGGTGGGTTGCAGCAGCCCTAATTACCACAGCAGCAGTGTGCAAGGACATTCAGCATCCAGTATGCACACTGTAAATTCTCTTAAAGGGCCCGGAGTATTTGGCACTATTATTACCACCAGGATAACTTCTTGTTGTGGTTTGAATGGGTGATGGGTGTAGGACTAATACAGGCCATCACAGAAACTGTCAGACATTTCCACCTCAAAATCTGATATAGTTTCATGATGCCTTGAGAATTTTCTAGCAGCTGTAGAATGCTCTGATACATAAGCAGTAAGACACAACAGGGTGCGGGTTCCTGAACCACATGCCCAGGTGCGTTGTACTTGTGCTGAGTGCCTTCAATCACCTGGTAGTGTGGTTCAGGAATAGAAACCCACACACTGAAGTGTCTTATTGTGCTTATAAAATGGGTCTACTGTAAAAGAAAATTATGATAAGTTAAGCAGTGCGGTTACTATTCCTGAACGGCACTGCTTTGGAACCTTCTCTATGAATCAGGGAGCAGGATTTTCCCTACCCATGTTATAACTTTATGGAACTGGGCTGTCCAGGGCCCTCAGGGATGGTGTATGAAGGGAACCAGCCTGTTTTTTTTGGTATTTTCCTTGTTAGAGAGCTGAGTGGCAATCAGTCTAACTTGCAGCCTTTTTGAAGAACAGGAATTTCCACACAGTATGTTCTGAGCTAAGAAAATATGTAATTTATTTTGTGCACCCCCCATAACATTTTCTAGCATCATATTCATGTGGGGTGTTTCCTAGTTCATAGATACATAGATACATAGACACTGTCAGCAGATAAGAGTCTATGGCCCACCCAGTCTGCTCATTTGCGCTTGTAAGTTCCCTTCACGTTTTTCTAGAAGTCTGTTGTCCCTTACCCCTGACTTCCAGAATTCCCTTATGTCTATCCCATGCATTCTTAAATCCTGTGATTGTTTCAGCCCCCACTTCCTCTGGCAGGCTGTTCCACTTGTCCATCGCCCTTTCTGTGAAGAAATTCTTCCTCACATTTCCTCTGAATCACGCTCTCTCCAATTTCATCCCATGACCTCTAGTCCTGGAACATCTTTTTTGCTGGAAAATAGTGTATTCCTGCACCCTGTTCCTCCCTGTAATGTACTTGTGTGTCTTTATCATATCCCCTTTCTCCCTCCTGTCCTCCAGGGAGTACATTTTCAAGTCCTTCAGCCTCACCTCATAGGACTTGTGATGCAATCCCTGTACCATCTTTGTTGCCCTTCTCTGACCCTTCTCCACCCTTCACCTGCTGTTAATTGATATAGTCCCTCTAAACAATCTGTGGCTCTAGTTTCACCTAATGTCCACATAAACAGCAGAAAACAGTGTTTGAAAATGATGCTCTATAGACTTCAATGGAATGCACCCCTGTGCTCTCCCTATACAGATGACATAAAACAACTGGAGCTCGGGGGCACGGCGGGCTAGTAGGAAGTAGAAAAGGATCATGCAGCTAGCCCCTTGGGGCAATTACAATCCCTTCCCTTTCTTGGGGGTCTGTTTAAAAAATTACCAAAGTGCCACAGAGAAACTCCCATTTAGGTAGAGGAACTTCCTGTTTGTTGTTTGATCAAGAAAGGTTCACTTTAAGTTTTTGCTCACTGATTACATGACACCACAAAAAGTGATTAATAATCAGTGCTCTATATACCGTAAGTGCTATACATTTATTGACTGCATAACAGGGATGTACTGTGCTTGAATGGGATTTAAAGGGACATTATACTTTGCAAATGCC
Source organism: Neoceratodus forsteri (assembly GCA_016271365.2). Classification (NCBI taxonomy): domain Eukaryota; kingdom Metazoa; phylum Chordata; order Ceratodontiformes; family Ceratodontidae; genus Neoceratodus; species Neoceratodus forsteri. Next base: position 769,652,996 of record CM057450.1, on the reverse strand, counting down.
CACAGGCACTGCAAACCCAACTGGTACACTTTGCATCTGATGAGACACTAAACTTGAGGTGCCTCGGACCCATCTTTGGTGGCTGTACCATTGTAAGTTAAAGATTCCATGGTCACCCTTTAATAGAGTAAGGGATATCTCTAGTGTTTTGACTCGGCATTCTTTTTAAGTAAAATAAAGTTCCAGTGTCATATAGTCCTTGCACTACCAGCATCTAGTTTATAGTTTTGCAAAGAACTTTGAGAGCTTGTGGGCATTTTGTCAGGTATGAGATACACCAAAACTAAATTCTATTCTAGTCTGCCCTGTTTTTGTCTAAACTTAGACAAACCTCACTGAACCCAACTTAACTAAAAGTACAAAACCCAACAAAGTTATGTCGATCTTTGCTCTAATGGAAATGACGGCTATCAACAAAAACAATGACAATGAAGTCCCTTTGGCTTCCTGGCTGCTGTAATATAATAAATTCTGCACTGCCTGTTGATAGATGCATGCTTTTCACATGGCTATTTTCATCAGTAGCACTAAAACCTAAATAGGAAAAACACAGGCGGTATGGTGTGAAACTGCACGACTTTTGACCTAGGGGAGTTATCAGTTACCAGATGTCATCAGGTGTTGAGGATGTGATCTCTAACTGGGGATAGCAATGTGTCTGCTTTTACAGACAAGGGCCTTTGTCAGGAATCAGGAAAAATATTTCTTTTTTTTTTCTTTTTTTTATTTGTGCCCCTCTTAAAACTTTTCAGGGTTCCAGCTGCAATATTTAAGAATCCGCTTTCCTATTCTCTGAAATGTTTTAATTTTTACAAAGACTAATAGTCATAAATTATGAATTGACTTTAGATATGTGAATTTCATTTCATTGGCTAATTGCCAACTGAATGGGATTCCCATTGGTCTCAGCTGTTATGGACTGCTGATAGTAAGCATGTGAGTCTTCAGCAGACATGGGAAGAACCTTGAGGTTCTGTTGCTCATAGTTCTTCTGATAGTGGCTACATTTTCCCTGTTAGTGTAAATGAAAATGTGACTATTTTTATTTAGCACTTTTGCAGATTTTCTAGTGTTCAGATCAAGTGATGGGGAGCTCTATGCAAAGTTGCACCGAGGTGCCACAAAGTGGTAACAAGGACCACTTTGCTGCACAGTTCAGTCTTGCATCCCTTGGTACCCTGCACAAAGAGGTCACAAGCTATTCCCAGTGCTGAGTTTTGGTTGGTGGTACCAGTAGCATCTATATGCCTTGAAGCCCACCATCCCTGACTGCTACTGTGCATGGGACCCCAAATGTGTAACACAAGTGCCTGGGACCAGTGGTTAGAGATCTTGTTAACAAAAGGTAGTGTTTTTGTCAGACAGCTTGGGTTCAAACATCCCTGTAAAGTCATATTACTGTTTATCATAATCTTGTAAAATGCAAATCCCTTTAACTGGAACAGTTAGATCTAGAACATGACACATACAAGGAACTGAACTGGACACTTTGGCTTTCAGAGGTTACAGCCTCTTATAGAGTCATGGAAACATGATATACTGTAGATAACATTTGGTTTTATATAGTGCTTTTGATACATACTGTATCCTAAGGTGTTTTACAGATCAATGAAATGAATACTGGTAGTTCAGGTGATGTATGCGGTACACATACAGAAGTCAGCACTTTTCACTTACTGTTTACTGCACTATAAAACATTGTATCAGGCTGATTCTGTTGCCTTACAAGCTGACAATCTCTGTAACCAGAAATCAAAGTTTCCTGCAGCTGACAACAGAGCAGGGCTGCAGCAGTGGGAGATTCAGGCGACTGCAGTGCATGCTACAATTTTTATAAGCTCTGATCTTTTGTTTGCTGGTTCTGTTTTTCCACTGGGGCTAAGAACAGTCACAGAGCACTGTAGTTAGCCCTGGGAGAACTACGGGAGGGAAAATATCAGACCTGAGCTGATAAACTCACCAACGTGCACTGCAGGCTGAGTGGTGTGGAGTCAGTGGTGTGGGTGTGATCTGTGCCTTTCATGAAGCCACTTATGCAAGGCTGAAGGTTGTCGAAGGGAATCAGATGGTCTAGCATTAGCATCGATGCTACTGCCCCACCTCATCCCTCATGATCATTCATGCCTGATCCTACATGCACTTGCTCTTTGTGATTTATTGAGCTGAGCAGGCTTGGGGAGCACTGCAGGAGGAGGGAGGGTGATCTGCTGACTGACACTAGCCTAAATATTTGGCACTAGTCCCCACACCAATCAAGAATTGGCCTCGGGGGAGTGGGCAAAAGATCATGCATGGCCGATCTGTATCACTGGAGGTACATTAGTCAGGCTAGGGAGAGGGTTGTCATAAAGATGCAGTTGGTTTCTACCAAGGTACCAGGAGCTGGTTATTACTTTTCTGAGTTTTGTAGGACTCCAGGAAAGGTGAGTGCGAAACATTTTGGAATCAGGAAAGAGGGTGGCTAGGAGACTAACTCTGGCCATCTGGGGAGGGGGGAGCCTTTTTTCCTACCCCCCTCATGCTGAATATTGAATAGGAATACCAAATACCAAATATTGTAGACACTAATATTCATTATGAGGTACTCCCACACACCTGCAGTAGATGGAGAAGTAAGGTTGAACCTAAAAGGAGCTACTAGGAGCTTTGTGAGAACCCACTTCAGGTTTCAAGATGGCAGAATGAAGCAGCCTAGTCTGTACATACGGGGCCATGGGGGAGTCCAGCAGAAATCCATCATCAGCGGTCATCAAAATCATGCTAATGACAGGGGCCACACATGTGTGCAGAGCATGACCTGCCAAAGTATCTGTCAGTGCCCTGGAAGAATCAAGAAATGTTGCCCCATGCTTAGTGAGAGCTAAGAGTAGGTTGCTGGGAAGCCTGGGGAGAGGTACCCAAGAAAGATCAGGCCTCCAAGTGTAGCGAGCAACAGCAGACCCTAAGGTCACCTGAGGGTGGGTCACTGTAAGATTATGGCCAAATGCCCAGCTCTGATGGAAAGCTGTTAGAACATGTGGAACCACTTGTGAATAATTGAAGAGAGCCATGAGATCTGTCTAGAGAGCTCCCAGTAAATTAGGGACCCTGTTAAAAAGCCCTATGTAAGTGTAAATGTTATTTATATTTTGTGGAGGACCCCCTGGAGGTAACATTTGTGTGGAGGTCCCCCTGTAATTAAGGGACCCTATAAACAAGCCCTATACGTGTTACGTAACTGCAAATATGGCTGGGCCGGTCCCCCATGGGGCACAAAGTTACATGTTGTGTGGTCAATGAATGTAATAAATGCTGTAAATGTGCAGGACCCTACTACCCCTAGTGGACAATGACATTTGTACATGTGTTTTTATTTATTGTCTTTAATTTGCAGCTTTCAGGAATCCCCTGTTAGCCCCAGTGTCCAGATACAATTTAGAACCCCTTCTGGTTCCTCACCTTTTGAGGTTGGGCTCATATGTACCCAGCATCAGTGGGATGAGCTACACAGAGTAAAACAGGACAACTCCTGTTAGCATGAATGTGAGAAATTGTATTTATTTATTTATTTATTTAAAAGTTGGTGACTGGGAAAGGCACACTGAGCTGAGGCTCGTCTCCAGGTGCGACCCGGGGGAAAGGGAGGAGGGAAATATAAACAGTTATTTACATACCAGGCACAAGGCACTGTACAGAACAAAGCCAAGGTCTGTCTACAAACAAGGAACCTAGGGAAAGCAGCTATATACAATCAAGAACAGTAACACAGAGCAATAACAAAACCACATTTCATCAACAAAGCATGGAATTCAAGGAAATGCAAATGACAAGATGCATAGCTCCTTAAAATTCCACTAAGAAGAAACTTGATGTTATGAAAGGGGAAGAGAATTTTGATAGATCTGTTTTCATAATGGAACTTTACATGCCAGGTATTCAAGTGGGCTGGATTCAAGGGGCCCCTTTTTGAGAGAACTGGAGACTGTCCTGCAGGCAGTGGGAAAAGTAATTCATGAAGACCTAAATTTTTTGATGTATGCACATGATTTTCAAAGAGGTTGCTGCTTAGGAATCTTTTTACAGTACCTGCTTTACTGCCACTTGTTGTACATATCAGCCGTGTGTGTGCACCCCTACAACTTCTGGTATGACCAGATATACAGGTGCATGGGTGCACGGTAGGAACGTTTACACCTCTGAAAATAGCAGATGGGCTGCAGGTTGCTGGTGCAGAGATTGTACTGTTTTTATTTGTAAACCCCCCCACACACACACACACACACACACACTTTTATGTGGCTTCCTACTGACTTTAAGTGCTTGTGATGCTGGTCTGCATGCAACCACTGGGTTATAATTCAGTGAATGAGAGTTGCAGTTCAGCCATTCAGCTTCAGGCTGATGGCCTGACTGTTTACTACAAGGGACTAGAGTGTGCAAACTAGAGCAGTGCAAACTAGTGCAGAGGCCTGAGAAAACTTGAGGAGTGGCCAAGGGTATGGCAGCTGGGTTTCAATGTGAAATAATGCACCCAGGGCCCAGAAACCCAGGGACAGAGTACAAAATGGGTGGAGTGGTACTGATAACCACCAAACAGGAAAAAGACCTGTGGGTAACCATATCTGATGACCAAAAGATGGCCAGGCAGTGCGGCAAGGCAACAGGGAGGGTGAGTGGGATGCTGGGGTGCATAGGGAGGGGTATCACTGTTAGAAAGTGGGAGGTGGTTTTACCTCTGTATAGATCACTGGTAAGACCCATCCCAAAGTACTGTGTCCAATTCTGGAGACCACATGTCTGGAAGGACACAGACAGAGCGGAGGTCGTCTAGAGGAAAATAAGTAAACTTATATAGGGTCTGCATCAAAAGCCTTAGGAGGGGAGACTAAAAGAGCCCAGTATGTGTATCCTGGAACAGAGGAGGGGGAGGTATGATAGAGACCTTTAAATATCTCATGGGAGTAAATAAGATACAGTAGTTTTAGTATTTTTCAGAAGAAAAGGTGCTCAAGAACAAGGGGACGTGCTATGAAGCTGGAGGGGGGTAGATTCAGGAGAGATGTGAGGAAGTATTTCTTCACAGAAAGAGTGATGTATTCCTGGAACAGCCTTGCACTGGAGGTGGTGGTGACAAAAACAGTGGTGGGATTCAATAATGCATGGGATAAGCAGAGGGAATCATAATGGAAAGGAAGGGGAAGGGAGAAACAACTGTAGATTGGGCACGGTCTGCAGAAATAGTGTAGTTAGGAAGAAATGGACAGAAAGGATGGGCTAAGAGATCCTTATCTGCCATCAAATTCTGTGTTTCTATGTTTCTAAACTTAAATGGCAGAACAGGCAGTGGGGACCTGGTCCAAATTTCTGCAGCCAGAGCAGATTATGGAATACATGGCAAAACTGTGAACAAAATCTTTAAGTGCAGACATGTTTGACTCACAATGCTTGGCACAGAGGCAAAGGGCACAACTGCCAACCTATCAGCTTAAAAGGTGTCATGAGTGTCAGGACTGAAGTAAATTAAGAGATTCAGGGACATATTGACAACAGGCATGAAGGATCCAGCAAATCAAACCAATAATGTTGTGATATAGCATCACTCCTTTTTTGACTTATTAAAGTAGGATCTGAGTTTGCAACTTGCAGTCTGCCCCAAAGTAAATCTGATCTGGGCTGGGAGATGGAGAAGTGAGTTCTCTGTAGGGGAGTCCCATCTCTTCTAGCTGTGTGTTGAAAATAGGCCTAGGTTTCAGTCATGCTTAGTGTTAGACATTGATCAGCAAGGTCTCCTGAATGGAGCCAAGTGCAAGATTAACAGGGGAGTCCCTGAAAGCACTGAATTCCCAAATGGAGACAGAACTGAATGATTTCTGGGTGAGATAATTGCAACTTTGATGCCTTGACCTACCTGCAAGCTGAGAGAGAGCTGTTGTTGTGGAACACCCCTACACAGCAGGGGTCTGCATCATGTATTGACTAAAGCTTCATGGTTCCACCAACTATTTATGGGCGTTCCATGAGTAATAGAGTTATACTCAGAACTGGTGCACCATCTTGGCTGAGTGACCTTGTGTTTGGACTGTGACTGTCTGAGACATAGGGGGAATTGTATGGGACTTCATCATAAAAATGAATAACCACTGTTTATAACTGCCCAGGTTATAATTTTCAATAATCCTACCTATTAATCCTCTTCCCTATTTTGGCTACATTTACTGTGTACTGCTTTTTCATTGGCTGTTTAGTTATTTCTGCTTTTTGGGTAATTATTTCAATTGTGCAGTACTGTGCATACCCTCTGTATGTTGGTGACCAGAGTACTGAGGGTATCAGAAAGGTGATCAAAAATCAGTGCTCACCTACAATTTTGAAGAACGACAAGGTTACATTGGTGTATCTGTTCTTACAAGCGATCAATACAGCTGCAGCACACTGGCTTAATGAGCTACGATTGGAACCAGCACTAATGAAAAATTTTTTTCTTGTAGTTCAGAAACCTTTAATTCATGTTCTAAAAATGTAACATCATTAATAAAGGCAGTAGCTAGAAGCTTTAACTTTATCTGTAAGCCATAATAATTCACAGACAACTTTCTCAAGTTTGTCACCCGAGCACAGCCATCAGAGCCCATTCAAAACAATGGCATTGTATGCTGCGGATATCAGCCTGATTATGTTTTAACATGTCAAAGTGGTCTCTGGATTGATGCATCATCATTTTGTCATCAGTAATAACCCAAGTTAAACACTCGTACACAGGGCTAGGGCTCACTATGCCAAGGCATACAACCCCACATACCTGAAGCTACCAGATGACTACTGTAAGTCCCATACCTGGGGAGTAAGGAGTAGCATAATGGGGTTCATATGCCTGGTGCCCATACAGACTGTTCCAAATGCCCCAGATTGTTGAAATTTCAAATGTATACCCCTCCTTCATTTTTTGCCAACCACTATGAAAGCAGTGCAAACTGAAGGACTGGCAGTAGTAGTTGTAGTAGTAATAGTACTTGTAGTAGTAGGTGTTGTAGTTATAGTGGTAGTTGTAGTGGTAGTAGTAGTTATAGTTGTAGTTGTAATAGTTGTAGTTGTAGTGGTAGTTGTAGTGGGAGTGGTAGTAGTAGTAGTAGTTGTAGTGGTAGTGGTAGTAGTAGTTTTTGTGGTAGTAGTGGTAGTGGTAGTAGTAGTAGCTGTACTGGTAGTTGTAGTAGTAGTAGTAGTAGTTGTTGTAGTTATAGTAGTAGTGGTTTTAGTAGTAATAGTCATTATAGCAGTAGTTTATTTATTTGGTGCCCAAGCCCTCAGGCTCTGGAAGCCTTACAAAACATATTAACATCACAACATATTAACATCTCAATAACAGTAATTTTAAACAGATAGAAAGGTCATAAATACTAATAAGTGGCACCATATCAGATATTTCATTAATAAGAAGGAAAACTCTGTGAGAACAGATAGTAATTTAACTCCCTTTTTAAACATTTCAGTAGAGGGGGGCTCCCTAAGACACTGTGGTAGCTGGTTCCGCAGGATGGGTTCACCTGCTGTAAATGTGCAGTCCCCATATAACTTAAGGTAAGACCTGGGGACCTTCAGAAGACCCTGCTCTGAAGAGCAGAGAGGTTGGTCAGGAGCATATAGGCAAAGGAGCTCTTTCAGGTAGCTGGGGGTGAGGGTTGTTTAGGGCATTGCATGTTAACAAACCTATCAGGAGATGCACCACCTCACAGACAGCCAGTACAAACATCTGCAGGACTGCAGTGATATGCTCCAAGTGAGCCACTCCAGCAACCAGTCTAGCTGCGGTGTTCTGCATCAGCTGCAAGCGGTGCATCAGTCTTCCAGACAGATAAACAGCATTGCAATAGTCAGGCCTAGGTATTATCAAGGCATGCACCAGTGTCTTTAGGTCCTGGGGACGCAGATAGGGCTTAATCTGGGTAATATCTCTGAGATGAAAAAAATCCACCATGAACCACAGCTGCCTCCCAGATTGTCCATCTTATTGTTGACTGTGAGAAGTGTGGTACCCACTTGCAACCCTGATGCTATCAGTGCCAAACCTGCAACACTCCAAGCACCTGCATCTTATAATAGCACTTTCGCCTTGTCTGGATTCAGGTTAAGCTAACTGGAAGCCATCCAGTTACTGATATTAGCTAGGCATCTATTCAGCAAGAACTGCAACTCTGCACTTGTGGATTCAAAACAGGCAAGACTCAAGTAAGAGTTAAAGGTACTTTATTGCAGTACCATTCAGAAAGCTGCCTAACACCCAAAGCCCCAGTGCTTCAAACCACAACAGGGCCTTCACCTGGGAGCGTGTATTCAGCAAATCAATGTCATTCTTCTCCCCAGGGCCAAAAGACAGATATAGCTGAGTATCATCATCATAGCAATGACACTGCAGACAATATTGTCGAATAACTTCTTCCAGTGGTAGCATATAAACCATAAACAATATGTGTGACAAAATCAAACCTTCGGAGGCCCCACAAGTCAGGGCAGCAAGGCACAAGAAGAAATTTCCTCATGCTACCTTCTGCACCCTACGGGAAAGAAAGGACTTGAACCACCTCAACACGATGCCCTTGAGTCCCACCAAGTCACTCAGATGAGTTGTTAAAATCTAAGAGGAGATGTACTGGATGTCAAGCATGCCTTGCTGGTGACAGATTCTACAGGGGACTGACTGACATGAGGTGGAAGTGATTTAGGACAAACTGTATTGTGTGAGAATCATGAAATGTAACGGGTTGACTTAACATAGAAACATAGAAACATAGAATTTGACGGCAGATAAGGACCGCTTGGCCCACCCAGTCTGCCCATTTCCCTACCTACTGGATAAGCTGCAGATCCTAGTTAACCAGCAGCCTACTTCTTCCTACCCCAACCCCCCAGAATTGCCTTATGACTATCCCATGCATGCTTGAATTCCCCCACTGATTTTGACTCCACAACCTCCTCCGGAAGCCGCTCCATGCATCCACAACCCTCTCTGTGAAGAAATACTTCCTTAAATTACCTCTGAGCCGCCCCCTCTATCTTCAAATTGTGCCCTCTTGTTCTTTTTACCTCTTTTTGAAAGATGCTGCCTCTTGGACTTTGTTGATTCCTTAGAGGTACTTGAAAGTTTCTATTCCCCTCTCCCTCCTTTCCTCGAGGCTATACATATTAAGCTCCTTAAGTCTCTCTTCATATGACCTGGTGCAGACCCTGCACCATTTAGTTCACTGCTCTGGACAGCTTCCATCCTGTCTATGTCTTTGCGGACATTGGGTCTCCAGAACTGCACACAGTACTCCAGATGGGGTCTCACCAGCTGTCTGTACAGAGGGATAATAACTTCCTGTTTTCTAATGGTGATGCCTCTCCCTATGCATCCCAGTATCCCCCCAGCCCTCCTTGCTGCCCTCTCACATTGCTTGCCCATCTTTAGGTCATCTGATATGACTACACCCAGGTCCCTTTCCATTGTTTTTGTTGTCAGTATCTCACCCCCCACTGTGTACTCTTCCCCTGGGTTTTTGTTTCCCAGGTGCATTACCTTGCACTTCTTAGCATTGAATCTAAGCTGCCACATTTGACCATTCCTCTAACCTTGCCAATTCCCTTCTCATCCTTTCCACCCCACCCTGTGCATCAACTCTGTTGCAGATCTTAGTGTCATCTGCAAAGAGACATACTTTTCCTTCCAGTCCTTCTGCAATGTCACTTATAAAGAGAAGAGGACCGGTCCTAATACTGAACCCTCACGGTACCCACTAGTAACCCTCCTTTCTTCTGGTGGACTCCATTTACTATAACTCTCTGCGTCCTATTCTCCCCTAATTCTTTACCCAGGCTGTCATCTTGGGACCCACTCCCAGGCTGGCTAACTTGTATATTAATCTTTTGTGTGGGACTGTGTCAAATGCCTTGCTAAAGTCTAGGTAGGCCATGTCCACAGCCCCTCCTGATCTACTACTTTGGTCACCCAGTCAAAGAAATCTATCAGATTCAGTCTGGCATGACCTTCCGCTGTGAATCCATGCTGCCTGGGTCCTGTGCCCCTCTGGCCTCTAGATACTCGACAATTCTTTCCTTTAGAAGTGATTCCATCATTTCCCTATCACTGAGGTTAAACTAACAGGTCTGTAGTTTTCTGCTTCTGCCTTGCTCCCACTTTTGTGAAGGGGAATCACATCTGCCTCCTCCAGTCCTCGGGTACCACCCCATCCTCCCATGATTTGTTAAAAGGGTAGTCAGTGGTGTCACTAGTTCTACCCTAGTTCTTTAGAATTCTGGGATGATCCCATCAGGCCCCCTTGCTTTGTCCACCTTCAGTTTTAAGAGTTCTTTCAGAACCCTTTCTTCTGTAAATGGGCCGGTATCAAACTTCTGTATCCAGGTGTTACTACTGTTTGTTTTATGTATCCCCTCTTCCTTCGTAAATACTGAGCAAAAATATTTGTTTAGTATCTCTGCCTTTTCACAGTCTCCTCTGCTCCACCCTCCCTCCCTTTATTAAGCCTCACTATCCTCTCCTTGGCCTTCCTTCGCCCCTGATGTACCTATAAAGTTTTATCCCCTTCTTAACTGAGTTGGCTATCTTTTCCTCGGTTTGGGCCTTTGCTGTTCTGACTGCCTTCCCAGCCTCCTTTTGCTTTAACAGATACAGTTCTCTGTCCTGCTGCTTCTCTGGCATTCCTTGTACTTCCTGAATGCTTTCTTTTTCTCTTGAACCTTCACTACCACTTCCTTTGAGAACCATAGTGGTTTCTTACATCGCCTTGTTTTGTTTATTTGCTTCACACAAAGGCTTGTTACCCCTGTGATGGCAGTTTTATTATTCCCATTGTTCTTCCACCTCTCTTCCTGCCCATTTGCTAGTGCATTCCTTAAGCACTCACCCATTATGGCAAAGTCAGCCCTCCTAAAGTCCAGTACTTTTGTCTTTGTATGACTTGACTCTATTGCTGTGTTTATTGTGAACCATACTGTTCGATGGTGGCTAGTTCCCAGATGGCTACCCACTCTACATCTGTGATCCTCTCTCCATCTCCATTTGAGAGTATCAAGTCTAATATTGCTCCCTCTCGAGTGGGCTCCAGTACTAGTTGTCTAAGGCATGCCCCCTGTAGGGCATCTAGAATAACTGCACTCTTCGAAGTGGCAGCTGCAACTGCACTTCAGTTAACATCTGGCATATTCAGATCACCCAACAGCAGTATCTCCCCTTTTTCTGCCATTCTAAGTATACTTTCTACTTTCTATACTCCTAAGCACGGAGTCGATGGCACCAAAGATTGCGCCGCACAACTAGGGAGGCTCAACCGCCTTACCTGATCTCCCAAAAAGCCCGAAGGCCCCTGAGCGACGGCCAGGCAGCTGGACCAACCTCCGAGCTCATTGCTCCATAAGAGCAGCCCACTGATGAAACTGCTCATCTGAAGACCTACCAAAGGGCGGTTTAGGGCTCCGATGTCGAAGACGTCAGCTATCAGAAACAGAAACCAGCAACTCCGAAGGAGGAGACCTGCAACTAGCCCCCATAACTGACTGTCTACACGCAGACATATCAGAGGGAGACCTCGAGTGATGCCTTCTCTCTTTCTTGACTTGTGGGCCGAAGAAGAGCTCGATGCCGAACGGTGCATAGAGTGTGACCGTTACAAATCTAGTTCTCAGTGCACACGTCTTGTGCCAAAATGATGAGGAATAGACTTTGCTAAAGTTATTTTTTTCTTTAAAATTTGGTGACCAGGGTGGGCTCACTGAGCTACGACTCATTTCCAAGTGTAACCCACGGGAGCAAATACAACAGGTAAGTAAGTAAATAAGTATTGTTTTATTTATTTATTTATTTATTTAGTTAAACATCAGTTTAGAAACCTTTGAGCCAGAGGCTCATTTACAAAAGTACCTTGTCACAAAGAGGAAATCAGAACAGTAGTACAAGGGACACAGTACTTACAAACAAAAAAGTTACAGTTCAATTACAGTTTTGTTACAATAGAATACAATCTCCAACGAAGCAAAAGATAACAAAAGGTGCAAAACTTATGGTCAGGGAGGCTGGTGGGAGTAGAAGGAGGAGATGGGGAGGAGGAATTAGTAGGGAAAGGAGGGGCAGCTCAGTGAGCATTGTCAAACAGAGTATATATATATATATATATATATATTTTTTATACTAGGCTAAGCGCAGTTGCATTTAGAGAGCTAAGCAGGAAGTTTCTGAGCCTGGGCTTAAAGCAAGCTAAGGTTAGTGAGTTTGAGACACTGGCAGGGAGGGAGTTATACCAGTGGGGCGACGGTAGGGGAATGCCCTCTGACCTTGAGAGGTCCTGCTCTCGAATAACTAGGGTAGTTTTGACGAGCTGCACGTGATCAGGCCGGTGCAGTGCACGGAGAATGGAGTTGGATAGACCTATGGGGGATAGGGCTACGAGGGTTTTAAAGGTGAGCTGGCATGTCTGATACATGAGTCGCTCTTCCAGGTTGAGTAGGGTAGCCAGGTGTACAGCTCACATGTGTGAGTGAGTCTGGGAGCACCAGTGATAAGTCTGCAGGCCTTATTAACTGTGAGGCGAACCTTGTTGAGGGCAGTCTGATCTGCTGAGCCATAGACCGGAAGGCCATAGTCAATGAGAGAACATGACAGAGGAGGTGACAGCCAGGCGGAGGGCATCAGGAGGAGGCATTTCTTGTGCGGTAAAGAATGCCTAGCACGTGAGTTGGCGACAGAATTTAGGGCAGATATATGTCCATGGAATGAAAGTGCAGGTCAAAGGTTATACCAAGATATTTATAGGACTGCACCTGGTCAATGACGAGATTGGTGTGGGTGGACAGCTAAGGGAAACTTGCTGTACTTATTTTGAGGTGGGAGAAGAGCATCGTTTTGTTTTCTTAAGGTTGATAACAAGTTTGTGCTCAGTGAACCAGGTAGCTGCAGAGTCAAAGACTAGTTGGAGGGAGTTCTGTAGCAGCATGGGGTCATTGTGGGAGGCAACGAGAACAGCATCATCAGCACAGAGAAGCATCTTACCCGTACAACTGCTGGGTAGGGGAGTTAAGAAGAGTGAGAATAGTAGGGTCCAAGAATTGAGGCCTCTGCGGCACCCAGAGCGAATGGGGCATGTTTCAGAGAGAGTACCATTGACTTTCACACATTGGGAGCGGGCGGAGAGATAGCTGGTGCACCAGGAAACAGGTCCTGAGGCAAAGCCTATTAGGTCGAGGGTGGAGAGCAAGAGGATCAAACGGTATTGAATGCTTTAGACAGGTCAATGAATATAGCACCAGCCAGGGCACCAGAGTCCAAGGAGGCATGGAGGAAGTTGGAAAATTCCAGGAGTGCTGTATTGGTACTATGACCTGCTCTGAACCCGTGTTGTTCAGGGCAGAGAACATTGTACTTACAGAGGTAGTCAGAGACTTGGGACGCCACAATTTTCTCTAACGCCTTAGAGAGGGGAAGAGGATTGAGATGGGTTGGTAGTTACCAGAAGAGTCCTGTCACCACCTTTATGGACAGGGGTAACTGTGGCAATCTTCCAGGCAGAGGGGAATTGTCTGAGACAGAGTGATTTGTTGAAAATGCACGTAATAGGTGAGAGGACCTGATCCAGGACCTGACGTAAAAGGCAGGGATCAAGTGAGTCATTACCGATGGTGTTACCTTTTAGGGCTTTTAGCAAGTAAGGCCTAGCTTCTTGCATGGTGACACGACGCAGGTGGAAAGAGGGGCGGGCAATGGGTGGTGGTACAGATGGAGGAGGTGGACTGAAAAAGTTACCAGGAAGTACTGAGCTAAGGTCGGTAAAGGAGTTATTGAGGTGGGTGGCAATGAGGGCAGGGTCAGAGGAGACGGTACCATTGATGTTGAGAAGAGAAGGAGAGGGGGACTGGGAGTGACCATTCAGTTGCTTGATGTTGTCCCAGAAGCACCTGGGGTTCCCCCAGGAGGAGGTAAGAGAGGCTTGGTAGTATTCCGCCTTTGCTTCTGGATGGCCCAGGTGCACTGGCTGCGGGCGGCAGCATGGACTGCCTGTCAGCTGAACGGGCCAGTAGCAACAGCAAGGTGCCAAAGATTGTCGCATTGCTAAGTTGCCACAGTAGGGCAGGGTGATCCAAGGGCATGTTTCACTTTGGACCTCCTAGCAGTTATGGGAGCAAAGATATCACAGGCAAAGTTGAAAGTGCTTACAAAGAAGGCCAGGGCCAAGTCAATGTTGGTTGCCCTCGTCAAGGACCAATCAGTGTGGGCAAGGAAGCGTTTAAGGCCTATGAGTCCCCCAGGCCTAAGCCGCCTTCGAGAGGTGGTTTTGACCGGGTATGAGGGCCGAGGGGTTTCCCAGTTGAAAAGCACAGGGGAGTGGTCACTGAGGCAGTCAGGGAGGATTTGGATGTTGTGGATGCGGATTGGCCTGTTGGTGAGGACCACATCCAGGAGGGTGCTTGTCCCCCCAGGGTTTTTTCTAGTAGGCTGTGTGACCAGTTGAGTTAGGTCAATTGAATCGAAAGCCTCACGGTGGGAGGAGGACGAGGGGCAGGGCCAGTTTATATTCAAGTCGCCCACCAAGATTTGGTCCAACAGCTGGGTAGGGCGGTGAGGTAGTCAATTAGTGGCCCAGGGCCTGGATGGTCTCTTGGGGGTGTGTAGGCTACGTTAGGGAATAATGGGCTCTAGCTGGGTCAGGGACAGCTTAGAGTAAGTGACTGGGCCTTATGGTCGAGGTCAGGCGGGGTAGGGTAGCCCCATGAGAGAATCCTTCAAATAGAAGACACAGCCCCCTCTCCTGCGACACGGTTCAACCCGAATTGGAGTGTAGCAGGGAGGACATGAGGAGTTAGGAGTGGAGGAGACAGCCAGGGTTTCCAACCAGGGCAACAACATCAGGTTTATGAAGGCCACCCAGCAGTGTAGAGAGTCCAGTTTTTTCAGGAGGCTACAGATGTTCATAGAAGCAATGCGCAGCCCAAGAGATTTCAGGGGGAGGACCAGTGCTGCCAGGCCCAGGATTGGGGTGGACATTGCCTGACAGGAGCAGGAGGAGGAGGGCTGATCTGGAGAGTGCACAAATGCGGGATAGCTTTCGACGATTGGAGAGGGGGTGATGAGGGAGTGATGAGGGGGTGATCACCAAGTGAAAACAGCTACTAGAGAGCAGTAAAATGTGACAAGTGAGGTATTGGGAGCAAATTGTTCAAACTTAATCAGGCTCCCTCTAGTGGCAAAACAATATAAGGAGCTAATGGAGAAGTTTTATGTTTGGTGCCCAATTCATATAGGTGGCGCTATTAATAGCTCTAGTTAATGATTTACAAGTCTTGAAGCGATAACAAGACTAAGTACAGACTAACAGCCGACTGTTAGTCTGTATTTGGTCTCAGTACAACACAGGGACCAGTAAATTGTAACTGGCTAGTTTCAGGGAAAATAAAACAGAAGGCAATGTACTCCATCCAGCTGAAATCTAGGCTTCCTAATAAATCTGCAGAAGTCCCAGACAGAAGTGATACAGGTCCTGGACTTCACTGGAGCAGAGGTGGATACCCTGCAGGAAAGGGTATTCCTCTCACAGGACAGAGTATCAAACCTGATTGCCAGTGTGGAATCATTCATCTCAGGCCAGCCAAGGCCTGCAAGGGTTTTTCTACAGCTACTAGGCTACATGGCTTCATCTACAGCTGTGGTGCCATGGGCTCATCTCCAGATGAGGCACATCCAGTACCACCAGACTACTAGCTCCAAAGGTTAGATCCCTTGTCCTACCTAACGCCAGTCACAATCTGTTTTAAACACTGGAATGGTGGAAGGAAAAAATTAACATTAGAGAGGGCACTCCCTTACCCACCAAGGTTCTAACAACAGATGCATAACTCCTAGGGTGGGTTAGTCACTTAGAGTATCTCACGGTAAGTGGCATCTAGAGCCCTCAGGAGATTTAGGAGCACATAAATCTCCTCAGGCTCAGGGCACTAATGCTAGCAATGTAGTCTTTTTCCTCCCAGTTACAGGGTCAGTAAGTACAGCTATGGACAGACAACACCACAACCATGTACTACCTAAATAAAAAGAGAGGAAGAAGAGCCTCAAAATTGTGTACAAAAGCAACGATGCTCTGGGATGTAGCTTATTCCCAGGATAGCAACATTTCTGCAGTGCATCTGACAATCAAAGACAATGTAGTGGCAGGCTCCTTAAGTGGAACCAATCAAGGAAACCACAAATGGGTCTTGAACCATCAAGTGCTGGCTTCAGTTTTCAGAAGTATGGGGCAGCCCAGAAATAAATCAGTTTGCCTCTTGGGGAAATAATCAGCTCCCAAAGTTTTGTTGCCGGACCCCCAAACAGGGGCACAGTCCCTGAGGATGCCCTAACATCAGCACAGGTAATTATGAAGTGTACTAGAATCAGAGTAGCATGTGACGTAGAATTAATTGTTTAAAATAAGAGTGTGGCTATAACATAGAGGATAATGTATGGTCGGCTATCCATAACAAGCCTGGGTAGCCATCGAGAGGTTGTCAGTGGTGACCGTTTACACCTCGAGAGCAAAGCTTGAGAGGTTTCAGTCGCCATGGCAACCTTGAGATGGTTGATCATGCTTGTTATGGATAGTGGATCATATATTGTCTTTTATAGCGTATGGTCTACTGTCAACACTAAAATTGACTCGCATTATAGCCTTCCCAACTAAATGCCACCTTACATTTGTATTTTTTTTTCTGTCAGATGCTCTCCTCTTGTATTGCTTCTCCACACTTGTAACCACTTCCAAGTTCAGGGGAAGTCTGTGTATAAGCAAGCAACCCTGTTCGAGTTGTTATGCTGCACTAGCTACGTAGCTAGTGCAGCATAACAAACTAGCTGACTTAGCTAGTGCAGCATAACAACGTTCGTGAGGGGATGGATTTCCATCCCTAACAACATTCCACCGTACACTATAAATCATTACAAATATTGTTTATGTATTTATTATAGATCATAAACCCCTGAGAAAACCCAATCTGGATGAAATGTTGGGCGTGATCAGAGGATCATTGTGTTAAGCAAAATTTCAATAAATAACGTATAACTACATGAGATGTGTAGCTGGCTTTCATGAATTTCTAGCATGCTGAACTTTCCATTTACCAGCCCCAAATATGAAACTGGGATTAACATATTTTGAAGGGTAGTCACCTACACTCTCTGTCTACTTCTAACCCTGACTTGGGCAGGAATGTCTCTGTATGTCTTCCCTCCATTCCCCCTTATATAGAGGGTACTCATGAAGTTCAGGAGAGAACCATCAATGATTCTGATAGTCCCAGACTGGGCCAGGCAGGCATGGTACTCAGCGCTGCTGATCTTGCCCTGCAGGACCCCAGTCAACCTGCCACTGAGATACAACTTGCTGACTCTGTCTCAAGGCAGGATAATGTTTCCAGACCTCAGATCTCTACACCTGAAGACATGGTTTTTGAGCAGTTATTCAGTTTTCTGGTTTGAATCTGTCACAACAGGTGCTAAAAGTCTTGAAGGTTTCCAGGAAGCCAGCCACAAGAAAGCCATTCTTTTCAAACTAGAAGAGATTCTCATACTGGTGTGCCCCCAGAAAGTTAATCCCAATGCAGGTGGAGCTGTCTACAGTTTTGGACTATTTGGTACACTTACAATCCATAGGCCTGAGGCCCTCGACTTTGGAAGTGTACCTGACAGCTGTATCAGCTTACACATCAGTAGGTAAGAATGGATCTCTGGCCTCACAACCTGTCTTTAAAATTTTTTTCAAAGGTCTCAGTCACCTGCACCCTCTTGAGAGGATACCAGTTCCCCCACGGAACTTGAACATTTGTCTTGCCCGGCTGATAGAGTCTCCTTTTGAGCCTATGGCTACAGAAGACTTAAATATGTCACATGGAAAACAGTTTCCCTAGTAGCTATGACATCTGACAGGAGGGTAAGTGAACTGCAAGCCATCTGTACAGATCCAAATTACATAACATTCCATATGAATAAGGTAGTCCTTACAAACAATAGGAAATTCCTACCTGAAGTGGTTTCAGAATTTCACCTAAATCAGTCAGTGATCCTTCCTGATGCAGGGGAACAAACATTGCACTGTACTGATGTAAAAAAGGTACTGGTCTGCTACATGGACCGAACAAATTATGTCAGTTCAGATCTGATTGCACACAACTTTTTGTTACATATGGAAAGGTTGGAAAAGATAAGTCAGCAGCCTGGAAGACTGTCTCTCATTGTATAGTCTCCAGTATACAGTTCTGCTAAGAAAAGGCTGGTAAGTGGAGAGGTCACGTGATGTGCTCAGATTAGCAGGTAGCTCTCCCTGTAGCTCTGGGACCACTGCAAAATACAAGGCTTCAAACAGCGGCTTATCACAGTTTGTTTTTCTACTGTTAAAGTTTGCTAGTTTAAACTGTCAGGCACCTGTGTGCAATTTCTCATAATGCTGGCTATAGAGGATCATAAGAACGTGGAATTTAAGTGATACCAGAGGTTCTGCCAATTCCTCCCTACTCATAACTGCCCAAAAAATACAAGCTCACCTCCTCTCTAGATTTACCACTGGACACCAACACAGCATGGAACAGTATCTGACAAACTAGACAAATTTTTCTGCAAATTAGACACCATGGCCCAGATATTCAAACTGCGCCCAAAAAGTGTGCAATAGCAAGAGCAAGCACAAGTCCATTGTGCCCATGTGCAAGAGACGCGATATTCAAAAACAGAGCAGGCCAAACTGCACCTACAGCCGACGACTGAATATCGCACCACCTGCACCATAGCGCAACTAGGGAGGGGAAGCTGAGCAGATCTGATGTGCCATAGCGCAACAAGGGATGTGCAGCTGAGCAGTCCAGAGGCACCATAGTGCAAACAGGGACGCCCCTCAACAGCAGAGCAATGCAACTGCACAACCAGGGAGGTAGGGGCCCACCACCCATGCCACAGATGGGCACAGGAACACACAGCAGAACAGACATCGTCACCCCACCCATGCACTGCACAACTGGGGAGGCTGGAACAACCACCGGCCCATGGAGACAAGCAAACAACCCACAGCCGGACCATGGTGCCCCATCACACCCCCCTGGCAAGCTGTGACTGGCAAACAAGGAGGCTGACCACCCCTGCCACACCATCCCCCAATGCAGAGCACACCGCACCGTGACCCCCAGGACCCCCAGGAGCAATGACCACCACTGCAGGAAACCCCATGCATGCCACAACCCCACTGTGACACTGCAACCCTGTGCACCACAGAGCCATGCAAGCCAGCCCACCACGAGCACCCATCAGCGGGTGGCAGCACACACAATGCAACAGCGCGGACACAGTGCCACCACGCACAGTCCCCCCGAGGTACTGCTGAGAGACCAACCATGCATCGGCACATGAGGTACCCCACACGGGACAGGGCTTGCCCCGGACACCACCATCAGTGGTACAGCACCCTGCACAGTATTCCAATGATGCACCCCGACCCACCACTGACCACAACAGCCAGCACAGACACCCACAGTGGAGCGTGGAAGCATGCACCATACCGGATGACACACTGTGCATGGACAGACACCCACCCATACCGAAGGGCACAACACAGGGACGCAGTGGTGGGGCAACCAAGCCCCCAGCGTGGGCCCATGTAAACTGTGTACACACAACCTGCAGTCCTCCATGGCACTGGAGTGCCAGCCACCCTGCGCAAGCACTGTGGACCCGTACACCACCATCATTTGCCTGGAGCACAAGTCACAGACAGTGGTGCACATCCCCTGCAACACACACAAGGCACAGCATGGAGGTGGGACAACAACTGTGGAGGCCACAGTGTCACCTGAGGCAGACATGCACCACACCAGTGACAGGAGGCAACCCAGCACTGTGATGGGTACAGTGGCTGCCCTGCAGGGACTGCCACCACTGACATGCCAGCAGACCGTGCAGGTCACAGACATGCATGTGTGTCAGCTGCACAGGCCATGGACGGGCTGATAGGGGTGCCATGGACACAGAGCATGCACCATGGACCACTGCACACAGTCATCCAGTGCACAGGGCACAACACACACACCACAGACACTGACTGATAGCTACCCCCACACCATAGTCACCTTCACATGGACACACACACATACCCATGACTGCACCACCCCTGACGCCATGCACACCACTGCAGCTGAGCACCTATAGCCCACTGCAAATCAGAGACCACCACAGTATTCATATCAAAATAACTGTATTGGACAAACATATAAAAGTCAACTATTTACAAGAATATTTACAAAAGATATACAAGGTGGGGAGGGCCACAAACAAGGTGGGGGTGGGTAGGGGCAGGAGTGGACAAATGGGATGGGAAAGGAGGGTGTGAGGGTGGGTCCAGGGTGTTTAGGGGATTACAGAGACTGAGGGACCCCTAGCGGGAGCGCAGCTCCCCACTCTGACTCCGTCGTGCTCGATGCCTCCGCAGGACCCCGGTGTTGTCAATCCTGCGGAGGATGTCCAGCGATGCCCTTGCCACCTGGAGTATCTCCCGCAGTGCCTCCCTTATCTCCCAGAGATGACGTGTGCCTAGGACAAGGGAGCACAGTCAATAGGTGTGAATGCACAACCCCATACAGCCCGCTCACTGTGCATGGCATACGGCCGTGGGACATACCTCTGTGATGGTGTGTGACCACCCACAGTGAGCACATCCACATGCCCTGCCCATCCAGGCGCATACAGCCATGCGGAACGCTGCATACACCCACCGGCCAAGTCACGTACAGCACCACCGTGGCCGTTTAGTGACATGGCTATGTGGTGCAAAGGCAGTGGCACAACCATGTACCTGGTGCACGCATGGACCACCATTGATGCACTCCCAGACATGCATTGCCACTGCACAGTGTTGACTGTAACAAGTCGCGTGCATGGCAGTGGCGTCGATGGATGGTGGCCATGCCCCACTGCCCACCCTGTTACACAGCATGCAATAGTAATCATAGAGGTATGGCACTCATCTTCATCGGGCTGGTCCAGTGGGCAGTGAGGCACAGCCCACCTGGCTTCCCTCTGCTCCTCCTGCCAAGATCACGGGCACGGGGCATTCCCTCCGGGCCTGTGGTGCAAACATGGAGAGGAACATCAGTCAATCCCGTAGCAAAGTCCCCTGCCCCCAGGTGTGTGCCCTCCCACCCAGCCAGACCCACCCACCCCACACCCTGATAACACCACCACAGCCAACCCAGGATGGTCCCTCCCCCATATGCTGGACACATACAGCAGTGTTACCCATATGGAAGATAAAAGTGTATTGACGTAACACCTACCTGGCCGTGGCACTGTGCCCCTCCTGGCACTTGCCCGCAGGCATACTAGCAGCTCCGGCTCCCTCCGCCGCAGGTCCCCATACCTGTGGCGGCACTGTTCAGCACTCCTCCCCCATCCTGTGGCCTCCTCAAGCGCATTGGCCACCTCCTCCCACACCTGGGTCCTGGACCTGTCCAGGGGCGCCTCCCCGAACAGTGGCCCATGGTGTGGCTCTACAATGACCACTAGGTTGGCCAGCTCTATTGCCGACCACTGAGATGTTCTCCTGCGTGCCATGCTCTCTGCTCGATTTGG
The DNA here is from genome assembly GCA_016271365.2 of Neoceratodus forsteri. Taxonomy (NCBI): domain Eukaryota; kingdom Metazoa; phylum Chordata; order Ceratodontiformes; family Ceratodontidae; genus Neoceratodus; species Neoceratodus forsteri. The sequence continues at coordinate 769,631,401 of CM057450.1, read as the reverse complement.
CAATATGGCGCTCTGCAGCACGGCTCCCCATGTGCAGATGCTGCGTGGTACAGCGCTGCCATTCCCTATCGCGCTGTCACCGAACAGCGCGATAGAGGTGCACCCATGCCTGATGCATGGCACCTAGGGGGCAAAGGTCGGGCACCGGGTCAAGGGTCTCTGGCGCATGGACACGCACAGCGCCATTGGAACCCAATGCATGTGGCGCGATTGGCTGCCTGTATGCTACCACCATTAGCGGCCTACTGTGCAGTTGGCCCAGTGCACCTATGATGGCCCAGTGCCACAGCACCATGTAGCGACCATCGCTATAGCGCCACTGGCACAATAGTAGCCGTGCCCTGCATTGCCTACCGCGCACAGCACGTCAGCAGTGCGGCAGACACCTGCGTCAGCAACCCGGGCATGCGCAGTGAGGTGTGTACTACGCATGTCACAGAACTGCACCATTGGCTCAGCACGTTCAACACAATTGCGCAAAGTGCAAAAGCGCGATATTCAGCCATCATATGCAGATCACCTAATCAGCCATTCAATGGCGCAGCACTGCAATTTGCATCCACTTAAAGTTGTGCCTCGCCTCATTTGCATGGGTTGCGCTATAAAAGTGTGACATTGGGCTGCAGTGGTCATAGTCGGTTACTGCAGTCTATTGGTGAGTTGCATGCTGTTTGGGAGTGTGGACTGTGGATTTAGGGACATGCGTGGGACTGCACAGTCACAGGTAACAACTGCCATTCTTACAGGCTAAATAATGACCGAGCGAGTTGTGGGAGAGGAGGAACACAGTGGTGGGAGGAGGAGAAGGCCTAACTTTACCAAGACCGAGACCGAAGCCCTGTTTGAGGCCTACCTGGATCAGGAGCCACTTCTCAATGGATGGCAGGGAACACCTCAAACCCGTGCTGCTGCATGGGAGGAGGTGGCACGTGCTGTGAACCTGCATGGCAGCCACCAGCGCTCCGTGCAGGAGTGTAAGAAAAAGATGGGCACGGACAGGAGGTGGATAAAGGAGAAGGTGGCTGCCATCAGGGCAGCATGAGCTGCAACAGGTGGGGGACAGCTGGAGGTGGTACAGCTGACCCCACATGAGGAGAGGCTTGCTGGAAGCATGCAGCGTAGTGCCATTGAGGGTGTTCCGGGTGGTGGCTTCCAGATGGGTGGTGGCCCATCACTGCATGGTAAGTCATGGTCTGTCTATGGGGGGGGCAGGGTAGGTCACATGCAGTAATGCAACTTTGCTTTCCCTTACAGATCCTGAGCGTCTGCATGGGTCAGCGGTGGTGGGCCTGTCCACTGAGGACAGTCAGCTGGAGATGGAGGAGGGCCCATCCACCTCCACAGGTATATGTGGATCGGAGCGACAGTGGGGCCGCCTGGCTGTCCACACTGATGTCGTTGTCACAGGTGCAGAGGAAGCTCTGCCTGTGTCCCAGCGTGCCGGCATCCACGGATGCCAGCATGCTGTGACTGGGGCCAGTGCAGAGTCCATCACCGATGATAATAATAATAATAAACTTTATTTGTCTACGTCTTTCTTAAAACCAAGGCGCATTACAATAAATTACAAATTAAAACGTACTAAAACCATATGAAACTTCATATAACTGAATTAGCAACAGGGCAATTAATAGGCATCAGCATTATCTAAAAATGCCTTGTTCCATAAAAAAGACTTTAGGCCCCTTTTAAAACCCTCCACCGTCATGCACTCTTGAATCCAACGTGGTAGAGAATTCCAGAGGGTGGGTGCTGCGAACATAAAAGCTCGGGCACCAGAAGATTTTAAAATGACCCTCGAGATCTCTAGCAACCCCTCATTGGTGGAAGGGAGTGGACACATCGGTGGGTAAGGCACCAGGAGGTCTTTCAGGTAATCTGGGCCCAACCCGCGTAGGGCTTTATAAGTCAGAAGACCGACTTTAAAGGTGATCCGCCACTGAATCGGCAGCCAGTGCAGATCTTGGAGCACCAGTGTAATATGAGAGGAACGGGGAGTCCCTGTTAACAACCGGGCTGCCGAGTTCTGCACTAGGTGCAAGCGGCGAATGTCAACCCCAGACAGCCCAAAGTAAAGGGAATTGCAGTAGTCCAGACGCGAGGTCACAAAGGCGTGGATCAGCATGGGTAGGTCGCTGGATGGAACAAGGTGCTTGATCCTGGTGATGTTCCTAAGATGGTAAAGGATGTCTTAATGACCCGACACTTTGCGCGAATGTCAGCTGGTCATCCAGAATCACCCAAGTCTCGCACCGTTCAGAGATCGGGAGCTCCGCATCTCAGGAATAAACCGGAGGTTTGATGTACCCAGACCCCTCAATCCGCGGCGGGATCCCAACAACACCTCCGTCTTCCCAGAGTTCAACTTCAACCAGCTGGACCTCATCCAATCCTGGATCTCCCTGAGACAGCTGTTAAACACTGAGAGAACTCTATTCTGGTCAGGTACAAAAGATAGATAGAGCTGGGTATCATCGGCATAACAATGAAACTCCAGCCCATATCTTCTTACAATGTCTCCGAGGGGAAGCATGTACACCGCAAACAACATGGACGATAGCACAGAGCCCTGAGGCACCCCACAGGTCAGAGCAGTAGGATCGGAGAAAAAAATCCCCGATACCACCCTCTGAGTTCTACCTGTGAGGAAGGAGGTAAACCATCTGAGGACCAAACCCGAAAGCCCACAGATGAATCTCAGGCACTCAAGCAACACCCCATGGTCTAGGGTGTCAAATGCTGCTGACAGATCCAGAAGGACCAAGATGGACCATTTTTTCTGGTCTCTCGCCATCAGGAGATCATTGAGGACCCGAACCAGCGCAGTCTGTGTGCTGTGTCTCTTACAAAAACCTGATTGAAGAGGATCGTAGATATTATGAATGGTAAGATGGTTGTCTAACTGGGCTGCCACCACTTTCTCGATTACACTTCCCAACAAAGGGAGGTTCAAGATAGATCTGTAGTTTGCCAGAGTCGGGGTCCAAGAATGCCTTTTGCAACACTGGTGTCACCACCGCCTCCTTCCAGGGAGGCGGGGTATTCACCAGTGTCCAAGAACACCCGACTATCCTGGCAAGAACCGGGAAGATGACCTCCCCACAGCCCATAATCATGCCTGTGGGACCCTGGTCTAAACTACAGCTAGTGGTGCACATGCCCTGGACAATCCTCATAATATCCTTGATTTCCGGCCTTATGAAGGAACTCCAGGTAGACAGTGTGCTTGCAACCACAGGCTGGGCCACCGCAACTCCCATGGAGGGGGCAGCGCAAATCTCGGCCCTGATGTCGGCCACCTTATCGGCAAAGAATCGAGCAAGCTCCTCACACTGTAACTGTGAAAAGGCTCGACGAACCTGCAGACAGGCTGGGTTGCACAGCCTGTCTACAGTTCGGAAGAGCTGGGCTGGTCGATTCTGAGCAGCAGCAATTTCTGCAGACAGGAACACTGCCTTCTTATGAGTAATTGCTGACTGGTAGAGTTTGTAATGCTCTAGGAGTCTAAGATGGTCGGCATCCGAGACGGACTTCTGCCAACATCTCTCCAACCTGCGACCAAGTCTCCGCAACTCCCTCAGATCCTGATCAAACCAGGGGGATGGGGGTGAAGGAAAGAGGACAGCACGCAGGTGGGAGCAGTTAAATCAAGCAGAGGTGACAGCCTTATTATAGAGCTTGCACCATTACTTCCAGATTTAAAAGCTCAACAGGAAATTCTGATAGGTCAAGAACACAGTTAGACCAGTGGGCAGTAACATCCCATAAAGGGCAGTATGACCATCTACACTGGGGTAGGTCTATGCGGGTGCCAAAATTGAACCTCACAGTGTGGTGGTCGGACCAACCGACTGGTTCCACCCCACCTCGGAGGCCTCCAACCCCAGCAGGAAGACCAGGTCAGTGGTGGCGTGTTGTGAGTGGCAGAGGTAACTACCAGTGAGAGGCCCAATGAACACATCAATTGGAGGAAGTGCTGACCAAAGGCAAGAGTTCATTGTCGATCCAGGCATTAAAATCACCAGCACCCATCAACCTGGGCGATTTGAGTACCAGGTGCGACGAGCAGAGTCCAGCCACTTCCTTCAAATGTTTTCTGCGTCACGGGCGGTTGATAGACGGAACCATTCTATAGCCTCCACCTGCCACCGACACTCTCAAGGATCTGGTCTCCTCCACTGGAACACTAGTGAGGTCCAATTCGGTCTTGAAACAGACCGCAACCCCCACCCTGCAAATCCAATCTCGGGCAGTGAATCACCGAATACCTGGCCAGAATTGCTGCCTCAAAAACTGGGCCTGCATTACTATCCAGCCAGGTTTCGGTGATGCAAGTCAGGTCCGCCGTACCTACCAAGTCTGCAATAATGGCAGTCTTGTTCACAACGGACCTGGCATGTCTAACACCGCCGAGTTGGATAGGACTCCTGGGAAGCCCGACCACCTGCCCACTATTTACCAAAGAGGTGGTGCCCTTGGGTATGGGGACCAACCAGGAAGGACCCGATCATCCTCCATTTCACCCCAGGGCGCTCTGACCTGACCTGGTTCGCAAACACCCTCCTCTTCATCCTCGGCCAGCCACACCCCCACCCTCCCGAATCCCACCACGCTGCACTTCCCAAAGCCCTACAGCGTTGGTAAACAGGGAAAGACAAGGGGGCAAAGAAAGGGTGGAGGACATGAAGAGCGGCGGATGAATAGTGCACGACGACGGGGGGGGGGTATGACGAGAATAACTATCGTCATCCATAAACAGCAGGCCAAAAACAGAGATCTCAAAACTCCCGAGAAATCCCAATAAAATAAAATAAGATACTAAACTTAAAACACATAAACTTAAACTAAATAAACTAAGCTATCAAATTATCCAAATAAACATACAATAGAGTAATAAATACTAAACAACAATCAGTTCAATATATAAAAATCAGTCTTTTGAGACAGTGGAGCTCCCACCATTTACCGCAGAACTGTCCGAATATAGAGGCACGAACTCTCACTCCATGTATCCAAAAATAAAATAAAAATAAAAAATACAGAAAAAGAACCCCACCCCCAATTCAAGCCCCCCACTGCGCTCTCACCACCCAGGGAGGGACAGTGCAGGCAGAAAAGTTTCCAAAATAATGGATTAAAGTCAACAAGTCCCGGGAAGATTAATCAAAGAGGAGTACAATAAAATCCATAATCCCACATGGGCTCTCACCACCACGATGAAATCACGGGTCCAACTGTCTCCTACTGTAGGAGCCTCATTGCAATACCTCCTCCTCTGGAATGATTTCAAGGCCACAGAGCAAATCCAAGGCTTGCCAAGTTCAGGACCATAAAGAGAGGGATCGAAAAAGGCCACAGACAGATTCAGGTACTCACCCTGTGAACACCACCCGCAAACGGACCTTACTGCTCCCAGGTCAGCTCTCCAGCCGGTCTGGAGCGGGTCAGAAGAGCCAGGAGGGCTACCGCTGAATAGCAGCAGCCGCCTGGCCCACCACCTTCTAAGGGGCAGGTGTCCAACAAGGCAGCCCACAAATTCTGGCAGGAAGCCTATAAGGGGGCCAAAAACTAGCCACCCAAACTCTCTCTTTTCCTCCGGATAACAAAGGGGAAAACGAAACCCCAGAACGCACGACAGACCCTTCTTGCAGCTCCAAAGTCTCAGAAACACAACGATCTCCTCCATGTCACTGCCCATGTCACTAACGTCATGGGCAGTGACACGTGTGTGCCATGGGATGGCCACGCAGCAGGACACATCACGGCCATGGCTGTGGGTGGTGCTGCCATGGAGGCCTGTGTGTCATCACAGTCCCAGCCTGTGCCTGTCAGCACCAGTGGGGCAGCACTGGTGTTTGTTCAGGACAGTGGGACTGTTGTGGCCACTGCGGCAGCACCACTGAGCCCTGGGAAGCGGCAGCTGGAGGGGCAGCATCAGCAGTCGGCCAATGGGCTTGGGGGTACAGGGTTCAGTGGTGACGTCTGTGCACCGCCTGTGAACATGCCCAGACCTGGTCCTGGTGCATGGCGCCCACCCTTAAGGGGTGCTGAGCATCAGGGCCGTGCACACCCTGAGGGACAGGATGCCGAGGAGGCAGATGACCTCTTGGATGAGCACACCCACCCACTGCAAGCATCAGTCCAGCAGCAGATGTGGCTTGCAGCGTCCGTGACGACTGCCGCGCGGTGGCACTGAGCCGAGCAGAGGAGCATCACCGAGGGACACCACCTGATCCTGGCAGGGATGGACCGCTTCGGGAGGATGTAACCACTGCCATTGACAGGCATGCACAGGCATTCACTGCTGTCATGGTCACAATGGGCACACAGTCAGGTGCCCATACGTCGTGGACACCATGCAGTGCACTGTCCACCCCCCGTTCCCGGCGTCATGTGACTCCCTCCCTGTCGACACCAGGTTCAGCTGTGGGCATCCCGAGCACTTCTGGTACAGGCATGTTCGGTGTGCTGCAGACCCCTGCGCGAGCACAGTTGCGTTCATGCAGTGGAACCCCTGGGGGACCATCGGTGTCACCACATGAGGCCAGTGGTCAGCCTGTCAGTGCTGGCGGGTCATGGCGGGGCCACCCATGCATCCGTGGTGGCCGGGGCACTGTGTCACGTGACTGACCTGTCTCCCAGCATGGTTACTGTCTGGTGCTGCCCTGTGTGCATTGTGTCTTTCAGTGGGCAGTGCACGGGTGGGTACCCGGCACTGCACGCGGACACACAGTCCACCTGCACACCCTCCCGGCTACTGTCCGCAGTTGTGTGTGCATGATGATGCCTGCATTGTGCTGTACACCAATGTGCAATGGTGCTCAGCATCTGACACACGCACATGGACAGGCAGTGGGCATGGTGGCCTGTAGACATGTGTGTGGCTAGGGTTGGCGTTCTGGGTCGGTGTGCCTCCCGCTCTCTGTGTACGTTTGGTGCGTTGTGTGTGTGTGCGTGTGTGTGTGTCCGTCCACGTGGCATGTTAGTCCTCACCCATCCCTGGTTGTGTGTGTGCTTCTGTGCCCTGCCACTTCCCTTGACGGCATGCACCCCTGGTGTGTATCCATGTGTGTTTGTGGGTTGTGTCTTAGCCACTGTTGGCTGCACATGGCCCTATGACTTACCTGGGTTGGCTGAAGTGCTCCTCCATGATGGTGTCCCAGTGCAACTGTGCCAGCCAGATCAGTCGGGGGTTCTGCCGCCCAAGGAGGGGCTGCCCATCACCATTGTCAACGACGTCCTCATCGTCCCCATCGCTGTCCCCCTCTTCGACCTGTATGGCTATCCCACATTCATTGGCCATGTTGTGCAGGATGCAACAGGCCAGGAATAACCCGCAGGCCTTTGAGGGGCTGTACTGTAGGGCACCGCCGGAGGTGTCCAGGCAACGAAACGTGCCTTCAGCATCCCGAACACCCACTCGATGACATTATGTGTGGTGGCGTGTGCCTCATTGTAGCGTTGCTGCGATGGGGTCGCAGGGCCTCGGTAGGGTGTGAGCAGCCAGGGACGGCATGGGTATCCACTGTCACCTGTGTGTAGAGGGTGGAGGTTAGTTTGGTGATCAGCATCACCCTGCCCCGGGCCATGTAGGCCACTACCCATGTCACCTCTGGCCATGCCCCCCCAGGCCCTATGATTGTCCATGTGGTTTGCATACTCACCCACTAGGTGGCCAGTGGGGATGTCCCCACTCTCGAATCTGTGGCACAGTGCCGACTGCTGGCAGATGAAGACATCATGTGCTCCCCCAGTGTGCGTGGCACAGACATTGATAATGCACCCCCTGGCATCGCACACCACCTGGCAGTTGATGCTGGCATAGCCCTTGCTATTGATGTATGCGGCCCCCTCGGGGCCAGGTGGTGTGCGTATGGCCACATGGGTGCAGTCTATTGCCCCTAGCACGGCAGGCATACGTGCTACCCTGTGGAACTTCTGTATGTTTGCTGTGCGCTCCGCCGGTGTGCTGGAGAAATGGATGTACTCCACAGCATGTGGCAGCAGTGTGCTGAGGAATTGGGTGAGGTGGCATGACGTGGCCAACTGAGTTATGCCTGTGGTGTCCCCAGTTGGTCTCTGGAAGGTACCCGTGGTGAGCAAGCACACGCAAGCTGTTACTTTAGTCTCCACTGACAGGGCATGGCTCCGTCGTGTGGGTGCCTGCATCACATCACTGCACAGCTCACAGAGCTGCCTCAGAATTGCCCTATTCAGGTGGTACTGGCCCACAATCTCAGTATCACTGTACAGCTCGAAGCTGGTGCGGGTTCGGTACTGCCTGTTGGGGGCATACCGCCGACGGGCCCTTCCACGGCCACCCCTGCCGCCCGCCTTCTCACCCCCCTCATAATGGCCTCCATCTGGAAGGTGGCACTGGCCATGTCCCTGGCTTGTGTTCACCCCCCCGGCAGCTGTTACTGTATTCCCCCCGCTGTCCTCCCTGCTACTTCCCCTGCACCGGGAACACCTGCCTGTGGTGGCCTCTGTGCTGTGTGGCACTTCCCCCTTCTGCACTGGCTGTGGCTCCCCACACTTTCCCTGTGCCTCTGTGTTCAGGGTGCCCTTTCCCTGGCCTGCCCTGTGTGTCCCTCCTGCCCTGTCTGTGTGGCTAGAGTTCTGCCTCATGTGCCTTCCCTGTAGCATTCTTGCACCTCTCCCTTGCTCCTTTTTATTTTGGCTCATTTCTGCTATGGTGCAATTTCCGCTTGCTCCCCTATTGCACATGGCGCAAGTTGTTGAATATCGCACTGCGCCATTTATGCATGGTTCCTCCCCCTTCAGTTGCGCATGCCTTCATTATCATTGCGCTGTTGCTCAGCATAATTTTGGGGGCGCAACTGCCTCCTGCTGAATATCGCAGAATGGCGCAATCTCGGACTTGCGCAGGTGCAACCCTATTGCGCATGGCTCAACTCTTTTGAATATCTGGGCCCATGAAGATAGCACTTATGGATATGGCAAATGGACTTCAGGGCATTCAAGCTAGCCCTGGAGTCTCTGACCTGGCGAGTCTCGGACACCGAGACCAGGATCAGCTCAACTGAGGACAAGCAGGGCAGAGAGGATGCCCTATTAGCTGAGCTCCAGAAAAAAGTGTTCAAGTTAGAGGAGAGGATCAAGGACTAGGAAGGGTGCAACAGATGGAACAACCTGGTCCTTGGCATCACAGAGAAGGCAGAGGGACAAAGCATGCAGAGATATGTACAGAAATTGCTCCAGATTATAGCAGAACCACAAAAGCCGACACAGAATACATAAAAGAATGAGTCCACCAGTCCATCCGACCCCAGTCACCACCAGGAGAGAGACCATGAGCAATAACCTTACACTTCCTCAACTATCAAGACAAAACCTATATCCAAGTACAAGCCAGGCAATATAAAAATCTTTCATGGGAAGAGCCCAGATTTTACATCTTCTTAGATGTCACTCCAGCCATTTGGGACAAGCAGCTAAACCTACAAACACATCAAAAAGGCTCTGCATGGTGGCCAAATTAAATTCCAAATGTTGCACCCTGCTCAACTGGTCATTACTGCAGCACAAGGAGCCTATGAGTTTGGAAATGCTGACATCGCTCAAATGGAGCTGGCAAAGCTGTTCTCTTCAACTTTTTCCCAGCCTCAAATGTCTGATCCAAGAGAGACTGAAAAGGTAGGAGAGAGAAGGCTAAATGTTGAAACCTCTGAACTGTGCAAATATCTTGGATTAGGTACGTGTTGCTCTCAGACCTCCTCTCTAAGGTGTGTGAACTCTTTCATACCCTCACCACCACCTCTGGTCACCCTTCAAGTTAAATATGTGGAACTGTTTGAGAAGGGGACTAAGGGACAAATATCTAAACTGTAACCACCACATGGCTGGATATGATGGCATCCTACTCTCAACCACAAAATGTCAGCCTTCTCCCTCAGACTTCCTCACATTCTTGCTGGCTCCCTCCCTTCAAATTACCCATAGTCAAATTATAAATTGTACTCCCCCTGTCTAAGGGTGGAGACCCCTCCATTCCTGCTAATGATTGCCCCATCTCTCTCCTACCAACACTTGCTAAGCTCCAAGAGCATTTTTTATTTATTTTATTCTTTTGGTAACCAGGTAAAACCCACTAGGCACAAGTGCCTGTTTTCTGTGGTGACCCGGGAGCACTGGGGTGGTTCAGTGACTTGCTCAGAGTCACACAGTATGCAAGTGGAGGTTGTGGGAATCAAACCCAGGTCTGCAGGATGTAGCAAGCTCATTCACAGCTCATTACTCTAACCGCTAGGCTATACTGCCAGCCCATTTGTTTCTATCACAGCTCTTCTCCTACCTCTATGATTCTAATTTTTTCACTCCGTTCCAATCTGGTTTCTGGAAGAACCATTCCACCACCACCTCCCTGATTAGGCTCACAGACTCCATCCTCTCAGGGATGGACAGTGGTCATACCACTTCAGTCATTTTGGCTGACCTAGCAAAGGCTTTCAACACCTTCTCCCATACCCTATTTTTAGACACCCTGTCCTTGGCTGGCCTAACCGAATCTGCCACAAACTGGTTGAAGGCTTACCTAGTAGGCTGGACCCAGTCAATCCGAATTGCAGATTCTACTTCACCACCTCTCCCCAGCAACACTGGCATACCCCAGGGGTTTGTTCTGGGAACTATCTTATTTTCCTTATTCCTAAATGACCTTCCCATAGTCTGGTCATCCACCTCTATCCATATGTACACTGATGACATGGTAATCTTCACATCGGCCCAGTCCCCTGTTGATGTAGCATCCAGACTTCAGCTAGACTTCAATAAAGTTCAGCTATAGTTCAGCTCCCATCAACTATCCATCAATGCCAAGAATACAGTCTCTATGATCTTTGGCACTAGGCAGAGACTCGCTAGGCTCCCCTCACTGCCCTCCTTCCATATCATTGATGGGACCATCCTTGAGGGCACCTCATCCTTTAGGTACTTGGGGGTTTGGCTTGACCAATACAGCAACTTCTCTGGACACATGGACACCATCCTGAAGAAACTGCGCCCCAAGCTTGGCACAGTATACAGGAACCGTAGCTGCCTTCCATTACTGACAAGGCAAGAACTTGTCCAAAAGATGATCCTACCTATTTTTGACTACTGCAATGTAGTCTACAGTGCCACCCCGAAGTCTTCCTTAGCCAGATTGAATACCTTTTTTAACTCCTTCTTTCGCTTCGCTCTGGACTCCCCCTCTCTCACCCATCACTGTAACCTCTACCACTCTGTCCTTTTCTTCTTTAGAAAATCGCCGACCTCTCCACTTCCCCAAATTTGTGTCTAAATTTTGGTTTGGGATGCTACCCCCTTATTTCACTTCCCTATTGTCCATTCTACCTCCTCCGGACCATTTCCTTAGATTGTATGTTTCTTGTCTATTGGTAATTCCTCTTCTCTTGACTACTGTAGGTCAATTGTCCTTCTCGCATCACTTACCTAAGCAATGGAATGCCCTTCCCCAACAAATCCACTTATTATCCTCCTCCCACTCCATCTCATTATCCCTAAATTACTTCCTCTTAGTAAATAGTACCTGCAGCTAATTCATCTGCCATTTCCCTACTCTGCTATGTTTCACTTGCTCTGTACTAGCCTCTGATGATGTAACTTAGCTTCCCTCAAATAAGCTGACACCCTAATGGGCTGCACTAATCTGTTCCCTCAAGTTTGTCAATGAATGTACTTCACGAATGCAATTAATTGAACGTCGCTTCATGTACAGTACTTTATGTAACCTGTTAAGATGATACTATGTCTTGCGTCACCATTGAAACTATACTAATGATAGCTGGTATTATGTATTGTAAGTTTTATGTATGTACATTTTTCCCCTGCTACCCTTCCCCCAGGACGCACCGTGAGACAAGCAACTTGTTGTTCGATGTGCCTTCCCTGGTGAAACTTTTCAATAAATAAATCAATGTTCCTACCTAAAACACATCACTTACTAGACAGATAGATAAACAGATAGCTAGATAGATAGATAGAAAGATAGATAGATACATTGTTTCTAAAGTGACCAATTCCAGAGAATCTGGGCGCTATACAAAATGACAAGTACAATTATTTAAAATCATACAAAAAATATATATATAAGCTTCGACTGGGAGTACACAGTTGATCTATCTATCCCACTTAAAACCACAAATTTAATCAATAAAAGCTTGCTGGAATGAATACACCTTCAGGACCTTTTTAAAGTCTTCTATTGAGGGTGTCTCCTTTAAATAACCAGGCAAAGAGTTCCACGGGGTAGGTGTGGCCACTGAGAATGCCCTGTCCCTTGAATGCCACAGTCTAACCCTGGGAACTCCAAGGAGGCCTCCCCCAGAATAATGGAGTGCCTGGGGTGGTCGGTAGGGGACAAGGAGATCTTGCAGCTAGACTGGTCCCCTTTCATGCAGGGTCTTATAGGTCAAGAGCCCTATCTTGAAGACAATCCACCACTTAACCAGCAATCAGTGCAGTTCGCAGAGGACCAAGGTGATATGCTCACACCTTTTCACCCCATCAACAGTCTTGCTGCCTCGTTCTGCACCAGCTGCAGCCTGCGGAGTTTGCCTCCAGATAACCCTAGGAACAGGGCATTACAGTAGTCCAAGCAGTCCAACCTGGAAGTGACGAAAGCGTGTACCAGCATGGTCAGGTCTTCCAGTGGGATCAGGGCTCAGATTCAGGTGATATTCCTAAGATGGTAAAATCCACTTTTGACCACGGCTGACACCTGAGCATCAAGTGTCAGGCCATCATCTGGGATCACACCCAGATCCTTCGCCTGTCTGGATGGGTCAAGGAGAACACCCCCCAACACTAAGCCTGGGGTAAGCACACACACTCCCCTCCTCCCCGATGTCCTGGATCCACCACCAGTACCTCAGTCTTGTCTGGGTTAAGCTTAAGCCAGTTTTGAGTCATCCACAACTGGATTTCCTGAAGGCAGCTCTTAAATACAGAGGCCATCACCTGGGTATCGGGTGCACAGAACAAGTATAGCTGGGCATCATCTGCATAGCAGTGAAAACCTAGCCTGTACCACTTGATAATGTCTCCCAATGGCAGCATATACAACATGAACAACAAGGGCAACAAGACCAAACCCTGTGGAACCCCACAGCACAGAGGCTTCAGGTTAGATGAAACTAATTCCATTGTGACCCTTTGCATTCTGTCTGTCAGGTATGACCTGAACCGCTTGATGACATTACCAAACAGGCCATACCAGAACCGCAGGCAGTCAAGTAGCACCTCATGGTCTATGATGTGAAATGATGCAGGGAGGTCCAGAAGGATCGAGATGGTGCGGTCTCTCTTGTCCCTTGCCATCAGGAGGTCATTTACCACCCTCACCAGGGCAGTCTCCATACTATGCTCTGCAAGGAACCCAGGCTGGAAAGGCTCATAGGTGGAGGAAGAGGCAAGATGTCTCTCAAGCTGAACAGCCACCACCTTTTCTATAACCTTCCCTAAAATGGGAGGTTCAAGACCAGCCTGTAGTTGCTGAGGCAGTCCGGATCCAAAGAGGGCTTCTTTAAAAGGGGTCTAACAGGTAGTACCGTAAGGTTCAAGCTAGATTTAAAACAAATGGCCACTACCCCCGCTCCTGTGATCCTCCCTCAGGGTGTGTATCATGGAGTTCCTGGCCAGCACTGCTGCCTCCAAAATGGGAGTGGCATTCTCATCCAGCCAGGTCTCCATAATGGAAGCCAGGTTGACCGAGGATATCAAGTCTGCCATTATGGCAGTCTTGTCCTCATTGATCTGGCATTGCACAACATAACCCAAGTAGGATGAGGTGAGGCAGCCGGACCAGCCAACTGCCCACACTCTATAGTGGAGCCCTTGGGTCTCGTTGACCTCACCACCCAAATTCCAGACACCCCGGCAGCCACTTGGGTACAACCCCCTTGGACCTTCCCCCTCTGAGCTGTCCCCAAACCCCTACACCTCCAATAAACCTCAGCTGAAAGTGCTGGAAGCTCGAAGGGATGGCGGTCCCGGAGGCAATCCTCCGAGTAGCTACACCTTAAGGGTCTCTGTCCCAAACACATTATCTCCAACTAAAAACCACACAAAATAAATAAACCCTCAGATTACCCACAACTACCCAAACCCACTCAAATCAACACACACAAACGTAGAATACAAAATCCCACAATAAAAACCCTCAACCACCCACCCACAACAATTACAATTTCACAATTCTCACCCACTCACCTTCCACACATACATCTCCCCTCACCAAAACACTCCCACAAACACACAAATAAATTACAATAAATATATATGAATCCTCAAAAAGGGACACAGCACCAATTCAACAGGACAAAGTTCTCAACCTGCTCAGTCCAAGTCCCACCAGTGTAACATATGAAAACTTCTCAATGGTAGTCCATATTCAAGTCAATAAACCAGTATTAATCCAAAATGTATATGAATAAGTGTTGGGGAGCTCTCACCACCATAACCTTGTCAGTTCAGATACTTGGAGGCTCTCACCCTCACAAACCTCACTGTTCTTTACACTTTACTGTAAATTAAAATGTATCTGCTTAAGTCACTTGAAAAAGTCACCAGTCACTTAGCTTCAAAACAGGGGACTTTAACACCAGAGAGTTGGTAACAAAAACTTCACATTCACAGTGATTTTACAGAAATCCGGAGGAGCACCTCACCACACCAAAAAGTCCTCCTCAGCAAGTCTTCTTTCTAACACGATATCTCCTGATTCTTTTCCAGCCCAGGCCACACAGCAGTCTATGGACTCCCCCACGGCAGCAGCCACCCTCTGTCAGCCACACCACCGGTTCCTTCCTTCTCTAGTCAGTCACCCTCTGGTGACCACTTCACCAGATGCCTCCCGGACTGCACCAGTAGTCCAGGCACTCACCCCACTGGTCAATCTTCCAGGTTTTCACAGGCTTTCTTCCACCTTCGGCTTACTTGTATATCCTGAGGAGCGAGGTCCACTGACTGCAGGTCTCGACTCAGCTCCTTCCTAGGTTGCTCACTCTCTGTGTCCCACCAGTGCAGTGCTTCTCTGAACCCCTGGACCACAAGCTCCTCATTCCACACCAGCAGTGCCACTCCACTAACACTGTCTGCCATGGATTCGACCAGCTCCTGCTCTTCCCTTCGCCGGCAGCACCCGACTCAGCGCCGGTGCCACATACCTCCAGGCAAGTCACAGTTTCTGAAGTATTACCAAATGCTGGTGATAAACTGTTTAATTTTAGACCCAGAACCGGGATACAACTCTGCACTCTGTTCTTGATTCCAGAACCATCAATTCAAGAACCCGGATCAAGTCTTCAGGTTCCTTTGTCCCTCATAGGATTATTAACAAACAGTATAAAATAAAATAAATGACAAAATAAACTAAAACAAAGCAGCACAAGCAAAATAAACTAAAATAAAAATAAATATAAATTAAACATTGCTAAAAAATACAAAAATACTGAAACGATACTGCTCCCAGTCTCACAACCGACCCAGAGTGGCTACCATGATTTTCTGTCCCATGACCCATACTCTGCCACAGCTAACAACTTTTCAAAGACAGTGACAGCTCCTGACAATGCCTGCATTACCCAGACAGTAGCTACCTGTACCGGATTGGTTGGGACTGTTGCCCTGAATTCACACCCTTCTAGGACTGCTCAACCATGCGGTTGGATCACAGAGTCGCACAACTGTACACCCATACATTTCTACAGGAAATCAGCCTACAACAATGAGTGAAGCATTCATGAATTGAACCTCCTCTCCGGTGACTTCAAACTTGGGACAATGAGGGAAATGGAAGTGACTCACCACCTGGGTGAAGTACAGGCAGATTGAAACTCCATCTCAAACTGTGCATCTTGGACATAGCCTTCATGAACTTCCATCTCCATCCCAGAGAACCGTAACTACAGGTCCACTGATTGGCCATCTCACCCCATGAGGTCAGAGCCCAGCAGTACCAAGGGGAAGAGATGCCAATCAGATTGTGAGTGTTCTTAAAAGGTACATGTAAGTACTGATGGGGGGGGGCTTTCTGTGAATATTTATGCAGAACCCACGAGGGGGATCACGACCGGTGGGGAACTGAGAAACCCTGCAAAATACCTAGCCACTGGTTTAACCAGCCTAGTTCACATATGTGGTTACCAGACATGCTTGCCAGACTGAAGAGTCTATCCTGGAGCAGACCCTCTTGGACCACTAACTCGGGCGTGATCCTTGCCATTTGCTGATTGCATTTCAGCTGGAGACACAGGAGGCATCCGTAAACCTGATGCCACTTGCTCATTGGTTATTGTTTGCTAATATTCACAATTATGTCTATTGTTCACTGGTTTACTGAGGTACACAGATGTTTAGCTATGCAGATGCCTAGTTTGAGTCCTACAATGGGTAGTTATACTGCACCCTCACCCAGAAAAGGTAGTAGTAGGCAGAGCAGCAGGAAAAAAGTACACTACAGAGAATCATTGGGACATACACATCACCTTCCTCTTCTTATGGCCACTGATAAATATCTCCTGATGTCATGGAACATAAAGGGGGCACAGACAAAAAAAAAGAGATGCCAAGTACTGAGACACTTAAAGGCCACAGGCATGAACATAGCTTTTCTTCATGACACTCACCCCAAGACTGACCAGGAGAATCTCTGGAGATGCAAATGAGTAGGTCAAGTATTTGCAGCTGGGGAAAGCAGCAAGAAATCAGACACAGCTATTTTAGTACACAGAAGTACACCTTTACAAGTGACAAAATGAAGTAAAGGAACAAGAGGGACGCTACATGATTATCCATGGTACTTTAGGGAGAAGGGATACAGTGCTGGCTTATGTGTATGGCCCAAATAGAGATGATGCTTCCTTCTTCACAGCCTTCCTCAATGACCTAGCCAGGTCTGCTAACACACCTAAGTATATTGCAGGAGACTGGAATCTTGTACATGATTCCAAAAGAGACGGGACAGGATCCCACCATCAGATCCACTCACAGAGTCAGCGAGCATGTCATGAACTGCAAGACACACTGGGATTAGTGGAACCATGGAGGATCTTACACCTAGACTGAAGAGAATACACTTACACCTCCCTGGTCCACAACTCAGAATCCAGACTAGACTTTCACCTCATCAGTTTAGAATGCCTAAGGGAAGTCCTGCACTGTCAAATCCTCCCCTGTGTGGCTTCAGACCACTAACCTGTGCAACTCATTATACAGCCTGCTGATCACTCTGATCGAGACAAGGCATGGAGGAATAACAACAGCTTGTTGAAAGACACCATCACTCTAAAGAAAAAAAACATTCTAACCATTAGTGCCAGCTTAACCTGACCCAAAATGGCGGCACTAGATAGAATGGGTTATGAGGAGGGTCACTTTATTCTTTACTGAGAATCAGACCTCAGTCACAGCTCAGGCCACTTTATGGGGCACATTTAAATGTACACTCTGGGGGAGCTCCTCAGATTGGCTTCCTCATGGAAAAAGGAAAGAGTGGCAGAAAGAAAAAGATTGTTACAGGAAATTAGGGACAAGGAAAACAATTTAACTGCCTCCTCAAAAGAAGAAGACTAGTTACAATTTAACTCATACAGAGCTAAATATGAAGAAACCCTGAGGGAACAAGCAATAGTTGAAATTACCAATTTTGGTAACTTTAAGACTGAATTAGACAAATATCTAATGAGGAATACTGGTTAATTCACCACACATTATGTAGGGATGGAAGTCATGATGGGCCTAGTGCTTCCTTCTGCCATAGCAAAACTGAGTAAACCAAGTAAACTGAGTAAACAGGTTGAAAACACAATTTTCAGAGCAAGGATCAAATGCACTGACCAGGGCTGAAAGGTGGGGAAACTCATTGCCATGAGGCTTTGGCAACAACAGACCTCTAGATTAGTCAAAGGCATAGGCCTCTCTGCCCAGAGACCTCTTCTCATGAAGCTGAGAGAGAGAAAGCTAAGGTCTTTGGGGATTTTATCAAATAGCTGTACTCACCTACTTTGGTGTGGAGCCGTGGCATACCTCCTTGAACTGTTAAAGACTCCAATATTGCATATAGTGGACAGTAATACACTGATATCAAACCATAATTATTTTATAGTATATAATTTTTATGTTTTTTGCTTCATTGTTGTTTAAGTAGAGACTTGTGGGGTTTATTGTTTTGGGGTTGGTATTTTGGGGTTAGTAGGTGGTATTTGTTGTAATGTGGGTTTAGTATGTTTAAGTTGCTCTACAATCTGTGAGAGAGACTGGTAGGGTGTAGTATTCATTGTTTGGGAGTGAGAGTCCCAGTCTATTCTTCTATAAGAGTTTGTTTTTAATTGTGGTTTTATTTAGTTTTAGTGAGCATTTATAGTGGTCAGCTGCATAGGGAATATGTGTTTGGAATCATGTTTCGGTGGGCAGGCATTATTCCCCTTCCTATTTGCGGGACCTTCACCCCTTTGATAATCCCCGTTATAGCCCGAGGTGTATAGGCATTGTTGTGCCTTAGGTATTGTGCGGAGGGGCAGAAGAGGTGGGGCCCCCAGATTGGGGGGGTGCGGGATGGACGGATAGGGTTGGTGAGATTGAGGAGGTGCCCTGGGGCAAAATGGGTCCAGGAAAGAGGTTTTTCTTGCCTGGTTCCCATACCCAAGGGTTTCACTGAGGGTGGGCAAGTCACCAGTTCTTCCATGGCCTCTCATTCAACTCGGGCGGTGTTGTGCAATGCCAGGTCTATAAAAAACAAGACAGCAATTATTGCTGATCTTGTTGAGTCATCTGACCTGGCTTGCATCACCGAGACCTGGTTGGACGAAAATGCCAGTCCGGTATTGGAGTCAGCAGTTCTGGCTGGGTACTCGGTGATGCACCACCCGAGATTGGATCGAAGGGGCAGGGGTGAAGCCATTTGTTTTAAGACAGAACTGAACCTGGTGGAGGTTCCAGTGGGGATCACCAGATCCTTTGAGTGTATCCTAAGGGCAGGTGTTGGCAGCTGGATTCTTCTCATCTACTGTTCACCTGGAGATGAGAAGGTTTTCCTGCAGGAAGTTGCAGACTTCATGGTCGGCATGGTATTGGAAGCCCCAAGGTGGTTGGTCCTGGGGGATTTCAATGCCTGGGTCAACGATGAACTCTCATCTTTTGGTCAAAACTTCCTCCAATTGATGATTTTGTTGGGCTTTACACAGGTAGTTACCGCTGCAACCCATTGTCAGGTTCACTCCTTGGACCTGGTGTTCCTCCTGGGGATGGAGGCCAATGACTTGGTGGTGGAACCAGTTGGATGGTCCAACCATCACTCTATCAGGTTCAGTTTCATGGCTCCCCCTGTGAGACCAGTCCCTTTTGAAATGGTCCGGTACCACCCTTTGAGGGGTGTAACCCAGGGAGGGTCTGCTGGTGGTGCTGGACCTATCAAGTTGGCCATTGGAATGGTTGGATCCAGGAGATCTAGTGACACACTATAATAGGGCAATACTGGAGACCCTGGATTCCATAGTACCTGTCCGAATTTGCCCCATCCCTCTTCGTCTTCAGTCCCCTTGGTTTGATGGGACTTTGAAGGAATTGAGGAGCGTGGGGTGAAGGTAGGAACGTCATTGGCAGAAATCCAACCTGGAGGAGGACAGACTTAGGTTGATCGCCCATTATTTGGACTATCAATCAGAAATCTCCTGTAAGAAGGCAGAGTTCCTGTCCAGGGAAATTATTGTGGCAAGAAATCGACCTGCTCAGCTCTTTCGGACTGTGGACAAACTGTGCAATCCAGTTTGTCTTCAGGGCCGGAGAGCCTTTTTACAGGATAAGTGTGAGGAGTTTGCTCAATTTTTTGCAGATAAGGTGTCCTCCATCAGGTTGGAGAACTGTGCAACTCGTTCAAATGTGTATGGCGGAGGTCAGTGCGAGGGCACAGACACCCGGTCTGCATGGATAGTTTTTGACTGGTCAGTGATCGTGGATATCATGAAGATTGTTCGGGTCTTGTGACCGACTTACTGTAGTTTGGATCCTGGTCCAACAAACACATCCTGGTGGGGTGTATAGATGTCATCAGACCGATCCTCGCAGAGACAGTATGGTGTTCACTGGATCAAGGGGTGTTCCTTGATCCATTAAAGGAGGCGGTGGTGACTCCCCTTTTAAAGAACTCGTCCAGCGACCCAGACTGTCTTCCGAACTACAGACTTTTTGGGTAAGGTTATTGAGAAGGTAGTTGCATTGCAGCTCGAGAACTTTCTTACCACCCATGAAGTCTATGATCCTCTCCAGTCTGGTTTCAGGAAGAGGCACAGTACTGAGATGGCATTAGTTCAGGTGATGAATGATCTCCTAGTAGCAAGGGATCGGAGGACTTGCTCGATCTTGGTCCCCCTAGATCTCTGCAGCATTCGATACCATGGATCATGGGGTGTTGTTGGAACACCTGCAGTTAATATGTGGACTGTCAGGGACGGTCCTCAGATGATTCCACTCTTTTCTCACAGGCAGGTCTCAGAGAGTGGTGTCTGGGATTTTTTCCTCGGACCTCTTTGCCCTGCCTTGTGGGGTTCCGCAGGGTTTCATACTGTCCCCCATGTTGTTCATGGTGTATATGCTGCTGTTGGTAGATATCATAAGGTGGTATGGGCTAAGGTTTCACTGCTATGCAGATGGCACTCAGCTCTACCTGTCCTTTGAACCCGAACAGAGTAGTGCTGTCTCAGTATTTAACAACTGCCTTGCCGAGATTCAGGACTGGATGAGTGCTAACTGGTTGAAGCTAAATCTGGATAAGACTGAGGTGTTGGTGGTGGACCCTGGTCACCGGGTAGAGAAGCTGACTCCTGGGCAACCGTCTGGCCTGGTGCTGGGGGGTGACCAGTTGAGACCTTCTGAGAAGGTACATAATCTGGGGGTTGTGCTTGACAATGAACTGACACTGAAAGCACAGGTATCAGTTGTTGTCAAGTCCTTATTTTTCCATCTGAGGAACATCACCCAGATAAAGCATCTTGTCCCGCCCGATGACCTTCCTGTGTTGGTTCACACCTTTGTGTCCTCTCGTCTTGACTACTGCAAAACTCTATACCTAGGGTTACCGGGGGTGGATCTCCATCGCCTGCAGTTGGTGCAGAATGCAGCGGCCAGGTTGTTGACAGGGCAGTCAAGATCTTGCCATGTCATGCCTGTGTTGTGCAAACTGCATTGGCTGCTGGTGCGATGGAGGATCATCTTCAAGGTCGCGTTGCTGACCTATAACACTCTACACAGACTGGAACCAGGTTACTTGCAAGACCTCCTGTGACCTTCTTGCCCCCTCGCCCTCTCCGCTACATTGACGAGGGATTGCTAGACGTTCCCAGGGTCCGTTTACAGACATCAGGTGCTAGGGCTTTTGCTTTTGTCGCCCCAACCCTGTGGAACGCTATGACTCGTCAGATTAGATATTGCCTGTCCACTGAGACATTTAAATCCTCCCTGAAAATGTATTTATTCAGCCTAGCATTTGGTGAGGATACTTAGTCAAAGTATCATATGTATGCTGTTTTTTAATTCTCTGTATTTTAATTGTTTGTTGGTTTATTTTAAATTGTAACACGCTTTTATTTAAGAAAAGCACGCTAGAAATGAAGCATGATTTGATTTGATTTGATTTGCGCAGAACCTCCCAGCACTTCTCAGGCAATATAGGCATACCTCAAAAAAGCTAACTTTCCCAAGTTAACACCAGAGCAGGTAACACATCTGCAAGTGGAAATCTCAAAGGTGGAATTGCTCAAAGCCATGCAGATCCTAACCTCAGACAAGGCCCCATGCCCAAATGGCTTTTTCCCCAATTTCTATAAATTGCTGAAAGATGGATTGGCCCCATGCTTAGCCAAACTCTTTAAGGAAGCAGAGTCAGACAAACATCAAGACCCCACACTTCAGGAAGCCTACATCACTCGTATCCCAAAACCAGAAAGGGATCCAGAACACCTCACAGATTACAGGCTGATATCACTCTTCAACCTAGACATTAACATTCTAGCCAAGGTCCTGGCCACCAGGATGGAGAAAGCTTGGTCCACACTCACTGGCCTGGAGCAGGTGGGATTCATTCAGGGGAACCTCTCCACTGACCATCTGTATAAGGTAGCCCACATTCTCTCCACATGCAGGGACTTAAAGGAGCAAGCTATGCCCATGTCACTGGGCATGGAGAAAACATTTGATAGAATCTCCTGGGACTTCTTCCTGCATACACTCCAAGACTTTGGATTTCCAGACAGCTTCTTACAATAGATGAAGCTGTTATACTCACACCCATCTGCCAAAACAGTTTGCAGTGGTGTCTACACTGAAAGCTTTCTGTTGGAAAAGGGTACAAGGCTGGGCTGTCCAGTCTCACCTTATTTATTCAACCTCTACCTCAAACCACTCACCAGGACTCTTTTGGCCAATGGCCAAGTAGTGGGCATTAGTGTTGATGCCCATAGTTATAAAATCTCCACTTATGTGGATATCTTACATCACCTGCAGAAACCAGAGCTCTCAATCCCTAATTTACTAGATATCCTCCAGAGATTTGGCTCATTGGCGGAATACTGACTAAATTTATCCAAAACAGAAATAATGTCCACCTTTAAGGCTAATGTAATACAATGGGGTTGGGGGGCACTTGGTCTCCAGATGAACTCATATACCTGTGAATTCTAGTGCAGTGAGCTTGAAGGTGATGATCACTAAAAACCTAAACAAATTGCTTCAGCACCTTAAACAGGACATACGGAGGTTGGCAGCTCTTCCCTTATCCTTATGGACCAGAATCAATGTGGTCAGAATGAATGTCTTTCCTAGAGTACTGTATCATATAAGCATGTTAACTCAAGCTCTCCCAAACAGCTGGTTCAAACAAATGAAGTCAGCTCTCATCTTGAATGGCTGTACCCCAAGAAGAACATGCCTCAAGATGACACTCCTTAAACAACATAGTAGGTTACAACTACCAGACTATGGCTATATTACCTTGTTGGTCAGTTTCTGTGGTGGAGAAATGACACTGGTGAGTCTGTGGCTAACCCATACATACCACAGTGGCACACCATGGACAAGGACTTGTGTGCTGAGGCAGGTATAAGCTTAAGAGCCCTACTGAATGTAGCCAATAACAAGCTCCCCACCCCCAATTAAAGAACACCCCAGTGGGAAGCTCAGTACAAATATGCCACCAGTTTCACTGCCTGCTAAAGATGGAACCACTATTTGACCCCGCCCAGCTAACAAGAGGCAAACCACATTTTAAAATCCAACATAAACCCATCCAGAAATCATTCTTACAAAAGCAACACTACATTCCCTAGGTCAACTGCTGGAAGCAAACACCTTGGCCAGGTTCAATAGCCTAAAAAGAAGGCACACCCTCAGTAACTCAGATGTGTTTCCCTTCTTCCAGCGCTAACATGTTGTGGCCACTTACCAGGTCCCCAGCCATAGACCTTCTTTACATTTAATATCTGGGAGGATTGGGCAGATTAGCAAGGCAGAGGCATGCCACCTCACTTCTCAATAAACAACTGGACCAGATAGCATGTAACCAGTCCATAGACCTCTACTGGTTGGGGGAATTCCCAGAGGTAACAGACCAACAGGTAAGATCACAACTGTGGACAGACCTGCATAGATACAGCAAAGTAAATGGTCTAAGATTAATGCAATATTAAATTACCCACAACATGTATTTCACATCCACTAACCTGTTCAAGATGAAACACCTTAAAGCAGACCTATGCACTAAGTGTCACTCCAATAAGGGTACTTTAAAACACATACTGTGGGACTGCCTCAAGGCCACACCATTATGGGAAGCCATACAAGTTAAAATAGATCCCATGTTGGGTCTGGAAACTGTTTCCACCCCACAGATCAGTCTGCTGGGAGTTGGCTGAAACAGCTACTCAAACATCAAAGATATTACATTATGGTGGTCTCCATCATTGCTAAGAAAATCATTTTAAGACACTGGTTAGATGACTCCACACCTACATACAAGGAATAGCATACCACTAGATGCCTTATGGGTTGAGACAATGGTAGCAAGCATACACAATAGATCTAAGTCTTATAAAAACTGCCAGGAAATCCTACACACTCTGCTTCTTTTACAAGAATGATCATTTCCAAAATCTGTAATACTTGTGTAGTACATAGCAACATAGAAACATAGAAGTTGTTGGCAGATAAGGACCTCTTGGCCCACCTAGTCTGCTCTATTTTCCCTATCTACAGTTCCACCACAGATCCTACTCGATCTCCAGCCCCCACATTATGTCTAAAGTCCCCTTGTGTCTGTCCCATGCATGGTTGAATCCTGTTACCTTTTTAGCACCCATCACCTCTGCTAGGAGGCTGTTCCAAGCATTCACCACCATTTCCATGAAGAAGTATTTCCTGACATCTCCTCCAAGTCTCCCTCCCCACCAGCTTCATATCATGACCTCTTGTCCTTGAGCATCTTTTTCTTTGTAAAATGCTACCCTCGGGTACCTTATTAATACCTTTGAGGTATTTGAATGTTTCTATCATGTCCCCACTTTCCCAACTTTCCTCTAGAGAGTACATATTTAATTTCTTGAGTCTTTTCTCATAGGGCTTTTGATGCAGGCCCTACACCATTTTGGTTGCCCTCTTGGTACTGCCTCCACCCTATATCCTTCCAAAGATTGGGCCTCCAGAACTGGACAGAGTGCTCGAGGTGAGACCCTACCATCGCTCTATACAGGGGTAACACTACCTCCCTCTTTCTGCTGGTGATTCCCCTCCCTATGTATCCTGTTAGCTTTCCCCACTGCCTTATCACACTGCTTTGCTACCTTCAGGTCATCAGAAATGATTACCCCAGGTTCCTTTCTAGTTTTGTGGTTGCCAATATCTCCCTGCCCAATTGGTACATTGCCCCCAGGTTTCTGTGCTCCAAGTGCATGATTTTGCAATTTTTTGCACTGAAACCCAGTTGACAAACCCTTGACCAATCTTCCAACTTTTTCAGATTGTCCCTTATTTTTCCACACACACACACACACACACACACACACCCAATGCACAGTGTGCCTACTCTGTTGCAGATTTTTGTGTCATCCACGAACAGTCATACTTTCCCATCCAGCCCTAAGAAATTGAAGAGGACCGGGCCTAGTACTGACCCCTGTGGCACCCTGCTGGTCACCTTGCCTTCTTCTGAGTGAGCACCATTTACCACCAGCCTCTGAGTCCTGTTGCTTAGCCAACTTCTTATCCATGTTACTACTTTTGGACCCACTCCTAGGCTGCAAAGCTTGCTCACCAGTACTTTGTGTGGAACAGTGTCAAAGGCCTTACTGAAATTCAGGTAGGCCACATCCACTGCTCATCCCTGATCTACTTCCCAGGTCACCAATCAAAGAACTCGATCAGGTCTGTCTGGCAAGATCTGCCCCTGTGAAACCATGCAGCCTTGGATCCCGTAATCCACTGGTCACAAGGTATTCTCCAATCCTTTTCTTCAGTAGTGATTCCATTACTTTACCCACCACTGAAGTCAGGATGACAGGTCTGTAATTTCCAGCCTCCTCCCTGTTACCACTTTTGTGAACTGGGACCACATCTGCCCTCCTCCACTCCCCTGGAACCTCTCCTGTATCTGGTGATAGGTTACACAGGGCTATCAGAGGTACAGCCAGTACCTCCTTTAGCTCCCTCAGCATCCTAGGGTGTTCCTCGTCAAGCCCCATTATCTTGTCCACTTTTTAGTTCTGCTAGTTCCTTGAGAACGCTCTCCTTTGTAAAAGTACTAGTGTCCAGCTACCTTCCTTTAATGCCCTTGTCCCTTATCTGTGGCCCATCACCTACCCCTTCCTCCATAAATACTGAACAAGAGTATGTATTCAATATGTCTGCTTTTTTAGTTTTGTTCCACACAAACCCCTCCTTCCCCTTTTAGAATTTCTATTCCTCTTTTAGTCTTCCTCTTTTCGCTTATACACCAAAGAATATTTGATCCCCTTTTTTGCTGACTTGGTAACATTCTCCTTTGTTTGCACTATTACGCTCCTAACTGCTGTGCCTGTACATTGTACAATTGCATTTATAACTGCTGTATCTGCTCAGTACACCTGGACCTCCCGTGAATGTTGATGGGGCCCAGGTAATTATGCATACCTCTTGTACATAGTTTGGTTCTTGTACTGTTTTACTATTTGTCTGTCTTGTTTGTGCAAAAATCAATAAAGCTTACTTGTTTTAAAAAAAAAAGCTGGTAAGCAACCTCACAGAGGCCTACAGGCACACTCCGCAAGGGACACCTCTGCCTCAATGACAGCTATGAGGGGCATTTTCCTTCAAGAAATTTGTAAAACAGCTAGCTGGAAAACAGTGAATGTCTTCACAAAGCGCTGCTGTCTGGACATTCAGTCCAGGAGGGATGCCAGTTTTGGAACTGCTGTCCTGCAGCACCTTTTTCTTAAACAGTTTCTAGACCCATCCTCTCAAGATGCTACTAATGAGTCTGCACTTTGTATTAAGCATTACTGATGGATTCCAGTTAGAAGACAAAACTACTCACTGTGGTAATGTTGTTTCTTCTCTGGGATCCATCAGTGAGCCAGTACAAACCCTAACGCTGCCTCCCCTTCTAGAACATGAAAATAGGTTCACACAAGAATCTTTTCTTACTTTAATGATTTGCCTGAGCATTACTTTGTTAAAGTTTAACAACATTTGTTATGTTGTTACAATTTTATAACACATTTTGTTTGTTGATATTTTATTTGGGTTTTAAAAAAATTACAATTTTTTGGGTAAGAAAATATAGTGGTCATTATATACAGTAGCTTTAGTGGTCATTGCTCCCCTGACTTTAGGAAAAAATCTGGTATTAAACCAGTAGGGGAAGTGTGACCACAATGCAGAGTTCAAACTTTATTCTAAGTTCTAAAATTAGCATTACATTCTATCTGCAGGGCAGCACACTCTGGTGGAGTAACGCACATTGTTTTGGCTCACTGATGGATCCCACAGAAGAAATAACATTACTATGGTGAGTAATTTTTTCTTCTGGACCAAGATATACTGCCCAAAGTAAAAGATGCCCTTTACTGTTTGATCCAAAGCAGATGGTTCTCAGTGCTTGACCTCAGTAGGGGATCCTATCAAGTTCCTATAGCACCAGAACAATGAGAACACTGCCTTTATTTGTAACCTTGACTTCTATTAATTTAAGAGAATGCCTCAGAGCATCACAAGAACTCTGGAAATATTCCAGTGGCTCATGGAAAAAGCAGTTATTGACGTGAACCTGCTGGAAGTCTTTGTATATCCTAATGATTTCATCTTTTTTGGCAAGATCTTGAAAGAACATGAGGTGAGACTGACGAATGTGTTAGATCAATTTGAGGAAAGTCTTTTTAAACTATCCATGGAAAATGTCAGTTCTCCCAGATGTCAGTCAAACATGTAGGACATACTGGGCAGGATTTTCAAAGCCCCCCTGAATGGCACAAGGGGCTTTTGGCACAAGGAATGGTGCAAGGTGCGGCTTGCACAAAAAAATGTGCTGAAAGCAAATTTCAAAAGCAGCCTGTCTCATCGCAGGCTGCGTGCACCAAAGTGGGTTTGTGCCAGCCTTGCAGCACATAATGGACTGTGTCAAGGTGCTAGGGGCATGCGGCAGATGCAAGCTCCCATATTCCCTACTTTGTGATTCTCAAAACCCTCTCAGAAGACACATGTCTAAGTACCCTTAGACCAGTTTGTCTAAGGGTACTTAGACATGGGTCCTCTAAGAGAGTTTGGGGAACTTGTGCCACCCGGCACCTATATAGTAGCAGTCCCTGGTGGCTTGCACCCCCCGGCCCCAGTCCCCTTTATAAGAAAAGTAATCACAGCCCTGGTGGTCTAGCAGTCCCCCCATCCCCAATCTGTCTGTATTAAAAGATAACTTTCCTTGGTGGTCTAGCAGACACCTCTCCCATTCCCGATCTCCCCATATTACAAGATAACATTCCCTGATGGATTAGCAGGCCCCTCCATCCCTGTTCTGCCGGTATAATATGTAACTGTCCCTGGTGATCCAGTAGATCCCCACCCCACCCCCATGGCAGGCAGTGCTCCACTACCCTGCTCCCCCTGTCCACCACAGCTGGCCCCCGACTGAGCTGTCAGTGAGCATGTACTATACAGCTATTGCAGTATGCACTTATTGACAGCTCAGTTCACAGCTGGCTGTGGTAGACAGCAGAGGGCTGTACTGGTTACTGGGTCATGGATGTGATGGGGGTGCAGGGTGGTGGGGCACTGCCTGATGGTGTGGAGGATTGGGGGTCCACTGGACCACCAGGGACCGTTACATATTCTGTTGGCAGAACAGGGATATGGATGGGGGTCTGCTAGACCACCAGGGGAAGTTATCTTGGAATATGGGCAGATCAGGGATGGGAAGGGGGTTCACCAGATCACCAGGGCCATGATTATTTTGGTTAGGGGAGGGAACGCTAGCCACCAGGAACTGCTTTACATTTTGTGGCACACTTGCTTTCAGCTTGCAGCAAACCTCTCAGGTGCTCTACCACTTTGTCACAGGCCAATTTTGCCACAAGTTGCGGGATTTTGCTGCCAAGACCCTACCAGATGCAGAATCAGGCACAGGATCCCTGATTCGCTGGCAGTTGACAAAGCTGCCATTAGTGCAGCTTGCACTGCCCTTTGAAAATCCTGCCCTTTGGCTTTAAAGTGGGCAGTTGAGGACCAGTTCCATGATTATCTGCATAGAACCAGGTTTTGGTATGAGCCATGTGGACGATGATGCCTTGGCTTAAGGCTTCATCCTAAGTCCATCTGCGGGAGAGTGAACTTGTGTGTCTGAACCCTGTGTAAAGGCCATTTTGCCAGAAGGATGCTGACGATGACATGATCACACCTGTGAATCAAAACAGTGCAAGTGACATTCTTGGTACCCACCCTGATGCAATAAAACCATCATATTTCAATTTCACTGGCCTTGAGCGCACATCATTGATGTACTTTAGTCATTCAACCATAAGGCTGTCTCGGAAGTCTGGAATTAAGAAAGTAATGATTGCTTTGGAGAAGTGACTTTGAGACTTTGATGTCATCCACAGTCATCCTGATGGTGTTATATTGCTGAGAAGTTCAAGCAAGCTTGTGGTGAAAGTTGGATTGATTGTACTGGGTAGTCCAAGGACCTATAACTAGTGCTTAAGAAACAACTAGTGATCCCGTTGAAGTTTTGTAAAGCTGTGCTTCACTACTTGCATAAGACAATGGGGCATTTAGGATTTCATAATATTTTAGCCCCAGTGTTTCTACTGGCCAAAAATGGCGTTTGAAGTTAAAAGACACAGTAAGAACTGTGTCAAGTGTGTGCAGCACAAAATTATGCCAAAACATGTCACACCTTTTGTGAAAATCATCACCAGTGGTTCACTTAAGCAGGCATGTATTGGTTTCCCATTGCTGGGGGCCTGACATGAAGAATGTGTCAAACATTCTAGTAGTAGCTGACCACACCATATGTGTAGTCATACCCTACCAAGCAACAAAGAGCAACAAGAGTGGCTAAGATTCTTACTGAAAAATGTTTTGTAGACTACGACATACATAACTAGATCTAGTCGTATCATGGGCATGGTTATAAAAATCATCTTGTGGCAGGAATGTTAGCCTAGTATGGAACTGAGAAATCAAGGACTACTTCTAATCACCCTTAAGGTAATCCACAACCTGAATGTTTCGGTTTCACCTTCTTGAACATGCTGGAAACTTTCAACCCAAAAAATCAGTGCCTTGATTTTCGACATACATTTCTGACTGGACCCTCTTCTACTCCACAAATGTTGTAAACACTGCTCTCTCCCTTTTCTGCCATGTAATTAATAGTGTCTGGAACACTCATGCCCCCTACATTGCCATAGAATAAGACACTTCCCCCACCCTTGAATATCAGTCAACACCATCAAGCTCTGGAACTCTTGTGACCATGAATGGGCACACTACAAAGTGTCACTCTCCCCAACGACCTCTCCACCTACTGAGCTCTAAGAAATGCATGTACCAAAGCTATCAGGTCAGCTAAATCCCATTATGTCAAGAATATGCTGCATGAAAACCTTAACTCCCATCATAACTTCTGGCAAACCCTCTCCTCCCTTCTCAACCCACCCCAACTCCTCTTCCCCTTCCCTCCTCATCGGCAACTCCCTAATCTCAGACCCCCACACTGTTGCCTCCACCCTCAATAATTTTTTTACAACCTGTGCCCTACCCTCAACCCCTGTTCACCCCTTCAGCCCTCCGGTCACCCCACCAACCCCTAAATCCTGTCTAAACTCCCCTCCAGCATCACAGTCTCCTTCTACCCCAAATATTTGCTGACTCTCCCCCACCACTGTCAATAAGCTTCTCCATGCTCTTCTGTCCCTAAAACCATACAAATCTAGCCCTGATGGTCTAGACCCTCTCATACTTAAGACCTCTGCCCCAGCCATTGCCCATCCCCTGTCTCATCTGCTTAATCTTTCCTTCCCTCTTGGCATAGTACCACGGGCCTGGAAATCTGCAAAAGTGATCCCCCTCAACAAAGGTGATGATCACTCTCAGCCTGGTAACTACCACCCCATCTCCCTCTTCCCTGCTTTAGCCAAGCTCCAAGAATCCTTTGTACTAGCCAGACTCACTGACTTCCTCACCTCCACAAATTTACTCTCCCCATGCCAGTCAGGGTTTTGGAAAAAAACACTCAGCTGTCTCTTTACTCAAAGTTACCAACGCCACTCTCACCAGCATGGACCAAGGCCACCTTACCTCTGCTATAGTTATAGATCTAGCCAAAGCCTTTGATTCCATCTCCCATCCTCTCCTACTCACTAAACTCAAACTGGCTGGCCTCTCCCCCCCCCAACAGTCAAATGGTCCAGATCTTACCTCTCTAGTCACTATCAACGCATCCAAGCTGGTGATGTACCCCCCCCATCTTTGCAGGAGTACCACAAGGCTATATCCTAGGTCCCATCCTCTTTTCCATCTTTCTTAATGACCTCCCCCCCATTTGCTCATCTTCACACATTCATCTCTGTGCTGACGACACCATCCTCTATAACTCAGGCCCCTCTGCCTCGGAGATTACCTCTCTGTTGCAGGCTGATTCCACTTGTGTACTGAACTGGTTCCAGGCATATCAACTAAAGGTTAATACCTCTAAAACCATCTCCATGAATTTTGCACCCCCAAAAAACTTGTCAAACCCCTCCCACCCTCCACTTTCTCCACCATTGATGGTGCAACCTTGTACAAAGTTCCAGCCTACAAATACCTAGGAGTTTGGCTGGACAGTTGCCTGGATTTCACAGCACATATAAGCTACCTCCATTCTAAGCTCTGCCCCAATCATGGGTACCTCTACAGAAACAAAGAGGCCCTCTCCTTCCCTGTTCACCAGATTCTCCTTACTAAGACAATCTTGCCACTCTTTGACTACGCTGATGTTGTGTTCAGGTCCACCTCTGCATCCACCCCCTCCAGGTTGGACGTACTTTTCAACACCTTTTGCTGGTTCTCCCTAAATGCCACCCCAGGACCCCTCAGTGCAACCTCTACACATCTCTATCACTCCCCTCCCTTACCTCCCACCGCAACCACCATTATCTCTGCCAAATACTGGTTTGGCTCACTACTCCCTACCTTGTCTCCCTCCTATCCCCCTCCCCCAACACCTCCTATTGTCTTCAATCTTGGGTCCCCTGCTCCTTCACCCTACCCCTCCCTCATGCTAAAGTCTGCCTTCTCCTTCCACTTCCCCCACTTGTGGAACTCCCTGTCCTCCATGCTAAATGTGCTGCCATCACTTAATCTTTTTAAATGTACCCTCTACCACTCCCCCCTCCACCCTGCTTGTGCCCTCAACCCGACTAATGTTCTTGTTGGGCCCACAGATATCAATGCCCCATCTGCCCACTAAGTTGCTTTTAGCCCCTCAAACTTGGCAAAAGATGTGTCACCAGGGTTAAATATTATACCCCTTCCAAATCTTATGCTTGATTGTACCCTCATATTTTTGATGTACCCTGTTCGTGCCTTACCTATGTTCTACTGTTATGTATCACAACTATTCCTACCTGTGCTTCCAGCATTGTGTACATGCCTTGTTCTATGTATTGAATTTTTGACCTTACCTGGGCTACCTTGTTATCTGTTTTACACTTTGTACCTATGTATCAAGTCTCCTATCCAGGCTGCTATTGTAACCCACCTGTCGCTATGTAATCATGTACCTTTTGCCTATGTACTATTTGTAAACTACATAGATACATAGATACATAGACAGTGTTGGCAGATAAGGGCCTATGGCCCACCTAGTCTGCCCATTTGAGCTTGTAAGTTCAGTTTGTTTTCCTAGAAGTCTATTTCCCCTTACCCCTGACCTCTAGAATTCCTTTATGTCTATCCCATGCATTCTTAAATCCGTGATTGTTTCAGCCCCACCACTTCCTCTGGCAGGGTGTTCCACTTATCCACCACCGTTCTGTAGAGAAATTCTTTCATGTTTCCTCTGAATCGTCCTCCTTCCAACTTCATCCCATGCCTCTAGTCCTGAAACATCTTTTCGCTTAAAATAGTGTTTTCCTGCACCCTGTTCCTCCTGTAAGATACTTGTATGTCTCTATCATATCCCCTCTCTCCCTCCTCTCCTCCAGGGAGTACATGTTCAGTTCCTTCAACCTGTCTTCATAGGATTTGTGATGCAACCCATGCACCATCTTTGTTGCCGTCCTCTGAACCTTCTCTACCCTGTCTATGTCCTTACGTAGGTATGGTCTCAGGGACTGTACACTGTACTCAGGTGGGGCCTCACTAGTGTCTTGTATGGGAATTATGAGCCTCCCTTTTCCTGCTGGTGATGCCCCTGCCTATACATCCCAGCATCTATTTGCTTTACCTGATGCCTTGTCACACTGTTTCCTACCTTGAGGTCATCAGAGATGACACCCCAAGATCCCTTTCCTGCTTGGTGCATGCTATATCCTCACCCCCAACTGATATATTGTGCCAGGGTTTTGTGCCCCATATGCATTATCTTGCACTTCTTTGCATTGAATTTCAACTGCAAACCCTTGACCATTCTTCAAGTTTCTGCAGGTCCCTTCTCATTCTGTCCACACCTCTGGTGTGTCTACTCTGTTACAGAGCTTTGTGTCATCAGCAGACAGTGAAATTCTGCCTTCTATATCCTGTGCAATGTCACTGATGAAGATGTTGAATAGGACCGGTCCAACACTGATCCCTGTGGTCCCCACTGGTCACTCTTCCCTCTGTGGGTGACAGCCATTTACCACCACCCTCTGTGTCCTGCCACCCAGCCAGTTACCTACCCACCACTACTGTCCTGCCCACACCCATATTCCCCAGTTTGTGTAATAGTCTTCTATGTGGCACAGTGTCAAGGCCTTGCTGAAGTCCAGATAGGCCATGTCCACTGCCTCCCTGATCCACCTCCCTAGTCACCCAGTCAAAAATTCAATGAGGTTGGTCTGACATGACCTCCCCTGGTGAAACCATGCTGCCTTGGGTCCTGAGTCCATTGACAGCAGATGTTCACCAATCTCTCCTTCAGTAGTGCTTCCATGATCTTTCCCACTACCGAGGTGAGGCTGACTGGTCTGTAGTTCCTGCTTCCTCTTTGTTCCCACTTTTGTATAAGGGACTCATCTGCTGTCCTCCAGTCTTTGGGTACCTCCCTGTTTCCAGTGATTGGCTGAACAGGATAGCCAGAGGTTCAGCCACCACCTCTCTTAGTTCTTTAAGGACCTGGGGTGCACCCCATCTGGCCCCATTGCTTTGTCAACTCTTATTACTTCCAGTTCCTTCAGGACCCTTTCTCGTGTAAAGGGACTTGTGTCCATTTCTGCACCATTCTCACCCCTTGTACTCCCTTCAGACCCATTACCCCCCTCTTCCTTAGTAAAGACTGAGCAGAAATACCTGTTCAATATGTCAGCTTTACTGTTGTCATCCTCCATGCTGCTCCCATCCTCCCCTTCAGTCTAACTATCCTCCCTTTGTCCTTCTTTTTTCACTTATGTACCTGTAAAAGTTTTGTCCTTAACCACTGATTTTGCAATGTGTTCTTCTGTCTGAGCTTTGGCTTCCCTTACTGACTTCCCTGCCTCCTTTGTTTCTCCTGGTACTTCTCCCTCCCCTTCTGCCTGTGTCTTTTGTATTGCCTGATGCAGTCTTTTGGCTTTCCTTTCTTTGCTACCTCTTTGGAAAACCATAATGGTCTCCTCTTTCTTTTCCTCTTGCTAACCTGCTTAATGCATAATTCTGTTGTTCTTATAATCCCATTTTAAATACTGCCACTGTTCCTCAATCCCTGATTCCTGTCCCATTCCCCTTAATGCCTCTTTCAAGCATCTCCCCATTTTCCCAAAGTCTGCCCCCTAAAATCCAGGATACGTGTTTTTGTGTGGTTTGGTTCTGCTCTTTCTGTGATTTCAAACCACAATGACTGGTGGTCACTGTTACCCAGGTGCTCCCCACTGTTACCCCCATCACACTGTCCCTGTTTGTGAGCACAAGGTCCAGTATTGCCTTCTGCCGAGTTGGTTCCATGACCAGTTGTTTAAGAAGGCACTCTGAAGGAGTCCAGGATAAATCTGCTCCTAGTTGATGCTGCTGCTGGGATGCTCCAGTCCACATCTGGTATATTGAAGTCTCAACCAGTACTACCTCACCCTTGTCAGCCATCCTTTGGATGGCTAGCATCAACTCCTATCTGTTTCTTCCTCCTGGGCTGGTGGTCTATAGACCACACCTGTGTGGATGGCTGGCCCATTTTCCTTCAGCTAACCCACAGTATCTCTCCCCATTTGTTCCTCCTGGATCTGTGTGGCCCTTATGTCATTTTCACATGCAGTGCCACCCTCCTCCCTTCCTGCCTGCTCTGTCTCTTCTGAATATGTTGTAGCCAGGTATGGCCATCTCCCAGTCATGGTTATCATTACACCAGGTTTCAGTGATGGCCACATGTCCAGGTCTGACTGTACCATGACAGCCTCCAGATCTTCCATCTTGTTGCTAAGGCTCCTGGCATTTGCACACATGGCTTTCCATGATTTGACCTCCTAGACTGCTTCACTGTTCTACTCCAGCCCCTTCCTTGGTTGTCATTTATCCCTGGTTCTCCTTGCTGTCTGCCCTTCTGCTGAATTTTGCCCCTTTTCTGCTTATCCACCTTTTGGACACTAATCTCCAACTTTTGCACACTGCTTTGCAGAGATAGCCCTCCTCTGGTTCACTGGTTCCATTACTAGCTGTGGGGGTGAGCAAGTGGGTACCATCCTTGCTGGCACCACCCCCTTTGCTAGTTTAAATGCTGTCAGTAGCATTTAAACTTGTCATTGAGTGCTTGGATTCCTCCCAGGATGGATGCAGGCCGTCAGGCTTGAACAAACCTCCATCCCTCCAGATGGGTCCCCAGTCACCAATGAATCAAACCCTTCCTCACAGCACCAGTTCTTCAACCATGAGTTAAAGTTCCTGGTGCATGCACTC
Source organism: Neoceratodus forsteri (assembly GCA_016271365.2). Lineage (NCBI taxonomy): Eukaryota > Metazoa > Chordata > Ceratodontiformes > Ceratodontidae > Neoceratodus > Neoceratodus forsteri. The sequence continues at coordinate 769,595,824 of CM057450.1, read as the reverse complement.
CTATGCTCTCCCTTGCCTCTCACAGGTAGTACTTCTGAGAAGTGACAGAAGTAGCTACTTGCTTGAGACCCCTCAGATTTCCTAAACTCTTCCTGAACTTCCTTTGGCTCCCCATTTGCCAAGTCATTAGTACCTAGGTGGATAATGACATCCAGCTCACCCTCCTGTCTTGCCTTCCCAGTGATCCCCAGTATCTTCCTTCCATCCCTCCATGCCGTGGCACCTGGTAGGCACCTCACCTCCCTGTCCTCCCCCTCCTGTGTTCCTAGCTGGATCCCTCTTATGATGGAGTCCCCCACCAGGATTCGCTTCCTCCTCCTCTGGGGTCCACTGCTTTCCCCACTGAGGTCACCTCCTTGCCTAACCTCCACATCCTTTCCTTCCACTTCCCTGGGTACCTCTATTTGGTTGTCCTCATTTGCCAGTGTGGCATATGAGTTCTTGAGAGGAATAGGATCTGGGATGCCTGACACTATGCTCTTACAGTATGTATTCTATCCTTACATATTTTTTGATGTATTTTTAAACTATAGTAATCTGTCACACATTATGTCCTTTGTATTTTGCCTCCTTTTCCCCCCTTCCCCCAGGACGCAACTGGAAATGAACCTTAGCTCAGTGTGCCTCTTCCGGTTGCCAACCTTTACATAAAATAAATAATATACCAACACTGGCAGTGACAGCACTGGATTTTTCACATTTTGCTTAATGTATTGAAGAAAAGCTAGATGACCCATTGGTCTATGTGGTATAGTGTCTGCTGATGGGGTATTTCCTGATACATATCTCCAATACACACAAAGATTGCAAAAAATCTATGGCAGGCTTACTGGTTAGCCAGAGATAGAACAAGCGTGCTGCAAATAAAGCCAGATACAACAAACATGTGCAGGGACAAGTTCTGCAAATTGGAGACTGTGTGACCTTGAGACTGTTGAGCTTGTCAGACAAAACTTAAATTAAAAGCCATTGGAAGGCAGTACCTTTATATTGTCATGATGCGATTGCATGATCTTCTGACTGAGTTATGTAAAAGGATGGGAAACAAGTTGTGAGAACTTCGCATGTGAACCACCTGATACCTCAAAATCTAATCGTGTACTTCTAACTATTGTTTATTTTCCCCCATTAAGTGACTACACGGTGAGTAATGTTGAACTCAGTACATAGCTACATATGTTTTAAAATGTCTGTTTGACTGAATGAAACAGAGTATGCAATTATAGCTAGCAAGCAGGCTAAACAACATATGTATTTTTTGTTAACAGGTGTTATAAAAGAGATAAAGTCAACAGGATGGTACAAAAGTCAAAAATTATTTTAAAAGTAAGTTCAACATTCACTTGATAGGAGGAATAAAATAATAGTTAAAAACATGAGATTAGAATCTCAAAATAGACTTTATTTTTGTTTTCATTATTTTTAAGTAGACGTCAGCAAATACCAAGTAAATGATTTCAGAATGTATAAGAGAAGTCATGGCAAAATAAATAAACACTAACAGAAGGTAAAAAGTGCTATTTATACTTTATCTGAAGTGGTTAAATGTGGAAAATCAGATTAATTAGCTAATATATGCTTCTTTGGGGTCTGGACTTTTTTAGGAGTTAATAAAGACAGCCACACAGGTGATGAGAATACGAAATGCATTATTATTATATACATTGTCATTTCAATAATTAAAAATTCCTGTTAGGTGGCAGATCAGCTTTAAAGTCTGTTTATTGACTTTTAAAGCCCTACATGATCAGGGTCCAGCTTATCTGAAAGATCTTCTGGTTTCTTACTGCCCGAGCCAATTACTCCGCTCGGCCGACGAGGGGTTGCTAGAGATTCAAGAGTGAGCCTAAATTCATCGGGTTGCAGAGCTTTTCTTATGCTGCTCCCACTCTTTGGAATTCTCTACCCCGTTGGTTGTGGCAGTGCACCTCCATGGAGGAGTTTAAGAGGGATTTAAAAACTTATTTGTATCAGTCTGCCTTTTTGGATTGTTGATTGTGTTGTATTATTGTGAGACTGAAGTTTTATCTGTGTTTTATTATGCTTGTACAGCGTCTTGGAAATTTGAAAGGCACTTTAGAAATAAAATTTATTATTATTATTACTAGTGGGGTACCACATGATTCAGTACTGGGTCCGGTCCTTTTTAATGTCTTTATAATTCAGAAGTGATTCCATCATTTTCCTTACCAAGGTCAAACTGACAGGTCTGTAGTTTCCTGCCTCTGTTTTGCTCCCACTTTTGTGAAGGGGAATCACATCTACCCTCCTCCAGTCCTCGGGTACCACACCATCCTCCCATGATTTGTTAAAAAGGTTAGTCAATGGTGTTACTAGTTCTCCCCTTAGTTCTTTTAGAATTCTGGGGTGAATCTCATCAGGCCCCACTGCTTTGTCCACCTTCAGTTTTAGGAGTTCTTGAGCCCTTTCTTCTGTGAAAGGGCTGATATCGACCCCCCTATCCAGAGTGCTTCTATTGACTGGATTAGGTACCTCCCCTCCTCTTCTTTTGTGAATACTGGGTAGAAGTATTCATTCAGTATCCCTGTTTCTTCACTGTCCCTGTCTACCCACCACCCTCCCTCCTCCCTCCCTCCTCTTTATTCAGCCTCAGTATCTCTCCTTTTGTCTTTCTTCCTCCCTAATGTACCTACAAAGGTTTTATCCCCCTTCTTAACTAAGTTGGCTATATTTTCCTTGGTTTGGGCCTTTGCTCTTCTGACTGCCTTCACCATTTCCTTCTGCTTTAACTGGTACAATTCTCTGTCTTACTCCTTCTGTGTTTCCTTATACTTCCTGAATGCTGTCTTTTTCTTCCTAACCTTCCTCGCCACCTCTTTTGAGAACCATAGTGTTTTTTTCTTTCATTTTGATTTGTTTATTTGCTTCACACAAAAGCTTGTTGCCTCTGTGATGGCAGTTCTGATGTTACCCCATTGCTGCTCCACCCCTCCTTCTTGCCCGTTTGCTAGTGCTTTTCTGAGGCACTCTCCCATTTTGGCAAAATCAGCCCTCCTGAAGTCCAGTACCTTCACTTTTGTATAGTTTGACCCTACAGCTGAGTTTATTGTGAACCACACTGTTTGGTGGTCACTTGTTTCCAGATGGCTACACACATCTAGATCTGAGATCCTCTCTCTGTCCCGATTTGAGACTACCAGGTCTAAGACTGCTCCCTCCTGAGTGGGTTCCAACACTACCTGTCCGAGGGATGCCCCCTGTAGGGCATCGAGAATGGTCCTGCTCTTGGATGTGGCTGCAGCAAAGGTGCTCCAGTTAACATCTGGCATATTCAGGTCCCCCCATCAGCGATATCTCCCCTTTCTCTGCCATTCTAAGGATGCCTTCTGTCATTTCCTTGTCCATTTCCTTCCCCTAAGATGGGGGTCTGTATACAACCCCTGTGTGGATTGTGGTGCCATTTCCAGTCTCCAGGGTGACCTACCGTGCCTCCTCTCCTCCCTACTTACCCATTAGTTCTGTCGCTTTGATCCCTTCCCTTATATAGAGAGCTACTCCTCCTCTTCTACCCATCCTGTCCGTCCTGTAGATTGTTTACCCTGGTATGTTGACATCCCAGTCATGGTTCTTTGTGTACCATGTTTCTGTGACTGCCACGATATCCAGGGATCCCTCTTCCATCAAGTCCACCAGTTCATGGTGCTTGTTACCGAGACTACAGGCAATGGTACTCATTATCCTCCATTTTTTTATGGTCTTACCCCTTTTTGCCCCATTCCTGTCCTTACTACCTTTGTCTTTTTCTTCATTAACCCCTGCCCTTCTCCCAATCGACTTCTCTATCTTGGTGTTTATCTCACTAACTACCCTGATTTTTGGGAGGGCTAAGATTTACCTTCTCCTTTTCAGTGCTTCCCCCCTTGGCTAGTTTAAATGCTTGCCAATTAAGTATTTAAACCTATCACCTAGGATCCTGGTTCCTCTCCTGGACAGACTCTGACCATCGCGCCAGTATAGGCCTGCAGCCCTCCAGGTTGACCCCCAGTCCCCAATGAAGTCAAAACCCTGAGTTCTGCACCAGTTTTTCAACCACTGATTGAATCCCATGGTGTGGAGCACCTTAGCCTCACCCATACCATAGACAGACAGCACCTCCGAGAAGGTTACCGTGCATGTTACTTGTCTAAGGCCCTTCCCCAACTCCACAAACTCCTCCTGAACTGCTCTGATCCCTTTCCTAGCCAGGTCATTTGTCCCTAGGTGGACAATGACATCCAGCTCCCTCCCCTGTACAGCTGCTCCCGTGATCCTGAGGATTTGCTCCCTGTCCTCAAGCCATGGTGCCAAGCAGGCACCTTACCTCCCTCTTCTTCCTCCCCCAGTTCTACCCTCCTATCAATGGAGTCCCCACAAGGGTTGTTTCCTTCCCTGTGGGTCTCATGCCACCCTCCTGTGGTCTCCTTTGTGGAGGTTCCCAGCATCCTCGTTGGTCTCCACTGCGGGTGCCTTCATTGAGGAACCACACTCTGCCAGAATGGCATATGGATTGTGGAGAGATATAACTAGAGGGATGTGCCTCTGTTCCACCACCCTCACCCTCACTGAGCCCACTGTGGTCCAACCGCTCCTCTTTCTTGGCAACCTCTGAGGCAGTGGTGGTGGCTCTGGTGGTCCCTGGGTGGGAAAGGAGGTCCCCCGAATCCTGGCCAACTCAGTCTGGAGATGAGCAACCTCCTCTTTCAGCCCAGAGAGGCGTCTGAAGATGGGACAACACCGCATCCTCCAGAACATCTCCAGGAAGACTGCTACTCCACAGCCACTGCACTGCACTACTCCCATCATGTCTTACAGTATTTGTGGCCCCTTAACTGTTGTTTTGTATACTTACTCTTTCCTCTCTCTCTCTCTCTCTCTCTCTCACTCTCTATTTTTTTTCATATATATAATTTTTTTCTCTCCCTACTTTCCTACTGCCTTCATGTCCTTAAAGCTCCTGATCTTCCTGTTCTGGGACAGTATGTTCCTATATTCCTCGGTAGTCTCCTTCTTACTAGCTCAGAGTCAGACCTCTAGCAGCTGGGGGGGGGGTGGAGAGCTACTCTTCCTTCTAGGATGGTGAGTCTTTTGTGCCTCTGTGATCACTCCCTTCCTGCTCCCAAACAGGAAGTTCCTATTCTCAGACAAATCATGTGCCTATAAAAGTAGAATCAGCTAAGTGTGGGGGTGGGGGTGTGGAGTGGAGGGATGGCGGGCAATATAGTCCCAGTAAGGTTCTAACAGCAGCTCCTTCATCTTGCTGTTCTCTGCCACAAGCTCTCTAGGTCAGTTTTTAAATGCAAACACCTAGCTTCCTTCTCTCTAAGCCACTCCCCTTAATTCACAGTTTATTTTTCACCTAGCTAACTGCATAGATAACAATTCCTTCACCCAACTCAGACAAACACAGTCTTTGTTGTTTGTTTTTGCCCTAAATTGAAGTTCTCAGTAGTAGAGTTCTAGTTCTTTAGTCCAGTAGAGTAGTAAAGTTCTAACAGTTGCTTCTTCCTCTTGCAGTTCCCTGCCATAAGCTATCTAGGTCAGTTTTTAAATGCAAATACCTGGCTTCCTTTTCTCTAAGCCACTCCCCCAATTCACAGTTTCTTTTTCACCTACAGTAGCTAACTGCACAGATAATTCCTTCACCCAACTCAGACAAACACACTCTTTGTTGTTTGTTTTTGCCCTAAATTGAAGTTCTCAGTAGTAGAGTTCTAGTTCTTTAGTACAGTAGAGTATTAAAGTTCTAACATCAGCTTCTTCCTCTTGCTGTTACCTGCCACATAGCCTATTTCTATTCATTAATATTACCATTTGTGATATTTTATCTCTATTAGTCACTCAAGTCTTAGCAGGACATATCCTATCTTTGTTTTTCTTTCTCTGAACTGCACACAGCCCTTGCACTCACCAGTGTACTAAGCCTTTCAGTCCTTAGGTAGTAGCTGCTGCCATCACCTTGTGAGTGGCTGGCTATGAACTTACACTGGGTACACCATTCACCTTGTAGTAGAGCACCAACACTGGATTGCCTCTGTGTGTGTGTGCCTCTCTCTCAAGATGAATACATGCTCTCTGCTCCTAGGAGATGGAAATAAGGTGCACTCAGACCTTTCTTGCAAAAGTAACAGCTATTTGTTCAGGCACAAAGAAGATGCAGGACTCCTTGTTGTTACACATGGAGTTAGACAGCAGGGTTACAGATGCAGTGAATTTTCAGTTCTGAGAAGTACAGCAACACTTTTGCTCAAAAGGCCTAAAAATTGTTCCTGTGATCTAAACAGTCACTGACGTCACAGGCAGGACTGTTAAAAGGATCCAACAAGGATCCTCCCACTGTTATTTTAAAAACAGACATCTGTCCCAGCTGTTAGACCACCTTAGATGGTCTACATGCATTCGAATCTTGCATCCTTAAAAGATAAAATTGTGGGAAAAAATGCAAGTCACATCATCACAGATAGGTGCATAAGAAGGGTAGTTCAGGGGCTGCAACCAGAGTGCCTGTATCCCTTACTCAACAGGAACCAGTCCAAAAGGCTGCAGCACTCCGCTGCCAAAAATCGTCAGGACCCCAATTCAATTCACTACACATGACAAGTTACAAAATGCAAATATTTATTTGTGCAAAATGAATTCTGTACAAAAACAGTAGAACTTTTCAGTATTGGGGGCCAGAATAAGAACTCTTCCACGACCAGAAAAACCCAGTGCTTTGCTTGCTAGAGCATCATGGGCCCTTTTTTTTATTCTTCGGGCAGTCATATGATGAATGCCCTGATATCTGGTATATACTGTATAACACAGCCACACCCCTGACTCCTTTGTTTTGAGAGCAGTATTTTCTACCTTTAGTCCGGGTTCAGGCTGGTTTACCTTAGGCTGCCAACAGGGTTCCCTTGAAAACCACCTCTTGTTTTTACATCATCCTTGGAAGTGGAACCAGTTGCACTACAAGAATCTAGAAGGGAAGTAAAACTCAGTCAGACAAACATGACTCTCCTGAGGATAGAAACCACTATGGTTTTCTAAAGAGGTGGGAGACAAAGTAAGGGCTACAAGATCAAGTTTCAGGAAGTATAAGGGGACCCAAAGGGAGGAGGACAGGGAGGTGTACCTTGAATGTCTCAGAGAGGCAGGGACGGCTGTTAGGAAAGCCAAGGCACAGATAGAGGAGGGTTTAGTGCAGTCTGTGAAAAAAGGGGACAAGACATTCTATAGGTACATGAAAAACCGGGGGGGGGTGTTATGAGGCTCAAAGGGGAGGAGGGAGAGTGTAAGGAGTGGGATCTAGACAAGGCAAAAATACTGAACAAATACTTCTGTTCAGTATTCACTGAGGAGGGAGATGGTCAAGAACCACAGTTGGGAAGCAGAGGCAATCAGGGGGAAGAAGTGGACACCAGTCCATTCACAGTGGAGAGAGTTCAGGAGGAACTCATAAAGCTGAAGGTGGATAAAGCCAAAGGGCCAGATGACACATGGATGAATGTAACTGCTATGCTTGAACCTGCTTACTGTAATCATGCATATTCTCTCTGACTCCTGGCACTTAATCCTCCCTCGCTCCCCCACTTCCCCTCTGGCCCAGTTTGCTTCCAACTCCTCTATTCCCCTCATCCAACACTAGTACCAAGTACTTGTATATCATCCACCCCGTGCCTCCCCCCTCGATGCTTCTTAGTTTTATGCATTCTTCATCCCCTCCCTTCCCCCACACTTGCTCTCCTCTCCTCTCCTGTTATACTTTTGTAACCTGCATTACTTTTTCTGTCTTTGACCACCCTCTTTTGCTATAAAATCCCTCCACCTTGCACTCTATGTCCTCTTCTATTGTTCCAATTTACTTACTTGCACCTATTATTTTTCATAATTGCTGTACTCAACTAGCTTTACCTGTATAGGCCCCTGTATTCGACTTGGAAACATTTTGCTATTCAGTATTGTACCTAGTTAACTTCCTTTGTCTGCTTTTCTTGTATATGATATCTCAGGTGTATTTGTATTGTACCACTGTAACTGTTCTGTGTTTTGTATTGTACTTATGTCCACCCAGGACCTTCTCACAAATGAGTTGTCTCAATGGTGTTATCCTGGTAAAATAAACTTTGAATTGAACTTGAATTGAATTGACATACACCCAAGGATATTAAGGGAGCTGTGGAGGGAACTAGCGGCACCTCTGGCTGCCCTGTTCACAGAGTCACTCAACACAGGCATGGTTCCAGAGGACTGGAAGAGTGCGCATGTATTCTCACTGCACAAAAGTGGCAGTAGGTTGAAAGCAGGGGACTACAGGCCAGTCAAGCCTCACCTCAGTGCTGGGAAAGTTCATGGAGGCACTGCTGAAAGAAAGGATAGTGGCACACCTGGAATCCATGGTGCCCAGGATCTGAGACAGCACAGATTCACATCAGGAAGGTCTTGTCGAACAAATCTGATAGATTTGTTTGATTGGGTGACTAGGGAAGTGAATCAGGGAAGGGCCTTTGATACTGTCCGATACAGAAGGCTGGTTAACAAGATAAGTAGTCTGGACATGGGGCATAAGGTGATACAGTGGGTTAGAAACTGGCTGACAGACAGAGGGCAGAGGGTGGTGGTAAATAGAATCCAATCTGGGGAGAGAGGGGTGACCAGCGGAGTGCCACAAGGATCAGTACTGGGACCAGACCTGTTCAATGTCTTCATTAGTGACATTGCATGGGGGCTGGAAGGAAAGGTCTGCCTATTTGCAGATGACACCAAGATCTGCAACAGGGTGGATACTCCGGAAGGGGTGCAGATAATGAAGAGGGAACTGGAGAAGCTTGAAATATGGTTGGAGGTGTGGCAACTGAGGTTCAGTGCAAAAAAGTGCAAGATAATGCACCTGGGTAGGAAGAACCCCGTGGGAGACCTAAAGGATGGGGGGAGGTGCCAACTGTCACCAAACAGGAGATGGACCTAGGGGTCATCATATCTGATGACCTGAAGGTATCAAAGCAGTGTGCAAAGGCTGCAGGGAGGGCCAGTGGCATGCTGGGGTGCATAGGCAGAGGTATTACTAATAGCAGGTAGGAAGTGGTGATGCCAAAACACTAGTAAGGCCTCACCTGGAGTACTGTGTGCAGTACTGCAGACCACACATGTGTATGGACATAAACATGGTGGAGGCTGTCCAGAGAAGGGCGACAAAGTTGGTACATAGTTTGCAGCACAGAACATATGAGGAGAGACTAGGAGACTTCAATATGTACTCACTGGAGGATAGGAGAGAAAGGGCGACATGATAGAACCTTTAAAGTACCTCAAGGGCATAAACAAGGTGCAGTTGGAAGATCTTTTCTAATGTAGAAAAGATACCAGAACAAGGGGGGCATGATATGAAATTGGAGTGGGGGAGAGATTAAGAGGTAACATGAGGACGTTTTTCTACATGGAGAGGGTGGTGAATGCTTGGAATAATCTGCCACAAGAGGTGGTAGGGGCAAGCACAGTAGAGGGGTTTAAACATGCCTGGGACAAGCACAGGGAAACCTTGGATGGGAAGGGAGTGATGAAAAGCCTTTGACCACTAAGGGTGAGTGGATGCATCCATGTATAGGGCCTATGGGCAGACTGAATGGGCCTCACGGTCCTTATCTGCTGGCAATTTCTATGTTTCTGTGTTTCTCTCATTGTGTCTATGCTCAATGTGTGACCTTCTGATCTGCTTTTTTAGCTGCTTCCTTCCTTGTGTTGGGCGTTCATGCCAGCAACAATACTTGCAAGTCTTTGGGCAATGTCTGGAGAAATGGCTCCATCAAAAACGTATGTTTTACTTGTTCAGCAGTAACTGCATTAGTACCATCCAGCCATTTTTCTAAGACATTGCACAACTGAACATATATTACCATGTACTGTGATTATCCCCCAGTACAGTACTTTCTTTTTTAGTCCCCTAAATGTCATACTATATTCCTTTAAATTTCAGTCTATATGATCCTGGAGTCAATGGAAACATATTAAGTAAATCATGTCTCACTTTAACATAGTCCATGCAATCGGCATCATCCATTCGGGCAAGTACCTTTATGGCTTTTCCCATGAGTAATGGTGTGAGGTGAGTCACACAAGGAGAACTGTCCTAGTTAAACTGCCCACACATTCTTTCAAAATATTTCAGAAAAAGGTCAAGCTCATCCTCCCTCCAGGTAATGTAAAAACATTTTAAAATAAATTTTGGCTTCTTGGGGTGACCCGGACCTCCCATGCCAGCACTTATGTTTTGTGGTGGTGCCTTCTGTTATAAAATGTCCATCACTTTCTCTCTCTCTAGTGTCTGTGTTTCTACCTTTCATGTTCATGCTCACTCTCACTCCTGGTGCTGACACTCTTTCTCCCACTTCTTGGCCTCTAGCCTTGCTTTCTTCCAGGGTGAGCTCCAGTCTTATCTTCTTGAGCTTGTGTGGTTGCTTAGCCCCCCAGATGATGGGCTTTGGCTCACCCTCACTGACTGTGGTCTCACAGTTCTGGCCAGCCTCTCTGTGACCCTGGTCTCACCATTCTCTAGGTCATGTTTATGTTTGCCTGCACGCATGTGTAAGAAACATAGTGCCATCATCCGAGTTTTCCAGAGGTGTGTCAGCCTCTTCTAATTCAGTCAGTGTATTTGCAGGTGCGGTCGCAGTGCACCAATCACTGCTCCAGCTGTCTATGACAGTTGAAAATGCAGTGGCATACAGTTGAAAGGGAGAGCTCCACTTCAGTGAGCAGAGCTCCCCCAACACCTGCGCATACATATTGCGTGCTGGCGTCCTCCCCCCACGCACATACTGCTTATGTAATAGCGGGGCCCCCATCCCCGTCGGCTGCCGCCTCCTCAAAGCATCCAGGTGCCATGCTGGGGCCCACCCCAGCATGGCAATTGATTTATGGCCGATAGGGGTGCCCAATTCCCCATCAGCTCCAGCCCCAACAGCCTTCCAGCTGCCACACTGGAGCCCACCCCAGCGTGGCAAGCGTCCCTCATAGTCTTAGTCCCTCGTAGTCTTAGAAAAAAAAACCTGTAAATACAAAACTGTCCCTTGGCTTCTCCCTTCCCCCTCCACAACCCGCACCACCACTCGCACCCTGCCTCCCCACCCCCCTCCATACTTACCTCCGGACCTCGGCTTAGCGATCTTCGGTGGACCGGGAACACGTCTGCACTCTTCAAAGCCGACCGCGAACTAAGGAAATGCCAGTAAGCTGTACAAGGGGATAGATAGGGTTTTTTCAACTTTGTTGCATATCTCAGACATTTTTGGGAATTTTGGGCCCAAATTTTCAACATGGGGTTTTTGGGACCCCTTCTCATGAATGCTGTCACTGTCATGGCATTACTCGGGCCTGAAGGGTGATTTTGCAGCCTCTGCGCGAAATCACCTTTCCAGAATGATTAATGAAACGACACTGCCAGTGTTCATAAGGTGGCTCTCAAAAGACTATTTTGAAAATTTGGTGAAAATCCTAAAATGACTATTTCCTGGCGTCATGTGCAGTTCTCTGCGCTGTCGTAGTTCGCGAATTTTCAATATTTTCCTCCAGATTTTCAACATTGCCATTTTACCACACCTTCTTATGAGCAGTACAGCTGTCATTTTTCACATCTCACCCAAAATGTGTTTCCGCCCATGTAGCGCATAATGGCACAGTCGGTGTACTGTGAAATCAATGTCTGGGACACATTAAGAAAATCACAGTGACACTGTTCATTAGCAGAGGTATTAAAATGGCTATGTTAAAATTTAGTGAAACAATTCTAAAAATAACTGTTTCGCGAGGGTGAATTTGCAGGTTCTCACTTGCGCTCGTGAGATTCACTACATTTTCAATATTTTCACTCCAGATTTTCAACATTGGCACTTTACCACACCTCCTTATGAGCAGTACAGTTGTCATTTTCATCTCGCCCTAGCGTGTTTTGCCCATGTAGCGCTCAATGGCGCAGTCGGTGTGCAAAATCAATGTATGGGACATGTTAAGAAAATCACAGTGACACTGGTCATGAGCAGAGGTGTTAAAATGGCTATGTTGAAAATTTGGTGAAAAAATTTCCCAAAAATTACTGTTTTAGGAGCGCACGTTGCGCAATTCCCACGCATGCTGGCAAGTTTGCGAATTTGTAATATTTGCACACCAGATTTTCAACAGTGCCATTTTACTGCACTTCCTTATGAGCAGTACAGCTACCATTTTTCACATCTCGCTAAAATGTGTTTCCGCACATGTAGCGCACAATGGTACAGTCAGTGTGCGAAAACAATGTTTGGGACAGATTAAGAAAATCACAGTGACACTGGTCATGAGCAGAGGTCTTAAAATGGCTATGTTGAAAATTTGGTGACAAAACTCCATAAAATGACTGTGTTATGAGTGAGCATTGCGCAGTTTCCTCGCACCCTCGTAAGTTCATGAATTTGTAATATTTTCAGTCCAGATTTTCACCAGTGGCATTTTTCCACACCTCCTTATGAACAGTACAGCTGTCATTTTCCACAACATGGCCGAAATGTGTTTTCACACTTTCAGCACGAATCATGAAATTGGCTGTGGGAAATCATTGTTCGGGACAGATAAAGAAAATCACACTGACACTGTTCATGATCGGAGGTCCCAAAATGCCTGTGTTAACAATCTGCTGTAAAAAAATTCCCCAAACTAGTTACATTATGGGTGTGCATTGCACAGTTTCTACGCACGCTCATGACTTCACCAGTTTTTTTAAGATTTTCACAGCAGATTTTCAACATTGCCATTTTTTACACCTCCCCATGAACAGTACCGCTGTCATTTTTCACATCCTGTTCGGAATGTGTTTTTGCATCTCTGGTACCAAATGCCATAGTCGCTGTGCAAAAGCAGTTTTCGGCTAACAAACTGATATTGCCACTGTTCATGAGGTGGGGGTCACAAAAAAACCATGTTGAAAATTTGGAATGAAAATACCAATAAATGCCTGAGGCGTTAGGGTTTCCGACCATAATGCCCCACCCTGTAGAGAATGACAGGCATCAGGGGTGTGACTTGGGATTCTTGCCTGTCATGCTCATACCATTCCACCCCCACCCACACCCTGCAGCCAGTGAGAGGCATCAAGGTGTGCCTTGGACTCTTCGGGCCCAAACTTCACCCCATTCTCCTATACCGCACCCATCTTACTGTATTTCCTGATGGAATGGGGTGCGCATGAGGGCCAAAGACCCCAAGGCACACCGTGACACTTGTCAGTGTCTGCAGGGTAGGGTGTGGTGAAATGGCATAGTCGTTATGCCTGACCATTCAAAGCCACACCCCAATGCCTGTCACTCTCTGCAGGGTGGTGGTGGGGTTGGCTTCAGTTCAATACTTCGCTGCCATTCCTATTATGCAGCTCTGTAACTTCTACACTACCAATGCCAATGCCAGCAAGCAAACATTCGGCATTGACAAATGCTTGTTCTTAAGGGCTTCTATAATGTTTGACTTTGTCTTCTCATGGGTGAGCCACCTTCTGTGGGACAAACCCTGTAGCTGTGCTTCAATATGCCTCTGATATGTTCCATGCTTAGTGCCTAGTCACTATATTACATTCACAAAGGAAAAAAAGTGTCCCCCTTTGTATATCTTGCTGTGTAACGCAAAGGGTAATATTTACTGGCAATCAGTTTCACTGTATGCTAAACAAGCCTTACATTTTACACACACACACACACTGGAAGGAGAACACCCATTTTCACCTGCTGCTTCCACTTCACAACAACACCTCCCAAGCCACCCTAGGTGGTGATGGTGAACTGGCTTGCTCGCTCAGTCATGCCGCCACAAAAACAGTAATGGCTCACTCGGGCTGCTCTCTTAGTACAGGCTCCTGCTCACATCAAACAAGGCCAGGCTCTTGTTCACACAGCAAAATATCTCTTAGACATATGGATTCACCATATTTGCTCCAGGTATGCCTTAATTAGTATCTGTATCTGAATCAGGTTTACTTTTTAAGCTGGTAGTGCTCTCTCAATGGGCAGATCATGGGACAGTTCAACAAATAGATTACCTATGTTTATTAAAACACTGCAGTTGCAGATTTATATAAATTATTTAACATTTACACTTGCAGCAAATGACCTGGTCTGATATTTCCAGACATGCTCTGAGCATATCATTTAGAAAGTATCATACTGTTGAAACTGTAAGAGACAACATTTTATGAAGTACATGGTGTATGTATGTCTTTTGTAAATATGTAATTATTTATTTTATAAATGCTTATTTTTCTTATTAAGTACTCTGAGTTATGGAAAAGCACTATAAAAATCTACTTATCTGTCTCTCTCTCTATCTATCTAGCTATCTGTCATCCATCTGTCTGTCAATAGATTTTGCTGAATTGAAAGTTTTGCTCTCCCTCCATTCGTCATTGGTGTTGCATGCTTATTTGTAGCCTAGCCCAGCAGAAATCTGAGAAGCATCCACAAACCACTTATCACGTTGGGCTAGCTGAGCATCTATTTTGCATTATGTGTTTATTGGGAGGGTTTAGTGGATTTCCAAGCAACTACTGCTATCTTTTAGCTTCTTCATGCCACCCATGCTACAGTCAGGTCAATACCTTTTTGTCTTCGCAGCAGCCATTTTGGAGCTATTGTTATGATACTGCGACTCATGTGTTAGGACATCATTGAAAATATAAACATAGAAACATAGACAATGATGGCAGAAAAAGACCAATGGTTCATCTAGTCTGCCCACAGCATCCCACCCTGCACCACAGAGATCTACAGATGTTCCTTGTAATTTATTATTTATTTATTTATTACATGCAAGACCCTTTAGGCACTGCCTATTTTTAAAGGATCTATTTTAATGATAATATTAGAGCTACACTATTTCTGAATAAAAAGATTGTAATTAACTTGATAGAAATATTCCCCAGTAGTGAACATATGGGGCCCACTATTCATAGACTTATTAATCTTTAAATGAGAACGTACTGTACAACACATTCTGGCCATTTGCTCTGCATTCTGAATGCTGGTGTTATGCATTTTCTTGCTGACAGGTTGAGGGTACGAAGACCCTATGAAACAAAGTTTCATCAGTAGTCTGTTAAATACAGATCCTGGTGAAGACACTTCTGGGTTGAAATCAGCAACTGTGAAGCATCTTATTCAGCCTGACTTGATTACCCTCTTTAATGGACTGTTTCATAAGGTTAACCCAATTTTCTCAGGCCAAAATAGGAAGATGCCATCAAATCCTGAGTCTCCTCTCAGTAAATCAAGAGGAAGGTTATTCCCCCTTCCCTGACCATCAGGATTCAGGTAATCCTGGGTCAGAGTCTAGCTCTGATCCTTAGTATAATGGCAGTTGTGAGACTTTAGACAGGAGATCAAGGAGGGTGACTGCGTTGAGGAGTAGACCCAAATTAACCAATTCACCTGTGTCACTACAAGAATCTGAATGAACTCATTCCCAATGCATGCAGAGCTCTGAAAATAAAAATTGCATACAAGAAAGCACTGGAGGGTCATAATATTTTTACTGTCTATCTTGCTTACAAGCATCCGTGTCTTCTTCTCCTAATAAGCATTTCAGCAATCTGGTTTGCAATTACAGGAGTATTCCAGGAAAGACCTGGTCCCATGCATTAGCATGAAAAATGTTATGTCTTTCTTCAGAACTGGACCAGAAAAAGACAAGAGTCTACTAAGGGCCAGAGGAAGATCAGTCAGTTTTGGCTCTAGTGAAGAAAACCATCAACCCAGTCAAAGGTTCCTACTCCCCCAGGATTGACACTCATTGCAGAACTGAGTTCAGTTTCAAACATGTCTTTGCACTTACATGCATTTTGATAAATACGTTAGCAGCCTCCTCTTTCATTGACTGAGCACTGGTGGAGTATCTCTAAAAAATTGAAGAAAGCCCCCCCCCCAAAAGAAGCATATTGGTATAAACTTTTTTTGCTGATGGGACCCAGAATATTTATAAAGATGCAGCTCAAATATTCATTTCTCAAGTAGGGGCCAGTTAGGGATATGCAGTGAATCCAAATGGGATGGACCAAATTGGAACTTTGCTGGTCTAATCTGATCCTGGACCAGAAATTACTGTAACCTGTCCCACAGACTCTGGGTACTACAGGCAGAGCCTCTAGTTCTCCATGGCATTTCAGTCCTGATTTCTGCAACAGGGTTCTTAGGCATCCGTGGTGACATCTGTTAACTCCTGCATCATGAATTATTAATTTCTGTGGCAGAATGCAGCCCTGCAACTGGCTTAAATATTATATGATGTCACTGTAGGCATCACATGCTGAGCATAGAGGAGGAGGTTCAGGATAAACAAGGAGGGTAAGGGACTCATAAACTGTATATCTGAATGAGAAATCATCAAGAGCACCGAATTCTGTGGTAATACATAGGATGCAACACAGTACCAGAACAACAAATTATGGCACAAATACCAGTAGTTAGGTATCACTGGCATGGGATCACAAAGCACTAAAAATTATATGGTGACTAACAAACACTGCTGCTTTAGCATGCATGATAACAGATGTAGGAAACTGGAAAAGCAATAGAAATTCCAACTCATGAACGTGACAGCTGTTATTTTTGAAATTCTGGCAAAAATGTGTTTTTGCACCTGTGGTATGAAATGATCTCTGGTTGCAGACATGCAGGAGCCACAAAATACTTGATACAAAAATTCTAACAGTACTTATGACTTCATTATGCAGATGGAAGTACTGTTGCAATGTGGCTGTCATGGTTTCAGGAGCAGATCTAGAAAATGTTTCAAGAGGGTAACAGGTTTTCAATTACACAGCTGCATCTAGAAAACTATGCAGTAGTGCACCATGCTATCTAGCGAAGTACCTCATACAGCATGCCTAAGTACCTCTATCTGCAGAGGTGCAGGCCCCATAGGGTCTTCTGTCTGCAGAATGCACTGTACAAAATACACAACTGCATAAGCGCATGTCCCTGTGGGGCCTGTGTTTATGCAGCCGCAGATACAAATCCATGAAGACAGCACAATTATGCTACTGCATTTGTGTCATTTGGAAACAGTTGTATGTTGTTTGTCTTACCTAATGATGGCTGTCTGTTGTTGCTTGTGTGCTCTTGTGCTTTTGCTTCTTTGGGGGTGGGAAGTTAGTGTTGAAAACCCTAATGCCACATTTCCCTACTGTTGTTGTTTTAAGTTAAATCCTAACTAGTGCATTAATGCAGTTTTTTTTTTTTGCAAAGAATATACATGTATTATATAAAGAATATATATATAGAGTATATATATATACTTGGACAGAAGTTTGGTTAAGCTAAGTTATTTCCAGTCAGAAAAACTATAAAATGGATAGAAAGTTTTGTTCGGATTTTCTTACTATAAATAAGCCTATTTAGCATTGCTGAAAAGTGAAGGATGGACAGCGCCTGAGACTGAAGCCATCTATTAAAACACAGGGCCAGGTACTGTACAGAGCAAGGGCAGTGAAGGCTTCACTGTACTGTGATTATCACAGCTTTTTGCAATGAATATAACTGTATATACCACACTAGTGGTGAGTAAATTGGGTAAATAAATCATGCTATGTTAGTATAAATATTTATTTTCACTTGGAACACACTTTTTTCACTTACAACACAATTTATTTCACTTAGAACAAATTATTTCCACTTAGAACTGGAACTAGAACACAGAGAACAATGGACCAGATTGAGAGTCTACAGCTGAAAGAAAGGCAGTTTTAAGCTTAAACAAGGTAAAACACTAACAATAGCATTACGAATTGTAGTAAGAAAGAAACAATGTGACCCACTGGGAACTGAACTCAGACCCTCCAGAATACCACTCCAGTGCTCTACGCGCTGAGCTACAGGTTCACATGGTTGGACCTGGGGTCCCCGCACACACTTCCTTGCTCTGGTACTGTACATATAGATATAGACAGATGGATAGATAGATAGATAGATAGATAGATAGATAGATAGATAGATAGACAGACAGATAAATGTTTTTGTACCTGAATGTATTCGTCTGAACCAATTACTGTATCAATGTACCTGTTGTACCCTTTTGTACTCTCCCGGGTCGTTCCTGAAAATAGGCATAAAACTTGTCTAGTGTACTTACCCGGTAAACAAAAACTAAATAAATAAATAAATATCCTGTAACTAGGAACAATTGAGGCAACTGAGTGACAGTATTTTGGGGGGCTGGGTTCAATTCCCAGTGGGTCACAATGTTTCTTCCTCACTACAATTTGTAATTTAGTTGCAAAACAGTGGCTAATATTGTACCAAAAACATCTACTTGTCATAATAATAATAGCATTACAAATAGTGTGGTACTGTATATATCAAATACATACTGGGTTGCTGTGGAACAGCATATTTATCTTCATACAGTTCATGAATAGTAAGACCTTCATAACTAACTTATGGCTTCATTGCTCATTTGTTATGGGTCTTACCACTCACTAGTGTAAATAAATGGGTTATTCACTGCAACCCATTATGTATTCCCTATTTATGTTTGCAACTGCTGTTTTCAGTGCTGCACTTGGAAACTGTGATGCCACCAGCACTGTGAAAGCTGCACTCTGATTAGTTCAGTATGCATTGTGATACAGTCCCAAGTCCAGTCTAGTCATGGAAAATTGCCCCTTTCTGTTTTACAGTCTTGTTGGAAAGCAAACACATCCCCGTGCAGCTTGTAATAACTTCAAAGAAAGGGGTTTTGGGACAGCTCACACTTTTTCTTCTAAAAAAACCAAAAGAAAGGCTCCATGCTTCTAAGGCGAATTATATTTTCTTTATTTTGTAGTCATGTGCCTTAATGTTTCACCTTATATGTGCTTCTTCAAGGGGACTTATATCTGAAAAAAGTTACAAATAAAACTATGGCTGCCACATGTCCAGTTTTACGTGTAGACTAGATAATCTAGTAGTCCAGTTTTTGAGCCATTTTGAGTGGTCACGGACTCTTAAAACTGACTGCATCAACTCATTCATTGTTTAGACTGCATGTCCGGGTTACAAAGAAGTTCTGATGTCATAAAGACCATTGTTTCAGTCTGGGAGGTGTAAAGTATGGCAATTAAGACCATTAGCAGTAAATCAACCTAATATTTTCCACTCTGCATTTGAAGTATGGTCCTTTACTGCTGTGACAGGAAACAGTTTTTATAAATTTATATGCTCTCAGTTGTTCCTTTTTATTTGTGCCAAATTCTGCTGAGGTAAAGGAAACACAGTGCAGACTTGAGAGTACCACAAACATAGATAATTAATTCCATTACATAGTGTGTGACCCTAAGCAAGTTACTTAACAGCCACGTGCTCCTGGGTCACCCTGGTAAATGGGCCTTGTGCCCAGTGAACCTTACCTGCCTATTAAAGAATACAAATAAAAAATAATAAATAAATACACAAATAAAATAAAAATAATCATATAAAAATATTTCCTATCACTTTTAAAGTCTTCTCTGACATCACAAATGACTTTAGAGGAGGAGTGATATAATCATCAGTCATAGTAAAGGGGTGGAGCCAGGGCAGAGTTTTGCATGGGGTTTAGTATTCTGTTTTCACCTCATCCAAAGATGGCAACCCTATAAAACACATTAAAATAATTCCTAAATGTGGTATACTTATATACCAAAATGGTCTCTGTAATTGTTTTGCAATCAATTCAAACAAGCTCCTTCTGGGTATTAAATTAGGTGACATTCCTTTTCCATTTAAGTCATATTCCTAAACACACCTTTGGTGCTATTCTGTATTATAGCTGTATAGCTATGTCATTTCATCCTGTGTGTAAAATAAAACACCACTTTTAACTCTTTCTGCATATACCACAGCGTAGTCCTTTATCACACCTCATTTAAGTTCACACATTTCAAGTTACGTACAATGGCCTGCTAAGTATAAATCTTGCTTTGGCCCAGGCTACTTGACTGTAAGCAGAAATCTTTTTAGGCTGTAAATGCCTCAGACCTTTTCTTTTTCTTGTTTGATGTGAACACTACAAATAAAAATGCTTTAGAACACCTCTATACTGTTACAGTCTTGTAGCTTTAAAACACATCTCCCTCTGTACATGTATTAGTAACTTTGTTTACCTTTGTGATGCCATGGTTTACCTGCTTTTAAAAACGTTCTCACTGATCAAGCTTGCAGCCAGTGGCCTGTTACCTTTACTGCTTTTATGCAGACTGCTGGCAGACTAGTACATGCTGGCATTATAATGTCACTGTGCGCACTCAAACAAACCTTGCTGCACTTGAGAGGGTCGCTTAGGTGCCCCCCTTGAGATGCAGCTCATAAAACCCATAATGTGCAAGGTTGATGATTTGACAAGAGAACCACCATGGGTCCCACCAAATAGGCTACATGGCACATCTTTTGGGCTGGATATTGACCCTGCCGCCCACTGGAAAACATTAACACCATATATGTTCAGTATCAAACATAAAATTAAAAAAAATATTAGTCTTTGTCATCCATGTACATTTGTAATTCAGGTCCCCACTGCCTACTCTAGCCAAACTGCAGATAGGAGACCACGTATAAACCTTCTTGCATTATTTGTAACATACCCTACTTTGCAAAATAATATTATCTTGCTATGTTGAGTCATTATGATATACCCTACTTTTCAAGATAATATTACTTTGCTATGTTGGGTCAAGGTAACACATTTTATCTTGCTATACAGTGTGTTATCTTGACCCAAAATAGCAAAGTAATATTATCTTGCAAAGTAAGGTATGTTACAAGATAATATTATCAAACAATCAATCATACCTTATTTGGTATAATGCACATAGTCAATTGTGAATCAAGGTGTTTTACATACTAAGTTAATAAAACAATAAAAACATATAATAAACATCATTAAAATAATAATGGGTCAGCTAATTAATCAGAATCTGACTGAACAGGAACGTTTTAAACTCTTTCTTGAAAACCTCTACAGATTGACTTTCTCTAATCTGATGAGGGAGGAAGGGAGTTCCACAGGGTAGGTACACTAAACAAAAGGGCAGGGGCACCAGATGTCTTCAGGCAGACCCTGGGAATCTCCAAAACACCCTCGCTATTGGAGTGA
The DNA here is from genome assembly GCA_016271365.2 of Neoceratodus forsteri. Classification (NCBI taxonomy): domain Eukaryota; kingdom Metazoa; phylum Chordata; order Ceratodontiformes; family Ceratodontidae; genus Neoceratodus; species Neoceratodus forsteri. Next base: position 769,574,731 of record CM057450.1, on the reverse strand, counting down.
AGGGAACGGACTGAGTGGTGGGGATATAGGAGGTCTTTCGGGTAACTGGGCCCATCTTGCAAAGTAGGGTATGTCACAATGATCCAACATACTGTGAACCTTGCCAGGATCAAGTCCAACTCTACAGAATTCTGCAGTAGAGTTACTGTAGGGAACAATGCAGTTTCAATGGGAGTTAATCCCTCTTGTCATGCAGGGAAACTGTGACACTGCGCTTGATCCTAGCGGGCTTCACTGTAGCAAGATAATATTATCTTGCAAAGTAGGATATGTCACAATGTATACTGTGTGTTAACAATGCTGTTGAGACCACTCTCATGGTTATGAGTTGTCAAACATGCATTCTTAGGGGATGAGAACTGTAAAACGAAAGTGAATGGTTCAGATACCATGAGGATGTAAGTGGGGTCTAAGTGGCAGTATTAATATATTATTGATCGAGGTTGTTCAATAATGTATTACAATTTTAAAAAACCTGCCTTGAACATGCCTGTTTCCAGAGCAGCTGCATGTGAGACACTCTTCACAGAATTAGAGTTTCTCATGCACAGAGGTATGAATCACTCTGGTTGGCCAGGAGCCCTCCCTTGATCTATAATAGAAACATAGCAATATGGATTTTGACGGCAGATAAGGACCGCTTGGACCACCCAGTCTGCCCATTTTCAAACCTATTGGATAAGCTGCAGATCCTAGTTAACCAGCAGCCTATTTCCTCCTAATGAACCAATCAGCAACTTTTATAATGCTGATAACATCACAATAGCCAAGTGCAGCACTGAAGCCAGCAGTTGAAATCAAATGAAATAGTTACTGTATGACTTCATACATAAGGCACATTTGAAAGGTATTACTAGTAAACTAGTTCCTCTGTGGATTTTTATCTGCAGCCAGAAGTGAGTGTGTATACCTTGCAGTCTGCATACCACAGATACAAATCCACCAAGGTAGCATATCCGTAGTACCTTTTTTTGTGTCATCTGGAAACAGCTATATGTTATTTATCTTACCTGATGATGGCTGGCTGTGGTTGCTTGTGTGGGCTTGTGTTTTTACTTCTTTGGGGGGAGATTAGGGGCTGGAACCCTAATGCCACATTTTCCTACTTTTGTGGTGGTAAGTTGAACCCTAACTAGTGCCTTAACACAAGTTTTTTTTGGGGGGGCAGTCTATTTATATCTATTCATCTATCTGTCTGTCTAACTGTCTATCTGTCTATCTATCTATCTCTATATATACAGTTGGGAGGAAAAATGCACTGTGATATAATTTCAAGTGGCTTACTCAATCAAACTGTGAACCAGTAAATGTGGAGGGATTTGAACCAGGAATATCCTGTTTCACAATTCAGGGCTGTAACTACAAGACTACGCAATCTTATTTGACTAAGAGCTTATTAACATTTTTACCATTATACATGGTAACTATGGACTAAGGTAAACACCAATATTAGTATATAATGGCTTCCCTACTCTTTTACAGTAGTTTGCTTTCATTTGGAGGCCAAAGCTTTACCGGCTTTGCTAAGAGAATGGCGGCATTACGAGTATTGCTCAATAATATAATCACGTAACAGGAACAAGTTAAAAGAAATTTGATCTTGCTTTTTGCTATGTGTGAAACTGAAAGGTATAAAGCAGCAATTTAAGACATAGGAATCTTGATTGCTAGGTTGCACAAGCATTCAGAAGACACAAGAGGGGAGGAGTTCTTTTCAATAATTTGAAACAGCACAAATGCAACAAACCTTGGAAAAGAGGGTTATTAAGACTACGCTTAGCCACCTTGAATGTGTGCCATAGGTCCTCATCGGAGACACCTTGCTCACCTTCTGCACTGAATGCTGGTGGATTTGTTAACTTTAGCTAGGGGATGGCGCCCACATTTATGGACTGTGGTTTAAACATCTAGTAGTGCCGAAAACAGCAGATAGAAAATGCCATAAATATTTTAAAAGTAGCCAGTTGTTCATTTTTATTTCTGAAGTAAATTTGTATTTTTTTTCTTTAGTTAATTAGAAGATTTACATGATAAATTACCTCATTCTTAGTCCAGCTGGAGTATTTATTTCTAAGCATGCCAGGTACTTTATTAAGCATTATAAATCTTGACATCATTAGTGGCCATTCAGGATTGTTTCTTTTCAAACATTCTGGGTACTCTTATAACCACAAGAGGGTGTTTCATGCAATTCTAAAATTCTGAAGTTTTATGTTCAGTTTGCTTAGTCTATTTCCACTGCTGGGGCTTTCTCTAATTTTCTGTGAAGTAAGCATTTTTTATATATATATTTTTTAAACTCAAATTGCAGTTTTAAAAAACAGAACTCATCAACAGGAAAGTGGGTCAGCAGGGTAAGGCATATGAGGAGAGGTGGAGGGCACTGGACATGTACTCCCTGGAAGACAGGAGAGAGAGAGAGGGACATGATTGGGACCTTCAGGTACTTGAAAAGGATAAATAAGGTTGATAAGGAGAGTCTCTTTAAGCTGAGTGGCAACCATAACACTAGGGGGCACAGTCTTAAGCTGGAGGGTGGGAGGTTTAGGAGGGAGGTCAGGAAGCACTTCTTCACAAAGAGAGTGGTGGACACATGGAATGCAATGCTGGAAGAGTCATCTCATTGAAGACAGTGAGCAGCTTTAACAGAGACTGGGATAGGCATATGGGGAGAGTAAGGATATGGGTAGGGAGGATGGGAGGAATGGGGAGGGAGGGCAGGGACATTAGCTCAAGCTGAGGACCCTGCAATATGAGCAGACTTGATAGACCCAATGGTCTTTTTCTGCTGGCTTCTTCATATGTTTGTATAACAAGGAATAAGGGTAGGAGAACAGTAAGGCATCAGCTAAGGAGGAGGAGGTGGTACTAGTGGGTGACATAAATATGCCACTTGTGGACTAAGCAATATAAGCAGTACAAGAAGTCAGGCACTGGTGAATGTGATGCAAGGCTGCTTTCTCATGCTGTGGGTCAGGGAACTGACTAGAGAGGGGGCACCCTTGGTCTGGTTCTGTCAAACAGTGAAATAATTAGGGAAGCAGAGGTGAGGATACCACTGGAGTCTGGTGACATCAATGACATGTTGTTCAATGCAGCCAGAGAACACATCACTCCAATTCAAAGACTGTGGTCCTCGGCTTCAGAAAGGAGGACTCTGGCAACATGTGGAAAATGGTGAATGATAAGCTGCTAGGGGTAGAAACAGCAGAACAAGCAGAAGCCAAATGGGATGATATAAAGAGGGGTGTAATGGAGGTGACGGCATCCTACATGAGACAGGTCCAGAAGAACAAAAACACAAAAAGTCAGTCTGGTTTTTCAGAGTGGTGGGAGAGGAAGGGCAAAATGTAGCATTTTGAAACCACAAGGGGAACAGAAAAAAGTTGAGAGAGGCCAGACTAATTGTAATGAAAAGTAAAGCAATGACAGAGCTGAGTATAGCCAAGGGGATCAAGGGGAGAAAAAACCTTCTTTAGGTACATTAGGGAAAAAGGAAACCTGAGATGGGGTACTATAAGAACAAAGAATGAAGGGACATGGCTAGAGGAGGATAGGATAAAGGCTGATATACTAAATTATTACTTTTGTTCAGTAATCACCATAGGGGACACTACCAGAGTGCAGAGTGCAGGCCAAAAAGAAGGGGTGAGTGGACTGGAACAAGCACCAGTTTCAGAAGAGAGGGTGCTCAGGGGCCTTAAAACCCTGAAGGTGGACAAACAACCTGGTCCTGACTGGGTGCACACAGTGTTGAAGGAGGTGGGTTAGACATTTGCAGTGCTTCCAGCAAATCTGTTTAATTGTTCCCTGAAGACTGGGATGGCTCCAGCAGACTGGAGAGTAACTAATGTGGTGTTGCTTCACAAGAACAGAAATTGGGATGACCTGGGAAATTGCAGACTGGTCAGTCTAACCTCGACTGTAGACAAACTGCTGGAAACCATGAGTAAGGAACAGATAGTGGAATTCCTGGAGAAAATGGTTTGCAGAAAAAGAGGCAGCACAGATCTGTAACACTGAAATCTTACCAAACTACACTAACAGAATTCTTAATTGGGGTACAAAGGCAGTGGACATTGGGGCAAGCACTGGATTTGTTTTATCCTGACATTAGAAACATACAGTAGGACCCTTAATCCCATTCAGTTTGCTTCTTGTCCCTGCCTATTCTATCACCACTGACCCAAGTTGGCCATCATAGGTGTCACTCACCCCCCGTTCCTCTACCTAATATGCCCCTGTGCCTATTCCATGCTTCTTTGAAGCTCTCCACAGTATTTTCTCCCATTATCTTCTCTGGTAGGCTGTGCTAGTCATCCATTACCCTTTCTGTGAAGAAGTATTTCTGCACATCTCTCCTAAACATCCCCCCTTAGCTTCATTGCATGCCCCCTTGTTCTAGTACCTTCCTTCCTTTCTCTGAAGAAGATCCTCCACTTGTACCTTGTTCACTCCTGTGAAGTACTTGTAGGTTTCAGTCATGTCCCCTCTCGCTCTGCTCTCTTCCAGGGAGTACATGTTGCGTTCCTGCAGCCTTTCCTCATATGGGTTCTCAAGCAACCCCTTCACCATTTTGGTTGCCCTCCTCTGTACTGCTTCCACTCTTCCAAATGTCTGTGCCAAGGTGCAGCCTCCAGAACTGGACACAGTACTTCAGGTGGGGCCTCACCAGTGAGTGATAAAAAGGCAGAGCTACCTCCCTCCTCCTCCTGCTTGAAATTCCTCTCCTAATGCACACCATCATCTTGCTAGCCTTTTCCACTGATTTGTCACACTACCCAGCTACCATGAGGTCATCAGATATGATGACCCTAGGTCTCTTTCTTGTTTGGTGACTGTTAGCCTCACTCCCCCATGTTATTCACAGCCCCTGGGTTCTGCAGCGCGAAGTGCATAACCTTTCACTTTTTGGCACTGAATGCCAACTACTACCCCCTAGACCATTCCTCTGGTTTCCTCAAATCCCTCTGCATTTTCTCCACCCCCTTCTTGACTGTCAGTCCTGTTGCAGATTTTTTACATCATCTGCAAAGAGGCACACCTTACCCTAAAGCTCCTCTGAAATGTTGCTTATAAAGACATTGCAGAGGACTGGTCCCAGCACCAAACACTGTGGAACCCCACTAGTCACTCTCCTATCAACTGAGTGGCTACCATTTACAACCACCCTTTGCCTCCTAGCACAGAACCAGTTTGATATCCAGCTTGTCACTTCCTCCCCAACCCTCAGGCTGCTTAGTTTCTTGACTAGCCTCCTGTGCATCACAGTGTTGAAAGCCTTACTGAAGTCCAGATAGGCCATATCCACTGGTCTCCCTTGATCCACCACCCTGGTAACCCAGTCAAAGAAATCTACGAGATTAGTTTGACATGACCTCCCCGTGATACCAAGGTGCTGGTGGTCCTGCAGTCTTTTTGCCTCCAGGTGCTCCATGAGCCTCTCCTTCAGTAGTGTTTCCATTAACTTCCTCACCACTGATGTGAGACTGACTGATCTGCAGTTGCTAGCATCCTCCATACTGCCAGTTTTGTGCAGTAGGACCACATAGGCCCTCTTCCTGTTCTCTGGAACTCCCCCATCTTCACTGAGGTGCTATGAAGTGCTGCCAGAGTGGCAGCAACATTGTGCTCAATTTCTTTAAGACTCTTGGATGAATCTCCTCTGGCCATGGTGCCTTACTCTCTTTTAAGGCTTCCAATCCCTTCTGGACCCTTTCCACCCAGAATGGACTTGTGTCCACTACCCCCTCTCCCTGGTGCTTACTGCAGCATGCTGGTCCATCACCTTCACCCTCTACCGCGAAGACCAAGCAGAAGTAATTGTTTAGTATTTCCACTTTCTTTTGATCTTCCTCTGTGCAGTCCCCCCCACCTCCAGATTCTCACTTTCCCTCCCCTTGTCTTCCTCTTTTTACCCCACATACCTAAAGAAGGTCTTGTCTCCTTTTTGACCTCCTTAGCTATCCTCTTCTTTGTTAGTATTTTAGCTGTCCTCACTCTCCTTCCTGCCTCCCTTTATTTTGCCATATATACCTCCCTGTCTTCATGTTCTGGTTCTCCTTATACTTTCTAAATGCTGTTTACTTCTCCTTTACTGCCTTTGCCACCTCCTTAGAGAACCATAATGGCCTCTTCCTCTTCCTTCTCCTTGCTCAATTCCTTCAAACAGCACACCATTGCCTGGGCTTTACCATCCTTAATCGTTCTCCACTAAGCCTTGACTCCCCTCTGCCTTCCACCCTCTTCGAGGCATTCTCTGAGGCAGTTCCCCATTTCTTTAAAATCTCCCCTCCTGAAGTCCAGGAACCTTGCTTTAGTGTGTTTTTTTTTTTCTGTCCTACCCCTATGCTAAGCCACGCAGTACAGTGATCACTTGTACCCAGAGGACTACCCATTGTGACATCAGCAATGCTGTCTCTGTTCTAAGTACTAGGTTCAGCACTGCCCCATTCCTAGTTGGTTCCAAAACCAGCTGATTGAGATATGCCCCTTCTATGGAGTTGAGGATGGCTCTTCCTCTTGATGTAGCTGTAGTTAGGCTGCTCTAGTCTACATCCAGCAGGTTAAAGTTCTCCATAATCAAAACTTTCCCCTTGCTGGCCATTTTGCCAATGGCTTCCCCCAGTGCTCTGTCTAAACTTTCTCCTGTGTTGGAGGCCTGTACACTACCCCCATACAAATTACAGCCCCCGACATTATCAATGCCTTTAATTCTGTTCCACATGGAAGGCTAATAAAAAAGCTGGGTGACTTGGGGGTATGGGAAAAACTGATCAGGTGAACAGAAAACTGGCTGGTGGGGGCACAGCTAGCTATTGACTGTGACAGACGCTTCCAGAGGAGCTCTGTCTGACATGCTGAGCAAACTCTAATTTCAGTACTTCTGGTGTAATTTCAGTATTATTTTATATACCTTGCTGTAGCTTACGATGTCCTCTGTCCATTAGTGTATTTTGGGACCACAAGACACATGGAGAAGCCTCGTCAAGTGCAGCAACATGAGTCTAACCCAGCTAAGCTGGGCAAGACACCAGCAGGAGCACCAAAAGATAATGGAGCAAATGAACAGAGCGGTGACATAGAACCGATACACACGACCCTGCTGCTGGTGATGCAAAACCTTAAGTCCAATCCGAAACAGTCAGTCTGTGATCTTAATAAAAAAATAAACTCTTTTAGCACTAGAGTGCTAAACATTGAAACTAAAATGGACACCTTGCAAACAGACTTTAAAATAGTTATGGATTCAATTGGGAAATAAAATGCTGTGACCTCTGGCCTAGTTAAGGAAAATAAACTCCTTGGACTCCAATCAGAACTTACATTTATTGGGACTGGTGGAAGGCTAAGGAGGGAAGGATATCCTTAAATTTGCCTCTGAGGTTTTGTAATCCACGTTACAACTCTCCATCCAGGACAAGCTTGTAAAAGCCTACCTTATCACCCCCAAGGTGTGGATCTGCCAATGCTGAACAACCCTGCATGATCCTGCTTCTAACTACGAGGACACATGTATGAGATAAGATTCTACAGGGTGCAAAAAGAAAAGGAAAGTGACAACTAGTTCTGCACTCCCAACGATCAAATAGGTCCATCTGAAATAACAGACAAAATGCCAGAGATGTGTTGTCAAAAGCAAACTTGAAAATGTATTCCATAATTAGATAAGATAATAAATAACAGCTCATAAAACCAAGAAATGTTCCCAAAACTACAGATCAGGTGCCCTGGTGCTTCACCAAGTAAGGCTTTGTCAGGGGCGGGCACCTGAGGCACAAAGAGTCCCTTATATGCTGGTGCTAACAATGACATCATAATGACATTGATAACACAAATGTCTATTGGCTGTGTAATCAGTATTGCACAGTAGCAAGTTAACACAGTGCTGGTGGGACTCAAACAATAACATCAAAATGCACAAATACATACATACATACAATATAAAAGGAAATATATGCACTCAGTTAAAAGAAAATGAAAAAGTAACTACCTATGTATAGCCCCCAAATACCTAAAGGGTACTGTCCAAATACACATTGGGCTGATGTTTAACCAGTATCTTTAAAAAGCAAACAAAAAGCATGACTGCCCATTCAAAGAGGGAAATGGAAAAAGGAAGATATTAAGTGGAGTCAGGAGCTGCCTCCAGATGTGTTTCATGCCATTTACTGGAAAATACAGCAGGATATCCTGTGCTCTCCAAACCTCCTTTAGTACCTGTAAAGAGAAAGAAAAGACTGAAAATTGAAAGTAAAAAACAACTTGGCTATAAAATAATGTACTAACTCGATTACATGTCACAACCCCAGTTTAGAATTTCATATCAAGTATATTGAGACCAACTCTTCTCCCTGTTCTCATTTGCTCCAGACCCATGGACTGTAAGTATGAAACTGTGCAATTGTGGTGCAGTAAAAATGCTCTGCCACTGTGCTTTCAAGATCAGACCTCTTGATGTCCCGCACATGCTCTTGGATTCTTTAAGTGGGCAAACTGTTCTGCCAATGTATAGTCTGGGGCAATTGCACCATAGGGTGTACACAATAAAACTGGTACTCAGACTTGCTGCCCTGGTTGCAGAAATTGCGAACAGTGCAATTCCCACACTTGTACTTATACATTTGTACAAGTGTGGGAATTGCAGTGTTTCCAATTTTTGCAACCAGGGCAGCAAAGTTGATTTCCCAGGTTGTGTGGAAAAGGTACAAATCCAGCCATTTATTTCTTGTAGTACCAATTTTATTGTATACGCCCTATAGCACACACTAATTTTGATGTTTTAGAGTGCCAATTGTAAATCAGGCCACTGCTCAACTAACAGCCCTTGGTAGTTGATCAGTGGCCTGATTTGTTAAAACTGGCACTCTAAAATGTTAAAAATAGTACTTCAAAACAGACCCCTATACAAGTCTATGTAGTGTGCCCCCACACACTCCATAGTATTACATCACAAAATGTGAGAGAGCGAGGGTGTGCCTCCAGTTAAGAAAATGGAAGGCATTGGGCTCTCGGATCCACAGTGCCAAAATACAATCCATTCCTTCCCTAATTACAGCCACAAACTCGAAAGTTAGGCAGCAAAAAACATTGGGGCAGGTAAAGCTCCTTTGGCATTTCTGGGGGGAATTTAAAAAAAGGAGAAAAGGTGCTCTTTAACATATATATGCACACTGGAGGCCAGGAGGGAAAGGGGAACTAGGACTAAGATACTGTATGCAAGTTCTTGTTCAGGAGGATCAAGGACACACTAACCAGAGGGCATTGGCAGAGACTGGTGGCTGGGAGGAGGAGAGATTCAGTGGGCATGTGAGGAAGTGCTTCAGAGAGTGGGTCATGGATGAATGGAATAGACTGCCCAGAGAGGTGGTTGAAGCCAAAACTGTGGTCAGGTTTAAAGCCTGGGTGGGATTAATTTAAGGGAATAGTGGAATTCACAAGCAGAAGAGAGGAAGGGGATTCTTGCGGAAGGGTCTGACAATCAAGCCGCTATGGCTATTGTATCCCTAAATACAGCCCAGTGTCAGGCCAAGCATGAAGCTTGGCAGGGATATGGACAGACTGGATGGACCGCCTGGTCTTTTCCTGCCAATACAATCAATGTTAATTTATACAGTTCCTGTGTCTCTTTCGGTTATGAGAGTTTCTTCTCAAGTCTTTTGTGCACCAGAACTGCTCAGCTTCGACTTGCAGCTCTCCCACTCAAAGAACTCGAGAATGCAGAAGAGAGAAGCTGTCATATCTACTGCTGTTCTCCTTCATACCTCATCAGCACTGTGACCTCACTTATTGTGCGTCCCCCTTCTCTGAGCTGCTCCAGTTGAAATTCCATCTGTGGTCACTGAGGTGGCAGTATAGCAATGGCACTGCTACCTTCCCTCCCTGGAGGAGGAGGAGAGCATCATCTGGGATGCTCAATCCTTCCCTTCCCTTGGTTGGCTCCCACTGACCCTTGCTCATTCCCAAACCCAGGTCACCGGCATCCTGAGCAGTAGGACTACCGCTGTGCGTACAGGCTGGCAGCTTTCTGGCATAGGTAGATATGCCTAATCTTCTTTTCCTGGTCAGCAAAAGCTAAATAATAAAAAATAAATCAATCTTAAATGCAGAGGGGGTGTACATACCTCATTTCAGCAACATGTCTATCATGAAAAACTCTTTCAACTGTCCATGTTTCTATACACTACCACTGTATCTGAAATACTACTCCCTTTTTCTTTTGTAACTTATGCTTTATTGTTTTGTCATGTGCAATACACAGATCCTACAAAGATCCTACATATACACAAGATACCATTATGTGTTGTAGTAAATGACACCATCATACATTACTCCAGTTTGTGTAGTCTCATGTACCAGGCGAAACAACATTGGAGGTTATTAAACAAGTGTCCAAATACACTACTTGTATGTCAACATTTGCCAGCTCTTCTAAGGCTACCGTAGTGTGATATTTCCCAACAGTTTTTATGCATAGCAAGTACAGCTGTTAAAACTGCATTGGGTGTGTGAGAAAGAAAAAATCTTAGGCACTCAGTGAGAACATTTCAGACCATAGCTCCCCCATAGTAGCATAGATGGGAAAAATAGTACTTTTGATTTAAATACAATTTAAGTAGTGCAAACAACTTGTACTCAACTGGCAAACTTGAACCCACTTGAGAACTTGTTCCATTCTGCCATGGCCTCCCATTGAGTGCTACCGAGACCTAAAAACAACCACTATAACAGAACTGATGGCAGGTGCACAATGCTGCAGAAACAAGGCTGCTATCCTTGTGGCACTGGCCATGTTAAATTAAGGCAGTTTCTGGTACAGGGGATATAATGGTTGCTCTTAACTTATAAATAGCCTTATCTGAAATTGACAAACCCAGCATGAAAAGAACCCCTTTCCCCAAATGTCCAGTCCATCATCTTAAGGCAGTTTGGAGTTTATGCTTACATTAGGCAATGGTAAGCTTTTAGAGCCCCATTTAGTAAATCACTCTCCTGCCTTAGCATCCACTTTGTCATCTGTTTTCTGCTGCTCCTTCAGAGATCCAGGACCCTGCCTGTGTTGGATCAGTACATTGGAAGGTCTTACCTCCATCAGAGGTAGACAGGGAACAGAGTTCTGCTGATATTCCAGCTATCACACTAGTTAGGAGGTATTCCAGAAGCCCTAAATAAACCTTTACTTGCTTAAAATTGTGATTTTTGTCATTCTGCTGTTATCGCTGAACCAGAAGCGTCCTGACATCACTTCTGGTCGACGACTACATAGTGTAATGCTCACATTTCCACGTGCCAAGACAAACATGTCTAAGTGTGTGTCTGCTGTGTCCACCGGGGCAGCAGTGACACAGGGCCTGTAAGTAAATTAACAGTTTAAAGTTTGTATCTGTTTGTACTACAACTGTATAATGGAGACCATCACAACCCCAAATATCAATATTCTTGGCAATTGCTGCCAAATACGTACTATGTATGATTGTAGGGAACAGGTCCAGGGCTTTATCTGCAACAAGTGTCTCCTGATTGACACATTACAAGATGATATTATGAGACTTCAAGCTAGGGCACCAGCTAATTCCGACATAGTAGACCTTGAAGAATATATAGACTCAATGGTATCTATCTTGGAGTTAACACTCCCTATAAATCCAGTAAATGAGATTATATTACCTGAACATTCCGGAGTTGATGGCACATGGACAACAGTGCAAAAACTTAAAACAAAAAGGAGAGGAGGACAGATACACAGCAATGCATCACTCCTTCCCCTCTACAACACATTTGAACCCTTACAAACTAACGATAACTTTACGACCCAAAACACAGAAAATGACAGCAGTGAACCATCAACTAAAACACCTACCACCCACTCAAACCCCAGTTGCAGACCCAAATCATCACCAAAGAATTATTTGCTTAAACATGGCTTATCACACAGTTCACATAGTAACAATCAGCACAATCAAGACAGTAAACCTAATATTCCAACCAGCAACCCAAAATCTATATTTATGTTAGGAGACTCCATTATTAAACATACTGATAGGTTAATATGCAATTCTGACAAATATTTTACTGTACTTGCTCTAGTTACAGAGGGGCCAGAATATCAGACATCACAAAAATAACTAAAACACTATTTAACAAACAAACAAACAATGCATTAGTGGTTATTCATGCTGGCACAAATTATATAAACAAAATGACCCTAACTGAGCTTAAGAAAGATTTTGTAGCCGTACATAACATCCTGGTGGAAAAGGGATGTGATGTCTGCTTCTCAGAAATCCTTCCAGTACCAAGAGTCACCCCTTATATAACAAATAAAATCAAGGCACTGAACGAGTGGCTCAGAAAATGAATCCTCAAACAGAACTTTCCATGCCTAACCCACTGGGAGGATTTCAATGGGAGGCCGTCCCTTTTCTGCTGGGATGGACAACATTTAAGTAGGAGAGGGAGCACCATCTTGGGCAAAAACTTGCATCATTCATCACAAATTCTTTAAACTATCCACAAAGGGGGAGATAGGACTTGGATCCAAGTTTCTAACATCCAGTTCATTATTTACTAGAACGCTGTAATGTGCTGTCACTCAATGTCAGATCACTAAATACACTAAAGATTGCAGAATTAAAAGCTAAATGTAACTTGTTTGACTTAGACATCATATCAATAACAGGAACTTGGTGGGACATGGAATCAGACTGGTCAAAAAACATACCAGGGTTTAAACTTTATCAGAAGGACCACATAGACTGAAAGGGGGCAGAGTCTGTATGTACATCAGAAACAATATACCCTCATATGAGGACACCACCAAGACTTCTACAGAAAGCATATGGGTGAACGTCCAACTCAAAGAATGTCCTCAAATCACACTAGGCACATGCTATCGGCCCCCTAATACAAATACAGATTACACCGACAATTTACTAGAAAAAATTAAAAATATTGCAGATAAAAGAAACATCTTAATTCTGGGTGACTTTAGCTTACCCTCCATTAATTGGAAAACTCTATCAGGAAGCTCTACATCTGAAAAACATTTTCTAAACACCATAATAGACTTTAGACTTGACCAACTGATCAACAAACCCACAAGAGGCAACAACATATTAGATCACTTAATAACCACCCCCAACAATAACATTTCCAACCTATCTCTATCTGACCCTCTGGGTACTAACGACCATAAATCAATATTCTTTAGCCTCACATACTGCCAACAACAATCCACCAATAATACATTTTCAAAGAATTATGATACAGCTGCTTTTAAAACCATAAATAGGCATCTAAATAACATACCATGGGAAAACATATTACTACCCTTCTCTCTTGAGGAATCTTGGAAATTTCTCAAAAACACTATTCTGGATCATGAAATAAATTACGTTCCCATGAAAAACAAATACAATAATAAAGGGCAGATACCTCCTTGGTTAAATAATCACATAAAGAAATTAATCATTCACAAAAAAAGCTTTTTCATAAACTTAAAAAATGTCCCAATAGTAAAAAACAGAAATATTTATTACTCTTCCAGACCTCGGTGAAAAAACTTCAACAATCCGTCTGGCCAAACGTAACCTACAGTTTAAAATTGCACACACCGAGGATGGTCATACATCATTATATTCTTATTTAAATAAAAAAAGAGAAACAACAGACAAATTGGCCCACTAAACATTAACAACAACCTAATTACATCTGACAAAGACACAACTGACAAATTAAACCAATACTTTTGTTCAGTATTCTCAAAAACAAAAATACGAACCCAAAACCAACTACATTAAAAAATATATCTAAAACATTTCTAATAACTAAAAAATACACAGAGGCAGCATTAAAAACCTTAAACAAAAAAAAAGCAGTCCTGGACTGGACAATATCAGTCCCAGATTCCTAATTGAAACCACAGAAGCCATAAAACTCCCATTAACCATAATATTTAATAAATCCTTGGAGGAATCCACAGTTCCAAAAGACTGGCTAAAGGCCACCTGTAATAACACCTAAAATAACACCTGTCTTTAAAAAAGGATGCAGATCCAACCTGGTGAACTATTGTCCCATCAGCCTGACCTCTGTACCATGTAAATTATTAGAGAAAATAATCAAAACCTTACTAGAATCCAGATCTCAATGACTTAACATTAATGATACTACACAACACGGATTTAAACAGGGCCATTCCTGTATTTCTAATCTCACAGCATTTTGTAACAACATATACTATGGGTTGGATTCCAGCACACCAATGGATGTAATCCTTCTAGACTACAGTAAGGCCTTTGATCGAGTAAAACATAACAAACTAATTAATAAATTATTACACCTTGGATTCCCCACCAATCTAGTTACCTGGATCGATAATTGGCTAACTAATAGAATTCAGCAGGTTAGAATTAATGGAGTACTGTCAGATAGTGGAGAGGTGATCAGTGGAGTCCCCCAGGGCTCTGTCCTTGGACCAACATTGTTCAGTCTATACATCTCTGATATGCAAATACAATCAAATAACATACTATCCAAATCTGCCGATGACACAAAACTGGGCGGGAGGGTAGACTCTGAAGAACATGCAAAACAGTTAACCAACGACTTTGCTAATATCGAGAATTGAGCCATCACAAATTAAATGGATTTTAATACCGACAAATGTACTGTACTCCACTTTGGAAAAAACAACCCAATGCAAATCTACCAACTCAACAATACTCCACTAACTGTATCCAACAGCGAAAAAGACCTCGGGATCACAGTTAACAACAAATTCACTTCCACCAACAACTGCAACAAACTAGCAAAAAACTCAAATGCATTACTCAGAAGGACAGACCGTGCATTTATTACCAAGACCAAAGAATGCATAATCCCACTTTACAGAACTTACATTAGGCCATACTCTGATTATGGATCACCATTTTGGAACCCATATCTAAAAAAAAAGACATAGATAGGGTTGAGCAGACACAGAGGAGAGCCATTGGAATGGTTCCCCATCTATCCCACTTGGACTATCATAACAGACTTGTCAAATTAGGCCTACACTCCTTGGAACAGAGGCATCGTACAGGAGACCTTTTGTTTCTCTTTAAAATATTACAATCACCATCTGTAATGCAACAATGTAGTATATACTATTCAGACTGGAAACTAGTTCCAAGGCTCTAAATAGCTTGAGGTAGCTAAAGCAAAAACTAACAGGAGGCTAAATTATTTTTCACTAAGGGCACCAAGACTGCGGAACAAGCTCCCACAAAACTTAGTAGACAGCAAAACATATGAACTATTCAAAAAGGGTTTAGACACCTGGTTAAATAATAACTGAGCCTTCAAATGTTCCACATAATTGTGGGGGGCATTCTCGATGGGCTCATGCCTTCTTATGCCTCACAAATACCTAGTAAACCTAGTAAACCATCCTGAGATTTCACAGCTGTTGTCGAATAGTGTCAAACTGTTTATGCCCCATTCTCATGGCATAGGACAGGGAAGAAGTGAACGTCTCATGCTTCATGCTGGTTTGGGTGGACAGATTTGACAGCCATTAGAATGGTATCCCTGGTGGTGATGTCAGTGATTATCAGGATGGTTCTTGGGGTGTTGGCTGAAAGAGCTGATTTCCTTGTAGAAATATGGTATACACTTTTCATTTTTGTTCCCATCTCTTCCAGATTTAAAGTTCAGAAAAGTGTGGAGTAGGTTCAGGACAAAAGAGTTACTGTCCTCTCCCTCTGTACCTTTTTCTGCCCCTACCAACCACACACTGCATGCTCGACAGTATGTGCATTTTAAAGTGTTTCCAACTGATATCTTAAGTGTGAGTTCTCCTGAACCAGTTTCACGGTTGCCTCTGAATCTCTTGAGGATCATTCATCCACTGATTTAGCAAGTTCCATGGCTACAGTTACTTTTATTTACTGTGAGGTCATGCACTCCAAGATTACAGTCATGTGCTCCAAGATTACTTTGATTTTAGAGTCCATCAACCACATGATTGCTAAGACAGTCTGCCATTTGGGCTCAGATGGGCCTTCAGATGTGTTAGAGGCCATGACTCTAGCAGCCTTGACTTGCCACTTGTTTTGACCTGGCTGTATTACTTGGTTAGCTGCTATGAGCCATTTTCACACTGGAGATGCTTTGAGCTATACAGAATGTCTTCTGGTAATCAAAAGTCCAAGTTTCCTATGTAAATTTTTTTTGAGTAAAAAGTTCTGTAGATGGAGCTGTCTGCTAGTGCGTTCATTTGAGAAGAAGCTATCTACTGTCCTGAAAGCCTACTTCTTTGCTCAGCATTGGGGTATGAACCAAAGTGGCAAGATTCACAGTTTTAAAACTGTTTTATTGTTAAATACATTCAAAACACAAGCTAACAGCTGGTTTTGATCAGCAATGGTTCCACTCAGGGGCTTTATGGGGCATATGCTCCCATAAAAATATGCTATGCCCACCCTGTAATCTTTTAATCTTATAATTAGTTCTGTGCCACCACACCCAGTCTAAAAACAGGTTACAAATTTTGGTGCCCCAGTTTTCCAGTAAAGCTGCAGTCGCTTTTGCTTGTCAAAATTCCACAACCCTGGCTGTCAATATTTTGCCAATCAGAATATTCAATTCACATTAGAAAAAAATCTGTCAGAACTCAGACTTAATAGTGTAAAAGACAAGTTTTTGGTTGTGTGCAAATGTATGGAGTTTTGACATATATATTTTAAAAAAATATTCAGTACAAAGTAGAAAAATACATAAACCATAGATGTATAAAAGAGAGGGATGGATATGTCTTCTGTTAGAGGTACAGCCATAAATAAAACATACATTATGGGCAGTTTCCAGGGCAATACCAAGTATCAACAGCTTAATCTGGTTCAAGGTCAGTTGGCATTCATCTGTATCCCCTTCCCCCGGGTCATACCTGAAAGTAGGCAGGATTTGTCTAGTGCACTTACCCGGTCAACAAAAGCTAAAATAAAAAAATTAAAAAAATAAATAAAAAGGCAACCTTAAGCTTATTCCAAAGGTTCTTGAGGGCTGGCATAGGCACAGCACATGCTCCCTCATCTCCCACCATGGTTGTGTACGTTTATTATTGTGTTGCCTAGATCATGATTTTATTTTTGTCTTGACCTTGTTTTCTGACTAAGGTTTGTGGATAACTGAAATATGATTTCCAGTTCCATGGCCTGTCCTTGCCCTGCTATAGTTTGTAATTGCAAAAGATAAAATGCTACACTTGATGGCTGTACACAAATGCGTATACTATATGGTTTCTGACCCTTCTCCATGCACAACAAAATTTGATCTAACATTATACACTGACGAACATACAGTAACTTCCTGCCAGTCGACCATAAAAGCCCTGTTTCCACTTATAAATGTTGTACGTAAATGCTATGTTACTGATTTTCCACAGTGACATATACAAAGTATGTTTGGTTGGGGGAGGGAGGGAAGGATACAATACATTTAATAACTTTTAGCAAGCTCTGCCTCAACTGTTTCCTGTCATTAAACTGAATGGTATTTCTCATTAAATAAAGTACATTTTCCTGTTATTTGTGATTTTAGAATTTGCAACAAATTTCCATTCTCCTAGCTATATTTGTTTTAAGTATTTTTAATGTTTTTTCTATAATATCATAAGCTTCTCTAGTGAAAATAAGGAGCAGTATCCTTTATTTTAGACTGCACCAGATGACACATTGAAGTGTCACTGTCATATTTTTGCTGTAGGGGCTTTTTGGCTAATATTAGCTGCAATTTAAATACTGTATCATTGAAACATCAAGGGTGACATAAAATGCATTTTGTTGTAGTGTCACTTTTACAAACATTCATTATTATGTGTTTATGTTTACTGGGTCTCTTATGGTTGTTAGTATTTCTGTGGGTTCTTTGTTTGCCAGAATTATAAGGCTTTAACTTAGGGCTGGGTGAGGCAGCAGGTCCCCCCCCCATGCTATGTAAAAGCACATGCTGCAAACGTCCTTTGGACATTTGTTTTCTTTTCTGCTTCTGTGCTGCTCACTCTGTTGGAACAATCCATCCTGGTACCCTTATAACATCCCATGGCTCATTATCCTGACACTTACTTGCCTGGGCAGTATTGCTCGACAGGTGTAGTGCCCTGATACTGTCAATCCTGGTGGCTTCATGCCCAATGGTGTTACGGGAGGGTGGAAGTAGATATTGACCTTACCCCTAGTGATGCTCCAGAAAGAAGCATCAGATCCAGAAGTTGGCTAAGCTGCTCCAGTGGTGTGGAGGGCTAAACCACTGGTAGCTCAGCCAGAATACCCTGGGAGGCTCAGGTTCTAGTCCAGGCTACAGACCTTTAGGAATTTTGCCCCTGTAACTAATATGTTTTTACTCTGAGGTCTGTGCCCCCTTGGAGTTTGTTATATTAATTGCAGGGGTGTGACAGGGTGGACTAGGACACTGTCCCAGTTGTTATTGAGAAAGTGTTTAAATGCTTGGATCTGTTCTTTCCTTTGTGTCCTGTCTGTCTGGTTGCACAAACAAATTTTCCTGTGAGACCTAGGATTTGATCACCCCAATAGTCTTGCAATTATTTGCCTCTCGCTATCTCTCAGTCTTCACTTGCTGTTTGTCTTTTTCTCCCTTACATATCTGTTGATATAAAAATATATGCAAATCATTATGTAGAAATGTAACTGATATTGGGATCCCTTTTGTTTAGAAATTATATAGTGCTAATGTTGAAAGGTATATTACTATAGTTTGAGATGATTGCAAAAAGCTATTGGAAACTCAAGGGGTTACCTGAGTACAATTTTTAAGCCTTTTGCAGAAGAGCTGTGGAAAAGGGGTCTCAGCTCAGGTACACTGTGTTCCTGCCAACAGAGAACTCCTGATAAAATGACTCCAACCAGAGGGCAGAACAGTCTCACAGATCATCGACACATTTGCAATGGACAATTCATCAACATCCTGCCTACAGATGTGCAGCTTTGGGTAAAGGAACACCAACCAGAAAGTGGGGAAAAGGCTGTTTCTTTGGCCGAGGACTACCAAATGGCCAGACAGATGCTACAGCAGTGAGGTAACAGCCAAGCACCAGTAAGACACTCTTTTTCCCATTTGAACTGCAAGCCTGATAAGAACTCTAACGGGGTAACAAATCTGTGCCCAAAGATGTTATTTGCTATAACTGTAATAAGCTAAGCCATATGGCAAGAAACTGCTGTAGTAAGGAGAGTGGCACTGCTTTTCCTACGCTTCCTGCCCTGTGCCTTGATGACAGATGGTGTCAGTCTAAGTGGGATTTATGCTGTGCATACTCTAAGCCAGGAGCTGTGTGCATGGGTACTGAACCTAGTACCAGGGAAGCATAGAGAAAGGTACGGATTCTGCAGCAGCAAGTCCAGGGGTCATTACCAGCAGAATGGCAGCTAAACTGGCAGAGATAAAAGTCCAAGCTGAGATTGTAAAGCCAGCACAAGTTATGGAAAAAGAACAGGCAGTGGCAGAACCTGAACACCTGATGGACTTTTTCAGATGGTGGGCTATACAACAAAAAGAGATGGAGAAACAGAGGAGAGAAGAGAAGCAGCAGATGAGAGATGAGATACAGCAACAGGAGCAGCAAAGGCTGGATGCCTTGTAAGCTATCAAAGGCAGAGGATCTGGCACAGATCTAGATGAGCAACAAAACAGAAGCAGCTTAAAAGCTATTTAACTTACAAAGTTGTGTCCCTCGAATGATACTGAGGCATACTTGACAACTTTTGAAAGAGTTGCCACAGCCTACCAATGGCCAAAGCAGCAGTGGACAATCAGACTGGAACCCTACCTGACAGGGAAAGTCAACTTTCCTACAACAATATGGACACTGCACAGTCAGAAAACTATGACCTGATGAAAAGTGAAATCCTGAAAAGGTATGACATCTCAGGAGAGACCTACAGGCAGAGATTTTGATCTCTGAAGTACAACTCAGCCAACAATCCTCGATAAGCCTTCACCTGACTCAGAGAACTCCTGATAAAATAGCTCCAACCAGAGGGCAAAACAGTCTCACAGATCATCGACACATTTGCAATGGACAATTCATCAACATCCTGCCTACAGATGTGCAGCTTTGGGTAAAGGAACACCAACCAGAAAGTGGGGAAAAGACTGTTTCTTTGGCCGAGGACTGCCAAATGGCCAGACAGATGCTACAGCAGTGAGGTAACAGCCAAGCACCAGTAAGACATTCTTTTTCCCATTTGAACTCCAAGCCTGATAAGAACTCTAATGGGGTAACAAATCTGTGCCCAAAGACGTTATTTGCTATGACTGTAATAAGCCAGGCCATATGGCAAGAAACTGCTGTAGTAAGGAGAGTGGCACTAGAGCAGATTTGTCCTTGACAAATTGGGGCAAGTACTTAACAGATGTGATGGTGGGGAATAAGACTGTAATGGGACCCATTGATTCGGGAAGCAGACAGACCCTAGTGCATGTTGAAGTGCTGGGAAAACACTGTGCAAAAGGACCAGGTACTGATATCATCTGCATCCATGGAGACACTTGATACTATCCAATCACCCAAGTGACTCTGACCATTAAGGGTGTGTTACAACAAATGAAAGTGGGGGTAGTACCTAAGTTACCTATACCTGTAATTACTGGAAATGACTTTCCAGGATTTTCTGAGTTAATCAAAGAACGAGTAAATTCTGATGTCTCAGCTGCTGTGGTGACAAGAGCTCAGACAAAGAAATTTCAGATGGTGGGGATACTTTTCCTTTCAGTGATTTTGATCCAGACTTGTTTGAGCACAGCTCCAAGATCTGGAAATCCAGGAAAGAAAGACAATGCCTGAAGAAACCATGGCAACAAATGACTGATGGACATGAAGGGTTAAAATATGAAAATGTTGAAACTAAGCTGATAACTGATTGTGATTTTCTTCAGAGCAACCTAATGATGTTTCTCTCCAGGGTTATTTTAAGCAGCTGGGGGTGAAACCAAAGCAGGGTGGACCAATGTTTAAAAAATGTAATGGGTTACTGTACAGAGTTTGGGTTAAACCTCAGACACAGAAACAGACAGAACAATTGGTTATACCACAGAAGTATAGAACAGAGTTGTTACAGATAGCACATGATTGTCCTATGGCTGGTCACTCTGGGAGGGATCACACCCTTGCCAGATTGCTCTATAGATTTTACTGGCCTGGAATTCATGATGATGTTGCTACCTATTGTAATTCCTGTGCTGAGTGTCAGAAAGTAGCCCCAGTCATTAGAAAGGAAAAAGTGCCCCTGATGCCCCTACCCTTGACAGATGTGCCTTTTGAGAGAATTGCAATGGACATGGTTGGTCCTTTAGACAAAATTAAAATGGTAGTATGCAACAATGCTACTCAATACCCAAAAGCAGTTCCAATGCGTACTGTCACAGCATCAAAAGTGGCAGCAGAGCTTGCAAACATTTTCAACAGAGTGGGCATACCTAAAGAAATTATTACTGATCAGGGTAGTAATTTTGGTGCTGCATTACTTAAGGAGCAGTACAGACTTCTAGGTATCACTGCCTTAAGAACCTCCCCCTATCACCCTCAGACAGACGGTCTTGTTGAGTGTTTTAACCAAACCCTAAAACACATGTTAAAAGGGTTTGTAAAACGGGAAGGGAAAGATTAGGACAAATACTTGCCTTACCTACTTTTTTTTCACAGAGTAGTGCCACAGGCATCAACAGGGTTTTCACCATTTGAAATGCTGTATTGTAGGCAGCCAAGAGGGCCACTGGATGTGATAAAAGAAATGTGGAAAGATAACCCCACTCAGAAACAATCTATAACATCTTATATGTGTGCCCTAAGAAAGAAGCTGGCAAAATATGTTGAAATTGCCCATAGTAATCAGGAAGAGGCCCAAAATCAGCAGAAGGTATATTATGACCATGGGGTATAAGAAAAAGTTTTTGATCCAGGTGAAAATATTTTACTACTGTTACTCACAACAGAAAATAAACTGTTAATGAAGTGGCAAGGGCCTTATAGAGTGCTTAGATGTAGTGGCACCATTAACTACAAGACTGAGACCCCAGACAGGAAAAATCCTACTAAGATATACCATACTAACCTCCTCATGAAATGGGTTGAAAAAATGGCAAAAGCTGCTTTGCTAGTTTTACCAGAAACTGTTACAGTAGATATGGATGTAGCTTATGATAGACTGGAACAAACTGTAAATGCTGATGCTATAAAGGTGAATATTTCCTTAACCTCAGAACAAACCACAGAAATTCGTAATGTGCTAAAGACATTTGACAGCACTTTTACCACAGTACCAAGCCGAGCAAAAGGGGTTGAGCATGTAATAGTGCCAAGGAATGTTCACCCTAGTAGGCAAAAGACATACAGGTTACCAGAGTGGTTAAGAGGTGAAGTGGTTAAGGAAATACAAACCATTTAAGAATGGGTATCATAGAGGAGTCAAGGAGTGATTGGTCATCTCCAACGGTAACTAAACAAAAAAGAAGGTGGTGTTAGAATCTGCCTTGATTTTAGGAAACTTAATCAAGTGACAGAAATTGAGTTATCCTATGCCCAGAATAGATGATTTGGTGGATAGACTGGGGAGTGCAAAGTACATCAGTACCCTCGATCTCACCAAGGATTACTGGCAAATACCTTTAGTTAAAGAATTCAGAGACAAAACTGCATTTGCTACTCCAGTTGGATTCTGTCAGTTCACCACCATGCCATTTGGTTTACATGGTGTGCCACCTACATTCCAGTGTTACATGGCTGTAATTTTATCACCTCACACTGGTTATTGTCCTGCATACCTAGATGCAGAGAACCTTACCAGAGCAAGGGAAAAGGATTAAGACTTCTTGTGGCTAAGCAGATTTACTGTGTGTTGTTATTTTTATTTTGTACTCACAGGGATTGCTACTGTTTGTTACTAACATTTCATTGCTTTATTTTTCTCTGATTCAGATTGTTGTTGCTGGTATACTTTCTTCTGCATTATTACAAGGTGTGCCTACAGGTGTGTGCTAACAGATTACTGCTTTAATCTTCTGATTCAAATTGTCTTTTGCAAGGTATATCTTCTGTTACTGCTTTATTTGTCTCTGTAGCAAAGTGTTTCTTACAGGGTATATCTTCTCTGAAATTATTACAGGTGGTGCTTTACAGGTTTTACAGTTTTATCTAACATTAGGATAAGCTTTCAGGGTTACTGCATTTGTTGTTGATGGATTGTTTCTGCTCTTACCTCCATGGTTCTTCTTTTTCGGCAGGGGAAGGGCCCAGCCACCCACCCCCATCCCCAACCACCCCACACTACACTCCTTGTATAGGGTACCACAGTTGTGACATTTCCTGCGGCAAAGCAGGAAGGGGCAGATCAGTGGGGCACCCACAAGATGAGCTCATTTTAAAGGGCACTAGTAATTTAACTTGTTATAACAAGTTATACGAAAACAAAACACAAAATCAAACCATTACTTGCATTTTCTTCCTTCTAATTACTCTGACCAGGTTATAAATCCAGCAACTTATCCGGAATGGATATCATTAACTGCAGGTACTGTGGAACACTTTTCAGAAGGACAGTCTTGCAGGATTTAGGACACTGTCCTACATGCTTGGCCATTGGAGATCTTAGGGCTCAGCTCTGGGCAGCATGGGCAGAGATTGTGCACCTCAAATTTCACATTCAAGAGGAAATACATTATAAGAACCACCCACCATTTCCCCAACATCCAACAGAAGAACCTCGACCGCAGAGCGTAGTTGGTCCAGAAGGTTAGCAGGTGGTTAGGAGGGGCAAATTTGGTGCCCCATCACTCCGTGCTCTCCAACATATTACCTCCAAAAACCATATAAACACCACAAACAGGTATCTGCCTCTATCTTCGACATCAAACAAAGGGGCAGAGGACACTGCAGAGTAGGACACTGCAGCACAGAAGCTAGCACAACAAAACTCACACAAATCAGGAACCAAAACAAAAAAAGCAAAAAGGAAATCCAAAACTTCTGATCATAGGAGACTCCATGATTCAGGGAGTTGATACCATCTTCAGCCAGGGTAATGGTCAGATGTCTCCCAGGTACATCAGTGTGGAAGACACTGACCACATTATAAAATGTTCAGAAAGCAGGAGAAAACATTGGCGTCCTGGTACACAAGGGACTAATGATTTCGCCAGCGTCAGTTAGTGAGACCAAGGAACACTTGACCAGGCTGGTGAAAACATCATCCATTTCATCTGACATCTCCTTCTCTGAGATCCTGCCAGTCTGGGAGAGGGGGGCAGATGGACGGAAGGTCAGAGAAGGGGAGACAGGGGAGCTAAACATGTGGCTCAAGGGCTGGTGCCAGGAAAAATGACACAGATTTGTAGGGAACTGGCAACAGTTCTGGGAGCAAAAGTTCTTTAAATTTGATGGACTGCATCTGACTAAGGAAGGAGTCAGTGCATTGTGTCAGAAGTTTGACATATTTGCAGAATATTTAAACTAGCAAATGGGGAGAGGGATGCAGCACCCCATACGTCGAATGGGAAAAACACCCTTCCCCCCTCAGCTAGTAGTCAAACAGGAATTCAGCATGTTTTCAGTTAATTTGCATCACCAGGTAAGAAAAAAGGTCCGTTTCCCCATACGATGCACAGGGGGAATTTCAAACCTCACCCAACAACTAACACACCGAAATCTGGCCAATGGAAAATCATGTACACAAATGCTCACAGCCTGGGAAATAAGATCCCAGACCTGCAGGCAATAATGTCAGAGGCTAAACTGGATAAAGTAGCAATTAGTGAGACGTGGTTTACCAGTAACCACACTTGGGAGATTTCAGTACCTGGCTATGTACTGTTCAGAAGAGACCGAGGTGCAAAGGGGGGTGGAGTGGCCCTGTATGTCAATGAAAATATCAAAGCTACAGAAATTCAAAATACACATAAGGAGCCAGAAGAACTGTGGGTCACCCTGGAAACAGGAAATGGGACAGCCATAAGAACTGGGGTTGTCTACAGGCCCCCAGACCAGGGGGAGGACATAGACACATTACTGTTAGAAGATATACGAAACATGACAGCTAAAGGGGGGGGTTCTGATAATGGGAGACTTCAACATGCTGGATACAGATTGGTCAATACCAGCAGGAACATCTGCCAGAACTAGACACATGGTGGATTCCCTGCAGGGGGAGGGCCTCAAACAGCTGGTACAACAACCCACAAGAGACAGGGCTATCCTAGATCTAGTACTAACTAACAGGGAAGGGATTGAAGATCTCCAGGTAGAAGGTCACCTGGGGGCCAGTGACCATCACATGGTAAGGTTCAATTTGGCCACTACATCTAAATCATCCCATTCCAAGGCTAAAATATGGGACTTCAGAGGAGCTGACTTTGATAAGATCGCCAACAGGGTTAAGTTAGCCCTGGCAAAAAGAAACACAGGTGACGGGGTACAGGCAAAGTGGGCAAGCATTCAGGAAGCAATACTTGAAGCAACATCCCATTGTGTTAGACAGAAAAGGAAGTGCAAAAGAAGAAGGAAAACACTTTGGTTCTCAAATACAGTAGCAGAAAAGGTCAGAGTCAAAAGGCTGGTCTTCAGGAAATATAAGCGAACATAGCGGGATGAAGATAGGGAGGTATACCCAACTGCCCTAAGGGAAGCAGGGAAGGCAGTAAGGCAGGCAAAGTCCCAAACTGAGGAAACACTAGCACAAACAGTAAAAGAAGGTGACAAGACTTTCTATAGATACATTAGTGAAAGGAGAAAGTCCAGAAAGGGTATTGCCAAGCTCAAAGGAGAAAAGGGGGGTGTGAGGAGGAGGACTGTGTAAAAGCATCTATCCTAAATAGATACTTTTGCTCAGTATTTACTGAAGAGACGGTAGGGCAGTGCCCACAGCTCAGCACCATAGACGCAGGGGGAGGGAGGTGAGCACTATTCCCTTCACAAAAGAAAGGGTCCTACAAGAGCTAACTAAGCTCAGGGTGGACAAGGCAATGGGACCTAATGGCTCACATCCCAGGGTATGTAAGAAGCTAAGGGTGGAACTAGCAGAGCCATTAGCAGAACTGTTTATTGAGTCTCTGAGCTCAGGAGAGGTCCCAGAAGACTGGAGAAGGGCTCATGTGATCCTGCTCCATGAGAGTGGTAGCAGGGAGGTGGCAGGGAACTACAGACCGGTCAGTCTTACCTCAGTAGTGGGCAAGATTATGGAGGCATTCCTTAAAGAAAGGATAGTGCAACACCTGGAATCCATAGGAGCACAGGATCCAAGACAGCATGGGTTTTCAAAGGGAAGGTCCTGTCAAACTAATCTCATAGATTTCTTTGACTGGGTAACCAGACTGGTGGACCAAGGAGGAGCAGTTGATGTTGCCTACCTTGACTTCAACAAAGCTTTCGACACTGTTCCACATAGAAGATTGATAAATAAGCTGGGTAGGCTTGGGCTGGGTCAGAAGTTGGTCAGCTGGGTGGCAAACTGGTTGACGAGCAGAAAACAGAGAGTGGTGGTAAATGGTATACAGTCAGAAGAGATGCAAGTCACAAGTGGGGTACCTCAGGGATTAGTCCTGGGGTCAGTCCTCCTCAATATCTTCATTAGTGACATTGCAGATGGACTAGAGGGTAAGGCTTGTCTGTTTGCAGATGACACCAAGATCTGCAACAGAGTAGATGATCCAGATGGGGTGGGCAGAATGAGAACAGATCTGAATAAACTAGCAAAATGGTCAGAAGAGTGGCAACTGGGATTTAATGCAAAGAAGTGCAAGATCATGCACATAGGGAAGAGAAACCCTGAAGCCACCTATAGGCTGGGAGTGGAGTTGCTGGGAGTCACAAAGGAAGAAAGAGACTTGGGCATCATCATTACTGATGACCTGAAATCATCCAACCAGACCTCTAAAGTAGTAGGTAAGGCTAGGGGGATGTTAGAGTGTATTAGTAGGGTATCACAAGTCATAAGAGGGAGGTAATAATCCCTCTTTACAAGACACTGGTTAGGCCCCATCTGGAGTACTGCGTGCAGTACTGGAGGCCACACCTTCACAGGGACATTAACCAAATTGAAGCAGTCCAGAGATGGGCAACCAAAATGGTGCCAGGACTGCATTGGAAGACATATGAGGACAGATTAACGGAGCTCAATACGTATACCCTTGAGCAAAGGAGGGAGAGAGGTGATATGATCGAAACATTCAAACATCTTAAGGGCATTAACAAGGTGAAAGAGTCTAACATGTTTAACTATAAGGAAACTAGCAGGACAAGAGGACACAGCATGAGATTAGAGGGAGGCCGATTAAGGGGGAATGCGAGGACATTCTTTTTCACAGAAAGGGTGGTGGATGCATGGAACAGCCTACCTCAGGAAGTGGTGGCTATGAATACAGTGCAGGGCTTCAAACAGGCATGAGATAGGCATAAGGGAGCAATACAGATGAGTATGACTAGATAGGCCACTGACAGAGCAAAGGCAGATGGCACATTTATAAGGTAGAAAAAGAAATGGGCAGACTGGATGGGCCTTGGGGTCCTTATCTGCCATCAACTTCTATGTTTCTATGATGTCATGGTGTACAGTCCAGACTGGAAAAGCCACCTGGAACACCTATGAGCAGTTGTCCAAGATATCAAAAATGCAGGGCTGACTATTAATCCTACCAAATGTGCACTGGGCATGCAGGAAACCAGATATTTGGACTATGTGTTGGGAGATGGAGAAGTTCAGCCAAAGGTTTCTAAAATAGAAGCTGTAGCTAATAGCTGGTTCCCTAAAACAAAGAAACATGTCAGGTAATTTTTAGGGCTGGCTGGTTATTATTGGAGATTTGATCCCAACTTTGCTGAGTTAGCTACTCACTTCACTGAACTCACAAAGAAACAGTACCCAAATAATGTGAAATAGTCCCTAGAGTGTGATGAAGCTTTTCAAGCCATTAAGGCTGCATTATGTTCATCCCCTGTTTTAAGAAGCCCAGATTCTGAGAAACCATTCTTGTTACAAATAGATGCATCAGAGGTAGGCCTAGGTGCAGTCCTGAGTCAAAATATAGATGGGAAAGAACATCCTATTCTGTACATAACTAGGAAGTTGTATGACAGAGAGAAAAGGTACTCCACCGTTGAAAAGGAATGTTTAGCAGCAAAGTGGGCCATGGAGTCCCTTAAGTTTTATTTACTAGAAACTGACTTTGTACTTGTAACACATCGCAATCCTCTCTGTTGGCTTACCCAAATGAAAGATAATTCCAGAATCACAAGGTGGTACCTAGCACTACAGTCATTTAAATTTACTGTGATATACAAATCTGGTAAAGAGAATAGCAATGCTGATTTTCTGCCAAGATATGGATCAGGAATTGAGGGTTCTGAAGGTTGAAAAACAAATGTATGACTTTAAACTTTCTGTTTGCTGTACTGTTATAGAAAAAAGGAATGCTGCACATGTGCTTAATTTCTGAAAGTTAGACACTAATGCTGGTAGAGAATTAACAGAACGTTTTGGAAACCTGTTTGATATAACAGGTTCACTCTTAAGGAGGAGGGTGTATGTGACAGGGTGGAATAGGACCCTGTCTCAGTTGTTATGGAGAAAGTGTTTAAATGCAAAGATCTGTTCTTTCCTTTTCCTGTCTCTTGTCAGTCTGGTTGCACAACCAAATTTTCCTGTGAGACCTAGGATTTGATCAACCTAACAGTCTCACAATTATTTGCCTCTCACTATCTCTCAGTCTTCATTTGCTGTTTTTCTGTTTCTCCCTTACAAATCTGCTGATATAAAAATATATGCAAATCATTATGTGGAAATGTAACTGATATTGTGATCCCCTTTGTTTAGAAATTATATAGTGTTAACAGGGGTTCAGTTAATCTATTTTTAGTGGAAGTCAAATACTTCCATGAGTCAAAATCTGGAAGTCATTCCAATTTTTTGGAAGTCAAGACACATTCCAGATCTTAGAATTTTAAAACCAATATTCTAGGAATGATCAACTTATTGATGTTAATACAAATATTAGTGGTAAAATACAATTTCTTTAAGAAAAAAATCCATAATTTCTTAGCTTTTGTGCCTTAAGTTTAGGAAGTCATCCAATTCATTTTTTTACATTTGGAAGTCAATGACTTCCTCCCCCTTTATTTTGGAAGCTTTTGCCTTATTTTTGGGAGTCAAATACTCCCAAATCGGAGTTAACTGAAGCTTTGAGTGTTAATGTTGAAATGTACATGACTATAGTTTGAGATGATTGCAAAAAGCTATTGAAAACTCAAGAGGTTACCTGAGTGCAATTTTTAAGCCTTTTGCAGAAGAGCTGCAGAAAAGGGACCTCAGCTCAGGCACACTGTGTTCCTGCCAGTACCTTCCTGAAACATACAAGAACACTTTGGAAGATGCTTGTTAAGAATGGGGGGTTGGAAGGACTTATAAGACAGAGCTGCAGTTGCTTGCAGAGTGGGACACAGAAACTGAAGGAAAACTCTGATGGATCTCCTCTATTTTATTTTGCCTTTGTATATAGTTATACTGAACAGTTTTATTTTTTATGTTACTGCTAGTACAAATAAATATTTTTGGTGAATTCTACAACTGCTCCTGGTTTTCCTATGCTTCCCAACCTATGCCTCAACGACAGAGGGGTGTGTGGGTTACGGGGGTGAAGCCCCCATACTGAGGTGTTTTTGTGGTAGTGGGATGCCTGACATTGTATTGTTGGGCATCCAACTCATGTGGGATTTCTTAGTTTAGGACTGTAAACTCGGTATCTTCAGTGTCAGGATACCGAGTTTCGGTCTATCATAGTATATCCCCTGTCCCTTTCTCCTACTTACTTCCCTTTTAGTGCTGCATGTTGTCCCTCCAGCTTTCCAGGCCCCCCAGTTTTCCCACTGCAGCCTCTCCTTCCTCCATTGTCCTCATTGTAGGGCTCCTGCCTGTTGCCTTTAGTTTGGTGGCTCATCCACCCCTCCACTTCTGGGTGCGAGTCACCTGCTCTGGTTCACTTCTCTGCTGCCTCTCCTGCCTGTTGGCTCTATTGGTCTGCTTCACTACTCCTATTGTTGTTTTCACAGGGCCTGCAGTTTGCTTTGAATCTACCCACTGCCTCCCTTCTGCTGCTGGTACTGTTTCCTGGTCTGCCACTGGGTCCTGTGTCCTAAATTACTTCCTGGTTGGCATTGGTGCCTGGTCCCACTGCTGATGCACCCTCAGAGGACCACTCTGTGTCTCTGATGTTGTTTGTTCCTGCTGGTGCTTCTGCTGTCTGGTCTGTCCACCTGTGTGCTTCCTGTTTGGCTGTCTGTCCTCATGGGCCTTGGCATGGTTGTCCCTGGGGTTCATTCTTCTTTGTGTGTGTACCCTCCCCTCCAGCTGTTGCATGTACCTTATGAGGTCCGCCTGGTGGCCATTAGCACCCCTCCACACTTTTGCGGCCTTTCCCTCCTGCTGGACCTGCCTTAGTGACCATTGGCTGTGATGGTGCTTCACCCTTTTACTACACTATTCTGGGGCAGGCACATGCCCTGACTACTATCAGGCACATACCCAAACTAATACTGGGCACACACTCCAATATCTATTGGGCATACACCCGACATCTATCACCCCATTTTTCATGAGGCATGCACCCAGTTCTCCAGTCCATGCCACAAAATTCACTTAGTACCTGCCCCACCACTAATAAGCATATGCCTGTCAACTATCCGGCACATACCCTTCATTTTTTCGGCACATCCCCATGGCTAGATTTTGGGCCTTTGCTCCACTGTTCTGTCCCAACCTAGGGCTGTCTGCCAGCCTGTCCAGGCAGTCATTCAGTTCATCTCCTCAGAGCTCAACACTCATACTATGCCTTTACACAGGGCTACACCCTTCAGTATGTACTGTTATGCTTTGATATTTTGGGCATACATGCCACCAACTATCTGACACACGCCACAATGAATAAAAGGCACACAGATCAACTACTATTAGACACATGCCACAATTAACAATGGACTGTTGCTCCAATGCTTATCACCATGCAAGGGCTTTGTGCACTTTTATCCTGTGTGTCCGTATATAGTTGTTGGGCCTTGCCTTTCAATAGCTGGGCTCCAACTATTCTACCATGAGTCTTGTACTAAGAGAAGAAGACTTGGTGGTCAAGCCTGAAGGAACTGTTAAGCATGTAATCTTATTTTGGGAGCAGATGCTGACACACAGGTTCCTTTAGTGACCAGACATGCTTTAATGGCTTCTGTCTGGGGTGGATACCTCGCAGCTGGGGATTCTTTGATTAAAGAGCCAATCCCTGTAACACCTCAGTAAGGGTGGATAGTTTCACTGAGGCAGAAAATGATGACAAATGATCCCTGTAAAAAGTGAAGCAGTTTGTCAGAATTCTGGATACTATGTCCATTTGAAAATGATCAAGCTCATAATATGCCTGTACATGTAGTGACATGTAGTGACTTGCAGCCTTGATCCCTACAGGTTTCCTCCACTTGGGGATTTTCCTCTCCTCCATCCTGAAGGTCATAATCTTATTATATCATGGTATACTTACAACAGTAACAGAGTACCCCATTGTTGGAGTTTGAACCAGAAGGTGGAGTCCTTGTGTGCGTCTTTGCCTGTCTATTTGTATTCTTTCTGCTTGTCTACAGCATGTGTATCCATCTTTGCATGTTAAGCTGTCAGTGCCAGCACAGCACCTTTCCTTCTTTCATTCTGGGAAGTCATAGGTCTGATTATTCTATTTGTTGTCTCCATCTGCTTTTGTGCGTCTTCCTAAAGGTACCTTTAATCACAGGGACCTGCATCCCTGCGGCACCTCTAGGGGTGGCACCCTCTGAAGTTGGTTTTTGTACCTTTATGGTACTCTGCCAAGGATGGTAGTCCCTACATGGGGACAGGGAGTGTAAAAATGCCATGGCATGTTACATAGGCACATAAATAACTTCTATTCCTGTAAACTATTAACTGTCAGATGACTACCAACAGTGTTTACAGTACAGTCCCTTGCAGTTCCTGCACACTACTAACAGTTCTATGACTGCCAGCAGTGCCTAGTATGTCACAACTACCTGTGTTGCACAAGCACATTACAGTCACTCCATATTTAGGTTGCCTGCCGAATCAGTGAACTGCAAAGCAATGTGGAACAGTTATGACACCCAGAAGAACTCACAGATGAGATTCCTAGCCATACTGTTTGTGAGCCAGTAATCATGCATATAAACAGACTGTAAATCAAGTTACAGCAAACCATGTTTCTACATGATAGCTTTAATTTCAAATCAAACTGTTAAAGCAGACAACATTGAGACATACCCTAACAAACAATGGAATAGCCCAAAACTTTCGAATTTTGAAGCTGCTAGCATTAGACAGCCTCTCAGTATTTCAAATGCTATGGATAGGTAAGCATCAACCCACAACGGGGCATGGGTTTCTAGAGAATTTATGTGTGCTTTGGGTGAATTGGAAAGCACAAGGCCAATGACCAAGTGACTTTCAGTGCACCCAGGCAGTGCATTAATTCTCAAACAATCCATGCCCTGGAGTGGGTTTTTTCCCTTATAAAATGGAAAAGGGTATTATTTTCATTTAGTTAGGCTGTTGCTATGTAGAATATGTGAGTTTGGTAACAGAGGCCAAGTATCTTTGAATAAACCCTGGAAGTGCATTTATGTTGAAAAAATCTATGCCCTGTTGTGGATGTGTGTATTTAAAAAGAAGCAGAGTTTTTATTTTAATGAGAAAAGGTTTTAATTTCATTTAGTTAGACTTTTGCTAGGTAGATCAGGACAGGTTAGTTACAAACTGTTCATGTACCAGAGATTAATTAACAGGTAATGTGTTTAGACCAATGAAGTTGCTAGAGTAAGCCCCCCCTCCCCAGTGACTAGGGGAATGCCAGGTGGTAAATGTGTGGGGAGGGGACACTCACAGCAGAAACCACAGTTATTTCTTACCAGGAATGGTTGGCACTGATTGGAGGTCAGCTAGGCAGGGTGTAGGGTTCTTCTGGTGCTGGACTGCAATAAATCTGGATTATTACACATAAAACAGTTCAATGAAATGATTGACATCCATGCAAAAATAAAGCAACAGGGGATTCCATTTAATTGATAAACAAAGAACACCATGAAGGCAAAACACTTATATATTTAAGTTGCAGTACTCTCCTGACCACAGGGGTCTTCAGGTTGTCTGTGTCCATTGTGTCCAAAATGGCCCCACTAACATTTGACCGCTTCCTCCTGGGCTCGGTAGCCACATTACAGTGCAGGCAGCATTAAATCAAAGCTGATATGGCCTTTAAACTATAGGCAGCAGGCAGAACTTAATTCTCTTTATCCCTCTCCATCCCAAACTCAGTTCTACATTGATTATTTGGGCTTATCTCTTCCCCAAAATTTAACTCTAGACGCTAGGCCGTGGTGGGTGACTCCTCCCCATTGGCACTGGGGGCGGATGTCCCCACCACAGCTGCTGCAACCAGGTTGGCTTCTTGCTTAGGGGCTGACTTTCTCACTCTCTCTCTAAATGCTCCTTCAGAGAACTTGGGCCCTGATGAATAACTTCACCCTCCAGACATCGTGGGCCACTGCATCCCTGGAGCTGCCAGAACTGGGTTGGTATTTTAGACTCTAGGGCTACTGTTTCTCTCTCTCCATGGGCTCAAAAACTCTATTCTCCCTTCACACATAGGCATGGCTGTAGCCCACAAGCCTGCAAAGCATCTTCCCTCTGAACTCTATCTCTCTCTCTGTCTCTCTCTTTCAATGTAGGTGGCACAATTTCTTCAGGACTCCAACCTCGACTTCCAAAACCTTC
This sequence comes from Neoceratodus forsteri, assembly GCA_016271365.2. NCBI lineage: Eukaryota > Metazoa > Chordata > Ceratodontiformes > Ceratodontidae > Neoceratodus > Neoceratodus forsteri. The sequence continues at coordinate 769,540,892 of CM057450.1, read as the reverse complement.
TCCACTATGGTCACTGATTTTTTTTTTTCACTGCCAGACTGGACATCATGGAGGCACACAGCATGGGCCACCATGTGAACCAGGCTGATGGTCTCTACCAAGTCACCTGCTGAACTACTCGGTCATCCCCAAATGGAAAAATCCCTGGATATGCTGAGAGTGGGCAATCGGCCCCAATCCTACTACATCTCTCTCCTGGATTCCCTCATACTCCCAAGCTCTCTCCCCTTAATGGTGCCAACCCCCCAATTTTTTTTGTTTCATCTATTTTTGCACTGACCTTCGTGGAACTCTCTCGTGCATCCTCTGGTACCCCCCAGCTCTACCTCCATGCCTGAGAGGCCTCCATTGTCCTGGCACCAACCCGGCGATCCCCCCAGCTCTGAGCTCCCCAAGATAGGGCCGCCCTATCCATCCAGGGTGCTCTATCTAGAATTTGGCAGGCTGGGTTGGGCTACTCCCAGGAGAGGAGTGCAACCAGTAGTGGAATGTGGCTTAGTTAGTGGAGGTGCCGTCACCTATCCCCAAGGTCAGGGATTTTCTATTGTAGGTTTCCCCTGGGAGTGCAACATGCAATGATGTCCACGCATGGCTGCCCTGCTGATGTCTGCTGCACTCTCTGCTTCACTGTTTCTGGCTGGTGATCCTGTTGTACCACCGGTCTCCATTGGGGGTCACAAGGACACCGAGCTGCCCCTGGAACCCTCCCAGGGAGAGAGCAGTCCTCCGGATGCTCGATCCTCTCCCTCCCCTGCCAATCCCCGGCTCCCCGAGTCCATCTTCGAACCCGGATTGCCGGCATGACACGACGTGTGGCATCCAGCAACTCAACCCTCAGTGCTACCGGGCTGGGCCAAACCCAAAATTTAATCCCCCACGCACTAACAGTGACCTCTGACCTGCAGAGCTCCCGTCAACGTGGCACAAGGAAATTGATCATTTAATTACAGGATCAAAAAGAACCTAAAGTGCACAGACATGTACGCATCCCACGGGGAAGGGGGGTTACACTAGGATTCTGAAGGTTTCAGAAGCCCATTTTATAAATTACATCTATACCACACCTTTGCAGATACATTTCAATGCATAAATTGCTTTGTTTTTGATGAGGATATAAAATATCAAAAAAAAATGCATGCTGATCCCTGAGATCACATCCAGTTTTGGGGGTTAAAAGCAAAGACTGTTTCGTTTTGTAGTTGTTTTTTTTTTCTTAAAGCTCATGAAACTTTGTGGGTATAACTTTTTCCTTTTTTTTTTACAATTCTATTTCTCGCCCCTGGCACCGGAACTCTCTCAGACCTCTCCACTGGCCAGTGTTGCTCTACCGCCCACTCTGAGCCCCGCCATCCTCAAGGTCATCACTATCTCCCCGGGCCCCCAGGAGGGACATAGGGCCCTGAGGAGATCGAAGGGGGCGGTGGAAGGGCTTCAGTGTTGGGTGTGTGGCGGCACAGCTCTGGGCGGGCCATCGCCTATCCGGGCCGGGGGCGTTCATAGAGTTTACACCCCGAAGTAGGACGCGTAATGCCGCCCAGCCCATGATGTGGGTGCTCCCACCCATATCCAGAAGGTAGCTGTTCACATCTACCCCTTGCTGGTTTGCGTAGACCCTGTGCATAGTCAGTCACCACCGTCTCCACTGGGGCTGCTGCCGCACTGGTTACCCTGATCCCTCCCGAGAGAAGAGCAGTCCTATGGATGCTTGATCCTCTCTCTCCCTCCCAACCCCAGGCAGGCCGGGCTCATTCCCAAATCCGGGTCGCCGGCATGGTGCGAGATGTGGCATCCAGCACCTCAGCGCCACTGGGCCGGGTGTGAGTATAACTTGCTACAGTTTTTTTTGTTTTTGCTGTTGGTTTAGCATGCTGTTCAGACTAAGGGAAGCTTCATTTTGGTAGGTAGCCTGGCTTATGTTACCTTTGAAGTAGCACTCTATCTATCTAACATAATTATGTCATGCTGTGCTGGTTGGATGTATCCCCAGAAACACTGGGCACCCACGTGGGACAGGAGTTTTACTTTTTAACCAGTCAATATTTTCAAGCAGTTGGTGCTCTTGAGGCTCAGGGTTTCCCTTCAAAGGACAAATAAATAAGCAATTTAACACATCAATCAAATCTCAAATGCTCCCGCGTATTTATAGCATATGGCATGCTGATTTACAACATTTTAGAGTTTACCTTTATTTTGTAGATTTACATCATTTTCATCATGTTTAAAACTTTGGATGAAATGTAAACAAAAGCTCTGTTTAGCCCCGCTACTGAGCTGCTACTCTGCTCACAAAATGGCGATGACGTGTAGACGCGATGACATCATCTCTGCTTCACTTCTTTTATTGCAACCTGTGGGCACTGTTGTAGGATGCAGGATATCGGCAGTATATTTAGTTATCAGCTTATGTATCGATACTTAACTTGTGCACCAGACTGTGTGCACAAGCTAAGCATCAATACATATGTTGATAACTGAATATAGTGCCAATATCCAGCATTTTACAACATTGCCCATAGGTTGTAATAGAAGAAGTGGAGCAGACTCACTACGATGGTATCATTGTGTCGACACGTCATCGCCATTTTGTGAGCCGAGTAGTGGCTCAGTAACAGAGCTAAATCGAGTTTTTGTTTACATTTCAACCAAAGTTTTAAACTTGACAAAATCTACAAAATAAAGGTGAATTCTAAAATATTGTAAATCACCATGCCATATGCTATAAATACATGGGAGCATTTGAGATGTGATCAATGTGTTAAATTGCTTATTTATTTGTCCTTTAAGCACACTTGACTTCTATGTGAGATGTTCCTGTAGCTTTCCCTGTCAAATGTATCTCACTCTCATAGCCAGAATTCCTCTTTTTTGTTGCTCCGGTCATTTTCTTCCCCCATCAAGTCTGTAGGTCCCGGATATCCAAGTGCATCATCAGTCTGGTACATTTTGCTTGGTGTGATTCTCATATGACATTCTTTCAACAGAGAGTTGTTGTCACTGTAATCTTCCTTGCTCCAACTAGGGATCCGCTATTCTTGGGCTACTCAGCTCTGCTGTCTTTCTCTTAGTCAACCCATGCATGTATCTCCTGTCACTGGTGATCCCCTGTACTAGCTGCCTCCCCTATCCTTCAGTTTGAATCTACTTGATCATTGACATGACCAGCAACCCCTTCTGTTGACATGACCAGCACCTCCTTCTGTTGACATGACCAGTACCCCCTTCTGTTGACATGAACAGTACTTCCTTCCATTGACATGACCAGCACCCCTTTCCTCTTGGCACAACTGCAGCCCATCTTGAGTATGAAGGTATTCCTTGTGATGGAATAACTTCTATCTGGCCAGAACAAGAACCCCCCCCCCCCTTTCAGCAGACTCTTAGCACAAGTTAGCTTGCCTAAAAGCCAGCTATCATTCCTCACTGGCCACAGTGCTATAAGGACCTTGGAGAAGATCCCTCTGTAAACCACCACCCTTACAAGCAAACCTAATTCAGTAAATGACCTCATGTCCTCAAAACTTGTTTTCCATATCCAAATGCAGACAACAGTCAACTCCATGCTCTAGTTACAGCGCTGGGCTATGCATCACACTCATTTGACCTCTGTTGCAGGCAGGCAAATTGCCTTACCTGTACTAGTATCACATCCCCCGTCAACTCTCCTGCTACTTCTGCTATGGAGATACATATGAATGCTCCCTTATTCCCTCTCTATCCAGCCTTTATCTTCTTGCTCCCTAGCAGGTCAAGTATATGGCTGTGCAACATTTCTGGACATGACGTCCACAAAATTATTTAAAAAAATTCAAAGTTTTCTGAAATTTGAATTTATTTACTTAGCTTTTTTGTTGACCAGGAAAAAAGGGCTAGATACTACTGCCTATTTTCAGCTTCATCCTGGGTAAAGAGGAATACAGATAAAACCAACTGGAATTGAACCAGATTTAAGCTGTTGGTAGTATGAGAAGTGCAATGGGATCTTTAATGTCCACCTGAACAACCATCAGAAAAGACAGATGGACCTCAGTTTTATGTCTCATCCAAAGGATGGCACATTCTGATGCTAAAGCATCCCCTTAGCATTGCACCCCGGTGCCAGCATTTAATCGCAGTGTGGGACTTTAACCCTTGACCTTCTGGCCCAGAGGTGGACATACTACTAACTGAGCCATGCTGACACCCGACATGTAGACTTTTAAGAACTAATAATATTTTGTACAGTTTGGCTGCTTATAACTTTGCCTTCCTTTAGGCAAGAGATTAGAATATTAACACACACAGCATTCTGTTTAGGATCTATGAATATGCCAAACTTGGTTACATGGTGTTCTTGAGTTTTAACATTACACAGGCTTACAATTCAGCAGTTTAAGCCCTTACACTAGCGAAATTTCATTTAAAATGTGTGAATGTTTGCCTGCTTATAACTCATTTCCTTTTAAAGTTGGAGATCTGAACTTGGCCCACATATCACTGCTGTAGTGAGATTCCAGCGTGCTTGATTTGCTGAAATTAAGATAAATGGTTATAAAATTAGATGGAAATATCTGAAAATTAAAATGTGTCTACATTTCACAAAATTGTTGCAGAAATTTCATAACATTTTGTAGAAGCGGAAATGTAATATTTGCCTGAATTCCACTGGTGGAAGTTATATTTTGCACATTCCTACTCTCAGGAGTCACGTCCTTCTCCACCAAAAGAGAGCCTGAAATGGCACTCATGTATCTGTAGCATGAGAAATTCTCAGTCTCTCGCATCACTGACTGGCTGCAGGTTATGTGGCTTGCAAAAACTTTCACAGGCTCAGTGTGTGCTCCCTTGAAAAATTGCTACATCATGACAGCAAAGTGCTGAAATTAACCCAAGTCCCTTGGGATCGGCCTCACTGGTGTTAGAAGTGTCACTTTTTGTTGGTGCATCCGCCAAACTCCAATTCAGCATCAGCTGACGCTTAGAGCAGGGTGACATGTAGTTTTATGGTCTGTAATAATGTTGACATTTTGTGGAATAATTCAGAAAAATAACCACAATAATGCACTCCAGAGCAAGCTATGTTGTATGCCGCAGGATATCACATCTCAGGTCACCTAACACATGTAGCTTTGTCTTGTGCCCAACCATGTACCCCAGGGGCCCGATTTTCAAATTTGATGCAGGGATTGCACCAGCCCTGCACCAACCCCATTGTTCCACGCAGCTGCACCAAACTCCTTTGACACTGTGACCAATTTTAGTACATTGGGCACAGTTGTGACAGTTTCCACACTTAACAGCAGCTTGCACCAAATATTTAACGCAAGCCCCGTAAAAAGAGTCCCCCAAATGGCACAAGTTAGACCAGGGGGAGCTAATCTAACTTGTGGCATTAGGCACACAGGACTGAAAATCTCAATCGGTGCTGAGAGAATGCAGCAAGTCCCTGCGCCGTATGTTTGGTGCACCAGGGGCTTGCAGTTTTTCTTAGGGCTTTTGAAAATTGGGCCCAAGGTGTGATGATATCGCATGATATACTACACCCAATTGAGTAACAATGATTAAATCAATAAAGATGACAAATTACCTTATAAATGCCTGACTTTGAATATTTGTTTTCTTCTCAGTAGAGTCAGACTCTACTAATAAAAGGCAAGCTCTGTTTAAACTCCTGCTCATCTTAAGTCAGTTGCATATGATAGTATCATATACAGTGAGGCAGAAACATTGACATACCCAGAAACCAATAATCTGTGCAGAACTGAGATGCTTTCCTACAAAAAGCTGAAATCTTTTTAGGTGCTTTGAACAACCTATGGGAGTGGTTCAGATTAAAGGCAAACTGCTAATGTGCCTCTAATTAACATAGTTCCAAGCCATTAATAACACTGAGCCCTGTCCAGTAATTGTTTTTACAGGTGGTGATTTAGTTAAATTAGTTTTTCTTACTGCTATCTGCTTCCGTATAAACACATTAATTGCTTTATAGAGGTTTACAAAGAAAACCTAATAGAATCAGGGACACCTTTCTGTTCAGAGCACCTGCAAAATGAGCAGCTAGATTAGGGTCTTCAGGATTATTCTTAGTCAAAATAATGAGCTGCATGTAAATACAGTGATTTGTACTTTGATGGTATTTCAGCAGTTCTATTTTTTACATTTTTGTATTTGTTATAATGGCAAATAATAGCTGATGCATCATGCTTTATGGGAAATGTTAAGGCGAGCCCCCCCCCCCCAAATTAATTATGTAGTATAATACACTGGCAGTTTACAACTTCACAGCTGCAGTGCAGCAGCTTTCCTGAATGTGTGCATTATAAGGTTTTGCTGAGGAATTATGTATTACAACAGTCGTGTTGTATTTCTTTGTTATTAATGGTCTCACTGGGATAGCCTCATGGTGTAAAGCACTGTCTTTGTGAAGGCCACAGTGCTATTAGATACAGCTGTACCTAAGGGATATGCAATGATCTAACTCAAAATATGCAATTAACCCTCAAGTGTGAGGGAGCAAGACCATAACACATGAGTGGCAAAGCCACAAGTGAGTTTTGAAAGTCTTGCCCCCTTACAAGTAACGATTAACTATCAATTCTGAGTCAGGTCACAGTATATTCCATTTATACCACATCAGTCCACGTACAGTATTATAACTTTTAAATCTACTTTATGTGAAGATTTAACTGTCAGATTTCTATCCAATCAAAAAACAATCGCAATGTATAAAAACAGCAAAGCATTAAATGAGGTTAGCCATACGAAGATGGGAATGTCTAAAAGAGAAAAAGAGTCAAGTTACGTGAATGGACACGTCTAAATGTGTGATGATGAGCCTTAACAGGAACACTGAAAGCATGTGTCATGGCAGTCTCTTGGACAGCACATCAAGGCCTGCCCCTTCTGCTAATTCAAAACCAGTGTCCATTTTTTTCCTCATGAGTGAGAGAAACGGGCAGGTGTTTAAACAATTTCTCAGTGAGGTAGGAAGTAGAAAGAGCTCCACCATACTATTTCAAGCACAGCAAAGACTGACAGGAAAATCCATGGAAACAGTGATGCAAGTTCCACTACTTCCCAGAATAAAATGGCTGAAATGGGCATTAAACTAGTTTTTAATAGTGCCAATGAGGATACTGGTGTTAAAAACAATACTTATAGCAACATTTAACAACTGGGCCCTTCAGAGCTCCAGTTCCACTTGCTTCATTTCTGGACCCAGATATTCTGGCCAGTTACAAACCTGTTTTGAGCCTTCCCTTTTTAGGGAAGATATTTGAGAAGGTGGCTGTATCACCGATGGAGGCACATCTGCTGCAGCAGGAAATCTATGAGTTTCTGTTAAGAATCAGATTGTGACATAGCACTGAGACTGCTCTGGTGAAGGTGATGAATGACCTCTTCCTGGTGAGAGATCAGTGTGGAATATTCTATGGTCAGTCTTCTTGATCTCCCATTGTCATTTGACACAATGGATCATAGGGTTTTGGGCTGGTCACCTGAAGACTTATGGGGGGGGGGCTCTTGGGTACAGTGTTGCTTTGGTTCTAGTCCTTCATGTCTGGTAAGAAGCAATGGGTAACACTGAGGGAATTTTTCTCCAGTGTCACTGCCATTCCCGATGGTGTACATGTTGCCCCTCAGGGAGATCAAGAGACTGTACAGTCTAGGTTTTTACTACTCCTCAGGCTGATGTCCTCACTGGGACTAGCACAGGCAATTGCCTCTGGAATGCATCAACATGGTCACACTCTGGACCTGATCTACTCATTAGGACTTGACATTAGTGCAGCCAACATTGATACAGTCTTTTGGTCAGATCATCAAGCAGTGTCATTCCTTTGTGGGGTCCTCTGTTTTAATGCCCCTTCTGTGAAGGCTGTCTGGTATTGTCTGAAACAGAATTTGGAGTCTTGCAAGCTCCTGGAGGTATTAGACATCCAGGATATGATGCTTGCTTGTGCGCAGGGGGCTAAGAAGACCATGGAGCACTGCAATATGTGTTTTGTGGCTACCTCAGACTCTCTGGCACCTTATCACATTTGTTCCTTGATGTTTCATCACAGCTCACCATGGTACTGTGATGAGCTGCATTGGTTGAAAACTAAGGTACAGATTTTGGAGCGTTCTTCAAGGAGGTCAAGATCTAAGGAGGACAGGTTAGTGTTGAAAACTCATCATAGCCAGTATCAGTGGGCAATCGACATGAAAAAGACAGAGTTCCCATCAAGGTTGATTGCTGCAGGGAAAAGTTGGTCAACTCATCCCTTTCATACCATAGACAGGTTGTTAAATCTTCTCTGTCTGTGATCTATTAGAACTTTCCCAGCAGAAAAGCGTGAGGAGTTTGGTAAATGTTTCTCTGGCAAGGTGTCCTCCATTAGATTTGGTATCTCTTCAAGTGGCCTGCCATGGGCCGGTGGTGATCTACCCTCTGGTAATGCAGACATGCCTATCTGGAGTGAGTTTTGGACATTGTTTGAGGATGAAGTGCTTTGGATAATCTTTAGTTTGCATCCAACCTGCTGTATATTGGACATGGGACCAACCTGGTTGCTCTTGGGCTGCACCAAATTCCTGGGTCTGGTGATCACCAAGATTATTACAGGTTCCTTGAGGAAGGGTGTTTTTCAATCTGTTCTGAAAAGGAGGTGGGTAGACACCTCCTTAAAAAAAGCCATCCATGGACCTTCATGTTCTGGTGAATTACAAACCTGTTTTGAACTTCCCTTTTTGGGGAAGATTATCAAGAAGGTACTGATTGACCAACTTGTGGACCAGCTGGAGAATTATCACATCTAAGAACCTCTTAAGTCAGATTTTTTACCTCACCACAATATTAAGACTGCACTTGTCTGGGTGACACATGATCTCCTTCTGGCAAGGAATCAAGGACTTTGTTTCATCTTGGTCCTCCTTGATCTGTCATAGGCATTTGACACAGTTGACCATGCAGTGCTATTGGAGCACCTGAGGAACTATATCGGTCTCACAGGCACTGTTTTGCATTTGTTTGAGTCATACATAACTGGGAGAATGCAATGGGTTGCCCTAGGTAATTTCATCTCTGGGACTTCTGTGCTCTCCTGTGGGGTTCCCCAAGGCTCGATTCTTGCCCCTGTGCTATCCTCTATGTACATGTTCCCTTTGGAGGCACTTACAGTGGTAGTCATAGAAAAGTTTCGCAGTACTGAGGTATACCTAGGTATACTGAGTATACTGAGGCAGAATGAGGCAGGATCACATTACAGTCAATGCAATTTACCTCAGTGGTACCACGGTAGTACCTTGAGTTACCTCACGGTGGGAAACTTTTCGACAAATACACTGTATAAGATGGTATGGGGCCGCGTTTCATTGCTGCGCAGTATACTCAGCTGTACCTGTCCTGTTCTCCTGGTGGGGACCATGTAGTTTCAGTGTTAGGGCGATGTCTGTCCAAGATAAATGACTGAATGGCCTCAAACTGGCTATATCTCAACCAAGGGAAGACAGAAATCATGATAATTGAGTTTGGTCTGTGGGGTGCAGCAGTGATGGGAGGTGTGGCAGCTCTTCCCATGCTGGGTAGTCAATCTGTTGTTGTTGTTGTTGATGCAGTTAAGAATTTTGGGGTCATAACATCACCAGGATTAAACTGCATATTGCTCTTGCTGCCCTGGTGACAATCATTCATGCTTTCATCAACTCTAGGTTGGACAGTTTTAACAGTCTGTATTTAAGGTTATCTGGAGGTTTAATGCAATACCTGCAGTTGGTCCAGAATGCTGCAGCTTGGTTGGTGGAGGGAACCTCTCAGAGGGACCACATCACACTGGTGTGGCATGCACTGCTCTGCCTGCTTATGTAGTGGTGCATAACATTTAAGATATGCTTGTTAACACACAAGGCACTGTGAGATCTGGGACCTGACTACTTGAAAGATCTGCTGGTTCCTTATCTTCAAATTGTGCCCCCTTGTTCTTGCACACCTCTTTTTCTGAAATATGCTACCTTCTTGGACTTTGTTGATTCCCTTGAGGTACTTGTAAGTTTCTATCATGTCCCCCTCTCCCTCCTTTCCTTGAGGGTATACATATTAAGCTCCCTTAGTCTCTCTTCGTATGGCTTCTGGTGCAGACCTTGCACCATTTTAGTTGCCCTCCTTTGGACTGCCTCCATCCTATCTCCTTGTGGAGATGGGGTCTCCTTAACTGCATGCAGTACTCCAGATGGGGTCTCACCAATTGTCTGTACAGAAGGACTACAACTTCTTGTTTTCTACTGGTGCTGCCTCTCCCTATACATTCCAGTATCCCCCCAGCCCTCCTTTCTGCCTTGTCACATTGCTTGCTTAACTTTAAGACATCTGATATGGCTACACCCAGGTCCTTTTCCATGTTTGTTGTTGTTAGTCCCCCCCCCGTTGAGAGCTCTTCCCCTGGTTTTTTGTTTCCAAGGTGCATTACTTTGCACTTCTTTGTATTGAATTTAAGCTGACATACTTCTGACCATTCCTCCAACCTTGCCAAGTCCCTTCTCATCCTTTCCACCCCCCCTTATGTATCAACCCTGCTGCAGATCTTTGTGTCATCTGCAAAGAGGCATACTTTTCCTTCCAGTCCCTCTGCGATGTCACTTATAAAGACATTAAAAAGGACTGGTCCCAGTACTGAACCCTGCAGTATCCCGCTAGTAACCCCCCTATCATCACAGTGGACTCCATTTACCATTACTATCTGTGTCCTGTTGTCCAACCAATCTTTGACCCAGGCTACCACCCTGGGATGCACTCCCAGGCTGGCTAACATGTTTATTAATCTTTTGTGTGGGACTGTGTCAAATGCCTTGCTAAAGTCTAGGTAGGCCACATCCACAGCCCCTCTCTGGTCTACTACTTTAGTCACCCAGTCAAAGAAATCTATTAGATTCATCTGACATGACCTTCCCGCTGTGAATCCATGCTGCCTCGGGTACTGTGCTCCACTGACCTCTATGTACTCAACAGTTCTTTCTTTCAGAAGTGATTCCATCATTTTCCCTACCACTGAGGTCAAACTAACAGGTCTGTAGTTTCCTGCCTCTGCTTTGCTCCCACTTTTGTAAAGGGGAATCACATCCACTTTCCTAAAGTCCTCAGGTACCACACCATCCTCCAATGATTTGTTAAAAAGGGTGGTCAGTGGTGTCACTAGTTCTCCCCTTAGTTCTTTTAGAATTCTGGTGTGAAGTCCATCAAGGCCCATTGCTTTGTTCACCTTCAGTTTCAGAGGTTCTTTCAGAACCCTTTCTTCTGTGAATGGACTGGTATCAACCCCCCTATCCAGATTGCTTCTATTGATTGGATTAGGTACCGCCACCTCCTCTTCTTTTGTGAATACTAAACAGAAGTATTTGTTCAGTATCCCTGTTTTTTCACTGTCACCCTCTGCCCACCTCCCTTCCCCTTTATTAAGCATCACTATCCCTCCCTTGATCTTTCTTTGCTCCCTATTGTACCTATAAAAGGTTTTATCCCCATTCTTAACCGAGTTGGCTATCTTTTCCTTGGTTTGGGCCTTTGCTATTCTGACTGCCTTGCCCGATTCCTTCTGCTTTAACTTTTACAGTTCTCTGTCCTGCTCCTTCTTTGTTTCCTTATACTTCCTGAATGATATCTTTTTCTCCCTAACCTTCCCTGACACCTCTTTTAAGAACCATAGTGTTTTTTTCCTTTATTTTGATTTGTTTATTTGCTTCACACAAAGGCTTGTTGCCTCTGTGAAGTCAGTTTTGATGTTTGCCCTTTGTTCTTCTACCTTTCCTTCTTGCCCATTTGCTAGTGCTTTTCTGAAGCACTCTCCCATTTTGCCAAAGTCAGCCCTCCTAAAATCCAGTACCCTCACATTTGTATGGCTTGACTCTACAGCTGTGTTTATCATGAACCACACTGTTTGGTGGTCACTTGTTCCCAGATGGCTACCCACTTCTAAATCTGAGATCCTCTCTCTGTTCCCATTTGAGAGTACCAGGTCTAAGATTGCTCCCTCCTGAGTGGGTTCCAACACTAGCTGTCTGAGGCAAGCCCCCTATAGGGCATAAAAGATGACCCTACTCTTGGATGTGGCTGCAGCAAAGGTGCTCCAGTTAACATCTGGCATAGTCAGGTCCCCATCAACAATATCTCCCCTTTTTCTGCCATTCTAAGGATGCCTTCTATCATTTTCTTGTCCATTTCCTCCCCTTGAGACAGGGGTCTTTTTGCAACCCCCGTGCAGATTGTGGTGCCATTTCCTGTCTCCAGGGTGACCCACAGTGACTCCTCTGGTAGGGTCCTTTGGTACTCTGTGTCTACAAAACATAATCAACAATCTGGTAAAGAAAGACTTTCTTCCATAACCTACAGGGCAAAACACAGCTCTAGTTTAAGGTAGCTGGTAGCTGCTCTCCCTCTCTCAGCTTCGGCAGCAAACAGAGTCCACAGTCAACTCCTGTTTGTAATCCACAGTCCCTCAAGTCTTCTTCAGCCCCTCCCCTTATCAGACACCTCTTTCACAGAGTTTCAGTAACAGCTCTAGTCACAAATGACTGCAGATATTCTCCCAGTTAGATTACCTCCCTGGCAAATTAAAGTTACGCTAAGTAAAGACAACCCCAAAACAGAGAATCAAAGAACCAAAACACTGACTCCTGCTTACTATTACAGGCCCCTGCATTAAGAATTCAATTCAATGTGCTCCCCTCTCCCTTCTAGACTCGAGCGAGAACAAATTCAGCTCCTTTAGATGTGCGTTGTACAGCAGGTTTTGTAATCCTGAAATCATCTTTGGGCCCTTCTTTGGACCATCTCCACTTTATTGATGTCCTTCCTGAGGTGTGGTCCCCAAAACTGGACACAGTACTCCATATGAGGTCTCAATTGTGATCTAGAAAGAGGAAGGATGATATTCCTGCTCCTGCTGTTGAAGCTTCTGCTGATGCACCCGAATATTCTGCTGGACTTGCTGTATGTAAAGTTACACTGATTGGATACATTTAGGGTTTCTGAGATTAACACTCCTAGGTCATTTTCTTCAGATGACATAATGAGTTTGACTCCACTTAACCAATATTCAGTCTTTGAGCTATTTTTGCCCACGTGCATTACCTTACATTTCTTTGCATTAAAGTTCAGTTGCCATTCTGTGGACCATATTTCACACTTTTTTAGCTCGGCCTTAAGAATTCTGATAGACTCTTTAGTGTCCACTGTGCCTCCCAATTTTGTATTGTCTGCAAAGAGTGCTAATCTACCCTTTATATCCTCATGATGTTGCAGATGAAGATGTTGAATAGTACAGGGCCAATGACAGAGCCCTGGGGAACCCCACTGATGACATCTTCATTTTTTGATCTGAGTCTGTTGAGTACCACCCTCTGACTTCTGCCCTGGAGCCATGCTTTTATCCACTTGATGATGTTTTCTGCTATGGCTGTGTGTTTAAGTTTTATGAGCAGTTGATTGTGAGGAGCCGAGTCGAAGGCTTTACTAAAGTCAAGATACAGCAGGTCCACTGGGTGTCCCATGTTTATTTCTGTGGTAACCCAGTTGAAGAATGATATGAGATTTGTCAGGCATGCTCTACCTGTTGTGAAGTCATGCTGCCTGGTGTCCTGGAGATTGTTTTTGTCCCAGTAGTCCACTATGTCCTGTTAAATTAATGTTTCCATCAGCTTGCACGCCACTGATGTCAGACTAATGGGCCTGTAGTTCCCAGCCTCTTCCTTGCTCCCACTCTTTTGCAGAGGGATCAGGTCTATAGTTTTCCAATTGTCAGGCACCACCCCAGTCTGGTATGAGAGGCTAAATAGCATGGACAAGTGTTCCGCTAATTCCTTGGCTAATTCCTTCAGGATCCTAGGGTGTATGTCATCAGATCTAGGTGATTTATCTTGGATTAGACTCTCAAGGGATTCCAGGACTCTTTTAGTGGTAAATGAAGGAGGAGCCTTTGCTTAAGCATCTTTTGTAAGAGGTCTAATACCACTAACTGGCTTGGGTCCATCCCATTCTCTAGTAATGACCGAGCAAAAGAATCCGTTCAGTACCTCCACCTTTTGTCTGTCACCTTATACTATTAAATCCCCATCCTTAATTCTAACCACTTCTTCTATTTTCTTCCTCTTCTCTCAGATATACCCCCCAAAAATGCTTGTTTTCTGATTTGACGTTACTAGCTATGCTGAGCTCTGTGCTTGCCTTGGCTTCTCTGATCATTCTTTTAGCTATTTTGCTTCCTTATAGATATGCTTCCCAAGAGTGTTCGACAGGGTCTTTTTTTGTGATTGAGAAAGGCTCTGTGTTTGTCTCTGATAGCCATCCTGACTTGGGTGTTGAACCATATAGGGTTTTTTTTTGTTCTATTTGGTTGATGCCTTTGCATAGGCCATTGTTTCTTCTGTGATTACTTGTTTGATTTCCAGCCAAAGTTTGTTGACACTGGAGTGTTGATTGATTTTTTTTCTAATCTCTTATGGGTGAACTCCCCTATTTTATTTAGATTCCACTCATTTGCCTTTTTGATGTAAGCCTTTTTCAGCTGTATGCCTCAGAACTCCATGTTCCAATTCCCAGCCATAGAGGTTAATGTTATTTATTCCTGTTACCTGCCCATTTTCTGCTTATAGGCCTGCATCTGTGAGCCCTTCTGCATGCCTGATTACCACCATTAGTGTTGGAAGTGAGTAGTTAGCTACATATTAACTGGCCAACTGACAGCAGGTTAAAAACAGTTTACCTCCCCTTCTCTCCTATCTCACACTGACCTGTTTGCAGTTGCTAATGGTGAAGTGTAAGGCATTGCATCTGGCTGAAAAAGTAAAACTCATTGAGAAAACAGACTCATAGGTTTGTAACTGCAAAGATCTAATGACTGAGTTTGGAGTCAATGTATCAAGTGTCAGATGGTGTGTACAGTCGAAAGAGTCCATCCTCACCAAAACGGTTCTGCAGTGGTAAGCAGGTGGTAAGCACGATCATAAGCACCGCAGAGAGAAGAAAGACCCCAGGGTTGATCAGGCACTGCTGATGTGGTTCACAGCATCCCACAAAAATGGAGGCATGATTTTTGGTCCAGTGCTGCTGGAAAAGTCAAAGCACCTGGCTGATGAGATGGGCATCCATTCTGAGCCATCCGTCAGGTGGCTATTGCAGTGGAAGGAATGCCACTGCATCACCTATTGGAAACTGCATGTGAGAAGGCAGCTTCAGATTTTATAGCAGCTGACAACTGGCTACAGAACACTGCGCCTGGATGACAAAAGATCACTATGCTGGTGAACAATTGTCCCACCCACAAGGACATAAAGCTCAGAAATGTTAAGTTAATTTTCCTCCCACCAAACTGCATAGCTCACATCCAACATATGGATCAAGGCATGATCCAGTGTTTAAAGGCACACTACTGGAAACAAATCATCTCTAAAGTGCCAGGTGACATTGATCACACAGAAGGAGTGTTTGCTGACTTAGCCAAGGGACTGACAATCCTTGACACACTCCACAATGCACTCTCTATAGGATGTGGTTCCCCCCTCACAATAAGAAATTGTTTTCAAAAGGCTGGGGTGCTTCTGAGAGATGCCACACAGCCTGAACCTGAACTTGCTATTGAGCCACCCCGTGGTATGCCACAATCAGAGTTCTTGTCATATGTTGGTATGGATTCAGTAGAACCAGCAACAGGTGAAATCTATACTGTGGACATCTGCAGCTCAGTGTTGGGAACAGACATGCAAGACAAGGAAGAGAAAGAGGAATACAAAGTGGAACTGCCGCCACAGACTAAAGAATTCTGGGCTATGATAAAGAGCATCAAAAGATTTGTTGAACAGAGGGAAACGAGCAGTTTCAGCTGAGTCTGCTCATTTGAAAGACACACTGAGACACTGTCTTGTGTCTCTGCATGCCAGACTCTAATGACTGAGTTCACTGAGCCCATGAAGAATGAGGGTTACACCCGCTGGCTCACTGACATTTTAGCTTTTTATTCTAACTTTTTACCTTTTGCACCAATAAATATTATTAAATTGTTTTTATAATGTATTAATAAAATATTTATACAGCTACTGAAACACAAACAATCTGAAGTGTCTTTATTGGAAACCGTGACCATTTGAACTTATTTCAGATCGTACTATAATGCCGCTATAGCGTTATACTGCTATAGTGCTATAAGGAGTTTGACAAAGTCTATTCCTGTATATGTCATTTTGGTCATATGCACAAAACTGAGTTGTCCCAACCATGGGCATATAAACGGAACTGACTGTATTTTATTAGCTGCGTTTTATTTATTCCTGTTATGTTTCATTTGTTTATGGGTTTTTTTTTCTGTTAAATTATGTATAGCTCTCAGAGCCTTCAGGTAAGGGCTCTCTACAAAGTTTGCCTTGCCTTGCTATGCAGATTATGCCTAGCTATATCTCTCTTTCACACCAAACCAAAGTAACTCGATGACTATGATAAAGCAATGCTTATCTGAACTGAGTAACTGGATGGCTGCCAGCTGCCTGAGCCTTAATTAGAGCAAGACAGTTGCAACTCATAGAACCAGGTTCTCAAAAAACAGTGATGAAGAGGAATGATATCATCATGCCCCCTCTGGAAGGAAACTTCCTCAATACTGTGGATAGGGCTGAAAATCTGGGAGTCATAGTGGACCAACCATCACTTGAAGCTCAGGGTCACCTATTGTCCACTGTGAATTTTTCCATCTTATAAATGTCCCTGGTTTAAGCCCTATCTTAAACCTCAGGACCTGGTTACTGTGGTGCATAGCTTCAAGACATCATGACTCAAATACTGTAACACTCTATATCTAGGGCTTTCTGGAGGTTTGGTGCATCATCTCCAGCTTGTGCAGAATGCCATGGTGGGGTTGATTTTGGGCACAAGCACTTTCTATCATATCATGCCTCTGTTGCAGAATCTGCACTGGTGACCAGCTAGACGAGATACTACCTCTCACATGTGCTTAATGGTCTTTAAGGTCCTGCATAATCTGGGTCCTGGCTAGAGATGGGCAAAATCTGCTAATTTCATTCCACAAAATATTTTGTGAATTCCGCGCATTTTGTAAAATATTTTGCAGGTGCGAAATGTGAAATTCTGCCCGCAAAATGTGGAATTTCACCCACGGATGGCAGAATTTTGCCATTCGTGGGTGAAATTCCGCTGTTCACAGGCAGAATTCTGCACTTCATGGGTGGGATTTTGCAATTTGCACCCGTGAAATGTTTCGCAAAATGCGTGAAATTTGTGAAATATTTTGCAGGCAAAATTACTGATTTTGCAGGAACTTCACCAGTGAAATTAAATTTTGCTGGATCTCTAGTTATTTTACACTAGTTAAAATTGTTGTCTTATTCTTTGATATTATTTAGCTACAGTTGACTCTTCTTTTGTAGGTGGAGAGAAGGCCTTCTGGAGTAATTTTGGAAGACTGTAATGAGTTTGTTCATTCGTTTGTTTATTTATTTGATAACTGGGTAGGAACTTGGGTCCAAGGGACTGTTTTCAGGTATGACCTGGGCCATCTAGATAGCACACACAGTACAGTCGAATGCTGGATAATAACGGATAATAGATCTTTAATTATTTACAATGTTAAAGGCATCAATATAGTAGTTTAACAAGAATGCCTCTATTCCAATTTGAATAAAAGAACAGCGACCTTATGTTTGTCCAGGAAACATAGCATTCTGTGGTATAGCATGGGAAACATACAGTATGAGGTCTGGGGAGGACAGTAGTGGCAGTTTGGTATCCTTCACAAAAGGGACCAGTAGTGACAGTCTGGTATCCTTCACAAAAGGGACCAGTAGTGGCAGTCTGGTATCCTTCACAAAAAAGGGACCAGTAGTGGCAGTCTGGTATCCTTCACAAAAGGGACCGGTAGTGGCAGTCTGGTCTCCTTCACAAAAGGGACCGGTAGTGGCAGTCTGGTCTCCTTCACAAAAGGGACCAGTAGTGGCAGTCTGGTATCCTTCACAAAAGGGAAAAGGGACCAGTAGTGGCAGTCTGGTATCCTTCACAAAAGGGACCAGTAGTGGCCATTTTAATCGCCCTCTTGTATTGTACCAGAATTGTTTATCTTACTGATTCGCACATTTGCTCTCTCAATCTTTGTATTTATTGTTATTACTGCACCCTCAATATTTATACCTATTGCATGCTAATGTACTCTGCATTGCTGTGCTCTTTCCCTCTCTCTGTAACCTCCTGGGTCGTGCCCGGAAAAAAGATAGTTTCTGTCTAGTGCACTCACCCGGTTAACACAAACTAAATACATTTGTGAACAATAGCCCTTAGAAATATAATCTATGGAAACAGACCCAGAGGACCACTTTGTGCTTATTCAAGGAAAATACTTTAATACCCCTGTGACACTAATCTGTAGCTACCAATGTCGATACAACTCTGAAGATCTCTGACAATGTGTTACATTAAATATCAATAAAAAAGGAAATTGTGTGCAGAAGATATGCTAATTTTTCTTAAATATCCTGCAGCCACTATCTTACACCTTTAGGCCCTTCTTCAAGAATGTGGTTAATACTATACAAGACCATACACAGACATTCCTATGCACAGATCACTGCATACAGATGCACACAGCATTACATACATACAGACACACATGCACACAGCACTGTCTACAGATGCACATATACACAGCGCTGCATGCAGATACACAGAGCAATGTATACAGATGCACATGCACACAACACTATGTACAGACACACATGCACACAGCATTATATACATAACACACATGCACACTTCACTGCACATAGACACACATGCACACAGCACAGCATGCAGACACACATGTACATAGCTCTATATACAGGTGAACATGCACACAGCACTACATACAGATTCACAGAACACTAAATACAGATGCACAGAGCACTACATACATGCACATGAACATGAACACATCACTACACACACACAACACAACATATAGACACATGCACACAGCACTGCTTACAGATGCACATGTATACAACTCTGCATATAGATGTACACAGCACTACATATAGATGCATATGAACACAGCATTACATACACAAATGCACACAACTCTACATACACACACACACCACTGCATACAGATGCACACAGCACTATATATATATATATATATTTTTTTTATTTAGTTGTTTAACCAGGAGTAGTACACTAAGCTGAAAGCTTTTTTTACAGGAGCAACCTGGGAGCACAGGGAAGTTAAGTGACTTGCTCAGGGTCACACAGTATGCAAGTGGATGCTGTGAGATTCAAACCCAGGTCTGGTCTGCTGGATGTCACCAGATTTGCAGCTCAGAGCCTTAAACCACTGTGCTATACTGCCGCCCTTATCTTATATACCTTATATAGATGCATATGTATACAGCACTTCATACAGACACAAATGCACATAGCTCTCATACACACATGCACACAGCACTGCATACAGATACACACAACACTACATACACACATACATACATTACTATATGCAGACACACATGCACACAGCACTATATACAAATGCACGAGCACAAAACACTACAAACAGACACACATGCCCACAGCACTACATTAAAATGCACATACACACAGCACTACATAAAAGCACACATGCATACAGCACTACATATAGACACATGCACACATCACTACATATAGACACACATGCCCACAGCACTACATAAAGACGCACATGCACACAGCACTACATAAAGTTACACACTACCACAGCACTATATAAAGATATGCACACAGCACTACATAGATACACACATGCACACAGCACTACATAAAAATACACACACACACACACACAGCACTACATAAAGATACAAATGCACACAGCACTACATAAAGATACACATGCATACATCACTACATAAAGATACACATTACACATGCACACAGCACTACATAGATACACACATGCACACAGCACTACATAAAGATACACACACACACACACACACACACAGCACTACATAAAGATACAAATGCACACAGCACTACATAAAGATACACATGCACACAGCACTACATAAAAATACACACATGCACATAACACTACATAAAGGCACACATGTACACAGCACTACATAAAGATACACACGCACACAACGCTGCATAAAGATACACATGCACACAGCACTACATAAAGATACACATTTAATTTCATTTTTTACATTTATTCTTTGTTTACCGGGTTGGGACACTGGACCAAAGGTCCCTTTTCAGGTCCAACCCAGACAAAAATACATCAATATTTAAACAAATGCAACAAAATACATACAATAAACATAACAAATACTCTACACATAACAGCTACATACAGAGATCTGAAGTAAATATTGTTTCAACTTCAGCTTCAAATTACCAAGAGAGGGAGCCTGATGAATACAAATAGGTAGCACAATCCAATGAATTGGGGCTGCAACCATAAATGCACATGATCCAATTTTAAGCTTTGATTTAACAACATTCAACTAGGTGCCATTTGCTAATCTAAGACTAGGCAGCACAGATCTAATAGAAACTAAACCTGACAAAGGAAATAAATATTTATAACAAAACATTTGAATATATTACAACCTAAAAAATACTCAATCCTTAAAAGGGGGGACACCAACCCAGTGAAGAATACAAAACACAATGATATGTACTAGCTGGGGCTGCGAGAACAAATCTGCAAATATTGTTGAAGGCCACTGCTAATGAGTGCAATTCTTTCAAACCTAAACTAAAATATAAATTTGATGCATAATCAAAATGTGGGAGAAGTGACACAATGGCAACAACCTTTCATGTCTCCACTGTAAAATAAGATTTAAACTTGTATAGTAAACATAATTTTTGATTAATAGTTCTAACAACAGACTATACTTGGAGAGAAAAGGTAAACCCTGGATCAAAAAGAACATCAAGATATCTGAACTGATCAGCCGGTTTGATTGGAGACCCAAGTTGATCTTGCAACCCAAGCTGCAGAGAGTTCCTAAGCATAGATGGCATGTCAAAAAGCATCGTCTTGTTTTTTTTTTTTTAATTTAACACCATAAGATTATTTGAGAACCAGGAGCAAACTTCCCCAAAATCCTTCTCTAAAGAAAGGGACAATTCAGATACTAAATTGGGCTGGGAAAAAATAATCAAATCATCAGCATACAAAATCGATTCACTAAAAGAACATAATTGAGGGAGCTGAGTGAAAAATAAAAAAATAGTAAGGGGCCCAATATGGACTCCTGAGGAACACCACAAGATATTTGAGATACATTTTAAACAGCATTTCCAATTTGAACAAACTGGCATCAATTTGACAAATAATCACCAATCCATGACACAGCAGTTTCAGAGAAACCAATGTTCTTCAATACAGAACAAGAAAGATTGTGATCAATTGAATCGAATGCCTTGGTCAGGTCCATGAACACCACCCCCATTAACTGCCCCTTCTCAAACCCTCACAGGATGGTGTCCGTGAACCTGACCAAGGCAGTCCCTGTACCATAATATTGGCGAAAACCATGTTGTTGGTCTGCCAACATATCAAAAGCAGTCAAATAATCATTAATCTGCTGAGCAACAACCTTCTCAAGCATTTTACTAAGGGGACTAAGAAGAGAAATTGGTTGAAAATCCTCTAAATTAACTGCATTTGTTTTTTTAGGAATTGGGACAATCCTTGCTTGTTTCCAATCTGAAGGAAATTGACAGGTAACTAGGAACAAATTAAAAATATAAGATAAAGGATTAATAATAAATGGTAATGCTAGCTTTAGGAAAATGACCATCTAACCCACCCCCACAATCTGAAAATTTATCCGGAATGCTGTTGAAAAGCTTCAGAATTTCAGATTGACTAATCTCTTTAATCATAAACATGGGCCAATTTGCCAAAGCATCTAAACATTCAGAACTATTCCTTCCTGGATGAGAAACATTAGACCGAAAACCAGACAAATCAGAGAATTTGTTATTTAACAAATTGACAGTTTTCAAGGGATCAGTTAAGATCTACTTCATTAACAATAACCCTTTGAATATTAGATTTAACTTTAGGAGTTATTAAATTGTTAATGTTATCCCAAAATTTCTTTGGATTCAGCCAGCTGGATTCAAACTGAGTCTTATAAAAATCTTTTTTAGTTTTCCTCACTGTACATGATACTAAATTCCTAAGCCTACGATAATTATTCAATGTCGCTACACTAGGATGACTTTTATGTGCTACCCAGGCTAAACTTCTTTCCTTAATTAGATTTTTATTAACTGGTGCAAACCAGCCTTTTGGCGTTCCTCTATGTCTTAGAGTACGAATAGGAAATAAGGCATCTTGAATTGGTAGAAATTGCATGTGAAAATGATCCAATACCAAATCAACATCAGGGATGCACTCCAAAAAAGACAAATCAATAGAAGATAAATGAAAATACAGCTCATCAAAATGATCATTTCTAAATAAACGAGCTTGAGTTAGACAAGGAGGGGGGTCTGGGGTATTTGAAATTCATCACACAGAATGTTGCCATGTGATCACTCACAGAGTCAGCCAAACCACCAAACTTGGCCAGTCTTTTCATGTTATTTGTTAAAATTAAATCTCATGTAGAATGATTTAAAGTAATAGAATTTAAATGCATAGGCTCGTTGATCCATTAGACTAAATTGTATGGTTGCAGAAAAGATTTCAACCCCAAACTTTCCTTAAGATGCCAATTTAAATTCATACCCCCCAAAATAACCATTTCATATCTCTGAATATAAGGAACAGCAACCTCCAGGTAATTTTTCAAGCCTTCTTGTCCACACTGAGGGGGATTATACAAACATTCTACTATAAGATGTTTCTTACCTCACAAAATAAACTCTTGCAACAGCCAGTCAGTGGAACATCCCTCAGTACAGCTTGACCCAAGAATGTTAACTTATAAATGATCTTTAAAATAACCAATATACCCCCACCCTTTTTATTTTTGTCCGATCGGCACAGACTAATTTAAATCCAGAGATACTACATGCACAATCGAGGACTGAGGGGGGGGTTAACCATGTATCTGAGACTCCAACAATATCGGGTTTATGGCACTCAATTAACTGTTCAATTTCAGCAATTTTGGGAATCAAACTCCACACATTCAGAAGAAGAATATTAAGGCCATGGCTATTTGCAAAAGGGGAAGTTTGGGATATACCAAAAGAATCTGCCACATTATTAAGAACTGGGGGCCCAAAGTTTTATTCAATATCCCCTGCTCTAAGCAACAGCAGGGCAAGTTTCAAAACATTACCAGTCTTATGTAATAGACACCGGGTATGGTGCATAGAGCAATGCCATCCCCAGTATCCACAAGTACTGATTTCAAATCTATTGTGGAAGATTAAATGCAGAGGTTCAATCCTAGGGAGTAGACACACCATAACATTAGACATTGCATAATCCCCAAATATAAACTGTTCACCCTCCCATTCAGCACCTTTAATTAATACCAGGCTATCACTGCATATCAACCTGCCCACATATATACGAACCTATAAGGTACAAGCTCCCAGGCACTTCATATTAGCCCCTAAATATTAACCTCAAACTATTAAACTTTGAACAATAAATATGCCCACACCCCACTACTTCCCATGGACTCCCACTGACTCTCAAGCACTTGGCCGCAGTTCACAGCCACAAGCCACCGCTGTTAGATGCCACCACTTCTAAACAGTAGTTGGACTTTAAACCCTTAAATTCCCACCAGACCGGGCTGCCACCACCAATCAGGGGAAGGGATACGGCTAGCTGAGTTACGGGACAGTGAGTGCGAGTATGTGGTTGCTATAGCAACACACAACAGCACTCAGCTCAATAGTAACAGCTGGAGGAGATGATTCACTGATAGAATAGCCATGCTTTGAACTGAAAACAGCAGGTAAATATGTGCAAAACCAGGGAGTGCAAACAGAGCAACTCTTAGAAATAGTAGCAGACTTAATTGTAGCAGCCATACAACAGCAGGTAGTTATTCTTTTAGAACAGTCCACTTACGAAGAGACCACAGTCACAGTGGCACTCCACACACTTCAGTCACGGCAATAATAGCATTTGAAAGTCAGCATAAAAATGGCACACACACTTCAGCTTTCTAAATGAACCACAGGCAACTTCCTCAGTCAAAATAAGTCACATCCAACAGGGAGCAAGATTTCAGGTGCTCTTCCTTTTCCCAGCTTAATCCAAGTGGAGATGGAGTTACGAGTCAGTGGAGTCTTTTTTTTTTTTTATTTAGTTGTTTAACCAGGTATAGCACACTAAGCTGAAAGCTTTTTTACAGGAGCGACCTGGGAGTACAAGGAGGTTAAGTGACTTGCTCAGGGTCACACAGTATGCAAGTGGAAGCTGTGGGATTTAAACCCCAGGTCCGGTCTGCTGGATGACACCAGATTTGCAGCTCAGAGCCTTAGACCACTGCGCTATACTGCCTCCTACTGCCACACTCCCACTGACTCCGTAGCACTTGACCGTGACTTCACCACAAGCCATCGCTGCTAGATGCTGCCACGTCTAGACAGCAGCTAGAATTTAAACCCTCATGCACACAGTACTACATAAAGATACACACGCACACAGCACTACACAAAGGTACAAACGCACACAGCACTACACAAAGATACACACACACAGCACTACATAAAGATATGCATGCACACGTACATAGCACTACCTAAAGATACACATGCACACAGCACTACACAAAGATACACATGCACACAGCACTGCATAAAGATGCACATGCACACAGCAATACATAAAGATACAAATGCACACAGCACTACATAAAGACATGCACACAGAACTACATAAAGATACACACGCAAACAGAACTACATAAAGATACACATGCACACAGCACTACATCAAGATACACACACACACACAGCACTGCATAAAGATACACATGCACACAGCACTACATAAAGATACACACACACACAGCACTGCATAAAGATACACATGCACACAGCACTACATAAAGATACACATGCACACAGCACTACATAGATACACATGCACACAGCACTACATAAAGATATGCACACACACAGCACTACATAAAGATATGCACGCACACAGCACTACATAAAGACATGCACACAGAACTACATAAAGATACACATGCATACAGAACTACATAAAGATACACATGCATACAGAACTACAAAAAGATACACATGCACACAGCAATACATAAAGATACACATGCACACAGCACTACATAGATACACATGCACACAGCACTACATAAAGATACGCACACAAACAGCACTACATAAAGATAAGCACGCACACAGCACTACATAAAGACATGCACACAGAACTACATAAAGATACACGCGCACACAGAACTACATAAAGATACACATGCACACAGCACTACATAAAGATACACAGACACAGCAATACTTAAAGAAACACATGCACACAGCACTACATAAAGATACACATGCACACAGCACTACTTAAAGATACACATGCACACAGCATTACATGAAGATACACACGCACACAGCACTACATAAAGATACACGCACACAGCACTACATAAAGATACACATGCACACAGCATTACATAAAGATACACATGCACACAGCACTACATAAAGATACACATGCACACAGCACTACATAAAGATACACACACACAACACTACATAAAGATACACATGCACTCAGCACTACATAAAGATACATATACACACAGCACTACATAAAGATACACATGCACTCAGCACTACATAAAGATACATATGCACACAGCACTACATAAAGATATACACACACAGCAATACTTAAAGATACACATGCTCACAGCACTACAAAAAGATACACATGCACACAGCACTACATAAAGATACACATGCACACAGCACTACATAAAGATACACTCACACGGCACTACATAAAGATACACATGCACACAGCACTACATAAAGATACACACGCACAGCACTACATAAAGATACACAACACACAGCACTACATAAAGATATGCACGCACACAGCACTTCATAAAGATACACGCACACAGCACTACATAAAGATATGCATGCACACGTACATAGCACTACCTAAAGATACACATGCACACAGCACTACACAAAGATACACACGCACACACCACTGCATAAAGATACACATGCACACAGCAATACATAAAGATACGCACACACATAGCACTACATAAAGATATGCACGCACACAGCACTACATAAAGATACGTACGCACACAGCACTACATAAAGACATGCACACAGAACTACATAAAGATACACACTCACACAGAACTACATAAAGATACACATGCACACAGCACTACATAAAGATACACACGCACACAGCACTGCATAAAGATACACACTCACACAGCACTACATAAAGATACACATGCACACAGCACTACATAGATACACATGCACACAGCACTACATAAAGATACACAACACACAGCACTACATAAAGATACACTCACACGGCACTACATAAAGATACACATGCACACAGCACTACATAAAGATACACATGCACAGAGCACTACATAAAGACACGAAAACAGCACTACATAAAGATACACACACACAGCACTACATAAAGATACACATGCACACAGCACTACATAAAGATACACAACACACAGCACTACATAAAGATACACTCACACGGCACTACATAAAGATACACATGCACACAGCACTACATAAAGATACACATGCACACAGCACTACATAAAGACACGAAAACAGCACTACATAAAGATACACACACACAGCACTACATAAAGATACACACACATGGCACTACATAAAGATACACATGCACACAGCACTACATAAAGATACACAACACACAGCACTACATAAAGATACACTCACACGGCACTACATAAAGATACACATGCACACAGCACTACATAAAGATACACACTCACACAGCACTACATAAAGATACACATGCACACAGCACTACATAGATACACATGCACACAGCACTACATAAAGATACACACACACACAGCACTACATAAAGATATGCACGCACACAG
Source organism: Neoceratodus forsteri (assembly GCA_016271365.2). Taxonomy (NCBI): domain Eukaryota; kingdom Metazoa; phylum Chordata; order Ceratodontiformes; family Ceratodontidae; genus Neoceratodus; species Neoceratodus forsteri. The sequence continues at coordinate 769,513,814 of CM057450.1, read as the reverse complement.
CACTACATAAAGACATACACACAGAACTACATAAAGATACACACGCACACAGAACTACATAAAGATACACATGCACACAGAACTACATAAAGATACACATGCACACAGCACTACATAGATACACATGCACACAGCACTACGAAGACACGCACACAAACAGCACTACATAAAGATACGCACGCACACAGCACTACATAAAGACATGCACGCACACAGAACTACATAAAGATACACATGCACACACCACTACATAAAGATACACAGACACAGCAATATTTAAAGATACACATGCACACAGCACTACATGAAGATACACATGCACACAGCACTACATAGATACACATGCACACAGCACTACATAAAGACATGCACACAGAACTACATAAAGATACACACGCACACAGAACTACATAAAGATACACATGCACACAGCACTACATAAAGATACACAGACACAGCAATACTTAGATACACATGCACACAGCACTACATAAAGATACACATGCACACAGCACTACATAGATACACATGCACACAGCACTACATAAAGATACGCACACACACAGCACTACATAAAGATACGCACGCACACAGCACTACATAAAGACATGCACACAGAACTACATAAAGATACACATGCACACAGAACTACATAAAGATACACAGACACAGCACTACTTAAAGATACACATGCACACAGCACTACATACAGATACACATGCACACAGCACTACTTAAAGATACACATGCACACAGCACTACATAAAGATACACACGCACACAGCACTACATAAAGATACACACACAGCACTACATAAAGATACACATGCACACAGCATTACATAAAGATACACATGCACACAGCACTACATAAACATACACATGCACACAGCACTACAGAAAGATACACACAACACTACATAAAGATACACATGCACTCAGCACTACATAAAGTTACATATACACACAGCACTACATAAAGATACACATGCACTCAGCACTACATAAAGATGCATATGCACACAGCACTACATAAAGATATACACACACAGCAATACTTAAAGATACACATGCACACAGCACTACATAAAGATACACATGCACACAGCACTACACAAAGATACACATGCACAGAGCACTACATAAAGACACGAAAACCGCACTACATAAAGATACACACACACAGCACTACATAAAGATACACACACACGGCACTACATAAAGATACACATGCACACAGCACTACATAAAGATACACAACACACAGCACTACATAAAGATACACTCACACGGCACTACATAAAGATACACATGCACACAGCACTACATAAAGATACACATGCACACAGCACTACATAAAGACACGAAAACAGCACTACATAAAGATACACACACACAGCACTACATAAAGATACACACACACGGCACTACATAAAGATACACATGCACACAGCATTACATAAAGATACACAAACACGGCACTACATAAAGATACACATGCACAGCACTACATAAATATACACACGCACACAGCACTACATAAAGATACACATGCACACAGAACTACATAAAGATGCACACGCACACAGCACTACATAAAGATACACATGCACACAGCACTACATAAAGATACACAACACACAGCACTACATAAAGATACACACACACACAGCACTACATAAAGATACACAACACACAGCACTACATAAAGATACACACGCACACAGCACTACATAAAGATACACATGCACACAGCACTACATAAAGATACACAAACACAGCACTACATAAAGATACACACACATGGCACTACATAAAGATACACATGCACACAGCACTACATAAAGATACACATGCATACAGAACTACAAAAAGATACACATGCACACAGCAATACATAAAGATACACATGCACACAGCACTACATAGATACACATGCACACAGCACTACATAAAGATACGCACACAAACAGCACTACATAAAGATAAGCACGCACACAGCACTACATAAAGACATGCACACAGAACTACATAAAGATACACACGCACACAGAACTACATAAAGATACACATGCACACAGCACTACATAAAGATACACAGACACAGCAATACTTAAAGAAACACATGCACACAGCACTACATAAAGATACACATGCACACAGCACTACTTAAAGATACATATGGCCAGCATTACATGAAGATACACACACAGCACTACATAAAAGATATTAACGACACAGCACTACATAAAGATACATGCACACAGCATTACATAAAGATACACATGCACACAGCACTACATAAGATACATGCACACAGCACTACATAAAGATACACACACACAATACTATATAAAGATACACATGCACTCAGCACTACATAAAGATACATATACACAGCACTACATAAAGATACACATGCACTCAGCACTACATAAAGATACACATGCACACAGCACTACATAAAGATACACACACACAGCAATACTTAAAGATACACATGCTCACAGCACTACAAAAAGATACACATGCACACCGCACTACATAAAGATACACATGCACACAGCACTACATAAAGATACACTCACACGGCACTACATAAAGATACACATGCACACAGCACTACATAAAGATACACACGCACAGCACTACATAAAGATACACATGCACACAGCACTACATAAAGATACACACGCACACAGCACTACATAAAGATACACATGCACACAGCACTACATAAAGATATGCACGCACACAGCACTTCATAAAGATACACGCACACAGCACTACATAAAGATATGCATGCACACGTACTTAGCACTACCTAAAGATACACAAGCACACAGCACTACACAAAGATACACACGCACACACCACTGCATAAAGATACACATGCACACAGCAATACATGCAAAGATACAGCATTACTAGCACTACATAAAGATATGCACGCACACAGCACTACATAAAGATACGTCGACACAGCACTACATAAAGACATGCACACAGAAGTACATAAAGATACACATGCACACAGAACTACATAAAGATACACATGCACACAGCACTACATAAAGATACACACATACAGCACTGCATAAAGATACACACTCACATATAGCACTACATAAAGATACACATGCACACAGCACTACATAGGATACACATGCACACAGTACTCACGTAAAAGATACACAACACACAGCACTAACATAAAGATACACTCACTCGGCACTACATAAAGATACACATGCACACAGCACTACATAAAGATACACACTATTGAGCACTACATAAAGAATACACATGCACACAGCATTACATAAAGATACACATGCACACAGCACTACATAAAGATACACATAATGCACTAGCATTACATAAAGATACAGATGCACACAGCACTACATAAAGATACACATGCACACAGCACTACATAAAGATACACACACACAGCACTACATAAAGATACACATGCACACAGCACTACATAAAGATACACATGCACACAGCACTACATAAAGATACACACACAAGCACTACATAAAGATACACATACACAGCACTACATAAAGATACACACACACAGCACTACATAAAGATACACATGCACACAGCATTACATAAAGATACACAAACACGGCACTACATAAAGATACACGCACACAGCACTACATAAAGATACACATGCACACAGAACTACATAAAGATGCACACGCACACAGCACTACATAAAGATACACATGCACACAGCACTACATAAAGATACACACACACGGCACTACATAAGATACCATGCACACAGCACTATATAAAGATACACATGCACACAGCATTACATAAGATACACACGCACTCATACATAAAGATACACACACACAGCACTACATAAAGATACACAACACACAGCACTACATAAAAGATACACACACACAGCATTACATAAAAGATACACACACACGGCACTACATAAAGATACACATGCACTGAGCACTACATAAATATACACATGACACAGCATTACATAAAGATACACATGCACACAACACCACATAAAGATGTACAGCACTACATAAAGATACACACACACACACAGCACTACATAAAGATATACAGCACAGCACTACATAAAAGATAATGCACAATACACAGCACTACATAAAGATATAGCACGGACAGCACTACATAAAGAACATGCACACAGAACTACATAAAGATACATATGCACACAGCAGTCACATAAAGATACGGTCACCACTTTTATGGATGGGTGTGATGTAGGCCAATTTCAGTGGGTAGAAAATTTCCTTGACAGAGGAGTTGTTTAGAATGTGGGTGAGTGGGGCTAGGACTTCCTGGAGGGTGAGACGGAGAAGCCTGAGGTCCAGGAGTCATGACTAAAGTGATTTTTGGCTAATAACTTTGGTTGGGTAAGGTTTGGCGATCTCTGGGGTAAGGACTCACAGGCAGAAGGGTGGAGCAAAGGGGAGGATGTGGGGCATTATGGGCAGGCAGGGGATCAAAGAAATTAGGGGCATAGCATGGGTGAGACTCAGTGAAAGCAGTGTTAAGGGCCGAGGCTATTTCAGAGGGGGTCGGAGGAGAGGCAGCCATCTATTAGAATTTGGTCAGGTGGCAGGTTTGGGGCTTTGCCACAGAGTTCTGTGTTTTCCCAGAACTTGCGACCAGAGCCCAGGTGGAGGTTAAGGTGGCGCTTTGTGACTAGTTCGCTGGCGCGTGCATATGACCTAGGTGCACTTGTTTTGGGACTCCCAATAACGTTGCCTGTCCAGAGGCCATTGGGTCTCATTGGCAAGGTGCCATAGTGCATCACGCTGACAAAGTAGGCCTTGAGGTGGTCCAAGAACCATGGTACATGATTCCTTTTTCATTGTTTTGGTGAGGGGGAGAACTTGTCACAGGCTGCTAAAGGTGTTGGTAAACAGTTCAAGGCGTGGTCGGGTTAGGGTAGTTAGTTAGTGTCCAGTCCTATTCTTTGAGGTGGGCCTGAGGAGGGCTAGTTTACCAGGCCCTAGTTTGTGTTTTGCAATAATTTTAGGTGAGGTTTTGGGAGGTATCAGATCAGTTGCAGAGAACTGGAGAGTGGTCACTTAGGGTGTCGGGAGGATTTGGGTGCTGGTTATTTTGTGGGGTGGTTTGTGAAAACTAGATCTAGTAAGGAGGATGACCCAGTGCGGGCATGTGGCCGGTGGGAGTTTGTGACCTGAGTGAGATCAAGGACTGACGCCTGCTGATGTAGCGACGCTGTTTTGTCCAGCCAATTTATGTTGAAATCCTCAGTAGTATTTTTTCATGCTTTGGGGGTAGGAGTGGTGAGTAGGGACATGATGGCTTGAAGGCTGGCTTCTGGTCCTGGGAGGGACATAGGCTGTGGTGAGGAGGAGAGGGGATGTTTACTTACCTAGGGTTAATTTTAGGGTGAGGGCCTGAGCCCTGGATGTTAGTATGGGCAGAGGGAGTCAGTGGCCAGAGAGTGAGTCCATGAGGTAGACAGCACAGCCAACCCCTCACTTGCCCACTCGGTCAGCACGGTAGAGGCGGTAACCAGGGAGGTTGACTGCCGAGTCGTGGACAGATGGGGAGAGCCAGATTTCACTCAGTGCAATGATATCAGGGGGATTCTGGGGTACCCAACCCTGAAGGAGTCCATTTTTTTTTTTTGAAGACTGCAAATGTTTAGTGAGGTGATGCAGTAAGCCATTTCCTGAAGATGGGTGGATCGTGGGAATTTAGAGGCCGAGTTGGAGTGGATGCACTGTCAGAAGAAGGAGGAGAATGAGTGACCTGAGATGGTGGTTTCTGTTAGCTCGAGGCAGGTAGGTCTTTGGCATTTATACTGTGCGTGGCGACGGTGGGTGTTAGTGAATTTCAGGTAAGGGGCAGATAGGAGGAGTAAGTGGGAAAGCATGGAATTTGATTGTTGCAGATGTGGGAAAGAGGTTGGCCAGGATGGGGCTCCTGTGGGTTACTTGGCCCAGGATATGGTATCCAGGGGTGGGGCTGAGGTGTCTATGTATGTGTTGTAGAGAGGGTGTGTAGACAGTGGTTTATCAGTCTGGATTTGTAATGGCTGGGAGTTCGTGTGCAGTGGGGTGGGTGCGGGTTGGCGTGCCAGGCTGCGTGCGTGCACAAGAGGTTTCATTTTGCATCCCATTTTTGCATTGTGAGTGGCTGGCGAAAGTGCCTGAGGAAATTGCATGAGGAGAGTGATGAGGTAAGGGAGCTATGGTAGGATAGAGAGTTAGGCAGTGAGTGAAAGGACTGGAGAAAGAAGAAGAAGAAAAAGGCAAGGGGGGCCTCTAGTGGTAGGAAAAGATAAGCTCCAGATGGGAAAGAGGACTGATAGGTTATTTCACATCATGTGACTAGAAATCAAGCTATATATTCGAATGCTGACCAAGGGTGGTTGTGGGGGCGGTGGGGAGCCAAACGCATAATGTTCGGCGGGGCAAAGTCAGTGCTCCAACAAACAGTCGCGATCAGGCGCACAGCTCCTTTAGTACCTGGAGCAATCTTTAACCTGGGCTCTGTTTTCAGAGTGGGGGAGAGCTTAGCCAAGCAGCCCTCTTGACTGCTGGTATGCTGTGGAAGAGGAAGAAAGACACAGTGAATTAATAAAGGTCAGAGGAGGGAAGTTTCACGGTGGGGGTGGGCAGGGACTGTATCAGTAGTGCCTTTGTCTGAATACAGCTAGCAAGTTAATTTACAAAGACACCGGCTATGCAGAGGTTTAAGAATTATTTAGCAACTAAACAACTATTCATTTTCAGTAAAAGCTGCAGTAATTTCTTAAAGGGGATTTCATGAAAAAGCAAATGCAGAGGTGTAAGATTATTTAGCAACTAAAACAAACTTATGTTATTCATTTTCAGTAAAGCTACAGTAAACTTCTTAAAGGGGATTTCATGTAAAAAGCAACAGTCGGAAAGCAGAGGTAAAATAAGGCTACACTTTTTTATAGAAAATAGACTATCTTCACTGCTGGACCGTTGTAATTTAGCAATGTTTGAAAAAAGGCACCAAGAATTCAAAGTCAGTGCTCCAGCAAACAAACAGTCATGATCAGGCGCGCAGCTCCTTTAGTACCTGGGGCAATCTTTAACCTGGGCTCTGTTTTCAGAGTGGGGGAGAGCTTAGCCGAGCAGCCCGCTCAACCGCCGGTATGCTGGGGCAATCTTTAACCTTAGAAGTGGAGGGTGTGCCTTATATGTGAAATTTAACACATCCTTTGTCTTGTTACTGTAGATCAAACAGTTTACTGGTCCTTTTCCTGTGGATTTGATTATTTTACATCATTTGGCAATGGGGCAAATCCTCCCACTGGAGGCACACCACCAAAATTGATCTGTCCCTGCTCATGTGTGAGCCTTGGGCACATCTAGCCACATCATATACAACTATTCCAATGTTGCAGTTTTTGACATTACCACCTGGCATACTACTGTTCAAAAAAGAAACGCAACCTCTCTCTGACTGAACTCCGCCTATGCACCCTGAAACTTGTGCTTCTCCTCCTGCTGCTATCAGGGATTGTTCACCCTAATCCCGGACCAAACACCTCCAACCAAAACAAACCAACAGGCACTCTCTCAATCATGTGCCTGAACATATGTAGTTTACTTCCTAAGCTTGATGCACTGCAAGCCTTTACCACCCAACACAACCCAGATATTCTGTTAGTAGTTGAAACTTGGCTCACCCCAAAGATTCCTGACGAGGCAATCACCCTTCCTGGCTACAATGTCTTCCAGGTTGATCGTAAGTCCAAAAGAGGTGGAGGGTGTGCCTTATATGTGAAAGACCCTTTCCGAGGACACCCCATTGATACCAGTCTTCCAGCAACACCTGCTCAGATTCTTTCCATCAGACTCCTATTAGGCACCCACAATAAGGCCCTCACAGTTATCACTGTTTACATACCTCCTAAGGAACAGGGACCTGGTCTAACCGCTGTCCTTAACTTTGTCAAATCCCACCCATCGGACTCAAATCATCCTCTTGGTGACTTTTACAGTACTTGCTCTCAGCTGAAGGTGGGTCATTTAAGGACTCCATCATATCAGCTAACCTGACTCAAATGGTTGACTATGCAACCAGAAAGAACTACAGAACTGGGACCTGCACCCTACTCAACTGGATCCTAACCAACCACCCCTCTCGGATCACAAAAACCTCAGTCCTCCCTGACTCACTCAGTGACCACTCTCCCATCAGCTGCACCTGGTCAAACAAATCCTATAAGCCCCCTCCAAAAATCATCACCAGCAGAGTCCTACCCTGTGGTCAGCTACCCCACCTCAAATCGCACCTCTGTCTGCAGGACTGGTCCCCCATCTTCAAGGCAACAGATACTAATACTGCACTGGAGCAATTTATTCACATTTTCAATGAAACCTGTAATAAAATTGCCCCCCTCAGAAAGCATAAAGTTAAATTGCTCATTAACCCATGGCTGTCAGGATACCTCCTAAAAAAATTAAATCCAGGGACCACCTCTGGGAATTGGTTAGAAACTCCAGTAAGCAACTCGACATCCAGAATTATAAACGGGCACAGAACGACTGCACCAAATCCATTCGGCAACAGAAATCTGACTACTATAAAAATACCCTCACTAACTCCTGGGGAAATGGGAGGGATTTCTGGAAAAACATCAGAGATGTCACTGGGAAGCAGTCAAAATCTTCGGCGAACATACGCAACATAAATGGGCATACTACACTTGACCCTAAAACTATTGCGAACACTTTTAACATCACTTTCACTGACCTTAGCAGTTTTCTCCCCTCTGACTTCTTCCAATATGCATCAACTCCCACCCTCCCAACTCCTCCACCCACGCCTGTCACCCACCTTTCTACTTTAAAGCACTAAAGAAACATCAAGTCTGAAACTACATAGCCAAAGCCATCAGAAAATCTAGAACAAGCAATGACACACCTGACCTCAAGCTACTGGCCCTAACGCTTGACGAGGTACTTGGGCCCCTCACCAAGATCTTTACTCTCTCTCTTTCCCTTAGCCAATTTCCGGACAAATGGAAAATGGCCACTGTTACCCCGATTCACCAAAGTGGTGATAAGGCTGACCATGCGAACTTCCGCCCTATCTCCATTCTGCCTCCCCTATCGAAGGCACTGGAACGTATAGTAGCGGACCAACTTACCGAGCATCTGGACAATTATAATATTCTCTGTAAACAGCAACATGGCTTTAGAAAAGGTCATAGTACATCCTCTGCCTTACTCAAATTCACCAGCTCCATTCACAGTACCCTCGACAATGGACAACTAACTGGTGCTATTTTCATCGACCTGACCAAAGCCTTCGATACTGTCCACCACTCCCTCCTGCTGAGCCAACTAAAAAATGCTGGTCTCTCCAATGATTCAATCTCTTGGTTCAAAAGCTATCTTAAAAACCACTCCCAGTGTGTAAAAATCGGGGATGTGCACTCTGATTCCAAACCTGTCCTCTCTGGAGTCCCCCAGGGTTCAATACTGGGCCCCCTACTCTTCAGCCTGTTCCTTAACACCCTACTGGACTCCTGCACTGAACATATCACCCTTTATGCCGATGATGCAGTAATCCTTGCCACACATCAGGACCCAAAGAAATTGCAAGAAAATCTCCAACTTGGCTTCTCCTCAGTTGAGAATTAGCTCACAAAGCACAAACTGATCCTTAATCAAAAAAAAATTAAGGCCACGATCTTCAGCAGCTCCCATAATAAACATAAGCACTTCCAACTCTCCGTTATCACCAGACAAGGTGCCGCACTGGAACAGGTCAAAAACTTTAAATACCTCGGAATCATCCTTGACCCTCACCTCTCCTACACTGCCCACATCGACCATGTCGCCAAAGAGGCTAACTCCCGGCTAGGCCTGCTATTCCATCATAGGAAACACCTGACACCTGAAGCCCTCACTGTCGCTGTCCAGAGCTCCATCATATCCATCATTGATTATGGCATTATCATTTATGGCTCTGCTACAACCACTGCACTCAAACGTGTATCCACCGCCCTCAACAAGGCCTGTCGACTTGTCACTGGCTCCCAACGCCTAACTCACACCTGTGACCTCTATTCTCAAACTGGATGGTTGAATCTTGCCAATTGAATAAAACACCAAACTTGTATTACTACTAAGAAAATCTTGCTTGGCCTTGCCCCCCCCCCCACCGGAGTCTGTGCCCTCATACAACCAAGAATCCACACCCGCCATACCAGGGGATCGAAACCACAGCTTCTGCAAATCCTGCATTGCCGCACAACACAAGGCCAAAGATCCTCTGCTTACCAGGCCACAAGTTGGTACAATGGTCTTCCCAGCGACATCTCATCCTTACTATCACTCAGCACTTTTAAGACTCAGCTCAACTTAACACTCATTGCCTCCAACCTCTGTGACTGTTGTGGCTAAACATGTCTTTTGGTTCCATAGCTGAAGATGCCCTTTTGGCTCCACAACTACTCCTGCACTTTGCCAGCACCCCCCTTCTATCTTTACCTCCCCTGCTGGCCCATGACAAATGCCACCCGGCTGCACTATTTCTATTCTTAACCGCCTTCCACCTCTCCTCTCCCTGTTTTGCCTCCCACCTACAGTACCTCCCCTTTTCTCCCATCCACTTAGTCTCCCTGATTTCACCCTCCTCCTTTCCCTTTCCCCTCCCCAAAGTTTCACCTCATTGTTCTTTTTTCCTCCACAAGACTATGTTTTGTTTTAAATTTTATAAACTGTTATCTTTGCTTATGTTTGTCTCAATTGTACCAATGACGTGGAACCTTTGTAAAAGAGCCTTAGCTCAAAGGTATGTGTAATCCTAGAACAAATAAATAAATCAATAAACAAATAAAATAAAAACACGCACACAGCACTACATAAAGATACACACACACACAGAACTACATAAAGATGCACACACACACAGCACTACATAAAGATACACACGCAAACAGAACTACATAAAGATGCACACAGCACTACATACTGTACAGATACACACACACAGCACTACATAAAGATAAACATGCACACAGCACTACACAAACATACACACACTGCACTACATAGATACACATGCACACAGCACTACATAAAGCTACACACAGCACTACATAAAGATACACATTCACGGAGAACTACATAAAGATACACACACATGGCACTACATAAAGATACACATGCACAAAGCACTAAATAAAGACACGCACTCAGCACTACATAAAGATACACACGCACACAGCTCTACATAAAGACATGCACACAGCACTACATAAAGATACACATGCACAGAGCACTACATAAAGATACACACTTACACAGCACTACATAAAGATACATACACACACAGCACTACATAAAGATACACACACATGGCACTACATAAAGATACACATGCACACAGCACTACATAAAGATACACTTGCACACAGCTCTGCATAAAGACATGCACACAGCACTTCATAAAGACACGCAAACAGCACTACATAAAGATACACACACACAGCACTACATAAAGATACACATGCACACAGCACTACATGAAGATACACACGCACATAGCACTACATGAAGATACACACACATGGCACTACATAAAGATACACATGCACATGCACACAGCACAACATAAAGATACACATGCTCACAGCACTACATAAATATACACACACACGACACTACATAAAAATACACAAACACCAAACTACATGAACATACACATGCACACGGCATTACATAAAGATACACATGCACACAGCACTACATAAAGATACACACACACAGCACTACATAAGATACGCATGCACGCAGCACTACATAAAGATACACACGCACACAGCACTACATAAAGATACACACGCACACAGCACTACATAACGATACACACAGCACTACATAAAGATACACATGCACACAGCACAACATAAAGGTACACACAAACAGCATTACACAAAGATACATAGAAACATAGAAACATAGATTTTGATGGCAGAAAAGGACTGCTTGGCCAACCCAGTCTGCCCATTTCCCTACCTATTGGATAAGCTGCAGATCCTAGTTAACCAGCAGCCTACTTCTTCCTACCCCCAACCCCTAGAATTGCCTTATGACTGTCCCATGCATGCTTGAATTCCACCACTGTTTTTGACTCCACAACCTCCTCCAGAAGTCCGTTCCAAGCATCCACAACCCTCTCTGTTACACTTGCAGACAGCAATACATAAAGATATGCACACAGCACTACATAAGAAACGCATGCACACAGCACTACATAAAGATACGCATGCACACAGCACTACATATAGATACACACGCACACAGCACTACATAACGATACACACAGCACTACATAAAGATACACATGCGCACAACACTACATAAAGATACACAAGCACAAACCACTACATAAAGATACACACACACGGCACTACATAAAGATACACATGCACACAGCACTACAAAAAGATGCACACACAAGGCACTACGTAAAAATACACACACACAGAACTACATAAAGATACACATGCACACGACACTACATAAAGATACACAGGCATACAGCACTACATTAAGATACATACAGCACTACATAAAGATACTCACGCACACAGCAGTACATAAAGATACACACGCACACAGCACTACATAAAGATACACATGCATACAGTGCTACATGAAGACACATACAAAGCACTACATAAAGATACACACGACTACATAAAGATACACATGCACACAGCACTACATAAAGAAACACACACACAGCAATACTTAAAGATACACATGCAAACAGCACTACATAAAGATACACATGCACAAAGCACTACATAAAGACACACAAACAGCACTACATAAAGATACACATGTGCACAGCACTACATAAAGATACACATGCACACAGCACTACATAAAGATACACACACACGGCACTACATAAAAATACACACACACAGAACTACATAAAGATACACACACACAGCACTACATAAAGATACACATGCACACAGCACTACATGAAGATACACAAACACGGCATTACATAAAGATACACATGCACACAGCACTACATAAAGATACACATGCACAAAGCACTACATAAAGATACACACACACAGCACTACATAAGATACGCACGCGCACAGCACTACATAAAGATACACATGCACATAGCACAGCATAAGATACGTACGCGCACAGCACTACATAAAGATACACATGCACACAGCACTGCATAAAGATATACATGCACACAGTACTACATAAAGACATGCACACAGCACTACATAAAGATACACACGCACACAGTACTACATAAAGATACGCACGCACACAGCACTACATAAAGATACACATGCACACAGCACTAAAAAAGATACACATGCACACAGCACTACATAAAGACATGCATAGAGCACTACATAAAGATACACATGCACACAGAATTACATAAAGATACACATGCACACAGCACTTCATAAAGATACACACACACAGCAATACTTAAAGATACACATGCATACAGTGCTACATGAAGATACACACACACAGCACTACATAAAGATACACACGCACACAGCACTACATAAAGATACACACAGCACTACATAAAGATACACATGCACACAGCACAAAATAAAGATAAACACGCACACAGCACTACATAAAGATACACATGCACACAGCACTACATAAAGATACACACACACAGCAATACTTAAACATACACATGCACACAGCACTACATAAAGATACACATGCACACAGCACTACATAAAGACACGCAAACAGCACTACATAAAGATACACATGCGCACAGCACTACATAAAGATACACATGCACAAAGCACTACATAAAGATACACACACACGGCACTACATAAAGATACACATGCACACAGCACTACAAAAAGATGCACACACAAGGCACTACATAAAAATACACACACACAGAACTACATAAAGATACACATGCACACGGCACTACATAAAGATACACTTGCACACAACACTACATAAAGATCCAAATGCACAAAGCACTGAATAACGATACACACAGCACTACATAAAGACACACATGTACACAGCACTACATAAAGGTACACACAAACTGCACTACATAAAGATACACATGTAGACAGCACTACATAAAAATAGACACACACGGCACTACATAAAGATACACATGCAGACAGCACTACATAAAGATACACACCCTCAAAGCACTACATAAAAGACATGCACACAGCACTCCATAAAGTTTTACAAGAACACACAGACATATATAAAACATACGACGCACAGAGTACACTCATATAAAGATACACATGCACACAGCACTCACATATAAAGATACACACACACGGTACTACATAAAAATACACACACACAGAACTACAGAAAGATACATACACACAGCACTACATAAAGATACACATGCACATAGCACTACATAAAGATACACACACACGGCACTACATAAAGATACACATGCACACAGCACTACAAAAAGATTCACACACACGGCACTACATAAAAATACACACACACAGAACTACAAAAAGAACCACACACACAGCACTACATAAAGATACACACAGCACTACATAAGATACGCACGCACAGCACTACATAAATATACACATGCACACAGCACTGCATAAAGATACACAAGCACACAGTACTACATAAAGACATGCACACAGCACTACATAAGGATGCACACGCACACAGTACTACATAAACATACACACACATACATACAACACTACATAGAGATACACACGCATACAGCACTACATTAAGATACACAGCACTACATAAAGATACACATGCACACAGCTGTACATAAAGGTACACACAAACAGCACTACATAAAGAGATGCACATAGCACTACATAAAAATACACACGCACACAGTATTACATGAAGATAAGCACGCACAGAGCACTACATAAAGATACACATGCACACAGTTCTACATAATAATACACACACATACATACAACACTACATAAAGATACACAGGCATACAGCACTACATTAAGATACACAGAGCACTACATAAAGATACACATGCACACAGCACTACATAAAGATACTCACGCACACAGCAGTACATAAAGATACACACGCACACAGCACTACATAAAGATACACACAGCACTACATAAAGATACACATGCACACAGCACAACATAAAGCTACACACGGACACAACAAAACATAAAGATACACATGCACACAGCACTACATAAAGATACACATGCACACAGCACTACATAAAGACACGCAAACAGCACTACATAAAGATACACATGTGCACAGCACTACATAAAGATACACATGCAGACAGCACCACATAAAGATACACACACACGGTACTACATAAAAATACACACACACAGAACTACATAAAGATTCACACACACAGCACTACATAAAGATACACATGCACACAGCACTACATAAAGATACACAAACATGGCACTACATCAAGATACACATGCACACAGCACTACAAAAAGATATGCATAATAATGCATAAATATAAAAATACACACACACAGAACTACAAAAAGATACATACATACAGTACTTACATAATGATACACATTACTGAGCACTATATATATGGATGCATGCACACAGCACTGCATAAAGATATACACACACAGATGTACTACATAAAGACATGCACACAGCACTATATAAAGATATACATGCACACAGTACTAGATACACACACACACACAGCACTACATAAAGATAGCAAACGACACAGCTCTAAGTGAAATACACTACACAGCACTACATCAAATACACATGCACACAATTACTACATACACGATACACACACGAACACTGCATAAAGTTACACATGCACACACCACTACATAAAGATACACTGCTCACAGCACTACACAAATATACACATGCACACAGCACTATATAAAGATATATGTACTCAGCACTCACATAAAGATACACATGCACAGAATCATATAAAGATACGCGATCCACAGCAATACATAAGACACATGCAGACGACTTTTACATAAAGACGCCACACAGCACCATAAAGATACACACACAGACAAGCGCTACATAAGATGCATACACGCCTTTTCCCTAAAGATACAGCTGCACTACATAAAGAAACAGGGATGCACACAGCACTACATAAAGATATGCACGCACACAGCACTACACATAAAAGATACACTTGCACTCAGCACTACAAAGATACACACACACAGCACTACATAAAAGATACACCTACACGGCACTACATAAAGATACACACATGGCACCCTACATAAAGATACACATGTACAGCACTACATAAAACACACACACACTTGGCACTTCATAAAGATACGGCATGCACACAGCACTCCATAAAGATACCCATGCCTAGCTCAACAAAAAGATACGGACATGCACACAGCACTACATAAGGTGCACATCCATACAGCACTTTACATAAAGATACACACACAGCACTACATAAAGATACAGTTGCACAGCACTACAAAGATACATGCATACAGCACTATATAAGATAACATGCAGACATTACTACATAAAGATACTCACGCACCAGCACTACAAAAGATACACATGCACTCTGGACTACATAAAGATACACACACAAGCAGCACACATAAAGAAACATACGCCTGGCACAAATTAAAGACCGTACACAGCACCGTCAAGGCACAGGCACGCACTACCCTTACAGATGCACACACACACACGGCGCTACATAAAGATGCACACGCGCACGCTCTGGGTGAGACAACGCACACAGCGCATCAAAATACCCACACACCACTACATAAAGATACACACACAACACTGCATAAAGGCACATGCACAAACCACTACAAAGATACCCACAGAGCACTACATGAAGATACACATGCACACAGCAGTACATAAAGACACGACGCAGTACTACTTAAAGAGTACACACGCAGAAAGCAATACATAAAGATACACATGCACACAGCATATGAAAGATACATGCACACAGCACTACATAAAGATACACACGGCGCTACATAAAGATACAATTGCACTGCAGCACTATAAAGATACACATGCACCTGGCACTACATAGAGACCCCTGCACACAGCACTGCATAAAGATACACACTTAACACTACATAGGGTTACACATGCACTGGCCTACATAAAGATGCAGAGGCACTACATAAAGAACGAAAACAGCACTATATAAAGATACACATGCACTCTGCCTCCATAAGATACACATGCACAGCACTACATAAAGATGCCACACACACAGCGGTACGTAAGATACCTACACACACACGGCACAGGTCAGATGCCCACCTGGGCACTACATAAGGTTACGCCTGCCAGCACTAATAAAGATTCACGACATGGCACTACATAAAGTTACACATGCGCACAGCATTACATAAAGATACACACACACGGCACTACATAAAATACACATGCACACTGCACTACTTTAAGATACACACGGCACTACATAAAGATACACATGCACACTGCACAACATAAAGATACACATGCACACAGCACTACATAAAGAAATGCAAACAGCACTACATAAAGATACACACACATGGCACTACATAAAGTTACACTTGCACAGAGCACTACATAAAGATACACACACAAAGCACTACATAAAGAGACACATGCACAGCACTACAAAATTCACACAGACAGCACTACAAGAGATACACATACGCTGTCACAAACATGCCATGCACACGGCACTACATAAGTACATATGTACTCAGTACTCAGAAGATACACATGCAGGTGCTACGTTAAGATACACTGGTACTACATAAAGATGCACATGCACACTGCACTATAATATACACATGCACACAGCACTACATAAAGATACACATGCGGTATTATATAAAGATACATATGCACAGCACTACATAAAGAAGCGTAAACAGCACAGCTTAAACACACACATTGCACTACTTAAAGTTACACATGCACAGAGCACTATATAAAGATACATACAAAACACTATATAGCAGAGCACACAGTACTACATAAAGATACCTGCAGACAGCACTACAAAAGATACACATGCACACAGCACTTTACAAACATACACGTGCACACAGTACTACATAAAGCTACATATGTACTCAGCACTACATAAAGATACACATGCACACAGAATTATATAAGTTACGTATCCACACAATACATAGAAACATGACAGCACTACATAAGGATATGCACACAGCACTACATAAAGATAAGACACACAGACAGCGCGTATAAGTTACACATGCATTTGCACTATATAAAGATACACACAGCACTACATAAAGAAACAGATGCACACAGCACTACATAAAGATATGCACGCACACAGCACTACATAAAGATACACCCACTCACCACATAAAGATATACACACATGGTACATAAAGATACACATGTGTACAGCACTATAGAGACACACACACACATGGTGCTACATAAAGATACACACACACAGCACCCATAAAGATACATGCACAGCTCAATAAAGATACATGGACATGCACACAGCACTACATAAGATGCACATCCCCGGCACTATAAAAGATACACACACAGTACTACATCAAGATATACAGTTACACAGCACTACATAAAATATACATGCATACA
Source organism: Neoceratodus forsteri (assembly GCA_016271365.2). Classification (NCBI taxonomy): domain Eukaryota; kingdom Metazoa; phylum Chordata; order Ceratodontiformes; family Ceratodontidae; genus Neoceratodus; species Neoceratodus forsteri. The sequence goes on along the minus strand of CM057450.1, from coordinate 769,495,098 downwards.
GCACTGTTTAAAGATAGACATGCACACAACACTACATAAAGATACTCACACACTCAGCACTACAAAGATACATATGTACTACTATGTTAAGATATGCACACAAGCGGCACCATAAGATACACACGCGCTGGCACAAAGTGATCACTTTTGCGGCACTACGTCAAAACACAGGCACACCACTGCTCCAGATGCACACAGTCATTGTTCACCGTAAAAGATGCAAACGCACACAGCTCTAAGTAAGACCGCACTGGCTTTTCATCAAAATACACATGCACACCACTACATAAAGATACACACACAACACTGCATAAAGTACACATACACACCACTACATAAAGATACTTTTGTACACAGCTTTTCACGACAATACACATGCACCTGGCTACATAAAGATAATATGTCCTCAGCACTTACAAAGACATGCACACAGACTACATAAAGACGCATCCACACGGCAATACATAAAGACACATGCAGACAGCACTACAAAGACATGCACAGCACTACGTAAAGATACACACACAGACAGCTATTAAAGATACACATGCGCAGTCATTACATAAAGATACACACAGCACTACATAAAGAAACAGATGCACACAGCACTACATAGAGATATTACCGCCTGCACTACATAAAGATACCTTGCACTCAGTACTACATAAAGATACACACGCACACAGCACTATATAAAGATACACTCACGCTGCACTACATAAAGATACACACATGGCACCACATAAAGATACATGTGTACAGCACTACATATAAACACACACTCATGGTACTACATAAATTTACGCACACACAGCACTCCATAAAGATACACATACTGACTCAGCAAAAGATACATGGACATGCATACAGCACTATACAAAGATGCACATCCACAGCACTACGCCAGGCCGCACACAGCACTACATAAAGATACAGTTACACAGCACTACATAAAATACACACATGCATACAGCTCACATAAAGATAGACATGCAGACAACACTACATAAGATACCACGCACTAGCACTACAAAAGATACACATGCACTCCGTAATCATATATTTTACACACACAGCGGCACCATATAAAGAAACACCGCACACATTACAAAGTGAGACACGCTTTACAGCACTACGTCAAGGTACACGGCGCGCGCTACTACTTACAGATAGATACCACACACACACAGCACTATATAAAGATGCCACGCACACAGCTCTAAGTAAAGCCACGCACACAGCGCACATCAAAAATACGTGCACACACCACTGTAAGATACACACACAACACTGCATAAAGTTACATGCAAACCCTTCATAAGATGCCACAGAGCACCATGAGATACACATGCACACAGTACGCCGAGAACGCTCTAGCACTAGTTAAAGCTACCGCGTAGAAAGCAATACATAAAGATACATGCATGTAGCACTACGTGAAGATACCATGCACACAGACTACATAGAGATACACACACGCGGCACTACGTAAAGATACAATTGCACTCAGCACTATAAAGATACACATGCACAGCACTACATAAAGATGCTTTACCGGCGCGTAAAGATACACACCTCTTACTACATAAAGTTACACATGCACAGCGCTACGAATACACACGGCACGCATAAAGACACGCAAACAGCACTACATAAAGATACACATGCACTCTGCTCTACATAAAGATACACATGCACACAGCACTACATAAAGATACTCACACACACAGCAGTACATAAAGATACTCACACACACAGCACTACATAAAGATACACACACAAGGCACTACATAAAGTTACATATGCACACAGCACTAAATAAAGATTCACGCACATGGCACTACATAAAGTTACATATGCGTACAGCATTACATAAAGATACACACACACGGCACTACATAAAAATACACATGCACACTGCACTACTTTAAGATACACACGGCACTACATAAAGATACACATGCACACTGCACAACATAAAGATACACATGCACACAGCACTACATAAAGAAATGCAAACAGCACTACATAAAGATACACACACATGGCACTACATAAAGTTACACTTGCACAGAGCACTACATAAAGATACACACACAAAGCACTACATAAAGAGACACATGCACACAGCACTACATAAAGATTCACACAGACAGCACTACATAAAGATACACATGCACACAGCACAACACAAACATACACATGCACACAGCACTACATAAAGATACATATGTACTCAGCACTACATAAAGATACACATGCACAGTGCACTACATTAAGATACACTTGGCACTACATAAAGATACACATGCACACTGCACTACATAAATATACACATGCACACAGCACTACATAAAGATACACACACACGGCACTACATAAAGATACACATGCACACAGCACTACATAAAGAAACGCAAACAGCACAACTTAAAGATACACACACATTGCACTACATAAAGTTACACATGCACAGAGCACTACATAAAGATACACATACAAAACACTACATAAAGAGACACATGCACACACAGCACTACATAAAGATACACACAGACAGCACTACATAAAGATACACATGCACACAGCACTACACAAACATACACATGCACACAGCACTACATAAAGATACATATGTACTCAGCACTACATAAAGATACACATGCACACAGAACTACATAAAGTTACGCATCCACACAGCAATACATAAAGAAACATGCAGACAGCACTACATAAAGACATGCACACAGCACTACATAAAGATACACACACAGACAGCGCTACATAAAGTTACACATGCACGCAGCACTACATAAAGATACACACAGCACTACATAAAGAAACAGATGCACACAGCACTACATAAAGATATGCACGCACACAGCACTACATAAAGATACACTCACACGGCACTACATAAAGATACACACACATGGTACCACATAAAGATACACATGTGTACAGCACTACATAAAGACACACACACACATGGCACTACATAAAGATACACATGCACACAGCACTCCATAAAGATACACATGCACACAGCTCAACAAAAAGATACACATGGACATGCACACAGCACTACATAAAGATGCACATCCATACAGCACTACATAAAGATACACACACAGCACTACATAAAGATACACAGTTACACAGCACTACATAAAGATACACATGCATACAGCACTACATAAAGATAGACATGCAGACAACACTACATAAAGATACTCACGCACTCAGCACTACAAAAAGATACACATGCACTCTGCACTACATAAAGATACACACACAAGCAGCACCACATAAAGAAACACACGCACACAGCACAAAGTAAAGACACGCACACATCACTACATCAAGAAACACAGGCACACACCACTACTTAAAGATACACACACACACACAGCACTACATAAAGATACAAACGCACACAGCTCTAAGTAAAGACACGCACACAGCACTACATCAAAATACACATGCACACACCACTACAGAAAGATACACACACACAACACTGCATAAAGTTACACATGCACACACCACTACATAAAGATACACATGCACACAGCACTACACAAACATACACATGCACACAGCACTACATAAAGATACATATGTACTCAGCACTACATAAAGATACACATGCACACAGAACTACATAAAGATACGCATCCACACAGCAATACATAAAGACACATGCAGACAGCACTACATAAGGACATGCACACAGCACTACATAAAGGTACACACACAGACAGCGCTTACATAAAGATACACATGCACGGAGCACTACATAAAGATACACAGCACTCATAAAGAAACAGATGCACACAGCACTACATAAAGATATGCACGCACACAGCACTACATAAAGATACACTTGCACCAGCACTACATAAAGATACACACGCACACAGCACTACATCAAGATACACTCACACGGCACTACATAAAGATACACACACATGGCACCACATAAAGATACACATGTGTACAGTACTACATAAAACACACACACACATGGCACTACATAAAAGATATTGTGCACACAGCACTCCATAAAGATACACATGCACACAGCTCAACAAAAAGATACACATGGACATGCACACAGCACTACATAAAGATGCACATCCATACAGCACTACATAAAGATACACACACAGCACTACATAAAGATACACAGTTACACAGCACTACATAAAGATACACATGCATACAGCACTACATAAAGATAGACATGCAGACAACACTACATAAAGATACTCACGCACTCAGCACTACAAAAAGATACACATGCACTCTGCACTACATAAAGATACACACACAAGCAGCACCACATAAAGATACACACGCACACAGCACAAAGTAAAGACACGCACACAGCACTACATCAAGGTACACAGGCACGCACCACTACTTAAAATACACACACACACACAGCACTACATAAAGATACACACGCACACAGCTCTAAGTAAAGACACGCACACAGCACTACATCAAAATACACATGCACACACCACTACATAAAGATACACACACACAACACTGCATAAAGTTACACATGCACACACCACTACATAGAGATACACACACATAGCACTACATGAAGATACACATGCACACAGCAGTACATAAAGACACGCACGCAGCACTACTTGAAGATACACACGCAGAAAGCAATACATAAAGATACACATGCACACAGCAATACGTAAAGATACACATGCACACAGCACTACATAAAGATACACACACACGGCACTACATAAAGATACAATTGAACTCAGCACTACATAAAGATACACATGCACACAGTACTACATAAAGACACACACGCACACAGCACTGCATAAAGATACACACACATAACACTATGCATAAGTTACACATGCCACAGCACTACATAAAGATACACACACGGGCACTACATAAAAGACATAAACAGCACTACATAAAGATACACATGCACTCTGCTCTGCATAAAAGGACATATATGCAATATACAGCATAAAGATACACATGCACACAACACTACAAAAAGAGCACATGCACCCAGCACTACAAAAGATACATGTACCTAAGTACTAAGTATAAAGATACACACACACAACACTGCTAAATATACACATGCACACCACTACATAAAGATATGCACACACACACACACACAGCACTACATAAAGATACATGCACACACTACTACATAAAGATACACACACACAGCACTTTATGAAGATACACATGCACACAGTAGTACATAAAGAGATGCACGAGTAATTACATAAAGATACACCCAGAAAGCAATACATAAAGATACACATACACACTGCACTACATAAAGATACACATGCACACAGCACTGCATAAAGATATACACACACGGCACTACATAAAGTTACAAATGAACACAGCACTACATAAAGATACACACACATGGCACTACATAAAGTAACACATGCACACAGCAGTACATAAAGATACACACACACGGCACTACATAAAGATACACATGCACACAGCACTACATAAAGATACACACACACGGCACTCATATAAAGTTACATGCACAGAGCACTACATAAAGATACACACACACACACGGGTGCACTACATAGTTACACATGCACAGAGCACTACAAAGTATACACACAATAAAGCACTATATAAAGAGACACATGCACACACTGTTCACTACATAAAGATAAACACAGACAGCACTACACAAAGATACACATGCACTCAGCACTGCATAAAGATACACATGCACACACCACTACATAAAGATACACATCAACACAGCACTACATAAAGACATGCACACAGCACTACATAAAGATACACAAACAGATAGCACTACATAAAGATACTCATGTACACAGCACAACATAAAGATATACACAGCACTACATAAAGATACTCATGTACACAGCACTACATAAAGATACACACGCACACAGCACTACATAAAGATACACACGCACACAGCTCTACATAAAGATACACTCACACGGCACTACATAAAGATACACATGCACACAGCACTACATGAAGATACACACACACTCAGCACTACATAAAGATACAAATGCATTCAGCACTACATAAAGATACACACGCATACAGTGCTACATGAAGATACACACACAGCACTACATAAAGATACATACAGCACTACATAAAGATACACACGCATACAGCACTACATAAAGATACAGATGCATACAGCGGTACATAAAAACACACACACACTCAGCACTACATAAAGATACACACGTACACAGCACTACATAAAGATGCACATACACACAGCACTACATAATGATACACACGCAGAAATCAAAACATAAAGATACACATGCACAGCAATACATAAAGACATACATGCACACAGCACTAAATAAAGATACACACACAGGGCACTACATAAAGATACACATGCACTCTGCACTACATAAAGATACATATGCACACAGCACTACATAAAGATACACATGCACACAACACTACATAAAGATACAAATGCACTCAGCAGTACAAAAAGATACACATGCACTCAGCACCACATTAAGATACACACACACAACACTGAAAAAATATACACATGCACACACCACTACATAAAGATACACATGCAGAAAGCAATGCATAAAGATACACATGCACAATGCACTACATAAAGATAAACACACAAATGGCACTACATAAAGATACACATGCACACAGCACTGCATAAAGATACACACACACACGGCAGTACATAAAGTTACACATGCACACAGCACTACATAAAGAAACGCAAACAGCACAACTTAAAGATACACACACATGGCACTACATAAAGTTACACATGCACAGAGCACTACATAGAGATACACATACAAAACACTACATAAAGAGACACATGCACACAGCACTACATAAAGATACACACAGACAGCACTACATAAAGATACACATGCACACAGCACTACACAAACATACACATGCACACAGCACTACATAAAGATACATATGTACTCAGCACTACATAAAGATACACATGCACACAGAACTACATAAAGATACGCATCCACACAGCAATACATAAAGACACATGCAGACAGCACTACATAAAGATATACATGCACACAGCACTAAATAAAGATACACATACACGGCACTACATAAAGATACACATGCACTCTGCACTACATAAAGATACATATGCACACAGCACTACATAAAGATGCACATGCACACAACACTACATAAAGATACAAATGCACTCAGCAGTACAAAAAGATACACATGCACTCAGCACCACATAAAGGTACACACACACAACACTGCATAAATATACACATGCGCACACCACTACATAAAGATACACACGCAGAAAGCAATACATAAAGATACACATGCACACTGCACTACATAAAGATACACACACACACGGCACTACATAAAGATACACATGCACACAGCACTGCATGAAGATACACACACACGGCACTACATAAAGTTACACATGCACACAGCACTACATAAAGATACACACACATGGCACTACATAAAGTTACACATGTACACAGCATTACATAAAGATACACACACATGGCACTACATAAAGTTACACATGCACACAGCATTACATTAGATACACACACACGGCACTACATAAAGATACACATGCACACTGCACTACATAAAGATACACACACATAGCACTACATAAAGTTACACATGCACACAGCATTACATAAAGATACACACACACTGCACTACATAAAGATACACATGCACACTGCACTACATAAAGATACACATGCACACAGCACTACATAAAGATACACACACACGGCACTACATAAAGATACACATGCACACAGCACTACATAAAGACACGCAAACAGCACTACATAAAGATACACACACATGGCACTAAATAAAGTTACACATGCACAGAGCACTACATAAAGATACACACACAGAACCACATAAAGATACACACACAGAGCACTAGATAAAGATACACATGAACACAGCACTGCATAAAGATACACATACACGGCACTACATAAAGATACACATGCACACAGCACTACAAAAAGATACACACACACGGCACTACATAAAATATCACACACACACACACAGAACTACATAAAGATACACATGCACACGGCACTACATAAAGATGCACACGGCACTACATAAAGATACACACGCACACAACACTACATAAAGATCCACACGCACAAAGCACTACATAACGATACACACAGCACTACATAAAGACAGACATGCACACAGCACTACATAAAGCTACACACAAACAGCACTACATAAAGATACACATGAAGACAGCACTACATAAAAACACACACACACACACAGCACTACACAAAGATACACATGCAGACAGCACTACATAAAGATAGACACACTCACAGCACTACATAAAGACATGCACACAGCACTACATAAAGATACACATGCACACAGTACAACATAAAGATACACACACATACATACAACACTACATAAAGATACACATACATACAGCACTACATTAAGATACACAGAGCACTACATAAAGATACACATGCACACAGCACTACATAAAGATACTCAAGCACACAGCAGTACATAAAGATACACACGCACACAGCACTACATAAAGATACACACACAAGGAACTACATAAAGTTACACATGCACACAGCACTAAATAAAGATTCACGCACATGGCACTACATAAAGTTACACATGCGCACAGCATTACATAAAGATAAACACACACGGCACTACATAAAGATACACATGCACACTGCACTACATTAAGATACACACGGCACTACATAAAGATACACATGCACACTGCACTACATAAAGATAAACATGCACACAGCACTACATAAAGAAACGCAAACAGCACTACATAAAGATACACACACATGGCACTACATAAAGTTACACATGCACAGAGCACTACATAAAGATACACAAACAAAGCACTACATAAAGAGACACATGCACACAGCACTACATAAAGATTCACACAGACAGCACTACAAAAGATACACATGCACACAGCACAACACAAACATACACATGCACACAGCACTACATAAAGATACATATGTACTCAGCACTACATAAAGATACACATGCACACAGAACTACATAAAGATACGCATCCACACAGCAATACATAAAGACACATGCAGACAGCACTACATAAAGACATGCACACAGCAAAACATAAAGATACACACACAGACAGTGCTACATAAAGATACACATGCACGCAGCATTACATAAAGATACACACAGCACAACATAAAGAAACAGATGCACACAGCACTAAATAAAGATACGCACGCACACAGTACTACATAAAGATACACTTGCACTCAGCACTACATGAAGATACACACGCACACAGCACTACATAAAGATACACTCACACGGCACTACATAAAGATACACACACATGGCACCACATAAAGATACACATGTGTACAGCACTACATAAAGACACACACACACACGGCACTACATAAAGATACACATGCACACAGCACTCCATAAAGATACACATGCACACAGCTCTACAAAAAGATACACATGCACACAGCACTACATAAAGATGCACATGCATACTGCGCTACATAAAGATATACACACACAGCACTACATAAAGATACACAGGTACACAGCACTACATAAAGATACACATGTATACAACACTACATAAAGACAGACATGCACACAACACAACATAAAGATACACACGCACTCAGCACTACAAAAAGATACACATCCACTCTGAACTACATAAAAATACACACACAAGCAGCACCACATAAAGATACACACATGCACATAGCACTACATCAAGATACACAGGCACACACCACTACTTAAAGATACACACACACACACAGCACTACATAAAGATACACACGCACACAGCTCTAAGTAAACACACGCACACAGCACTACATCAAGATACACATGCACACACCACTACATAAAGATACACACACAGAGCACTACATGAAGATACACATGCAAACAACAGTACATAAAGACACGCACGCAGCACTACTTAAACATACACATGCAGAAAGCAATACATAAAGATACACATGCACACAGCACTACATAAAGATACACATGCACACAGCACTACATAAAGATACACACAGACAGCACTACATAAAGATACACATAAACACAGCACTGCATAAAGACATGCACACACCACTACATAAAGATACACACACACAGCACTACATGAAGATACTCATGCACACAGCACTACATAAAGATACACATACACACAGCACTACAAAAAGATACACATGCACACAGCACTACATAAAGATACACATACACACAGCACTACATCAAGATACACATGCACACACCACTACATAAAGATACACACACAGGGCACTACATAAAAATACACACAGAACTACATAAAGATACACACACATAACACTGCATAAAGATACACATGCACACACCACTACATAAAGATACACACACACAGCACTACATGAAGATACACATGCACACACCACTACATAAAAATACACACACACACAGCACTTCATGAAGATACACATGCAGACAGCAGTACATAAAGACACGCACGCAGCACTACATAAAGATACACACGCAGAAAGCAATACATGAAGATACACATACACACAGCACTACATAAAGATACACATGCACACAGCACTACATAAAGACACACACACGGCACTACATAAAGATACACATGCACTCAGCACAACATAAAGATACACATGCATAAAGCACTGCATAAAGATACACACACATGGCACTACATAAAGTTACACATGCAAACAGCATTACATAAAGATACACACACACGGCACTACATAAAGATACACATGCACACTGCACTACATAAAGATACACACACATGGCACTACATAAAGTTAGACATGCACACAGCATTACATAAAGATACACACACACGGCACTACATAAAGATACACATGCACACTGCACTACATAAAGATACACATGCACACAGCACTACATAAAGATACACACACACGGCACTACAAAAAGATACTCATGCACACAGCACTACATAAAGACATGCAAACAGCACTACATAAAGATACACACACATGGCACTAACTAAAGTTACACATGCACACAGCACTACATAAAGATACACACACACGGCACTACATTAAAATACACACACACAGAACCACATGAAGATACACATACACAGCATTACATAAAGATACACATGCACACAGCACTACATAAAGATACACATACACGGCACTACATAAAGATACACATGCACACAGCACTACAAAAAAGATACACACGGCACTACATAAAAATACACACAGACAGAACTACATAAAGATACACACGCACACAACACTACATAAAGATCCACAAGCACAAAGCACTACATAACGATACACACAGCACTACATAAAGACACACATGCACACAGCACTACACAAAGGTACACACAAACAGCACTACATAAAGATACACATGAAGACAGCACTACGTAAAATACACACACACGGCACTACATAAAGATACACATGCAGACAGCACTACATAAAGATAGACACACTCACAGCACTACATAAAGACATGCACACAGCACTACATAAAGATACACACGCACACAGCACTACATAAAGATACACACACACATACATACAACACTACATAAAGATACACATACATACAGCACTACATAAAGATACACACAGCACCACTTAAATATACACATGCACACAGCACTACATAAAGATACTCACGCACACAGCAGTACATAAAGATACACACGTACACAGCACTACATAAAGATACACACACAAGACACTACATAAAGTTACACATGCACACAGCACTACATAAAGATACACGCACATGGCACTACATAAAGTTACACATGCACACAGCATTACAGTAAAGATACACACACACGGCACTACATAAAGATACACATGCACAGTGCACTACATTAAGATACACACGGCACTACATAAAGATACACATGCACACTGCACTACATAAATATACACATGCACACAGCACTACATAAAGAAACGCAAACAGCACAACCTAAAGATACACACACATGGCACTACATAAAGTTACACATGCACAGAACACTACATAAAGATACACATACAAAACACTACATAAAGAGACACATGCACACAGCACTACATAAAGATTCACATATACAGCACTACATAAAGATACACATGCACACAGCACTACACAAACATACACATGCACACAGCACTACATAAAGATACATATGTACTCAGCACTACATAAAGATACACATGCACACAGAACTACATAAAGATACGCATCCACACAGCAATACATAAAGACACATGCAGACAGCACTACATAAAGACATGCACACAGCACTACATAAAGATACACACACAGACAGCGCTACATAAAGATACACATGCACGCAGCACTACATAAAGATACACACAGCACTACATAAAGAAACAGATGCACACAGCACTACATAAAGATATGCATGCACACAGCACTACATAAAGATACACTTGCACTCAGCACTACATAAAGATACACACGCACACAGCACTACATAAAGATACACTCACACGGCACTACATAAAGATACACATACATGGCACCACATAAAGATACACATGTGTACAGCACTACATAAAGACACACACACACACGGCACTACATAAAGATACACATGCACACATCACTCCATAAAGATACACATGCACACAGCTCAACAAAAAGATACACATGGACATGCACACAGCACTACATAAAGATGCACATCCATACAGCACTACATAAAGATACACACACAGTACTACATAAAGATACACAGTTACACAGCACTACATAAAGACACACATGCATACAGCACTACATAAAGATACTCACGCACTCAACACTACAAAAAGATACACATGCACTCTGCACTACATAAAGATACACACAAGCAGCACCACATAAAGATACACACGCACACACAGCACTACATAAAGATACACACACACAGCTCTAAGTAAAGACACGCACACAGCACTACATCAAGATACACATGCACACACCACTACATAAAGATACACACACACAACACTGCATAAAGTTACACATGCACACACCACTACTTAAAGATACACACAGAGCACTACATGAAGATACACATGCACACAGCAGTACATAAAGACTCGCACGTAGCACTACTTAAAGATACACACGCAGAAAGCAATACATAAAGATACACATGCACACAGCACTACGTAAAGATACACATGCACACAGCACTACATAAAGATACACACACACGGCAGTACATAAAGATACAAATGCACTCAGCACTACATAAAGATACACATGCACACAGCACTACATAAAGACACACACGCACACAGCACTGCATAAAGATACACACACATAACACTACATGAAGTTACACATGCACACAGCACTACATAAAGATACACACACACGGCACTACATAAAGACACGCAAACAGCACTACATAAAGATACACATGCACTCTGCTCAACATAAAGATTTATATGCACACAGCACTACATAAAGATACACATGCACACAACACTACAAAAAGATACACATGCAATCAGCACTACAAAAAGATACACATGCACTCAGCACTACATAAAGATACACACACACAACACTGCATAAATATACACATGCACACACCACTACATAAAGATACACACACACACACACACAGCACTACATAAAGATACACATGCACACACCACTACATAAAGATACACACACACAGAACTACATGAAGATACACAAGCACACAGCAGTACATAAAGAGACGCACGCAGCACTACATAAAGATACACATGCAGAAAGCAATACATAAAGATACACATACACACTGCACTACATAAAGATACACATGCACACAGCACTACATAAAGATACACACACACGGCACTACATAAAGATTCACATGCACTCATCACTACATAAAGATACACATGCACACAGCTCTGCATAAAGATACACACACACGGCACTACATAAAGTTACAAATGAACACAGCACTACATAAAGATACACACACATGGCACTACATAAAGTTACACATGCACACAGCATTACATAAAGATACACACACACGACGCTACATAAAGATACACATGCACACTGCACTACAAAAAGATACACACACATGGCACAACATAAAGCTACACATGCACACAGCATTACATAAAGATACACACACACGGCACTACATAAAGATACACATGCACACTGCACTACATAAAGATACACATGCACACAGCACTACATAAAGATACACACACACGGCACTACATAAAGTTACACATGCACAGAGCACTACAGAAAGATACACACACAAAGCACTACATAAAGATAAACACAGACAGCACTACACAAAGATACACATGCACACAGCACTACATAAAGATACACATGCACTCAGCACTGCATAAAGATACACATGCACACACCACTACATAAAGATACACATCAACACAGCACTACATAAAGACATGCACACAGCACTACATAAAGATACACAAACAGATAGCACTACATAAAGATACTCATGTACACAGCACAACATAAAGATATACACAGCACTACATAAAGATACTCATGCACACAGCACTACATAAAGATACAGACACACACAGCACTACATAAAGATACTCACGCACACAGCTCTACATAAAGATACACACACACGGCACTACATAAAGATACACGTGCACATAGCACTACATAAAGATACACATGCACACAGCTCTACAAAACGATACACATGCACACAGCACTACATAAAGATACACTTGCATACAGCTCTACATAAAGACACAGACACACAGCACTACATAAAGATACACATGCATGCTGCACTACATAAAGACACACACACACGGTACTACATAAAGATACACATGTACACTGCACTACATAAAGATACACATGCATAAAGCACTACATAAAGATACACTTGCACCCACCACTACATAAAGATACACACACACAGCACTACATAAAGATACACAAGCACACAGCACTACATAAAGATACACACACACACAGTACTACATAAAGATACACACGCACACACCACTACATAAAGATACACACACACAACACTGCATAAAGTTACACATGCACACACCCCTACATAAAGATACACACACACAGCACTACATGAAGATACACATGCACACAGCAGTACATAAAGACACGCACGCAGCACTACATAAAGATACACATGCAGAAAGCAATACATAAAGATACACATTCACACAGCACTACATAAAGATACACAAGCACACAGCACTACATAAAGATACACACACATGGCACTACATAAAGATACACATGCACTCAGCACTACATAAAGATACACATGTACACAGCACTACATAAAGATACACTCGCGCACAGTACTGCATAAAGATACACAAACATGGCACTACATAAAGTTACATATGCACACAGCACTACATAAAGATACACACACATGGCACTACATAAAGTTAGACATGCACACAGCATTACATAAAGATACACATGCACACTGCACTACATAAAGATACACATGCACACAGCACTACATAAAGATACACACATACGGCACTAAATAAAGATACACATGCACACAGCACTACATAAAGACACGCAAACAGCACTCCATAAAGATACACAAACACGGCACTACATAAAGATACACATGCACACAGCACTACATAAAGACACGCAAACAGCACTACATAAAGATTCACACACATGGCCCTACATAAAGTTACATATGCACAAAGCACTACATAAAGGTACACACACACGGCACTACATAAAGTTACACATGCACACAGCACTGCATAAAGATACACATAGACAGCACTACATAAAGATGCACACGCACACAGCACTACACAAACATACACATGCACACAGCACTACATAAAGATACACGTGCACACAGCACTACATATAGAGACACATGCACACAGAACTACATAAAGATACACATCCACACGGCACTACATAAAGACATGCACACACCACTACATAAAGATACACACACAGCACTACATGAAGATACTCATGCACACAGCTCTACATAAAGATACACACGCAGAAAGCAATACATAAAGATACACATACACACAGCACTACAAAAAGATACACATGCACACAGCACTAAATAAAGATACACACACACGGCACTACATAAACTTACACATGCACCCAGCACTACATAAAGATACACACACATGGCACTACGTAAAGTTACACATGCACACAGCATGACATAAAGATACACACACACACACGGCACTACATAAACTTACACATGCACCCAGCACTACATAAAGATACACACACATGGCACTACGTAAAGTTACACATGCACACAGCATGACATAAAGATACACACAAACGGCACTACATAAAGATACACATGCACACTGCAGTACATAAAGATACACACACATGGCACTTCATAAAGTTACACATGCACAAAGCATTACATAAAGATACACACACACGGCACTACATAAAGATACACATGCACACAGCACTGCATAAAGATACACACAGACGGCACTACATAAAGATACACATGTACACAGCACTACATAAAGACACGCAAGCAGCACTACATAAAGATACACACACATGGCAGTACATAAAGTTACACATGCACAGAGCACTACATAAAGTAGACACCAATGGCACTACATAAAGTTACAAATGCACAGAGCATTACATAAAGATACACACACAATGCACTACATAAAGAGACACATGCACACAGCACTACATAAAGATACACACAGACAGCACTACATAAAGATACACATGCACACAGCACTACACAAACACACACATGCACACAGCACTACATAAAGATACACATGCACTCAGCACTACATAAAGATACACATGCACACAGAACTACATAAAGATACACATCCACACAGCACTACATAAAGACATGCACACAGCACTACATAAAGATACACACACAGACAGCACTACATAAAGATACGCATGCACACAGCACTACATTAAGATACACACAGCACTACCTAAAGAAAGATGCACACAGCACTACATAAAGAAATAGATGCACACAGCACTACATAAAGATACACATGCACTCAGCACTACATAAAGATACACACGCACACAGCACTACATAAAGATGCACATGCATACAGCTCTACATAAAGATACACGCACACAGCACTACATAAAGATACACATGCATACAGCACTACATAAAGATACACACACACACAGCAATACATAAAGATACACATGTACACAGCACTACATAAAGATACACTTGCATACAGCACTACATAAAGATAGACATGCACACAACACTACATAAAGTTACACACGCACTCAGCACTACAAAAAGATACACATGCACTCTGCACTACATAAAGATACACACACAAACAGCACCACATAAAGATACACACACACACAGCACAAAGTAAAAACACGCACACAGCACTACATCAAGATACACATGCACACACCACTACTTAAAGATACACACACACACACAGCACTACATAAAGATACACATGCACACACCACTACATAAAGATACACACACACAGCACTACATGAAGATACACATGCACACAGCAGTACATAAAGACACGCACGCAGCACTACATAAAGATACACACGCAGATAGCAATACATAAAGATACACATGCACACAGCACTACATAAAGATACACATGCACACAGCACTACATAAAGATACACTCACACGGCACTACATAAAAATACACACACACACAGAACTACATAAAGTTACACATGCACACAGCATTACATAAAGATACACACACATGGCACTACATAAAGATACACATGCACACAGCATTACATAAAGATACACACACATGGCACTACATAAAGTTACACATGCACACTGCACTTCATAAAGATACACAAACATGGCACTACATAAAGTTACACATGCACACAGCACTACATGAAGATACACATGCACACAGCAGTACATAAAGACACGCACACAGCACTACAAAAAGATACACACACAGAAAGCAATACATAAAGATACACATGCACACAGCACTACATAAAGATGCACATGCTTGGCACTACATAAAGATACACATGCACTCAGCACTACATAAAGATACACATGCACTCAGCACTACATAAAGATACGCACAGAGCACTACATGAAGATACACACACACGGCACTACATAAAGTTACACATGCACAGAGCACTACATAAAGATACACGCACAAAGCACTACATAAAGATACACATACACACAGCAGTACATAAAGATACACACTCATGGCACTACATAAAGATACACACACACAGCACTACATAAAGATACACACACATGGCACTGCATAAAATTACACGCACACAGCACGACATAAAGATACACATTCACTCAGCACTACAGATAGATACACATACACACAGCACTATATAAAGATACACATGCACTCAGCACTACATAAAGATACACACACGTCACTTCATAAAGATACAGATGCACACAGCACTACATAAAGATACACATGCACACAGCACTACATAAAATTACACACGCACTCAGCACTACATAGAGATACACACACATGGCACTACATAAAGATATACACATGCACACAGCACTACATAAAGATACACACACACACAGGACTAAATAAAGATAGTGTGCACACAGCACTTCATAAAGATACACATGCACACAGTAGTGCTACACAGTATACATAGAGATGCACACATGCAGCTCTCCATATAAAACATATACAAACAGCTGCACTCACAGAAATACACAGGCACACACATACACACATACTACAGACTCAGACCACACAAATTTACACAAATTTGTTCTTATGTTTCACACCCTTCCTGATGACGATGGCTGATATTCCAGGATTTTTTTTTCAACTCTATTTTACTCCAGTTGCAGCAAGGGGACCTCTCTCAGGCATCCTCTCCCTTTGCCTGCCCACATAAGATCCACTGTAGGTCTATGACCCTTCCCTCTCCACCCCTCTAATTGCCAGTACCCCTGGTTTAACCCACCCAGGGAGGGTAGCCCGACCACTTACTTGGGCTCCTTGAAAGACAGACTCTGGCACAGGAGGGGGCAGGATGAGGAGCGATGAGGGCCAGCCCCAGTCAGATCCAGCACTGGGCATGGAGGAGATGTGCCGTTGCCTATCCCCACTTGCTGGGTTTTTCCATTTTTCTTCCCCACCTTCCCTTGCATGTGCACCTCCTGATGCTAGCATGCATGGCAACCCAGCCAGCATCGGGCACACTGTAACATGCTTTTACCCATGTGTCTGCTGCACCCTGGTCTCCACCAGGTGTCACCAGAGCTCTGGACAACCCCAAGCCCTCCCCCCAGGACAGGAGAGCGGCCAGCCGGGCGCTCGATCTGATCCCTTCCCTGCCAACCCCCGGCACCCAAGCTTGCTCCCAAACTCAGGTCGCCGGTGTGGCGTGAGGTGTGGTGTCCAGCGCCTCAACCCTCAGCACCACCGGGCCGGCCTTGTTTGTTTGTTTTGCAGTTTATTTACCTAGGATTGCCCACCTGAGATGCAACATCTTATTTCCAGTGGGGTTCTACCGCATTGCATTTGCACAGCTAGGTGGACTGGAGCACTGGAGTCCGCAGGCATAGCACAGTGTGTTGTGGCTTTGTTAGCAATGGGCGGGCAGACATCTGCCCTTGGTGACATTGGGACAGTCCATCAGTGCTGTCTGAACATCACTGCTGGTGGCAGCACTAGAAGAGGCCCATTCAGGGCAATTTTGATGCTGGCACCAGCGTCAATGAAGCAGGCTTATTAGTGCCATTTTGACAATGACAGTGGTAGTGTTGGCAGTGCTGTGGGAAGGAGTTGGCAGGAGGGAGATCAAGCAGAGCGAGGAAGCAGATGATCTTTTTTGCCAGAACCAGGGCTGGGAAGGGAGACTTGGCAGGAGGGAGAGCTGAAGAAGTGGATGGTTTTTTTCTGAGTCTGGGGCCAGGATGGGAGAGCACACAGAGACAGGGAGTGGGTGCAGCCAGGTGGAGGGACCATGAGCACTGTCGGGTGCATTTCATTGTGGGTTTCCTCCTGGGAGCAAGTTCAGGGCTGCTGTGTTGTAACTCTGGAGCCACATAGATTCATGAGGCTTGTCTGCCCCCAAAACTACTGTGGTGTTTGTCCATGGGGCTCCCTGCTGGCTCAGTGACAGGGAGCAAACTTCATTTTTAATATAATGTCCCTTACTTGTGGCTCTGGCCATGAAGATGGGTTCAGGTGCTGTGGAGCACCAACGATGCGTTGCAGTCTCCTTCTTCAACAATGTTGCAGCAGTTCATGGGGGGCTCGGGAGACACGTGAAGAAACTGGCAATGTGGCCACATCAAGGCGTATTGGCACACTGCAGGGCCAGGGGAGTAGCAGAAGGAAGTGTGTGGCAATTATTGCAGAGGTCGTGGGATGCTGCCAGCACTAAAGAGGAGTGGTATTGGCTATATTGCTCCTGGTTGGGGATGAAGGTAAGCTCCCACAGCGGTATACTGAGAAGATAGCTTTGGTAGGAGGGAGAGAATGCAGACAGAGAGAGCGTATGGGTTTATTTATTTTTATTTAGTTTTTGTTGACCAGGAAAGATGGGCTTGGCAATTCTGCTTATTTTCAGCCTCGTTCGGGAGGGGGATACAGATGCAAACTGACACAGTGAATCAGGTCAAGCTATTGGTGGTATTAGCGTTAGTGAGAATAGGACTGGAAGGGAGAGGTGGCAGTAGAGAGTGATCACATAGATGGAAAGTGGGTGAGTTAGTCAGACTGAGGCTGGGAAGTGAGGGTTAGTGGCAGAAAAAGCATGCAGAGGGAGGAAGTGAGTGGGTTACAGGGAACAGGACAGGAGAACTGGTGGGAGAGACCTCACAGAATGAGGGTGTAGGTGGATTGCCAGGACCAAGTAAGGAGACTTGGCCAGTGGGACAGCATGTAGTGGGAGGGAGCAGGTGAATTATTGGGACTAGGAAGTGAGGGTTGGCAAATAGAAAAGCATGTAGAGAGTGAGAGAGAGAGAGAGAGAGAGAAAAAGAGAGACAGGGTGGGAAGGAGGATGGGAGGGAGGGAGGTTTACCCGTGAGTTGTGCCATCAGCACAGCTGAAAACAATATGACTAAGCTGCCCTTCCCTGAGGCGCACTTGACAGAGCACATGCATGAAATCCCTCCACACAACACAAAGATGATACTCTGGAAGCTTCTGAAAAATGTGGTGTATGGCAAAAAATGTGCAGTAATTTGCCAACATTTTTATGCCAACATTCCATTTCTATGTTAAAGATCGGCCTACACTGAATAGTTCCTCTCAGTGTGCCTCATTTTGGGAAAGTCAGAGAGTGATTACAAGAGATGGACTGTGATGCCACAGTCCTCTAAAAAATAGGTCAGATATAAAAAATAACAGCTGACAATGTTTAAAAGTTAATAATAATCTCAGGCAGTGTAGTAGCTCTAAATACTTTGGTGTTATATTTAAAAGAATACTTCTCATTTGCATCCTTCCAATTATGAACTGCTTATAAATAATATCAAGGCAGACCTGCACAGATAGTCAGTGCTCCCCATCTATGGGGGGTCATGCAGATGTTTTGCACATGAATATATTACCAAGGTTCCTGTTTGTTAGTTCAGTGTCTCCCTATTCAACAAGCATTTGTCAATGCCGAATGTTGGCTTGCTGGCACTGGCATTGATAGTGCAGGAGTTAGAGAGACGAACAATAGGATTGGTAGTGAGGTAGTGAACTGATGCTGACCTCAGCCCCACCATGCAGAGAGTGACAGGCATTGGGGTGTGCCTTTTGGTCTTTGGCCATAACGCTGATGCCATTTCACCTCACCCTACCCCACAGAGACCGACAAGTGCTGCGATGTGCCTTGGGGTCTTCGGACATTATGCTCACCCCATTCCATAAGTAAATATACTGACATAGGTGCAGTGTAGGAGAATGGGGTGAATGTTGGGGCCAAACAGTCCAAGGCGCACCTCGACACCTGCCACTGGCTGCAAGGTGCAGGGGTGTGGAATAGCATGAACATTACATGTGACAATGCCAAGTCACATCCCTGACACCTGTCAGTCTGTACAGGCTGGGGCAGCATGGGTGGAAACCGTAATGGCCAGGGCATTTGTTGGTATTTTCACTCCAAATTTTCAACATGGGCCATTTGTGACCCCACCTCATGAACAGTGGCACTATGAGTTTGTTTGCCAAAAGGTGACCTTGTACAGTGACTGTGTATTTTGGTGCCACAAGTGCGAAAACACACTCTGGGCAGGATGTGAAAAATGACAGCTGCACCATTCATGAGGAGGTGTAAAAAAATGGCATTGTTGAAAATCTGAAGTGAAAATCTGAAAAATTGGTGACATCATGAGCATGCGTAGAAATTGCACAATGCACACCTGTAATGCAATTATTTTGGGGATTTGTATAACCAAATTTTCAACATAGGCATTTCGGGAACTGTGCTCATGAACAGTGTCACTGTGATTTTGTTAATCTGGCTTGAACATTGATTTCCCACAGCGACCGCGCCATTGTGCGCCACATGTGCAAAAACATATTTTGGGCAGGATGTGGAAAATGACAGCTTCATTGTCCATGAGAAGGTGTGAAAAAAGGGCAATGTTGAAAATCTGGAGTGAAAATATTAAAAATTGTCGAAGTTATGGGCATGCGTTGAAACTGCACAACGCACGCTCGTAACATGGTAATTTTTTGGAATTTTCCCACCAGATTTGCAAGATAGGGTTTTTGGGACCTCATCTCATGAACAGTGGCATTGTCATTTGGTTAATCAGTCCTGAAAAGTGATTTTGCACAGTGACCGAGAAATGACCTTTCGGGGCCGAGTAACGAGATGACAGTGCATGTGCTCATGAGGTGGGGTCCCATGTTGAAAATTTGAAGTCAAAATTCCAAACTATGGATGAGATATCTACCTAAGTTGAAAAAAAAATGCAAATATGCCATTATACAGCTTACCGGCATTTCTTCAGTTCGTGGTCGGCTTTGAAGCATGCAGACGTGTTCCTGATCCACCAAAGAGTGTTGTGCTGAGCTCAGGAGGTAAGTATAGGGTGAGGGGGGTGTGGGGAGGTGGGGTGCGCAGAGGGTGGTGCAGGTTGGTGGAGGAGACCCCACGGCGAGGGACCATTTTCTTTTTTTTAGGTATTTAAAATAAAAACAAGAAAGGAACACTGTGGACAGTTTTAATTGTTTACAGGTGTTACTGTGCACACTGGGGTGGGCTCCCAGTGCACCCCATGACTTTGCAGGGGTGATGTTGGCCACACTGGGGTGGGCTGCCAGTGTGGCATAGAATGGGGGTGGGGGCCGGAACATGCCGATGACGGTCAGCTTTCTTTCATCATGGCATGCACACTGGGGTGGGCTCCCAGTGTGCCACACAATCTTGGGAGGGGGTGACTTAGCATGCCAACAGGGTGATTGGGCACCCCGAAGTTGGCTGTGTGACTGTTAGTGATTGTGCGGCAGGTGGCCGTGGCAGCCACTGCTGCCATGTTTATTGAAGTTGTTCACCAGGAAAGGCACATCGGGAGGCATGCTATTGTGCTGCTGCATGACGAGCTTGACTCTCATTTCAGCTGCACTTTCCTTACATGTGGTGACCACTTTAAATAATGTTTCTTATGTCAGTGCCTGCATGCTGACTTATTGGGGAATGAGGGATGCACCTACTGATGCGTGCCCTGCATTCGCCCACACTGACGCACCTCTGAAATCTGCCACTACTGCAAGATGTTGACTTGTGCGCAGGCGCAGCAAGCCAACATAAAAATGAACTAATACTTGGAAAAAGTTAACTAAAATCAATGCACAGACAGTGGTGATTGATGCCTTAAATGTAGACATGGAGCAGCAGTGCACACATTTTGGCTATGGGTTGTTGAGTGGTCCATCTGTGCCATACCAGGGGCCACAGGGAAAATGTCCCTTTACACAGAGAGGGCTGGCCTTTCAGTTCACATGGAAAACATTATATAATTAGCCTGGTGTCTCCACATGGAGAAAATGTGCAGACAGCCCCAGGACACATGAGCACTCTGGGATGCTGAGCGTGGGAGTTTGCACATTCAACTTACTTGATCTAGCTGGATCTAGGGGGAAACTTGAGTGATAGCAAAATGGGGACGTACTCATGTCTTCCAGGTCATGGCATGGACACATCCTGCCAGAATAGGCAATTTTCTTCCATTTACAACTAAATGATTTATTCCCCCAATCCAAATGATGTTAGACATTTGAATCCATCACTCATTTACACTGTTCCCATACTCAGCTATTAACTACAGGCCACAGGGCACTCAGACTTAAAAAGGTGCTTAAACAAGAACATTTATTTACACTGGCATGTGCACAGCCGCAATTAGTTAATGCTCGTCTAGGTGATATTAATGATTTCCCAAAATTGGGTCTGATGAGTTAAATCTTAATTCAAAGGGTTATCGGGGTCCTCATGAAAGAATGTTTAGGGAACAAAGGAAAACTGGTTACGGTTGAACAGGCAGCACTGAGGTAGCAGGCAGTAGTATGTAGACTCCTTGTGCAACATATTTGCTGTTTGGCCTATGCTCTCTCTAGCCTGTTACTACCATGTTAGGGTGCCATAAAGATGTAGGAACCCTCATGGGAGGGTTCCACACCACAGGGGTGAAGACTCAGAGGCCAAAGACATTTTAGTGAGGAAGGTTCAAAGAACAATATTGACAGACATGACTCATCCATCCCAAGGAGGAGACAAATGTAGCCTGAATAAAAATGTGAGATTGCATGAGCCATAGGGAAAAGCACCACCATCCAAGCTCCAAGTCGAAGCAGAAAATTATTTTTTATAGTATAACTTTTAGCATGAAGGAGAGGTCACCCCCTCATGTGGAGGAAACCTTGGCAGAACCACGGTGTAGGTTGCCAACCCCCCAGGGTATTGACAGATTTAGTGATGGCACAGATGCTGCTAAATTTAAAACCCAGTTTGGTGAACATTTTTTGAGGGGAGGACTTTCATTCTATGTTCTAATAGGATACAGTATTGCCATGAGGTGCTCCCAAGTGTTTGATGAGGCTTAACAGAGAGGAACCCCACCCACAAGGCATGAATTGAGGAATGGAGTATTTGCTGTACTGTGGTCACCTAAGCTCAACATTGTGAAGGCCTGTCCTGATTGAGATATAAAGGGAACTAAAGGAAAGGGGAACAGATTGAGACCAGGTGACTTCTAGGCAGATACAGGAGGATTGCTTCAAAAGGTGTCACCAAGATAATCTGCATGGCCGAAATGACCCTCATGAAAAATGTCTTACCCTTAGGGAGACATAAATACAACACCAAAAATGCTGCTATGTCAATCTGCATAGCTAAAGGAGCCCCCATGATGAGAACCCTACCTTCAAGAATCTGGGGAGGAAAGGGTAGACACCATGAGGTGTTGCCAAGAGTATCTGCATGGACAAAAGGATCCACACTTGGTGAAGGCCCCACCCTCCAAGAACAGGCTTTGGAAGCAGTAGGAATACATAGGGTCTCCTGCTCGATGAGATCAGAAAGGCCCCAGAAACTAGGGAATGGAAGCAGAATATGATAGAGAAAGTGAAGCTCTGACAGCAAGTGAAAAATAGGCAGCAAATACCTGTATAGCCCGAAGGTAAAATAATGTAACACCATATAGGAGAACAAGGTACCAACAAACACCACAGGTAGGACAATACAGGCAACAACAATGAAACAGAAAAGAGGACAGTAGGCCAAGGCAGGCTGAGCTGTATGGCAAACCCAGGACAAGCAATTGGTTGGCTTGCAGGAGAGAGAGAAGCAGAAAGTGGAAAAAGGAAATGATATGGAAAGAAATGCAAAAGGGCACAGTGACACAAACAAAAAAGTGGCTAGACACTGGCTACAATGAAGCAATGGAAGAACCATGGAATAAGAACAAAAAAGGCAGGGAGCCAGGGGTTAAAGAGAACATGTGCAGGAAGGCAAGGAGCCAGCAGGAACACCAGCAAAAACAGAGAAGTGGCAGGAGCTGGCATATAAGCAGAAAAATAGTAGAAGGAGAAGAACAGCAGGACACAGTGGGAGTGGTCGCACAGACAAGGAGAGGTACAGGTTCCGGGGGGCAGCAGCAGCAAGGATTCTGAGCACCCAAATGACACTTGAGCATGTCTGGTTTAAGTACTGCTAGTAGAGAGTGGGCATGTTGAGAGTCACCCACTGCCCTTCTGTACCACAGGCAAAGTCCTTCATATATCTGAAGGCAGCAGGATCGTGACTGGGAATACAGGACATCTACAGAAATATAGCCCACCTTGCAGCTGCACGGGAAAAGGCATTATACAGTACCAAAGGATATACCTATGGATCTAAAATGGGTGCCTGCATTATTTACATAGTAACTCATAGAAGCATTTATTCTGTCAGCAGAAAATGACCACAAGGCCCATCCTGTCTGCCCTAACCCTACCCATGCTATCTGATGACAAGGGGCCCTATGTGGCCCCCATCTTCCCTCACCCTTTCTTGGTGAATCTTCCTATTTTTGTGTGTGTGTGTGTGTGTGTGTGTGTGTGTGTGTGTGTTCTTTATGCTCTTTATGCTTCCACCTCACACCCCGGCTGGTCTCTCCTTCAGGCCCCACATGGACCTTCTCACTTGGCAGCCCCTGACCCCAGTGCCCCATATCACAGCCAGCTTAGGCATCCCCGATGTATCCCTGCATTGGGAGGGTCCCTTACCTCATAGGGGATGAGCCATCATGGCTATTCCAATGATCCTGGGTGCTACTGAAGTGGCAAATAGGGGTCTGTGACCTCCGCAGCGAGGGTCCGGGGAGGCCGTCACTCGACCAACCAAAGCGCCATTTTTCCCTATTTTCTCCCCGAGGAGTGGCATGCCGCAGACATCAGCGCTCACGCTGATGTCCACCACTCCCCTAGTCATCTGGGGCCCGGCATCCTGCCATACTCCAGACCTCCACAAGAGGCCAGCAGGTGCCAGATCATATTCCCACCCTCCAACTGGAGAAGACGAGCCATTACTGGATGCTCCATCCTTCTCCCCCAGCCGGCCCTCCAGTGACCCGGGTCCGTTCCAGAACCCGGGTCACTGGCGTCGCAGATGGAAATCCAACCACTGTGCCGATGGGCTGGCTCAATTCTTCCTTTTTATTTTACCCATGTGCCTGTCCCACACATGATTAAGTTTTGTCAGTGTCTGTATCCCCACCACCTCCCTAGGTAACCTGTTCCATCCAACCAATACTTCTTCTGTGAAGAAAGACTTCTTCATCTCCCTCCATGGAGGCTTTTAGCCAGGCCTACTCTGATGACATCCTTTATGATTTATTCATTTTTCCAGTTATTCTTTTGGCTATATTTTTGGGGAGTTTGTATTTTTTTTGCAGTTAATCTTTTTATTGAAGTATTTAAAAGATAAACAAACAACAAGTATACCCTATAACAATACTATATAAGGTTATATAAATAATAAACTAAGTAGCATAACATCTAACAAAGGAGGAAACAAAGACTATTCAATGGTAGTATAATAATTTTGGATTAACAACCTAAACTAGACAAATACAATATTATAATGAAAAAAAAGGCTTAGCACTACATAATACAGAGTGAAAATAGAAGAAGTAGAAGGTGAGAGGGGAGATATGAATAGTCATAGTTGTACATTACTACAATATATATATATATCGTTAGAGTGCTACCAAAACTTATATAGAAAGGATTAAGAATAACAAAAGAAGAGGAAGAATAGCGAAGAGAAAGAGAGTATAAAGTAAGTAGAGAAAAAGCGAGACCACAACTTGAGACAATGGAGGATATCAATAGGAGGAGAGAGAGAGATATTATATAAAGTATTTCAATCCATACTTTAAGTGCCACTAGATGAATCCAAATATTTAAAATATCCCTGCCAACATTTATTATACATGTTGAGTCGGTCAAAAGAAATATGTGTCATATGATCCAGGAAGGCATATTGAGATAAATGATTAAGAATATCAGGGAGAGTGGGGATTATATTAGATCTCCAATACATAAGTATACTACGTTTACTTATAAGAAAAAGTATGGTTAACCATCTGTTCAAGGATTGGGGGAATATTATAGGGATGAGGGTCAAAAATACCAAGTATACAGTGTTTGGGATCTAATACAAAGGGTTGACCAGTCACTTTCATTGCAAGTATATGAATATGATGCCAACATTTTTGTATGGTGAGACAATCCCATAAAATATGAAGTAAATCGCCATTGGGCGAGTTACATCGCCAGCAGTTGTCATTATCCGTTAATCCCATTTTATGCAATACAGTTGGGGTCCTATACCATAAATGAAGAATTTTAGTCTGAATGAGCGAGCTACGTTGTTTATCCTTAAAAGATTTGTGGCAAGAAAGCCATCACCTATGCCATTGCTCATTTGTAATGTTATAGTGTAACAAGTTGCTCCATTTATTTTTTGCACTAATGGACTGGTCCGGTAGTGATTCTCTAATATCTTCATAGATGACACTATTCAATTTACATGTTGTTTTTATCCATTTGGAGATGTGCTGATCATATAAGGATTGATTCACAATAAGTGAGAAATAATAAGTGCATGCTGTACGAAGCTGTAGATATTTCCAAAAATCCTGGTGGGAAAGATTCCATTGAGTACATAGATCAGAATAAGATTTTATTCTTAACGTAAGGGGTTCAAGTATGTCTCTTAAAAAAAGTATGCCTCTATTTTTCCAGGATCGACAGTAGATTGGATGGTTTTCGAGAGATATTTGGCTATTTCCCCAGATAGGAGCATAAGCAAGAGGGGTAGGGTTTGATTTGAGATGTTTATGAATTATTTTCCAGTAAAACGTGGATGGTGCTATAGTGGGGTGAGATTTTAATTTAGAGGGGATGGGATTATAAATAAAAGAGGTAGCAATGTTGTTAACACAAAGGGAGGCTTCCATATTAACCCATAAAGGTGAATTGGCGTCAGGTTGAATAAACCATTTGATAGTCTGGGCTGCATGAAAAGCCCAAAAGTAGGCCTGAAACCAAGGGAGGTCAAATCCACCTCTTGACCAATGTGATCTAAGTTTGTTATGACTAAATCGGGGGGGATTTTGCCATCCCAAATAAAATTACCTATTAATTTGTCAATTTTGATGAGGAAACAAGAGGGAAGTTTTAGAGGGATATTAGAAAAAAGATACAATATTTTAGGAGTTATTGTCATTTTAATAGCAGAAATTTTCCCATTAAAGGTAAGATTAAGCAATTTCCATCTGTCAAATTTATTTTTAATGTTAGTTAGTAGAGGAGAGAAATTAGCATCCCATACTTTATCCAATGATGGGATAATCCGGATACCTAAATATGAGATACCTTGGGGGAGCCCAGCGGAAGCCCAAAGGATCATTCATATAAGATTTACAGAGGTTGTTTAATGATAACGTTTCAGATTTATTAAGATTTAGAACAAGTCCCAAGATAAAGGTGAATTTGTTAAGAAGTTTAACTAAAGGTTGCCCTGAAGATTGAAGATTTTCTAGGAGAATAAGAAGATCATCTGCATAAGAGAGTGAAGTGTAGCGAGAGTTACCGATAGGGATGCCTTTAATTATGCAGGATTGACGAAGAGCAGCAGAGAGAGGCTCCATGGCAAGTATAAACAAATATGGTGATAAGGGGCATCCGTGTCTAGTGCCTCTTGCAAGATGAAAGGAGGGGAATAGAGTTGTGCTAGTAAGAATTTGAGCAGAAGGGAGAGTGTACAATAATTTGATACAGGCGCAGAAATTGTTAGTGAAACCAAAATGTGATAAAACTTGGTATAAATAGTTCCAATTAAGGGAACCAAATGCTTTCTCAAAATCAATGGCTATGGCCGTGGCTGGTGATTTAAGAGTTTTTGCTTTGTAAATTAAGTTAAACAAGGAATGAAGATGATCAGAACCAGTTCTATGTTTAATAAATCTGGCTTGAGAAGGATGGATGAGTTTTGAAATTAATGAATCTAAGCGAAGGGTTAATAATTTAGCAAAGATTTTTCCATCTGTATTGAGCAGTGATATCGGTCTGTAACTTGAGGGAAGAGAGGGATCTTTATCTTTTTTTGGTAAAACAATAATAATAACCTCGGTCATAGTGTGGGGTAGTTTACCATTAGAAAATGCTTCCAGATAGACCTTAAGAAGTAAAGGGCAAAGAGTACCAGATAGGGATTTATAGAAATCAAGAGGGAAACCATCACTCCCAGGGATTTACCATTTTTTAAAGATGATAGTGCTGTTTGGATCTCTTGTAGGGTAAAGGGTTCATCCAGTATGGCCATATCTTGATGAGAGAGGCAAGGAAGCTGCAGTTTATCGAGAAATTCATGTATTTGATTGGAAGAACTGGAATTTGGATGAGAATATAGTTGCTGGTAGAAAGAATGCATAATGTGGTTTATTGTAAGGTTGTCTGTATAAATTTGGCCTGATGGGTCTTTCAAACTGGCAATATATCTCTCCATCTGTTGGGTTTTAAGCTGAAAAGAAAGCAACTTCCCACATCTGTCTCCTTGTTCCCAATAGCGGTGTTTAAGCCTTAAAAGGGCAAGTTCAGCTTTCCTGGATATTAATTCGTTTATTTTAATTCTTAATTGAAGAACTTCAAGATGTAGTGGTGAGTCATGATTGGGTTTTTTTGTTTTATAGTACTGAGTTTCTTTCTGTTTAAGGGAATTCTCTAAATTTGCTAGTTGTTGCTCTCTTAGCTTTTTCCTGTGAGCTGCGAAACTAATAATTTTGCCTCTAATTGTTGCTTTTAATGCTTCCCAAACTGTGCCTTGAGATACCTCAGAGGTATCATTAAATGAGAGAAAGTCTTGAATCTGGGCTGTAATCCAAGGAATAAATTCTGGATCCCTCAGTAAAAGTGGCTCTAAATGCCAAGAAGGAGATTTAGAAGGAGGCGGACCCGAAAGTAGATGTAAACTTATAGGAGAGTGGTCTGATATGGTAATTAGGAGGATGTCTGTATTAATAGTTTTTTTCTGTGATAAGAGGGGATGAAAGCCAATAATCAATACGGCTGTAAGATTTGTGTAATGGGGAGTAAAATGTATAGTCACGCTGTCTAGGGTGGGAAAGTCTCCAAATGTCAAAGAGGCCCAGATCTTTCATTAGCAATGTCAAGGCATTAATGCTTCATGGATGAGCATCGTATGATTTATTACTTCTATCTAGGTGTGCTTCTAAGGTTAAATTAAAATCCCCACCCATAAGAATGGGTGAGTTATTGTTGTTATTAATCATAATTTGTTGATCCAAGTTATGAAAAAATTCAGGGGAGTCAGAGTTAGGGGCATAAACATTAACTAACATAAAAGTACCTGCAGTGGAAGATAATTGAATTATAATCCATCTACCATCCAAATCCGTGATAGTTTTCTTTGGGGTCCAATTAAGGGACTTCTGTAATAGAATAGCGACACCTCGTTTTTTAGAGGAGGCAGAGGATGCAAACACTTGACCGACCTAATCCTTTTTTAACCTGTCAACATCCTCTGACATAAGTTTAGTTTCTTGTAAGAAAGCAATATGTGTTTTACGCTTCTTAAGGTAGGTAAGTATTTGTTTGCGCTTACAAGGTGAATTGAGTCCATTAACATTCCATGAATGTAATATCAAATCACTCATAATGGTAAACGGTAAAATAGGAAGTTACAAATCGGAATGAAGGACTCATAAAAAACTAAGTCAGAGAATGTCAAAGGTTCTAAAGGCAGGTGAATAGGTTGCACAAATGTGAGCAGGATCCTTAGAATATATGGATTCAAAATAGTATGATAAATATATCTATTGAGTCTCACTAAAGAGAAATACAGGGATAAAATAGTAGAGAGAATATTCATAGAAATAACGAAAACTTGTATATTACAGTAAGAACATTTGTGAAGTGTAGAGAGATAGGAGTCGGTACGCATACCAGAGACTCTCTCGCCACACTACTAAGCGTGTAAAAACGTAGAAAACACTTAAGAAGAAGCAACACGCTATATTCCTAAGGTATTAACTATGTGTAACAATATCTTATAAGTAATTATTATGACTAGAACTCAGGTAGTTAAGCCAGAATCCTGGGAAAAACCATTAAACATCATACCAAACAATGCAAAAAACATTTTTAAAGTGGTAGTAAAACCAGACATGGTAATCATGTTGAACTATATCATATTAGTTCAATAAAAATGGATAGTATGCCAATATAACATCACATATCACTAAACAGCATAATCCAGAAGATAAAGGCTTATAAGATATGTAAACATCCACATAACCTTATTAAAGAATGGATATGTGACATATATGGGCTATTAACTTAAAGTAGTAGGTACACTAAAAAAAATACATAGATAACCACTATGTAAATATATGTATATAGCATTTGCCATAAAGTGAAATTGAATCTTTAAATGTACTAAACATACATGGCGTTATGCTATGTTTTATGTTTCACTTTTTTATTTTATTGATAAGCTAATAACTAGTAGCACACCTATGGGCCTAGGAAGAACCTAAAAGAGAAAAAAAGAAAAAAAAAGAAAAAGGAAATTGTATATATCCGTGTAAATAGGTTTACACATTTAGATAAGTTCAGCAAGAATATATTTGTAAGTTTGATTAATTGAAAAAAAAAAATACAGCCCCTAAGTTTCAAACGTGATTTACAGCCTTGATACGTCCAAACCAGCTGAATGTAATAGCGCTAACAAGTTGAGATAGGCATCGCATTTGAACAAAAGAAAAAGAGAAAGAAGGAGTAACCAAATGTGATACTGAAGTAAAGGGCTTCACATAAATGTTCACACAAAAGTCAGAAACACATGACAATCAATGCACTTTCAGTTCTGCACCTGATAAACAGTGTTAATTACGTTGTTCTTCAGCCTCCTTAGTTTTCTTTTTCAGGGGGTATAGGGAATCAGCCACCAGATTTGCCCAGGAGGAAACAGGGGAATTAAATGTAGGCAGCAGATTTGCGAGGGCATCAGCAAGTGGCTCCTAGTCATCTTCACAAAGCGTTCCACGCAGGTGGTAATGAAACATTATGAAGTGGAGCACACCTGTTAGATAGCGCAAGAGGAGTGGAAAAGCAGACATGTTTACAGACTCCAAGTAGAACGATAAGGGGATGTTATTCCAGCATCGCTAATGTCTAGTATGTAGAAAGCCAGCAAATTCCTTTCATACTCATATATGTAGAGACTTAGGCAGGAGCAGATGGGTTAGTTGTAAACTGTGTAGGTTTCTCTGAGTTCTTGTCCATTTTCATAGACGATAGCTGGGAAACGCCGGTCCTCCTAAGAGGGATTCGGGGCCATAACTAGATCTAATGCAGCACTGTTAACAGATGTAATGGGTGCAGTTCAAGGTATGTTGAAAGATGCAGATGCGCTTCAAGTAGCAAAAAAAAAAAGAGAAACTTTGAATACAGCCCTTAAAATTCCGGCGCGGTTTACAGCCTTACTCAGTCCAAACCGGCTGGGTGTAATAGTATTACATATTTTAGTATGAAATTTCGGGGGCTTAATATAGATATTCGCAAATAATATCAAAACCTCATATCAGTCAGTGCTTGTAATGATTATTCATTTGGGAAGTAGTATTATGGATTCTGTTCTTTAGTTTCCCCTTTCTTTTCTTTTTGGGAGGTTCTGCTGATTAAGATGGGAAGCTAGATACCAGCTCTGCCCAAGATGAGGCAGGTGAATTGGTATTAGGCAGGGCATTCGCATGGGTGTCAGCAGGTGGATCTAAGTCATCTTCTCGAAGTTCTTCATGAGATGAGAGTGAATCTTCACAGAGTGGAGTGTATTTATTACACAACGCAAGAGGAGTAGAGAAGTCAACATGCTTTTCGGTTTGCAGGTCCGACATTGAAGGAGTATCATTCGAGCAGCACAAGTGTTTAGAGTGCAGAGATTGAACATACTTTTTTTCTTGTATGCTTGTTGAAACTCGGGCAGGAGCTGAAGTTTTAGTTGCGGTTTGTGCAGGCATCTCTATAGTTTTTTGATTAGTTTTAGAGATGTTCGCTGGAGACTGTCGGACCTCTTGAGAGAAATTCGAGTCAATATTTAGATCGACTGCAGCACAATCAACGGGTATAGTATGTGTAGTTTGAGGTATATTGAGAAACGCTGATAAAGCTTGAGGTGTGTGAAAGTCTTTAAATGAATCGTTCAGAAACAGACGCATTGTGGCTGGGTAGCGTAGAGCAAACTTAATATCCCGCTGATGCAAAACAGTTTTGATAGGATTGTAAAGTCTGCGCTTATTAGATACTTCTCTTGAGAAATCTCTAAAAATTGATATTTTATGGTCCGCCAAGTAAGCTGCACTCCACTTGCCTTGCTTTTGAATAATTAATTCTGTGTGCATAGTTCAGAAATTCAGGATGATGGGCCTTGGTTTTGAGTAGGACCAGGCCTTGGGCTTAGAGTATGATGAGATCTCTCAATAGTGAGGTCTTGGTCGGGTGGAAGTTTAAGCAATATTGCAGTGCATGCTCAGAAGTGCGCTGGTATCTCCAAGCTCTGCACCTTCAGGAAATCCCAGAAATCTAAGGTTGTTACATCTGTTTCTGTTTCGATGTCATCAATTTTATCCTGAAGATTTTAATAATTCTATCCTGCTCCCTGATTGTAGCTTTCAGATCCATAATAGAGCCTTCATTTTGAATTGTTTTAGTTTCTGTAGCAGATATTTTTGATCAAGCAATTGTACATTAGTAACATTTTGTTGTGAGGTTATTTTAAGTCATTTAACTCATTGATTAATTGCTGAAACATTGATTCAATTCTGTTGAGAGAGCTGCTATGCAAGGTTGGTCGCCATTGTTACAGGCCGAGAATAGAGCAGCTGTCTGATTGCAGATATAAAATTCTATAACTGCGAGATAGCCAAAAATACTATACCAGAGTTGAACTTTGATGCAGGTAGAGTAAAGGTCCCGTTTTTGGCAGAGAATGAAAGTCTGGGTAGAAATGGATGGATGATGATAGTTGGTGAACCCAGGAGCAGCGGAATTAAGCAGCCATCTTCAGCTCAGCCAAGCCACGCCCCCGGGAGTTTGTATTTTAACTGTGTATTTAAGTCTTTACTATTGTACGGTGTCCTGAACCTTTGATTGGAGAGCTGAAGGAATAAAATTGCCTTGCATTGCCTCCACTAACTTCATTGTGTTCACTCTTGTAACCACGTTTGTTGTGCTCAACTAAAAAGCTCCCCACACACCACTATGTTTTTCCCCTGGAGGCATTTAAAGGTCTCAATAACATCCCCCCCGGCTCTCTGTTTCTCTAAGGCGTACATGTAGAGGCCTTTCAGCCTTTCTTTGCAGGGCTTCCTCTGCAACCCTGTATTATCCTGGTTGCTCTTCTCTGCACAGCCTTCACCCTGTCATTGTCCTTTCTAAGGTGAGGACTTCAGAACTGCACAGAGTAGTCTAGGTTGGGGTGAACCAAAGACTTGTAATGGGGGGAGTATAACCTTCCTCCTTCTGCTTGCTATCCCCTTCCCTATGCAACCCATCATCCTGCTTGCTCTCTCCACTGCCTTTAAAAAATGGGCCACTACCTTCAGTTCATCTGCAATGATAACCCAAAGGTCCGTTTCCTCTGAGGTACATGCTATGACCTCCCCTACCGTCCTGTACTTGAATCTGGGGATTCTGCGTCCAATCTCCATGACTTTACACTTTATGGCATTGAATTCTAGCTGCCAAATTTCTGGATCATTCTTCTAGCCTTTGCAGGTCCCTCCTTATGGCCTCCACTCCCTCCATTGTGTCCACTCTGTTGCAGATCTTGGTGTCATCTGCAAATAGACTTTTCCTTCTAGCTCCACCTCTATGTCCTCTATGAATATATTTAAGAGTATGGTGCCCAGTACCAGCTCTAGAGTGTTTCACTTGTGACTACCATCTTACTAGAGAATTCCCATTTAGTACTACCCTCTGGGTTCTGTTTCTTAACCAATTTCCCACCCATTTGGTTATCGTGTCCTCTGCTTCTATGCCTCGTAACATCTGCAGCAACCTCCCTTGCAGCACTATGTCAAAGGCCATACTGAAGTCAAAGTAGGCTACATCAGCACTTCCTTGTCATCCAGTCAAAAAATGCTATTACGTTTATCTGGCATTATTTCCCCCTGGTGAACCCATGTTATTTACTGTCATGAAATCCATTTGATTCCAGGAATTCTACTAATCTCTCTTTTGACAGGGTCTCCATCAATTTACCCACTTCAGAGGTTAGACTAACTGGCCTGAAAATCTCTTGCTCTTCCATGCTGCCATTCTTCTGTTGGGGCAACACCCTCCTTCTCCAGTCCTCTGTGGTCACTCCTGATTCCAGAGATCTGTTGCACAGGTTTGTCAGTGGTGCCACCAGGACCTCCCCTAGTTCCCTTGGCAATCATTTTTATTTATTTTTTTATTTATTGAGATCATGGGTGCAATCCATCAGGACTCATGGCCTTGTAAACCCTTAGTGCCCTTAACCCTTTCAAAACCCTTTCATCTGAAAATGACATACTGATCATCTCCCTGCCTGCCTCCAACTTATCTAAGCCCCCCTTAAAGGAGGGGCTTATAATCCCACTTAGGCATCCTTTTCCCCCTCCTAACCACCCACCCCAAGCTAGGGAATTTTTTAGTGCTCTGGGGGTTAATACCTGCTGGATGTCTCAAGGTGGCAGCAGAGAGCAGGTTGAGGGAGGAATACAGTATAACCTCGATTATCCGAACCCAACGGGAGACAAGAGATTTGTTCGGATAAGCAATTGGTTTGGATAAGTGAGTTTCTATTAATTTTGCCGTTTAAAATTCATTTTGCACTTTGCGATCACAGACAAAAAAAATGAGTTATGTTAAGCAAAAATGGGTTTTATTTTGTAATATTTCATTTTCATTAAATTAGCATAAACGAAAAAAGGTAAAAAAGTATCAAAATCTTGAATTTATTTTGTTTTGAAATATTCAGTGATCCTTTTCCATTTTGCCGCTTCATTTCTTTTTTTCAAAGCCTTCTGTTTCAACTGGCGTAAGAGAAGTGTGTGCAGGTAGTCACACCCTTGTTGAGTCTCAAGCCAAAGGATGCAAGTTTCAAACGCTGAAACAGCTTCAGTTGCAGCGGGAATAGCATTCACACTGCCATCCTTAGGATCACCATCCTCTATCAGCCCCTGTTTTGACTGCTCCTCTGATGCTATTGCAATTATGTCTGCATCAGTTAGTTCCCTGTAGCCCTCCTCATCCATGTCCACTTCAATCCATTGTGTGATGTTCAGCCCAGCTGCTCAGCAAATAATGCATTAACTTGCTCAGGTACCTCAAGCTTCTTAAGTACCTGTTGATCACACACTAAGTACTGGCAGCTGATCATGGTTAGCTGAACATGGTTAACACCTTAAACACTTGAAACACAGCTTCTTTTAGGCAGAGTAAAGCAAATCGGGAGAATGCATGTAGAAAGCTGGGGGACACAATACATGTTGGGTTAATCCGGAGATTCGGTTAAACTGGGGTCGGTTAATCTGTATAAGGTTGGAGACAGGAAGTTTGGGGCCTTTTCCAGCCTGGGCATTGGGGCTGGGGGGGTGGCTGGAGGAGCAGGGAAGGCAGACAAGAAGGGAGCTCTGCAGTCCAGGTGGGCCAGTGGGGGGAACCCCCCGCAGTGTCAGTGGCTTAGCAGGTAGCACACTCACCTCTGAGGCCAGGAGATCACAAGGCTGTGGGTTCTATCCCCACACCAGGCACTTGGGTTAATATCCCAATACTGACACTGTAGTGCAGCATGGGGGGGGCTGCACTCCTGAGGTGCCGTCTTTCGGATGAGACATTAAACCAAGGTCCCATCTCCCTGTTTTGGTGGTAGTTCAGGTGGATGTTAAAGATCCTATGGCACTTCTCAAAAAGAGTAAGGGAATTTCTCCGGTGCCCTGGCCAAATTTCCCCCCCATTCACTAAAACTACCACCAACAGCTTAAACTGGTTCAAGGTCATTTGGCATTCATCTGTATCCCCCTTCCCTTCCTTCCGGGTCGTGCCTGAAAATAGGCAAGAATTTGTCTAGTGCACTTACCCAGTCAACAAAAATAAAAAATAAAAAGTGGCAGATAGGGATGGCCTCTGCAATGACATGGTGTCGAGGAGCTGGGAGGGAAGCTCCGAGGGGAGGATGGTTAGCCAGGTTCTGTGTCATTAAGGTAAAGGAGGTGCTGGTGGCAGTAGGAGGCCAGGATAGGCAGGAGCCTTTAGAGATCCCTTGAAGTAGTTTGCTCAGGCTGCCAGGGCTGTGGGGATGGTAGCAGGGTCCTCACAATGGTAAGGCCAGTGGCAGTGGCTCTTCCCTGTACCCGGTGTGGCAGTGCGTCCTGAGGGCAGTTGGAGCCAGGGAGCCCTTCACCCATTTCTGGGGCCTAATTGGAGGGGCAGGTCCTGGGGTGCCAGTATTAAAGGGCCGGGTGGGTCATAGGTCATAGGACAGGCCTTGGATGGTGCCCACTTGTTGCAGCTTACCACAAGCCCAGGATGTTATACTAGGGATGTGGGCCTGGCCAGGTATCCCCCGTGAAGGGTCAAGTGGTAGTGGGAAAAAAAAAGGATTTTGGCACTACTTGCAGAGTTTGGGCTGCTCGGAAGGGCCTGGGTGGTGGCAGGGCCAGTGGCTCTCCCATGGCAGGGCAGTCTGAAACTGGAAGCTCAGGTACCGGAGCAGGGCTGGGTTTGAGGCCCACTGCAACAGCAGAGAGCTGCACAGAAGGAAAGGCTGAGCTGCAAGGAGGGAATGGGTGCAGTGAGATTGGGAGCACCAGCAGGTTTAGGTTCCCCATAGAGTGAGACTGAGTGGGTTACAGGGCCTGGGTTAGAGATAAAAAATCCTGGTGCCCCTTGTGATTTGGGCCAAGGTACGTGGGCCAGGTGGGGGGAAGCAGCACACTTTCCCGTGCCGGAGTTAGGGCAGTGACCAGTGCCAGAACAGACAGAGAGTGGTAACCCAGAGAAGAATATGAAGATGTGGCTTACCAACACCAGTGAGCCAGGAGTCTGTGGGTTTCTAAGTAGAGAGATTCCTTAGGTAAAGCATCCACGTAGGATAATGTGAAGAAGCCCTGCTGTACTGCCTGTAAACCATTATCGTTGCTTTGAATATGCAGCCAGGGTACCTTGTAAAATGTTCAGATAGCCCCACGGAGCTGCTTTATTTATTCAATGAAGGATGTGACCCCTGCATTCCTTGAATCACTTGGGATGCAGGAGCTAGAATAAAGAAGTCAGCTTGAGAAGAAATTAATAGTGATGTTTTTTTATTTATGCTGGAAGGGGGACAAACTGAAGTAGGAACTCCTCCCTCCTTGTGTCTAATTTATTTCATAAGTTTTAATTCCAGTAGAGCTTCCATCATGCTGCATTCAGGATCGAGGGGCTCTGGGGCTCAAAGAGGCAGGAAGTTACAGCTTGGAGATCCTGGTCTGGTGTCAGCATTTGGGGAGACTCCAGATTTTTGGTGGTGAGATCGACAATGCACTGGTGAATGAAGTCGCTGAAAGGTAGGACCACTATTTTCCTATCTTGGTTAAGGGTGCACTTGGGTTAGCGCTTGATGTAGTCCTTCCTAAAGCCCTCTGGAACAACTGTGATGATGATTTATGCCCCTAGACAAGGGGGCAAGAGGGGGTGCTACACCTGTATATGTGCCCTCCTATAATGCCCCCCTGTCTCTCCACTGTGAATACTGATTATTTGTTCATTATTCTGGCCTTTTTCTTCTCTCTCTCCACTCATTCTGACTTGTTCCTTAGCCTCACTACCCCAGTCTTTGTTTTCCTCTACTCATTGGCATATCTAAAGAATGTCTTGTTCCCCTCCATCAACGCCTCTGCAATCCTTTTCTCCATCTGTGCTTTTGCTCTCCTCACTACCTTCACTCCAGGAGTGAGTGTGCTCTGTGGCAGTGGGGTCCAGTGCTCAGCGTGGGGCAGCTAACCCCAAACAAACAATGCCCATCCAGGAAAGCCAGTCCATATGGAAAAGCGCTATATTTTTTAATATCTGAAATATATCCTTGTATCCCCAAATATGTTTCAAATATATGTCAGATACATTTACAATTTTCAGATATATTTCGAGATATAGTCTAGATATTTGCAGGATGATCCAGGATATATCATATTTAGGATACATCTTTAATATATATATATATTTTTGCTGTACTATTTCAAAATTAAAGTTTTTGTTCTTTCAATGTTATGTCCTTGAATAAAATCAAATATGCATATTTGTGCATACACATTATTGCAGTTTCTACATATTTTGCATTTTAGGTAAACGTATTTTGAATCTATCTGATATATATATATATTCTGAGTTACTTGTATATTTTCATTTTTGGTTTCACTTGTAAGAAACTAAATATATTAATAACAGTTTTAAATTATAAAATGGCAGAGACTAATTGAGTAATCTGATTGGCTATTTATAGTGCAATATGAGACAATGTTGCACTATAAATAACTAGTCCTGGTAAAACAGCCGGATAACAGAACCCGATGGCTCATATATTCATTTTAAACATTCTATTCAGAATGTTTCAAAACTTTGCTGTCACCATTTTTTTAGCCAGCTTACGTTATAAGAAAATAACTGTCATTTTCTTCTTTAGCTTCAGCAAGCAAGCAGGCAAGCGGCAGTTCTCTCCTGTCCCATTGATGATTTTAGTTGTGAAACCCCCCTCCCACACACACACACACACCCCAAAACATCAGGAAGAAATATGTTTTTCTTTCTCAATTTTCTTATGAAATGTGCAGACATCAGCCCGCTTGACTTGAAGCGAGCATGTCCCTAATCGGCCACCATGCAAACCAGTTTCCTGCTTTGCGGTTTTCAAACCGCTAATCTCTGCTCTAGTCTGTAGTGGCAACAGCACTAAAAACTGTTGCAGTGCTCCCCAGCGTTAGTCCAGGAGCGCTCTGGGAGAGCAAAGATGTGACTCCACTTGCAAAAGCAGAAACTGGGAAACAATGCAGCAGGATCCCCAGTAAGCTCCCAATATGTTGGGGGGGGGGATTACATTATACGGACTTACTGTATCTTAATTTGAGTGAGTCAGTCAAGTGCAGGGGGAGTCAAGCGGCTGGACTTCTCAGTTGTTTATGAGCCGTGACTACAAAAACTTGAACAAATTAGAATACTCAGGTGATTTAAACAAAAAAAGAGGAAAATAAAATGTAGCTTGAAATCTCACCTCTCAACTGTCCCTGTTTAGGGGGGACTTCCTTTATTTTAGCTGTCAAAATTGCTCTGTCCCTCATAACAAAAAGGTGCTTCCCACACAGAGGGCATTCTGTAAGCTCAGATTTTAAAGCAGGAATTCTTAATATTCTTACGTGCTAAATCAAAAATCAGGTTTGCACAAGAATTACAGGCAATGGTTACCATGGTCTGCTGAGCTCCTTTGAAGATGTGTCATTCATAAGTGGTATGAACCTGATAATTTACTGCTTGGATGGGCAGGGAAGGACACACAGACATATCAAACAAAACAAAAACCACAGAAACTAAATGTAAGCACTATTAATGCTATTATCATCATTACTATCACTAATTGAATCACTGATTTAATCTAGCACCAGTTGGCAGAGGGACTATTTTACATAAAAAACACATATTAATTTACATTTTTACTTATTTAAAAATGTGTATTCAAATAAAACAATTGTTTCTAAAAATAAAGAGCCATTTTATAAGCGCAGTAAGACACTCCGGGGTTGTGCATTATGTTGTGATAACCACACTCCTGAGGCGACCGTCACTCGGCCTTCGGCCTCGTGCCTAACTACACCCCTAGGAATGCAGTTATCACAACGTAATGCACACCCCGGAGTGTCTTATTGCTTACTTATACTCACATGGAAAAGAACTATACTGTATTTTGTTAATATCTAGACTATATTTGGAATATGCCTAAATATGTCACATATTTCTGATTTCTGTGCATTTTTCCAGTTATACTTTAGCTATTTGCAGAATTCAATGAGGTATGTCTTATACTTGGCATTGATATACTAAATGTATATGTTTTGTTATTCTATCAAAGAAAATGTTTTACTTTTTAATGTTTTTATGGACTCTGTAATGAAAAATCATTATAGTTTTATGGAAGCATAATTTTACCCTGTAATTTCTACAATAAATGTATATTAGCAAACATTTATTTTCAGTATATTAGAGATGTATATTCTGAGATGTATTTCATGTATGTTAGGCCTGATATACATCTGGAAAGTATCTGTATTATATATATATATATATATATATAGTATATATATATACACTGATACTGCATTTTTTATATTAGTAATTTTCAGGCTTTTTCCCCCCTTTTTACTCTCCAGTCCCAGGATCCTGGCAGACACATGTGTGCTTGTGGAGGTGCACACGCATGCCAGGTACTGACTCAGCCCCTTCCACCCCACCCCTGGCAATCACCAATACTCTCTCTCGCCTACGCTACCCACCAGATCTCCACCCAGTGGGGGTGGAACAACAGGGATGGTGGACAACCACCCCTTGAGGGGAGAGCTGCCTTGCAGCTACTCAATCCCACTCCCTCCCTCTCCCACCTGAGCTGGCTCCCTAATGACCAAGGTCATTTCCAAACTCGGATCTCCAGCATAGCACAAGGCAAGGTGGCCAGCACCTCAGCCCTCTGCACCACTGGGCTGGCACTGATAATACATTTTAAATATATGTTTATGTTTAACTATTTTGTTTTAATTTTTAATGTTTTTATGGACTTTCTAATGAATAATCATTATCATTTTATGGAAGCATAATTTTACCCTGTAATTTCTACAATATGTGTATGTTAGCAAACATTTATTTTCAGTATATTTGGGATGTATATTCTGAGATATATTTCACATATGTTAAAATAGGTTTGGCCTGATATACATCTGAAAGTATCTGTAATATATGTATAACAACTGGTTGTAGTATTTTCCCATAGGGAAACCAGGTTATAATTCCAGTGTTATAACCGGCTGCTTATAACGACATTCACGCACCCAGTTTCCCTACTTCTGTGCATGCGCCTACCATGAACATCCCCTTTTCTGCACCGTCCGTCGCAATGCCTCAGTTCTGCAATGTTCCCCGACAGAAGTCGTCAGTGGTAAGTTTTTTCTTTTAAAGAAAAAACGTCTCTCGGCACAGCAAACCTTCATAATGGCAGTTAAAATTAAATAAAATAAACATTGCTTCCATTTAGGGACAGCTACCTACCGCACTGAAATTTGGGCTTTCCAACAGTCGGCGGCTCAACTCTGTAGATACATACATTTATTTTGTGCAATTGCTGTGGCGAAAAAACAATCCCAGCAATTGTAAAGGTAAAAAGATGGGTAAAGTTAAGCTGTATATACCTCGGGTGGGATGCCTTCATAAACCCCTCGAGCTTTGTTGTCGGGGATTATGTGGCATCCCACCCTCGGGGTGTATAAATCCTCGTTATAACTAGCTACCCATCCATTATTCTCTATATTATTTGTCCTATATACAGTATATACTGATAATACATTTGAAATATATGTTTTACATAGCAAATATATGTTTTATAGTTTATAAATATGACTGGAATATATATTACATATACCTTTAAAATATAAATAGACCACATTCTGTAAATACATAAAATGTTATAAAACCAAAGCCAAAAGTAGCAATAGTAGTAGTAGTTGTGGTAGATTATATTTATTTTGGGCTCCCTTCCCTGAAGGCTCA
This sequence comes from Neoceratodus forsteri, assembly GCA_016271365.2. Taxonomy (NCBI): domain Eukaryota; kingdom Metazoa; phylum Chordata; order Ceratodontiformes; family Ceratodontidae; genus Neoceratodus; species Neoceratodus forsteri. Next base: position 769,451,053 of record CM057450.1, on the reverse strand, counting down.
GGGTGTCCTTACAAACATCAACAGACAATTAACATACATGGTTAGTCAGTTCAATAAAGTCAGTAACAAGCATTCCTTAAAACAGCTCTCTAAAAATATAAATAATTTTGCTAATCACATTACAAAGGCAGCTTGAAGTAGATAGGTTTTCAAACCCTTTTAAAAGCATTTAAAGAAGGTGCCTTCCAGAGGTAGCCCAGAAGAGAGTTCCATAGAACTGGGGCTGCAGCCTCAAAGGCCTGGTCCCCTGATGATATTAATCTTGTCCTGGGCAACTCCAGAAGGGCCTCTCTGGCTGATCTAAGGGAACCACCCAGGGTGTAGGGATGCAGAAGATCTTTCAGGTAACCTGGATCCAACCTGTGTAGAGTCTTATAAGTAAAAAGATTTATTTTAAAGGAGATGCACGAATACACCGGCAGCCAGTGTAGCTCATGCAGAACCAGCATTATATGACAGGATCATGGTAGACCCATCAATAGCCAGTCTGCATCATTATATGCAGTAGCTGCAGGTGCCTCAGCACACCCCCACTGACCCTGAGGTAGAGGGCAATAGTAAAAGCCAGACCTCCCCACAGAACTGGCATTTCATGCTGTTCTCGTGCTTTTTCAAGAAAAGTGCGAAATATTGGTCCTGTGGGAATGTTTGTTTTTTACTATTGCTACTTTTGGCTTTAGTTTCACAATTTTTCCTTTACTATACAAATAGATTTTGTGATGGAAAATCCAAGAAGTGCCTTCGTGAGCTCCTGGTCCAGTGTACATGTGTGCATAACTTCTGCTGTCAGTAAAATTTGAATTTTGTTTGCTTGCAAGATACAGTATGTGTAGAATATATGCAGAATATATTTTTGTATATATGTCAAATATATTTTTACAAATGCTTGCTATAGTGCTGCGTACATATTTGCATAATTAATTTTCATATTTCAAAAGCATGGTAATTTCTATTTTTAAAATAGTTTTGAATTGACAGCATTGGTTTACAGACCAGAGGGAAAGATAAAGAGTGAAAAATAAGTACATGTTGGAACTCACCCCAACATAAAAAGGAACCAAACAGGGGTGGTATAAATACCAATTTGAGTCCCACAAAATAATGAGATCAAGAGGTATGTTCTATGTGTAAGTATAAATGTGTACTCTATAAATCTGTAGTAATGGTGCACCATTAAATGATAAGTGTATTATAGTAATCTAAATGGTTGCTAATAAGAGAAATTACAAATATACAGTTGAGAATATATGACATCGATTAATCTATTGTTTGGGTATTTTAAGATATTTTTACAATGCATATGTTTAGGAAACACTATTTTAGATCTATGTCATCTATATAAAAAATATATCTATTAAATATTCAAAATATATAAGCAGATATATAAAATATATGTCATGCAAATATATTTATGATAAATCTTAAATATATCTGTCACATGCATTCTGTAAATAAATCAGATATTTCAAAACCTTGAGATATATACATATACTTTAGACATATGATCAAACATATATTTGAAATACACTTTTATAATATCTAAAATATATTTCTTTTCCACATGGGAGAGTAAAAATTCACAGAATATTAAAAAGATATTTCTATGACATATACAAAAATAGTATCTAAGGTATATCTGAACTATATGCATCAGATATATCTCAAATATTACAAAACCAGTCAATCTGAGATACAGTGCACATATTTGGAAACTACTATGAAAATCTGTTTATGGATGAAATTCAAAAACTATTTCAAATATATTTTACAACATATATTCGAAATATATTTATTTTCCATATGGGAGGCACTCCTGGATGATAACCCAGGCTAGTCAAAAATTAACACAGACACTAGGAAGTTCCAAAATGTGAAATTATTTTAATCTAGCCAAGGATAGTAGTGTGAACAATACTGTGAGACAAATCTCAGTCACACAGACGCATTGTCTTACGATGTTGTTCACATTATTATCCTTGGCTGGATTAAAATCATTTCACATTTTGGAACTTTTTGGTGTCTGTGTTAATTTTTTGACTAGCTTGGAGTGTCATCCACAAGTGCCTGGCTCTCCTCACTACCTTGCCTGCCTCCTTCAGTTTCTGAAGGTAAACCTCCCTATCATCATCCTTATGACTTGTCGTATGCTTTTTGAAGGCCACCGTCTTTTCCCTCACTGTAACCCGCACCTCCCTTGAAAACCGTAGAGGTTTCCTTCTTTGTTTGCTCTTGCTAATCTTCCTGATGCACAGACTAGACACCTGCAATGTCACTTTCTTCATCGTGCCCCATTTTTGTTCCACAACCCCTTCAGTCTCTCTCTCCTTCCAGCTTGTCCTTGAGCAGCTCCATCATGGCCTGGAAAACTGTACTGCTGAAGTCCAGCACCCTCATCCTTGTGTTATCCTTCTCTGCCTAGTGCTGATGTGGATCCACGCTATCTGATGGTCCATATTCCTCAGAGGTTCCCTTATGGTGACCTCCCCGGTACTGTCCCTGTTAATACCAGGTCCATCACTGCACCCTCTTGTGTGAGTTCCTTAACTAGCTGACTCAAGAAAGTTCCCTTGAAATGATCCAGGATGGCCTGGCTCCTAGCAGATGCCACTGTGGTTATGCTCCAGTCCCCTTAAGGCATATTAAAGTCCTCCAGCTGCACCACCTCTGTCTGCTCAGCCATCCTATTTCTTCCCCAAATTCTTTGTCTGTCTCCTCTCACTGAGACAGTGGCCTGTACTCCCCATCTCTTATGTTTTCCAATCCCCATTTCTAGCTGTACCACAATTCCACATCCCTCTCTCTATCCCCTGCATTGATTACCATGATGTTTATTCCTTCTTTAACATGTGGTCTACTTCTCTGTGACTGCTGCCAGTTCAATTGTGCCTCCACCATTAGAGCCAACATATCATACTGCACTATTAATGGATATACCCTACCATCTTTTATACTAGCACTACCTAGTTGGGCATTGAAACATTAAATGTGATGGCAGATAAAGGCTGCCAGTCTTCCCCTTTTTTTTTTTTTTTACTTTTTTTTTGCTGCAGACCTTACCTGGTCTACGGTGCCTTCTTTTCCCTCATTTCCTTTCCTCTGTGATTCCACTGAATCTGTCCCAGGCATTTGAACCCCACCACTGATTTTGCCCCCACTATCTCTGCTGGAAGGCTGCTGCAGGCATCCACTACTCTTTCTGTGAAGAAGTACTTCCTCACATCCCTCCAGAATTTACTCCCTCCAGTTTCATAGCATGACCCCTTGTTCTAGAGCACCCTTTTCTCTGAAAAATAACCCCTTCCTGTCCCTCATTAATCCCTGTTAGGTATTTACAGGTCTCTGTCATATCTCTCTTTCTTTCCTCTCTTTCAGGGTGTACATATTTAGCCCCTTCAGCCTCTCCTCATAGGGCTTTTGATGCAGATCATGCACCATTTTTGTAGCCCTCCTCTAGACTGCCTCCACTCTGTCTATCTCCTTCCTTAGATATGATTTCCAAAACTGGACACAGTACTCAAGGTGAGGTCTTACCCACGACCTGTACAGGGGAAGCATCACCTCCCTCTTCCTGCTGGCAATTCAACTGCTATACACCCCAGCATCCCATTAGCCCTACTGACTGTCTTGTCACACTGCCTGTCCACCTTTAGGTCATGTGAAATGATTACTGCTAGGTCTCTTTCCTGCCTAGTCTTTGCCAGTATCACTCCATCCACTTCTGGATTTCTATGGCCCAAGTGCATTATTTTGTACTTTTTTGCATTAAAACCCAGCTGCCATACCCTTGACCACTTCTCCAGTTTTTTCAGATCCCTACCCATCCTTTCCACCCCCCTCAGAGAGTCCACTTTGTTGCAGATCTTAGTGTCATCCACAAAGAGGCAGACATTTCCTTCTAGTTCCTCTGCTATGTCACTTACAAAGACATTACAGAGGACTGGTCCCTGCACTGATCCCTGATGTACCCCCGCTAGTCACCCTCCTTTCCTCAGAGCAAACTCCGTTTACCACTATCCTCTGTTTGCTGTCCCCTAACCATTTTTCCCCCCAGCTTACCACCTTAATACCCACCCCAAGTTCCCCAACTTGTTCATCAGTCTTCTCAAGGGAATGGTGTCGAAAGCCTTTCTAAAGTCCAGGTAGGCCATGTCCACTGCCCTTCCCTGATCCAACTCTTTGGTCACCCAGTCAAAGAACTCTATCAGATTTGTTTGGCATGCTGTTCCCACTGTGAAACCATGCTGCCTTGGATCCTGTAATCTGTTGGAAACCAGATATTCCACAATCCTTTCCTTTATCAGTGCTTCCACTAACTTACGAATTACTTATGTCAGGTTGACAGGCCTATAATTTCCTGCCTCTTCCCTATTACCACTTTTGTGAAGTGGAACTACCTCTGCCCATCTCCAGTCCCCCCAGGACCATGCCGGTCTCCAGTGATCTGTTAAATAGATCTGTCAGAGTGCAGCCAGTACCTCCCTGAACTCTCTCAGCACCCTTGGATGCACCCTGTCTGGCCCCATAGGTTTGTCCACCTTCAGGTTAGCTAGTACTTTTTGGACTTTCTTCTCAGAAAACAGACTGGTGTCCACTTTCCTCCCATCAATGCTCTTGGCACCTTTTTGAGGTCCCTCCCCCTCTCATTCTCCTGTAAGTACTGACCAAAAGTATTTGGTCAATATATTTGCCTTTTCCTGATCCCCCTCTGTAAAGTCACACCCCTCCCTCCTTAATCGTACAATCTCTCAGTTTGTCCTTTCTCATTAATGTACTGTGCCTAAAAAATGTCTTGTCCCCTTCTAATACTTCCTCAACTATTCTTTCCTGAGTTTGCATCTTTATGCTCCTTACTGGTTTGCCTGCCTCCCTTTGTTTTCCCAGATACACTTCTCTAGCCTCCTTTCTCTGGGTCTCCTTATATCTTCTGAATGCTACCTTTTTAGCCTTTACTCTTTCTGCTGCCTATTTTGAGAACCATAGCAGTCTCCTCTTTCTTTCACTTTTGCTTACCTGCTTGATGCAGAGGTTCATTGCCTTCACTATGCCCTCTTTTGTTTTGGCATACATTAGCTCCATCCCCCTCCCATGTCCTCTCCTCCTGCCAGGTCATTCCTGAGGCATTCACCCATCTTAGTAAAATCAGCCTTTCTGAAGTCCAAGACCCTCACTATTTTGTGGTTGTATTCCACAGCAGTTCTTATGTTGAACCATACTGTACGATGATCACTTGTCCCCAGATGACTTCCCACCTTGATGTCTACAACACTGTCCCCATTTGTGAGCACTAGATCCAGTATTGCCCTATCATGAGTGGGTTCATGGACTAGTTACCTGAGGAATGCCCCCTGCAGGTTGCCCAGAATGTCCCTGTTTCTGGATGAAGCTGCCAAAAGGAGGCTTCAGTCTACATCCAGCAGATTGAAGTCCCCCATCAGCAACACTTCCCCTTTTTAGCCATTTTGCCAGTTGCTTCTAATGTTTCCTTATCTAAGACCCTGCCCCTATGCAGGAGGCCTGTAGGTCACCCCTGTCCGAATAGTGACTCTGTTTTCTATCTCGTGGGAACCAGCAGTAAAGTATGTCTGCCCCCCCAAATTCCCTGTATTTCTGTTACTTTTATGCTTTCTTTCACATAAAGCACCACTCCCCCCCCTTCCTTCCTACCCTGTCCTACTGAACATTGTGTAGCCTAGTATGGCCATGTCCCAGTCATGGTTGTCCATGCACCATGACTTCAGTAATGGCCACAATATCCAGGTTGGCTTCCGCCATGATGGCCCCTAGGTCTGGGATCTTATTTCCCGGACTTCTAGCATTTGCACACATGGCCTTCCAGATTGTGTTAGCTCTCTGCTTGTTGCTTTCCCCTGAGGTAGATGATTGCATTCCACACCTTACTCATGGTCTGTCACTGAATTCTTGCACTCTGGCAGCTCTGCTTTGGGAACTCTTCATTCATTTCTCTGTCCTGAATGGGCTATATCGGTGAATGCCATCAGGCTGGACCCATTGAGCGGGAACTGCTAATAGGCCCCACCATCCCCTTGATGAATCTGCAGTGGATCCCAACTCCAGAGACTCAGCCAGAAGAGGACACGTGCCACCCTGGAATTCAGACCAAGTACCACCTCGTGAGCCCAGCAAGTCCCTACCCACCAGTCGCAGCCAGAGCTAGGATAGAGCAAACCCTGTCTCTTACAGCTGAAGCTCTTTTCCCAGGCCACAGCGCATGCATGCACGCACACACACACACACACACACACACACACACACACACACACACACGTACTTAGGCCTCAGGCAGTGAGCCCTGGGAACTTGGATGTTACTGGGGTTCTTAAAAATGGTAGTACCTCTATCCAGAGAGCCACATCTCTTCCCTTTAGAGCAAGTAGGTTGATACCCCTTGGAAAATACTACACTGGTTCCCAACAGATCCTTCCCACAAAACCCACAAATGGCAATAAATCAAAATAACAATAATGCAACAGGCAGTAAAATAGCAAAATGCAGTCAATGCAGTCAAAACAGAGATAGGATTCATCTGGGGAGACTGGAACAAGTGTCTAAGGAATGGAGATATGGGTCATGCAAAAAATATGACAAGGCAATTGAACACAAATAAAATGCTCTCGGGTAAAACACCCTGCAAACCTCACTGACTTCCCACCAACGCAGTCCCACACATACCTCTCAACCTTTCATTGCCCAAACATGTGACAAATGGGCAAAATGTGTGACATATCACCAGTCATAACAATGAAGGCTTACTACACTGTGGAAATACAGCATGTGCACTATTGTTTATAATGTTTGCTGAAAATTTATCATCTAAGATTATTACAAATTGCTGTTTTAAAGTCGAGGCTATGCAGAATATTTCCTTCTTAGTGCTGAACAGAGGGTTTCTGAGAGGTAAAATGGGTGATGTACCTTACAATATGTGACAGCTGAGAGGTAGGATCCCACACCATCACAGAGGTAAGCTGGTGCACCTGTATTTATAGTACCCATTACCCAGGGAGTGCCCTGATATTGTTGATTGGTGACACCACAAAGCTGCAGTCATTACATGAGCCAGGTCAGATTAGTGTGATATAAACTAGGCAGTCACAGGTAGTGGAGAAATGCTAGCAAATTGAATTATGCACTTTAAATTGTAATTCACAAAAGTTTAAATTTGCAAGGTTCTGTTTGAGCTGAACCTCTATGACACAGACCTTGTGTAACTTAAGTCTTCCACACAGAAATCTACAGGTCATAACTATCAAACTATCTTTATGCAAAACAGTGCAGGACCGGAATGTTGATATTGTACTCACTATTCAACAGATTCTGTCACCAGCAGGGTGACACAGGCAGTAGGCAAGCAAGCTGAAATCGGGAAACTAGGGTCTCTGTCTGAGTACACAGAGGTCACTGGTCACTACATGTGGCTGGCTTGTGCAGGAAGAAAAATTAAAAAGAGCAACTCCAGACAGATAGGATTTCAAAACCAACGCTGTAATAGCTATTTATTAGCCAGATAATCAGGACAGGAACCCCTGTGCTTCGGTGTACTAGCCTTCAAAGGGGGTATTTTTCTACTGAACTGACTTGAGGTTCGCTATGTCCTTAGGAGCACCCCTTTCATTAGTGGTGTGCTGCTTTTTTCACCTTTCTGACTTGTGCAGGAAGAAAAAGTGCCACCAGATTTCAACAGTGTTGAATCTTCATCTTCTACCATCACTGTGTAATGCTCTTCTAATCTATACTGTTTCACAATAGACTCTTCCACCACAATCCTCCCTTTGTAACAGCAATGATCAGCTGACCAGTGGGTAAAGCAAGGTATACTTTGGGCTCTGTCGGGAACTTAGTTCAGGCAGTCACCAGTTACGATCATCAGTACTGTATCTGGAACAGCACAATCGTGCTCCATTCACCAGTTTCCCTACTGGACATCCGACTGACAGTAAGCCAGAACAACAACCAAGACATGCTTTCACACTCAATCTACTTCAGGAGCTATGCTGGCCCAGTGGCACTGAGGGCTGAGGTGCTGGACACCTTACCTCGTGCTATGCCAGCAACCCGTGGTCAGGAATGAGCATGGGTCACCAGGGGTTGGCAGGGTTGGAGAAGGATTGAGCATCCATAAGACTACTCTCCTTCTCCAGGGAGGGGGACATCAGTGGTCAGTGCTCAACTGGCCCCCGATGGAGACTGGGGGGCAGTGTGCTGATGCTACAGATGAGAGGCGGAGATGGGGCAGATGCCTGGGAGCAGCACATCCAGACACATGCATGCTCCCTCCATTGGCATCATTGCACACCCTTCCCCACAGGGGAGAAAACCAAGAAAAACCCTCGGCAGTATGAAGGCTGCCCCTACAGCACCACCACAGTTGTGCCCAAGTTAGCTCCTTCCTGAGCCCACCCTCCAGATCTCCACAGTGTTGGGGTAAGCACCCACTGTGATGCAACCTGGGAGGGCTGTGGTGGGGAGGTCGTAACTCTGGCCATGTCAAGGGCAGCAGCTGTGAAGGCTAGCTGAAGGGGGAAGGAACCAAAGGCACACCCTCCCCCCACAGCTGAGGTAATAAAATAAATAAGTAAAAAAAATATCTACTTCAGGAGCTAGCTCCTCTATTTTGCAAAGCAAAACACTGGCTGACTTACACTTTTTCTGATCAGGCACTCCCAGTCATTTGTTCCCTACTGGACCTGTCACAAAATGGGTGGATCTCTATTACAACATCCATTTAAGGATAGGCTGTCTGTATGCACCAGTTGGTCATGCCAATACTTCCAACACTTTATCAGTTCAGATCATTCCTGGCATGCCAGGTGCCTTGTAGCTGATTGGTATGCAGGTGTGCCCCCTGAGCCCCAATGCAGTACAGGGTAGTCAAACAGGTCTGCACCCAAGGGTTTGTTTACATATTTGCACAGACTGTTTACTATATGGTGTTCAGCCAAAAGTTACCAGCACTCAGAGAAGAGCACAAGCAAGCCACATGAAAGCGAGGGCAATTACAATTCAAAATATATGAAGGTATTTTCTTTTTTTTTACTTTATGCTGATGGGTAGGGGGTAGCTGAATATCCTATAGTAAACACAACATTATAATTTGTTTTATAATAACTGGGTCTTCCTTTTTCCCATAGGGGAAACCATGGCATAATTTGCTGTTATAAAGGAGTGTTTATAATGGCAAACATGTGCCCAGTTTCCCTTGCTCTGCACATGCACCGCTGCTGCTCTTCCTTTCCGACCGCTACCCACCTTGTCTTCCCCAGAGACTGAACTGCCACTCAGACTCAGCAGTAAATAACTGCGATAAACAAAATCTACTTCCAAGAAATAAAAAAAGTAAATTTCAGCCACTGACTGAAAGAAATGAGTAAAAAAAAAAACCACACACACACCTTTAAATAAATAAATAAATAAATAAATAAAGGAGGCCGCGGACAGCATGTTCAAACTTGATTGGACCCGGCTGCAGAGGAACATCTTTTTATTTTATATAATTGCTGTGGTGAAAAAGAAAAACCCAGCAATTATATAAAATAAAATATGGGGAGGTGCTTAAACTGGAAGTTTATACACACCCTTGGTGTTAGATGCTTTCACAAATCCCTTGAGCTTCGTCTCGGAGTTTATGTAACATCTAACACCTTGGGTGTGTGTAAACTTCTTGTTACACACACCACCCCATACTTTATTCTATATTTAAAAGTAAAACTTAATCCAGGGAGGTGGTGTGTATGAGCCAACCAGCAGAACAGTCTGCTCGATTGTGGTGCCCCTGATCCATAGATTACAGGTGCGCCCCACTCCCCCTCCCCGCCAACCTGACCTTCCCGTTTATATAGTTTGCACCCTATAAAGTTTTGATAGCTGCATAGTATTGGCACTTCATACATAATATGGTTGCAGCTTGTTTACATTATGGTAGCCTGAGAAATTTGTTTGGTTAAGTTTGAATTTTCTAAACAACAAATGTGACAGTGGTTAAACTAGTAATGTCCTTGTCTGACATGAAAATCCTACTAGTCACATCCAAGAGAAATTGGATTTGTCCAACCTGAGTTCTAATCTTTAATCTGTTGTTCAGCCCTCAACCAGGTAATAGTGTATAAGGTTTGGTGGCTAATGCTGTGAAAACTGATACTTTGTCCTCTTGTCCTGCTATTACCCTAGGTGTACTTATTTCCAGCGTCTTCACACTGCTGGAGTAGTAGAGGACTGGATCTTGAATAACTTGATACAAGGTGGCAAACCAGAAAAGCTAAACTTCTCTGTTGAAAAAATTGTGAAAGCATTTTGATTGGTTTGTGTATTCTTTACTCTGCTGTGTTTATACATCTTTATTAAAGTAAGAGATTAACATTTTGCTGCTGGAGGACATCTATGCTGTCCACCCTCTAACCTATAGTGCTAAATCTGGTTATTATCCACCAGATCTGGTCCTAACATATATAGAGACCTATATGACAGCTGTACAGAAGGATATAGATGATTTCAAACAGCATACAAAAATTATAAATGCCATTTTTATTACCTCACTGTGGATAAGATTAAATCACTAAAGGAATTAGAAAGTGACACGTCCATTTATTTATTTATTTATTTAGTTTTTGTTAACCGGGTAAGTGCACTAGCCAGCAAGTGACTGTTTTCAGGCACGACCCGGGAGGTAAAATTACAGAACATAACGATACAGTAAGGATAACGAAAATACATGATGCACAGAAATACAGGAAGATACATATGGCAGGATACAATGCATGACAAAGGAAAATACAAGGCAAAATACATTTCAAGGACATTTTCCATTGAGCGCATACATAAAGTGCATTGAAGGACCTAGGAAAGGGGAGAGGATAGGTGTAGGGGTAAGCCAGAAACAAGATGGAAAATGACAAAAGGGGGAATGTGAGGAGGTGAGGAAAGGATAGAGGGAAGGATAGAGGGGCAAGGGTCCAAAACTGGGGGGGGGGGCTAAAGAAATGGCTAAGAATATAAGGACAGAGAGGCGGTGGCAGGAATAGGGAGGTAGGAGGGAGGGGAGTGAGGGTTAAAAGAAAGCCGGCAAATACGGCAGCGGCAATACAAGGTTCCAACCTGCGGCCAAGTCGTTGGAGCCGAAAGACGGCAAGCGGAGAAAGGGTGACAGGTGGTTACGGCAAAAGACGGCAACAGCGGCAAAAGGTAGCAGAATGCGGCTGGGCTGGTGGAACCGATAGACGGCAGGGCAAGGGTGATGATGCCGGTAAGAGGAGGAGAGAAGCGAAAGAGTTACGGCAGTAGCGGAAAAGGTAACAACGCCAAGCCGAGCCAGTGGAACCGAGAGACGGCAGGGCAGGGAAGAAGAGGTCGGTAGGAGGAGGTAAGTTTATGGCAAGTGGAGGTAATAGGGAACAATGCTCAGCTGGGAGGGTGGGATGAGCGAACGGGCAGGGGTGACTCAGGAGGAGGTAAAGGCGAGGCAAGCAAGCAGAGAAAGGAAGGGGGAGGCAGAGGGGGGGGAAAAGGAGAGTGCAGGAGATGTGGTCGGGGGGAAGAGAGGAGCAGGGGAGTTGAGTGAAGGAAGGCTGAGAGGTGAGGGGAGAAGAGAACAGGGATCAAGGGGAAGCCAAGTGGTGGCCGGAAGTAAACAACAACTTGTAAATGGCAAAAGCTAATATTTGGCATACAGTCAAACAGATTCAAGCAGCAATTATAGTAAAACACCACATAAAACAACCATTGGGAAAGGCACAAGTGCTAGCAATAAGGAAGTGGGGAAAACAGGTTAAGAGCAAGGATCAGGTAGGATCAAAGCAAACACATTTGTCCAAAGCAGTAAGAAAAGTCCTGAGTTTGCCTTAAAAGTTGCATGAGTAGGGACATCCCTTAGTTCCTGAGGCAGCAGGTTCCACAGGTGAGGAGCAGCATAATGGAAGGAGCCCATGCCCTTTTTTGTCCGACAGAGGGGGATGGATAATAAGGTCTGATCTGCAGATCTAAGGTTCCGTGTGGGAATAGCTGGTCTAAGGAGTTCTGATAGGATAGCAGGTTTGGATGTCCTTATGATGGTATCTGATAGATTATACAGGTAGTATTGTCTGGTAGAGGAGGGAGAGAGCCAGCCAAGGTCTTGATATAGTTGCTAGCCAAGGTCTTGATATAGTCCATCATTATAAAAGGAGCTGACAGGGGAGGCGGTAGTTATGTAACCTACTAAAAAGAATACCTGAGACAACCAGGTAATATTGATGATTATGTGAAGTTACCAGGCAACTCAGGTGATACCATCAAAGGTGATCACAACAATTTGCTAGAGACAGCAGTCAAAGAAGTGCGGTGTTCTCTTTGTGGGTCTAATAAAGTTATACCTTTTGGAAGCATTGTTGTTAGCTTGCATTTTTTCTTTGGCTACACTTTTCGTTGGACTCTTAGAGTGTGGCCCCTGCCTGTTATCCTGTCTTGTTTGTTTGACCAGCACTCACTTGTTTCCTGAAGCACCTGGCCTCCTACCTACCATCAAAGGTGATCTCAACAATTTGCTGGAGACAGCAGTCAAAGAAAAGACAATGAAATCATGGGACAAAAAACTACTTTATAATAAAAATCCAAAAGTACGAAGTTTTTATACTTTGCCCCATATTCACAAAAGTCTAACTTCCTCAGTTGGTAGACCGAACAATATCAGGCATAGGGTCTATCACAGATAGATTTTCAAAGTACATTATTTTATAAAAATGTTTGAGGCAAATCATTGGCACTTTCTAAAAAGACACATAATATTTATTGAAATTCTGGAGGATTTCAATGATCAAAATCTGAACTTCAGAGACACCTTATTGGTAACAGTCGATGTTGCAGATTGATAAACTTGTATCTCCCATGAGGAGGGGTTGCAAGCATTGGACAACTGCTTGGATCTTTCCAGAAAAAAATCAAATGTCCCCTAATGATCTTTTAATTGAACTGGCTAACTTTGAGCAATGCCTTTACATTTGAAAAATACTTTTTTTTGACAGGAATGTGGCAGTGTGATGGGGTCCTCTATGATCCCATTGTATGCCAACATCTATGGTGGCATTTGACAATGACTTTATAGCACAAAGTGAAGGTCAGTATCAATTTTAGGAGACAGTATTGTACAAGTACTTTATAGATGCTTTTATAATAATTTGAAAGACTAGCAGTTACAGTATGAATGATTTTTTTGAATACCTTTACTCCAGATGGAGGAACTTCAAATTTACCTTGATGTGGGATTTACATAAAGTAGATTTTTTTGGGATGTTACCACTATCAATAATGGAGCTGGATTGACTGCTCATTTATTTAGGAAAATAATATCCAGAAGTACAGTTCTGCCTGCTGATAATTTCCATCAAAGGTCACTAACAGAGAGTATTCCTTTTGGACAGCTGTTACATCTAGGCATTTATAACTAACTGAAGTACGCAGTTTGGGAAAGTGAAAAATAGTATTTAAAAACACTCGCGGATTCTCCAGTTCCTAAGGAAAGGGGCTAAGATTATCAGTAAGAGATCCTGGGTCACAGCAAGGAGGACACAGAACTTGAAAACCAGGGTGGTTAACACTATACAGAAATTAGTCCATCAAACTGTGGCACAACCCCAATGGCTAGGCAACAGACAATTGAGAAATTTCAGATTGGCATATGTGTGCAGTACTCAAATACAAGTGATACTAAGATAATTTACAATCCAACTAGAAGCACTTATATTGAGATCAGGGATTTCATTTCATGTACCAGTGAGAATTAAATTTATCTAATGAGATGTCCTTATGATCTCTCCTATGAGGGACAGATATCTAAGGTTTTTAAGATTAGAATCTCAGAATATAAGAGTGTTATATGGACAGGAGACATGACATCACCTGTGACACATCACTTTATGCAGACAAGTCATAGCTTCAGTACTTTATGATTTTGGGGGGTTAGAGAAAGTAACAAGGACCCAAATGAAGATTTTAATAAGAGGAGTTTGTTAAGACAAAAGGCATCATGGATCCATAGGTTTAGGGCATTAGATAAGAAACATGGGATTAATGGGACATTGAAATGGAGGGAACTAATCTAAATCTTTTACCCCTACTCTGCATTCATTTTTCAATGTGGTCTTTTTTACATCAGATTAGAACTCCAGAAACTTAAACTGTTTAAAGTTCATATTCTCGACAGCAGTTGATATTACTATGCAAGCTGTCGAGTGTGTATACTGCTTATATGCCGTTACTGACAATGCTTGATGTCAGACTTTCTGATGTTGTGAAGCACATCACGATGCATAACATCATTGCATCATGACATTAGTTATGACAGTACATCAGTAAGCCATTTAAACCAAGTGGCAGAATCAGAGAGTTTGGCATCCCAATGAAGCAATAAAACCCACACAATAATCTTAAGAAGTGAGGTAACCCCTCATTTGTTAAAGAGCCCCTGACACCCTTAGAAAAACTTGGAAAAAAACTTGAGATTTAGACAGTTCAGTTCATATTTCATGTATTTTTTATAATTATTTACCTTTTTTCTTTATTACTGAGGAGAGCTGTATAACATAGGCTTACTGTCCCTTAGACTTTATCTGCTCTTTCTGCTGTCCTACATATGACATCATAATCTGGGTTGCACCTGGAAATGAGCTTCTGGTCATGGTGCTTTTCCCCGGTTACCAACTTTTAAATAAATAATTCCCTGTTTATGGCATTGTAATTATCCCCACAGCAACAGACTGTGATGTCATACACAGAACTGTGATGTCAGATGTAGGCAATCAGCCAGAAGAGATAGAGCACTGATCCTGCTTAATTGCAAATGTCCTTAGTAATAAAGAAGTATGAAAAACACAGAAACAATATTAAAATATATGCTCACTTGTGCTAAACATTACGTTTTTATTTATTTATTTTTATTTATTTATTGGAGAGATCAGTTTTACAACCTTTGAGTCATGGACTCGTTTACAAAGGTACCTCGTCATTTGTGGGGGGGGAGACAATAATTAAGTGAGTTTGGGACAGGGATGAACATACGGGTGAGATACATAAACACACTTGGAGATCACAGGCAGCAGTTATACTGGTACAGACGTGTAAAGTTACACGCATTGTAACATAGCAGTAGATACATCATACAACTAAACAAATTAGTCTTAGACAATTATGTAGTACCAAAACCGGTGCCAGGGGGCCGGAAGGGCTAGGTGGGACGGTTTGGTAGCTTTCTAACATTGCTTTGTCGGCTGTCAATAATATGCTTATGGGGCGGTTTTGAAGCGCCAATCCTCGGATCGTGAGATAGATTCAGGAAGGGAGTTGAACCAATGCGGGGCCAAGTGATGGAAGGATCTTTGGCAGCGAGAGGTCCTTGCTCTGGGAACAATGAAGGTGGCAGTGGAGGAGTTGCGGGTAGGCAGGGACCGGGCAGCCAGCTGCAAAGGTCCAGAGACCCCAGGAGGGCAAAGGTCTGACATGGACTTTTTGGCCAGCAGGCAGGTTTGGTATTTCAGTCTTTCCTCAAGAGTGAGTATTTTTGTGGTGGAGTATAGCAGACAGGTGTGGGTTCTGCTGTGGGCACCGGTAAGGAGCCTACAGGCTTTGTTAATAGCGGTCTGGACTTTAGATAAGGCAGAGGCGTCGGCAGCAGCGTAAATTGGGAGCCCGTAGTCAACCAGCGATAACACCGATGAGGTGATGGCTAGTTTTAAGGCGGGTTCAGGGAGGCAGTCTTTGTGGCGGTAGAGAAGCCCGATCCTGGAGTTCATGGCAGATGACAGGGCTTTGAGGTGGGCATGGAAAGCAAGGCCGAGTCAAAGGTGATGCCCAGGTACTTATAGGATGTTACCTGTTCAAGTGGAGGGGCATGCTGGTGGTGATGTGGAGGGAAAGTCCTTGGCGCTGTTTTGCCGAGTTAAAATAGCATGGACTTAGTTTTCTTTAGATTCAGGACTAAACGATGGTTATTGAACCATTTTTCGGTTTGGAGGAAGGCGCTGCAGCATGACTTGGAGAGGGAGTGGTCAGGGTGTGAAGCTAGGATTACAGCGTCATCTGCATAGAGTAGTATTTTGCTGGAACAGGAGCTAGGAGAGGTGTTCAGGAATAGGCTGAAAAGGGTCGGTCCAAGGATGGAGCCTTGAGGGACCCCAGAGAGTACTGGTAGGTTGGAGGAGAAGGTCCCATTTAGCTTGACTCTTTGGGTCCTGTTGTGAAGGTAGCTTGTGAACCACTTCAGGGGGTCGGATGAGAGGCCCAGTTTGCTTAGGGAGTTTAATAGCAGGGGGTGGCACACCGTGTCAAAGGCCTTGGATAGGTCTATGAAAACCGCCCCTGCAAGCTGGCCTTTGTCAAGTGCGGAGTGTATGTGGTGGGAGAATTCCAGGAGGGCAGTGGATGTGCTATGGCCAGGACGAAACCCATGTTGCTCCGGACATAGAAGGTTGTATTTAGAAAGGTATTCCATGAGCTGTGTGTTTACGATTTTTTCTAAGGCTTTGGATAAGGGGGGGAGGATGGAGATGGGCCTGTAGTTGTTAGGCAGAGTACGGTCCCCAGACTTGTGGATGGGGGTTACTTCAGCATGCTTCCAGGCCTCCAGGAATTGGCCTAGGCATAAGGATTTGTTTATGATAAGCGTGAGGGGGATAAGCATGACCTCCAGCGTGAGGCGGAGTATCTTGGAATCAAGAGGGTCACTACTTGGGTTCTGAGAGGCAAGGGACCTTATTAAGAAAGGTTTGGCATCATGGGGTGAGATCATTTGGAAGTGGAATTGTGGCCTGGAAATGGGAGTATGAATGGGTGTGGCAACCGGGTCAAAAAAGTGGGCAGGGAGGACAGCACTTAAATCTGTGAAAGTCTTATTAAGGCAGTCAGCGATACACGCTTGGTCAGTCGAGACAGCCCCATTTATGACAATCTGGGATGGTGGGGGAGCGGTTTTACCATTCAGTTCTTTAATGTTGTCCCAGAAAGCTCTGGACGAGCCCCAGGAGGATGTCAAGGCAGCCTGGTAGTATTTAGCTTTAGCCTGCTTGATGGTCCAGGTGCATTGGTTGAGGGCTGCCCTGTAGGCTTGCCTATCGGCCAATCTACCGGAGTCATTAGCTAAGTGCCAAAGGTTATCTCTTTTATTTAGTTGTTGGATCAGTGCAGGGGTTATCCATGCAGCAGTCCGTTTTTTTATCTTTGGTGTGCTGAAGGGGGCAAACAGATCACAGGCATGGTTGAAAGCTGTGGTGAGGTAAGTTAGGGCAGAGTTAATGTCAAGTGCGCAGGCCACTGGGGTCCAGTTGATTTGGGCGAGGTGACGTTTGAGGTTGACAAGACCTCTGGGGAGAAAACGGCGTCGAGGGGTCCTGCAGTACACCGGGCTGAGAGTGGGGGATGACCAAGAGCAGATGATAGGGGAGTGGTCACTGAGTGAGTCCGCAAGGACTTGTACAGATCCTACTTTATGTGGTCAGTTGGAGAGGACTACATCCAGGAGGGAACTAGTTCCTGTTACTTTGTTAAGCATAGTGGGCTGAGTGACCATTTGAGACAGGTCAAGGGCTGCAAGCTCATTCTTCATATTATCAGATGATGGGCTGAGCCAGTTGGTGTTTAAGTCGCCCATGATTAGTTGTTCAACCTTCAGGGGTAGGGTGGATAGGTAGTCAACAAGGGAGGTGACCGCAAAATCTTTTTTAGACCCCGGGGGTAGGTAAGCCACGGTTAGATAAAGGTGGCCATGACCAGGGTTTTCTCAGAGTTGTGACAACGATGTCAGGAGCTCTTTAACTTACAATGATAAGCAGCTTGAAAACACTGCTCTGGCATTACAAGAAATATTTGGACCTACTTATGAAAGTTGTGCTGCTTGGGGTTAGTATGTATGGCCCTGTAGTGTTTTTTTTTAAAAGAATTTGAGATGAGGGGCTTTGCCCCTGCACCCAGATGTTAAATAAAAAAAACACAGTGGGGTGGTGACTCAAATAAATTGATAAAAAACAAAACAAAAAAAACTACATGGCCAACCCACCTAACCTTGTGTAGCATAACTAGTGTAGCGTACCTTTATGCTATGCTATATTTATGCTAACTAATTTGAGTCTGTAGAGCTCCAATTTCACCAATATTCTGGCTAATATTTAGAGTTAGCTCTTTTAAGAAAATGAACAAACCAAACTCTTCTTGATTCACGGCCAAATTTTCAACAGGAAAGTCTGTGCAGTAAAAAAATATAAACAGCTTTAACATGCCAGGCATGGATAGAATTGTGATGTTAAATCCAATATCATTAATTGTGAGAGCTTCAAATGTGGAGGTTCATATGTTTGAAAGTGAGCTTTTGGTTTTGAAAGTTGTGATTCTGTTTGAACAAGAAAGCTACTTTAAAAATTCATATTAAGCATTGCAGCTTGTCGTCAGCCTGAGAGCTGTGTTTTGATGATATCAAATTATTGTTTTTGTAATACAGTATAATAAGCATATGAAATGAAATATTTTTAAAAAAGAAAATGGCACAGGATGTCACATTATGAATGAATATGAATGAGATAGGGTTGTATGCATACAAACTGAGAGAATCTTGTTTGGGATATTTACAGATGGGTGTCTAAGATACATGAGACATTAACTAAACAGTGAACTGGAAAACTGAGTACAGTTCATTATGCTTGTATATACATTATAAAATAATAATTTGATGTTAATAATAATGATACAATCTTGATTTTGGATAATTTCTATTTTTTTTATTTTTAATTTCACTTTGTAGAAAAGAAGTTGTAATTACCAAAAGGAAATGTAAATGATTTCTTAGGTGAATAATTATTTTTAATTTTTATTATATCCAATGTAGTACACTGTATATTGATAAGAAGAAGAAGAAGAAGAAGAAGAAGAAGAATCAGCATTTATATAGCACTTTTCATACATCCAAAGCGCTTTACAAGCAATGCTAGACTGGTAGTGAAGTGACTGAATATGTGGTGGCAGCCATATCGCACATCGTCACCCACACACAGCCTGGATAATTGCATGAACCGGTTTTATGGGAAGGGGAATGTTGGCCAGGACACCGGGAATGTTCCCTACTCTTTGCGAAGAGTGCCCTGGGTTCTTTTACTTCCACCTGGACACCCACCAGGACAACACCAGGATGGGTAGAAGGGACCTCGGTTTAACGTCTCATCCGAAGGACAGCACACCCCAGCAGTACAGCACCCCCCCAATACTGCACTCAGATGCCAGCGATTTTTAGGTGCAAGTCCAATCCCGGTGTGGGACAAGAACCCACGACCTTCTGGTCCAGAGGCGGATGTGCTACCAACTGAGCCACGCTGACAAGAAGTTAATTTGTTTTGTTAATTTTTATTATGCAGGTCAAATATCTCTGATGAAGTTGTATATTTCCAATGAAATATACATTGGATACATAATAAAGTACTATAGATCTGAACTAACACTGACTGTAGTTCCACGTTTTGCTTGTACAGTACTTATGTAGTTGGTGCTGGAACTGATATTCTTCAGACATTTTTCCTCTATTTAATGGGACTGGCCTGCTCCAGTTCTAATAGGTGATGCCTCCAATAACCTAACCCTCCTTATGGTTTCTGTGTGTTGCAGGTTAAGTTCTTGAAGACTTAAAATAAGTAAATGAACCAGGCACTAAATAGTAATGCATCCCCTATGCTCTCCGAAAGAGAGAGAGGTGCCCTAAGTTCACTCCTGGGGTAAATGACTGTGATTTACTATAGCTCCTGTGAGGGAGGAGGGAGTAAGTTCCTAGTTCATGCCCAGTGTGGTTGGTTGTGTTCCACTACACCCTCTTAGGTTGGGGGCTGTGAGTGGATTTCCAGTTTCACACCCTGGGTGGATGGAAAATTACTATATCATTTGGGAGTGGGAGTGTGTAACTGGTCCTCATCAGATTCAAAATCCTACCAGTGTGCTCTTACTTAGTCTGTAGTGGCCACACTGGTTGTAGGCCAGATGGGTGGTTTGGCCATCACAACAGACCAGAGGGTGAATATATTGCATCCTTCAATTGCTGAGGACAGCAATTGTTTGAGCAGTGGAGAGTGTAATATGAATATATGAAAATTGCCAGCAGAAAAAGGCCAACTGGTCTATCGAGTCTGCTTGAGTCTGCAGCTAGCACCCTTATTTTGCAGATGCCCCACCCCCTCCCCACTGTCCTGTCCCACCCTCTTTTGAATCCATCCACTGATTTACATGCCACCACCTCTGCTGGCAGCACATTCCAATCTGCCACCACCCTTTCCGTAAAGAAATGCCTCCTCATTTCCCTCCTGAATCTCCCCCTTCAACCTCATGTCATGGTCTCTAGTGTCCCTTCCCACCCTCACTCTGAACTGACCCTCTGTGCTTGCTTGGATTATCCCCTTCATGTACTTGAAGGTCTCTAGCATG
Organism: Neoceratodus forsteri; assembly: GCA_016271365.2. NCBI lineage: Eukaryota > Metazoa > Chordata > Ceratodontiformes > Ceratodontidae > Neoceratodus > Neoceratodus forsteri. The sequence goes on along the minus strand of CM057450.1, from coordinate 769,430,623 downwards.
TTCCCCCTGCTTCTCCTTCCCTCCAGTGAATACATGTCTAACTCTGCCAGTCTGGCCTCCTAACACAACTCACCCAGACCTTGGATCAATTTTGGTGCCCTGGATTGCACCCCCTCCAGCAGTCTAATGTATTTCTGCAGGTATGGTCGCCAGTACTGCACGCAGTACTCCAGGTGTGGTCTGACCAATGATCTGTACAACAGCAGAATCACCTCCCTACTTCTAGAAGTTATACCACTGGTGATGCAGCCCAGCATCTTGTTGGCCCTTGTTACTGCCCTCCTGCATTGTGCTGAGTTGTTCATTGCTCCTGTTATGAGCACCCCCAGATCTTTCTCTTCCTGCGTTACTGCTAGCTGCACCACCCCAGATAGTAGCTTCTCCTCAGGTTCTTTGATCCAGTGCAGCACCACACACTTTTTTGTTGTTGTTGAACCTGGGTTGCCAGAAGTGTCAGACCATGCCTCAAGTCTTGTCAAGCCCTCCTGCAGCCCCTTCCAACCCTCCTGGTCATCCACCACTGCCCCCATTTTGGTGTCGTCAGCAAACAGACTGATCTTGCTGCTGATTTCCTCTGAGATGTCTGCAATGAAAATTCCAAACAGCACTAGCCCCAACTCCGACCCCAGTGGAACCACACTGGTCAATGGCTTAGGGGATGAGAATTTCCTCTCCACCACTACCCTCTGTTGCCTACCCTGTAGCCAGTTCTCCACCCACTTCACCAGTTTTGGCCCCACCCCTTGCCCTTTAGTTTACATCCTAGTCTCTGATGTGGTACCGAGTCGAAGGTCTTGCTGAAGTCCAGGTACAGGACATCCACTGCGTAGACACCGTCAACTTGCCTAGTCATCCAGTCATAGTATTCAGCTATGTTGGTCTGGCATGATCTACCCTTGATGAAGCCATGCTGCTTCCTGTCCTGCACCCCATTAACCTCCAGAAGCACCTCCAGCCTTTCCTTTAGGATGGCCTCCATTATCTTATCCACTATGGACATCAGGCTCACTGGCCTGTAGTTCGCCGGTTCATCCCTGGGACCACTCTTATGGAGGGGAGCCACATATGCCAGTCTCCAATCCCGCGACACACACCTTGTGCCCAGAGATGCATTAAACAAGTCTGCCAAGGGGCCCACCCAGACTTTTGCCAGCTCCTTCAGCACACTTGGATGCACTCCATCCGGCCCTGGCACCTTGTCCACCTTTAGGGCCCTTAACCTTTCTAGTACCCACTCTCTCATGATTTCACCATCCATCATTCCCCCCCATCAGTTTCTATCCTCCCTCCCACTATAGGGAACTCTTCTACCTTTTCCTTAGTAAAGACTGAACAGAAGTAGCTGTTCAGCTCCTCTACCTTATCACCCCCCTCCTCCAACCATCCCCCATCCCCCTTCCCTCTTTATCCTCGCAATTTGATCCTTACAGGTTCTTTTCTCCCTGATGTGCCTAAAGAAGTCTTTCTCACCCTTTTTTATGCCTTAAGCCAGCCAGAGTTCCCTTGATGCCTTGGCTGCTCTTACCTCTCTTGTCACCTCCTTCGCTTCTTTCAGATACACTTCCCTGTCTTTCTCCCTCCCTGTTCTTCTGAATCTCCTATATGTGCCCCTTTTCCTTCTTACCTTTTCTAACACCTTACTGCTTATCCAGCTTTTTTTTCACCCTAGCCTTTTTGCTCTGGGCCTTGCTGCAGGTGTTGGTTGCCTCCAGCAACCCCTGTTTTATCAATTCCCATCTTTGATCTGTATCCATAATTGGCTGCATTTTGTCCAGGTAACCCTGCACCACTTCCCCATTCTGTTAAACTTGGCTCTCCCTGGCCATCTGTAATTGGAACCATACCATCTGGTGGTCACTCCTCACCAGTGGTCCTCAATCCTGATGTCCCACCCAGTCACCATTCGTCAGTACAAGGTCTAGGTTGTTTCCTTCCCTAATTGGTTTCCTGCCAACTGCTCCAGGAAGTTTTCCTGGAAGACATCCATTAATACCTGCTCCCTTCTGTAAGTGATGATAGGTGTTTCCCATTCCACCCCTGGCATCACTACTCCCCCTTTCCCACAGTTCCACCTGATTTGCTGTCCAGCATTCTATCTTTTTCCTCAGGTTGGGAGGGTGGCCTGTACACCACCCCTAACCTTAGTGACCTATTTTAGGACCCTTGATTTGCATCCAAAGAGCCTCTCTATCAGTCTCCTCCCCTTCTACCCTGACACATTTAAGAGACCCTCTCTGACATATAGCGCCACCCCGCCTCCCCTCTCCTTCTCCCTATCCTTACGATGGAGACTATACCCTGGTACTGCCAGGTCCCACTCATAGTTATCAGTAGTCCATGTCTTGGTTATCGCAGCCAAATCCACTTTTCCCTCTACCATTAGAGCCTGTAGTTCCACTCTGTTGTTCCCCAGGCTCCTGGCATTTAATGTGACCACCCTTCAACCCTACCTTCCCCCCCTCAGCCCCTCTACCCTTGTGTTACTTCCCCTGGTTTTAGCCTCTACCTTAGTCTTGCTGTTATGGGGGTAAGCCCAATTGGTAATGGTCACCTCCACCCACTAGGTGGATCGCACATTACTAATCCTTTGGGGAAATGTGTGCATTGAACAGAGCAGAGTAGACAACAAGGGGTTAACATCAAGAGCAGCTTGTTAAGATGGGTTTAAAGGTATAACTAGTCAGGATCAGCCATTTTAGTTCAGTTTGCTGGACCCTAGGGAGTTCACTGAGAGAGGGTTCCCTAGGGACCTCACAAGGATTTTGTTTGGCCTCATCCCTTGAGGAAGGCTTAAATGGTAGCAAGGCATGGAGCATCAGGATGTCATAGAGCAGCAGAACCAAAAAAAATGAAAAAACACTTGCAGTAGCATGAATAGTTGTTGATGTGGGTGCTGGACTGCTGTGCTGGCTTTCGCATCTCTTTTGAGCATCAAAATAAAGATATTTGTACCATTTTTACTTTGTGGTGTGCCTTCTTTGTAGACTCATGAGTACACAGCTGTTTTTTTTTTGTTTGTTTAATGGAACCAAAGACGGCTGAAGTAAGGTGCTACATGTAAGCAGGATGGAGCCTCCCTCATCCACGTTATAGCTGCAATTGGCTGGGGATGGCTTGCCAGGCTCAGGATGGTGGCAGGGCCCTGAATATGTGTGTGGTACTTATCCTCACCTGGTTATGTCTCCAGAGCAATAGAATCCGAGTTGAAATGTGGAAGGAAGGCACAGACATTGCCATAATGTTTTAGAATTGAGTGGAAATGTGAAGAGAAAGGCACAGAGGTTCCAACATATCTCCTGAAGAGAAATGTCAAGCACTAGCTGTTTAGGCCTTATCAAACTGAAGGATCATGTGAACTTTGAGAAAGGTGCTGTATGCACCACTGTGTACTGATTAACAACTCAGGACAGTAAAGAGGTATTACTGCACTGAATTAAGTCTAAGTTCAGAGAGTTATTTGAGACTGAACTAACCATTGCCCCAGGGTGACACATTCATTCACAGTAAGACCCATATTCTGAGCCTAGGAGAAGCAGAGTATATGGAGGCCATTGGCAACCAGAGAGGAAAAGGGGGAATCATGTACAGTAGAGGAGAAAAACATGGCATACAGAGACCACGTGGCATTGTAGCAATCAGTGAGTCCCTCCTTTAGACCTGGTTGATACAGTAACGTGCAAGTCATAGGTGTCAGAGCCCTATCCCCAGATGAGATGTAACACCGATACCCTTAGACGTTGGGGGATGCTGTTTACACAAGGCTTTATGAAGTTGTTTATGTCAAGCATAAATATATTAAATAAATCTATATGGTGTGCGCAAGGTTGAAGAGGGAAGGGTCCCGTTAAACAAGAAAATATTCATTGTTTCATGTGTGCCTCTTTCTGTGGTCCTTGTGGGACCATTTCTTGAAATGAATATTTAGTTGGCAGGCAGCAAGCACCACAGTCCATATTACAAGAGTAGGCAGCAGAAAGTGATAAGTAAATACAAAGGGGGTACAATGAGAAGGGACCAGAGAATCCTACTGAGCACAGAAAGGCACCATTATTGTCACACAATCACGTGTGGTGTAGGAATGCATCAAAGGCAGAGTACCAATGAAGAAAACAGGAAAAGGTTTACATCAGTTTACATTAAACACATGCAGGCTCAGATACAACTATGAAGACCATGGCAGAGTAGGTCTGAGATGATAAATAGCTTAAACATTAATGAACCAAACTATGGCTGCAAGGAATTTAAAGAGTGTGCTTATAAGCGAAAGAGACTCATGAGTTTTAACTGAAAGAGACTCATGAGTGTAGCAGACCTGGGAAGGGTGGAGGATTCACTACTAGCCCTGACAGGAGTGGTGTCTGCAGTGTAAAGCAGGAAAGTGTGTCAGACATTTTTATTCGGGGAAAGGCAGAGAGAAGCAGCCTGGGAAAGGAGAACTTGGTGCCTGGGTTGAGATTTCAGACTGATAGCCTTCGGACAGCCTCTGGATGGTGCTAAGTAAATTACTACTAGTCAGTGAACCCACTTGTGATGGGGCAATGTTGGACCTGGTACTCACTAACAGGGACAGTGTTGCAGATCTCAAGGTGTGAGGCCACCTGGGGACCAGTGATCACCATACAGTGTGATTCAGCATAAGGACAGCTGCAGAACTGAATCACACAAGGGCGAGGACCCTGGACTTCAGGAGGGCAGATTTTATTAAAAAAAAGCAGTGAATGCCCAAGGGGTGATCTGGTGGGGGGGCATCCTGGGTAGGATGGAGGAACAGTGAGCAAAGCTAAAAGGGGACATAGTGAAGGCAACCAACCTCTGCATCAAACAAGTGAGCAAAAGCAAGAGGAGAAAGAAACCACTGTGATTCTCGAAAGAGGTGGCTGAAAAGGTAAAGTGTAACATTCAGAAGGTATGAGGAGACCCAGAATGAGGAGGATAGGGAGATGTATCAGGGCAAACAGAGAGAAGCAGGGAAAGCAGTAAGGAGCACAAAGGTGCAAACCAAAGACAGAATAGCCCAGGTGGTAACGCAACGAACCAAGACTTTGTTTAGGTATGTAAGTGAAAAGAGGAAGACCATGGGTGGGATTGTAAGGTTAAAAAGGGAAGGGGGGACTGTGCAGAGGGGCACCAGAAAAGGCAGACATCCTGAACAAATACTTTTGTTCAGTATTCCTAGAGGAAAGGGAAGGGTAGAGACAAAAAAAAAAATAACAGGAGTTTTGGAGGGATGGTGGTGGATACTAACTCTTTTCTGGAGGAGAGAATCCTGAAGGGAACTCACTAATCTGAGCGTGGTCAAACCTATGGGTTCAGATGGGGTGCATCCAAGGGTATAAAGGGAGCTCAGAGAGGTACTGGCTGCACTTTTGACAGTCCTATTTAACAGCTCACTGGAAAAGAGAGTGGTTCTGGAAGACAGAAGGAGGCCAGATGTAGTCCCATTTCACAAAAGTGGTAGCAGGGAGGAGGCTGGCAATTATAGGCCAGTCAGCCTGACATCGGTGGTGGGAAAGTAAATGGAATCACTGCTGAAGGAAAGGATTGTGGAATATTTTGAATTCAATGGGATACAAAAACCGAGGCAGCATGGATTCATGGGGGGGGGGAGGTCATGTCAACCAAATCTGATAGATTTCGTTGACTGTGTGACAAAGGAACTAGATCAGGATGGAGTGGTGGATGTGGTCTACCTAGATTTCAGTAAGGCTTTTCACACTGTTCCACATAGGAGTTAGTAAGTAAGCAGGGTAGCTTAGGAGTGGGTCCAGAGGTGGTAAACTGGATAAGAAATTGGTTAGGGGATAGGTGACAGAGGGTGGTGGTAAACTGAGTTCACTCAGATGAAGGGAGGGTGACCAGTGGGGTGCCTCAGGATCAGTGCAGAGGAGATGGAAGGGAAAGTCTGCCTCTTTGCAGATGAAACCAAAATCTGCAATAGGGTGGACACTCCAGGGGGAGTGGTGGAAAGGATGAGCAGAGACCTGAGAAAACTCAGGGAGTGGTCAAGGGTATGGCAGCTGGGTTTCAGTGTGAAAAGTGCAAAATACTGCACTTAGGGCACAGAAACCCAGGGGTGGAATGCAAAATGAGTGGAGTGTTTTGACAACCACCAAGCAGGAAACAGACCTGGGGTAATCATATCTGATGACCAAAACATGGTCAGGCATTGCAACAATACAGCTGAGAGGGCTAGTGAGATGCTGGGATGCATAGGGTGGGGTATCACCAGCAGAAAGAGGAAGGTGGTATTGCTTCTGTACAGATCGCTGGTAAGACTCCACCTAGAGAACTGTGCCCAATTCTGGTGACCACATCTCCAGAAGGAATTAAACAGAACAGTGGCAGTCCAGAGAAGGGCAGCTAAAATGGTGCAGGGTCTGCATCAAAAGCTGTATGAGGAGAGACACTAAAGGACCTCAATATGTACACCCTTGAAGAAAGGAGGGATGGGGGGATAAGATAGAGACCTTTAGATACCTCATGGGGTAAATAAGGTACAGGAGGGAAGTATTTTTTTAGAAGAAAAAAGTGCTCAAGAACAAGGGGACATTCTATAAAGCTGGAGGGGGGTAAATTCAGGAGAGATGTGAGATAGTACTTCTTCACAGAAAGAGTGGTGGATTTCTGGAACAGCCTTCCAGTGGAGGTGGTGGGGGAGAAAACAGTGGTGGAGTTCACAAATGAAGGAGACAGGCATTAGGGAATCTTAGTGGAAAGGAAGGGGGAGGGAGGAAAACCTGGAGATCAAGTAGGGTTGGTGGTGATACTGTAGCTACTGTATGGTAAAATGGGCAGACTGGGTAGGTTAAGCTGTCCTTATCGGCCATCAAATTCTGTGTTTCTATGTTAAAATTCAGAAGATGCTTATGTTAATTAACTTTTCTCACACACTTTGTGACAATGGAAAAGGGTGTTAAACTTAGACACTGAGACATGGAGAACGTCACTGAGGAGCAACTAAAGGTTCCTCAGGGCCAACGTTTACCACAACAATCAACAAAAAGCACAAAGTGCCATCTTTAGAGCCTAATATGTATGAAAGTGCTTAGAAGTATTCTTCAACATATTAAAGCATGGGTATACAGTTTTTGCCAAGTTTTCCAAGTGGAAGAGGAGGCCAAGTCTAAAAGGTAGTTCCTCAAGAGCTTCAAACTGAGCATTCCACTGTGGTTTATTTTGCTGCAAAATTCCAGAGAGGAATGAAAACTGATTGGTGCTGTGGGGAGGGAGAAGAATTTAAGTCTTTCATGACCCATATTTGCTATTAAAAATGTTCAGCAGTTTAAAAAGGTCTTCACAGCCCAGATTCACAGAAGACTCAAGCAGGAAGACGAGACTGACCAGGCCAGACCAGAGGTGAGAGATCAGTCCAGCCTATCGAGGCCTACAGCAAGGGTAGGGCCTGGGGACTAGTCCCCTAGTAAAACATATGAAGGTGGTGACTACTACCCAGACAGCCTGGCCAAAGTTTAATGGATCAGGTCAGGGGCACAGGTCACCCGGCTATAACTTGATGGGGAAAGAGAATTCCAACTACGCCAACCACCAGGAGGTGAATTTTTGTGTAGCACCCAGCCAGTTTGCATCAGGGTTTTAGAGGAAGGGAAACCATGCCAGTTCTCACTAACCAGTACCTACAAGAGAGATGCGTGATGCTGACTCAGATGCTACAAAGGTTTTATTAAACAACCCTAGAGTAATAACTTGGGGCTTAACATGAGCCTCAGCAGTCAGCACAGTAAATAATTCTAGTAAATGTAAACACTCTAAAGGCATTATAGTATGTCTAAACACTCTAAAAAAAACTAGTAAATCTAAACACTTTAAAGGAAACACTTTGTTAACACAAACATTGTAGTCCACTTAATGTCCAGCCACCCTTGGGTGTGTCAGAGGAGAAAGTTGGGTCAAGAGACCCCTTGAACTACCAGAACAGTTCTCCCTGCAGGCAGAACACACAAGCTGCAGAAAGGAAAAGAACATTTCAAAGGATACTGATCATCGGCTTCAGGCCTGTCATAGACCACCAGTATCCGGTGCCTCACCTGGGCTGAGGAAACAGTATCACAATGGAGGTAGTGAAGATCATCAGCTGCAGGTCTCTCCTAGACCACTGGTACAGGTCACACCTAATAGAATCAAAGAAGACAGAAGCAAAAGAAAGTGTAGACAGTCATCAGTCATTCAAACACCACCTGAGCCATCAGGAAAGAGATTGCAGAGGATGCTATGGGACCTCCTGGAGGAACAATGGGGCTGGGATACATTGTTTACCACCCATATACTGGAGTGGCAACTCAATAAAGGATTTCTCAAGCAGTCCTGATGGCGGTTATTGAAATACAACTTTCAACATCTCTAGGTTAGTACTTCCCTTTTAAATAGCAGAAAGACTTTGACACAATTCAGGATTATAACCCCTTTTAGGGTGCTGTGGGCTTAGAAACAGAGAAACATAGAAGTTGTCGGCAGATGGGGACCGTATGATCAATCAAGTCTGCTCTTGGCTTCCTATCCCTCTGCTTAGATGCCTGCAGAGCCCCACTTTTCTAGTCTAGTTCACTTAATTAACAAAGTTCAATTTGTTCAAGGTAAGCTGGACACAGACAAGCTCAGACAGTTTGTTTAATAAAAGTAGCAGTGACACTTTAGTTGTAGTTCAAAAGGCAATTCAACTATGGGGCCCCAAAACACTAGATCAGGGGTGTCCAACCTTTTCTTGGACGTGAGCCACTTTTAAATTTTTTACAAAGATGCGAGCCACAGCAATGCATGGCCCATACCATACCAATATTTAGCTATATTTAGGAGTTAAAATAATAACAGTCAATAGGCAATAGTTGATAGTGAATAATTAAGCAATAAAGACTGAAGAACTGATCATTTCCTAGAGATTAACAACTGGCTGGAGGGGTAGGGTGACCGGAGGCACAGCCAAGGGCAACTCCCACCCAGCCAGTCATTAATCGAGAGGAAATGACTGACTCTGACGTCATTATTGTAATTATAAGTCTAATCGCAATAATAACTTTTTTCCTTTAGTTTTAAAATAGTTTTTGTGATAGCGTGTGATTAGTTTGTGGCGCAGTTTCTGTGGCGCCACTCTGTCTGTTTACTGTGAGATTTAAGAATATTCTTTTACTGTATACTAATCTGAAGTTCTAGAAGATACGAAACCTGTGGGAGGAAACGGTGATGAGTGACTTTTATTATTTTGGGTTACAATTAAGCACTTGACAACAGCACGAATGTAAACACTGGGGGTAGCTGGAAGAGCTGAGCGGCCATCGTGCCGGTCACTTCTTAGACATTTCAGACCAGCATGGCAGCCAATCAGCTCACTGCCTCACATCATGAATAATTATAGACTTCTAATGTTTGGGAGAGGCTTAATACCTGCAGAAATCACAGTTTACAGTGTTATTATTGTATCTTTGTAATGTCAAGAGGTTGTTAACCCCTCTTGTCTATGTCACAACAATACCATAACAAAAGGAGCTGATCAGCATATGTACTGCTTTGAAAGAGTGGCATGGAATGAACGGCCACCGTGGTGACAACCATTGATATTTCCAAGTCTTCTGTAGTAACGTTCTACATATTGGGCACCGTGCGTTTCACAGGTGGTAATCGGCAAGTTCCATCCTCGTGAGGAGAGAGAGTCAAATTTCACATGCAGATCCAGCTCTTTGGTAAACTGGTGGTGTGGGGGTCCTGCTGGGGTGGGAGAAGGCAGTGACTGTGACCAGGAGTCACTCTGCAGGCAGCAGGGATGAGAGAGAGAGAGAGAGAGAGAGAGAGAGAGAGAGACAGCAGTGCTGGACCCTGTGGATCTGCTGTCTGAAGCTATGCTGTGAGCGCTGTGTAGACATGGCATTGACTGCAGCCCTGGTGGAAAGTTGTTCAGGAGAAGATGCAGCATTAGCCATGCAGCACTTCAGCCAGCCCAGCATTTGTTAGTGATCTCTATATAAGCATGTGGAAAACTGGTAGTTCAATACTAGGTAGTTAACACGTGCAGGAGGCTCTAGGCCCATGTAGCGTGTCTCCCGCGTATCATGGGGCTTGATTCCCATAATGGGGCAACACATACTTGTCTAGTCTTTCCTTGAAGATCTGGAAATTCTCAGCCTCAACCACTCTTGTTGGAAGCCCATTCCATAATGGAATGATCCTCTCGGTGTAGTATACCCTCCTCTGGTTAGTTCTTGGGTAAGTTAGTTTTGGTTGCTTTTTCTGGCTTCTAAGCCCTTCAAACCTATTTACTAGTACCAAGCCCAAACTGCGTGCTAGTTCTGCATCCTTGGATCACCCCTTATCCGCCTCAACTCAAGGGGGTACAGTTTCAACATCTGCAATCTTGTTTTGTAGATCTCATTACCTAGGCCCTCCACCGTCTTGGTCATCTTCCACTGCACCCTCTCCACACCATCAATATCCCTCGTCAGATGGCAGCTGCAAAGGGGGGCACAGTAGTCCAAGCGTGGCATCACAAATGCTCTATACAGTGGCATCATACGCATCCTGCTTTTTGATACAACTGCCTTCTTTATACATCCTGTTATTCTGTTAGCTTTATTAGTAATTTCTCTACAGTGCACACTGAAGGACAGATCGTTGCTGATGTACACCCCAAGGTCTTTTTCCCTCTCTGTTGTCTTCAAACATGTACCATTTAAGGTATATACCTGTCTACAGTTTGTTTTACCGAAGTGCATCACCACACACTTGTCAGTATTAAACTGCATACCGTTTAGTTCTGCACACTTCACTAATTTATCCAAATCCTGTTGCACTGATGTTACTTGCACACTCACCTCTGAGGCCAGAAGATCAGAAGGCTGTGGGTTATATCCCCACACCAGGCACCTGGGTTAAAATTCCAATACTGACACTGTAGTGCTGCATGGGGTGGGGGGGCTGCACTCCTGAGGTGCCATCTTTCGGATGAACATTTGTCTTAACCTCTGCCCCTAGCTTGGAATCATTGGCAAATTTGATACACAGGTTCCTAATACCTTTATCCGTATCAACTATAAAGGCAGAGAAGAGTACCATCCCAAGGACCGCTCTCTGAGAGACTCCGCTAGTCACTTTTCCATTTTCTGAAATATATCCCCGAAGTATAGAGCATTTGTAAGTAGTGAGTCTCTAGTGATGCTTAGTTTTTGCCCATACACTATAAAAGCTAAAGTATGGGTTTAAATCAGTAACTGCGTTGCAATCGGTTTGCAAGGTTACCATGCTTCAAGCTTCGCTCTCGAAGTTTTGAAAGTTGTCATCGTAACCTCTCGAAGCGATTACTGCTTGGTTACCAGTCTAAACCCATACATTATCCCCTATATAATCATATTTATTAAATTATTGTATTTTTAAAAATAGTTGTATTTTTTAAATAGTTATTCTGAGCATTTACAGCTGTTTTCCTGTAATTCTCTTTCTTGTTTATCTATGCTGAGTGCAACATAAAAAAAGATAGAAAGCTATCCCCACTTTGCAAAAGAAGAGGTACACATCCACCTCAAAGGAGATAGAAAACCATTTTGATACTTTAATAGGTTCACCCATTTATTTATTTATTGAATTTTGTTGACCTGGTAGGCCCACTGAGACCAGAAGTCCATTTTTTAGGGGTGACCGTGGGAAGGGGGGAAACAGATGGTAACCAACTGAAATTGAATCAGATTAAGCTGTTGGTGGTATTTTTAGTGAATGGGGGGGGAAATTTGGCCAGGACACTGTGGAAATTCTCCTACTCTTTTCGAGAAGTGCCATGGGATCTTTAATGTCCACCTGAACAACCACCAGAACAGGCAGACAGGATCTTGGCTTAACATCTCATCCGAAAGATGGCACCTCAGGAGTGCAGCCCCCCCCCCCATGCAGCACTACAGTGTCAGTATTGGAATTTTAACCCAGGTGCCTGGTGTGGGGATAGAACCCACAGCCTTCTGATCTTCTGGCCTCAGAGGTGAGTGTGCAACCTGCTGAGCCACTGACACTGCAATGTCACAGCAACAAGGAAAAGGGCGATTGTCATTAGGGTGTCCAGACAATGCTAATGACGAACATCATGCCCGGCCATTGTGCCACCCAACCCCTATCATGCCAAATGCCCTGGGGCATGTCCGGGCTGTTTTTGGGGGGCTGTGCCACCCGAACCCCCACATACTTTATTATAATCACCACCACGTCAGAGGTGTATGGGGAAAGAGGCTCAACACCCCCTATGGTGCCATTCCTGCCAAGTGCTGTGAAATCCAGTTTGTCAGCATGACAGGCAAACTGGTTGCAATGCCCTAATGACGGCACCCTAATAAAGTTGCACATCCAATGGTATACCCTTTAATACACCCAGCTGTTTCTTCTTTTCAATAACATACAGTCTGTCTGCAAAATCAGCAAATTTACAGAGTGGCAATGACTCATGCAAGACGATGCTCTCTCAGTCCTGTGTCCCATCCAGTACCCTATTGCTGCTGTAGCTTACCTTCCTGCTGTAATATCAGTGTGTATAAAATGGAAATAAACTGGTTCAGTAGAAAGTATTGTTTGAGGCTGATGACATACAGAAGAAATAACTTGAGCAGCAGGATGAACATCAAAGGGTTCTGGGAAACACTGCAGAGCAGTAGCTGATGGAAAGTCCAAATCTGTACGCAGAAGCAGCTGCTGCTTACCTTCCCTGCTGAAATAACTTGCACAGCAGGATGAACATCAAAGGCATGGCCGGAGACTGTAATGCATAAATGATGCGTAACTGACAAATTACCTAATTAAGCCTGTGTCTTCAGTGAGCTCTTGCGAGCCACATCAAACTGCTTTGAGAGCAACATGTGGCTCGTGAGATACAGGTTGGACACCTCTGCACCAGACAACCTTTAAAATGCAATTTCACATAAGCAGTCTGAATCAGGTACACTATTTCTTTAAATGCTGGTTACAGTTCCTTCATTCATATTCACCTCGGTCATTTTCATATCCCCTGCCCTTCTTACATTGTCTCTCGAGGAGCTCTTTTCACCCCACCCCCCAATAGGTGGTGCGAGCAGAGGCATGCCCACCCCACAGTCTCTGTCTTTTGTGGAGCTTTGCTTTGCTTCACCTCATGGGTGGTTTGCTGGCCAGAGGCCTCCTGACCCATAGTTCATTTGCTCCCATGGAACCTCTAGAAACTCCACCTCATGGGCAACACATCTTACACAGGGATGGCTTGTCTCATACAGCCATGCAGTTCTCTGTGGTGCTGGGAAGTGCAGGGTTTTATTTATTTTATAGAATAAAAATACAAAAGTCTCACTGTTGGCAGTTAGCACCTGGTGTTGGTGCTGCCACCTGCTCTGACTCTGGGCCTGGATGCTGCTGGTGTAAGAAAGGAGGCCTGGAACCTGCACCCTCCCACAGGCTTCTGCTCAGAAGCTGCTGCTCCAGGAAATGGAGGGGGTGGCCTTTTGCTGCTGCCCCTTCCCGAAGGACTTCACCACCACTGCACTGAGGGTGGGGAAGCGTGCTGGATTTCTGCCACTGATGAGAATGAAGGAGGGGCACCTGCTGCCGTTCTTGACCAAATTGGATATTGGGAGGGATGTAGGAACAACAAGTCAATCAGTCAATCAGTCAAAGTCTTTATTTAACCAGGAGAAACACCATGGAGAACAAGCTCATTTTTGAGGTGGACCTGGACAATATACATATTCAGCAAACAGAGTAAGAAGTTAAATATACAATGTATACATGTTCATGATCAGTACACAGATTAAATTTTACACACAATGGACCTGGACAAAACACATACTCAGTACATGGATTAAGGAGTTAAATATGCAATATATACATATTCATGATCAGTACACAGATTAAATTTTACACACAATATACACGAAAATGTACAGAGTAAATTAGTGCTTACATCACCAGTATACAGAGGGAGCCAGATACAAATGTAGAATATGACAATATGATATTGTGGTAACACTGGTAGGCACCTAGAGCAGCATATACAATAACATGGAATTTGTGGAAATCTTTTGGAGACAGGAACAGAGGGTAAGAACAGAGAGGGATAAATTGGAATTAGGCTTGTAGCATTCACAATGAGGGAAGGGAAGGTAAAAACAAAGGTAATTGAAGAGGAAAGTGACCTGAGAGATAAGCCTCTGAAAGCAGGGGACAAGTGGACTTGATCAGGGGGAATATCTGCAGACTCCAGGATGGTGCACCTGATGAACATTTTTTAATACTGATAAAGGGGGAGGAGGTAAGAGGGTATGGTGGATTGCATGAACTGCTGCCCTGGTCGATCACTCAGCTCAGCTGAAGAGGGGTTGTTAGAGATTCCAAGGGTGAATTTGAAGTCATCTGGTTCAAGAGCTTTTGCCTATGCAGCTCTCACCTTTGGAATTCTCTACCCCGTCGGTTATGGAAGAGCACAGCTGTGGAGGAATTTAAGAAAGACTTAAAAACCTTTCTGTGGCAAAAAGCTTTTTTGGATAATTGAAGTATTTATTACTGATTGTTTATGATTCTCAGTTGTATTGTCGTTATTGGATTTTATATTAATTGTTTTTAAATTGTTAGGCACCTTAGCAATGGAAAGGCACCATATAAATAAAATTATTAATTATTATAACTAGGGACTCAGTGATTTTGATGCATGGTGACACGACACTATTCAGGGGAAGCAGCCACAAGATTCCTTCACAGACTGTACATATAACATTTTGAATGTTGAGAAATTGATAGGGAGGACCAGTTTCAAAGTTTTTTGCAAGTAAGTCCCTCCCTTTTTTGCTTTGCCTCGGCTGGCCAGTCGCTCATCTTCTCCCGCTGCTGCTGCTGCCTCTCTTGATCCTGGAGCTCACGTTACTGAAAACTGAACAGCTCTTGCCCCTCAAACGGGTTGAGGATTCCAAACAGAACCCTCAGGAGGCCTACTCTGCCTGCCTTCTCCTGCTTCCTATACACTCATAAAACATTAGAGAAGGTTCCAAGTGCCTAGGAATGGGGGAGGATTTTGAAGGTGCTGGTACTCAAGAGAAAAAAAAATAAATCAAGCCCACCAAAAGAAAAAAAAAGCATTTAAAACACTGACTGCTGGGGCTTTACAGGGGACCTGGGCTGGGGCTACTAAGCTGAGCAGGGGCACTGTTTAAAGCATGTCCCTGTCATCGAGGCACAGGTCAGGAAGTATAGGAAGACCAGAGGCAGGTATAAAATTTGCTAGTAGCATTTCATTTTTTTCCAGTAACAGTAAAATGAAAAAAATAAAATTGTTCACTATATTTACAAAGGCAGTACAAACAGAAAAGAAAGTCCTTCATCTGAGGATATCTCTAATTCTATGTTTCAGTCTTGCTGTGTCTCTCTCTAGCAAAAGAATTGCTGCCCTTTTTATATGTAACCCCCCTGTCCCGTGGGGTTACCTGACTGCCCCTTTTGGCCCTCATTTTGCCCAGGTTTGTTCCACCCCGATTTCTTTTTCCCGGGTCCTGGCGTTGCCCCCTGTAAATTCCCTGTGTCCCTGTAGTTCCCTGGATCCTCCCTCCAGCACTTGCATTAGTCTGTGCAAGAATGGGGCCAGAGGAGCTAGCTTGTGGAGCCACTGCCCATATTGGCACTTCGGTGCCGAGTGGAGCTCCGCGCATGTGCAAAGGCACATTTTCGTTCAGCTGTTTCGGCAGCCATTTGGGCTGTCTCTCCAATGGCCCCCATCCCTGGGTGGAGTAAAAAGGGGACCAGAGATGTAAGCAGCACTAGAGAGATGGTGGGAGAAACAGAAAGTGCATTTTTGTGAACGCCAATCATGCTGCAGGATTCAGGAGCTGCCTCATTAATATTCATGAGGCAGTTCATGAATGATTCATAGGCTGAGTCTGTCTAGCGCTATGGGGAGAAGTTGTAGCACTAGCAACAGGAAAATAATTAAATACAACTGCATAAAGGCTAAAGGGTCTAAGAGGAATAAGGGGTTCTACCAGTTTTGTGGGGCATAAAATATTAAAGTGATTATGTGGGCTTCTGGAACAGTAAAAAGAGGAAATGTGCAAACTGTGATGGGGCTATGTGTGCTGTCTAGGGGCTAGGTGTAATGGCAGCAGTGACTGAAAGAGGGCCAATTAAAATTTTAAATAGTTCAGTTGCTTAAAATGGCATGGGGTGGCTACCAAATGGTGGGGCAAATGTAAAATAAAAGTAAAGGGTTTGGCTGCAGGGGTAACATGAACTTGGGACACTTGTGTAAACTGTAGTGGGACTATTTTCCAGCTACCATATTTTGCAGCCAGGTGATGCCATCCAACCAACCACAAGGTCAGGACTTGCCAAGAGGATTGTGGGGCTTGTGAAAAGACTCTTGGGAAAAATACCAGGGAATATTCTGGCACCGTTTTGAACAGCCAGCGAGGCATCGAGGGAGACTCATACACATTACTTTTTCTTAAGGACAGTGGCTCCAGCCAATAGGGAGCTGCCAAAGGCTCCCAGAAAAGAAGAGAACTGTTGATTCTGAGTCAGTCTGGGGAGAGACCCTCCACAGGGAGGGGGGGGTCCAGTCCCTATGCAGAGAATGGGTCTGCAAGGCTGGGAGAGGACCTGCCTGGGGGCTGCCAGCAATCTGTGCCCCAGGGGCTGGGTGTTTGCCTTCCCCATCTAAAGAGAATTGAAGGAGAATGTGCAGGTGGCTCTGTGGAGAAGGAGAGCTGCTGTAGTTCTGATGTTGAGGAGAGAAGTTACATCACAGCGTTGAGATAAAGAAAAAGGTTGTATCTTGAGCTTGGAAAAAGACAAAGGTTGTGTCCTAAGCCTGGAAAAAGAACAGAGGCTGTGTCTTGAGCCTAGAAAAAAGACAGAAGTTGTGTCTGAGCCTGGAAAAAGACAAGTATTCACCTCGTATGCACCTCATCGGATGAGACAAGTGTGAGGAGAGATGTGATGAGAGAATTATGAAGAAAGAACCTTTTCGGATTGGAGATTGTTCTGCACCGGTATGGTGGAGAAAAAGGGACTCTTTGTAACTCAAAAGCTGAGAAAATAAGTTTTTGGAATTGTGTATGAGCCAGAACAAGAGTGTGGCTGTGTTCCAAGTTGAGATACTGTGACTGCAGAAGGACTAGCAAGTGCCTGTTGGGCAGGGTGCCTGCTGTCTGCTCCTAGATACAGCTAAGAAAAGAGATGGTTGTGACAAACCTGTAGCCTAGACTTTGCACCCCCTGGAGTCTGGGAGACAGGGAAGGACAGAGACTGCTTTGGCTACACATAGTAACTGGAACTGTGAAAAGGAAAGATGACTTAAGAAGTTTACATCTTAAGTCCAGGGACAGGTGGGGAACTTTCTAACCCCCATCATGTGAGGTCTGCTGGCTGCAGGGGGCCGGGGGTCTTGTACCCAAGTGCTATGGCACTCTGACCTATGAGGGAGCCAGGCCGTGGGGCCACTCTTAGGCCTGGATCTCCTGTGGCTAGTGGAATCTGCACCCATGCCCTGCATTGGGCCTCAGAGGGCTGAAGGAGGCAAGCTGTAAGACCTTCAGTCAAGCCAGAAGATGCAGCTGCAGCATCTTCATCCCTTCAAGCATCAAGCCCGGTTCTGCATGTGCTGTTTCCATCAACCACAGGACCACAGTCAACTGTGCCACCCAAGGACTGATTCTACAGAACCTTGAGTAACAGCAGAAATTGTCCTGCAACACCTGGGGGATGTATATGGTTATTTCTCACATGTGCTTACTGGCATGGGAAGCCAGTAAAGTACTGTAAGTCAAAGAGAGAAATGTAAAAAGTTATCTAATTCAGCAAGCGCGGCAATGTTGACCGACCAGCTGCACCTCAACCCTGCAACTTACCATCTGAGTACCCAGGGACAGAACTCGAGTATCATTCTGAAACTGGTACCAGTGGATCTGGGTTTTGGGAATACTTGCAGCAGTTAGCTAGATAGACAGTGTGGAGGCTGTATTAACTAAACACGGGTTTGAATAATAAATAGGGAAAATGTGATTGTTTGAAAATGCTAAATCTCTAAATGCAGATTCAAAGCTTAAAAATGTTTGCATAACCTCTATTACACTTACCCATCCTAACCCTCCCTGTGTAAATAAATGTATTGTTACTGTTTTGAAAAGGTACTGACTCAAGAGCCTGTTTTAGTGATCATGTCAGTAGCTGAATTTAAGAAGATGCCAAACATGAAGGAAGGGGATATTCGGACCTGGTAAGTCCATGGCTGGGGTAACTGTATTGGGAAGATGGGTTGGTATGACATCCCAGGGTATTGTACTGGCAGAGATCAGACCCACTAAACGTACTCTGGGTGGAGGCACCACCATTATTATTTGCAACTTAGGGAAAGGACCCCTGTGTTACAGCTTATGGGAACCCAAGCCCCTTAATTTATATCCTAAGTAGCAGACAGGGGTACTGGCCCTCTCTAGGATGGTGCTAGAGAGGGGCTAGATAAATGGAGGCACCGCTGGGCTCTCCTGTACCAGTCAAGTCCAACATGGACCCCCTCCCAGCTCACTAAAACATTTGGGGACCCTTAAAAATGGTGGAAAGTCTATGGAAGGTTCTGAAGAGGTGTTGTCTGGCACAAAATCTGCCTTGGGCTATCCTCATTGCTGGTCAATTAAGTTTTTAGGGGAGCACGCTCTGGAAGTTGGGCTTAAAATTGTGCCACCTTGAAAATTTTTATGCTAAGTATCCCTGGGAAGGGTTAACATCATTTAAAGCTCCGAGTCCATGTGGGAATATATGCAAGTATAGAGATAGATGGAAACTGTCTAACATAGGATGTGATTTACTGTTGTTATTAGAATACGTAATTATGTATATAGAGAAGGGTGTTAAAATGTGATGATATGAGGATTAATAAAATAGGTTGATTACTGCTTATTGTTGGAGGCAGGTTATGCTTTAGGCTTGGCAGGGATGTCAAGCATTTAAGGGGAGGGAAGTGTAACCCCCCGTCCCGTGGATCTTACCTGACTGCCCCTCTGGGGCTCCCATTTTCCCCCAGGGTTTGTTTCACCCCATTTCTTTTTCCTGGGCCCCCTGTAAATTCCCTGTAGTTCCCTGGATCCTCACTCTGGCACCTGCATTAGTTTGTGCAAGAATGGGGCCAGAGGAACTAACTTGTGGAGTTGCTGCCTGTATTGGCACTTCAGTGCCAGGCGGATCTCTGGAGGTGGGGAGGTGGGTCAGTACGGCATCCCAGGGGGTTGTACTGGCAGAGAGCAGACCCACTAAATGTGCTCTGGATGGAGGCACCACCATTTTTATTTGCAGCTTTGGAAAAGGACCCCCGTGTTACAGGCCCCTTAATCTGTATCCTAGGTAGCAGGCAGGGGTAGTGGTCCTCTCTAGGATGGCACCAGAGAGAGGCTACAATAAGTCTTTGCCTAGAAACTCATTTAGGAGATATCCTGTTTTTCAGAAAATGTTCTTGTTAGGTTTTCTTCCTTGCAGGTGCAACAAAACAGTACATGGTGTCTTATAACTGCCCTCCTGTTGACAACTCTGCAAAAGAGCTAGTGTTGCATTCCAGGATCCCAGTTTCACATAAAGATTCATACATATTTTATAACTTCAGATACGCAAGGTGGAAGAAAAGATAGAAGCAGCAAGTGAAGGCAGAGAAACATTTGACTGCTCAGTGAGACAAGAGACAGAAACAATTTGACTGTGCAGTCAGACAAGAGACAGAAAAGAAGAGGATAGAACAAATCCTTGTGTTTAGTTCTTTCTACATAACAAATGGGACAGGATCTTATTCAACCCTGTCACATAACCCCCTCTTTAAGAGGAAAACTTTAAAAAAAACAGGTTTCCAAAAAAGTTCTTTGTTAACATTAGCTTATAAGCTTTACAGTTCTCAGCATATGCAGTATCCCTTTTTCAATAACAACCAGTACAGCAAACATTTAAGTTTAAACCCACGCATTTTTTCAACGTTTCAATTCTCAGTTCTAATGTTTGTACAGCAAACAGTTAAGTTTAAACTCATGTATTTTTTCAACCTTCTGAATTCTCAGTTCTAGTATTTCTAATTTATCAGTTTAGCCATTAATGCTGCAGCAAAAACATTGTGCTGTTACCCATTTATAATAACTGGTCAGCAATTTCTTTCAATGTACTGACCAGGTTGATATTTTCCATAACAACCGGCTGGTTGTTATGACATTCATGAGTCATGCCAATCAAACTATGCTGCTTCCTCATTGGCCAACATTCTGTATGTGGGCAGGGCTAAACAGTCTCACAAACTGCTGGAGAAAAATTGCTGGCCTGTTATTATAAAAAATAAAAGATGGGGAGGGTATTTCATATGAGAATTTAATGCACACCCTCATTGTGGGATGCTTTGATAAACCCCTCGGGCTTCGCCCTCTGGATTTATGTAGCATCCCACAACTCGGGTGTGCATTAAATTCTCATATCAAACCCTTCCCCATCCATTATTCTCTATATCTCTTTTCTTTATATCTCTCTCCCAGCCCTAGAGGAAGCATACTGTACCTGTTTTACTAGAATGTCACCTCTTTCCCCAAGTAGTCTTCTTTTTTCGGCTTTCTGCTTCTCCTGCTCTCTGGAAAGTAAAGGCTTTTTTCTGCAGGGTAATAGCACCCTTCTCTCTGGTGGCTACAGCCAACATTAACTGGCAGGCAATACAGGATCTCCATCTCTGATTCCTGATCAACAAGGCAGCACCCGGGAAACATAGGAAGCTCCAAATGCTTCATCTCGGGTATCACGGCTCTGAACCAGTACTCTGTACTGTGACTGGACTCCATCTGGCCTTTGCCCACAACAGATGGGGTCTCTCCTTGGCTCTCAACTTTGTCCAACTCGTTCAGAGGAGTGTGTTTACTGGCAAGCTCAAAATGCTGCCCCTGGTGGATTGGTGTATTACTCAGACTTCTGGGTATCTCTGCTCAGCCTCCATCCATCGTTTTATGAGCCAGTTCACCAGTTCTGTTAAGGCTTTCACCATCAGCATCATTTCCTTTACTGCTTAAAAGTCATATCTCAGCCACTCCATAGTGTCTCTGTAGGTGCACTACTGCCAGTCAGATCTGCTCTTTGTTGTATAGCCCACCATTTGAAGAAGGAAGACAGGCTTTAAGGTTCTGTCTCTGCCTCCCCTTCTTCCATCACTGGTTCTGGCTGTACGGTCTTAATTTGGACTTTTGTTTCTTCTTCTAGTTTGGCTGCCATCTTTCTGGTAAACACTCCTGGGCTTTTTGTTGCATGAGCCATGCCTTTCTTTTATGTTTCCCTGGTACTAGGTCCAGTACCAACGCACAAAACTCCTGGCTTTGAGTATGCATGGCATAAATCCCACTTAGTCTGACACCATCTGTCATTGAGGCATAGGTCAGGAAGCATAGGAAGTCCAGGAAGGGATATAACATTCATAAGTAGCATTTTTTTTTCAATAACAGTAAAATAAAAAAATGAAAGTGTTCAGTATAAATATTTACAAAAGTAGTACAAACACAGAAAACAAAGTCCTTCATCATAGGATAGCTCTAATTCCAAGTTTCAGTCTTGCTCTTGCTCTAGAAGAAGCATTGCTGCTCTTTTTATAAGTCTTTACCTGGGAACTCATTAAGGAGACAGCACGTTTTTCACACATATTTTATAACTTCAGATATGCAGGGGGAAGAAAAGATAGAAACAGCAAGTAAAGACAGAGAAAAATTTGACTGCTCAGTCAGACAAGAGACAAAGAAGAAGAGGCTAGGACAGATCCTTGCATTTAGCTCTTTCTACATAACAAGTAGGACAGAGTCTTATTCAACCGTCTCACAGTCCTCCCTTCCTTCCCCGCACTATGGCCCTGGGGCACCTATTCTGTGGCATCTGTTACTTTGAAGGGGACCTGGAACACTCAGATGCCCATTTCTGAAGGGCGCCAGGAACTTTAGGGAATTACACATAGATGACAGAATCACCTATACCTCAGAACAGAGACTGTAGGGCAGTGAGTGAGACCAGGGAAAGGTTAGCTATTGCCTGCTGCATTGTGGCACTTGTATTCCAGTTATGTATTCAAGACGAGGATCAGTGTCTAGTTTTAGCAGTCCTGTCCAAGGAGCTCTGCACTACATGTTTCTAAGGATCATCACCACAAGAGGTCCTCTGTTCATCTCCAGCTGCCATCATCCAACATCAAGCAATGACTGTAGTATTTATTTACTCATTTTAAAAGAACAAACAGCACTTTGCTCACATGTCTATGCAAGCAGTCAGGTTAAGAGCTTGGTGGACCTGGGTAGAATTTGCAAATGCTGAATTCACGGAAATTTAGAGGAATTTCACAGAATATTCCTAAATTTCAATTGAGGAAAAATCTGAATCTTCCTGAATTATGGAATAATACACATGAACTGTGCAATGACAGTTCTGAGATGCTTCATTCCACAGTTTAATGCCATAGTCCACAATACATGTAATAACTTACACGCTTCTACTGACCCTAGCCCTCCTAGGTGCTAGTTCTCATACCTTTCTCCCTTCCCCTACTCTCTCCCCCCTTTTTCACTAGCCCTTTCCCTCCTTTATTGTGATCGGAGAAAACTGCTAAAAACCTTTTGAAAGGGTTAAAAGTGTATTGTGTTTATTCGTGTGTCTGTGTTTGTTAATGATTTCTACTGTCCTTGTTAAAAGGTTTTTAAAATTTGTAATTTGTGTATTTGTGTATATTTTGTAATATATTGTTTGTCATTGATGTGAATATGTGGAACTTGGATTACTTGCACAGGACTGTCTTGAAAACTGGATTGTATTATCCAAATGACATGTATTATTCCTGTATAAAAAATACAATTTTTACTACTACTACTACTACTACTACTACTACTAGCCTTCACATTCTCCTTGCAGGATTCTCAGCATCCTGAAGGGGTCCTGTAGTGCCTAGACTTACCACCTTGTCTTCCTCCATCTACCTATCCTTGGCCTTCCAGGTCCCCTTGCAGGGTTCCCAGCATCCTGGAGGGTTCCTTTGATCAGGCCTCATCCCCTCCCAGGTGTTATTTCTCATTCCCTCCCTCTCACTATCCCTGTATAACTACAACGCCTAACCGCAGGAGGGTTTACAATCACCTGAACTTCCCTGCCCCCTTGCAGGGTTCATCGCATCCTGAAGGGTTCTCTTAATGGGTCAGGCCTTATTTCCCCTCCTAGGTGTTAATCACACTTACTCCCTCTCTCTCTCTCTCTCTCTCTCTCATTCCTACTCCAGTCCCCTCTCCCCTTGCAGGGTTCCCCGCATCCTGAAGGGTTTCTCTGGGAGAGAACTCTGCACTATCTGTCATCTCATCCTGGTCGCACCGTGAGATGAGCAACTTGTTGTTCAGTGTGCTCTCCTG
The DNA here is from genome assembly GCA_016271365.2 of Neoceratodus forsteri. Lineage (NCBI taxonomy): Eukaryota > Metazoa > Chordata > Ceratodontiformes > Ceratodontidae > Neoceratodus > Neoceratodus forsteri. The sequence continues at coordinate 769,407,254 of CM057450.1, read as the reverse complement.
GTGAAACATTTCAATAAATAAATAAAAAATCCTCTGTCTCCTTCACCCCTTATTTCACAATAGCACTTATTCACTTATTACCATTGCACTTATTAATTGTTCTCACAAATTACATATGTATTCAACACTGTTTGTAACAACTGCCTTAAATTATTGTATGCTATGTTGATCTTTGTAACTTGAATGTAAAATGTCTCATCCCTATTGTATTCCTTCCCCCCAGAACACACAGGGAGATGAGCAACTTGTTGCTCAGTGTGCCTTCCAGGTGAAACATTTCAGTAAATAAATAATCATTCCACAGATCAGTGATCAGTTCTGCAGAATTTCTTTCCACAGTATAAAACATTAATCTACAGTTAATACATTCATTTTGCAGTTCAGTGACTCGCTGAACTGCGGAATAAAATACATGAATTCTAGATCAATGTATCAGTCCATGCCAGTGATCAGTTCTGTGGAATTTCCTTCCTTAGTTTAATACACATTACACAATTCATACATTCATTCCACCATTCTAAGTCAGAATTTCTACGAAAGTTGCCAAAGTGCATTCAGAAATTTCATAGAAGTAAATCTGGCCTTTGCAATAATTCTGCTGGCAAAATGTTACTTTTGCACAGCACTAGGGCTTGGCACAAGGGTAAGGTCACAGTCTTTGTGACCCATAAAAGGATTTGCAGGGGATGGCCCTGTTATATTAATTTTGCACTCTCCCACCATGGCAGCCCTGGATATTTGTGGGGCCTGTTGTGACTCCCTACCTGTTACGAGATGGCATGGAAGACTGAGGTATAACTGTAATTGTTTTCTGAAAAATCATTGGGCCCTCTACAAAGATACAGCAGTGGACTGCTATATCCCATGATAGCCTGCTCCACAAACCCAGTACATTGTCATTATTTCCTTCTTACTTAATTAATTTCACAACCCTATTACTCTCAAGGTGAAAAAAAAACTGTCCCTCCCCTTAGTTTGTCTTCCTGTCAACTGGCTTGGGATGCTGCCTGGCACATGCATATAAGCTAAGGTACACGTGAGAACCTTATCAAGTACAGGCAACTTCCAAACACCTGCACCAAGGCCATCCACTCAGTCAAAGCGGGCTTCTTTGCTTCCACATTCCAGAACAAATTCTACTTCCCTAGTAAGTTCATTCCTTTTCCACCTCTTACCAGTCTACTCCCCCAATGCTCAAGGATGGCAGCTCCTGGTTTCTGAACTCCTTGAGGTTGCTTCTGCTGTGAATGACTTCTCATGTTCTCTGTCTCCCCCCCCAACAACCGTACCATCACCCCTCCCCCTTCTCATCCTCTCCCTTCTCCCCAACCCACCTTTTTTCCTTCTCCCCTGTCTCACAAGTTGCTGCACAGGCTGCTTTTCTCCCTCTTGACTCAGACAAAGATAACAGCCCTATAACCTGGACCTCAACCTTTTCCAGGTGGCTGCTCCAACGAGTACAGCCCCCATCTTCAACCTCTTAAACCTATCTTTCTGTTCAGGGCAGGTCCCCACCACCTGGAAAAATGCTTGCGTCTTCTCTCTCACTAAGGGTAGTGACCAAATTCTCCAAAGACACAATCACCCAATTTCTCTTTCACCACCCTGCCCTATCCAAGCTTTAGGTGCAAATAATACTTTCCCAACTACTGTAGGCTCCTTCCTTCATTCTACCTCCTTTCTTAGCCCTCAGTGTCTGGCTTCAGGAAAAAAAAACAACGCAGCTGTCTCATAGAAACATAGAATTTGCCAGCAGAAAAGCACTGCTTGACCCAGCCAGTCTGTCCAGATGGACCTTTCCTAGTCTGTCTCCGCAGACCCTAACTGGTCTCCAGAAACCCTCCAACCTTCCTGCCTATTTACTAATATTCCACTATGTCTGTCCCATGCATGCATGAAGCCCTCTGCTTTTGTTGCCTCCACCACTTCTGTTGGCAGTCTGTTACAGGCATCTGAAACTCAGTGAAGCAGTACTTCCTCACTTCACTCTTAACCCCTCCCCCAGCTTCACTGTATGCCTTCTGATCCTGGCACTCTTTCTCATTTGAAAAAGACTCCCCTCCTGCAGCCTGTTTATGCCTGTGAGGTACTTGTAGATCTCTTTCATGTCTCCTCTTGTGTTCCTCTCTTCCAGAAAGTACATGTTGAGATCCCTTTTTCTCTCCTCATAAGGCTTTTGGTGCAACCCCTGCACCATTTAAGTTGCCCTCCTCTGGATTGTCTCCACCCTGTCTATGTTCTTTCTGAGATGTGCCTTCCACAACTGGACACAATACTCTGGGGGGGGGGGTCTCACCAGCAAGTGACAGTGTGGCAACATTACCTCCCTTCTCCTGATGGAGATACCTCACATTATACATCCCAGTATCCCACTGACCCTACCCACTGCTTTGTCACACTGCCCTGCCGCTTTGAGGTCATAAGATATGATAACCCCTAGGTCTCTTTCCTGCTTAGTGATGGTCAGTACCCCCCCCCATCCTATAATCAGCTCCTGGGTTCTTAAGCCCTAGGTGCCTGATCTTGCACGCTGTGGCATTGAACCCAAACTGACATGCTCTTGATCTATTCTCGAGTTTCCCAAGATCCCTACACATTTTCTCCACCCCCTCCTGAATGTCCATCCTATTGCAGATCTCAGTGTCATCTGCAAAAAGACATATCTTCCCTTCTAGTTCTTCTGCAGTGTTGCTTATGAAGAGGACCGGTCCTAGTACTGTGTCCTGTGGCACCCCACTGGTTACTCTCCAATCATTCGAGTGAGTGCTGTTAACCACCAACCTCTGTGTCTCCTGTCTGTTAACCAGTTTCTAACACAATTCACCACTTTGGATCTCACCCCGAGGCTGCTCAATTTCTTTATCAATCCCCTGTGCAGCACGGTGTCAAAAGCCTTGCTAAAATCCATACAGGCCACATCCACTGCCCTCCCCTGATCTTGTTCCCTGGTAACCCAGTTAAAGAAATCATTCAGATTCATCTGGCATGACTTCCTACCCCACGTGAATCCATGCTGCCTGTGGTCTTGTAGTCCTCTGGATTCAAGGTATTCTACTAGACTTTAATAGGGTTTTCATTACTTTCCCCACAACTGAGGTGAGACTGACTGACCTATAGTTGCTAGCCTGCTTCCTGCTACCGCTCTTATTAACCACACTGTAGAGGAATCATTGGTACCTAGGGGACTGCTCTCCTCCAGTCCTCCAGAACCATGTCTGTTTCCAGAGAACTGTTGAACAAGGCTGTCAGTGGGGCAGCTAGCACCTCTCTGAGTTCCTTTAGTACCCTTGGGTGCTTTCCTTCCAGTCTCATGGCCTTGTCCACTTTTTGATCTGTAAGTCCTTCAGGACTCTTTCCTCTGAAAATGGACTTGTGTCCCCCCCCCACACTTTATTCCTGCTGCTTCCTGGTGCCCCCCCCCCACTGCAAAGTGCAAAGACTGAGCAGAAGTACCTCTTTAGAATGTCTGTTTTTTCTTGGTCCTCTTCTGTGTAGACTTCCCCTGCCACCCTCCTTATCTTCACTCTCCCTCCCCTTGCTTTCCTTCTTACCACTAATGTACCCGAAGAAAGTCTTATGCCCTTTAGCTACCCGTTGCCTATTCTTTGCTCTCTCTGTACCTTTGCTCCCTTCACTGTCTTTCCTGCTTCCCTCTGTTTTACTTGGTACACCTCCCTGTCATCCTCCCTTTGCATTTCCTTATACCTCCTCAATGCGACCCTTTTCCCCTCACCACCTTGGCCATTTGCCTAGAAAACTACAGTGGTCTCTTTTTCTTCCTGCTTTCACTCACTTCCTCATACAGAGACTGGTTGCCTTAATTATGCACCCCCTCCCTTATTTTTCCTTATTGTACCTCTACACTCCCTGGCAATCCCTCCCTTCAAGGCAGTTTCTAAAGTCTCCAATTTCATCAAACTCAGCCCTCCCAAAGTCCCGGATCCTCTTCCTTGTGTGGTTTGCCTCTGTTCCCATCTTAATGTTAAACCACATTGTACAGGAATCACTGGTACCTAGGGGACTGCCTACTGTGACATCTGCAATGCTGTCCCTGTATATAAGCACCAGGTCCAGCACTGTCCCTTCCCTAGTGGGTTCATCGACTGGCTGCCTAAGTAAAAATGCTTGTAGGGAGTCAAGGATTCCCCTGCTCCTTGCAGAAGCTGCAGCTGGAAGGCTCCAGTCCATATCTAGCAGATTGAAGTCACCAACTTACAGCACTTTCCCCCTTACTTTCCATACTAATGATGGCTTCCCCAAGTGCCTTATCCAGCTCCTCTCCCTGTGCTGGAGGTCTGTATACCACCTCTCTGTGAATAGCGGCCCCAGCACCTGTCTCCATAATGATCCTCAGCACCCCCAGCCCACCCTTTTTGTCTGGGTGTCCCTGCACTTCCATGACCTTGATTCCCTCCCTTACCTATTGTACATCCCCTCTTCCTCCCCCTCCTGTTTCCCTGTCTCTCCTAAACAGAGAATATGGCCACATCCTAGTCATGGCTGTTAGTGCACCACGACTGCATTATCAACACCAAATCCAGCCTAGCCTCTGCCATGATGGCCTCCAGGTCTAAAATTTTATTTTCCAGACTCCTTGCATTGGTGCACATGGCTCTCCATACATACTGCCTCCCTGCCTGCTTCCCTTTTCCTGCTCTGCTGTTCCCTGATGCTCCCCCTGGCCCACCTCTTCCCTTGTTACCCTCTCCATTACCTGTCTCCTTTACTCCTTCCTTCCATGAGTTATACCCACCTTGTCCTCTGCCTTGCCCCCAACCCTGTCTTCTTGTGACCTTGCCCTGGGGTAGTTTTCTCCCCCTCGAGCCCACCCTCCCTGCTGTTTCATCACCTGGAGGGAAATTGTTGCCTCTCTTACTTCTGCAGCCTTCCCCCTTGGCTAGTCTAAATGCCCATCCGAGTAGCATTTGAACCTCCCACAAAGGACTATTGCAGAAGGATGCTGGCTGTCTCACCTGTAGAAGCCCATATCTTCCTAGGTTGGCCCCCAGTCCCCAATGGAGCCAAATCCCTATTCCATGCACCATGCCTTCAACCAATTGTTAAGAGTCCTGGTATGGAGTGTCCTTTTCTCTCCCTGGCCATATACAGGTAAAACCTCGGCAAAACCTCCGGTGTGTGTGTGTGTGTCACCTGCTTGAGGCCCCTTCCCAACTCCCAGAAACGTGCCTGCACTACCCCTACCCTGTCCCTTGCCTGGTCATTTGTCCCCAGGTGGACAATGACATCTAGCTCCCTCCAATAGCCTGCTGCCTTAGCGATCCTCTGGATCTACTTTCTATTCCTCCAAGCCGAAGCACCTCTCAGGCACTTCATCTCCCTCTCCCTTCTTCCTCCAGCTTTCAAGTCCATTCACCTAAAAATATGGTCCCCCACCAGTAACTGCTTCCTTCTCAGCCGGAGGCCTTTTCTTCCTTCCTTGGGGCCTCCCCTTCTGAGGACCCCCATTTCCTCCCTTCTGACTGTTACAGGTGCCTCCTCCCAGCTGCCCTGCCCCACCAGTATGGTGAAGGAATTCTGCAGTGGTACAGGCTGAGTGTATACTCTTCTCTCCACCCCCACCCTCTTGGAGCCCTCCCATGGTCCAACCGCTTTGCCTCTGCCTTAGGCATCATCTAGGGGAGCATTGGCAGACCTGGTGTCCCTGGGTGGGGCAAAAGGTTCTGTGCAATCTTGCCAGTTTGGTCTAGAGTCCAGCAACCTCTGCCCTCAACCCAGAGAGGTGACTACAAACGTAGCAGCAACTCAGTCTCCAGAATGTGTCCTGAAAAGACTGCAGCTGCATGCCAGTTGCACAGCACTACTCCAATGCTCTTTCCTTCTTTTACCTTGGTGCCTGTCAAAACTTCCCTGTACCTTTCTGCCTCCATCCTTTCTATGCCTGCTGAATTCCTCCCTCTCTTCCCTCCTCATGCTCTCTGATCAAATCCTGAAGGGGATGGATACAGGATTCTGACCACTGCAATCTTTGACAATTTTGCAAAAGCCCTCAGCACTGTGGATCTCCCCCCTACTTCTGTCCAAGTTAGCTGGTGCAGGCTGCTGTAACCTTGCAGCTGGCTGGTTCCACTCTGTCTAGCTGACAGAATCCCATCAGTTAGTATAGGTTGCTCCCTTGCTCCCAATAACCTCTGGTGTGTTATACTGTGTTTCTGTTCAGAAAAAAGATGATCAAGAGCAAGGGGGCATCATAAGAAGCTGGAAGGGTAGATTCAAGAGAGATGTGAGGAAGTACTTCTTCACAGAAAGAGTGGTGGATTCCTGGAACACTCTTTCAGTGGAGGTGGTGGTGGCAAAAACAGTGGTGGGGTGCAAGAATGCATGGGATAGGCATAAGGGAATCTTAGGAAAAGGGAAGGGTTAAGTGAATGGGCCAGAGATCAAGAAGGATCTGTGGTGATACTATAGGCGGAGGAAAAATAGGTAGACTAGGTGGGCCAAGTAAGTAAGTAAGTGAATAAGTTTTATTTATATGGCGCCCAATCCCAGGGCCATCTGGGCGCCTTATAGAGAGCAAACACAGAGTGTAAATGACAACAACATATGAATCAAAGCTGTGAAAGTTATATAAATAAAAGTAAATTTAAAATTAAGATTAAAATTCAGGCATAAATAGGCATTAATGAATTATTATTAATAAATAAGCACTTAAAAACACCTGCAATTAATTTGGAAATGCTTGTTTGAAAAGATAGGCTGATGAAATGCCTTTATCTGCCGGCAAAGTCTGTTTCTACGTTTCTATTCAGGGCTCTGTTCTAGGCTCCCTACTAGTCTCCATTTTTATGTTGCTTGCACGCATGTACAAGAAACATAGTGCTATCATCCGAGTTTTCGGAGGTGTGGCACCCGTCTTCCAATGCAGTCAGTGTGTTTGCAGGCGCGGCCCTAGTTCCCCAATCACTGCTGCAGCTGTCTATGACAGCAGTTGAAAATGCAGTGGCATACAATTGAAGGGAGAGCTCCACTTCAGTGAGCAGAGCTGCCCCCTCAAAACCTGCCAGCGCCGCGCGCACACTGCTCATCGCCTTCCCGCTCCCCCCACACTGTACGGCCGCGGGGGTGCCCATTCCCGTCGGCTCCACGCCTCCCCCAAAGCATCTAGATGCCACACTGGGAGCCCACCCCAGCGTGGCAAAATGTTTTATGCCCGACGGGGGTGCCCAATCCCCCGTCGGCTGCACGTTCCTCCCCAAAGCATCCAGGTGCCACGCTGGAGCCCATTCCAGCGTGGCAAATTGATATAGGGCCGACGGGGGTGCCCAACCCCCGTCGGCTCCAGCCCCCAACAGCCTTCCAGCTGCCACGCTGGGAGCCCACCCCAGCATGGCAAATGTCCTCATAGTCTTTGTCCCTCGTAGTCTTATTAAAAAAAAACTATAAATACAAAACTGTCCCTCGGCGCTTCCATGCCCCCTCCCACAACCCACCCACCCACTGTGCACCTGCCTCCCCACACACCCCACCCCATACTTACCTCCGGGCTCATGCGATGATCTTCGGTGGCCGGGAACACGTCTGCACTCTTCAAAGCCGACCGCGAACTGAGGAAATGCCGGTAAGCTGTATAATGGGATAGATAGGGTTTTTCCAACTTTGTTGCATATCTCAGGAATCTTTAGGAATTTTGGGCCCAAATTTTCTACAGGGGGTTTTTGAGACCCCTCCTCATGAATTCTTGCACTGTCATGGCGTTAATCGGGCCCGAAGGGTGATTTCGTGGTCACTGTGTGAAATCACTTTTCAGGACTGATTAATGAAATGACACTGCCAGTGTTCATAAAGTGGGCTCTCAAAAAGTCTATGTTGAAAATTTGGTGAAAAAATTCCTAAAAATGACTGTTTTATGAGTGTGCATTGCGCAGTTCCTACGCACACTCGTAAGTTCACAAATTTTCTATAATTTTACTCCAGATTTTCACCATCACCATTTTACCACACCTCCTTTTGAGCAGTACAGCTGTCATTTTTCACATCTCACCCAAAACGTGTTTCCGCCCATGTATTGCACAATGGCGCAGTTGGTGTGAGAAATCAATATATGGGACACATTAAGAAAATCACAGTGACACTGTTCATGAGCAGAGGTCTTAAAATGTCAATGCTGAAAATTTGGTGAAAAAATTCCCAAAAATGACTGTTTTACGAGGGTGCGTTGAGCAGTTCCTAAATGCGCTCGTAAGTTCACGATTTTAATATTTGCACTCCAGATTTTCAACATTGCCATTTTACCACACCTCCTTATGAGCAGTACAGCTGTCATTTTCACATGTCACCCAAATGTGTTTTCATGCATGTAGCACACAATGGCGCGGTCGGTGTGCGCAATCAATCATTTGGGACAGATTAAGAAAATCACAGTGACACCATTCATGAGCAGAGGTCTTAAAATGGCTGTGTTGAAATTTAGTGAAAAAAATTCTAAAATGACTGTTTTACGAGCATGTGTTCTTGGTTCTATACCTTTCGTAAGTTCACAATTTTAATATTTGCACTCAGATTTTCAACATGGCTATTTTACCACACCTCCTTATGAGCAGTACAGCTGTCATTTTTCACATTTTGCCCAAAATGTGTTTCCATGCATGTAGTGCACAATAGCGCATTCGGTGTGTGCAATCAATGTTTGGGACAGATTAAGAAAATCACAGTGACATTGTTCATAAGCAGAGGTCTTAAAATGGCTATGTTGAAAATTTGGTGAAAAAATTCCCTTCAGACGTTCTGCAATATTACTAATGAAGACATTGAGCAGAACTGGCCCCAGGACCGATCCCTGCAGCACCCCACTTGTCGCCCCCTCTCCCTAGACTGCACACCATTTACCACCACTCTCTGCCTCCTGTCTGTTAGCAAGTTTCTAACCCAGTTTACCACCCTTTCTCCCATGCCCAGCCTACCCAGCTAGTTTATCAGCCTCCTATATGGGATGGTGTCAAAGGCTTTGCTGAAATCAAGGTAACTGCCCCACCCTGATTCACTTCCTTTGTCACCCAGTCAAAGAAATCAACCAGATTTATCTGACATGATGTCCCCACTGTGAATCCACGTTGACTATGGTCCTGGGCTCCGATGGCATCTAGATGCCCCACTATCCTTTCTTTAAGCAATGTCTCCATGATCTTCCCCACTAGTGAGGTGAGGCTCAATGGCCTAGTGTTCCCTGCCTCCTCCCTGCTGCCAGACTTGTGTAGAGGGACCACATGTGCCCTCCTCCAGTTCACTCATGTTGAATGACTCAGTGAACATGGCTGCCAGAGGTACTGCTATCTCCCTTGCAGTTCTGTTAATATCCTTGGTATGCCATCGGGTTCCATCGCTTTGTCCACCTTCAATTTAGTGAGCTCCACTTAGGACTCTTTTGCCTTTGAATGGACTATTGCCCACCTCTTCACCCCCTTGGCAACTGCTTTACTGCTGTGGCCCTTGCCCCTCCCACTCTTCTGTGAATACTGAACGGAAAGACACAGTGGATGTCTTGGGAGGAAGGCATGGAACTATCACTTACAAATGCCTAAACAGCACATACAAGCAAGCAACATTTGGCATTGACAAATGCTTGTTGTAAATGACCTCCCACAAGCCTGTTCATCTGTGCATCTCTACAGGCATGAAGATGACACTGTGATCTTTCTTGGTGGTCCCTCTGCCCTAGAACTGGAAACTGATTTTCAATGCATCATTTACAAAGTCCATTATCAGTTCCAATCTAGCCAGTTCTCACTGAATGTTAAAAAATGGTCTCAGTGACTTTAGGAAGCAGACAGAGACTCACAAGGGTACCATTCACCCCATATACAAATCTCTAGATTGCTCTCTACTGGAGGTAGTCCCCTTCTTCATGTACCTGGGCATCTGTTCGAATACTCACCTTAACTATACCAGATGCATTGATGCCATCCACTCCAAACTCCTCCCTAAACTGGGTGTGCTATACAGGAACAAATTGTATAACCCCCCAGGTCATCATAAAACTATTCTCAGAATGGTCCTCCTGTCCTTTTATTATGGTGTTGCCCCCAAATCCACCTTAGCTGGGAACAAACCTTCCTCCCTCCCTCCCTCCTTCCTTCCTTCCTTCCTTCCTTCCTTCCTTCCTTCCTTCCTTCCTTCCTTCCTTCCTTCCTTCCTTCCTTCCTCTCCCCATATCCACCACTGTTCTCTTTATTCAGAATTTTCATTTTATTCACTTGCTGACATTCACCTCTATCACTCTGCTACCCTGATAGACAAATTCTGGTTCTTCCTGTTCCCCTGCTATTTCTCTTCCCTCCTCTTGCCTCCAATCTTACTCTCTTAGGAAATCTGACTCTCACGCCTTCTTTCTCCCTTTATTCAATACCTCTATCGGACAGGCCTCTTTCTCCTACAGGCCCCCCCCTCTCTGAAATAACCTCCCAGTCTCACTTTGTTCAGTGTCCTCTCCTTTCTCTGTAAAACTCCTGCTTTAAGCCCACGAAGCCCATTTTTATGTTGTCTTGCGCATGCGCAAGCAACACCTTGCAGTAGTAGCACATTCAGAGGTGTGTCAGTGTTGGTGAATGTAGGGAATGCTTTAGTGGGTGCATCCCTCAGCTACCAATTAGCCAGCATGCTAGCAATGACAGCAGTTTCAAAGAGAAAGCCATGGACTTGAAAGAAATCTGCAGCTCCAATGAGGTGCAGTTTCCTCATTGGAGCATCAGATGACAAGGCTTTGTTACGTGCCTTTCCTGGTGAAACATTCCAATAAATATGGTGGCTCCTGCCGCCTGCCACACAATCCCCACAAAGTCGATATCAGGGATGCCCAATCCCCATGTCGACATGTCCCCCCCAACACACACACAGTTCAATTTGTTTGCTGATGGGGGTGCCCAGTCCCCATCTGCATCACGTTTCTCCGCCATCACACACACTTTCTTTGCTGACAGCGGTGCCCAATCCCCATCAGCATCATGTCCCCCCCAAACTCGTGACACACTGGGAGCCCACCCCAGTGTGCCCCAAATCATTTTTTTACCTGTAAATAAAGAAAACCAGCCCCTAAAGTCCAGTTATTTTTTTACCTGTAAAAAAAAAGTCTCTCGTTGTCCTGCCACGCGCCCTCCCCCAGCCCACACCCACCCTCTGTGCACCCCACCTCTCCACGGCCCACCTCCCCCTTCACCCCATAATTACTTCTGGAGGGTCAGCGCTGTGATGTTCTGTGGAGTGGGAACACGTCTGAACTCTTCAAAAGCCGACTGGGAACTGAACAAAAATGCGGTAAGCTTTATAATGGCAGGCAATGGGGGTTTCAACTTAGGTGGATATCTCAGCCATTTTTTGGAATTCTGGTACTAGATTTTCAACATGGGGTTCTTGGAACCCCACTTCATAAACACATGCACTGTTATCTTATTACTCATTCCTTTTAAAGGTGATTTTGCGGTCACTGTGCAGAGTCAATTTTCAGGACTAATTAACAAAACGACAGTGCCACTGTTCATGAGGTGGGGTCCTAAAAAGCCCATGTTTCAAATTTGGTGAAAAAATTCCAAACAATGGCTGCATTATGAGTGTGTGTTGAGCAGTTTCCATGCACGCTCATAAGTTCAACAATTTTTAATATTTCCACTCCAGAATTTCAGCATTGCCATTTTTTCACACCTCCTTATGAGCAGTACAGCTGTCATTTTTCATATCCTGCCCGAAATGTGTTTTCGCACCCTTGGTGCACAATGGTGCAGTCGCTGTGGAAAATCAACCTTCCGGACAAATTAACAAAATCACAGTGCCACTATTCAAGAGAGGAGGTCCCAAAATGCTTAAGTTGAAAATGTGAATAAAAAAATCCAAAAAATAATTGTGTTACGGGTGTACATTGCACAGTTTCTATGCACACTCTCGTGACTTCACCAGTTTTTCATATTTTCACTCCAGATTTTCAACATTGCCATTTTTTTAAACCTCCTTATGAACTGTACAGCTGTAATTTTCCACATCCTGCCCAAAATGTGTTTTCGCACCTGTGGCACCAAATGGTGCAGTCGCTTTGCAAAATCACTTTGCAGCTAACGAACTGATAGTGCCACTGTTCATGAGGTGAGGTCACAAAAAGTCCATGTTGACAATTTGGAGTGAAAATACCAACAAATGCCCGGGGCGTTAGGGTTTCCAACCATAATGCCTCACCCTGTAGAGACTGACAGGCATCAGGGGTGTGACTTGGGATTGTCACCTGTAATGTTCACACCATTCCACCCCCACCCCCACCCTCCAGCCAGTGACAGGCATCGAGGTGTGCCTTGGAGTCTTCTGCCCCAAGGTTCACCCCATTCTCCTATACTGCACCCATCTCAGCGTATTTCCTTATGGAATGTGGTGAGTGTAAGACCCAAAGACCCCAAAGCACACCACAACACCTGTCAGTGTCTGCAGGGTAGGGTGAGGTGAAATGGCATGAGCATTATGGTAGATGACCCAAAGGCACACTCCAGTGCTTGTCAGTCTCTGCAGGGTGGGGGTGGGGTTGGTGTCAGTTCAATACTTCACTGCCATTCCTATTATGCCTCTCTCTAACTCCTGCACTACCAATACCAATGCTAGCAAGACAACATTTGGCACTGACAAATGCTTGTTCTTCCTGCCTCTATCCTCTCTCTCCCAAGGGTGTTGGTTATGGCTGTTTAGCCAATTCTGATTCTCGTGGTCCTCAGTGGCTTTCTTTTTTGCCACACGCTGTTCCACCTATTATGAGCATATTTTATCTTGTGAAATTACATTGCATATATTTACTACACACTGTCTCATGCACAATTTCACCTTGCATAATATATTGCAGATATACAAACATACGAAGAATGCTAACAAATACAGACCTGATGACCAAATTTCATGCCCGTACTAGCTGTTACCCCTTCCCCAGTGCCTCATTGGTGACCTTCCCCCTGATTTTGTCCCATCCCCTCTTAAAACTGCCTACCGTTTTCAAGGATACCACCTTCTCAGGTAGTGCATTCCACCCTGTCACCACTCTCTCCATGAAATAGTGCCTTCTCTTTCCCTTCTGAATCTATCACCCTCCAGCTTTAGATTGTGCCTCCTAGTGTCCCTCCCTCCCTCTCCTTAATCTTAAAATTCCCTCTGTACCATCTTTGTTTATGCCTTTCATATATTTACATATGAACATACAAAGAAGTTGGCAGAAGAAGGCCATTTGGTCTATCAAGTCTGCCCATATTGCTGGGCCCACAGCTTGAGCTAATGTCCCTGCCCTACCTCCCCACTCCTCCCATCCTCCCTACCCATGATCCTTACTTTCCCCCATGCCAATCCCAGCCTCTATTAAAGCTGCTCACTGTCTTCAATGAGATGACCTCTTCCAGCAATGCATTCCAAGTGTCCACCACCCTTTGTGTGAAGAAGTGCTTCCTGACCTCCCTCCTAAACCTCCCACCCTCCAGCTTAAGGCTGTGCCCCCTAGTATTATGGTTGTCACTCAGCTTAAAGAGACTCTCCTTATCAACCTTATTTATCCCTTTCAAGTACTTGAAGGTCCCAATCATGTCTCCTGTCTCTCTCCCTCTCCTGTCTTCCAGGGAGTACAAGTTCAGTGCCCTCCACCTCTCCTCATATGCCTTACCCTGCTGACCCACTATCATCTTTGTAGTCCTCCTCTGGACCTTCTCCAGCAGTTTAATTTCCTTTTTGAGGTGTGGGCACCAGTAATGAGCTCCATACTCTAGATGCTGCTTTACCAGTGACCTGCACAAGGGTAGTATAACCTCCTCTCTCCTACTACTGATCCCCCTAGATATGTATCCCAGCATCTTGTTTGCCTTTGCTGCTGCTTCCTTGCACTGTGTGGAGTGCTTCAGGTCACTAGTGATCATCACTCCCAGGTCCTTCTCCTCCTCTGATGCAGATACTCGGACTTGACCCAGGTAGTACTCTGTCCTGGAATTCTTGGCTCTAATATGCATAACTTAGCATTTCTTGGCATTGAAGCCAGTCTGCCAGGTCCTGGACCACCTCCCCAGCTTTTGATATCTGAAGGTTTCCATCATGTCCCCTCTATCCCTCCATTCCTCCAGGGAGCACATGTTGAGCTCCCTCCTTCTCTCCTCGTAGCATTTATCCTCCGTACCGAGGATCATCCTGGCTGCTCTGCGTTGGACCCCCTCCAGCAATTTAACATCTTTCTTTAAGTAGGGGTGCCAGAACTGTATGCAGTACTCTAGGTTTGGCCTCACCAATGACCTGTACAGTGGCAGGATGACCTCCCCTCTCCTGGACATGATTCCTCTGGCAATACACCCCAGCATCTTATTAACCTTAGCTGCCACATTTATGCACTGCGCTGAATGGTTCATTTGCCATGTTATTATCACCCCAAGATCTTTTTCTGCCTATGTAGGGGATAACTGTACCCCGCAAGTCAATAATGATTCCTTGGGTTTCTTGCTCCCAAGTGCATGACTTTGCAATTCTTTGCATTGAACCCCAGCTGCCATGTTTCTGACCAGTGCTCAAGTCTAGCCAGATCATCCTGTAGCTCCTGCCACCCCTCTGTGTCGTCCACTACTGCACCTAACTTTGTGTCATCCGCAAGAAGGCTGATCTTATTTTTAATCCCGTGCAAGATGTTGGCAATATAATTGCTAAGTGTTACTGTTAGTATTTGTTCCTAATTTATTGATGTGTTGGCTGAATTTTGAGGTGAATTCTGTGGAATCCCACCAAGTGAACCACATTTTTTTTAAACATAATCTATGGGTTTTTAATGTGAACTGCAGTTTTACATTTTAAATTCTGGAAACAAGTTCTGCAAATTTTCACACCAAAAAAAGCCTATTCTGCCTCAGGGAGAATTCCACCAAATTCTGCAGTACTTCTAGATGTTTCCGCATACATAACAATGGCAGTGGCAATAACAGCAGCAGCAGTCACGGCAGTGCTTGGGACCACCAGGCTCATCTGCATGTCTCTGCACCTTGGTGCTGCATACAGAGTGGGCTGGCTAGTATACTTACAAGCAGAAGTTACATAAAAAAATTTCTGACTTAAATATCTGCTGACCCAAATCTCCCCAGATTCCACCAGCACAATCTGAAACTGCCTGGCAGGCACCATGTGGTGCTGTTTTCTATGACCATGTCATACAATAACTGGTGCCTGGCATCTGGTGGATACTGCTCCTGCCGTATGCCTGTCATGGGCTTCGGCTGCCATATGCAGAGTGACTCCCTGCCCAATGTGCACACAACACTGCAGTGCACTGGTGACAGGTACAGGGGAGTGCTGCAATGTTCCCAGATTGATGCTCATGCATATTCATGAGTAGCCACCCACACAGTGCACTGACTTCTGCTGCTGCTACTAACAGGGTCCAAATCTCTACATACCATGGTTGGAGTGCAGCAGCCAAATCCGTGGCATGGGCAACGGTAGTAGGGGCAATCTTGAATCCTGCCCGATGTCCCTTAGTTCACATGCTGTACCATTTCAGCAGCTTCTAATGAGGTAACATGCTTCTAAACTGATGAAGCGATGAGTCTAGGGTTTCTGCAGCACACTATATTTGATGATGGAGAGTCGGAAACACCTGGAGCCATGGGGCTCGATTCAGAAAGAGCCCTTTGATCGATGCAAGGTGCATCAAATAACCACTTTGCATCAAATTCCAGTGCACCACATACTGTACGCTGTATTCAGAAAGAAGAGCAGTCTCTGTGGCAAAGTCTGCCAAACTGATGCAAGAGGTTCACTTTGTCAAAAATATGATGCATGTGGAGAGAATGTTGCAAGCTGAGGTGCAACAGCATGGGGTGTGAACGCCTCCATGTGAGCCACAAATGCCATGCAGGAAGGGCAAGAATGCCCACACTGAGGTACCACAGCAATGTGGGGGCAGGAATGCCTCAAGGTGGGAGAAAATTTAGGAGTGTGGCATAGAGAGGGAAGTGACACAAGCTGCATCAGAAAGATGATGTGGTGGATGAAAACTGATGCAAGCTGCGGCAAAAATTGCTGCATGGGACAAGACCTGTGAAAAGCTTTACGGTGGATGAAATGGCCACAGCAATGACATGTGTAGCCCCCATACCATCCTACAGGGGTGTCAGGGCTGTTTCACCCTCCCTGTCTACAGCTGGATCCACTCCATTCTGTGCGCCACTGTCAGTTAGACCAGCTTCACCCTGGTCTAATGGATGCCTGCCATCACTGGCACAGTGTCAGGACTCCCACCTTTGTGAATCCCAGAAAAGGGTCCGCTGCATAATTTTTGTGATGCAAGCCCTGTTGCAACTTGGTGTACCCAGGTGTTGGAGGCAAACATGACACATGACGCATGCCACTTTGGCCCAGACTGCACCAATTTTGATGCAAGCCGCTTTCTTGAATCACGATTAATGCAAAGTTTGGCGCAAGCCTCAATTTGTGTCAAGGTTTTTGGTGTAAGCCGCTTGCACCATTCCCAGAGTTTTCTGAATTGAGCCCATAGTATTTTTCTTTTAATGCTGGGCATGTATATAAACGATCCCTTAATGTGGTGGCCTTATGACATCACTTCCTTAACTTAATAATATCTTCATAGTCTACATTTTAATAATGCTTTAAAGCTTTATTTATTAAGCGTCTTTCAAATATCAAGGTGCAATACAGTAAGACAATAAAACACCACAAAAACAGAATCATCATCGTAAAAACAATACAAATCAGCAATCAACACTACCATATGCTTTGACCCAGAGAAAATATTTTAAAGCCTGTTTAAAGGGACACTGTCAACCCCCTTAGATCTCAAAGTGTCCCTAGTTTAAAAAACATATTTTATGATTGCCAAAATTCTGTAAAGAATGTTGATGTAGCTGGTAGTTTTATTCTGACTCTTATTTTCTTTAAAAAAGTAAAAAAACAGACTGCCCAACATATTGGTGTTATCACACCAAAACAGGTTTGTTTACATTCCCTGATCAACTCCAAATGCATCTTTCCTGGACTTGGAAACACCCACAAAACAGTCTAGCCCCTCAGGATGCAGTGGGAGACTAGGAGGCTACTGTCTTA
This sequence comes from Neoceratodus forsteri, assembly GCA_016271365.2. Classification (NCBI taxonomy): domain Eukaryota; kingdom Metazoa; phylum Chordata; order Ceratodontiformes; family Ceratodontidae; genus Neoceratodus; species Neoceratodus forsteri. The sequence goes on along the minus strand of CM057450.1, from coordinate 769,390,202 downwards.
TGAGTGACTGCACTGTCTGTGTGTGTTTCTAATGCTCAGGACATGTGCAGTAAGAACAGAACCATGATTGTAAGCAAAAACAAGGTTGTTTATAAATATACATTGCCATGCATTTCAGTTCTACTAAGCAAGGCTACAGACAAAACAAACTGCAACATCAGTGAATTTTAGAGAAGGTAAGCAATCATAAAACGTGGGGTTTCAACTAGAAATAATATGATGAAAAACAGGTTGACAGTGTCCCTTTAAAGCTCCCCACAGTCGTGCACTCCCTAATCTGATGGGGTAGAGAATTCCAGAGGGACGGGGCCGTAAACATAAAAGTGCGGGCCCCATCAGATTATAAGGTTACCCTCAGAATCTCTAGCAACCCGTCGTCGGCACAGCGGAGCAGTCTCACAGGGTGGTAAGGAATCAGGAGCTCTTTCAGGTAGTCAGAGCCCAGTTCGTGCAGGGCTTTATAAGTCAGTAATCTGACTTTGAAGGTGATCGGCCACTGAATTGGCAGCCATTACAGTTCCCAAAGCACCAGTGTGATATGGAAAGATCTAGGAGTTCCCACCAACAACCAGACTGCAGAATTCTGCACCAGCTGCAGGCAGCAGATATCAACCCCCTGAAGCCCAAAGTACAGCGAGTTGCAGTAATCTAAATGGGAGGTCACAAAGGCATGGATTAATGTTGGCAAATCACTAGATGGCACAAGGTGCTTGATCTTAGCGATGTTTCTTAGGTGATAGAAAGATGACTTAACCACAGTTGACACCTGAGTCCAAAGTGTCAGCTCCGCATCCAACATCACCCCAAGATCACACACCTGTTCAGAGACCTGTAGCTCGGCACCCCCAAAAAACAGTCCTGATGGGGAGCCTGCCTCAAGTCCTCCTATCCGGCGATTGGGGTTCAAAACCAGCACCTCCGTCTTCCCAGAATTCAACTTCAGCCAACTGGACCTCATCCGATCCTGGATTTCATGGAGGCAGTTATTAAATACCAAGACTGCTCCTTCCTGGTCAGGGACAAAAGACAGTTATAGCTGGGTATCATCGGCATAGCAATGAAACCTCAGCCCATACCATCTCACAATGTCTCCGAGGGTTAAACATGTACACCGCAAACAACATGGGGGTCAGTATTGAGCTCTGAGGAACCCCACAAAACAGAAAGATGGGATCAGAGGAAAAAAAAAACTGAAACCACCCTCTGAGTCCTTCCGGTGAGTTATGAAGTAAACCATCTGTGGACCACCCCAGAAAGCCCACAAATACATCTAAGGTGCTCAAGCAGAACCCCATGGTTGATGGTGTCAAACACTGATGACGGATCTAATAGTACCAAAATGGACCATTTTCTCTGGTCTCTCACCATCAAGAGATCATTGAGCACCCGAACCAGCGTAGTCTTGGTACTATGACTCTTTCAAAAACCTGATTGGAGAGGTTCATAGATGCTATGGATGGTCAAGTGGTTCTCCAGTTGGGCCACCACTACTTTCTCGATCAACTTCCCCAGAAAGGGGAGGTTCGAGATAGACCTGTAGTTTGCAAGAGAGTCTGGGTCCAGAGAAGCTTTTTTCAACAAGGGTGTCACCACTGTCTCTTTTAAGGAGCAGGGATATTCACCTGAGTCGAAGGAACACCAGACTATCTGTGCCAGAAACGGGGTGATAGAATCACCACAACCCATAATCAGGGATGTAGGGCCCGGATATAAACTACAGCATGTAGTGTGCATCCCCTGAGCAATCCACATAACAGCCATGATTTCCGGGTGGTCAAAGGTACTCCAGGAAAATGGAGGGGAGGTGACCAAGCCCTGATCTCTAGCAACTCGCACAGAATGTGTCAGGTGGATCTCCAACCTAATAACAGCCACCTTATCAGCAAAGAACCGAGCAAGCTCATCACACTGTGATTGTGAAAACGCTCTTCAGAGCTGTAGACAGGTTGGGTTGCACAATCTATTCATAGTTATGAAAAGCTGAGCTGGTCGACTCTGAGTGGCAGAAATTTCCCCGGACAGGAACTCTGCCTTCTTACGAGAAATTTCTGACTGGTAGAACCGATAATGTTCTAACAGTCTAAGATGGTCGGTATACAAGCCGGATTTCCTCCAACAATGTTCTAACCTGCGTCCTAATCACCACAACTCCCTCAAGGCTCCATCAAACCATGGAGCCCGAGGTCGAAGGGAGAGAGGACACACACGTACTGGAGCAATAGAGTCCAGAACTAAGGTAATGGCATTATTATAAGCCAAGATCAATGCCTCTGGATCATTGCCATACACAGGGAATTGTGATACGTCAAGGACCGCAGCAAGACCATCAGAAGTAATATTCCATAAAGGATGGTACTTGACTATCTCCACAGGGGTCGGCCTACAAAGGGGGGGTGCCAAAATTGAATCTCATAGTGTAGTAATCAGACCAACTGATTGGTTCCACCCCCATGTCAGAAGCCTCGATCCTCAGGAGGAAGACCAAATCAAGAGAATGGCCACATTTATGTGTAGCAGTGGTAACCACCTGTGTCAGGCCCAGTGACTCTATTAACTAGAGGAAGTGTTGTCCTAATTGCAAGAGTTCGTCGTCAATCCAGGCATTAAAATCATTCAGGACCATCAGCCTGGGTGACTCAAGTGCCATGTCGATGATGAAATCCACCACTTCCTTAAGGAACTGCTTTCCATCTCCGGGTGTACGGTAGATGAGAGCAATTCGATAGCCCACACCTGCTACTACAGCACATTCAAATGAAGTGGCCTCCTCAACTGGAACACTAGTGAGTTCCAATTTGGTCTTAAAACAGACCGCAACCCCCTCCCCCGCGGTCCAACCTTGGGCGATGTATCACTGTATACCCAGCTGGAATTGCGGCCTCAAGTACTGGGCCCCGCATTGTCATCCAGCCAGGTTTCGGTGATACAAGCCAGATCTGTTGACCCAACAAGATCGAAAATCACAGCAGTCTTATTCCAGACAGATCTGGCATTGCACAATGACGCCCAGGTTGGACAGAACTCCTGGGCTGCCCCGACTACCTGCCCATCACCAGCGATGGTGCCCTTGGGTATGGGGATCAAACAGGATGGCACACACTCCAAGCTCCACTTTACCCCAGGGCATCTCCTGGGCTTAACCACCCTAATGAGAGCGTCCCACTCTTCCAGCCTCCACTATTCACACCCCCCACCCCCTCCTATGGGCAATACCCAAGGCCCAACAACGTATCCTCTTCTTTTTTTTGTAATCAAAAATGCTCTTTCCTATGTTTCTTACAGAAGATGATTATCTGAAAAAAATACAGAAATAAAAAAGGTACTTATCCCATTTGCAACAAGCCAGCCCAGTGGCGCTGAGGGTTGAGGCACTGAACGCTACACCTTGCGTCACGCTGGTGACCCGGGTTCAGGAATGAGCCAGGGTCATTGGGATTCAGCAGGGAGGGGAAAGGATTTAGCGTCCCCAGGACTGGTCTCCTTCCCTGGGTGGGGGTGGATCCACCTACCGATGTACTGGTGACCTCTAGCGGAGGCTGGAGGCACTACAGTGCACGGCTACAAGAGGCTGGGGATTGGAGCTGCGGCAGACATCAATCGGGGGTGTGCGGGAGTGTGCACCAGCCAGGCTGGACGTCATTGCACATCCGAGCTCCAGGGAAGCACACGAACAGGGGAAAACAACGGCGCCATGGATAGGCGACTGCACCAGTCCCCCATGCCCATTGCTGAGCCAACCCTGACTGACCTCCCAGGCCCTCCACAGCCCGACCTTCCCTGCAGCTGGAGTTTGTCTGTAAGTGCACCCAAGAGGAGCAGGGCGACCCACCAGGGATACCAGCTGCAGGGAGGAGGGGAAGAGAGGAGGTACAGTTCAGGGGGCCCCTGGTGGGCAGGACATGGACTTGGATGCCTGAGAGAGGTTCATGGCGCCGCGACCAGAGGGAAACAAAAGTTGAAAAAAAAAAAAAAGAAAGAAGGGGAAGTACTAGATACATATTGTGTAAGAAACCTTCCAAATTTGGATGGCAGATGGCAAACAAAGCAAAACACATTCCAGTTGCCTAGCCTTGTCAGCAGGGGTCAGTATAGTTCCTGTAGCTTGGAAGTGGAGTGGAAAAATCATGATTAGCTGTTCTCTGTGTATTCATTTGCTTGTGTTTTGTTAAATATAGTTTGAATGTTTTGCCTTCTGCTTTTTAAAAGGCTCATCAGCACTCTAAATGCATACAGTCTGTTTTGACACTCATGAATCATAAATTAAGTGATTACCGGTAGTTTTTAGACCCCTTAGAAAACCATCTCCTGTTTTGATGTGATAAAATGTAGGTGCTATGGCTCTGCCTTGGAAACGATCTTCGGATCAGAAGTGGTATGCTTTTTCACACGCTCCTGCACTTCCTTGTAGGAACCCCCTCCATAGGCAGGGAAAGAGGAAGGGAAAAACAAAGATATTTATCATGCAGTGACGTTGCTTACTCAAGCCCTGTGTGATATGGAAACAGGCAACTTGTACTGAGTGTGGAAAGTGAGGGCCCTGTGTTTCTCCCTGCTGCTGTGCAGCGTCCAAGTTACAGTGGTCAGGGTTAAGCTGCTTAATACTTTTGATAGATGACATGGCCTTCCAGCTGCAACTAGCATGCGTAAACAGATTTAAGGAGGGAACTACAGGGGCTGTTGGACAACTCAGACCAGAGGAAGTATGTCATGCTTCCATGGGGATGATAAGGATTGGCTTTCTAAGCCTTGACCTTCACACTTTGGCATCTGACATGGAGGAGCTGACCACTGCTGTGCTGCACACACCGGACGAGAAGAGGCACAGACCACTGCATAGGCCAGGTGGTGCTAAGATGCATTATTTTGTTGATACCTGCAGCAGCAGGGGTTTGATGTACAGTGTCATGACAAATCAAAAAGGGAAGTAAAGGGTGTAGTGGGAACAGACTTTTGTATGCCAGTGACTGGGTGTGCCAAGGGTACACAGACTACAGAAACAAGGTAATAAGGCCTTGTCTCAACTGTGAGGACTGCCCCCATCTTCAATTCAACTTGCCAACTGGACCTGAAACTTTGCCTGGCCCATCTCCACTTCTGTGTCGCACTCTACAAAGACTGGCAGCCCTGCCATGGGGTATTGTCCAGTGTTCGGGTAGGTCAGAGAGCTGGGCAGTGCCAATCAGGAGATTGAGAGGGGAAATCGGTAGTAAGCAAATGAGGGACTAGAAATTAATGTTTGAAATGTTAGTTCTAGCTGTGCACAAAATACCCGTGTTCAGACCCCCCAACATACACGCATCTACCAGGTCCCTAACTTTACCCTCCTCACATTGTTACATTGTCAGGAAGCAGTTACAGCTGTTTCCTGATATTGGTGGGAACAATCACTGAAAAAGAAATGGCGTACTGACAAAGCTCAAAAAAAGTCTGAAGCTAGCCAGGAGGGACACTGCCTTGTACTGTTAGCTGAGGTGCCCCAGGTTCAGATGTAGACTCTGGTTCCTTGCCCTGGCACTTGTGGAGGCTGAGTCAGGCAGTCCAGTGACTCAGTCTCTGAAGGAAGTCCCTCAGTAACCAATGAGCAGCTTTATTGTTGATTGCAAAGGCAGCTGCTTGACCTGCCCTCTTGGATGTGAGGTCTCATGATGATGTTGGCTGACAGCAAGGGGTGGGAGGGCTGAAAGATATAAATATTATCATAGCAGATTTCAGGGAAAAAAACACCTTTAACAAAAAATGTGTCTAATGGTCTGTGGGAACATTGTATGGCTTACCACGCTGACAAGACAAACTCAAGTCCTGAACATGGGTTTCAAACATTCTGCAGCAGGAAGAGTGTTACAATTTTGTATGTCTCTACCACAGAGTGGGTTGGAGGCTCCAGACGCTAAACGACTGCCCAAAGGGGATCTAGGAGGAGGTTCTCATTTGGTCAAGAACATGCAGCACCTGAAAGGGGGGGGGCAGATCCTGCCAATACCAGTGAAAAAGGATGCTGATACATGACACCAGGACATCATATAGCATGCCCAATCCTGTGCCAGTAAGTGTCAGTGAGAGTTTGGTGGTGGGTATGCTTGGTCCCAGACTGCTACTGAGAGAACAGCAAAGCTTCCTACCTGTCTTAGGCCACAAATGTGTGAGAGTGTGTGTGTGTGTGTGTGTGTGTGTGTGTGTGTGGGGGTTTAGTGTGACATGGGAGGGGGACAAAATAGTAGGTGAAATGAAAACAACAATTTTGCACAGACTGAGGATGCTGTCAAGCTTAACCCACCCATGTGTGTGTGTGTGTTGCCCAGTCCAGACCTTTGGATTCACTGTCACCCCCTCACTCCCAGTTTGGAAAGTTCCAAATAACCCCACCTGGAGGGATGACTCTAGGAGAGTATATGAGGGTATCTGGGAGCCAGTGCCAAACATACCAGCTAGCATGGGATCAAGGGTTTGGAAAGTGTCAACAGCTCACTACATAAGGAGGGAAAAAAAGAGAAAGTGAAACCAAAATCGTCCATGCTAGCCAAGCTACAGAATACTGTGTTTTGTGTCTTTGCGCTATCATAGTTGATCCTGTCCATGTCCCTCATGCACGTCCACAGAACTCTGCTGCCTGCATCATAGAGTGGGTGTGACACAGGGAACAAGAAAATGCAGCTGGGCGGGCCTTTCCAGCCTTGGGAGGAAGTGTGGTCTACACGCTGGAGTGCAGAGCTGTAAACCATCAGCTCTAAATCCCACAGCTGCCACTGAACTCACTTTGTGACCCTGAGAAAGGCACTTAACCTCCCTGTGCTAAACCTCACTGTAATCTCTCTACTCTGTCTCACTCAGTCTTAATGTCTCAGCCAAAGGAGATCACCTCAAGCAGTGCAGCCCCTCCCACCAACTGCAGCACAGCTTTGTCAGGTTTAGGTATTCACCCAAGTGACTGGTGTGATACTTGAACCCACAACCACCTGAACCTCGGGGCCCAGAGGTGAGAGTGCATCCTACCAACTTCGTCGCTGACACTTAATGAAACTTCACCATTGTTTGCAAATATCTGATGGAATTACAGGCAAGGTTCGAGGAACTTGCTAGGTTCTGTAGGAGCAACACTGTTTTTCCTTCCATTTCCTTCTCTGAAGTGTTGATAGTACCAAGAGCGAGCACACCCAGAAAGGAGCAGATAAGGGCATTCAACAGTTGGCTACAAGGTTGGTGCAGTCGGATGGGGTTCGGCTGGATAGGTGACAGGGGCTCTACATGGGAGGAGGAGGGGCTGTATGCCCAAGACAGACTGCACCTGAGCTCTTCAGGGGCAGCTGCACTAAATAGTAAACTGGGGGACTTCATGGCAAGGAAGTTCAATTTAAACTAAATGGGGGGGGTGGCCAAGGACAGGGCCAGCCTTACGTGAGGCAGAGCAGAGAGGCTGTCAGCCTCCCCCCCAAGTCACAATACTAATCAAGGGAACACTTAGCAGCAAGGAATGATGGGATGGGGCTACATGTTGCAGGGCTTTGGTTGCAAATGCCAGGAGCCTGGGGAACAAAATGGGAGAACTGGAGGCCACCATGATGAAGGAGAACCTAGACATTGTAGCAGTGAGTGAGTGTGACTTGGTGGAATGAGCACTACGCCTGGGAGACGGTGAAACCAGGGTATCGGTTGCATAGGAAAGATCGTGAGGGGAAGGGTGAGGGGTGGCATTATATATCAGGGAAGGGATTGGGGCCATGGAAGGGCAGGATGAGGAGGGGAAAACAGAGATAATGTGGGTCATCCTAGACAGGGGATGGGGGAAAACTTGTGTGTTGGGGTAGTCTATAGGCCTCCTATGCAGGGGGAGGAAGGGACAGACACGTTGTAGAATCAGTAGCAAGGATGGCACAGAAAGGGGAAATTGTGCTAGCTGGGGACGTAAACCTTCCGGATATCAACTGGAAGGCCCAGACAGCAATCTTCGCAAGGAGCAGGGACATCTTAGAGGCTCTTCAGGGCATATTCCTGCAACAAAGGACCAGTGAGCCCACTAGGGGTGTAAACCTGTTAGATGTGGTCCTCACAAATGGGGACAGTGTGGAGGAGGTGGAGGTGGGGGAAGAGCATAGCACCAGTGACCACAGGGCTGTCAGGTTCAGGGTGAGAGTGGGCAGGGAGAGGGTTAGGACAAGAACCAAGGTAATGGACTTTAGAAAGGCTGACTTTCATGGAGTGAGGAAGGTAACTGGGGAAGAAATGTTGAGGATAAGGGATGTGCAGGGGGTGGAGGAATTATGGGCAGCCATCAAGAGAGGGGTATTTAAAGCCATGGACTCATGTGTAAGAGGGTAAGAAAGAATAGAAAACAGAAAAGACCTCTATGGTTCACTAGAGAGGTGGCGTTAGGGGTCAAGGAGAAGACTAGAGCATTCAAGAGGTACAGGAGGACACAAAAGGATGAGGACAGGGAAACCTACAGGGAAAAAGAAAGGAGGCTGGGCAAAAGATAAGGAGGGCTAAGGAGGCCACTGAGGAGAAGATAGCGAAGCAGGCAAGGAGGGGGGACAAAATCTTCTTTAGGTACGTTGGAGAAAGGAGGAGGGCACAGCATGGGATTGGAAGGATAAGGGGGGGAAAGTGGAACAATACTGGAAGGGGACTTCGAAAAAGCAGAGACATTAAACAGCTATTTCACCTCAATCTTCATGGAGAAAAGGGAGGGTAGGGAACCAGGGATGGGGTGGGGAGGGTGATAGCCACAGGCAGGTGGCTGTGGCAGAATTCACTGCTGAAGGAGTATGGGAAGAGCTGGATAGACTTAGGGTAGACAAGGCAATGGATCCTGATGGAATACACCCAAATGTTCTCAAGGAGGTGAAGGATGAACTGGTGCCACATCTAGTGAGGCTGTTTAACTTGTCCTTGGTCACAGGGCTGGTGCCAATGGACTGGAAGAGGGCAGAAGTAGTCACACTACATAAGGGAGGCGTTGGAAGGATGAGGTCAAAAACTACCATCCTATTAGTCTTACCTCAGTGGTGGAAAAGGTAATGGAAACACTACTTAAGATCAGGTTGCTAGAATACTTGGAGATGAATGGCATGCAGGATAACAGGCAGCATGGCTTCACCAAGGGAAGGTCCTGTCAGACTAACCTCATAGAGTTTTTCGATGGGGTGACACAGATAGTGGACCAGGGAGGAGCAGTGGACGTGGCCTATCTGGATTTCAATAAGGTCTTCGACACTGTCCCACATGGTGGAATGGTACATAAACTGGACAGACTAGGGGTGGGCAACAGGATCACCAGGTGGGTGGAAAACTGGTTGAAAGAAAGGAGTCAGACGGTGGTGGTAAATGGGATACATTCCAGGGAATGGGTGGTGACCAGTGGGGTGCCAAAGGGGTCAGTGCTAGGACTAATACTTTTTAAAATCTATGTTAGTGACCTAGCTGTGGGTCTGGAGGGATGGGTGTGCCTGTTCGTAGATGATACAAAGGTCTGCAATAGGGTGGATTCACCTAGTGGGGTGCACGTCATGAGGCAGGACCTGGAGAGGCTGGAGAGGTGGTCTGACACCTGGAAATTGAAGTTTAATACACAAAAGTGCTCACTGATGCACCTGAGGAGGAAGAATAGGAGGTAAACTTACTCCCTTGGGGGTTGGTGATTAAGGAGAAGGAAACAGAAAGGGACTTGGGGATCATGGTATCGCGTGACCACAAGGTGGGCAGCCAGTGTAGCAGGGTGGTGGGAAAGGCAAATGGAATGTTGGCCTGCATTGTGAGGGGTTTTAATAGCAGGAAGAGGGAGGTGCTAATGCCATTATACAGAATCATGGTTAGGCCACATCTGGAGTATGGCATGCAGTTCTGGAGGCCTCACCTACGAAGAGGTGTTGAGCTGATGGAGAGGGTGCAGAGAAGGGCAACCAAAATGGTACAATGAATGCAGGATGTACCCTATAAGAGAAGATTTAGAGGGCTGAATTTGTACCCTCTAGAGACTAGGAGGGAGAGGGGGGACATGATTGAGACCTTTAAGTATCTGAAGGGAATAAATAAGGTAGAGGGTAACAGCTTGTTCAAATTGAAGAAGGGAGTGAACACGAGTGGACATAGCCTCAAACTGGAAGGTGGGCAATACAGAGGTAATGTCAGGGGGCAGTTTTTCATGGAGAGGGTGGTGGAGGCCTGGAACAAGCTGCCGGAGGAGGTAGTAGCAGCTGAAATGGTGGAGGGGTTCAAGGGGACTTGGGATAGATCTAAGGGGTTGGGAAAAGAGGGTGGAAGCATAACAGTAGGGGGGAGGTAGGGTATTGGGCAGACTAAATGGGCCATGGTGCCTTTCCCTGCCGTCACATTTCTGTGTGTATCTTTTCTAAAAAATAAACATTTAAAAGCATGGTACCCAGACAGGTAATTTGTTGAATATTTGGAGAATGCGCAGCTCAAGTTTCCTGTTTTTGGTCCTTACTGTTTTCACCTCCATGTTAATAGTGGAGTCAAGTACTTATTTAGCCCCTTGGCCCCTTCACAATCCCATCATCTGTTGGAAAAACTTGTCTAACCTCTCAGTACCCTAGTCCCAATCCCTCCTGTCATGGCAATTTCCATCTTTTACATACAGTACATCTGCATTATGAGTACAGTTGGTAAACAATTTCTTTTTTGCATTATGGCAAAAGAGCCTCTGCATTTCAAATCTTTATTCAAAAAGGGTTGAGCAATGCACAAAAAAAGGACAGAACAACTAGCTACAATGTTTAAATGGTAAGGAGATATGAAGGAGCTCCATTATTTAACATGTCTAACCTGGGTCAGTTTAAAAGAACATTTCATGCATTACTTGTCAGACAAGCTTGTTGTAAATCTATAACTTGTATATAATGTATGGGACAGGGCTGTTACGGATGGAATTCAATGAATTTCCATCCTTGCTATGGTATCGTAGTGATGTCAAGAGGTTGTTATATCCTCTTGAGTACATCACAATGCTACCATGACAACATGAACGGCTCTGCGCATGCGTGTCTAGTGAACTAACGGTTTACGTAAAAAGACCACGGAGGTGAGAACTGACACTGAAGGAGAGGGGCGCAATGGAAAAAAAAGTAAAGCAAGGACAAATTTCATTTAACTGGTGCCCACACACTATAAAAAGACAATGGATGGGCATCAGTTAACAACAAAGTGGGGTTCCCATATTGAGGTCGTCATGCCAAATGTAAACCTCTCGAGCTTCGCTCTCGAGGTTTACTATGTTGTCATGACAACCTCTCGATGAGAACACAGTATTGTTATTAACTGGTTCCCATCCATTATCCTCTATATATGATACACTTCTATACTAACAGGGACAGTACTGCAAACAGCAGGGTGGGAAGCCACCTGGGCCAGTGATCACCATGCGGTATCGTTTAATATAAGGATGGCTAGGGAATCAAACCACACAAGGGTGATGGTTCTAGACTTCAAAAGGGCAGATTTTATAAAGATGGGTGAATGGCTCAGGGATGACCTTGCAGGGGTGGCCTGGGAGGGGTGGAGGAACAGTGGGTGAAGCTAAAAGGGAGCACAGTACAAGCAACAAACCTCTGTGTCAAACAAGTGAGTAAAAGCAAGAGAAAAAAAGAGACCACTGTGGTTCTTGAAAGAGGTGTCTGAAAAGGTAAAGGCTAAAAGAGTAGCATTCAAAAGGTACAAGGAGACACAGAGGGAGGAGGACAGGAAGGTGTATTAGGGGAAATAGAGGGAAGCAGGGAAATCAGTAAGGAGCACAGAGGTGCAAACTGAAGAGAAAATAGCTGAGAAGGTAATGAAAGGAGATAAAGTTGTTTGTTTGTTTGTTTGAAAAAGCTTCACCAGGAAAGGCATACTCAGAATTATCTTTATATTGTTTTTGTTCCTTCTGTTTATTGTGCATGTATTTCTTATTTATTGTGCTTGTATTTTTTTCTTTACTTATTTGCTGTATCCATCACTGACATTGTACATCTGCATCTATGTATACTGCTGCCTCATGTAACTTTTACCCAGGTTGCATCCTGACTATGTCTTCATCATCATCATTTTATTTTCCCATTGAGCGCCCTTTCAGAGCTCAGAGTGTCTTACAGTCCAAACAACGTTAACAAATAGACAGAAACAAATTCACAACAACATACAACATCAAATATTCATAAAATATAAACCCAATAAAGAAACAGGTTAAAAACAGGGACAATAGTGCTTAATACTGAGCAAACATTTCCCCTTTCCTATCAGTAACTAGCAAAAAGGCTTTTCTTCCTTTAGACCAGAGAAGGCCAGATTAAAAAGGTAGGTTTTTAAAGATGTTTTAAAACCTTCTACGGTCAGGCTATCCCATATCCGATGGGGTAGAGAATTCCACAGGGTCGGAGCCATAAAAGCAAATGCTCTTCCTCCAGATGTCTTCAAACGGACCCTGGGAACCTCTAGCAATCCCCCATCGGAGGATTGGGAGTGGGCTGGAGGGACAGTACGGAGTCAGAAGGTCTTTCATGTACTGTGGTCCCTGATTGTGTAGGGCTTTATAGGCCAGCAAAGCAACCTGGAAGGTTGTCCGCCACTGTACCAGCAGCCAGTGCAGTTCACGTAGCACAAGTATTACATGGCTGGATCTAGGGGCTCCAGTCAACAACCTGGCCATCGCATTCTGCACTAGTTGTAAGCAGTGGACATCAACCACTGGTAGCCCTAGGTCTTATTTTGTATTGTACTTTATCTTGTATTTCTTGATGTGGCACCTTTGTAAATGAGTCTTTGACTCAAAGGTTTATAATATCAATATTTCCAATAAATAAATAAATACATTTTACCAACTACCCTACCTTCTCACCAACCCCCCCAATCTAACATAATCTTACCTTATAGCAATTGCACACTTCCTCTACCTCTCTGTAACTCAATAACCATCTGGGGCTCCTACTTTCACTTTTCTTCCCTCGCACCCTCCCTTCTCACCCTGAAACCCTTACTCTATCCTTACCTATTGCCTCCCTCAACGAAACCTCTTGGGTGGATTCTTTCCTGCTCTTACTCCCACCCTTAGTTCCTCCCCCTCTATCTAAAGACAATATTTTTCCCCTCCTTAACTCTACCTGAACCATGCTCCTCAGTTCTGATCAGCCTTATTCTTTACCCCTGTACAATACTATTACAACTTCCTTTTTGTGTATAATCTTAGATCTTTCTCAGCTGTTATACCATGTCTCTTTTACTAGTCATGTAACCCAATCTTGATGTTTATTTACACCATTGTACAAGAACTTATATCAATTATTACCATTGAATGTTATTTGTTAACTGCTTGTATATTTGTTTGTAAACTCTCCGATGTGGAACCTTTCTAAACGAGCTTGTAGCTCAAAGGTACTAACCCGAGAATTCAATAAATAAATAAATAAACTGAGCTAGACTAGGTCATTTCCAGATGCATCTGGGGGGAGTGGGTAAGTCAGTTGGTTTATGCATAACAAAGAATACAAGAAAATTAGCCTTTAACCAGTATACAGAGAGTTAGAATAACAGTGAACAGATATATACAGTTAGAATTAAGAGTACATGGCCAGCGCATATGAATTAAATATTGATAATCCAAAATTAAAATTAGGCGTGAGAGCCAAGCAGAGGAAGGAAGTAGAAAGATATGAGAGTAGTGAACTGGTGTGGCAGGGGAAAGGAATGGGAGGAGAGGCAGGAAGTAAAGAAGGAGAGGAGAACCTTCATCCTTCTAGGATGCAAGCCCCACTAGGGCCAGACATGGCAGGGTGCACACCCAGTCCGTGCACTGCTTTCCATGCCTGCAAGAACAGAGGATAGGGAAGTAGGGGACAGGCATACCTTTTTGCCTCTGGGATGTAAACCCCACAAGGACCAGGCATGGCTGGATGCACACCCAGTCCGTGTTTCTAGTCTGCAGGCAAGTTAGGAGAGGAGCTGGGCATGTAGTAGGAAGAGTCAGTTAGGAGGGAGAAAAGGTATATAAAAGGGAGAAATGAATAGGTAGTGGGGCTGTGATAAGTGGAAAAGCAGAGGGATTAGGTGGAGGACTAGGGGAGATAGGGGAGAGAAAAGAATAGCATTGGTGTAAAAAAAATGGTCAAGTGCAACTGCAGGAGGGGGAAATGAAATTGCAAAGAAGAGACGATAGCAATCAAAAGGATGGGGCAGAATGGATAGCTAAGGGGAGGGAGTTTGAGAGTTTAGGGAAGCGGTAGGAGAAAGCAGACTGACATGCAGTGGATGATCTCACAGGAAGGGCCAGGGTCCAGTAGTCAGAGTTAAGGAGGGAGTATGTGGGAGGAGAGGGGGTAGAGAGGATAGAGGAGAGGTAGGAGGGGGGAGAGAGCTAAGATTGAACTTCCCGACAAAGGAGGAACAGTGGGCGAGCCATCTGGCATCAAGTGGAAGGATGGAGAGAGAGGTATAAAGGTCATAATGATGAGTATGGGGCAGACAGTCAAGAGCAAGGAGTGATGAAGGTGTCCAGTCTGGTTAGGGTGGACTTAGGGGCTCTGCTGTATATTATGTCACCATAGTCGAAAATTGGGAGAATCATTTTCTGGACTATTTCATGGCAGGCCAGTAAGGAGATGCACCCACGCTGTCTGAAAAGAGCACCTAGATTGTTGTACAGTTTTTTGTGGATAGGATCCACATATCCAGAAAAGTCGAGGTGCTGGTCATGCCAGAGTCCTAGATATTTAAAGAAGTGAAATTGAACAGTTGAAGCAAGTGAAAAGAGGAAGACCAGGGGTGGGGCTGTGAAATTAAAAAGGGAAGGGGGGGGGGACCTGTGCAGAGGGGGACCAGGAAAAAGCAGACATCATGAACAAACACTTTTGTTTGGTCTTCACAGAGGAAGAAGAAGGGGAGAGGCCACAAAATAGTAACAGAAGCTTTGGAGAGATGGAGGTAGACACTAGTCCTTTTTTAGAGAAAAGAGTCCTGAAGGGACTCACTAATATGAAGGGGGACAAAGCAACAGGGCCAGATGGGGTGCATCCAAGGGTACTGAGGGGACTCAGGGAAATACTGGTTGCACCTCTGACAGTTCTTTTTAACAGCTTACCAAAAACAAGAGTGGTTCTGGAACACTGGAGGAGGGCGGATGTAGTCCCACTACACAAAAGTGGTAGCAGGGAGGAGGCTGACAATTATAGGCCAGGCAGCCAGGCATCAGTGGTGGGAAAGTTAATGGAATCACTGCTGAAGGAAAGTGTTGTGGAATATCTTGAATCCAGTGAGTTGCAAGACGTGATGCAGCATGGCTTCACATTTGAGAGGTCATGTCAAACAAATCTGATAGATTTCTTTGACCTGGTGACAAAGGATTTAGATCAGGGTGGACTGGTAGATGTGGCCTACCTAGATTTCAGTAAGGCATTCAACACCATTTCATATAAGAGACTAGTAAGCAAGCTAGATAGCTTAGAAGTGGGTCCAAAGCTGGTAAACTGGATAGGAAATTCATTAGAGGATAGGTGACAGGGTGGTGGTAAACGGAGTTCACTCTGAGAAAGGAAGTATGACCGGTGGGGTGCCTCAGAGATCAGTGCTGGGACCAGTCCTCTTTAATGCCTTTATAAGTGACATTACAGAGGGCTGGAAGGGAAGGTCTCCTTTTTGTGGATGACACCAAAATATGCAATAGAGTGAAAACTCCAGGGAGGGGTAAGGATGAGCAGAGACCTGAGAAAACTCGAGGAGTAGTCAAGGGTATGGCAGCTGGGTTTCAATGCGAAAAAGTGCAAAATAATGCACTCAGGGCACAGAACCCCAGGGGCAGAGTACAAAATGGGTGGAGTGGGATTGATGACCACCAGGCTGGAAAGAGACCTGGGGGTAATCATATCAGAAGACCTAAAGGAGGTCAGACAGTGCAACAAGGCAGTCAGGAATGCTGGGGTGCATAGGGAGGGTTATCACCAGCAAAAAGAGGGAGGCGGTGTTGCCTCTGTATAGATCGCTGGTAAGACCCCACCTAGTGTACTGTGTCCAGTTATGGAGACCACATCTCCAGAAGGACATAAACAGAGTGAAGGCAGTCCAGAAGAGGGCAACTAAAATAGTGCAGGGTCTGCATCAAATGCCCTATGAAGAGAGACTAAAGGACCTCAGTATGTACACATTGGAAGAGAGGAGGAGGAGGGGGATATGGAGACCTTTAAATACCTCACGTGGGTAAATAAGGTACAGGAGGGAAGTATTTTTCAGAAGAAAGGGTGCTGAAGAACAAGTGGTTACGTTATGAAGGTGGAGGGGGTAGATTCAGGACAGATGTGAGGAAGTACTTCTTCACAGAAAGAGTGGTGGATTCCTGGAACAGCCTTCCAGCAGAGGTGTGGGGGGTGGAAACAGTTTTGGGGTTCAATAATGCATGGGATAAGCACAACGGAATTATAAGAGAAAGGAAAGGGTGGAGAGAGAAACAGCTTCAGATGGGGTACAGTCTGTGGTAGTATTATAGGTAGGGAGGATTGGGCAGACTGGATGAGCAAAGTAGTCCTTATCTGCTGTCAAATTCTAAGTCTCTACATTTCTATAATCTTTTATTATCTGCTTTGAATTTGTTTTGATGTAATAACATTTTTGATATGGAACCTTTTGAAAAAGAGCACTTATGCTCAATGGTATTTCCTAGTAACAATAAACACTAAACAACAGTAAACAATCTCAATTTTCATCCCTCAAGTCACGATGATTACTTTTAGAGACACAGGCACTGATATTTAAAGGCTAACACTGGCAAGAATGTGGTTATAGCTCCGGTGCTAACCCTGGTTTGTGCTAGCGCTCCAGGTGAGGCCATATTCAGAGGCACCTGAAAGCTGCCAAACCCAGCAGCACCAAGGCACTAAAATATTGCTGCACCTATGCAAATGAGAGGATCCTCTCATGCATACTTGCACAGCAGCATTTTCAAACGTTTGTGGTAAACAGCCCCTGAGAAAACCACCTCTTAACTGGGTGCTAAGCCCCCCCATGAAGGCAGCTACATGCCCCAGTGGTAAGCTGCCCCTTCGATCACCCATTTGTCACATCTTACAGTTTCCCTGTGGTCCAGTAGTCCCCCCCCCAATCACCCAGTACATCATTCTGTTAATGTCCCTGCTGGTCCAGTGGTTCCCCCTAAACCTCCACCCGATCATCTTTTTGATATGTCTTATAGTTTTCCCTGGTGGCATAGTGGTTCCACCAATTACCCATTTGATTGTAGTATAGTTTCCCAGGGAGCATAGGGGTTCCCTTCCACCTCCGATCACCAGGTTGACAGTTCTTATAGTGTCTTTGGTGGTTTAGTAGTTCTTCCCACCCCCTGACTGTATGGCAAATCCTCCCACCCACACACCCACCAAGGACCTCCACCCCACACTGTTCACCATGAGTGCATTCTACAACAGTGGAAGCCAGCACAGCACCCCCCTCACCTCCTCAGCTGACTGCCATCTGAGAGTCATGGAGTGCAACTACAAACTGCCAAACGGGTGATCAGGGGGTTGCAAAACCACTATGCCACCAAGGAAACTATAAGACATGTGAAACAGGCAATGGGGGGATGGGGGGAACCAGTGGACCACCAGGGTCTTTAACAAAAAGATGTGCACAATCGGGGTGGGACCACTGAACCACCAGGAAAACTATAAGACATGTCAATCAAACAGATGATTGGGGGGGGGAGAGACCAATGGACCACTGGGGAGTGAGTTTAACATTGACAGGGGCACTAAGTTGCTGCTGTGCCTCTTGCAAATGAGCCCATAATGGGTATGCAGATGGCCCTTAGTGCCATGCATGACCAATGGGTTCATTTGAATGCTCAGGCTGAATATGGCCCACAAGAGACCTAGCGCTATCCTATCTCAAGCAGTGTTATTCCTGTGGGCCATATGCAGCCCTCCGGTCCATGTCCAGGCAGTGCAGATCCACTTAGTGCAGTGTCTGTATGGACTGATATTTAGTCGGCTAGCACTGCTCCATCAGTAGGCACTATCCATCTGAATATGGCCGGAGCAGGGAGAGTGTAAGCGCTGTGCAAATGACTGTACAGCACTTGTACCAATATCTGAATATCGGGCCCCCAGCCTTCTTAAGTGCATGGCTGTATGTTTCCAGTGTAGAGCTCTGACAGCCTTACTGTACAGGGATATTCCAACTCCTGGATTCCACATAGGGTTACCACCTTTTAAGAAGCCCAAAGTGGGACATTTCTTACTGAAACATGATTTTTCGCAGGACAGTACTAACTTCGACCAGTGCAACAGACTTGTTTTCTTTATGTAATCAGAATTAAGGCAAAGTATTATAGTTTCACAGTTGCTTCTATTGTTTCTTATCATTTTATGGTATTTTAGTTAAGGTAGTTTTCTACAACATTTAGTGGAAAGTTGGAAAATATTTTTTCCACTATAAAGTCAGGACATTTAGTATTTTTCGTGTTTTTTTGCAGGACACAGCTGCCCAAATCAGGACTGTCCTGCGATAATCTGGACAGGTGGTAACCCTAATTCCACACTGAAGGAATATTGGCTGTCCACAGTCAAAAGAAAGGGGGAAACAGTTTTTCCTGTTTGTGTCTGGCTTTAGACCACATCAAGAACAAAGGAAAAGGAAACACAGAGCCTTCCAAGCTGCATCATTCAAAGTGAGTGATCTATGAAGTACAGTGTCATTTTTCTATTTTGTCTATTGCACATCAGTTTAAATTGTTTAAGAATTTAACTGAGATCTTACTCACTGAGACCAAGGGTCTCGTTTACAGTGATGTCCCAGTGACACAAAGGGAAGACAAGTATGTAGATTTTAATTATTAAAATTTGCAGGATGAGATCAATGAGGAACTGATCTCATTTATAGAACACCCCATGTAATATCATGAAACCAGTAATGACTATGAACTGCCCATATCCAAAAACTATACAAAACATAGATAAATTCAAATTCAATAGAATTATGAACAAAACCAATTACAAGTTAATTGCAATCTTAACAAATTATTCTTAACAGTCCTTTTAATGACTGAAAACTTTGAACAATTTCTAAACTGAGGTTCCAAATTATTCCAATAAGAAGGGGCCTCAGAAGAAAAACAGGCTTACCCATAATGATTAGACGGTCTAGGCAAAAACAAAGAGTGCTGCTGAACATCTGATAAAATATATTGATGTGTAGGAGCCAACAAGCGTTCAGACAAGGGGCAGACAGAACATTTGCCAACTTGTAAATCAATGAAAACCAATGTCAGTTTCTTCTGAGAGAAGGAGAAAGCCAATTGAATTGGGAAAGAAGCTTGCAATGGTGCAAATCCCCTTTAATATTTAAAATAAATTGCAAAAGCTGATAATGAACAGCATTCAGGAAAGACAAAAAGGTTGCAAAAAATAAAATATGTAAATTATTAAGTAACAGAATAATGGACAGCAATAATAATGTGTAAACCGGGTGCCATGTACCAGTAGGCTACCACCTCTGCCTTATATGCCCAACCAAGGCTGAGGGGCCTGGGTTCTGATTCTGATGAAAAAAAGGGAGTTATTTTCCAAAGATAAAGTAATTAGCACAGTGCCTCCACCCAGAATAAAATATAAAGTGGGTCAGATATTTTAGCAATATGACCCCCTAACCCCCTGGGATGCTGTCCCTGCCTCCCCATACAGTCACCCCATACATGGATTGCAATTAATCTAAAACCACATTTTCCATACTTAGTAATTATTGACATAAGACAATAATATGCTCACATGGGTACAAATAATATGCTCACGAAACATTTTGTAAAAAGGTTAACCAAAAATTTATTTACAAGGGTGTAAGGCTAGGAAAGAAAAGTGGAGGTAGAGGTTAAACAATCTTGCATTTTGGCATTTAATGTTAAGTGGTAACATCAAACAATTATTCAATCCCCCACCAACCTTCTGATGGAGTCAGATTAAGGCTTTTATTCTGTCTAGCTGCTTATACTCAGTAATCAGAAACCCCCAGCTGGTACCAGTCCCCAGTCTTTAGGTAAGAGCTCCGCAACTCTATCCACCCTTGGGTACCCAGTACTGAAGCGTTGCACATCTGGTATTGATGCAGCTGGTTGGCCGGTGTTGGCACACTTAAATTAAATTAGATTTTAACCCCTGTCATGGTTGCAATAACTATGTGATGATCACTTGATCCTTTGGCTGGGTTACTAACTTAGAAACTTGGCAGTTCTCACATTTGGCTAATTTCTGAAACAATCATTTGTAGACAACTATTTACAGATCCCCCCGAGGCAGGGCAATCCCTGCTTTACTCATGGTTTTGCAGACAGTCTGTTGTCTTAAGCAGCTGATGGACTTTAGACTGTAGTTCTGGGATAGTCGAAATCATTAGAACTGGACATAGTGGAAGCTGGAATTGCTGAGCCGAACAGCAGGAACATTGCAGCTTGGACCTTTTCTCTGCATCTTTTGCAACTTGGGCCTTCTAGCAACAGGGTCTCGCAGCTTTGACAGGCTGGAACATTTCTCAGCTTCTCTAATATCTGGACATCTTCTTGAAGGTGAAGTCACAATCTGGAAGAAAGCCAGCACCAGGGACCTGTTCTGGAACGCCTCAACCCCCATATCTAGGCATGACCCCTTTGGGGGAGACACAATGGCAGTGCCTAGCTGATAACACTACTAGGCTGATTTCCCCAAACTAGCCTCAAATGGCAATTTCTTTCTCTCTCTCTCTCAGGTATTCAGTCACATTTGGCTACAATTGGTATTTCACCATGCTGTCAGCTTAGCAGCCGTGGCTCTCTCACTCCAGAACACAGTCTCTGTGTTTCCCATTGGAGGTTAGCAAAACAGTCTCTCAAACTCAGACATTTCAGACTTGGATTTCAAGCTGAAGATAGGCATATCTTCTTATTTCAAAAGCTTGGACACAACAGAAGAATAAATCTTCTCACTCCTGATGCTGGATCAATGCAGGGTGATGTAACACATACATGAGCACCTACTGGACCAGTGGCTATGTGGCCTCCAAGCAGATCTCCATCTTACTTGAGAATCACAGCAGGCTTCCTTGGACAGGAATCTTTTTGGCTGCTCCCTCACAGCTAAAGTTGCAGGTCTTTATAGCTCTCTTACAGCCAAAGTTGCAGGTCTTTACAGCTCTCTCACAACTAAAGTTGCAGGTCTTTACAGCTCTCTCACAGCTGAAGTTACAGGTCAGAATTCTTTCAGACAGATTCTTCCAGATGTGGAAAGGCAATGCAGACCATTGGGGGCTGTGGCAGGCCAGTCCCCCAGGCAGACCATCTCCTGCCTTGCAGCCACACCTTTTACCTAAAGAGGATGAAGCTCCCCTCCCTCTGGAGGGGCTTCCGCTGAACTGAACTCAGAACCAAAAGTTCCTTGGGTTTGAGGAGCTCAGGGCAGCTCTTAATTGGCTGAAAGAGTTGTCCCACTGAAAAATTAATATTCTTCAAACTCCGACACCTGATTGATCCTTCATTTGGACACCAAAGATTGTCCCTACTTTTCCCTCCATAAGTTGATTATACAGTCCCACAAGCCTCTTGACAAAATCCTGGCCTTCCAATTGACAAGGCCGGAGTCAAAGGCTACAAACATGACTGCTGTGTAATCCAGTTTAAATGCAGTCCATATAATATCCCAACTTTTAAGACCTGGTGCAGCCAGAATAAATATTTTTATTTATTAAATGCCTTAGTCTTAAAGCATTCCCTTTGCCCTGTTAAAGGACTGTTGAGTTTAATATTTTAAATTAGTTTCCCACCTGTCATTGCTGCTAATAACTGCAGTCCCTAGGCAGCAGGGGGGCCTCATTAACATTTATAGGTGCCTCATTAATATTTATAAAATGGTTCCATAACGCTCATTGGCGTGCTTCAAATAAAACAATTTTCAGCTCCCCAACCACCTCCTCTGTGTCTCAAGCCCCCAACTACCTGATTCTAGAGGTCAGGTGCACTGGGGGAGCTTTCCCTGAACTGCAATTGTGGTAAGAAAACTAACATGTGCCACTGCGCATGTGTGGACTGCCAGCTCACATATCCATGCAGCAGCAGTGCGGTGGTTCCATGGCTTTGCTCCTCCAGCCCCTTTCTGAATAAAATAATGCAGGGGTTGGAGGGAGAGTTCTGGGACACACAGGGGCTTTGACCAGGTGGCAGTGAGCAGAACGAGGGGTCGGGGGAACAAGAGGCAAATATGGTAAGCCCCCACAGGGGGGCTACAAAGGGAAGTGCAAGCATGAAGCCAATGGTTACATTTAAACTTGAGCTAAATTAATCCACCATCTATTTTAAGGTGCCAGCATGGTTCAGAACCCTATGTTTCTATGGTAGGATACTACGGAAAGACAAGACTCAGGTACCGAAGGCTCTAGAACACATGTATTGATTTAGGCCACTTGTAGAAACTGTTGGTCAATGTCTACAATAACATCAGTTAATAATGCATGTTATATATAGAATAATACATGGGGTGGTGTGTTTAACAAGAATTTTACACACACATGAGGTGTTGGATGCTACATAAACCCCCGAGAGTGAAGCTCAAGGGGTTTATTCAAGTATCCAACACCAAGGGTGTGTGTAAAATTTGAGTTTTACACACCATCCCATGCTTTATTTTATATAATTGTTGAGGAGCATTTTTTTCCACAGCAATTATATAAAATAAAAACACATTG
This sequence comes from Neoceratodus forsteri, assembly GCA_016271365.2. NCBI lineage: Eukaryota > Metazoa > Chordata > Ceratodontiformes > Ceratodontidae > Neoceratodus > Neoceratodus forsteri. Next base: position 769,367,537 of record CM057450.1, on the reverse strand, counting down.
CTATGCAGCCACGGTGGGGTTCAAGCTGCTGTTTAAATGTTTAATTTTCTTTTTCTCCCAAATGTATACTTCCCAAAAGTGTCCCAGAAGTGTATTTTGTAGATTGCAGAGTCTGGGTGCGAGAGGTGGTAAACTGTCTGGCAGGAAAGCAACTGGCTCATGCGTGGAGTGAGCGAAACCTGGTGCACATTCGCCACTATAACCAGATAGTTATAACGGGGAATTATAACCAGGTTTTCTATAGGAAAAAACACTTCCCAGTTATTATAAAACCTTTTATAGATCAATCGGAGTGCTCCTTTCCTCTGCACGTGAGACACTTATTCTGTGAAGAGTATCTCGTGCACAAATGCCCTGGAAAACAACATGTTCCTGGGCAGTTTTTAAAAACAAAATAATATATTCAATCAATAATATATTTAATACCTCTGCAGAGACCATTCTTATACTTTTAAGAGTGGTCTCACTTACAATCTTAGGGTATCAGAACCAAGCACCTTTGGTTTGCGGTTCTCATCCCCTAAGAATTTGCATGACACCACTCTTACAAGTATAAGAGTGGTCTCTGCGGCAATATTAACATACACAATACATTTCTGAAGGAAGGTCTGCCAATAGTTCTAGTCATTGCCTGAGTATTATCACAATAGTAGCATCTAATTTGCAGCTAACATGATCTAATTACCTAAACAGTTCCTGTTTTTCCTTAAGATTTCATGGATGATTGAATTATTATTAAATGGCAATTGGAAGGCAAAGCACGGCCAATCATTTCATTCCCACCCACTACATTAAACAGCATACAAGAAACCCAAACCCAGATTTGCATACTAAGATGAAAACATCATTTGCCAAGCACTGGAATATCATAGTAACAAACACAAGAAATGGTACAAATTATATCAACTACACTGCAGTATTCTGTCTTGGAGGTCTCTTCATAGAAGTGGGTGCTGCCTGCAAGGTTTTGGTCGTCTATTGTGTTACTTTAGCAATATGGGGTTACAGTAGGTTACAGTCAGTTAATATAATCCTAGGGATGGGGGTTCTCCTCAGCCATAGGTCCGAAGGGTTACATTAACAAAGGTAACCCAACCCCTTGAGCACCTTAATATTTATTATTATTAATATGTTTTTTTTAATTTTTTAATGTTTTTTAGTTCAAATTCTTAATTGTTTTATAATATAATGTATGGTAGAACGTTGTTACTAAAAAATAATCTGTCTTTTCTCAGGGTTGTTGTACCCTCGATGGGATGTCACGATTTTGTTACACCATCGTGGGTACATCAAATCGATGGTACAAAAACAGGGATCACTCTGCACATGCACGCTACACAAACTGATGGCCTTCCTGAAACGGTTGCGGCAGTGAGAGCTGGACCCGGAACTGAGTGGCAGTGACTGAAAGAACTGAAAAGCAAGGCTCCTACTTCACTTTTTTTACTCTTTATGGTGACCATACATTATAAAAAAAACTCCATGATTTTTTTGCATTTCCCATGACAAACCCATGATTTCTGGCATTTCCATGAAAACACCAACATTTTTGGTGTTTGCAAAATACAGTTCCATAATTTTGTACCTCATGGGCACAATGCACCTGATCCCCAGTCAACACCAGTGTGGGATTCTGGGACTAACGCACAAGCCCTGGTCTCAGAAATGATAGTATACAGGCCAGCCCTGTAGCACAGAGGGCTGAGGCGCTGGCACTGTACCTCATGCTATGCTGGTGACCCGGGTTCAGGAATGACCTCAGGTCACCGGGTTGCTGGCTTGCGGGGGCTGGAGCTGAATTGAGCAATGGCTCTGCCCTCCAAAGGGTGGATGCCCACCTGTCCGTAGTCCCACTCCCACTGGGTGAAGGTCCAGTGGGCATGTAGGCAGTAATAGGCGGTGACTAAAATTCAGGGGAAGGGAGGGGCAGAAGGGGCCACTGGATCCTGGCATGTAAATGTGCTTCCAAGTGCATACACGCATGTGTATGCCGTGGCCTGGTCGGGGGGGATGGGAATCAATATCAGAAATACCCAAAAATGTAAATGGAAAAAAGAAAAAGAAAAAAAAGGGAAATTACAGTATATAGTGCTTCTCTTACTACTGGACCAGCTTCACAATTCTCTTTTTATTTTCAAAATTTTTAAATCTTTGCTGATGCGCTTGTATAAAATATGTCAAAACAGAGCTAATTTGTTTAGCACAATGGGTCTATGACTTTTCATGACTTTTATCATGAATTCCAGGATTTCTGTCATTTTGACCATAACAGTACTATGATTTTCTCCAAAAATGTCCATGAGAGAAGTACTGCCTGATAATAAGTTTGTGCAGAATACAATATACAGCATTTTTGTTCCCATTTCTTTAAAGGCTTGCTTTGTTGTACTGTATACCTCTTACATCTTCTTGAAGTCCCACTACCATCTGGGAACATGTGAACTCAGGGTTCATAAAATATTCACAGCCAGTGGTGTCCTACTCCCCAGACATAGCCATTGTGTCCCTGTCCAGTTCAACTCCTGCAAGTCTACCCTAGCTAAACAGCATGTACTGTAGTGTGTAACAGTACCTGCCACTTTGTGCTGGGTGCCTCTCATCTCACTCATTTCTGTACACTTTATTCTTTCCTGGGCTGAGTTTTCCCCTTCTTCTGACTCTTCCTATTATGGTCTGCTTTACTGACAAGCTGATCAGGACCAATAGCACCACGTGCTTGTCTGCTCTGTTACAGTTCCCTTCTACATCCTATAGCCTATGATCTAGCGACACCTTTTTTTTTCATGAGCCTAGGTGCTCCACTAAATGGGTCAAGTTCCCTTCTCTTACCCAGCCCCCAAGTTCTGAAATGGTCTCCCTCGTCTGACTACGTCCTCTGACTCCCATGGAACATTAAATCAGTTTCTCTTAAGCACGGCCTGAGTCTAACAATGTGCACCTACTCACACGTTATGGTGTTTTCTGCACTTGAAATGTATATTTATCTACTTTGACCTTGACCGCCTACTACATGGGGCTCTGCCTTGTATAGAATTATATGTGGAATGTATTTTGTAATTCCTGGATTGTACTAAATATGTAACTGGTTACTGTTATGTATTACTTGTTTTGTGTACTCCGTAATACCCAGGTGTTTCCTGAAAATAGGCATTTAATTGCCTAGTGTACTTATCTGGTTACCAACAAGCTAACCAACCAACCAACCAACACCCTTTTTTAAGGCTGATTGGTGTAGGTCAAATCAGGCTTTTTGCAATTATTTAGTGAGCGTGGAGGGCATGGTGCAAACTGGAAAAAGCAAATTATCCAAATATGTTGACTCCAAGGGGAAAACTCTGAGAGGTGCTAACCACAGCACAGCTGTACTACAATGGTATAAAGCTTGAATGGATCTATACCACTATATAACAGCTGCTCGCTTGCCCTCCACTCTGACCGCAAGTACTGTAGTTCTTGAAAGAAGGGCAGCGCGCGTATCTTTCTGATTGCTCCTGGCATCACCTGGCTCCTTTTTAGCACTTACTTATTGGAGCTGCATACTTTGAATGATTTGTTATACAAAAAAATTATTTTTAATCTGTGTCCATTTTCTTGGTGTCCAGCGCCATTTTTATCTATAATGCCATGCAGTTTGTGGTGTATGAAATCAGCAAACTTTGCATTGCCAAGAACTTTGCAAATTGCCTGTCACTATGCATATAATACTTTCTTAAGCTGTTCATGAAGTTAACTGGCATTTTGCCAGGTAAAGACTATGTACAGTAGCACTGTGTTGGTGAAGTGTCAACTACCCAGAGCACTTCACCCTGTGAAGAGGTACATTGTTAGTGACGTGCCAATTCATATTTTTTCCAAAAAAGATAAAAGAAAAATCCCCCCTACTTTGTATCATGCTATCTCTCCCTTCCCAGTAGCCAATCCTATTTAAAACACAACTCCTTCCCCATCCAGTGAAGTGACTGGCAGGTGGCATGTTGACTTATAAGTAGTGAATTCCAGCTCAGCAATTGCAATAATCAGCCCTTGACCCACCTTCATAACATTTCCTTTGCCCACCCTCCCCCCAGCTATGTATGTTTTAAAGTTACCCATCCCCCAGCCTCACAGTACTCAATCCACCCTCCCTCCTCCCCATGCCACCCTTAAAGGGATACTGAGAGCGCACCCTTGGACAGCAACCAGCACAGGTGCTCCTCTCACCACCCATGGACACAGCCATGCCTTGGATCTGTAGTATCCCAGGAGCTCGAGACTGATAACCTCGAGATTTACCTGGTCAGCTGGTCGAATCACTGCACTGTCAGGTTCAATTTCAGGCCCCCTGTAGTCCATCTCCCTATGGAGATGGTTTAGTTTCGCCCTTTGAGAGGGCTTTGGACAGAAGGACTTTGGTGTTCTGGACACCTCAGAAGGGTTGACAGTGTGCGCTAGGGGTTCAGAGGCGGCTGTTGTGGCCTATAATAAGGCTGTCATGGAGGCCTTTGATCTTGTAGCATTGGTTCATGAATGCCTGCTGCTGTTATGCCTTGGCTCACTGTGGTTTGATAGTGAGCTGAGGGCGCTGAAAACCAGGGAGCTAAGATTGGAGTGTTGCTGGAGGAGGTCTAGGGATCAGGATCAGGAGAATAAACTGGTTCTGATATCTCACTATGATGAGCATCAGAAGGCAATCACTATTAAAAAAGCAGAATTTCAGTCTAGTGAGATTGATGCTGGGTAGAACTGACTGGCTCAGCTCTTTTGGACTGAGGATAGGCTTCTACATCTGGCCTGTCTGGAGCCTGCAGGAATATTTTCACTTGTAAAATGTAAGGAGTCTGCTTAGTTCTTCTCAGACAGGGTTCTCCATTAGGATACAGATCGCTCCAAGTGGGCTGTTGCAGCCCAGCAGAGTGAAGCCTTTGAGTCCGGGACACATTCAGTGGTCTTTGGGAGAGTTTCAACCAGTGACAATGAAATAGGTGTGTGAAGTGATCTCCGAGCTGCAGACAACATTCTGTAACATAGATCTGGGCACTACGTGACTACTGATGAGCTGTGTTGGGCATCAGGGCCTGGTGCTTGCTGAGATTGTCCAGTGCTCCTTGTCAGAGGGTATGTTCCCAGTAGCGCTGAAAAGTGCATTGATGAAACCTCTTCTGAAGAAGCCATCTCTGGACCCAGACGTCCTGGTGAATTACTGACCTGTCTCTAAACTCCCCTTTTTGGGAAAGGTCATTGAGAAGGTTGTTGTGCTTCAGCTTAAGGCACATCTCACTGCCTTTGACATCTATAAGCCTCTTCAGTTTGGATTTATGTCCAGGCATAGTACAGACTGCACCAGTTAGGGTGCACAGTGATCTGCTCAGGGCAAGACAAAGAAGAATGGTCAGTTCTCATTCTCCTCGATCCCTCATCAGTGTTCTACACCATGGACCACGGTCTGCTTTTGGACCATCTCAGAGAGTATGTAGGACTGGCCAGCAAAGTCATCTGCTGGTTTCAGTCCCATCTCAAGGATAGGACTCAGAGTGTAATGTTGAGAATGTTTTCTTCACGCCCAATGGCTCTGTCCTGTGGCATACACCAGGGCTCAGTTCTGTCGCCCATGTTGTTTGCGGTATATATGCTGCCACTGGATAAGATCACTATACAGTATAGGCTTGGGTTTCATTGCTATGATGATGATATCCAGCTCTGCAAGTCCTTTGCCCCTGGGGCACCAGGTGCAGTTGATGTGCTCAATAAGTGCCTGGTCAAGATCCAAAACTGGATGCCATTGAGCTAGATGAGACTGAACTCAGAAAAAACTGAAGTTCTAGTGATTGAGCCAGGTTGTAGGGTAGGAGTGGCAGCTACCAAGAGGGAGACCAGACTCTGGCTCGGTCCTCTAAGCTCTTGGCTGCCACAAAGGTGAAAAATCTATGAATCATTCTTGATGAGGGGCTGACACTTGAGACTTGGGTGTCAGCAGTAGTCTGGAATTTCTTTTACATTCTACGGAACATCAGCCAGATGAAATCCCTTATCTGTCCGAGCATCTGGCCACACTGGCAGATGCATTTGTGACTTTGAGACTCGACTACTGCAACACTGTTTACCTTGAGGCCAATGGAGGTACACTACGATGACTGCAGCTGTTGCAGAATGCAGCTGTTTTTATTTTATTTTATTAAGATTTTGGATTACACCTTTGAGCCAATGGCTCTTTTACAAAAGTTCCACGTCATGGAACAAGGACAAGTAGACATCCATTTAACAAAAATGTGTTACAACACAAACAGTAAGGTGAACAATAGGGGCAGCCAATGACGTCGTCTAGGATTATAGAGCAAGTAATTATACAACAGGAACAGTGCACTAGGCATTGTACAATGTATGCCCAGGGAATAACATGAGAAGTTAGAGTAGAGGCAGTAGATAACAGGTGCAGAAAGCAATGACAGTTGATCAGTTACTTAGGTAGGGAAGGGAGAAGGAAAGCAGCTCAAAATGCGTTGTTGGGAGGGGGAAAGGTGGGAGTAAGGGGTAGGAGGGAAGGGGGGAGCTGTGTGTGGGATGAGTGGAAGAATGGTGAGATAGTGAGATGGGAAATGGATAGGGGAGCTGGGTGTAGGATGTGTGGTAGATTGAGAGATAATGAGAGTGAGCAGGGCAAGGGAAAGATGAGAGGGGAAAAGGGTGGGGGGGAGCTGGGAGTAGGATATGTGGCAGATTGAGAGATAAAGAGAGAGGGAGCAGGGTAGGGGGAAGATGGAGGTTGAAGTGAAAATGTTGGCAAGTAAAGAGCGGAAGGTGTAAGCTTGGAAAGGGGTGCTGGGGGATAGGGCTAGAGGTGTAGAACTCCATGAGGGAGAGGGGAGAGGGAAATGTGAGGAGGGCTGTGTTAACAAGGAACAAGTGACAGGGATGGGTGAAAACAGTCCGAGTGGGGAGAGGGAAGAGGAGTTGATGGGGTGGTGAATTAGGGTGTTTGGCTGCTGACTGGCCTTTCAAAGTCATGTCATGTCTCTCCAGTGCTGTATGATCTGCACTGGCTACCCATCAAGTGGTGTATCTCCTTCAAAATTGGGCTTCTAACTTATAAGGCCCTACATTGCCTGGGCCTGGGCTACCTGGCAGAGCTCCTGTATCCTCATTTGCCTGTGCACCCTCTCTGCTTCACTGTGGAGGGCCTCCTGGTAGTTCCTAGGGCAAAGCTGAAATAATCAGTGAATCAGGCTTTTGAAGTGTCAGGTGTGATCCTCTTGAATTCCTTGCCCAGAACTTTGAGGGAGGCCCCATCAGTGGAGGCCTTTAAGCAGGGCCTGAAAACTTTTTTATTTGCTTAGGCATTTGGGGTTTAATTTCTCTTATTATTATCATCTTCTGAAGTAAATTTTTTATTATTTATGAATTTATGAAATTGTTCAATAGGGCACCAAATCTGCTTTAGTTCTGTGGGGCATTAAAAAATGAAAATGTTTATTCTGGCTGCACTAGGGCATTAATGTTGGGACATGTATGGGCTGCATAGAAAGCTGTCTGGCCAGCAAGACTGGGAAATGGCCCGTTGGGACACAGCATCCGGATTACATTAAAAAAATGTAATTAAGTGATTAGGCAGAGTGGCACTGATTTCTTTTACAGGTTGCATGTTTAACATTGTTGCAGTTTGTTGTTCCACATCCCCCAATGTGTCTTACGTGCTCTCCTTGAACCTTGAACACAGAAACATAGAAAGTGACGGCAGATGGGGACCAAAGGTCCATCTAGTCTGCCCTGATCCTAACCCCCCACTCAGATACTTTTTGTCACTATTCCCTTGTGCTGCACCCCCACACCCAACAGGACCACAGCAGCTACCACTGACTGTCACAGGTCAATAGCCCAAGCATGGCTCCTTTGGGAGGACATCTGCCTCTGGGCCAGAAAACAGTGGGTTGTAGTCCCACAACAGGATTTGGGCTCATATGCTAAACTCCTGTGCTGTGCCAGGGGACACTGTACTTTATTGTTTGGGAGTGCCATTATTCAGATGTGACATTGAACCAAGATCCCATCTGCCTAGCTCTGGTGCCGTCCTGGTTGATGTCCAGTATGAAGTCACGAGTAAGGGATTTTCCCCCCAGTGTCCTGGGCAATATTCTCCTTCCAATACAGTTGGTTCAGGAAATTGTCCATGGCTGCGTGTGGATGGGTGTTGATGAGTGGAGTGGCTGCCACTACATGTTTGCTGTCATTTTACTACCAGTCACTCCCATTGCTTGTGCAGCACTTTGGAAAGCAACGTGCATGAACAGTAGTAGTACTATAAATGAAAATTCTTCTTATTCAGAAAGGCACAAGCAATAAATCAGTGTCAGCCATCCACCACATGTTGTCACCCCTGCCTCCCCTGTGCCAGACTTACCTATAAGCGTTTCCTACCACCCACTAGATGACTCACCCATACTACTAGCTCTTGCCGCTCTGTTCTAGTGACCCCACAAGCCAGAGGTAATGATTAACTGGCAATTCCCTGTCCTGAGCTTTGACCCTGTCCACCACATCCAACCTGATCTCCAGAAAGACAGGCCATAGTACAGTAAGCTCTGTAATGGCTGCAACACAACATGTCAGCATAACAAGAACATCACCTACCTGCCTACTTGCCTGCTTGCCAGTATGCACACTGGAGTCAAGAATTAGATAGCCTACTGCCTGCCCTGCTTGTTCTGGTACAACACAATTTGTGGTGACCCTTTGAAAATGCTGGAGTAGAACAGCCTTGACTTTTTTGCCTCCCCACAAATCTGGGCTTCTGCTGATGACTGTTCCATCCCTTCACATGGCAGTAGCACCCATATTTTCCCCTGCACTCATCCCATGTCCCAGTTTTGCCCATGTCCACTGTGACCATATCCCAGAAGGGGAATATCAGTGGACCACTGCTCACAAAGGGTCAAAGATCTGTCTCCACAATAGAGTTGGCTTGGCATGGCAAATGGGACATCACCTGTGGATATCCAGACTATAGCTGTTTGCACATGTGCTGCATAATACCCTCTTTCAGATGCTTTTAGTTTGGCAGAAACACTGCTGTAGAACTCTGCTGTCCATTGCATGGCCAATTGTCTACCTGGATGGAGCATTATGGGCTATCCATTGCAACAAAGGGCATGTTTGGCATAGCCTCATATACCCTGGGATTATGCTGGTAATTAGCAGAGGAATGAAAGGGGTTGCCTGTCGTCATGTGCCCTGATGCAGGCTCTTGATGCCTTGATCACTCAGGTATGCAGTAATACTGTTTACCCTAAGTAAGCACAGTACAGGGAGACATACTTTACTGTAGTGGTAATGTCTGTTGGTCACCAATGTGACCGTTTGTTTGGAGCCACAGTTTTCTGTCTGGGGCCTGGGGGTACCAGTGCCCCTCTAAATGACAAAGGAGGTTCATGTGACTTGCATAGGAACTTGTTGTTTCCTAATTCGAGTTGTTTCTGCATTACAGCACCTGAGGTTGGACCAGATACTTATGAATGGTACCACTGCTCCCCAACTCCAGTCTATGGTGATTGACTTTTGTGTACCATTGTTTTCATCCGGTAGTTTTCTAACCACATGTGGGGGTGCTCAAAAAATGAAGCAGAGGAACTGATATTTATAGTGAACTGTCCTTTAATTGTAGAAAGCTGTAATACTCACAATTTTGCAATGTATTGCATGGCAGTCCCACCCTACAAGAGTTTTATAATCCACAGTTCACAAATATTTGCAACATTTTCCTTAAGGTATGGGTTTATCTGGCAGGCTCCAATGTTGCTATTGCCACTGCTTCACCGTGGTGGCTTTCACAGCCATGCTACACAGCAGGTAATCAGTAGGAGTATATGGAGATAATGATATCGTGGAACGAAAGGGCAGAGGCATGTCTGCTATGTGTACTTTTTCGCACTGTTCCACATACCATGTCCATGACACATGGACTTTTGAAAAAAAAAGGCCCTCAGTTGTGCATCCTTGCCAAGGGGATGGGTTTATGTGCAGATCATCACTAGCTTTCAATCTTGTTTTCTTGTAGAAACAATGGCCTCGTAAAAAAACTTTCATGGTGGGGGGAAGGGGAGCACCTCCATTATAATATCCTGCATGTATTTGTCAATTGTCCCTAAGAGGCTACTGATATGAAATTCAGATGTCTGCATTCAACCATGCATTCCTGTATTTCTTTCTCATGCAGTTAAATGCACATTTACAGATCCCTTTCAGATTAAGACGACCTTGGCGCAGAAAGTCACACCGGGGCATTGTTTTGATGTTAGTCATACAAGGTACTTTGCAGTTTTACATTCCGCATCAGCAGCTTGTGATTTACAGAGGCTTCAACCATTGATATTGATTTACTGTATATAGGAAATGTAGTATGTAGTTTGCATACTATCAGATCATCCACCGTAAGGTTTACTTTTTTCTGGGCTGGGAGCCAAATGCGTGTACTGAATGACTGCATGAAACAAACATCTTGTGAACTTGAATCCAAAACTTCCTGTGTTTGGTTGGCCCCTGGATTTTGCTTCAAAACAGGATGCATATTGAAAAATAACAATCAGGAACGACGCAGAGAAGCAGTTCTGATAAAATTTACAGGAGAAACATGTTCCTGGAGGGCTGAGAAACAGGAGAGGTGGGATGTTGTAGCATGGAAAGAGGCTGTAAAGAAGCACGCCTGGTTTCATTATCATGCTGTATTCATGGATGTTGGTGAAGGAGGATACATCGATATATAGAAGCTGATGGCAGTAAAAGGTTCTTGTCCCATCCAGTCTGCCCACCTTACCTAACTATTCTGCCCTGCCCTTGTGGCAGTCCTCCTCTGTATCCCCCCCCCCATATACAGTTTTTCTAGCTAAACCCACCTGCCTATCCCATCCCTGCTCGAAGCTGCCAATTGTTTTGGCCTGTACCACTTGTTCTGGTAGCTTATTCCACTTATCCACCACCCTTTCCATGAAGAAGTGCTTCCAGATGTCCTTTCTGAATCTTCCCCCTGCCAGATTCAGTGAATTCCCTCTCGCCCCGTGTTTGAACTCAAGAAGAATAGCTTCTTGGTGCCTATCCTATGTATCTCATGCAGTTATCTGTGTGTCTCAGTCATGACACCCTTTTCTCTCCTTTTCTCATGGGAGTACTGTACATGTTTAAGACCTGCAGCCACTCCTTAAGCATCTTACCACCAAGGTCAAGACTCATCTTAGTTGCTCTGTTTGGTACTGCCTCCATCTTGTTGCAGTCCTTTCTCAGGTGTAGGATCCACTACCTGGCTCAGTATTCCAGATGTGACCACACCAACCAATACAGTTGCAGGATCACGTCTTGACCGCCACTGCCTGTCCCCCTCCCTGTGCAAGCCAGTATTTTGTTTGTTTGCTCGCTGCTGTGTTGCAGTGTGGAGACATTTTAGGAGTCTCCAATATTATCACCCCTAAATCATTTTCTTCCATAGTGCTATCAAGTATCCCCTCCATTTTGTTTTGCACCCTTAAGTTCTATTTATCAATGTTCATCACTTTACATTTTTTAGCATTAAAGTTCAGCTGCCAAATTGTGAACCTGCTCTCCAGCCTGCCCAGATCCTCGCTTGGCTCTCTTCTCCCTTCTTCTGTGTCTACCATTGCACAGATTTTGGCATCAGCTGTAAAGGCAGATCTTACCTTTGATATTGACTGTTCTACTCTGTACTCATTTAAAATGGCCTTAAAATCTCACTTAATGGTAGTCAATCAGTGCTGTTGCACTTGAATGGCTGGTGCCCCTTACACTCCTTAGTCTTGACCAGCTTTTGTCCTGTTTCTAATTACTACCTGTTCTTTGTTTTGTTCTGTAATATCGCCTATGTATGTACCTATGCATTTAATTGCACTACTTTGTCTACTGTATGCTTTTGTGTCTGTAATCTGTAATTAATTCCGGGTCGTCCCTGAAAAAGGGACTTGGTTGTCTCAGTGGGCCTACCCGGTCAACAAATTTCAATAAATAAATATCTTCCCCCATGTCACAGATGAAAATTCTAAAGAGGCCTGCTCTGAGTACCAATCCCTGAGGTATTCTGCTAGTCACTTCCCTCACCTCTAAAAAGCCCCCATTGACAACCACCTTCTGTGTTCTACTCCCAAATCAGCTGTCTACCCAGTTTGCCATTATTTGAAACTAATAAGAATACTAAAAACAGAATTCTTTGCCACTGGAATATGTCATTTATTTTACTGAGTCCAGCTGATTTTTCAACTCTTGCTCAACTTAGACGAAAGATCACAAAGATAGGGTTACCACTGAAAGTAACTGGAAATTTGTAAAAGGACCTCACTGAAAATAAGCTCTGCTCAGCTGCGTTATCCAATTCATTGGAGAAGAAATGAATAAAAGTTTTACTACTACTACCACTAACAGCACCAGTGACCTGCATTCGGGAAAGAGACTGGGTAATCAGTTGCTGGCAAGCAGGAGGAAGAGGACTGACTTCCCAGGGGATGCTTATCTTCTCCGTGGAGGGCATCAGCATGTCATTACCGCAGCAGCACCTCCAGGGTGCACACAGGTTGAAGAGCAGGGCAGTGCAGCTTGGCCTAGGGAGACACTGGTCAATGGTACATGGTGGCATACTTGGTGTGCATGTGCGTGGCACCCTAGCATGCCCATGTCTCATGAGAGAGAAAAAAAAAAACAGGAAAATGGTCCAGACACTCACAATGATTGACCCCAGTATAGCCGGGCACAGCTCCTCTGCCATATCACCGTCTGATAAACTGCTACAGTTGGGGAGTATCCCACCACCCCAGCCCTTCCAGGGGCAGCAAACCAAGGCTCCATGAAGAATGAGTGAGTGCCGATGGGGTGAGGGGTGTCAAGTGTGCCTTGAGAGCTCCTGAGCTGAGTGCCAGAGAGAAGAATGGGACAAAATTTGTAGATAAAGAAGAAAAAAAATCACCAGATTTGAAGTACTTTTTCTCATCCCATGATAAAGTTGGTGAAAGCGTTCAACTACTGTTCAGCTTTCAAATATTTAAATGAGTTGAGTGCTTAGCTTTCTAAATGCTCAAATGAACATGCTCAACTAAAGCTATTATTTCACTTGAATGCTAATTATTAGTTCACCATTAGTTCATCATCAACTATACTTCTGCATCTCCCTCTCTCTTTTACACAAGCACTGATTACGTCGATGCCATGGAAAGACTCAAGGAATTAAATATGTACTCTTTAGAGGAAAGAAGGAAAAGGGGGGGACATGATAGAAATGTTAAAGTACCTCACAAGTATTAATAAGGTACATGAAGGTAGGATTTTACAAATAGAAAAAGGTGCTTGAGGACAAGGGCTCACACTATGTAGCTGGGGGGAGGGGAGACTCAGAGAAGAGGTAAGGAAATACTTCTTCACAGAAAGGGTGGCGGATGCCTGGAACAGCATCCCAGAGGAGGAGGTGGTGGGTGCTAAAATGGTAACAGGATTCAAGCATGCATGGGATAGACACAAGGGAACCTTAGACATAAGGGAAGGGGGGGGACAGGAGATTGAATAGGGTCTGCAGTGGCACTGCAGGTAGGGGAAATAGGGCAAACTAGGTGGGCCAAGAGGTCCTAATCTGCTGCCAACTTCTATGTTTCTATATTTCTATGCCTAAGAAGGGGCTGGACAGTGTCATGTGTCAAGAATCAAACAGCAGCACCATGTAAATATAGTGCAAATCGGCTTTATTCCAAAAAATGTCAAAAACAGCAACAGCTCGAGTAAGAGACAAAACCTCGACCAGTTTCGTTAACCCAACTTCATCAGGAGGATCTGACGTGCCAGCTCACAGGTCACCACTAAAAGAGCTGTGTTTAAAGTGACAGTGCTCTTAAGCAATTAATATAATACAACTGCCTATATATATTTATACACAGTGCCTTTAAAATACATATATAAAGATAAATATAAAGAGTCCACTATATCAATAAAACAGCTAACTAATAATTACACAGTTAACTATCTAGTCATAGTGATATTATCACAAAAAGTTAATTATAGGGGCCCAGCTACCTACAGCCAGGAAGAACAGCAGTAGTGATGCAGACTTCATGGTACAGGGTCTTGATATGTGTGATAGATTTAAATCCAGGGGTTATAGTAATTACATTGTGAATGGAGCATTTAACCAGGTTCTGGAAATTCAAAGGGAGAACCTACTGACAACAGAACATCCATGACAGGGGGATCTAGGCAACTAAATTTCATAATTACTTGTTGTAGACAGTCAAAGGAAATTGAAAGGATTGTGAAATCCAAGGAGTCTGTTTGTTTTTCGAGGCTTGTTACAGTTTGCAATGAAGGTTACCCTCAAAATCTTCATTAAAGACTGAAACTCGCAACCAGCAGTTTATACAAATTTAATGTAGGCAAGCAAACTAAAATGTTGTTGCCTTTGTTTCTTTTATGTGTAAATAAAGCCAGAAAAATTGTTTTCCACTATTAACCGTGAATGCCTGGCTTCTCAGTATGGTGCTGACCATATTCCACGTTTTGTGTGGCATCTTGCTTTTTGGTTCAGTAACTCTTATGTATATGTGCACCCAGCACCCTTTAAATTAGGTGAGACCCCCCCCACACACTTTTGTTTCTTGTAAGTATAGTGAGAGGTGATACAACAAATTCCTTGGCTGTTCATTGTATGAAGAATGGTACAGGAGGAGGGCACGGAGACAGAGATAGAGGGATTGTAGCAGTACATAATTTTAAATGTTGTGAGGTAGATCATGTTACTCTTGGTCCCGGGGGGACGTAGATGCCAAACTTCTGGAGAGGGAAGCCTACTGGATTTATATGTTGGGATGCCCTAAAATGGCAGGACTAAATGACAAAATTGACAATTTGCCTTTGATTAGAAAGAAATGATTTTAATGCTGTAAAAAAATACAAAATCTACTGCAATTTGCAATAGTAAAAAATGTATTTTGCTAAATAATGGCAATACGTTTTAATGATGTCTTTATCTCATTTTAGGGTTATGAAGCTCTAGAGAAGCTGTTTGGATTTCATCCACATTGACACTGGAGAAATCAAAATTGCAACCCATAGTAATTTTCTCCTGCTGCCTTTTATAACATTATTGACTTTAAACTTATAATTAACTTTTTATGATAATATCATTATGAATAAATAGTTAACAGTGTTATTGTTAGCTGTTGTATGGATGTAGTGGACACCTTACATTTATCTTTATAAATGTATTTTAAATGCACTATATATAAATATATAGGCAATTGTAAGTGTTTAAGAGCACTATCACTTTAAACACAGCTCTTTCAATGGTGACCTGTGAGCTGGCATGTCAGATCCTCCTTATGATGCTGTGTTAGCAAAATCAGTCTAGGTTTTGTCTCTTACCCAAGCTGTTGGCATTTTTGGCATTTTTTGGAATAAAGCCAATATGCACTCTATTTACATGGTGCTGGGGTTTGATTCTTGGGACAGTTCTTCTGCATGCCAGGTACATGTGAGCAGTTGTGAGTGGAGCTTGCTGTTGTGCTATTATGGATTTACCACTCCAACTCACCACGGATAGAGGATGGCATTTTGTTTATGTTAAACAGCACACCCATGACTTCCAACTTGATCCTTGGTGGGATTTACCATTCTGAGGTCTGCAGTATTCAAGGAACTTTTATCCACACTAAATCAGAACGTACTTACACGGACATCTTTCTACTTCAATATCCATACTGGGAGGTAACCTGCAGATTGTTCCTGTTCCTGTGATCGGAAGTTTGGAAAGATCGGACGTGGCATCCCCAATCTTATAAGATATGTGAAACACTACCTTTCAGAATTTATTGTTGGGGGATGCCTCGGGTCCATTGTAAGCACAAGTGTTTGTGGTAGCAGGAGAAGAAGCACTATTCATGGAAGAGACGAATAGTAACCATAACAAAACAGAGGCAGACAGTCCAGTGGATATAGAGGAAATGGACATAGAAGAGATTCATGTTGCATGCAGCTGGAACAGGCTACTCTTAAAGGCAGAAGGCACTACTGGAATCATATTTCATTATAAGCTTATTTAAAAGGAGGCAGATCACCACGTGGACTTAGAGTGACTAGAACTCCTGAATATGGCACTGAACATGGTGCATTTATGAGTGACTGGAACAAGGGACTGCAAACTGGTATGGATGAACTAATAAATGCTGTAATTAATGATTGTCTCAGAAAACAAACAGAGATTATTGCAAATATCAAGCAGAAAGAGGAAACTGTATCAACATTTAAGGAACATCCAGATTATGATCGTTATGAGAAAAAATTAAAAGAGACTATACTCAAAGAAGAAAAGAGAATTAGATACAAATTAAAAAAGTTTGAATGAGACCAGTTGGACTACATCCGTGATCGGGTTTTTACATGAAATAAGAACACAAACAGCAATGGATGCCAATACCAGGTCGAAGAAGAAACCTAGCCTTGAGGGATGCAAAGGTACTTCTCCCCCTTTACTGGGCATATGTCAGGCCACATATGGAATATTGCTCACAATGCTCGACACCTTGCAAAAAAGCAGATATGGTACACCTAGAAACAATACAAAGAAGGTTCACCAAACAAATTCATGAACTTAGGGACATGACATCTCAGGACCATCTCAAGACACTATAATTATTGTCAAAGGAGCAAAGGCGATACAGAGGGGACATGTTGCTCTTATGGAAGCTCATAAATGACCCTTATCTGTTTACAGAGATGGGCTTTTCCTATAAACAGGATAAGATATAAACCAGGGGGCATCTGCTCCAATTACATAAGTTTAAGTATAACACCAACAACCGGAAATATCACAAAGGGTGATAGGAGCCTGGAACGCCCTTCCACTGGAGATAATCCTTAGCAAAAACAAGATGATTTTTAAAAATAAACTTGATTAGTGGCTGCTCAATAGGAGTTCCACTCACTGATAAGGGACATTGGATAGAAAACATTATGGGCATTTCTGCCTCCAGTTTTCCTATACGACCTCAGTATGTATGTATGTATGAAGTCGCAGTAAGCATCACAATCAATCAGCTGGGATAGAGAGAACACTTGAACCGTATACACCTACTGCTTCCTGTTCTATTCTGAAGAATCAAAGTAATTCCCTGCCTTACTATACTTCTACAAGTGATTCAGACACAGCTGAGGAGATTTGTTTAGAGGCAGACCAGGGGATACTGGACCATATGCAGAGACAGAGAGACCGCCAAGTACAATTCCAGGAACCACAGCAAATAGAAGAGAGGAACCTATGACAGGTTCTACACCAAAGCAATACAAGAGGCACACCAGGAGGGGTGGCAAACTACCAGGAGAGGGAAGTTGTCTCTAATGAATGCATAGTAATAAATATTTCTGATATTATATTGACAATGGATCAAGTTAACCTACTTCAGAATGGCCTTACTTTTGTTCCTACTCACGACTTGGATCCATTTGAATTATACATCAACCACTATCGACTTACAAGGAATTTGAATTTAAGGGCATTTTTTGGAAAAAACAGAAATGTATAGGGGTACTATTAGTAATGTATCAATAAAGGAACAAAGTACATCTAATTACACATCATACTTTGATAATGCTCCTGACGTTTGTTCACCCTCCTTGTTCAACCCTCCTTACAATGACACAGTACATATGTTTGAACATGCATGTGACAGCAAAACTGAAGAGCTATTACAATGGAGGGACAGGCCAAATTACATTAACATTTCATCAGCAGAGGCTAAGGCATTAAAGGAATTAGAACAAAATTCCAATATTGTCATTAAGCCTGCAGACAAGGCGGGGGGGGTGCTGTGGTGGTTATGTCCACACAGAAATATGTGCAGGAGTTATTTGATGGCTGAATGGCAGCTCCTTTTATAAGAAACTGAGACAGAACCCCACAAGCATCTATAAATCTAAAACTGATGCTTTCTTGTATGATTCTTTGCTGGAAGGATGTATAACATCTAATGAGTTCAATTTCCTGACTGTCCCCATCCAACAAAGGCCAGTATCTATAGTCTCCCTAAAATCTATAACAATCTAGAGGATCCCCCAGGATGCACAATAGTAGCTGGAATTGGCTCCCTTACAGAACCTCTATTCCTATTTGTGGATGCTCACATTAAAAGCTTGGTCAAAGACCTGAGGTCATATGTAAGGGGCACTGTGGATACGTTGGGAATCCTGGGGGACCTGGAATTGGAACCAGAATGGTTGTTAGTCTCTATGGACATCACATTCCTATATACAAACATTCTACATGAAGGTGGTTTGTCAGCATTAGAGTACTGGCTTAGTAACAAGGACAGACTGGGACTGGCCAGGAAACAGTTTCTGATAAATTGTTCAGAATTTGTGTTAAAAATAAATTATTTTCTGTTCCAGGGGATCACTACTTTCAAACTAAGGGGAAGGTGATGGGGGCTACCTTTGCCCCAAATTGTGCCAACCTCTGTCTTGGCAACTGAGAGATATCAACTGTCTATGACGCCGAGATCAATCCTTTTCATTATAAGATTCATCTATTGTGTCGTTTTATAGATGACATATTTATGGTGTGGTGTGACACACAGGAGGAGTTGAAGGAATTTGTGGAGTATCTGGAATCCAGTAATTCGAATCTTAAATTCTCTGTACAATGTGTTGAAACCACTGTTAATTTTCTGGATTTAAAAATTTTTAAAGAAATGGATGGTAGTATATTGACTACCCTTTGCCGTAAAGCTACAGATCGGGATTCCTTGTTACTGACTCCCAGTTGCCACCCACGCCATTTGGTGGAAAATATTCCCAGGGCCCAGCTACTTAGTGCTAGGAGGAACTGCAGTAATGATGAAGACTTCATGGTACAGGGTCTAGATATGTGTGACAGATTTAAAGCCAGGGTTTATAGTAATTATACTGTGAATGGAGCATTTAATCAGGTTCTGGAAACTCAAAGGGAGAACCTATTGACAACAGAACATCCATGAGAGTGGGGGATCTAGGTGACTAAATTTCATAACTACTTGTTGTAGACAATCAAGGAAATTTGAAAGGATTGTGAAATCCAGTTGGGATATTTTAAGATCTGAGCAGCTGCTGAAAGAACGTACTGCTATGTGTCCACGTATGGCATTTAGGAGGAGACTAATTTGAAGGAGAGGTTGGTCCACAGCCTTCATAGCACACCAACACCTAGGGACACCACTTAGCTTCCTTCCCATCCAAAAAGTACATTCTTCTATGGGAACTCCGAATGTTGTAGTTCCCCCCTGAAAAGTCATACTTTTACCACTATCAATGCAAATAAAATCTACAACATGGGAGATTTATTTAGCTGTGTTATGGATAATGTGGTCTACATAGCAACTTGTACTTGCAGGGCATTTTATATTGGAAAAACTTCTAGACCATTTAAACAGAGAATTGGGGAACACATGAGAAGTATAGTGGGAGGTGATACAACAAATGCATTGGCTGTTCACTGTATGAAGAATGGAATGGGGGGCGAGGAAACAGAGATGGAGGGCTGTAGCAGTACATAATTTCAAATTTTGCAGGGTACAACATGTTACTCTCGGTCCTGGGAGAAAGACGTAGATGCCAAACTTTTGGAGAGGGAAGCCTACTGGATTTATATGTTGGGAGGTCTTAAAATGCCAGGACTAAATGACAAAATTGACATTATGCTTCTGATTAGAAGGAAATAGTTTTTAATGCTCTAAAAATATTAAAAAAATCTATATGCAATTTGCAATAGTAAAACATATATTTGGCAATACTTTTTAATGGCATCTTTGTTTATCTCTTTTTATGGTTATGAAGCTGTATGAAAGCTTTTTGGATTTCATGCACATTGACACTGTGGAAATCAAAGTTGCAACCTGTGGTGCTTTTCTACTGCTGCTTTTTGTAACACTATTGATTTTAAATTTATAATAAACTGTTTGTGATAATATCATTATGATAGCTAAGAGTGTTCTTAAGATATTTATATAGCTGTTGTATGGATATAGTGGACTATTTATATGTATTTTTATAAATGTACTTTAAAAGCACTGCATATAAATAAATAGGCAATTTTATTATATTAATTGTTTAAGAGCACTATCACTTTATACACAGCTTTTTTAATGGTGACCTGTGAGCTGGCATGTCAGATCCTCCTGATGACGCTGTGTTAGTGAAATCAGTTGTGGTTTTGTCTCTTACCCAAGCTGTTGGCGTTTTTGGCAATTTTTTGGAATAAAGCCAATTTGAACTTTATTTACATGGTGCTAGTGTTTGATTCTTGAAACAGTTTTTCTGCATGCCAGGCACATGTGAATGGTGTGACTGGAGCTTGTTGTTGTAGTACAGTGTCATATGTGCCCCTATTCATCCAATCTCTCTTTTAAATGTGAACACAAATATTGTTTGCAAAACTCCTGACTACACAAATGGGGAAGGCTAAGGGACCCTTATCCACCCAGACCATGCAGGCTTTGTCTCCAGGCACCTTGCATCTGATGACATTAAAAGTCTATCAGACTTGGTCTGCAAAGTTAGACATCATGGGATACCTGCTGCCACCCTGTCTCTTAACGCAGAGAAGGCAATTGATAGGGCCTTCCTAGCTTATGTGTTGAAGCACTTTGGATTTACATCCAGGGTTATCCCTATAATGTGCCTGCTTTATCAGAACTCACTGGCAGCAGTTGCATCTAATGGTGTACTCTCTGGTCAATCTTCTCTGGAGTAGGACACCAGGCAAGGTTGCCACTGTCACCCTTCCTATTCCTATTGGCAAACAAAACCCTATTTCTTAGGATTAGAGCAGGAGATGCTTTCCTGGGCCTACTACTGGGGAATGTGCTCCACAAGATTTCTGCTGGTTTGCAGATTATATTGCTTTATTGTTATTTTATTAGTTTCAAATGATGGTAGTTTTAGAGTTGATGTGAGCAGGGAGCAGGAAAACCAGGATTTTTTTAAATATTTTTATTGATTTTTAACTACGCAAATTAAAAACAAATATTCAGTGTGTCATTCCACATTTCAGCATTACCTAATCACAGCTCATCATAGTCATTAATATATGTATATATGGTGAATTCAACAATATATTTCTCATTACAATTTCCTTTAGTACTTATATATTTTAAAAAAGCAGCAATATAAAATAGTTTATATTTGATAAATAACAATGACAGTATATATCAGAAATAATATTAACCCCCTCTACACTCCCCCCAACGTGTGCTTACCCTCCACCTCAATAAATGGATCATGACCCTTCAATGTTTACCAAGTAATAATGCATTTTGTACTGGATTACAATGTCCTAATACTGAGTAATCTGCTCGTTTGTAAAATAATAGTTTTTTCTAATCTCATACACTCTAATAATATATTTGTCCACATTTCAAGAGATGCAGCTTATATTTCCTTTTAACAATGTGCAGTGCATCTGCTTGCATTTAACAAGGCTATATGCAACAGATTTAAAGCATTCACACTGGGTATGTTTTATAAATAGGATTTGTCGAAAGGCATAATTCCAGTTCAGACATTAAATTAATATTTAATATTCTATTTATAAAATTCAGGATTCAAGATTTTAGAACTGGAAAAGGAAATCACAAGTACTCAACAGTTATTCACCAAAATTAATAACAATATACATATCAAAATTTAAAAAAATTAAAACATGAACATAATCAGATTCATAATGAGAAAATACAATGAATAATGTTATTCACTCCATCTAAATATTATGCCCAAGCAGACCACAGCGGTAAGCTCTTAGCTTACTTGCTACAAAAGTAAAATGCAGAAAGGACAATTAAAGAAATAGAATCAAATAAAGAGCATGGTCAAGTTATGACTAAGGAGGTGGACATTAACACAGAATTTATTAATTATAGGAACGTATATCAAACACAGGATCCACCCACATACTCACTACAAAATGTCAAAATATACCCCCCAGTTAGTCCAGTTCAGAAGGCATTTTTGGACAAGTCAGTTTACAAAGCAATCAGAGCATTAAAATCAGCAAAAGCACCTGGTCACAATGGTATTAATATAGATTTTTATAAAATATTTAGAAAGGTGCTGATACTTAAACTTTGTGATCTGTTTAATTCTTTTCAAAGTCAGCTCCCTCTCTCCTTTGATGAGGCCCTTATTCTGGTCATCCCCCCAAAAGGAAAGGATATTTCATTATATCTTTCATATTGCCCAATTTCATTACTCAATGCAGATTACAAATTTTTTACTAAAATTCTAGTGGCTAGATTGAAGCAGGTCTTGCCATTGATGATTCAGGATGACCAGATGGGCTTCATCAAAGGGAGGAGGGTCCATAATAGTATTAGAAATGCATTGAATATCTTGCACTTAGTTAAGGATCATGGTGCTATGGTGGTGTCCCTGGAAGCTGAGAAAGTATTTGACAGGGTGGAACGGCCCTACTTATTTGCGGTATTAAAATAGTCAAATATGGGCAAAAGGTTCTGTACCTAGATTACAGCTATTTATAACTCAGCAAAGGCCAGGGTCCTGACTAATGGCATTATTTCCCCCTTGTTCCCACTTGATAGAGGAACAGGACAGGGATGTCCTCTTTCTCCACTTCTTTTTGCATTAGTTACTGAACTCTAGCTAATGTGATCAGAGAATCTATATCTGTCTCTTGTTTTAAATGGTACCTAAACAAGCAGTTTTTTTAAAACTGCAAACTCCAAAATCTGGCTTCATATGGAGGCAAAGTAAAGACTGCTGTTTACATGTATGCTAAAATTGCACTTATGTAAATAACATAAATGCAGTTTCATAGCTTTTGAAAAATGTAAACATCAGCCTTTCACATTCAGAAAACAGCCTTGGCTTCTCCCTAAGATGTCTGCCAAGTGTGTTAAGTGATGAGTCATGATGACATCATTTAAGTCAGAGACAGAGATCAACATATATTTCTATAGTGCTAACTAGTTCTTCTTTCCCTCTTTATTTTGACTATGGTGAGTGTTATTGACTACGGACTCGTAGTTTATGGCTCTGCCACTATCTCCACACTCAAATTGCCACCTCCCTGAATAAAGCATTTCTACTCACCACCAGAGCTTACTGACTCACCCATACCTGTGATCTCTACTCCCAAACTGGATGGCTTCAATTAAAAAAAACAAATTCAGTATCAAACCTGCATCATGGCCAAGAAAATAATGATGGGCATTGCCCCCCCAGGAGTCTGCTTCCTTCTTAAAACCAGAGTAAACAACTGCAACATCAGGAGTTCAAAACCACAGCTACTGCAATTCCCTCATTGTCATACCACTCAAGGTCAAAGGTCTTTCTCTTACAGGGCCCCCAGCTGGCTCAATAACCTTGCCAGTGACATCAATGCCTCACCAACTCTGGGCACCTTCAAAAAGAAGCCCCACAAATCTCTGGTAGCTTCTAGTACCTGTGACTGCCTTAGCTAAGCACCATCATTTTGGCAGCTCCCATACCCACCGCTGTCCATACTAACCCTGCTCTTTGCGCTTCTCTATCCCCTACTCTTTCCCTTGCTCAACCTTATACTCAAATACTCTGTCCTGACAAAGCCCTCTAGGCTGCAATACTCTATTCCACCCCACTCTCTCCCTTTCCCCCCACTTATGTTGTAATACACCTCCTATTGATATTGTAGTATGTTGTGTTAATTGTACTTGAAATCAGGTTGTAATAACCACTAGGCATTATGACTGTCTTACTCTGTAATTTCATAAACTGTATTGTACTTTCTTCTGACGTGGAACCTTTGTAAAAGAGCCTCGGCTCAAAGGTATTATGTAATCCTAGATTTAAATAAATAAATAAATAATTTTGAATTGTTGTACCAAAATTATCAACACCATGTATTACCTTAAGGATTGTTTTGATCTGTACACATGTTAGGCTATGATTTTGTTCATTTTGCTTACTTTAACTTGCAGAAAATGTCTTGCAATCCAGCTGATTTTTTTCTTTGGCAGACTGCATTACAGTACAACACTTTATATACCTGATGATCTAGTGGTTATATGATGCACTGAATTTTGTTTTTTGTGAACCAGGAGAGACACACTAAGCTGACAGCTTGTTTACAAGTGTGGCCTAGGAGCACAAGGAAGTTTAGTGACTTGCTCAAGGTCACACAGTAAAGTACTGGTCTTGTTCAGTTCCAAAGCTCATGCTCTCTTATTAATCCACAAATAAGGCTTTCTTTTTCCATGTGGACCCCCTGCACCTAGCCTGCCTTCTGTTGAACACCCCACCATCCATACCCTGTCCTTAGTACCGCCTGGGGACGGATATGAGCTTACAGTCTCATGATGAGAATTATCACACCTCAGATTGTAATCTTGTACCTCAGAGGGGTGTGCACTCCTATACCGATATGCATCATAAGCTGGAACTGTTAAAAAATGCCTCCCAAATCACTCTCCAGTTCACATTCTCAATGTCTGACTTCTGCTCCCACAGTAAATATTAAGTGGATCACCACCCTTCCGCACAGTGATGGTAGCATGTACAGTTCCCAGTTGTGTTTTTTTTTCTCACCTTCCCAGCAAATCTTCTCCAGTACTTTTCTGTGCTCTATTCCACAATGCGAATTGGCTGGCTACCACCCTTTCAAATCTTGAATGAGCTATACACAACTCCCTCAATACTGTCCAAACAAATGTCAACATCCCTCCCCCCATAATCTCCCTACACTGAATTCAAGTAACAGTTTAGGTGCAGCCCTGCCACTCTGAGTATTTGTCATTGTTGGCTACTCTCTTCCACAGTCAGGTAGTGAGCACGATGCTGGCAGCCCCACATTTCAGATCTCACAGTGATCTACCCAGTGTCCTCCTTCATATCTTCAGTTTACCTGAATATAGCTATACCCTGCTGGAATGGCCTCTTCAGTTCCTCTCTGGCATTCATTCTTCTCACCTGCTCCCCACGCCAAAAACTGGTGAGTTCACTACCCTTCCGCATCATGAATATGGTTAGTACAGTCTCCTGTGTTATAGTTACATATTAACCTCCTTCTTGATGCCCTTAGTCTCTCTGGTTTTGCTGCTGGGCCTATCTCCTGGTGCACCAGTTATCTGTCTGGCCACTCACAGCGTGTAAAAATTAATGGGACCTACTCAGACATCTGTCCCATCTTTTCTGGGGTTCCCCAGGGCTCCATTCTGGGCCCCCTTACTATTCTCCCTTTACTTTAACACCCTTCCACGCTCTTGCTCGGGGAACATTCTATTGTATGCTGATGATGCAGTCATCTTTGCCTCAAGTCGTAACCCTATTGCCCTCCAGGACTCGCTGCAGAAGTCCTTCGCTGAAGCTGGGGGCTGGTTCAAGGAACATAGATTGGTGATAAATCTTAAAAAAAACCAAAACCATGTTCTTCACTCATCCTCAAAACAAGTCCTCCAACTTCAAACTCCTCATTCACTCTGGGTCCTCTTTCCCACTCGAACAAGTTTGCTCCTATAAATACCTAGGGATCCATTTTGACCCCTCCCTCTCCTTCCATGGACACATCGCTGCCCTAGCCATTGCCACTAATATCCGATTGGGCATCTTACATTGGTATAAACACTGCCTCCCCTGAAGGCTCTTCAACTCGCAGTCACCTCCTCTATCCTGTCCCTAGTGGACTATGGACTGCCGGTGTATGGTGCTGCTGATCAGATCGCACTCCATAAAATTCGCAATACTCTGAATAAGGCCTGCAGGTTAATTACTGGGGCACCTAGGCTAACACACACCTTTCTACTGTATGCTAAAGCGCTGGTACTTGATCTTGATGAGCGCCTCAAATATTTGACCTGTACCCTTACAAAAAAGACCCTCCTTAGGCTATCCCCGCCAGGATTGACCACCACCATACGCCGCTCTGTCCCACTAGTTCATACTCGGACCTCTGGGAAAACCTCTCTTGTTATCCCTAGAGCTAGGACCTCTCACGGCCAAAGAGCCTTCAGCTTTAGGGCCCCCTCCTGGTTCAACACACTGCCCCCCTCCATCTCCGAAGCTCCAACTATAACGTGCTTCAAAACTTCCTTACATAACCACCTTATTAACTCCTGAAGCTGTAATTGCCACTAGTCAAAGCCGTACTCAATACTTATGACAAAGCTTACTACTAAGCTGCTAAGGACAACATAACTCTGGTATTGTTTGCATCAATCCTACCTGTACCAGCTTGTTTGTATCTATGTCTTAAGTTACTGTTATACTGTGTTGTACTGTTATACTGTGTATTTTCGTTTGTCTTACTGTGACAAGGTACCTTTGTAAATGAGCCTATGGCTCAAAGGTTTTCCAAACTGCTGTTTAAATAAATAAATAAAATAATAATAAACATGATCTTCTGGTAAGCCAGGCTAATAGCAGCATGGCACAAGTGGAAAAATAGGCTTTCCTACTCATATAAGATATAAGCCACCTATGATTAGGCACTATTAAATGACGTGCATAATGATGTACACACCTGTCATTTAAGAGTGCCTAATCAAAGGTAGCCTAGATCTTTTAAGGATAGAAAAGCCCATCATTCCCCTTGTTCCCTGTTGATATGAGCCTGACTTACTGGAAATATATTTTTATATTTGATATGTCAAACTAAAACAGGAACTGTACTACTTATATTCATTATGCAGAAGGGTGATGAGCTCACCAGTTTTCGGTGTGAGGAGGAATAGTGAAGACTGAATACCAGAGGGGGGACTGAGAAGGCCACTCTTGCAAGGTACTGCTATATTCAGGGAAGGGGAAGACAGAAGGAGAGAAATATGAGCAGATTACTGTGAGAAATAAGATGTGGGCTGCCAGCACCTTGATCACTACCTGACCCCATTGTCCTGGCCAACATTCCCCTTCCTATAAAACCAGTGAATGCAATTGTCCAAGGCTGTGTGTGGATATTAAGGTATGGAACAGCTGCCACTACACGTTCACTCACTTCACTATGAGTCTAGTATTGCTTGTAAAGCACCATGGGATACAGTGTGTATTAAAACCACTATATAAATGCTGATTCTTATTCTTCTTATTATTATTTCCCATGGAAAAAGAGGACAAGACAAGCATATATTTGAGTTTCGAGAAGGTATGAACTCTAACGTTGGACTGCACAAGAATGTTGCTACAAAAAAGTGGTGGATCTAGGGGGTGGTGATGGGTGTGGCTGCAACCCCCCCCCGACATAGTAACATACTTGCTTGCAGCTGCTTCTGCATTTCACTTTGTTGAATAAGTCTGATTTATTTGATTGTACAAATGTTTATATTCAAACTATGGATTACATTTGTAGGTTCTGTCAAAAACGTACTAGAAAAGAATAATAGCAGAAAATATAAAGGTTTAATAAAAATGTTAAAAAGTGCATATTAAGCATGCACACCACCCCAGCACCCCATTGTAGCATCCTGGGTCCGCTATAACCATTAGACCACCAGGTTATTCAAGATTTGTACTGCACTGTGGTTTGCCACAGAGAAAGTCGGTTAGATTAAAACACATTTTCAGCATGTTAAAGTAAACAAAATGAACAGAACCATAGTATAACATGTGCATTATACAAAATAATGCACATGCTTTTGACCATTTGGGTGAAACATTTCTATACAAAGGGAAAAAAGAACTAGTTAGCACTACAGAGAGCCATGTGTCTCTCTGATTTTGGCTCAGATGACATCACATTTGGTGGCCATTTTAGGAAGCAGGTAAGACAGTTTTTTCTAAATTGGAAGGCTGATTTTACAGTTTTCAAATTCTCTGGAACCACATTTAGGTAAATTATGTAAATGTAGTTTTAGCATTAAGGAATACAGCAGCCTTTCCTTTAGTCACCTATGGAGTCAGATTTTTGAATAGTTTGTTGCCAAAATGTTGTTTAGGTATCCTTTAAATTTGACAAGGATAGTGCATTTAAATTATCAAGTTTTACTAATGATATTTTACTATATTTGAAAGATCCTGAAAAAGACTTTTAGACCATCCTACAGTTGGTAAGGGAGTATGGAGTACAATCTGATTACCTTGTCAACTGGACAAAATCAGAGGCACTCCCAATAGTACCACATAAATGTAAAATCAACTTAGAAAAAATTTCAGCCACTCAGAGAAAATTAAATGTCTCATACTTAGGAATAAAATTGACTAACAAAATTAATCAGTTATTAAATATAAAAATGTTAATAGATGCTGTTGATCAGGACCTCAAAAAGTGGAAGGTCCTCCCCCATAAAAGCAATAAAAGATGAATGTCTCACCTCAATTTTTGTACCTTTTCTAGACTCTCCTGATTATGATTCCAAGGGATATACTTACTTGACTAGACAAACGTGTAGCAACTTTATCTGGAAAGGTGTCCATCCTAGGCTTAAAATGGAAGAGCCATATCTGCAGCATAATAAACTAGGGTTGAAATTACTTAATTTCCAATATTATTAATGGGTTGCTATGCTGGGCCCTTTAAAAAAATTCTTCAGTAGATCACCACTCCCACCCACCACCTCCATGGACATATTTTAAACTTTGCAAACACTATATACAGAAATAACACAATTTTTATTTCAATATTTAAATAGTAAATATTTGATTGGAAGAGAGAATATATTTCTTAAAACATATTCACTGTTTGGAAAAAAAAACTCTAGCATTGCTAGGATTACAAATGGTTTTAGTAAGCTAACTCCCCTTTATCAAATAATTTTTACCCACTCTTTAGGTTTTCTATAATTAAAGGATGGATAACTTATAATGCTAAATATATTTTGAATTTATTTGAGGGGTAAATTCTCAAGTACTTTCATCAGCCTTAAGTTCAAAATGATGTTCCTAGAAACATGTTCTTTAGTTACCTACAAATTTGTTCAGTTGTACTGAAATTAATAGCAGATGAGAATTTTAAAAATCATAAAAATTCATTATTTGAATTACTAAGTGAAGCTGCTGACAGAACTAAGCTAACATCCAAAATGTATAACTTTATTATTTACAATTTGAATTGTGATACTCATGTTCTAAATAGGAAGTGGGAAAATGATCTAAATATTAATATTGTAGAGGAGAAATGGGACTGAATCTACTTAGCATCAAATAGGGCAATAAACAACATAATGAATCAAATGCAGTTTTACATTATCCACAGGATATATTGTTCACCCTACCTTTTGAACACATTTAATAGTGACATTTTCTACTGTCTACAATAAAGAATGTGGATTAATAGTAAGTTCTACACAGGTGCTGGCTCTTTGTCCAAATATAAAATTAATTTGAGATGAAAACCAGGAAGTTAAGGAGAGAGAGAGGGAGGACAAATGGAGAGGGGCTCACAAGACAGGGCTAAGCACAAGATGGAAGGCAGTCTGCCTAAATGCCAAGATCCTGTGAAACAAAATTAGTAAATTCCAGGTGATGGTAGTAACATAGAACATGATGGCAGAAAAAGACTGAGGGTCCATTGAGTCTGCCCAAAGTTGCCTAGGACCTAGCGTCAATCCAGAGAGCTACCTCCCCCACTTCAGCTCTTCCTTATTTGCCTCAGTACTTGGAACAGATCTCATTTTTGTGTTGTTACTCTGTTCCACCCATGCTTGAAACCCTCTATGGTCTTGGGTCCCACCACCTCAGCAGGCAAACTATTCCATAGCTCCACCACCATCCCACTAAAGTAGTACTTCCTCACATCTCTCCTGAAGCTCCTTCCAGTCAGTTTCCATTCATGCCTCCGAGTCCCTGAGCTGGTACTCCTATTGAATAGCTCTATGCATGGCACCTTATTTATGCCTTTAAAGAACTTTAAAGAAAAAAGCTGATGGTGGATGCAGGATTAGACCTCGTAGCAGTTACAGAAACATGGACCACTGGTAATAATGATTGGGACCTAGTAGTACCAGACTTCAACATGTACAGAAAAGACATAGGTAAGGGAAAAGGAGGTGGCGTAGCCCTCTATATCAAAAAAGGCACAGAGGCAGTAGAGGGCGGATCCATCAGGGGAGGAAATCAGGACAGAATCACTGTGGGTACAGCTCGTAACAGCATTAGGAAAGAAGTTGAACATGGTTATGGTCCATAGACCACAAGAAGAGATAGACGAGGGGGATAAGGAACTAGGGACAGCAATTGAGTAGAGAGCTACAAAAGAGGAGGTAGTGGTTGTGGGATCTCAGTCTACCAAACATAGATTGGGATATTCCAGCAGCTAAGAACACCAGAAGTCAGGTCATGTATGATATGTAGTAGGACTGCCTGTTGGTGCAGCTGGCCAGTGAACCTAGAAGACAGGCTACCATTCTTGACATGGCACTCGCCAACTCAGAAATGGTAATGGGAATTTCAATATATTACATGGAACGTATTTAATGTCCCATAGACTTAATTTATTTGACTCAGATATAACAGATTTATGCCCAAGAAGATGTGGATATAAGGACAAGTTAGAACATATGTTGGTTAATTGCTGTGCCTTAGCAGAATGGTGGAATAAAATACTAAAATCTCTCTCTGATATAGAAGGATGTATGATTTACAAAGATTATAATTGGATATTGCTATGCTTTGGTGGCCCTTTGGTATCCCTTAACAGGAATCAAATTATGTTTATTAGATTATGCCTTATAACAGCTTATAAAATCATTTCAATGCATTGAAAAGACAATGTTCCACCGAGTTATAAAATATGGATCAATATTCTGATTTCGACACATCAGCTTGAAAAGGTTCATTACCAGTGTCATAAAAATATTAAACAGTAAAATATGCTGTGGGCCCCCTTTAATGAATATATTAAGATAGAAGAATTCTGCAGGTCCTTGAGGTAAAATATAGTTATGTTCCTTATACAATAGGGTAAGCAAAGCTTGACAACATTTGAATCCATGGATAAAGCTGTTTAGATTTAAGCTGGAAAATGTTATAGAATTAGGATAATTCTTGTTCTACACTTGATGCTTTGTATAACCCATAAGAACGTCATGATATTTATTATACACTTGACTTTCATTTCATGGTATATGTTATACATTTTACACTATTAAATAAGAAAGAAAGAAAGAAAGAAAGAAAGAAAGAAAGAAAGAAAGAAAGAAAGAAAGAGTAAGGGGAGTGTGGTGTCCTACAGTACAGCAAAACCAAAATCTCAAAAGATGAAAAAAGACAGTTACAGCGAAAGTCACTGTAATGGTCTGCAGTTCCCTGACACGGCTTCTCCTGGTGTTGTGCCCCCTTCCCGAAACAACTCTGACCTGGAGCTGATCATATTTAAATGTAGGGGGTGCAGTCCCTCACAAAAAACACATTAGTTATTGACGGCACAATACTGAGTGTCAGCATTATGCCATCACTGTACTGGATGTCGGCAGATTTACTGTCGATTAAATGAGGTGCTTCCAGGGGAGTGCAGGTTGACAGAGATGTTGCAAAGTTTCACTTCGCTGGAGAAGTTCCAAAGTTTGGCTTCACAAATAACTTTGCGAATTGCTACTTTGCTTTTCTGCATTGAGTTTTCCTGAAGAAATTGCACTTTTTTGGGTGAAGTCAAGTGAAGTTACAACTTCGCCAGTGAGTTTGCATAACTTCTGAAAAACTGTAACTTCTCCTACCCCAAACTTTGCAAAGTTGGCACTTTATGAATTTGGTAAGCTTTATGAATTATGCTGCAAAGTGACATTTGCCAACTTCACACATCTTTATCGGGAACCACCAGGGTCTGTTGCCCATAATACCATATGGTTTGAACTGGCTGTGGGTATCAGTGTGCCCTCATCAAAAGCTCTAGTTCTGGATTTCAAATGAACAGACTTTAATAAGATGAGGGAATTAGTCACGGGTAAGTTAGTTGGATTGGACAAAACTGGGGATGGAGGAGCAGTGGGAAGAAATTAAAGGGACCATTCTTGAAGCAACCAAACAATGCTTGCAAATGGTTGCCTAGTACAATAGGCATAAGTGGCCAGTCTGGGTCTCTAAGAAGGTCAGAGAGGCAGTGAGGGCCAAGAAAGGGCCTTCATTGGCTACAAGAAGAAACAGGGTGAGGAATGAAGCAAATACCAGGTAAAGATGAAGGAGTCCAAGAAGGCACTCAGAGATGCAAAAGCAGACACACAGCTGTGTCTTGCAGAGGGGGTCAAAGGAGGGAAGAAACAGTCCTACAGATACATGAGGGAAAAAGGAAGATGAAAGGGGGAATTGTTAGGCTGATGAAGGGGGGCAGGTTGGTAGAGGAGAACGAGGCAGCTGTTCTAAAATGACTACTGCTACTCAGTATTCCCAGTGGAGGATAGTAGGCCTCTGCCAGAAAATGACATAAAGACTGCTGCAAGGGGATCCCAGAAAGGGGACAGGAGGTAATTATGAGAGAAAAGGTTGTAAAAGGGCTAGTAGCCCTAAATATAGCAGGGCTCCAGGGCCACATGGGATGCACCCGAGGGTGCTCAGGGAATTGGCATTGGAATTGGCTGAATGCTTGACAGAGCTATTCAGTAGCTCAGTACAGTCTGAGGTGGTACTGAAAGACTGGAAGACAGTGGATGTGGTGCCACTCCACAAGGGAGAGGTCAGAGAGGAACCTGGAAATTTCAGGCCCATCAGTGTTACCTCCATTGTAGGTAAACTGATGGAGACACTAGTCAAAGGTGACCTAGTGAACTACCTGGAGAGAAATGGGCTCCAGGATAGAAAGCAGCATGGGTTTGTGGCAAGATGGTCTTAGGTCATGTGATCAGCGGTTTTACTGTACAAGCAAGCATGGCAGTGCTTTCCCATTCACAATAAGGCAGCTAGCCATGGAGAAGGGTGGATTGTGTTGATCACCTTCCGAGCATAGGTGGGACTTCAGTGTTATGAAATTTGGGTGCTGGGGGGAGGGAAAGACTTGAGTGCTGTGGCCAGGGCAGGGGATGACTTTTTAAAATCACAAAATTGGAAGAGGAGATGGAGGCCGGATATGAAGGTGGGCAGGTTGTGCCGGTTGCCTGTCAAGAGTGTTTTTTTTTTTGGTTTTTTGTATGAATGCTTCAGTTGTGGGTGCTGGGGCTAAGAGGACTGTAACTAGGCTTATTGCAAGGGTCTGGGGGATGGGAGTTGTTTTAAACATGACTAGGCTGGGGAGGAGGGTGGGGGCTGCTTCTGTATTTCCTGAATACCAATTAGCATGAACAGTGCCACTATTCGTTATTTGAATCCTTATAACAAACAGTGCATTACTCATGGTATTCGGGGAATACTATTCTTTACTCTCACACTCCTAGTCTTTTCACAGATGACACTAAGCTTTGTGGCAGGGTAGACAGCGATGAGGGGGTAAGGGAATCGCAGAGGGACCTGTAAAGCATAGAGATGTGATCCAAGGTCTGGCTGTTGAAATTCAATGCCAAAAGGTGCAAGGTGAAGATGTGATCCAAGGTCTAGCTTTTGAAATTCAGTGGCAAAAAGTGCAAGGTGAAGATGTGGTCCAAGGTCTAGCTGTTGAAATTCAGTGCCACAAAGTGCAAGGTGAAGATGTGATCCAAGTCTGGCTGTTGAAATTCAGTGGCAAAAAGTGCAAGGTGAAGATGTGGTCCAAGGTCTAGCTGTTAAAATTCAGTGCCAAAAAGCACAAGGTGAAGATGTGATCCAAGGTCTAGCTGTTGAAATTCTGTGCCAAAAAGTGCAAGGTAAAGATGTGGTCCAAGGTCCAACTGTTGAAATTCAGTGCCAAAACTGGAAGGTGAAGATGTGGTCCAAGGTCTGACTGTTGAAATCCAGTGCCACAAAGTGCAAGGTGATGATGTGATCCAAGTCTGGCTGTTGAAATTCAGTGCCAAAAGGTGCAAGGTGAGGCACATAGGGAAGAAGAACTCCAGGAAGGAATACTGGATAGGAGGGGTTAAACTGGTCACTACTTCAGAGGAAAGGGACATGGTGTGTGACCATGTGAAGTTGACTAATATTAATGATGCATGCACTGCGTGTCGTCACTATAGTTTGAACCTAATAAAAATAGAACTTGGCGGGCTGAGAACCGCCAATTATGGTATAGGAGCTAAACTGCAAGTATCTGTATGTTTGCTGGTGTTCAGTAAATCTGTTTGAACTCAGACCTGCATCCTCTTGTCTTTATATGGTGTCAGAAGAGGAAGCACCTGTCGCCACCAACAGCGTTAGAACTTACAGACAATTTGGCAGAGATTTGGCACTGCTTTAAGCAACAAGTAGAAATATTTTTTGGGCCACAGGAATTGTGGTGATGTCCCAGAAGATCCAAGCAATGGCCTTCTAACAGTACATGTGGCAGGACCAGCAGTCCTGGAAGTCTACAATACATTCGAGTGGACCAGAGCAGAAGATAAAGAAAACCTGGCACAAGTGACGGACCAGTTGGAAAGGTACTCTAACCCAGTGGTTGTCAACCTTTTTTGGTTGGGGGCCCCCCTGGCCACCTTCCGGCCTTGTCAGGGACCCCCTACCAAAAAACAAGCATTAGGTACACTTCAACGTGAAAAACATCAAGCGAATGTTATAAAATAATGTTGTTTTTAATAATGTATTTGCGATTATACTAAAACAAATATGATTAGTCAGGTATAAAGTGCATAATTTTTAGTTTTCAAGTATTAATGTGACACTTGGGCTTGATGCAATGAGAAAAGGCAGTGAGTGCAAACCTGGAGACCTGGGTTTAAATCCCACAGCCCCCACTTGCATACTGTGTGACCCTGAGCAAGTCACTTAACTTCCCTGTGCTCCCAGGTTGCACCTGTAAACAAGCTTTCAGCTTAGTGTGTCTCACCTGGTAAAAAGAGACAGCAAAAAGTCGCACCACTCGGGAGACCAAAATAAAGGCAATATTAACTTTATTTGCTGTGTTAATTTTGATATAGAAAAGTAAAAAGGTTTTTGTTCTTTAGATTTATATTGAATATGGTAGATACGGAATGATGATTTACATGTATGTTTTGGTTCTGAAGTTTTGTATGTTTCTTTTACAGATAACTGGGATATGTTTTTTCCCTCAGTCTCATCCAGTCTTTATTCTTAATGTTCTAAAGTTTTGTTTTGGATAATGAAGTTAAAATGATGAAGTGAAAGTATTTATCGAATTATATTTCATTTGTGAATTTATATATTTTTTTGGTAAAATTTTCATGAATTATATTAGTATTGTGTTAGGTAAATTTTGTTACATTAATAATAACATATGTGATGGTAATAATTTGTGATTATTTGAAACTTTAGACATGTTTTTTCAGATGTAGGTATGTTATGTGGATTTGTTTTTATGATGTGTATGTCATTTTAAATTGGCTAATTTCATTGGCTATAAAAGGACCTATGTATTAAGATTGGTTATCCTCCTGATGACGCTAACTGAGTGAAACCGGTAGAGGTTACCTTGTTTTTGCACACACCTGTTGTGGTTATAATGGCGTAGCGGTGTTATTTTATAAAATAAAGTTAATATTGCCTTTATTTTGGTCTCCCGAGTGGTGCGACTTTTTGCAGTCTCTTTATATGAATTTTTGGGTCTGCACACTCTTTACTGTGGAGCTGTTTTGTGTGTTATTCACCTGGTAAAACAAAGGTAAAATAAAAAAAAATTGATTTAAAAATAATTGTTTTTAACTGGGGTTTGTTTCGAACACTTCACGGCCCCACCCCCAATAAGATGTCTCCAAGTTTTTTTAAGTTCAATTTTCAGCTAGGAAATGGCTGGAGAATGATTACAGTTGCCCTTGGAACACAGCCTGTGCTGAGATCGGTCTAATTTCCTCTACTGCTGCTTGCCACCAGCTGCCTGCCTAATCAGTCCTGTCCCTGTCATCCCAAACTAAGTGGACTGAATCCTTTCCCCTTCCCTTCCCGATGCAAACCAAGTTATTTTTTCTTTAGTAAATGAATGAAGCTTCAAGCACCACAATGGGCAGAGATGGCCAGGGGAGACACACACTCACACACACACGTTGTCTTCTGGCTGCTGTTGACAGTACCACATCAATACTGGCTGCTCCACCGGCCTGTACTGGAATCTGTCTCTTGTGGAGGGGGGGAAATAAACTTTTCTCTCCTCTGAACAGTGTTGGATGTCACTTTTGTGTTTATTACTGATAAAAAAAAATATTTTGGTTTGCATCAGGAAAGTAAGGGATTCGATCCAGACTGATTTACAGGGGGACTGCTCGACTGGCTATAGATGTCAGTGAAAAGTGACAGTCCCTTTAACCATGCACTCTCTGTTGAGTGGGCTACTGAACTGATGTAAGTAAACAGCACTCAGAGGAAGACAATGCTATACCCATGCTTACTCGCGCTTGAACTATTACTCGCCTGAACTGTCAGGGGTATAAAATATGTTTAAAATTACTGCAGTTACATTTCAAATTTGCAGACTGTTCCACAGACCCCCTGGCATGTGCTCGTGGACCCCCAGTTGAAAACCACTGCTCTAGCCCATGAAAAACACTTACTTTTGAAAGGCATTTATTTAATGCCAGGAATCAGAACCCAGGAGAAACGATTTATGTTTATATCACAGACCTGCGTTTGAAAGCAAAATCCTGTGAGTTTGGTTCATTATGTGATTCCCTTATTACAGGTAGAATTATTTGTGGCATTCATAATGATAGTGTCAGAAGATGTCTATTAAGAGAGGTTGACTTAACTTGACAAAGGGACATAGACACTTGCATAACAGCTGAGTTAAGTGAAATGCAGCTTAAAACTATGAATGAGACAATGCCTGAACAATCAGCAGTTTTATGGCCACTTTCATGAAAGGGGGAGGACAAAAGAGTGAGAATGTGGCTGGAAATAAGATGACAGCAAGAGAGAGATGGTTACAGACACTGTGCCAGTAAGGGACAACAAAAGTCACCAATGTGCACAATGTGGCAGGGAGCATGGGACTTACAAATGTCCAGCGTATGGGCAGAAATGCAAGATTTGTTATAAGAAATATCATTTCACCTGCATGTGTGGCACTGGAGAAGGCGCGAAAGTTCCTGCACTCCATGAGGAATCAGAGACTGAGAATGAGAATGAGAATGTGTATTAAGCAATAAGACCTGCCCACACCCAAAAAGGTTTCAGAGTTACAAAGGGTTATGGGGATAAACGTTTTAGCCAGATTTATGACTAACATGTCAATAATTGGCAAGCCACTGAGGAAACTGTTAGAAAAAGAAACAGCATGGCATTGGGAAGCCTGACATGAACATGTGTTCAAAGAGCTCAAGAGAATTATTACAAATCCCCACCCGGTGCTAGCCTACTATGAGCTGAGCAAGCTTGTAGTTCTGTCAGTGGATGCATCATCTGAGGGCCTTGGAGCCTACTTGTTACAAGAGACTAGACTAGTAGCCTATGGATCCAGATCCCTAACTAAATCCAAAAGGAATTATGCTCAAATAGAAAAAGAGATGTTAGCCATTGTATACGTCTGCACCAAAATCCATCAGTACATATACAGTACATCAGAAAGCAAGTAGAAGTAGAGACTGATCATAAACTTCTTGAAAGTTTGTTCAAACAACTATTGCACACTGCCCCACCTCAAATTCAGAGAATGATGCTTAAACTTCAGTAATATGACATACAAGTAAAGAACAAACCTAGGTTTACTAGGTTTACTAGGTAAGTGAGGACAAAAGGAAGCTAAGAAGCCTATCTTGGTTGTCCCCCACATTTGTGGGAAATTACATTTTGTTGTAGTTTTCGGAGAGCCAATGATCTACACCCTTTTTAAAGGATTCAAAGGTATTACAATCTACTAGCTCTTGTGGTAGCTGGTTCCAGAGCCTTGGTGTTCTTACTGAGCAGAAATGAAGCCTCCTGTTTGTTTTTGCTTTACACACCATTAGTTGTTGATTGTGAAGTCTAGGTACTATTTTTCTTTGTGTTTTAACAATACCACATTTGTCTATCAGAGAGGGTGAATTGAGAATTTTATATAAGAACAGAAGATCACCTCTGGAGCGCCTAAACTCCAGTGAATATAGGCCTGTTTTTTGAAGCCTCACTGGATATGGTAGTGATGCTAAATGGGGCACCATTTTTGTTGCCCTTCTCTGAAGTCTTTCAATCACTTGAATGCCCCATACCATGTATGGACTCCACACTGGTGACCCATAATCTGTATATGGTATGATTTAAACAATGGGATAATACATTCCTCTGTCTTAGATATAAACGTACAGTTAATGCACCTTAGTAGTGAATTAGCAGTTTAAGCTACATGATTACAGTGATTGGAGGAGGATAATTTGTCATCTATCAAGATGCCCAAGTCTCTTTCACATATTGAAGATTCAATGATAATATTATATAGTGTATAAATTTGTTTGGGATTATTGTAACCTAAGTGGAGAACAGAACATTTGTCTGTATTGAATGTTATTTTGTTTTTCTGTGCCTAATGCTCTAATACTGAGATGTCATTTACTAATAAATCCATATTATAGTCAGACTCCACCCTACCACCTAACTTTGTATCATCTGCAAATTTCGAAAGTATGTTCCTGGAGCTAATCTGCATGTCTGAGATGAAAATATTGAATAGTACTGGGCCTAGAAAATTATCCCTGCAGCACATCACTGGTCACACCCATATTACTGGAATAGGCACCATTGATCCTAACATGCTGCGTCCTGTTGGTTAACCAGCAATTGATCCATTTTATTATGTTACAAGAAAAACATAGGTCTGATAGCTTAGCTAGGAGAATATTGGGAGTAACCTTATCAAATGCTTTGCTATAATCTAGGAGGATGACATCCATGGGAATCTTATTGTCTAGTTCTTGGTCGGTAGTATTGTGAAAGGCTATTAAATTGGTAGTGCAAGAAAAGCCTTGCTTGAACCCATGTTGTGAGTGGTCAATATTGCCTAGAGTTTGCATTTCTGCCTCTAATATGCCTTTAATAATTTTTTCCATTACTTTACATGGGATGGAAGTAAGGCTGATGGGGTGGTAATTACTCACTATGGAACGGTTACCCTTTTTAAGTATAGGCACAACTGTAGCAGTTATCCAATCAGATAGAACAGATCTTTCCGCTAATGATTTATTAAAAATAAGGGAAAGTGGTGTGGCAATATTTTCAGCTGTTTCAACTAAAAATCTAGGATTAATTAAGTCTGGTCCACAGCTAGTATATGGTTTTAAAATTTTTAACAAGGAAACTACTTCAGAAATAGTTATGGTGTGGTTATTTTCAGTAGAACTTGATATGATAGTATTTGTATTAATTATGACTGTATGATTTGAGAATACTGATGCAAAATAGGTGTTAAATGTGTCGGCTGTCTCTCTATCAGATGTAATGGTGTTTGTGCTGTTGGTCAATGGCCCGATTTATCTGTTACTGCCTTTTTTACTATTGAGATAAGAAAATAGGGATTTGTGATTATCTTTGGAATGGGCTATGTGGAACTCAAGGTTGCGTTTTGCCTTCCTGATAGTCCTTTTTAGTTCTTTAACGGCAGCTCTGTATTGTCCCAGTATGAGTTCTTTTGTGTCTGTTGTACATTTTTTTAAATGAGTAAATAGTTTTTTCTTCTGTTTGATTTTCCTACGAATATCATTATTTAACCACAAAGGAATTTTACCTTTATTGTTATATTTTATCTGGGCTGGAATATAAGCTTTTTCTAGGTCTATTATCTTGTTTTTAACAAATACCCAAGCGTCTTCCACGGTTAAAAGTGATACAATTGTTTCCCATGGGGTATTTTTTAGGCTGTTGTTTATTGCCTCAAATGTGGCTTTGTGGTAGTTATACACCTGCACATTATTAACTATTATGCTAGATTCATACTGTAGATCAAATACAATGGTATGGTGATCACTATTCCTTAGTGGGTCTGATATTGAAAGATTTAAGACTTTGTCCTCAATATTGGTAATCACAAGGTCTAATATATTGCACCCTCTAGTGGGTTATCGAACAATTTATTCAAGCCCTAATTAATTGATTGTTGAAATAAAAGTTTTTTCGACAGCTGTTGTGCCGTTAGTAGTAAACCAATTTATGGATGACATGTTAAAGTCTCCCAGGATCAGGATATCACCTGTATTTGTCATGTGGCTGATGTCCTGTATTAATGTATTCAGGGCTTCAGATAATTTTTTTTTAAGTGGAAGTCAAATACTTCCATGGGTTGAAATTTGGAAGTCATTTCAGTTTTACTGGAGTCAAAATACTCCAACTGTCAATTTTTTGGAAGTCAAAATAATTCCAGTCAACAAATTTTGGCAGTCACAATACTCTAAGTCCTATAGTTTATGAAGTCAACTCATTGGCCTTCTGAATACCTCACTGTAATCCATTCTACACTAACATTTGTAGCCTTGTACATAACATTTGTATTACAATGTGCAGTATTTCCTTTCAGGTTCCTGCCCCTTGCTCTAATTGGGCTCTGCTGCTTCTTTTAGAAATAATCCTGTCTTGCCCTTGTCCCCTATCCTGATGACCATTTACATTTACTGTGCGTAAGTTCCACGCCTTCCCGAGTGTCCATCCTGTTGCAGATTTTTGTATCGTCTGCAAAGAAACACATCTTCCTCTCTAGCTCCTCAGCAATGTTACTTATGAAGACATTGGGGAGGACCAGTCCCAGCACTGATCTTTGTGGTACCACACTAGCTACATTCCTGTACCCTGAGTGCACTGTCATTAACCACCACCCTCTGCTTCATATCATTTATCCAGTTAGTTACCCAGCTTACCACTTTCTACCACACACCCTTGCTAGCTGCTTGCTTTCTTAGCTAGCATCTTGTGCGGTATTGTGTTGAAAGTCTTACTGAAGTCCAGAAAGGTCACATCCACTGCTCTCCCATGATACATGGTGTCCAGTGAATACAATCCCTAGCCCAAGCCCTGGTAAAGGTGCCAGGTCTCCACTGGCCTGCTCCCTGACCACAGCCCAAGTAAAGGTCCCTGCCAGCTGTCCAGTGGCCCACTTCCTACTCCCAGCCAGTTAAAGGTCCCTGGTGTCCAGAGGATCTCCATCCCTAGCCCTATTCCTCCATGCAGCCACATGTGCTTCTACTAATTACTGCCCCCTCATCCCCACCCCAGCACCGTCAGGAACTCTTTTATGGCACCTTTTAGAATTAGTTTAGAGGGTATCACTAAAGACATAACTCCACTTTGTGAGGAATGCAGTGCTCTGTGGACATCCCTGGGGAGCAGTTACCCTTAATTTTACCCTTTTTTTTTGTTTTGCCATATCTGACACAATACACGCTCATAAAACAGTCACTTTATGACTTTTGTCACCAAATTTTCAACATAGCCAGTTTAAGACCTCTGCTCATGAACAGTGTCACTGTGATTTTCTTAATCTGTCCCGAACATTGATTTTGCACACCAACCACGCCACTGTTCCCTACATGTGCAAAAACAGATTTTGGGTGAGATGTGAAAAATGGCAGTTGTACTGTTCATAAGGAGGTGTGGTAAAATGGCAATGCTGAAAATCTGGAGTGAAAATATTAAAAATGCTCGAGTTATGAGTGTGCGTAGGAACTGCACATTGCACGCTTGTAAAACAGTCATTTTGGGGAATTTTTTCACCAAATGTTCAACATAGCCAATTTAAGACCTCTGCTCATGAACAGTATCACTGTGATTTTCTTAATCTGTCTCGAACATTGATTTTGCACACCGACCATGCCATGGTGCGCTACATGTGCGAAAAAATATTTCAGGTGAGATGTGAAAAATGACAGTTGTACTGTTCATAAGGAGGTGTGGTAAAATGGCACTGCTGAATATCTGGAGTGAAAATATTAAAAATGCTCAAAGTTATGAGCGTGCGTAGGAACTGCGCAACGCACGCTAGTTAAACAGTCATTTTGGGGAATTTTTTCACCAAATTTTCAACATAGGGTTTTGGGGGGCCTACCTCATGAACTGTGACACTTTCATTTTGTTAATGGGTCCCAAAAGGTGATTCCACGCAGTGACTGCAAAATCACCTTTTGGGACCGAATAACAAAATGACAGTGTCTCAGTTCATGAGGTGGAGCCCCAAAGACCCCACGTTGAAAATTTGGTGAAAACATTCCCAAAAATGGCTGAGATATGTACCAAAGTTGAAAAAAATCCATTAATGCCATTACACAGCTTACCGTCATTTTTTTCAGTTCGCAGTCGGCTTTGAAGAGGGCAGACGTGTTCCCGGTCCACTGAAGACCATCGCGCTGGGCTCCAGAGGTAAGTATGGGGTGAGGTGGGGTGAGGTGGGGGAGTGGGAAGTGGGGTATGCAGAGGGTGGGCGGGTTGGGGAGGGGGCACCGGCAAGAGAATCAACGAGGGAAGGTTTTTTCTTTCAGATCTTTTTGAAAGAAAATGGAGACTTTTGCCACACTGAGGGTGGGCTCCCAGCATGGCACCAGGCAGTTTTGGGGGCCAGTCAAGCCGACAGGGATTTGGCACCCCTGCCAGCAAACAGCCTTTTGCCATACAACTGTTCCCAGCATGGCATACAATAACAGAAAATAACCACACACAATAAAAATGGACATCAG
The DNA here is from genome assembly GCA_016271365.2 of Neoceratodus forsteri. NCBI lineage: Eukaryota > Metazoa > Chordata > Ceratodontiformes > Ceratodontidae > Neoceratodus > Neoceratodus forsteri. Next base: position 769,325,022 of record CM057450.1, on the reverse strand, counting down.
CCTTAAACAAGGGAATGTCAGTGGACGTCAATGACTCCATAGACTACATTTTTGGACGTTTTTTGCTAATCTGTGCTCATAAAATACTTCCAAATTAGAGTTATCTGAAGGACTGAAAGTGTTTGTATATTGTGACTCAGAGGATGGTGGGTGATAACATGTACCCAAAATTAGTTGTGGGTGTCCCTGAAACTGAATGGCTACCCATATACTTTCAGTTGGTGAAGTATGTGGGTATTCATGTGAATGAATTGTGTCTTTAATATAAAGACATACACCACCTCCTTTTTTTGTGAAATATATCTTTTTGGTATAATTTAAAGCCCAGTATGTCTGTCATCCAGGTTGAATCTGGGTCCCACCATGTCTCTGTTACTGAAATTATGTCAATATCCAGCAAATGAATTTTGGTTTCAAGCTCGGAGATTTTTAACAAGTTTAAGCACCTTGCGTTAACAGATAATATTTTGCAAGGAACTGCATATTGTAGATACCCTGAGTAGAGCAATATATAAAAGCCCAGTTATGGAAGATGACATTGACCAGTTTGAAGTTCATACTGTTACAAAAATAGCAATAACTGATGAAAAGCTGCAACAGTTTCAGGAAGAAATGCTCAAAGATCCTGAATTAGCTAAGCTGAAAGAGACTGTGCTAAACGGATAACCAGCTGAAAGATCCCAGGTGGACCCACTACTGTAATCAGGCAATATTAGCAGTTCAGGGAGGAAATCACTACAGAAAGTGGCTTGCTGCTTAAAGGAGAGGAGCCCATAGTTCCAGTGTCACTCAGGAAAGAAATGCTTACTAAATTACATGGAACCCATTTAGGGATTGAAAAATGGAAGAGAAGGGCTCGGGATGTGTTTTTCTGGCCTGAAAAGAACAGTCAAATCACAGTTCTAGTGTCCAACTGTGGCATTTGTATCAGCTATAGGAAAGCGCAAGCAAAGGAGTCCTTAAAACCACATGAAATCTCAGATAGGCCCTGGCAAAAGGTAGGAGCTGATCTGTTTGAATTTTGCAAAGTGAACTACTTGATCCTGAAAGATTATTACTCAAAGTTCATGAAGATATCAAAGTTACAAAATAGAAGTGAGACTGTAATTAATCATATCGAATCTCAATTTGCCAGACATGGGATATCAGAAACAGTGGTAACTCATAATGGACCACAGTTTGTTAGCAGTGAATTTGCCATTTTGCACAGACTTATGAATTCAAACATGTAACAACATCCCCAAGATACCCCCAGAATAACGGGATGGCAGAGAGGGCTGTATAAACAGTAAATAATTTGCTCAAGAAAGCAAAATGGGGCAACAAAGATCCCTATTTGGCACTTTTGGACCTCAGAATTACCCCAGTCGAAGGTATGGGCTCCCCTGCATATCTACTAATGGGGTGCAGAACAAAAACTGTATTGCCAACCAGGCCAGAACTTTTAAACCCCAAACTAGTGACTACAGATGTCTACTCCGCTTTAGAAGCTAACCAAAGAAAACAACAGCAATACTATAACAGTACTGCTTACCATTTACTGGATCTGACCTCTGGACAGAGTCTACATGAAAAACATGAAGAATGAATGGAGTCCTGCAAGGATGCTATCCCGAGCTGCCACCCCTTGATCCTACTTAGTGGAGGTGCAAGGGAAACACTACCGCAGAAATTGTAGAGACAGTTTAAGCATTCCAGAGGCAGTCCAAAGTTTCCCTGATGAGGCAGAACTATTATCCCAACATCTGTCTAAGAAAGGCAGTTGCCAGTGTGGTGGAGAGAGACAGAGAGAGAGAGAGAGGTGTGAGACGTGGAAAACTACCCAATGGACCTGGAGCCAGAGCAATGGCTGAGTAACGGAGAGAGTGACCTAGAGGCAGCGGAGCAGGACAGGCTGGAGGAGGGAGCTGCAGCCATGGTGGCACCTAAGCAGCAGGACTTTCACAAGGGTCCACCAACAGGGACATCATTCACAACACCAGCAGTCCTTGCGCACCTGCACACCTGGGACTTAAGCCCGAACAGACTAAGTTGGATGAGTGGGTGGCTTATCCAGAGGCCTGGTATCCCATGATATTGGCACTGGGAAAAGGGTGCCTACAATAATGATGACCCCTTCCCCAGTCCATTACAGGGATGGCCACAGGACGGTAGGGTGGCTGGATAGGGGGTAAGGCGGTATGGCGCATGATGTCGCTATACATACAGCGCGGGGTGGGAGTGGCACGCATAGTGAGGGGCGGAGGGATGTGAGGGTAGTGCTGCAGTCAGTTGCTGAGCTGACCCCATGGCATGATGGGTTGGTTGCCAGCATTGGTCCGCAGGGTACTGGGTTCGGTCACGGCTTGCGTGCATTTTTTGCTGCACATGGCTCAACTTTTTGTTTTGTTGTTAATTTCCACATGTGCCCCTGGAGTTGAGAATCCTTTAGTAGGGGGGGTGGGGAAACATCCCAGTAGAAAACTAAAAAACTAAGTCCCTGGCACCATTTTGCTGTGCACCATGGTGTCAGAGTGCCTAAAAACTTTTTCGGCCCTTTGACTTTGTGATAACGATGATCGCCTTTAGGCTTTCACCATTATCACATAGAACCAGAGGCCCACTGGATATTGAGACTAGACTGCAATCAAGGACCTAAATCATGGGACTGTAAAGTACTACATTTATTGTTTACTGTTTCTGTCTAAGGGGGGAGATGTGATGGTGTGAAGTTCATAAATACTAATGATGCATGCATCACGTGGCCTCACTATAGTTTGAACCTAATACAAATATAAACTGCTAGTTACAGTATAGGTGCTAAACTGCATGTATCTATGTGTTTTCTGGCATCCAGTAAAGCTGTTTGAACCGAGACCTGTGTCCTGTCTTTTTTATATGGTGGTCATTGTAAGTGACTCCCTAAAACAAACTAACCAATGCAACAAGGCTTACAGCAAGGCAGCCTCAATGTTTGGGTGAACTGGAAGGAGTTTCAATAGCAGGAGGAAAGAGATAATAGTACCTCTCTATAGATCACTGGTGAGACCACATCTGGAGTATCGTGTGCAGTTCTGTAATATTCGCCTGAGGAAAGACAAGCAAGCTGGAGACTCATTTGGGGCTGTATCTTCAATTGTGCAGTGCATTAGGGCATTGACTTCAGAGAGGCTACAGTCTACTCCCGAATGTGAATTTGAAAACTAGGTGGGCTTACACTCATCTCCAAAGGAGGTGGCAGGTCAATTTTACTAGGCAGTTCATAAACAAACCTGTGTACTTTCCAGGAAAGAAGGTAACAATCTTCACCTTTAATAACACAGAAATGTAGAAACTGGGGGCAGATAAGAGCCATTTGGCCCATCCAGTCTGCCCATTTTAATTGTGATTGCTTTTGCTGCAGACCATCCTTGGTCTACAGTACTATCTCTCCCACTTCCTTCCTTTCCTTTATGATTGCCTTGTGCCTATTCCAGGCTTTTTTGAATCCCAACTTCAACACAAAAAGCAACACTCTAATATGGACAAAATTTCAAACAAATGCAAGTTCCAAAAATAAAAAGTTGTTATTATTTGCAAGTTGCAAATTAATCCATTTAAATGTATGCAGGTTTACAAAAACAGTCATACCAGAACCCCTGCGCTTCAACCAGTAGGTCTTCCTTAGGGGGCTAAGTTCTGCTAGTGGTTCCATTATGTAAGAGCCCACAGAGCAGTGATGTCTACAGTCATGTGACATTTTTCAAAAAGTTAATTATTTCATTGCTACTCCTTCATGATACATTATCGTAATGAAGCTGCTCTTAATGCATATATACTTTGAAATCATTTTAAACAACTAAACCAATACATGATTATATAGAAGGAAAGACATGAAAGTTACAAAACATTTGGCTAAGGCTGATTACAGTATTTACACTTTAAACAATTTCATTTAAACCTTTCTCTGTTTAAACATTTTCAACATTGTTAACATTTTTAACTATTTTAAGTATTTTAAAGCAATTTAATACAAGCTTAAGCCAAAATATGCTGTTGTTTCTCCAAATTTTATTTTATACATATCAATCGACTTGATTCATTAGGTATTATAGGTGAGAAAGATGCTTGCAGAAAGAAAAAAGGTGGGGGGGGTGGGTTTTTTTTTTTGAGGAGAGATAGCTATGATTACACATTGGTAATATAAATTTTACACAAAATTCATGGTTAAATCCTTTTCTTGTATTATCATGTATAATGTGTAAATAACCAGTGAGTTTGGTGAGCTTAGGTTGAAACAAAAAGGAAAAAAGGAAATTTTTCCCTGCATCTGTGTGAATTTGCAACACTAACATATGGATTTGCTCCCTCATGCATGACAAAGCTTACCCTTGACTTTTCACTATCAACCCCTCTTCCCCCCTTTCCACAACTGTCATCTATTTTTCACTTTTTGCCTTTCCTCATTATTTTCTTTTTACCTCTCGATATTTAGTCATTTACAGTTATTTCCGCATTATGCATGATAATACAAGAAAAGGCTTTAACCAAAGGCAATTCTGGTGGGGGGGGGGTGTAGGAAGAAGTAGGCTGTTGGTTAACTAGGATCTGCAGCTTATCCAATATGTAGGAAAATGGGCAGACTGGATGGGCCAAGTGGTCCTTATCTGCCATCAAAGTATGTGTTTCTATGTTTAACCATGAATTTTGTATTATTATTATATTACCAATGTGTAATCATAGCTATCACTCCTTCAACCCCCCCCACACACACCACCATGTTTCTTTCTGTAAGCATTTAAAATACCCTTCTATTCCCACTTTCTCTATACCCTTACTCTTTTTCTCCCATAATATCTAATGAATCAAGTCAATTGATATGCATAAAATAAAAGTTGGAGCAACAAAAACATATTTTGGCTTAAGCTTGTATTAAATTGCTTTAAAACATTTAAAAATGCTGAAAATGCTTAAACAGATTAAGGTTCAAATAAAATTGTTTAAAGTGTAAATACTGTTTTCAGCCTTAGCCAAATGTTTTCTAACTTTCATCCCTTTTCTTCTATATAATCATTAGTTGGTTTAGTTGTTTAAAATTATTTCAAAGTCTATATATATTAAGAGCAGCTTCATTATGAGAATGTACCATGAAGGGTTAACAATGAAATAATTAACTTTATGAAAAATGTCACATGACTGTAGATGTCACTGCTCTGTGGGATCCTAAACTGTGGAACCACTACCTGACCTTAGCCCCCTAAGGAAGACCTACTGGTCGAAGTGCAGGGGTTCTGGTTTGACTGTTTTTGTAAACCTGCATACATTTAAATGGATTAACTTGCAACAGAACAAAAACTCTATTTTTGGAACTTGCATTTTCTTCAAATTTTGTCCATACTGGAGTGCTACCTTTTGTGTTGAAGTTGTGAATTTTTGGGCTGGCAGTCCTCGGCTACAGCACCCCACCTGCATTTGGAGTCAGTGTGGACATCTCCTCAATTGTTTTTTTGAATCTCACCAGTTTTTGGCCCCACTACCTCTGCTAGAAGACTGTTCCAGGCATCCACCACCCTTTCTGTGAAGTATTTCCTCACATCTGTCCTGAAACTACCCCCTCCAACTTCATATCATGACCTCTTGTTCTACAGCACCCTTTTCTCTGAAAAATACCTCCCACCTGTACCTTATAGCCCCCGTGAGGTATTTAAAGGTCCCGATCATATCCCCCCCTCCCTCCTCTCCTCCAGGATGTACATATTGAGCTCCTTTAGCCTCTCCTCATAAGGCTTTTGGTGCAGACCCTGCACCATCCTGGTAGCCCTCCTCTGGATTGCCTCTACTCTGTCTATGTCTTTCCTGAGATGTGGTCTCCAAAACTGGGCACTACTCCAGGTGTGGTCTTACCAATGACCTATATAGGGGCAACATCACTTCCCTCTTCCTGCTGATGATACCCCTACCTATACAATCCAGAATCCCACTAGCTCTCCTGATTGCTTTGTCACATTGTTTGGCCACCTTTAGGTCTTCCCAGTATGATTACTCCCAGGTCTCTTTCCTGCTTGGTCATTGCAAGTATCTCTCCCCCCATTTTGTACTCCAAACCCCCCCCCCCAGATTTCTGTGGCCCAAGTGCATTATTTTACACTTTTTTTGCATTAATTCTTAGCTGTCAAACTTTTGACCACTCCTCCAGCCATTTTAAATCTTTTGCCATCCTTTGCACCCCCACCCGCAGAGTGTCCACTCTGCTGCAGATCTTGCTGTCATCCGCAATGAAGAAGACCTTCCCTTCCAGCTCCTCTGCTATGTCACTAATGAAGACATTAAAGAGGACTAGCTCCAGTACTGACCCCTGAGGTGCCCCACTGGTCATGTTCCCCTCCTCAGAGCGAACTCTATTTACCACCGCCCTCTGCCTCTTATCTCCTAACCAGTTTCTTACCCAGGTTACCACCTTGTTGCCCACCCCCCATGCTATCCAACTTGCTTACCAGTTTCCTACATGAAACAGTGTCAAAGACATTGCTGAAGTCTAGGTAGGCCATGTCCACTGATCCTCCCTGATTCAACACCTTGATTACCCAGGCAAATAAATCTGCCAGATTTGTTTGGAATGACTTTCCCTCTGTGAAACCTTACTGCCTCAGGTCCTGCAATCTGTTGCTTTCCAGGTATTCAACAATCCTTTTCTTTAATAGTGTTTCAATTAATTTCCCTACACTGAAGTCAGGCTGACAGGCCTATAATTGCCTGCCTCCTCCTTGCTACCACTTTTGTGAAGTGGGACCACATTTGCTCTTTTCCAGTCCTCCAGGACCACGCCAATCTCCAGTGAACTGTTAAACAAGTCTGCCAGGGGTGCAGCCAGTACTGCCCTGAATTTCTTCAGCACTCTTGGTTGTACCCCATCTGACCCCATGGCTTTGTCCACCCTCAGACTAGTGAGTACTTTCCTAACTCTCTCTTCAGAAAAGGGACTGGTGTCCACTTCCCTCCCCTCAAAGCTCTTCATGCCTTTTTGTGGTCCCTCCCCCTTCCCCTTCTACTGTGAACACTGAGCAGTATTTGTTTAAGATGTTTGCCTTTTCTCGGTCCTACTCCATACAGTCCCCCAACCCCCTTAACCATACACTACCGTACAAATGGTTGAAGGCATGGTGTAATATGGAAGGGTTAAAGTTCTTAGGATACTGGAGTGTGGAATGGTGGAATCATAGGCAATTTAAGGGTGACAGCCTACACATAACCTCCTAACCTGCAAGGGAGTGTAACTCCCGCCCCCCCCCATTGGTGGGGGCTTACCTTGCCAGGCCCTGGAAGCACTGCTCCTGCTGGTCCCGGTCCTGTTGGACCCTTTGCTGCTTCTTCCAGCCCCCAGTGCTTAAATCTGGATGGGGTACTGGAGGAGCACTGTTGAAAGTTAATCCGACAGCTTGGCAGTACAGTCCAAGTGAGCAGCACACAGCTCAGTGTGCGCATGTTCGAGCTGGTGTCTGCTTGAACGTGCAAGCTATGCAGTCGGCTCACACACTCTATGGGAGTGCTACAGTGCTCAGAGTTAAAGCCTTTTTGGCAGCTCATGGCAAAGCCCTCTTTGTGTGTGCTGGCCCCCAGGGACATCAGCAGCCTAAGTGGTGGTCCAGAGGCACACATGAGGGGAGCAGCAAGGAGTTTGTTTTAAGCACTTAAAAGTGTGCTATATCTTTAAGAGCAGCTGAGGCTGCTGTTATGCATAGCCCTGCCTGCCGCCTGGGAGGAGAGCATTACGGCACTTGCGACAGGCAGGAGGAGCCCCTGTACAGACCCACTCTGCCACCCGATACCAGGGCAGATGGGCAGCCCTTGAACCATATAGACCATTAATGTTAAAGAAGAACAGGAGCTATATTAAATATAAAGATGGAACTCTATGCTGCCTAACCTGTGAGCAGCCATCTTTGTCACCCATGACCTCCTTCTTAGCCAATGGGAGGTCAAGGAGCCCAGTGGACTTCAGCAATGGCTCCTGAGTAAAAGGAGAGGACTGTGCTCTTGGCGCCTTTTCATCCAGCCAATAAGGCATCGAGTGAACATTCTACTTACTAATTTTGTGGCTTGACAGCCTGTTTGACCAGATGGACGCTGCACTGACCTCTTCAGATTGAGAGGGCAGCTACAGCTTGGGGCAGTCTGCCTGGAGCTCTCAGAGTATAAGGAAGGCCTGAACTGTGTTCCTTCTGAAGGTTGGAGGCCTGCCTGAGGTTTCCACAGCCAGGTATTAGGAGGCATTCCAAAAAGTTTCAACAACATGCATCCAAGCAGTTTAAAGTGTAAAGTGCAGGTTTTTTTTTTTTTGCTGAACAGAGCCAGAACACCTGCAAAGTGCTGAGAGACTGTTTCCTGCCTACAGCCATAGGAGGTAATCCAGTACTGTGTTCTGATAGTGCAACAGCTGCACAGCTGCAGTGCTGCTGAAGACTGTGATTGTTGATAGCCAGAGAGATCTTTGAGCCTGTGGACAGTCTGGGGAATCGGCTTGCCAGTGCCACCTGTAGGTGCTGGCTATCGTCTCACCCTGAGGGCTGGATGCCAGGACAGGTGAGTGCGGCATGTGACCCTGGTCCCTAAGACTGGTCCTTACATTTGTCTACAAAAAAAGCAGAAGACATGTCAAGTCTGCAAAGAGAGCCTATCAGTTCAGCCTTTGAGACCTGCATGTTTGTTCAGAACACCTCAGAGCTGCAGCTTGAAAGGCCTACAGCCTGAAAAGACTAGTATTCCCAGAACTATGAGTAACATCAGGGTTTGCCCTGCAACTGGGAGACCATAAACAGTTTTACACCAAAGCTACTGCATTGGCCATCAGGCAAGGATTTCCAAGTTTACTAACTTTGTAGCCATTTTCGGAATTGCATGGCCTGTGGGGTTTTGGTTTAAACTATTTGTTAAAAGTGCATAAACACCAGCCAAACAGCTGCAACATTATTGGGCCTGCACCATTCCAATGGTTGGGTACCCAGTGAAGATATTGGGAGCTCCAATTTAGTTAACTAGGGAATGAGTTCCAGTTAGGAGTGGTAGTGCCCCCAACATGGGTGGGTTGGAAAGAAATGGAACTATACTGTTTGCAGATGCTGGTGGGAGGTGGGCACTGTTATTGTTCTGACTATTCAGATGTTTTTTCATTTTTTTTAATGGGCCGAGCCTAGTCAGGCAACTACCTTCTGCCAAGGGGCATTGTTAAAGTCCAAATTCACTGAAACCTGTAAAACTAGTTATTCTTTGCATCCCCTATTCCCTTTTGTTAACCTTTTTAATAAATGGCTTGTTATTCTTTTTAAAATCTGTCCCATGAGTCCAATAATGTGAGCATATTATTAGAGACAATCAATAATTGTATGTGCATTGAAATATTACAACAGTCTAGTATTCCATATACGTGGGGTGACTCTGCAGGGAGGTGGGGAGGTACGGCATCCCAGAGGGTTGTACCACTTTGTCACCAGGCCCACTTAAATTTATCTGAGTGGAGGCACCCCGCTATTTGTCATTCTACTGGAAATGAACACCCCATCCAGGAAAATCAAAGCCCAGGCCCCTCAACCTTGTTTGAGCCCACAAGGCAGGGATAGTAACCATAACATCCAAGGCAACCCGGTTATAGGAGCACCAGTGCTGGGAGAAAAACTGGATGAGTATATGAACCAGTTTTTAAACTGAAGTAGTGAGAGGCTAGTGAGTGCCACACATCCATAAAAAAATAAAATTTTTATGTACATATGACATCAGTGGTGTACTGTACATATATACATACATGCTAATCAGTTATTTCTTTTATATGCATGTTGTAATGGCATGCTTAACCAATAGGATAGCAGGTTCGACAGCGCTTAAAGGGGACATGAAATTAATGTCTATGTGGAGCTGCTTGTAATGTTCCTATTTTAAAAAATAATTATATTCATCCCCCTAGAACATCTGTATGTAACTATCTGAATAAAATTTAAGACTGTAAACAGTGTTTTTGTATTGTTTTCTTTGCATGGACATCATTCTGTACAGTTCCTTTCACAGAGCCAAGAATTTGGAGTTTTGACAATGCCACTGCATGGTTTTAGAACTCTATGCAGGAGCTGATGACCTATTAGACCAGTACTCGGAGTTCTAAAACCATGCAGTGACATAGTCAGAACTCCAAATTCCTGGTTCTATGAATTGAACTGTACGGAATATTGTCCATGAAAACAATATAAAACACAGTTAACGGTCCTTATGCATGAAAGGGGCATAGGTACACATGAAATGCGTGTACCCAGCCCACGCCCCTGCACCCTGTGGACAGGTGTGCCCATACCGGCATTCACCAATGCCGGCCACCTGTGCACGGCCCCTCCCCCCGGCATGCAGGAATCTGCAGGGTGGCCAGGGGAGGAGTCGGCATCCCGGGCAGGCATCCAATGGGATGCCCCCCTGGGACCCATAGTGAATCCCATGCATAGGCTGGTGCGGGTCTGGGGCTGTGCATGCCGATAGCATGCACCAGACTGGTGCAGCACCCTCTGGTTCTGGTGCCACCACACATGTAAATTGCTGGGCTCTCACCCATCCAGCTGTCCCTGCCGCCTCCTGCTGCCCAGCAGTCAGGGGCAGCACAGTGTGCCCTGTCCCAGTCCCCCAGTGACTGGATGCCTGTGTTGGTGGAGGCACACACTGGGTTACGCCTGGTCCCAGCTGGCATACCCGTGTGCCCCTTCAAGATTTCAGTAGCCAGCACTATGCGGCTTTGTGAATGCCACATAGTGCTGGCACACCCCCGGAATGCCACCGGCGCGGTGAGGTCCACAGCCATGGGGGATTGTGTGTGTAGGGTCTGCATACCCCCATCGGGTGCATGCCATGGGGGGGCAGGTGGGTGCTGGTGGCTACGCGTTCATGTTACACAGCGCATATCCACTTCGTTCCTTCATGCATAGGGCCCAACAGTTGTAACTTCTATTCAGGTCCAGTTAAACAGGGATCCTTTAGAGGTATGACTACACTGTAGTTACTGAAAATAGCAACATTACAAGCAGCTGTAATTCAGAAATAATGTCCTGTCCCCTTTAATAACATCACAAAGGCTTTACTGCTTTCAAAGCTTTCAGCAGCTGAGCCCAGGCAGAATATCTCTCCTTCTCGCTGTTGTTGGATCTCTAATGTCCACTAGATGGTACCTCGGCCTTATGAGATCAAGTTCAAATAAAATGCAGACATTCTTTTTTACAGTATGTTAGTTAGAAGTGAGGGTTTTATTGAATAGTAACTTACAGAAACTATGTCCCATCTCCTCTTATATAATTGAGACTTCCTGTTCCCTTGTCACCTTTGTGCATTTAATCACATAGCAGAGTTAACCCTCCTAGATGATTCCAAACTAACCCACTGGGTAGAAAGTTACCTCCTGCCTACTGTTTCTCTCATTGCACTAGATATTAATGGCACACTGCCCTAGAAGCCAGCAAAAGACAGCTGTAGCCCATATTCTCTTTACTCATCCCATGAGGAAGTGCTCGAGACTAAACACAGAAACATAGAAACATGCACATCCCAGAGGGAGGAGGGGCCTGGGCTTGGATTTTCCTGGATGGGGGGGGGGTTCATTTTCAGTAAATGCACACTGGAATATCATCCCACCTTCATCCCATACTGAAACTGTGTCATGCTTGGGCATGTGTGCAACAAGCTTAAAATAAAAATGCAGGTCTGATCTGCACCAGCTGAATGATTGTTGGGCTGAAGTAGCTGTCACAGTGCAAGCCACATGGATTGCTTTTGCCATTAGAAAAGGGAGCCAGGACTTCATTTGCCTATGTGACATGTTATTTTAGTAACACATTGCCAATAATGTTACATGGTGAGGGGGGAGTCAACAGGAGAAAACAGAACTGCTAAGAGTCTGTTTCCTCCACAGTTTCCTAATTTTTGTCTTAGGGATGGAGGATGAGGACCCTTCGGGAACCAGACATTTTGGGCCCAGTAACGCCATGGTAGCAGCATGCATTGCCAGTACATGACTGGCAGTGGTGGCAGAAGGTACCAAAAAGTGCGTGTGTGTGTGTGTGGGGGGGGGGGGTCAACATTGCCTATGCCAGGAGGCAAAACTATGTTTTACCTCAGCCAAGGTCTCAAAGAAATCACCTACCTGACTTTTTGTCATCCTTAATACTTCAGATATTCAAGACCCACAGGCATATATTCGTATTAGTGGTGCCATGCCCCCCCATTACTCTACATCGAGGAACACGTCAGGGATGCCCACTCTCCCCACTCCTGTTCATCTTGTACTTGGAGCCTTTAGCTGCTGCCCTGAGTAAGGAGGCTAGGATAGAGCGGGGTCCCTTTAGGACAGTCAGAATATCATTATTTGCCAACAATGTCCTTTTATCAGTATTATCTCCAGAAACATCAGTGCCCGCAGCTTTGGACATATTACATTGGTTCGAGAGAGATTGGCCGACTTCAAGCTTAATATGTCTAAAACCGAGGTCCTCTTGCTTAATTTTGTTCCCTCTGAGAAGCTAAAATAGAGATATCCCTAATAGTGGTCATGTACAAAGATAAAATACCTAGAAATTTACATTATGAAAGATATTAATGTGGATCTGATTAATTATGAACCTCTAACAGTTCATATTCAAGAAGATTTGGTCAAATGGGAAAAATTATCCTTAACTTTTTTCCAGCGGATCGAGATAATCCAGATGAATATATGGCCAAGATTCTTAAATCTTTTCCAGACCATCCCAGTCCTCCCAGCTCATTTTTGCTATACATTGTGGAAAAGAATGATCTCAAATTTTATATGGGGGGCCACGTATAATGTGTCCGTTTCTGAGTTTTGCAAGGTATCCAGTGATGATAGCGACCAAAAATGAGTGACTACAAAACTAGCAACTCATTTTCAGTGCTATAACTTTGGGCTACCCTGCAAAAGTAGTGATGCAGTAGCGAGGATGGTGTCCGGAAGGAGAGGGATAGGGAGGAGGAGGGGAGGGGTATGGAAGAGGGTTTAGGTAGGGGGTGTGCCTGCTGCAGCCGAGCTAGCCCTGTGGTATGGTGGTGAGGGTGGCTGGCTCTGGTGCAGTAGGCACTGGGTTTGGGACAGAGCAGGGGAAAGAATTTTGCTGCTGCTTGTGGCTGCTTTTTTTTTCTATTCCCATGCTGGAGTGTTGCCCCCTCCTTTACATGCACCCCCCTGGAGTTGGTAATCCAAAATCAGGGTGGCACGGGGGGTGCAGCCCCCCCTCCCACAAAAGCACTATGTTTTTTCAGAAGTGTGATTGCTGAGAAGTGCATATCATGGATTTGCTTTTCAGTGATATGCCATAATAGTGATCGTTGTTTTGTGATCAGTATTATGACATGGAACTGTTTTACAATTATCCCTGGCCCAGGGAGGGATTAATCTACCTAACCCCGAACTCTATGCTAGGGTGGCTTTCCTTCATGTGACCTTTCTTTGGCTGTCACTGGCCTAAAAGCCCCATGGAGAGAAATAGAATGTACCCTTAGCAGTCTACATGATCCTGGCCCCATTTTGTTTGCTACAAAAAAAAAATTCACACAGTTATGTTACTTTACAAAATTCACATCAAACACTTGAAGATGTGGTACCAATTACAATTCCATCCTAGTTTTGCATGCATAGTTTATTATTGTAGACTACTGTCCTCAGACGAACACTTTAGGCTGACTCAAATGGACCTTATGTTCAAACGTTGGTGGCAACTAGGCCTTCATTATGTTTACCAATCTCTAGACTCAACAGGGGTCATTTCATTTGAGGCACTACAACGGAACTATGGCCTACCTGGTTGCAACCGTTATAGGTACCTGCAAGTAAGGACTTACATTGTACACCAACACTTAGACAATACTAAAATTCTTGCCCCTAAACTCCCTCTATTAAACATGTTAATAGACTACAATAATGGCAATTCCTGGGGACACCTAATAGGCCACTCATACAAAATCCTGCAGGACACCTTGTCGGACTCTAACCAGTCAATTTTAGATAGCTGGAATGAAGATTTGGGCCTTTCTGTGTCATTTAACTCCTGGATAACATTTGCACTTGCCGCAGTTAAAATTACTATCTCCAGTGTCTGGAGATAATATGCCTGGAAGTGCTGAAATAGATTTTTTCAATTCTTAATCAAATATATGCCACCTACATATGGTGCCTGCTGGAGGGGATGCATATTTTTTGGCTATGTCCACTGATGACACCATTTTGGTGCATGTTATAGGAAGAACTGGGGAACTGCTTAGGCAAACCAGTCAAATTAATGGCTGAACTGGTGCTATTAACAGTCCTTCCCCAACACCACCCCCTTGGCATAAAACATTATTACCAATATATATATTTTCCGCCAAGAAAGCCACAACCTGCTGGTGGATGTCATCCACCATCCCAACAATGGCAGAATGGTGCAAGATTATGATGGATATTTATCAACTAGAAAGATTAACAGCTGGGCTCCATGATAAGCTCAGTTTATTTACAATGAAATGGCAAAAATTGGTGTGATATATGGCCCAAATAGATCTGGGGTTTGTTCCTTAATACTGTTATGTGTACAGGGCTGAAAGGGATGCTGCTGCTGCTGCAGGGGAAGGGGTAATGTCTTCTCTGCCTTATATATGTATTTTCATCCCCCCAATTTTTTTCTAACAGAGTAAGGTAGTTCTGTGAAGGTATCTCGAGTTTAATGGAGACTTGCTATCACCCTCAATGTCCTGATGGAAGCATTACCTTTATTTCTGTGGCTTTAGTTGTACACTAACTCTGTAGTTCAAGGACTGTACAAGTGTTGTATAATGAACAGTACTATATCTGCTTCGCTTAATAAAAATTATATTTAAAAAAAATCTGTTGTTTATTTAGAAATGCATTCATGAGTGGCAAAGAAGCAGAACAGGGTCAGGATGTGAACTTTTTAGTAGAGATGCAAGGAAGCCCAAATAAGCTGGCAGTGCAATTCACTTAACAGTAAAACAAAATGAACATTAAAGATCAATTGCCAAAGTATTTTAAAAATTGCTCCTTTTCCTCATCTCTCCCAAAATGTGTACCTGTCATCTATTGCGCCCTTCCTAATATTTTTACCTTTATCCAGTCTCTTAATCTCAACTGTTGTTTTTTTACTCCTGCACCCCTTCAAATGTGATCCCCTTCTTTTGCACTCCTCTCAAAACGTGTACATTTAGCCCACACCTCTCTGAACATGTGCACCTTTACTATGTCATTGCCCCAAATGTCCATCTCTTGCACCCCTCCCAAATTTGGTGTTTTATCCTTTGAAGCCATCCTGAAATTGGCATTCCTCCTCTAGTATCCATCCCAAACTGTGTATCTCTACCATCTCACCCCTCTCAAAATGTACAGTATATCCCCTTTCAAAATGTGTACCCTCCAACACTACACCCCTCCCAAAACCTATTCTTCTTGCCCTACTCCCAATATTCGTATGTTTACCTCTGCACTCACCCTAAAATCTGCAATTACCTCCCACCTCCAAATCCAGAGAAAAAGCAATTATTGTACTTTATCTCTAATAAAAAAAAGCATAGTTGGTCTCATGGTGGGCAAATTGTACATTTTAAAACAATTGCAATAGATCTTTAAAGTTTTTTTCCCCAAAAATAAACTTCTCGTTGCCAGGTACCTCTCAGTATTTTGAGTATGAAAAGTTTAAAAGTAACTTACCTGCTGTCTCCAGAATTTCAATCCACTTTATTTAAAATTGATGCTGTTCTTTCTAATTGAGTGTGTGTGTGTGTGTGTGTGTGTGTGTGTGTGTGTGTGTGTGTGTGTGTGTGTGTGTGTGCCTGTGGAGGAAGTAGTCCAAATGCATTGGCAGAAAACCCAGATAAAAAAGTTAGGGATCTGCTAAGCCCCTTTGAATTCTTGGCTTTGCTGCCTATGGCACCCACAGCATAAGGTTAAATATATTAATATTTCTGTTGTCCCCTAATAATTACTGTCTTTCCTGCTCCTCCACAAAAATGTACATGATCCATTGGTTGCACAGTATTCTGAGCCCTCTCGTCTGCATCAAGGTACTTCCCTGTAGCTCTTATAATGTTAGCTTCATGTGTTGCTAGCTCCTGTATTTAATAACCATTGTCAGGTCTGACTTCATGCATGAGATGTATCTATCATTATTGTCATGTATTCCTGTATATATGCTACTGTCAGTGTCAGTGGCTCAGTAGGTAGCACACTCGCCTCTGAGGCCGGGAGATCAGTGGGCTGTGGGTTCAGTTCCCACATCTGGCACTTGGGTTAATATCCCAGTACTGACACTGTAGTGCAGCATGAGAGGGGTGCTGCACTTCTGAGGTGCTGTCTTTCGGATGAGACGTTAAACCGAGGTCCCATCTGCCTGGATTGGTGGTAGTTCAGGTTGATGTTAAAGATCCCATGGCACTTATCGAAAGAGCAGGGGAATTTCCCGGTGACCTGGCCAAATTTCCCTCATTCACTAAAAATACCACCAACAGCTTAATCTGGTTCAAGGTCAGTTGGCATTCATCTGTATCCCCCTCCCCCGGGTCATGCCTGAAAATAGGCAGGATTTGTCTAGTGCACTTACCTGGTCAACTAAAAAAAATATATATATATCTTATTTATTTATATTTTATGTATCTTTTGTACCCTTACCTCCTACCCTGGGTCACACCTAGAATCAAGCCTTGGCTCAGTGTGCCTTTCCTGGTTAGCAACTTTTAAATAAATAAATTTACAACTTAATGTCAAGTGGCACCACCCCAACCACCTCAGTTTCTTTGTTCAGCCATTTCAGCACAGTCTGCCTCATCGAGGTCTAGAATCCTCATTGCCTTAAAAGATTTCTGTTTCATTTATTGTGTATTACCTTTAGTCTTTCTTCGTTTGTTAACAGTCTCAGTTTCTCTATGCCATTCTTTTAAGTCAGTGTAATTCTTCTTGGCCTTGGTGCAGTAGCAGTCTTATTTTCATTTATTCTATCACTGTTATATTGGGTAAGGATCCTTCCAAATCTTGTTACAGTGGCAACCAAATTTTGTCTCAAGACCCCACTCCATTTGCTCGAATTGCTTTGGTGCCAATTATAATCGGGGCCAGATTTACACAATAGGGGGCTCTGTGCACAACATTCAGAATGGCAGGTGTAGTCACGCAGGAGACTGAGGCACAATGCAAATGTGATTCCCAGTTGTTAACGAAGGCAAGTGTGGTTTGTGCCCACTAACATGATGGACTGTAACACTCACAAATGTTACATGACTCAAGCTCCAGGGACCTGGCACAAGTCACAAACACAATAATGATCCCTCCACCCACTTGACTTTTACTTTAAAGCCTGCTTCAGGGCCATTTAGACTTATTTTTTGGGGGTCCCTTAGCCATTTCCTTTTAATTCAGTGGCTCTCTTCATAACCCAGCCAAAAAACTGTCCCTGGCATCAAGTGAAACCATCACCCCGTAACCCTAGCCCCCATGTGTGCTTTTTGTCACTCACCAGTCTCCATCACCCACTTGATACTTTATGGTCAGGCACAGAGTCCCAACATTCATACTGCCAGTCCCTATTGGTTCTACAGGAAGGGGGTATTGTACATTTCTGTGCCCACAACAGTGATGGTCACCATTCTTTGTGCAAGGCTCTGCAAACCACTTGCATGGCAACCCCACACCTTTCCCTAATTGACTGCAATGTCACTGGCAACTGTGCAGAGAAAGGTTTGTAATCCCATTGTATATGGCACAATGAGGTCCCTAGTGAGAGACTGGCACTATGTAATCATTGCAATCACTTTAGCAACAGCCCCTTGTGACTGTGCATGGGGTCCTTTGTCTTTGAAGTGAGCCCCCAAATAATCTTGGGCCCTAAACACAGGCGTATTTTTGCCTGTATGCATATACAGTCCTGATTATAATAGTTAACATTGCCCTATCTGTCAGATGATGTCTAGACAGACCCATAAGGACAGACACACTCATATTGGGTCTTCCGAGCTGATCCACAAGAAAAAGATGTAGTCTTGCTCCTGGTCATGCTTAGTGTGGACCTCCCAGATGGACCTTTTGACCTTCCCATCATCACATAAGAAAAAGAAGATTACATGGTCTCATTCTAATCAGTGCCACACCATTCCCAGGTCACTAGAGATTCTAACCATTCCCACTCTATTTCCAGGTCACCAGAGGTTGTCACAAGATATTCTAATCATTGCCACTCCATTTCCAGGTTACCAGAGATTGATGTTATGGTCAAGGCACCATTGTTACTTTTCATACTTCTTCCATTGGCCTCTCCATTGGATATTGTGCTGACCTTGGTACTGGCCACTTCATCTTTTGTCACACCATTGTCCCTGGTTCCCCTGTTCTCAGGCAGAAAGCTCTCATTGACAGCTAGTTAACCCTCATGGAGTAGTGCCCGCTGTGCACCATGCTGATTCTACTGCAACTGGTTTCATTGACACTAACATTGATTCCATTATTTTGGCATTTCCAATGCTGCAGCCCAGATAGTGGCAAGAATCTGCATTAGAGGGCACTTCTGGGTTAGACTGGTTTTGAGAATTATGTTCAGCAGAAACTTACACATATGCCTTTTGATGGGGTGTACCTTATTACCCAAAATGTGTAAGAGGGCCTTAAAGAGGACAATGACAAAACGTTAACCCTGAAAGACATGAAGAACATCCACACCAGCTCCAGTGGAAGAATGTGACATGTGTTCTTCCATCAGCACCCGTAGCTCTTCCATGGCAAACCCAGCCAAAGGGGATTTTATTGACAGGATAAGTCCAGGCCATTTCAGTCAAAGCCAAAACCTCAGCAGAAAGCAGTGTAACAAGCAGTCCTAAAGTGCAACAATTTGACAGGTTGCCAGCCCTGGGTCCACCCCAACTGCATAAGATGAACCACTCAGTACCAGTGAAGGGCCAACTGGCCATATTCTACAAGGAAATGGAGATCATTACCATGTCAAGTGAGCCCTGAAAATTATCTGGGATGGTTACTTTTTGAAGCTGTTAGAGCATTCCCCAGACATTCTGCCAGAAAAATTGCATCAACTTCAGAGTCCTATGACTGAATAGATTTCATTGGAAACAGCAGGTCTGATACAGAACAGGGCAGTGGAGAAAGTTCTGGAATCAGAGTAAGGGCTTTTACTTCAACTACTTCCTTGTCCCCAAAAAGACAGGTGGCATTTGATCAATCTGGGACCTCAGACACTTGAATATCTTTATGAAATGAAAAAAGTTTAGGGTAGTGACTCATGTATCCCTGCGATATATTCAAGCAGCAGAACTGGTTAGCTTCTCTAGATATAAAAGATCCATATCAAAACATTCCTGTTAGGCTGAACAACTGCAAGTATCTCTGATTTTGGGTGGGCCTCAAACATTTTCAGTACATAGTCATGCCATTTTGAATTAGCATCAGCACCAAAAATCTTTATCGAGTGATTCAAAGTTCTAGCAGAACATCTCCGAAAGCTAGGAATATACGTTTTTCCCTGCATGATGAGTTGCTCATACAGAGTCCAACCAAGATACAGACAAAGCAGCAGTCAAAGTAGCATGCTCCTTTCTCAGTTTCATGGGTGTCCAAATGAACTTGCCAAAGTCTCAATTAATTCCAACGGATTTCACTTCATAGGAGCAGTCCTTGACTCCACTCAAGCTAAGTCCTTCTTGCTGGAAGACAGGGTGGAGTTGAT
Organism: Neoceratodus forsteri; assembly: GCA_016271365.2. Lineage (NCBI taxonomy): Eukaryota > Metazoa > Chordata > Ceratodontiformes > Ceratodontidae > Neoceratodus > Neoceratodus forsteri. The sequence goes on along the minus strand of CM057450.1, from coordinate 769,305,322 downwards.
CAAGCAAATTTCCACGGCCTGTTACATCCAAACAAGGACTCAGGTAACAGTGCACATAACGAAAATAATGCTGTGTCTCATGACAGCCACAAACTTTTTAGTACCCATTGCAAGGCTGCATATGAGGACCTCTCAGTGATTGCTCAGCAGTTAATGGTCTCAAGCATCTCAGCCACTGGATCACCCCATATAAGGGTTTTATGTGATAAGGGTGTCACTGTGTAAGCGAGTCCCCAATGGTTGAACACAGAAAGGGCATCAGGGGAACTAGGGCGAGCAGCGGCGAGAGTGCAGGCAGGAGGCAGAGGATGCAAGGATACATCGCACCATGCATCTATGCTATGGGATGACATGCAATGGGTGAACCCACTGTGATGATGGAAAGAGAGCCTGTGTACCTGTGGACTGAGACAAGAGCACCCTGTGGTGGGTGTGAGGATGATGCAAGCAGCACATGGCACCATGCAGTGGGTAACCAGTGGATGGTGAAGGGTAGTATATGCTGCACATATACAGGTCACCTCTGTGTCTGTGTCTCTGTGGGGGGGTGCTGACATGGACAGCACAGGCGGAGGTACGGGACACCAGGGGCAGATGCCAATGGCACGGAACCTCCCATGCACAGAGCAGGCATGCCATGTCAGGGCTGTGTCCCGCAGCCCATGGTGGAGGGGACTGGCACACAATGGATGGCCATGTGGGTGTGGGAAGTGTGCATGGTGCCCCTTCCCACCCTGCCCACTATTGGTATCTACTGTCTGGAATCACCCCCCCCATGTTGCAGCAGCTGTTGCTGCTGCATCTCGGTGGTCTTGCCAACAACATGCCCCCCAAGGGCTGCTCTTGGGCACTGATGCCACCGCAGGTGTGTGACTGTTGGACTGGAGGGGCATGGCTCATGTGAGGGGCCTCTGCAGCAATGCAGCATGGGTGTGGAACATCGTCTGGTCATGGTGGGGGCTCCCATTGGTCTGCTCATGGGGGGGGCTCTGCTGAGGTGGTGTGCTGGGCAAGGGGGGCAGTGATCTTTGTTGTTGTGTTGTGTGTGGCCCTATGTCAGATACTGTCTGCCATGCCACTCACTGCCAGCTGTACAAGCCTTCCCATGCCTAGGTTAGCAGGGTTTCACCTTTCCTGCTGGCCGCACCCAGGTCTCGCTTCCATGCCGCAGGGGCTTTGTGCGCTCGTGGGATGGACAGTAGCCACTCCGGGTCTTGTCCTTACAGAGCTGCAGCTACAGTCACTATTTTACTGCTGTTCTGCTACATTGGGCAGTCACCGTTTAGGTAGGTGCTCTTTCAGTAGGGCCCACCCCTACTGCTTTATTAAGCACTCTTCATGGCTGCTACCCATATGAGTAATGAGTCCTCTAATTCAGTTTCTTCTGTGGTGTACCATCATGGAGTACCTCCTTAAGGGGATTCCCATTTTCTTTCCCAAAGCCTCAGGTGACAGTGACGAGGGATGCATCTTGTTTGGATTGGGGTATGCAGTAATAGGGCCTCCAGACCCAGTCAACCTAGTCAGTCTGAGAGCACATCTCCACATAAATGTGTCAGAGATTAAATCAGTTCTATAATGGCTGCAAGTCCTGTTGGACAACATGCAAAAAAAAATGTAGTACATCTCCAGACGGGCAACACACATGTCATGTTCTGTCTCAACAATCAGGGTGGTACCCACTGCCGTCTGCTGTGCTCAGAACAGATGAGAGTTTGGGAATTGGCACTGAAAAGTGATTTTATGATCCAGGCCACTAATCTTCTGGAAGTAGAAAATGTCCTGGCAAACAGTCTGAGTTGAGTAATGGCAAAACCACTTGAGTGGTCTATTACAGCAGATGTTGTTATGGCCGTATTCAATGACTGTGATGAGTCAGAGATAGGTCTTTTTGTGTCTTGCCACAATGCTAAGCTGCTGCTCTATGGCTGAAGAAATCAAAAGTATGTAGCTTTTTGGCAGGATGCATTCAGGGCAGTAATCTGGTTGATTAATCTATGCCTTCCCACCCATACCCCTGATTCAGAAGGTCATCTTCCAACTGGGGCTAATAAGGATCAAATGATCCTGATAGTACCATGTTGGTAATGGGAGATATGGTACCCACTTCTGTACCAGATGGCAGTGCAGGGACCATTAGATCTTCCATTGAGGTCCAATATCAGGATCAGTTGGTGCATGTGAACCTTTGCTCTCCACATCTCCAGGCTTAACTACTGAGAATGTTGAGTCAACAGGTTCTATGTATCTGAAAGAGGTCCTGAGTTCTGTTGGCAGTTAGGAAACTAGTGATGAGAAAGGCCTACAGCACCAAGTGAAAGTGTTTTTTTGTTGTTGTTATTATTAATCTGGGGCTCAATGAAGTTCCTTGATCTCTTTATCTGACCTGCTGACCAGGTGTTTGAGTATCCATTTCTGGCTCTGGTCTGTAGTACTCATCACTCAAAATCCATTTGTCAGTCATCTTGGCTTACTGTGAGATAATGAATGGAGTAGGTGTCTAATTGCACAATAAAATAAAAAAATTACTCATATCCCCATAATGCAAAGCACCATGGGCTGTATATGCAAATCACCACACAATATTTTGCTGGTTCAACTTTAAGCAGAAATGCATGGTACTGAAAGGTTTCTCACACAGTCTGTAAAGGGTGCTAACAGAAGACACATACACAATAGCCTCTTTTACGAAGGTTCCTCAGAGGGATACTACCCTTGAAGCCACCAGTGAAGAAATCAGTAGCCAACTGGGATATTAATTTAGTGCTGGAAAGGCTAACAAATAACCCCTTTGAGCTACCTGCAACATTTGAGTTAAAATTATATGCATTATCAATATTACTTTTATTTCAAGGAAGAATGTTACAAAACATCTGAACCAAGGCTCATTTTCAATATTGTCCTTATGTAGCAATAAATGGCAAAAGAAACATATGCATAGTCGTAGTTCCAGTTGCAAAAAATACACAGTTCTATACCAAGAAAAATACACAGTCATAGTTCCAGCTGCAAAAAATACACATCATTCTATACTGTGTATTAATAAATAAATCCATAATGCATGGAAAGCAATGTTACTGGTAGCTGTCACTTTTGCTCATAGAGTATCAGAACTACAAGCCCTAGTAACTGATTCTCCATATAAGGTATTTGGATAAGGTTGTTCTCCAGACACAGCAAATTTTTGCCAAATGTTAGTGTTGGAGTTTTGTATTAACCAATCCTTGATGCTGCCAATATTTTTCTCCAAATGTGACAATATAAGGGAAGTGGTTTTCTTTTTCAATTTCTTGATGTCAGAAGAATCCTCATCTTGTACCTTGAGAGAACCAAAGAGCACAGACAATGGTCTCAGTTGTTTTCTTCCTTCAATCCTAATCATGAAAGAATCCCAGTTTCTATAAGCACAGTCTGACCAACTGGAGTGTAAACTGCATTCAACAATGCTATTCCCTGGCAGAGAAGCAATTGGAAGGCTCTGCTAGAAAGCATTCATTCCACTCAAGCTGTAGTCATCTTATAATAATAAATAATAATAATTATTTATATAGCACAATTCAAACTATCAAAGCGCTTACAGGAATTGTACTAATAAATATTACACTATAAATAGATTAAAATTCTGCTACAGCACAATCAAATCATGATCAGGTAATGGAGACTGCTAGATTTAATAAAAAGGTCTTTAGTACCATTTTAAATCTGTCCACAGTTAGGCACTCATGAACCCAATGAGGTAGATAATTCCACAAGATGGGGCCTCAAATGCAAATGCTTGAGCCCCTGATGTCTGCAATTGAACCTTTGGAATCTCTAGCAATCCTTAGTTGGTGGAGTTGAGTGGTTAGGAGGGGCAGTAGGGGCCGCGAAGCTCTTGCAGATAACCCAGTCCCTGTCCATGTAGATCTTTGTAGGTCAGCAAGCCAACCTTAAAGGTGATCCGCCATTGGACTGGCAGCCAGTGCAGCTCACTCAGCACAGGTGTAATATGGCTAAATCGAGGAAGCCCGGTTAGTAACCTGGCTGCTGCATTCTGCACCAACTGCAGATGGCGGATATTGACCCCCAGTAACCCAAGGTACAGGGCATTGCATTGTCCAGATGGGAGGTCACGAAGGCATGGACCAGAGTCAGAAGATCGTTGGGCGGAACCAGGTGTTTTATCCGAGCAATATTCCTCAGGTGGTAGAATGTGGTCTTGATGACAGACGACACCTGAGATTTCAGGGTCAGACCCTCATCAAGAATAACGCCCAGACTCCACACCTGCTCAGAGGTCCTTAGCTGGTGACCTGCGAGTATAAATCCAGATGTCTGCCCTGTCAAAGACCCCTCTACTCAATGACTTGGGTCCACGACCAAAACCTCAGTCTTGTCGGGATTCAGCTTCAACCAATCGGCACACATCCAGTCCTGGATCTTGGACAGGCAGTTGTTAAATATCGAGTCCGCTACATCCTGCCCAGGTGCAAAGGACATGTACAGCTGACGACTTCACTGAGATTTGTCCCTATTGTAGAGATATGTAGGGCTGCAGCTGGAGTGGTACTGACACAGCCACTAAATACCACACTACAAGTGTACAGTCTAGGAAACATGCAGATTTGAAATTGTCTGTTCTACAGGGTTCACTCTCCTTGTGAGTCTTTTTTGTTCCAACCACCCCATTCTGGAGTATTTGATACTGCTTGCCAACCAGAGAGTGGAGCTTTATTGAGGAGATTGACTTAGAAGACAGGAAAGTTACTTACCATGCCTCTTGCTCGTCTTCAGTATCCCCCCAATACAGCCCCACTCACTCACTTACTAGCTCCTTTACACATGCATGTTCACCGTTTGCATGTTTTATATTCTTTCCCACAACAGTTATATGGGTTGCACAGATAGTTATAGTTTTCATCCCGTCTTGCAAGAACAGGTGCAATATATTATACCTTTTTATGTTTTCACTGTGTTTATTTTCACTGAGTTTATTTGAAAACAAATTTAAATCAGTAGTTTTCTGCTATACTTCTCAGTTAAAAAGGTACTGAGGCAGTTGTGGCCATGGCCATTTTAAATATTGTTCCTCCAGCTACAGTATAAGACCAAAGAGCAGATACAGGAGATACACAAGACCTTCAAGAGTTACGGTAAGGTAACTTTCCTTGGCTTGCCTGAAGTTTACACCTCACAAAATCACATCTGAGATTTAAATATGAGATTTTGACTTGTCTCTGCAATATTTATTGAATGGGGTTGGTGTAAAGCCAAATGATTAATTTATTCAATCAATATTATAAATAAAAAACGTAGATGTTTCATTTTTATTTTATGTGTTGTTTTAGCATCTACATGTACAGTACTACTACTATGTCATGTTTTGCGATGTTCCAGAATCTTATCTGCAGTGTTGTGCAGTGACCAATGGGTTGCAAAACATGGTTCACCATTTTTGTGAAGTGTCACAGGTGTTGGGGTTCAGTTAAGGGGTGTCCCCCCATTACAGTGCACCCCTCTGCTGTGGTGAGTTCATTATTTAAGCCTGTCAGACTGTTACTGTTACACCCCACTTCATCTACTAGACTTCCAAGGAAAGAAGGAGAAGGTGGAAACCATGGATATTAACCATTTTGTATCCCCAGGTTCTCTAAAAGCTGTCTTTATATGGGATATAACATGAGTGAGAGTGGGAGCGTGGAAATATCTCCAAGAGCTGCCATTGAACTCTTGATATCCCACAAGTGGTGAAGCCATGAGTGGGATATTTAAAGTTCAAGGGCAGCGAGTGGAGATATTTCTAGTATCTCACTCTCACCCATGTCATATTCAATTTCTATAACAAGTGTGTGTCTCTCTTTTTTATGTTTTAAAGTTATTTGCATTTGTTTGTTGCAAAAAGTGAAAAAAAATATTTTCTGCCTTTTTTTGCTAATTATAAAAAAACACAGTGTACCTGTAAATGAAACACCATTCATTTTGTAGATATTTTTGTGCTGAACCAATGTTGTGCTCACAGTATCATGTTATCATTTTCTTTTTAAAGTTATTGGTATTTGTTTGTTGAAAAAGTGAAAACAAATTGAATTTTCTGTTGTTTTTTGCTAATTATAAAAAAATAAATAAATAAAAGGTACCTGTAAAAGAAACAACACTCATTTTGTAGATATTTTTGTGCTGAAGAAATTTTTTGCCTACAATACCATGCTAACATTTTTCGTTTTAAAGTTATTTGCATCTGTATGTTGAAAAAGTGAGAAAAATGTTTTAATTTTCCACAGATTTTTTTTGCTAATTATACAAAAAAAAGGTAGCTATAAATGAAACACCACTCATTTTGTAGATATTTTTGTGCTGAACAACTTTCATGCTCATAGTACCATGCTATTGTTTTTCATTTTAGAGTTATTTATATTTTAATAAGGTTAGTACTACTACTGAGGCCAAACATTCTAAATGAGTTCCAAACCTTTGTGACATACCCAGCATGAAGATATCATGGCAACTTATCCTTTAATTGCCTCCGTGATTCCAAGTACCAATACGTCGAACCCTGCTCTTGGACCACACATACCAGTGGTACTTATAACACTCCCCCCCAACAAGGCCCACCTCCCACCATGCAGACTTCTATCTCCTCCCCGCCTATTGTGGTAGGGGTACTAGCTCTTGCTACAACAGATCAGCTCTTCTATGGTGGCTACTTTCCAGTCCCTAAAAACATCAGATCTACTAGACGGGAGAAAGGCAGGAATTACAAGCTTATAATTAGCACTCTTAGAAAAATCCTACTTATCCTCCTGCTAAGTTCAGGCAACGTAGAACTCAGCCCTGGCCCCCCAGAAGCTATTGCTTTGCCAGGAGAACTAACAAATTTAAAAGGAATAAGCTTCTTGCATATTAACATATGTAGCCTCCTTAAAAAGATAACCTTAATACAAACCTGGGTAAATCATACCTCTCCTGACATACTTGTGATTTCCGAAACTTGGCTTAGACCCAGCACCACTGATAGAGAAGTAAACATACCCAACTATGCCTTGTTCAGAGCTGATCGGCATGCCAGAGGAGGAGGGGTAGCTATCTACATTAAAGACAAATTTTCTGCCTTCTGCTTATCCTCGGCATCTGTCACCAGCGAATTGGAATGCCTAATTCTCAAAATGGAAATTACACAGACTACTGCACTCTACGTAATAGGATGCTACAGACCACCGTCTGCTGGCCTACAGCTTGTGTCATATCTAAGTGACAAGTTGGGACAGGGGCTGACAGAAACTATTATTTTAGGAGACCTCAACTTTGACTGGCTCTCTAACACAGCTGCCCCCCTGCATCCTTCTGTGATGAACATGGACTGACGCAACTTATTACTGAACCAACATGCCCAAACGTGAAGAACCCCAGTAAAAGTACACTTTTGGAGGGCTAATGGTGAGCAAACCTCATCTCTTCTCTCACACTGATGTCTTCTTCTCAGATGCCAGTGACCACTGTTTTATTGTGGGAGTAAGATCCACCAACAACCCAGCACCCATCAGCAAGTTCTCTATGAACAGATCAAGGCGCAACTTCAATGAACATGCCTACCTAAACGAGCTTAAGTACTCCCCTGAGTGGCAAGATTTCTACCTGGCCAAAACAATTACATCAGCTTACAATATCTTCCACAACATTCTATCAAGGGCCCTTAATAAGTATACTCTCCTGATTAAAGTTCAAACTAGGACCAAACCCTGTAAATGGTTTACCCCTCAGATCAAGTCCTTGCTTCTAGAAAGAGATAAGCTCTGGAAAAAAGCGTGTAGACTGAACACTGCAGAGGACTGGAACCAGTTCAGGAGACTATGAAATTTATGTACCAAAACAATCAGAGAATCGAAGGCCACCTTCTTCAAATCCGAACTCGACTCTGCCACAAAGAGCCCAATCAAGCTCTGGAACACAATCAATGATCTGCTAGGCCACTCCCCAGAAAATTCATTCCTGACCAAGATTACCTCTGGCAACTTGACTATAACCGAAAAGATGGATAACCACTTTGCTACTGCAGGCATGGCATTTGATAACTCCCCTGCAAACATTCTTCGCTCCCAGACTGCCAGCCAACTGCCTGAAACTCCGATAGTTTCACCACCTTTCTCGCTTCAACCTGCCCCACTGAAAGAGGTAGAGGACCTCTTGCTTCAGTTGGATACTAGAAAAAGTGCTGGGGCCGACACCCTTGACCCTTACTTCCTAAAAATTGCCTACCATGTACTAGCAATACCTGTCACCCACCTTTTTAGCTTATCCCTGTCTCAGGGCACCTTACCACCTATATGGAACACAACACATGTCATACCACTGTTCAAATCAGGTGACCCTGGCGATCTCAATAACTATAGGCCAATTTCCCTCCTTCCGGTCCTGTCCAAGCTCCTAGAGAAAATTGTAAATGCACAGCTGAGAACTAACCTTGAGTCTAGAGAACTGCTAAATCCTATGCAGTCCAGATTCAGAGCTAAACATAGTACTATCTCAGCTCTCACCAAAGTTACTAACGACTGGCAGCGTAATCTTGAGAGCAAAAACTTTATTTGTGCTGTTTTCCTTGATCTAAGCAAGGCTTTTGACACCATCGACCATAGTCTGCTCCTCTTCTCCCTTCATACCATAGGTGTGGACCCCTCCTCTCTGCGTTGGTTTACTGACTATCTTACAGGGCGCCTTCAACAAGTTAAAGCCGAAGGAGACCTGTTCCCCTTAAAAACTCTGCAAAGAGGGGTACCTCAAGGTTCTATATTAGGGCCCTTACTTTTTGCAATCTACATTAATAACATTGACTACTGTATAAAAGAAGCCAACATCCATCTGTTTGCAGATGATACAGTTCTCTACATGAGCCGCCCAACACCTGAAGCTGCCTGCAATGACCTACAGTCAGAATTCAACCTTTTGCAAAGCCAACTCCTCCAAAAAAAGCTACTCCTTAATGCCAAAAAAACTAAAGCGATGGTCCTCTCCCCTTTTATCTGTACAGCTGTGTCCAGTGGGACAGTTCCACAAATTACCACAGTTCTAGGCAAAAAACTGGAATTTGTTACAAAATTCAAGTATCTGGGAGTTTGGATAGACCAAAGACTCTCCTTCATTGTACATATCGAGGACTTGCTAAAACGACTTCGGCAAAGGCTTGGATTGTTTTTTAGAATCAACCAATTTCTCACCAGAGATGCCAAGAAACAACTGGTCCAATCCATTTTCCTATCGATTGATTACGCTGACTTCCTCTACAGCCAATGCCCCAACTCTTACATGGCTAAACTGGACACACTCTACCATCGAGCACTGAGGTTTATAACGGACTCCCTTGACATGCATCACTGCACCCTATATGTGGCAGTGGGGTGGACATCACTAAAGTTCAGGCGCCACGAAACACCGCTCTCTGGACCTATAGAGCCATCTCTAATAAGCTGCCTTACTATATCTTCTGCTGTCTTCCCTGATATAATTGGGAAATGCAGCGTTAAGTTACTCAGCTATTACATAAAAGTACCCAAAGCAAATCCGCTTGACGGGGCAGCCATAAGCTTTGTGCTACCTACCTAAGGAACAATCTACAAAAACTCAAATTAAGCACTCTAATCAGTATAAATGCCTTCAAGACGCTTTATTTCCATACAGTCAGAGAAGTATGCAACTGCTTCACCCACTCAGACCCAGTACCGGCGTCTGCACTGGTATATAGCCACACCTAGACCCAGTTTTTAGTACTGACCCCCCAGCTTGCTCCTCACCAGCCTAATTGTTCTCTGTCTTATCCCCCTGTCTTATCAACACTAGGCCCCGTCCATCCCCTTATTCTTCCTTTCCAACCTCGGATAGGAGCTCACTGCCCTGGGTTGTGACATCCTACCATGCCCGTGCCTTATGGCATTCAATCCCGGGCTCACATATCCTTTTCTCCATCCACCTTCTCTACATCCCATTTACCAACTCCTTTCTGTACACATGCCCTAGCCTTTCTCCCCTACCTCCCTCCCTCCCCCTACCTTCACCTCTACCTGATGTATATTTTTATTTTTTTCCGTTACTTGGCCCTGCAACCTTAGATAACCTGCTTTATCTTCCTATAGACACTTCTATGTATGTAAATACCATGTAATCTGTACTATATCTGTATAATTCTATGTACATATGAACCTCTTTTTCTTCCTCTCTGTAAAGAGTATTATCTGTATTGCCTAGTAAATACCTGTGTTGACCTGTATATACAATTGTTGATGCTCCACCTAGGTCCAGCTTGCAAATGAGCTTCTGCTCAACGAAGAACGCCTGGTTAAATAAAGACTTGATTGATTTATTGATGATTGATTGATCGATATCACTGATATTTCACTAGTGGCCCATGAGATATCAGTGATATCTTCATTGATACAGACACACACCTGATGTATAAAAAGAAATACATTTTCACTGCCTGCAGTGTCTTGGGCCAGATCTGCACCAGATCTGCAGGGTCTGCACCAGAAGACATGCGAAGACATATGAAGAAAGACTAAAGGAGCTTAACATGTATACCCTTGAGGAAAGAAGGGAGAGAGGGGACATGATAGAAACTTTCAAGTACCTCAAGGGAATCAACAAAATCCAAGAGGGTAGCTTTTTTCAGAGAAAGAGATGTGCAAGAACAATGTCGTATTCCACATAACCCTAGCAGTCAAGGCACATACCTCATTTTCCAGTGAATCACTCTTTTGCAAGTCCCTTAGATATCCTTTTTATTTTCTAGTCACATCATGGCCGCATGCCAGTCAGGTGGTAGTGTGCAGAGGTTCAAAGCTGCACTTTAATGACTTGGACTTTTGGCTGCTTCGGGTGTCTAGTGATGGCTTGAACTGCAAGTGAGGGCTGTCCAGCACCACTGGTGCTTCAGTTGGTGAAGGCCCTACAGACATCATTCCTGTGGATATACAATCAGTGTCTCCTGTCCTGGCACAGAAGTGCTGACAAATCTGTCAAGATGGCCTCACTTAGATTCAGATTCAGTAGTAGAAGAAGAAGAAGAAGAATTATTTCTGTTAGTTGCCAGAGTGTTTTTTATGGCTGAAAATTTAAAGTATTTAGCTATAAAAATAAGATGTAAAGCTCACTTCAAATGCAGCCTATTTCTGGTCACCCTGTTGCCCCTCAAGGCCTCCTGCGGGGATCCTTTTGACATGTGGCTGCCAGGGATTTGATTTCACCTATCTCCAATGGGTAGGCAGTTACTCATTGGCTCACATATTTTAGGACTTGTGTCAGGACAAGTCCGGACGGCACACAAAGCCATGTGCAGGTGCACTGGTGTTGTTCCAGACTGGTACAGAACAATCTTTTTGCAACAACTTTTAAACAGTGTTTCTCAGTCTCATCCCAGTGGCTGGCTGCTGAAATCACTCACACGTCTCACTCCTTTCTTCTTCCAGACAAATCTGAAGCTGTCTTACATGTTCCTCCATCTTTCTCTTTCTCCATCTGGGGATCAATTCTCTTTGGCTAGCATCTCATACATAATTCATTATGCTAACCCCCCTTTGCTCTCAGTGACTGACAATATTGCAGGGAAAGCATGCACAAAGTCCTCAGTAACATGAGCCAGCTTGCAGCTCTGCAGAGCTGAGATTAAGAGTGGTTGCTTCTCTTGGGCAGCATGTGCTGCCCTCTGAGCTCTACCCATAAGTCCTGGGGCTAGAACCATAACAACATGGCAGTTCCATACAGTGTTTTATATATATTTTAAAAAGTTATTTCCATGTCTGGCCCAGTGGTGCTGAGGGTTCAGGTGCTGGACGCCACACTTCGCGCCACACTGGTGACCCGAGTTCAGGAGTGAGCTAGGGCTGCTGGGGGCTGGCAAGGGAGGGACAGGATTGAGCATCCAGAGGACATCTCTCCTGCTCTGGAAGGGTGGGGGATGCAATCCCAGGCTCTGGGGACTCCTGGTAGTGGCTGGGAGTCACAGCTAGTCTGAGATCTGGAACCATGGGGGATTGGCTGTGGCAGCGACTCTGTAGGCATGTACTGAAGCATGTGTGCCTGCGCTGGGATGCATTGCATGTCTGAGCCAAGGGGAGGGACCAAAACAGCAGAAAAACCCCTTCCACTGGGGATAGGTGAAGGCGCCTCTGATACCCACTCCCAATGCTGGATGCTCCCTCTCCATACCATCCCCCTCCCCGGCCCAGAGCTCAATGCTATAGAAAGAGCTCCTGGACAGATAGGGCAGCCTTCCTTGGAGGGGTTCAGACCCAGGGGATGTGCCAGGCCGGGGGGGGCAGAGCAGGTAGGGCATCACAGTGGGAGGTAGAGATCGCAGTAGAGGTCGCTGGAGAGAGTTCCCCAGTGGCAGGAGAATATAGAGAGTTTGGAAAAAAAAAGTTATTTCCATGCAGTTTCCAGTGATCAGTATCAGTATCTCCTGGTCTCTGCTGACACCTGATGGGACCGGGGAAAGAATCGGTACAAGAAACAAAAACATAGAATTTGTTGGCAAAAAAGGACTTCTTGGCTTATCCAGTCTGCCCTGATATCCCTGCGTAATCAGTGTCTGCAGACCCTATCCAATGTTCAGTGACTCTTCCCCCTCCCTGCTTATTTGCCATTATTCCCCCATGCCTATCCCATGCATACTTACAGCCCTCCAGTGTTTTCACCCCCACTACCTCAGGTGGCAGTCTGTTCCAGGCATCCACCACTCTTTCAGTGAAGTAGTATTTCCTCACATCCCTCTCACTGAATTATACTAGTTAGAGTAATTTCAAATAAATAAATAAATGATAGAAGTGCCTCTGCGAAGATGGCAAGGGGAACATACTAGATGGATTCCATAGTATTTTTCTGTCTCTTAAATCCTACAGTTTAGGAAAGTAAAGTGGTGCAGGAGTTACATCAAAAGCCCTATGAGGAGAGACCTGAGGGATCTCAGCAGGTACACTCTAGAAGTATGGAGGGAGAGGGGGGAACATGATAGAGATCTATAAGTATGCAGGGTACAGGACAGGAGTCTATTTCAATGGAGGGAGTGTACCAGGACAAGAGGCATGCAAAGAACCTGGAACGGGCAAGTTTAAGAGGCATGTGAGGAAGCACTACTTCACTGAAAGAGTAGTAGACACCTGGAACAGTATGCTGGCAGAAGCGGTGGAAGCAAAAACAGTAGGGAGGTTTAAACAAGCATGGGATTGGTATGAGGGAGTATTGGTAAATAGTCAAGGAAGGGGGAGGATAGACAGAGACAGAGACAAGGTAGGGTCTGCTGAGACAGAATAGGCAGGGAAAATCTGGGCAGACTGGGTGGGCCAGGCCGTCCTGTTCTGCCAACAATTTCTCTGTTTCTTTGTTTCTATGTTACAGTTCTTATCAGTGTTTAAGCTACCAAAGGGTATACTGTAAATGCAAGCAGGTTATTCACAGTCTGAAAAAAAAATCAAGGAGCAGACGGCTATTCATTCTTTCATTCATTCATTTATTCATTCATTCATTCATTCACTCACTCACTTTCCTCCGAGATAATCAGAAAGCCCTTGAGCCAGTTCATTTACAAAAGCATCCATAGCAAGTGCAGGTAAAATGTTACATGTATACGACAGATACAGCCAGAAAGCTTCAGTAACAGTTATAAGACAAGCAGCTGATACAATAACAGTCCAAGGCACACAGGTATTTTTCTCAACAAAACTGCCTACTTTCAGCCTTGTTATGGGGGGGTTGGAGATGGAAACCAACTATAATTGAAACTAATTAAGCTGTTAGTGGGCTGCAACAGTGGGCGAAGCAACAGCCTACAGTGTGTTAGAGCTTTTATAAGCTCAGATCAGGTACTGTATGTGCCAGTCCTGCTGTCCTCCCAGGGCTAAGTACAAGACAGCAGGACCAGCAAACAAAAGATCAGAGCTTATAAATGCTTTAACATGCTCTGACGGTTATTGAATTTCCCACTGATGCAGCCCACTGCTGACATCAGCTGCAGGGGATTCTGGGATTTCTGGTTACAGCAAATGTCAAACTGGACGTCAACAGAATTAGCCTGACATGATCTACTAAAAAAAAAAGTCAGGAAACAGCCCGCACACAGCAGTGCAGGATGCAAACCCCCAGCTGCAACCAAACACCACAGGATGAGACGCACACCTAGGAGCAGTAACTGAAGCAATCCAAAAAACAGTTTTGTTTCAAAACAGGTTTATTAAGATTAAGCCAACAAAGTACAAAGCACCAGTGAAAGACTACACTGAGAAGGTGTCCCAGCACTTTCACCAGAGGGGCCCCTGAAAAGGGGTAATTTCCTCAAAGCACTGAGGTTGTTAATATGGTCAGTCTTTAATTGTAGTTATTTTACCCTTACCTGATGCACTGATTCACAAATGACACTTCAACAATAAAGCTATACTGGATGGTAGGAGTGCCCGGTTTCTGTGTTTATTCTAGTTTGATGTTTACTGAGTACCCGATCTAACATGGTGGAGCACTGACAACGTTTTGGTCACTGGATCTCAGTGAGCTTGATACTCTCATTGCATGTAGTTGGCTGATGTTGGTCTGCTGTGAAGACAATAATTTAAACAGTATTTGTAATTCTGGCCAGATGGCTAGTCAATTAACTGCCCAGCTCTTTGGTTCTATCTAACTATAAAGGAGGGGTGTTGCAGGACCTGCAGAACGTGTTATAGTGTTACCTTCTGGCTCAGCAACCATTAAATGGTCTCTGCAGTCCTGTCTGGATTTACTGGCACTGTACAGCAATCCCTCTGCTCTCCTCTGCTGGTCATTCACTCTGGCATGTCACACAGACCAGCTGGCTCTCGCTCCATTGGTCTCGTGAGGTGGTCAAGCAAATCCCAGGCTCTGTTAGTTGAACTCCTACAGTGCAACCCCAAACCATTTTCCACTGTAGTTAGTCTTCTGGTTGTGGTGGCTAAAGTGATCACTTTTCTAGGCCCTTCTGATTCCTTAACACTTACAGACCACTGAGGTCTGATCAGGGAAAAATGTTTCTCAATGTTAGCACTCAAACTCAGCTGCAGGATGGTGCACCCAAATGGACTCATTCCTTCAACTGCAGATTGCAGTGTTTTTCTCATATCTCTGTCTTGGGAGGAGCAGTCTCCTCCCTCCCTCCCTCTTGGTCGTATAAGCACAAGTCTCCTTCCAAGCTTTCTGTGCAGCAGCTCTCCTCTTCTATAGATGCTAGGTCTGTCTCTGCCTCGGCTCCTGGCAGAATGACTTGGTGCTGGAAAGTCTGTGAGCTGAAGAGTGAGCAGAGAGCCTCTTGATTGTTCACATGCTGTCAATCACTGGGGGCGGACTCTCCAGCTGCTCCTAGATGACTAATTTGTGGTCCAACTCTCAGGTGATATAATAAGGTCTCTCTGTGGCTCTTCTGCCTGTTCAGGAATCTGACAGACTGATGCCAACCCCTGGCCCTGTTTGCCATGCTAAATGGGTCAGAGTTAAAAAGATAGCTGTCCCAATATTTTACAGGGGCACTAGCCTCATGTCTTTTAAGCAATAATGAATGAAGGGGGTTATGTTCATGTTCTAGTTAATCACCGCCTGGGGTGTAATGTGGCATGAGGTGCAGCCGAGTGCCATATTACCACCAGGGGGTGATTAACTTGAACATTAACGTAACCCCCAAAGTTCGTTATTGCTATTATTATAATTGTTTATGAGTTATTGTAGTTTTAATAATTTTGTAAATATTTTTTGCTTATTTTGTGTGGAATTACCAGCTCATAGTCCCTCTGCCATGTTAAGTTGCATAGGATTTGGCATATAGGAGATTAATATAAGGCTCTCAGAATGCCAGCAACCAATCAGATTTCAGCATTCCTGAGACCCTTATAACTGTGCTTTGTGCTTGTAGCTTAGTGTTTGTTGGTTCCTTCCTCGTGCCATGTACTTTATAGTTTAAGACTGTTTTGTACCCTCTCCTTTTCTTCTTTCCCCCAGGACACATCTAGAAAGGAGCTGTTATCAACTCAGTATGCTTTTCCTGGTGAAAATTCTGAAAGTAAGTAAAGAAACAGATTAAGGAATTGAAGTCATCTCATTATAATCCTCTGTCTGAAACTGACAGTCCATTGTTGTGAAAATGGCCATTGTGTCAACAGCAGATTATCATGGCTTCAGGTAAAAGACAAAGTCTCAGTAACAAGTACAAGTTTACTCTTGGCAATGAAGGATGGCATGGCTTCAGGCCGCTTGAGAGGAATTCTGGGCCCATGGGAAAGTACAGACTCTGGGGCCCCCACTAGCTCGCAGCCCCTTTCCTGCATACAGTATGCTGGGTGGCCTGGGCCCCTCTTGGCACTAGGCTCTGGGAATTATCCCCTGCTCCCCCACCCTCTCAAGGGCCCTGCATGGCTTGAAGTAGAGTGCAATTCAGTTCTGGGGATGTCAATAGTTTTTTTGTGTTTTTATGGCTGGACCGTGGTTGGACAACCTCTTATAATGATTGGACTGCAACACTTGCAAAACAGCAGCCTAAGAACCTGGCCTGGAAATAAACTGCTCTCTAGACCAAAGTTAAGGTCCCTACTTCCTGGGCAGTCTATTCTTATTGTACTAGATTTGGCTTTGCGGTGCCCAGAGGCTCCTTCACACTCCCCCATGTGTACAAATTCTCCTAATATAAGAGCAGGCAGCAACACTTACCTTCATGCATTGCCACTTTCAGGGCTGCATTCAAAAGCAGAGGGAGCAACTATGTCCCACACAGCAGCAGCAGCTTGAGGTGTATCCGAGTCTCATCCTTGGCGCCGGTGTCATCTCTCAGGAACAGGGGTCAGAGAAGACGGAATCGGAAGTAAGTACAGTACAGGTGCATATTCAGAGCAACTGCTGCCAGCAAACAGCAACCATGCGTACACATGCCTGGCATAGGGCTGCATGACTAAAACCTCTTTAGAGAAGCCTATAGGGACCGGGTGGTGGGCAACAGGCGAACAGAAAGCACTTCAATTTCTGCTGTTAAAATGTCTAGTAATTTAGTTCCAAGTTGCCACACAGGGCATTTGTTGTTAAAATGTTTGTTAGTTGATTAGTTCCCTTGTTGCCACACACAGGGTGGTGCGTCAAGGTAAATTAAAACAAACAGCACCTAAAAAGCAAGACAGGCAGTGAACTTTGAGCAAGCATTACCAGTTAGTTGGGTGTGGGTTCTGTTTCTTTATTTTAGTTTGTTTTTCAGTTTGTGTTGCTGTGCAGATAATGTGTTTTAGCTGGTGTGGCTGAGTGTGACAGGGTGAATGGCATTTTTACAAGACTTGCCTGAACAAGAAAAGCCGTTTTTGAGGACATTAGATTAGCAGGCAAGCCCTCAACTGACAATGGGTAAGAAGGGTAATGACCGCTGCTGGCTGTTTGATAATTTTTGTTGTTGTTGTTTAGGTTTACAATCAGTATGCATAATGGCAGCTCTGAATTCCAATAATGAAATTCTAAAAAAAAAAAAAAAAAAATTAATGCCAGACAAATTAATACTCTTGTGATCAGGCTGTACAAGTACATTAGTAAGGGAGATTAACATCAGGTTCTCAGAATGCTGACAACCAATCAGATTTCAGCATTCCTGAGACCCTTATAATAATAATATTCAAAAGGATGCTTGTCCTCAAAACATTTAAAGTGCCCCCTTTTGTTGTGCTCAGCTGCACTAATGTGTTCCGGTCAACTGGGCAGTTGTTGGTAAAGTCCTGGTTCTGAACACTGCCATTCTATTCCTTCTTTTTGGTGGCAGGAAACTGTTGCAGCAAAGAAGGAAATGCTGAGTGTGTGCAGTTACATATTCAATGGCATTGAGGGCCAAAGATCATAGCACTCCCATCCATTACTCATGCTCCAGTCCTCCTCCCCGGAAATTAAAGTCCACTTGGCTGAATGAAGCAGCAGCAGCAACAAGGATGAGGCTTTGTGGAGCCAAGGTAAGCACACATACTTTGGTGGATTACAAGTCAAAGCAAGACAAGACCTATTCCTAAAGAGGAAAGGCTTGAGGGTTGATAGCATGAATAGATATAACATCCCAATTGTTAATCTAATCTTGGATGAGTGTCCATATTTAAATTGGAGAAAATCATTACTGTGCAGCAGAAGGTACAGATAAGATGGGCCTTAAGTCCCTTCTGTCATCACAGTATGTTTTGAAAAATTGCTGAGGTACAGTGGGGTAGTGGATAATATTTGCCATGCCCCCCACCAAGTGGTACTTAAACTATTCTGACTCCAATATCCTTCAAGTGCCATCTTCGCTACGTGCTGTGGCCATGGCTGCTGGTTCTTCCACCTGTCCTGCTCCTTCCTCTCCCACTATCCTGCCCCTTGTCATACCAGCTCCATTCTTAGCCAATGGCATGGCTTGAATTGTTTCCCTTGGTGGCTGCTCTGAGCTGGAGCCGTCTCTTTTGCCAGGGTCTGATGCTACCTCATTGGTCCCTGGTTTTACTCCCTCTGTCTGTTGATGAATCCTGCTTTCACCACCCTGCCTCTCACTGGGTCAGTTTCTCCATGCCTCTCTCCCCTCCAGACCCCTTTCTGAGTTTCACTCCTGTTTGTTGCATCTGTTGCTGACTGCCTCTATGCAGGGATCTTTTCTCAGCCTACTTGCCCTGCCAAAGGGTTCTGTTGCTATTGCCTATGTTTACCTGTTAGCTCGGCGCTGTCCCTGGCAGTGCTCCATGGGTTTGGCTCTGGCTACAGTGCTCTAGCTTCTATTATTTTGTGGCTGCTGCTGCTGCTGTTTTGTTGGGATGTGTTGCTGCAGTTATTGGGTAGCCTATGATGATGGTGACTGCAATTGAGTGCTTTCAAAAAGGGCAGCTCAATGATGGCGCCTGTGCACAGGGCTACCGGGCAGGAAGGGTGAACGAATAGGGAGTTTGGCGAATATAGTGACAGGATGTCACTATGTATACACGTGCACAGGGGTGGGAGAGGGGAGGGACCACGTTGTGCGATGGGTGGAAGGGAGGAGGGTTTGTGGAGTGCAGTGCAGCAATGGACTGCTGAGCTGGCCATGTGGGTTGGTGGCAGGCTGGGTTGGGAGGCGCCAGGTTCGTTCTGGGCACGCTGATTTTTGCGCTTGGGTCTTTTTTTTTTTGTTTTTTTTCTCATTGTCCTCCCCGATATGCACTCCCTGGAGTTGAGAATCCTTTAGTGGGGAGGGTGGGGCAGCCCACATAAAAAGAAAACCTAAGTCTCTGGTGCCCTCTTGGTGTTTGCCATAAGTGTACATCGCCGAAATTGATTTTTAACTATGTACACTCGCCCAAAAAGTGATCACATTTCCGTGATCGCCGATATCACATAGAACCAACTGCTGTCTCCGACTGCTTCCAAATGGGGTTTCCTCTACTGCCTCAGCTCCCTGTGTTCATTACCATCTCCAGCCTTCTTATGCAAGGTGTTTAGTGGTCTTGGTATCTTTTAGCATGTTTTCCAGTTGTGGTCTTTCTGCTCTAGCTGGCTCCATCCCTATGTCTGCCATGGTCAAGTTTCACCCTTTGGACCTTTTTGGGCCTTTTCTTTGCAGCTCCCTGATGCCATATTCCTACCAGACACATATCCTTAGGCATTTTCCCTATGTTTAGCACATGCCTTTCCTTTCATTATCTGAACACAGCTCAGGCATGTACCCTATTCAGCTGGGGCTCATGCACCAAATGACTATGCCTCCTAATCATAGGCCTTCAGTGTGCTGCTCTGCTCACTGCTAGTTATACCCATCAGCTTGCTGGGTGGCTGTACATCCATCTTCTCAATGCTCAACTCTCATACAGTCTGCTCTTAAAGGACTATGCTCTCTCTCATGCTGTTTTCAGACCTTCAAATCCTCCTGGACACTTGCCCCAGCACCAGGGCAAATGCCTAACCACTTAAAGCCGAAGTTGTGCCCTTCAAGGGCCAAACTCTAACAACTGGACTGCACCTCTCGTGGGGCATGCTCCAATGATACCCCCTCAAGGCTCTGGCTGTGCCACTCAAGAGCTTGTCTCTAGTGATATATACATGAGCCTTGAACTCAGAAAACAGAACTGGGCAGCCAGGCCTGAAGCAGCTATTGCAGATGTCATTTTTTTTGTCTTGGAGGTACAGTCACCAATCACCAGGTTTTTCTCCCTAGTACAAATGTACTTAAGTTATGACATCAACCATTCTTCCTACTAAATATACCATCCATGGTGCCTAAGCAGTCCATGTAAGTCATCCAATGCACCAGTGATCAGAAAGTTTGTTGAGATTTGGTGAGGCAGTGGGCGACATTCACCACACCCCCACCAAGTGGTCCTTAAACCGTAGACTCTAGCATTGTTCAGAGGCTGTTTTTATTGTTCCTACCATCCTCCCCATCTCCTCCAGGGGCTTCTTTCTCTCCTATGGTCTAGGGGAACCATGTCCCTGTGGCATCTGTATCTTCACTGTTTCTGTGGTGGAAAACTGGAAAAAGGCAAATATCACCTCAATATTTAAAAAGGAATCCAAAAAGGAGTGTACAAATTATAGGCCCGTCAGTTTCACATCCACTTTGGGCAAGATCATGGAAGGCATAATAAAGGAATTAACTGAGGGGTCCATATTCTGTGAAGGAATAATTGATGATACACAACACGGATTCACTAAGGGTAGATCTTGCCTAACAAATTGGATAAAATTTTATGAACCAATCTCTAGTGCCCTGGATAAGGGATATCCAGTGGATATAATTGATCTGGACTTGTCGAAGGTTTTCGACGAGGTTTCACATGATAAATTAATAGAATTTCTTAGAGAGACTAGGTTAACTAAAAGGATAGTGAACTGGATAATAGCTTGGTTGGAAAATAGAAGGCAGAGGGTCAGCATCAGAGGAATAATGTCAGAATGGGCAGCTGTATCTAGTGGAGTACCGCAGGGGTCTGTTTTGGGGATCCATGTTTATTTAAAATATATATATATCTAGCACAAGTGCCCAAATTAACAGTTACATTTGTGGATAATACTAAACTAGGGGTCAGTTGTGAATCAGATATCTGATATTCAGAGACTACAAGAATCGTTATTGAAACTGGAAGTCTGGGCAAGACAATATAGGCTGGAGTTTAACATGAATATATGTGTTGTTACTCATTTTGGCAGAAATAACATTAAACAGGACTAGATGCTTAAGGGTCAGGTACTTAGGGTCATACGTGACAAAAGGGACTTGGGTATCTTGATATCTGATGATCTTAGTTTTAAAAATCACTGTTACACAATAATAAAAGGGGGAAATGGGATTTTGGGGATCATACAGAGACATATACATAGCAGGGATAAGGGGATGATATTGCGACTGTATACTGCATTAGTTAGGCCCAGGCTGGAGTATTGTGTGCATTTGAGGTCACTATATAAAAGGATGGAAATAAAGGCTGTCAAAGGGGTACAGCTCAGGGTGACTAAACCAGTAACAAGGATAAGAAAACTGACATATGTAGACAGGCTGAGAGCCTTGAATCTGTACTTCTTGGAGTACAGGTGTATGAGGGGTGACCTGTGCTTTTTATACAAGGCATTTGTTGATGATAATTTGTGGGAGTGCCTTGGACTCAAGCTGAGGAACCAAACACACTGTACAAGAGCACATGCACTTCAACTAAAAGGTGACAGAAATGATACAAAGAAAAGGATTGAATGGTTTACACAA
This sequence comes from Neoceratodus forsteri, assembly GCA_016271365.2. NCBI lineage: Eukaryota > Metazoa > Chordata > Ceratodontiformes > Ceratodontidae > Neoceratodus > Neoceratodus forsteri. The sequence continues at coordinate 769,283,652 of CM057450.1, read as the reverse complement.
CAAATGGTAACATTATGGAATTCTCTTCCACATGAAGTGGTGGGCAGTAGTACAATGGATGAGTTTATAGCCAAATTAGATGAGCATTGTAAGGATAATAATATTCTGGGCTACCATCATTAAGGTTGGGCGAGCAGTCATGGGTGTTTGCCTCACTATGTTTGTATAATACCTATGTTACCTATGTTATAGAGCTGCGTGGAATTGGAAAATTCTGAATTTGTGGAATTCCAATGAAACTTCATGAAATTATGTGAAATATTACAGAATTTCATCAGAATTTTGCAGAATTTTTTTAATTCAGTAATTTGGTCATAACTCGGCTGTTGTTTAAGCTAGAGCTTTGATCTTTGGGTGGAGGGCCAATAACATTCCATATATTGTGGCATTCAGGTGTACAGTTTTAACATTATAGGTGCTCAAAATCTGTCATTTTATTTTTTTGTATGGAATTTCATGAACATTTTTGTCTACATACTCCTCCACTGTCTATTGGGTCAGAGATCTTAAATTTAGCACGATTTCTTGATGATAGGTGTTCTAATAATGTGCCAGATTTCATGACAATATGATGCATTGTCTCAAAATTATATGTGCTCAAAATCCAGCATTTTATTTTTTGTGGGAAATTTCATTAAAAAATTTCATCTGCATATAACATGGGCACCTTTAGCACTATACATGTATAAATTAGCATGAATAGCCTCTTTGTAATGCTTATAGAATGATCTAAATATGGCGAGAATCGGATTAGAGATTTTTAAGTTACAGGGGTTCAAATATTTACAATGCAAATATTTGCAAAATTTTGTGAAAACTCTCAAAAATGTGGATGTTTGTAACTTCTATGCTCTTGCAGGCATAAACTTAACATTTGACATGCATGTCCATAGTCAGTGTATCCCGGTGTCTAATGCAACTAGATAAATTGGTTTAGCAGTTTAAAATTTGCAGTAGAAAAAAATATTGGTAACATTTCTCACATATTTATAGTAGCATATAGATGAACCATCCAGAATACTTTTTGTGGAATTTAACATTAACAATGCACATATCACTGTTTCATTTGATAAGCTGGGCTGAGCTTTTTGTAGTCCTGCTGTTCCTCTCTGGGTGACTATTCCACCCCTCACCCTTCTCTTTTGGCATAGCCAGATTGACTCAGTAGAACTACTGTTCCCACTGATATTCTCTTTGTTCTTTACAGTGACAAACTCCCTTAAAACTTGAGTCACTTACTCCTTTTCCTATTGACCTACCCTGTTGGAATAGCCAGAATTCTTTCTTCCTGCTGCCCCAGACATTGTCTTTCCCCGCTACATCTTTTTGAGTACCTCTAAGTCCCAGACTTGCATGTACATCAGGCTCCCTGAATCATAAATTTGCTGGATATGATCCTTAAATATCTTGCATTCAGGTTGGAATTGTTGACATTATGTGCTTCCTTGCTCCAACCTGGGGGTCTACCACTGTTGTGCTACCCAGTTCAGCTGTCCATTTCTTGGTGAAATTGTGCAGTGCATCTAACTTCTGAACCAGGTGACCTCCTGCACTACCTGCCTCTCATACCCCTATCTTTTAATTAGAATCCTCCAGATAAGGCTGAGTAAAATTTGCAGATTCCAGTTTTATGGAATTTTTCATGAAATTCTACAATTTTCACAAAGACTCGTGGGATTTGAACTTAAGTACAGAAGTTATTTTGTAGAGCTGTATGAATACCCTTTTCCAAATATTTTGCTGAATATTCGGTATTTAGGTCCTAGTTATTCGTAATTCGGTATTCAGTATTCGGTATTTGGCCAGGAAAGTTGCCTTATTAGATAATTGCTATAGAAGTCCTTAAAGTTGGCTTCAGGAGGCAGAGAGGTCACGGCACTTTAGCTTGTACACTGGTGCCAGAGGTTGTCTTGCTGCAGGTGCTTCAGGAGTAGGATGCAGAGGTCATGGTATTTTGGCCTGTACACTGGTGCCAGAGGCTGTCTTGTGCTGCTGGTGCTTTAGGAGGAGGATGCAGAGGTCACAGCACTTTGGCTTGTGATGTTGGTGCTTCAGGAGGAGGATGCAGAAGTGACAATCTCTATATGGTCACAAAGGTCTCAAGAGGTACTACAAGAATAAAATATGCTGCACCCTTAAATAATTGTGGCCTTTAAAAAAAGCAAGTAATAAAACATAACGATTCCCACAGGATAACACTGGAACTTCAACAGGCCATAACTCCAGCAATATTTGGAGTTAAGTGACAATCTCTACATGGTCAGAAAGGTCTTAAGGGGTACTACAAGAATAACATATGCTGCACCCTTGAATAATTGTGGCCATTTATAAAAGCAAGTAATAAAACATAACCATTCATATAGGATAACACTGGAACTTCTACAGGCCATAACTCCATCAATATTTGGTGTTAACTAACAGTCTCTATACTGTCACAAAGGACTCAAGGGGTACCACAAGAATAACATATGCCACACCCTTAAATAAATGTGGCCATTAAAGTAAGCAAGTAATAAAACATAACGATTCCCATAGGATAACACTGGAACTTCAACAGGCCATAGCTCCGTCAATATTTGGAGTTAAGTGACAATCTCTATATGGTCACAGAGGTCTCAAGAGGTATTACAGGAATAATGTATGCCATTCCCTTAAATAATTGTGGTCATTAAAAAAAGCAAGTAATAAAACATAATGATTGTCATAGGATAACACTGGAACTTCAGTAGGCCATACCTCCATCAGTATTTGGAGTTAAGTGACAATTGTTATATGGTCACAAAGGTCTCAAGGGGTACTATAAGAAATGATGGTGCTGCAAGTGCAGTAGATAGATAGATAGATAGCAGCACCAGCACACTGTTCTGACAGCAATCAAGTAACAGACTGCTTATACAAGCAAAGTACAAACATGAATATCTTGTTTTTGTCACCACAATCTGCGCCCGCTTCATCATTTCCCTGCTGTCAATGGTGCTTCTTACCCAACTGGATCAGCAGATTGCTGTCAGAACAGTGTGCTGGTGCTGCTCACTAAATTCAAGAAGGGTTCCTGCTATTCTGCTGGCACCTCAGTCCTCCTCTAATATGGCAGACCCTCAGCTTCATCTGAGCCATTGGTGTCCGCACTCTAGTCTCTATATATTGAACTCAATGCTACACATGCAGAATGAGGAGATCACGTGGTGTTCCTGGCTGCGAGCTCCAAAAACAGCCTCCGATTGGCCAACAAAGCTCTGTAAGATTTTGAAATCTAATCCACTGCATAGTACATCCTGAACAGTGGCCGAATGGTGGACTATTCAGAACGTCCATCCAAATATTCGGCAATCCGAATATTCGTGGTATTCAGGAAATACTATTCACTCTATGCACAACTCTATTATTTTGCCATTTCTGGCAGCAAGCAATTAATAAAATTGGCATGCACAATCTTCTTGTAAGGTCTAAGAATCTGCCAAATTTCATGGTGTTGCATTCTTTAGTTTTAAAGTTTCAGGAGCTTAAATTTGTAGTTTACATTCTTGCAAAATTAAATTTTTAAATGTGAAAGTTTGACTACTGTTAATTCAATCCCATTTAAAGCTGCAAATATGAACTTTTTCAGAAATGACCATGTGGTATAGTAGTTCAAATCCTTCAACTCTGGCTAAATTTGGATATGTTGTCTTACAATTAGAGGGAAATAACTGAAATTAAAATTTTGGCAACATGTTTGGCAGGCTATGACTCAGTCCCATTTTAAGCTAGAAATCTGAAACTGTGTACATATACAAATGCTGTGATAACATGTATGCCTGCCTGTCAAATTGTATAACATTTCAATGAATACTATCAAAATTATGCTAAAATAACAGAAATCTAAATTTTGGCAAAATGTTTGGCTATCTGTAACTCAACTCCATTGAAGCTTGGGACTTAAAACGTGGTGTATATACCCATGTTGGGTGCTTTTCTAAATCCAGACATTGTGGAGAAATTTAGGTAAGAAATTTTAGAATTATCTCAAAATAACTGAAAACTTAATTTTGATCAAATGTTTGGCCAGCCATATCTTTGCCCCTTTCTACCTACAAACCAGAAATTTGGCACACATTTGTATGCCATTGTGTTCTGTATATGTTCCACATTTGATATTAATTAGATGTGTACTTTTAAAATATAGCAAAATAACTGAAATTTAAAATTTGGCAGAATTCCGCATACTTTGGCAAAATTCCACGGAATCAGAATGGTCATTCCACGGGCATTCCATGGGCAGAATTTTATATTGCACACAGCTCTACTATGCTGATTGCACCATGAAAGGATGGTAGTCCCTGTTGCAGGGACAGAGACATTGTGTGCCACATCTATGTTGCACATGCACATCTGTTCTAATGTGCACCGTATGCAGTTTGTCCTCCCTAGTACAAATGTACTTAGGTTTATAACATCAACCATTCTTCCTAACAACAATACCCTCCATGTTGTCTAACCATTCCACATAAATCACCCGATGCACCAGTGAAATGATGTTACCCTGCTTGGCTCTAGTACCCATCAATTGTCCCATACAACCTGTGCTGAATGGAAATAGTATCATTCTTAAGCCAAAAATGTGTGGGAATAATTACACACATAACGTATGCCAAGAACTCCTGATTGTGGTACCTAACTGAAACTTATCCTGTGCCCCCCTCACTAGACCTGACTAGGGAAAAAGAATACCTTTCAGTGCAGTAAAAGTCACAGGAAATACATATGCAAGATGGACATTGACTACAAAGAAGGAACAGAACTGATGGGGGGGGAGAAAGTTTTGCATTGCATCTTTTATAAACAGAGTATTCAAAATTGCTTTACAATCCATGGAGACAAATTGCAAGTATAAACTCCCCTCCTGGTGTCTAGGGGTATGATGTGGTAATTTTCCATAAGAAGAGGGCACTCACAGCAGCAGAAACCAAACAAAGTTGTACCTTACTGGTATGGCAGCATTAGTGGGGTCCGCAACAGGGGGATGCCATCTTCAGGTGCTGAGCTGTAATGTAATTCATGTTAGCACATAAAAAATGGCCCCATTAGGAAAAAAATGAAGTCCACACAGGCATAATGATAACAAAGGGGATCCCATTTAATGGACAACTTCATGACACCATCTGAACAACTTTACTGTGCATCGAGACCATGGAGGTCCTTTCATGGACGTTAGTGGATGCATTTTGTGGCTGAACTTGCTCCACTAATCCTGGGCAGCTTTCTTCTGGGCTGAGGAGGCCACTTATGAATTTAGGCAGCAATCCCGGGGCCGAATCAGGCCCTAAAACAGCAGCAACAGGCTATCTCTCTCTCTCTCTCTCCCTCTCTCTCTCTCTCTCTCTCTCTCTCTCTTTCTCCACATCTTGGCTCCCAGAAAAAAAAAATATATATATATATATATATATATGTATCTCCACTGGGTCAACACTGTTCTTCAAATCCCAACCACTGGACCTCTATAGGAGCTGGCCATACTGAGTGGCTCCACCCTGGCACACAGGTAGATGTCCCTACAGACTTGTACCCTCTGGGAGGGCGTAGTGGACTCTGGGCTCTAACCTTCAAGCCCAGGCTTCCAGAGACCCCCTAGCTAAACTGCTCTTCACACACTGGAACTGGCTCACATCTCTGACCATGGGCACAGCTGTGGCTCATGTCCATCTCAAGACCCCAGCGGAGCTGCCACAACCGAGTTAGCATATCTGCTCCAGAGCCATGACTCTGTCTTGAACAAGTTCCAGTTTTCTCCCATGGTCTTTCTCTTCCTCTTCCTCTTCCCAGAAAATTGGAGCCACAAAGGAGCCATGCTGCACTCCAAATATCAATTCCACTGGGGTGGCACTGAAAAGGGTAAATCTGATGGCTGAAAACAACGGCCATTGCCACGTCCACCACCAAACTAGTTTTCAGATGCCCCACTCCCTGAACTGCTGGCCCTGAAAGCAAGCAAATGGCCATGATATCCTTCACCATCTCCCTGCACCCTTTTCCCATGGCTCACTCACCTCTCTCGCCTCACTCTCCCTGAAGGCGCCAAAATCCCAAAATATATAACCCTGCACACACACACACACGTTAACCTCCGACCCACAGATCTCCCACCTGTGCAGAGAGGCAAAACTAATAATTTAATTTATCCCCAAAACTTAACATTTTCTTCAATTTATGTACACACCCTGCAAGGGGGTGTTACATATCTCCCCCGACTTAAATACTCACTGACCCTGGTGAGTATGTACACCAGTTACCTCACCGATGGGCAGTGGAGAGGAATGCACACTTCCTCACCACACCCAACAACACAATTTATCTGGCAGCAATGCCAAGATGGTGGGCTCACCCATCCCCACTAAACTTTTGGGACCTAAAATACCGGTGTCCCAACCCATCTGTTCTGGTGACCCACCACCTGTTATGCTCCAGACGGATTGCCTGGCAACAGGGGTGGCATCACAGTCCTACTCTCACTAATCCAAAACCCCACTATACTGAAAACACTGCACACCTGTCTAACAGCTGCTAACTATGCCAAGCCATGCCCAACTTTATACTAGATCAATATAGCCCAGCATATTAAATCACACTATTGCAAACATTTTTTAAAAGAGCGTGCAAATACAAACAAGAAACATTGAACAATTATTTATGCAGCCTTAAACAGTACTACAGTTCCCCACTCCCTCCTTTCAGCACTGAGGTGCAGAGTCCAACTGTAAAATATTAATGCCCAAATGCCCAACAGTCCCTGCAATTACTGTAACTAAAACAAAGAGAAAGGGTTTATTTCAAGCATTTTATGGTGGCAGTCTGTTTCAGTCCAAGCCCTTTAGCTCACTCATTTACAGCACCTCCAGAGGGAGGAAACACGAGAAACCATGGAGCAATGACATGGCACAGAGTCCTCAGGCCACAACAGTCACTTCATTGCTGGGAGTAGTAATATCAGGGATTCGGCTTGGTGGTAGCTTGTCCAAATGAGTCCACTACACTCACGAAGTGCTTGGTTCACTTGTCACCGAAGTCTTGGACCATTGCAAAAATCTTGAAGATGGCAAGTCCCTCAAAGACATGCCTCGAAAACATTACCATTGCAATATGCTGTGTCTCCTGTAGTGCCATGTGAGTACTTTCTGCACCCAACTTGTGCTTTTTGTGCAGCTTGTCAGGGGTACCTCAATACACCCAATCCTGGCAGTTCTCTTTAATAATGTCCCATATCCATTCAGGTAGGTATGGGTACATGTACTGAGGGTAATCCTTGTACAGTATATCTTCCTCCAGATGATCCTTTCAGCCTGTGACCATTCTGGCAGGCTTTTCACTGTTGTCCCTGGAGCCTGACCATCTGGCAACCACACTCCCTTTCAGTATCATTGCACCTGCAGATCTCCATCTTGGACCCCTTCATACTGCTCATGCCTCTTCCAGCATTTAGCAGCCAGACAGGGTTGATCCTTCCAAGGGGTGAGGTACACAGATTCATACCAGAACAGAATGTCCTTCTCCAAGTCATCATTGCTAAGTTCAGCCTCTCCCTCCACAGGCTGGTGGACAGTCTTGGGGTCACTCATCCTTTCCACTTCAGCAGGGGGGGACCACTGGCTTCTGATGGCTTCTCAGGCTGCCATTTGGGTTCTAGCACCACTGCACCCATTGGTTCTTTGGGCACAGTTATGGAAGGCTTTGTCGATGTCAAAAAGTCCTTAGGGGTTAAAAGTTTCATATGCGCTCTTCGGCCTTAACCTCTCCCTTGGGACATGGGTACTAGCTCATCAAGTGGAGCTGTGGGTTTTGGCTGTGCTACTTCAGTGGGCACATGGGAATCCTGGGGACTAAGACGCTGATGGCTGGCTTCCCTAACTTTTTTCGTTGCTCAAACACCATGTTGGCTACTCATCTCCTCCCAGCTTTCAAGAGCCGAGTCCTCTGATACAACAGATTCATTCAGCCAGGGAAAAGACAGCCATTCCACATTTGACAGAGCCTTCTACTGTCACCCTGTGCACAGTGGCCAAACAGTCACTCTCATGCCCTTGAACTGGCACAGCACATACTTGGAAATAGTGGATTTTTCAACCACATCCCGCATCCACTTAAACATGGCAGAGGGAACAGTAACTTCCGGAGTCTCTGAAGCTTTAGTCATCTTGCAATTCGGAAGTCTTGATGGCTCTCACTCTGTGCCACTGCTCACTGTCCGAGATACTGTTTCTATCTCCCTTCTCATGGTACAAAATGTGCCTAGCAACAGTTAACTCTGCCCCCAAAAGTTCCTCAAATCCAATCAGCACAGATGCCCCAGGGCATTTACATAAGCTACACATGTTCTGGCCCTGTGAAGTGCATCAACTCCAGACCCACTGGCACCACTGTTCTGCAACAAGGTGCGAAATTCCTCACCACTGCACCATAATTTTTCCAGTCCCATATGCCAGAATGAAAGTCGACATTGTTTGTGCCTCACCCAGCACCCATTTAGGTGATTTAAAAGTGTCCTGGCACCCCCAAAATTCCACCCTGGATGAGCCCCCACATTGTAAGCCCTCTTCCTTGGCATCCAGTGGTATGAGGTGGTAATTGTCCATGGGGAGGGGGGCACTCACAGCAGCAGAAATCAAAGTTGTACCTTACTGGGATGGCAGCATTAGCAGGGTCTGCAGCAGGGGGATACCATCTTCTGGTGCTGGGCTGTAATGTAATTTGTGGTAGCGAAACATGGTCCCCCCCACTTGTGTGTTGCTTTGGTCAGGAAAGGTAATCTTTATACCTTTCTATCTTATAAAAGTCTACTGCAGTAGCTTGTTCTCCCTTTCCTATATCTGGCACATTTCAATTTTCTACTGTAGTGTGTAGACCACCCACTACAGTATCTTTAATGCTATTCTGTTCCCTCTATTTTTCTTTTTTTCTATTCCTGCCTGACCTGGGTCATTTGAAAAGGACAAGCATATATTTGATGCTTGTAGCCTAATAATACATGTATTGGAGTATCCAGAAAAGGCTAAACAAAACCCTGATGAAATGAATCAGTTATGTATGAAAGGCATTATGTTTCTGTAATGAAATGAGCTCCCCAAGTGCTCTGTGGCATGACTATATGTTAACTAAGGCACTGGAATTACAGGACGACTTACCGCTATGGGAGTTTGGTAGTTCTGATGAAGCAAAGCTTCTCCTGTAGCCACCTGATGCTAGGAGCGAGTGAACTCTCTCGAGTACGAGAAATAGGACAGTTGAGTACAGTCGGGTGTGCCGCGGAGAGTGGCTGTGTCAGGAAAGCGAAAGTGTTCTCGCTTTCCCTGACCCCAAGGATGAAAAACTGCCTGCTCATCCCTGGGAATAGTAGGTCAGATGACAGGGGCAGTGAGAACTTCCTCAGCAAAACAAGTAAAAATGAATACCAGGGGGCTAAAATTGCCCTAGCTAGAAAAAGGGCCGAAATGAAAGTTTTTCCGACGGCTTGACATTTCAGCTGTCGGAAGCATATTACCAAGCAAATGGCAGGTCTAGAAAAAGGGTCTCTTTTAGATTGGTTTAAATAGAACCATAAAGAAATCAAGCCTCTGCTATGAAGCCCTTTCACTGGTACATTTCATTTTCTTTAAAATGTGAAAAGAGTTAGTTCTTATCTGTGTGCTGCTTTTACCCAAATGAGCCTATAGGGGCCAGCAGCCTAAACAGAGGTGATTATATGAGGGACCTGACTGTCAATCAAAATGCTAGAAGTGGGGTTTTGCCTCATTATCCCTCCATTTTTTTTTTCAATTGTTTAACCAGGAGTGGCACACTAAGCTGAAAGCTTGTTTACAGGTGCGACCTGGGAGCACAGGGAAGTTAAGTGACTTACTCAGGGTCACACAGTATGCAGGTGGGGACTGTGGGATTCAAACCCAGGTCTCCAGATTTGCAGCTCAGAGCCTTAAACCACTGTGCTATCCATTTCATATGCACAGAGTTATAATTATGTTTTCTGTACCTTTTTGAGCCTAAGAAAGAAAAAAACAGTGTTGTGGAGAGGTATACTTTTATATTGGGTAATGTTGATTCCCAAAATGGAGGTATTAGACAGGATATATGAATGTATTAGAAAAGGGGCGGATCAGCTGACATACTGTCATAGATGATCTCCCTATAAAAGCTGCTCCTTGCTCAGAGTTGGCAGATCAACCTGGGAGAGTGTCCTGAGAGGTTGAACTGTGAGCACAGAGGAATTGTAGACATTTACTGTTTTGAAAAGTATTCTACGCTGTGGCAGAATCACTGAGGGGAAGTGATTCTGAAGCTTGAGGAGAGCTTATTTTGTTTATTTTTAGTCTGAAGTTAAGACGAATTTGCTTTATTTTTTATTTGTTTTTATTTTTTTATATTTCTGAAAATCTGCATTTCTTTTACAAAAATAAGCTTCACAGAAAAGTGTTTGCGTGTTGAACAACTCTTGGAGTTGTTGTGTATCTCTGTTACCCTACCCACATACCCTGCCACATAATTCATGTTAGAAGGCATAAACAGTCCCATTAGGAAATAACTGAAGTCTACACAGGCATAACAGTAACAAGGGGGATCCCATTTAATGAACAACTTGATGGCACCATCTGAACAACTTTACTGTACGTCAGGGTTGTGGGGGTCCTTTCATGGAGGTTAGTGTATACATTTTGTGGCCAAACTGGCCCCACTAATCCTGGACGGCTTTCTTCTGGGATGAGGAGGCCACTTATGAAGTTAGGCAGCTATCCCAGGCCAAATCAGGCCCTAAAATGGCAGCAGGCTATCTCTCTCTCTCTCTCTCTTCCTTTCACCACATCTTGGCTCCCAGAAACATCTCTCTCGCTCCACTGGTTTGACAATGTTCTTCATATCCCAACCAATTGATCTCTATATGAGCAGACCATAGTGAGCAACTCCACCCTGGCACATAGGCAGTCGTCCCCATAAACCTGCACCCTCCAGGAGGGCATAGTGGACTCTGGGTTCTAGCTTTCAAGCCCAGGCTTCCAGAGACCCCCTGGCTGAACTGCTCTTCACACACTGGAACTGGTTCCCATCTCAGACCACAGGCATGGCTGTGACCCATGTCCATCTCAAGGCCCCAGTGAAGCTGCCACAACTGGCTGGCTACCTGCTCCAGGGCTATGACTCAATCAATCTCTCTCTCTCACTTTCTCACTCTCTCTCTCACTCTCTTTCTCTCTCTCGCAGGTTCCAATTCTCCCCTTGGGTCTTTCTCTCCCTTTTCCCAAAAAGTTGAAGCCACAAAGTAGCCATGCTGCACTCCGAACATCAACTCCACTGGGGGTGGCACTGAAAAGAGTAAACCCGATGGCCAAAAACAATGACCGCCACCATGTCCATGGCTGTATTGGTTTTAGACACCCCACACCATGAACTATTGACCCTGAAAGCAGGGAAAGGCCCTGCCTCTCTGCATCTTTTCCCCATGGCTCACTTGCCTCTCTCACCTCTCTCCCTGAAGGTGCCAAAATCACAAAATGTATAACCCTGCACATACACGTTGACCTCTGACCCAAGCACAGAGGCAAAATTAACCATTTAATTGATGCCCCGAACTTAACATTTTCCTGAATTGATGTACACACCCTGCAAGAGGGTGTTACATAAGAGCAAGGTTACATACAAAGTCAGTGGTGCTCTAACACAAACAGTAATGCAGTCAAAATAGCAAAGGCTTGGCACTCAGCCCAATATGATATTCAAGGCACTCCACAGGATTCAGCTGGACAAATACTCTTTTTTAAACAAACTGTGCAGCAGCCGAAGAACAAAATAGTGAAAGCTGTGTGGGACTAATCTAACATTTCACATCTAATGGATGTTGCCTCTACTCATTTGACAGTGCACTAAAAGTTGATATCAGTCATAAGTCACATACAGAGATGTTAAGTACAGGGAGGCTCAGTATGGAGAAAGAAGAGTGTAAGAGAGGAGGTTAAGTGACTTGCTCAAGGTCACACAAAGTAATGGTTGTGGGATTCAAACCCTGGTCTCTTTGTTTTTTTAAACTTTATGTTTATTGGTATTCATAACAAATATACAGTTAATGCACAAGTACTGATCTGCAAGTATGGCATATTACAAAAACCATGAGGACACCACTCCTCTTAATACAATCCTAAAGGAAGTCAGTACTATAAGATACATCATGGAGGGGATATAAGAATAATAATGACATTTGTATTACTTTGTCAACAAGCTGCATAATGAGTCCATGAGCTGTGTGGAAAGTGTCTCTTATGGAAGTCTCTTAGAGACATTTGGAAAAATCCTCCTCCACCAGTGTGCAATCCTCATATTATGTATTGCCCACCAAGTCAGCCCCATTACTACCAAATGGAAATATTAAAACGTGCCAGTAAATTTTTATCATAGTACATTACAAAGCATACCATATGTAACAAGTATCGTGGTGCTATTAACTATAAAACAACCATTGAGCTGTTTTTGTTAAAGCTTAATAGGAGACAACAGCCCCTGACTGCAAGAAAAATTGTGGTATCAAACTGAAATAACGTTATTTAAATGGTATTGCCCCTCTCAAACTGAAAAAGTCCCAGAATCACTGTGGGGTTTACTGCTCCAGGAACGAAAACGATCAAATTAACCATAATTGAATCCCCAACAGTGAACCTACCTGGAAGCAATGTTAAACTCCAGAGAAAACTTAGCCACAATACTGGTGCCAGTAGAACTTCATGTGTCTTCCTCCTCTCCCAGTGAAGACCCCTCGCGATCCGCTTCTCTGGAACTTCCAGTCACATGCTTCTGAGCCCACTTCTGAGCTTCTTGTGGGTCCGAAAATATGTAGATCCTGCCCTGGTGTGCGATCCGGAACCAGGCCAGAAAGATCAGGCCATAAGGAATATTAGCCTCCTGCAACATAGGTTGTATGCCGTCAGATTTCTTCCTGTTCTGGCGGGTGGCATACTCTATGTCTGGGAAAAGGTAAACTTGCTCCCCGTCTTGAAGAAGAATCATCTTCTGTCTAGTGAGTGAGAGCACGTAGTCTCTGGAGCCCATGCTGTCCATAGACACCACCACCGAGTGCGGTACCTCTGGATTATCGGGTAGGCTCCATGGGGTCACTCGATATGCTTTTTGTATATGTTGCGCTCGGAGACCAACCTCCTCCCCTAACTGCTGCACCAACCACTCTTGAATAAAGAACAGCAAGTGATCTCCTTCGCAGCCTTCAGGTAAGCCTAAGATGCAAACATTAGCACCTCTCATTTGATTTTCGAGGGTCTCCAAACAAGCTTTGAGGTGGTTGTTTTCCTTTATCATAGTAGTGATGGCTCTCATGGCTGCAGCAGCTCTTTTTGCCATTTCAACAGCTGTTCCCTGTACTGTCTCAACAGTAGCCTCAATTCCGGCTACCCAGTTGGTGAGGGAGTCAAATTTATCAGAAAGTCCAGCAGCAGATGAAATTAATCTGTTTAGCTTAGAGCCCAGGGTTTGAAAAGTGTCTTCGCCAGTGGAATCCACAGGTTCTAAGGTGCAGCCCTGAGTAGAACTCATGGTCGGTGCTCCGGAGGGCAACTTAGGTTTAGCACCCTCATGCAATGTTATTTCTTTTCAAGGATTCCCCATTCTGTCAAGCAGCTACTAACCTTTATGTGGTATGTTTCCAAAATTGTCCTTTTACACAAGAACTAGTGCTTTTAAACTCATTTATTAAGAATATTGATGGAGCTCTGACTTGGTGCATCCATCCATCCTCTTCAGGCTCCACAGTGCCCCCCCCCCCCCCGGTCTCCTTGTTAAAGGAAACTGAAACAAAACAAAATGGAAAGTGGTATGATGCACTGCTGCTTTAAATGAAACATAAACAATGTAGTTTACATTTTTTACTATAACTGTAAATTTGGGTATGTGCGAAGTCTGTTTTATTACCCTAATGTATTGCTTTGTGTTTCTGTTTTAAAGTGGTCCTATTTTTTTCCTTATTTAGGGCCCTATATGTAACCCCCCCAATGGTGGGCTTACCTTGATCATCTCTTTAGACACCATGGTGCTCCCTACCTGGAAGTGTCCCAGCTGGTGCTCTGCTTTAAGGAGCCTGGCCAATATCCAGTGATGTAAATACAAGTCCAAGAGTAAAGTATTGCATATTCCTGGTTCCTGCGTAGGTGTGTGAATCAATGCCGCTGCGCTGAGACTTTAAGAGGTTCAGCTCTGCCTTTGCAGTGCATAGCCTGTGATGGGTCTGGGAAAAATGAAGCTTGCGACCAGCCGGGCAGAACCCCAGTAAGTTTTATTGTACAGTTGCTTACCAGTATAGATGGAGCCCTATTGAATGCAGTAGCTGTTTATTTCTAAATCTCTAAACTGTTATGTCTAAAATGAACTTTGAAGTTTGGGACTGTTTACATTTTGCTCAGCCAGCTGCCATGATGATACTTTGACCCTGCTGGTGAGGGCACGGGGTCATAATGTTACAAGACATTACGCCAAATGGCTAAATTGAGCTGCTAATACAGCACAATTTATGCCATGCAGCATAACTCTTTTTCTGTGGGGGTTATGCCCCATACACCCCTGCTAGGAGGATGCACCCCTGGACCCCCCACTCAAAGATTCTTAACTCCAGGGGGTCCAACTCAGGAAGTGCACAAAGTCTTTAAAAAAATAATTTCTGGGACTGGGAATCAAACCCAGTCCCAGACCTAGTGCCTGGGTTTTTGCTGCTGTGGCTCTGTCCAGTGAGCCACAGCAGCTGCTCAATAGAACCCACTTCTAGCAGAGGTCTTATCCTCTGCCTGGGAATGTGTGAATGGTGCAATACTGCGTACAACAGTATACGTGGTATTGTACCATTCTCTGTCCTAGACAGCACTATTTCAGGTTAGCTATAATGTCGTACGCTATTAAGCATATGACATTATGACCCAGTGTGACTGGTGAGCCAGTCAGAACTCAAGGGGTCCTAATGGGTCCTTTTGCTATGGCTGCTAGGAGAAACTGTGGATTGTATGCTTGGCACCCATTTTAACCAATCAGGATACTTAAACTGTGACTGTCAGCCTGGGCAGCCAACCAGATTGCAGGGTTCCATTTTTCTTCGGTTAAGAGAAATGGATGAACAGTTAGTCTGGTGTGAGCTTCTGTTTTGTGAGGAGGCTCTGCTCTCAGCTCATAGAATATGGGGAGAGATCTGCCTTACCTCTTCCCGGCCTGGCATCTTAAGGGACTCTTTTGGAACTGCCAGGTGCTGCAGACCAATCTAAAAGTTTCCGAAGGGAGAAAAGAAAAGTGATTTCTTCAGAGCTAAAAGTCCAGACTGAAAGGGGATCAGTGTGTCTGAGAGACCCCCGAGTTTTGCATCGGTGAGAGACCAGGTTGCCTCAGAGACTGTGGTCTAGAACTGAAGCCTAGGGCCACTAGAACTGTCTCTAGCCTGGTTGCTAAAGGGAGAGAACTGAATTTTTGTATTACCAGCATACCTATCAAGGACAGCAATTTGCAAGTGGGTAAGCTGCGTAGCCTATCTGAGACTGTGCCAGAAGTTAAACTTGTGATGCCAAACAACTTAACTGAGAGACTATTGCTGCCTGTTCTACAAAAGCTGCTGAGAGACCGGTGTTTAGAGTCAGCTCCTGTGCAGAAACTCATTGCGGGTTGCAGCCACCCTTGGAGGAAAGGCCATGACAAGGGGGTGAGTCATGTAAGTTATATTCCCTGTATCATGGTCCCTGTCAAGAAGGGAGAGACCTGCAGCCAACAACCAGAGAGCCATACCTCGAGAGGAACCAGTCTGGAAATCATCCCAGATCCTGAGGTCCTGGTTCAGTGAGTACCACAGGGTTTAACCCCATAACACACAATAAAAAGCTGTGGTTTAAACTGTTTTTGTGGGCCATCAGGCCTGAGTATTACAATTTCTGGGTTTTCAAAAGTCTGTTTATGTTACTACAGCCAAGTAAAGCCTATATCATTTATTTGTTTAAGGGCCCCAACCAGCTGCAATGCAGGCCAACCCGCGGCAACACTCAGGCCTGCAACAAACATAGATCCTGGGTACCCAGATTGCAGTAACTAAAACTGTTCAGGGGTAAAAGTATTTGAATGTTACTCTAACACCAAAGCTCACCAATTGCTGTAAAGTAAATCTTGATTTGTGTCCCCTTTCCATGTTTAAACCCCAAATAAATCAGTTTGTTGTTTGAATGTTAAACTGATTCCTGAGTATATTATTACAGAAGGCTGGGTTGCTGAACAAAGCTAAAAGGTGCTTTGTTGTTGCATAAAAAACATTCCTTACAGGTGCGCAGGGTATATGCAAGAGGCCCAGACCCCGTGGGTAAGTGTGATTACTGTGAGCATATTATTAGCACTCACCTCTAATAGCACTGTTAAATGCAAAGTGAAGTGTTTCATGCCAGTATGTGTGTGGGACCACTGGTTGCGGCAGGGGGTAGGTACAACATCCCAGAGGGTTGTGCTAGCTTAACATCAAACCCACTTAAAAGTCACTCTGGGTGGAGGCACTGTGCAAATAGTTTGATTGTTGGTACTGAGCCCCTTGCAACTACCAAATCAGAATCTAGGCCCCTCAACCTGCATTTAGGGCAGCAGGCAGGGGTAGCAGCCCATTGGGAGATGGCGACCAGGTTACATATATTAATGCAGTTTTTTTTTTTTTTTTTACCAATATTCATTTTTTTAAGTTACTTAACAATTTCAGAACCCAGTGACATCAGTTAAGCCGCAGACTTCAAGGAGCTCAGCTGATGTCACTGTGTTCATCTTCGTTGTAGTGTTCAGCTCAACTGATGTCAGTGGGTTCTGGAACTGCTAAGTAATAAAAAAAATGATATTGGGCAGGGGAAGAGCTACATTAACATGGAACCCTAAAGAAGGAAAAGCAGGACTATTTCTAAAGAGAAATGCAAAACAATACACTGGGGTGATAACACAGACTTCACACATGACCAAATTTACAATTTTAGTAAAAAATGTAAATAACATTGTTATGCTCCCTTTAATTACTGTAGATAATGAGAAAAAAAGTTTGGCATGGCTGCCAGCATCTAAGACTAATAGGACATTCTAGGATGTAGATTTGGGAAGAGTAAGCCTGTCCAGTTAATTGTTCTCCTAGGACAGAGCAGTGGGCTAAACAGAAAAGTGAATAGATGTGCTGATCTTTCTCACCCTGCAGTTACTTGGAACAGTGATCAAACATTTGTATAAACTAGTATTTGTCATCAATTTGATGAAAACGTGTGGTCTCAACAACACTGGGTTAATAAACCATGGCCCCAGGATGTGGTGGGGTCAGATGTTAAACGTGTGAGCTGACACTGGATTATTAAAGACCATGTCCTTGCATTAAATACCTATCTGATAAGTAACGAACAACATGTTACAGTGTGGTTACTGCTTGGTATTTACAAACTAAACATTAACAGACAAGATGGTTGGAATATGTCAATGCAGTCACCAGAGAAGCTTCAGTAGGTTAGTGGGATTGAACGCAGGTGGTCATAACCTTGTCCCTGTTGCAGTAAAAGCATCATCTTAAAGAGCTACTGATGCCTCCAAGAAAATCTTAAAAAACATAATAATTAGGTACAATTCTGCTTGCATTCCATTTATATTTTATATATTTCTCCTCCCCATAATTTATTACTAAAGAAATGTGTATGAATATATGATTGTTGTCCCTTAGAGTTCATTTTGAGTTCATCTGCCTCTATAGCTTCTCCCTACTTTAAGTCATAATCCTCTGTTGTGACATCACAATCTGTTGTCATGGGAGTAAGTGTCATATTACAAGCAGTGATCTATGACTTCAGGTAGGGAGAATGCAGCAGAAAGATAAAACTCTTCAGGAGCAAAGATCCTATTTTCATGCAAATTACCTCGCCTACTAAATAACGGGGAGGAGGAATACAGAACTAACGAGAAATACAAGTTGGACAGTGCCTAACTATTACGCTTTGTTAAAGTTCTCCTGAATGTGTCACCAGCTGTTTAAATAAACAGAAAATAAGTAAGGCTCAAACTGGTTCGAGTATAATGTATTCAGGAGTCATATACAAAGACAGGGGTTAGCATAACTATGCTTACTTTTAGCTTTTTGCTTTCTTCTTTATAGATAATTTCTGATCTCATGGTTCAAAAGTTGACTCTAACTTTATTTTTTGGTCCAGTATACAATTAAATTGTCTATTGTTTCTGTTTGTAGTCCATATGCTGATACAGCACCTCCTTTTTCAATCTTTGCTCAAAGACTGACAAGGACTCTAATCCAAATTCTCAGTCGCATTCTGGGCAGTGACGGAGCCAGGTTTGGGAGCATTTGGGAGCCAGGAGGGGCCAGTCAGTCAATCATGGGCTCCACAATGGGTGCTAAACAGTGACTAAAGATGGTGGTGGGGTACCACTACCCATGCTTGGGCAACCAGGAGGGGCGACCGCCCCCAGCCCCCCTCTAGCTCCGCCACTGGTTCAGGAGTGGTGCAAAACTAGTGTCAGAATCTGAAATTGTGATATAAAGCCATGGTCTTACAATGCTGGTGGAGGGGGGGAGGTGCACTAACAGCCAAGGTGACAGCTTGCAGATGCAGCATATTGTAACAGTAACATGGCATCTGTAGTGCTGTCTTCCCCAACCCCCACAATGTTTCGCCCATTCTTCAATGCCCAGTGGCAAACCCTTCTTACCTACCACAAATTCCCAGCATTTTCTAGGTGCGAGTGGTAATCCTTCACCCATCCAAGTTACTGCACTCTTATCAATGGACCCCCCAGCACCCTACCTAGCTACCAACGATGCAGGTCCCCACCAAGTCACCCCTTCCTCTTGCCATCCTATTATTCTTGTTCTATGCTGTCCAGTTGTTCCCTCTCCTTCCACATCCCACATCCTCTGTGGAGTGGATCCCTGGTCTGTATGGCTGTGAGAACTCTTCCAGCATTATGCTAGTGGTAACCCAGGATGAAGTTAACGGCCTGCAACCTGGATTGTAAGGGCCTAATGTTACATGAACAGCCCTGAAGGTATTTACATGACAGCCCAACCTCCTCTGACACACATTTGCAAATGACTTTGCATGAACCTTGAAAGTATTTGCTGCTTTATTGAGCATGCCTCTACGAGGTCACCAAAAGAACGTGGGTGCAAAGTGGTCTTTTGGACCATTTTGCACTATACGGAGTGTCCCGGAATCAAGCCCTGATTGTAAGGACTGTGTAAAAGGGAAAATGACATTTCCACCAAAGAAAAAGGACATTTTTGGTTAACTGTGTATAGTACATGTTCTGAAAATGTTCACAGTTCCTTCCATTTCTGTTAACTTGGTCCAGCAATAACTGGAAGACCTGGGTTCCAAAGTGAACACTACATGCAGATCCTGAATCGGTTAGGGTGTTTGTGTGTGTGCCTGACTCTCCCTCTCTCTCTCTCTCTCCAGGGAAGGGTACCAACTATACTCCAGCAGGTTTTATCCCTCGAGAGACACATATGACTGTGGCCCAATAGTCCAGTTCTGTTTCAGGGACCCAGTAACCCAAGGAGTGTCACTGGCATCCACTGTTGATCCAGAAGCACACCTCGCCCTTCTCTTTGGAGTTGGCAAGTTGCAGGTAGGGTGAGAGAACATACAATGGAGTTGCCCAATGGTGGGCAACCTTTATTTCAGTGCAGAGATGATTCTCCCAAATGTCCCCTAATGACTGTGATCAGTGAAAAATTCACAAGGTCTCATTTTATATGTTGGTTTATGTTTGTACCTCTCTTTTTTGTTTTGTTTTTCTCTTTTCAATTATATGATGACGTTTAGATTTTAATCTGAAAAATTGTCTACTATTATTTATTTTATTTATTTAATCTTTGGTAACTGGGTAAGGCCCACATCCCTGTTTTCAGGGGTGACCTGGGAGCACTGCGCGGTTAAGTGACTTGGTCAGAGTCACACAGTATGCAAGTGGAAATTGTGAGAATCAAACCCAGGTCTGGTCTGCCGGATGTATCAAGCTCATTACTCTAACCTCTAGGCTATACTGCCATCCCATTATAATGTACTACATCCTCTACTGACCTATAATGTAATACTAAACAAGGATCAGAGTCCTAATGTACTAATAATCAGTTCTGACTCATCTAATCCTCTAAACTACACTAATTACACTATGATGATGCCATATATAGCCAAAGGCTCATACTACTAAGGTTCATACTGCTAAGGTGGTTAGGTGCAGGGGGGCTGTAAAGCCCATAATAGCACCAAAATTGATTATAACATCCAAAGTTGTTAATATTTGTGATAAATTTGTCAAGACGATTTTTAAATGTTATTTTGTTAGCACTACTAATGATTTCAAAAGGAAGGTTATTCCAGGGATTTATAATCCTTTGGGTGAAAAAAATGTTTCCTGTTGACATGATTGAATTTAATCCTGTTTATCTGTAACTGATGACCTCTGATATTGTGTATATTATTTTAAATACAAAACCCATTTCTGAATATAGATATGGATCATTTATAATATCAAACATGTATAAAAGATCACCCCGAAGCCATCTAAGCGATAAGGACATAAGATTTAAATGTTCTAGATGTTTTTCATATGAAACATTGAACAATCCCTGAATGTTTTCAGTGAATTTCCTTTGAATTTTTTCCAATGAAGCTATTTCCCCTTTTTTATATGGACTCCAAAGTTGGGATGAATATTCCAAGTGTGGCCGGACATAAGCTTGGAAAAGTGGTAACATAATTTCTTGACTTCTTGATTTAATATTTCTTTTGATAGACCATACAATTTGATTTGATTTATTAAGGGCTTCATTAATCTGCTTGTTATAACTTAGATCATTTGATATATAAATTCCTAGATCTTTCTCATATGTTGTGTTTTCCAATGGAGTCCCATTTAATAAGTAGACAGCAGAGGGGTTGTTGAAGCCAAAATGCATTACCTTGCATTTTGTGGCATTCAGTCTCATTCCCCAAAATTTGACCAAGTCAGATATACTACATACATCATGTTGAATTTTAGAAATATTATATTCACTATCACAGGGGCCACCAAGTTTAATATTATCTGCATATTTAATCAAGTCAGAGAAGCAATTTTTAGTAAGGTCTGCTATAAATATTTGAAAGAGGCATGGGCCCAACACCGACCCCTAAGGGACCCCACTGGACATTGATCTTGAGTTGGATAAGTAGTCATTTATTAAAACCTGTTGGGATCTATATGACAACCAATTCTCTATCCATTTAATGATATGTCTGTTGATGTTAGTATCCAATAATTTAAAAATTATTGCCTGGTGGGCCATAACATCAAATGCTTTGCTAAAATTGAGATAGATTATATCCCATGGGGTGCCATTATCGGTGTTCCTGCTGACCTTTTCATAGAAACACATTAAATTACTTATGCATCCTCTACCTTTCCTAAATCCATGTTGTTCCATATCTATTGTATTAATTGTCTCACCAATAAGGTCTTTAATGATATTTTCTAGTACTTTGCAGACAGATGTTGTCAAACTAATAGGATGATAATTTTCCCAATTAGATCGAGAGCCCTTTTTGAAAAAAAGGATTACATAGGCAGTTTTCCACTCGTTTAGTACAAAATGATATTTCAAACAATATTCAAACAGTGAACATAGTGGACAGGAAATATGATCGGCAAGAAGATATAGAAAATGACCACTTATATCATCAGGCCCAGGGGAATATTTATTTTTTTACAATAAGAGTTTATCCCTAACCATATCAACTGATAATGAAATAAGTGGTACATTGTCTACTGATATATTTGCATCAGATTCAGCATTTTTTGTACTAAATCCCTCACAAAATTTTTCATTGAGAACATTTGCCATGTTACAGGGTTCATGATAAAACTGAGAATCATGCAGAAGAGGTCCTACTAAGCATGTAGGTTTTTTAAGAGAATTAATACTGCATGTGAATAAAACATTCTACTGTTATCTTTATTTGCATTTCTGGCTAAACTTAACTCCCATTTTTTTTTGTATTTTTGCTTTTTTTAGCATATTCTTGCATTTTTTTATATAAGCAGACCAGCGTTCAGTGGTTTGAGATTTTAAATATATAGAATATTTTTTAGATTTTTGCCGAAAAGCCCGCTGGATTTTCACAGAAAGCCATTTAGGCTTATGTTTCTTATTAGCTTGCTTAAATATGAATGGGATATGATTATCCCTTAAGTCCAGGATAGTTTTCATAAAAAAACTCCAACTACCTTTGGGATCCAATATTTGCATATTATTGTCCCAATCAATTTCCTTTAGTGAAGCAAATATGCTTTGCATATCAGCTTTATTATGCAAACAGATTTTAGTATTATTACAGTTTATGGGAAGATAAAGAGATAGGGAAAAAAATATTGAATTGTGATCATTATTGCAGATAGGGGACTAAATTTATTTTTTTTTATATTGAGGTGGATACTATAAAGAACAAGATCTAAAATATTGTTTCCTGTAGTAGGGAGGAGTATACCTTGTTCTAGGCTAAGTTGATGAGAACAAGCTAAGGATTTTTTTACCTGCACTTGAATTTGCAATGCCAGTATTCCATGATATGTCACCCAGTTTAAAGTCTCCCATACATATTATATTACCCAAATCACATGCATTCTCAAGTTCCATTATGATACCCTCAGTAACGGTTATATCTGCATTTGGAGGTCTATAACAAACACCTAATGTAACAGCTGCTGCATCAGTGAATATTTTAACCCAGACAGATTCGATAGTTAATTGAAGATTTTTAATTTTATCCAAAATAACGATACAGTCCAGAGTGTTATCAATTAATAGGGCAACACCACCACCCATTCTATTAGTCCTATTTAATGTAAAATGTTTGAAACTTGGTATGATACAGTCCCAGGCTGCTTTCTCATCCCCCCAAGTTTTAGTGATGGCAATCATATTCACTTTATCCATAATAACCCTTATTTCAAGCTCATCAATCTTATTTTTTAAACCCCTAGCATTGAAATAGAGGAAATTTAGCTGTAGGGCGCTGCCCTGAATGACAGTAGTTTTGCCTGGGTTGATGTTAAGAGAGGCAGAAATGCCATGCCTCTCCCCCTGAGGATCTAGTTTAAATGTGAATTAATATGCTGGGTAAAATGTTTACCTAAAAGCGCAGAACCTCGTCTGCTCAGATGTAGTCCGTCCCCACAAAATAATTCATAATGACCAACAAATTCTTCCCAATAAGTGATACGTGAGATTTATTGACCCATGCACCACTTCCTAAGCCATTCATTGTATTGCTTAATTTTCATATTTACTGCAGAGGCTGCTCTAGGTATTGGGAGAATTTCAGAAATTGCTATGTCACATTCCAGTTCTGTTAATATATATGTTAAGGCTACTGTGTGTTGCTTAACACTTAATAAACTTTCCTTGCCAATATTATTGGCTTCAGCATATACAATTACCACAGGATTATGACCTCTATCAGACAGAATATTGGGAAGCATACTAGAAACGGCTTGTAAAGTGGCACCCGAAAAGGAAGAACAAGTCCTATTTACTTTGTCCGGATTACAGATAGCTCTGTTAAGGTGTTTTATGATAGAGTCCCCAAGAACAAATGTCTGTCTTGGTTTATTCATATTCCTTACTAAACTATGAGCAGGAGTGTCTATAGGTGGTGGAACGACATCCATTAACTCGATAAGATCACCTATAATGGGAGTAGGAGGAGCTATTGTAACCTGAGCTGTATTGTTAATAACTATAATGGGAATATTTGTGTGATCCTGACTACCAATATCATTTAACAAGATAGGATTTGGGTTACTGGGAGTATCATCCATCAAATTCAAAAGAGGCTCATATGTATTCTCCAAGCTTAATGAAAAGACATTTGCTTTCCTGCCTTTTTTTAAGGGTCATCTGTTTTGAACTTCATACCATCTATCATCGGGTCCTATATGTTAATCCTCTTCTCTCATACACTTTTTATTTACAGTACCCGAGCTGGAGGGACCATCCAGAGATAGAAGGGTTTGTAATCTAGATGTGGCTAGGGGAAGTGAGTGATCATTATCAGAAGGGAGGATGGGTTGAGATGCAAAGCTTCCTGTAAATATAGGTGAATTCTGATTACTGGGAGGGCCTAGCTAAAGTGTCAAGCCATATCCTTCTGGCTAGATTCTAACTCTAACACATGGGCATTAAATAATGAAATGTTCTTTTAATAATTCCTCAATTTGTCTACATTTAGTACACGTAAACATAGAAAGAAGGTCCAATACATTCCCAAAGATAAACATAAAGCATTTATTACATTGTACCCCCACTTGTCCATCAGTGGTAGTGATTGTGCAAACCATGTTTAATACTAATAGGGGCACAGCTGAGGTCTACAGAATGAAACGTATAATCTACATGCTTCTGAAACTGGGGAGGCAATAGATGCACTGGTAAATGCACCGCCACCAGCGCCAACCCACCGACCATGCCAAACATACACTGACACGCATGTCTTTGCGCGCTCACCCTGCTCACAGCAGATGTCCCTTAAATAGTGAGTGAAGACCCGGAAGTAAATATCCCGGGGTCACCTACTCGCACACTGCTGCCCAAACACAAAATAATGTTTTAAAATGTTTTAGCGTGTCAGTGGCTCAGTAGGTAGCACACTCGCCTCTGAGGCTGGGAGATCAGAGGGGTGTGGGTTCAGTTCCCACATCTGGCACTTGGGTTAATATCCCAGTACTGACACTGTAGTGCAGCATGAGAAGGGTGCTGCACTTCTGAGGTGCCGTCCTTCGGATGAGACATTAAACCAAGGTCCCATCTGCCTGGATTGGTGGTAGTTCAGGTGGATGTTAAAGATCCCATGACATTTATCAAAAGAGTAGGGAATTTCCCGTGTCCTGGCCAAATTTCCCTCATTCAGTAAAAAAATACCACCAACAGCTTAATCTGGTTCAAGGACAGTTGGCATTCATCTGTATCCCCCTCCCCCCCGGGTCATGCCTGAAAATAGGCAGGATTTGTCTGGTGCACTTACCCAGTCAACAAAAACTAACTAAATAAATAAATAAAAACACTGCATTTCCCTCCAGCAAGCAAGCAATCAGGCTCTGCTACAATGAGCTAGTACCTCGATTTCAATAAAAGGACAGAAGAAGTGGGCAATAGCAACGAAGCCCACTCTCTCAAGGCAGACCATGTCTCACCCCTCTACCTGTTCAGTAGAGAACAGGGCTCCAAGTGCCACACATACACAGACAAGGACAGGTGTATCTTTTAAAATAATATGGCAGAACGCCAAGTACAACGGTCAGTTTTAGCAGGAAAGGTGTGTCTGAAGGACCATACACCTAAGTGTTGCGAGTAATCTACCTTATCTCTTCATAGTAGCTATAAAAGCTGTTAAACCCTTCAGCATACCATCAAGGCAGGGTTGACTTTTTTGGTATATTGTATTTATTTAATCTTTACATGCCATACGTTTTGAGCAATCAATTGTAAGAGTTGTTGTCACAATCATATGTTGCCATCATGCCACTTGATTCCAGCATCAGAAACCCCTTGCCTGTAAGGAGTTTCTTGAACGTGCACAGTCCTCCGTTGGTAAATCTGCCCAGATGTAATGCAACATTGGACAAATGCAAACTCACGTTATTCACTTAGGCACAGACAAGAAGTACAGAGAACAGTGAATACACTAAACAGCAGAGTAAGGTGAAAGCAAATACAGAGCAGATCAACCTGGAAACTGTAATAGATAGCCATAAGCCATTTGTCCAATGTGTATCAATGGCTAAAAAAGTCAACAGGATGCTAAGATGCAATAGACACAGAATTCAGTACAGGACCAAGGATGTTATAATGACATTATATAATGCGCTAGTTAGGCTGTACTGAGAGTAAAGCTGTCCAATGGAGAGACTTGCAATGGGGACACATTCAGATGAGGACCAGGAGTCTGAAGATCTTGTAGCTGTGATAAGGTAGGAAGGGTGGGAACAGTAGCTGGCCAATGGAACTCTGGAATGACTGGAAATGACTGGAGTGATGGGCACAGGTGGGGAACAAGATGAAAAGGTTCTGGCAAGGAAGAAGCAGAAGGTGATGGACACACAGGTTGGAGGGTATGGGACCAGTGTTCAGCAGCAGACATTGTTTCATGGTGGTATCCTTTATCTTGAGCCTTGTCACGTTAGCATTGACCTGCAGCATGAGGTTCTTTAGCTTGTCCAAGAGACAGAGAGGCACAGGTGTCTCTTGCGTAGTGTTGTGCAGTGTTAGCTTTTGGATAGGCAGCATAAAGATCAAAAAGGTCCTTTTTTCTTTGCTGTGGCTGAATATAACCCTGAGTTCTTTCAGGGCAGATATCAGTTTTACTGAATTTAAACCTTTATATTTGATTGAGGACTTAACAGTGCCTTTCTCAGGTGTCAAGTCAGACTGAATGGACTTCTGATCTTTGTTCTCTGATGGAAGGTGCTCTTGTTCACTGGCTGATCTAGACATGCTGAAATGAAGCTAAATCTGACTGCTGTTGTAGTACTAGAGAAGGCCACAATGTGGCAGAAACATGAAAGTTCTGAATTGCAGGGACATCTCAAGAAGGTATGACCTCTTTGGTTAGACGGAAACTGGGAGCAAGCTGCCAGTCGTAGGACTGACTGGCTGCCATAGAGGGGAGCAAGGTTCCAGATGCAAGATCCAGTATCAGTGGTATGGTACAGAGCTCAACTGAGCCAGGAAACAATGTTTCAGAGGCAGGGTCAACCTGCAGTGTGATAAGGCAGCAGGTTCTGAAGAGAAGCATGGTATAGCTCAACTGAGTCAGAGAGCAAGGTCCCAAAGCAGGAATGGCTGCAGGGTCCAGAGGCAATTAGTGGGATCAAGGTCCCAATGCTAGGTAGGCAGGCTGTAGTGGAGCAAGGTCCAGAGTTTTAGGGGCTTGCTGGGAGCCAGAGAGCAAGGTCCTGAAGCAGAAAGATCTGCAGGGTCCAGAGGCAAGTAGTTGGAGCAGGTTCCCAATGCTACTGTAGGTAGACAAGCTTTGGAGGAGCAAGGTCCAGAGCTTAGAACGGCTCGGGGACAGCCAGAGAGCAAAGTCCCAGAGACCAGGTCCAATACCAGTCGCATGGAACAGGGCTCAAAGTGAACCAGAAAGCGAGGTCCCAAAGCAGGAATGACTGTATGATCCAGGAGGCAGGCGATGGGACCAAGATCCCAATGCTAGGCAGGCAGTTCTGGAGGAGCAAGGTCCTGGTCCAGAGCTGTGCGGGCTTGCTGGAAGTCAGGGAGCAAGGTCCCAATGTTGTGCAAGCTGGCTATTGTGGAGCAAGGTCAGTAGAGGATTGCTGGGAACCAGGGAGTATGTTTCCTAAGCAAGAACAGCTACAGGATCCAGGAGGTAGGTAGTAGAGCCAATGGCCATGTGTTGGTTGCAGTATGATTCTACAGAGGCAGTGAATATGGAGCCTGTAAGAGGCATAGTAAGTTCTGAAGGAGCTTGAGTTAGTTGTAGCACAATTCCAGGATGAGATGCATACAGAATCCTGAGGTTTTAGTAGGGGCGTGAGTCCATTAGTCATGGAATGAGGGCTCAGTAGCGGTAAGGGCATAAGCACAGTGGTAGAGGGCAAGAGCCCAGTACTTGTGGGTGGTAGCACAGAAGTCATTGGGACAGAGCCCCATAGAGAAGTAGAAAGACATAGAAGGGGTAGGTGATGGGACACAGATAGGGGAAAGGAGCATTAGGGGAAGTGAGGTGGACACTAGCCCTTTTACAGAGAAGAGAATCCTTGGGGAACTAGCTAAACTAAGAGCAGACAAGGCAATGGGGCCAGACAGAGCTCACCCCAGGATACTGAAGGAACTAAAGGAGGAACTGTCTGCACCTCTGACAGCACTGTTCAATCTATCACTGGATACGGGGGAAGTTCCGGGGGACTAGAGGGTGGATGCGGCCCCACTACACAAAAGTGGGAATAGGGATGAATAGGAAGGAGGCAGGAAACTACAGACCTGTAAGCCTGACTTTGGTGGTGGGCAAGGTTATGGAAACACTGCTTAAAGGACGGATTGGGGAATACCTTAAAACTAGTGGATTGTAGGATCCAAGGCAGCATGGGTTCACGGGGGGGGGGGGTGGATCTTGCCAAACAAACCTGATAGAATTCTTTGACTGACTTACCAGGGGGGGTGAATCAGGGAGGAACAGTGGATGTGGCCTACCTGGATTTCAGTAAGGCCTTTGACAACGTTCCACACAGAAGACTGGTAAACAAGCTGGGGAGCCTGGAAGTGGGTCCTAAGATAGTAAAATGGATATGACGTTGGCTAAGTAACAGAGTTCAGAGAGTGGTGGTGAATGGAGTTCACTCAGAAGAAGGTAAGGTAACCAGCAGGGTGCCTCAGGGGTCAGTACTGGGACCAGTCCTCTTCTGTCTTTATTAGCGACATCGCAGAGGGGCTGAAAGGAAAGGTATGCCTGTTCACGGATGACACAAAAATCTGCAACAGAGTGGACACACCAGTGGGGTGGAAAAAATGAGGGAAGATCTGAAAAAGCTGGAAGACTGTTTAAGGGTTTGGCAACCGGGCTTCAATGCTAAAAAGTGCAAAATTATGCACATGAGGCATGGAAACCCAAGGGGCAACGTATTATTTAGGGGGGTGTTATCAACCACAAAACAGTGAAGGAATCTGGGTGTCATCATATCTGATGAGCTGGAGGTAGCAAAGCAGTGTGATAAGGCAGTGGGAAAGGCTAGTAGAATGCTGGGGTGCATAGGGAGGGGTATCAACACCAGAAAGAGGGAGGTAGTGTTACCCCTCCATAGATCAAACATGAGGCCCCAGCTGAAGTATTGTGTCCAGTTCTGGAAGCCTCATCTCAGGAAAGACATTGATTGGGTGGAGGCAGTACAGAGAAGGGCAACCAAAATGCTACATGGCCTGCATCAGAAGCCCTACGAGGAAAGACTCAGAAAGTTAAATATGTACTCTCTAGAGGAAAGGAGGGAAAGAGGAGACATGACAGAAACATTCAAATACCTCAATGGTATCATTAAGGTATGGTAACCCATGAAGTGGGCGCATAAGAAAGGGCGCTGTCCGTTATGGCAACACCTTCCTTGCACAATCCACTCATGGCAACCAACAGGTAGGGTGACCGGATGAGGGGGTTGGCGAACTAGGCGACAGGATGTCGCTATACATACACGCGCGGAGGGGTGGGAGAGAGCATGGCGAGCGTGGGCTGGAAGGTGGTGGAGAGGCTGTAGGGGGTGGTGCTGTGGTTGCCAGTTGAGCTGCATCGTGGCGTCGGGGATTGGGCAATGGCTGGGGTGGTTGAGGTACTGGGTTCGGATCCAGGTGCTGGTGCGATTTTATTGCTGCCCGGCCTGAACCTTTTATTTTACTTTCACCCCGATATCACCCCTGGGTTGAGAATCTTAAGTAGGCGGTGTGGGGGGCAGGCACAGCCCCTGAAAATAGTAAAAATATGTCCTGGCACCATTGTGCTGGTACACCAGGGTGTCAGAGTGCGAAAGGTGTGTTGGCACTCTGACTGACAGGCTCTTGGTGATTGCCTTTGAGCGTCGCGTTATCATATGAACCCATAAGGTACAGGAGGGTGACATTTTACACAGAAAGAGATGCTCAAGGACAAAGGGCATGTTATGAAGCTGGAAAGGGGGAGACTTAGAGGGGATGTGAGGAAATACGTCTTTACAGAAAGGGTGGTGCATATCTGGAACAGACTCCCAGCAAAGGTGGTGAGTACCAAAACAGTAACAGGTTTCAAACATGCATGGGATAGACACAGGGGGACCTTAGTAAGAGGGCTGGGCGGAGTCAGAGATCAATTAGGGTCTACGGTAGCACAGTAGGTAGGGACCTTAGGGCAGACTAGGTGTTCCAGGAGGTCCTTTTCTGCTGACAGCTTCAAGTTTCTATGTAAAGACCCATAATAAGCAGGTAGGTAGGGAGGGAGGAGCAATGCCCAAAGAAAACAAGAAGCAGAGCATGGATATGCCATGGGTGGAGGGGCACAAAGGCAGGAAAAACAGAGCTGGGAGGAGCAGAACAATGAGGCCTGACAGCAGCCAGCAGGGAGATGGGAGTACACCCATAGAGCCCAGGGAGCAAGGTCCCCAACAGAAGACCTCACTGGGTGACATAATAGGGAGCAGTGACCCACCGCAGACAAGCAGAGAGGATGGCTGAGAACCAGACAGGAGGACCCCAAGCAGAAGTGTCGAGGTGGAGCAGCAGGAAGGCAAAATAGAGTGCACCAGGACCCTGTGCAGCACAGCCTGAAGCAGCAGCCACAGAAAAGTAGAGAAAATGCAGGAGGGACTCCCAAAAAGAGAGGAGTTGCTCCTGACAGAGGCAGGTCTAACAGGGGCACATACAAACAGAGGAAAGAAGTAAGTGCTCTAACAGGGGACTGCCAGTTTGGTAGGAAGGGCTGACTCCAGGACAGACCAGTGGAAGTCACAGAGCAAGCCAGTAGTGCATTCAAATGGAGGGCACAGAGGAAACCCAAAGGCAGTGGAAGCAGATGGGAGTGACTGGGCTACTGTGAATAGCAGGGGGAGAAGCCAGCAGGAGGAGCCAGAATGCCTGGAGGCTGCTATGCGGCAGCACAGGAATGGGGAAGTGGACATGAAGTAGCATGCTGCAGACCAAGAAAACTACATGTTTTTTTGCATTAACAGGAGCAGGTGGAGTAAACAAGAAGCAGAGTCAGTAGAATGGGCAGCCAGAACAGGGAAGCCATGGCAGAGTGGTGAGGTAGGAGAGCAGAAGAACCAGCCATGAGGCCACAGCAATGAAATGAGCATCCAGAGGATGGTTCGAGATGAATGCTACTTATAGTGCTCAGTAGGTGGGGGCGTGGAAAAGATCCTATAAATAGCACTCATCTGGAATCACCCTTCAGATGCTCATTTCATTGCTGGAGCCCACTGCTCCACTGAACCCAAGGCAAGCCTGCAAGATATTTTTCTGGCTGGACGAGGTAGACAGCTAGTGAAACAGCCTACCAAGGTAGATTGGGAACTGTTTCAAAAAGTATGCCCATCTGGCACTGCAATAAATATTTTTGTTTGGTGCATGAGTTAGACAGCAAGTGCAGCAGCCGAAGGGTAGGCTGCCCACCAGTGGTTCCAAAACATTATGCCTATGTGATTTGTTGCAGCATATTTTGCTGGCTGGATGAGCTAGACAGCAGACACAGAAGTCCACAGTGTAGGCAAAAAGTGGTTCCAAATATTGTGTCCATGCGGCAAAGGTGTTGGACAAAATAGTGGCATTCAGGAGGCATAAGGAAACAGAGGGAGTAGGACAGGGCAGTATACCTAATAAAGCAGAAAGCAGGCAAGGCTGTGAGAGGAGCAAAGACCATAGGAAGAGGAGAGAATCACTAAAGGGGTCATTAAGGGGAATAAGACTTTCTTCAGATACATACGTTAGAAGCAGAAAGCAAGTGGAGGGATAGTGAGGATTAGAAGGAGGGAGTGGGAAGACAAAACAGAAGAGGACCAAAAAAAGCTGACATCCTGTACAGGCACCGCTGCTTACTTTTCACAGTGGAGGGACGGAGAAATGACAGCCCAACAGCGAGTAGTAGGAAAGGGGGGTGGACATAAGTCCATTTTCATAAAAAAATAGTCTGGAAGGGACTTGTAGTTCTGAAGGCAGACACCATCAGCCTTGCATAGTACTGACTATGGGACTGGACCTATGACAGGCTATGGGATTGGATGGGATACATCCAAGGGTTCTAAAGGAACTCAGAGTGGTGCTAGCTGCCCCACTGACAGCCTTGATCAACAGCTCACTGGAAATAGGTGAGGTTCCAGAGGACTGCAGAAGCACTGCCATGATCCCTCTACATAACGGAGGCAGTAGGGTGGAGGCTAGCAACTATGGGCCAGTCAGTCTAACATCGGGGGTCAATGGAAAGACTGAGTATCTTGAATCCAATGGGTTGTAAACTTATTTTGGTATTGGGCTGCAATGGTTTATCTCATTAGATAGAAAGTATTATTAAAAAAAAACATTGAAACATCCTCTCCTATTGTAGGGTTCCAAATCTGTTTGGTGATATCCAAAATCGCGTTTAACAGGGCTCCAAATATAAAAGATTTAGCGGTTCACAGCCATTTTGTTCCAGAAACAGTATAGCACCATAATCAGTTACCATTAAGACCCCACATGGACATTGTTCAGTAAGTAAGTTTGGAAAAAGTTGTACTGCATTTAAACATCCAGCTAACAATAAAATGGTTGATGTCAAGTTGGTTGTGACATGTTCTACCAATTTTGTTGTCTATACCATTAGGCCTCCCAAAGTGCACATCCAGAAGCATTCAGGAGGTATTAGGAATGCAAAGCTTGATTCAGCCCTGGGTGTGCACTTTGAAGAGACACAGAATGGTGATCCCTCAGGATTAGGGCCGGGTGAAATGTATCTTTTGCCTGTGAAATTCTGACAAAATGCTGTTTTCGCTTCCATGAAATGTTCTGAAATTTCCATGAAGATTTTTGTGAAATTTTGCCAAAATTGTGATTTTGATTATTTCCATCTAATTTAAAAAGTATTTTTTCACATTGCACAGACTTTAGCATGGTGACTTTACCAAGGTCCCTACAGAAGTGTACCAAGCTACAGAGCTCTATCTGTAAAGGTGACTGAGTTCCAAGCCTCCAGACATTTGGAAATTTTAAAATTACATTTCGTAATTATGTAAACTGCAGATTTTTAAGCCCCTATAACTTGAAAACTAGCGAACAGAATATCACCAGTTTTGTTAGGTCCATTGACTCTAAATATTAGACTTTGAGGCCACCCCCATGATCCAGCAGCAGAGTGTCATGCTGCCATGCTGATGACCCGGGTTCAGAAGCCAGCCCAGGCTGTCATGTCAGGAGGCAGGCCATGGCTGAGACAGCTGCAGCTCAGCAGTGCATCTCAGGGAGGGAAAGTTAGTGGAGGGTTCCACCAACACAGCAACCCCTGCAGCTGGGCTAGAGAGCTTGCTTCTGCTACAAGAGATGCTGTAGCTGTGCGAGGCTGATGGAGGCACTGTCCCCACCAGGGGAAATGGCAGGGAAAACATGTGGGAGAAAAACTCAGTAGCCATCTGAATAATGTCTGGGTTCAGCCTGATCAAGGAATAACCCAGTGAACAGGATATGTCCCTGAGAGATTACCTGCCAGCCAGGACAAAAACCAATATGGAAAAAATAAGAGGCTGTATGTGTCAACTCTCTAATCTCTGAAATTTTATAAAATTGTGGAATGTTGGGATGCTTTTGTCAAAGCCAGGTTCAAACATTTTGCCCAGTCATTCACTTGAGTTGACATTGTAGAGGAAGGTAAAAACTATGTTAAGTGGCAATAAGGTAGCATTCATAGGTGGCTCCATAGTAAAACTATGTTGGTGCCACGTGTCAGGTCACTATCTTGACTGATGAACCATGAAGAATAGTTATGGACATCACTGTGCACTAGCCTGAATTCTTGCAATATACCAGATAACCACTGGAGCTCACTGGCTTAATGACTGATGGAAGCACATGCACATGCAACATTGTTTCTGTACAGTGCCACCTGCTGACTCTTTAACAACTCTGTATATAACAATATACTAACACACTAACATACTAATTGCCAGCAGATTAGACCTTATGCTCTATCAAGTCTGCTCGAACCTCAGATCCCTAGTTGGGTGCTGAGGCCTTCTCCCCCCCCCCCCGTGTTCCAGAAACCCCTATCATCCATTCCCACCCCTGAGCCAGGCCATCATCTGATACATCCGCTTTCTGTGTCTGTCCCACCCTCTCTTGAAGCCCTCCACTGTGGATCTCTGAACCAGCTCGCCAGGCAGCACATTCCAAGGGTCCAGCACCCTCTCAGTGAAAAACCTCCTCCTCTTCCCCCCCTCACCCTTTCACCTTCCAACTTTAAACCATGCCCTCTGGTGATACCTCCCTGCTTTAGTCTAAAGACCGCTCCATGTTTACCCTATTTATTCCCTTGAGGTACTTGAAGACCTCAATTATGTCCCCCCTGTCTCTCCTCTTCTCTCTTCCAATGAAAACAGACAGAGATCCTCAAGTCTGTCCTCATACGTCAAATCCCCTAGTCCTCGTAACATCTTAGTTGCCCTACTCTGTACCCTCTCCAGGAGCTGTATGTCCCTCTTCAAGTGTGGTCTCCAGTACTGTACACAGTACTCAAGGCGTGGTCTAACCAGTCCATTGTACAGCGGCAGAATCACTTCCCTGCTCCTAGAGGTGATCCCCCTTACGATGCATCCCAACATCTTGTTTGCCTTGCTAACCGCTCTTCTGTACTGCTCAGAGTTATTCATACATGCATCCACCATGACCCCTAGGTCTTTTTCCCCTGTTGAGGCCTCCAGTGCCTCCCCTCCCAGGGTGTACCTGTGTTTAGGGTTTCCCCGCCCAAGATGTAACACTTTGCACTTGGTGATATTGAAATTTAATTTCCATGTGTGAGCCCAGCTTTCCAGGGTGTCCAGGTCCCCTTGCAGTGCCAACCTCCCCTCTTCCCCCTCAACTACTGCTCCCATCTTGGAGTCATCATCGAAGAGACTCATTTCACACCCTATACCCTCCCTGATGTCTAATATGTATGCATTAAACAGGATCGGACCCATATATATTTTTACTGTTTGAAAACTGTGGCACCAAGTGACGCCAAGCCTTATAACTAGATGTGACTTTGGCCATTGTGACAGAACTATCTTGATATCTTTAGCCATGATGGAACATGATGCTGGGTATCACTGTTGGAGAAGTGTTGGAGGGGCATTTCAGGTCTTTGATGCTAGTGCAGATAAGGTGATTCACTGGTGATAAGTGCTTTGTGAAAGTGAAATTCCACTAGTGAAATTCTAGTGGTGTTACTTATGTGTCCATGAATCGTTGAGCAAATTTTGCCAATTAATAATTTCTAAAGTATCCACCATTAATGTTAATCTACTAAACCACACTTATTTAGCTTAATTAGATTCCAGGATATACGTTTCCTTTGGTACGAATGCCAAATCTTGAATGTATACCTGCAATAACAGTGAAGCTATAAATATCCAAATATTTTGAAAATAAATATTCACACAATTTAATGAATAATTAAATTGTGGCATTTTGAACTCCTGTAACTTACAATTTACACAATAGATTGCTTCTCTATTTAGAAGTTTCTATGACTC
This sequence comes from Neoceratodus forsteri, assembly GCA_016271365.2. Lineage (NCBI taxonomy): Eukaryota > Metazoa > Chordata > Ceratodontiformes > Ceratodontidae > Neoceratodus > Neoceratodus forsteri. The sequence goes on along the minus strand of CM057450.1, from coordinate 769,248,384 downwards.
TTCCAAGAAAGAATGCATATCAATTTTCAATTATCTAGCTACCAAAGGGGCTAAGTTGTAAGCATAGAAATATTTTCAGAAATGTTCACATGAATAATGAGTTACCTGATTTGAACCCTTAGAATGTCCCCGTCCCACAACCAAATGCTGTGAATCTTGGCAACCTTCTAGGGCCTCTTCCAAACAGTATGCATGCCACATGTCAGATTTCTAGCTATAATACTGTCAGAGTTATGATCATTTAAAGATGTTTGGAAAATTCCACAACATTTCACAAAATGTGGAATTTCACAAAAAATCTGCAAAACTAACATTTTCTAATTTCACTCTGCCTTACTCAGGATTATATTTTTGTTTATGACTGAACATGCTGAATATAAGCAAAGAGGAGGGGACTGGACCAAAAATCTTGCTGCAGAAAGAATCCTATTATAGTTATTCTTTACATTGTAGATCAAAGGAGCATTCCCAACCAATCAGAGCACTGCTTTTTCCCTGCATGTGAGACACCCTTGTTCTGTGAAGTGTCTCATGCACAGCTACCCTAGAAATGGGCACATGTGAGTAAAGGTTTTTTTTAATTTTAATATATTATTGATCGATCCCGGTTAATAAGATATTAATATCACTGCTAAAACCACTCTTACGGTTTTAAACGTGGTCTCCCTTACATCATTAGGGCATCAGAATCGATCATCTTTTGTTTGCAGTTCTCATACCCTAAGAATGCATGAGAGACCACTCTTACAACCTAGCTGAGAGCTCAGGCCAGTCTTAGAATGGATTCCAGAAGATCCAGATGCAGAAAGGTCTAGGACACTCAGGTTTACAAAGTCTGAATACAGGAAGAGCAGAGTAGGAGCCCTGTCTCTCCTCACCCCCTTCAGAGACCAGTCAGAGGAAGGAAACCGGAAGGAATCCTGCCTCAGAAAAATGACCACTGAAACCCGTATAGCACCAGGGACTAGTGGTGGGCCTCTTGTCAAAGACAGTCGCCAGTATCCTTGTGGATCTACTCCCACCAAGAGACATACGCAAGGGAGGGAGGGAGAGAGGGAGCAGTATGTAAGTACCTTTAGTCAATTGCTCCCAAGGAGAAAAGGGTACCTTGAAGTGTAATAAGTAACCACTAGATACACTGTGTTGTAATTGTTTGTCAGGATAAGGGGCCTGGCAATATTTGGTGTCAGTTAAATCCCATGGGGTTGAGCCAGACATCGGAGTCCATTGCTTTGGTAAACAAAAAATAGTTCCACGATGCCCACTGCCTTGTATTATATTTGATAATTATGGATGAATTTGTAATTCAAGTATAAGCCCTTCTAATACAATAATATAGTGAACCCATTATCATGGGATAAATGAGCAATGATCAGTATCAGGAATTAACATTTTAAGTACTGTGATTGCCCATTCAAACTGATTTTAGATAGCCGGCAATTTGGATCTAAGCCAGTAAATTCTGGTGGCTTCAACTCAATACATAGGTTTGTCAGCATGCGGTGACATAATTTATATATCACTATTATGCCCCTATTTAAGACGTACTACAACAGGTATTAGCCACGGCCCCTGAGGAACACTGTTGGTCGGAGCGCTGAGGCTTGTCAGGTTAGGACAGCTGAGATGCATCAACAAATTGTATGTATGGCATTCCTTTTTTGCACTAATTTGCAGTGAAGAGCACTTTCTATATGCAATAAAATAGTGAATGGGAAAACAGCTGGAGTGCTCCATTTTTTGCTCTCGATGGTTTCCAAATTTATGGGAGCACCCTACATAATTGTGTTGAAGCCAGCTGTTTTGTAGATTTTGCCCACTGCCTTGTAAAGGCAAATTATTTAATCGTCTGGAGGCGTCTCTTTGAGGCAGTTCCAAGAATTCAAACAATAGAAAGAAAGGTTTACTTCCTAGTTGTAATTCAATTTTGTTGCTTTATTGCTTCCACCAATGCACAACATTTCATGGCACAAGGCCAATTTATCAGTAACAGTGATTTAAAGAGATTTTCTGACCTAGATGAGAGCAGCTACCACTCATATATTGTGATAGCTGCCCTCAGCGATATTTATTCTAGCCAGGTTTTAAGTTTGTATAATAGCCCGTACCTTAGTATAGCAACCGTAACTTGTATAAACTGCAGGGCAGCCCAATCCTTTCAGAGAGCCCCAGTGATACTGACACCCCCCCTCGTGCTCAAGCACACAATGACGTGTGACCAGGTAGAGTGCGGGGGTGCACCCCATTGGAATGAAGTGGGGTTGAGCGGTTACCTTCATTAATCTCTAAGTTGCCATTCTTCAGCTTAAAAATGGAAGAGAATTTGAGCCCCATTCATTTCCAGTATCACCGGGGTTCTCTGAAAGGATCGGGCTGCCCTGCAGTTTATAAAAGTTACGAGCACTATAGCTAAGGTATGGGCTATTATTCAGACTTATAACATGGCTAGAATAAATACTGCAGATGGCAGCTATCACAATTATGTGACTAGCTCCCTTATGTCAGAAATTTACTTTAACACTATAATGTTACTTTTGACAGCAAGAAGTTGGCCACCCCCAAAATGCTCTTCTTGCTATGTTTTAAGTGTGCCATTGGTCGCAGGATATGATGCAAAGACACAGGATGCCTGGGAGGTTAGTAAGCTGTGGTAATATTTAAGTTATAGCCAGAAATAAACTTTCTAGTTTAACTCCAGCAAGCAACATTATAGTGTTAAACCAATCTTTCCAACAAAGTGACCTTGTGCCATGAAACTGCGCATTTGTGGTCAAGTGACTTTCAACGTACCCAGGAAGTGCATTAAATTTCAAGAAAACCATGCCCTGGAGTGAGTTATTGTGCTTATAAAATTAAAATGTTCTTTTTAATGAAAAAAAATGTTTTCCTTTGGTTATATTATTGCTAGGTAGAATACTGTATGTAAATTTGGTAGCAAATGCTGAGTATCTTTAAGTGAACTCAGAAAGTTCATTTATTTTGAAGACACCTATGCCCTGCTGTGAGCTTGTGTGTTCTAAAGAGTGGAAACTTTTTTTGTTAATGGAAAAATGTTTTATTTTCATTCAGTTAGGTTCTTACTAGCTAGATTAGCGTAGGTTATTTACAGAGATTAATGACTGGTCAGGTGATGTGTTTAGACCAATGAAGTTGCTAAGATTCTGAAGAATTATGAAGCCCGTTTTATAAGCATGTTCTTTTGACTCCATTTCCATCCGCAATCTTGCAATTTTTATTCTTAATGCCTTTAGTTTGTGGTTATGCCTTCTTTGATTTCAGGATTGGAATTTAACTAGTTTGGAATTAGGTATTTTATTGCCATATTCTATCAACTGCTTTTACATAATTTGGGTAACCATGAAATATCTGTAACCATCACCACCTGCAAAGTGTACTCACTATGCCTGGAGATAGTAAAGGACAAAGTCTGTTATGCCTTCGGATGAATGGTACCCGGGTTTGTGGTTAGAAAGGGGTTTGAAAAGTGGCATGGTGCCACCACTTATGGGGATCCTTATGACAGAGCACTAACAAGGTGTTTCCCCACAGGAAATAAATACAACCCCCCACCCTCTGTGACAGGGAACACAGTAACACAACCCCCCCACCCACACACACACACTCTAAACATGCAAATAAAGAGAAACGCAATAGTGGCAAAATATGTCAGCAGTTGCAAGTAACCAAAGGGTTTATTTGGGGTTGAAAAATAAGGTAGGGGACAAGGTAAAAGGTAAAAATAAAAAAGACACCAGTTTGCATTCATCCCCACTATAAGATGCATCTCAGCACCTCTCTGCCCACTGGTGCTCCGGTTAACCCCACAGTCTCTCAGGGAGCTTTCAATTACAGTTCAAGTAAAGCACAGAAATGCAGAGCTGTAGGCCTATGACACTTGGACCTCGTTGTGGTACTGTGTAAATTCTGTTGCTGGTTGCAGCTGCTGACTGGCAAATTACAGTACTGGATGGACCATAAAACAGTTGCTCCTTGCTGTAAGATGTAGCTGTGGGCTTGATTCTAAGATCACACAGAAATGCCCAGAAAGTATCTAACTAGCTAGCTAAACGAAATCCACTACTCATAACCTTTAGATGAAAGGCTGGTGTTGTTTCTGTGGGGATATCTCCCCTGCTTAGGCAGATGATGGCTGAATGGTCTTTTCTGTAGGCTGGCTATAGGTGCAGTGCACCCAACATGCTCCCGGTGGCAAAGGGTGCAAGCCGTGATGACTTTGGATGATGGATGCTCTGTTCTGTAAACTTGTTACAGGTGCAGTGAACCCAACATCCTTCTGGTGGTGAGGGGGTTGGGGTCATGATGTTCCAGATGATGAGGATCCTGTTCACCCCACATGGGGCTTGCCTTCACCCACCCAGACAGACAGGCAGTCACTTGGGACCTCAGCTGTTTTGATCCCATCAGGATAAAATTCTAACAGCAGTAGAAGGCAGTGGCTCACCAACTTCTCAAATGCAGAGCAGCTTTCAAAGCAACTCCTGCTCTAATTAAGAGCTAGAGCCCAGGTTTGGCACTCTAGCTGCATAGATCCTCTTTTCCAAGGGACTCAAGTCTGTATTGGACAAACTTTTTAGCCAGTGAGGAATAGCCAGTGGCAGCTATTCTCAAATGGTCTCCTCTCCTCAGATGGTTTTTCAGACAAATCTACTCTATTTGCACATGGCTCTTCCTTGGGCAGAAATTCAGGCATTAAATATTAGTGACTTGCATCTTATGCATTATTCATTATCCTAAACCCATGCATACAAGTCCTGATCCAGCTTGCAATTCGGATCTGTTTTGCAGAGCTGAACCCCAAATAGATGTCAATTTTACAAGGACAGGATGTACTAATTTAGTTGTTTTGCAGAGCTGAACTAGCAGGATGTACTAATTTAGTTGTTTTGCAGAGCTGAACTAGTCTCCAAAGTTCGTGCTCCCGGGGATAAGCTTTTCTGCACTTTGTGAAACTTTGAGAGCTGCTTGAAACTGAGCACACAGATGCAGATTTGCGGGTAACTGATGCTTGGACCTTGGTGCGGTACCATGTAAATTTGGTAGTTGGCTACAGCTGCTGACTGACAAGTTATGCTGCTGGGTGGACAGTAAAACAGTTGCTCCTGGCTGTAAGCTGTAGCTATGGGCTTGATTCTAAGGTCACGCAGAAATGCCCAGTAAATATCTAACTGAATAGCTAAATAATAGGAATGATAAGTTTTGTGGGTAAAACCCAGTACTCACGACTTTTAGATGACAGGCTGGTGCTGTTTCCATGGGAACGTCCTCCCTGCTTAGGCAGATGATGGCTGGATGGTACATAGATACATAGATACATAGACAGTGTCGGCAGATAAGGGCCTATGGCCCACCTAGTCTGCCCATTTGAGCTTGTAAGTTCAGTTTGTTTTCCTAGAAGTCTGTTTCCCCTTACCCCTGACCTCTAGAATTCCTTTATGTCTATCCCATGCATTCTTAAATCCCATGATTGTTTCAGCCCCCACCACTTCCTCTGGCAGGGTGTTCCACTTGTCCACCACCGTTCTGTGAAAAATTCTTTCTCATGTTTCCTCTGAATCGTCCTCCTCAACTTCATCCCACGCCCTCTAGTCCTGAAACATCTTTTTCGCTTAAAATAGTGTTTTCCTGCACCCTGTTCCTCCCTGTAAGATACTTGTATGTCTCTATCATATCCCTCTCTCCTCCTCTCCTCCAGGAGTACATGTTCAGTTCCTTCAACCTGTCTGCATAGGACTTGTGATGCAACCCATGCACCATCTTTGTTGCCCTCCTCTGAACCTTCTCTACCCTGTCTATGTCCTACGTAGGTATGGTCTCCAGAACTGTACACTGTACTCCAGGTGGGGCCTCACTAGTGTCTTGTATAGCGGAATTATGACCTCCCTTTTCCTGCTGGTGATGCCCCTGCCTATACATCCCAGCATCCTATTTGCTTTACCTGATGCCTTGTCACACTGTTTCCCTACCTTGTGGTCATCAGAGATGACAACCCCAAGATCCCTTTCCTGCTTGGTGCATGCTATATCCTCACCCCTCAATGGTCTTTTCTGTAGGCTGAATACAGGTGCAATGAACCCAATGTGCTCCTGGTAGCAAAGGGTATGGGCCTTGATGACTTTGACTCCCATCATGGAGTTCTGTTCTGTAAGCTGGTTACAGGTGTGGCAGACCCAATGTGCTTCCAGTGGCTAGGGGTGTGGGCTGTGATGCTCCAAGTAATGATGATCCTATTCACCCCACAAGGGAATTACCTTCACCCACCCAGACAGGCAGGCAGTCACCTGGGACCTTAGCAAGCTCAGTCTCCACCAGGAGAAAATCCTAACAGCAGTAGAAGGCAGTGACTCACCACCTTCCCGGATGCAGAGTAGCTTTAAAGGCAACTCCTGCTCTTATTCAATCCTAGAGCCCAGGCTTGGCACTCTAGCTGCACCAATCCTCTTTTCCCAGGGACTCAAGTCTGTTTTGGACAAATATTTTAGTCTGAGAGGAATAGCAAGTGACAGCTGTTTACAAACACTCTCCTATCCTCACAGGTTTTGTTTCAGACAAATCTACTCTATTTGCACATCTCTCCCTTGTGCAGAAATCCAGGGATTAAACATCAGTGGCTAGCATCTTATACACTATTCGTTGTACTAAACCTCTGGCTCTAAGTGGCTGTCATGTCCAGGGGAAAAGCATGCATACAAGTCCTGATCCAGCTTACAAATCAGAGCTGTTTTGCAGAGCTGAACCCCAAAATGACGCCAGTTTCACAAGGACAGGATGTACTAATTTAGTTGTTTTGCAGAGCTGAACAGGATATACTAAGTTGTTTTGTACAGCTGCACTAGTCTCAAAAAGTTTGTGCTCCCAGGGGAGGAGCAGTTTTGCACTTTGTGCAGCTTTGAGAGCTGCCTGAACCTGTTCAAGTTCCTTGCTGTGGGCTCCCCAACCCTGAAGGCAATCTAGAAGTCAGTTGAGCAAAGAGAGGTGGTGGCGCACCAGCCACAGTGAGAAGGACACTGATCAAGCCCATGGAACAAATGATAGTGTCCAGTCCAGCCCTGGGTCCTGCAACTGCAGTCTGGACTGGGACCAGGGAGAAGGAGGGGGTTACATATTTTTGGAATAATTTTATTGACATATTTATTAAATGCAAAGGCTTAAATCTGACATTAGTCCTTCTAAGAAGTACTTAGTGGCCCTTGTAATTCTGGCATATGGTGGTATCAAAATCAGTTTTCATTATCACTATTTCAGCTGATCCCTTTGGCTTTAAATGAGGATTTATTTTTAATTTAAGCCCAATATGCCTGTAACATTTTGAATCTTTGTTGCTTTGGCATGCCTTTAAATTTGCCAAATTGGTTTATTGAAAATAGGTGAATGCTAGGAGTTTGATAATTTGCATGTCTTTCCACCAGCACCTTTCCCCCTTGACAAAGACCAATTTGGCTCAAAGCACCAGGGCAGTGGCAGCTGAGTATCTGCAATAAAAAGTGAAAGTGTTACATTGTAGCTCTCCATGTGTGTGGGCCATCGTTTTTTTTGTATTGTTTTCTTATGTCAATACACACTCAGTGCAACAACCTTTCTTCTAGTTGCGCACACCAGGTCTTTTTTTTAATTTTCTGGTTTCCTTATACATGGAGTTTCTTAAAACATAAACACAGAGTTCTGCTAACTCTGTACAGTATGTTACATATGAGTGAGGGATTACTGTTCTGGGTTGGGGAGTTACACCTTACATAACCTGGGTGAGGGACTCCTGACTGAGGACCTTAGCAATGGATGAAAACCTCAGTGCAGGGTTGCCAATATCCCTATACAATTATTTTTTGTGAGGGTTCCCATTAAATCTTTCACTGTCTAGGTAGAGTGCTACAAAGTAGTTAGCCCTGCCTCTTTGTGTTTCTGCATGTACTGACCACAAGTAGGAGGAAGATGCGTATCTTCCTCAGGAAAAGCCTTAAGGGGATAAGCCAATGTCCAATAACCTTGTTGCGCACAAGATGGTTAACAGGGGAGTATAAAACCGACAGAACCCACAATGGTTTCTAGTAAGAGTCCCTGACTTCTATAGAATACTTCTCTGGGACTTCCAGTGCCCGTCACACCCAGTGGGATTGGGGGAGTGATAGATGGGTGTAAAGGGTTAAGAGGTGATGCGTTATGGTATTAAAAAAAAAAAAGGAGAAAAGGTAAATGTGAGTGAAGGTTCTCCACAGCCCAAGCCTCAGGTGAGAGTCTTGCAGCATTACCCAGATTCCAGAACCATTTTCCCAGCTGTAGTGCAGTACTGAATACCAGTTGAAGTGGGGGAGGCCATCAACAATTTGTTGTCCCTATGGGAGAAACATTAGGAATGGAGGCTACATAACTCAGAGACCTATTCGTTGGGAGCTGCATGAAGTAAGGGACCAGGTTCAGAATGTTGCCTCCAGGCACTTAGTTTCAATTTCAATTCTAATTCAATTTCAGTTTATTAGAATAATACCACGGAGCAAAGGTACTCGTTTACAATGGTGTCCTAGCACAACAGTGTAAACGTTAAATAGTATAGAAAATGTAAAATACAGTAGCACATTATGAAAGGCTAGGTCATGCATCCTTCAGGTCTGGAACAGTGTATGTACGGTGTATTTCAGGACTAGAGTGGTGCTGCACAACAAAAAATCCTATATCTTGAACTGCTGAGAGCTCAACATGGGACTGGATCTCTGGGTCTACGACTAGGTGTTGAATTGTAGCGAACTGAACTGATATGGATTGACATAGAATGAATTTCAGTGAACTGAATTGTTCTTCACATTTTTTTTATTTTAGAACTTATTTACCCAGGATAGCCCAACTAAAGCGCAACATCCCATTTTCAGTGGGGTCCTCGTCTACCCATTTCCACAGGAGGGTAGACTGGAGTATTGAGCTGAGTTGTACGGAACCTGAATGAAAGAACTAAAAGAACTAAAATACAAACTATGCCTGGCATGGCTGTGGCTCAGATTTGTTCAGCCTGTGTCTGAGTGGCCTGCATGGCATAGCGTCTTGACCTGCCTTAGGAAGGCACAGCAGGCTGGAGTAGTGAAGAAGCCTAAGATTATTGGTGGCAGTGGATGTGGAAATGACTGAAATGCTATGAATAAAGGAAAATTCACCTGTGTGTACTGAATAAATGCCCTGCTTGAGAACTTTATATATAGGTGTGGACATTCTGCTGATTGACTCCGCATACCGTCACCCCCTCCACACACACACATACCCCTCAGGACCACACAACATGTGCCTACTGAAAGGGTCTACTTAGCATTAGGAACCCTGGCTTTTCCTCTCCCAAGGGTTGAAAGGCCCTATACAGAACCCGAAATGACAGGGGTCGACTTACATGTTACTCTGTGGGGCTGGATTAAGGGTTTGCAACATAGATGTGAAACCATAGTCTCTGAAGTAACTTTGTCTCCTAGGTTTCCTGTCACCCAAAGTTACCTGGACAATGGCCCCATAGTGTTGTATAACCCCTACTGCAGCGTGCACCATAGTCAATCAGCATGCATTACCTGGCAGATGTTTTCCGGGATCTACAATGCCGGGTCGACAAAAATGTTGTTGACCGGTGTTACAGCGACGGCTTTATATCGCAAATTGCGGTCAGCATAAAGCTGTTCAGTGAACTGTTTTTTTTTTCGGGGGGCTTTGTCCCTGAACACCCCACGTAAGGGTTTTGCCCCCCACACACCACGTATCTTAATATAATTAACTCCGAGTCACAGTTAATTCAGGGAGGGGGCGAAGGACCCGGAGAAGCAGTGCTGGGGTTCCACGGGTACATTACAGAGCCAACATCTAATTTGGCGCTGTAATGTACTGTACTTCGGTTTCGAAATATTGCTGTTGCAACGGCATGCCTTTTCATAGAAACATAGATTTTGATGGCAAATAAGGCCCACTTGGCCCACCCAGTCTGCCCATTTCCCTACCTTTCGGATAAGCTGCAGATCCTAGTGAACCAACAGCCTACTTCCTCCTACCCCCTCACAAGAATTGCCTTATGTCTGTCCCATGCATTCTTGAATTCCCCCACTGTTTTTGATCCCACTAACTCCTCTGGAAGGTTGTTCCATGCATCCACCACCCTCTCCGTGAAAAAATACTTCCTCACATTGCCCCTGAGCAGTTCCCCCTTTATCTTCAACTTGTGCCCCCCCTTGTTCTTGCACATCTCTTTTTCTGAAAGATGCTACCCTCTTGGACTTTGTTGATTCCCTTGAGGTACTTGAATGTTTCTATCATGTCCCCCTCTCCCTCCTTTCCTCTAGGGTATACATATTAAGCTCTTTTAGTCTCTCTTCATATGGCTTCTAGTGCAGACCCTGCACCTCTTTAGTTGCCCTCCTCTGGACTGCCTCCATACTGTCTATGTCCTTGTGGAGATGAGGTCTCCAGTACTCCAGATGGGGTCTCACCAACTGTCTGTACAGAGGGATAACAACTTCCTGTTTTCTACTGGTGACGCCTCTCCCTATGCATCCCAGTATCCCCCCCAGCCCTTCTTACTGCCTTCTCACAGTGTTTGCCTACCTTTAGGTCACCCGATATAACTACCCTCAGGTCCCTTTCCATTTTTGTTGTTGTTAGTACCTCCCCCCCACTATTGTGTACTCTTTGGCTGGGTTTTTGTTTCCCAGGTGCATTACTTTGCACTTCTTTGCATTGACTCTAAGCTGCCATATGTTTGACCATTCCTCTAACCTTGCCAAGTCCCTTCTCATCCTTTCCACCCCCCTTGTGTATTAACCCTGATGTGGATCTTTCTGCCATCTGCAAAGAGACCTACTTTTCCTTCCAGTCCCTCCGCAATGTCACCTATAAAGACATTAAAGAGGACTGGTCCCAGTACTGAACCTTGCGGTACCCTGCTAGTAACCCCCCTTTCCTTGAAGTGGACTCCATTTACTATTACCCTCTGTGTCCTGTTGTCCAGCCAATTTTTTTACCCAGGCTACCACCCAAGGACCCACTCCAAGGCTGGCTAATTTGTTTATTAATCTTTTGTGTGAGACTGTGCCAAATGTCTTGCTAAAGTCTAGGTAGGCTATGTCCACAGCCCCTCCCTGGTCTACTTCTTTGGTAACCCAGTCAAAGCAATCGATTTGATTCATCTGACATGACCTTCCCACTGTGAGTCCATGCTGCCTTGGGTCCTGTGCCCCGCTGGCCTCTAGGTACTCAATAATTCTTTCTTTCAGAAGTGATTCCATAATTCTCACTACCACTGAGGTCAAACTAACAGGTCTGTAGTTTCCTGCCTCTGCCTTGCTCCCACTTTTTTGGAGGGGAATAACATCCGGTAATGCTCAGCTGAATACAGCAACCCAAACTGATGTCATTACTATAACAAGGCTTGTGCTGTCTAATGTGAGAAAAGGAACATTAATTAGCTATAACTCTTGATTATCTAGTGTATCTCCTACATGGAGCCACACTCTTTAGTCTTAGAGCTGGTGAGGCAAGCACCTTGTGGGACCACAGCTTTTATGGGACGGTAATACCAACACATGGCACTGGCAAACAGCACTGTGTGTACACACCACCACATATAAGTGTCACCATCTCCAAACACCTCAGTACCTTTTTTACAACTAATAAGAGGAAAAGTGCTCATGGAAGGAGGAGGTAACGTATAAGTAATATAATAGAAAGAGTCATACAGTGGTCAGTGCCACATACACACATACCGTTGTTCATCATTCATAAGCTGTTTTTCTTAAATGTGATTGTAAGTTTCACCTATGACCTTTAAATAATGGGGGCTTGTAAATAAGGGTGGCATTTAATTAATTTAATTAAACCGGAGTGTGTATCCCACTTACGGTCTTGAACTGCAAGATCTTATCTCTTTTGTCTGCATCCGGGTCCTACAGCGGCAGCACATACAAAATGCCAAATGAGTACAGGATACCAATGATGTGGCTTTGTAGCCTCTTTGAGCAGTGGACAAACAGAAACCACATCACCCTCAAGGCATAGGAAGAGGGCCCCTGTTTTGGGACTGACTGAAAGAAGTCTATACATGGTGGAGATAAGTATCAACTGTTGGTTCCACAAGGGTTAAAGTTAAGTCAGTCGGATGTTTCCAGGCTGCAACAGCTGAGGCCTCCAATGTCAGCAGTAAAGGAGGGACTAGAACCATATTTGGGCCACAAGACCTAGAAAATTTAAGGTTCTATGTGATAATGGCGACTACCGTTAGGGCGAGTGTACATTGCTGAAAATAAAAATGGCGATATACACTCACTGTGAAAACAAAGGTGCCAACACGGATCTACATGTTATGTTGGGGGCTGCACCCCTCTAACTAAAGATTCTCAACTCCAGGGTGTGCATGTCGGGGAGACTTGTAAAAAAATAAATAAAACAAACCGCTGTGACGCAAAACACGATTGTGCTCCACAGATCCGAACCCTGCACCCTCCCCACCACAGCTGGCCATCCTCACCACCATGCCAGCTCGGCAGCCTTCTACTGCACTGCCTCCCACATACCTTCCCTCCCCCTCCATCCCCCCGCAGTGTGGTTCTGGTCACCTTAGATACATAGATACATAGACAGTGGTGGCAGATAAGGGCCTATGGCCCACCTAGTCTGCCCATTTGAGCCTGTAAGTTCAGTTTGTTTTCCTAGAAGTCTGTTTCCCCTTACCCCTGACCTCTAGAATTCCTTTATGTCTATCCCATGCATTCTTAAATCCCATGATTGTTTCAGCCCCCACCACTTCCTCTGGCAGGGTGTTCCACTTGTCCACCACCGCTCTGTGAAGAAATTCTTTCTCATGTTTCCTCTGAATCGTCCTCCCTCCAACTTCATCCCATGCCTCTAGTCCTGAAACATCTTTTTCGCTTAAAAATAGTGTTTTCCTGCACCCTGTTCCTCCCTGTAAGATACTTGTATGTCTCTATCATATACCCTCTCCCTCCTCTCCTCCAGGGAGTACATGTTCAGTTCCTTCAACCTGTCTTCATAGGACTTGTGATGCAACCCATGCACCATCTTGTTGCCCTCCTCTGAACCTTCTCTACCCTGTCTATGTCCTTACGTGGTATGGTCTCCAGAACTGTACACTGTACTCCAGGTGGGGCTCACTAGTGTCTTGTATAGCGGAATTATGACCTCCTTTTCCTGCTGGTGATGCCCCTGCCTATACATCCCAGCATCCTATTTGCTTTACCTGATGCCTTGTCACACTGTTTCCTACCTTGAGGTCATCAGAGATGACAACCCAAGATCCTTTCCTGCTTGGTGCATGCTATATCTTCACCCCCAACTGATATATTGTGCCAGGGTTTTGTGCCCCATATGCATTATCTTGCACTTCTTTGCATTGAATTTCAACTGTCAAACCCTTGACCATTCTTCAAGTTTCTGCAGGTCCTTCTCATTCTGTCTACACCCTCTGGTGTGTCTACTCTGTTACAGAGCTTTGTGTCATCAGCGAACAGTGAAATTCTGCCTTCTAGATCCTGTGCAATGTCACTGATGAAGATGTTGAATAGGACCGGTCCCAGCACTGATCCCTGTGGTACCCCACTGGTTACTCTTCCCTCTGTGGAGTGACAGCCATTTACCACCACCCTCTGTGTCCTGCCACCCAACCAGTTACCTACCCACCACACTACTGTCCTGCCCACACCAATATTCCCAGTTTGTGTAATAGCCTTCTATGTGGCACAGTGTCAAAGGCCTTGCTGAAGTCCAGATAGGCCATGTCCACTGCCCTCCCCTGATCCACCTCCTAGTCACCCAGTCAAAATTCAATGAGGTTGGTCTGACATGACCTCCCCTGGTGAAACCATGCTGCCTTGGGTCCTGTAGTCCATTGACAACCAGATGTTCCACCAATCTCTCCTTCAGTAGTGCTTCCATGATCTTTCCCACTACCGAGGTGAGGCTGACTGGTCTGTAGTTCCTGCTTCCTCTTTGTTCCCACTTTTGTATAAGGGACTACATCTGCTGTCCTCCAGTCTTTGGGTACCTCCCTGTTTCCAGTGATTGGCTGAACAGGATAGCCAGAGGTTCAGCCACCACCTCTTAGTTCTTTAAGGACCCTGGGTGCACCCCATCTGGCCCCATTGCTTTATCAGCTCTTATTACTTCCAGTTCCTTCAGGACCCTTTCTCGTGTAAAGGGACTTGTGTCCATTTCTGCACCATTCTCACCCCTTGTACTCCCTTCAGACCCATTACCCCCCTCTTCCTTAGTAAAGACTGAGCAGAAATACCTGTTCAATATGTCAGCTTTATTGTTGTCATCCTCCACGCGGCTCCCATCCTCCCCCTTCAGTCTCACTATCCCTCCCTTTGTCTTTCTTTTTTCACTTATGTACCTGTAAAAGGTTTTGTCCCCTTTACCCACTGATTTTGCAATGTGTTCTTCTGTCTGAGCTTTGGCTTCCCTTACTGACTTCCCTGCCTCCCTTTGTTTCTCCTGTACTTCTCCCTATCCCCTTCTGCCTGTGTCTTTTGTATTGCCTGAATGTAATCTTTTGGCTTTCACTTTCTTTGCTACCTCTTTGGAAAACCATAATGGTCTCCTCTTCCTTTTCCTCTTGCTAACCTGCTTAATGCATAATTCTGTTGTTCTTATAATCCCCATTTTAAATACCTGCCTGTTCCTCAACCCTGATTCCTGTCCATTCCCTTAATGCCTCTTTCAAGTATCTCCCCATTTTCCCAAAGTCTGCCCCCTAAAATCCAGGATACGTGTTTTGTGTGGTTTGGTTCTGCTCTTTCTGTGATCTCAAACCACAATGACTGATGGTCACTGTTACCCAGGTGCTCCCCACTGTTACCCCATCACACTGTCCCTGTTTGTGAGCACAAGGTCCAGTATTGCCTTCTGCCGAGTTGGTTCCATGACCAGTTGTGGAGGAAGGCACCCTGAAGGGAGTCCAGGATAAATCTGCTCCTAGTTGATGCTGCTGCTGGGATGCTCCAGTCCACGTCTAGTATATTGAAGTCTCCAACCAGTACTACCTCACCCTTGTCTGCCATCCTTTGGATGGCTAGCATCAACTCCTATCTGTTTCTTCCTCCTGGGCTGGTGGTCTATAGACCACACCTGTGCAGATGGCTGGCCCCATTTTCCTTTCCAGCTTAACCCACAGTATCTCTCCCATTTTGTTCCTCCTGGATCTGTGTGGCCCTTATGTCATTTTCACATACAGTGCCTCCTCCTCCTTCCTGCCTGCTCTGTCACTTCTGAATATGTTGTAGCCAGGTATGGCCATCTCCCAGTCATGGTTATCATTACACCAGGTTTCAGTGATGGCCACAATGTCCAGGTCTGACTGTACCATGACAGCCTCCAGCTCTTCCATCTTGTTGCTAAGGCTCCTGGCATTTGCACACATGGCTTTCCAT
The DNA here is from genome assembly GCA_016271365.2 of Neoceratodus forsteri. NCBI lineage: Eukaryota > Metazoa > Chordata > Ceratodontiformes > Ceratodontidae > Neoceratodus > Neoceratodus forsteri. The sequence continues at coordinate 769,232,968 of CM057450.1, read as the reverse complement.
AGATTTGACCTCCCTAGACTGCTTCACTGTTCTACTCAGCCCTTCCTTGGTTGTCATTTATCCCTGGTTCTCCTTGCTGTTTGCCCTTCTGCTGAATTTTGCCCTTTTCTGCTTATCCACCTTTTGGACACTAATCTCCATCTTTTGCACACTGCTTTGCAGAGATAGCCCACTCCTCTGGTTCACTGGTTCCACTACTAGCTGTGGGGGTGAGCAAAGTAGGTACCGTCCTTGCTGGCCTGCCACCCCTTTGCTAGTTTAAATGCTTGTCAATGTAGCATTTAAACTCATCATTGAGTGCTTGGATTCCCCTCCAGGATGGATGCAGGCCGTCAGGCTTGAACAAACCTCCATCCCTCCAGGTGGGTCCCCAGTCACCAATGAATCCAAACCCTTCCTCACAGCACCAGTTCTTCAACCATGAGTTAAAGTTCCTGGTGCATGCACTCCTATGCTCTCCCTTGCCTCTCACAGGTAGTACTTCTGAGAAAGTGACAGAAGTAGCTACTTGCTTGAGACCCCTCCCCAGTTTCCTAAACTCTTCCTGAACTTCCTTTGGCTCCCCATTTGCCAAGTCATTAGTACCTAGGTGGATAATGACATCCAGCTCACCCTCCCGTCTTGCCTTCTCAGTGATCCCCAGTATCTTCCTTCCATCCCTCCATGCCGTGGCACCTGGTGAGCACCTCACCTCCCTGTCCTCCCCTCCTGTGTTCCTAGCTGGATTCCTCTTGATGGAGTCCCCACCAGGATTCACTTCCTCCTCCTCCTCTGGGGTCCACTGCTTTCCCCACTGAGGTCACCTCCTGCCTACCCTCCACATCCTTTCCTTCCACTTCCTGGGTACCTCTATTTGGTTGTCTTCATTTGCCAGTGTGGCATATGAGTTCTTGAGAGGAATAGGATCTGGGATGTGCCTCTGCCTGACTGCTCTAACCCTCCTGAGCCCACTGTCATCCAAGTGCTCCTCGTTCTCGGCATCCTTTGCGGCAGCTGCATTGGACTGGGTGGTCCCTGGATGGGGTGATGGTACTCTGACCCAGTTTACTTCCACTCTGAGTCTGGCTACCTCATCCCGCAGTCCAGAGAGATGCATGCAGATAGGGCAGCACCTCAGTGTCCAGAAGGTTCGCCTGAATATGGCTGCCCCACAGCCACTGCATTGCACCACTCCCCACATTATACTGCAATTCCACTACTTCTCTGCTACTGAAGCTCTCTTAGTTCTCTTTTATTTATTTACAGTACTAAAATCCTGTAACTGATCGTCAGATATATATTTTTTAAGGAAAAAGAAACCAATAAATAAATAAATGAGTCAAAACACTTGTCGTGCTGAGGGTGGTCTTCTTCCCCCTTATGCCCCTCCTACTTCACACCTCTTACTATACCCTGTGTTTAGCTCCTGTCAATCAGATTTATCAGGGCATATAATTAAGAGTTGGGGAAGGGGTGGGGGGCGAAAATTTGCAGCAATTAAAGACAGCACAGAATTACACCACCACTATGTTTTAAATTTTCAACAGCCCAAAAACAATTATAAGTAAAGACAACACAGAAAGAAAGTATAGAGTCACTACAAGCCTACAATCTAAGTTTAAAAGAAAAAATACTAATTACCAGTTACTCTAAATCACTGAATTGAATATGTTTCCTTCCTTCACCTTCTGGCTTCTTCTGAGAAGATGAACCTCTGTTTGCTGCTTTAACTGTGACTAAGCCCCACCTCCAGTTATCACGTATCACCCTCCTTTTCGCCCCTTCGCTACCCCTTCAGGGTAGCCTACAACAGGTGCTGAGACTGAGTCGCCATAATTGCAGTGGTTCAATCTCTGTTGCCGTGTTCACTGGATACCAAAAATTAAGAGGTTCCATTTGGAAACATACTGGATAATGGTGGGAAGCTTTAGAGTCTCCTGTATAGTGCAAATATAATCAAGAATGGCTAGATAAACCCAGGCAGACACTGGCATGCCTGGGGAGCTCCCAAGAAAAAACTAACAAGGCATCACTCATAGACTGAGTTTCCTGGGAACGCCAAATGGGAGTGGATGGCAGTAATGCCCTTCAAGGTTCTGGGAGATGAAAAGGAGTAAGCTTGTTTTAGTAGCAGCAGGGGAATGCAGTCATCTGGTTTATTTATTTATTTATGCAGGAACCAGTGAAGTTACTATTACGTCCTTTACTAACCCTTGCCTACTTTCTCTAACTTGTGCACACCCTGTGCTTATACTGTCCTTGCTGCGCATACTTCACAAAGGCTATGCTATGCTTTATTAGACCAAACTTTTCGATAAATATGAAAATAGTCTATCATTGCCCTACGTGTATCTTCCTTGTATAGAATTTGTATATAGTTGTATACTTTATTTTATTTATTTATTTATTTTATTTAGTTTTTGTTGACCGGGTAAGTGCACTAGACAAATCCTGCCTATTTTCAGGCATGACCCGGGGGAAGGGCTGCCTTCAGCTCCAGAGCGCTTCCTTACATCCATCCAATGGACCACAGGTGGAGGTGAAGGTCGGAGGATGGCAGGGCCCAGGAGGATAAAATCCAGCTTTGGACATCACCCATCCAGCCCATGGAGAGTTTCCTTGTTTGATGCTGCACCCCCCCAACACTGGAAGTGGACTTGCAATGACATATAGGGGGGAGGCGCGCCTACTCCCATGCATGCCCCGCTGATGTCTGCCACCTCACACCATCCCCATTCACTTGAGGGCTGTCGGTTCAATACCCACTAACTGCCAGGAGGTAACGTGTTGCCAGAGCCCTTCATCCAGCCACCCTGGAGGAGGTGAGCAGGCCACTGGATGCTTGAAGCTCTTCCCCCAACTCCACCAATCCTCTGATGCCATAGACTCACTCGTGAACCGAGTCATCGGAGCCAGAAGCGGTAGTACTGCTGCTGCACCAGAGGTCGGTTGATAAACTCCTTGCTGAAGGATACTCACATACATCTACATTGTTAGACCCTTCTAATCTGAGCCCAACTCAATTATGTCTGATTCTGCCCAATAGCTGCTTTGACCCCAATCAGTGCACGCAGGTGACTGAGGGGCTGAGCACCAATTTCTTCTCTCTCACAGAGAAAAGAGTGGAGGAAATGGAGAGCCTTGTTTGTTTGAGGCACTGCTGGGACCACAGCTGAGGAATGTCAGGGTTGACTTACCTGAAATTAAGCAGCAGGCCCACTCTTTAAACATAGGACATGCAACTGCAAATGTCATATAAGGGCACTTAGCAGACCAGGCAGATTTTATGTAGTTTAGATACACTAATTTATTACCACAAAGGCAAAAAAATGAAAAGGGCAATTTTGGAGACTGACATATTATCAAAATAAAGAAAATAGCACAATGGCACAGAGGTGAGGTAAAGTGCTGGAACGCACTCCGTGAAGTGATCCAGTACAATGAAGTCCTTTCTCTTTTGCAGTAAATGCCAGTGGGTGAACGGCACAGGTACAGTATTTACTAGCAAGTTGTATGAGTCTAGACCAGATGTGTTTCTAACTATGCCCGTACACAAAAGGATCCTCACTGTACCCTATAGCTGGGTCCATGAGACACAGTGCCACCCCCCAGGAGGATGCACTCTGTGATAAAGGTGTTTCTGTGTCCAGTTCTTATTTAAGTGGTTATCGTTTTGCACATTTTGAGCAAACTTGTTTTTGTACACATCGCTGATGATATCCATCATATATTAAGTGTCAATTTAGTGCCCAGTACAAAAACTGGATGACTGGACCTCCACTGTCCTCTCGCTATATTTTATTTATTTATTCATTATTTATTTAGTTTTTGTTGACCGGGTAGGTGCACTAGACCAATCCTGCCTATTTTCAGGCATGACTCAGGGGAAGGGAATACAGTTGAATGCCAACTGACCTTGAACCAGATTAAGCTGTATTAAAGGTACAATATATGCAAAAAGTACTTTTGAATTTTTTTACGTAGGTCTGCTGCCTAGGCACAGTCAGAGACGTAGGCAGGCTTGGGCAGTCTGGATGGGGTACTGAGCATTTACAGTATCTGATGTCATTTTCCATGTTTCTGTGTTTACATTTGATCAGTTTCCTGTAACAAAAAAAAACACAACGCAGCAGTGCAATGAAACATGTTTTTCCAAGAAACCTAGTTCATGCTACAGTTAATACAAATACTATCATACCTGTCAAATTTACTTATCTATGAACTCCTATGCTGCACACTGTAAGTTTTTTTTTATTTTCTCGATCCTAACCATTACTAGGTTTATTATGGTGTTTCTAATCCAAATGTGGCAGCCATCTTTTTTCTTGAGAAAAAATAAATGAAAACATTCATAAAATACTCAAAGTTTGGTGGAACTAGAAGATTTTACCACCAAATAAAACTGGAAGATGCATGGAATCTTTTACAGTGAGAAAAAAAAGGTATGGTCACATTTTTTGCCCAGTTTCATTGCACTGCTGCTTTAAATGTAATGGCCCACATTTTCAAAGGGCCATTAGACCAGCGCAAGCTGCATCAATAAGACCCTTACAGCAGTGTCTGGAGTGTCAAATGCAGTGTGCCGTATTTTGAAAGAAAAGCCATCAGCATGACAGTCCCCAGAAATGATGCAAGAGGTCCGCTGCAGCAGAAATGTGATGCACGGGACAACAACGATAGAAACTGTGTCAAAAGAAATGGCAGAAGAAAACACAGAAGCAAGGACAGGCAAACACAGCTGCAAGAAGAACTTTACAGAGGGGGAACTGACATCCTAATAGAGGAGGGGAATGCCCAACCCACCTTGCTGCTATCCAGAGGCGAGGATAAGGAACTGCAGGATTACAGGAAACAGGCTTGGGATGAGAGGGCCACAAAGGCCAATATTATAGGCCCTGTGAGGTGCATAATAAGGGTACTTCAGAAAAGGTACAGTAACCACTAGGTGGCGCTATCCAAAAAGCTACTACTCCTGCCTGCACGGCTAGTAGCAGGTTAAGGGGCCTGAGTTCTGTAACGGGTGCCTCCACCCAGAGGTCAGGGTTGATAGTGGTCAAACTAATCTGGGCACAGCCCTCTAGGACACTGTAACCCCCCTCATTCCCTTCTAGTGGCCTGAGCAATATACGATAATCACTTTCACAATGACCCTTATTCATCATGCAATTACCCACACTGTTTGCACTTACCACCAGGGCTGGTTCCTCTGGCTCGACTCTGGGGAACCCCTGTAAAACAAGGTTATGCACAGTAAATAGCAACAGTACAGTACTCTTGGCACAAACTGGAACCACAGTCAGGTTAAATGCAGCAAAAAAGTCAGATCTGATTTATTCAGGGGACTTGAACAAGGAAGGGGCTTAATCAGGTTGATTGGCTTAAAGGCTATATTAATCAAACAGTTATGCATGCGCTTTAAGTCCCCACACAGTCACACACTCTGAGCACCCAGGTAGAAAAATGGTGGGCTAGCCAGGAATGTTGCAGCTGGTTGGGGCCCTGTGATGGAAGAAAGCAACATGCACAACACTCACTACTTGTAATCCGGAGCTGGAGGGCTCAGTTCATGAAAGAAAAAGCAACAAGACAATCAGATGACAACACTTTAGATTTAGCTGTTGTTGCAGGGAGCTACCATGATGTTTACTCACGAAACCCAATACAGGACACAGGCAGGACGCAAGTGAGACTGCAGGTTATTGAGCTGGAGTTCCAGGAGAAACAGGGCCCACACGAATCACCGAGGCATCGTTCCTGTTCAAGCTTTGAGCAGGGGGATGATCCCCAAGCAGGTCTCTCATTGATGGCTTTCTCCATGCAATGGGTAGTCTGGCTGGGCCAGTGTGGCAAGGCCCAGGTGAAATGGCAATGAATTCAGATTCAGTCCGTTGGAGCTGGATGCAGCCTCCAGTGAGCAGAACACATTTCAACACACAGTGGGGAACCAAATCATGACCCACTAACAGCACACAGCACATTTACACGTAAGAAATTCCACTATACCAAGCAGATTGCTATCCAGTCGCAATTACAGAGTGTCTGCACAAACCCGGAGTTCAGAGGTGGCTAGAAATCCTGACAGGCTAATCGCATTCAGCAAATATTCGGTTTTCTTCAGGTTAAAGCCTGGTCACAGTCCAGCGACTTAAATAGAACTCACAACTCAGATTCAGTCCGAATAAACTCTATTTTCCTTCTCAGGAACAGCAGGCAGACAGGCAGGCCAAAACTCAGCCCTTTCACAGTTCTCCCACGCAAAACTACACAGAACTGCTGCTCAAATCACTTGAGCTGTTACTCATTTCACTTCCCAACTCAGAACTAACTGAAAACTGCAAGCAGTCTAGGAATTTCCCCAGGATCCAAAAGGTTCGGTTGGCTGATCTGTCTGTCAGTCACAAAGTGCAAAAACTACAATTCCTACAAGTTTTGACCCCACCAAGCCCCTGTAGGCAGGCTCCATTTTAGAGTCCCAACAGTATTGATTGGCCCATTCTGACAGTACCGAGCCAAGTTGGTGGCGGTAAACAGAACAGTCCTTGCTGCAAAGAAAACAGGTTAGAACAAACTGCAATATTATTATCTCTCTAATAGATATTCAGTAAATAGCAATGGCAGGACAGAGCAATTATCTGGCAGCCCGGGTGGGGCTCAAGCATAGAAACACTCAGCCCTCTCCCAGATTAATTATAACTGCAATCCAGGCAGCTCTTAAAGAGATAGTACAGAGAGGCTATATAGGCACTCTCTGGCAATACATTTAAACTGCTAAAAACACAGAACACCAGCCTGGCAGTGAGCATTTAGGCAAGCTCAAGAAAGACTTTTTGGGAACCCCCACTTGTAGCGGGGTTACACCCTTCCCTGCCTGGAGAAAACTTGGCATCCATGTCAAGTCTGTACCATCACAATATCAACAAGCATTTGTCAGTGCTGAATGTTGCTTGCTTCTATGTGCTGTTTAGGAATTTGGAAGTCATTGGAGTGCAAATATTGAAAATTCACGAACTTATGGCGTCGTAGGAACTATGCAATGCAGCTCTAAAACAGTCATTTTAGAATTTTTTCACCAAATTTTCAACATAGCCATTTTAAGACCTCTGCTCATGAACAGTGTCACTGTGATTTTCTTAATGTGTCCCATACATTGATTTACTTACCGACTGTGCCATTGCGGCGCTACATGAAGCGGAAACAGGTTTGGGCAGGATGTGAAAAAATGACAGCTGTACTGGTCATGGGAGGTGGTAAAATGGCAGGTTGAAAATCTGGAGTGAAAATATTGAAAATTTGCGAAATTATGAGTGTGCGTAGGAACTGCGCAACGTACGCTCGTAAAACAGTCATTTTTTTGAATTTTTCCACCAAATTTTCAAAATAGGCTTTTTGAGAGCCCACCTTATGAACACTGGCAGTGTTGTTTCATTAATCATTCCAGAAAGGTGATTTCACGCAGTGGCTGCGAACTCACCCTTCGGGCCTGGGTAACGCCATGACAGTGACATCATTCATGAGAAGGGGTCCCAAAAACCCCATGTTGAAAATTTGGTGCAAAAATTCCAAAAAATGCCTGAGATATGCAATAAAGTTGAAAAAACCCTATCTATTCCATTATACAGCTTACCGGCATTTCCTCAGTTCCCGGTTGGCTTTGAAGAGTGCAGACGTGTTCCCGGTCCACCGAAGATCGTCGCGCTGAGGTCCGGAGGTAAGTATAGGGTAAGGGGTGTGGGGAGGCAGGGTGTGCAGTGGGTGGGTGCGGGTTGTGGGAGGGGCAGGGAGAAGCTCCGAGGACAGTTTTTATTTCCAGGATTGTTTGTTTTTTTTAATGATGACACGGGACGTTTGCCACACTGGGGTGGGCTCCCAGCGTGGCACAAGGACGGATGGTGGGGCGTGGAGCCGATGGGGGATTGGGCACCTCCATCGGCTATAACACATTTTGCCACGCTGGGGTGGGCTCCCAGCATGGCACCTGGATGCTTAGGGGAGAGACAGTGGAGCCGATGGGGGATTGGGCACCTCCCATCGGTGACAGCATGGGGGGGAGACACTGGAGCCGACAGAGGATTGGGCACCCCTGTCAGCCATAACATCATTTTGCCACGCAGGGGTGGGGTCCCAGCGTGGCACAAGGATGGCTGGTGGGGGGGCATGGAGCCAATGGGGGATTGGGCACCTCCGTCTGCTATAACACATTTTGCCATGCTGGGGTGGGCTCCCAGCATGGCACCTGGATGCTTTGGGGAGAGACAGTGGAGTCGAGGCGGGATTGGGCACCCTCCGTCGGCGACAGCATAGAGGGCACTGGAGCCGGCCGGGATTGGGCACCCCTGTCGGCTCGTAACATCATTTGCACACTGGGGTGGGCTCCCAGCGTGGCACCTGGATGTTTGGGCGTGGAGCCAGCGAAGTTAGGGCACCCTGTCGGCCGCGTACAGTGCTGGGGAGAGGGAAGGTGCACGAGCACGCAGTGCGACGCATGCGTGGTGTGTGGGGAGGCTCTTCACTGAAGTGGAGCTCTCTTCAACTGTATGCCACTGCATTTTCAGCTTGTCATAGACAGCTGCAGCAGTGATTGGGGAACTGGGGCCGCACCTGCAAACACACTGACTGCATTGGAAGACGGGCTGACACACCTCCGAAAACTCGGATGATGGCACTATGTTTCTTGCACATGCGTGCAAGCAACATAAAAATGCAATATAAATGAGACATATATATCATTAGCTTGTTACATTACTATACATTTCAATATACTTAACATTACTACATCCATATTGACAATATTTATGCATGTTTCATACAGGTAATACTGATTCATTTAATAACTTCTTGTACATTAAACAATGTAAAAGGGGGCCCTTTCCAATCAGCTAACTTGGGGCTGGATGGGGCAGGGGCACCATGGTGAGAAGGAAGAACAAGTAACCTGGAGTTGGCCATCATGCTCAACTTGGGCAATGAGCTTGGTGAATCATAAACCCCTTTGTGAACCACATCGAGAGGCAAATCAACTGGCCTCCCAGGGGAATCATAACTAATGTGTAACACTGGCTTGACAGCTCAGCCAGTCTTTCTGGGGGGAAGGGCCACAGTCTCTGTACTTCCAGCACTAACTTTGGAGCTTTTGTCATTTGTGAGGGGTGACACTGCATGGGTGGGAATGTCTAAACTTGGAGCACTGTCAGCTCCTTGCTCTGAAGGCTCTGTTTCCACAACACTTTGCTCATTATCTTCTAACGGAGGCCCAGGTTGCTCATTTTGAGGAGGCTCTGGCACAGTTAGGCTTTGCAGCACTGAAGGGGGGCTGTCAACACTCTCACATTGTTCTTCAAGTTCTGGTGTGTCACCAGAGAGACTCAGACTGTCAGCCCCTTCTTGGGCAATTCACACAGTTCCTCAAAACACAGACAGTCCGCAACCTCAGACGTAATACTTTGCACTTCAGTTTTAGGGAGCATTGGCTCCAAGGATGAAGCTGGGGGGGTAGGCAGTCCAGAAGGCCCAGCTTCATCCCCACAACTAGTCATAGGGTTACCTTGAAACAGCTGACTCAATTCATAGGAGGGGTAATAAGCATTGTCACACTCACTTTCGTCAGAGGTGGACTGACAGTCACTGTCACTCTGGGCCTGCTGCGGGGGAAACCTTAAATCTGTAACTACTGGGGTAGGTTGACTCTGTCTCTTTTTTGCAGCAGCATGAGTCACCAGCCCAGAGGAATCAATCTCTGATGGTTCAGCCTCAACTATGGCTTGGCCGATAGGTAGCAAGTGGTTACGGTGCATGGTCTTGACAGCTTTGGAATTATTCTCTGGGTGCACCTTGTACACTGGTAAATCATTCAACTTTCCAACTACTGCATGGGGAAGATGGTGCTACCTATCAGCAATTTTGTGTTTGCCATGCAGTCCCAATTTGCGTAACAACACACGGTCTCCAGGCCGAAGCTCTTGAGCCTTTACTTTTTTATCATGCCTCTCTTTGTTGGCGAGATTTCTTTTGGTGGCCATTGTCTGGGCCAGTCGATAGGCGTGGTTCAAATGAGCTTTCATTTTTTGTACATACTGTAGGCAATTTTTGGCTCAGGCTCCATCTGGAGAGACCCCAAAGCAGACGTCAATGGGCAGTCGGGCCTTTCTCCTGAACATGAGGCAGTAGGGGGAGAACCTAGTAGCATCATTTTTTTGTGCAATTGTATGTGTGGACCAAGGTGCTAATCTGCTGGCTCCACTTAGGCTTGTCATTGGGATGGAGGGTACCCAGCATGTCTAGAAGGGTGCGGTTAAAATGTTCTGGTTGAGGGTCCCCCTGTGGGTGATAAGGGGTGGTTCTTGACTTCCACACCCCCCATAGAGACAGAGCATTTCTTTGATTAGCTGACTTCCAAAATCTCTGACTTGGTCAGAGTGGATATGATGAAGGACACCATAGTGGATGAAGAAATTTTTCACTAGCACCTTGGCCACGGTAGAGACCTTTTGATCTTTACTTGGAAAAGCTTGCACATACCATGTGAAATGATCCGTAACCACTAACACATTGCCAGTATTCTGTTGATCAGGTTCTAAATGCAAAAAGTCTATACAGACCGGTTCCATGGGGGTGCTGGTAGTAATATTGACAAGGGGAGCAGCTCTCTGAGGTAGGGCTTTCCTTTGTAGGCAACAACTGCAGGTCCATACATGGTGCTCAGCACTGGCTCCCATCTTGGGCCAGTAGAACTGAGATTGTACCAAGTCGAGAGTTCTGTCAATACCAAGGTACCCCATATGATTGTGGAGGGACCTCAGTACCAAATCTTTAAAGGCCATGGGCAGGACCAATTGCTGTCTGTCTACTTGACTGCCATGATCCACTGTCTCTCCGTACAACAACTGATTGAATAGCTTCAACCTGGGGCCTTCTTTAAACAATAGAGCAGTTCGCAAGTCAGGGGAATGCAACTTGGACACATCTTTCCCCGCACACAGGGCATGAAGTGCAGGCTGAATCATAGGATCTTGGGATTGAGCCCACTGAATGCTGTCATTGTCAAATTGAGGTAGTGCACTAATAACTAGCACAGAAAAGTGGCAATAGGCAGCCGGTATGCAGGTATCAGGAGGGCCCAAGCAATCTACTAAACAGTCCACTGTGTCCGCAGACATCTGTTCATCTCGGTCAAATTTTTGGCACAAGGCTCGGATGTCAGGTTCAGACAGCCTGACCCAATCACTCTTGGAAACTGGCCTTTGTGACAAGGCGTCAGCACCAATATGGTTCAGTCCTGGCCTGTATTCAACAGCATAATCATAGGCTGGTAAGGCGGAAAGCCACTGGTTCCCAGTGGCGTCTGACTTAGCTGAAGTCTGTACAAAGGTTCACGGGTTATTGTCGGTCTTCACCAATATTTTTGCCCCATAGAGGTATTCATGAAACTGGTCAACAATGGCCCATTTTAGCGCAAGGAACTCCAGCTTGTGCACAGGGTAGTTTCGCTCCAACAGTGTCAAGCTCCTACTAGCGAAGGCCACTGGTCTCAAATCATCCTCATGGGCTTGATACAGCACAGCTCCTAGGCTCTGCAGACTGGTGTCCATATGCAGCACATAGGGCTTGGTGGGGTCAGCATAGGCGAGGATGGGGGCATGGGTGAGCTGGCATATGACTTTGTGAAAGGCTGCTTCATATTCGGGTGTCCAGCGGGGCCCAAAATGTTAATCTGTGCAGAAGTACACTTTCTCTGGTTCTTTGATGGACCCTTTTTTATATTTATGGTTGGTAGGAGGGTAACCCTGAGCAAGATTCAAGAGCGGGCAAATCACCTTTGAATAGTCTTTTATGAACCTGCGGTAGTAGCCACAGAACCCCAGGAAGCATTGTAGTTCTTTCAAATTATGGGGCTGGGGCCAAGTAGTCAGTGCTTCAACCTTACTGGGATCAGTCTCTATCCCTTCTGCAGATACTATGTGCCCTACATACTTCACGGAGGTTTGAAAAACTGGCACTTGTCAATGGATAGCTTGAGGCCGAAGTCTTCCAATCGGTCTAGGACTTTAAACAGTCGGGTCTCATGCTCCTCTAATGTGCACCCAAACACAATGACATTGTCTAGGTACACTAGACATTTCAGCAAGTTCATATCTCCCACCGCACTTTCCATCAGTCACTGAAAGATGGCCAGGGCACCTGAAATCCCTTGGGCATTCTCAGGAATTCGTAGAACCCCAAAGGACAGATCAAGGCTGTTTTCTCATGGCCCTCCGGGGCCATCAGGATCTGGTAGTATCCGCTGCGAAGATCAAATACTGAAAACCATTTGCTCCCATTCAAACAATCCAGGGCATCTTGTATACGGCGCATGGTGTATTGATCGGGGACGGTCTGCCGATTCAGGGTTTGATCATCAACACACATCCTTACCGACCCATTCTTCTTATACACAACCACAATGGGAGAGGCATATGGGCTCCTTGATTCTTGTATCACACCAGCAGCAAGCATTTCCTGCAGGTGTCTCCTCACATCATCTATGTCTGCTGGGGCGAGACGTCGGGATCTCTCTCGAAATGGCCGGTCATCATGCAGGCGTATGTGATGCTTTGCACCCGGGACAAACCCTACGTCCCATTCTTTTAATGAAAACAGTTAGTCCTTCTGAGTGAGTTGCTTGCTAATTCAAGTCTTCCATTCAGCTGGCAACTGGGAGTCACCAAAGTCAAATAAGTCCAGGGTCACTATCTCCTTCTCACCACAGCACTTGTTGCTCAGCAATACGGCACTGTCAGCGCAGTGTACTGTAGCTAGGTGTACCCTCTGTTCACCTGAATCTCCTGATCTGACATATTCTGAATCTGGACCATCACTCATCATGCATAGGCGTGGATACGAGCAGGCAAGATGCTGGGTTTGACCAATAATCCCTCTGGCAACTTTCCATCTCCTGGTGCATCCAACATTAATATTTTGTTCTTTACGTTTCTCTTTAGGCAGACTTCTCCATGGATTGTGCACTGGGCGTTGGGGGCCAATACCAAGGATTCAGGTTCCTTTTACTACACTATCCCCACTGGCTCATCTGGGTCCACTTCATCGGGTCACTGTTGCCAGTCATAAGCCCTTTTTACTAAGGCTGGAATTCTTAGGGCCTGACCAGTCAGCTGCCCTTGTTTCTCATGGCCGAGTTGTGCTAGTCTCCCAAACATGTGGGCGTTTGCTCCAATTAACAGGTGAACCCCATCATATAGTCTGATGGGGGGACACACTAGGGCTAGTGTCTCTACTTGCTCCTCTGCGCCAGTGACAGGTGCAGGAAAAGACAACCAGAGGCGGGCATATCCTAGATATGGATAAGACTTTTTGCTCAGCCCCCACACATGTAGGCCTTCCAGGGGTTGTAAGGGCACATCAGATAAGTGTTTGTCATACCAGTCCTGAATTACAATGGTCACTTGTGACCCACTGTCAAGCACAGCCCAAGTAGGAATACCATTCACAGCCACATTAGTCTCCATTGAAGGGCCCACTATCTTGGACCAGACTGGAGGGACAGTAGCAGTTGCTGGTACAGACGACTTAGGCACAAAGAAGTTGGAGTTGGGATTTCCTGAGCCTTCACTGTGGTCATTTCCAGCACCCCTCGGCCATGGTTTCACTTTCCAGAGCTCCCCTTGAAGTCTGTATACAACCTTATCTAAGTCTTTTGGGGACTGACATTCTTTCTTCATATGTCCCTCCGTCCTACAATTGTGCACCCCCACCCCCATAGCGGACACGCTCTGAGAGGGGTTTGGGTCCATTGTATCTCTGGAATGGGCTTGTAGGGAAACGGTAGCCCTCATTTCTCGGACCTCTCGCAGTATCTCGCCCCAGGGCGCAGCATCCTTGCTAGCCTCCCAATGTTCAACTGGCACTGTATTTTGCCCCGAGCATCGCTCACATGTGCATCCTTGGTCATCTGGGCAGCAGCAACAGCAGATACAGGATGTGATCCCCAACATGGCTGCCTCCTCTCAATCCTCCGAATTTCCTTCATCAGTCCGTCATAAGTAGGAGGTGCATCCAACCGAGCAGCAAGGCGTATTTGGAGCAGCAATAATTCAGAGAATGGGGCTGACTTGAGGAGTTGGTCCAACCTATTCTGACCTAACTTAGCTGGGGCCATGCCACCTTTCTTTAGGCATTCCTGTAGCACCACTTTGAGTCAAGGTACATACACAAATAAGGTCTCCCCTGGGTATTGCTGAGTGTTTTTGACCCTACCCCACAGGTCCTCATCCAATCGGGACTCCCATACACATTTTCCAATGCATTCAAAAAATCTTGAGCAGTTGCTTCTGGATTACTAGCCTGTGTAGCGTGGATAGTAGGTTTGGCAGGGCCTCTGAGGCTTTCAAACACCCTCCTCCTCTTCTCTGGTTCGGGGCATTGCCATTCTCAGATATGAGGGGCAACATAGTCTATCCAAGTCTCCTAATTGTTCTCCCCCTGGGTTGTGGGGATGGTGCCTGAAAACATCTTTAGCCGGCGATATGAGTCATGACTAATGGCAGGTACAGATATAGGGGCCAACATTGGCATGGGCACAGAAGGTGGGGCAGTAACAGGTGCTGGAGTGGGAGGGGGTCTTGGGGGAAGAACACCCCCAGGTGGCAGGAACAGTTTCTTAAAGTCCTCTATGGTTTTCCCTTCCTCCAGCAACAACTTAGCAAATTTCTCCTCAAAAGTCTCAGATAATGGTGGGAGCTCATCCTCCCCAGAATCTTTACTGTCTTTTGTTATCACTCTCCAGGCAGCTAGGACCCCTTCTGAGGCAATAGTCTGTGGCACTTTAGAGCTGTCCACAAGGTCACTACACTCTACCAAGGCTATGAAAGTTTGAGCGATCAAATCAGCCTGTCGACCCACCACCACAGGGTTTTTTAAACATTCAACTTTGGAGAGTGCTCCCTCTACAGTGTCCTTACTGGTACCCAGGGGAATATCCAGTATAAGCAGAGCATTTTGGGGGTTGATCTCCTGCCCAGTATACCACCCCACCAACTGGAGTACAGCCATTTTTACTGAGGTAGCCATTAATTGTTAACAATAATTAATCATTTTTGGCCACTAGAAGGCACAAAATCCCAGCAGTGAGCCTCCAAGATGTAATCCCTAGGTGGCGCTAGCCTAAGGGCTACTACCCCTGCCTGCGCAGCAAGTAGCAGGTTAAGGGGCCTGAGTTCTGAAACGGGTGCCTCCACCCAGAGATCAGGGTTGGTAGTGGTCAAACTAACCTGGGCACAGCCCTCCAGGACACTGTAACTCCCCTCTTTCCCTTCTGGTGGCCTGAGCAATATACGATAATCACTTTCACAGAACCCCTTGTACACCATACCAGTATCCACACTGTTTGCACTTACCACTAGGGCTGATTCCTCTGGCTCGACTTTGGGGACCCCCTATAAAACAAGGTTATGCACAGTAAATAGCAACAGTACAGTACTCTTGGCACAAACTGGAACCACAGTCAGGTTAAATGCAGCAAAAAAGTCAGATCTGATTTATTCAGGGGACTTGAACAAGGAAGGGGCATAATCGGGTTGATTGACTTAAAGGCTATATTAATCAAACAGTTATACATGTGCTTTAAGTCCCCATACAGTAACACACTCTGGGTACCCAGATAGGAAAATGGTGGGCTAGCCAGGAATGTTGCAGCTGGTTGGGGCCCTGTGATGGAAGAAAGCAACATGCACAACACACACTACTTGTAATCCGGAGCCAGAGGGCTCAGTTCGTGAAAGAAAGAGCAACAAGACAATCAGATGACAACACTTTAGATTTAGCTGTTGTTGCAGGGAGCTACCATGATGTTTACTCATGAAACCCAATACAGGACACAGGCAGGATGAAATTGAGACTGCAGGTTGTTGAGCTGGAGTTCCAGGAGAAGCAGGGCCCACACAAATCACTGAGGCATCATTCCTGTTCAAGCATTGAGCAGGGGGCTGATCCCCAGGCAGGTCTCTCATCGATGGCTTTCTCCATGCAATGGGTAGTCTGGCTGGGCTAGTGTGGTAAGGCCCAGGCGAAATGGCAATGAATTTGGATTCAGTCCGTTGGAGCTGGATGCAGCCTCCAGTGAGCAGAACACAGTTCAACACACAGTGGGGAACCAAATCACAAACCACTAACAGCACACAGTACATTTACATGTAAGAAATTCCACTATACCAGGCAGATTGCTAAATAGCCGATCGCATTCAGCAAATCTTAGAGCTTCAGGTTAAAGCCTGGTCACAGTCCAGTGGCTTAAATAGTACTCACAACTCGGATTCAGCCCGAATAAACTCTATTTTCCCTCGCAGGGACAGCAGGCAGACAGGCAGGCCAAAACTCAGCCCTTTCTCAGTTCTCCTACGCAAAACTACACAGAACTGCTTCTCAAATCACTTGAGCTGTTACTCATGTCACTTCCCAACTCAGAACTAACTGAAAACTGTAAGCAATCTGTGAATTTCCTCAAGATTCAAAAGGTTCGGTTGGCTGATTTGTCTGTCAGTCACAACAAGGACTCCCCCTTCAGGTTTGTTTAGGCGCCAAAATGCAAAAACTACAATTCTTACAAGTTTTGACCCCACCAAGCCCCTGTAGGCAGGCTCCATTTTAGAGTCCCAACAGTACTGATTGGCGAATTCTGACAGTCCTGGGCCAAGTTGGTAGAATTAAACAGAACAGTCCTTGCTGCAATGAAAACAGGTTAGAACAAACTGCAATATTATTACCACTCTAATAGATATTCAGCAAATAAGCACATCTTATAACAGAGCTCCCTTTGTGCAAATAGCAATAGAAACATAGAAACATAGACTTTGACGGCAGATAAGGACCGCTTGGCCCATCTAGTCTGCCCATTTCCCTACCTACAGGGTAGGCCGTAGATCCTAGTTAACCAATAGCCTATTTCTTCCTACCCCCACAAGAATTGCCTTATGTCTATCCCATGCATTCTTGAATTCTCCCACAGTTTTAGACCCCATAACCTCCTCAAGAAGGCTGTTCCATGCATCCACTACCCTCTCTGTGAAATAATAGTTCCTCACATTGCCCCTGAACCGCCCTCCTTCTATCTTTAAATTGTGTCCCCTTGTTCTTGCACGTCTCTTTTTCTGAAAGATGCTACCCTCTTGGACTTTGTTGATTCCACTGAGGTACTTAAAGTTTCTATCATGTCCCCCTCCTTCTTTCCTCAAGGGTATACATATTGAGCTCCTTTAGTCTCTCCTCATACGGCTTCTCTTGCAGACCCTGCACCGCTTTAGTTGCCCTCCTCTGGACTACCTCTATCCTGTCTATGTCCTTGTGGAGATGGGGTCTCAGAACTGGACACAGTACTCCAGATGGGGTCTCACCAACTGTCTGTACAGAGGATAACAACTTCCTGTTTCTGCTGCTGATGCCTCTCCCTATACATCCCAGTATACCCCCAGCCCTCCCTACTGCCTTCTCACATTGCTTGCTAACCTTAAGGTCATCTGATATGATTACCCCCAGGTCCCTTTCCTTTTTTGTTGTTGTTACTACCTCCTCACCCATTGTGTATTCTTCCCCTGGGTTCTTGTTTCCCAGGTGCATTATTTTGCACTTCTTTGCATTGAATCCTAGCTGCCATACTTCTGACCATTCCTCCAACCTTGCCAAGTCCCTTTTCATCCTTTCCACGCCTCCTTGTGTATCAACCCTGTTGCAGATCTTTGTGTCATCTGCAAAAGGCATACTTTTCCTTCAGTCCCTCTGCAATGTCACTGATGAAGACATTAAAAGGACTGGACCCAATCTGAACCCTTCGGTACCCCACTAGTAACCTCTCTTTCTTCAGAGTGGACTCCATTTACAATTACCTTCTGTGTCCTGTTGTGCAGCCAATGTTTTACCCAGGCTACCACCCTGGGACCCACTCCCAGGCTGGTTAATTTGACTATTAATCTTTTGTGTGGGACTGTGTCAAATGCCTTGCTAAAGTCTAGGTAGGCCATGTCCACAGCCCCTCCCTGGTCTACTACTTTGGTCACCCAGTCAAAGAAATCTATTAGATTCGTCTGACATGACCTTCCCCGCTGTGAATCCATGCTGCCTTGGGTCCTGTGCTCCACTGGCCTCTAGGTACTCAACTATTCTTGCCTTCAGAAAAATAGCAGAACGGAGCAATTATCTGGTAGCCCAGGCAGGGCTCGAGCATGGAAACACTCAGCCCTCTCCCAGATTAATTATAACTGCAATCCAGGCGGCTCTTAAAGAGATAGTACACAGAGGCTATACTGGCATTCTCTGGCAATACATTTAAACTGCTAAAACACAGAACACCAGCCTGGCAGTGAGCATTTAGGCAAGCTCAAGGAAGACTTTTCCGGGAACCCCCATTTGTAGGGAGGTTACAGTACAATGATATAAGATGGAGGTCAAAGGAAAGGATGGCCCACAACAGACACTGTACCACTGCAACTGGAGGAGGACCAAGCAAAGCGACAACCCTGAGCAGCCAGGAACAGCATGATGCAGCACACCTCAGTAGCAATACTATTGAGGGAGAAAGTAACCTGGACTTCTTCAGGCTATAGAACACAGCAGGTATGTATCAGGCATAGACTCTAGGACAAGGGCAGATAGTATGAGCATGGCCCTTCCACTGTCATAAATGGTAGTGCCTGGCCCTATCAGATGTTGCAGTAGTGCTGTTACCAGGGAGGCCTGTTGTGCCTTTCAAGCAGCAGTATTTGTGAGTCGTCAAAAAGGTTCCTCAAACAGTGTGTAACAAACTGCATTCTTGACATCCTAAGATTCATGGTATGATACATTTGTAGTGTTTGCAGATATTATTAAAACAACTTATGCAGATAATGTTGTAATTAATGCCTCACGTCATTAAATATGGCTGCCACTTGCAATTGTTAAAAATCACATAGGCTGAGGTTACCTGTTGAATGCACATGCTAGATTCATACTGTAGATGTATTAGGATGGTGCTGCAACATGTTTCTGATGGTAAACAGCACAAAACTGTACCAAGATATTTATTTGTTCATGGGCATGGCACAGGAGAGGGAACTGAGTCATACTTTACAGTCCTGTATCTTGGTTCAGGAATTAAAGAAAACAACAGGAAAAATGTGTATCCTGATATTTTTTCCAGATGAACATTGCTGCTGATAAAATGGTTACCAACAACTCCTGCTGCTTTAAAATGCAGCACGTGCTGTAAACTGTGTTACTTAGCAGTCCCTCCCTTTGTGGCTTGCAGAGTGCTAGCAGAATTCTGCAAAAGTAAAGGCCTGAGTAGTGTTGAAGGGGGTGGGTTGGGTTCAATGACTGCAGCATGAGTTAAGACTGTAAAAAACCAAAGGAAGGCCCAGGCCTTCAGGGGTACGTCAACAAACTTGGCGCAGGAAGCTGCTGTCAGTCATTGGGGGAGTTACAGTGGCGTGAAAAATATTTGCCCCCTTCCTGATTTTCTCTATTATTGCATATTTGTCACACTGGATGTTTTCAGGTCTTTAGAAAAAATGTAGTATTAGATAAAGGGAACCTGAGTGAACAAATAACACTTCTTTTTTTTTTTAATTTCACTTATTTAATGAAAAAAAGTTAACCAACACCAACTGGCACTGTGTGAAAAGTAATTGCTCCACTTAATAACTGGTTATACCATATTTAGCTGCAATGACTGCAACCAAACACTTCCTATAATTCAATATCAGTCTTTCACATCGCTGTGGAGGAATTTTAACCCACTCTTCCTCGCAGAACTCGTTTTAATTCAGTAACATTTGGTAGGTTTTTGTAGCATGAACTGCTTCGTTTCAGGTCCTGCCACAGCATCTCTATTGGGTTTAAGTCGGACTTTGACTAGGCCACTCCAAAACTTTAATTTTACTTCTTTTAACCATTCTGATGTGGACTTGCTTTTGCGTTTTGGATCATTGTCTTGCTGCATGACCCAACTACGCTTCAGCTTCAGCTGACGGAAGGATGACTGGACATTCTCCTTAAGAATTTTCTGGTACAGAGCAGAATTCATGGTTCATTTAATTATGGCAAGTCATCCAGGCCCTTAGGCAGCAAAGCATCCCCACACCATCACACTACCACCACCATGTTTGACTGTTGGTATGGTGTTCTTACTGTGGAATGCTGTGTTTGCTTTACACGAGACATTATGGGATCCATGTTGTCCAAAAGTTCCACTTTGGACTCATCTGTCCATAGAACATTTTCCAAAGGCTTGTGGATCATCCAGGTGCTTCTTGGCAAATGAGAGACGAGCATTTATGTTATTCTTGGTTAGCAGTGGTTTCCGCTTTGCTACTCTCACATGAAGCCCATTTTGCCCAGTCTCTCTCTGATTGTGGAGTCATGAACACTGACCTTAGCTGAGGCAAGAGAAGTCTGCAGTTCTTTGGATGTTGTTTAGGATCCTTTGAGACTTCTTGGATGATTTTACACTGCGCCATGGAGTAATTTTGGCAGGTCGCCCTCCTGGGAAGGTTCACTACTGTTCAAGTGTTCTCCATTTGGAGATTATGGCTCTCACTGTGGTTCGATGGAGTCCCAGAGCCTTAGAAATAGCTTTGTAACCCTTTCCAGACTGATAGAGGGCAAACATTTTTTCTGATCTTTTCAGGAACTTCCTTTGATCATGGCATAATGTGCTTGTTGAATCTTTGTGCTGGCAACGTGACTCTGATGGTAAGGGCCAAAATACGTGAGGTTTATATTGAGCAGGGCTGGCTGTAATCAAGCCTGGCTGTGTTCAATCAGCTGACTCTAATTATCCCTTTAATTGGGTTGATTTAACTAGGGGCAATTACTTTTCACACAGTGCCAGTTGGTGTTGGTTAACTTTTTTCATTAAATAAATGAAATAAGTAAAAAAAAAAGTGTTATTTGTTCACTCAGGTTCCCTTTATCTAATATTATATTTTGTCTAAAGACCTGAAAACATCCAGTGTGACAAATATGCAATAATAGAGAAAATCAGGAAGGGGGCAAATACTTTTTCACGCCACTGTACTCCTCAGGTTATAAATATTAGTAAAAAAACGGAGGCTGTCGTGAGTGAACACACTGTGCAGGAGTGGGGATGAGGGAGAGGTTCCCTTTTGCTGCCTTGGCCATACCACTCTTCAGACTGTTCTACCACCAGTGGTGTCAGGGTGCTCCTCCCACCTCACCTGCGTTCTCCAACCTAGTAGCCTGCATAGCAGCACAGGCACAGCACAGTCACATATGAAGCCAGAGTGGCTGTGTGGATGACACACAACAACAGCGTCCCTGGCTATGTAAGTGTTGCCCAAGCCCCCCCCCCCCAGGCTGGTGACACTGTTCCCCGCCCCCCAGGCTGGTGACACTGTTCCCCACCCCCTTGGTCCCAAGCCCTGCCAGCAGCTTGGACAAAGGTAACCACAATGCTATCCATACTTGTGCACACCATAGCACCACAAGCCACCCCGCTGGACTGGTGGCAGCATTCCCTACCCCCCGTCCCAAGCCTTGCCAGCAGCCTGCATAAAGGTACCCACAATGCCATGAATACGTATACACACCATAGCACCATGTGAAAAGGTTTAATGCAACACAACTAGGGGTGGGTGCAGAAAGGATATAATGCTACTGGTGCACTGACAACCTAGGACATGCAGAGCGCCATTGCAAAGACATGCAGAGTGAGAAAATGTGCACAGGACTGTATGACATTTCTAGCAAACAGCAATGCAGACAGGCTGAATTACAGCACTGCCTGCACCATGTGATAGTGGATATAGCCTACCTACTGGTGTCACACAGAGCGATGCGACAACAAGCACAGCATACAGTTAACAGGGATGTACAGATATGGTTGGTTACCACACCAAGCAACAATGTATATGTTGTGTCCCTACAGATACCATCATTGAAAAAACAGGAACCACAACACCTGGCACCACAAGCACCCCTCATCAACAGCAACACCAAGGAGAGAAGGCTGAGGGAACAGAGACAGATGACACTGACACCAGTGGGAGCATGGAGGATGAAGATGGGCAGGAGCAGGAGAGCACAGGCCATAGTGCAAGCCCAGAGATGACCTAACAAAATACAGACAGTGATGGGAGCACATTGGACACCCAAAACACCAGTGAGGGGTCAGACACAGACAACAGCAAGACAATCCATGACTACATTGCCCAGGACCTCAAGCCCATACATTCAAAACAGCAGGAGGAGCCACCACAGCAAAAGGCAGAGAAGGAGCCTACAGTACCCTTGCAAGATAATGACCTGAGCCGATATTGCCAGGATGTTAGCAACACCATGGAGGCAATGATAAGGGAAATAAGGGGAATATGTGGCACCATGGATGAGCACAACATTGCCACTGTGGCACACCACAGCCATACAGAGAAGGCCATTGCTGGGCTGTAGGAGGGCATCCAGACTAGGGTACAGAAGAGTGCAACATGCCAGGCAGTTATCTTTGTCATACTGCATGGGATCCATATATGCACACAGAGGCAGACAGAGTCACTTAAGTGCATAACAACAGTGCTGGGGTGAACTATTGCACAAAACCAGGAGCAGACAAATTCCACCACTGTCAGTTGTTGGTGCACTGCAGGCCACTGCACAGGTAATAAGCCACAGGCAAAACACCAGTGCCACATGACAAAACAGCCATGCCCAAATGTATATGGCAACCGAGATACTAGTGTACTAAGCAACCAGTAGTACAGTGCCCACAGCACTCAGCCATACAGTGGATATATGAAACAATCATACAGTGGCCTGGTCTACAGTGGATTAAGTAGCCATGGCTACATATCCCCAGTGGATATGTATACAGCGGCCCCAGTGAATTTGGCTACAGTGGACACAGTGACCCTGGATACAGTGGACTCAGTGGACATGGGTGCAGTGGGACCAGTAATCAGTATTACAGTGGACCACACCAAGTGTTCCACGGCACACAAATAACCCAGGCCCACACCGCACACCTGACACAGGCCTCCAGCACTCCACAGGCCCAGGACATCAGTGTTACCACAATCCAGGCCTACAGCACTCCTCAGGTTCTAGTACATAGTGCTACCACAACCCAGGCCTTCTGCACAAAACAGGCTCCAGCACCCAGTTCTACCACAACCTAGGCCTTCAGCACAAAACAGGCTCCACAGTACAGTTTTACCACAGCCCAGGCCTTCAGCACTCAAGAGGGTCCAGAACCAAGTGCTACCACAACCCAGGCCTTCAGAACTCAACAGGCTCCAGAACCAGTGCTACCACAACTCAGGCCTTCAGCACAAAAAAAACAGGCTTCAGAACCAGTGCTATCACAACCCAGGTCTTCAGCACTCCAAAAGCTCCAGAACCCAATGCTACCACAACACAGGTCAGCAGCACTCAACGGGCTCCAGAACACAGTTCTACCACAACCCAGGCCTTCAGCACTCAACAGGCTCCAGAACTCAGTGCTACCGCAACCCAGGCCTTCAGCATCCAATAGGCTCCAGAACTCGATGCAACCACAAAACAGGCCTTCAGCACTTAACTGGCTCCAGAACTCAGTGCTCCCACAACTCAGGCCTTCAGCACAAAACTGGCTTCAGTACCCAGTGCTACCACAACCCAGGCATTCAGCACTCAATTGGCTCCAGAACCTAGTGCTCCCACAACACAGAGCTCCAGCATTCCACAGGCCAAGGAACAGTGTTCCCATAACATAGGCCTCCAGCGCTCCACAGGCCCATGCCTTCAACAATCAGATTACCTGGTGCACCAGTGGTCCCCACCCAAATCTGCACTGACAACAAACACACCACTGCTATATGTGCACCCTACAGCAAAAGGCAGAGGAGGTTTAAGGACAGTGGCATGTTGGAAACTGCACATGACCCAGGAAGCAGCACTATAGTGGCAGCCACTTGTAGGTCACAAAGGACAAAGGTTACACCAGCCTGGTGGTGCTGAGGGTTGAGGTGCTGGATGCTAATCCTTGTGCTATGCCAATGACTCAGATTCTGTGATGGACTCGGATCATCAGGGAGCTGGCATGGGAGGGGGGATGGGAGCAGGATTTAGCTGCCTAATGGTGGCTCTCCTCTCCTGCGGAGGGGGACCACCCTCCCATGGTCCTGCCACCTCCGGGTAGAGGTCTGGTGGTGGCACAGGCGGGCAATGGGTGACCGGTAGGGTGGGGCATCCCACAGTACATGGCGCACGCATGCCTCCACATGCGCATGCTCATGCCAAGGATGTGAGGGTGGGCGAAAACAGGGAAAAATGGCTGAACAAATAATAGAAAAAACCAAAACAAAGAATAAATGTCAGTGGCACAGATGAGTCTGCATGTGACCCAACCACCAGCACTATAGTGGTAGACACTCATCGGTCACAAAGGCCACATACAGTGGTGACAGAGACATGGATACATGGCAGGAAGTAGAAATGCATGCCAGATGCCCAGTACAACATTAATGGCCACCACTGATAGATGTGCCAGCATGCTGTGCATGGAGACCAAGCCAGTCCCTGGTGGACATTTGACACTCTGAGGCATTTAAAATATACTTTGCAGAACATATGCAGCAAAATGTCTTATGTTTCTTTCATATTCTTTTGTAACAGGGTAAGAGCCACTAGGCACAAGTGCCTGTTTTAAGGGTCAACCCAGGAGCAGTGGGTGGTTCAGTGACTTGTTCAGAGTCTCACAGTATGCAAGTGGAGGTTGTAGGAATCAAACCTAAGTCTTCTACATGTACCAAGCTCACTCACAACTCCTAACTCTAACCTCTACTGCCAGTCCATTGTGATGATGGGGATGGTCACTTGCATATGTGGGTGTGTGCTGTACCATATGTTCCTGGCAGCATTTGAGGAAGAGCAGCAGTAAACATTGGTGATGGCATGGGTAGCACTAGTACACCTGCATATTTGCCTTAGCGGTTAAAGAAATGTTTACCTTTTCTTGCCAATGTTCGTAACCTACTAGTTGGTATTTGCATTTACTACTTGTAAATATTGTATATTGATTTGATGTGGTCTGTACGTGTCCAGTTGTGTTTAGGTTTCTGTCTTTTAAATGCAATTTTAGATAATAGTACACAGGACTGTCTTGTGAATAGGACTGTTAAAATCCTAATGACATGTATTCTCCCTGTATAAAAATAAACATTTTACCCTGCAAATAATACGCATGTGCATTATATTTGTGAGATGATGCACTACAAGCGTAACACAGCATTAATGCACCCCAGCATGTGTGAGGGATTGCAGTCACTGTTTGTCCTTGGCCTCACCCACACAGACCCCGACCCCTTTCATGTCCCTAGAGGAACAATGCACTCTTGGCTTGTAGTGGTCCATTCACAAGGAATAAAGGAACCGTATTTTATAACATACCTGTGTACATTCAAATCACACTTACAAAACAAATTTAAATGTGTGTGTCTTTTGTGTGGTTCTATTACACCCCTACAATGCATTTAACACAGTTGTGTGCTGGCATGTCCCCTGCAACTATGTGTACGTGATCAGGAGCAAATGGTCCATCTATGACCATGATTTGTAGAATGCGGTCAACGCTGTGATAGTGGTATTACTCACCTCAGCATGCCCTACAGAGAGGCAATGTCTATTATGTAATATTGCGATGCAACTGCATACCATACTGCTGCCTCAATAATTGTACCACCAGTAAGGGTGGACAGTAGACAATGGGGGCATCATACATCAGTATTCATGGAACTGGATAGAGCCACCTCTACAATACTCACACAGTACATGCTGTAACCACCCCCTGAGCTTGCCCGGTAATTTCCCTGTGTGTCCCATTCTGGCACCCCTGATTCCTTTTGTTGCCCAGTTCAGGGGTGGACTTTTAACCGCGAGCTGCTGGCATGCCTGTTTGGGCTGGCACTCATGTACATGCTTTGATGTCCCGACCCACGATCTTGTGGGAAAACAAACAGTGGCCCGGTGGTCCCGGCACGTCTCCCCTGTTAATTGAGGGCCGGTGACCTGGAGAATGCAGGCAAGAAGCCGCCATGGGGACTAAACTTAAAGTTTAAACATGGTCAATTAGCAAGGGCTCATGAATTATTCATGAGTCCTCATGAATATCACGAGGTTGCTGCCTGCCACCTAAGGGACAGAGTTTCAGTGAAAGCGACAGCTAAACTATAGGAGTCCCTGGAATCAGAGTGGGCTTGTCTGACAGAAGACATTTGGGGCTACAACCCAGTAGGGTGTTGGTATTTATAAAGTATCATGTTGGGCTGAAATCACATAGTGAAGCTGGGGGAACTGTATGGACTCCATGGAACTGAATGGGAGCTAACATATTTATGACACTTGACCCCATTATTGCAGCCAATCAGTGATCTAGGCACCCAAACTGGACTCATAGGGACTCCTGGGAGAAGGAGGGGACTAGTTCAGGTACCTAGATCATGACCCAATAAAAGAAAAGGGTATATTGATCTCTATGGCTATCAAATATTGATAGGCTCCATCAGACAATCAGGACCCTAGGTTTCTGGCTGAAACAGTGTGGACTTTCTGGAAATTCTTCAGTCTGTTCCCGGGCTCTGTAAGTCAAGACTATTCTGTGAGGATGGACTGTGGACTCCAGGGGCTTACTCAGGCCGTATTTGAGGATTGCTGTTGCCAGACTTAGATCGAGAAGGGGAAAGAGAGGAAAGAGATTGAGCTGAGATTCTGATTCCCCAGGTGCTTGTTGCTGGACTGAATTGTGAAGAGGAAAGAAGGAAATATCCAAACAGTGAACCTGTTTTCCCCGGGTAATGAGAAGTTACTTTGTTATTGTGGGGAGAAAACTAAATGCTGCAGAAATCCTGCACTGGGAAGCTGAACTAGCAGAGAAGACTGAGTGGATTATCAGTAGTGCTACAGTTATTGCTGCGAGGTCGTTTGCTTGTGTGGGACTGTAATTGCAATTCTGAAGAGGCAGAGCATCTCTGGTCGTTGGAGTGCTAGCTGAGAACTGTGTGAGTTGTGTGTAAACTGGTTAAAGTGGCTGAGAGCTGAGGCCCAGCTGTAGCCGAAGAAAAGAGTTGGACACTGCTTATCTGGAAAGTGTGACCTGATGTGCAGGGGGCTGTTGTTCTTGGGTTCTCCCCTGCTGGATTGCACCTGCGCTTATTGGAATAGAGGCTAGCACACCCTCAAATTAGCACTGGACTTTACTGGAGCGACTGCCTGAAAACCTTTCTTGCTGAGAACTCAGTGCAAGGACTGCAGGAGGACCCCATCATTTGGGAGTTCTCACCCAGAGCCAGAGAGGGAACTTGCTAACCCCTCCCAAGTGGTACTCACTGCCTCAGGGGGTCAACGGCACTTGCTGGGGTGCTAGGTCACCTGCGACCCAATGAGGGAGCCAGGCTGTGGAGCCACTCCTGGGTCTGGGCCTTCTGAGGCTGGTGTTGTCCTGCCACAGTACTCTGCAGTAGGCTTGAAGCGGCTGAAGGTGACAAGTGGCCAGAACTACAATCAAGGTGACCAGCTGCAAGATCCTTGAGCAAGTTCCATACAGTCTGAGGGATCCTGGCTGGCCTGTTTCTGCCTTGCTGTACTAAACCAAGGAGCTCCATTTCCCTGGTGCTGAGATTGATAAGCTGTGAGTACCGAGGACCTGTCTCCTGGAAGGGAAAAGGGGAATTGTTCTGTTTTTCATTTTACAAGTTTTCCAGAACATTTCAGGGCCCCAACAGCCAGTCAACCCGCAGCACTGATCAGGCCTGCACCTAGTGGGTACCCCTAGAGACAGTTTGGGGACACTGGTACCAGTGGGGGAGGGCTTGACCTGCAGGCCCACATGTTGGTCATTGTTGCTTATTCCACTAATCTTTTTCCTTCCTTCTCAGTTACCCTATGTCCCAGTATCCCTTTCCCTAGTCCTTACCTCCTGAATAAAGCTGTGAATTTATTTGAAACTGCTGTTAGTGAAATTCATTGCATGTGTTTACTGCTGAGATATATGGTCCATGGTGGAACAAGGTATTTGGGGACACAGTGTGCAGAGTGGTTGGTTGGGGAGGTGAGTAGGTACATTATCACAGGGGGCTGTACCAAGCGGATACCTGGCCCACTAATACTTTACTCCGGGTGGAGGCACCACGCTATTATCAATATTACTGGGAACGGACCCCCAATTGTCACCATAGCAGGACCCAGGCCCTTTCCCTGGTATCAGGGACAGCCTGCAAGAGGAGGGTAGCCCACTGGCATATGGTACTGGGGCTACACATGCCATGGCATACTTAGGGTATGGGGTCACACAGAAGTGCATAAATCAGGAGGGAACCATGCTGCACTGCCATACCTTGCAGTGGGCACAGTGCTGCCAGCCGCTGCAGGGAACAATGCAATGCACTGGCATGATGCTCCCCTAGGTATGCAGCAATGTGTGACATACCGCATGCCACTGTGTTTCATCCAGCAATACAACTGGCACAGCAGAACCACCATTAAACAGTACACCACTGTATCACATATGTTGGGAAGGGATGTGCAGGTGACTAACCCAACAAGTATAACATTACAGTGGAGTAATGACACATACACCACATGTATCACAATCAAGAATATATTAAACACAACAAATACAACCAACACAACACTAAAAATAATACAAACAACACTAAAACTATTAAACTATGTACATATTAAAACTCCTTATTGTAACTATAAAATCACAACATATTGCAAACACTTATATACAAAAGAGCTTATTTACACACAGCAGCAATGCAGAGCTCCTCAAAGGTGGCCGTGGTACTGCCTTCAGGGAAATTTGGAGAAGGGACATATCATCCACAGCAGTCTGTAGCTGTGTGCGCACCATGCGTATGAAGGTGTGCAGCCAGTCCCATTTTGGTTGTGGAACACACTCCCCACCACCATATCCCATTGCCCCTTCATGCTCCTCCTCTGCAGTAATATTTTCATCAGGGACAGCAGGGTTAGGGAGCACCTGTGATACAGCAAGGTGTTCAGGTGCAGGCACCACATCAGTAGTGTTCTGCACTACTGCATTTTCATCTTCCTCTGCCACCCCAGGTTCATCTGCAGGGTGTGTGCCAGCCCTGAAGTTGTTAGCAGTATAGCGCTGTGGTTTAGGGCACTGAGCTGCAAACCTGGAGACCTGGGTTTGAATCCAACAGCCCCCACCTGCATACTGTGTGGTCCTAAGCAAGTCACTTAACTTCCTTGTGCTCCCAGGTCACACCTGGAAACAAGCTTCGACTTAGTGTACCTTTCCTGGTTAAACAACCTTCCCTTCCCTTCCTTTCCCTTCCATTCCCTTCCCTTCCCTTCCCTTTCCGAGTTCCTGATCCACAGAGGTACAGTATCATTCAGTGATCCAGGTTGTATGTCCTGTGTGGGCCCTGTAATTTCCTTCTGGGCATCCTGCATCCTGTAGCATATCCTCCCAGCATAGATCCTGGCTTTCTGCCTCTTCTGCCACAACATGGCCCATTCCAGATCACGTAGCCAGGTGGAGGGCTACACCTACCCAGCACCATCATGCTGTCCAACACGTGTAATAACATATGGTTGACACTGTCAGTGATAGATGTGTGACAATCCTGTACATACATGTACAGCTAAAGTAAGTGACATGCATATAGCACTGGTCCAGGCATTACAGGTACACATACAGGCACTGCAGGACTCGCATAACTGTCAATATATTGCTATGTATGTAACCATTTGGTAAGCAGGAAACACACACTGATCATATGCTTGTTTCCAGGCAGTTCAGTTTTGAGGCAGTTCAGAGTAGGGCAACAAAAATGGTGCAGCGTCTGCACCAAAAGTCATATGATGAGAGACTGGAGGACCTCCAATATGTATACCCTGGGGTATAATACAGACCTTCAGATACCTCAAGGGCAAAAATAAGGTACAAAAGTGCAGCATCTTTCACAAAAAGAGATGTTCTAGAACAAGGGGATGTGACATAAGGCTGGAAGGGGGTAGACTAAAGGGGTAACGTGAGAAAATATTTCTTCACAGAAAGGGTGATGGATGCATGGAACAGTCTCCAAGCAGAGGTGGTGGGGGCTAACTCAGTAGGGGAATTCAAAAATACATGGGACAGGCATAGGGGAATCCTAGTGATAGGAAAGAGAATAAAGCCTGAGATCAAGTAGGGTCTGTGGTTTTTGCAGCAGGTAGGGAAAATGGGCAGACTGGGTGGGCCTAGTGGTCCTTATCTGCCACCAGTTTCTATGTTTTTATGATTCTGTGTTTCTATGTTTCCAGGTGCAACCCGGCAGAGAGGAACAAGTGAGTACAGAATACAAAATCAGCATAGGGTGGCATACAAAGAGGACAAGAGCTAAATAAAGTGCACAGTGCCTGTTTCAAAGTGACAGTGAAACAGCTGTGCATTGGTAAAACAAGCATTTTATTGTGGCAGTCACAGAAACATGGTACACAGAGAACCGTGACTGGGATGTCAACATACCAGGGTACACAATCTACAGGAGGGACAGGGAGGGAAGAAGAGGAGGAGGAGTAGCTCTCTATGTAAGGGAAGGGATAAAAGCAACAGAACTAAAGGGTAAATAGGGAAGAGAGGAGGCACTGTGGGTCACCCTGGAGACTGAAATTGCTCCTAAATCCACACAGGGGTTGTATACAGATCCCTGTCTCAGGGAGGGAATGGACAAGGAAATGATAGAAGGCATCCTTGGGATGGCAGAGAAAGGGAGATATTGCTGATGGGGACCTGAATATGCCAGATGTTAACTGGAGCACCTTTGCTGCAGCCATATCCAAGAGCAGGGCCATTCTCGATGCCCTACAGGAGCATGCCTCAGACAGCGAGTGTTGGAACTCACTCGGGAGGGAGCAATTTTAGACCTGGTACTCTCAAATGAGGCTGGAGAGAGGATCTCTGATCTTGAAGTGGGTAGCCATCTGGGAACAAGCGACCACCAAACAGTGTGGTTCATGATAAACTTAGCTGTAGAGTCAAGCCACACAAAAGTGAAGGTACTGGACTTCAGGAGGGCTGATTTTTTCAAAATGGGAGAGTGCCTCAGAAAAGCACTAGCAAACAGGTAAGAAGGTGGGGTGGAGCAACAATGGGGAAACATCAAAACCGCCATCACAGTGGCAACAAGTCTTTGTGTGAAGCAAATAAACAAATCAAAATGAAAGAAAAAACCACTATGGTTCTCAAAAGAAGTGGCCGGGAAGGTAAGGGAAAAAATTCAGGAAGCATTCAGGAAGTATAAGGAAACACAGAAGGAGCAGGACAGAGAACTGTACCAGTTAAAGCAGAAGGAAGCGGGTAAGGCAGTCAAAATAGCAAAGGCCCAAACTGAGGAAAAGATAGCCAACTCAGTTAAGAAGGGGGATAAAACCTTTTATAGGTACATTAGGGAGCAAAGAAAGACTAAGGCAGGGATACTGAGGCTGAACAAAGAGGAAGGTGGTTGGGCAGACAGCGACAGTGAAAAGGCAGGGATACTGAATGAGTACTTCTGCTCAGTATTCACAATGGAAAAGCAGGGGAAAATACCTAATCCAGTCAATAGAAGCACTCTGGATAGGGGGGTTGATATTAGTCCTTTCACAGAAGAAAGGGTTCTGAAAGAACTCTTAAAACTGAAGGTGGATAAAGCAATGGGGCTTGATGGGATTCACCCCAGAATTTTAAAAGAACTGAGGGAAGAACTAGTAACACCACTGACTACCCTTTTTAATAAATCATGGGAGGATGGGGTGGTACCTGAGGACTGGAGGAGGGTGGATGTGATTCCCCTTCACAAAAGTGGGAGCAAGACAGAGGCAGGAAACTATAGACCTGTCAGTTTGACCTCAGTGGTAGGGAAAATGATGGAATCATCTCTGAAGGAAAGAACTGTTCAGTACCTAGAGGCCAGTGGGGCACGGGACCCAAGGCAGCATGGATTCACAGCGGGAAGGTCATGTCAGACAAATCTAATTGATTTCTTTGACTGGGTGACCAAAGCAGTAGACCAGGGAGGGGCTGTGGACATGGCCTACCTCGACTTTAGCAAGGCATTTGACACAGTCCCGCACAAAAGATTAATAAACAAATTAGCCAGCCTGGGAGTGGGTCCTAGGGTGGTAGCCTGGGTAAAACACTGGTTGGACAACAGGACACAGCAGGTAATAGTAAATGGAGTACACAGTGAAGAAAGGAGCGTTACTAGTGGGGTACTGCAGGGTTCAGTACTGGGGCCGGTCCTTTTTAATGTCTTTATAAGTGACATTGCAGAGGGACTGGAAGGGAAAATATGTCTCTTTGCAGATGACACAAAGATCTGCAACAGGGTTAATACACAAGGTGGGGTGGAAAGGATGAAAAGGGACTTGGCAAGGTTGGAGGAATGGTCCAATGTATGACAGCTTAGATTCAATGCAAAGAAGTGCAAAGTAATGCACCTGGGAAACAAAAACCCAGGGGAAGAGTACACAATGGGGGATGAGATACTGACAACAACAAAAATGGAAAGGGACCTGGGGGTAGTCATATCAGATGACCTAAAGATGGGCCAGCAATGTGAGAAGGCAGTAAGGAGGGCTGGGGGGATACTGGGATGCATAGGGAGAGGCATCACCAGTAAAAAACAGGAAGTTGTTGGCCCTCTGTAC
The DNA here is from genome assembly GCA_016271365.2 of Neoceratodus forsteri. Taxonomy (NCBI): domain Eukaryota; kingdom Metazoa; phylum Chordata; order Ceratodontiformes; family Ceratodontidae; genus Neoceratodus; species Neoceratodus forsteri. The sequence continues at coordinate 769,200,337 of CM057450.1, read as the reverse complement.
AGACAGTTGGTAAGACCACATCTGGAGTACTGTGTACAGTTCTGGAGACCCCATCTCCGCAAAGACATAGACAGGGTGGAGGCTGTCCAGAGGAGGGCAACCAAAATGATGCGGGTCTGCATCAGAAGACATATGAAGAAAGAATAAAGGAACTAAAGTTGTATAGCCTTGAGGAAAGGAGGGAGAGGGGGACATGATAGAAACTTTCAAATACTTCAAGGGAATTAACAAAGTCCAAGAGGGTAGCATCTTTCAAAAAAAGAGATGTGCAAAAACAAGGGGCACAATTTGAAGATAGAGGGGGGACGGCTCAGGGGTAATGTGAGGAAGTATTTCTTCACAGAGAGGGTTGCGGATACATGGAATAGCCTTCCTGAGGAGGTCATAGAGTCAAAAATAATGGGGGAATTCAAGAATGAATGGGACAGACATAAGGCAATTCTAGTGGGGGGTAGGAGGAAGTAGCCTGTTGGTTAACTAGGATCTGCAGCTTATCCGTTAAGTAGGGAAATGGGCAGACTAGGTGGGCCAAGTGGTCCTTATCTGCCGTCAAATTCTATGTTTCTATGTTTCACAGATAGGAGCCCAAATCAAGAAGGGAAAGGGGCTATTTGCATGAATGCAGGTTTGGGGCAGAGGAGAGGGAGAGGGAGAGAGAAGGGCACCGGTGGTCATCAGCCCATTGGGGTTAGCAGACACAGAGGGATGGTTGGAGAGCAGTGAATCATTCACCAGGAGGACTTGCAGAGAGGAATGGATTTTGGGGTTACATAGGAGAGAATGTCTTTCCAGAATTTAGGTGGGGAGATAAGTTTCTTCTGGGGATTTGATTTGAAGTAGTGGGCCTTAGCAGCATGAACTCCTTTTGTACAGGAACTTCTAAGTGATCTGCAGGAAAGTAGGCCACACTGGGAGCAGGTGAATGTGAAACTGGCCCATGCTTTGTCTCGGGAACTACGCTGATTGATGATGTCAGGTGTGATCAGGGGTAGTGAGAACTTCTTCCCCTAAATTATGCATGCATTTCCCAAAAGACAGTAAATGTGGCATGGAACATGGAGAGGGAAACATCAAAGATAGGGCAAAGTAGATGGGGGAACAATCATTAGCAGGCAGGTCGTTTAGGAGGGCACTATTGTCTAGTGACCAAAGGGGCATAAACCAAATGTACTAAGGGACAGAAGGTGGGGCCTGACTTTCCTGATACCAAAGGTCATGCAGTGGTCACAAAAGGCGTCCAGAAGCATACCAGCTGCAATGATATGATGGGGATAACAGGATAGCACCCAGTCCATAGGGGTATGGTTTGGGGAGTGGGGATTGTGCTGAGTATGTTCATTAATTAGTTCGGTAAGGTTTGGCGATGCAATCTTGTGGAATGTGGTCCAGATTGCTGGTGACAATAAAGTAATAGTGAAGTCCCTAAGGACAAGAAGGTCACAGGAGGAATCATGAGAGGCAAGGGCAGTGATGGAATCAACCATAGAGGATGGTGAGATATTGAGGGGTGGTGTAGAAGACACAAATAAAGACTGGAAGGGTAGGGGAAGGAGAAGGCATAGGGAATTGGAAGGGTAGAGGCAATATCTACAGGGAGTCCTCTATTTTACAGGGTACTGGAAACAACTACAGTGATGGTTATAGAAACACCTGAAACATAGAAAATGATGGCAGAAAACAACCTATGTCCCATCAAGTCTGCCCACGGTTCCCTATCGAACCACAGAACCTATTGTCTGTACAGGATTCTATTCATTTGTATCCACACCAGTATTCCCTTCCCTGTTAATATCACCGTGAGTATCCACTATACCCTTCACTCTATCGCAATCATGCTTGTACCCATTAATTGTTTTTGCGCCCACCATCTTGGCTGGTAGACTGTTCTATGGTTCCACCACTCTTTGTATACAATATAATTTCTCATATCCCTTTTGAACCTCCCTCCTATTGGTTTGCACTTGTGTCCTCGCGCCCTCAAACCATTCCTCATGCTAAATAATTCCCCGCCATTCACCTTGTTTATTTCTTTATGGAATGTGAATGCCTCTGTTTTATCTCTCCTTTCCTGTCCTGTCTGAAGCAAGTACATGTTTAGTGACTTAAAGAGCAGCGTTCTCAGTGCTGCACAAAAGCAAGGGAGGCTCCTTTCCCTCCATGTGAGCTCCTCTGTGGTAAAAGCAACCTTTGTAATTATACCCACAAGGGAAGGTAAAATATCACAAATTGCCCCTGAGGGGCTAGTAGCAAGATCCCTTTTCACTTCCCTACTGCTGGCCACACTCCTGCACTCTGACGTTTTATGACATGGCAATAGGGAGAGCAAGGGGGCGCACTCCATTGAAGTGTATGGAGCATGATAGTTTTCAGCCATTTAAATGGCCATTTGGTAAGAACTGGAGCCAGGGTTTAACTAACAAGAGAACTCAGGCTCCCGTTTTTGCCAGATGGTCACTTAAACAGCCAAAAACTGTGTTTTAAAATCACACTCCATACTCTTGAATGGAGAGTGCCCCCATGCTCTTCCTCTAGCTACATCATAAAATAAGGGCATGGCCAGCAACAGGGACGTGGAGTAGGATCATGCTGCTAGCCTCTTGAGGCAAGTTACAATCCCTGCACTTCTCTTGGGGGTATAATTGCAAAGGCTGATTTTACCACAGAGGAGCTCCCATGGAGGTAAGGGAGCTTCCTCTTGTTTTTTGGGGAGTTTTAAAAATAGAGGACTGGTTCTCTTTAAGGTGATCCTTGTAGGACCTGTCCTGTTGGCACTGAGTCATCTTTGTAACCCTTCACTGCACCATCACATGGCTGTCCTTACCTTTCCTGAGGTGAGGACTACAGAACTGGGCAAAGGAACCCAGGTGTGGCCTCACCAAAGATTGATACGGGGATAGTGGTATCTCTTTCTTTTGCTGTCAATACCTCTTCCAATACATCCCAGAATCCTATTTGCCTTACTATAGGCCCTGTTGCACTGGCTTGATTGTTAGAGGGAGTCACTAATGTTAACTCATAGATCCAGTTCCTCACTCTTCGTGCTGAGTCTTCCCCCACCCAAGCAGTACTCTGTTCTGGAGTTCTGGTTCTCTAGGTGCGTCACCTTGCATGTTTGGCACTGATTGTCAACTGTCAAACCATGGACCACTTCTCTAGTCTTTGCATGTCACTGCATTTCCAAGATTCCCTCGTCACTATATACCCTTACATTGAGCTTACTGACATCTGCATTATGACAAACTCTGCCATGGATTCTTTCTCCAATTTCACTGGTGAACATATTGAAGGGGACAAGGCCCAGGACAGATCCCTGCGGTACCTCACTTGTGACCTCTCTTTCTCTTTGATTTGACCCAGTTAACCACACACCTCTACTGCCTTCCCTTTAGACAGTTACCTACCCATGTCACTATGTCCATAGCCACTCCCAGATTCTTCATCTTCCTCAGCAATCATCTGAAAGGCACACAGTCAAAAGCCTTTCTGAGGTTGGCGTAGAGTAAATCCATAGTATGAACCCTATCCAATGCCCTCATGATCCAGTTAAAGAAGTCTATCAGGTTAGTCCTACAAAGACCTCCCTTTATTGCCCCCAATCTCTGTTACACATCTCCTATGCAGTCTAACCTGACTAACTTATCCCCAGAGCACCTCCCTCAGACTGTCGTATGGGACAGCACAGCATGGTGGCTCCCATAAGAAAATAATGTATTCTACAAGGAACAACATGACTACTACCCTTGAGTCTTGGGGCCAATGACAACCTACTCTGGGAACACTGTCACTGTAAGTGGGGTTGCATCATTACTACTATGACACATCACATATGTACTCAACCTACATTCCACATAACATGGCATGTGGTCTACACTGTGAATCAACATACACTGTTAAACTATGCTGTATATGGCACTTACCTTGATAGATTGGTCCCGGTGTGTCTTCTGATGCGGACTGTCCAGCATTCCTCAGTTGGTCTTCACTCTGTGAAACTGTGGGTGCACTGGGTTGCACATCTGTGAAATTATATATGATGGTATAGCTGCAGGTTGGTACATGTTACACAACATACGTAGCAATGAGAGCATTACACTGCATACATATATTTGATGCTGCTCTTACCCGATATCTCCGATGTCCTCCCCACATAGTAATATCTACCTCCCTCACTGCAGAATGTCTGTCTCCCTGAGGACTCAGTCATTCCACTTGTATTTTAATTGTTGGGGGTTCCTGTCTTCACCCCTGAAAGTCCCTGCAGTTCAACTGCGATGTTATGCCAGACCTTGTTCCTCTCCCTTGGGGAATGTCTGTGCTGCCAGGTGGCAGTAGCACCCTGAACCATTGTTGAACTTTACTAATAGGCATTGCTGTTTCTGCCTCAGTGAAACTCATGGCTCTTTTCCACCCTGTAGGCATATTTCAAACAATGCACTTCAAGGGCCTTCAAAATGAAGTTTCCTCACACCGAGATATAAGGCTGTGCAAGTCGGTTCACTCTCAGCAGCTCTGGGCAGGAATCACATTGTCGGAGCTATGCCTGCGTCAAATGGACTTCTACGTCAGTTTCAACGCCAGCTGCCGCATTTCACATTTTGATGCATGGCACATCAAAAAACGTGCCTGGCTATCGTGATGCAGCGTACATCATTTCTACGCAGAAAGCTGTTTCAGTCTTGACATCCAAATCCAGGGAACGGCACTCGAGAGGATAAAGCAGTTAACATGATAAATACAGATAATGAATAACAGTGCTTAAAACTGCATGACATATAATCGAAACATATACAAATGTGACCAAGGATCATGTCTAACCTGCACTCAAGGTACTTACTGGCCTTGGACCTATTAGAGTGCTGGTTAAAAACTATAAACAGTAACTGGAATATGTAATGGAGAAAGTGACAAAAAGAAAGCTGAGGGATGTCAAAATGGTGCAAGGTCTGCATCAGAAGCCCTATGAGAGGAAATTGAAAGAGTTCAATGTGTACACCCTGGAGGAGAGGAGGGAGAGTTGGGATATGATGGAGCCTTTTAAATACCTCATGGGAGTTAATAAGGTACAGAAGGAAGGTATGTTTCTTAGAAAAAGGGTGCTTTAGAACAAGGGGTCATGATATGAAGCTGGAAGGAGGTAGATTCAGGAGAGATGTGGGGAAGTACGTCTTCACAGAAAGGGTGGTGGATTCCTAGAACAACCTTCCTTGGGAGGCAGTGGGGGTGAAACCAGTGGTGGATGTCAAAAATGCCTCAGATAGGCACAAAGGAACCCTTGGAGGAAGGAAGGGGATGGAAGGAAAGTGCTGTAGATCAAGCTGGGTCTTCAACAAAACTGATTATACTTAAAAATGGGCAGAATAGATACAGTAGGCCCAGGGGTCATTGTCTACCATTAGTTTCTATTTTTATGTTTACGTAATAAGGGAACTGGAAAAAGACAATGACAAGTGTTGAATATGTGGCCAAAGTTACAACTGGTGCTCACATTGATCAGGATCAGCAGAAAAGCCCTTTTTGTGTGATGGAACAAAGCAGTGTCATACCGGAAGTGCCCAAAACAGTTATAGTCAAACTCCATAATACTGTGGGGGGGGGGGCTATACAGCCCATGGGACTAGGTGGTGGTGTGCAAGTTAGAGGCAGCTGCTGTTCAGCTGCTGGGACTAGGAGAGTGTAAGAAAGTACAGTGGACTGGTCCTTGATATGTTTACTTGTGGGACCCATTATATAAGTGCAAGACAGCACTCTGAGGTGTGCTATATTGCCATATAATTGTCCATCCCAAGTGCTAAAAGCACTCGGCCCGAACTCCTTGTGGCTGCTACTGCATCTGGGGTGTGCTTTTCTCAGGCAATATTCAACACCTCAGTGTGTCGTGCTGCGTACATGTCACAGGGATTGTCACAAATACTACCTACTGTGGTTTAGTACTGACCTGCCTTAGGCACTGTCCATGGGCAATATGTTACATCCCACTTTGAATGGTGCTTGGGTGGATGATTATGTCTGCAGCCAGGGACATCTTTCATACAACACACATAGTCTATGCAACACTAATGACCGTTGTATGTAAGCGGCCCCAGGCAATCGCCTAAGGCACCTCCTGTGCGTATGTTCCCAGACTCGTCTCTTATGTTGGTGGGTTTGTAGTCATTCAGTGACTTATCAGTCATGTACATTCACCTTGGCATCTTTGCAGCTCTTATGCCTGCTGGATGGGATGGGATGGTGGATGGGCCAGCCAGAGGTATTGCTGAGTGGCTGGTGTCCTACCTGACTGGCTGGAGGGCTGTCTGGCTTGCACCTCGGCCGATAGTCTTTCTGGAGAACCGGCTGGATGGTGGGCACTATCTCTGGCCTGTGCAGGTTGCTGCACTGCCTGTGGGTTTGGTTTCCTGGTGGAGGTGTTGTCTGGTCAGGTGAAGTGGTTGTGGACCAGTTGGGCTCTGGCACGGTGTCCAGCTGCTGCAGTCCCTACCCTTGCGTTCACCTGTACAGGTATGGCAGCTGGGTTGCCGTCATCATCCCCATCACCCTGGTCAGCATCCGCCTCAGACTTGTGTATTCTGTGCACAATGGCAATGTTATGCAGGATGCAGCATGCCAGGAATATCTTGCATGCCATTGTGAGTGTGTGTTGCAGTGCCCCCCCATCTCATCTATCAAGCCACCAGAATTGCATCTTCAGGAATCCAAATGTCCTCCGGTCACTGAATGTGCTGTAGCATGTCTCACTGTACCTTCTGTTGCCCGCTGACTGTGGATGTCTTATGGGTGTCATCAGCCATGGCTGTAGTGGATATCCACTGTCACCTGTGGTAATGAGATGCAGTGGTTAGCCATGTGGCAAGTACGTATACAGTCAACTGTGTATTACTATAGTGGCCAAACAGTCTATGCTCAGCCTGCTGCCAGACCATATAGACCTGCATGTGGTGGCTCCATCACCACCACTACCAACCATGGCCTCTCTTCTGCCCCACCCCATATCCACCATGTTATAAATGCTGTACCTATGAATGTGACCCCTACAGCTTTGTGCCACTTTGGCACATATGCGTAACAAGCTGCTTATGTATGTCATTGTAACGTGCACACTCAGGGACTGCACAAGAGGTGGCCACATGGCTCACTTGTGGCACACACCACCAGCATGTCTTGTGCACATTACTGGCCGTGACTGTGACACCCATGTATCCAGCTTTGCAGGGTCATACTATACAAGTGTGTGTGCCATGCACCAATCTATAAGCCATCTACAGTATCCTGTGTATGTGCGTGTATATGTATGCATTATGACATGATCCAGGGTACTGGGCAACTACATCCAAGATGCAATATTGGATGTCACATACCACTTGCATATTCATAGTGTAGTACCCTTTCTTGTTAACATAGGCACCCTCATCAGTTGTCAGTACCTTTACAGCAATATGTGTGCAGTCTATTGCACTCGGTACATGTGGGAGGTGTGCTGTGGTGTAGAACCCCTGTTTCACTGCCTGCTGCTGCTGTACATCTTGTGGGAATGGGCTGTACTTCTGTTCTGTGTAGCAATCATGGAGCTGTGCAATGAGCTAAAACGGGGCCTGCAGAGCAGAGCAGAACACACAGAGACCATCCTAAACCTGTGGGTGGGCAGGGTGAGTGCTGCACTTCCTGACTACCAGGCCTTTAGGAACTGTTTGAGGTACTTAGACACAGAGGACTGTGATATTCCAAGGGTATCACCTGTTGATGTTTGGAAGGTCCTGGTAGTCAGGAAGTGCAGCACTGGCCCTGACCACCACAGGTATAGGATGGTCTCTGTGTGTTCTGCTCTGCAGGTCCCATTTTAGCTCATTGCACAGCTCCATGATTGCTTCCCTGTTGAGGCTGCATCATGCTACGCACTGCCTGTCTGCCGGGCCATTATATGATGTCCACCTCTGGTATACACTCACATTATATCTTCTGTGAGGTCTCTGCTGTATTTATGGCTTTCCCTACTTGTGTGCGCTGCAAGCCTGTTGCTGTCTCTGTTGCCTTGCAATGACCAACATGACAGCCATTAGGGTCGCTGCTGCTGGCATGTTGTTGTTTCACAACTCTGTTGCTTGTGCTCCTCCAGTCACACTTCTGTTCTGACTAACCCCTTTCTTTCTGCATACTGTGGACCTATTTATATGCATTTTTCATTTGACGTGGGCATCCTTTCCAATATGGTGCAGGCAATTTTTTTTGATGCAAGAACGGCATAGGCCAGTTTGACACTAGAAGCCCTAAATATGATGCAAGCACCATTAGAAAATTGGAACTGACGCAACTGTTGGCGTATTCTGGCCCTTGCATCACTCTTTTTCGATACACACACCATGCATCATTCTATGTCCTCTGAAAACCTGGCTCACTGTTTCTTAAACAAACAGTAAAATAGTGAGCTTCGTTGCCTTCCACAGCCCCTGATGCAGTGTTTGTTTGGAGCTTTCTCCTACATGGTCCATGGATGCCTGGAATAAAATAATTTCTGCAACAAGCTGCAAGGCCTTTGACACCGTACCCTACAGAAGACTGGGGAACAAGCTAGGTAGCCTGGGAGTGGGACACAAAGTAGAAAACTGGGCTAGAAACTGGTTGAGGGACAGGAAGCAGAGGGAGGTAATAAATGGCATCAAGTCTGAGGAAAGAAGGATGACCAGTGGGGTGCCTCAGGGGTCAGTTTTGGGGCCACTCCTTTCTAATGTCTTCATCAGTTACATTGCTGAAGGACAGGAGGGGAAGGCTTGCCTATTTGTGGATGACACTAAGATCTGCAATAGAGTAGACACTCCAGAAGGGGTCAAAAGAATGAGGAGGGATCTGAGAAAACTGGAAAAATGGTCACAAGTGTGGCAATTAAAATGTAATGCAAAGAAGTGCAAAATCATGCACATGGGGTGAAGAAAGCCAGCTGAGAACTACAGTGTGGGGGAGGGGGAATTGTTGACAGTCACCAGGAAGGAGATGGATTTAGGGATAATCATCTCAGATAACCTAAAGGTGGCCAAACAGTGTAAAAAGACTGCTGGGAGGGCCAGTGAGATGTTGGGGTGCATAGGAAGTGGTATCACTAAGAGTAGAAGGGAGGTGGTGATGCCATTGTAATAAACACTGGTAAGGCCTCATCTAGAGTATGGTGTTCAGTTTTGGAGGCCGCACCTTCACAAGGACATAGATAGGGTGGAGGAGGTCTAGAGAAGGGTGACCAAGATGGTGCAAGGCTTGCAACATAAAACATATGAGGACAGATTAAAAGACCTTAATGTGTATCTACTGTACTTGAAGAGAGGAGGGAATGGGGGGATATGATAGAGACTTTCAAGTATTTTATAGGTTTAAACAAAGTGCCAGTGGGTGACATCTTCCAGTATAAGAGGAGTACAAGGACAAGGGGGCACAATATGAGATTGGAGGGGAGCAGGATAAGAGGAAATGTGAGGAAGTTCTTCTTCATGGAAAGGGTGGTAGATGCATGGAATGGCCTACACCAGCAAGTGGTGGGTGCTAACACAGTGGAGAGATTCAGACATGCATGGGATAGACATAAGGGAACCCTAGATGTGGTGAAGGGAGGCAAAAGCCAATAATCAAATAGGGTAGGTAGCTGCTGATGCAAGCAGGGAATACGGGCAGACTGGGTTGGCCTAGCGGTCCTTATCTGCCATCAGTTACTATGTTACTATGTTGCAAACTACATCTTTTATCTCCTGTTTATTGGTGAGTGTACACTTTTGTGTTTCTCACATATCAAGCACAACATGTAGTGGAAAAGTAATAATGTGACCTACTGAGAATTGAACCCAGACCCCCGGAATAACAATTTTCTGGGTTCAGTTCCCAGTAGGCCACATTATTTCTTTCACACTTCAATTTGTGATTTAAAGGGAGGAATACCAGTGAGGAGGAAAGTAAAAGGTGTAAACACAAGCAAGGAGGAAAGAAAATGCAAAAAGCAAAAGGACAGCAGCAGAGTTAGAGTAGGGGTCAAGTGGGGAGGGGGGTATACCTTAATCCCAGGAGACTAGGCGACAGATGCTGCGAGCTCCAGGCATTGATGGTAGACACTGAAGTGGACCTAGTGGCTATCATGGAAACGTGAGTCACAGATAAAATGACTAGGAGATGATGGTCCCTGGGTATTCACTGTTCAAGAGGGCTAGAAGAACTGGTGGGGGGAGGGGGGTTTGCCCTTTTTGTCAAGGAGGACATTGAAGTGGCAGAAGATGGAAGTATTAGGGGTAGCAGTGGTGAGGCTGAGTCAGTATGGGTGCAACTCACGGCAACTTCAGGCAGGAAAGTGCACTTAGGGATGATCTATAGGCCTCCAGGGCCAGGGGAAGAAAGGGACAGAGAACTCAAGGAAGTACTTAAAAGAGGGTCAGCAAAGGGGGAAGTAGTGCGGCTGGGTGACCTGAACCTGCCTGATGTAGATTGGGAGGTCCTGGTGACCAAGAGTGCCAGGAGTCAGACATTCCTGGATGCCTTCCAAGACTGTCTACTGGTGCAGCTTGTTAAAGAACCTACCAGGCAGCATGCAATCCTTGACGTGGTGCTCACCAGCTCAGAGATGGTGGTTGCTGTGGCAGTAAGGATGCCACTAGGGAACAGTGACCACAACTAGGTGTGGTTTGAACTGGCCTGGGGCCAGTAACCAACAATCAAGAACTAAAGTCCTTAACTTTAGAATAGCAGACTTTGATAGGTTGAGGGAATCGGTCAGGGGTATATTAGTTGGGATGAGGGACATAAGGGGGTAGAGGAGGGGGGTAATAAAGACAGCCATCCTCAAGGCATCAAAGGCAGCATAAGAACAGTATCTATAAGAAAACAGGTGTAAGAGACAACTGTGGCTCTCAGTTAGGGGCAGGGAAGTGGTTAGGACCAAAAAGAAGGCCTTCTAGAAACACAAGGAAAAGCAGGGGGAGGCAGAATAGGAGGACTAGTTACAGAAAAATAAGGAGGAAAAGAGGCCTCAGGGAGGCGAAAACAGACACAGAGTTGCATATCATGAAGGGGGTCAAGAATGGAGAAAACAGTTTTTAGATATATACATGAAAAAAGGAAAAAGGGGGGCATCGCACGGCTAGTTGAGGGGGGGTAGGGTGATAGAGGAGAATGAGCAAAAGGCCACAGTCCTGAATGATTACTTTTGCTTGGTATTCACTAAGGAGGACTGCAGGTCCATGCCAGAAAGCGGCAGCAAAGCAACTGCTAAGGGAGACCCGGAAATAAGGCAGCCAAAACTTACTAGCAAGGGGGGTCCTAAAAGGGCTGGCAGCCCTTAAGATAAATAAGGCCCTATGACAAGATAGGTTGCATCTGAGGATACTTAGTGAACTAGCAGCAGAACTGGCTGAACCACTGGCTGGGCTGTTCAACAGCTCAGATCTGGAGAAATTACAAGGGATTGGAGGATGGCTGACATTGTATAGCTTCATAAGGGGACATAGGGAGTAACCAGGGAACTACAGGTCGGTCAATCTGACCTCCATCATGGGGAAGCTGATGGAATCACGAATGAAAAAGGACCTCATAGACTACCTAGAGAGCAATTGGCTCCAGGATAGTAAACAACGCAGTTTTGTGGTGGGAAGGTCTTGTTAGACTAACCTGATTTTTTTCTTTGACTGGGTGACCAAGGAAGTAGACAAGGGCCACACTGTGGATCTTCGGTACTTTGATTTCAGCAAGGCTTTTGATTCGGTACCACACAAAAGGTTGCTCAAAAAGATGGAAGACCTGGATGCGGCTAAACCACAGTGAACTGAGTGGGTAGTTGGCTAGAAGGGAGGCAGCAGAGGGTGGTGATCATTGGGGTTAAATCAGAGGAAAGGGAGGTTATGAGTGGGGTTTCACAGGGATCTGTCCTGGGTCTGGTCCTCTTCAACATGTTCATAAGTGACATTGGTGAAAGAATCCAGGGCAGGCTGTGTCTTTTTGCAGGTGACACAAAACTATGTTGGGGAGTGGATAGTGATGAGGGAATAAGGGATATGCAGAGGGACCTACAAAAACAAGATGGGTGGTCAAAGGTCTGGCAGTTAAAATGCAACAGCAAAAAGTGCAAGGTAATGCACCTAGGGAAAAAGAACCCCAAGACGGAGTACTGGATGGGTGGGGTGAGACTTAGCACTACAGAAGAGGAACAGGATCTAAGAGTTATCATCAGTAACTCCCTTAAACAAACAAGCCAGTGCAGCACAGTCTACAGTAAGGCTAACAGAATGCTGGGATGTATGGGAGGGGTATGGATAGCAGAAGAAAAGAGGTAATACTTCCCATCTACAGATCCCTGGTAAGGCCTCACCTGGAGTACAGCATCCAGTTCTGGAGCCCTCACTTCAGGAAGGACAGGGATAGGTTAAAAACTGTACAGTGCAGTGTAACAAAAATGATTCAGGGTCAGCAGGGTAAATCCTATGAGGAGTGCCTCGAGGCACTAAACATGTACTCACTGGAAGCCAGAAGGGAGAAGGGAGATATGACAGAGACCTTCAAGTCCCTTAAAGGAATTAACAAGGTAAACTGTGGGGAATTATTTACCTTGAATACCAACTTGAGGGCACATGTGGAAATTAACAGGAGGGAGGTTCAGGAGGTACATGAGGAAGTATTTCTTTACAGAAAAGGTGGTGGAACCTTGGAACAGCCTGTCATCTGAGGTGGTGGGTGCAAACACAGTCAGGGGATTCAAGCAGGCATAGGACAGAATGAAGGGACTAGTGGTCACCCGGGGCAACAAGACCAGGGAGGAGAATGGGGATAGGATGGGGAGGATTAGTACCCTGGAGGGACAAAGGGTTCCAGGGATTATAGGGAATATGGGCAGACTGGATGGACCTCTGGTCTTTCTCTGCCATCATGATCTATTTTTCTATGTTTATTTGTCATCATATATTAATTATAGCTAATAGTCAAAAACTGACGTCAGAATTGCTGTATCTGTGACATCATAGAGTATTGTCATGAGAACCCATAACTGGACTATGAAATTAAAAAAAACTACCTTGGAAAGAACACAGGAATTCAAAATGTGTGTTCTCTAGTAGATTATAGCATTTGAACAGATTGTATTTCCAGTGTGTTTATCTGGCTAAATCAGTGCCACATTAATATCCTTTCTGAAAGTAAACATCTTTTCATAATGGTGGGATGTATTTCAATGTGTAACACATGTTAGCAGAGTGCCAATATTAAATGATTCCAGTTTTCACACTACTTTAAAAAACAAACAGCCACTGATATTGGGAACCTCTCCCAGTGTTTCCTTTGGGTTGGTTTAACTATTCTTCTAAGACTGGTTGTTCTAATTAAGAGTATTTTTTTTTCACTTCAGTGGTGCTAAAGGGAGGTTAGTACTGGCAGTGATTGAAGAGTCAGCCTTTAATGCCCTGCTAAGAGACCCTCATGCCTCGTTGCTAATGTGGTAGTTATCTGTTTCACAATATCAGTTCAAGAGTAAATAGATCTTTTTTTCCTTAGAAAAAGAGTGAGTAAGTTAGAAATCACAAACAAGAACCCTTTGCTTGTTGATCTGTCATCACTTCAGAAAAGTCCTCTTGAAGTCACCTTCTTGCAATGCTGAGAAAACTGGGTGGCTGCTCCTTTAAGATCCTCTGCAAATACATCAGTGGGCAAGATAAATAAACAGTCTGAGGGGGTGACTCCAAGATTAAAGGATCTGCAGGACTCATCAGATAGGGCCTCTGTTTATTGGGAACAAGGCTCAGCTGACAAGCTACTGAACTCTGTGGATTGCGTGGGAAAATACACTAATTTTATACAACAGGTGATCAGAAAAAAAGATGTTGGATTTCCTCCCCCTGTCTGTTAGGCTTCATAGTTTATTGCAGTTTCTCAGCTCAGGGAGTGGTTGTAGACTGCCATCTACAGAAAGTCTGTAAGATTCATTTACCAGGTGGAAAAATATATTTGAACACTAAGGAATTTTGTAAACCATCAGTAAAATCTGACATTATCTGGATGATGATAGGGGAAGAGGCAAGTGTGCTTTTGCTAGCCTGACTCTCCATCACGTACTGTAACTAGTTCCCCCATATGCAGTACATATGAAAATTTAGTGAGAGGCATAAAAAAGCAAACTTGTATCTATGCTAGTGCAACTTAATCAAGTAAGGAACGTAATCTTCCTGTCCAAGGGGTCAAAATTAGCAGTAGTCCTGGAGCACAGGGATTCTAGAATTCCTCTAAGACTACTCTAAGAAGGAGTGGCGTTTTTAACTTTGGCAACTAATAGTAATCATCACAGTACTATGAAGTAAGGTTGTCACTTTTGGGAAAAGTTGGGAACACTAAGGCCCCCATATTCAAAAGGTTTGATATGCCTGAACCAGGTCTGTACTAGCACAAACAGCCAATTGCACATGATTGCAATATTTATCAATCAGCACTGCGCTGGCCAGTGGCAGTAACACATGTGCGCTAGCATAGTGTGTTCTGCGCAGATAAAGGGGGCAGTGACATGAATATTTGGTGCAGTGCAATACTCAGTGAATTAGTGCTGCACTAATAGCATTTAGCCCGCAGTTCATTTAAGCTGGCGACCAGGTAAGTGCAGTACATTGATAGTGCAATAGCTGACACAGGAAACCATATAGGTATGACAATTGCAATAACAAGACCAACTAATATAGTTACAGGAACATGTCATAATATAACACAATTACATCATACAAACATTCACAACTAGCATAATAAAATGTACAGAGAACATAATTACTACAGTTAAGGACCACTACTATAGATAACAGTACCATAGAGTATACTATGGCAGACAGTAACATGATCAACAATCCATATTTACAGATAACATTGTACATAATTCAGATTGTACAGATAACATTGTACCTAAGTAAGAAATCCAGTGATGCTAAGTACACAGGCAGTGGAGAGGTAGAAAGCCCGGAAGTCATCAATAGCAGGAGCAAGGCAGAGCAGCTAGATGAGCCTGCAGCAATCATTGAATTTGAGGGAGCGAACAGCAAGCCAGGACTGAGGAGGGTAACGAGTTCCAGGAGGACACAGCAGAAAAGGCGAATGATCTCCAGGCCACAGACAGACACAGGTTTGGCACTACAAGAAGGGGTAGGGAGGCAGATCTGAGAGACGCTGGGGGAGTCAGCATAGGAAATCAGCTAGGCAGGGAGGCATGAATCAATGTACTAGCTTGTGAACAAAGCTCAGGTTGGCATAGCACAGTTTGGCCTCATAGGGCAACAATCCCAGGGCAGACAGGACATCACAATAATGATGGCGAGCATGGGTTTCCAGGGTAAATCTACCCACTCTGTGGTAGACCTGTGAGAGACGAGATGATATGGTTGCAGAGGTCAAGAGAAGCAACAGGGCACTATACAAGAGGAGAGGCAGGAGGTTGGCATCTGCAATCTTGCGACAGGCAGTTGAAGTAAGGAAGGGACAAATGCGGTAAAGGACCACGATTTTTTGGTTAAGGACTTTGGTGACAGCTGTTACGTGTGCATCCAGTGTAAGTGAGGGATCCAAGGTGATCCCCAGGTATTTAATCAACTTAACAAATTCAAGGGCAGTCCCAGTACATAAGAGCACAGCCAGACGGGGGAGAGTGCATGCAGGTGATCTAGAGAATAACATGCACTTAGTTTTTTAGTGATAAGCACCAGTTGTTTTTGAAGAAACCAATCCTCAAGGGTGTTAAAGTCACATTCCAGCTTTGCGTTGAGCCAGCCTATGTCAGAGGAGGAGTGGTAGAGGATAGCATCGTCCACATAGAGGTGGACTGAGGCTCCACTACAATTATTAGGGAGATTGTTGATGTATAAAGAAAAAAGTAGAGAACCCAGTATGGAGCCCTGGGGAACACCATGGGTTATGTACCTTGGAGCTGATTGGGATCCCACCCATTTCACACACTGAGTGTGGCCATAGAGGTAGCTTTGAATCCAAGCTAAGGCAGAAGAATCAAGGCTAAGTATGTTCAGCTGACACAGCAGCAGGTCATGACTGACTAAATCAAAGGCCTTGGTCAGGTCTATGAATATGGCACCTGTGGCACGGCCAATGTCCATGGCATAGAATATGTCAGATCTGACTTTGACCAGGGCTGTCAGGGTACTGTAATTTTTCCTAAACCCATACTGGGAGGTTGCAAGCAGCTGGCGTGGGTCTAAGTAGTCCTGCAGGTGATGATAGATTATTTGTTCTTGTATCTTGGCTAGTGAGCATAAAATAGAGATTGGGCGGCAATTGGGACCTCCCTTGTGGATGGGGACAACTACCACTGCCTTCCATTTCTCTGGGACAGTACAAGTAAGGAATGATCTGTTAAATAGATCCCGAACTGGACGGGCAAGGGCATCAGCTCTTAGCTTATGGAATTTTGGTTCCAGTGTGTCATGCTCATGGGAGCTGTCAGCCTTCAAATTCTTGAGCAGATGACGGATTTTATCAAGGGTGACTAGTTTTAGGTGGAAGGCAAGACGAGCCATGGAGTCGACTGATTGCAGCAGGCCCAAATGTGGGGGGGCTGTCAAATTAGATATATATTTTTGAAGATCTGTGAAGAACTCATTAAAACTAGTTGCTATGAAGGAGGGTCAGTAAGAATGGAACCCTGGGCATCAAGGGAGCTGGGGATCTCAGAGGTATTCCCCTTTAGAAAGGAGTTAACCTGTCTCCAAAATTCTTTTGTATGGCTGAGGTGCTCGGTCTGGAGATTCCTGAAATATAGGTGCTTTGCTTTCTGGACAGTGTTCTTGCAGCTGTTCCTTTAGCTGCCTATAAGTTTGTCAGTCAGTAGGCAATCCACTACCCTTGTATCTATGCCAGGCTTTATCATGCGAGGACATGAGCTGTCTCAGTTCTTTAGAGAGCCAAGGAGCTTTGACACCTTTTATCAGGCATCTCTTCATAGGGGCGTGGAGGTCAATAATACCAGTGAGTTTAGTCACAAGGTAGTCTAGGGCTGAACTGACATCCGGTAGGGTATTTATTGGGCCCCAGTCAGTATCTTGGATTTCATCCGTGAAAACTTTGGAGTCGAATTTTGTCATGTCCCAAACCATTACAACCCTAGGTGGGGAATTAGGGAAGTTATTACACCAAATACAAATAGTTGAGGAGTGGTCATTTATACTGTCTGAGAGGACCTCTACAGATTTTATCTTCAAGGCACAGTTAGTTGCCTGACTTTGTGTTAAGGAGAGGAGGGCCGCTAGCCAAGTTGGAATCAGCCAGTGTGGCAGACGGGTTGGCAGAGCCAGGGTTCAACCAGTCAATATTGAAGTTTCCCCTAAGCACCAGGTCATGACGCGGCAGGCTAGAAAGGGAGGTAATGAAGGAGAGTAGGCAAGAGGATGCTACTTTAGGTGGTAGGTATACACACCCTACCAGTAGTTTTTTTTACAGAGCCAAGGGTGAGAGAGAGAAATCGCAATTCCACTTCAGAGGGTCTGGGTCCAGGGATTAGGGTAGCATCAAGGCTGTCCCTGACGTACGTAATGACGTCACCACCCCTTTTTTTCAGGTGAACCAATCTGAAACATTTGTAACCAGGCAGCGCCACTTCATGTTGCCTGATACTTGGTTTTAGCCAGGTCTCTGTGATGCCTAGAATGTTACTGTGTGAAGATTGGCCCATGCTTCCAGCTCTGGCATTTTAGGTCTTAGGCTTCACACATTTAAATTGGCAATTTTGGCTCTATGATGCTGGTTCAACAACTATTTCGTCAACTGGCATCACAGGGATGGATTTATGTCGACCGCAAGTTGCGGTCGACATAAATCTGTAAAGAAACCTGGTCCATTTTTCTGCACCCCCATACTAAATATAATCAACTCTGAGTCTGAGTTGATTCCGGGAGGGGGTGCAGGACTGGGAGACAGAGTGCCGGGGTCTCGGGTGCACCATTACAGCAAACTGTTGATGTTGTTGGCATCAACATTGTTCACTGTAATGGTGTTGCTGTTGGGGGGGGCATACTGGCAATTTTCAACCCTTTCTGTAACCGTTGAAATACTGCAGGAGGGTGGGGAGCAGAGCTATCATTAGCAGGTCCAGGATTATGCTCAACATTGCTTGCAAGGATTATTAGGAGGAGAAAAAGAAGTGAAGGCCTGATTGAACAGGCAAGCCATTTTTTGAGATATCTAGTGGGAAATGGAGACATTTGCATCTTTCTGAGTAGCCAGATCCTAGGCAGGCAACTCCTCGTTTTGGCAGATAAGGTACAGGGATATACACTGACAGGGATTCATGAGTCAAATGATGGGGGGGGGGACTGATTCACAATGCAATTTGCAATGAGGGTGTGTTCAGGATAGGGCTATGAGGTAGTTTGCTATAATGAGAAGTACCAGGCTGGACACAATATACAGTAGTGTTAACTTGGCCATCGTTAGGGTTACCACCTGTCCCAATTTCCACAGGACATTCCTGATTTGGGCAGCTGTGTCCTGTGAAAAAATATGAAAAATGCTACATGTCCTGCCATTATAGTAGAAAAAATATTTTCTGACTTTCCTCTAAATGTTGCAAAAAACTATAATACCTTAACTAAAATATCTTAAAATGATAATAAACACTAGAAACAACTGAAAAACTATAACACTTAGTCTTAATTCTGATTATTTAGAGAAAAAAGTCTGTTATATAGTGTCCTCTGAAAAATCATGTTTCAGTATGAAATGTCGCACTTTGGGCTTCTTAAAAGGTGGTAACCCTAGAATAGTTAAGCTTTAGCTTGCAGAGCTATAGTATGGTTGAAGCAGGCTAGGTGGACAGCAGTGCGCAGCGGCCATGGGAAAGGAAAATAAAGTATCTACAAGGGTTGGCTGGAGAGCAATTGAGGGGGACCAATAGCTAAAAGTGAAAGATCCTCTTTAGTCACGCTGCAAAAAAGAACTAAGGTCCCTCTAGTGGCAGATCTTCATAATCTGCTAATGGGAAACTGGGAAAAAAAGTTTAAAATAAATATCTAAATATCAAACTTAAATCAACTATAACAAATCTCTACATCAGACTTTAAGCTGCTTAAAGTGAGACATCCATAACATTCAAGCAGAGAGAGCAGTCCTGGAAAGAGCAGTCCTGGAGAGATCAGTCCTGGCAGCAATTCCTTGGCAGCAGTTCCTAATTGATCTCTGCCTTGCTGCCCTTAGTGTGAGGGGAAAACTCTGCTGGCAGACAGGAGCAAGTGAGGTTCCTCCTGTGGTAGGCACCAAAATTCAAAAAGTTCCAACCCGTACCTTGTTTGTAGAGGGAGCTTTGGGCGGCTTCGACTTAGACAGGTTTTCAAACCGCAGGTGTGGTTTGCTTGAGAGGAGTAGCCCAAAAGGGCACAGCAGTCCCCTGAGGAAAGAAGGGGAGAGGACAAAATAAAATAACAGGTTTGGAAGGTAGGGGAATCAATAAAACAAAAGGGAGAATGAACAAGATGGGAGGGGTTGAAAATTAAACAAAGGGAGAACGAGCATAGAGGTCCTGAAGCAAGTGTGGGGGGGGGCACTGCAGAGCAGTAACTGCTATGGGAATTGTGATTCAGCTGAATGATGAGACCAAGAACCTCTTTAAAATGTTAAAATGATTGAATAAAGGCAAAATAAGAAAACTGAATTAACTTAAATGAATGGCAGGCCTTCAAGCTGGTTTAGTGGGGGTGGGAGCCTCTGGTATTAGAACTGTTTGATACAGATTGGACATGACAGAAACTTCCAGAACTACTAATTGCCCACTCCAGGGTTAAAAGTAAGATGGCTGCCCCAGTACTGTACTTCCTTAAGGTATTTATTTATTTAATTTTGGTAACCGGGTAAGTCCATTGAGACCAGAGGTCCCTTTTTCAGGGGCGACCCGGAGTTAATTACAGGTAATATAAAGCATTACATTTATACATTATTCATATCATAAGCACATGAGACAGGTCATACAGCAGGATAGATCCAAATATTAGTCAGTTGCAACACATAACTTGCAATCAACAGTAACAGGAAGTCAGAGACAGGCTATACATTGTAGTTTAAGAGACACATTGCAATTTAAGTACAACCAGGATCCTGTCCTAAGGATAGAGACCTCATCATTTGTAACAGTAACATTGGCTCGAACTCAGTAGGTGTGACTTGAGTTGCTTTTTGAAGCCTCTCAGGGAAGTAGAGGACTGGATACGGGAAGGGAGTGAGTTCTATAGGGAGGGGATGGATGTAAAAAAGGATTGTGCTCCACCGGAGGTCCTAATTCTTGGCACCTGGAGCAAATTGCATTCTGAAGACCTCAAAGATTGGCTATACAGCTTTGGTTGCAGCATATTTTTGAGGCTAGGAGGGAGGTACTATCTTGCATTATTTTGAAGGCTAGGCATAGGGAGGGGTAGTTCAGTTTCCCTTCTAGTGACTGCCACCCAAGGGACCTCAAGACTAGAAAATGGTGGTCATGGGACTGGGCTGAGCTGGAAAACCTGGCTATCCTGTGATAGAGGGACCTGATCATCTGTAGTTCCGTGCTCCTGAGTGAGTGTAGCACTGGGGCCCCATGGAGAAGAGTAAGAAGAAGGGTACTTTGAGCAATTCTAGTCCAGGATTCTATGGTGAGAAAGGCACTGAGCTGGTACATTAGACCTACCTTTTGATTAATAGTTTTGTTTAGGTATCTAATATGAGTTTTAAAAGAGCCATCTTGGTCAAGGTAGACCTAGGTACTTAGTGGAGTTGACCACTTCAATTTTTGTTTGATCAGAGAGGCAAAGTGAAAGTATTGCAGTGTGGTCCAAGCCAAGATTCCTTGGCCCAAACAATATTGCTATAGTTTTTTTTCCCATTGAGAATGAGTTTGTTTGAGTGGAGCCAGCTCTCAAGTGACAGGAGGTCTTCGCCTAGTTGCTCATTCAGGTTAGCGGTGTTTGGGGTGTTCTATAGAGTGCTGCATCAGCGGCGTATAGAGTGACATTAGCTCCTCCGGAATGTTGGGGGAGATAGTTTATGAATAATGCAAATTAATAAATGCCCTAGGATGGAGCCTTGTGGGACTCCATCTAGGACGGGCTGTTGATCAGAGAGAACTCCTATCCACCATACTATTTGAGATCTGCCTTTGAGATAGCTTGTAAACCACTTTCAGGAACAGTCATCTAGACCCAGCGATTCCAGCTTACTGATTAACAGTTGGTGGTTTACCAAATCGAAAGCTTTGCTGAGGTCTATAAAGACTGCACCAACTAGGAATCCTTGGTCTATGGAGCTCTTGATGGAGCTGGTCAGGCTGACAAGGGCAGTCTGTCCCATGATGCTTCCTAAAGCCTTGCTGTTCAGGGGTCAGAACATTGTACCTCTCTAGATAGTCCTGTAATTGGTTATAAATTAACCTCTCTAGGATTTTGTTGAGTGTTAGAAGGATGAAAATGGGGCAGTAGTTTTCTACCGGCTTCTGGAGTCCAACTTTATGCACTGGTGTGACTAATGCCACTTTCCACAGGAAAGGTACTCCCTTCAATTAGAGATCTATTATAGATCCAGGTAATGGGGAAGGCTATGACAGGGGCAGCTAATCTTAATAGGTAGGGGGTAAGGTTGTCATAGCTGGCTCCACCGGTGGCATTCACCTTCACCAGATGATTGAGGACATCTTTCCGAGAGATGAGTTTGAGATGAAATTGCGGTCGGTGACCAGGCTCATCAGTTGTGTTCTGTTGGGTGATGGGACCCAATGAATTTCTGTATTTGTTAAGATCAGTAAAATACTCATTAATTCCATTAGCGGCTTTGGCTGGGTCTTTAAACCGGATGCCGTTCCGTATTAGGTCAGTATCCCCTAGAAAGTTTTTACCTTTTAACAGGGCATTGATTTGCAACCAGAATTTTTTTTGGGTCAGACAAATTTGAGGCCTTCAGATCCCCAAAGAACTTTTTTTCTTGGCTGATTTCAGTTCCTTCTTGCATTTGTTACGAAGAGCTCTTATCTTAAGCATGATCAGTCCTCAGTAAGATTAGAGGATTTAAAGTTGTCGCAGGCCTTATCCCTTGACCTCATGAGTGATCTGAGCTCTTTCATTAACTATTTGGTATGTTGACCTTTGACCCTCATTTGCTTGAGGGGGGTATGCCTATTAGCGATAGAAGTGAAGTAGTTTATGAAGATATCGAGGGCAGCATCAAGAATAGTGGCAATTTTGACTTGAGCCCAGTCTATTCCTGCTAGGGATCTTAGAAAGGATTCACGTTCAGATTTGGAGAAGTCCCTAGTTCAGAAAGTTCTGGAGGGGGGTGGGAAAGTTATTTCTCCAGATTAGAAATGTTGGGATATGATTGCTAATTGAGTCGCTGAAAGTGCCAGCCAGTTTCACCCTCTTGGGTCTGGCACAAGAATCCAGTCCAAGTTAGAGTGGTTGCCAGTTTTCATGTTAAGCATCGTAGGGACCTCAATTATCTGAGATAGATTTAGTTCTGTTAGAATAGATTTTGTTTCAGCATCAGCCAAGGCACCCCAGTGGATGTTGAAGTCCCCAAGGATAATTTTCTCGACGGGGGTAGCCCTTGGACCATGGCCATAGTGGTCTCAAAGGCAGTGTTGGCATCCTTTGCGAGGGTGATACACACACCCAACAATTAGTGGCTTTATCCCACCCAGCAATAGTTGTATGAACACTACTTCACTGGCAGAGCTAGACTGGGTATCCGGGGTCACAGAGCTGGCATTGATAGAGGATTTAGTATAAAGGGCGACACCACCACTCTTCCTACCGAGACTATTTGATCTAAACATTTTGCTGCCCAGGAGGTCGACTTCATGGGCCAGTATATTGGGCTTGAGCCAGGTCTCTGAGACAGCTAGTATTTCAGGAGAGTAATCATCTACCCAGGCCTGAACCTCATGCATTTTTGGCCTAGGACTACATGCATTTAAGTGTGCTAGCTTAACTCCCTTAGTGGAGACCCACATAGGGATATCTGTGGCACTGATACTTACACAGATCTACAACACTCCCCCTTATACAAACTAGTCTAAGAAACAATTATATCCTGCCTCCAGGGCTGATGTAGACTGTTCAGATCCTGACAAGTTCTGGGGATTATTCTGCCCCTTTAAATGGAACTTGGTTTTACTACACCATACAGTCCAGTGGCACCACGGACATTCCACTTAAAAGACCAAGTCTCTGCGGTACTTTTCACTGCCTCACTGTGTATCTTCAGACTCAGACAGAAGCTGCCGGTGGAATAGGAGATTGAGTTGCCACTGCAGAAACCAGTGAAGTTACTATTACGTCCTTTACTAACCCTTGCCTACTTTCTCTAACTTGTGCACACCCTGTGCTTATATAGTCCTTGCTGAGCATACTTCACAAAGGCTATGCTATGCTTTACTAGACCAAACTTCTCCATAAATATGAAAATAGTCTATCATTGCCCTACATGTATCTGCCTTGTATAGAATTTGTATATAGGTGTATATTTTATTTATTTATTTATTTTATTTAGTTTTTGTTGACTGGGTAAGTGCACTAGACAAATCTTGCCTATTTTCAGGCACAACTGGGGGGGGATACAGATGAATGCCAACTGACCTTGAACCAGATTAAGCTGTTGGTGGTATTGTTAGTGAATGAGGGAAATTTGGCCAGGACACCAGGGAAATTCCCCTACTCTTTTCGATAAGTGCCATGGGATCTTTAACATCCACCTGAACTACTACCAATCCAAACAGATGGGACCTCAGTTTAATGTTTCATCCAAAAGACGGCACCTCAGAAGTGCAGCACCCCTCTCATGTTGCACTACAGTGTCAGTACTGGGATATTAACCCAAGTGCCAGATGTGGGAACTGAACCTACAGCCCTCTGATCTCCCGGCCTCAGAGGCGAGTGTGCTACCTACTGAGCCACTGACACTGCATACTGTTGTATACTGCCTGCCTTTGCACTTTGCCTGTAACATATGTTGCTTTGTGCTCTTCTAATGTCTACCATGATGCTGCCATGCCAAGCCATACCATGTTATTTGTAATTACTATACACTGTCTGCCAATGTACTTATGTCTATTCCAAATTGTTGATTTGTTACTTGTTGAAGTGTATTTACTCCAGGTCCATCTTGTAAATATGTCCTGCTCAATAGTATTCCACCTGGCTAAATAAAGATATCGATTGATGGATTGATTGCTAGATTGATTGACTCAAGCAGGGGCAAGGGTGAAAACTTCACTATCATCCTTTTTTGGAAGGGCATCCTCAATTGGCAATAGCAGTGGAATGCTAGATGGTAGGAGATGGTCCACATGCACATGTACCATACAATGACCTGCACATACCTTATAAGTCAAAGGTCCCCGACTGCTCTGTACTGTCCTGGAATCCAAAGGTGCAGCTGACTTCAGAAATCTCAAACCAGCACCCTCTCCTCAGATGAAAAATTTGGAGAACCTGTGGAACCTTGTCTCGTCTCTTCCGTTGCTGTTGTTCATGCTTTTGCACATGGTGCGACAAGTTGGGTTTGAGCAAAGACAGCCCAGCATGTGAGTGACACTTTACTTTGCTGGTGTTCTGTCTGTGACTGTATGAGGAGTGTTACATACACACACAAAAAGAAAGACAGAAACATAGATCTTGACAGCAGATAAGGACCACTTGGCCCACCCAGTCCACCCATTTCCTTACCAATTGGATAAGCTGCAGATCCTAGTTAACCAACAGTCTACTTTTTCCTACCCCCCCACCAGAATTGCCTTATGTCTGTCCCATGCATTCTTGAATTCCCCCACTGTTTTTGACCCCATGACCTCCTCAGGAAGGCCATTCCATGCATCCACCACCCTCTCTGAGGAAAAAAAAACTTCCTCACGTTGCCCTTGAGCCGTAAAGCCAAAAAGGTAGTCAGCTGTTTGTTTGCACGTACTGTGGGCACATTGAGAGGTTTTTCCCCCAGGCTTTTTTGAAAGTCTCCAATGAAACCAACAGAAGAAGGATGTGACTACTTGCTACCAGAAAACAGTAAAATGTATTAGTACTAGCATGAAAGGCATGCTTTGATTATCAAAAGTGCATGTGGTACACTGTACATGTAGTACATGTCAAAGCTGGTTTTAGTGCCTTGTCAGTGGCCATCACCTGTGTGGAGAGTACCTCAGTGCATTTAAAATGAATGTCAGTCGCCACTATAAAATACTGCTTGTCCATCTCTGCATAACTGACAAGATTTTACTCTTAAAGTGCTGTGGCCCCAGACCAGGGATGGAGAGGTGCTGTGGCAAGTTAATTTCAGAGGGCCTCACAAGGCCCTCATATGCTGATGTAGAGAGAAATGGATTATTATTACTATTATTATTTGTGCTTACAATGCTTATTATAACCATAGGAATATAGAATATGCATTTATTATTACTGTTACCATTATTAGCTCTTGCACATTATTAGTGCTAATGCTTATAAGTAGTAGTAGTAGATCTTTTTATTCAAATCATGAATAAGGATAACACTCAATTGAGCAGAGCTCATTTTCAATGCGGTCCCAGTGCAAAAGTACAATATGCATACAAGAATACACAAAATACATATAGTAGTTAATCAAAATACAATAATAAAAACAGAACTAAGTCACAAGACTACATTCACATAGTAATTTCAAACTTTACACCAACCTTTGATCCAATTAGATATAAATATTAAGTGACTGCATCCAAGCAACACGACATTAAGGCCAATTCACGGTCTATTAACCATCCCTATAAATCATTTAGTCTCACGGGTAGCTTGTACTGCCATAGGCTAACAGAGATCATATTCCACAGAACTGCTTCCCTGAACAAAATAAATGATCTTCCTATCCCAAGGTTACATTTAATAACACCACATTCTATGCTCTTAGCCGAGCTCAGATTTTCCCTAACTGGTCTGATGTTATACAGCTCAAATATATATTTAAGGAAGACACCTTTCCATACTTTGTGCATAAACTAAAGACGAAAACTTCTTTCTTGTGGTTTACACCACTTTATGGAATTATATAATATACATCAGTAGGTTCTACGGGGGATGTCTAAAACAAAGTGGTCCAGTTTATTAAACATCATATCCACCCTATCCAACTGGGTAGCCAGAGCTCCTGCATAGATAATATCCCTGTAATCCAGGATGGGTATAATCATGGAATTTATTATTTGTAGTCTCACTTCAAGGGTCATATTATGTCTTACTTTGTATAAAAGATCCAACTTTCTACTTATGCTGCTCAACATCTTATCAATATGTTCATTCCATTTTAAGGCATATGTCCAGCCATAGCCCCAGATATTTATATTTACTAACTTGCTGGATGCTCTTTCCCCCTAGAGTAGTCAACAATAAATTATTAATAAGCAAAAATTGATTTCTCCCAAACAAAATGTATTTAGTTTTGTTGTCATTGAGTATCTAAAGATGTTTATTGAAAAAGTCCTGGATTTGCTCAAATGCCCGCTGAAGTTTAACATTAATATAGTCAGAAGTCATTCCCTCTACATACTGTAGATTTTTGTGGCATCCACATAGAGATGACATTTAACATCCTCCTCAAACTTAAGGTCATTTATATAGATGTTAAAAAGGAGAGGTCCCAAAATCGATCCTTGGAGCACTCCATATTTAATATTGGCCAGCTGAGATTTAAATGAACCAATTTCAATCAGTTGTTTTCTACTGTGTAAATATGAATTGAACCAGCCAAGGCACCCACCATCCTTATCTGTCTATACTCATCTGAAGGTCACTCACAACCTTGACCAGTGCTGTCTGAGTACTATGATGACATATGAAGGTCACTCACAACCTTGACCAGTGCTGTCTGAGTGCTATGATGACATCTGAAGGTCACTCACAACCTTGATCAGTGCTGTCTGAGTGCTATGATGACATCTGAAGGTCACTCACAACCTTGACCAGTGCTGTCTGAGTACTATGATGACATCTGAAGGTCACTCACAACATTGACCAGTGCTGTCTGAGTATTATGATGACATCTGAACCCTGACTCATTAAGCACTAAGTTTATTTCTTGATTCCGGGTATTCTTTCAATTGTATTGATACAGTATTAATCTTTCAAGTATTTTTGGAAATCTGAGATAGCAGTGAGATTGGCCGATAGTTATCAGTATCATCCCTGGCTCCTGACTTTAATATAGGCATAACCCTGGCTATTTTCCATCCCTCCGGGTGTTTCCCAGTTTAATAGACAGATTAAATATAAGTGACAGAGGGTAAGCTATGCAAGAGGTGGCACGGTTTAACAGTCTTGAGGGAATTTTGTCCAGGCCTTCAGCCTTTGATGTATTTAACTTCAATAACATGTCCCTAACCTCAGCTACAGAAATATGACTGAAATTAAAATTATCAACATTAGGCAACTAACACAAGTCCTCACTTTTTGGGCATTTTCAGTTTTAATATCTGGAACAAGTTAACATTTTTTCCTGACATCGTAGAACCCAGATTACTGAAGTGATTATTAAAACATTTACAAGCTCTTCTCCTAATAAAATATTTTATTAATTAGCCTGTATCTTATTCACTATAGGATTTTTGTTTTTGCCCATTAAATTGGTAATTTTTTCCAGAACACACTGGGATTTTGTTTATGTTATGTTCCAATTTAGTTTTGAAATAATTTTGTTTTGTTGTCCTTATGGCCTGTGTATATGCACACTACATGCTTGCCGATACTGCTGCCAGTCAATATCTAGCATGCTTTTGGTCTTGTACCATATCCTGTCCCTTTCTTTCCTGAGCTTAAGAAGATGTGAATTGAACCAATTATCACCTACATATCTGGATTTCCATCTTTTTGTAGGCGCATATTGTTTACATACATTCATAAATTCTTGATAAAAAGTAGCCCTAGGCCTTAGATACTGTTGGAATGAGCTCTAATCGATACCATTCAATCTTTTCTACATCCAGCGTAAAAGATATGTATTCAAACTGTTTGAAACTTCTCCAAGCCACAACTGATTCAATTTTAGGTTCAAATAATTTATTTCTCAATGCAAAAATAAGTTGATGATCAGAAAACGAATCAGGTAAAACTCCACAAGCAGAATATAATTGAGGATAGTTGGTAAAGAAAAGATACAATAGGGTTGATTTAATGGGATCCTTAGGGTTAATTCTAGTAGGCTCCTTAATTAGTTGGATCAAACCTAAGTTTTCTTGTAACTCTACTGAACTATGATACAGATCGACTGTCAGCCAATTGATGTTAAAATCCCCCATCATCGAAATTTCATTGGAGATTTTATAAGCCTGAAGGAAATCCTGGAGTTCATTAAAGACATGCATTTCTATTTTTCAGAAGTAAGGGCTTCCTCAATAGTGGTTTTGTTTCAAACCTTCAACTTGAGAGGAGTGCGGTATTTCACAAGTATATAATTTGGAATTTGCATAAATTATAATTCCCCCTTCTTTTTTATTTCTGTCTTTTCTGTGCAATTGGTAAGTATCCATTTCAATAGAAGTGCTAGATATTCTGCTATTCAGCCAAGTTTCTGTGATTATCATAACTTCGGCATTATAATCTATTGTTCAGTCCTTAATTAGGTCAAACTTTTTCCAGACACTCCTCACATTAAAATGGACAGTCCCAAATGGTCTCTGTTTTCAGATATTTGCATTCATGTTTTTAGTAACCAATGAGCCTGGATTTGGGTGAATATCCCCACATAACAACAGAAAAAATGTGAGAAGATATTTAACAATACCCAAAAAATGATGTTTCCTATGAAGCTTTCCCTTGATAAGATTCAATACTCTTAATCGATCAAACTTTAGGAAAGCAAACCCTTCCATCCTGTTGCTGTGTCATCGTAGCCTGAATCAAATACCTGAAATTGGCCTCAGGTACCAAACTCACTTTAATTAAAATATTCCTTTTCATGACCTCTTCATGTATCAGTTTTTGTGTGCCATGTTGTGGCAAATTAGTACTATCAAATGAAAGCCCAGTGTAAGAATTAGCAACTTCCAAAGACATTAAAATAATATATATAGTTATTAAAATCATTTCACTAAGGGTACCCATACTTGCTCTACTACCAAATTTATTTTAAAAAATTTCAGCCCCTTGTACCTAATTTGTGCACTTAACATCATACAGTATTCAAAAATAAAATGATTATAATGCACCCCTGCCTTACTTACATAAGGTACTACAGTAAAAAAAGACAAGGGACTGGAAATTCTAGTTATATCTGTCCTAAAATATGCCCAATTAATATCAAAAACACAACTCCATTTTACTACCAAAGGTTCAGGTATAATAATACTAATAATTAACTTGTCCCTAAGCACAGTATACCAATAAGATATAAGTCATAAAGCAACCTTGGCTTCTAGTAAAAGTAAACAGCTAATCCCAACAATGCGAGTGTTCTTTAGATCTCTAACAAGGAGTAATTGTTAAATCTCAACAATTTTGTTTGAGTGGTGCTCAGGCCACTCACACTTGCGCTATAGAGCAGCATGGGTTTTAGAGATGCCAAACCCTGCCCTTAAAACTGACATGCTTTCGACTTGCCACAGAGTCCCCTATACCAGCGGTCAGTGTGAGGCCCACAGTCACACAGCAGGAAAGCAGTAAATGAAGGCACAAGCAGTAAATGAATGTACAAGTTCACAAAATGCTTTAAACCACAAAGGCAGTCTCTCAATGTGGATCTGTTGATCTTCCTGTGCAAGCTGGTGCCGTAGAGTGCCTGTTCCTTACTCAAGCTGGGTAGAATGCTGAGTAGTGGAGCAGCGCAAGTTTTAAATCTGTCAAACCCCGCCCCTTGAAACTGGCATGCTTTCTAACTTGCCACCGAGCCCCCTACACCAGCAGTCAGTGTAAGAGAAATATTCTGCCTTCTAGTAATTGTATTTTCTGTAAGCCAAAGGCCTTCTCTGGGTAGATAAGGTGCAAGGGGATATAGCAGCCTAGCTAAGCACAGATTTGCCATGCTGCCACACTGATTCATGGCCACCAGAATTGCAAAACCATATTGTTATGAGAATGTGGTTGTTTGACACATTTGGGGAAAGATACAGAGTTTGAACATTACTGATGAGGTGTAGTACTGATACATATGAAAGTTACCTCACATGCAAGGTCAAATAACAATCAGTCCTTAGGACTAAGATGCCTTAGTTATTGAATGCATCATGTAACTATACACGAAGTTAGGTATAATAATGCCTTCCAGACAACAGGGAGTTGAGACAGGAACCCCACTTGGGAAGAAGACCTCTGCACCTGTCCCCCAGGAGAAGGTAATATCTGGGCCAATGTTACTAATCTTCTGTAGCCGCTTGCTAGGCAGTTATATTTTAGCTAGACAAGACTATGCCAAAAATCTTGTACTGTTTTCTGTATGTAACTGCATAATATAAGGAAGTATACCAGCTATTTGTGTCCTGTGTCTTTATTATAATGTGTACCTCTACAGACACTAACCAACCCTTCTATACACTGACTAGCTCCTGAATGCCACAGTCTAGTCCTGGCCAATAGAGTTATTCTCAGCCCAGTGTCTTTCTTCTCAAAATTATTGGATGGCTCTCTAACTCAGCAAGTACCTGCTTTTAGAATTTAGGAGGTATAATCATCATCACTCTGGCACCTCACAGAATACAGCCTTGGGCTGAGGACAGCTGGTCCTTATTGTCAAAGAAAGGCATAAGAGTCAGATCTTGTATAAAAGTAGGGCATCCATTTAATGTAAGATCCAGAACTTTTGAGATGACTGTATCTCGTCTGATTTCTTCTGCCACATCTTGGCATGCTATGGGTAGCTCTTTAATGTATGAAATGTGGAACACCACTCTATCATCTTCTTTCACTTCTGAGGTCATGTATGGCAGACAGAATATTTCATCTGCATTTCATGGTCCTCAGAAAATCAGTATTCAATGTCATATTTGTAAGGTAACAGGATTAAGGCCCAGCACTATATTCTGTGGGCTGAGAGCATTGGAATTGCTGTCCTCAGTCCCAAAAAGGCCAGAAGGGGCTTATGGTCTGTTAGCAGAGTGAACTTAAGCCTATACAGGTATTTGTGAATTTTCTTTTCACTAAAGATTATGCTTGATCTAATCATAATTTCTGTCACTGGGAGACAGAGTCCAGGAGGTAAAAGTGATTGGATGTTCTTCAGATGACAGACCATGTGAAATGACTGTGCCCATTTCATATGAGGATGCATCACATATTAGTCTTAAAAGTTTGTTCTGAGGGTCATAGTGCACTAGCCACTTGTTGCTTAAAAGCCATTGCTTGCAAGCTTGGAATGCTGCATCACATTACGGTGACCAGTACCGTGTTGCATCTTTTTGCAGTAAGTTACGAAGCGGTGGTAGCAGTATAGTCAGGTTGGCCAGGAGCTTTCCATAGTAGTTTAGCAGGTCCCAAAATGACCATAGATCTGCTACATTTGATGATGTGGGCACGCTGATCATTGCTGCCACTTTTTCTTCCACTGGATACAGATGCTGGGTGTCAGTTGGATACCCCAAGTATTCAAAAGAGTACTGTAGAAACTGACATTTTCTTAGCTTCACCCTTACTCCATACTTTTGCACCCAGGACATGACCTGATCTACAATCAACAGGTGCTCCTCCACAGTGGGTGCTGTGACCAAAATGTCATCTATGAAGCAGACAACCTGGTCCAGACCATGTAGAATCTGAGTCCATGGTGTACTGGAAAATCACTGGTGCCACTGAAATTCCATAGGCCAGCCAGTTATATTGGTACAGTCTTTATATGTGTTGATGGTCAACAGTGGTTTTGACAGAGGATGTTGATAGACAAATGATAGGTCCGTCTTGCTGAAGATTTTACAGCTGACTAGTGTAGCAAATAAGTCTTCTGCATTTGGTAGTAGGTATGGTTCTGGGACCACACACCAATTCACTGTGACTTTGCAATCACTGTACAGCCTCACTGCCTTGTCATGCTTTGGTACCCCAATGATAGGGGCAATACAGTCACTTCTTTTTATATGTGACACAATGTTGTGCTGTTCCTGCCAATCCAGTTCTTGCTTTACCACCTCCTTCATCACATAGGGCACAGGCCAAGGCTTGTGGAAGATGGGTGTGACACCTTCTCACAGTCTGATCTTTGCCTTGAAGCCCTGAATGGTGACACAGCCATCTTGTAATATAGAACCATGCTTGCCCAACACTCCCTTGACTGCATACTTTGGCACCACTGTCACAGCTTGTAATACGAAATTCTTCTCCCAGCTGAGCCTGATCTTCTCTAGTCAGTTTCTGCCTACTAGTGCTGGTTTCTCTTCCTACACTATGATGAGAGGCAGGGCCCACTCCCCTCCTTCATGGGTGACTGGGATTTGTATCTCTCTGAGCATGGGGATTCAATCTCTGGTGTATGATGTCAGCTGGATATGGAATGGTAGCAGTGGGTACTTTCTGAGACATGTGTTGTAGACATGCTCCTGAATCAGTACTACTGATGCACCAGTGTCAGGCGGCATGCTCATCTGTGTGCCTGCTAACCTGATGTTGAGACAAATGCCATCTACATACTGTAACCTTGTGTGATGTACACTGTGAACAAGCTCAGTGAGTCTTCTCCATCTTCTGCCTCTGGCAGAGTATCTGTTACATACTGTACCCATGTAGTGTGCGGTGCACTCCTGCAGATGTGGATGAGATGCCCTATCTTGCCAAAGCTGTGGCATTTTTCTTGTCAGAATTGGCATGTGTTGTGCTGGTGGTCTCCTCCACAATGGTAGCAGGGCTGCTTAGCTGTCACCTGTGGTGGTGGATTTTAAAGGGCTTTTTGATGGGAATGTGAAATTGATCGACCACCCCATGGTTGAGGCTGTCCCCTTTGATTTGGCATGGAAGGTACTTTGTGGATGACACCACTAGGTGTATTCATGTCTCCAGCTAGCTTCATGGTATCTATCCAGGCAACTTCAAGCACTAAGGTAATCCCACAAGTTGGCTGGAATGTTAGAGCCTGATCTGTTAACAGTTGCTTGGTATAGTGTTCCTGTTATAGACTTCAGATGAATTAATCCTTTAGGGTGTTGTTTAGGAAATGACTATGATCACATGTACAGTGGTGCCAGCCAGGATGCATCGCAGTAATGCTGCAGTATATCACAAAATGCTGCAGTATCCTACAGGGGGCAGTGTAAGTCAGTGGCAATTAAACCCTTTTTTATTGCAGTATTTTGTGACATGTCACTTACTACAAGTTACTGAGTTACATCCTGGCTCCACTGTAGTTACCAAAATTTTTAAGGTCATGAACTTTGAGATAGGTTCTCCCTCTTTCTGGGTTTCAATATCAGTGTTGACTTGCAGTGAAATAAAAGTGCTGCTTAAATGGAAAACAGTCAGCTTTAAGAGTCTTACACCCAAATGTGAACCTGAGTCTTTTAATTATTGTTTACTGCAGTATAGTAGATTGTATCAAACTGATTTTGATGACTTGTGAACTGACATTTGCTTTAACCAGAAATTCCAGAATCCCCTGCAGCTGACGTCAGAGGAGGGCTGCAGCAGTGGCAGATCCAGTAGCCTGCAGTGCATGTTAGAGCTTTTATAAGCTCCGATCTTTTGTTTGCTGGTCCCGCTGTCCTCTCTTGGCTAAGTACAGTCACACAGGACTATACTTGGCCCCAGTGAGGACAGCAGGACCAGCAAACATCTGATCAGACCATATAAAAATTCCAACATGCAATGCAGGCTATTGAATGCCCCACTGCTGTAGCCCTCCTCTGATGTCAGTTGCAGGGGATTCTGGGATTTCTGGTTAAAGCAAATGTCAGCTCGCAAGTTAGCAGAATCAGTCTGATACAATCTATTATATTGCCACTGTGGGTAATCGTGGTTACTGCTCCAGCACAAGTCAATTCTTCACTAAGCCAAAAACAAAGGGAGGTAGTATCATTAAGAAAAGGTTTATTTTGTTGTCTTCCTGTACCTTATTCATAGCTAAACAATACTCAAAGCTTTCCAAACATGTGTTGAGTTGCTCTTACAGTTCTTGAAACTCTGGTCTTTGCCCCGGTGACAACACTGTGCCTAACAACACAGTTTGCCTTCTTAAATATTAGTTGGTTTGCTTTTTGGAGGTGAGTAGCCTATCTTCTAGTGGATGGCACTGTTTGTTATTCTGCTTTTGCAGCTTTTCAGCCTGGCTGCAGTTCAGTCCTCCTTCCTATAGAGTGCTGTGACTGCACTGTGCAGGCTGGTGAACTGGTGTGGTCTCCTCTCTTGTGCTGTGTCCTTTAGCAGTTCACTTCCCTCCTCCCTGTAAGTAGGTTCTTGTTCTTTTTCTTAAAAAAAAACTCTTTTTCAGGGCCAAATGTGTGCTTTCCTCATGACAGGGCCCTAGTTCCTGGCAGTGCATGGGGTGTATGTAGTGCCCCTTTCCTATGGGAGTCCAGCAGGTTCCCTTTAGAAGTAGTGCTTGTGTTTATATATATTTTTTTCTTTTTGTTTTAGAGATAGTGCTTGTGTTTATGTTTTTTTTCCTTTTTTCTTCTGTGGAGCTGCCCTGCAGACTCCATTTATTTATGTGCCCCCAGTGTACTGTGCAGAGCCCCAGTGTGTACTTGCTGGTGTGGGCAGGGTCCCAACTCAGTGCATGATTGGTGCTAACTCAGGGTGGCAGTCCACTGTTTGAAGTTATTCTGTCCAATGGGTGAGGCATGCAGTCATGCAAACAAGTGGCTGAACAGCTCTTTGAAAGCCAAAAAGGACTTTCATTTTCCCTGCTGTTTCCAGGCTCTGCGCTGGAGGACCACAGCTGTTGAGAACAGAAGTTGGCAGTCAGGTAGGAGAATCAAGAGGGTAACAGACATGTGGCACTCCTCGCTAGACAAGGAGGGGGTTTAAGTTAAAAGAGAGCCTACTGATGAATGCAGCACTCCTTATAAAAAAGGGAAAAAATAGAAAGGGCTTAACAACCTTTTAAAGTATGCTGGATTCAGTTTTTACATCAACACCACTGAAATAACTTTCGGAGAATCAGACAGACACAGATGCAGGTGATTTTTCCTTACTTGCTATCTTTATTCCAACTAAGGACAGAGGATATAGTACAGAGACAAAAGGCTACTATAGCTACAGGCAGGGCATGACAGGAACTTCCAAGAACTACTAATTGCACACTTTAAGTCTATAAGTAAGATGGCTGCCCTAGTACTTCCTTAAGGGTATGTACACACATCTAATACAGTTAACATGCAAGGAGATACAGCTAAAGATTAGACCAACACGTATGGATCTATGTAGAGGCATATGTCTGCTCCAGTCCAGAAATATGAAGCTATCACACTGTATAAAAGTCTGCCAGTTCCTATAATTATGTGCAGTTACTGGCAAGTGAAGTGGAATGGTCAGAATCTATCTGCTCAGTTACTTGTTGACCATTTGATCTGTTTCATGAAAGCAACCAAACTAGATCCCCATCAGGGAATGGGGAAAACTTCTTTCCCATTTTCCTGTACAGCTCCCTCATGTTTTTGTTCAGGTTCTAGTAAGAGAGATGAGCTGTCTGCTAACCTGTTGATTATTTTGAAGTGCACGGTTGTTTGCTGTAAGATTAGGATATGGTAACCACAAGGGCCATGCAGCAGTTTCCATCGTGGTTATTTAATTGGAGGGGGGTAAGGAACTGTGTAATGAAGGTACTCCAGTCACACAGGAAAAGACAAAAACAAACAGAGTTATTAGCAGAACTCAGTTGCCCCACATGCCAAAAACAAAACTGAATTTGTAAGCAATTCTGTTCTTTAAAAAATAAAATGTATCCAGCCCACTAGTGCCGCAGTAATGCTACCTCTTATGTTGCTACACTAATGGAACTGGGTCACCCAGCGGCTAGCCAGGGGGGGCAGGAGGATCAATTTTCCCCAAGGACAGCTCACCTCCCTCGGTGGGGGAGGGGGTGATCACTGCATTCCACTACTTGACTGCCACCTTGTGGAGGCTAGGTGACAATTCAGCAGGCACACATCAAATGGGAGTGGGGCAGCCGATGGACTCCAGCACACAAGCATACTGTTGTATGTATGTGTGCTCATCATCACATGCCAGCAGCCTCAGGGGTGAAAAATAGAGGAGAAAATGCCTGATCTGTTGAGATGATGCCAGCACAAGACCCACGCATGGCTGACATGGCAGGCCGCCCTCCATGTTTGGGGTCCTGGGTAAGTGGTGGATAACCAGTAAGTCCCTGAGAAGGCTGACGGGGCTAGGGGGTTACCATCAGGAGGGGGCAGACTGGGAGACGAAGAAAGCATTTGATTGAAAATAAATAAATACATAAATAAATTTGGGATATAAGCTTCAAAACATAATCTTGATTTTATATAATTTGCCCTGATACTGTTCAGGAGCTGAGGTCATAATCCTGTGCTTGTGACATCACCATCTGTTGCTATGGAACCAATTATGATATTTATACAATGGTTTATACTAAGGGTTTAAGAAAGTAGAAGGCATACGCCCATGATGACTGTCCCCACTGCTCAGTGGCGGCAACTGCTGGTGTCATAAGCAGAGGACTATGAACACAGCT
Source organism: Neoceratodus forsteri (assembly GCA_016271365.2). Classification (NCBI taxonomy): domain Eukaryota; kingdom Metazoa; phylum Chordata; order Ceratodontiformes; family Ceratodontidae; genus Neoceratodus; species Neoceratodus forsteri. The sequence goes on along the minus strand of CM057450.1, from coordinate 769,163,761 downwards.
CTCAAACAGCATCAGGGCAAAAATGAAGAGGGAAGGAGAAGAATCATATAAGTAATATTACCCGACAGGGTGGGCAGTATTGTGCTATACTGGACTGCACAAAGGCCGGCGGAGGAGGGCCTTATAGACCCTGGAAGGTCCAGTATAACACACTACCACCCACCCTGAAGGGTATTATTGTGCTTAGAAAATGGTTTATAAGTAAAAAAAATTTTTTTAAATTAATAAAAGATTAAAACCAAAGCAAATACATGTTGAAAAAATAATAAAAATATATTTTTTTGTAAAGTAGTATACTTGCCAGTAGAGGGCACTGCTGTTTAGGAGAGCCTGTTTTCAGTAACAGCCATTGTCTTTTCTACAGTTACTTTTGTTTGTTACTGCCTTGAGCCCCCCACTGCTGACTTGAACAGTCTAGCCCTCATCCACCACCGTGATCATGCTGGCTGAGGAGAAAGGTACTGATGCAACAACGCTGTTATTTAGAAACCCCAACCACTGAATCTACAGTAAGCAATAATAGCCAACAGGGTGGGCTATACCTGACTACCCAAGGGCGTAATGATTATAACCCCTGGAAGGTCTGGTATAGCCCTTACCGCCCACCTTGGAGGGTTTTATTGAGCTTAGAAAATGGGTTACAGATAACATTTCAATAAAATCAATAAAAAAAAACTATGAAAAGGTGTAAAAATTAGTAAGAATAAAATCTATTTTCTTGTAAAGTAGTCCCTCTATTGGTATACTGGCCAGCAGAGTGCACTGCTGTGTTTGAGAGACCTTATTATTTTTTTTTTTGTAGCTCTTTGTTGCTTGCTGTTCTGCCCACCACCACCAGTAGAAGTTCAGTGCATCCCCCCCAAACAGTCCATTTCTTTTTTTCACAGATTCACAGTCCAGTGCTGCCCCCAGCAGAAGTGCAATCGCCAGTCGGGACTCAGGACAGGGTAGAGAATCACTAGCCAGTATTTACCTTCACGCACAACCTGCAGTGTGTGCAGTTGTGTCCATGCAGTGTAAGTTGTGACAGTTTTTGTTAAAATCTACTTGTCATGTTGTGGTTCCAGTGATCGGGATGATGGCAGAGTGGCAGGGTTAACAGCTGCGGTGATGACAAGATCCCCCCCAGGTTTCGGTAGCTGAAGGTTAATTTTTAATACTGTATGCCCCCTCATTCCCCCCCTGCACAGGCACCACCACCAGTCCGATTTGAATTCCATTTTTCTCCTCAGTTTTATGTACTACTCTGACTGGGTGTTGGTCTTGTGTATAAAAGAGAACCTGATTTGCCATCTGCAGTTACCGTGCATAACAACAGACAGACAGGCAGGAGAACAGAAAGCTGAGGAGGTGATGGGGAGTGCATTTCTGCTGGCTCTGGGAGTTAAAACACATTAAAAAACTTTGTGTGTGACCAGAGTGGTGAAGTCAGTGTTTTAAATTGTATAATTAAACTGACAACTGTCCTCCTAGCTTGCTTACTCACTCACTCAGTAAGTAAGTAAAATAAATGACAGCTTGAATAAGTTCTTTTTAAACCTTGAGACAGTTATGTGGCAACAGGCTGAAGCTGTAGTTGTCTGTGCCAGTTGAAATCGAGTGAGGGGAGGTTGCACGTTAAGCAAGAAAAAAAACATGGTGTTAGCATTTTTATGTTGATTGCGCACATGCACAAGAAACATATTGCATCAGCTTTCTCCACAAGCAGGTTGTGGAGGCGTGGCACTGTTGTGCCCAATGTCCCCACAGCCTGCAAAGGCCTGTCCCCTGTCCCCCAATGCCGTGGCACACAGCTGCTGACACTAGTTCAGCCAGGGTGCCACAACCTTCTAAAAAAGTAGCCGCTGCAATCAGGGGCCGCTTCGTCATTGCAGCATCAGCCTTCTGCTGCAATGAGGAAGCGACCCGTCATTGCAGGGCAGGATGTGAAATCCCTGATATTGTTTGTGAACATGGCGGTGGGTTGCCGCCATGTTCCTAAGCTCTATCCACCCGTGTTTACTTGCGATGGGGGCCTAATCCCGTCGGCTTTGTTGCCCTATGTTTTACTAGTTGTTATGTTGCCGACGGGGAGCCCACTCCCCGTCGGGCATTCTGTAACCTCCCCTGTTTTGTTCCTGCCGACGGGGTGCCCAATCCCCATCGGCATAATGATACCCCCATTTTTTTCCTGCCGACAGGTGCCCAATCCCTGTTGGCATAATATACCCCTCCAGTTTTGTTCCTGCTGACGGGGTGCCCAATCCCTGTTGGCATAATGATACCCCCCCGGTTTTGTTCCTGCCGACGGGGGTGCCCAATCCCCCATCGGCTACTGCTGGCCCCCCAAACAAAAGCCTCTGCTGGCACGCTGAGAGCCCACCCCAGCGTGCCAGATGCCCCTGTGAAGGGAAAAACGGTCCCACGACGTGTTTTGTTGTTTTTCTCCTGAAAAAAAGGAAACTGTTCCTCAGCGCTCACCCTGCCCCCACCGCAACCTGCACCCACCCTGCATACCCTGCCTCCCCACCCCCCACCACATACTTACCTCCGAGCTCGGTGCGATGATCTTCGGTGGACCGAACACGCCTGCACTCTTCAAAGCCGACCACGAACTGAGGAAATGCCGGTAAGCTGTATAATGTAATAAATAGGGTTTTTTCAACTTTAGTGCATATCTTGGGCATTTTGGGGAATTTTTTCACCAAATTTTCAACATGGGGTTTTTGGGACCCCTCCTCATGAATTCTTGAACTATAATGGTGTTAATCGGCCCTGAAAGGTGGTTTCGTGGTCACTGTGCTGAATCACCCTTCAGGGCCAATTAATGAAACAGCTGTGCCAGTGTTCATGAGGTGGCTCTCAAAAAGCCTATGTTGCAAATTTGGTGGAAACAATCCAAAAAATGACTGTGTTATGAGCATGTGTTGCGCAGTTGCTACGTACACTCGTAACTTCGCGAATTTACAATATTTTCATGCCAGATTTTCAACACTGTCATTTTGTCACACCTCCTTGTGAGCAGTATAGCTGTCATTGTTCACATCCTGGCTGAAATGTGTTTTCGCAGTTCCAGCGCAGAATAGCGCAGTTGCTGTGGGAAATCAGTGTTCAGGACAGATTAAGAAAATGACAGTGACACTGTTCATGAGTAGAGGTCCTAAAATGCCTGTGTTGAAAATTTGGTAACGATACTCCATAAAATGACTGTGTTACAAGTGTACGTTGTGCACTTTCCATGCACCCTTTTAACTTCACAAATTTGTAATATTGTCACACCAGATTTTCAACAGTGCCATTTTTTCACACCTCCATATAAGCAGTACAGCTGTCATTTTTCACATCCTGACCGAAATGTGTTTTCACAGTTCCAGTGCAGAATAACGTAGTCACTGTGGGAAGTCAGTGTTCAGGACAGATTAAGAAAATGACTGTGGCACTGTTCATGAGCAGAGGTCCTAAAATCCCTATGTTGAAAATTTGGTGACGAAATTCCACAACATGACTGTGTTACAAGTGTGCGTTGAACTGTTTCCACGCACCCTTGTAACTTCGCAAATTTCTAATATTGCCACTCCACATTTTCAACAGTGGCATTTTTTCACAACTCCTTATGAACACTACAGCTGTCATTTTTCACATCCTGGCTAAAATTTGTTTTTGCACTCCTGCCGGACAATAGCACGGTCACTCTGGGAAATCAGTGTTTGGGACAGATTAAGGTCGACCGAGTGAGAGGGCGGAGTGACCGAGCTCAACTGAGCTCTGTCGGGACTGCTGTGGATTTGTTTGTGGGCAGACAAAGGCCCCAGCACAAGAGCCCAGTACAAAAGGCTTCCACAAAAGGCTAACAAAAGGTTTCTCCCAGTGCAGCCTGCAGCACTGGGAGAAACAGAACGAGAGAGCGAGTGAGGGAGGGGGAGTGAGCGAACTCACCGAAGCGCTGTCAGGACTGCTGCGGATTTCTTTGAGGGCAGAAAAAGGCGTCAATACAGGCAGGGGCCCAGTACAAAAGGCCAGCCTGCAGCAGTGGGAGAAACAGTATGAGCGAGTGAGACAAGGGGACTTAGTGAACTCAACGGAGCTCTGTCAGGGCAGCTACGGATTTCTTTGTGGACAGACAAAGGTGCCAATGCAGCCAGGAGCCCCATACAAAAGCGCAGTCTGCGGCACCAAGAGAATCAGAACAAGTAAGTGACAGAGCGGTAGTGAGCAAGCTCAGCGGAGCTCTAGTGTGACTGCTGCAGATTTCTTTGTGGGCAGAAAATGTGGCAACGCAGGCAGGAGCCCAGTACAAAAGGCAAGCTTACAGCACCAGCAGAAACGGAATGCAAAAGTGGAAGAGGTGGAGTGAGCGAGCTCAGTGGAGCTGTGTCGGGACTGCTTCAGATTTATTTCTGGCAAAGAAAAAGCCACCAATGCAGGCAGGAGCCCAGGACAAAAGGGCAGCCTGCAGCGCCAGGAGACACAGAACGAGCGAGTGAGGGAGGGGAGTCAGTGAGCTCAATGAGGCTCTGTTGGGACTGCTGCAGATCTGTTTCTGGGCAGAAAAAGGCAGCAATGCATGCAGGGGCCCAGTACAAAAGGGCAGCCTGCAGTGGCAGGAAAACCAGGATGAGCGAGTGAGTGAGCTCAACAGAGCTGTATTGTAACTGCTGCAGATTTCTTTGTGGGCATAAGAAGGCAGCAACGCAGGCAGGAGCCCAGTAGAAAAGGGCAGCCTGCAGCGCTGGCAGAACAGAATGAGCGAGTGAGAGAAGGGAAGTGAGCGAGCTCAACGCAGCTTTGTCGGGACTGCTGCAGATTTCTTTGTGGGCAGAAAAAGATGCCAACAGAGGCAGGAGCCCAGTACAAAAGGGCAGCCTGCAGTGCCAGGAGAACCAGACTGATTGAGTGAGACAGGGGGAGTGAGCGACCTCAACGGAGCTCTGTCGGGACAGCTGTGGATTTCTTTGTGGGTAGAAAAAGCCACCAACACAGGCAGGAGCCCAGTACAAAACAGTACAAAACTATAAACTGTAAACTGATTACATTAAATAAATAAAAATAAATAAAATAAAATAAAAAGGGCAGCCTGCAGCGCCAGGAGAAACAGTATGAGCGAGTCAGAGAGGGGGAGTGAGCCACCTTAATGGAGCTCTGTTGGGACAGCTGCGAATTTCTTCCTTAGCAGAACAAGGTGCTAATGCAGGCAGCAGCCCAGTACAAAAGAGCAGCCTGCAGCACCAGGACAAACAGACTGAGCCAGTGACAGAGGGCCACTGAGCGAGCTCAACAGACCAACGCAATCAACATTCGGCATTGACAAATGCTTGTTAACATTCTACTTGTCCATTACTATTTAGAACAATAAGAGGTAACGGAGACTGTTATTTCCCAGTCTCTGTTTTCTCATACCGGACTGGCAGAGTAGCACTTGCACTCAAGTCAGCAACAAGAATAGACTTTGCCCATTTTCTAAGCGCAAGTAATATTATACAATGGCAAGAAAGAATGACGGACTCTGATTGGTCAGTCTGGGACCGAACCCGTGATGTTATCCCAGTACAACATCATGGGTCTAGTCCCAGCACACAAAAGACCGCATCAAATGTAAAGAAAAAAAAAACCTGAATCACTCCACGACCACAATTGGCTGCCCCACTACCCTCCTTGCTGACACCACAATTAGCTTCACTTCCTGGTCTGCCCCTAAACAAATGACACAATAAAACAACACCGTGACACTGACAACATGGCCTTTCAGTGAAGACTGAGATAAATTCTGCTGCTAGGTTATCTGAAAAAAAAAAAAAACACTGTGTGGTGATCCCTCTCCTTTCGGACCAGACCGAGCAAGCAAGCGCGTCTTTTAAATAGTCACTGCGTGGTTCTTTCATAATGCTCGCTCAGTCCTCAAGCACACTTCTTTCTATTTTTTTATTGTATTTTTTTAAAAAACCCTCCTGGTAAATCTACTCATACTCTCCCTACCACCTTCCTGCCTTTCTATCAAAACAGTAAAATACAGTGACCCCTCTCACTTCAGACTTGAGATCCAAGTGAGTGAATGACCAGACCAAGTGAGTGAATGACCAGACTGAGCAAGTGAATGATCAGACCGAGCAAGTGAATGAGCAAGGATGTCTTTCACCGAACAGCTCTTTTCATAGTGCTCGCTCAGTCGTCTTCAATTAAATTTCTTGTTCTTTTTTTTTTAAACCCCACAACGTCAAAACAATGAAACTCTCCATATTGCCTTCCTACCGCCATTCCCATGGCAGCAGGCATGTGGTTGTAAAGGGGGTGGAGCTGCAATCTCCAATGCCAAATGAACACCAAGTCAGGAAACACAAAGACAGGGAAAAAGAAAATAAAAACCATAAGAAAGGACAACGTAAACACCCATGGAACAGAGCAAATTAATAAGAGTGGAAGCACTGAAAAAGGTTCCTATGGACAGAACAGAGCCACAAAAAAAAAACAGCAGCTCCACCTACTGGCTGAAACAATCAGCACTATTTTTTTTTATAAAGTATTCCTACCCACTTAAAAAAATGACAAAAAAACAAACATTAAATGTACTTCTTCATCTTCGTTTTTGTTTAGTTTTACAAATGAGCCAACTAGTATACATCAATAATGCACTCAGGGATGTATGCTGTGCGGACAACGTCATGCCTGGGTATTGGACGCACTGCCTGTGGCCTCAGCGCCAACCACCCCAGGCATGATGTTATCCCAGCACAACACACACACCCTGTCATGCATTAGTGCTTAAATCAAGAATGATGGCAGAATGAGTGGCTGAGGTGAGTGGCAAAAGATGCACTGTCCACCTCCCACCCCATTTCGTTCATTGTCCCACCCCCACCCTGAGTCACAGTTCCTATTTCATTTTGATTGCCCTATACAGGTAGTGGTCCTGTTTACACATGTAACTTTTTAAACTGCAGTCAGACACATACCACAGTTGGCAGCAGCTTTAAATCGGAGCAAGAGTGATAAGGAAGCAATTGTTAGTGCAGGACATAAATCAGTGAACTGGAGGCAGCCCTTTCTTTATGGAAGTTTTTTTAGGATTACATAACCATCATAAAACTGCCACTGAGGGGAGTCTGGGCATCACTTGCAATGTCGCTCGCTAAGCAACAAAAAAAAAATGGTGGCTCATTCAAACATGAACATTCCAGTGCCCACTGATTTTGGTAAAAAGGCAGGTAGGTACAGGGACTAGTTATTTACTGGTCTCTGTTGCCTGATTCCCATCCAGGTAGAGGATGTTCTCGACCAATCAGAGAGCAAAGTTTCTACAACCCATTTTTCTGGTCTCTGTTGCCTGATACCTGCCTGGGTAGAGGGTGCTCTCGACCTATCAGAGAGCAGAGTTTCTACAGCCCATTGTCTGAGTTTTGATGCACATATCCTTATTTCTGAGGAACAGAATGGATTTCTAGTGAATCTTTTTTGGAGGGGCCTCAGATTCTGACACCACTTCACTATCCTGTGGGCTGTCCTGTTCTCTGAGTGAGAGCTTCAGACACCAATGGGAATGAATTTTAAGCAGGGCCTATAAAGGGAGGACTGTACTGAAGGCAATGATATTTGCTGGACATCACAGTGTGAAGGAGTTGGGCTGGCAGTTTAGCCTAGAGGTTAGACTCTAACAACCTCCACTTGCATACTGTGTGACTCCGAGCAAGTCACTTAACCGCCCAGTGCTCCCAGGTCGCCCCTGAAAACAGGCACTTGTGCCTAGTGGGCCTTAACCGGTTACCAAAGACTAAAAAAAATAAAAATAAAAATAAAGAGCTCTGCTGTGCTAAGAGTGGGTGAGAACTGTACAATACTGGCCTCAAAAGTAGAGACCAAACTGTGAAAAGAGCTGCTGAGTTCTGGAGGGAAAGGGAGCAGCAGCTGCATGTAAACCAGCATGTGTACAGTGCTGGAGAGCCAGCATAGAATAAGAGACCAAGAGCTGCTGATCAAGGTCCCATAGCAGGTGCTACAGCAAAGGACTTGGGCTGCCATCGCCTTAAGGGTTTGGAAGTCAGGACTTGTGTGCGTCAGTCCAGGCCTCACCAGTCCAGAGGGAGAGAGAAGGAGGAGGAGGAGGATGTCGGAGCCAGTGGTCCATCTTTGAAGTGGCCAGTTCTGTCAGGACTTGTGTGGGTCAGTCCGGGGCCTTAGCAGTCCAGAGGGAGAGAGAGGAGGAGGATGTAGGAGCCAGTGGTCCATCCTTGAAGTGGTCAGTTCTGCATGGAGTGGAGAGAGGGAGGCTATCTGTATCACTGATGCCGTGGCAGAGCAGACATTCAGCAGCCTACTGCACCAGGAGGAGCCATCTGTGTCTTGGAAACATGAGTATGCCATAGTGCTGCCCTGTTTTTCAAGAAACAACAATTGCTGTTTCATCTTATAGAAAGGTGGTCATTGGGCGAGAGTACAAATACCATGGATTGGGGGGGGGTTCTGACATTTAAGCAAATCAATAGCCCATAGGGGAACATTAAATTGAGCATGTTGCTCCTTTTTCTAAAAGTGCACAAACGCTTGCCAACCTGCAGCAACATCTCCAGTCTACAGCGATTCTGTACCAGTGGTACCCTGGGACAGTATTAAGCGAGCTCCCATTGAGGTCTGTGTTAAATCCTGGTAGCAAGTAGGGAGATGGTAGACTGGACCACCTTTCAGGGCACTTAATAGGACTGTGTTTAAAAGCTGATAGTTGCACTAACTCTTTCTGACTCTTATTGTTAATAAAACTGTGTTTTGCTGTTGAACCTAATGTGATTATTGACTTCCAAGTGGTAGAGAAATGAGTAGGCCCACTAAGAGCTGAGGGTATTGTGGCTCAGCCAGCTGCAGTGTCTCTAGCACTCGCTCCTGAACCTAACTATAACATACTGCACAGGTTTAACAAGGTGAGGGCAGCGACACATGCACAGCCTGGGCATGCCTTGCCACGGGGTCCATCCAAATATGACTTCATGGTGGAAAAACAGCAAGAGCAGATGAAGTGTAAAAGCAAAAGAGCCTGATTTATACATATATTTGTTAAAATACTACTTAATAAGCTTAAAGAGCAGCTGACGCCTTCAGGAGAACTTTCCCAAAACATAAATATTTAGACAGAGTCCAGCTTGTATTTCACATTATTTCTGCATTTCTCCTCTTCACTATTTATTACTGAGGTCATTTTCAAGAAAACAGGATCTTTGCTCCTGAAGAGTTCATCTATTTCCATTATTTTCTCCCTACCTGAGGTGATAATTCACTGCTTGTGACATCACAGTTACGCCCATGGCAATAGATTGTGATGTCACAATAGAGAATTATGACTTGAAGTAGAGAGTAAGTTATAGAGGCAGATGAACTCTAAGAGATAAAGATGATGGGCCTGATTCTAGAAAGCCTACACCAAAGCATAATGAAGTTCCGACAAATAGAATGTTGCAAATTGCAGATGCAACATACTCTTGTGACATGCGTGATTCTCGAAAGCTACATGCGCCTTGTCACAAATCCGGTACTCCAAAGTCGACTTACACCGCAGTTGCGACAAACCCCCAGATATGCACTGGCAAAAATAGACATATGCCCAAAAAAGCAGCATGATACACCACGGCGGGATTCAAGAAGCCACCAAAGGCCAAGATATGCCAATTGTAAAAACCATAAGTTACACTGGAGGGATCAGGTGTAAGTTAAGCACAATATAAAAGGAGGCCCTGTGAGTCACTCGGCAGAGTCACTGTGGAGTCAGCAGTGTGAAGACACAGAACTGAACTGAGAGAGAGAGAGAGAGAGAGAGAGAGAGATGTCAGCACCAGTGACTATACTGGGAGTAGTGCTACTGGACAGGTGGCAGAGGCACCGCAGGCGGCACAATGGGAGGAACCAGGGGAACAGGTAGCAACCAGTATGGCACATGGCTGCCATACTGGAAGTAGTGCTACTGGACAGGTGGCAGAGGCACCGCAGGTGGCTCAATGGGAGGAACCAGGGGAACAAGCAGCAACCAGTACAGCACATGGCTGCCATACTGGAAGTAGTGCTACAGGACAGGTGGCAGAGGCACCACAGGCGGCTCAATGGGAGGAACCAGGGGAACAGGCAGCAACCAGTGCAGCACATGACTGCCAGATGCAATGCACCACGTGTGTACAGTGCCAGGACATCATATCTGGATTTTATGGAGGAGCAGTGCACTGCATACTACTGCCTGCCAAAGGCCATCATTGCAGGGCTGTGTGATGACCTATGGGACTATCTAAAGAGTGCCACCCATAGGGTACATCCTGTTCCAGTGGAGGTGAAGGTAAATGCCGCACTGTGCTTCCTCACTGCTGGAACATTCCAGACCCCTACAGGTGACACTGTAGGCATCTCACAGCCAGCAATGTCCAGGTGCATCAGGCACTGAATAGAGGATTACATCATGTCCTCCCATGGTGGCCTGGGCACAGCGGCCATTGTGAACCAGCTTTTGCTTTATCACCCTCTTTAAATCATTATATTTCTTCTGGAGGTCATGTGCAATCCTCCTCTGGGTGGCCACTGCATTAACTTTCCTAGCCTCATTGTTCCAGGCTGCCTTCCTTTTGTCCCTTTTTGGCTTCCCTTCTCCATGGCTCAGCAGCAGCCCTGGCTTCTTTTCTATTTCAGAGACCAATATCTTCACCTGATCATGACTAAAGTTGCATTTTCTCATGGCTCTCCTGGTTGCTGCCCTGCTCGGGTTGCGATCTGCATCCCGGTCCTGTGACATGGTTGTTTGGAGTTATCTATGCTGCTCTTGTGAAACACCCTTTTATATTGCGCATGTCGCCATTTGTGACATGCTGGGTGTAAGTCCAGATTGTTCTGGAATTGGGCGTATCTCGCATGTCGCAACTGCATTGCTGTCAGTTGTGCATTTGCATATTTTATGCCAGGCATATCTTGGCTTTCTAGAATCAGGCTCGATGTATTCATGCAGATATCCTCAGTAATAAATAAATAACAGGGAGGAGAAATCTATAAAATATATATTGAATGCAAGCTGAACTGTACCTAATACTATGCTTTCTGAAGTTTGTTTTTGAGGTGTCAGCTGCCTTTTAAGGTTGAAGTTAAAAATCTGGGAGATCTATCTTTACTACAAGCAGGTTTTGGGGAAAACCACTCAACAATTGACAATTGTTTTATAGTTCAACATTTAATTGAAAAATATGTAAGATTATGGAAACAGAAACTTTATATAGCCTATACTGACTATAGCTCAGCATTTGATACAATTAACAGGGGTACATTATGGACTATTATCTATGATTGGGATATTTCTCCCATCCTGATAAATATTATCATGAATTTGTATTCAAATACTTGGGCAAAGGTAAGGGTAGGAAGTCAACTATCTAATGCATTCAGTACTAACACAGGAGTTAGGCAAGGCTGTATCCTAGCACCCTTGTTATTTTCCATTTATATCAGACTTTTTTTAGAATTACAAGCCTTGGCCCGATGGCACAGAGGGTTGAGGCATGGGCGCCTTACCTCTCACCACGCCAGTGACCCAAGTTCGGGAACAGACTCGGGCGCCAGGGGTCGGCAGGGGAAGGGGAAGGACTGAGCATCCATAAGACTGCTCTCCTCCCCTGGGGTGGGTTGGGGATGCATGGTCGCTCTGCAGCAGCTCCCAGTGGAGACCGGGAGCACTGCAGAGGGATCACAATAATGGGGAACACCACAGAAAAATGGAAATACTGCTCTGGGGACTGGCTGGATGATGGCTGCCAGCCCAGGACACCTCTGAAGACTCCGAGGAAGCCACAGAAAGCCTCAGCAGCACCCAGGACTGAAGGAAATAGTGTGCCAGTCTCCTCCCGATGGTGCCTTCCCCCTCAGATGAGAGGGACCCACCCAGCAAAAGGGTTACGCTGGGCTATCCCAAGGATGGCTGCAGATCTGAGGTAAGCTGGCTTGGGGAAGATAGTAGGAGGAATGTCTGTGGGTCATGGCAGCCCAAAGGGGTGGCAGCTGCAGAGCATGACAGGGGTTTAAATAGATAACTCGAAAAAAAAAAAGAATTACAAGCCTCAACTGCATATTCCCCTAAGGGCAGTTCTATTCCCTGTGCTACTTTGGCATATGCCGATGACTTAGTCCTTTTTTCCCTTACATCACGAGGTCGTCAGGAAAAAAACTAATATCCTTGTGGAACATTCTGAAACTCTGTCCCTAAACATTAATTAGCAAAAATCCAAAGCTATGGTAATGGATACTAGGAAGCCAAAATATACCAGGAGAATTAAGTCAGTACCCCTTGAGGTAGTCAATAAGTATTTATATCTGGGCCTGACACACTCAAATAATGCTTGCTGGAAATCTCATCTTGATGCAACTCTAGCAAAAGCTAAAGTGCTAGCTCGAGCATTGGCTAGATTCAACTATCTATATGGTGGGTCGTCTATAAGACCACTTCCGAAAGCAGTGGAAGTTAAATACAGCACACAGACATTATATGGGGCAGAAGTTTGGGGTCATTTTTACAAGGATAAGCTACAAAAAGCAGTACTATAACTCCTGAGATCACAGGGCTGTCATAAATCAACTCCAGCCCATTTTGTACAAACAGAACTGGATATTCCCAATTTACAGGCCTTTGTAGATACTAGGGTGATCAACTATTGGATCAGAATAACCAAACTACTTGATAACAGACTGGTCAGGCAGTGCTTTGCAAAGAAATTAAACTGGAAAAGACTTGGTTGCAAGTAATCAGCATGGTATGAGGATCTAAAAAACTTTTGGAAATGCATGCACTGAATTCTCTTCCACTTTACTTAACAAGGAATATTACCTTAAGTGATCAGTATAGGCCATATATTAAAAAGAAAATTGTAACGTATAACAAAGAAAAAGACCTGGACCTAGTTAGGGCCTCAAATTATGCAAAGTGGTATAGCAGCAATGACTGCCACCATGGGTATAGATTTTATTTGGACCTACTAGAGGACCCTAATTTACACAAAATATTTATGGGATTTAAATTAGAACTCTTCCAGTCAAACTCTAGGACTGAAGCATATAATAAATCTAACAATCCTACTGACTCACTGTGCTAGTGTGGTAGAAATGAGAAGGAGAACTTAGTGCATGTTCCCCTGAAATGTATATGATATAAGGCATGGTCCAAATGGATCTATCTAGTTGTTAGTACTTTAACACGAACAGATGAAAATACTACTGTGATTGTACATTTAACTACAGAAAATATGTTTATAATACAAAGGGTAGCAAAATATCTTATGACAACACAAAAAATTAGGAAAAGGATGTTGAAAATCATTGTTAAAATTTAGGATTCTGGATGAACCAATTTATCGAATTGTATGTTTTTATACATTTGTTGTTATTTAGTATTGTATTTTGTAATGATCATTTTTAATGCTTGATCAATACAATTATCAATAAACAGGAGTGGATTGGAGAACCCCAGCCACCTCAAGTGCTAGGGAATGGGTACTCCTGGAAGCCTTCCAGGACAGCTTCCTAGCACAGATGGTTACCAAGCCAACTAGGTTGGGGAACGCGCTGGACCTTGTGCTGTCCTGTTGTAAGGCTGTTAGGGAGGTGGGGGTGAAACACCTGCTGGCAGGAAGTGACCACAACATGGTATGGTTCACACTCAACATGAGAAGAGAAGTATTGGGCACAGGGACCAGAGTGGTTGACTTCAGATTGGCTGATTTTAGAAGGATGGGTGTAATCTTAGAGGGGCACCTGAAAGGAATTCAGTCACACTGGGACTTGAACCAGAAATGGGAAAAAATCAAATTGGGGCTGGTGGAGGCTGCTGAGACCTGTACCAAATCGCAGAGCAAAAAGGGAAGGGCCAAGAAATAAAGCTGGATGAGTAAGGATGTCCTAGAAAAAGTGAGGGTGAAAAAAGCAGCATTCAGGAAATACAGGAGGTATGGGAGTGGGAGGATTGGGAGGAGTACATGAAGAAATCCAAAGAGGTTACAAGGGGAGTCATGGCAGCCAAGGCTTCCCGGGAACTGAGGCTGGCACAGGGCATCAAGGACGGGGAGAAGGACTTCTTCAAATATTTATGTGAGAGAAGGAGCTGCAGGAACCAGATAGTGAGGATTAGGAGGGATGGGGGGCAGAACAAGCAGAAGTACTAAATGAGTACTTTTGTTCTGTATTCACAAGGGAGAAGGAAGGGCAACTACTGCAGGGGGTGGGGAGAGTGGGTGGGGGAGAGGGTGTCTGACAAATTAATCATTGTGGGCAGGGAATTGGAAGTTCTAAAGGCTCTGAGGGTGGATAAGGCACCAGGACCTGATGGCATACATCCCAGAGTGCTGAAGGACATGGCAGAGGTCCTGGCTGGGCCACTGGCAGACCTGTTCAATACCTTCCTGGACACAGGGTGCATACCACAGGACTGGAGGATGGCCCACGTGGTGCCCCTCCATAAAGGTGACCCAAAGGATGAACCAGACAATTACAGACCAGTAAGCCTAACATCTATTGTGGGGAAGCTAATGGAGACAATTCTGAAGGAGATGCTGGTGACCTTCCTGGAGGACAATGGGCTCCAGGACAATCATCAGCACGGATTTGTCTCTTGAAGGTCCTGTCAGTCCAACCTACTGGAATATTATGGCTGGGCAACAAGGGAACTGGACAAGGGCCATGCTGTGGATGTTGTTTATTTGGACTTTAGCAAGGCCTTTGATTCAGTGCTACATGGGAGGTTGGGGGGGAAGTTGAGATATTGGGGGCAGGGACTAAAATGGTCAACTGGATTGAGAACTGGCTGCATGGGAGACAGCAGAGGGTGGTGGTGGGGGGATCTCTCATCTCCAAGGGCGGTGACTAGCGGGGTGCAACAGGGATCAATACTGGGGCCAGTGCTGTTTCGGATATTTATAGCTGACATCTCACATGACCTCAGGAATAAGATCAGTCTGTTTGCTGATGTCATAGCAGGGTGGCAGGGGCTACAGGATGACCTGACCAGACTGAAGGAGTGGTCAGAAAAGTGGCAGTTAGGGTTCAATGCTAAAAAGTGCAAGGAACTGCACTTCTGGCAAAGAACCCTGGGAGGGGTTACCTGCTGGGTGGAGTGCAACTAGACACCACCGAGGAGGAAAAGGATCTGGGGGTGGTTGTAACAGGGAAAATAGACAAAACAGAGTGGTACAGGAAGGCAACAGCAAAGGTCAATAGGATGCTGGGATGTATTGTGAGGGGAATCTCCTCAAGCAGTAGGGAGTTGATCCTGCCTCTCTACAGGTCACTAGTCAGACCACACCTGGAGTACTGCATACAGTACTGATGCCCATCTTATTTATTATTTGAGTTTTGGTAACCGGATAGGACCACTGAGACAAATTAAGTCCCATTTTCAGGGTCAACCCGGGTCTGCAACAAGCAAACAGAGACAAGACATGAACATATATGAGCTGAAAAAATAACAATACTTAAATATACAATGTGAGTTCATATAGAAAGTATACAAGTCAACAAAAAGATAAACAATTCAGAAGATATATACACTTCAGCAGGAGAAAACATGAGTTACAAGTAAATGTACAACTACAGGCTGCAGAGACCAGAAAAGTAAGAAGAAGAGAGTGGGGGAGTAGGGGGTGGCGGTAACAAGGACAGGAAGCATATAATGCTAGGTATAGGGGAAGAGCTAAGGACAAAATGGGAAGGAAGAAAAAAGTGCATTAACGGAAGCATGAACAAATAGCAGAGGCAGAAAGGGAGGCAAACAGATGGGTTTGGAACTTGGGGAGAGTGCAACAGGACAGTACAGAGGGGGGAAGGGAATTCCAGTTGGATACAACTGCATAAGAGAAGGAACATTGGGCAGTAGCCAAACATAGTGAGGGTTTTACAAGGAGGGGGAAGGAGGCAGATCTGAGGGTTCTAGGGGCTCGTCTAAGGCATATGGTCCCACTAAGGCAAGGAGGTGTGAACTTATGGACTGGTTTATGCACAAAACTTAGTGTTATAAACCTTTCTTTTGATTCATAAGGTAACCAACACAATGAGGAGAGAATGTCACAGTGGTGGTGACGGGTATCAACCCCCAGGGTGAATCTACCCACCCTATGGTAGGCCTAGGATAGGAGAGACATGGAAGAGTCCTAAGTAGAGAGCAGTAAGGGAGTACCATAAGTGAGGAGAGTAAGAAGGGATGAGGTAGCAATCCTGAGGCAGGCAGTAGAAGAGAGGAAAGGACAAATGCGAAACAGGAGACCTAAGTTTTGGTTAAGGAAGTTTATGACGTTGGAGACATGAGCACTGAGAAAGAGCGAGGAGTCAAGGGTAATACCCAGGTATTTAAAGGAATGGACGGCCTGGAGGGTATCACCATTTAGGGAGGAAATGCACAGGGGGAGAGGGCATGAGCCGAGGGGGGCAGGTGGGTGAATAGCACACTTTTGGTCTTTTTAGTGTTAAGGACTAATTGGTTATGCATAACCTAACCTTCAAGGGCAGCAAAGTCAGATGCGAGTTCACTATTAATTAGAGTAACATCAGGGGATAAGCGATCGATGATTACATCATCCACTTAGAGGTGAATGGAGGAACCTCCACAAAAGCTAGGTAGATCATTGATAAAAAGAGAGAATAACATTGGACCCAGTATTGAGCCTTCTGGGACCCTATGGGTTATGGGTTAGAGGTCAGAGACAGAACCTGCCCATTTGACCCATTGAGACAAGTCGGATAGATAGCTATTGATCCAGGCCAGGTAACTAGTATCAAAACCAATAGTACTGAGTTGTTGAAGCAGGAGACCATGGTTAACCAGGTCAAACGCTTTGGTTAGATCAACAAAAATGGCACCAGTGGCAGAACCTTGGTCCATTGCCTATCTAAAGAAGGATAATTTCTGACTTAGAAATGTTGGCGGTTGTGGACGCTGTGGAGGGTCTTCTGATTTAATAATTAATTAATTTTGCATATTGATATACATATCAAGCGCTTGTTCTAATCTTATTCAGTATGTGGGTGATGTAAAAATACAGGGGAATTAATACATAATGGTCTTAAGAGGTGTTATACCTCAGGCTTGCTCGTCATGATTGCTAATAGAACCAATATGCTTTTAGGTATCTATCCCCTCCCCCCCATTCTTGCTAATATGAGTTGGACTGAAGATATTCCTCTAATTTGTTTTTATTTTTATTTTCTTTGGTGAAATATGTAAGAAAGTATTAGAAAGTATGCTTAGGAAGGAAAAAAGAGAAGAAAGAAAGAAAAAAACTTGAATAAAATAAAATATTATATGATAAGAAAAAATAAAGAAGGATATCAGATTACTGGAGGGGGTGCAGAGCAGAGCGACAAAGTTGATCCAGGGGTTGGAAGACATACCATCCAAGGAGCGGCTTAGAGAGTTGAATTCGTACTCCTTGGAAGAGAGGAGGGAATGGGGGATATGACTGAGACCTTTGCATACGTAATGTGGATAATTAAGACAGGCACTGAGTGGATATTTAAGTTTAGAGGGGGAGGGACTTGAGAGGTCATGGTCTCAGGTTTGGGGGGGGGAGATATAAGAGGGAGATGAGGAAACACTTTTTCACGGAGAAGGTTGTGGTGCAATGGAACACCCTGCCAGAGGAGGTGGTATCCTGTAAGACAGTGGGTAGTTTCAAAAGGGGATGGGACAGGGTGAGAGGCGGGGGTAACTGTGAGGGGGATGGGGCAGCTGCAAGGTAAGGGTGCTAGCTGCACATTCGAGCAGACTTGATAGACCATGTGGCCTGTTTCTGCTGGCAGTTTCGTATGTTCGTAATCTTGCTACTGATACATTTGTTTGTATGTATTTGTATATTTACTAATATTTCCTTCACTGGAAAGGAGGAAAGGGTTTTGGTTTTATATAGCCAAGATAAATTTCCTCTTGCCAACGGAATCACCAGGACCCTGGGTAGTAGAAAGGTAGGAGTAAACAGGTATGTGTTTGCTTATTGTAAGTATTTCATCTAGAGAGTGTTGCTTCTGTTTTCAACACACATAGAGATTCAGAGAGCACAGAAAACGGAGAGAGACCAAGCGCAGAGAGGTTAATTGACTTGTTCATGGACTCACAATGAGGAAATGGCACTTGTGAGAATCAAACCAGGGTATTCAGGTTCACAGCTCTACCCTCTTAACCATTAGTAGGCTAGGGCACACTGCCTCCCACTGCTGCCCCTTCCTGGTCTTGCAGTTCCACAACACTCGAGTGCCATTTTCCTCATTACTCTATTTCTATCCCAACCAATGAGTTCAGTTAACCTTTAGCAGGAGGGAAAACATCTGCAACTGAAATGACCCCATGTTTAATTCCCAAATAAAACTGAATAAAACTGAAATTGAAATCATGCTGTTTGCCACTGACTGTTGAAGCGCTAAGCAGTCAGGGCAGATGCAGCCGTGTCAGAAAATGCAACAAAGTAGCGAGCATCCACATCGTTTTAATGGCTGCATAGGCATAATGCTTTCCATAGAAAATGGTAAAGTAGGAGTACAACCGATGCGTGGAGCTCTCGGCATTGGCTGTAGAATCTGATCACCTCATTAGCATGCATCGTATCACTGCGCTGTCCCCATGCCCTTCCTATACATGACAGCATGCCGCCATCTTTATTTATTGAAAAGTTTCACCTGGAAAGACCCACTAAACAATTACAATTGCTTGTCTCATGGAGCGTCCTGGGGGAGATGATACAGAGGAGTACGAATCCAACAACATACATTTGTCTTTTTTTTTTAACAGGCAAGACATAAATCAAAAGCCTACACAGCACTGATATTCATGGGCCAGACAAAGATATAAAACTAAAACTACATGAGATCAAATACAGAAATACAGGAATAAGTGCATACAGTCAATTTACCCAGCACAGGGGTCTGTTCCTTGTCCACATTCAGAATGAAAGCAGCTCCAGTCCATCCCCTTTGGGTTTTATGTGGCAGCTGTGGGAGAAGCTCCTGTCCAGACATTTCTGTGGTGTAATGTGGTATATGTATAGCAGAGTGGGCATACCACATACATCTAGAATGTAAAAAAAATACACTGTTTCCTTTGGAGCAATAAAATATGGCATGTATCAATAGAACTGGTCCACAGCACATATATAATATGTTCCCCTCAAAGGTTCTCTGCAGCTTCTTAGGGTAAAAGAGAATTAATGTATAATCACATATATGCCCATGGTGGGCATATGTTTTATCACTTTTCTCTTTATTGTTTAGTGTAAAACTTTAAATAAAAATGCTGTTAAATGGGATATTATTATTGTAATGAGATGTGCCTGTGTCTGTGCACAGGTGTGTGCCTTGTCAGTCAGTGTGCATGTACAGTAAGCACGTGTGTGTCACTGTGAGTCTCTGTTTTTGTACTGTATATGAATATGTATGCGTGCATCTCAAGGGGCACCAGCTGCTTCTGTGTTAGCTTGATGTGTAAGTTTTTTTTTGATATTACTGTATTGTGATGTACAGTAAGTGTGGGATTATTGCATCACAATAATACAAAAAGAAAATTACAGTCCAAGCCACATATTAATTCTGTATCCATTATCAGGTGTATGCATTATCAACCATTTATACAACATGTGTGTGTGCATTTTTTTCAAGAAGATAAAAGAGATATCTCACTGACCACATGTGAGATATCACTTTTTAAGTCCGCCATGCATGCACGCGCAGCGAACTTCTTGATATGAGTTGCTTTTGAAGGGTGTGATACTGTCTGTCCAACACAGAGTGGTATACAAGGGGCACGACAGAGCCATACCAATCATCAGCCAGGCTGATCGTGACACTGTTTTCCCAGAACCGTCCTCTACTTGAAAAGAAAAAGCCGCACCAATCATACTGCGGCTTTTTCCTTTCATCTGCAGGACACCGCTCAGCAAACAGCTGTTCAGTGTCTTGATCAGACTGGCTAATGTAGCCCCCACACCATCACCCACAGTTCCCTTCCCTCATTGTTTCAGAGTCCAATGTTGTTTTGACCAGCAAAAACAAAAATGTTAGTTTAATGGTGCACATCCTTTCTACTCAGACAGCGTGGCATGAAGACGTAGGAAAGACAACAATATTGCACACTTCCTGGTTCCCCAGCAACTCTCACAATCTCCTGCAACAATCCAAAACAACTCAGCAGCACTCCTAAAAAATGCCATTGCAATCAACGCAGCACACCACATATTCTCAGCTGCATCCGGCACACACATAAGGTCTTCAATTAAAAACCAAGGACTTAATTTCATATTTGTGAAAAAGGAAGTGCACTGAAAGCCATACAGGTTGCTAACCAAGGTGATTGCTTCCTGATTAGCCCTCCATTACTTCACACATCTGCACAGAAAACCACTCGGAACTGCACACCCACGCCTTGCTAGAGTCATGGGTCTGTTGTACAAGATCGAGAAAAGTTTAGAAGTTTCTACCGGCTCTGGTGAGCAGATCAAGCTGGTTCTCAGGTCCCTCATGCAGATAAGTTGCCATGTTTTCCTGGAGCTGCAACTTCACTTTCACATTGACTGACAAGGGAACGGAGACACACGAACGCAAGCATGCAACGAGAAATCCACAGAACTCAAAAGAAAGACCACATTTGACCTCTTTTCTTTGCATTCAAAGGGTTGGTGACTTACATTTGGGCAAAAGGTTGAGAGGTACACTGTGAGCTAGAGATGCGTGACGTCTGGAAAACATTACTTTGTGGAATATTCACAAAGTCTTCTGCACTTTGTGAAATTTCTTGCTGTGTGGAGTTGGCATTTGGATTTGCACTCTGTAGAATATTTTCCATGGAAAGGTTATTCCCCAGAATGCAGTTTTTTTTCACAAAGTGCCCACTGTGTTAAAACATTGCAAAGTGGGGTACACTGCCTGCAAATTTTGCTGTGTCTCTACTCCGGGCTATATGAGTCTCCATACGTGTGTGTGTGTGTGTGTGTGTGTGTGTGTGTGTGTGTTTGTGTTTAAGTTCAGTTTGTTGAAAAAACAAACAAACATGGATTGTTTTCAGAATGTTAAGTTGATTTCCAATGAGATCCCAATTGCAACTTGTTTTATGACATTATCATAAAAAATCAGAGTTAAACATTTACCTGCATCATCAGAACATTTGTGTCATATAAAACCTGAATAAAAAGAAAATAGTAAAAGGAGAGTATACAGCATCAGTAAAAAGACATGCCATATAAATTTCAGTTTTGTAAATGCATGCAAATTTAGTACTACATCTTAAAGGTGCTGAGGTAAATTCTGATAACTGTTTCTTTGGTCTAGGTACATCACCTTGAAGGAGCAGAAGATAAGGGTTGGGGTAACCCAAGGTGGGGGTGGTGGATAAAAAGTTAATTAATATGTCGGGAGCTACATTTGAATTTGATTTTGTCATGCAAGCAGTGCCATTATCTTAATAAGCACAGCAAGGGTAACCTCCATATAGCTGGATTACCCAAGTCTCCAGACTATCCCCCTTCCCTGCAGGTGACTGTCTCTGCAACTTCCCCTTCCCCCATCAACCACTGTACTACAATTGGACCCACCCTAAGCCCTATACCAACTCCCTAGCCGAACCACCTGCTCTGCATCTGGACCTCCCTTCCATCCCCTGGACTGCCCCCCCAACAGCTGGACCATCCTTGCATGTTCCTCACAAGCATCTCCCAGCAGACAACCCTCCCTGCAGCTAGACCTTTCCTAGCCACAACTGGCCCCCCAACCCTAAGCACCCTCTAAGGAGCTGGACCACCCCTTCCATCCCCAGAGCAGTCTCTCACCACAGATGATCACCCACCCTGGAGCTGGATCCACCCAAACCACCATTTCTGCCTATGGACTAGCCCCATCACCTGCAGCTGAACCAATCTTCCAGTCCCCAGACCAGCCTCCGATAAAACTCCTTTTAGCTGGAACACTACCACCCTCCCAGTAGCTGGACCATCTTTCTAGAGTTGGGACCCAGCCTTCCCCAAGCCGAATACCCTCTCTACACCAGTCCACCATCCCCAGTCTCCTTGCAGCTGGATCCCCCCACCACCACCATTTACATCTACAGAGCAGCCCCCCATCTCCTCACTAAGCTGAACTGTTCCCCCCCCACACCACACAGATGTACTTCTGCATTTACGTCTGAATCTACAGCATCTTCTAGGTGTGTAGGCAGCTTTTACATGAAGGACAGAACAATTCTTAGGGGCTGAGTGAAATGAGGGACACTGTAGAGGTATGGGCCCCCCTCCCAAAATAGCTGGAGCTGTATGCTACAGCACAATTGCAAAAAAGTCTACCTGTGTGCTCCCCAGCTCCATCCTGCATTTCGGTCCAGGGCAGGGAATGACATATACAAGCATTTTTTGGTAGCACAGAACTGCTGCCATGATACAAATGCTACCTGGCCCCAGGCATTTTTAAATCAAAAAAGCAGTATGTTGCATTTGGGGGGGAGCGATATGGTGAGTTGTGTCGCCAGTCAATCTGACCGAAACAGAACAGAGTTTGTAATCAAGTTGGAGGCAGTATAGCGCAGTGGTTTAAGGTTCTGAGCTGCAAACCTGGAGACCTGGGTTTGAATCCCACAGGCCCCACTTGCATACTGTGTGACCCTGAGCAAGTCACTTAACTTTCTTGTGCTCCCAGGTCGCACCTGTAAACACGCTTTCAGCTTAGTGTGTCTCTCCTTGTTAAAAAACCAAAAATACCACTAGCAATACCAACGGCGAACTTTCGGCATTGACAAATGCTTGTTATCTTCACAGTTGGTTATGTCACAATGGATATCTTGGCCAGTTGGGTATGTCACAGAAGGTCTGGAACTCATTTAGAATGTTCCACCTCAGAAACAGTACTAACCCTATTTAAATGCAAATAACTTAGAAACGAAAAATGATAGCATTGTACTGTGAGCACAAACGTTGTACAGCTCAAAAAGATCTACAAAATGAGTGATGTTTCATTTATAGCTACTGTTTATTTTATTATAATTAACAAATAAACAGCAGAAAATGTATTTTCTTTTCACTTTTTCAACAAACACATGTGAATAACTTTAAAATGAAGAATGAAAGCATGGTACTGTGAGCACAAAATTTGTTCAGCACAAAAGATCTACAGCACAAAAGATCTACAAAATGAGGGGTGTTTCATTTACAGATACCTTTTAGTTTTTTAATAATTAGCAAAAACCAGCACAAAATCCATTTTTTTTCACTTTTTACAACATACAACTACAAATAACTTTAAAACTGAAAAAAGAAAGCCACACTTGTATAAATTGAATATGACATGGGTGGTAGTGACCGGTGAGATAGTAAAAATGGCTCCACTCGCTGTCATTGAACTCTAGATAGATATCAAGAGTTCAATGGCAGCTTGTGGAGATATTTCTGCTATCTCACTCTCACCCATGTCATATCCCATGTTTTGACTCTAATCAGAGCTTGTTAAGGTGTTCTCATGAAGGATGCCTTATAGTAACTGCACCTGTAGGTTCAAAATCTCATCTGAAGGATGGTGCACCCTGTTAGTTCATCTGAAAGATGGAACACCCTGTCAATACAATTCCCTACTTCCTCTAAAGGGTGGCACACCCTATCAGTACAACCCCCTCATCTGAAGGACGACACACCCTGCCTATACAACCCCCTCCTAACCTGGAGGATGGCATGTCCATTTAATATTACCCCCCATCTGAAGGATGGCACACCCTGTCAGTACAACCTCCCACAACTGAAAGACAGATCACCCAACCAGTGCTTACCCCCTCATCTGAAGGGTGGTACACCCTGTCAGTGCACTCCCCATCTGACAGACAGATCACTCAGTGAGTGCATACCCTCTCATCTGAAGGATGGCACACCCTGTCAGTACAGCCCCCCACAACTGAAAGACAGATCACCCAACAGTGCTTACCCCCTCATCTGAAATATGGATCGCTCAACCAGTTCATACCCCCTCATCTGAAGGATGGCATGCTCTGTCAGTACAACCCCCTTCCCCCATCTGAACAATAGCAACTGTGCCACTTACTGAATTCCCCATCTCCAGTTCCCTGACTTTCAGATAGCTGCTATCCAGGCTTATTATAACACTGGTTAGACTGAATAAAACATCCTCTGTGTATTCTGATTGGTGCCCTCATTTCTAAATTGAAAGCAGCATAGTCACACACATTTGTTTGCTGCCAGTACAGAAAAGATAATTTACCTCCGGGTGACTAAACTAATTCATTACACTTCTTCTTCAGCCTTCCCTCTGTTTTCACAAATTGCCTTC
Organism: Neoceratodus forsteri; assembly: GCA_016271365.2. Classification (NCBI taxonomy): domain Eukaryota; kingdom Metazoa; phylum Chordata; order Ceratodontiformes; family Ceratodontidae; genus Neoceratodus; species Neoceratodus forsteri. Next base: position 769,139,503 of record CM057450.1, on the reverse strand, counting down.
CAGAGACTTAGAGACCTATCCTATTGTAACTGTTCCCTCCTTGTGAATCAAGAAAATGTGTTTAGCTGTGTTCGTTGTTACCTCTGATTGCTTTGTATTTGTACAATGTATTGCTCTTGTCCTGTATTTAATGCTGTTTGTATTCCTCATGCTGCATCCTTCCAGGACAACCTTGAAAATGAATTCAATGTTATTTTTTCTGGTAAAATAAAAATCAAATTGAATTGAATTTCAGAACCAAGAATAGGCCTTTCATAAAATTAAAAATAGGAAAAGGATGCCTAAATTTATATCTCTGTGTTTGCAAGACATACTAACTGGCAGGTCTGAGTCATAAGGGACGGAGTCAAAATTAACAGGCTTTTATTTTCCCATCCTTCCCTGATTTTTTTGTTTTTGTATTAATGTACAAAGGATTCTATTTGAATTGACTAATCAGTATGTCAGATAATGCATTATTTTCTAGTATATTGTTTTGAGATTTGTATGTTACACGGAACAACAGAGTGTTCAAAAACAGAGGTAGTATAGATCACATTTGTTCAAACCACTAGTATCACTCCTAATCATGCAGGTACAGAAATGTATTATCTCTTGTTGGGAAATGCCTAGGCAACAGTGATTAGTGTGAAAGCATTTTAACTTAATTACAGTAAGACTAACTCGGCCAGTTCCCATCTCATTGCTTCAGTAGCATTCTTGCTAACAATCCCTAAAATTATTATGTCACCCTAGGCTCCAAGCTAACAATCCTTAAAATCATTGTCACCCCAGGCTCTAAGCAATCCTTAGAACACACGCAGGTGTTATTGTACAAATTTTTGTCTGTTTGTTTGTTTGTCATCAAGCCCACCAGCTAGCGATGTTGCTATGTTTACAGTGTAGTGTAGACCTCCAGCTAACTTCTCAGAGTAAATTTGAAACCAGTTTAAGGTGTGGGGAGGTCAGCGAAGGACATGGGTCAGTAAACTCAAATGCAGGTATTGGTGATACCCATGATCATTGGTAACTTGAAGTCAGAGGTGATTTTTAAGGGATGCCTACCTTGGGCCGAAGGGAAGGTTGGTGACTCCTGCCATAAAATGACTGCTCCATTATTTTCAAGAAAGATGGAGCTGTGGAAACAGGAATACTAGGGGAGTGAAATCTTGTTCCTGACATGACACAGAATGCTGACACAGGATATGGTGGTATCAGAGGTTTAGTCCTGTGACAGTCAATGTCAGAGTGTACAGTAGTGGGTGGTCTTGATCCCAATCCACATCTAAGGCCAGGCACAATAAGAGGTAAGACTGAGACATACAGTAACAGGATGAAAAATATATTGAAAATAATGGCAGTTGTCAGGTGGAATGGGCCACTCAGTTCTCCCAACCCAGTTGTCACACCCAGAAATCTGAGTCCTATTGTCCAATCCCCATCTTTCTGGTCAGGAAACTGCTTGGTTTTTCCTCTGCTCACAGTGCCCTGCACAGCTACAGAAAACAATTGATTTTCTTTTTTCACCTTACATCGAAATAGCCACCACCCCCTCTCTCTAGCTTGATCAGCATCATGGATGGTGGGTGGGAGTAGAATCCTGAAACCCCAAATTATGGACACCTGAGGCTGTGCATTTTAATAAAAAACTAAACAAATGAAACGTTATACTGCAAGTGGCCAGAAACCAGGAAAACAGATACTAATTGCAGCTGTTTCATAATTGGTCAGCAACATTTTGCCACCACTTGTAGTTCCAACCTGGTACCATGTAGGTCATTGCAAATATGGCCACTGCTATTTATACCAAGGACGGGCCTGGGGGTTCCCAGAAACTCCAGTCCTTCTTTCTTTGGAGTCGAAGTTTGGGAGGAGTGTCTGTCCAAATCTCTTGAGGCTCCTTTTGTGAGGTAGTGAGATGCTGGTAATCTGATTTACTAGTTATGTACCTTACAGCATACTATGTGGTGACTCATAATGATGGTAAAGCACTGAATTCATGGTGGTAGCACTGCTTTGATAAATATATGAGGCACGAATATAAATACTGACCATCACCATTTAAAGTCTGAGTGCAGAACCCCTAACCCATATCTCTGATGGTGGTAAACAGGGTAGAGTGTCACAATGTGTTTATGCATAGTAAGGGATCTACAAGTAGGGGGTGCACATATAAACTGCTGGAGGACACATCCAGGAACAATGTGAGGAAGGATTTCTCTTTTAAAGGGTGATGGGCAGATGGAACAATTTGCCAGTGAAGGTAGCAAATGCCAAAACATTGATATGTTTCAAAAGAACACGAGACAGCTATAAGGGGTTAATGAAAACTAAGACAAAGAAGAAGGTGGAGAGCAGGGTGCTAGAGGCTGATGTGCCAATGGGCCTATGGCCTAAGCAAGACTAAGGGTAGGTAGATATGACCCAGGCTAGGAAAATAGACAGCAAAAACAAACAAACAAACATGCACGCCAATGTGGCTAAAGGTGCTACCCACAAAGTGCCATAGCCCAAAACATTGTGCAAAACAAGAAGGCATTCACACCACTGAGAGTCAAAGCATTACATTTACTAAAGTGCTTCCACTCAAAAACGTCAGAGTACCCCTACATAGCGCCTTCCACCAAATGCTTCATCGGGGCCCCCTGATGAAGCCTTTAACGGAAGGCGTTATGTGGGGGTACTCTGCCACTTTTTCATGGAAGCACTTTAGTAAATGTAATGCTTTGACTCTCAGTAGTGTGTATGCCTTCTTGTTTTAGCACTAGGAAAACAGATAGACATGATGGACTGTTAGTCTTTTTCCACCAACATCTTTCTGTGCTGCTGTGTTTCTAAGCAGTCAAGCAGGTTCCCACATCTGTAATCCATGAAGAAAATTGCAGGGACACCATATGATTCAAGGTTGTGTTTTTTTTAACTGTAGTAGATTACTGTATCAGTGGAAGGTTCAAGAGACATGATAACCTGAAGTAAGATTTGCTAATATCAGAAACATGTTTAGATTATCGATGTAAAGTTATTATGAGTGCTGAAATCTGTCAGATAGGAAGCCTAAATGCAATAAAACTAAACTAGGGTTCACAAGCTGGAGTTCCTCACACTGAAGCTGACAGTGGTGGATCAATTCCATGATTACCACTATGGAGTTTGTAGCACTGACAGACAATAACTGCCTCACGTTTTGACTCCTGCTGAGTTGGATGCCACTGGGCATACTGTAGGTGGATCTCGACTTTGTCCATTTACACCTTCCACCTTCAGTTTCCACCAGGCCACAGTGATGTTGATGCCAATGCTCTATTCAGATGTAATCATCACACACTGGCAACAGAGGGGCCCTGAAATGTGTTTCTGAGGATGAAGTAAAGTCTATATGTCAGCTGACAGTGCCTGGGTGCCCGGAGTGGACTAGCCCTGCAAGCCCAAACAGAGCTGTGAACTTGCTTGGAGTTCACACTGACACCATACCAGATGTGTGCACTCGATTTGCAATATTAAAAAAGACTTCCCTGCTGCACTTCAACCCAGGAGATAAATGATGTGTGCAGAGAACTGACCCTAAATTGAGAGAGATCATCCTAATCTAGGAGAGGAGGCTAGATGCTTTTCACATCAGATCTGATCATCCTGACCTAACATTCCTGTTGCAAGAATGGAGGAAGTGTATCATGAAGAGTGGAGTGTTATACCAGGTGATCCAGGGACATACACACTTCCAAAGGAAACAGCTACTTTTTCCTCTAGCATTCTGGAAAACTATTATGAGAATATTACATGAACATGTGGGACACCCAGGAGTTGATAATATACTTTTGACCTGGTCATGGCCCAATTCTACTGACCCCACATGATTGTTGAGGTACAGAGATATTGCAAATGGTATGGCAAGATGCCTCAGATGCAAGACCTTACCAAATAGAGCTGCCCACGTGTCACCATAACCAGCAGTGGGCCACTGAACTTGGTTTCATGGACTTTTTGTCTCTTGAGCATGACCATAAAAGCATAGGAAGCATCTTGATAGGGACTAAACACCACACCCACTATTCCCATGCTTATTCTACCAAGGATTAGAAACTGACTGCCATGGACATTGCACTTGGGGAGAAGTACTTTGTATATTATGGATTCACCAAAAGACAGCACACAGGCCAGGGCAGAGATTTTCAGTCTCATCAAGCAATTCTGACCATTGATGGGTGTTGAGATCTCATATCACTCCTTACCATCTGCAAGTAGATCAGTAGCCAGAGATGTTCAACCAGATACTGTCAGACATGACGAGAACCTTGGATCCATCCCACAAAGCTTGCCAGAGTCAACATGTACAATTTCTGGTGCAACTGCACAAAGAATAAAGCTACTCAGTTTTCTCATTGTTACCTCATGTTTAAGAGTTTTGGAGAGAGACCAGACTCCCAGTGGGCTTGTATTTTAGTGTATTAGCTACCTGTTCTTTCCATGATTTACCTAGAGTACACCAAATGCCTATGGGAATAACTTAAGGAAGCATGCCATTTGGTCCAAGAAGCAGCTGGAAAGAATAGCTTGTCTAACAAGGTCAGGCATGACAAAACTGAGTGTGGGAATAATGATCCCTACAGCTGAAGATGGTATACCGTGTGCAAGGAGACCGCAATTGAGCACTTTCAAAAAGGGCGACTCAATCACAGCGCCTGTGTACAGGGCTACCTGGCAGGGTGGCGACCGGATACGGAGGAAGGCGAGTACAGCGATGGGATGTCGCTGTATATACATGCACACGGGGAGGAGGATGATGACAGGTGGAAAGGGAGTGAGGATATGTAAGGTGTAGTGTAGCGGTTGGCTGCCAAGCTGGCCGTGCAGTGTGGTGGGTAGGTGGTGGGCTGGGTTTAAGAGGATGCCAGGTTTGATTCTGAGCATGATCGTTTTTTGTGTCAGGTCATTTTTTTAATTTTTTTTTTTAAGTTTTAACCCCAACCTCCCTGGAGTTGAGAATCCTTAAGTAGGGAGGTGCAGGGGAGTGGTGAAGTCCCCCCACTCATAACATAGAAAACCAGTCACCGGTTTTCTAGTCACTGCGAGTGTACAATGCCGTAATTCATTTTTGGCGATGTACACTCGTCCAAACAGTGATTGCTATTCTGCAGTCGACATTATGGCATACAACCGCCAAAGACTGAGTTTTAATAAGGAACCTTGGAGTCCCTGGAAAACTTAAGATTGTGGAGTGCTGGAAGCCAAAGACCTGTGTAATTGCTGAAATGCTATCATGCCAATGTAACTATTGCATCTGTAAAAGGGAAACACTGTGGCAAAGACCCTGCACCACAATCATTTCTCACCACTCAGACAACTGTGACCTGAGACTGAGGACAGAGTACCCTACTCACCCACAGTATAGCTAGTCACTGGGAGTAAGACATGTTGATGAAGATCACATAATGCTCAGTCTGGAACCCCTGTTGCTAGCCCAGTAACAAACCCTGACACAGTAAACAACAGTTCATATGCTGGCCCTGTGGTGCTGAGGGTTGAGGCACTAGATGCCTCATCTCGCGGCACGCCGGCGACCCGGGTTCGGGAACGAGTCCAGGCCGTCGGAGCTCAGCAGGGATGGGAAGGGATTGAGCATCCAGCATACTGCTCTCCCTTCCTGGGGGGGATATAGGGTCCACGTCGCACTTGAACAACCCCTGGCATTAGTCGGGGATAGCCAGGCACTTAGCGACGTCACCGCAATGGCACCCAGGGGAGGCAGAGCTCCGTGGATGCTGGTCATCACTGCATGTCTGAGCTCCGCCGAGGAGGGGGAACAAAAAAAGAGGAAAAACCCCAGTGCCTGATAGGCGAAGGTGGGACCAGGGGTCAGTCCCCACACCCAATGTCGGGCCTTCTGGCTCCACCTCGGTCTCTCCCGAGCACCCTAGTTGCCTCTTCAGATTATAGATAGAGCACCTGAGGCGTCGATGGTCCAGCCCTGGGGGGCTCAGAGCTGGGGGGGGTCAGGACACCAAGTGTGCAGGGAGATGGGCCAGGGCCGAGAGCAGAGACTGGAGGCTTCAGGCAGGCGAGAGCAAGACCGCAACACGCGTCCATGCCGGAGAGAGGTCAGGATAGCTGGTGAAAGAAAGCATAAAGAAACTTACAAAAAATAAAACAAAAAAAAAACAATAGTTCATATGAGGAGGGCCAACTTTACTTCCAGGAGTTAAATAGGCATGCACAGGTACCCCAACCTTTGAGTTTCACCCATCAGTACAAAGGAAGAGTGATGTTAATATCTCAATAGATGTGGACTTACACCCTAAGGTAGAACTTTTCATTCCACCTGACATTGGGAACAAAGTTATTTACAATGTATGTACCCAGCCAGAATAGCCCAGCTAAGATGCAACATCTCATTTCAGTAGGGTCCTGTTTCTACCCATTTCTGTAGCTGAGTGGACTGGAGCACTAGGTGGTGAAGTGGCTTGTCCATGGTCACACAGTGAGTATTTGACACTAATGGAGTTGATGTACCTGTGATCTCTCTGTTTCCAAGCTGGTTCTCTAACTATTAGACCAAACTGCCTCCTTATATCCATATGCCAGCAAGGGCACATATTGGTGTTTAGATATGCAGTAATAATTGTATGTCACGGAACACTGAGGAGCCAGGACCTTCTGAAGGCATCTCTGTGCTGGATGAAGAGCCCATCAATGTGCACGCCATTGAGGAAGAGAATGTTGTACGTCACCACTCTGGAAGAGAAGTTAAACATGTCATGAAGCTCACTTATTTTTTATTTTAGTCTTTAGTAACTGGGTAAGGCCCACTAGGCACAAGTGCCTGTTTTCAGGGGTGACCTGGGCGCACTGGGCAGTTAAGTGACTTGCTCAGAGTCACACAGTATGTAAGTGGAGGTTGTGAGAATCAAACTCAGGTCTGGTCTGCTGGATGTATTAAGCTCTTTCACACCTTGTTCCTCTAACCTCTAGGCTATACTGCAAGCCCCTAGTGTTTCCACTGACCTACCCTTAGCTGTGGTGCATAAGAGTTGATGGTTTCTTCATGGCCCCATACTGCACGTGCATTTATGCTGCCCTCAGGTTATATTTAGGGGCTGTCATTTCATTGCTTAACTAGAGTAGACAGTATATTGGAAAACTGTCAATGTGGGTACTATGTTTTTCTGAAATACCGGCTATGTATTGCTTATTTTACTTTAGTTAGGAACCAGATGCATTAGATAGCCCATTGTTTGTGTACAATTTGCTGTCATTTTGTTGTTCAGCTCCTTGATGAGGACACCAAGGATTTCAGTGTGGGAAGAAAATACCCCCCTTTTATTTTGGGAGGCTTATCTCATCAAGCCTCTCCTCCCTGTCACCCAACAACTGCTTACAGCCACCACCAAGAACTTAACACAGAACATAGAAACAGAGAATAGTGATGGACCAAAAAAGACCTGAAACGTCATCTAATCTGTCCTAAGATTCCATACTTAGACAGGTTCTAATCTCCACCTACCCTCTGTCCCTCCCTTCCTCACTCCCAGTCACCTCTGCTCCTCCTTCAACTCCTGGTCAGATAACTCCTTTATATGTGTCCAACTTCCTCATGAATCTCACTCTTGTCGCTGCCCCCATAGCCTTGTTAGGAAGTATGTTCCACCCATCCATGACCCTTTCTTTTAAGTAAAACTTCTTAATGTTCTTTTTGAACCTTGCCCTTTCCAGGTTGCGTGAGTGCTCCCAGGTGGATGTGCTGTTTCTTAGTCTGAACAGACTTGATGTGTCCACTCTGTTGAACATTTTAATGAACTTGAAAGTCTCTATCATGTCTCCTCTCTCCCTTCTGTCTTCCAGAGAAAACATGTTGAGACTTAAGTCTCTCATCAGTCGCCATACGCCATGCCCATCATTGATACATCATGGATCACATTGTTGAGACTTAAGTCTCTCATCAGTCACCATACTCCATGCCCATCATGGATACGTCATGGATCACACTGTTGAGACTTAAGCCTCTCATCAGTCACCATACTCCATGCCCATCATGGATACGTCATGGATCACATTGTTGAGACTTAAGCCTCTCATCGGTCACCATACGCCATGCCCATCATGGATACATCATGGATCACATTGTTGAGACTTAAGCCTCTCATCGGTCACCATACGCCATGCCCATCATGAATATGTCATGGATCACATTATTGAGACTTAAGTCTCTCATCGGTCACCATACGCCATGCCCATCATGGATACGTCATGGATCACATTGTTGAGACTTAAGCTTCTCATCAGTCACCATACGCCATGCCCATCATGAATACATCATGGATCACATTGTTGAGACTTAAGCCTCTCATCAGTCACCATACTCCATGCCCATCATTGATACGTCATGGATCACATTGTTGAGACTTAAGTCTCTCATCAGTCACCATACGCCATACCCATCATGGATACGTCATGGATCACATTGTTGAGACTTAAGCCTCTCATCAGTCACCATACGCCATGCCCATCATGGATACATCATGGATCACATTGTTGAGACTTAAGCCTCTCATCAGTCACCATACGCCATGCCCATCATGGATACGTCATGGATCACCTTCATGGCTCTTTGTTGCATTTTCTCTTATCTATCCCTGTCCTTCCTTAGATGCGGGCTGCATACCTGGACACAGTATTCCAGATGCAGTCTCACCAATGATCTATACAAATGGAATGTCACCTCCCTGCTTCTGCTAGGACTCCCTCTATTTATGCACCACAGCATTCTGTTAGCACTCCTATGTAACCTGTTGCACTGAACAGACTGTTTTAGGTTATTGCTGATCACCACTCCCAAGCCTCACTCCTCTTCCCTGCTCTCTATCAGTATCTCATCAATATAGTACATGGTTCAATGACTTTTTCCTCCTATGGCATGTGAATCAACTTACATGTTTTGGTATCCCTCTTCCTTGCTCCTGGTCCCCTTTGACTGCAACAGGCAATCAGGCAGCACTTCACCAATAGCATCTCTCTCTCTGTCTGTTTATACTGGCCAGCGGTGTTCATCTTCTTAGGTCTGGAATGCCAGCAGGGGAAGATTGGCTGCTCATACAAACAACAGGGGACCAGAAATTTAAAAACAAAAATAATAATAATGATTTGGCTACCTGCCATGAAGCACAGAGGAAGCGACACACAGAGGAGAGCACATGAGCACTTGCTGATGCTCCAATACGCTTCAATGAATAGCACAGGGGTTCAGGCACACTAGAAACTGGTCATACCTTTTCAAAGAGTGCGAGGAGGCACACAAATGGCTGCAGATGGTGTTGCAAGATGGCATGTTTAAAAATAATAAAGATATTCACAGAGGGCATGGAGGCTTCCATTTGTATTTACCTCTGACCCCACAGAATTTGTGATAAGGAGCAGAGGTAAAAGTGTCACCAACACAGTGAGGAGCTAACCAGGACAAAGGTTGTCAAGGCCTCATTATACTCTTTCCCATGCCAACAGCCAATCAGAAACATGTAACCTACAAAACAGGGGCCTTAGAATGCAGTAATGTACGGGCATAAAAAAGGGATGAATCAGAGTGCTCCTTTTCCTCTTGTGACTGCCTTATCTAATAGACACTGGAGCTTGAAATGTATGACAGCTGCAGATCACCCGAGAGCACAGCCTACCATTTTAGATCAGCCTGATCCAGAGAAGAGTGCAGACGTACTTTCTGCCTCTCTGCCATAAATTACTGTGTGGTATTTTAAACAAATTCATAAAAACAGAATTTGTCAGCAGAGAAAGGTCACTCAGCTCCTCGAGCCTGCCCAGTCTTGTCTATCTAATGTGGAATGTAACAGCCCTAGTGGTTCTTCACACCTCCTCTCCCCTTTTGATATCATATGTACCAAGTCTATATATGTGCCCCCCCGACATCAGTACTTGGAGCCAGTGTTGCCTTGCTTTAGCCCTGTTTTTGTAGGAGAGGTCAGTCACTTCTCTCAATAGATCCTGCTGCCAGGATTTGTCTTGGTAGAGGACCAAACACTACAGCCCTGTGTGACTGTCTTCCCATGGGTCGGTAAAGAAAAGGTCCCCCATGAGGTGACGCGGATAACCAGGAGATTTTTGTTGAAAGACTTTCAACACGACTCACACCCTTTGTTAGCTGAGTCACATTAGATCTGTGGTCCAGTTCAAGCTGGATTATGTTAGATAGTTAGGACCATATTACAAAATGCTCTTGGTCAAGGACTGCATGAATTCAGTATCCATCCAGTAGAACTGTCTCCATGAGTTTAAGTGTCCCAGCAACTAACAACTGTGATCTGAGTTTACTCCTTATTTCTGGGATCCTCAGCCTCAACCAGTCCACATCAGTACCACACTGCTGCACATCATGCCTACAGCCTCTCTCCACTGTGTGCACTGGTATAATAGACTGTCAGAATGCACATCAGAGACTGTGAGAACGCCTGCTGGTACACCATGGGGAGGGTCTGCAGAATAACGTCTGCTGTGGAGGGGGGTGAGATTTAGACTTGGGCATTTGCATTTTGTTGTTGCCAGTTACATTGGCTTACATTATCCTTTCCTCACTCAGAATCTGTTCCTGTTCCCTCTAATAAAGCCCTTCTTTAGGTTTGTTCCATATATTTGACACCATTGTCTTTACTGCCCTGTAGTATATGGATAAGCTTTGTTCACTACAGAAAATCCACACAAACAAATCCCATAATGTTATAGTAGTGATGCCATCATTCTTACAGTTTTATCACTGTGACCTCATAATACCATCGTTGCAAGGTTCCAACAATGATATTCTGAGAAAGAATGTTTGTCTTGGAAGGCAGTATAGTGCAGTGGGTTAAGGCTCTGAGCTGTAGATCTGGAGAGCTTGGCTGGAATCCCACAACCGCCTTGTTGCATACTGTGTGATCCTGAGCAAGTCACTTAACTTCCTTGTGCTGCCAGGTCACATCTGGAAACAAGCTTCGGCTTAGTGTGCTACTCCTTGGGTTAAACAATGTTCCCTTTCCCTTTCCTCTTGCTACAGAATCCTTGTGCCAAGTGCAAGCCAGCTTTGACTGTTACCATCATGTATAGTAAAAGCCAGCGGGCAGCTGAGCTACCATCCCTATGAGTTTTCTTTTTGGATTTCATCCCCAAGTAGCTGTGTCGCAGCATCCAGTATATTTTGAAGAAAATGTGGACCAAAGACAGGACAGGAGGCAGAGTGGCTTGGCCAGCATGAAGAGGCATGGAGTTAGTGAGCTTGTTGTGGCTCATGTGACTGAGCAGGTCTCTGAGGGAGACAGCATATCTTGCATTTTTTAATGGAGTGCATTGTTTGTCAGTTGTGTGCTGAGCAACAGACATCACTTTTCATCACTGGCTGTAAAGTTGGCAACTAATTTCTTTAAAAAAATCCATTTTTCTTGCCATAGTAATGTCAGTGCATGGGGGGAGGGGCTGTTGGAGCCAGCAAGTGAGCAACAACTGAAGCGGGATGGTGTTTGGCAGAGGGTCAGGCTGGATCCATATATTGCAAAACTAATAGGAAACTATGTTTAATTTGGATATAATACCATCTGAGGTTCTGGTGACATGAGGGAACCTCTCAAGTAGAGATACAGAAAAGTTTTAATTTGCTGGTGAAGATGGCACAAATTTGGGAAATTAGTAATACACAAAGCTTCACAAATTTCACAGTGGGTGCTCCACTTTCACCAGACCATGTTTTAATAAAAAAAAGGGATAAACTCCATCCCTGCACACACTGCACTGTAAGTTCCAGTCCACCTTCCACCCCCAGGATCTTTTACAATAAATCCCTCCCATCACCCAGTTAGCACCCTGCCCCCCTCCCTGGCACATTTATATTTAAAATATTGTTTTACCCTTCCCCATCCATGTGCCAAAACACACACTCCCCTGCCTACCCTCACTTGACCAGACCCCAATATTTCAGATAAGACCCACAGCCAAGCCCCACTCCCTGCCCTTATCGCCCTCTTTCCCCAACCAGCACCCCAAAAAAATCTGTTTTTCCATGACCTGTAAATGAAGGAAAACCCTCCTGCTGCAGAGCATTCACTCTGTTCTGTGCCTGTATCACTAATGGCATGAATACATGCCAATGTCTTTGCTCCCAGTAAAACTTGATTGGCTGAAACCCAGCCAATCAGATTTTACTAGATGCAAAGACGTCATTGTTCATTCATGCCGTTACTGATGTGGAAGTAATACAAGCAATAGTTTACAGTTGTTACTGGATTTGGCTTTCAGTTGCTATGTGCATCCATTTTGTTTGTGGTTTGTGTGGGCAGATGAGTGGATTGATTTTTAAAGGGACACTGTCAACTTTTGTGCACTTTTTTAAAAGTGTATGTAATGGAAGTACCTGGAGCAGGCACTAGCAATGTAAAATACATAGATGGGAACAGATTTCCACACTACTGCAAGATATTCATTGTTTTGGTAAAAACTGTATTTTGGTCATCCCCACCGAAATGTTCATGGCGTGCATCCATGGCCTAGCATGGTGCCGAGCTGTGGGTAAACTCATTCATGGATGAGTTAGCTATTTTTTGTCATATGGTGTTAAAAGGTTGCATCTGTTACCATTCATACTATAGATTTCTTCAATATAGTCCCCTTCAATGAGTGCTCTACCTTGTTTTATTTAGTGTATAAAAATTGAAGCCATGACTCGGGGCATGCTCATTAGTGGCAACTCTATTGCACATGCCCGGAGTCATGGCTTCAGTTTTTGTACACAAATTAAAACAGGTTAGAGTAAAGTAGTGGGAGTGGCTTAGCTAGAAGGAAGCCAGGTTAAAGCCAGATTTAAAAACTGCTCTAGATAGCTTCTGCCAGATAACAGGCAGAGGAAGGAGCTGCTGTTATAACTATACTTCTCTACTGGGACTAAAGAACTAGAACTCTACTACGGGGACCTTCAATTTAGGGTACAAAAAATATAGGGTGTTTGTCTAAGTTGGCTGAAGGTAATTGTTATCTGTGCAGTTATCTAGGTGTTTGTCTCAGGTGGCTGAAGGGAATTGTTATCTGTGCAATTAACTAAGTGTAGAAAGAGCTGTAAAGTAGGGGGAGTGGCTTAGCTAGAAGGAAGCCAGGTTAAAGCCAGATTTAAAAACTGCCCTAGATAGCTTCTGCCAGAGAACATGCAGAAAACACCAAGAGGAAAGACCCGCTGTTATAACTATACTTCTCTATTGGGACTATATTGCCCTCATTCTCTCCCTTCCAACCCCCCACCCTAAGCCAGTTCTACTTTTATAGGCACAGGATTTGACTAACAACAGGAACTTCCTGTTTAGAAGCAGAAAGTGAGTGATCACAGAGCCACAATAGACTCACCATCCTAGAAAGAAAACAGTAGCTCTCTGCCCCCCCCCCCAGCTGCTGGAGGTCTGACTCTGAGCAAGTAAGGAGACTACTGAGAAATATAGGAACTCCTTGTCTCAGAACAGGAAGATCAGGAGCTTAAAGGGCACAGAGGCAGTTAGTAAGTAGGGAGAACAAAAAAAAATAAAAATAAAATAAATAAGAGTAAGTATTCGAAACAACAGTTAAGGGGCCAGAAATAAGACATGATGGGAGTGGTGCAGTGCAGAAGCTGTGGAGTAGCAGTCTTCTGGGAGATTTTCTGGAGGATGCAGTGTTGTCCCATCTGCAGGCACCTCTCTGGGCTGAGGGAGGAGGTTGCGCTTCTCCAGGTTGAGTTGGCCAGGATTTGGGGGGACTTCCTCTCCCACCCAGGGACCACCAGGGCCACTGCCATTGCTTTAGAGGTTGCCAAGAAAGAGGAGTGGTTGGACCACAGTGGGCTCAGGGAGGGTAGAGGGTGGTGGGACAAAGGTGCATCCTTCCAGTTGTGCCTCTCCGCAATTCATATGCTGTTCTGGCAAAGTGTGGTTCCTCTATGGAGGCACCCGCAGTGGAGACCAAGGAGGATGCTGGGAACCTCCACAAAGGAGACCCACAGGAGGGTGGCATGGGACCCCACAGGGGAAGGAAACAACTCCTGGTGGGGGACTATATTGTTAGGGGGGTTAGAACTGGGAAGGACGGGGAAGGGGGTAAGGTGCCTGCCTGATGCCATGGCTTGGAGGGACAGGGAGCAAATCCTCAGGATCACTACAGCAGCTGCACGGAGGAGGGAGCTGGATGTCACTGTCCAGCCAAGGACAAATGACCTGGCTGAGAAAGGGATCAGAGCAGTGCAGGAAGAGTTTGTGGAATTGGGGAGGGGCCTCATACAAGTAGCACGCATGGTAACCTAGTCGGAGGTGCTGCCTGTCTATGGCATGGGTGAGGCTAGGGTGCTCCATGTCACAAACCCACTCAGCAGGTCAGCCCTCTACTCCCAAAGTGCCAACCTCTGAGCATAGAATTGTGAACAGTTAACAGAACAAGGCAGCCCTCTTCTCTGTTTTGTGGGTTTGAGTCACCTTTGTCCCAAGTTCTGGAGGGATTCAAACTGATAACCTCTTGTTAGCGTACCCAATTGTCAGGCTCAGATAATTCTGTCTTCGGGGGCCAGATATCTTTGCCTACAGGCACATAACCAGGTATTACAAACTGAACCCTTAGAACTCTATGCAAGACCTAGAGAACTCTTATCCGTTGCCCAGTTTGGTACCACAATAAGCTCATGCACAGTGTCAACTGTAACCATCTAAGCTTCACTTATAAAAAAAAAGAAGTTTCAAGGTACACCAAGCAGTTTCTGTTTTTAAAATATATCTTTAATTTAAAATAGGTAAAAAAAATAGGAAAACAGTAAATGCAGAACAAGATATCCCCAACACATACAATCCTAAAAACAAAACAGATTTAAATGTGCAAATTTCTGCAATCCATACACTCAGACTGGTCTTATCTAATAATATCTTACTTTCTTAATCTTTCAGTGCTTCGATGTTCTTCTTTTCTCAGTCAAAAATGAATGTGTCTCTGTGAGGTCTGCTCAGTATACTTAAAAGCAGTCTTGAGCCGGTCTTCTCTCTGAGGTCACCTAACTCCTCCTTGGTGTATTAAAATGTATATTTTATAACACAGGATGTCCTAATAAGATATTTGAATCTCCTCTCTTCATGTGACTTCCCCCCAACCCAGTCTGTGATCTTCTTCACACAGACATCAAAGTCTCTTTGATGTAATTCACTGGATACCCCAAACACATGCATATTGGACTTCCCACTTTAGTCTGGGACCTGCTTCACACAGACATCAAAGTCTCTTTGATGTAATCAGCTGGCTTCCTTGGAAGACACGCCAACACATGCATCTGCCCCCTTTCCT
Organism: Neoceratodus forsteri; assembly: GCA_016271365.2. Lineage (NCBI taxonomy): Eukaryota > Metazoa > Chordata > Ceratodontiformes > Ceratodontidae > Neoceratodus > Neoceratodus forsteri. The sequence goes on along the minus strand of CM057450.1, from coordinate 769,124,218 downwards.
CATGACACCTAGTGCAAATCAAAGGATTTCCCTGAGGACATTATAAAATTGATATATTGGTTCCTGGCTTCAAAGCAAATTGACAAGGTAATTGCATCTCAGATATCTGTAGTTTAACCTATGTCCTGTATTTTGAACTTATGCCTGGGGGGTTTTGATGTGTCAGTTTCAGCAAGACAGTGTTTCTCCTGACAGACACTCCCCTACATTTTTTATATTGCAGAAAAAATATTATATTGTAATCAGAACCAGCTGTCCATGTGCCACAATCCTCCCCACCTAGACTGAATTCGGGGGCACTATCCCCTGCATGGGATGAGCTTCCCCAAATCAGTTCACTCCTCATAGACACGAGACAGTCCATCTGAGTTCTGATTGGTCACTCCAGCCCTATGTAGAATGGTCATGTCATCTCCTTGCAAAGCAAGACTCCATCTTAGCAATCTACCATTGTTCTTCCCCATCTGCATCAGTCAAACCAGGGGGTTGTGGTCAGTCTGCACCACAAAATGCTGCCCATACAAGTATGGCTCCAATTTCTTTAGGGCCCACACTATGGCAAGACACTCCTTTTCCACCGTGGAGTATGCCTGCTCCCTGGGAAGTAACTTTTTACTCAGGTAGGCTATTGGGTGATCCCTCTCTCCCTTGGCTGGATGTCTGTCTCAGTACTGCCCCAATACCTACGTCTGAGGTGTCAGTCTGAACTATAAAAGGTTTGCTATAGTCAGAACTTGTCAAAACAGGAGCACTGAACAGTGTCTCCTTTAGTTTGGAAAAGGCTTCCTTACAGGCTGGGCTACAGGTAATTTTCTTGGGCATCCTTTTCTTTGTCAGGTCAGATAGGGGAGCAGCCAGGGCACTGTAATTGGGTACAAATTTTCTATAGTACCCTGCTGTCCCGAGAAAACTCCTGACCTGCTTCTGAGTTTCTAGTCTGGGGCATGCCTGGATTACCTCTATTTTTATTTGGTTAGGATGGAGCTGTCCCTGGCCTACCACATGCCCGAGGTATGCCACCTCTCCCATGGCCATCTGGCACTTCTCTGCTTTGACAGTGAGCCCGGCCCTCTGTGTCCTGCTCAGCACTTCCCTAAGGTGGGATAGGTGTTCCTACCAGCTGGTACTAAAGATGGCAATGTCATCCAGGTACGCCACGGCGTACTCCTCAGCACCATTTAACACCTGGTTCACCAACCTTTGGAAAGTGGCCGGGGCGTTCTTCATTCTGAAACGCATTACTTTAAACTCAAATAAGCCTATCAGAGTGATGAAGGCTGACCTCTCCCTTGCTCTGTCTGTCAACTCTACTTGCCAATACCCCTTTGTCAGGTCAATGGTCGTAAGGTAGGTCAACCCCCCCGACTTGTCCAGAAGTTCATCTGTCTGGGGCATCGGGTGGGTGTTGGACTTTGTGACTGCATTCAGTACATGACAGTCCACACAGAAATGAGTTGAGCCATCTGGCTTGGGTACAAGGACTACGGGTGAGGCCCAGGGAGTGTGGGATCTCTGGATTACCCCTAAATCCAACATCTCCTCCACTTCCCTCCTAATGTCCTTTTGGACAGTCTCTAACACCCGATATCTGTCCGCTGTATGGGCGTCTGTGTCCCTGTCTCCGCATCGTGTGTCACTAAGGGGGTTAATCCAAGCTTGGTGCTAAACAAGGGGGCAAAGTCTGCTAAAACCTCCCTTACTTCCTGGATCTGGTTCAAGGTCAGCTGGGGAGACAATTTTACTGCCTCCAGAGAGGACTCTCACTTACTTTCCTCCAGCAAGTCCAGAAGGGGGGTCTCCATTGTCCGTCCCCTTCCCATGACTACACACTGCAAACACCATGTCAGCCCTATTTGCATATGGCTTCATCACGTTAACATGGTACATTCTTTCTGTCTGTCTTTGGTCAGGTAACTCCACAATGTAGTTCACATCATTTACCTTCCTAACCACTTTGTATGGTCCTGCCCACTCAGCCTGCTGTCTGTCTTTCTGGACCGGAATAAGGACCATGACTTCCTGACCCACCATGTACGAGCGAGCTCTGGCTCTGTGGTCATACCACACTTTTTGTTTCTGTTGGGCAGCTGCCAGGTTGGTCTGGGCTGTCCCCATAAGTTCTTTCAGCCTTTCCCTAAACCTAAGGACGTAATCCACAATGGAAGTTCCCAGGGTGGTGTGCTTGCCTTTCCAGTCCTCCCAGATCAAGTCTAGGGGCCCACATACCCGGCGTCCATACAAGAGTTCGAAGGAGGAAATCCTGTCGACTCTTGGGGCACCACCCTGTATGCAAACAACAGGTGGGGAAGATATTTCTCCCAGTCCCTCCCATGCTGTTCAGCAAATGCCTGGACCATTGACTTTAGGGTACCATTGAATCATTCCACAAGTCCATTGGCTTGTGGGTGATACGGTGTTGTGCATCTCTGCACCACCCCACGCTTTCCCCATAAACATTTCATCAGGTCTGACATTAAGGAACCCCCTCGATTGGTGATTACCTCCTGCGGAAAACCCACACAGGAGAAAATCCCAAGTAAGGCATCTGTCACTTTGTCTGTCCTAAGAGAGGATAGGGTGACTGCCTCTGGGTACCTGGTGGCATAATCCACCACAGTCAGGATGAATCTCTTCCCTGAGGAGCTGGGAGTATTTAAAGACCCCACAATATCCATTCCCACCCTCTGGAATGGCTTCTCCACTATGGGCAATGGGATCAGGGCTGCTTGGGTTTTCTTGCCTGCCTTCCCTATTTCTTGGCACCAGTGACAAGACCTGCAATACTTCTTCACCTGCTGGGTGAAGTTAGGCCAATAGAAATTCTGGGCCAACCGCTGCATTGTGCGCATGATTCCCAGATGACCAGACAAGGGAATATCATGTGCAATTTTGAGCAACTGCTCACGATACCCCTGGGGAATGACAAGCTGCCTGCCTAGCATCCCTCCCTCTGTCTGTACTGCCTGAGTATACATAAGTCCATTTCCCCAATAAACCTTATGTCTGCCATCACCTCCCTGTGTGCCATCTGAGTCTGCCCAAGCTCTCAGCTTCTCTAAACTAGGGCCACTCCTCTGAGCAGCTGCAAACCCCTCACACATTTCCCTAGGCATGGGACAGGTCCCCTTCAGTCACTAAACTAGGGTCCCTAGCACTAGTATCAGGGCCCTCAGGATCACTGTCAATCCCAACCCTCTGACAAGAGGTTACCCCTCCCTCTTCAGAGTAACCCTCTTTAGCTGTGTGGTTACTTGCTACTGGGGAAATTTCTACCCCCTTTTTATTAGTCTCCCCATCTGGAGACACAGGCTGGCTAACCAGCCTCTCAGTGGTTTCCACAATGGTTTCTGTGGGGTTCAGGGAACTACAATTTTCCCTTGCCACTCGACTATGGGTAACTGCACATACCATCCCCTGCTGGAGATTGTTACCCAGGATCACATCCACTGCTAAAGTTTTGGCTACAGCCACCTGTTGCACAGTTCCCCCTGTTTCACCCCAGTCTAGGAGGACACTAGTGAGTGGCAATGTTTTCTCCCCCACCTGCAAAGTCCTGCACGGTGATGTATTTATTGGGTATAAGCTGACCAGGCTGTACCAGATCCCCCTTTACCAAGGTCAGGGATGCCCCTGTGTCCCTTAACCCCTGCATCTCTACACCATTCACCATGACTGGGTGCATGTGTTCCCTCATGTTCACTGGCATGCTTCCAGGGACAAACAAACAACCCACTTCTTTCCTGGTACCATTCTGGATATTATTGCTGGCCTTTTTGGGACACTGTCTGTCAATATGCCCAGTTTCTTTACATAATCAACATTCATTTCTTCTCTCAGAAAAATCTTTTCTCTGAAACCTGGGGCTAACTGGTTTTGGTGGAGGCAGTGAGGGTTTTAGCTGCCCAGAAGGCACACTTTTCCTGTTCTGTGCTGCCACACCTGCCCCATTCACTCTCAGAGCAGGTCTGCTCTTGGCATAGCGGTCCGAGAGTTCAGCAGCCTCTTGCACTGTTTTGGGATCTTGGTCCTCTAGCCAAGTTTTTATTTCAGCTGGGCATGCCCAATAGAACTGTTCTAATAAAATCACATTTTCAATTTTATCAACAGAGTTTGCCTCAATTCCTTCCCACCGTTTTAAAAACTGACGTTGTTTTGTGGCTAGCTCCTCATAGGTCATATCAGAGCTTCTCCTGAGCTTACGGAATTTAGCTCTGTATGATTCAGCAGTTAATTCAAATTTTTTTAACAGTGCAGCTTTTAGCTTGCTGTAATCATCACTGTCCTCATTGTCCATTTGACCCAATGCATCCTGAGCTTTCCCGGTAAGTAGCGGGGATAGCTGAAAGCTCCAGGACTCTCTAGGAATTTTAGCCTGAACACAAACTTTTTCAAAAGAATTTAAAAAGGCATCCATATCCTCCCCCTCTTTAAATTTGGCTATTAATTTGGAGTTCAATTTGTAACCCAGTCCTGTAGTCCCAGTTAAACCCAAGCCACTTACGTGCTCTGGTGCCGCTGGTTGGAGTCATATCTTCTCCAGTTTGTGTTGCCTCTGGTGCTCCTCTCTCTTCTCCTCTGCAGCTCACTGGCAGTCATGCTCCTCGTGGTCTGCCTCCCTCTGTTCTCACTCTACCTCACAGCATTCTCGCTCTTCATCATGGCATTCTCACTCTGCTTTCTCTTCTGCAGCTCGCTTCTCTCGCTCCCTCTTCTCCTGGAACTCCAGCTCCATCCTGTGCAACTCAATTTGCAGTCTGAGTACCTCTGGATTCAGGATACTGGTGACCTTCCCCTGCTGCTGTGGCCCTTCACTGACAGTGGCCCTGCTATCCTCCTCACCAGACCTGGATACAGCACTGGCCGCTAGTCCTGCCACACTCGAGGTTTGGTCCTTTTCAGTCATGGTTGGTGACTCACTGATCTGGGTATCTGCTACCATCAGGGCATCTATGAAGTTCTGCTTTTTGGCTGCCACCTCAAACTGGACTCCTCTGTCCCCACACAGCTTCTTTAAGTATTCTACAGTGTACCTGCTGTAGTTGGAAGCCATCTTTCCTGACTACTGTTACTCTGACTGGCACTTCAGAAAAAAAATAAAATGGGTAGGAACTTGACTGTAAGCCAAGGGATATAGTTCTGTTTCCTTTTGAAATAAAACACTGCCTTTTCTTTTTTCCAAGTGAGCTGAACAGTCTCAGCCTGACACACAGAACAATAAAGCTTATACCACCAAACTTTTTTCGCACCACTGCCAACCAATCTGCCACAAACCCACTCAGCAGGTCAGCCCTCTACTCCCAAAGTGCCAACCTCTGAGTGTAGAATTGTGAACAGTTAACAGAACAAGGTAGCCCTCTTGTCTGTTTTGTGGGTTCGAGTCACCTTTGTCCCAAGTTCTGAAGGGATTCAAACTGATAACCTCTTGTTAGCATACCCAATTGTCAGGCTCAGATAATTCTATCTTTGGGAGGCCAGATATCTTTGCCTATGGGCACCTAATGAGGTATTACAAAATGAACCCTTAGAACTCTATGCAAGACCTAGAGAACTCTTATCCGTTTCCCAGTTTGGTACCACAATAAGCTCATGCACAGTGTCAACCATAACCATCTAAACTTCACTTATAAAAAAAAGAAGTTTCAAGGCACACCAGGCAGTTTTTGTTTTTAAAATATATCTTTACTTTCAAATAGGTAAAAAATAGGAAAACAGTAAATACAGAACAAGATATCCCCAACACATACAATCCTAAAAAACAAAACAGGTTTAAAAGTGCAAATTCCTACAATCCATACACTCAGACTGGTCTTATCTAGTAATATCTTACTTTCTTAATCTTTCAGTGCTCCGATGTTCCTCTTTTCTCAGTCAGAAAATGAATGTGTCTCTGTGAGGTCTGCTCAGTATACCTAAAAGCAGTCTTGAGCCGGTCTTCTCTCTGAGGTCACCTAACTCCTCCTTGGTGTATTAAAATGTATATTTTATAACACAGGATGTCCTAATAAGATATTTGAATCTCCTCTCTTCATGTGACTTCCCCCCAACCCAGTCTGTGATCTTCTTCACACAGACATCAAAGTCTCTTTGATGTAATTCACTGGATACCCCAAACACATGCATATTGGACTTCCCAATTTAGTCTGGGACCTACTTCACACAGACATCAAAGTATCTTTGATGTAATCAGCTGGCTTCCTTGGAAGACACCCCAACACATGCATATGCCCCTTTCTTCATGACACCTAGTGCAAATCAAAGGATTTCCATGAGGGCATTATAAAATGGATATATTGATTCCTGGCTTCAAAGCAAATTGACAAGGTAATTGCATCTCAGATATCTGTAGTTTAACCTATGTCCTGTCCTTTGAACTTATGCCTGGGGTTTTTTGATGTGTCAGTTTCAGCAAGACAGTGTTTCTCCTGACAGACACTCCCCTACATTTTTTATATTGCAGAAACAATATCATATTGTAATCAGAACCAGCTGTCCACGTGCCACACTCCACACCATGGGATTCAATCAGTGGTTGAAAAACTGGTGTACAGCTCAGGGATTTGGCTTCATTGGGGACATGGGATCCACGTGGAGTGATGCAGCTCTATACTGGCATGATGGCCTGCATCTGTCCAGGAGGGGAACCAGGATCCTAGGTGATGGGTTTAAATGCTTCATTGACAAGCATTCAAACTAGCCAATAGGGGAGGCACTGGAAAGAAGAAGGGAAATCCTAGCCCCCCCCCAAAAAAAATTAGGGTAGTAAGTGAGGTAAACACCAAGACAGAGATGTCAATAGGGAGAAGGGCAGAGGTAAATGGAGAAAATGACAGAGGCAATAAGGACAGGGATGGGGCCAAAAGGGGTAAGGCCATCAAGAAATAGAGGGTAATGAGTACCAGTGCCTGTAGTCTGGGCAACAAGCTCCCTGAACTGGTGGCCTTGATGGAAGAGGGGTGCCTGGATAATGTAGCAGTCACAGAAACATGGTACACAGAGAACCATGACTGGGATGTTAACATACCAGGGTACACAACCTACAGGAGAGACAGAGAGGGGAGAAGAGGGGTAGGAGTAGCTCTCTATGAAAGGGAAGGGATAAAAGCAATGGAACAAAAGAGTAAACGGGGAGGAGAGGAGGCACTGTGGGTCACCTTAGAGACTGAAAATGGCACCACAATCTGCACAGGGGTTGTATACAGACCTCCATGTCAGAGGGAGGGAATGGACAAGGATATGATAGAAGGCATTCTTAGGATGGAGAGAAAGGGGAGATACTGCTGATGGGGAACCTGAATATGCCAGATGTTAACTGGAGCACCTTTGCTGCAGCCACATCCAAGAGCAGGGCCATTCTCGATGCCCTACAGGTGGCATGCCTCAGACAGCTAGTTTTGGAACCCTCTCATGAGGGAGCAATCTTAGACCTCATACTCTCAAATGGGGACAGTGAGAGGATCTCAGATCTAGAAGTGGATAGCCATCTGGGAACAAGTGACCACCAAACAATGTGGTTCATGATAAACTCAGCTACAGAGTCAAGCCATACAAAAGTGAGGGTACTGGACTTCAGGAGGGATGACTTTGGCAAGATGGGAGAGTGCCTTAGAAAGCACTAGCAAACAGGCTAGAAGGAGGGGTGGAGCAACAATGGGGAAACATCAGAACTGCCATTACAGAGGCAACAAGCCTTACTGTGAAGAAAATAAACAAATCAAAATGAAAGAAGAAGCCACTACGGTCCTCAAAACAGGTGGTGGGGAAAGTTAGGGAGAAAAAGATAGCATTTAGGAAATATAAGGAAACACAGAAGGAGTAGGACAGAGAACTATACCAGTTAAGGCAGAAGGAAGCAGGGAGGGAAGTCAGAATAGCATAGGCCCAAACCGAGGAAAAAATAGCCAATTCAGTTAAGAAGGGGGACAAAACCTTTTATAGGTACATCAGGGAGCATAGAAAGACAAAGGGAGGGACAGTGAGGCTGAACAGAATGGACAGTGGGGGGGACAGAGAGGGGCATTGAAAATGCAGGGATACTGAATGAATACTTCTGCTCAGTATTCACAGAAGAGGAGGAGGGGGAGGTGCCTAATCCAATTAACAGAAGCACTCTGGATAGGGGGTCGATCCCAGTCCTTTCACAGAAGAAAGGGTTCTGAAAGAACTCCTAAAACTAAAGGTGGACAAAGCAATGGGACCTGATGGCATTCACCACAGAATTCTAAAAGAATTAAGAGGAGAACTAGTGACACCACTGACTACCCTTTTTAACAAATCATGGGAGGATGGTGTGGTACCTGAGGACTGGAGGAAGGTGGATGTGATTCCCCTTCACAAAAGTGGGAGCAAGACAGAGGCAGGAAACTACAGACCTGTCAGTTTGACCTCTGTGGTAGGGAATGTGATGGAATCACTTCTGAAGGAAAGAACTGTTGGGTACCTAGAGGCCAGTGGGGCACAGGACCCAAGGCAGCATGGGTTCACAGTGGGAAGGTCATGTCAGACAAATCTAATTGATTTCTTTGACTGGGTAACCAAAGTAGTAGACCAGGGAGGGGCTGTGGACATGGCCTACCTAGACCTTAGCAAGGCATTTGACACAGTCCCACACAAAAGATTAATAATCAAATTAACCAGCCTGGGAGTGGGTCCCAGGGTGGTAGCCTGGGTAAAACATTGGCTGGACAACAAGACACAGAAGGTAATTGTAAATGGAGTCCTCTCTGAAGAAAGAGGGGTTGCAAGTGGGGTACCGCAGGGTTCGGTACTGGGTCCAGTCCTTTTTAATGTCTTTATAAGTGACATTGCAGAGGGACTGGAAGGAAAAGTATGCCTCTTTGCAGATGACACAAAATCTGCAACAGGGTTGATACATAACGAGGCATGGAAAGGATGAGAAGGGACTTAGCAAGGTTGGAGGAATGGTCAGAAGTATGGCAGCTTGGATTCAATGCAAAGAAGTGCAAAATAACGCACCTGGGAAACAAAAACCCAGGGGAAGATTACACAATGGGGGTAGTAACAACAACAAAAATGGAAAGGAACCTGAGGGTAATCATATCAGATGACCTTAAGGTTAGCAAGCAATGTGAGAAGGCAGTAGGGAGGGCTGGGGGGATACTGGGATGTATAGGGAGAGGCATCAACACCAGAAAACAAGAAGTTGTTATCCCTCTGTACAGACAGTTGGTGAGACCCCATCTGGAGTACTGCATCCAGTTCTGGAGACCCCATCTCCGCAAGGACATAGACAGGATGGAGGCAGTCCAGAGGAGGGCAACTAAAATGGTGCAGGGTCTGCAAGAGAAGCCATATGAGGAGAGACTAAAAGAGCTTAATATGTATACCCTTAAGGAAAGGAGGCAGCAGGGGGTCATGATAGAAATGTTTAAGTACCTCAGTGGAATCAACAAAGTCCAAGATGGTAGCATCCTTCAGAAAAAGAGATGTGCAAGAACAAGGGGACGCAATTTGAAGATAGAGGGGGGACGGCTCAGGGGCAATGTGAGGAAGTATTTTTTCACAGAGAGGGTGGTGGACACATGGAACAGCCTTCTTGAGGAGGCTGTGGGGTTTAAAACTGTGGGAGAATTCAAGAATGCATGGGACAGACATAAGGCAATTCTTGTGGGGGGTAGGAAGAAATAGGCTGTTGGTTAACTAGGATCTGCAGCTTATCCTCTAGGTAAGGAAATTGGCAGACTGGGTGGGCCAAGCAGTCCTTATCTGCCATCAAAGTCTATGTTTCAATGTTTTTATGTTTCTATGTTAGAGCACTCATTTTTAAAGGGGAATATCTCTGAAGAATTCCATAGCATGAACGGTAACAGATAAAATCTTTTACTACCATAGGACAAAAAATTACTGCCACATCCATGAGCGAGTTTACCCACCACTCGGCGCCATTCTAGCTTGTGGACGCATACCACGGACATTTCAGTCAGGATGACTAAAACAATATATATCTTGTACTAATGTGTAACTCTGCTCCCATCTACATATTTTACATTGCTAGTGCTTGCTCAAACTTCCATTACATACTTTAAAAGCACACAAGCTAAAAAGTATCCTTTTAAGCCGGTGCTGAAACCTTTTGACAAGGTCTTTTTTCCCCATGGCTATATGTTGTAATATATCCGTGGCCCTCAGACGTCAGTTCTTTTTTTAGTGTTGTATATATACTTAAGCACAGTATATTTTGTTAGCTAACATCCGCTGCTGCAGACTTGTCAGTCAAAGGCCAGTTGGTGAGATTGCATGGTACATCTGTGATACCTTATCATGGTTCACTCATTCTGAAGTGAAATTACTTAAGCAATATACCATGACAGGGAGTGGGTATATTGGTGGATTTATCACGCCTGGTGTGGTTCGGTCACGAGGCGCAGCCGAGTGACTTAACCACACCAGAAGTGGTAAATCCACCCATATACCCACTCCATGTCATGGTATATTGCTGTTATACAATGCTCAACTTGATTTTTTCTTTTTATAGTGACATAAAACTTTTACAGTGGGTATACTGGAGGATTTATCACGGTCATGTGATGTGTTTTGACCAATGAGGTTGCTGGATTTTCATACCCCATTGTATAATAAAAGATGCCGCGCTGTAAACAAATGGAGTGATGAGTTTTATCTTTTTTGATTAGGGAGATAGTTGTGATCTTTAAAGTTTAATGTAGATCTCTGACAACTGAGAGGAATGTGGCACTTTAGTCTGATCAGGCTCACTTTAAAGATCTAGTAGCACCAAAAATAGGCAAAGGATGTGAAAAATTTATAAAAGTACAGTAGTCAGCTGTTACTTTTTATTTCTGAAGAATTTTTCCTTTTCTCTTTGCTTTTTAGAAGGTTTTCTACCTGATAGTGTTAGGTGTGATATGAAAAAGAAGTACTTTACCCAGAGATTGCCATGTCTAGTTTTGTTCCACTTCCTACCGTATCAGCAATGGAACCTCACCTATTGTGATATTAATAATAATAATAATAATAATTTTTATTTATATAGCACCTTTCAACATATCAAGGTGCTGAACAATTTAAGCAATTCAATCATTACAGACGCAAACATATAAATAAAATCAACATGCCACGAGATAAAAAATATATGGTAATAAAAACCAGAGCATTAATAAATAATTAATTGTCTAAAAAAGCCATGCTCCCCAGATAAGTTTTCAGCTCTTTTTTAAAGAGTTCCATGGAGGTGCACTGCCGAGGCCGACATGGTAGAGAGTTCCAAAGAGTGGGTGCAGCAAATGAAAATGCTCTGCTGCCAGAGAATTTCAGATTCACTCTCGGGATCTCTAGCAACCCCATGTCGGCCGAGCGGGCAATCGGTCAGGGCAGTAAGGTACGAGGAGGTCTTTCAGGTAGGCTGGACCCTGGTCGTGAAGGGCTTTAAAAGTCAACAAAATGACTTTAAAGGTGATCCACCACCGCACAGGCAGCCAGTGCAGTTCGCGCAGCACGGGAGTGATGTGACAAAAACGACTTGTCGCCGTCAGAACCCAGGCCGCAGCGTTCTGCACTAGCTGCAGGCAACGGATTTCAACCCCGGAAAGCCCAAAGTACAGGGCGTTGCAGTAGTCTAAGCGTGAGGATACAAAGGCATGAACCAAAGTAGGCAGGGAGTCAACTAACCAATCTTGTAGCAGGTGATTGGCTCATGTGAAGTCATAGACAGTGAGGTCACAGGGATAATGATGTATGACGAGAAAAGGAACTAGCTATGTCAGCCTTCAGATACAGTACTGTTCCACACATCAAACCAAGGATGGGCATGTAGAAAATATTCTAATTAGCTAAAAGGAAAGGAAAAGAGAATAGGAAAAAAAATACTTCATTACTTTTAAAAGTTTATATTTATTTCAGGCAGTACACTTGCTCCTTAGCTCAGCGATCTCTGAGATGGAAACACAGCTTGACAGCAAAATAAATGGCCTTTACTACTTTAAAACACTGTGCAGTCAGAGATGAATTAAACAAAAAATTGTACTATATAATGTCTACAGAATATACAAGGTACACAGACTAGGAATAGGAGAACAGGTTTGGATTCATTCTGAAACACCGAGACTATGCCATTTTCTAAAAAAGAACTTTACCAGAAACTTGTTAAGGTTCTTTTTTTTTTTTTCGATCCATATTTTATCTCACTGTCACCTCTAGCCTACCCTTTCTGTCTGGTCCCCCTCCAGTCCCATGACCGACTTCCCTGGGACTCAACTTCTCACTGGCATGCTCCACTTGTAGGACTGCAGGCTTGCAGGGTGCCCAGTAGCCGGTGCAGGGCCTGCAAGAGCCTGCACATCATTCTATGGCCAGAGTTTTTTTTGCTCCATGGTGCTTCTCCCCTAAGCTGCACATGTACAATAGCATAAGTGACAAGCTCCACCTAGTTCCACCATCGGAATGCGCCCGCGATAGGGCGCCAAGTCACTATGGCACCAACTGCCAATGTCATCGACCACTCTTTTTGCAGGGGGATGCACCCCCATGCCCCCCCACACCCACACTAACTATATATTCAAACTCCAGGAGGCAGACCTCAGGGAGGGGGGTGGCAAACCCAGGGTTTGGCCCCATAGCGACTTAGCATCCTAATGCTGGCACCCTGATGCACTGCAGTGCTCCACCTCAGTGGAGATGTCCTCAAACACCCATGATTGGCTGACTTTCAGTGTGCCAAGACTGCGTTACCACCCAGATGCCTCCAGGTGACAGGCAAGCAGTGAGTCACATAACCCCCCTTCACTGTGACAGGAGAGCAGTTCTATGGACACTCATCCTCCCTCACCCAGCCAGCCCCCAAATGACCCAAGTCCATTCCTGAACCTGGGTTTCCAGTGTGGCAGGAGGTAAGGTGCTGATCACCTCAGCCCTCCATGCCACCGGGCCCCACTTTTTAAAGTTCCGATAAGGTTCTGATCATTTTTAGAACACTGATTTTGGAGCCTAATATACTCACCCAGCAGGTCTTCCACTAGTAAGAAGGCAGGTGGGGGTGGTAGAAAGACCTCCAAAAAAGGCTGGAGATAATATAGTACCACTTTGCACAAACAGTCACAGCACTCAGCACTTACACCCCGTAAAGGAAGATTCTCGTGCTTCTGCTTTTCAAACCTCATTATTGAAATAACAAGTACAAGGACAGGTAGCAGTAATGTTTCATCCCCTCAGGGGCTTCATCAAAGGAATAGTGCCACCTTGTGGTCTTCACATTCTATAGCAGCAAACTCCATGTGTATTTTAAATTTAAAGTGCTAGTGTGCCAAATAATATGCTCACTTGAATAAAGGCTGATATGCAAAATGTGTTTTTGTGTTGTTTTCTCCTTATGGGCAACATTCTGTACAGTTCTGTGTAAGAAACCAGAAACTTGGAGTTTAACTATGTCACTGCATGGATTAGAACTTGTAACATGAAGAGCCAACCTATTAGTGCAGTAGTCAGAGTTCTACATCCAAGCAGTGACAGTCAAAACTCTAAATCCCTTGTTCCATTAACAGAGCAGTACAGACAGCCATCTATGAAAAGAAAACAATACAACATACAGCTTTTCTCATTGGCTTTTATTCAGGTGCAGCTAAAAGAATCATTTGGGGGTATGAATATAATTTCAGTTAACAGGAACATTATGACCAGCTGCAAATGCATAAAGATTTCCTGTCCCCTTTAAAAGAGGGGTAGATAATGGGTTATTGAAGTCAATGGTGTTACTTCTCCTCTTTGATCTTTAACCTTAGAGTACTTCAAGGGTCTAGTCTTGATTCACCACTCTTGAGCCTATTTGTAAATAATGTTCTCTCCATATGCGAAATCTGAACACCAGTATCGACCTATTGTAAATGCAAATAACACAGTCACATATGCACTGTCCAAGTGAGCATATGACCTCAGCTACACTTGACAGTCTGCGATGCCACAGAAACCCGACAGAAAAAAAACAACCTGGTCCAAAACAACATCAAAACTGAAGTTATGATCTTTGGCAATAAGCCACAAAATGCCTATAATCTATGCATTCTCCCAGTCACTGGCCCATCGCTGGAGATAACACAAACTTTCCAGTACCCAGGACCATGGCTAGTCACAAAATTAAGCATCACAGAACATATTACCAAAGTAGTGAGAGGACCCACCAAAACTGAGCCCCCTCTACCAGGTCAGAAACTGCCTGTCACCAGCAGTTAGAAAATTAATTCTTAGATAGTCATTGCTTCTGACACCATGGAAAGGAAGCAAGGTCTACAGGATGACACTAGCAACATTCCTCCACAAAATCTCTATGACTTTTAATGGCTGTGTAGGTTTGCACTGGGATGTGACAAAAACATGCACCATTGCCAGGTGTACAGAGACCTCAGTCACCTCTCACCAGAAAAGAGAGGTGTCCTGCACTAGGCTACCTTCATGGGTGCCTGAACAAGGGGAAAATTGGAGGTGCTAAAGTTTTAAAGGGCACAGGGTAAAAAGGTAATGTGAGCAAAGGGCCCCTTTGAATGCTCATGGGCAAATGTAGGGGTGCTACATCTCTGCACACTCATAGGTTCCAGCACCTATGACTACCTTGATATAGTGGAGCCTGCCAGGATGAAATGCAGTGTCACAGTTTGCTGTGTGACAAAAGGGCTTAACTCCCAATGAAACTGCTTTGTCTCCTGCAGTAACTGTGCTATAGGATTTTGCAGAACTGGGTTTCATCCTGGCAGGTTTCACTGCATATAAATGATCTACCCAACACACCTTATTGATCTACTAGTCAAACCTATCCAACCGTACTTGCTGAGATAGCAATGCCAAAACCTGCTACATGTACCTAGGGCATGCAAATCCATAGGGGGCAATGTCTTTGCTGTGGTTGCACTTGCCACCTGGAATACCCTCTCCAACAATGTCACGGATGTCAAATGCTCTATTTTCAGTCACTTGCATCCCATCTGCACTTGCTCCTAATACTCCCTAACTAGCCAACTTCTGCCAAGGTACCTGAGTGATGTAATCTCGCCTCACTCTCCTGCTTTCCCTAACTGTTCTACCTGTATGTACTTGGTATTGGTTTTTGATTACCTTATGCTTTTATATGCAATCATGTATGTCTTATTTTGCATATTATTGTAGTTGTGTTGCTTATGCTTAGCCAGTTACTGTTAGTCGATACAACTGCTGCTATTATAACTGTACTGCAAGGACCCTCTTGAAAACTAGGCACTAGCCTAAATGTGAATATCCTGGAATGAAACATTCTATATAAATAAATAACTAAATACAGAACAAACTAGGAAAAAAAGGTTTGTAAATAATAGGTAACATAAACACAGAAAAAGTCAAAATTGAACTCAATAATAAACTTTTCTTACCCAAGCAGGTCTTAGAATACACATACTGTAGCTCTACTTCTCAAAGGAAGAACTTTCCCCACAGGATTTGAGACAGGCCCAGTTTGGTTGCCAGACAGAGCAGAGTTCACAAACTGCTAGCATGATCCCAGACCTGACTATTCTGTCTAGTGCCTGTGTGCTCCAGTTAAAGCATGCCTTGGCTCTCATGAGGCTACCAGGCAGGGACATGATGTCCACATCAGAAACTAGCTTGTTTTTCCAGCAACATCCAGTCAGCGCCATTCGAACCCTGTGGTTTTGGAACTGCTACTCCATGAAGTGAACAAGTTAAGCTGCCCATTCACTTGCAAACAAGGGAGGAGCCAACCTGCATGCTCTTTTGCCAGAGAAGCATCTCAAAAATCCTGCATCAGACATTAATGGCCTTATTCACCATGAATGAAAGAATTGTACAACCCCCAGTTTGTGATCCTTTTTACAGCCTAACGCTTTGCAAGTAGTTTGACACATAGACACAAATATTTTAAGAAACCGTACAGAAAAAATAATTCCATGTACAATTGAGTGGATGACATTGTTAGAGGGCCAGACCAGTTCACATTTATTTCCTGATATGAGTCATATACTGTACCTGTAACTGAGTGGAGGTAAAAGAGATTTCTAATATTAAAATCTGTATTTGTGGATGTTGGTGTTCTGACCTCAGAAACAAAGGGATCGTGCTCAAGATCTGGTCTGGTGCTACTGTAGGAGTAGAGATATTGCAACGTTTTTGTAGCAAAGTTTTAATTCGCCAGTGAAGTTAAGGTGAATTCGTCAACTTTACCTTTGTGAATCAATTCACAAATTTTTGCTATTTAGTAGGAAATTTGCCTTTTACAACTTCACCTGGCAACTGCTCCTGTAACTTCACCCTGGGATATATTTAGGCAAAGGTTTTTCAAAATGCGGCTATTGGTAAAAAATGTCTCAAGGTTTCATGGAAGAGCTTCAGCAGGTCACATGGTACATCTCGCTACACAGTGAATCTGCTTCACTTTCGGTTTTGTAGTATTAGTGAGTGGAAGAGTTAGGAGTCAGACGAGCTACTGGTAAGCAACTTGTTTGATACATATATATTTATGTATATGTGTGTGTAATTTAGTTTTAGTTTCTTCTGTATTTTGCCTATACTTCTTTAGTTATAACATTTAGTTATGGAGCTCTGTTCTCTTTCGTTTCTTTTTAACTTTTCTTTTCTCTCTCTCTCTTTTTCTCTCTCTCTCTTTTTGCGTGACAGCATCCCCACTGTCACATTTCAGGGAACATTACAGGACAGTCAGGAATGGAGACACTGATAAACCCATTGTATCCCACTTTATCTCCAGGGACCACAGCATCAATGACCTTTCTGTTTGTGTCCTTCAGCAGGGCTTCTGGGATTCTGACCATAGAAAAAACATGGAAACCAAGCTGATCTTCCGCTTTGGCTCCCAGCAGCTCTCTTGGTTTAAATGATAGACTTATTTCCTACTAACATCTTTCAGCCATCCATTGTTTTTCCTAAAGTCTGTTTGTATCTGTACACAGTTAATTTATTTTTCATTTTCACCATATGTCTCATCTATGTCTCCTTCCCCCACATTTGTCACCTTTTAATCTTCTTACTAGGCCCTGTTAATTAGTCCCCACCTGGGGACTTCTCTAGCTCATTCACTGCTATTATGCCTTGTCTTTCCCATCATCACCGTTTTATTTCACAGATTCTCTTTTAATCTTACCATTTATCACTTCTTCTCCTTGAGCCTTCCCCTTTTTTCTTTCCCCCACATATATATCCCTTATTTTACCTCCCCTCTACACTAACTTTGTTTTTTTCTCTTTTAGATATTTTCTGAAGAAGACCTAAGGTTGAACGTAGATTTTTAACTCTATTTTCTATTTTCAGCATGCATTTAATATAACCATTTTGTTTTGTACACACAGTACTTCCATTGTCCACTCCCAGTCTTACTATAGCTGTCACCTGCAAAGAAAAAAGAGAAATTATTCAGCCTGACTTTGCCACTGTGACACATGTACCTGTGAAAGAAAATGTAAAAATTAAAAAAAATCATGTAATTATACTTACCATCAAATTAGTGATAGCCATGCCATGTACTGGCATGATGGTGCCACAGAGAGGGGTAGTGGAGGAAGAGGCAATTATCATCTGTGCCTTGTGGGCTGCCTAGCTTTGTGACTGGCTTGCCAGTTGTCCCTGTGAATGGTCATGCCTGCAGTGAGAGGGACACAAAAGGAAAGAAACACATTTTAATGTTTTGCAAATAAGGTGGCAGCCCCTCCTGCGTGAGGACAGAGTCATACTAAGGTTCATACTAAGGCGAAGAGGAGAAAAAATGCAGCAGACCATGTTAGCTCTTATGTGTAATAAGTAATACTGTAATTGCACTCTGTGGAGAATGTATAGAATAGTGGAATGGCAACTGTGTACAACCAGTGTGTTGTGCTACTGAGGGGGTCTGATCCCCTGTGACCTCCTTGAAAGCAAAACTCGCGAGGTAACAGGGAATCAGAATCCCTGAGATGGCACGATTCACTGGCTGGGCATAGAGTTGCCCATCCACTATTTTTTATAGTGAATGGTGCCCAAATAGACATGGATTTAACATGTTTTTGTTTTTAAAATACAGAAAAGAAAAGTTCATGGCCACGATGTGTTATATGAGTAATGACTGGTTGCCAAGGTATGATGTGTGGTTGCTTGGGAGCAGATGTCCCTATGTTAGCAGCACAGCCTTCTTCTGGCTGTCATCGGGTGTGAGAAGAATTAAAAAAAATGGCTGCTGTATCTGTCTCTTAGTGAGAGGACAAGGGATATGAGGAAAACTTTTGTAACATGAATAATTTTAATTATCTGGTTGATCCTGTTTTTATTTTTTGTTAAATGTGTATATCTGGTTGATCTTGCATTATTTTTTCTTATCTGCTTGATCGTTGTCGAGTCATGGGTTTGGGTGATTGTGCCGCCACTGCTAGTATTTATCTGGTTGATCCTGACGTTTCTGTGGCCACTACATTCTGCGTGGAACCTCTAGAGGTTTTTAAAATGTTGTTGCACCTCAGTATGGTACAATCACATTCCATTACCTTTTGAACTGTGGTACAACATTTTGAAAGCCTCCGATTTCTATGCAGAACAAGCCCTCCCCATATACTATATAATTATCCAATCTTGCCTTAAATTTACTCTTGTTTTTACTTATAATAATATCTAATGGCAGTCTATTCCATAGATTAATAACTCATTGAGTGTAATAATATTTCCTATTGTTTGTGTCAAATTTGCATCTGGTAAATTGTAAAGGATGACCCTAAGTTCCCTTGCTGTCATTTTTGAATTCTACTTGTAGCTCATTTCTTCTTTGCAGATATCATACATAAATAACAAATCTCCTCTCAGGCTTCTTGTCTCAGGTGACACAAGGTTCAGATTTTTTAAACGATTCACATAGGGTTCGGTTTTCTGCATGTAAATCATTTCTGTCATATTATGTTAGATGTACTCCACCATAAGTACATCTTTCCTTCTATAAGGACACCACAGATGGTTTCCATAGTCAAGTATTGGTCTGACATGTACCCTATAAAGAGGCATTATTACCTCCACATTCCTACTTCTAAAGTTCCTTTTAATTGTCCTTAAGACCCTGGTAGCTTTAGCAATAGCAGATATGCGTTGATTATTAAATTCTTGTAACATGGTACAAAACAAAAGACCAGCATAACTTACATGGATTGGAGAAATGGCAACAGGTGACCATAAAGCAGCCATGGATTAATGCCACAGTAGAACCATGGTTGCTTATGTAATACCCTTAGCAACCACAGTAAATCAAGGAGCAGAAAACCTGAGGTTTTAAGTGGGACACTATTCACAAGTGAAATTTTGGAAAATAGTATATTATACCTGTCACAAACCCACTCAGCAGGTCAGGCCCTCTGCTCCTACAGTGCCAACCTCCGAGCGCAGTCTTGTGAACAGTTAACAGAAACAGGGTAACCCTCCTGTCTGTTTTGTGGGTTCGAATCAACCTTTGTTCTCAAGTCTTGGAGGGATTCAAACTGTGAACCTTTTGTTAGTGTAGCCAATGTATAGGCTCAGATAATTCTGCTCTTCGGGGGGGGGGGCCAGATATCTTTCGCCTATGGGTACCTAACCAGGTGTACAAAATGAACCCTTAAAACTCTATTAAAGACCTCAGAATATATTCTTACCTTTTCTTAGTTTGGTAAAACCAGTAAGCTTTATACCGTGTCAGCTTTAACCATGTATGCTTCACTTGTCAAGAAAAAGAAATTCAAAGGCACACCAAGTAGTCTCTAAAGTAGAGGTTTACTTCAAAATAGATAACAAAATGTAAAATGTAAATACAGAACCATATATCACAAAAACATACAATCACTTTAAAAAAACAAGATTTTTAAAAGTGCAATTTCCTCCCACCAGACAATTAGACTTGATCTATCTAATGTATCTCTTAAAGTGCTGCTAGCATGTTGTAGCTTTCAGAGTCCAAACATTTGTGTTTTAAATGGAAAACAGAATACTATTTAACAACTGGCTTTGCCAACCTCTTTGCATTAGGTCCTTAGCTCCTCCCTGTCAGAATATAAAAAAATATATCTATGCAAAACAGGATGTCTTATCAAAGTATTAAATTCTGTGACCTCAACACAACTCATTTTCTCATATGACCCTTTGATGTAGAGTGTTTTCCTGTACTTCACAGACATCAAAGAAACATTTATGACTTCGCACTAAGGCGTCATAACCTGCTCTTCTAAAAGTTTATGATTTTCTAGCCTAGTAGCTGGCAAGCCACAAATAAGCTAGATAAACAGGAGATGCTTAATCTAGGCCTCTTCTAGCATGTAATTACCTCCTGGCCTTCCAGGTAACACGTTGTAGCTAAAACCTGGGAGGGGGGTTGTCATTCCTCAGGCTGTCAGCATCTCTCATGAGAGACATTCAATAACACATTTTTATATTACAAAAATCATAGATTAATCAGAACCAGCTGTCTGAGTGTCACAATACCGAGTGATGGAGAATATGAAAATAAGCTTTTGTATTTTGCATCTGCAAAGCAGTGGTCCATACAGATAAAGTAAACAACATTAATTGTTGTGCATGATTGTGTTTGCAAATGTTATTCCAGAGGTAATCCCTGAGGTATGTGTAGAAAACTGTTGCCCTTCACACCATACCACATAAATGCGTAGCTCCTCTCAGACCTGTTCAGCCTTCAAATGTTGTTTGCAATGTTAAAATGTTGTTTTTCAATATTCCAAAATGTGTGTTTTAAATGTTAAAAAGTAGTATTATTTGTGTTTGAAGTTGTATACCCGATATTGCTGCAGATGACGGCCACAAGTAAGATTTGCGTATACTTGTCCCATAATGCATAGCGGGCACTGGTTATGTTAATACCAGACAAAAACTGAAGCTATACAACCATGTTAACGGTAAAATTAAAGCTAAGTAAGGCAACATTTAACTGTTTAAATGTCAGCAGAACATATTAAAAACATGTTTCCAATTACATCTGTAACTACTTCCCAGAATCCATAGCGGATGATGTCTGTGTAATGTACCACGGCAAACCGAAGCAGTAGAACCATGTTAGACAAGTAAGTTAATGAAACTGAAAGGGTTTATCAAAGTTACAATGTCAAAGAAATGTATTGGGAATCTGTTAAATGTTTTCAAAACTGTCACTATGTTAAAGAGATATAGATGTAAAAAAAAATATGTTTATCAGTAAAAGTAACTGATTACAAGTCTGTAAATCAAAAATATGACTCTGTCTTTCATTTATTACATATCATCCTTACCTTTTAAGGAACCATAGCAATCATTCCTGTGTTTGCCATGTTACAAGCGCATTAAACCACTCCAGAGCATGGTTCTACTGCGGCATTAGTCCTTGGTTGGGTGGTTGGATGCACTCGGCCTGCGGCCTCTTGCTCCAACCATGAATTAATGCCACAGTAGAAATGGGCAGACTGGGTGGGCCAAGCGGTCCTTATCTGCTGTCAAATTCTATGTTTCTATGCTTTGTCGTGGTTTAATGCTTACAAGTTTATTATCTATAAGTACCCCTAAATCATTCTATCTACAATTTTTAACACAGTATTACATAATTTATAGATGTGTGGTATAGGTTAAAGTCCTAGGTATATGGCACAGCATTTGTCTGTGTTACAAAAAATGCATTCCCCATCTATAAGCCCATCTTGAAATATAGTCCAGATTGGATTGTAAGGATTCAGTTTGTGATATTACAAACTGGACCACATATCTTAGTATTGTCAGTATATCCATTTGCCCAATTTTGGACATTATTGAACATGTCTGATGTAAAAATATGAAAAAGGATGGGACCAAGTACAGACCCTTGTGGAACTCCACTTGTCAATCATCCTAGATCTGAGAGGTGTCCGTGTATACTCACCCTTTGTTTCCAATTGTCTAACCAAGAATTAATCCAATTTATGATATGAATATTTATGCAATGGGTGGACATAAAGGAGTGTGATAAATCTGTTTATCTGAGTAACTGTGTGGATACATTTCATTTATCCACACAGTTACTCATTTATCCACACAGTTACTTGTTTATCCACACAGTTACTCGTTTACCCACACTAACCATATTCAAATTCAAATAACTTTAAAACAAAGAGATATGGCATGGTACTGTGAGCATGAAAATTGTACAGCACAAAATTATCTACAAAATGAGTGGTGTTTCATTTATAGATACCTTATAGATTTTTTATAAATATCAAACAAAGAGAAGAACATGTATTTCTTTATCACTTTTTTGACAAACAAATACAAATAACTTTAAAATGAAAAGGGATAGCTTGGTACTGTGAGCATGGAAGTTGTTCAGCACAACAATATCTACAAAATGAGTGGTGTTTCATTTATAGATAATTTTTAGTTTTTTTATTATTAGCAAAAAACAGCAGAACATTCAATTTTCTTTTCACTTTTTTGACAAACAAATGTGAATAACTTTAAAACAAAAAAGGTAGCATGGTACTGTGAGCATGACATTTATTCGGCAAGAAATTTTCTACAAAATGAGTGGTGTTTCATTTAATAGCAACCACTATGCTAGGCAGACATACTCTAGGAAAGTTAACTGAAGAAATTATCATTAAAAAAAAAGGTAAACAGTCAAAAGCAAATGTTCCTGCACTACTAGAAAGCATCCCTACTGCATAAATGAAATATACATTAGTGAGCAGCCAGATAAATGATTTATCTACACTTGAGATGTTTGACCTTGGACACCTCACTCCTGGCTTACACCACTCGTGAGGTTACCCGAGGTCAAACAGCACTTGTGTAGATAAATCATTTATCTGACAGCTCACTGCTGTATATCCCTTAGTTATACTCAGTTTAGTTAATTTATCTATGATAGCCCAGTGTGGGACGGCATCAAAGGCTTTGGCAAAATCTAGAAAAATATAATCCATTAGTATACATTTGTCCAGGTTACTGGATACTTTTCCATGGAAGCTCAATAAATTCATAATGCATGATCTTCCTGCAGTAAAGCAGTGTTGCTCTAAATCAGTTTTACCTGTGGTTGTGAGATGTTCGAATGTTGTATCTTTCAAGATGAACTCAAGAAATTTGCCAAGAATAGAAGTAAGAGTTCTAGATTGGTAGTTGTAATCTGCTATATTTCCCATTCTGTGGATCAGTATTAAATTAGCCATTTGCCAATTGCATGGTACTACCCCCCCCCCCTTTTACAGAGGCCTGAAATAAGATCCTTAGGGGATGTGCTATGTTATTTTTAAAAATTTTGAGAATGTGTGATGAAATCCCATCAGATTCAGTGGAGCTAAGATTTTTGATTTTGGTAATTTTAGTAATAATTTCTTCTTCAGTAATATCAGTAATAATAGGCACTAGAGAGATGTTGTTTTCTTGAAACTGGCATGGTTTTGTATCTCTTTTTTTTGGTAAACACAGAACAAAAATATTGATTAAAGGTATTTACTATTTTGATTGGGTCAGTGATTTGATTACCATCTATTGTTAAAGAACATACTTTTTTATTAGAAGTTCTGAACTAACATAACAGTAAAACTGGTTCAGACTGTCATCACCAACAGTGAGGATAAGGAGTGTGAGCAACATTGAAAGTAACTTACCATCACAGCAAACAAAGCTGGGCTTTGCTAGACTTCAGGTCTTGCTGTCTTGATGGGCTGTTTGGATGGAGGTTCGGCTTGAGTGCTACCCTTTCTTGCTGGTCTACCTGGCAATAACATTTATGCTAGCTTAAGAGCCCATGTTTCTCAGTCTGGATGCAGGCAGTAGAGATGGCGGCGGCCCACGTTGTTGGTGTATGTGGAGGACACAAGCAGGCCAGAGGAAGAGAAAGTGTCTTGGTTGTTGGAAGATGGATGGCCTGCATGCCTGGCAGTGGCATTTATGCTGACTGAAGAGACTCCGTGTTTCAGTCTGGATGATGCAGTGGTGGTGGTGGCAGTGGCCAATATTATTGTGGGCAAACTTGGCATTTAATGATGCAGTGTTCACTGGTTTTCTAGTTTGTCTGTAGGCATCACATAGGAAAGGGCAGAGACAGGTAATCAGATGGATGTATGAAGCAGCAACACAACTTGGGGGAAAAAATATGAGGACAGGAAAAAACTGAAACATAAAGAAAAGGATTCAACTGATGAGGATGAAAGGATGGACAAAACACCTTTCTTTTTAAGCTTCAATCATCCTGATCAAAGAAGCAGCCCTCACAGCCTTCAGGACTGGAGTGGTCCACACATGGAAATTCACTCTCCATTCATGCTTCATCTATCTCAGTAGAAGTCTATTTGCCAATGTAAAGAACCTCAAGCTCTTCAGGTTCATCTTCCTCACCACCACTACCTGCACGTGGTAGGAATGCTGCCATGACTGTGTTGCCTGCAATGTGCCCAGCATTCGTTTTAATAAATGTTAGCATGCCAGCATATCTAGGGGAAAGACATGTATGCCTGTCTTGCACAATGGTCCCTGCCAAACTGAATTCCCACTCCATGCTGACACTCGAAGGTGGACAACTCAGATATTTGTTTTCTAATGCTGTGCTGGCCAATCAGTAATCCTGCTACTCCAGTACAGCAAGGGCTCTTCTCTGATGGCAAGGTGCCTAGTATTCACCAAATATGCATCCACCATGTACTGCACTGCCCATAATCCTACTGCCTCATCAACCTCCTTCTCTTCCTTTTCCTCCGCATCTTCAGTTTCCACCTGGTACAAACCATCCCAAAGTGGATTTGTGGTTATTTTTTCCATTATCTTGCATGTTTTATCACTCCCATTACCATGTGAGGTGGTAACACCACCTGGTCTCTGTGCAGTTCCATGTGCCTTACCTAACTGTGACTTTAACATCAGTTCCCAATGTAACCATCATATTAGAAGACTGGTTAAATTTTGGACCTGATCACAGCCACTTTCAAGTATTGATGACAGGCCCCATTTATATTGGGGGTTCAGCATGGTGGCACTTCGGAAATCTGCAGAATGCTAGAAATACAGGTATTGCAGTCCAAGACATGGAGTATGTGTTCCATTAAGGCACCGTTTCTGATATCACCACCTGCCTCTAGCACCTGCTGTACATTCAAAGCATCTGCCCCAGCACCCATAGGAGTGGGATGACCTGACTGATGGAGACAGTGTCCCCACTCGCTAACTGTGTTGCATGTTAGAATGGCCTTAGAATCATGATCAGGCCATCCATTAGTCGACAATGGTCTGTTATCAGAGACATGGATACTATGGCACTGTCACGGCTTGTATGCAGCAACAGATATTCAAAGATGGCTTGTACCACTTGCACAAGTTCTTGAAGATGCAATGTTGAGTGCCTTCTGGTGATGACATCCAGCTTTATACGGTGCTGGGGCAGTTTGTTCTGGATCAACAGGTGTCAGAGATGATCACAGGCATTTCTGGAATGGGCAATGTGGGCACAGATACAACAGGCCACAGTCAACATGGGCATGGCACCCTGAGAAGCCCCCCAATCACTGATGCATTTCACTATATTACGGGCACTTGTGCCTAGTGGGCCTTACCCAGTTACCAAAGAATAAAACAAAGTAATAATAATCAAGCAATTATCACTCATGAAACCTGCTTTCAGTGAATGAGTCTGCAGCCACTCATTAGTCTCAGTCAGGAGCAATTCTAGCATTTTCTGACCTTTGTGTGATCCAATTGTACTCTTTATTGGAAGCGTGGCATGCTAATGAGTACGCAGAGTGTTGCTACCACTGCAGACAGGCTCAATACAATTTCTCCCCAGCCACAGTTAAATACTACCCCAAGTACCCGTGTCCAATGTGCTGTAAGGCACAGATAGGAGCTACCAACTGTTTGGCCACTGGTCCTCATATCCATACTGAGATGCATGTATGGTGATGCTGAATGTAGAGGGCATAGATTTCCATATATGGCACCTTCCAATAAAGTTCAGGAATGGCATGTGTGGAGAAGTACATTCTTGAGTGAATCTGCCATTTGGGGCAGGCACACACCATCAACCTTCTAAATCCTACTTTGTCCACAAAAAGAGAATAGCAATAAATCAAGTGCCAGCATTTCCGCTGTTGTTGCGTTCAGTTCACATGCAATAGCATGGGTGGGTATTTGGCATGATACTCAAACATGCTATGCAGCATGGACTGAACCTTTCAAAGTGCTGAGCTACCAAACAGCTGGACTCAGCATGGAGATGACTGGTGGGGTAGTATTTGACTCCTCTGGATTCACAGGTGCTGCTTGAGTGAAAGCAGTGACTTTGAGTGTTTTCTGCACTAGGGGTTCTTGTGCTTTGCATCTGGGTTCTAGTACTCAACCCAGCAGTAGTCCTCCTTGGTTATCTTTTGTTGAATGTATTTGTTTTGTTTTTCTTATATCTTTTGTTTTTAAGCACACAATAAAAAATCAAAGTACAAAAAAAATGAAACCCTATTTGGTATCCAGTGATACGGGCACGGTCAAATTGAACGACTCACTTTGAGCAACTTAATTTGGCCGAATGTCTGTACAGCGATTGTGGAAGAAGAGTGACTGTGGAAATGATGAGGGAGAAGGGCTGAAATGGTGACTGTAGGATACAGCGCTGGAAGGAGGGACATCACGGGAAGCAGGATATAGGAGGTAGGTTGGAGAGACAGTGTCAGGCTGGCCATGTGGGCTTCTGGAGGCAGTGTATACCTCTGGTGTGGAAGGACCTGGGTTTGATCCTGGATTGGTGCACTACTGTTTTTGGGTGGGGAATGTGTTTGGTGTTGTAATTTTCTTTGGTCTGTGTCAGCTCCTTGCCCCACTCTCAGGCCCTCCCTTCGGAGTTGATTATATTTAGAAGGGGGTGCGGGGGCACAGCTCCCCGCATAGAACGTATAATTATGTGTGGCAGTATGGGTGCCAATTTTGTATTCGGCATAGTGCATGGTTGCCGTTTGTGCTTTTGGCATTGTGCACTCGCCTAGAGATATGGCGCTGTTATGTATTCGCTGTTATGACGTGGAACCCCCTGTTTTTACTGCACATTTGTACCACCATTTTGGCAAGGACTCCCTCATAAAAGCTTATTTACTTAATGAGACATTCCTGGAAATATCCCACCACTAGGGCCCTGGCCCTTGGCTCAGTGATTCACCATCTCAAATATTCTGAAGTGCGTGTTTGCCCCAGTTTAATAAGTAACATTAGACAGCTGGCTATGAGAAACACAGCAATAAATTCATCTTACTTCAGATTATTCTGTTAGAATCATTCAACTGTGAAAAGAAATTTAGGAGATTAAGATGTCTACATATTTTTTTCCTGCTAACTAGAGTTTTTGGGAGTGGGGCTTCCTCCTTTGTTTACCATATTTAATTATTTGGTAACCAGTGAAGCCCATTGGGTACAAAGCCCATTTACAGGGGCAACCTGAATACTTACTCATTATAGGCTGGAGTTTTATTTCTCACTAAAAGCACATGGCAAGGTAGTGACAGATGCACTGTGCTGCAGCACCCCCTTCTGGTCAAACAATGGAATAGCAGGCACTGCATGCCTTGCTATTCTGGCCAAAAATAATGTGCTGGTGCAACTGACCTTGTCCATTGTATTTTCCATACTACTTGGCTAGCTTTCTAAGTTTTACTATTTACAAATGGAAAGCTGTTTAATCAGGCATCTATCCTGACCCATTAATTGCATTACATGAGCTTCCCCTTGGCACTTTATAAAGAAGGCAGAGCTAGTGTCCCTGCCTCCATTTGAGGAGTTCCATGCTAGTGAAACCAAGGTGAAGGGATTACATTATAGCAATCAGTCTGATTAGGTTGATCACTATTGTCTGGTAGTGTGCAGCCACATGTATGTATGTATGTGAACAGAACCTCAGCTATCATAGTGTTAAATATATTTTCTCCATCATATTGTGTGTGTGTGTGTGCGTGTCTGTGTGTGTGTCTGTGTGTGTGCACATGTATGCATGTGTCAATAACTTCTCATCAGGTAGTTTTGAAGGCTTATAATTACACACCAGCAACATATTTTATGTAGATATAAGCTAAATTGCAATAAAATATATTCCAAACAATCAGATAAAGGATTAGAAATCTGGGCATGATATGCAAAAATATGGCTAACTACATGTATTACTACCATCACCATATTAGCATAATAACTTAAGATTGGAAGGGATTCTAGGTCCATCATGTCCACCCCCCAACACACAGAATGCATAAGCAGAGATAAATAAATTTGCTGTGCAAACAAGTACTGTACTCGTGTATAACGGGATTGCTGTATCCACTCAGCTTCCCAAGGTACCTTGTGATTTCTTTGGTAAGCAGAAATAAGTGACCAGACATACCTTGAAGGTTTGTACTGTTTTGTATTTACTGTCTCCAGAGGTAGGCTGTTATATAGGTTCACTGCCCTCTGGGAGATGGATTGCCTCCTAGAATGACCCCTTAATTTACCACCTCTAAGGTTCAAGGCATGCCCACAGATTCTTCTGGAGGACACCAGCTGAAACATCTATGTCTGTTCAGTCTTGCCAATAACCTTTAAGTATGCCAAAAACGAGGATTATGTTAAGGGCTACAAGTCTCTCCTCATAGTTGCTGTTTCCCATACCTCTGATCATTTTGGTGGCCATGCAATGCACCCTCTCAACCACCTCAATATTCTTTTTGAACTGAGGAGCCCAGAACTGTGCATAGTCCGCAGGTGCCCTATTGGCCAACACCCTTTACATCACACTAGCATTCTGCTGGCCATCTTGATGACAGCAACAGCCATGCACTGCTTGTTATTCTTCAACCCATCTACTATTATGACTCCCATGTCCTTTTCCTTTCATCTTCCAACTCAACAAGGGAATCCCCACACAGTGTGTAGGCCCTGCCTTGTTTTTTTCTCCCCTAGTGTACTGTAGCACCTTGCATTGGATATACTGAGTCTGAGATTCCAGGAGTCTAACCAGTCGCCCAGCTTGTCTATGTCCTACTGAAGTTTATTCACATCCTCAAAGGAGTACAGCACCCTGGCCAGTTTAGTGTCATCAGCCAACGTAAGCTGTCTACTGGAAATCCCAGCTTCCAATTTGTTGATGAAAATGTTGAAAAACATTGATCCCATCCTGCTGTCACAATCATGGATAAAAAAATCATTGTACATGATTAGACCATGGCTGCACATGGTCAGCAACCCTGATCATTCATGATTTGTCTATGACTTTAACCCTGGTCATCCATGAACAACGACTGACAGTAAATGGTCCAGGGATGGATGGTTCCATGTCATATGGGCAAATTTTCTTTGGCAACTTGCACAAGAGTGATTACAGTTTGCCGAACGTAAAATCGGCAGTACACCCACCTCGATGACTCCCAACACGGCGACCTAACTACTTCTAACAAGTGGACATTAAAATTAACATTTAATGCAGGGGGCTGTGTCCCGTACACCCTACAATCTAAAATAATCAACTCCGGGGGAGTGAACACTGGGGAAAAGAGGAATGCATGGGAGGGGGCAACAGTATGCATGGCACCTTCGGTCCGGGTAACACCAGGAGATAAAAAAAATGTGTAACAAGCAAACAGTTAAAAAAACAACACTTGCCTACAGGCAGTTCTAAACCTAGGACCATCACCAGTGTAGTTGGCTACCCTATCCACCATGTCAGGTGGACAGCTTGGCAGTAGCAGGCTTCATTGCTCTATTTGACCAGCATCACTGTATACCTCCCGTGGTTCGCCTTCACTATTCTATTGTTCCATAGTCATGGTTCTCTTGCATCGCTATCCCCGCACACTCACTGTTCCATTGGAAGACCAAACCGAGTCACTCATTTTCGAGTCACTCAGTTTGGTTCACACATATGACGTGATACTGGGGAGGACCATGGATGATCATGGTTAATCTAGTTTGAAAATTATTCAAGTTGACCATGGTAGTCTGTAGTTATCCATGGCTGTTAATTTCAGCAGTTTCATGTGTTATAAAACCAGTTTCTACACAGCTCAGGTAATTTCATTTTTTTAGCAACCTTAACCTTTTATAATTAATATATTTTATTCACAGATACTTTTTTCAAATAGCTTTCTTATACAGTATGTAGCACTTATCTACTCAGCAATGCTGCTGTTGTTCTTTTTCTAATGGAGTCACTCCTTATTCATAATTAAAAGAAGTACCTTATTTCTGTTTTTACCACCATAAAATGAAACTCTTTTAAGATGTGACGAATTCACACAATAATGTATTTGTATGCTAAAATAATTAATTTCCCTGTGCACACCTTCTTTTTTCTTCATGAATTGTAACAAGTGTCACTGTGATTTTTTTATATTACTTAAAGTGTCAAATTCTGCCCTCTAATATGTAAATAAATTATGCAAATTTAACTGCTATTCCATTCCTTTACAACCATAGACAAACTATGGTCAGACATAGATAAACCATGTTTGACCACTGTATGTTCGGCAAAAAATCAGGAGACAGATTGGCACAGGCCATAACTCATGGAGGTGCTTGAAAAGTTCTACAGAAACACTGGCCGAGAACAGCAGCCAAAGGAGCAAAACAATTGATTAAAAAACGAGGGCCCCAATATTAAGACAATTAGTGCAGCACTAACATGAACAATGCCATACTAACTGGGCATAAAGCATTACAAATGGAGTTGGGGCCATATTCAAAGGGCCCCGTTGCACAGGGCTAGGATATTGTGATCACACTGAATACATTACGGTGCCCATGCAAATAAAAGGACACCTCTGGTATATAGGGCACGGGGTATAGTCAGTAGATTTTGGAAGTGTTATAAGGCTGCATTGGCAACACTATTTACTGCTTCCAAAACCCTACCATCATCAACACGCACAGTGGAATATGATCCCCCAACTTCCCAACAGCATTGGTACCAAATACTGACATGGCATGAGATGACAGCCTGGGTAAAGAATTGGCTGGAGAATAGTACACAGAGAGTAATAGTAAATAGAGTCCACTCTGAAGAAAGGGGGGTTACTAGTGGAGTACCACAGGGTTCAGTATTAGGACCGGTCCTCTTCAATGTCTTTATAAGCGACATTGCAGAGGGACTGGAAGGAAAAGTATGTCTCTTTGCAGATGACACAAAGATCTGTAACAGAGTTGATGCACAAGGTGGGGTGGAAAGGATGAGAAGGGAATTGGCAAGGTTAGAGGAATGGTCAAATGTATGGCAGCTTAGATTCAATGCTAAGAAGTGCAAGGTAATGCACCTGGAAACAAAAACCAAGGGAAGAGTACACAATGGGGGTGAGATAGTAACAACAAAAAAATGGAAAGGGACCTGGGGTAGTCATATCAGATGACCTAAAGGTGGGCAAGCAATGTGAGAGGGCAGCAAGGAGGGCTGGGGATACTGGGATGCATAGGGAGAGGCATCACCAGTAGAAAACAGGAAGTTATTATCCCTCTGTACAGACAGCTGGTGAGACCCCATCTGAAGTACTGTGTGCAGTTCTGGAGACCCAATCTCCGCAAAGGCATAGACAGGATGGAAGCTGTCCAGAGGAGAGCAACTAAAATGGTGCAGGGTCTGCACCAGAAGACATATGAAGAGAGACTTAAGGAGCTTAATATGTATTGCTTCAAGGAAAGGAGGGAGAGGGGGGACATGATAGAAACTTTCAAGTACCTCAAGGGAATCAACAAAGTCCAAGAGGGTAGCATCTTTCAAAAAAAGAGGTGTGCAAGAACAAGGGGGCACAATTTGAAGATAGAGGGGAGACGGCTCAGAGGTAATTTAAGGAAGTATTTTTTCACAGAGAGGGTTGTGGATGCATGGAACGGCCTTCCGGAGGAGGTTGTGGAGTCAAAAACAGTGGTGGAATTCAAGCATGCATGGGACAGTCATAAGGCAATTCTAGGGGGTTGGGGTAGGAAGAAGTAGGCTGCTGGTTAACTAGGATCTGCAGCTTATCCATTAGGTAGGGAAATGGGCAGACTGGGTGGGCCAAGCGGTCCTTATCTGCCCTCAAATTCTATGTTTCTATGTTTCTATGACCCACCCCCTTATACCTGATCCCTGAGATAATGCCGTAATTATCCATGGTAGTCTAGTGCCCTTATCCTTGAGGTAATATGTCTTTCTGTGGTAGTCTAGCAGTCCCCCATCCTCAAGATTTTATCAGTATCTATGGTAGTCTAACAGTCCTCCCAATCCTCCAAATGCTGTCATTAGTATCCTTGGTAGTCAAGCGGTTGCCCAATCCCTGATATAATATTGTCAGTATCCCTGGTAGTCTAGCAGTCCCTCCCCCCCCACCAATCCCTGAGATAATTTCATCAGTACCTCTAATAGTCTAGCAGTCCCCCAATCCCCCAGATAATATCATCAGTACATTTGGTGGTCTAGAGGCCCCCCAATCCCCATGCTAATGTTGTCAGTATCCCTGATAGTCTAGTGGCACCCACCTTATCCATGATTAAATAGAAATAGATTAATTGCCATATTGGTCATTGTAAGAACAGATCCAGAAGCAAGTGGCTTGATACCTTTTATTGGAGATGTTACAGAAAGAAAACAATGTCTAAGCTTTCGGACCAATCAAGTCTTTCCTTGGAGACTTATGACATTGGTCATAAGTCTCCAAGGAAGAAGTTGGTTGGTCCAGATGCTTAGACATTGTTTTCTTTTTGTAACATCTATATTGGTCCAATAAAAGGTATCAAATCATTTGCTTCTGGATCTGATTAAATAGAAAACGTTCCTGATAGTCAAGAGGTACCTCATTTCTGCCTGATCCCTGTTATAATAATCATGCCCCTGACCCCCATCCCAACTTACCCACACGTCACCCACCCTTACAGCCCCCATCACCCTTTTTGCTCTTATGCTGAACATGTGCTCAGTATTTTGCCTCAGTTGTTGCACATAAGGATTGTATGCTTGCTCTGTATTTGTAATGCATATTTTGCTTCTGTCCAATATTGGAATTATTATTGACTTGTCTTGTACCCTCACCGGTCGTACCTGAAAAATAGGGATTTAATTGTCTAGTGTACTTACCCGGTCACCAAAAACCAAATAAATAAATACCAGATCTGCTGGCAGATCTTCAGATGGTAACCAGCACAGACCCTCAACACACCTCCGCGACTGGATGTCATCTGAATGACAGGAAGGAGGCATACTCATACTGTAGAAACAGCAGTTAACTTTCAATAACAAAAAAAAAAATTATTGAACCCCTGGATGATAGACACTCAGAATGGGGTCCCTCACAGTGGTTGATCAAGAGGTTGTGAGTGAAGTGACGCAAACAGCACATCAACTTCAGACTGCCCCACCTGACAACCTTCGGAATAAGCCAGTCATGTAATGCCCATTCTTTGACTTGCCTCCAGATGCTAATAGGTACTCACATCTTATTTGTATAAGTTTCATGGAGACCCAGGAACTTTATTCTTCCATGTGGCCGCTACCTGTAGCTACTACAGTACTACTCTTGTTGAGCCCAGCTATTAATAAGGGGAGGCTCTGCAGCACCCTGACTGAAGTGTCAGATTGTGATGGACATGCTAGTAAAGTCATTGTCTTCTGTAGTTTTCTGAAATGTAGCACTGGATTTTATACAGAAAGCACAGTAGCCCCAGTACTGTATAGACCATGTTGCTGAAATCCCCCCTTCCTTAAATCCCTCTCTCCCAGCAACAGGCCTAATAGAGACAGCAGCAATGGATCAAACAGTGTCTTCAGGAGTCTTTGGGTTCCCCCTTTTCTTGCCCTTTTTACTGAGCAGTGCTGCTGCACATGAGCCCCTAGTGATGTGCTGGCAAACTGTTAACAACCCCCTTCCCTTGTTCCACCTCTGTCTCCTCCCTAACATCCCACCTGGGGCCCCACATCTGCCATTCCCCTGCAAGAGCAGGAATATTTTGTTATATTTTGGAGGAAGTGTCCCTTTGGTGGAAAATGTCCCTCTCTTTTCCCATGCTTAACTGGCAAGATAGCCACTCTACCTCCACATCAAAAAAATACAATTCTGCAAATTTAACAATAAGAGGCATAGCCCAGCAACAATATTTGCACATGCACTTCCTTTCAAGCAATTTTATATTCCAGCAATCACCACTGAGGCCAGCAGATAAAGATAACACATTTCTCATTGAAGTAGTAAGCATAAAAGTGAAATGCCAAAGTTAAGAAACACACTGCCCCGCTCTCTGGTTGTCCACAGTTTCACTGACAAACAAAGATGTCCATGAACACCCACAGTCATCCTTTCTCTATCTCTGATCTTTGTTCATGATAACTTCATTGGTGATTTGCATACGATTCAAGGACATGACTGTCCATGGTTAATAAACATGCACAAATGCCTGGAAAAGCTACACAATCAAGAGTGACTAAATTGGAGAGCTAAATTAATTTTTAACTTGGTAAATGAAAGAAAAAAGATTTTAATAAAATTACATTTTAAATTATTTATGGTAACAGCCATGACTGTCCATGATCTAAATATGGTTTTTAGTGTCCATACTTGATAATGGTTTTCATGGGTTGTTTTTTAATTATGATAGCAAATAAATTCATTCTCTTTGTGTACTGCTTAAGTTATATCATGGGTGGTATTCTGGTGTACTATAAACATTGTTTTTATCGTATTAGTAGTTTCATCATTTAAATTACTTATGGTATAGATTCTACAGTAATGTGGTGTAAACTATTTCTAGTTGTTAGTTAAGCCTCATTTTGAGAAGGGTCTAGTTACTTTTAAGCAGGGTTACAGGTATAAAACCTCAAGTGTGAAGATCATACTGAAAGATATGACTGTCTTGATTTATTTTATTTCTAGTTAGCCTCCTTTTTTAGTTTATCCCATCTCTTATTTCAGATAATCGTAATCCATCCAAAGCTTTATTTATTTAAAATTTGGTAACCGGGAAAAGCACACTGAGCTGAGGTTCATTTCCAGGTATGACTTGGGGACAAGGGGAACAGATACAAGAAAGGAATATCAACAATCAGATACAGTAAAATACAGGACACACAAAATATACAGTATAAAACAGAATAAAGAATACATTTTTCATACAGTATAGTACAGACAACAAATAAATTTTTATTATAAGATTGAATTACAGAGTATTGTACATGGTTTCAAATTAATATAAACAATGGAAGAGAGTGAGGAAACCAGTAGCATGATTGTGGATTAGGGCAGTGGACAGCTGCAAGATGTGATTGGGGTGGCTTGAGGTGGCTCTTAAGTGCATGAAAGGAGGGGGTGAGGCAGGTTAGAGGGGAGAGGTTGTTCCAGAGGGAGGGGAGTCTATAAGAGAATGCTAATTTCCCAGCAGAGGTGCGTACTCATGGGAGGGCAAAGGGGTAGAGGCAATTCATACGTGAATTGTAGGGGGAGGGAGTAGCAGGAGTTAGGAGAGAGGAGAGGTAGGAAAGAAGAGTTCCAAACCAATATCTGGAGATAAAAATGGAGCAGTGGGATGTGCATCACTGTGATGGGGACTGGAGGGATAGGGAGGCGTAGAGGACAGTGATGAGTCGGGGGGCATTGAAGAAGACATCCAATGTGGTGAGGGAGATGGCAGGGGCTGCACTGAAGACTACTGTGGCATCCCCCAGGATGAAACCCACTTTTAAAGCACTCTGCAGTATGCTGTAGCAGACCTACTGAATAAAGCAATATAATTTCAATGGCAATTCGTCCCTTTTGTCATGCAGGACATTGTGGCATTTACTTCATCTTGGCAGTGTCACATATTCCTGAATGACAAAAGGGACTAATTACCATTTAAATTGTGTTGCTTTATTCAGTAGGTCTGCTGCAGCATTCTGCAGAGTGCTGCAAAATGCTGCAGAATTGGGTTTTATCCTGGGGGACGCCACTGTATGTCAACGTAGTCGAAGGCAGGGAGGATCCATTTGACGAGCAGGTCACGTCTGACTGGGATGGAAAGACTACCCTTGTGTCAATAGAGTACACCTAGTTTGGGTTGTAGTTTAGAGTGGAGGGCCTTAAAGTGTAAGGAGAAGTCAAGTGAGGGATCAAGCCACACACCTAGGTATTTGTAGGCCGAGACATCATTGAGAGGAGTGTTGGCTGGGGTAGAGAAGGAAGGGAGGGTGGAAAGCCTAGCGAGTTTCTCTTTGGAGCCTAAAGTCATGGCTATGGTCTTTTTGGTGTTTATTTTTAAGCGGTTATCATTGAACTAGTTTGATACTGTGGTAAAGTCATATTGGAATGGAGTTTGGATGGCTGGGGCAGAGGGACCGGAACGGAATAGGTTAGTGTCGTCCGCATACATGTGGATTTTGGCATGGGTACATACAGAAGGGAGATTATTGACAAACAGGGAAAAGAGAACAGGTCAGAGGATCGAGCCCTGTGGGACACCTGCAAGAATGGGGAGGGAGGGAGACAGTACATTACTGATTTTAACTGATTGGGACTGGCTGGTTAAATAGGAGCTAAACCAGGAAACAGAAGATATGGAAAGGCTAGTGGATCTTAACTTGCTTAGAAGGAGGGGGTGGGAGATGGAATCAAAGGCCTTTGCAAGGTCAATGATAATAGCCGAGGTGAGCGACCCTAGGTTCATAGCAGAGTGAATGGCATCTGTAAAGCAAAGAAGATAGGAGGTGGCAGAGTGGAGTTTCCTAAATCCTGATTGGACCAGGGAGAGAGTGTTGGAAGCAGTGAAGAAGCCATTTAGTCTTGAGAGGATAAGTGATTCTTGAACCTTGGCAAGTGAGGGGAGAAGAGATATGGGGCAGTAGTTGCCAGGGACAGTGGGATCACCCCCTTTACAAAGGGGTATGACTGTAGCTGACTTCCAGGCTTAAGGGACAGTAGAGGAGGAGAGAGAGATACATTGAGGAGGTAAGTTAGCAGGGTCAGAATAGAGGGTGCAGAGATTTCGAGGAGTCTGGGGTGTAAGCCATCAGGGCTGGATTTAGAGGAGTTTAGGAAGCCAAGAACTCTAAGGACTTAAGCTGGAGATACCAGGGTCAGTTGAAAACCAGAGGTCTGCATGGGGAGAGGGGCATCATGTGAGAGGGCACAGGTGGTAAAGAACTTACTCAGGGAATCAGCAACAGAGGTAGGGTCAGAAACTAGGGATCCTGCCACGCAAAGAGTGGGTAGGAGGGTCTGAGGAGGGGTGCAGGAGCAAACCTGTGTTTGTTTTTAATTTTACTTTTATTCCTACTTATATATTATTTCATTTTATATATCTTTTGTGTTTTTATATAGGATGTATGTATAGGTAACATGCTGTAAACAGGACTTTCTTGTAAACTGGGCCTTTGGCTTAAAGATTTGTTTCCTGTATAAAAATAAAATTTTACTACTACTACAAACGGAGATCATGCCAAAAAGGGATGGAGAGTTATTAGAGGTGTGCAGTCAGGTTTTGAAATATTCAGATTCTGCATGCCGAATACGCTTGGTACAGCTATTTCAGAGGGATCAGTATTTCTGCAGGTCAGTTGGGTCACATGAGGTTTTGAAGCATCTCCAAGCGAGGTTGTGGGTTTTGCATGCAGACAGGACTTCTGTAGCGATCCAGGGATTGCGATGGCATTTGATCCTGATTGATTTCAGTGGAGCATGGACATCCCATACTTTTAGGAAGGTTGTGGTGAAGTGGGTGAGGGCAGCATCCACAGAGAGGATGGAGATGACCGGAGACGAATTAGCTATGGCCAGGTTGAGGAGTACTTTATTTGAGTTGAGCATTTTAAGGGGTCCATACTGGATATATCTGGGGGAGGGTTTGAAGGAGGATGTATCTTTCTGGCACAAAAGGTGGGGCAGTGGTCGCTGAGCACATCGGGAAGTACACCTGCAGGGCTGATGCAGTGTGGGTAGGATGGTAGAAGTCAGTCAAGCAGGGTATAGGACTAGAAGCGATGGTTAAGGCGAGTTGGCTCATTGATCAACTGGGTCAGGTTTAGTGCTTCAATCTGGAGGCATGTATTTTGCAGCTAGGAGGAGAACCAATCCAGACTGAAGTCACCAAGGAGGACCAATTCACCTGCAGATGCATGGGAGGTAGCAAAGGTAAAGCAGGAGATAAGGGAGGAGGGAGGGAGTTTGGGGGAGGCATACAGTACTCCGACAAAAAGTGGAGTTGAGGACGGAAACATGAGCTTAGCCAGGAGGAGTTTGTGGGATTGTGGGACAGCTTCACAGTGGGTGACAGTGCACAAAATGGAGTTGCGGGAGTAAATTGCAAACCCGCCTCCCCTTTTTCCACGGTCTTGCCAGTGGAGGTTATAGTCAGGGAGCTAAGCTTAGCCAAGTTCAGTTTAATACTCTAACCAAATGACACCATCTTTCATCGCAGCTATATATGACAGCTACCAAGCGTGTGCCTTCTTTTTTGTTTTTGAAGTTTCTCAAAATATATTCAAATTGTAGCTGTATTCCTATAACCAACAGTTTATCAAGAGACCATTTTAATTAATAAATAGTTTTAATACTAGGAAATTAAGGACAGTAAGAGACAAGAAGCCTATTGAGCCCCCCCCCAAACACACACTTCTCTGTGATAATATCCATTGATGTTGTCTAGCCATAAATATTCACTCATTTGGTGCTTCAAAACTCTCCCCCAGCATGGCCTTCCATAGCCCTACCACTGTTACATGAAAAAAAATTATCCTAACCTCTTTTTTTTCTTTTATATATTCTAGTTGGTGTGTATGCCTTCTAAGATTGTGTGTTAGATGTTCATATTTGAATCCCACCTCTTCCATCAAATCCTCATCTTTGAGAATTTTGTATAATAACAACAGATCCCTCTTTAACATTCAGTTTTAACCAATCTGTATATGTTTTGTTTGCTGAACTCAGTATCATTTTACTGGCCCGGTGCTGCACGCCCTATATGAGTTCTATATATTTTCTTAAGTACGGACTCCAGAGCTGTGAGCAGTAATCCAGTTGCAGTCTTGAGCAAGATCTATACAGTGGGCAGATTGTAGCTTCAGTTTTGGTAACAAAGGCTCTCCCGATACAATTTAGTAATCTGTTTGCCTTACATGTTATTAATTTACAGTGCCTTGAGTGCTTGAGGATGCTGTTGATTAGTATACCAAGATCTCTTTTAATTATGACTGTTTTAAAGGAAAACTGCACTCATATCTTGTAAATGTTATTTGATTCCATGTCAACAGATAATTCTTTTCCTGTAGCTGTTAGGATATATGTGTTTGCTTTAGTTTGTGTTTGCTGTTCATGACAGTCCCCTGTAACTATCCTGGGGGTCTCCATTTTGTGGTGATTGAAATCTCATTATCAACCACAGCTGCATTAGCATATGAGAACATGATGTCAGATCGTCCATTTATACCATGTATCTGTATGCTGAAAGTACAAATATCCTGAAATAAAGCCCTCTGGAAACATACAAACTGAATTCAATTAAAAGGGGAAAACCCTGCATTACAACTTATACAGTTTACAAAGCTAACTGAAGGTAAATGTGTATTTCACACCTTGCTGCAGCTTGTTTTGTTAAACTCTAATTAAGCAGACAAGCATACTATGGAGTCTAAAGAGTGTTACATCATGTTCTCATAAGATAATCCAGCTCTCAGGGACAATTAAATTTTAACAACTAGAAAATGGAGACTCCTCAGGACAGTTACAGTGACTAGTATGAATGTGAAAATAAGCTAAATAAATCACATATATCCCTAACAGCTACAAGAAAAGAGTTATCTGTTGACATGGAAACAACATTTATAAGATATGAGGATGGAGTTTTCCTTTAAGTTCAATGTTATTAAGGTGGTACTTTTGGTGTTGGTTGATGTGGCCAAAATGAATCACTACTGTACACATTTATCCTTATGGAACTCCATGTTGTTCAAAGATACCCATAATTCTAATTTATTTAAAACCTCTAGTACCACAATTCCGTTTTCCAATGTATCAACCATGCCACCCAGTTTGGTGTCATCTGCAAATTTATTTATAAGCATATTGCACCAGGCTTACAGATCGCTGATACATATACTGTATATATGCTGAAGGATGATCTGATGACTGATTCCTGTAGTACCCCACTGGTAACAGCATGTTCATGTGATGTGATACCATTAATTCTTATCCTCTGTGTCCTGTATGTCAGCCATGATCCAAAGCATTTTATGTATTGTCTGATTATATTATTGTTGTAGAGTTTGTCCAAAAACTGTTGATGTGGCTCTTTGTCACAGGCCATTTTGAAATCCAAATAAATTACATCAATTGGTTTATTTACATATTTTGTCC
Source organism: Neoceratodus forsteri (assembly GCA_016271365.2). Lineage (NCBI taxonomy): Eukaryota > Metazoa > Chordata > Ceratodontiformes > Ceratodontidae > Neoceratodus > Neoceratodus forsteri. The sequence continues at coordinate 769,083,983 of CM057450.1, read as the reverse complement.
TGTTTACTTGGTCATGAAATCCCAACAGGTTAGTGGTTCAAGACCTAGATTTAGTAAAACTATGTTATTATACATATTAAGCTAGTAAGTCTGTAATTTTCTGGCCTAGATTTGTCCGCTTCTTAAAGATGGGTACAGCTGTAGTTTTCTTCCAGTTATGGTGCACCATGCCTTCCTTGACTGTGAGATTAATTTTATGTGCTATAGGTCCCGATATTTTTTTTTTATCTCATTTCCTTCAGTACCCCAAGTAAAAGATTGTCTGGCCTAGCTGATTTATTAATATCAATTTTTCAAGTTGTTGTTCTATTGTTTTTCGTTCAGTGATGTTTTCTACTTTCAATATCTATTCTTCCTCATCAATCCCCTTAGAATTCTTTAATGTTATAGTGCCTGATGTATTAAACACTGATCCAAAAAAAGTTATTTAATATTGTTGTCATTTCTTCTAGATTTCTGGTTGTGTTTGAGTTTTGGAGTAATGGGTCAAGGGCTTCTTATTCAAAAGTTTGCACTTGTGCTTACTGGTGTTTGCCTGCATAAACTGGGTTTTGCGCTGGAATGCAATATTCAAAAGGCACTGTTACACCGGCAAACAGGGGTAGTGCCCATGAAAACCAAACAGGGAGGTATGCAAATGGTGGGACGGAGACAGGAGTATTGGTGCAAGCCGATGTTCAACAGATTTGCGCAGCACAAGAGTATTTGCGTGTCATTTTGTGCCACGCAAATACTGCCAAAAAAATAATAATTTTATTCTGTGCAACCCTAGTAGCTGTTGGAGGTAATACAGCCAACCAGCCAGTTGGCCGCTAGGGGAGCATACCCGCTCCTGTGGTCCATGCCCCCCCATCGCCAGACCCTACCATAAAACAGTGATCAAGTAGAATTATTCATCCCTAGTGGCAGTACCCCAATTTACCAGCCCAATGTGACTTAATCATCCCCCATGCTAGTGTCCCCCTACCATGGCCCGATTAAAGAAAACCCCTTCCTGGCATACAGTGCTGCCCCATGGCACGGGCACCCCCACTCATGTAGCATTGTCCATGTGGTGCCACAAGTGCATGCGGTGACTGGCACAGCCCTCCTCACACCTCCTCGGCTGACTGCCGAATGTCCAGACAGGGAGTGTGCCTCTTAGTTACAGGACAGGGTGACGTCACCCTGTCCTGTAAATAAGAGGCACACTCCCTGCCTTGACATATGGTGGCCAGTCGAGGAGGTATAAGGAGGGCAGCACCAGTCACTGTATGCACCTGCAGCACCACAGATAATGCTACGGTGAGTGGGGGGGTGACCAATGCTGCAGGAGGGGGACCACTGGATGTCAGAACTGCATTTTCTTTAATCTGGGCTGACAATCAGAGGGGGGACCACTAGCACCAGGAATGATTAAGTCTACATTGGGGCTGATGGTTGGAGTGGGGGTGCCACTTCCACCAGGGATAAATACTTCTACTTGGCGACTGGTGATCGGAGGGAGGGGGGGGACCACTAGTACCAGAAATGATATTTTCCACTTGGGGGTGACAATCAGGAGAGAGCACCATTAGCATCAGGGATGCTTCATTCAAAATTGGGGCTGGTGACCGGAAAGGGGGTGCCACTAACACCAGAGAGACTTCACTTAACATTGGGCTGGTGATCAGGGGGGCACCACTAGCACCAGGGATGATTAAGTCTACATCTGTGTTGGTGGTATGCCGACTGTATCCTGACAACATTACAGCAAACACGTCAATGCTGACAACATCGACAGTTCATTGTAATGGTCCGCCCGAGACCCAGGCACTCTGTCTCCCAGTCCTGTACCCCCCTTCCTGAACCAACTCCGACTTGGAGTTGGAAACCTTTCATTCGTGGAGGGCAGGGGGCAGAGCCCCCCACATGGGAGATTCTGGGGATGAAGCCCCCCAATAGAAAAAAGACTGGGGTCTCCTGCCGGATTTATGTCGACCGCAACTTGTGGTCGACATAAATCCATTGCTGTGATGTCAGTCGACAACATAGTTGTTGAACTGGCATCGAAGAGCCTGTGCTGGTGATTGGGGGGGGGCACCACTAGCACCAGAGATCTTCATTCAACATTGGTGCTGGCGAACAGAGGGGAGGGGTGCCACTAGCCTCAGGGATGGTTCATTCAACATCAGGGCTGGGGATTGGATGGGGGGGTGCCACTAACACCAGGGATGCTTCATTCAACATTGGGGGCTGGTGACTGGAGGAGGGGTGCCACTAGCACCAGGGATGATTAAATCTACATTGGTGCTGGCAGTTGGAGGGGGAACCACTAGCACCAGGGATAGCTATGGTTATTCTGGCCTGGGAGAGCAGCACCATGCTACCTGCCTCTGCTACCCATGCAAATGGACCCATAATGGGCATGAAAATGGTCCCTTAGTGTCTTGCATGCCCAATGTTCTCACTTGCATGGGTACTTTTGAAAATTGCAGTTAGCGCTCTGGTGCTATCAACTCTTGGGGCCAACTTCAGGAACCATGTCGGGGTGGCACTCCCAGACTTAGCGCTGCCCTGACATGGCCCTATATTCAGTCTGTAGCACCCAACTGAATATAGCATCCTAAGATGCCTAGGCAATTGCAAAGCGCAGCGCAAATGTTTGTTCTAGGCTTTGCGCCTTTCCTGAATATTGGGCCCCAGCTGTTCTACTGTGTCCTCTGTTGGAGTTCATATAACTGTAAAATGATTTCAAGCTTGCTTTACAGTATGCTAGTCTGAATTCAATGTTTTGTATGACTTCCATAATACTTTTTTGGGTATTTGCTACAGCTGATTTACAATAAGCTCTACTGCTTTTGTTAGGTTTTGTCTTGTATTTTTTAAATAGTCTTTTTTTGTGTTTCTAATGTTGTTATTTATTTTGTTGTTTAGCCAGTTTTTTTTCTGTTTTGTGTTATCTGGTTTACTCTCAGGTATATATTTATTTTCCACTTTGCACCATTTTGTTTTTAAAGTTATCCAAGCATTTCTTTACATTCTTATTCCCAGACATGTAACCCCAGTCATATTTTGACAAATCTTCCAACATTAAGTTAAATTTGGCTTTTGCGCAATAGGGTTGGTAGTTTTCCTCTTTGTTTGTGGTGTGCATTTATTTTGAAACATACAATTTTGTGATCACTACTCCCTAATGGCTCTTTCACTTTAATGTTCATAATTTCTTCAGGCATATTTGTTAATATTAGATCCAGAGTATTGTTCCCTTGCGTTGTTTCTCTGTACGCTGATGACACTGTCATCTACCGACTCTTGGGCGATGTGGCCGCTCTTGGTCCGCTCCTCCAAAAGGACCTCACATCCCTAGAGACATGGCTGTGTGAGAACAGAATAGTACTTAATGCAGACAAAACCAAGGCAATGCTATTCGGGCCAAGATCACTGGGACTTGACAGGTCCTCATCTCTCTGACTAACCACACTCTCTGGCAAAAGAATTAATGTAGTTCCCGCCCTAAAATACTTAGGCCTAACTCTGGATCAGTCTATCACCTACAAGGACCATGTGGACCAGGTCACCAGGTCCCTACGCCATAGGCTGGTACCTTGTACCGACTCAGGACCAGCTCATCCCCGAGGCCAGGCTCTCCATTGCGACAAGTGTCCTGCTCCCTACCCTGACCTATGCGGCCCCGATTATACAGGGCATGGCAAAGCAAGAGGTATCCAGGATGCAAATCCTATACAACAAAATAGCCTGGTTCGCTACCCAAGACCACCTGCGACATCACCACTGTGACACTCTGGCCCAGCTCTGGTGGCTCACATTGGTCGCTCGCCTCCAATACTCATTGCTTGTCCAGGCCTACAAGCTACTCAAACCCCCCGCTCCACCAAGCATAGCCGGAACCATAGCCATTAAACACAACCCTAGGAATTTAAGGACATCAGAATGAACACTACTAGAAGTCCCCAGAGTAAGAACCAATGCTGGCGGAAGATCCTTTTCTTGCCAAGCCCCGGCCTATGGAACAAGCTCCCCGGTCCAGGATGTCTCCTCACTCACGAACTTCTGCACCAAGCTCAAGTCCCATATACACTGGCACAGTGCATGCCACTGCCATGGCTCTGTAAGTATATTTATTTCTATAAGGCGCCTTCCAAAGCTCAGGCGCCTTTACAATATCACTTATACAATGTTAAACCAAAACTATAAACAACATTAAATTCAAAACGCAACCAATATAATTTAAGTCACTAAATGCTTGGTTAAAAGGAAGGTCTTTAGAGCTTTTTAAAAGCTCTCCACAGTCAGGCAATTGCTGATCTGGCAAGGTAGAGAATTCCACAGGGTAGGAGCCATAAAGGCAAATGTTCTTCCACCAGATGTTTTTAAAGTTACCCTGGGAATCTCCAGCAATCCCTCACCAGAGGATCGGAGGGAGCGGAAGGGACAGTAAGAAGTCAGGAGTTCTTTCAGGTAGCGAGGTCCCAAACCATGTAGGGCTTTATAGGTCATCAGCATGACCTTGAAAGTGATCCGCCACTGTACAGGCAGCCAGTGCAATTCGCGAAGCACAGGTGTTATATGGTTGGACCTCAGGCTTCCAGTCAACAACCTAGCTGCCGCGTTTTGCACCAGCTGTAAGTGGCGGATATCCACTCCCGGCAGCCCTAGATAGAGGGTGTTGCAATTATCAAGACGATTCGCCACAAAGGCGTGGACCAGGGTAGGAAGATCCTCTGATGGAATCAAGTGTTTCACCCATGCTATATTCCTTAGATGAAAAAAGGATGATTTGACTACGGCTGACACCTGTGCCCTCAGGGTCAAGCCTGCATCAAAAATAACACCAAGGTTACGCACCTGACCAGATGCCATGAGCGGGGTTCTTCCCAGAAATAAACCTGAGAGTTTTTCCGTCCATGGACTTAATATCCTTACCTCCGGTTCCACCACCAATACCTCTGTTTTCCCCGGATTCAACCTCAGCCAATTGGTACTCATCCAGTTCTGTATCTCCAGGAGGCAGTTGTTAAACAATGTACTTGACTCAGACTCCTGCTCGGGCGCAAAAGACATATAGAGTTGAGAATCGTCGGCATAGCAATGAAAACTCAAACTAAAATGTCTTATAATGTCCCCTAATGGAAGCATATACACCACAAATAGCATGGGGGACAACACTGAGCCCTGTGGCACTCCTCAGTGTAGGCAGCGAGAGGTCGAGGAATAAATCCCCGATACTACTCTCTGACTCCTACACTGCAGAAAAGATTTAAACCAACTGTGGACCACCCGCCTTAGTCCACAGAGAGACCACAGGCGCTCAAGCAGCATCCCATGATCCACAGTGTCAAATGCTGCTGAAAGATCAAGGAGAACCAAGATTGAATGAGTTCTCCGATCTCTTGCCATCAGGAGATCATTCAGTACCCGAACAAGAGCCGTCTCAGTACTATGCTGTTTCCTGAAGCCAGACTGAGAGAGTCATAGATATTGTGGATGTTTAAATAATCATCCAGCTGCAAAGCGACCCTTTTCAAAATCTTCCCAAAAGGGAAGATTCGAGATCGATCTGTAGTTTCCTGGGCAGTCGGGATCAGTGAGGGCTTTTCAGGAGGGACGTACTATTGCTCTCCTTCAAGGGATCAGGAAAGATCCCTCTCTCCAATGATGCCACTACTATCCCAGTAAGGATCGGGCCAATAACCTCTACACACCCCACAAGTAGGTGTGTAGGGCCCGGATCCAAACCACAGCAAGTTGGACGCAAAGTCTGGACGATTCTCACTATGTCCATGACTACCGGTTGACTGAACGTGGACCAAGTCAAATGGGTATTTGTGTCCCTCGATTGGTCATTGCAAGACCCAATGGGAAGGCCCTGGCTGATCTTATCTCTGATAGCAGACACCTTATCAGCAAAGAACGTCGCGAACTCCTCACACTGTAACTGTGATAATGCTCGACTGGCATAAAGACAGACTAGATTGCACAGTCTGTCCACAGTCCAGAAGAGCTGGGCTGGTCTATTCCTTGCTGTAGCAATCTCCCTGGACAGGAACTCTGCCGTCTTATGGGAGATTGCTAACTGGTAGATCTTATAATGATCTAGCAGTCTAAGCCTGTCGACTTCCAGGTGAGTCTTCCGCCAGCGTCTCTCCAATCTTCGGCCCTGTCTCTTCAACCCACGGATCTCCATGGTAAACCATGGGGACCCAGGGTGAAGAGTACAGGGGCGAACACAGAAAGGAGCAATGACATCCAGGGCCCTCACAACTGCCTTATTATAGGCCAGCACTAAAAACTCTGGATCCATGTTATCTATTGGAAAACCCGAGAAGTCAAGCTCCGTCATTAGGCCTTCTGAGGTAACTCCTCTCAAAGGACGGAACTGTACTATCTCCTTGGGGGCAGGCCTCTTTCGGGGGGTCATGAAACTGAACCTCAGGGCATGATGGTCAGACCAAACGATGGGCTCCACCTCCACATCGGAGACTTCGATCCCCAGATGGAATATCAAGTCCAATGAATGTCCCCCCTGGTGGGTTGCAGTGGTAATAACCCGGGTCAGGCCCAACGAATCAGTCAATTGGAGGAGGTTTTGTCCAAAAAGCGCGAGTTCATCGTCGACCCAGGCATTGAAATCCCCCAGAATTACCCATCGGGGGAATTCCAAAACCCTCTCGGCGATGAAATCCGCCACCTCCCTCAGGAATTCTCTCCCATCACCTGGTGGACGATAAATGAGAAGTATCCTGAATCCTGCACCTGCATCCACAATACATTCAAAGGAGTTGGTATATCCAACTGGCTCCTCCCTAAGGTTCAGTTCCTGTCTAAAACAGACTGCAACTCCCCCGCCCCTACGGTCCACTCTCGGGCGGTGAATCACCGAGAACCCGTCCGGAACCGCAGACCCCAAAATGGGGCCCACATTTTTATCAAGCCAGGTCTCGGTGATGCAAGCTAAGTTCACAGATGCAACAAGATCTGCCACTAAAGCAGTCTTGTTTCTAATAGACCTAGCATTGCTTAACACCGCCCGAAAGGGACGAGACTCCAAGGATGACTCCGCTTCCTGCCTGACCAAGTCAGTGCCCTTGGGTATGGGCACAAGATACGATGGACCACGCTCCTGCATCCATTTTGCCCCAGGGTGCCTCCTGGATCTAACTGTTCCTATCCGCCCACTCCTTTCCCATCCCCCCCAAGAGTTCCAGGATCTCCTATTCCCACCACTCCTACGTCTCGAAATGCCAAGTGTTCGGCATTTCCTATACACTTCTAAAGGGAGTGTGGGACATTCAAAAGGTCGGAGATCCTTTAGTCTTGAGGGGGAGTACCGCCTGACTGTGCTTTCGCCAACTCAACACATTAAAACCTATTGATACCACTAAAAATAACACTTTAATAATACACCTCCTAGTCAGCTTTAACAAAAAATAAAACAAACAAAAAACCACTCCTTTGATGACAACTCCACCACTTTCTCTCACAAAGTAGGGGAAAAGAGAGGCAAATTATTTACCAATCCCACCTACTGTTTCTCACACAGAGGGGAGAGTAAAATACATTTTCAAACTTAATACTTATTTAAACTAACATAGAAACTAAACTAAAAATAACTAAATTATAAAATTAAAATATTCAAACAACAAAATCACTTAATAATCCTAGTCAATCCAATAACTTTATCATATCAGAAAAAGTTCACATCTCAGGGAGTCATAAATGTAAATTGGTCCTTCCCATGGGCTCTCACTTCCATAGAGAACCAAAAACAGTCACATATCCCAACGAAGTTCTAAGAGGGAAACTGGTGCAATTTATTACTTACTCTTAATAAATTCAAGTAAAATTATTTCTTCACACAGATTCAAATGTCAAACCTGCAGGTTCAGCATTTCCTCATAAATCCATAATCTTCACTCCAGTCAGAGTCGCATCCGATTTTATTTCCACAACCTCTCCCAGCCTCAGCCCAGCCCCAAAACCCTTCCTCAGACATGTTCAGCCAAACGGCAGCCCACCAGCTACTGCCCAGTGAACAGAAGCGCCACAGAACCAACCGCCCTACGGCAGCAAGCCTGTAGCACACCACTGAGTCGGGCCAGGGCCGAGAAAAGACTCCCAAGAGGAAATAACGAACTTGCCTTCCGACAAAAACTGTTTGACTCCAGCTGTCTCCTTCAGTGTTCCAGGCACAAGACCAATCACCACCTAGAATAAGGGCAGAACAAGCCCTCACTACAACAAACCAGGGAGAAAGCAGTCTGGGCACTGAAGTAAAATCCTACTTCCTCTGTGGGCTTGCAAATCCAATTGAACACAAGTCTCTGGTGCTAATAACTCCCATAAGATTCATCCTTCAGCGTTTCCAAGCACAGAGCCAACTTGCTCCATATTCAATCCATGCTCGTTCGAATTCAAAGTCTGGTAACAATGAGCAGCACAAAATGCCAAGAACAGAGACAAGTAAACCGAGCCAATTCGCTCCGTATTCACTCCGCGCTTGTTCGAAATCAAAGTCGGATGACAACGAGCAGCACAAGACGCTAAGAGCAAAACAAATAAAACCGAGCAAAAACTAAATAAAGTAACTTAAAAATGACTTAAAATAACATAAATAATGGCAGCATAAACACACATAGCAGCAGCACGCTCAGTCTAGCGGCCGGGTTGTATCCAAGCACTCCAAGTACAGATTCAAAGGAACATCATGTGGCGGCCTGCTTTACGTCCTCTCGCTCGGTATCCCCTTTTTCTGCATCAAACCTTCCCAAAGGTGAACCGACCATGTACCTCCCTCTAGTATCTGGACAGCTAGGGACCAATGCTACCTCATGTATATCACTATGCCAAGTAGTACCAAGGCAAAACTGTGTAATGATGATAACCATGTCTGTAACCACTGTCTGTAACCACTTTATGCTTGAACAACCTATGTAATCAAAAGGTTTTATCCACTGTATTTTATCTTGTATTGTTATCCTGGGTCGCCCATGAAAAAGGGACCTTCGGGGCTCAGTGGGCCTACCCGGTCACCAAAATTTAATAAATAAAAGTAAAATAAATAAATCATAGGCTGTTACAGAATGGATTAGACATAAGTCCATATAGTGCGCCCTGAGAGTTATGTATAGCCCATGATGTTGTTACTAATGCAGTAATGATCAAGTTTGCACTTGAGTTTCACCACGTTACTACTTCCCACCATGTCTATTGGCAGTAAGTTTGAAATTGCTATTAACCTCGGATTATACCAACTAGACCTCTTTCTAGTGTGGCATATCTCACCTTTTAACTGGGGGGGGGATCTTGTGTCATAGTTATTTATTTTAAAACCTACACAGTCCCACAAATCATCATCAGTCATGGCTCTGAAGAACAGACACATATCCCCCCTCAACCTCCCGTATTCCAGGGGGAGCAATCCCAAGCTGTTTAACTTATCATTGAACTCTAGGTCCTCGAGATCCTTGACCATTTTAGTTGCCCTCCTTTGTACCCTTTCAAGGTTTCTGAGCCCTGATTTTGTTCCTGGTGCCCAGAATTGAGCACAGTACTCCAGGTAAGGCCTAACCAGTGAGGTGTATAGTGGCACAATCACTTCCCTTGCTCTACTTTTGATGTACCTCATAATACTAGTTAATAGCCTGTCAGCTTTCTGAATGACATGGTTGCAATGATCCTTAAAGTTTAAATCCTTAGAAACAATAATGCCTAGATCCTTTTCATTGTCTACTACCTTAAGCGGTATACCCGATAGGGTATATGTAGTATAGGTGTTTGTCCTCCCCAGATGCATGATGATACACTTTTCAAAGTTATATTGTAATTTGTGTTCTTCTGCCCATATACTTAGACCATTTAGTGCTTGATGTAAGTCGTTTCTGCCTCCGGGGCTGTCAACCCTATTACTAATATGCGTGTCATCAGCAAATTTTGACACCCATACTCCATTATTACATCTTATGGAAGAAATATACAAGTTAAACAGGTAGGGGCCCAACACCAACCCTTGGGGAACTCTACTAGTCAATTCAATCCAATATTTTTCCTCTTATCATCACCCGCTGCCTCTCTCGTCAGCCAAGAAGCAATCCATTTGGTCATTTTGTCCGGGATGTTCACATCAATCAAGGTGTCTAATAACTCACCATGAGGCACTTTATCTAATCCTCTAGTAAGGTCTAAGAATACCACATCCACAGGCTGTCCCAACTCCAGTGCTCAACTAACCTTACCATAAAATTCTATTAAATTTGTTAGGCAGGAGCAGCCTTTTGTGAATCCATGTTGTGTGTTGTCAGTCCTACCTGTTGCTACTACATATTTTTTAATATATTCTTTTATTACTCCCTCAAGCATCTTCCCCAGCACCGAGGTGAGACTCACTGGTCAATAATTCCTAGCCTCCATCCTGCTGCCCATTTTGAAGATTGGAGTAACGTTGACATTTCTCCATGAGTCAACCACTTCCCCTCGTCTAAGGATTTTTGAAAAATATGGGTCACGGGCCATGACAGTTCAATGGCCAATTCTCTTACAAGTCTGGGGTGCACCTCATCTGAGCCCTGGGACTTGTTGACATCTAGCATTTTGAGTCTATCTCTTGATAACCTCGACCTTCAAGATTAGTGGAGCAGCATTGTTATTATCTCTATGGGATACGATCTGGGGTGATTTGTTATCGTAAACCGATGCAAAATATTGGTTTTGTGCTGCTGCTATAGCAGCAATATCAGAGACCAATTCCCCATGTTGGTCAATTAATGGTCCCACGTTGCCGGCACCTCCTTCTTATTATTTATGTAATTAAAATAGGATTTCTGGTTGTCTTTGACTTTTACCACCAGGCCTATTTCATAGTCCTTTTTTGCTTTCCTTATAGCACGTTTTGTTTCCTGTTGCAAACTTCCATATTTAGTCTATGCAGTATTTGCCCTGCTGTTTTTGGCCTATTATGAGCCCTCTTCTTTTGTTGATAAGATTCTTAATTCTAGGGAGTCATCCATGATCAGATTTTGCCAAACCTATTATATTTTTGTTTTGCTGGGACATACTTAGCAACCAAGCTATTGATCTTACTTTTTGTTCTAGATTAAGTCCTATTGTTGCTTCCAAAAACTTGTTTTCCTTTTTGTTGTTTGCTAGTTGTTCCCAATTTATATGGGCTAGACTGAAGACACTGTCAATGGAGTTCTTCTTTATTTGAGTTGCAAGTATGTTTGTTTCTTCTTCTCCCAATTTTGGCATTCTATAGCATAGGCCAACACTTAACGCTTTTGCCTATTATGTTTGTTAATTTGACCCATACGCTTTCTATATGATCTTCTTCTGTTTTATTGCTGGCAATTTGCATACAATTAATATTTTCTCTAATATAGACTGCCACTCCTCCTCCTGCATTCTTTTATTCCAGTCTATGTTTTCGTACCATCAAGTCTCTGGTATTCCTATGAGTCTAACATTTTAAACTTTATTATCTGTTCTAATTCAGTTCTTTTGGATTGGTTCAGGCTTCTAGCATTTATCAATGTTGCCTTGATTTGAGTTTTTTTTTTTTTTACTGTTACATTAAATAACTGTATTGTTTATACCTTTTTCTAGATAAGTGCCATTTTCCCTACTCTCCCAGCCAGCACATTTAAATTTTCCTCAATAAAGCATCCCCTTTTTCCCCATCTGCACCGAAGACTCTCTATCACTTCCTCCCAAACTCCGACCAATCTCTCGCTCTGCTTTTATTCTCCCCCCTCCAATCTCCTCCACACCATGCTCCCTTGGCTACCTGCCTTCCTCCCTCCTCTACCTCCCCCTACTCTCCCCTACACCTCGCAGCCTCACTCATCCTCGCTCACATTCCCCTTGCCCTCTCCCTCTTCCATATCCCCTCCTTCCATATCCCCTCCTTCCCTCTCCTTCCTGCTTCTTTCTCCACCCCTCTCCCAACCTGCCCTCCAACTTCTTTATACCCCAACTTACTCTGTCCACTCTGGTCTCCTCACTGTCACTCTTACACTGTTTTATTTGTGTAACTTTACTTGAATTATTAATCGTACTGTCAAATTTAGAAAGTCTGTTCTTTCTCGTTAGAACGATCAGTTTTCCTCCCTATCTAATTTCAGGGAGAGGTCAGTATTACCCTCTCCTCAAACCTCGAATTTCGCCCTTCACTCCCATACCCATTACTCCACTGACCACTGTCCCCTAGGCTACAAAAAGCAAAGGACACCTTCTTTTCTCACCCTCCTCATTCTCCTACTTCTGGCTGGTGATGTGGAACCAAATCCCGGCCCCCCCACATCCCCCATCCTCCTCTATGCCCAAAGGTCTTAGTTTCTTCCACTTCAATGCATAAAGCCTCTTCCCAAAGTTAGACTCCTTCAAGGTATGGGCCTCACAACACTCCCCAGACATCCTTTGCATATTTGAAACCTGACTCTGCTCTGAAGTCCCCGACTTGCATTTTGCCCTCCCCAAATTCCACCTTTTCCATCAGGACAGAGGTAAACATGGTGGTTGCATTGCTATATATCAGACATAACATTTCCTGCTCTATCTCCCTCAAAGAGACCCTCCCCTCCTCCCACAAGCTCTTGCTGCTCAAACATCCCCTTCCCTCCACCCTCCCTATCTTTGTTGGTATCCTTTATGCCTCCCCTAAGATCCCTCCCTCCCTCCTGTCTCCTTAACTCCCTCTCCTCACTTTTTTCCCAAAATATTTTAGTTGTTTTGACAATCTTCACAGATTAATAATATAAATACAGTAGATTATGCAATGTCATTACAAGTTCTTGTCAGTGTCATGAACAGAAAAACAGTAAACAGCGTATTACTTCCCCCTTCCCCCCATAAATAAATAAGCAATGGGAAGATTATATTTGCATTAAAGGTGGAAACAGAGTTATGAGTTCTTTCCATGAGTCATTTCCTAAATTATCCATGTCTCCTACTACATAGCCCTGTCTTTTGTACAACAAGGTTTCTTTTAAAGTGTGCCACCATTCCTGTTGTATTGACAGAGGTTATTCCAGTTTTTGATAATTATTCTCTTGAGTGCCAATGAACCAAGATAGGCTACTTTTGCTTGGTTGAATGTTAAAATCTAAAGAGTCACATAAGTTAAATAATAGTGGGGCCTATTCTCAAAAGGGTACACATGGTGCAAAGTGACTTGCGTCCAACATGAATGACGCAAGTGGCACCTTGTGCCATGTGGGATTCTTAAAAAGCAGCCTGCGACAATATGCAGGCTGCTTGTACCAAGGGGGATTTGCACCATTGTTGCACCACAAACTCAGATGCAACATGGCGCAAGGGGGTTTACGGCAGCTGCAGCGCCATATTCTCAAAGAGCAGCTGCCACATCCCCTAATTTGGAATTCTCAGACAACCTCCCAGAGGACATCAATGAAAGTACATTTACATCACCTATGAGCTGGTGTATGTATACTTTGCCATCCACTGAGGGTTGTGCCAATGTGCCGTAAGTGACCGATACAGCCCCCCCACTATCACACATAAGTCCCCCACATTCCGCTCCCCGATATCAGTAATATTGAAGCCCTGTGTCTATCACCCCTCCCAAGCCCGATCACAATATTAGTAATAATAGGCACTTGTCTGCTGATTTTAACCACAGACCCTGTTCCTGGGGTGGGGTTTGATTACAGTTCTGCAAAGTTTATCGATGACATATGTGTAATATACTGTAGCCCCAGAATCCAGTGTCCTCACTTCACTCAGTAGTGCCAAACCACTCCCCGCTTCCCCGACTTGTCTAGTTGACAGTCACCTTCACCACTACGGTTGCCACAGACTGAGCTCTTGTGAGTGCACAGTAAATCTACATGCTCAGTGAATGACAGCTGCTGTCATTCATTGAGCACATACTATTTACAGTACATGCTCATACAGAGCTCAGTCAGTGACTGACTGTGGTGGTGAGAGGTGGGCTGTGCCAGTCGCTGGCTGGGTAAGGGTTGGGGGAATGGGGTGGTCTGGCACTGCTGGGTGGGTGGGGGCCACTAAGGCTACAGTATATTACACATGTAAATGAATAATAAGAATTGTGCAGAACTGTGACACCAAATGTTTTGGGGAATGGGGATCAGGGCTGGGAGGGTCCGCTAGCCCACAAGGGCTTCATTATTACCACCATCAGGGATCAATGCTTGGGGGGGTGATAGCCCACCAGGGCTTAGTTAATATTAAATTCAGGGCTTGGGGCTTGGGGGGGCCAATAGCTCAGCGAGGCTATATCATTATTATTAATGGGGATTGGGGCTGGTTGGGGCGCTTGTGCCCTGTTTCTGAGAGGTGCTACTGGCTTGCAGCAACCTGTCCAGATGCCTCAGTTTGGTGCACTACTGGGTTGCCATAAGCTTCAGGACTTATGCGGGACCCTGCCCAGTTGAGAATCGGGCGCAGGGTCCCCGCGCATCCACAATTGTTGCATGTCGCTTTTGGCGTAACTTGCGCCACCCCTTTGAGAATGGGCCCCAGTACATTTGGGTTACAAGGTATAGTTTGTACTATTAATTGAAACAAAGAGGTTGCAACAGTCTTCCACCAGTTTCTGATCCTAGGACATGTACAAAAATTATGATAGAGCGTACCTACACTGTTACATCAATGCCAACATTGATTATTGTAAGTTGGATTAATTTTGGCCAATAATTCTGCAGTCATGTATGCTCTATTGATAATTTTTTGTTAAATGCAACAATGCTTTGCTGATATAATATTTTTGTTGGCCCCACTTCTAATATATTTCCATTGGTTTTCTCGATAGCTAATTTCCTTCTCTCAAGTCTTATACTATTTTATTTGTGTAACTTTACTTGAATTATTAATCGTACTGTAACATTTTGAAAATCTATTCTTTCTCGTTAGAATGATCAGTTTTTCCTCCCTTTCTAATTGCAGGGAGAGGTCAGTATTATAGATTTTATGTTCATTACAATAAAGATTGAATATCTTAAATATTGAACTGTATACAACAAAAATTATTAAGTTTCGAGTCTTGTCTTAGATTATGAAATTGTTGGTATGTTAAGAATTTGTTTTCTCTTAAAAAATACCTCTAAGAGTCAATACCATTTTCCCTAAGTAGTCTTTTGAACTTTTTAAAATTAGTTCCTTGACTCCCTCACCTCACTTGTCTCCCTCGCTGCCTCTGGTGAACTTATCCTACTCTGTAATTTCAACCTAACCTGTCTGTCCCCTAACTCTAAGCCTATCCAGCACTCTGTTGAATCCTTGAATCTCACCCAACTAATCTCTGAACCCAACAGGCTCAACCTCAACTCTTCAGACCACTCCCTCATGGAGTGGGTACTATTCTCCCACCGCATCACATCTCATCTGCTGGCATGCTACCAAATGTGTTCAGTGATCACTGCCTCACCTATTGTATTAGGAAAAGCCACCCCCAAAATCCACCCCAAAATACATCTGGCACAGGCCCCTCAGGTCTCTTAACATGGACGCTGTCTTGAGTGTCCTGACCTCTGCTGACTGGTCCCCTGTCTACTCTGCCCAAAACATTAGTACCAGCCCTATTACACTTCACCGCCATCCTCACTTGCTCCAGGAAGACCCACGCCCCCCTCAAAAGATCCAGAGTGAAATGCTTCCACCACCCCAGATTACACCTGACCTCATTGAGCTATGCAAATCTAGTGACCTTGCATGGGCCTGCTTTAAGGCCTCCCACTCTGATTCTGACTGTCAGCACTACAGGTCCCTTAGAAACTCCTGCACAAAGGCTATCTGTGCAGCCAAGACCAACTGCTTCAATTCCAAAATGCAATCCAACCTAAACTCTCCCTCCAAATTCTGGAAAGTAATCCACTCCCTTTTCGATCATACCAGGTGAAAAGAGCGTTTCAAGAATAGCACTGCTCAAAACAGCATTTTAACAATAGCTAAAACAAGAACAGCTAAAGAGATAGCATAGCGAAAGGTCATTACCGCTATTCCTTTAGCTGTCACATCAGGGGGAGGAAGTGTAGAAGTAGGGGAAAATCATGATGATTGCCTGAGCTGCTTCTGTGGTGGAGAGGGCTAAGGTATGCAGTAGTTTCATCAGCATAGATCTGGAGACCTGTTCCCAGTCTCCCTTAAGTCTTCACCCCCCCCAAAGTTATTTTATTTTTTACAGGTTCCCTCACCCTCACCCTCACAGAATTTACCCTCCAAGTTTCTCCCCATCACCGAGTTCCAATCCCCTCATGGAGCTGATTATAATAATTACGGGAGGTGTGAGGAGCAGAGTCCCCCTCAAAAACAAAATGTACTGTTGTTTATTTCAGCCATGGTAGCAGCCCTCGGTATGTTTTTGGACCGCTACCATTGGCAATGTTTTGTTCTATGCTGTTTATACTGGGCACTGTTTTTGTCAGCGCTGTTATTGCTGCACTGTTGTTTACAGTGCTATTGTTAGTCAGCATTCTGACCTAGTGCCCTTTTTGACCCACCACCACAATCTGCCCCCCCCAAGTAGATGGCTCATTGGTCTCCAACAACCTTGCTGTCGCTCCTCTTCAATAAGTTCTTCACAACCTGTACTGTTCCCTGCTAGTCCTTAAACACTCGCCCCTGTTCCAACCTGCCTCTTCTGCTGGTTTTCACTTCCCCACTGTCTTCCATCAAGAAGTTTTCCTTGCTCTCAAGTCTCTCAACCCTTCAAAATACAGCACAAATAGTTTAGACCCCAAACTCCTCCACATATCTGCTCCCAGTATCCTCCATCCACTCAGCCACCTTTTGAACCTCTCCTTCTCCCTCTGTGCCATCCCCCTCACCTGAAAAGCCACCAAGGTACTCTCCCTCCACAAAGGGGGCGATCCATCATCTCCTGGAAACTATAGACCTATCTCTCTCCTCCCTTCCCTTGGTAAGCTACAGAAGTCACTGGTACACTCCAGATCAGTTGTCTTCCTAGACTTCTCTTCCCTCCTGTCTCCTTTCCAGTCTGGTTTCAGGAAAAAATACTCCACAATCACTTTCCTACTCCACATTACTGACTCAGTCCTTACAGGGCTGGACCAGGGTCTCATCACAGCAGCTACTTTTATTGGTCTTGTTGAGGCATTTAATTCAGTATCCTACCCTCTCCTAATGAACAAGCTGGACACAGCTGGTATCTTTACTCCTGCAGTTAAATGGTTCCACTCATACCTGATTAACCACCAGAAATCTGTGCAGGTGCGTGGTGCATTATCCCCCCTCCCCATTCTTGCAGGAATCCCCCAGGGACCCATCTTGGGCCCCATACTATTTTTTCTATTTCTTTTTTTTTTAACTCTTTTTTATTGAGGAAAAAAGAAACACCTTATATAGTACATAACCAACTTTCATCTGGAATATGTGTACAAAATTAAACATCTACTATCTATAATACCCTAAGGTAGTAAACCAGTGCAGTTCGTGCTTCCTCTTAAGTTATTGTCATATACTTCAGGTACTTCTAAAGGACTTCCCTTCCATCTTTGTCTCCTCCCATGTTCACATGTATGCTGATGACATAGTCATCTATGCATCTAGTTCCTCCACGTCTGCATTGTATCCTCACTCCAGTGTGATTTCCACAATGTGCTACACTGGTTCCAAGCCAACCAGCTCAAAGTAAACACCAAGAAGACTGTGGTAAAGTTTGTGAAGCACAGTCACCTCTGCTCTGGAACTTTAGGCAAAAATGAATCACACAAGAAGAGTAGTAAGTGTCTTTATTCCTCCATTAGGCATGAAGCAAAACAGTGCTCTACAGGAAGAGGCAGTGAGAACATTGTCCTCTTACATTTCACCCATCCATACGGGCTTCTTCAGAGATAGTGAATGGTAAAAATGAACTGGTTTACATACATCACCCCTGATCCAAAACAGTGTTGCAACCAATCAAAATAAAGGTGTCACTTAGTGTATAGCCAATCAGGAGCTCCCAAATAATATCAAACACATAAATAAAGTAAAACAGTGATATGTTATTTTTAACCGTGCTACTTAATGAACAAAAGGTCCATAGGCTTCGTGCTTTTAACCGTTTGTGCTGAAGTCATTCAATCATAACTTCTGTAACTTGGCTTCTTAGCTTAGAATTAAATTTCCTTCCTCTCTCTTGGGGAGCCTAAATAAAAAAACGTTATAAGAAAAGTTAACAAAGATGCAAACCATCTCTGTCAGTTTCCAAAATGAGTTCTGAAGACTTAAGCTCCTAACTGGCTGTGCACTAAGTGACTATGTTTATTTTGATTGGTTGCAACACTGTTTTGGATCAGGGGTGATGTATGTAAACCCATTCATTTACTTTTCACCATTCACTATCTCTGAAGAAGCCCGTATGGGCGGGTGAAATTTAAGAGGGCGGTGTTCTCACTGCCTCTTCCTGTAGAGCACTGTTTTGCTTGATGCCTAATGGAGGAATAAAGACACTTACTACACTTCTTGTGTGATTAGTTTTTGCCTAAAGTTCCAGAGCAGGGGTGAGTGTGTTTCACAAACTTTACCAGTGTACCAAATTGAAGGCAGCACCTCATCCCTAATGATCACCACCACTCTTACCAACCAAGACGACTGTGTCCATGACCTTTGGCACCAGCCAAAAGCTATGAAGGCTCTCACCTCCGTGGTCTTCTCCACCCTCGATGGTAACCAACAGGAGGTAGTCCACACTTACAAATACCTTTGCATGTGGCTTTACAGTAACCTGGACTTCTCTACCCACATCAATGCTACACACTCAAAGTTTCACCCCAAATTAGGTATCCCTCACCAGAACAAGGACTGTCTCCCCACTGAAGTCTGTAAGGACCTGCTTGTCAGAATGATCCTCCCTATTTTTGACTATGCAGATGTGGTTTATAGTTCACCCCCCCCACCCTCACCAGACTGGATACCCTCTGTAATGCCTTCTATCACTTTGCTTCAAACTCTTCTCCCCACACACATCACTGTTCCCTTTATTCCTCTCTTTCCATCACCCCCTACCTTCATGTCACCTTTCCCACTGCTCCGTCCTCATTGGAAAATACTGGTTTGCCTCCCTTCCCTCCTATCTATCCTCTCTCCTCTCTCCTCTCCCCCTCCACTCCCCTCATCTTACCCCCTTTGCTCTAGAGACTCCCACTCCCTCTCTAGCCGTCACCCTTGCCCCAGCACTGGCCAGGCTGCTTTCTCTTCCCTTCTCCCCTCCCTTTGGAACTGGCTTCTCCCTCTTCTTTGCCAAGCCCCTTCTCTACAATCCCTAAAGTGGCTGCTAAAGTCTACCTCCCCCCCCATTTCTTCCTGTTACACACCCTCTAACTCTCTCACTCCCTCCTCCTCCCCCACTTCTCCCCCTCTCTGTTAACCCTAACCCCCAATGTGCCCTCACACTGCCCTCACCCTCTGTCTCTTGTCTGAGGACTCACCTCATTCTGAATTTAAACCTGCCTGATTTCACAATGTGTACTTTTGTAAAAACTTTAATGACACCTTTGTACAGTAGTGTTGCCATACTGTATACCTCAATGTATTCCTACCACTATTTTGTTAACCACTGTATTGCACTTTAAACTGTTGTTATTGCACTTCAGTTGTTTGTAACTGCCACCTTGTTTTATCCCCATCCCGTTTCCCCTTCCTCATGTCACCCTTGGAAACAAGCCTCGGTTTAGTGTGCCTTTCCTGGTCACCAAACTTTTAAATAAAATAAATAATTTTAACCCTAATGTCCTGCTGCTTTTTCTACTCAGGTGCAACCCATCTGGACTGTAAAAGTCTACCCTCCCCTCAAATGTCAATAATTTCTAAAAAATGCATATTCCATTTCCTTTGCCCAGTTTCTTAGCAAAAAATGTACTCCTTCTATTCTTTTTTGTCTACACTGGCTAGCTCTTGGTACCAGAAGGCTTTAGGAAAATGCTACTTCGAATCCCTTTTTTGTAGATTATTTCTCAATAATTTGACATCAGCCTTTATGTTGCTATCCATTTTCTTCTTATGTTGTTGGTTCCCATGTGAATCACTATCAGGGGTTCAGTACCTGCATTTTTTAATATATTATCTACTATTGTGTTGATATCATCAGTTTTGGTTCCTGAAATACTACTGACACTTCTATTATTTTTGTGTTTCATTTGGCTACTGTTCTTGCTCAAAGCTGCTACAGAATCCTTCAAGCGTGATTTTCTCTCT
The DNA here is from genome assembly GCA_016271365.2 of Neoceratodus forsteri. Lineage (NCBI taxonomy): Eukaryota > Metazoa > Chordata > Ceratodontiformes > Ceratodontidae > Neoceratodus > Neoceratodus forsteri. The sequence continues at coordinate 769,063,832 of CM057450.1, read as the reverse complement.
CTCTCTCTCTCTCTCTCTTCTTTCTCTCTTCTCTCTCTCTCTCTCTCTCTCTCTCTCTCTCTCTCTCTCTGTCTCCCTCTCCCAATGTGTTTTCTGAATGTTTTAGACACATCGTGGTCAGCCATCAAAGCCCAAAGATGCCTGTACCCAGGAGGTAGTAAAATAAAAAAAAGCCAGAATCAAAAGTTACAGGCAGCATAGGTTTACTCAGCAGGATAGCTGTACAAAAGGCCATGTCTCCAACCACTGTGATCAACAAATAGTTTTTATTAGTAAATGGGCATAGATGCTAACTACAGACAGGTCTCAGCAACTTACAACTAACAGGACATGGTCCTTATTCCCCAGCACTTTGAGGGACAAGGTGCATTGTCTGTGACTGTTCGGAGATAAAGGTGTCCCTCTGTGTGATGGGATTGAGCATCTCAATGTGTCAGTGTGGAAAACGAGGGGGTAGGGGTACGTTGTCTACCAATACCAGTCGGGTTTATGCTCACCTTATGAGCCCACACAGCTGCCCCATCTGCCAAAAAAAAGTTCATCATTTACAGCTGCGCCTGCAGCCAAAGACATGGCCAGATAGTTCCTGAAATTTCCGTGATATCTCTAGAGAAAGTCCCTGCCTGCAGTACCACTGTGGGCCATCAGACAGAATTTCTTTATATATATATATATATATATATATCACAAAATACCTGGAAATATCTGCCTGTATCTATGGATGCAACTGCACATTGTCTGCACTACCACTACTACACCACATGCAGCTGACGGACTGAACTGACTTGACTCATGTTACTGTGGCTACTGCACATGCATTGGGCATGACAACTTACTGGCATGTGTGCTAGGCACTGAGTTGCTTACTGACCCTCCCCCTCAAGAAAACGTCACAAAGATCAAGAAGACTGACTGCTGACATGCAAAAAAGGAAAGCCTCACCTATGCAGTCCATAAATCTTTGCTGGCTGCTTGGACCAGTCTTCTATCAGCATGCACTAACCAGGAAAACAACTTTATAGACTTAACTTCCCGCTCAAGCAAGCTGATGTGAGCTAGTGACGTGCTTGGTTAGAATTTTTTGTGCAGGCGGAGAACATGGCTCTGAACCATTAGTATACAATGTTTTTCAACTGGGTTGCTACAGCAGTAGACAAGGGGCAAGAAATTGATATAGTATACCTCGACTTAAGCAAGGTCTTTCATGCATTCCCTCACAGGAGGCTAGTCAAAAAAGATTAGGGTACCTGGGTTAGAAGAGGAGATGGAAAATAGGATAGAGAGCTGGCTGAGGGGGTAGAACATAGTGGGTGGTAGTCAATGGGCCATTTTCAGAGGGGAGAGAAGTGACCAATGGGGTACCTTAGTGCTCAGTATTAGGACCAGTCCTCTTGAATACTTTCATCTGTGACATAGATGGAGATACTGTATCAAGGGTAAGATCTGCCTCTTTGCACACAACACAAAGATCTGTGCAAGGGTGGGCACGGAGGAAAGGAGAAATGAACTAAGGGAGAATCTGGGGAGGCTGGACAGCTGGTCCAAGATTTGGCAGCTGAATTTTAATGCTAACAAAAATGTAAGGTAATGCACATTAGGAAAGAAACACAAAATGGGAGGGGTGTTGCTCAATAGCACTCCAGAAGAAAGGGATTTGGGGTGATGAAATCCTAAAAACATCTGCGCACAGCAACAGGGCAGTGAGCAAAGCAAACTGCTAGGATACATAGAAAAAGGGATAAGTAGCAGAAGGTGGAACATGATCCTCCCTCTGTACAGGTCACTGGTGTGGCTGCACCTGGAATACTGTACAAGGTACTGTAGCCCACATCTTTGGAAAGACTACAACAAGGTGCAGGGCAACTAAGATAGTGCATGACCTTGGAGATTTACCATACAAGGAGATGCTGCAGGACTTAAACATGTACACCCTGGAGAATAGGTGGAAAAGGGATGACAAGACTCAGACAAGCAAGTACTTACATGGGATAAATAGGGTAGATGCCAGGGAACTATTCTCCTTGAGTTCAAACACAGGGATGAGTAGGAATTCACTAAAGCTGGTAAATCCAGAAGCACTTCTTCTTGAAAAAAGTGGAGGATACATGGAATAAGCTACCAGGAGGAGTTGTACAGACCAAGTCAATCAGCAACTTCAAGCAGAGGTGGATGAGCTGGTGGATTTAATTAAAAAAAACGGGGGTCTTTCAAAGCCCTTCACGATCAGGGTCCAGCCTATCTGAAAGACCTCCTGGTTCCTTACTGCCCTGACCGATCACTCCGCTCAGCCGACATGGGGTTGTTAGAGATCCCAAGAGTGAGTTTAAAATCCTCTGGCAGCAGAGCGTTTTCGCATGTTGCACCCACTCTTTGGAACTCTCTACCATGTCGGTTACAGCAGTGCACCTCTGTGGAGTTATTCAAGAAAGACTTGAAAACGTATTTATGGAATATGGCCTTCTCAGATAATTAAGTCATTTTATTATGCTTGGATTTTATTATAAATATGTTATTTTGATGATATGCTGATCTTTTTATGGATGTTTTATGATTTTTATTTAGAGCTTTGAATTGTTTTTAAAACTGTTCAGCACCTTGATATACTGAAAGGTGCTATACAAATAAAATTATTATTATTATTGTTATTATTATTATTAAAAAAGGGGAGGATTGCCACTAGGGGATTGCGAACAAGGGGGAAGCAGACTGTATGGACCAGGAGCCTTTTTTTGCCATCAATGTCTATGTATCTGCATATGGATCAATAAGTCACAAAAGCCAGTCACAGCTGATACTGTCTACTTACTCAACAAGTGAACTGAAAGAAAAATGGCAACAGCAGGAACAGCTTACAATCAGCATCCCCAACATACTCAAGGACTTCTGGTCTTTCTTTGGAGAGGTGAGGTGTGGCTGATCATATGCGAAAGGGGTAGTGCAGGAGGGGTGGGGAAGCATGCAAAAGACAGAATGTTTGGCTGTGGGGCTTGGAATGTTAAAAGATCTGGGAAGGAAGAGTTGTGGGGAGCTAGTGCAGTGGTGTGATGTATACTAATGTAGTGATCTGATTCCACTGTGGATGCCAAAGGTAGTATACATCGGTTCTGCGTTCACTTTTCCTTTTTCTCCAGAATGCATTACATCTTACTTAGCTACTCTATGCAGCAGTAAAAACTGAGACTTACTGTAGTTATAATATATTGTGGATTATTATACAAAAAATAATGTCTGTAAGTGCATGTTATAAGAGACCTGTATAGACTGTGACCTACTATAGCAGTCTCTGTCACCCTCCAAAATTCCACATCGCACCCATCACAAATGCCACATGCCACCTTGCTTAGGGCATAAGGCAACTGTGGCTCAAACCTAAAACTGCTTGGGTTCCCCTGCAGCACCATCACTATGCTGGTGTCTGTCTGTCTGGCTCTCTCTCTCTCTCTCTCTCTCACACAGTCAATTGTAAATCATGTTTCTCTGAACAGAAATCTTAAAATGTCTTGTAACCTGCCATGCCTATACTGTTTCTTGCAGTTGTATTGATTGTATGTAACTCCTGTGTATGTTATTGTTACCCCTGTCCCCGGATCACACCTGGAAATGAGCCTCTGCTCAGTGTGCCTTTCCTGGTTACTAATATTTTAAATAAAAAATAAAATAAAAAAGCATTTTGATAGCCATCATGTTTTCTGGAGAAGATTCCAACCCAAGCATAATGTTTCATCAGAATTCATTGCTGAGCAAGATATAAACTGGGTCAGAACACCTCTGCAGTCTTCAGATATGAACCCCATTGAGATGGTTTGGCACACACTGAAAACTGATATTCGTCTATAAGCCTAGAACAAAGCATGAACTGATTCATGGACAAAAACAGTTTTGGAAGACACATGCACACAGTTATTTGCAGCAAGTACTGTCAGTTGCTATTAACAAAGGAGGGCATGCAACTGGAATGTAATACATAACAGTATTGAAAATCATAATGTTATTGTACAGTACTGCGATATGAATAAAAATCCAGTCCCCAACATAGTCTCTCAGGTCTCACAAACTACACAGGCAGCACACACATTTATATTCATGCAAATGTAATATTATGTAATATTTATTAAATACTGTGCTATTCCCATGTAAGTGAATGATAATTTCTGTAAGTGTACAAATTCATTGCTACTGTGCTTTATGTACTATCTGTACATAATGCTTTTCATACTACTGTATATAAAACTTGTATGTAATGAACTGTTATGTACTGTTGTAGTAATAAAAGGTTCCTCCCCCACTAACACAGACTCACATTGGTTACGCATACACAAGCACTAAGCGGATCACATACCCACTGCCATTCAAAGTGTCTGGACAGCACTATACTGCAGAGGACAGTACTGCATAGTACATCTGGGAAGAACAGGCAAATCCAGAGCCTTGGGTTCCCAGAGGTTTACACCACAGGTAGGTTTTCCTCTCCTCTGTGCCTGGATCTGAAAGACACACATACAGTACAGCAGTTTTGAATATCTCACTGCATGGATTCAGAATTCTGAGCAAGACCTGACCTATCAGAAAAGTGTTGAGTTCTGAATCCATGTAGTGACACAGTCAACCTCCAAACTCCCTGGTTCTATGAAAGGAACTGTACAAAATATTCTCTATGCTAAAAAAAAAAACAATACCACAAAATGCAGTTTGCAGTTTAAACATATTTGGGTATAGCTACATTTAGATCTGATGGGCATACGAATATAGTTCTAAAGGGAGGAAGAATACATGCAGCTGTACCTTAAAAATGATTTCCTGTCAGTTTAAACTTTGAAAAACCTTATCACTGACCAAAAACATTTTCAGACACAACTAAACTTCACCGCATACTGTAGCTGGAGACATACTACACTGTTCTTCTGCTTATGATATCACAGTCTCTTGAGTGGACATGATTTTGATCCCAAAAACAAAGCAAACAGGTCACTGTGATTTCAACAGGGGTAGACATGAAGTCTAAGACATGAAGATACTGTACTGTCCCCAAGCACTGTTTATTCATTTGTTGATATATGTATATATTGTATTATGTTTTGGTAACCGGATGGGCATACTGAGACCCTTGTCTCTTATTCAGGTGTGACTCGGAATTAAAATTGGATAACAACAGATACAAGTGGATAACTAATATAGGTTACACATGCATAAGAACAGGCTACATTACATAACAATTGTTTAAAATACTCATAGTATATACAGGAATTCCTGTATTTCACAGAGAAACAGAGCTGTCAACAGGAAATCTTTCCCATATACGTGCACTGATTATACAGGAAAACAGAGAAATTCCTGTTGCATAAAAAGTAATGCAATTTATAGGAAAATACAGGAGTCATCCTGGTGTTTATAACAAAATGCCAAACTGATCTGTGAAATCTGAAACAACAATAAAACAGTAAAACAAAGTTACATTTACAACCCCACCCACCCAACATTAACACCAGGCATGTTTCCCCCACGCTGCTCATAAGGGTACTCCTAATGCAATCAGCATTGGGTACTTTACCTGTTTTTTCTACATCTTAATCTGCCCAAGAGATCAACCCCTTCAGCATGTGTGCAATAAAGCTTGTACAAAATGCCATCTAATGGAAGCTGGGCACAACAGGTGAATAAACATGAACACCACAAAACACTGCGAAATGACGGGGGGACCTCTCACTGTGATGTGAATTGACTCAATGTGTCTTCTTGTGTCACCAGTCATGATTCACAGCAAAAAGGAACATATGATGTGGCAGAACTGTATGTTGTGTGTGTGTGTGTGTGTGACAGAGAGAGACAGACAGACAGACAGACAGAGACAGAGACCAAACACTTTGGACAACCCTGTATCCTTTTTATGTTTGCTTGCGCGCATTCACAAGAAACATTATGCAGCAACTTAGGAGAGAAGTGGGTTGTAGAGGTGTGGCATTGTGGCAGCCAACGGAGGCATTGCATTTGGGGGCTTGGCACTGGTGGACCAATGGAGGCACAGTCTGCCAATGACACTTGTCTCCAAAAGTGCCACCAAGTAGAAACGTTTTTTTGCTACTGCAATGAGGGGCCACCTCATCATTGCAGCGTCAGCAATTCTGCTGCAATGAGGGAGCAACCCGTCATTGCAGGGCGGTACCTTCCCAAGTGTAACATTAAATTAAACATGGCAGCTGCTTACCATCACCGCTTCTCGGCCCCATGAAAGCTGATTGGGGGTGGCCAGTCCTCCTATCGGCAGCTCCGACCCAGTTAATTTGCCAACAGGGGAGCCCACTCCCCGTCGGAATGATGTAACCCCCTTCCCCATTTGTTGTATGCTGAGGGGGTGCTCAATCCCCCTCAGCATCATGGCCCCCCAAACAGTCATTCTTTGTTGACAGGGGACCCAATCCCCATTGGCTTCAGTACCCCACCCCAAAAAAGGCAGGTGGCACACTGGGAGCCCACCCCAGTGTGCTGGAAACAAGCCTGGAAAGAAACAACTTCCCACAACGTCTTTATTTTTTTTTTTATCTCCCTGAAATAAAGGAAATGGTCCCACGCTGGCCGCCATCCTCTCCCCCCAACCTGCACCCACCCACTATGTACCCAACCTCCCCACACACACCCTCACCCCATACTTATCTCTGGAGCCTGGCGCGATGATCTTTGGTGGACCGGGAAGACGTCTGCACTCTTCAAAGCCGACCACAAACTGAAGACATGCCGGTAAGCTGTATACTGGCATAAATAGGTTTTTTTTTCAACTTTGGTGCATATCTCAGGCATTTTGGGGAATTTTGGCAGCAAGTTTTCAACATGGGGTTATTGGGACCCCTCCTCATGAATTCAGGCACTGTAATGGCATTATTCGGTTCTGAAAGGTGATTTCTCAGTCACTGTGTGGAATCACCTCCCAGGACTAGGTAATGAAATAACAGTGCCAGTGTTCATGAGGTGGGCTCTCAAAAAGCCTATGTGGCAAATCTGGTGAAAAAAAAAAATACTGTTTTACGAGTGTGCATTGCGCAGTTTCCACTCACGCTCGTAACTTCGTGAATTTGTAACATTTTCACTTCAGATTTTCAACATTGGCATTTTTTCACACCTCCTTATGAACAGTACAGTTGTCATTTTTCACATCCTGACCAAAATGTGGTTTCACACTACCAGTGCAGAATAGCACAGTCGCTGTGGGAAATCAGTGTTTGGGACACATTGAGAAAATCACAGTGACACTGTTCATGAGCAGAGGTCCTAAAATGCCTATGTTGAAAATTTGGTTGCGACAGTCCATAAAATGACTGTGTTATGAGCATGCATTGTGCAGTTTCCACGCATGCTCATAACTTCACGAATTTGTAATATTTTCACTCCAGATTTTCAACATTGGCATTTTTCCACACCTCCTTATGAACAGTACAGCTGTCATTTTTCACATCCTGGCCAAAATGTGTTTTTGCACTTCCGGGGCAGAATAGCGTGGTCGCTGTGGGAAGTCAGTGTTCGAGACAGATTAAAAACAAATCACAGTGACACTGTTCATGAGCAGAGTTGCTAAAGTGCCTGTGTTGAAAATTTAGTGACAAAAGTCCATGAAATGACTGTGTTATGAGTGTATGTTGGGCAGTTTCCATGCACCCTCGTAATTACACTCATTTGTAATATTTTCACTCCAGATTTTCAACATTGACATTTTTTCCACACCTTCTTATGAACAGTACAGCTGTCATTTTTCATATCCTGCCCGAAATATGCATTTACACATCTGGCGCAGAATAGCACGGTAGCTGTGGGAAATCAATGTTCAGGACAGATTAGGAAAATCATAGTGACAGTGTTCATGAGCAGAGGTCACAAAATGCCTATGTTGAAAATTTGATGAAAAAATTCCACTAAATGACTGTGTTACACACATGCATTGTGCAGTGTCCACATAAGCCCGGAAGTTTGAGTATTTTTAATATTTTCACTACAGATTTTCAACATTGCCATCTCTTCACAGCTCCCTATGAATGGTACAGTTGTCATTCTTCACATCCTGCCCGATCTGTGTTTTCGTACATCTGGCGCAGAATGGCACAGTCACTGTGGAAACTCAAAGTTCAGGACACATTAACAAAATCACAGTGCCACTGTTCATGAGAAGGGATCCCAAATGCTTTCATGATGTGGGGGTCACAAAAAGGCCATGTTGAAAATTTGTAGTGTAAATACAAACAAATGCCCTGGGCATTAGGGTCTAACCATAACGTCCCACCCTGCACAGACTGACAGGCATCAGGGGTGTGCCTTTGGATTGTCGACTGTAATGCTCATGCCATTCCACCCCCAACCCACCACTTTGCAGCCAGTGACAGGCATCGAGGTGTGCCTTGAACTCTTCAGCCCCACAGTTCACCCCGTTCTCCTATACTGCACCCATTTCAGCATAAGTCCTTATGGAATGGGATGACTGTACAGCCGAACACCCCAAGGCACACCTCAACACATGTCAATGTCTGCAGGATAGGGTGAAGTGAAATGGCATGAACATTATGGGTGACGACCCAAACGCGTACCCCAATGCCTGTCCGTCTCTGCAGGGTGGAGGTGGTGATGGAGTGAAGTTCAATATTTCACTGCCATTCTTATTTTGCATCTCTCTCTAACTCCTGCATTTCCAATGCTAATACCAGCAAGCAAACATTCGGCATCGACAGATGCTTTTTAATTATCCCACACACTGGTGTTCCTGCAAGCTGCCCCTCTTGCATGCTCTGAGGGTACCGTTTTTCTAGACATTGTTATGTGAAAAGTTAAGCACACATTTCCTTTATTAACATTCTGAGCCTAATTCTGAAAAGGTTATTCTAAGTGAGGCTTAACTGCAGCATTTGGTTTCTTCAGTTATGCCTTCTGCATGTCTTTTGATTTTAAAATGCTTAAGCAGTAGAACACTTGCTCGTCATGTATCATTTGCCTCACATTTTGACTTTGTTGTAGTAAAAACTATGAAGTGGTTGGAATGGTTGGGATTTGGATGATCGCCTCCAAATTGTCTCTACATGGGGAACAAAGTTGTGCGCGTAGAGCACTTCAGCAAGTGTTTCATCTCTAGCTAAAACAAACAAGACTCTGCAGGGGCAGTGGAACTTGGACCCACTGTTCTGAAATGCCAGATGGGTTCTTAACTTGTTTGTTGTTTCTGTTTTGGTATGTAACCTAGCTCAATCCATCGAATACTTTTTTGTACCATTCTTTTTACTGTGTATTTCAAAAGGCACATACAGCAATGTGTCAGAAACAAATGAGGTATCAGTACTGTATATCCACAAATATCAGCGGGCATAGAGTTAAAGAATAACTTATTATATATGACCGTAGATTATCAACATAGTAAACAATGTTCTTTAGGTCAATAGTATACCAAAGTGTATTTTATCTCATGCAGTCTGATAATTTATATTAGTGTTTTAAATCATCTTCATATTATTAACCCATATAGATAAGCCTTAGACTCATAGCATAAAATGTGGCATGAATTAATCAAACCATGAAAAAACATTCTGTGGATAAATATTTGACAAAGCTACACAGTCTGTTATATAGCAGAATGTGAAGTCTAGCAAGAGTACTTTATATACAATGGTATAATGAGTACTAGTTGCACATCTGTCTACTCTGTGGCCCCTCTTCCCTTTTCTTCCCTCCAGCTAATTCATTTTCTAGTTCGATATGCTTAGATATAATATCTACTGAGAAAATATTTGTACACATCCATTGTCTAAGGGTTGAAACCACAACTTGCAGTTACTACATTGTAACATTGTGGTACTGGTGCGCCCCTACCTGGAGAAGACATTAATTATGATGGTAGAAACACCCACCCCAGAGAGACCACCACATAGCACAGAATCCATAAGATCTATCTAGGGTGAAGTCCTCTGAGTGTGGAAGAGTACTGAGTGTGCTTGCCTCCAAGGGCTCCAGAACTGGAGCCTATTGAAGATGGAAATCATCTGCCTTGCCTTGCAGGGAGCAGCTGATCTTCATTATGGGCAATAATAACAGCACCTCATCTATTATTCCTGGTGGGGTTGGGGGGATTGGAGAACCCCATTTGATAACCAGACATTTACATGTGGTGGCAAACAAAAACCCAGGGCCCTTCTGGCTAAGGGTTCAGTAATGTTTATGTCTGTGGTATCTCCCAGTAAGCTATTGTGTGCGCAAATAATATTGTATCTGAGCCATAGTGAGAATATCCCCTCTATCATAGGCACAATCGAGTATGTAAATAACTTTGTACAGTTCCAAACAATATGGAAAACTGCCCCTGTCTACACGTGGCAGCTGAAACAGTTACTTGATTTGTCAGGTTCCATCTGTGATTTACATTATGGGGTTGGATAGGATCTATAGAGAAAGAAAGATTTATGAGAATTTGACATGCTGAGTATTTTATTTATTCATTGAAACATTTTAATTAGGTAATCATATAGAGATGCATAAAAAATCATGTTAGCAGATGTGAGCCGGGAAAAGAAAGCAGCAATATATGTCAGTTATGTAAGCCGATCTGAGCAATAATGGCAGACATGATACAGTATTATACAATAACATATAAAAAATACACACAAAGGTGATGGGTACAATAATACAGATATACAAATCAGAGCATACACTAGAGAAATAACAGCTTTATAACATGAAGTAGTGCAGGGTCAGTGTCAGGTGCAATCACAATTAGATGTAAGTAGTAACATGTTCAGTTCAATGTGTATTGTTTAACTATTTAGTCATTAAAGTGATTCAAATGAAATACATTTAAAAAGACACAACATCTATGAAATATGTTTACATCAAATCTGATGATGAAATGGCTAATACAATATAATAAAAAGAGAGGCAGTACAGTAACACTGATTTAATTCTAGTTTAGAAGACACAAATTCAATAACTGCACTCTAAAAATAATGCCACATTTGCAATGGTGGTTTGATCATCAGTACTTAGAAGACTCATAAATTGTTGATCAGAAGATATATCTAAGTAGCACAAAACATTCAATAGATATTTGATTCTTGATTTCTCGTACCATTTACAGAAAAGAACATGTTTAACATATTCTAGTTGTTTAAGTCCACAATTACATAATAATGATCCAATTTCATTTATTTTCTCATTTCCACTTTTTTGGAGATGTAAGTAGTATTTTAAGAGTATTTTTGGCAGAAAAACATAGAAACGTAGAAAGTGACAGCAGAAAAAGGCCTCATGACCCATCTAGTCTGCCCAACCCTACCTTGAGTATGTTGTGAGTACCCTAGTGGTCACTCACTCACTGTTCCCTCATGCCCTACTCCAAAACCACCTTTACCTGCTTCATATGCATCAGTGGAGAACCATGCAAGAGTGAGCCAAGGATGACCCAGGGAATTATAGACCACCCAGCCTATAACCAACACTGTGAGTAAACTGATGGAGACCAATCTGAAAGAAAGGCTGGTTGAGTTCCTTAAGACAGACGGTCTCCAGGATGTGAGACAACATGGGTTCATAGCAGGGAGGTCTTGTCAGACCATCTTGATTTACTTTTTTTGACCTGGTGATGAAGGCGATGGACAACAGACAGGCAACAGACATGCTGCCCTTGGATTTCAGCAACACCTTTGACTTCATTCTCTACAGGAGGTTGATCAAGAAGTTGGGGGGCTGGCCCATTGGTGCAGAGGACTGAGGTGTTGGTTCCTCACCTATCGCCACATCAGGGACCCAGGGTTAGGAATGGATAGGGATCACTCAAGGATCAGCCAGGAGAGAAGGATTGAGCATCTCGTAGGATGCTTTCCTCTGGGGAGGGAGGACTGCTGGCTCTGCTGTGATACTGCCACCAGGGAGCCCATGAGTGAAAACTCAAGTGAAGCCACAAGGGGAAGGTGGGCACCTCCTGACTGGGATGCATGCACATGCATGCGTCCACTCAGTCATCATCCATAGGGCTCCTGAGGGGAGAAAATGGCAGAAAAAAATGAGACCATTGTGGATAATGTCACACTCCTGTAGGCACTGCACTGTCCTATGGGCTACCCATTGCTGCATCCATTGCCTAGTCTCCTCCCAAGCCTGAGGAATCTGGAAGGCTTCACCATGGGGTGGGGGGAGTCCACAGGGTCCTGCAGGGCAGCAGGGCTGTAAGCCCCAGAGACCACAGGTTACAGGGCTGGGGAGAGTGGCAAGGCAGAAGGTGTCTGGCTGAGGAGGAGGGGAAAAATAGGAAGAAAAAACAAACAGCAGCAGGACCTAGGACTGGGAAACAAAATGACGCGGTAGGTGGCAAACTGGCCCAGTGGTAGGTGGCAAATGGTGGTTGTGGGGTGGGAGCTGTCAGGTATGAGGGAGGTTACCAGCAGGGTCCTGCAAGGGTTGGTGTTTGGACCATTGTGTTGTTCAATGTGTTTAATAGTCACACTGAATATGGCGTTGAAGGCAAGATTTGCCTCTACAGATGACACCAATCTCTGTGAGAGGGTGAACTCAGACGAAGGGGTACAGGACCTGCAGAAGGACCTTGCAAAGACAGAGAGGTAGTCTGGCATCGGGCAACTGGGGATCAATGCTAAAATGTCCAAGTCATGCACATTGGCGGCAAGAACCCAAAGGCTGAATACAGACTGGGGGATCGAGGTAATTCTGTCTGAGGAGGAAAAAGGATTTCAGGATAGGGATGGCTATTACCAGCAACCTAAAGCAGTCTACATAGTGCAAAAAGGCAGCAACCAAGGGTAACAGGATGCTGGGGTGTATAGCTAGAGGGTTGACAAACAGAAGGGAGGAGGTTATCTTGCCGCTGTACAAATCCTGAGTGTGGCTGCACCTGGAATACTGTGTGCAGTACTGGAGTCCCTACCCATGGAAGGATGTTAACTAACTTGAATCAGTGCACATGAGGGTGAAGAAGATGATTCAGGGCCAGTAGGATAGTACATATGAAGACAGACACAGAAACCTCAATATGTACTCATTCAAAGAGAGAAGGGAGAGGGGGGGCATGATTTACACCTTCAAGTTCCTTAAACATATAAACAAGGTCGATATTGAGAACCTCTTTTGCCTGAGTGGAAACAAGAACACTAGGGGGCACTGTTACAAACTGGTGGGGGAAGGTTCAAGAAGGAGGTCAGGAGATGCTTCTTTACAGAGCAAGTGGTGTCAGGGTGGAATGAACTCCCAACTGAGGTTGTCAACTAGAAAACAGTGGTTGGGTTCATAAGGGGGGGCGTGAACATGGTAAAGGAAGGGGATGGTCAAGGTTCAAGTTCAAATTTGTTTATATTAAGACAGGATAAGGCACTAGGCAAAGCCTGTTTTCAAGGACATTGTGGTAGAGCTGTGCTCTACCCAGGAAATTAGTGTAGCAGTTAGGGACCTTTTTCTATCTTCTCCCCTTCCTTTTGTACAATCTGTTGCAACAGTACCTCTAAAAACTATCCTGTTCTTTTTCTAACACTGCAGTAGGTTGGCCACCTACGGTAGTCTTTTTGGATCCTCCCTAAATTTCTTTTCTTCCTTTCTTTGTTTCTGATTCCCCATTCCATCCCTCCCCAGAAGCCATATGCCTTTCTAGGGAAATAATAGATATGACTATGAGCAAATACAGTAACTGACTGTATATAGGAAGAAGGCTGGAACCTGAATAAATATGTATACTATGATAAAATGCCAAACTTGCTTGCTGGCTGTTTAATAAAGAACTGCATGTGCTTTATATGAAGAAAGATAAAGTGCTTAAGGTACTTTCAGAAATAAAATGCAGCATGCCTAAAAGAAATGATTGGCATTGTGCATTCCTGTTTAAAGCTGAATCGACCTACAATTTCATGGTGATTTGCATATACATCCCATGATGCTTCATATTATAGGGATATGTGTGATTTTGTATTTCTTTGAAACTTGGCTTATTGCCAATGCCCTTTGGAGTAACCTTTGCTTCAGTGCTTTTTCACTAAGGTTCTTTGTCTTTAACTTGTTTTTTTTTTTTTTTTTTTTTTATTTGGGCTCACTATCACCCAAACAAGCAAGACCAGCACCAGCATAGGAGATAGTTCATTTCCACGGGGCAGACAAATTAGTGGATCAGTGGGTTAGTAGGTGCTGACCAAGTGCAGAGGAAGGACTTGCATTGTCTGTTGTTGCAAACTGATATATTGAAGAAAGGATATACCATTGCTTAAAGTAATCCCCTGTGGTCACTAAGGAAAATGAATTACCTGCAAGTCTGCAAAGAATTTTGCTTTATTTATTTTGGAGTTAAATAATTTATCCTGACTTAGAAAGAAAATAAAGCCGCACTGCAGTGTGTTGCACCAATCTGCTGTTGTCTGCGTTATCCTTCACCCACACCCAGCCACAGCTGTCCTGTTTAAGTGTACACCATACATAAATAAGGTTGCGTACAAAACAAGTTAATACATAAAATGTAAATGAACATTGAGATTAGTATTAATATCAGTTACACAAGAAATGATGCCATTCCAAAAGTACTGTTTTAAAGCTGTAAGAAGCAGGCATGTTGCATAGTTTAAGGGTAAAACGTTGGCTGGACAACAGGACACAGACGGTAGTAGTAAATGGAGTAGTTTAGTAGTAAAAAATTGGCTGGACAACAGGACACAGAGGGTAATAGCAAATGGAGTCCACTCCAAAGAAAGGGGGGGTTACTAGTGGGGTACTGCAGGGTTAAGTACTGGGACCAGTCCTCTTCAATGTCTTAATACGTGACATTGCAGAAGGACTAGAAGGAAAAGTATGCCTCTTTGCAGACGACACAAAGATCTGCAACAGGGTTGAGACACAAGGAGCATGGTGGAAATGATGAGAAGGGACTTGGCAAGGTTGGAGGAATGGTCTAAAGTATGACAGCTTGGATTCAATGGAAAGAAGTGCAAACTATTGCACCTGAGAAACAAAATCCCAGGGGAAGAGTACACAATGGGGGAGAGGTACTAACAACAACAAAAATATAAAGGGACCAGGGGGTGATCATATCAGATGACCGAAAGGTAGGCAGGCAATGTGAGAAGGCAGTAAGGAGGGCTGGGGGATACTGGGATGCATAGGGAGAGGCATCACCAGTAGGTAGGTAAGCAAAAATGTTATTTGTTCGACTAAAAGTCTTTTACAAAATAGTAACAACTTTAACAAATGATTAAGATTTATATTGCACATTAACTTAGTATCATGTAAATCAATACAACATTCTCTCTACAGTATTATAATTCATAAATATCTAATTATCTCATTACAAATGAATCATTCTTAAAAAATTGACAAGAGATGACAATATACGCCTATCTCTTGTATTAAACAAGAAAATAAATAATTGTTTGGAGGGGAGACCAAGGGAGGCCAATATTGGGGCCAACCATTTCTTTCTGGGAGCCTCAAATTTTGGACAATGCAAAACTATATGCTTAAGGTCATCCTGAAAACCTAACAAACAATTGCATTCAGGAGTCACTATTCCAGGGCATTTCTGATTATGGAATACATAATGAGCTGCATATAGCTCAAATCTATACCTGGTAAGAAGTCTTCTCTCCTGTGGATCAATCAAAGCAGTCAGATAAAATTCCAAGTTATGTTTTGTTTTCATTATTTGAAGCCACCAACAATGTCTTACTTTATCAATCCTTTCTTGATCTATTGCTATAAAGTGATCTCCGACTCTTTTCTTAATTTGTTCCACTATCTTAGGGAATGGACTTATATAAATCTCATATAATAGATTTCCTAAACCTCACTGCAATATGTTTTCCTTAATGGTTTTAATTATTCTGGATGTAAAATTTATATTATGATATCTTATCTGCTCATCCAGACACAATTTAGGAAGTCTGAAGTCTGGAAGTAAAAACAACTGCAATATAAAGGTGATTCTTTGTTCAATTGCCAAGGTTAATAGGGAAAACTGACCCAATTCTTTTCTCAATATCTCAGCCGGAACAGATTGTTGAACTTTTAATATAAATCAATACATTTTGTTTATTAATATCTCCAATGGTTTTATATCAGCAGGGGTCCATATTTCTATAGCGTATAAGATACTTGTTTTAATTTTTGTATTAATGACTTTTAAAAGTCTTAAAATTGAACTCTGGCCCATTTTTCCATTAAATCGTTTAAAGGCTCCAAATGCAGTCTTTAGTTTCTGTATCATCATTTTAATGTATGGCTGCCAGGAAAGATTTGTTGAAAATCTTAAACCTAAGTAATCATAGCAAGTTGTTGTTTCCATTTTAATTTTTCCCCATAAATAGTGCGGGCATAATTTTCCTGTTTGGGTCAAAAACAACCATTTTTTTTGTTTTTTGAAGATTAATGTTTAATCTGTCCTTTTTACACAGATCAGAAAACACATTAATCTTTCGCTGTAGGCCTAACAGTGATGTAGCTATTAAGACGACATCATCCACGTACTCTAGAAGAGGGATTTTCTCTGCAAAAATAGCAGAAGAATGACAGTCCAGACTATTTAGACTCTGTAAAATGGAGTTGACATATAAATTAAACAAGAGAGGAGCCAATAAACATCCTTGGTGTACTCCCACATTGGTGTATATTTTGTTCGTTAAGTTCCCTTGTTGATTGTACTTTACTTTGAACCAAGTAGTATTATGCAATCGTATTAGAATGTCTAAAAGGTCCGGGTCTATATTGTAGTTTTCTAATTTTGACCATAATATTTTCTTGCTTATGGTGTCAAATGCATTTTTAAGATCAATGAAACAGCAGTATAATTTGTCTTTTTTTATGGTTACATATTTCCAAATAATATGCTGTAACACAAAACAATGCTGTACCCTTGATCGTCGTGCTCTGAAACTATTTTGTAATTCTGTTATAATTTTGTTCTCTTCTACCCATTGTTGTAATCTATTCAGTATTATTCTGGAGAATATTTTCTGCAAGGCATCTATTAAGCTAATAGGCTGATACATTGCAGGGTTATTAGTACCCCTTTTTTATGAATTGGGCAAATTATACTGCTGTTCCATGAATCTGGGTATCATTCCCATTGAATACAAAAATGAAATAGGGTCTGTAGAACTAGAGTCCACCATTCTTTGAAGGATGGATATAAATCTACCAAAATTTGATCAGGACCATGGGCTTTATTTACTGATGTGTTATCTATAGCTTCAGTAATTTTCAGAGCTGTTACATAAATTGCCTTAGGAAAGACTGTTTTATTGATGTTTTTATTATAATTACGTGGAACTTCTGTTTGTTAAAAATACAGATCTAAATAATATTGCTCCCAAATTTGGGGAGTAATCCTAGCTTCAATGCAAACAGTATATTTGTCATAACCTTAACTGACCAGAATAGTATAGAATTGTTTAATATCTTTCTTGATGATGGAAATTCTAAGTTGTTCCCACATACTCTTTTGATATCTTAACCTCTCTTTGGATAATATTTCCTTGTAATATTTCCTTTCTCTATTTATGATATTGTTTGTTATTTCAAGGTTCCCATTTTTATATTGTCTAATTATTTTATTAATTTTTTTTTTTACCTTTCTTACATTTCATATTAAACCAAGTTTTATGTTTCATCCTTAGATCAAATTGGAAAAGAGATGTTATCCCAAGCAACCATTAAATTTGTTGTGGGAGCAATTTTTAATATTTCAGACCTGTATTTTTCCTTACTAGAATCATTCAGAATTTCTAAAAATTGAACAACACTTGTTTGTTGCCATCTTATTCTTTTTTTATTCAGAATTTCAATACAGGGCTGAGTCTGTTTTTCCCTTATATTTGTCTCTTCTCCTAACTGCCATTTCGTCATGACAGGTAAATGTCCAGATTCTGGTCTTAAGATTACTTCTAAATATATTATTTTAGCAATTGCTTCTCTGTTTCCCCATACCTGATCAATTACAGAAGACGCTTTAGGACCTATAAATGTGTATTCACCTTGTTGGTCACGTTTTGTTCTTCCATTAAAAATTGCATAATCCAATTCAGACATAACCCTAAAATATCCTCCATTTTTATTACTAATTTTATCCTTTGAAAATCATTGCCAATATATGTTTTTATCTATTACGTTCTCACTATCTATCAATTCTGCATTTATTTTCCCTTTTTCCTTTGTTCTTGCATTAAAGTCCCATAAAACAATTATCATACTGTATTCATTTTCTTCTGTTAGTTTCTTGAGTGTTGTTTTAAAGACCTTCCAGTAATCCTCTTGAGCTTTACCCTTGTTTAAGGGGACATAAATATTACAAATTAAGAAGACTGCCTCTACACTTTTCAATTTTAACACCTAGCAATTCAATAAGTCAAGCCTTTGCTGTGTTATTTTTAAGTCTAAACTGGTTTTAGCATAACTTGCAACTCCAGCCTTAGGTCTACATTTCTTTTGGCTTTTGTTGCCGGGAGCACAAATCCAGTATATCCTGGAATCAGTGGAGGATTCTCTCCCAGCAACCAAGTCTCCTGAAAGCAGATAATATCCAAGCTATTCAAAAAGTTCTGGAAATCACTGTCTGCTAATCTGTTTTGCAACCCTTCTATATTCCAAGTAAGTATTTTTAACTCTTTGAAATCTTTACCTTCCTCATGTATATCTATCTCACAAAGGTCTGTTTGTAAATTTATACTTATGTCTCTTAAAAGAGCAAATGAGTTAATTGTTTGTAATGGTGTTTGATTAGCACCATTTTTTAGTTTTCCTATATGATTTAATGTCTCAACATCTAGAAAATAGATGCTGTGAATATCCAACACTTTAGAAGTGTGCAAGACCAGAGCTGCCAAGTTAGTGGACTGGAATGTAATATTAAGTTGAGGTATCTTTGAATCCAAGTCAGGTGCATATATATATATATTTTACGGTTTTCCTAGTAATGTTCAAACCTAAGGCACAGGAAAGAAAAGATCCTAGTTCTCTTTTTAAGGCTCCAATAGAATAACCTTTAGGGACTTCCCACCCACAAAGGGTCAACGTTTTGTTTTCCCATTCAGTTCTTTTTGAAGAATTATAGTTAGAGATAGTTCTGTTGACTTCAATAAACCATTGGGAGTTTTCCACAGTTTCTTTCTTTTTTTCTGGTGATTGGTCATTGTGTAGGATTGGGACAGCAATATGTGGGGGAAGTTTATAAATATCTCTTTTAAGTAAATCATTCTGAAAATTCCAACTTTTATTAGTTGTCACTTCCTTGGCACAATAGACAAGTACACTGGCATCACCAGTAGAAAACAGGGAGTTGTTATCCCTCTGTACAGATGGTGAGACCACATCTGGAGCACTGTGTGCAGTTCTGGAGACCCCATCTCTGTAAGGACATAGACAGGATGGAGGCAGTCCAGAAGAGGGTAACTAAAATGTTGCAGAATCTGCACCAGAAGCCATATGAAGAGAGACTAAAGGAGCTTAATATGTATACCCTTGAGGAAAGGAGGGAGAGGGGGGACATGATAGAAACTTTCAAGTACCTCAAGGGAATCAACAAAGTCCAAGAGGGTAGCATCTTTTAGAAAAAGAAATGTACAAGAACAAGGGGGCACAATTTGAAGATAGAGGGGGGACAGCTCAGGGGCAACATGAAGTATTTTTTCACAGAGAGGATGGTGGACACATGGAACAGCCTTCCTGAGGAGGTAATGGGATCAAAAACAGAGGGGGAATTCAAGAATGCATGGGACAGACATAAGACAATTCTAGTGGGGTGGTAGGAGGAAGTAGGCTGTTGGTTAACTAGGATCTGCAGCTTATCCAATAGGTAGGGACCTGGGCAGACTAGATGAGCCAAGCAGTCCTTATCTGCCATCAGGGTCTATGTTTCTAGGGGGGAAAGAGTTCCAAGCAGTTGTAGTAATGTAATCAAAACACATTTGTCTGTATTTAGTTCTTGTTCTAGGAATTTTTAAACCTCTGCCTGTAATTTCACATAAAGAATATGCTGTGGATACAGGTATAATTTTTTCAAAGAGATATGTTGGAGCCAAATCATTTACACATTTAAATAAAAACTGCTTAAGAGTCTCTCCCTCCTAATTTCCAGAGACATCCACTCCAGTTGTAGAAGCATGGTGCAGTGGTAATAAATTGTGTATGAGCCAGTTAATCCTAGTGCAAATCTGGCTAGGCGGTACTGTAGGTTGTCTAATTTCTGTAAATTACTTTTATTTGCTGAATGGTAAATAGTACTACCATACTCATTTATGGGAAGTATGACTGAATTCACTAATTTTTCTCTTGTTTCTCAGGTCATACAATTTTTGTGCCTGTGAAGAGCCCCTAACTTTTGGGGAACATTAATACAAATTTTCTCTATGTGACCATTAAAATTCAATTCTGGGTCAACCCATATGCCCAAGTAGTTATAGGTGGTCACAATGTTCTATCATTGGCCTTCTAACTGAGTTAATCAATATGTTAGATGACAGAGTGCTGTCCCTTCCCACTCTGGCCTTAAATAGCATTACATTTGTTTTCTTTATATTTAATGCAAGTTTGTTTTCAACCAACCACTATTTAAGCAATAAGGTATGACAGAGTGTGTGTTATTGTGTAATGACATCACTCACCACCCCAGGAGTGATGTTATTACACAATAACACACACCCTGGAGTGTCTTATTGCTATTATACAATGACTCATTCATTTAAAAAAAAAAAAGAAAAAGGGAAAAATATGTTTAAAATACTTTTTATTTTAAACTTTTGTGGGGGTACATGTACCTATGGAAAAAAGAGTCCCTAGTTTCTATGTTGTCCATCAGATAGTGCGGCTGCTTTATGGTTTGCCTTGTTCCATTTTAGGTCTGTGTTTCTTGCTGTTTTCCTGTGTCCATGACCCCAGTGTGTGACCCCTCGCACGTCCCGAGAGTTCGTTGCAGATTCAAATTTGTTTTTATATTAACTCCCTTAATTAGCTTTTGATATTTATTCCTATATGCTTTATACATTTTCCAATCACTGTCCCAGTTTGTTTTCCTTGCCACTTTCCACAGTCTGTTTCTTACTCTGAGATGTTTTAAAATCCTACCATTTATCCAGGGCATACTCTTTGATTTTCTTTTTGTTTGTCATTTAGGAGCATTTATATCACAAATCAGTAGAAATTCACTTAGTGAAAATTTGGTAGCATCCTCAAGATCAGGTATCAACTCTAAAGGATACCATCTGACCTTTCTTAGATCATTTAAAAAGGCCAAATTGTTAAATTTTTATAGGACCTAATTGTTAATGGGGGGGGTATTCATTGGGTTTTTATAAAATTTCACTATAACCATACATTCAATGACACAGTGGTATCCCAATAAAGGAGAACCAACTTGCCATTTGTGAACCATCAGGTTTTTTGATACAGAGAGCAAATCAATTATGTTTCTAGTGTCTCCCATGTTACAACTTCTAGTGGGGGCTTGTATTATTTCATTAAAATTTAAGGGTCCAAGGTTTCTTTTAGCCTTTTACCCCTAGAGCCTCCACAGTGGACATTGAAGTCACCCACAAAAATAATATTTTCAGTTTTAACATGGTTTCCTTGTAAAACTGCCACATCTTCGAAACAGTGAGGATTAATATGTGAATGGGACTAAATTACCCCTATCATTAAGTCTAAGTGCTTTAGTTCAAGTAATATTCCTTCCATTCCCTTTATATTAACTGGAGTTTTCTGGATGTATGACCCTAATTCCTCAATTACAGTATATACATAAGAACACCACCACCCCTCCAGTTCCTGTCGTTACAAATGCGGTTAACCCTGAATTTTTATTTCTGGATCAAATACTTTTTCGTCTAACCAAGTTTCAGACACTTCTAGTATTGCTGACTTGTTTTGCATGCACCACATTCTTAGTTCATCTATTTTTGGTAACACACTACAAGCAATCGTGTGAAATACTTTTATATCTCTGTTCACCTTAGGTCCTGGATTTATCAGAATGTCTCCTGCTAAAAGTAATATTAGGAGACCTATCATGTTTTTACCGTACTTACTATTTTTGCCACTACTCAAACTAAAGTTTTAATGAATCTGATAAATTTTAAACTCATTATACTTCCTTGAGAACAGGAACACATTGTGGATTTTTGTTTCAGTTCTCAAGGCTACCAACATGCCCAATCTTTTTTCCATGGAACGTATTTCTGATTTCTAATTTTGCCTTGTACAGTGTATACAGCATTAGATACTAACTGCCCATGGCAAAAACATCAATACCCCAAATATTGAGATTACTGTCATCTTAACTCTGTGCAATCAGACTAAAAATAAAATGTAAATAAACAGAATACAAATTTGCAAAACCCAGTAAACTGCACTAAAAATGTGACAACATTTGAGTTGTCAAGTTTGCTTACAAAGTCCCACCACAGTACTTGTACCAGGTTGTTGTGAGGGCAGGACTCACTAGAAATCAATTGAACGAGGGCTTCACATCAAGCAGAATCGATAGACCTCATGGCCTTCTTCTGCTGGCTATTTTGTATGTTCGTATATGCCTAGCCCACCCATACTTAAATCCCACTATTGTTCTGGCATGGACCACCTTCCTTGGCAGTTCATTACACTTTTCCACCACCCTCTTCATAAAGAAATATTTTTGGATGTCTTTTTTAAGGGAGGTCTGTGAAGCACTCCACTTTCTATTGTGATCAAATTGAGAAAGTAAGTGGTCAGCTGTGACACTGAAAAGCATTGGGGGGTGGGATATGTTGGATTTTTATTAGGGAAAATTGAGTGAAATGGCTTATTATTAGTTGTTCATGCTGTCTTTTACAGTATGAAAGGTTACTGTGGGTTGTGAGGCTGACTATGCAAGAGGGTTGCACGAGCGAGTAGCAAACCTCTGGAGAACATGGCAGCAAAGGTCTCAAGAATGTGGCCCTCATATACTGTATACTCGGCCTCATGACCAGTAGCATCTTGTCTGTGACAGAACAGCACTAACAATGTGCTCACTCCCATCCCACCTGCCTCTTGACAGATCTCCTGTCCCTTGAGAAAAGGATTCCCACCCACTGAGCAATCCTGCCCATCTGCAAACAGATCTACTGGCCCTTGAAAGAACAAATCCCACCCACTGAGCAATCCCACTCACCTCCTGACAGATTTCCTGACCCTTGAAAAAAGGAATGCCACTCATCTCCTGAAAGACCTCATGACCCTTAATAAAAGGAATTCCACCCATTTCTTGACATATCTCCCAACTCTTGAAAAAAGGAATTCCACCCACTGAGTGATCTCACCCATCTGTCAATAGATCTCCTAACCTTTGAAAGAAGGAATCCCACCCACTGAGCAATCCTGCCCACCTTCTAACAGAGTTTCTTACCTTTGAATAAGAAATCTCACCCACCTCCAGACAGATCTCCAGACCATTGAAAAAAGGAATCCCACCTGCTGAGCAATCCTGCCCACCTCCTGACAGACCTCCTGACTCTTGAAATAAAGAATCTCACTCACTGAGCAGTCCCACAAACTCCCAACTGTCTCCTGACCCTTGAAACAAGGAATCCCACCTGCCTCTTAGCAAATCTTCTGACCCTTGAAAGAAGATATCCCATCCAATGAGCAATCCTGTCCACTTTCAAACAGACATCCCTATCCTTGAGCAAAGCAATCCCACCTGCTAAGCAAACCCACCCACTTGACCATCAAAAATTACAATCCTACCTATTTGACTGATCCCCACATAACATAGGACTTCCTGCTACTGTGTGGGCTGGTACTTCTTCACTGTTCAGGAGCTTCTGCTTTGTGAGACATGGTAGAGAGACTGCTGTGTCAGGCCTGGTCTGAAAAGAGAGCTACTGTTTGTCATCATAAGGGGAGAATCAGATCAGGACCTCCTTACTGTTTTAATGTCACAGTCACAGTCTTGGTGCAACTGATCAAGTTTCATTTAAAGAGAATTTGAAATTATGATGAGCGTTATCGTATCTGTTAGGAAGAGAGAGAGGTTGGGCTTGTGGTATTACCTATTCACATGAGTGACTGTCTATGCTCTAAAATGATTTTTATGTTGGCTCACACTTGCGTGCCAGCCAACATCTTGCGGTAGTAGCAGATTTGGAAGCATGGTCACTGTTGGGCAAATGCAGGGCACACATCAGTAGGTACGTCCCTCATTCTCCAATCAGCCAGCAGCAGGCGCTGATGTCATGAATCCCTAATGTGGCCACCAGATCTAAGAAAAGGTCCGCTGCAATGAGAGCGAAGCTCTCATGCAGCGTGACCACAACACGCATCCTGACGAGAACACAACATGGCAGCAGTGACTGCCGCCGCCTCCTGTCACAATGCCGATGGGGGAGCCCACTCCCTGTTAGCATAATGACCCCCCTCCCATTTAAAATGTACACCGAGGGGGTGCCCAATCCCCCTCGGCATCATGTGCCCCCCCAACAGTTTTTCTTTGCCGACGGGGGCCCAATCCCCGTTGGTGTTTGTCTCCCATCCCATTTATTTTGCCAATGGGGGAGCGCACTCCCCATTGGCATAATGTCTCCCCCACGCTTTTGTTCTGTGCTGAAGGGGGTGCCCAATCCCCCTCAGCTCGTGTCCCCCCCTTTGGTATGTGCCAATGGGGGTGCCCAATTCCCCGTCAGCTAAAGCATCCCCCCAAAACAAAACACTTAGGTGGCACGCTGAGAGCCCACTCCAGCATGCCAAATCCTCTGCAAAAGAAAAAACATCCTGCAGTTTTTTAATTTTTTTTGTAAACCTGTAAAAAAGAAAATGGTCCCTCGCGGTTTCCCTGCCCCATCCCACAACCCACACCTACTCATTGCACCTCCTGCCTCCCCACACCCCCCCCTCACCCCATACTTACCTCCGGAGTCCGGCAGGATGATCTTCGGTGGACCGGGAACACGTCTGAACTCTTCAAAGTCGACCGTGAACTGAAGAAATCCAGTAAGCTGTATAATGGCATAAATAGTTTTTTTTTTCAACTTTGGTGTATATCTCACCATTTAGAGGAATTTTGGCACTAAATTTTCAACATGGGGTTATTGGGACCCTTCCTCATGAATTCAGGCATTGTCATGGCATTATTCGGTTCTGAAAGGTGATTTCGTGGTCACTACACGGAATCACCTTTAGGGACTGATTAATGAAATGACAGTGGCAGTGTTCATGAGGGGGGCTCTCAAAAAGCCTATGTTGCAAATTTGGTGGAAAAAATCCAAAAAATGGCTGTTTTAAGGGCATGCATTGCGCAGTTTCCATGCACGTTCGTAACTTCATGGATTTGTAATATTTTCACTCCAAATTTTCAACATTGGCACTTTTCCACACCTCCTTATGAACAGTACAGCTGTCATTTTACATATCCTGGCTGAAATGTGTTTTCGCATGTCCGGCGCAGACTAGTGCGGTCGCTGTGCGAAATCAGTTTTTGGGACAGTTTGAGGAAATGATGGGTGACACTGTTCATGAGAAGAACTCCTAAAATGCCTATGCTGAAAATTTGGTGACAAAATTCCACAAAATAACTGCGTTACAAGTGTGCATTGTGCAGTTTCCACGCACCCTTGTAACGTCACAAATTTGCAATATTTTCATGCCACATTTTCAACACTGGTATTTTTTCCCACCTCCTTATGAACAGTACAGCTGTCATTTTTCATATCCTGCCCTAAATGTGTTTTCGCACCTGTGGTGCACAATGGCATGCTCATGGTGCGAAATCAACATTTCGAACAAATTAACAAAATCACAGTGCCACTGTTCATGAGGGGAGGTCCCAACATGCCTATGTTAAACATGTGGTTAAAAAAATCCCCAAAATAATTGGGTTACGGACGTGTGTTGCACAGTTTCTATGCATGCTCATGACTTCACCAATTCTTCATATTTTCACTCCAGATTTTCGATGTTGCCATATTTTTACATCTCCTTATGAACAATACAGTTGTCATTTTCCATATACTCCCCAAAATGTGTTTCTGCCCCTGTGTCACTAAATGGCATAGCTGCTGTGTAAAACCACCTTTCAGCTAACAAACTCATAGTGTCGCTTTTCATGAGGTGGGCTCACAAAAAGCCCATGTTGAAAATGTGGAGTGAAAATACCGACAGATGCCTATGGTGTTACGGTTTCCAACTGTAGCACCCCACCCTGCAGAGACTGACAGGCATCAGGTTGTGACTTGGGATCATCGGCTGTAATGCTCACGCCATTCCACCCCCACCCCCACCCCTGCAGTCAGTGACAGGCATCATGGTGTGCCTTGCACTGTTTGGCCTAAGTTCACCCCATTCTCCTACTGCACCTACCTCAGCATATATTTCCTTATGGAATGGGTTAAGTATAACTCCCAAAGACCTCAAAGCACACCACGCCACTTGCTAGTGTCTACAGGATAGGGTGAGGTAAACATAGAAACATAGAAACATAGAATTTGATGGCAGATAAGGACCGTTTGGCCCACCCAGTCTGCCCATTTCCCTACCTACTGGATAAGCTGCAGATCCTAGTTAACCAGCAGCCTACTTCTTCCTACCCCACCCCCAGAATTGCCTTTATGACTATCTCATGCATGCTTGAATTCCACCACTGATTTTGACTCCACAACCTCCTCCGAGGCCATTCCATGCATCCACAACCCTCTCTGTGAAAAATACTTCCTTAAATTACCTCGGAGCGCCCCCCTCTATCTTCAAATTGTGCCCTCTTGTTCTTGCACACTCTTTTTTTGAAAGATGCTACCCTCTTGGACTTTGTTGATTCCTTGAGGTGCCTAAAGTTTCTATCATGTCCCCCTCTCCTCCTTTCCTCGAGGCTATACATATTAAGCTCCTTAAGTCTCTCTTCATATGTCTTCCGGTGCAGACCCTGCACCATTTTAGTTGCCCTCCTCTGGACAGCTTCCATCCTGTCTATGTCTTTGCGGAGATTGGGTCTCCAGAACTACACACAGTACTCTAGATGGGGTCTCACCAGCTGTCTGTACAGAGGGATAATAACTTCCTGTTTTCTACTGGTGATGCCTCTCCCTATGCATCCCAGTATCCCCCCAGCCCTCCTTGCTGCCTTCTCACATTGCTTGCCCACCTTTAGGTCATCTGATATGACTACCCCAGGTCCCTTTCCATTTTGTTGTTGTTAGTATCTCACCCCCATTGTGTACTCTTCCCTGGGTTTTGTTTCCCAGGTGCATTACCTTGCACTTCTTAGCATTGAATCTAAGCTGCCATACATTTGACCATTCCTCTAACCTTGCCAAGTCCCTTCTCATCCTTTCCACCCCACCCTGTGAATCAACTCTGTTGCAGATCTTAGTGTCATCTGCAAAGAGACATACTTTCCTTCAGTCCTTCTGCAATGTAAGCTATAAAAACATTGAAGAGACTGGTCCTAATCTGAACCCTGCGGTCCCCACTAGTAACCCTCCTTTCTTCTGAGTGGACTCCATTTACTATTACTCTCTGTGTCCTATTCTCCAGCCAATTCTTTCCCAGGCTGTCATCTTGGGACCCACTCCCAGGCTGCTAACTTGTATATTAATCTTTTGTGTGGGACTGTGTCAAATGCCTTGCTAAAGTCTAGGTAGGCCATGTCACAGCCCTCCCTGATCTACTACTTTGGTCACCCAGTCAAAGAAATCTATCAGATTCATCTGGCATGACCTTCCCGCTGTGAATCCATGCTGCCTGAGGTCCTGTGCCCCTCTGGCCTCTAGATACTCGACAATTCTTTCCTTTAGAAGTGATTCCATCATTTCCCTATCACTGAGGTTAAACTAACAGGTCTATAGTTTCCTGCTTCTGCCTTGCTCCCACTTTTGTGAAGGGAATCACATCTGCCCTCCTCCAGTCCTCGGGTACCACCCCATCCTCCCATGATTTGTTAAAGAGGGTAGTCAGTGGTGTCACTAGTTCTACCCTTAGTTCTTTTAGAATTCTGGGATGAATCCCATCAGGCCCCATTGCTTTGTCCACCTTCAGTTTTAAGAGTTCTTTCAGAACCCTTTCTTCTGTAAATGGGCTGGTATCAACTTCTGTATCCAGAGTGTTACTACTGTTTGTTTATGTACCTCCCCTCTTCCCTTGTAAATACTGAGCAAAATATTTGTTTAGTATCTCTGCCTTTCACAGTCTCCTCTGCCCACCCTCCTCCCCTTTATTAAGCCTCACTATCCCTCCCTTGGTCTTCCTTTGCTCCTGATGTACCTATAAAGGTTTTATCCTTCTTAACTGAGTTGGCTATCTTTTCCTCGGTTTGGGCCTTTGCTGTTCTGACTGCCTTCCCAGCCTCCTTTTGCTTTAACTGATACAGTTCTCTGTCCTGCTCCTGCTGCGATTCCTTGTACTTCCTGAATGCTTTCTTTTCTCTTGAACCTTCACTGCCACTTCCTTTGAGAACCATAGTGGTTTCTTACATCGTCTTGTTTTGTTTATTTGCTTCACACAAAGGCTCGTTACCTCTGTGATGGCAGTTTTATTATTCCCATTGTTCTTCCACCCTCCTTCCCACCCATTTGCTAGTGCATTCCTTAGGCACTCACCCATTTTGGCAAAGTCAGCCCTCCTAAAGTCCAGTACTTTTGTCTTTGTATGGCTTGACTCTATTGCTGTGTTTATTGTGAACCATACTGTTCGATGGTGCTAGTTCCCAGATGAGCTACCCACTTCTACATCTGTGATCCTCTCTCCATCTCCATTTGAGAGTATCAAGTCTAATATTGCTCCCTCTCGGTGGGCTCAGTACTAGTTGTCTAGAGCATGCCCCTGTAGGGCATCTAGAATAACTGCACTCTTAGTGGCTGCTGCAACTGCACTCCAGTTAACATCTGGCATATTCAGATCACCCATCAGCAATATCTCCCCTTTTCTGCCATTCTAAGTATACTTTCTATCATTTCCTTGTCCATTTCCTCCCTGAGAGGGGTCTATCAACCCTGTGGATTGTGGTGCCATTGCCTGTCTCCAAATTTACCCACAGTGCTTCTTCTCCTCCTGTTTACCCTTTTGTTCTGTTGCTTTTATTCCTTCCCTTATGTAAGAACTACTCCTCCTCCTCTTTTACCCTCCCTGTCCCTCCTGTAGATAGTGTATCCTGGTATGTTTACGTCCCAGTCATGGTTTTGTGTGTACCATGTTTCTGTGACTGCCACAATATCCAGATGTTCCTCCTCCATCAAGGCTACTAATTCAGGAAGCTTGTTACCTAGACTACAGGCATTGGTACTCATTGCTCTCCATTTTTTGATGGCCTTACCTTCTGTTGCAGCATCCCCCACTGACCGTTCTACCTTGGTCTTTTTCTCATTTAGTACCCTGTTTTGTAGGGAGAGGCTGGGATTTTTCTGCTGCTTGTCAGTGCATGAGTGTTACAGCCAATGACCAAAAGGCACACCCCAATGCCTGTCGCTCTCTACAGGGTGGGGGTGGGGTTGGCTTCACTTCAATACTTCACTGCCATTCCTATTATGCATCTCTAACTCCGGCACTACCAGTGCTAATGCCAGCGAGACAACATTCGGCATTGATAAATGCTTGTTATGTGTCTGCTGTCAGTTGGGGAGGGTCTGTATCTGCTGTTGCTGATGATTATCTGTGCATTATTTTCATTCACTACACTGACTGTGTGACTGCTGTCTCATCAGGATACCCGGAATCCCTCAGGCTATAGCTCACTGATCCTAAGGGCCCAATTTCCTATGGCTAATTTCTCATTTTCTACTTTACTCAAATAGAGCTGCTGAACAGTTAGTGCAGAGAGTGCAGTATGTCTTACTATTTAAAGTGTTTATCATCAGTGTTTGGAAAAGTAAAGAACTCTTTTTTTTTTTACTTTCTTCGTTATGTGCAAAAGTGCCACTGAGGCAGCCAAAGCAATTGTCTTGGTCAAAATTTTTCAAAATTTTTTTCCAGATAAAATAAATTAGCAAGTACAGCCACACTGAGCAACCACAACTCAGAGACTCCCAACAAACAGCCTACTGAGTGGATCTTACCATGGATTTTCCCAGAATCCCATGCAGCACCACCTGACATCAGCATCCTAGGAAGACAGGTGGTGGTTTTAGCATGATTATAGATGCATCATTTATGAAGTCCCTGTCCCACCTCTAGTCAGGTATGCAGGCAAGCCCCACTTGCTCCTCACCTTCACATTCACATAAACTGTCTGATTAACCCAATGATGCAATCCTCCCAGCACCAAGAATTACATTTGTAGTGGGTCTGCTTGCCATGCTCTTTGATGTGCTTCTGCTTTCATTTCCTCAAGAGTGGGGAAAAGCTGGGAATATCAGTGGCAGAAGTGAACTGGTACTGGCAGTGCACTGTTCACATTGTAATGTGCTGGGTCCTGGGGAAAGAAGCATTAGACAAGGAGCACTGTGAGGGACGAGTGAGCCAGTGTTGTACACCCACAGTTACTTTTGTCAGACACATACAGGGAAGGTAATTGAACAGGATGAGCTGGTTGTTGTGGGGGGAAGGCAGGGCACACTCTGTTATTGTGTTGCACTGGGTCACTGGCAGCTGTTTTGTTTTCCTGCTGGTAATGACTGAAGGATGGGGTGTCCCACCTGCTACTGCCAATCCCAACCATTTCCCTTCTCCCATTTCTTCCTACCTGGCAAAGCTGGTGGTGCTCTGTGTCTCGGGCCCTCAGATGTATCAGACATCCAGGGAGGTGGTAGGAGCACCTTGGTAGCAGGCAATCAAGGTTCTCGACCCACTAACAAATAGGGAGGAGGAGGAGGAGGAGGCAGTTTTGTGTCTTTCTGCTTGGAAGCAGAAGAAGAAGATGCTTTATGAGAAGCACCAGGTAGTTGCTATGATGGCCAAGATCAATGCCTTGCTTTAGTCTTATTGGAGTGTAATGTATGTTCCAGATTTACAGGGCCAGTAGGAGTGGTTGTTTGTAATATTGGTCAGTCAAGCTCTTTTTTTTGGGGGGGGGGAGAATCTCATACTACACATTACAAAAGTTGGGTGAGATCATTTGATTTTCTGTCCTTGGGTTTGATGGACATGCTCCTGTATGTATGCCATAGCATTTCCAAGTTATTTGATGTTTTTAAACTAAATTGGAGTCAAAAAGACCTTTAATGTATATTGACTTTAAATGGCACTTTTTCAATTGGAGCCCTATTTCAGCTGTGAGAGACTTTGATGTTGGTGTACATTGACTCACTCTCAGGGGTGATTTGGATTTGTGAGACTTTCCACAGAGCAGCATGGGAAGTAATGTCCCCCTAGAAACATTTGAGGACATTGTTATTTGTGCATAAAATAGTTTATTTTCCTTTAAAGTTGTTCATGTTGTTGTGCGTGTGTGTGTGTGTGTGTGTGTCTGTGTGTCTGTTGTAATTTTCCTGCGTGGTATCTTGCTGCCTGATATCAGTTCATTGCCCCTTCCATACAACTAAGAGAGTTGCTATTGCTAGTGAGTTCATCAGTGGAAGACTGGGCCTGGACATTTTCTTGGATGCACAATTTCTCCCATCTAACAGAGGGGTCATTTTTTGCTCCCATCATTCAGGACAGCTACAATCAACTGAGAGGTGGTTGTTGCAAAATCCAGCCAGTGACACACCACTTTGTTGTCTAGAAAAATGTGGCAGGGAGAGTGTTATGCATAAAAGCAGTATGGTAGCATCTCTAGCACATTAACACATCACTTACTGACTTTCTAGGATGCTATCAAGCATGAAAAGGTAGGAGTGGTCATATAAAAATGCAGTAGGAGTTGATGTTTGTAATACTGCTGTTTCAACAAGTTCTGGAAAGATTAGGTTATGGTAAGCTCTACAGTTTAGTTTTTTTTTGGAGCCTACCATAACCTAATCTTTCCAGAATTAACGTCAGGTAACTTAATAACACATTGGATACATAGATGAAAAACTGACATTTAAATTGTGCCACCCAGGCTTTTCAGGTATGCTGGCACTTCACAATGTCAGTAAGCAGAGCGATGGTTATGCCGGCATGCCGCTTTCATACAGAAAACTCCCCACCACCAACACCTACTCTTTGTGACCTTGAGACCATTACTTAACCTGCCTCCTTGTGGTGTATTGCTACACCCCCCTCTCCAATTCAGCTAGTCAGTACAGTAATTAACCCTTTGCCCACAGTGGCTGGATAAACAAGGAATGGGCATTTGGAAGCAAAATGGGTCCAGGGTTTGAAT
This sequence comes from Neoceratodus forsteri, assembly GCA_016271365.2. NCBI lineage: Eukaryota > Metazoa > Chordata > Ceratodontiformes > Ceratodontidae > Neoceratodus > Neoceratodus forsteri. The sequence continues at coordinate 769,031,662 of CM057450.1, read as the reverse complement.
GATGCAGTAAATCAGATAGCTATAAACAAATCAACACAGCGCTGCTTGAGATCGCTGTCACTGTTCTGTGATGTCCCCAATAAAGTTGTTGGTAGGTTGGGGTTATATCACAAAATTGCTGAATTAAATCAAGCCACTATAGGGGATGCAAAAATCAAAGAAGTATCCCCACCAAAAAAATTATGTAGACTCCCACTGATGACAAAACATAACAAGCATTTGTCAATGTCGAATGTTTGCTTGCTGGCATTGGCATTGGTAGTGTAGGAGTTAGAGAGCAGCATAATAGGAATGGCAGTGAAGTATTGAACTGAAGCCAACCCCATCAGCACCCTGCAGAGACTGACAGGTACTGGGGTGTGCCTTTGGGTCATCAGGCATAACGGCCACACCATTTCACCACACCCTACCCTGCAGACACTGACAAGTGTCACGGTGTGCCTTGGGGTCTGTGGCCCTTATGCTCCCCCATTTCATCAGGAAATATGGTGAGATGGGTGCTGTATAGGAGAATGGGGTGAACTTTGGAGCCGAAGAGTCCAAGGCACACCTCGATGCCTCTCACTGGCTGCAGGGTGTGGAATGGTATGAGCATTACAGGCGAGAATCCCAAGTCACGCCCCTGATGGCTGTCAGTCTCTACAGGGTGGGGCATTATGGTCGGAAACCCTAATGTCTCAGGCATTCGTTGGCATTTTCACTCCAAATTTTCAACATGAGTTTTCTGTGACCCCCACCTTATTAACAGTGGCAATATCAGTTTGTTAGCTGAAAGCTGAGTTTGCATGGTGACTACGCCATTTGGCACCACAGGTGTGAAAACACATTTCGAACAGGATGTGAAAAATGACAGCTGTACTGTTCATGGGGAGGTGGAAAAAATGGCAATGTTGAAAATCTGCAGTGAAAATATTAAAAAACTGGTGAAGTCACGAGCATGTGTAGAAACTGGGCAATGCACATCCATAATGCAATTAGTTTGGGGATGTTTTACAGCAGATTGTCAACACAGGCATTTTGGAGCCTCCACTCATGAACAGTGTCACTGTGATTTTCTTAATCTGTCCCGAACAGTGATTTCCCACAGCGACCACGCATTTCTGCGCTGGAAGTGCGAAAACACATTTCGGCCATGGTGTAAAAAATGACAGCTGTACTGTTCATAAGGAAGTGTGGAAAAATGCCAGTGGTGAAAATCTGGACTGAAAATATTAGAAATCCATGAACTTACCAGGGTACGTGGAAATTGCGCAATGGTCGCTCGTAACACAGTCATTTTATGGACTTTTTTCACTACATTTCTAACATAGCCATTGTAACACCTCTGCTCATGAACAGTGTCACTGTGATTTTCTTAATCTGTCCCGAACATTGATTTTGCACACCGACTACGCCATTGTGTGCTACATGCGCGGAAACATGTTTTGGGCGAGATGTGAAAAATGACAGCTCATAAGGAGGTGTGGTAAAATGTCAATGTTGAAAATCTGGAGTGAAAATAGTGAAAATTCATGAACGTACTATAAAAACTATATTGATGTTTACCAACATGGTTTTGTTACCAGTTAGTGAAGCTTTGGACAATCGCCTACCAGTGGATATAATTTTTTTGGACTTTTCCAAGGCATTTGACTCAGTATCAGTATCACATCAAATACTTATATCAGAATTAGAGAAATTGAACATCCACCCTGTAATTATTAGATGGATACATGCTTGGTTATCAAATAGATCACAACAGGTATTAGTGAAGGGCCATCTGTCAGCATGGGGTCCCGTTACCAGCGGCGTTCCTCAGGGCTCAGTACTGGGCCCAACCCTTTTTAATATACTTATTTCATCTATGTGTCCTTTAAACAGCTCTTGCTGGTTAGTTAAATTTGCGGATGACTGTAAAATAGGTAGCATCATTAATAACGCAAATTCTGCTAAGGAAATGCAAAACAATCTAACATACTTAGTAGAATGGTCTAAGAAAAAGGGACTTCTGTTCAATGAATCTAAATGTAAGGTCTTGCATTTAGGCAAACACAAACCATGTTTTACATATACTATTAATAACATAAATCTGGAAACAACACAACAAGGAAAGGATTTAGGGGTAACTCTTTCTAATGACTTTATATTTAATATACACACAATAACTGCTGTTAAAAAAGGTAACAAAATATTAAATTGTATATTAAGGAACATCAAAAGTAGAGACGTGAGAGTTCTGCTGCCATTATATACTGGTCTCGTTATACCTCATTTGGAATATTGCTCTTCAGTCACTGCTCCGTATTAATTAAAAATAAGAAATTAATTGAAAATATCCAAAGAAAAACAACAAAGAAAATAATATCCATTCAAAATTTGGATTACAAAACTAGATTAAAAAAAGTAGGCCTTTATTCCATTGACTACAGGAGGCTTCGAGGAGATCTATGCCTGACATATAAAGCTTTTCAGAATGATGATATGTTGGAGACACTAGGATTACAGAAAAAAAAGACTACTATAAATACCAGATCGCATATACTCAAACTTAAAGGTACAAATAACAACACTGTTAAAAGAAACAATTGGTACACTCAAAGGGTAATATATACATGGAATAAACTCCCAGTTAATGTGGTACTTAGTAATACAATGACATCATTTAAAACTAATTTAGATAATTATATGGGACATCTGAAATATGGTTTCCACCCATGATTTGGGTGGCGAGTTCATAAAAGGTAGAAATACCTACTGAACTTGTATAAATCCTATGAACCTATGAACAGCGCAACGCATGCTCGTAAAACAGTCATTTTGGGGATTTTTTTCACCAACTTTTTAACATAGCTATTTTAACACTTCTGCTCATGAACAGTGTCACTGTGATTTTCTTACTCTGTCCCAAACATTGATTTCGCACACCGACTGCGCCATTGTGCGCTACATGCGCGGAAACACATTTTGGGTGAAATGTGAAAAATGACAGCTATACTGCTGATAAGGAGGTGTGGCAAAATGGCAATATTGAAAATCTGGAGTGAAAATATTGAAAATTCACGAACGTACAAACGTGCGTAGGAACAGCACAACGCATGCTCGTAACACAGTCATTTTATGGAGTATCGTCACCAAATTTTCAACATAGACATTTTAGGACCTCTGCTCATGAACAGTGCCACTGTCAGTTTCTTAATCTGTGCAGAACATTGATTTCCTACACTGACCGTGCTATTCTGCACCGGAAGAGCGAAAACACATTTCGTCCAGGGTGTGAAAAATGGCAGCTGTACTGTTCACAAGGAGGTCTGAAAAAATGCCAATGTTGAAAATCTGGGGTGAAAATATTGCAAATTCACAGCGTTCTAGCGTGCATAGCAATTGCGCAACGCATGCTTGTTAAACAGTCACTTATGGGATTTTTCCCAGCAAATTTGCAACATAGGCTTTTTGAGAGCCCACCTCATGAACACTGGCACTGTCATTTTGTTAATCAGTCCTGAAAGGTGATTCTGCGCAGTGACCGCAAAATCACCTCTCGGGCTCAATTAATGCCACGACAGTGACAGAATTCATGAAGAGGGGTCCCAAAATCCCATGTTGAAAATTTGGTGGCAAAATTCAAAAAAATGCCTGAGATATGCATCAAAGTTGAAAAAAAACTATTTATTCCATTATACAGCTTACCGGCATTTCCTCAGTTCGCGGTCAGCTTTGAAGAGTGCAGACGTGTTTCCGGTCCACTGAAGATCGTCGCTTTGGACTCCAGAGGTAAGTATGGGGTGAAGGGGGTGTGGGGAGGCAGGGTGCACAGTGGGTGGGTGTGGGTTGTGGGAGGGGTGCCAGGGAGACCGCTGGAGGACCGTTTCCTTCCTTACAGGTAAAAAGAAAAAAAAAAAGACATCGCGGGACGGTTTTTTATTTACAGGGCAATGTGGCATGCTGGGTGGGCTCCCAGCATGCCAACTAATCTTTTGGGGGCTGCTGTACCGATGGGGGATTAGGTGCCCCCCATCGGCACACAACAAGGGGACGTTATGCCGACGGCAATTGGGCACCTCGCTCAGCACATAACGGGGGTTGATTATGCCAACAGGGATTGGGGCCCCCGTCGGCAAACATACGTGTTGGGGGGCACCTCCTCAGCAGGGGAGGGGTTTAATATTTTTTGTGAACAGGCGGCAAGCCACCGCCATGTTCACAAACAATATCAAGGCTGCAAGGTCCCGCCCTGCAATGACGGGTCGCTCCCTCATTGCAGCGAATGGCTGACGCTGCAATGACGAGTCGGCCCCTGATTGCAGTGGCTATTTTTTCACAAGTTGGTGGCAAGGTTCCAAACTAGTGTCACCGGCTGTGTCCCCCATTATTGGTGGACATCACACACCCCCCAAAATGCCGTGCCGATATTGGCCTCAACAGTGCCACACCTCCAGAGCCTGCTTCGGCACCAAGCTGCCGCAATATGTTTCTTGCGCTGCACGCAAGCAAACATAAAAATGTTTGGCAATACCCCTTCTTGTTTTATAAACTACAGAAAACATCACAAAACCCAATGATTTATCACACAGAAATGAACAGTTTGGACAGCAGCCTAATGAGCATAATGTTACAATTCAAAGAAAGAGAGAGAGAGAGATGCATGTGGCTTGATGCAGCAAGACAGAGAGAGCTGCTCAATGGGGTCTTAAATCATTATTATACTGTTTTATTGTTGCCCCTCTAGTACGTGACAAAAAGCATGTGGTTCAAGTTTCAGTTCTTATCCCATGAAGCATTAGGGGTTGTAGCCACTTCCAGCCCTGGCATGTCTTGCTGGCCTGACCCAGGTGCCAGAAACCCATCACCTATACTGGCATGCCAGCACCTACACTAGCAGGCTGGCATGGAGGCCAAGCACCTTCACCGGAATGCCAGTGCTTAGTTCCAGCATGCCAGTGTAGGTGCTGGGTTTCTGGCACTGGGGTCTGCATGCCAGCATGTGCCAGTAACACATGTTGGTTCTGGGATGGCTCTAAACCTTACAGAATCCGGGTGCATTTACAGCTCACATTTGGCTTGGTTTATTTATTTCTACATTGTGCTCCTTTAAAGATCAGAGAGCCTGTATATTATCAGAAAAAAGTCTCACAAACCACAATAAAACAAAGATTTTAAAACATTCCATCATAAATTACACACTTGTTGATATCTAAATCATACAAATTCATCTCCAACAATGCTGGAATGTCATTTTGTTTTGTTATAAGGTTGGGTTGCTGCTACCAGTCTGAGGGATAAGCCACAAAAATTACCTGGATGCATGCCCCAAGACTCAGCCATGCTTGGCTGTATTCACAACCCCAGTCTTTACCTCAGTGCATGTGAAGAGAGGCACACAGGGGCTGCAGCACTGAGGATGGAGCAGAGCTGGACACTGAGCATCTAATCCGATGTCTGCATGGCCTTCTGAGTGATCTCCTTCTCTAGCAGAGCAACAGATTATGTGATACCTGCTGTATCCTTTTATGGGGAAGATAATTTGTACAGTAAAAAAACTAAAGTTATATCCCCAAGCCACCCCACGCCATCTCCGAGGACTGGGAGTCAAACGTTGGTGGGGGAAATAAAGGGAAATCAGACCCCAGAAAGTTGATGGGCAGCTATGCAGGGAGATTACACAGAGGCTACTTCTGGGTTTCCCCTAGCATAGTGTCAGTGACCTCTGCATGGGCACAGTGGCCCATAAAGGGGGCCTGTGCCTGCCTTCACCCTGGCTGCCCATGTAAATACATGAATGGGGTGGAAGCAGGTGTGAAGGGCTGGTGCATCCCAAGTTTGGGCACTAGGGTGGTGCTCTGCATGTGCAGAGGGGGCACACCATGGTTTTTGCCAGCCTTTTGCAAGTGACAAAGGGGTGCTGACCTTTTTTAATTTTTTGTATCGGGCCCTGAGTCGCTTTTCTCGATACATTATCTCCATCTTGCAAGAATCTATTATTGTGCAGGATGGACCTCCACTTCTATACCTCCTAGGATCCGCACTGTTTTAAAATCATTTTTTTTTACGTGAATGGCTTTCAGAGCATGGTGAAATGAAGTCAGGTGCTGGATAGCCTCAGACAGGACAGGCCCACAGTTCCAGCAAATTCCTATCAGATTTTCAGAGTTAAGAATTCATGAACTTCTAAATCCTAATCCAATTCGGATTCACATCTTAAAAGAACCTCAAAATTGGAATCGGATTTGGATTCAAAGTTCTAAATTCTAAATTCATATGTAACAACAGATTTTAGGATTCAGTTTAGGAAGTAGGGTTTTCAGACTACAATTACAAACATCTTAAATCCAAAAAGGGGATCAGATTCTGAGGAATCAGATCCCATTTGGCAGATTCTGTGAAACCCTACCCACAGTGCTAATGCTTCAGGAAACACCTCAGGATACCACTAAGCATTCAAAGTTTAAGAAATTGGGATTATCAGCAGTGTTTACTTCCTCTCACCTTTCAGGGCACCGTTCAGTAAGCCAATCAATCAATCAATCAAACAATTAATCAATCAAAATGTCCTTTATTTTGTGAAATAAAATAAATTGGGGTGATAGGAAACCCAACTGAACAATAAACTCAATTCAATGGCCTTCTGAACATTTTTAAACATTTGGCTGCACATAAAAAAACAGAACAACCATTAACGTACAACAATAATAGATTTTTACAATAATAAAAAACTTATCTCTGCACCCTAACAACTTCACTTAAACATAAAATATACCTAAAGTACAATAAAGGTTATCAACCTCAATTCAGACAACAGATACAGGCCTTTGTCTCCTTTTGTACCAATCATCTAAACATTTTATCGAAAGGAATCATTGAACCATGCCACACGGAGGTATTTGACAGGCATGAAACGCCATGTTGTACAGCCTAAAATGGCAAAAGCTTGGTTGCCCATTCAAGTTTGTGTTTTAGGCACTTCAAATTCTAAACTACCCAAAGCTCGGAGCCTAGAATTAATCTGATGATGGGCTGAGCCGCCTGCAATATGGAATGCCTTGGCATACCATCTTAGGAGTTCCCCCTTGGTGGAGGCATTTACATGGGACCTGCAAAGTCACTTATTTGACTTAGCATTTGATTTGATAGTTGATTAATTCTATTCATTACTCCAATGTTTATAAGCATAGAATTGATTATTTTATTGTTGTATTTAATGTTGTTTTATGTTAAGCGCTTTGAGCCCTTGGGATAGGGTGAAATAGAAATGTAACCCCCCCCCCCGGGGGCTTACCTTAATTGTCCTTCATTCCCTCGGTTCTCCCCTGTTTTCCTCATTTTCCTGGAGCTTCTTGGTTCCCCAGGAGAGTACTCAGCCATGTTGCTTTGGAATCCAGCCCTGTTGGGCTTTGGAGCTGGCTTGCAATCCCCCACTGTTTAGTTTTGCTCCTCGGAGCGGGCAGGGATTGCACATGCATGAGATGTGCTTTGCCGTGCTGGCCACCACTGTGGTAGAAAACTGGGCAGTTGTCCTGTAGTTCTGGTGCCCCTCCCGACCATAATGGGGATTGGAAACCTCAGGGAAGGTGGCTAGAAGCCGTTGAAAATTATATTTAAAAAGTCTACACTAGGGCACACAGTGAGGGCTCATGAATCATTCATGAGCCTTCATGAATATTAATTATTTGCTGCCTGTCACCTGGGGGTGTATGTTTCGGCGGCAGCGACAGTTAAGCTGGTGGGCACAACTGGTCAGGAGTGGGGTCGCTTAACAGGGCACAAACGGGAATACCCCACAGTGGGGTTTTATTTAAAATAAAGTATTTTTGCTTGGCTGCACCAGGGCTCAACAGGTGGGGAACTGTGTTGGACTGCATCAGATTGAATGGGAACAGCCATGTTTGAGACACTATGACCCCCACACAGCAGACAATCTTCTAGTTAGGTGCCTAAGACTGTGATCAAGGGACTCCTGGGAAAAGGAGGGGACTAATTTGGCCACCTAAATCATGCCCCAATAAGCCATCAGAAAATAGTGATTACTATGGTTATGGACAATTTATTTATTTATTTATTAAAAGAATCGGAATTACAAACCTTTGAGTCATAGACTCTTTTGCAAAGGCTCCACGTCAAGTAGGTACAAACAATGAAACAGAAAATGACAAGGAAAAGGGAACACGTACAACAAGCAGTATTATACAGGATAGAAATTATCCATAGTCAAAAACAAGTTGTGTAATAAATCAATCAAACAGGCAAGCAAAATTAACAAATTGTCCATAAAATCTCAGCAGGGGGACATGAATTTGGTCTGAGAACAAGGCCAGACCGGAATTAAATCTTAAGGTTAAAAGCAGTCACAAGAGCAGGTGGAGACAATGGCCCAGATATTCAAACTGCGCCAGGCTGTGGCGCAAGCCTGTGCGCTGCTCAAATTTGTTGTGCAGGGGTGTGGCCAGGGCGATATTCAACTGAGTTGTGCTATTGCGCAACTGCTTTGAATATCGCACCCTGGCCACCCCCACGGTGTATGGTGCAGTGGAACTGCACCATGCAAGTGGTCAGAGTGGAGCATTAAGATGCGGTGGCGCAAGTGCCATTGCGCCATGCACAGCACCTGCGATATTCAAAAGGTGACATGCAAATGGGGCCATAATTTATGCAAGGTGCACGGGGGGCCATTTGCATCTGATTACGGCCCCATTTGCATGCCATTAGCATGCAGGTGCGCCGATCCCCGATGACTTGCGTCTGGCGCCCTGCCAGGCAGCAGCCGTCGGGGACTGACGCCCCCTGCAGCCTGATCATGGGACGTCCCATAAGGGACAAACAACATCTCCTATCCCTGGTGGTCCAGTGGACTGCGATTAGCTCAATTGCGGGCATAACTGTATCCCCCCCCGGAGTCCAATATCCCTGGTGGTCCAGTGGACCGCGAGTAGCCTGATCGCAGGCATAACTGTATCCCCCCCAAAGTCCAATATCCCTGGTGGTCCAGTGGACTGCGAGTAGCTCGATCACAGGTGGCATTCCTCACCCCCAAGTCCGAAATCCCTGGTGATCTAGTGGACCCCCACCCACCTGCCCACTGAGGCCCCACCACCCGCTCCCCACTGTCAGCGGTGGGCGGCACATATCTGGACTGACTAGTATGGTATGGGCTGCATGCCCATTGGCTCATGCTCTGAACCAATGGGTCTGCAGCCATACCAAGCTGTCAGTGGCGGGTGGCGGGGTGGCAAGTGGGTGGGTGCTGCCCACCGGAGTTGACGGGGGAGGTGGTGGGGCTCAGTGGAAGGGTGGGTGGGGGTCCACTAGATCACCAGGGATTTCAGATTTGGGGGTGAGATGCCACCCACGATCGGGCTACTCGCGGTCCACTGGACCACCAGGGATATTGGACTTCCGGGGGGGGATACAGTTATGCCTGCGATCGGGCTACTCGCGGTCTACTGGACCACCAGGGATATTGGACTTCGGGGAGGGGATAAGTTATGCCCGCGATCGGGGCATGGGGGGCACTGCCAGGTGCAGCGGGAACAGCCGATGGCCACCCACAGGTGGCAGCTGCTGTGTTGCGCCCTGCAGTGTGGCAGCTCACCTGTTGGTGGCCCTCGACTTGTTCCTGGTTTTTTCAGGCATAACTTTGTGCAGGCACAGGTAGGGGTTGCGCCTGCATAACTCTGCATGCCCGGGCTGAATATCAGGCTGTGCAGTTTATGCATAGACACGCCCCCTACCTGTGCCTGCATACAACTGATCGTCCCGGCATTGGGATTTGTGTGGCGACTTTTCCCTTTTAAATATCGCATCACAAGATTACTGGGTTGTGCATGGCACAACACCATTGCGCCATGCACAACCCTTTTGAATATCTGGGCCAATGTGTTCCCTGAGGAGAGCTTTGAAGGTACCAAGTTTGGGTTCAGCAGGGATGGCAGTTGGTAGAGAGTTAAACCAGAGGGGAACCCTACAGTGGAAAGAATGCCGGCTAAGGGTGGTCCTACAGAGGGGAACTTGCATGGGGGCTTTGGAAGAGCTTCTAGTTGCTCTAAGTGAGGGTGTGGATTGCAGGACAGCATGGCACCCAGGAGGGGAAAAGACCTGATGAAATATTTTTGGTGATTAGACAGGTTTGATTATTTTAGTCTGCCATAAAAATTCAGCCAATTAGACAGACTGTAAAGGTCACAAGTATGCGTACACCTATCACAACCAGTGACAAGACGATTGATAGGTTCAATCAGCCTGTCCGAACCTTGGATTCTCGAGCGAAATTCAGTGGACTTTCTTGGATTTCTTCAGTCTGTTCCCAGGCTCTGTATGAGTCAGAGGTCTCCTGTGAGAGTGGATCTGGACTAGGGAGGCCTTCCCAAGTCTCTAGCGGAGATTTCTGTATTCAGGAAAGGATCAACAGGGGAAAAAGAGTGAGAGACTGAACTGATACCTTGATTCCCCAGGTACTGTGAGCTGTTTGATTATACTGAAGAAGCTAAGTACTGCAGGAAACCCTGCACTGGTGGACTGAATTGGGCTGAGAGGACTGTGCTTATTAGTTGAGTGCCACAGCTGCTGCTGAGGATTTGTTTTACCTGTGTGGGACTGTGATTGTGATTTTGAAGAGGCAAAGTGTCTCTGGACTTTGGGGATGCTAGCCAGGTGTTATACTTTTCCTGAGGGAACTGGTTGAAGTGGCTGAGAACTGTGTCCCAGTTGCAGCCGAAGAAAGGATTGTGGACAGTTTCTAACTGGAAAGTGCAGACTGGTGTACAAGGTCTGTTGTATTTGGATCCCCCTGTGGTTTGCACCTGTGCTTCATCTGATCGAGGGCTAGCACCCACTGCTAACTGGCACTGGACTTTGCTTGAGCTACTGCCTGTGAGTTCTGTGGTTTTCAAACTCAGTGCAGGGACTGTAGGAGGACCCTCACCATTTGGGAGTTCTCAACCAGAGCCAGGGAGGGAATCAGCTAACCCCTTCCGAGTGGAGCTCACCATCTCAGGAGATCACTGGCACATGCTAGGGTGCAAGGCCACCTGTGATCCTAGTGGGGAGCCGGGCTGTGGAGCCACTCCCAGGTCTGGGCCTCCTAGGGCTAGTGTGTCCTGCCACAGAGCTCTGCAATGGGCCAGAAGTAGCTGAAGGTGACAAGCGGACAGACTGCCAGTCAAGGGGACAAGCTGAAAGATCCTCGAACAAGATTCCATCTGCCCATTGCTGCATGGAGCTCTGTGATCCAGGACAGCTGGAGGCATTCATCCCAGGAGTGTTTAAGTTCTGCAAAAACATGAGTACCCAGGACCTGGTTCTTGGAAACCAAGCAAGGGAGTGAAAAAAGGGATTTAACTGCATCCTCAACTCATTTTCTCCGTTATCAGGGCGACAACAGCCAGCCAACACATGGAAATGAACAGGCCTGTACCTTGTGGGTACCCCTAAGGACTATCAGAGTAGACACTGGCACCAGTGGGGGTGGGCCTCTGGGAGTGTACTTGGGCTACTGGCCCAAATGGTGGTTGTTATTTGATCTTAGTAACCATCTTTCTCTCTACAGCCCTCCTTTGTCCCAGTATCCCTTTCCTAGTCCTTACCCTCAATAAAACTGTGGTTTACCATTTGAAATTGTATGTGCAGGAATTTTCTGAGTCTGTCAAATCATTGCCATTCATGGTTATTGGTGTTACTGAACTGTTGGTTATCCAGTGTGTGGGGTGGTTGGTAGGGGAGGTGGGTAGGTGCAGCATCCCAGGGGGACTGTGCCAGCCAGTCACCTGACCCATCTCTAATTCTCTCTGTGTGGAGGCACTGTGCTATTTTTATTATCTTTGGGATAGAACCCCTGAACACCACCATAACAGGACCCAGGCCCCTTAACCTGTTAGAGGGCCAACAGGCAGGGGTAGTAGCCCACTGGCGCATGGCACATGGGCTACAGAAATAAAGTTGCCTTGCCTTAAAAACACCAAACAAATAATCTGGTACCCTTTTTTTAGACACATTTGTGTAAGTTTTAACAGATGGGCCTGTTCCATAGTCTTAATAGCTGTTCACATTAATGTTACATATTGGGCTTGATTTTCAAAGCCCGAGGAATGACACAAGGTACCTGTGTCAAACATAAATGACGCAAGTGGCACCTTGCGTCAGAAGATGCAGCATTCCCAATTTTTGAACATGATCTGTGTTGAGAAAGGGAGCTGCTGAGATAAAGTTGCACTGCACCCCCTTTGTGACAGAGTGCACCAGGTTGCAATGAGGCTTGAACCATGGTGGGGCTGCAACATCCCCTTTTTTCATATTTTGGAAGTCCCGCTGTGGGCACAGCAAGGGCTCGATTTAGACCAGCCATGAAGTGGTCTAAGCATCTTGTGACAGTACCACTCAACATGGGGAAATTGGGGGCTCTGAAAGTGGGGTCCGAGGGCGGAGAGGCACAAGGCTGGGGGCTGCTGCCAGGGCTGTGCCCACCTGGAGCCATGGCACTGTTTGTCCCTAGAACCCCTCTCCCATTGTACCATCCCTTTGGCTTTATAGTTATATTAATGGCTCCCGCGGCGGATGCCACATCACTCCATCACATGCCCACCATCTCCCGAACTCCCCCTATACACCCCTGTGCCCCTTCTTCCCCGTGACCCCTCCTGGTAAATATGTTTCACCATTCCCCCCAACCATCCCGGTCCCTCTAGTGTTGCACTGGTTGGGAGGGCAGATCCCTGCAGTAAATCCTACAGGTGAGACAGTTGTTTGGCACTAACCTGTCGGTATGGCAACTCCCAGGTTTTTGGCACGGGATCCCCGATTTTACAGAACTGTATGCAGGGTTCCTGATACACCTGGAGTTTGCCGCAGCCCTAGATCACCACAAATTGTTGCAATCTAAGGGATCTTTGAAAATGGAGTCCATAATATTTATGGATATCATATGACACCTCAAAGATAGGCTAACCGATTATATAAAACCTCCGACCTGTACAAATGGGTATCCTGTCAACTTAACGTGGGAATAATTGTGCTGCAAAAACCGTACCATTAAAATAGCATCAGGAAAAAATGCAAATGGGACAAAAGAACATTGGGATGTTATTGCAACCCCCCCCCCAAATGTCAGCCTCCTGGGTTTAGTATTAGTAAATTATGCCCCCCAGCTGTCGCCCCCGACTGTTACCTCTCAGTCTTGGTAATAGTAACCCCCAGACTGTCTGAGTTGTGTCCCCTGGAGTTTATATTAGTAACCTCCCAATGACTTTCTCCCCCAAATTCTGTCCCCCGGATCAGCGGTCATCCATTTGCACTACAGAATATTGCTGACACGCGTTTTTTGCTGCCAGTGTTTTGTCTGTGTGACATTTCTCACTATATTGACCTACACCCTTGTCTCCCAAACAGAACTACTATCTAAATTCAGTGATATCTTTCTGTGCCCCATGGTATCTAGATTGCCATTGTTTATTAAAGACACGGGACTTCCGGTGCAGCTTCCGGTCACATGGTAGCCTAATCCACGAGCTCCGTACCCGCTCCCCATTCTCAATCATTAAAATTAGCCACACTTATATTTTAGCACTTATTCTGGTTCTTGGAATATATGTCTTCTAGCAAATTCAAAGGGAGGAGCAACAGATTTGCCGCAATTCAACCAGAAACCGAGAACTCTGATGGAACCGTTTCTGACTCGGGGGTCCTCTGAGCTATCGACCCAGGCAACTTGATCCAGATCACACAGAAAGAGCAAAGCAAAGTATAAAGCCTTGCAATCTAAAGAAATAGACAGCAAACTTGGTAAAATATTATCAGAGTTCCAGGATTTTAAATCAGACTTCAATTCATTTAAGCAAACTCAAGAGACTTTCCAGAAGGAGTTCACGGAGCTTCATTTAAAAGTATCCACCTTGGACCAATGTACTCAGGAACAGGCCTCCATTACATCTCAGATACAAAATACACATAACCAGGTTGCTCAATTATATCAGCTTACCATAGAGCACCAGGAAGACACAGAGAATCGCAACCGTCGCAATAACTTTCGCCTGTATGGGGTCCCTGAAAACAGTGAGGGCTCAAACCTGCAATCCTTTGTCGAAACCCTTCTCCGGGAGACTCTCGAATTGGATATAGACTTTATCTTTGAAATCGAGCGGATCCATGGGGCATTAGGCCCAAAGCCCACACAACCCTCAGCACGACCCAGGTCCATCATTATCAGATTTTTGAGATTTCAGGCGAAGGAGTCGATTTTAAAGCAGTCTTGGGCTAAATCTAAAATCTTTTATGGGGACACTCACATCTTTATGGACAATGACTATGCCCTGACCACGATGCAGAGGAGGCAGGCTTATAGTCCCCTATTTCAATGGCTGAGACAACAAAAACTTAAATTTCAAACCCCATATCCCAGTAAACTAATAGTCCAATTCTCCACGGGACAGCAGACTTATGACAATGCCGAAGAGGCCTGCATAGACCTGAAGAACCGAGACTTCACCCTCCCAACTACTATGCACCTTCCCCAGAGATCTCCAGATAATCGTGGCCTTTCCAGGGTGACTCCACCCCGGGAACAATCAGACCAGCAGGCCACAATTGACCCGATTAAATGAATGCTGGGACAGTTCTCCAGGCAATTCAGCTAGAGCCTAACAGGACTCCAGATTTTAGATCGCAGTGAGTACTAGTGTGGATTGGCATCAGGGTGGCTTTGGGGGCCCCCACTGCTGTTTCTGCTGTCCCGGGTGGGGGTAGATGGGGTGAGGGAGGATTGCTGGGTGGCTGGGACCCAGATCGAACACAGGCACTAGATTGGAATGTAGAGGGGGCGGGGGGTCCTGGCCCTGGGCTTCCTCCCTCTGATGGGGCATGGAGGAGCGGACAGTTGCTTGTATCATCAAGCATTAGTGGATTGCCACCAGGTGTATGCCCCTTGAGTATGTGGTTCGTTGCTAGGCTGTCTGGGGTAGGAGAATATTGGCCTCATAATGGAGCTGTTCCACAAATCACTGTAGGCCTCTGGTTTGTTTAGTCCCCACTAAATAGGGGCTTGGAGGTGTCCCCTTAACCGGGGTGCGAGATATGGGGACCTGGCCAGTTGTCTCCCACCTGGCCGGGCCTGGATGCGCTCCCTGGGAATGGGGTCACACCTTTAAAATAGGGTGGAGGCTGGCTTCACAGTGTAAACCTATTAAATAGGGTATAATTGGGAGGTCTTCTCAGCCTCAAGTGGCCTGGCGGTATATGGCCACATTCATGAGCACTGGAGTTATAGGAGAGCAGAGAACAACCGCTGTGCTACCTGGTGTGCGGACTGTCTTTTTAGGTAGCTTGAATGCCTGCACTGTCTGTCCTGGGCCTCATGGTGGGGGAAGGGATTACATGGTTTGCCTAGTGGGCAGCCCCCTTAACAGCTCCCCTTTATCTGTAATAGACTGTCTTATAGGGCCCGGCACTCAGTAGGGACGCCCTGGTCCAGGGGTGCGCGGATTTGTGTTCTGGATGGTCTGGGTCAGGCCCTGCTCGCCAATCCTCCCCGCGGTGCTCCTCTCTTGCGTTCTTTTTGGTCAGATGGTTGGGGGGGCCTGGAGCCGCTCGGTCTCCTACTGGCTCAGAAATGTTTATCAGTATCAGCTTCCTTCCATTTGTCAAAAAATTGAAATTTTCTGTTGGACTGCTGCAAACATCGAGGGTCCTGATTGTTCTCATTGTTTGGCTGTACTTAAAGCAACATGTGAATTACAGCGACATACTTCATTGCTGGTGGTTTTCCCCAGGGGTCTATACATCCAGCCTTCCTTGCTGAGTCCATCCCCTCTCATTCATTGTGCCCCTACTCTTTAATTGGCCTCCCTCTGAGGAACCAGATCCTAAACTACTCCCTCCCCCTTTATTTTTCCAACCTCTGGGGGGTTGGCCACCAGCTCTCTTGCTAAATTAAGTCCATTGATCATGTTGGAACTGCACCATTTATCCTCCCCAATGCATCCCTTATACCATCACCCCCTTTTTCTTTTCAGCTTTCCTATTATTAGTTATCCTCTCTATAGCCTTCCCTATACCTGATTTTAGGGGCAAGAGTTTCCCCAGGGCCCCATATTACATAGCTGAATGGTTACCCACATACGGACAGTTAGTTGACATGTCCCCAATGCATGCCATGTGTGAGCACGTTTGGATGGAAGTCACAGAAAAACCCCTTTTCAGAGGTCTGTACTTAGTTCATAGCTCCCAACCTTATCCTTATATGTTATCTTTTAACATATTTACAGTAATAGTATCTAGCCGAGCCCAGTTGGCCAATTAGTTACCCCATAGTTTCGACCCCAATGCCCTGTTACCCTTTCACACTGGATGCAGAGCATCAAAATATTGTCAATATCATAATTGGAAAATGTTTTTGTGTACAGGAGGTAATTGTCTACCTTAATTGCAGGCTTGGGGGGACTCGGGAGGCAATGAAATAGAATTCGACAGATTCAGGCATGCAATATCTTTTTAAAATTGTTTCCCACAATGTAAACGGGCTGACCAGCCCCATTAAGAGATACCAAACGATCCAAGCACTTAAAACCTGAATCCAGATGCCCTTTTACTACAAGAGACACATCTCTCCTCGACTGAGCACCAGAAACTACTTAAATTTAGGTTTTCTGGTATGGTGGAGTCTTCCTACCAGCAGGGCAGGAGAAGAGGCTCAGTCATTTTGATCCCTATGTACTTTCAATTACAAATTTTGGTTCAATACTCAGATAGGGAGGGTAGGTTGGCCCTGGCCATGGTTAAATTAAGTCAACAGATTCTGACTTTGTGTAGTGTGTGTGTATATATATATATATATATATATATATATATATATATATATATATATTTATTTATTTATTTATTGATTGAAAATGTTTTACCAGGAAAGGCACACTGAGCAAAAAGATGCTCGTCTCTCATATATATATATATACACAGTATATATCCCCCTGGGCTCTGACGCCTCGTCCATTCAGTGTCTGATAGAGGCTGTGTTAATGAGACAACAGAGAATTCTAATAATAGGAGGTGACCTTAATTGTCAGCTTAACCCCGCTCTTGATTCATCTGCGGTGCGGCCCTCCCCACAATCCTTGGGGCATGGGCACTTACGGCGCCTGCTCCGGGATGTGGGTTTGGTAGACACGTGGAGACAACTTCATCCCTCCCAACGGAAATTTACTTAGTACTCCAGCACTTTCAAATATTATCCTAGACTTGATTATATTTGTACTGTGAAAGAATACATAGATCTGGTCAGATTGGCAGAGATTCTCAATATCTGCCTTTCTGATCATGCCCCCACCACTCTAGAACTTAATATCCGAAGGGAAAGGAAAAATACACAATGGAGGTTTAATCCTTCACTACTTTGGGACAGGGAATTTAGGGATGTTCTGGAGAAACAAATCCCAAGAAATCATTCAGGACAATGCATGCCCCCAAGTTTCACCACAAACTCTCTGGGACACAATTTAAGTATTGCTCAGAGGCCACATTATAGCCTATGCCACTCACAAGAAATGGCAAGAGGAGTCCAGACTTCAAGCACTTCAGGAGAAGCTTAGATTTCTCCAGGAAACACATATGCAGGATGTCTCTGATTTACTTTCCCTAATATCCCAGACCCAGGCAGAAATTCAATGCTTCCTAACTGCTAAGACGGAGCAGGCTCTGGCCTGGCTGAGACTTCGTTATTATGGGGGGGGGGGCGCAAGCCTCCAAGCTTTTGGCTTATTGCCTCCGAAATCAAATTCAACAATGCACCATTACTAAAATAAAGGACCCTGCATCGGGGCAGACACGCTATTCCACTCAGCATATACTAGATTCATTTAAGAAATATTACCAGTCATTCTATTCTTTCCCAATGGAGCCAGACCCACACAAAATATCGACCTTTCTTTCCCAAATATGCCTACCTGCCCTTTCTACCTCCCAACAGGCTCAATTAACAGCCCCAATCTCAGAAGTAGAACTTCAAACTGCTATTAGAGGCCTTAAGAATGGGAAAGGTCAGGGCCCTGATGGCTTTGGGGCTGAGTTTTATAAGGGCACATGGAACCTGATTTGGATCCCCCTTCTGCAGGCTCTGCAAAAAGGACATGCTACATCCTCCTTCCTGATTTCCTGGAGACAAGCAACTATTCTGGTGATTTTGAAGCCACAGAAACCCCCACAGTTATGTGATTCTTACCGCCCAATATCAGTACTCAATCAAGATTATAAGCTATACACTAGTATCCTGGCCCATAAGCTAACCATATTCTCACCTCCTTAATACACCATGACCAATTAGGGTTCATTAAAGGCAGACAGACAACTGATAATATTAAACATACTTTATATTCAACTGACCTTGCCCAATCCATGAAATCTCCCCTCTTGGTGTTAAGTCTTGATGCCCAAAACACCTTTGACATGGTTTCTTGAGGGTTCCTTCAGGCTGCTCTACAAAAATTTAACTTTCCAAAACTTTTTATGGACACTATGAAAGGAGTATACTCTGATCCAGAAGCAGTTGTGAAGTTGAATGGGTCACATTTGGACAGATTTCGCCTATTTTGGGGCACCTGTCAGGGCTATCCCCTCTCCCCCTACCTATTTGCTATTTTTGTAGAACCTATAGCACAGTTATTTTGACAACCTCCCAATCTTCATGGTTATAAGGTCTCGTATTTATCTTACCACAAGATAGCCTATTATATCATCCGCTCCGATGAGTCCCTACAAACTTTAACCTCTCTCCTAAAAGAAATTGAAACATTGACGGGATATGCTATCAACCAGAGTAAGTCTGAAGCTCTACTTATACAATCCCCCTTGACCACGGAACAGATGCTGAGATACCCCTACAAATGGGATAAACCATTTATAACCTATCTGGGAATTAAGATCCCTCAGAATTTTTCCAGTCTATATACAGTACCTTAAATTATGCCTCAGTACTTTCAAAGATAAACTCAGACTTGATGAGTTGGACTCCCCTTTCTTTCTCTCTTTGCTGGCTAGGGTCCAATCTATTCAGATGAATTCCCTTCTGAAGATACTATATCTAATGCAAAATATTCCAATGCCCCTTCTAATGAAGGATATTCAGGATTGGGACTGCACTGTCAGTAAGTTTCTTTGGGCAAATAAGGGACCCAGAATAGCATTAAATAAGCTTCAGCACCCAAAGGAGAGAGGAGGACTGGCATTGCCCAGTGTTTTTAACTACTGGATGGCTGGTCTGCTTGCGCATATAACAACCTGGCTCCTGCTCCAATCCTGGGCTCCACCCTGGCTCTTGATCGAAAGGGTCATGGCGGACCGCCCCCTAGATTACTCTTTAGTATTTCAGCCACATAACATAACCCAGTTGAGAAAAGGATCTAGGTTCACTGAGGGTCTGCTTCACAGCTGGATGAAATTTCTTGTTCACCCCAGAAACAAATTCTTTTCTATTTGGATGGGTATTCTGGCAGAAGACCCATCATGGGACCCCGCTCGGTTAGATGCCACCTTTATGAAATGGGCTCATGAGGGTTTGAGGCACACGCATTAGTTCTTTGACAAAGACATTTTTAAATTGTTTGAACAAATTAGACAGGAATTTTCTCTAAGTCAGAGAGATTTCTTGTGATACCTACAAATTCGCCACTTCCTAGGTACTAGAACTGGTCTAGGTATCACTACTCAGACCATTCCTCCTTTGCATCCCCTTTTGTCTCAGATTGCGGGGGGGGGGCTGTGATCATAGTCATTTAGTTTCTCAGTTCTACAAGACCCTACAGGGAGCTCCCTCGCAGATCATGGATCTGGTACAATTCCATTGGGAGGCTGAATTTCAGATTCCAATGTCTCAGGTGGATTGGCTCCGGATCTGGTGGAGACAACACAAAATTTCCAACTCATATTTGGAAATTTTCCTGGAAGGTGGTGGCCAGATTTTTTGTACACCTCGGATTACAGCCAAATACTCAGCTGGAGGAGACTCTACTTGCTAGAGACACTGTGGCTGTGAGGTTGCAACACATGCCCACATCTTCTGGTTTTGCCCTGTACTAGCATCATTTTGGTCCAAAATAAATAACAGAGTTCTTGACCTGTTTCCTAGTTTCAGAACCCTATCCCCTGCTGTGGGGATTCTCCTACACTATCTGCCCCATTTTAAACACTCACACCAAATTTATCTTCTCAATATTATTTTGAGCACTGCAAAATAGTGCATTACTAGGCTGTGGCTTCGCCCAGAGCCTCCTACCATCACAGCCTGGGAGTTCACCATGTATGATATTTATAAACTAAAACATATGACAGCCAGACTACAAAATAAAGGTCCATAACTAACGAATCGATGGACTGGCTGGTTTCTCAGTATATCTCTGCTTAGACCGGATCAGCCCCCACAGCTCTGCTCCTCCTCTCTAGGTATAGGGTCTCCGGCCAGCCCTGCCCCCTCCCCCCTTGGGGCTTCCCTCCAGGCAGTGGTGATGGGGCTTAATTAAATTAAAGGGTCAACAGAAGTAAGTGCCTCCTGGGCCTCCCTGACCCCACTTCCTTTTCTGAGAAGTAATTGTTAATCTGAAACAGATGCCTCTCACGCATATGATTATTTAATTTAACATTGTTTCTAGTAACTAGTCAAATGATCATTATTTTATTATATACATTTTTTTGTATCATCTATTACTTTTTACTAATATATGTGTATGCACTGACCATTATGGAATATGCAATCTGTGCTGTATGATGATGAACTCCTGTAATATTGCTTTGTAGCTCCAATTATATGAAAAACTGAAATCAATAAATAGTATAAAAAAATTTATTAAAGACAAAGGCATATTAAAAACATTGCATGACCTTTCCATCGAAGATTCGGACTGACTGATAACTTTGGATATTATGTTACAGCCTTATATACAAGAATTCCTAATGAGGATGGTTTACAAGCAGTACAGCATTATCTTGATCGCTGGAAGGGCAAGAAGTGTCCACCAACAGAGGTATTAACCCAGCTGGCAAGATATGTGTTGGACTGCAATGCTTTCTCACTTGAAAATTAATTTTCCATCACAAAAAGAACACAGCAATTGATGCACCCAATTATGGCAAACCTTATACAGGAAAGTGGGAAGAAGGGTTTGTACTGTAGCACAGAAGCATAAGCAATGATGACAGAAAAAGACCAAGTAGTCCATCCAGTCTGCCTGTAGCACCCTATCAAACCTCAGGACGTTTTGTCCACACAGGGGGCTAGCACTCATTATCCACTCCCATACTCCCTGCCCTATTGCTGTCACCCTAAGCAACGACTAAACCCTTCACTCTGCGTCAGCCGTGCTTGAAATCATTAATGGTTTTAGCACCCACCACATCAGCTGGCAAACTTTTCCAAGGCTCAACCACCCTTTCCATAAAATATAACTTTCTCATGTCACTCTTGAACCTCCCTCCACCAGTTTCCATTTGTACATCTATTGCCTTGAATTGTTGTTCATGCTAAATATTTCCTTACAGTTTACCTTGTTTTTTCCTTTCTGGAATTTGAAAGTTTCTGTCATATCTCCCCACTCTCATCTGGCCTCCAGTGAGTACATGTTCATTGCCTTGAGCCAATCCTCTTGAGATCTGCCCTGCTGGCCCTGAATCATTCTGGTCCCCCTAGACTGTACCATCTCCAGCCTTTCCTTAGGTGAGGACTCTATATCTGGGCACAGTACTACAGGTATGGACTCACCAGTGATCTAAAGAGGTAGTATACTAATACCTCTTTTCTTCTGCTGTCAGCACCCCTTCCTATACAACCCAGCATTCTGTTTGCCTTACTGTAGGACTTGTTACGCTGGTTGATAGTTTTAGCAAGTCACTAATGATGACTCCTAGATCTCTTTCCTCAGCAGCAGTGCCAAACTTTACCCCTCCCATCCTGTAATCTGTCCAGGGGATTGTGTTCCCTAAGGTGCACTTTTTGGCACAGAATTTCAACTGCCAACCTTAAACTGTCTCTCTAGCCTTTGTTGATCCCTTGCCTGAGGCCAACATGAATGAACTCCACAGTAATTCTGTTTCCCCATTGCCTCCCCGATCCTCCATCTTGCACTGTCTCAGGGCCCTCCCTGACATGTGGGGCTATGCCTCTTTACTTTTTCCTCTGTTCTGTCTAACCACTGTGTAACCTGGGACTGTCAGGTCCCAGTTGTTATTTTTTGTCAACCACGTTTTTGTGAGGGCTAAAAGGCCCATATCAGTGTCTGTCACCATTGCCTGGAGCTCACTAATTTTATTTCCCAGACGTTTGGAATTAAAGCAGACCTATTTCCATCTCCCTCTAGATCCTATTTTGCTTTTAAATGGTCCTTCTCCCTTATTCTAATCTTCCCCACTTTCTTTAAAGAGCTAATGTAATGCCAGAAACTAATGTTAGGTTTTAAAGTATTCCACCATTACCTTTTATAGCTGAGGTACTTTTTCTTTTCCCTTTGATGTTAGTAGGTGTGGTGTGTGGAACAGCCCTCTGCTTGGCACCTGACATATCTGCTGTAGCTCTTTTCCTCTCATCACATAGTCAGCATTGTAACCTCACTGACTGTGACATCACAGCTACTCAGGAAGAGCCACTCAGTAGCTGCCAGGTCAGTCACTTGTGATGCCACTATCAGTGAGGTCACAGTTCTGATGATGCAGTGGAAGGAATAGAACTAAATATGTCAGCTGCCAGGCAGAGTGCAATTCCAGACATCTAGCATAATACTACCACACAGAAAACAGCCTAAAGAGCAAAAGCAAAAAGAAAAATACTTCAGAAATAACATTTAACAATGGACTACTTCCTTAAATTTGTAAAAAAAAAATATATATATATATATTTTCTGCTATTTTTACAAACTCTTTAGTTTCCTATTTTTCATGTTGATTGTGGGCTTTGTGAGCCCTCCTCCCCATAACTCAATCTGAACGTCAACCTTACTGTTACCCAACTTGCTACTACTGGTCCCCAGTTCTGGGGGAGCATTAGCTAGACTTCCCCCTTCCCCCCAGTGGTTCCACTAGCCTCAGTCTCCCCCACAGTCAGTTTAACTGCCCGACATATACATCAAACATCTGTCCTAGCACACTGGCACCCTCTCATCAGGTGAGAGCTGTCACCCTTGAAGAGCCTGCTGTCTTTGAAGTTTCCCAGTTCCCCCAAAAGTGGAACCCATCCTGCTGACACCAATGCTATAACCACCCATTAAACACCTCAATTTCATCCCTCCTTACCCTGTTGTTTCCACCACCACCCCACTCCACACAAGGAGGACTTCAGAAAAGGCCAGAGAAGCCGAGTGCACCTTTAATCTGACCTCCAGCCCCTGAAAGTTCTGCTTCATCATCTCCACAGGCTGGTTTGCCAGATCATTGTTGCCCAACTGAACCAGCACACCCAGCCCCCCTCTCCCATCTGCCGTATCCTATCTATATCCTGGAAGGCTGATGCTAATGGAAGTCACCTGACCACCCCCCTCCACTGCCTCCTGCCCACTGCTCTTTCTACCCTTTTAATCACTGAGTCCCTGATCACTAAGACTTTCCTTGCTAACGTCCTTCTACTCACCCCCCAGGAGCAACCAACTTATCCTGCCCATTTCCTCCAACTAATTTAGAGTACTCTCAACAGAATCAGGTACCTAAGTCTCCTCCAAGGACACAAAGCAATTTGCTGTCAGGATAGTATGAGATTGGTCAACCTCCTTATGGCTGCCCCTGACACTCTTCTCGCTCCCTCCCACCACTTTCCATTCCCCCCGGACCAGAGGGCCTGTGGGAGAGTGGGGGTGTGGGGCCTGGGCCCCAGCTGAGCTGGTGTGACAGCTGGGATATCTCATCTCTTGCTGCTACCAGCTGAGCATGGAGCTCCGCAAAGGTACTTCAGATGGGGAAGTATCCTCCTCCCCACAGTTTACCCTGGAGAAGAGTGCCCCCCAATCTCCACAACTGACTGCCTAACTGTTGTACTTCATATCCATAATGATCCTATGATAACTGCTAGACCTCAGATAATAACCTGCTTTCCTCTAACTGCCTAGTACTCTTAAACAAGAACCAAATTGGCATAGACAATATAAGACGTTCGGTTAAAATCCCTGACTTACCTAGTTACCTGGCTGTCCCTCCTAGATTGCTACCTTGTACCCCTACCCAAGATGGGTAGTTAGGTAAGGATGCTAATTTACCACAGGCTTACAGCCATTCAGTACAATATCCCTTGTACCATATACTGTTATGTGGGAGCTGCAATTAAGGAGACAAGAAAATGTCGCGAGTGACAGTGGTGTTCAGAATTTTACAGCGCCCTACGCTCATGAGGTTTTCATCAACCACACTGTTCACCTCCCATCCACTCATGCCCAGACCTATATCAAGTGTTTGGGGTGCACAGGGTGAAGCCCCCCACATTTGGTGGAGCAGAGGGCAAAGCCCCCCCCCCAAAAATCTAACCCTGCTCCATTAGTGCCCATTGTCAGCTTAGATGTCTTGAGGTGGAATGTGGGGCCATGGTCATTGAGGGCAACATGTTTCTGGCACTCTAATTTATGGTAACCAGATTCATGTCACACCACAGTGGGTGAACCCACTTGTACAATACCCTGTAATCCTACCCTAGTTAGGTAGTTAGTTAGTTAAGGATGGAATTTTATTCAGCAGTTAAAACATCACATGTTTACAGCATTCAGTAGAGTACAACACTACTTATATGAGGTCACTCACACCCTAAATAGAGAGTTGCTAGGGGCCTGCTAGTTATAACACCTGAGGCCTACCTGATACATTCAGTGGCAGAGTCCCCTGTGGATATGCAACCTTCCCATGGAAGTCCTGCAGACATACCCAAGTTAGATACCCCCCCACCCCCGCTCTGAGTGACCCATGCAGTGGTATGTGAATGGCATGGGATGCTTTGGCAGGTTTCAATAAAAGGCCTCAGTCCTTATTTCCTGCCACCTCTTTCTCCAATTATCACTTAGCTCAGAGGCCCCATGCCAGACAGTTCTCACCCAACTCCCAAACTGTAGGGCAACATACAGCTCTTTAATATGACCCTGAAATGTGGACTACTGTGGCTGCTCTCAGTTTACCCTACAGACAATAATTAAGATACTACTTCAACTCGTTTCCTTACAACTTACCCCTCCTATGTTGTCTCAAAAATAAAGCCTCTTCAGTTCCTCTCTGAGACCATAAAAGACAGACTTCTTTAAGGCAGCAGCCTGCAGGAGTGAGTCCTTGTGTACTGTAGCAAAAAAAAAAATCCAATCAGAAATGTGACCCCAGATGGTAATCCTTTCTTTAACTAGCTGGAAATGGGGCACTACTTTGTTAATGATATACTCATCGTTGGAGTGGGGTGCAGCTACGCAGCTGCCAGAGATGATCAATCCTAATCTCAGGTTTATGTATCCAGCTCACAAAGTAAAATCCAGTTTCAAGATCCCATGCTTGGAAAAGACAGCAAAAGAGGGGTCATTACTGACTTAAAATAACTAGTGATCCCTATATCAACTCGCTTCATTCACTTTTCAAAAGCTGTAATAACCCAGTCCACTGTCATACCGAGTTATTACAGCTTTGCAGGCTCATGCTCCACTCTCTGTCAGTCCCTCTGCAAGTGGCAAAAAAGAAAACTGACCACAAGATGGCTTTCCACACATTTTGAATCTGTTGCTCCCCACAACTGACCACTCAGTGTAAAAGTGATACTCTGCTCCCTGGAACATCTTCTTCTAAGTAAAAGAAACAGAACAAATGGAAAGTTGTTTCGGTGTCGTTTCATTGACTGACAGAGAACAGTTCATTGCAGAACAACAAAATCTCAAC
Organism: Neoceratodus forsteri; assembly: GCA_016271365.2. NCBI lineage: Eukaryota > Metazoa > Chordata > Ceratodontiformes > Ceratodontidae > Neoceratodus > Neoceratodus forsteri. Next base: position 769,005,847 of record CM057450.1, on the reverse strand, counting down.
ATGGCAAGTAAGATTAGTAAGTAAGTTTAGCAAGAAAAACTATAAGTTCTCCATGCACCAGTTATTATGAAAAATAATGCATATGCCAGTGTGTGTTATTGTTTTTTTATATGTCCTTGGTGTGTAATAACTACATAAAACTCTTGCGCTTCGCTCTCAAGGTTCATGGATTATCATACACAATGGGTGTGTAAAAAAAACAAACCTGCCATAACACACACCTGCATATGCACTATTCTCTGTTTATCAGAAGAAAACTGATTGGAGTATCAGTAAATAAGCTGAGATGTGTACAGTATCTGAGAATGGGGTGAGCGCTAGTGCTGACAACCTCAAGGCACGTGCCACACCTGATTTGCGAAGACACAGGAGAGGTCAAAGTGTTATGGTTTTCCCTGTTGCTACCTGCAGGTTGGGGATGGGGTCTAAGGGTTGGCAACCCTAACACCACATTTCCCTACTTTTGTCGGTTTAACCCTAACTTGTGCATTAATTGAGTTTTTTGCAATGAATTTCCTTACTTTATGAGATAGTATAATCGTATCCTTATTTGCCTCTGGGACCCACGTGAAAAAGGATGCCTTTACACGAAAAAAGAATGGGAAAAAAACATAAGTCCAAATTCTTTTTCATATGAGTGTATTCTTTTTTTATATGTATGAAAAAAAGCATATGACAAAAGATGCCTTCATACGAAAAAAGAATGGGATAAAAACTGAGTCCAAATTCTTTTTTATGAGGGCATTCTTTTTTGTATGAACAAATAAAGCATATGAAAAAGGATTCCTTCATAAGAAGAAGAATGGGAAAAAAAGAAGTCCACAACCATTTTTCATTTGAGAGCATCCTTTTTCACAAGAACAAAAAAGCATATGAAAAAGGATGTCTTCATACAAAAAAGAATTTGGACTTAGTGGGGTTTTTTCCCATTTGTTTTTCATATGAAGGCATCCTTTGTCATATTCTTTTTCATTTGTATAAAAAGAATGCTTTCATATGAAAAAAGAATCAGAAACAAAGTCCAAATTCTTTTTTCATATGAAGTCACCCTTTTTTCTATGGACCTATTCTTTTTTCATATGTCTATCAAAATAAGAAATCAGCTCACAAAAAAGGATTTTTAAATGTTAAAAAAATACATTTCTTGGTAATTTTTCTAGAAACTAAGTGCAGAATCCACCTAACAGGGTCCTGATTAGCAAGATACATGTGTTGGCTTGTATGCAGGATGTCATTTTTGTGGGTTTTGAAATTTGTGTTTTTTGAAGAAAAAACAGAAACAAGATGGCAGCCATGCAAAAAAAGATTTTTTTCCTCATGAAAAAGGATTAGCCCCATATAAAAAAGTATTATTTTGTGTATGGACCAAATTCTTTTTTTGTTCCAAGCAGCTATCTAAATGACTTTACTGAGCATGCTCAGAACTAAAATTTTAAAATGTAATAACATTGGAATGGATTAATATTTTTTCACCAAACTAGTGAAAGGCCCATCTGTGGGACATGCCCTTTCTATCCTGAATATTTCAGAGCAAAATTCCAAACTGTCTGGGCACTAGGCGATGACAACCCCCCCCCCCCAAAAAAAACAGTGATTGTTTTTGTAACTTTTTCACTATCTGTATCTCAGAATCTGCACATCTGACTTTAACAAAACTTGACATGTCAAGAGACCTGCCCCTCGGGACTGTGCATGCAATTTTTTGTGAACATATGTTGAATGGTTTTGAAGATATTAATGTGCAAAGTCTGAGGTTTAATATAGAAACCCCTGCTTAACCCTAACTATAGTGGCACTACTGTACCAGTAAAATATATATAATTCCTTACAAGTCTGGGAATGGTGAGTGGCACAGCATACACTAATGCATATCACCTGTCCAGTTGTTAGTGGTTCCATATAGGCTGTGCTACCACTAACATGCAGGACTGTGACAGCTGTAGTGGTCAGTCCATGGCATATGCTCCGGGCACATAATTCCAGGTTTTATGTCATGCTCCACACCCTGTACCTTCAGTGTCATGCCAATATGCATATGTACCATTTATCACTATTCCTGGTGGTCCATTGGCCCGGTGATTCAGTGAATTGGCTGTCCATGTCTGTGAAATCCAGAGGATTACCCCTTTTCTCTCTTCTGTTATTATAATACACTGGAAGCCTGTTTTTCTGGTGTTTTCTAAACCTTGTTCTGCATGTTTCAGAATGTAGAGCCTGTTGTTCTTAACATTTCAAGTGTGAAGAGCAAAGCTTGATCAATCTACCAATGACAATGGGCTCTTATTCAGCATCACAGAAGCCTTTCTCCTTTGTTACTGTTGTTGGTAGTACCTAACTCTTACCACTGCAAGAATGAACATACCAGCTCGCATTCTATACTTTATAAGAAAATGTAAAAGCAGCCATTGTTGACTGTAGCCAACTCTTGTTTTAGAAGGCAGTTTCCTAGGCTGGTGTGCTACTGGCAAAATGCATGGGCACCTAGACAGGACCCCCAAAGATTTATTAGAGAGCATGTACTGTCCAGTGTGGAAGGACATAAAAATGAAGGGCCTTCAGTGCAGTACTAAATATGTTCTGAAATAGGTTGGCCCACATTTTGCAGATGGGCAATGAAAGGTAATTAAATGTATTCTTTGCTGCAATGGTTATTTTTGGCGGAATGTATTTATTCTGTATTTAGGTCTGTGAAAAGAAACTCCTTTTTAAATAATTGGTGTTAACTTTGTTGAATTTATGTCCATTGACTTCACACTGCACAGTTTGATTAATCAGGCGTGTATACCTTTAAAGTAGCAGTATTTTAGTCACCGTATAGTTTTTTCAGAAATAATGTTTCCTAGCAAAAATATCAAGATACATAGAAACATAGAAACTGCCACATGTTCCCTACCTATTATGTATCCACAGGTCTTATCTGGCCTCCATCAACCCTCCCACCTCAGAGCATGCTATCTAATATATCCCTATGCTTATCCCATGCATGCTTGAAGACCCCCACTGATTTGACCTCCACCACTTATGCCAACAGTCTAGTCCAGGCATCAACTACCCTTTGAATGAAGAAATAGTGTTTGAGTGTTCTCACATCACTCTTGAATTTCCTTCCTCTCACTTCATTGCATGGTACTGGTGCTTGAATTGTTCTCATTTGAGAGAGACCTGCACTCTATTCACTCCTTTGAGATACTTATGGGTATACATGTTGAGTCCCTCAATCTCTCTTCATAGAGTTTCTCATGCAAACCATGTACCATTTTAGTTGCCCTTCTCTGGACCACCACCACTCTGTTTTTGTCCTTTTTGAGGTGTGGTCTCCAAGACTGCATGCAGTACTCCAGCTGTGGTTGCACTCATTTTCCTTTTTGTTTCCTTGCATTCATGAACCAAGATACAAGAATTTCTAGTGTTTGCAAGATCCCATTCCAGAGCTTTGCCCGCCATGAAAACATTAAATATCTTGGTACAGTGCTCTGCTGTTTACCATCAGAAACATGTGGTAACATCCACATTATGAATCTTAACATGTACATTTAACAGGTGACCTCAAAAGAATAGTTTTTCCTTTAATTTGTAAGTGATGGTCATCTTTCTTTGAAAACTCTGTTGAAAGCTTCCAGTCAGTACACTGAGTTGATTGCAATACATGACACTTGAACAATAAATAAATATCACAGATACAACTTACTGTAAAAGTCATTCTATTACATCGCTATTCATATACATCATGTCATTTTGTGTAATACAGACATCAAATTTGACATTCAATGATGGCTCAATGAAGTTAAATAAAGTTGTTCACCCAGGGACTATACCTCACTCAAGTGCTTTTCTAGGAGGGACCAGATCTTGTTTTTTGTTGTTTTTTTTTGGGGGGGGTTGGTTAGACTTTGTTTCTCTCTAGTCACTACTCCCTGAGACTCTGTTAGACATCATTCCAGCTTTCTGCCACCCAGCCTGAGATCCCCACAACCTGAGCCCCCCCCAGTGATCAGAACCCTTCACACCTACCTTCAGTAAATGCCCTGGCTTGCAACCTCCGCCGAGTGGGGCCACCATCACTTCTTTTGGTGTTCCTTGAATCAAATTGCCTGCAGGCAGGGCAAGGTTGGAGGATATTTGGGACCAGATGAGTGGAATCCAGCAGTGTGTGTGGGGGGGGGCATGACACATCATTGTCTATTTGGGGGTGTCACAAGATAGGTCTATATCCTTCATTTATGTTCCTATTGTACGTGCTGTAATGTACTTTAGAGGTAAGACACTGTCTCTTTCAAAGGTTTTAAGAGTAAATACAAAATAGCCAGAATTTCTGTAACAGCTAGGGTGGGTCTGGTACGTATCCAGAAAAGGGACTGACAGGTTTATGACTCAAAAAGTCCTAAACTATTAGATAAAACTGGGCATGTAGTTTCCAATGACAAAACAAAAGGTAATGGAATGGCCTAGGGGTCAGGGGTCAAGCCAAATGCATGGACCAGATGTTACAGGAGGTTGACATGGACCCTGACATGGAACCACAGTGACGCCTGCAGGAAAAGGTAAACTGTTGTACCCCAATCTCTGCACTGCTAGAAGATACTCCTCCCATCACAAAGTTGTGGGTGGGGCTTTAAAATGACCAGACTTTATCTAATAGACCCATGTTGAACATCAGTGCAGTTAAGCAGTTTAGCTTGGGGTCAACAGCTGGAAGACTTGGAGGGTCTCAAAGCTGAGATTTTGAGCAGTTACAGTATGTACTTTGGGTTGACATATATGGGGTTTTGGTTCTACTTTTAGAATAAGACTTGTGGTTTTGTGGAAACTGGTTTTTCACATACTGAACAGAAAATTCTGATTTTAAGTCAGAGTTTTGGAAACCAAGATGTTTCACTAAGGAAGCACCTGGAGCCTTTTAAAAGGACATTCAGAGAACTGACTTGGATCACAAACTGGCTACAAACTCTGTTGCTTAATGAACTTTCACCTACAGGGAGAAAACGTTCATCTTCACAAGGACATTTAATCTTTCTGGACTCTAACATCAGCATAAGGTATAGTTTAGAACAACAGTATCTAGTGTTTTCTATAAACCATCCAGTGTTATTTTTGGTACTGTCTGCAGTTCAAATATCTTCCAAATTGTAGAATGCACTCTGTTGTTTTTATTAAGTAAACTTTTATGATTTCATTATCAACTCTGCCTGGGGTCTGATTGTGTGATCTAACATTTTAACAGACAGGTTTTGCAAAGACTGTGTGCCTTGATAATAAAGATAGTGACTGCTTGGCTATCCTACAAAACTACTTAGGCAAGGGGCTGTCAGTGGCAGTGGTGGGATTCAAATCCCAAACATAGTACAGAGTCAAGGGATCTTGAAACTACAGTTTGCACCCTTCCACTGGGAAAAGGAAGGTTGGTGATTCTTCTAGAACACTACAACTGCTCACGAGTTCTGAAAAAAGGGGGAATCCTATCTGCAAACAGGAGGTCCTACCATGTCTTGGGACTGGGGCTCGCAACAGGGGGACAGGGTTGTTCCTTGTTCCATGAGTGTGACCTCCAAAGGCACAGATGTGCAATGACATCCAGCATGTGATGGGTGTGCTCCCGGCCCCAGTCCTGGGATGTCCACCCTCACCATTAAGCCTCTCTGATGTAATCCCCAGCTGTAGCATACCCAGCCTCCATTGGGAGTCGCTAATGCTGGGGAACCACAACCCGCCCTCCACAGGAAAGGACAGCAGTCCTACAGATGCTCAATCATCTCCTCCCCAGCCAACCCCAGCAACCTGAGCTTGCTCCCGAGCCCGGGTTACTGGCATGGTAGGAGGTAGGAAAGGTGGCAGGGAAAGTAAGGGCCAAAAAATTAGCATTCATACAATACAAACAGACACAGGCAGAAAAGGACAAGGAGAGATACCAGGAGAAGCAAAGGGAGGCAGGGAGGGCAGGGAGGGAAGCCAAAGCACAAACAGAAGAGAGCATTGCTCAACCAGTGGTTAGAGGAGAAAAAAATCTTTTTTAGGTACATAAGTAAAAAAGGGAAGACAAAGGGGGGGATAGTGAGGCTGAAGGGGAGGGAAGGAGGGAGTACAGTGGAGGATGACAATAGTAAAGCAGACATACTAAACAGATATTTCCACTCAGTCTTTACAGAGGAGGGGTCTGGAAATGGGCCAGAAGGTATTAGAGATGGTAGGAACAGCACAGAAATGGATACAAGTTTGTTTCCACAGGAAAGGATCCTAAAGGAACTGAAAGGAATATGAGTTGATAAAGCTATGGGGTCAGGTGGGATTTACCCCAGGGTGCTGAGGGAACTGAGAGAGGCAGTGGCAGGACCTCTGGCAACCCTGTTTAGCCAATCTCTGGAAATGGGAGAGATACCTAAAGACTGAAGGTCAACTGACATAGTCCCCTTATACAAAAGCAGGAACAGAGAGGAAGCAGGAAATTACAGACCAGCCAGCCTGACCTCAGTAATGAGGAAGATCATGGAAACACTACTGAAGGAAAGAATAGTGGACCACCTGGTGGCCAACAGTCTACAAGACCCAAGGCAGCATGGTTTTACAGGGGGGAGGTCATGCCAGACTAACTTCATTGAGTTTTTTGACTGGGTGACAAGGGAGGTTGATGGGGGGGGGCAGTGGACATGGCCTACCTGGACTTCAGCAAGGCCTTTGACACTGTCCTACATAGAAGGCTGTTAAACAAGCTGGAGAACATGGGAGCAAGTAGGACAGTGGGGCGGTGGGTGGGGAACTGACTGGATGGTAGGACACTCCAAGGAGGGAAGTGTGACCAGTTGAGTGCCACAGGGATCAGTGTTGTGTCCAGTCCTCTTCAACATCATCATCAGCGACATTACAAAAGGCCTAGAAGGGAGAATTTGTTTGTTCGCTGATAACACAAAGCTCTGCAACAGAGTGAACACACCAGATTGGGTGGATAGAATGAGGAGAGAGCTGCAGAAGCTTGAGGACTGGTTAAGGGAGTGGCAGTTGAGATTTAATGCAATGAAATGCAAAATAATGCACATGAGGAACAAAAACCCTGGAGCAACATATCAGCTGGGGGGGAGGATATAGAATGCTCCAAGCAGGAAAGGGACCTAGGGGTTATCATCTCTGATGACCTCAAAGTAGGGAATCGGTGCAACAAGGCAGCAGGTAAAACAAACAAGATGCTTGGGTGCATAGGCAGAGTTGTCACCAGCAGGAAAAGGGAGGTCATTATTCCACTTTACATGGCCTCACCTCGAGTACAGTGTCCAGTTCTGGAGGCCCTACCTACGCAAGAATGTGGACAGGGTGGAGGCAGTACAGAGAAGGGCAACCAAGATGATGCAAGGTTAACATCACAAAACCTACGAGGATAGGCTGAAGGACTTAAATATGTACTCCTTGGAGGAGAGGAGAGAGAAGAGGAATATGACTGAGACATATAAGTACCTCACGGGGAGGAACATGATGGTGGAAAACACAATTTTTTTATTGAAAAAGAGGATCAAGGACTAAGGAACATGGGATGAAACTGGAGAGAGGGAGGTTCAGAGGAAATGGGAGGAAGTATTTCTTCACAGAGAGGGTGGTTGATAAGTGGAACACCCTGCCTGAAGAGCCAGTAGAGGCTGAAATGATTATAGGATTTAAGAATGCATAGGATAGGCACCGGGGACCCTGGTAGTTGGGGTGGAGGACAACTGAGTATTAGAAAAGCTTTAAGAAGCAACACTAAGTGCTCAAATAGGCAGACTGGGTGGGCTGAAGGCCCTTATCTGCCATCACTATCTATGTATCCAGCACCTCAGCCCTCAGTGCCACCAGCCTGGCTCAGGACCAGATCTTGTTGTATTGATCCATAGCCCTTAGTACTGGGCACTGTTTTTTTTTACATCTTGTGGCAGTCCAACACTGTTTCCCTACTGTGCTACCATTGCAGGGATTTCTGTATCCCAATGCTGTAGTAACACTGCCTATCTCACTGCCATGCCTAACTGCCAGAGCGGGTGCTGGTAATTTACAAGGGCAGGGCCCTGCAGTTGGCATCCCAGTATCATTGTTCTAATGGAAATTCCATAGTCAAATTCTAGGCATCTGGATAGGACAGCCACAACTCCCCTCCAATATCCAGCCACCACAGGACATTCCCACCCTGGATGTTGGAAGGTGCCTTCTGCAGTATGGCATTCCTTCATCAAAGCAACTGATGAAGGAAAATATGTTGCTTCGGCCTTTATAGATCTCACCAAGGCATTCGATTTGGTGGGCCATGCTGAGCTCCTGAAATTGTTGCCGGATGTTAATGTCTCTGAGGAGGTTATCGCCTGGTTCAGAAGCTATCTATTAGATAGAAATCAAAGAACGGTCATTAATGGGTAATTTTCTACTGAAAAAGTCCTAAAGTGTGGAGTCCCACAGGGCTAAATTTTGGGTCCATTATTTTTTTTCCTTTTGTTAACTCACTCTCAAATATTTTTAAACACATGGAATTAATTTTGTACGCAGATTATGCTGTTCTTTTTTGTTCTGGAAATAACCCATCATCATTACAAACTATTTTGCAATCCGATTTTAGCCTTTTGCATTATGGGTTTCAATTACACCAAATGGTATTAAATTCAGTTAAAACAAAATCAATGTTTTTTTCTAGTAGCAAGAAAACTTCTATTCCTGAGTTATCATTAGGCGATAACCTAGGAAACCCGACAGAGCAAGTATCTGTTTTAAAGTATCTTTGAGTGATCCTTGATTCCCACTTAACATATGAGCAGCATATCATTGATGTGATTAATAAATTACACAAGAGACTTGGCTTCTTATAAAGACTACATAGTGATCTTACAAATGAAACAAGATATCTGATTACACATAGCCTATTATTGTCAGTTTTGGATTATGGCTCGGTGGTATATTCTTTTTCTACAGAAAAAATGTTGGTTAAATTAAGGTCCACATAATATAGTATTCTCCACTTTGCCACCAGGCATCCTAGGTCCACCTATCATTGTCTCTTATGTAAATCTTTCAACTGTTTACCTTTAGCTGAATGATTTAAGATCCTTCTTATTCTTACATAAAATTCAACTGGGTCTCTTACCAAATAGTATTTATAGTATGTTTGTTAAAAACAATTCATCTGGATATACAAGAATGCAGTGTAAAAATTATTTCATTTTACCTTATTATCATACTAAGTTTGCGCAAAACTCTTTAGCCTTTTCTCCAGTGATACACTATAATAAATTGTCCAGCATCGTTGTTGGCTGCAATAAGATGTCCACCTTTAAAACATCACTTAGTAGAATTATGTTGAAAACTTTTGCTTGTAAGTGTTTTAAATGATTTGTCATGTTTATACCGATATGTTGTTGTACTTACAGTATATTGTGGTTTTGTAACTTGTTATCACTGGGCATCTGTGAAAATGGGGTTTGAGCCCACAGACTTTTCAGCATAAAAATGAAAAATGAAATGAAATTTAGGTCACCTGTCTAATTTAATGTTATCCTATCTATGCACCAGTATGCGTCTGCCTTTGCTTTTCTGACCAACTTATGGATTTCTCTTGTTCTCATTTGGTCCTCTCCCCATTCTCCCTTCCCTTGCTGGTGAAGGCCTTTGTTTTAGTTCTAACTACTTCCTAACCTTTCCACAGAGACACATTGGTCTCTTGTACCTGTTTCTTTTGAGTACTGTTCTAATGTAAGACTTTGTTGCCTCAAGAATGGCCCCCATGATCCCCCCCATCTTTCCTCCACATCCCTGATGCTGTCCAGTCTGACAAACGTGATCTGGACCAGCTCCCTCATCCAGCTGCAGTCTGCCCTTCTAAAATTGAGGACTTCAATCATTGATGAGGGCTTACTTGTCCCAAGGGCCAGGACGAACCATACAGAGTTATGGTCGCTGGACTCTAGTGGCTCCCCTACCTTCACTATGGTCACTGGACTCTAGCAGTTCCTGTACCTTCACTACTCTTACCAATTCTGAGTTGGTGAGCACCACATTGAGAATGGTAGGTTTTTTTAAGCAGCTGCACCAGCAGGCTGTCCTGCAATGTATCCAGTAGGGCCTGATTTCTGGAGCTCTTGGCCACTGGAATGACTCAATCACTATCTGACAGGTTCAGATCTCCCACTATCACCAGCTCCACCTTTCCAACCCCCTTCCCCTTTCTCATCCCCTAGCTCCTTATCTCTCATTTCCTCTCTTGGAGGTCTACAGATAACCTCCATCCGTAGTTTCTTGCCTGAGGATGCCATGAGCTGAACCCACAGCGGTTCTGTCTACCCATTATCAACCCTGACATTTCCATCCTCCACTGCCTCCATGCCTTCTTTGACATACAAGGCTATGACTCTCGTTTACTTTTCCTCTAGCCTGTCTAAACATGGTGTAGCCTGGGACTGTCCAGTCTGTATTGCTATTTTATGTGGCCCAAGTTTCTGTAGTGGCTGCTAGATCCATTTCAGTGTCTGCCACCATTTTCTGGAAATCACTAGTTTTATTTACCAGACTTACGGCATTAGGGCAGATCCCCTTCCATCTTTCTCCTGATACCATCTTGCTTTTCCTATTCTTTCTCCATTATTCTTCCCTAGTCACCTTAACGTTTTAATTTTTCATGCTGAATGTTGGCTTTGTCAGCCCTCACTCATTGGCCTCTTCCCATAACTTTTGTTTTACTTTAACCTCACTGCTACTCACCTTGCTGCAACTAGTCCCCTGTTCACAGGAGCCTTAGCTAGGTTCCCCTCCCACTCTTCCTTCTCAGTGGTTCCCCTAACCTCCATCTCCCCAGCAGTTAGTTTAAATGTCCAATGCAGAAGTCAGACTTCTGGCACAGAGCACTAGCCCCCCTCTCATGATAGGTGAAGGCCATCACCCTCTGTCCTAGAAGCCTCCCACTCCCCCTAGAAAGTGGTACCACTCTTCCTGACACCCTCCCTTCAGCCACCCATTAAACTTCTCAGTCTCTTCCTTTCTTACTCTCTCATTCCCATTCTCCCTGTTCTACACAGGGAGGACCTCAGCAAAGGCCAGAGAAGCAGAGTGTGCCTTGAGTCTGTCCCCAGCCTCTTAAAGTTCCCATTCACTGCCTCCACAACCTCCTCCTAGTGGCTAGTGGTAGCTCCTCTCCAAAATCTCCCATCCCATGTTACCTAGAATATCCCTAGTGTCCAGTGGTACCCCCCACCCCACCTCCTGATTGCCAGCTGACAAGCAGACTGGTGAATATTGACAGTCTAGCAGCACCCTCCTGCTCCACCCTCCTCACCCAGACAACCACTCATCCAAACTCCCCCCCTTACTAACAAGCTGGGAACATGCATTGACTCCTAATGTTTTGACCATCACATCCCTCCTCTCACCTCTTTGACTGGCCTCTGTATGGGCTGACAGTGAGTACATGTACAGTGTGAGATCAAAAGGAGGTGGTACCACTAGCCACTGGGGATAGGGTGTAATATATGGGATGGGGGATCGAAGGATGGTGGTGCCACTGGATACCAGGGATATGGTGAACTATATGGGATGGGAGATCAGAAGGTGAGGGGATGCCTCTGGACACCAGAAATGGGGTGAAATATTTGGGATGGGTGCTCAGAGAGTGGGGGGAGCCACTAGATCCCAGGGAACTGTTTGACAGTTAAAGGACAGGCAAGCAGGAGTGAGTAGCTGCAATACAGCCATCCCACCATCAGTGGGGTTGGGGCACTGGCTTAGTGCCCAGTTACTTTGAGGTTTTTGGAGGTGGTAAATAGAACCACTGCACCAAGATGCAGGATGGGGCCCCCTCATTTGTGCACCTGGGCACTAATGGGTTTCACTCATGCTACAGGGGCCTCTGAATATGGACCCCATACCAAAAAGGGCACAAACCTGGATACCGTGGGCAAAAACCCATTAGTGCCAGGGCTAACTGTTAAATATCTGGCCCCTCGTGTCTCAGATTTAATGCAGCCAAATCCAAGGTGCTATGCTAGGGGTAGAAAAACAAAGGTAGGACCTACAAATTGAGTGGGGCTCCTCTTGCTGCAGTAAAGGAGGAAAAGGACCTGAGGCCTTAATAGACAATGGCCTGAAAGATGACAAACAGTGCACAGCTACTGTTGAGAAGGTCGGAATAATGCTAGGGTGACAGGGGGAGGGGCAGGTGACCAGTGTAGCAGGGAAACTACTTCATTCATTTTACAAGGCCATGGTCAGGTACAACTGGATCACTGCATGCAGCTCTGTGCTTATCAATAAAAATGGATTCTGAGGTAGTCAAGAGGGTGTCCTGTACTCACCCTCGCAGGGAAATTACCCTGAAGAAAAGGCATCTGAAGGGGGGAGATGACCCCAGTATTCCATTTACTCAAGGGTATCAGCAGGATAAAACAGACAGAGACACTTGGTCTGGTGTGTTCCAGCAGGACACAACGACATGCACTGAATCTCAGTAGTGGTAAATTTAGGGGTAACATTAGGATGTACTTCTTGACCCAAATGGGTGGTGACTCTATAGATCAAACTTGCAGTTGAAATAATGGATTTGAAAACAGTGCAGGCCTTCAAGGTAAGCCTAGACACATTTCTGCTTAACAAGGGAATCCCAGGGTACCCTGTGTCCCTAGGTAGTAGGAGGGAAATGAACCACTATAAATCATTACATGTTAGCACAGCATACTCATTCACCCTTGCTTATGAAGCAGAGGAGTGGACCTAATGAACCCAGAGTCCCTTATGACCATAAATGACTATTCAGTTTTTGGGGAATAGTGTATGGGGTAGATAGTGCTTGTGTAAATGCAGTTTTACTTTGGGCTTTTCTCTATTCCCATCCTTGGTAGATAGATATGCTGGGTAGTGTCTGTACGGAATAGAGGGCCCAAAAGATACCTCCTCCAACTCTCGGACAGTATGACTGCTAGCACTCAGGGGAGGAAAAAAAACCCAGGTGGAGGAAACCTCTGAGGACCCATGGCTATTGGTCTGCCCACCCTCAGGGCATACAAAGAGGAGAGTACCCTAAATGCATGATGGAGTTCTGGTTCTGGATCTGGAATATATGTTTCAAAAGCTGATGATATCCGTCTTCCCAGTCTCTTGATGATGTGAAGTCGCTGCTCCAATGTGGAAGGAATGTCCAGAAAATGAATGAGGGTTGAGTCTGAGTTGATGAAGGAGAGTTCTGATGTGAGCCATGAACCATTTTGTTGTCATGGGTTGATGCATATTGGAAGTCAGTAGAAGTCAAGATGGATCTGAGTGAAGGTGGTAGGCCATCAGGTTATCTAAGTAGGCAACTGGGTACCAGGCATCAAAGGTAGAGAAATACAGAATTATTACCCCTTTGTGAAGCCTATTGATTTTAGAGGAAGCTAAATGCAATTCATAGTGGTCATTAGATTTCCACAGGTTAGCAATCTTGAGGAAATTGGTAGCAGAAGGGGATGGAACAGTAAATTCACCAGGTTGCAAAAATCCATGCAATGCCAGGCAGATGGCTGAGGAGACCATGGTGGTGGAGTCAGGATCAAAAGGATTCGAAAATAGTAAGTCCAATAACTTTCATAGAATAGGTCCACCTATAGGAAGGTGCTGAGGGAATTTAGGGCCTGAAGTTCTTTAGATGCTCAGCAGAAGAAGCTTGATGGAGGAGTTACTGAAGAGAGAAAGCGAGGATGGAGCAGATTGGGACAAGAAAAACTGGATGCCAGAACAGTACAGTTTAATTGTTCCATAGGAAGCTGCAAGGACTGATAGCAATATAAGAGGAAGGCTAGAACAGTATCCACATGCTCACTAGGCAAAAGGGAAAATGGAAGATCACAAAAGGAGGTATACCTTTTCCAAGCAGTAGAGTAGGATGTTCTGGTGGTTGGAGCTAAAGTAGACCACATAATATGGGAGGCTTGCAAACGGTAGAAAGCTACATCATGATGAGGTCTGACAATGAAGGGGGAGAAGGTATGGCTGGATCTGCAGAGGGACAAAGGTGGTGGAATGTCTGGAACTGAAAGCGAGAAAGAGCAACAGCTGCTTCATTAATGTGACCAGGAATGTGAAAACATTGTAATATGAAATGGTGAATGCGAGAGAGCTAGGTTAGTCTCCGCAAGAACATCATGACGGTAAGAGACAATGACCTGCCTTTATTGATGATGTCCACCATGGGTTGGTTATCAGAGAACACGTATATGGCTCAGAAGGACCAATGAGAACCCCAGAGGAAGGCAACAACAACAATGGGATAGATCTTGAAGAGGGGAAAGGTAGTTGAGAAATCCAGAAGAGTGGCAATGTCCAAGGGCCATGGGGCAGCAATCCAAGAATAATTAAAAATGGCTGCATAACCATATCTCAGCAAGGCATTGGTGTAGATCCTGGGGTAGAAATCCAGAGAAGGGTCCTTGTAAAACAAGGAACATCCAGTCCAACATGACAGAAACCGAGACCACATGGCAAGGTCTGATTTAGTGGCTTCTGTGATGAATATATGGTGGTGGAGTCTGGAAACAGAATATGCTAGGATTAGGAGGTAAGATATGAATGATCAGCCTTGGGGAATGACATGCATGGCAAAGGTGATGTACCCCAAAAGGGATAAAAGGTCATGCTGGGTGCAGCTGTATCTAGTAGAAAAGGAGTCGTCCAAGTCTCAAATACAGTGAAGATTGCCCAGCAGCAGCCTAGTTTCCATGCAAGCAGAATTAAGAATTATGCCAATAAATTCAATGGAACTCACAGGACAAAGGATCTTCTTCTTGGATAAGTGAAAGGCCAGGTCACAAAACAGGCCGACCAATGTAGAAAATCCAGCAGCAGGAGGGAAATCAGGAGGGTCGACGAGTAGGAAATCATCTAGCAGGTGAATGACAGTGGGTCATTGACAGACATTTAGTAACACCCAGCACAAAGTTTTGGTGAATAGGTCGAATAGTTTTTGGCTACTCTTGCAGCTGAAGTTGAGGCAGGTAGCAAAGTAATAGTTGTGCTGTCAAAGCATGCCATACAGGTGCCAGACAGAAGGGTGGATTGGCAAAAGCTTGAATGCATCAGTGATGTTGGCTTTAGCAAGCCAGGAACTAGGGCCAAATCTTTTGATGACTGATATGGCATCATCGATGCGGGCGTAGGATAGGGGATACTCATCCAATGGAATAAGAGAGTTGATGCTGGAGGTTGAAGAACATCTGGGCGCAGACAGATCAATGACAAGGTGCTTCTTTCCAGAGAATTTCTTGGTAGCAATGCCAATGGAATTAATCCAGTACGTTGGAAAGGGAAGAGAATGGAAAGGTCAGATGAT
Organism: Neoceratodus forsteri; assembly: GCA_016271365.2. NCBI lineage: Eukaryota > Metazoa > Chordata > Ceratodontiformes > Ceratodontidae > Neoceratodus > Neoceratodus forsteri. The sequence continues at coordinate 768,990,558 of CM057450.1, read as the reverse complement.
GAATCCTTTATTCAATTCCTTCTGGATGAGCTGTTCGATAACATCTGGCTCCTTAGTAGCAGTCTGAAGATTGGGACAAATGAAGGTGTCAGTAGGGAGCACTGAAATGCCAGTGTGAAATCCATAGGGGAGGCCGACCAGAAGATGTTGGACAACTGCAGGGGAAGGACGGTGCTCCAAAAGACTGTCCAAAGCAGATATGGCAATAGGTGTGGAAGGATGCCTCACTAGTCATTGATGGCCTTAGGGCAAATATAGTGAGCATGGGCCTCACTGCAGAAGGTGCACACATGCAGAGGTGTACAGCCATGGATGGGACATACTGATTCATTAAAAGTGTTGCAGATGGCTTTACCACCAACATATTTCACTGGGCGGCCTCGGAGATCCAAGCAGGCAGCAAAATTGAAGATGGTGCAAAGCAGCCTAGGGGCAGAGGTGGTGGGAGTGGCTAGAAACTGATCAGACTTGAGGATGTTGGAGGGTAACGAGGAAGCCAAGATAGACTAGGGAAAAAGGGGAGCAAAATGATAAAAGGAGCCACACAGAGAACAGGAATAGGCTCGTTGTCCAGCAAAATGACAGCAAAAGATCTCGGTGTCCAATACTGCCCAGTTCAGTTTGATGGTATAATGGGTTAATGAGGCAGCTGCCTTAGCAGAGAAAGATCTGTGGTAATCATAGAAGTGAGTTCCCCTGTAATGAACACTAAGGTCAGTAATTAGATGCAGATAGGAATCAAGTTCCTCTCGCCTCCAAGGGAATGTGGAACAGAGGATATCTCGATACTGGCTGAAAGCCAGTATTAATTCTGATAGTCAGTTTGTGGAGGAGAAGAGGGTCCTTGGACTTGAGGACAACAGAGACATCTCCACAAGAGACAATCCTATTTTCCACCATATCCTGCGATGAAATGAGGAGGAATGCTACGTTTACGTCTTTCCCATCTATGATGTCCCTATGGAGGTGAGGTATAATGAGGTGAACTAGCGTAATGATCAGTGAAGAAGTAGGAAGTAACATACCCGAGATCAAAGGAGGCACTGGAGTGTTGGATGTTGGAGTAGGAGGAACAGAAGGAACAGGAACTGGAACAATGGGAGCCTGGCTGGTGGGTGGATGGAAGGGCCACTGAAGCTGTAGAATCAAATGGAGAAGCAGGAGCAACAGGGAGGCAAGCTTCGAGCACAGTCATCTGGGAATCTAAGCTGGAAACAGAGGATGAGATCTGGGCCATAAAATCCCAGGGTTTGGCCATAGAGGAGCTTGTAGTGGCAGGATCTGGTTGCACAGGAGCTGCGGGCCGAGCAGGCCTGAACTGAGAAGCAATGAAGAGGTCATACATTTCCTGTTTTTGGGTTGGGGCCACATGAGAAATGCCACATTTCTTGAGTTCGTCGACTAGTCAAGGAATTGTCAAATCCGAGATGGAAAAGTTAGACTTGGATTTACGCTTCTGGGAGGCAGGAGTTCGGCCAGGGGTCTGCTGAGGTTGAGCATTGGGGCTGGCAGAGGAGGCAGAAGCAGGATCAGTGGAAGGGTCTGCATCTATTGTCAACTGAAGTGGAGGAACAAATGTCCAGTTGGGCAGCGGTCGGGGGTCAGTGGAAAAGTTCCCACCTCCGAAGAAGATGGAGAACCACAAGGAGGATGAAGGAACCTGTAGGTAAATAAGGGGAGTATTAGGGAAGAAAATGATCCTAGGGGTCCAAGGGCCAATGTCTTTGACCAAACCTCGATAGGCAGGGCTAGGGACAGAGACCAAGGTCTGATGTAGTAGGGTTAATTGATGAAATGAAGGAGACGAACTCCCAGCCCTGGTAGCCAGATAGGTCTCTCCTGCACTCCAATACCATCGGGTATGAGTTAAGGTTGGAATCATCTGGAAACAGGTAGTAGTGACTGTAATGGAATCCCATCCCAGGTAGACAGGGCAAGCCTACCTTTGCTCAGTACCTCAACAGGTATGAGTCAGGGATGGAGTCCGGAAAACTGCTGGTATGGGCTGTCAAGAAAGCATGGTGAGTTGCTGAGAAAAAAAAAGGTAAATTAGTGAGGAATAGAAAAGGGGGAGCCAGTAGGGTCGTTGGTGTGTAGAAAGCAGGATGTTAACATAATGGATGAAGCACAGACAGGTAGTAGGTAAATGAATGCAGGCAGACAAGGAATCAAGATGTTGGCTTTATGCAAGTGTGAAGTTAGTAGAGGGAGTCAAACAATGGATGGTCACTAAACAGTGGTGAGCTGTGAGTGGTTGGAAAAGAGTATGAAACTGGGTTTGTAGACCTGGTGGGGGCAATAAATTGGTTTTGTTGGCACTGGAAGGCAAAAGTAAGGTAAAGGTAGTATGGCACCTTAATGCAGGATAGGGTGATTGGTATTGCTGGCACTAGACAGCAGAAGTATGGTAACAGTAGTAGGGTGCCATAATGCAGGATAGGGTGCTGAGGAAAAGCCCAAAAAGGTAGGATGCTGAGAGAAGGAGGACAAGGAGAGCAGCGGGTAACAGCCAAAAGAGGCTGAATGCTGAAAGCGAGGCAAAAGTCCAGGAAGCTGCAAGGGAGAGCTGCAGAGCAGCGAACGGCAGAACAAGGATGGGCTGCAAGCCAGGGCTGCAAGGGAGGGGAGTGCAAAGGGGAACCAAAGGGCAAGGACCAGGAGATGGGGAATGGAGGAGCCAGGGAGCAGGAAGAAGCGGGAAGCAATAGAGGGGAGCCTCAAGTGGGAGCATGACTTGGAGGCAGCCACCAAGAAACACAGCATGAAGGAGTGCGGGCGAAAGTGCAACAGCAAAGCACAAGGTAAGCGCAAGGCAGAGAAATGGGAGCAGGACCAGGGAATTGGAGGAAGGGCAACACTGGAAGAGGAGCCGGAGGGAGGAGAAGAGAGTCAGGGGATGTCACGCCAGTGGAGGCAAACATGCCATGTAGTGAAAACAGCTAGCAGGAGGGGACCGCACAGAAGGAGCAAGGGGAAGAAAAATCAAGCCATAGACAATGGGGACAAGGAGCGATAAGCAGGGCTGGGGCAAGGGGGCGATGGGAGATGAGAGGGAGCGAGGACACAGTCGGGAAAGGACAAGGGCAGAGGAGAAGAATAGGGACATGGGCCGGGGCACGGAGAGTCATAGGGAGGGTAGCCAAGGAAAGCAGGATACAAGAGAAAGGAAAAACACAATGAGCAAGGAAAGAAGGAAAAGGAGAGCACAGGGGGGAAGGGGGAGGACAAAGAGACAAGGAAACACAAAGGGGAACAAGCATTTGTCAATGCCGAACGTTCATCGTGCATAGAGATAAGAAAGTATGTGAGAGTGTAGTAGTGCAGGAAGAGTTTAATGAGCAATAGAAAGTTGTATAACAGCGGTACTGTTCATGAGGTGGTGTGATAAAAAGGCTATATTGAAAATTTGGAGTGAAAATATTGAAAATGACCAAAGTTGCACGAGTGTGTAGAAAATTGTAAATGGGCAGGTGTTACTTGGCCATTTTTTGGAGTTGTGTCACCACATTTTCAACATGGCCTTTTCGGTACCCCACCTCATGAAGAGTGCCACAGTCATTTTGTTCACTCATGCCGAAAGGTAATTTCGCAGACCGACTGCGCCATTCTGCATCACAGGTGTGAAAACACATTTCAGGCAGGTGCAAAAACATTATAGCTGTACTGTTCATAAGGAAGTGTGAACAAATGGCAATGTTGAAAATCTGGAGTGAAAATATAAAAAATTAACAAAGATATGATCGTGTGTAGAAACCGCGCAACACACGCTCATAACGCAGGCATTTTGTGGAATTTTTTCACCAAATTTTAAACATGGCCTTTTTGGGACCTCCCCTCAGGAATAGTAGCACTGCAATTTTGTTAATCCAAGCTATAAGTTGATTTCGCATACTGACTGCGCCATTCTGGCCCACAGGTGTGGAAACACATTTTGGGCAGGATGTGAAAAATGACAGTTGTGCTGTTTATAAGGATCATACTAAGGATTTGTAGGAGCTAGAAGGCTTAGAGGCCCATAGATGCTCCTTATATTAATAATAATTAATGTTAGCACCTGAAAGTATCAATATATCCAATCTGTTTTAAATGCTAATTTCGATTTACTTTAGATTACTTCAATAGGAAGTGCATTCCAGGATTAATGATTCTTAAGGTATAAGAAAATTTCCATGGCATCAAATTAAACCTTTTGCCATATAACCATAGAGGATGCCCATGAGTGCCATATTTATTGTTTTTAAATTCAAATCCCAATTCAGTAAGTAAAAATGGGTACTGCACAATATCATACATTGTGAGGCAACCCCCCCAATACGTCTGGTGGAAAGTGACGTGAGGTTAATGATATAATTCTAGATTCATATGAGAGATCTTGGAGACCCCATATTCATTTGGTGAATTTTCTTTGTACCCTTTCAACTATGTAGATGTTGGATTTCTTGAAAGGGCACCATAGCTGTGAAGCATAGGCTAGGTGAGGCTGGATCTATACTCTATATAATGGCATCATCACCTTACGATCTCTGGATTTTATGTTTCTTTTAATTGACCAAATTACCCTATTTGCTTTTTGGATAGCACCATTAATTTGAGAAATCAGGAGGAAATCGTCCGAAATGTTAACCCCAAGGTCTTTTTCAATGGATGTTGTAATTAGAACTTTCCTGTCTAGTTATATGAAAAACCGGGATTATCTGACCTAAGTGCAGCACTTTACATTTATCAGGATTTAATTTCACCTCCCACTTGGATACCCATCGTGTAATGGAATCTAGGTCTTTTTCTATGGAAGTTATTTACTCTGGATTTGAACAAGGCCCGCCAATTTTAACACCATCCACTTATTTTATATTAGTGGAAAAACACTACCTAGGTCTGCTATAAAGGCTTGAAACAGACTGGGGCCTAACACAGAGCCTTGTGGGGCCTCACTTGTCACTTTACCTATATTGGATAATTGTTCAGAAATTATGACCCTTTGTGTCCTATCCAATAACCAGTTGGAAATCCAGTTAACAATATTCCAATTAATATTCATATCACATAATTTTTGCAGTAAGACCCAATGTGGCAATGAGTCAAATGCTTTACTAACATCGATGAAAATTACATCGTAGGGTATTTTATTGTCAAGCTGAAAACTAACCCCTTCATAGAAACATAATAAATTAGACAGCTACGACCTTTTTTGAACCCATGTTGTGCACTGTCCAATTTAACTAGAGCTGGGGATATTAAATCCTTTATTCTGCTTTCCAAGACTTTGCATAATGGTGACATTAGACTTATCGGTCTATAGTTTTCCCAGTTATTCATAAGTCCCTTTTTGTGTATCGGAACCACATAAGCTGTTTTCCATACATTGGGGATGAAATTAAAAAGGATGCATTTTTTCAGAAAATATCCTAAGGGGATGTACCAGACCATCAGCAAGAAGATATAATAAATGCCTCGATATTCCATCAGGTGAGATACTAGTTTTTCCCTTAAGAGAGGATTTTTTACGAATAGTTTCATCTGATATGTTGATAGGCTCCCCACTAGAGTCTGTAGGTGTAACTACCTTTTGTGAAGATTGAAAAACATCACAAAATTTTGTATTAAAGAAGTTGGACATTTCTTGTGGATCATTGATTGTGCTATTATTAATCGGTAAGGGTCCAACCTGACAAATGGTTTTTTTTAGTGAATTAATATATGCAAAAAAGGATTTACTGTTATTCTATTTTGCTTCAAATGCTATCTTAAGTTCCCATTTAACTTTAGCCTTATGAATACTGTTTTTACACTTTTTTTGACTATGTAAATAAGAAGTCCAGTTTGTTTGTGTTTGAGCTTTAAGGTACTTTGCATGTCTGTTATTGTTTTTTTGTTTTATTAGTTTCCTTATTGATTTATTCATCTATTTAGGAGAATGTTTATTCTTTATACTTTTGGATTTAAGGGGAATATACTTATCTCTTAGGACACATAGGGTACTGTAAAATTTATCCCAACTGTCTTTAATAGGTAATGATGAAAATATATGATCCCAATCAAAATGATTAATTTCAGATATGATATTGGGAATATCTGCCTTATCATATATATATATATATATATATATATATATATATATATATATATATATTTGTTGTACTATGACTAGGTGTATAGGTGCTAACTAGGGTAAAAGAGATGGTACTGTGATTGCTGCTGCCAATTGGTGATTTAATCATATACTTTGTTGTCTCCATATTTGTATTATGAATAATGAGATCAAGAATACTATCCCCTCTTGTTGGATGATTGATTCTTTGAGTTAGATTACATTGTTGACATGTATAGATTCATTTTTTCCCAACCCTGATGAGGATATCTGGTCCTTCCAGGATATTTCCCCTAGATTAAAGTCTCCCATAAGTAATATGTCCTCTAATGTGCATGCTGCTTCTATTTCTTGACATATTGCATCTAGAATTTCTGATGATGTATTAGGTGGACGATAACAAAGTCCCAGAATTACATGTTTTACTTTCTTTAGGACTAATTTTATCCAGATGGTCTCCGTATGACTATTTGGGATCTTAATCTTTTCTGATATATTTAATGTCTGCATGGTAATTTTTATGAACATTGTCACACCTCTTCTTTCTGTTCTATTTAGAAAATGGGGTATGTATCCTGGTAGGGGGTTATTCCAGTTGGCTTTATCGTCTCCCCATGTCTCCGTTACTGCAACTATATCAATATCGCCCATTGCTAATCTTAAGTTAAGTTCATCTATTTTGTTGGTTAGACTCCTAGCATTAAAGTATAAAACATTCAGATTATTTCCAGTGCTTTTATTGCCACATGAGTTACCTCTGTTCAGAGGGGGAGAAGTATCCTGCCTCTCCCCCTAGTCTACAGTTTAAATGGTTATTTATATGGTTTGAAATTTGTTTACCTAATAAGGTGCAGCACTGGCAACTTAGATGGAGACCATCACCACAGAAGAGCTCAGACTTATGTTAGAACTCTTCCCAGTGAGTGATACATACTATTTTTTTGTCTTAGGCGCCATTTATGAAGCCACTCGTTAAAATGTTTGATTTTTTGATTAGTCTCATGAGATGCATGAGGAACCGGCAACATCTCAGAGAAACCAATCTCGAAGCCATGTTCAGCCAATCAATTAGATAATAATACTAGGTCATTTTTGATGTCTAATAGATCGTCATGCATGATGTTGTTTGTTCCTGCATGGATTACCACAGGGGGATAGGGTCCACAATTATTTAAGATATTCTTCACCATTGAGGTCATATCAGCTATTCTGGCTCCCCGAAAACTTGAACAAGTTTGATTCACTTCAGCAAGATTGCATATATCCCTATCCAGGTTATTAATAATCAAATCCCCGAGCACGTACACATCTTGGATCTACAGCTTATGATACGGGACATGATATACTGATATAAGGAGATGTGAAAAAATAGCAATGTTGAAAATCTGGAGTGAAAATATTTAAAAAATTTGCGAAGTTACAAAGGTGCATAAAAACTGCACAACGTACCCTGGTAATGCAGGCATTTTGGGGAATTTTTCCACCAAATTTGCAACATAGAATTTTTGGGACCCCACCTCATGAACAGTGGCACTGTTGCTTCGGTAATCAGTCCTGAAAGGTGATTCCATGCAGTGACCGCAAAATCCCCTTTTGGGACCGAGAAACAAAATTACACTGATGTGTTCATGAGGTGGGGTCCCAAGAACCCCATGTTGAAAATTTGGGGCCAAAATTTCTAAAAATGGCTGAGATATCAACCTAAGTTGAACCCCCCCCATTGAGTCCCATTATACAGGCTTACCCGATTCCTCAGTTCCTAGTTCAGCTTTGAAGAGTGCAGACGTATCCCAGCCCAGTGAAGATCATGGTTCCCAACCTCCAAAGGAGGTAAGTATGGTGGGGGTGCAGGTAAGTGGGTATACAGAAGGAGGAGTGGGGGAGGGGCTGGGGAGATGATGCTGGAAGGTTTTCTTTTACAGGTAAAATAAAAAAATTAAAAAAAAGACTTTGGGTGGACAGTTTTTCTATTTTACAAGGATTTATGTTTTAAACATTAAGCACATTGAGGTGGGCTCCCATTGTGCCATACTAGCGTATGTGTGTGTGGGGGGGGCATTCCATTGACGACATGGGGATTGGGCACCCCACTGTCAGCTAACAATATAGATGTGGGGGGCATATCCGACATCAGGAGTGGGCATCCCGATGTCGGAAAGGGGAAATTGTTTACCCAGGAAAGACACGCTAAGCAGCTGCAGGGATGGGGAAACTGTTTACCCAGAAAAGAAACACTAAGGCTGCAGGGACGGGGGAAATTGTTTAACCAGGAAAGAAACACTAAGGCTGCAGGGACGGGGGAAATTGTTTACCCAGGAAAGAAATGCTAAGGCTGCAGGGACAGGGGGAATTGTTTACCCAGGAAAGACATGCTAAGGCTGCAGGGATGGGGGAAATTGTAAGACACATTGAGCTGCAGCTGAAGGGCTCCCATTTCAAAGGACAGAGCCACGAGCAGCGTTGGCTCTGTCCTTTGAAATGTTTGCCGAGACCAGCCCCTGCAGCAAAACAGTGTCATCTGGACACAGCCTGCTGATTTGCCAGCCATGGACCAGCCCCTGCAGCACCGCTGGTCATTAGGCTGGCACCCCTCACACTCCTGTTAGGAACTCTCATATCAACAAGTTTGTTCATGCTTGTACGCATGATGAATTTAAAAAGGGGGGCTGACCAGTACAGGTAGCAGCAAGGGAGAAATAGGAGAAGGCACAGACACACAAACCATGCAGGAGCTCAGGGAATGAATCACACCCTAAGCAAGGAGTTCTGGGAGAGGCTTGCTTTATGTTAGGGATGTGGGAGGAGCTATTCCCCCACATGGAACCTTGGGCTGAAGCCCTCCCATTATGATACAAATGTTACTGTTTGTAAAAATTGCCAAGACTGAAACAAATTGAGGAACTGTATTTTGCAATTGCACCTAGGGCACCTGCTTCGTTCTACTCCTGGGTTTGCTAGCAAAGGCACCTAGCTTCACCTGAGCTCTTTTATTCTAGGTTTGCTTGTAAGGACAGAGCAAGGAACATTATCAGAGCAAGGGAAAAAGATTAAGGCTTTTTTTGGCTAGGCAGATTTACTGTGTGATATTAGTTACTTTTGTACTCACGAGGTTTGTTACTGTCTTTTGTTAACATTTTACTGCTTTATTGTTCTCTGATTCAAATTTCTGTTGCAGGGTATAATTTCTGCTGCATTATTACAGGGTGTGCCTACAGGTTTGTTACTGTTTTGTGCTTACAGATTACTGCTGTAATCTTCTCTGATTCAAATTGTTTTTTGCAAGGTATATCTTCTGTTACTGCTTTCTTTTTCTCTGTAGCAAAGTGTTTTTAGCAGGGTATATCTTCTGTGAAATTGCTACAGGTGGTGCTTACATTTTTGTGATGTTTTTATCTATCATTAGGCTAAGCAAAATTACTGTTTGCTACTATTTTATTTTATTTATTTATCTATTTATTTTGCTGAAAGGTTTCTGGTTTGGTCTCAAAGGTGTTACAGTCTCCTTCTCACATTGGAGGAGCTAATTGCTTTCCTCCAGCAGCTCTTCCAGGGGATTAGGTGTGTACTGTAACTGGGGGGTGGAGCTGACAAATTCTTAGTAACTTCCAACAGACGGAAGAGTTAAAAGGTCAGGTTAGTTGGTGTTTTTGAGGTGGAAAACTGGGTTTACTGGTACAGGCACCTAGCTTCACCTGAACTCTTTTCTTCTAGGTTTGCTTGTAAGGACAGAGCAAGGAACATTATCAGAGCAAGGAAAAAAGATTAAGGCTTTTTTTGGCTAGGCAGATTTACTGTGTGATATTATTTTCTTTTGTACTCACAAGGTTTGTTACTGTCTTTTGCTAACAATTTAATGCTTTATTGTTCTCTGATTCAAATTGCTGTTGCATGGTATACTTTCTGCTGCATTATTACAGGGTGTGCCTACATGTTTGTTACTGTTTTGGGCATACAGATTACTACTGTAATCTTTTCTGATTCAAATTATTTTTTGCAAGGTATATCTTCTGTTACTGCTTTATTTTTCTCTGTAGTAAAGTGTTTTTTGCAGAGTATATCTTCTGTGAAATTATTACAGGTGGTGCATTACAGATGTACAGTATTATCTATCATTAGGCTAAGCTTTCAGGGCTACTGCATTTGTTGTTGGTTGATTGTTTCCGCTCTTACCCCCTTGTTTCTTTCATCCGTGATTCTTCTTTTTCGGCAGGGGAAGGGCCCAGCCACCCACCCCCATCCCCAACCACCCCATGCTACACTCCTTTTATAAGGTAGCACAGTCATGACATTTCCTGTCACAAAGCAGGAAGGGGAGGATCAGAGGGGTATCCACACAGTGACCTCACTTGTAGGGGCACAAGTAATTTAACTTGTTAGGACAAGTTATACAAACGCAAACAAGCAAAGCAAAAAATCTAACTTTTGCTTTCATTCTCCTCCTTCTAATTACTTGGACCAGGTTATAAACCTGGCAACTCATCTGGAATGGATATTATTAACTGCAGGTACTGCGGGGCACTTTTCAAAATGATAGTTATGCTGGACCATTGGAGATCTAAGGGCTCAGCTCCAGGCAGCATGGGCAGAGACTGCGCACCTCAAATTGCATATTCAGGAGGAAATATATTATAAGAACCGCCTGCCATTTCCCCAACATCCAACTGAAGCACCTCGACCACAGAGGGTAGTTGGTCCAGGAGGTTGGAAGGTGGTTAGGAAGGGCAAATCGGGTGCCCCATCACTCAGTGCTCTCCAAAGTATCACCTCCACAAACCATATAAAAACTACAAACAGGTATCTGCCTCTAGCTCCAAAATAAAACAAAGGGGCAGAGGACTCTGCAAAGCAGTACACTGCCGCACAGGAGTTAGCGCTACAAAACTCACCCAAAACAGAAACCAAAACAAAAAAAGCAAAAAGGAAATCCAAAACACTTCTGATCATAGGAGACTCCATGATTCGGGGAGTTGATATCTACCTCCAGCTGGGGGTAATGGTCAGATGTCTCCCAGGTACATCAGCATGGAGAGACACTGACCACATTGCTAAAACTGTGCAGGAAGCAGGAGAAAACATTGACATCCTGGTCCACATAGGGACTAATGATTTCACCAGCCGGTCTGTTGTGGAGACCAAGGAACACCTGACCAGGCAGGGAGACAAACTGTCATCCATTTCATCTGGCATCTCCTTCTCTGAGATCCTGCCAGTCTGGGAGAGGGGAGCAGATGGACAGAAGGTCAGAGAAGGAGAGATAAATGAGCTAAACGTGTGGCTCAAGGGCTGGTGCCAGGAAATAGGACACAAATTTGTAGGTAACTGGCAACAGTTTTGGAAGCAAAAGTTCTTTAAATTCGATGGACTGCATCTGACTAAGGAGGGAGTCAGTGCATTGGGGCAGAAGTTTGATGTCTTTGCAGAATATTTAAACTAGCAAATGGGGACAGGGGTGCAGCACCTGATACATCGAATGGGAAGAACACTCCTCCCCCCTCAGCTAGTGATCAAACAGCAGTTCGGCATGTTTATAGTTAATTTGTATCACCAGGTAAAGAAAAAGGCTCACTCCCCATACGACGTGCAAGAGAAATGATGGACCTCGCCCAACAACTAACACACACGAAATCTAGCCAATGGAAAATCATGTACACAAATACCCGCAGTCTGGGAAACAAGATCACAGACCTGCAGGCAGCAATGACAGAGGCTAAACTGGACATAGTAGCTATTAGCAAGACATCTTTCACCAATAACTACACTTGGGAGACTTCAGTACCCAGCTATGTACTGTTCAGAAGAGACCAAGGTGCAAAAAGGGGTGGAGTGGCCCTTTATATCAATGAAAATATCAAAGTTACAGAAATTCAGAATACACATAAGGAGCAGAAGAACTGTGGGTCACCCTGGAAACAGGAAATGGGACAGACATATGAACTGGGGTTGTCTACAGGCCTCCAGACCAGGGGGAGGACATAGACACATTACTGTTAGAAGATATACAAAACATGACAGCCAAAGGGGAGGTTCTGATAATGGGAGACATCAACATGCCAGATAGAGATTGGTCAATACCAGCAGGAACATCCACCAGAACTAGACACATGGGGGATTCCCCGCAGGAGGAGGGCCTCAAACAACTGGTACAACAACCCACAAGAGACAGAGCTATCCTAGATTTAGTACTGACTAATGGGGAAAGGATCACAGATTTCCAGGTAGAAGGTCACCTGGGGGCCAGTGACCATCACATGGTATAGTTCAATTTGGCCACTAGAACTAAATCATCCCATTCCAAGGCAAAAATATGGGACTTCAGAGGAGCTGACTTTGATAAGATGGCCAACAGAGTTAAGCTAGCCCTGGCAAGAATAAATACAGGTGAGGGGGTACAGGCAAAGTGGGAAAGCCTTAAGGATGCAATACTTAAAGCAACATCCCATTGTGTTAGAGAACAAAGCAAGAGCAAAAGAAAGAGGAAACCACTTTGATTCTCAAAAACAGTAGCAGAAAAGGTTAGAGCCAAAAGGCTGGCCTTCAGGAAATATAAGGGAATGCAGCGAGATGAAGATAGGGAGGCATACTAAATTTCCCTAAGGGAAGAAGGGAAGGCAGTAAGGCAGGCTAAGTTCCAAACCAAGGAAACACTAGCATGAACAGTGAAAGAAGGAGACAAGACTTTCTATAGATACATTAGTGAAAGGAGAAAGTCCAGAGGGGGTATTGCTAAGATCAAAGGGGTAAGGGGGAATGTGTGGAGGAGGACCAAGGGAAAACATCTATCCTAAATAGATACTTCTGCTCAGTATTTACTGAGAAGAAGGTAGGGCAGGGCCCACAGCTCAGCACCATGGACACAGGGGGGAAGGAGGTGTGCACTAGTCCCTTCACAAAAGAAAGGGTCCTACAAGAGCTCGCTAAGCTCAGGGTGGACAAGGCAATGGGACCTGATGGCATATATCCCAGGGTACTAAAGGAGCTAAGGGTGGAACTAGCAGAGCCATTAGCAGAACTGTTTAGTGAGTATCTGAGCACAGGAGAAGTCCCAGAAGACTGGAGAAGGGCTCATGTGATACCACTCCACAAGAGTGGTAGCAGGGAGTAGGCAGTTAACTACAGACCAGTCAGTCTTACCTCAGTAGTGGGCAAGATTATGCAAGCGCTCCTTAAGGAAAGGATAGTGCAACACCTGGAATCCATAGGAGCACAGGATCCAAGACAGCATGGGTCTACAACAGGAAGGTCCTGTCAAACTAATCTCATAGATTTCTTTGACTGGGTAACCAGAGTGGTGGACCAAGGGGGTGCAGTTGATGTTACCTACCTTGACTTCAGCAAAGCTTTCAATACTGTTCCACATAGAAGATTGATTAATAAGCTGGGTAGGATGGGGGTGGGTCAGAAGTTGGTCAACTGGGTGGCGGGCAGAAAACAGAGAGTGGTGATAAACCGTATATAGTCAGAAGAGATGCAAGTCACAAGTGGGGTACCTCAGGGATCACTCCTGGGCCAGTCCTCTTCCATATCTTCATCAGTGATATTGCAGATGAACTGGATGGTAAGGTTTGTCTGTTTGCAGATGACATCAAGATCTGCAACAGAGCAGATGATCCAGATGGGGTGAGCAGAATGAGAGGAGATCTGGATAAACTGGCTAAATGGTCGAAAGAGTAGCAACCTGCCAGAGGAAGTGGTGGAGGCTGAAACAATCACAGGATTTAAGATTACATGGGATAGACATAAGGAATTCTGGAGGTCAGGGTTAAGTGGCATCAGACTTCCAGGAAAACATAAAGTAAACTTACAAGCTCAAATGGGCAGACTGGGTGGGCTGTAGGCCCTTATCTGCCGACACTGTCTATGTATCTATATAACTAAGGTTTAATGCAAAGAAGTGCAAGATCATGCACATAGGGAAGAGAAACCCTGAAGCCACCTATAGGTTGGGAGGGGAGTTGCTAGCAATCACAAGGGATGAACGAGACTTGGGCATCATCATCACAGATGATCTGAAATCATCCAAGCAGACCACTAAATCAGTAGGAAGACTAAAGGGATGTTGAGGTGTATTAGTAGGGGTATCACAAGTCATAAGAGGGAGGTAATAATCCCTCTTTACAAGACACTGGTTAGGCCCCATCTGGAGTACTGCGTGCAGTACTGGAGGACGCACCTGCACAAGGACATTAACAAAATGGAAGCAGTCCAGAGAAGGGCAACCAAAATGGGGCAGGAACTGCATCAGAAAACATGTAAGGACAGATTAATGGAGCTCAACATGTATACCGTAGAGCAAAGGAGGGAGAGAGGTGATATGATCGAAACATTCAAACATCTTAAGGGCATTAACAAGATGAAAGAGTCTCACATGTTTCAATATAAGAACAAGCATTTGTCAATGCCGAATGTTTGCTTGCTGGTATTAGCATTGGAAATGCAGGAGTTATACAGATGCAGAGTAGAAATGGCAGTGAAGTATTGAACTTCACGCCAACCCCACCTCCACCCTGCAGAGACAGACAGGCATTGGGGTACGCGTTTGGGTTATCGCCCACAATGTTCATGCCATTTCACCTCACCCTATCCTGCAGACACTGACAAGTGTTGAGGTGTGCCTTGGGGTGTTCGGCTTTACAGTGTCCCCACTACATAAGGACATAAGCTGAAATGGGTGCAATATAGAATGGGGTGAACTCTGAGGCTGAAGAGTCCAAAGCCTCGATGCCTGTCAGTGGCTGGAGGGTTTGGGATTGGGGTTGGAATGGCATGAGCATTACAGTCGGCAATCCAAAGGCACACCCCGATACCTGTCAGTCTGTACAGGGTGGGACGTTATAGTTAGAAACCGTAATGCCCTGGGCATTTGTTGGTATTTGCAGCACAAATTTTCAACATGGCCATTTTGTGGCCCCCACCTCATGAAAGCATTTGTGACCTTTACTCATGAACAGTGGCACTGTGATTTTATCAATGTGTCCCGAAATTTGAGTTTCCACAGCGAACATGCCATTGTGCGCCACATGTACGAAAACACAGATTGGGCAGGATGTGAAGAATGACAGCTGTACCATTCATAGGGAGGTGTAAAGAGATGGCAATGTTGAAAATCTGTAGTGAAAATATTAAAAATGCTCAAACTTCCGAGCGTACGTGGAAACTGCAAAACACATACACGTAACACAGTCATTTAGTGGAATTATTTCACCAGATTTTCAACATAGGCATTTTGTAACCTCTGCTCATGAACACTGTCACTATGATTTACTTACTCTGTCCCGAACATTGATTTCCCACAGCAACTGCGGTATTCTGCGCCAGATGTGTAAACACATATTTCGGGCAGGATGTGAAAAATGACAGCTGTACTGTTCATACGGAGGTCTGAAAAAATGCCAGGGTTGAAATCTGGAGTGAAAATACTACAAATTTGTGAAGTTATGAGGGTGCGTGGAAACTGCACAATGCACGCTTGTAACACAGTCATTTTATGGTCATTTGTCACCAAATTTTCAACATAGGCATTTTAGGACCTCTGCTAATGAACAGTCACTTTGATTTTACATACGGACGAACATAAGAACATACGAATCTGGCAGCAGAACACACCAATCGGTCTATGTAAGTCTGCCTGAGTGTGCAGCTAGCACCCTAGATTGCAGCTGCCCCAGCCTCCTCCCCCTCAGTTCCTCCTCTGCTTGTCCCAGCCCCTGCCCCCAACTCTTCCTCTTGCTTTATCCCACTTCTCCTTAAAGCTATTGACTGTCCTACATGTTATCACCCCCTCTGGCAACACATTCCAACTAGACACCACTCTCTCAGAGAAGTAGTGCTCCTCATTTCCCTCTTGAAATGTCCCCCTTCCAACCTTAGTTCGTGCCCCGTCATCTGTCTTGCACGCCTCAGTTGAAACACCCCCTCGGTGCTATGTTTATTTACCCCCTCAGGTATTTAAATTCTACAATCATATCCCCCTACCTCTCCTCTCCTCCAGTGTGTACATGTTCAGCTCCTTCAGCCTAACTTCATATTCCTTTACTTCCATCCCGTTTAACATTTTTGTTGCCCTCCTTTGCACCCCCTGCAGTAACTTTATATCTCTCCTCAGGTATGGCCTCCAATATTGCACACAGTACTGTAGGTGCGGTCTGACCAATGATCTGTAGAGAGGTAGGATCACATCCCTCTGTGTGGATGAGAACCCCTTTGCGATGCACCCCAACATCCTGTTTGCCTTCGCTGCTGCTCTCTTGCAGTGGGCCGAGTTGTTCATACTCCCAGTTACCAACACCCCTAGATCCTTCTCCTCATCTGTGATCCCCAACCAGTAGTCCCTCTTCTGGTTCTTAGCCCTGAAGTGCATCACCTTACACTTCTTTGCATTGAATCCTAGCTGCTACTCCACTGACCATGTCTCTAGTTTGGTTAGGTCCCCCTGTAGTTCTTTCCATCTGTCCTCTTCGTCCACCACCGCCCCAATTTGGTATAATGTGTGAACAGACTAACCCTGCTCCCCACTCCATGTGCTGTATTGGAGATAAATAACCCACATAGCACCAGGCTCAGCACTGACCCCTGCAGCCCCCCGCTTGTCATCGCTCCAGGTGTGACAGCTCCCCCACCACCACCCTCTGCACCCTCCCCTGTAACCAGTTCTCTATCCATTTAGTCAGCTTTTTTCCCATCCCCACTGCCATCGGCTTCCCCCAAGTCTCCCATGAGGCACTGTATCAAATGCCTTACTGAAGTCCAAGTACAGGACATGTACCGCATGGCCTCTGTCCAACTCCCTTGTCACCCAGGCACAATACTCTATTAGGTTGGTTTAGGAAGACTTCCCTGAGACGAGCCCGTGTTGCCACGCATCTTGGAAGACATTACTCTCTAGGAATGCCACCAACCTCTCCTTCAGTATCACCTCCATAAGCTTACCCACTATGGACGTGAGACTTACCGGCTGATAATTTTCTGGCTCCTCCCTAGGCCCACTCTTGTGTATGGGCACCTCATGGGCTACCCTCCAGTCCTGGGGCACACACCCCATTTCCAAGGAGGTGTTGAACAGATCTGCCAGCAGCTCAGCCACCTGCTCCGCCATCTCCCTCAGCACCCTGGGTTGGATGCCATCAGGACTTGGTGCCTTGTCCACCCTTACTGCCCTCAGCCCCTCTAATACCCTACTTTCTGTGATCACTTTGTCCGTCACCTCCTCCCCCTTTACCCCCCCAGCCCATTCTGGTAGTGGGCCATCCCTCTCCTTAGTGAAAAGGGCAGAAGTACTCATTTAGAATTTCCACTTGCTCCTCCTCCTTTTCCACCCAATCCCCTCCCCGCTTCACCCTCACAATAGGTTCCTTGCACTTCTTCTTTTCCCTGACATATCTAAAAAAGTCATTTTCCCCTCCCTTTACGCCCTGTGTAGAACTTTATGCCCTGTGTAGAACTTAAGTGCCTGGAGGCCTTAGCTTTTTTCACCATCCTGGCAACCTCCCTTGACCAACTCCCGAAAGCCTCCTTATCCTCTCCCTTCCTTGTTCTCTTGTACTTCCAGTATGCAGCCGTCTTTCCCCTCACCCCTTGCACCACTTCCTTGTTCAGCCAGCATGGTTTCTTGCCTCTGCACTTCTTACTCCTAGCCCTGGTGCAGGCTACTGTGGCCTCTGTTAGCCCAATCTTTATGACTCCCTACTTTTGTTCTGCATCCATCCCCGGCCTTATATTCTGGAATCTCCCTAGCAGTATTGCTCCCATCCCCCAAAAGTCCACCCTAATAAAGTCCACCACCTTAGTGCCCGTGCCTCCTGTCTCCCTGCCCAGTGCGACAACAAGACACACTGTTTGGTGGTCGCTACCTGCTAGTGGGTCCTCCACCCTTACCTCCCTCACTGCCTCCCCATTTGCCAGTATTAGATCCAGAGTGCTACCAAGCCTCATAGGCCCATTTACCAATTGCGTCAGAAGGCCGTCCTGGAATGCATCAAGGAGCACCTACTTCCTGGTACTGCTAGTGGCTGGGGTACTCCAGTCAACCAATGGTAGGTTAAAATCCCCCACTATCACCACACTCCCCCTTCTACACACCCTCCTCATCTGCTCTGCCCACTCCCAATCCAGTTCCCCGGATTGGGCTGGTGGTCTGTACACCACTCCCAGCCTCAGCTTTCTACCCTTGGAGTCCAGGAGCTGCACCCAAAGCACCTCTGTCCTCTCCTCTTCTCTCATGCATTTAATCCCTTCCCTCACATAGAGTGCAACTCCCCCCCCAACCCCCCAGTCCCTCCTGTATATCCTGTATTCCGGGATTGCCAAGCCCCAATCATGGTACTCTGTGGCCCAAGTCTCTGTCACTGCAGCAATGTCCACCTTCCCCTCTTAATGGAGCACCTGAAGCTCTGCAATTTTGTTCCCCAGGCTTCTTGCATTGAGAGAGACCACCTTCCACCCATACCCCTCCTTCTCATCACTCTCCTCCTCCTTGGCCTGTGTCCCTCCTCCCAGTTGTCCGCACCCTTTCTTCTCCTTATTCTTACCGGGTGGTGGTGCCTTCTGTATTACACTCAGACCACTCTGCCTTCCCTCTCCCAGGGTTACTACGCCTCTGCCTTTAGAGCTCATTAGGCTCCCCTGTCCGGACCTTTCTACCAACCTCAGTCTTTTGGCCACCCCCATCACTAGTTTAAATCCACCTTAGTAGAAATATACCCTTCTAATCCTACCTTTAATACTCCCCTTCCCGTCCTGCTCAAATGTATCTTATCCCCCGTGTACAAGTCACTATTCCCCCAGACCCTACCCCAGTTAGTCACTAACCCATAATTGTTGGTGTGGCACCAATCCCTCAGCCACTCGTTGAACTTCTCAATCCTACCCTTCCTCCCCATGCTTGCACATGGTTCCGGGAGTACCTCCGAGAATGCCACCGACTCTCCCACCCCCTCACACTGCCTGCCTGCTCAAGTACTCAAACCTCCCCCTCACTACTTTCACAGTCTCCCCCACCAAGTCGTTTGTACCCACATGCAACACTAAATGAGGTTTCTTCCTCCCCCTCGTTGCACACTTGAGCAGTGCTTGCCCTGCCCCTCCTGCAGTCAGTCTAGGGATAACTTCAACCCAAATACGGCTGTGCCTTTCCCTCTTCCGCCCCATCTCGCCCCTTTCAGTATAGAATCCCCCAGGATGAGTGCCCCCCCATCCCTTATCCCCTTTCCCTTCTAATGCCCCTTCCACCACCCCAGTATTCATTCTTCCCTGCCCCTTACCCCTGCCAGCTGCACCCTCTGTGACTTCTGTATTGTACCCCTACTTGGCCTCCCCTTTTCTCTGCCTTATTCCTCCCATCCCCTTGAACCCTTCCCAGACTGATTACTTCCTACTGGGCTTCCATGTCGACCGCCCCTCCTCCCTGCCGATTTCAACCCCTCTCCTATCCCCACTGTTGTCGATTTAGAGCCCCCATTCCCTTCTACCCCGATAGTGATGCCACTCCCATCCTTCCCCCTTCCCGTAGCCTTCTCTCCTCCAGACACAAACCCCTCCTTTCTTACTAGCCCCCCTTCTACCCTATTGTCCTCGCTATCTCTTCCCCTACCTGTTGCCATCCCTTTCATGCCCCGCTTGTCCTCCCCCCTTCAGTATGTTCCTGCTCCCCCTCTCTCTCCCATAGCAGAGGCTCTAATCTAGTCCTAATCGATACTCCTCCCACAGCTCTTCTCCCTATTGGGTCCCCCTCCTACTTGTTCCCCTCCTTGCCACCCCTGGTTTCACCCCTGGTCGCTACCTACCCGCAACCATCTGCTCTCTCTCCTGGTACTCCTCATGGTCTCTTCCTCCCCCATCAGGAGGTCCTCCCTCACCTCAGGCACCCCTTCCCTTCTATTCTCTTTTCTGCTAGTGCCTCTGATACTGGAGTCGGTTTCAGTCCCTAGTTGTTCTTCCTGCATCCCCCCCTTACCATCCCCTATTCCCCCCCAGCCAGGATGCCTACCATACTCATCTGCCTGCCACTTAGACTCCTCCCTAACCTCCACAGTTCCTCCCTCAAACTACCAGTCATCTACAGACAATACATGCCCCCATCCTCCAAGCCCAGTCCAGGATCATGGCGAACCCAGTACCCTGTACACCCCACCACCCTTCCAAAGATGCCCACCCTATTAACATGTGGCACCTGCCCCATTTTGGCCCCCATCTTATGTTACTGGCTCTTACTCCCAGGTTCTGTACCCTACTACAACTGTTAGGCCCCTATTTACTCAAATTCCTGTTCCCCCCCACACTGGTTCCCCTACTGGCCCCTTGCCGACTGGGTCAATTCAGTCTCAAATCTCAACCGTTAGATGCTGTATTACTATAGCAATCTTAAAGCCTCCTTGTCCGTTTTTCACCCCTCAGCCATCATACTTTGTGTTCTCGGCTCTCATATAGTTTCACTTAGCCTAGTTAGAAATCCTATTGCACTCCAAGTATTACTCAGCTCAGTTACAGAAAAAAACAAAACAAATAAATATGTATTATTACAGCAGTCATAACAGTATAGCTCACTACTTAGCTCAGTTAGAGAAATAAACAGAACAACTAAATCTGTATTATTACAACAATCCTAAAATTATCTAATCATTGCTTTGTCTCCACCCCAGAGACCCTGCTGTAATATAGGACCACAGAGGACCCTGGGCAGGAGGGTGGGCAGCTCTAAAGTCCCAGCACAGCTCCGTTGAGCTCGCTCACTCACTCACTCCCCTTTTCTCACTCGCTCATGCTATTTCTCCCAGTGCTGCAGGCTGCCCTTTTGTACTGGGCTCCTGCCTGCATTGGTGCCTTTTTCTGCCCACAAAGAAATCCGCAGCAGTCCCAACAGAGCTCCATTGAGCTCGCTCACTCCCCCTCTCTCACTCACTCGTTCTGTTTCTCCTGGCGCTGCAGACTGCCCTTTTGTACTGGGCCCCTGCCTGCATTGATGACTTTTTCTGCCCACAAAGAAATCTGCAGCAGTCCCAACAGAGCTCCGTTGAGCTCGCTCACTCCCCCTCTCTCAATCACTCGATCTTAATCTGTCCCAAAAACTGATTTCCCACACCGACCGTGCTATTCTGCGCCGGAACTGTGAAAACACATTTTGGCCAGGATGTGTAAAATGACAGCTGTATTTTTCATAAGGAGGTGTGGAAAAATGCCAATGTTGAAAATCTGAAGTGAAAATATTACAAATTCACGAAGTTATGAGCGTGCATGGAAACTGCGCTACGCACACTCGTAAAACAGTCATTTTTTGGATTTTTTCACCAAATTTGCAATATAGGCTTTTTGAGAGCCCACCTCATGAACAGTGGCACTGTTGTTTGTTAATCAGTCCCAAAAGGTGATTCTGCTGCGAGTGACCGCGAAATCACCTTTCAGGACCGAATAACGTCATGACAGTGACTGAATTCATGAGGAGGGGTTCCAATAACCCCACTTTGAAAAGTTGGTGCTAAAATTCCCCAAAATGCCCAAGATATGCACCAAAGTTGAACAAACCCTATTTATGCCATTATACAGCTTACCAGCATCTCTTCAGTTCGCGGTCGGCTTTGAAGAGTGCAGACGTGTTCCCGGTCCACCGAAGAACATCGCACTGGGTTCTGGAGGTAAGTATGGGGTGAGGGGGGTGTGGGGAGGCAAGGTGCACAGATGGTGAGCGTGGGTTGGGGGAGGGGCCACCGGACTCAACGATGGGCCATTTTCTGTTTTACAGGTTTAAAAAAGGGGTGGGGATGAAAAACATCACAGCAAGGTTTTTTTTTGCAGGGACATTTGGCACACTGTGGTGGGCTCCCAGTGTGCCACCTGAGTATTTTGGGGAGGCTGCAGCTGACGGGGGATTGGGCACCTCTGTCGGAACATATGGAGTGGGGGGGCAAGAGCTGAGGGGTATTGGGTACCCCTCTCGGCACACAAGAAATTGGGGGACATTATGCCGATGGAGAGTGGGCTCCCGTCGACAAATTGAACTGGGAAGGGGGGACTGAAGCCGATGGGGATTGGGCCCCTGTCGGTAGAGAAAGACTGTTGGGGGACGCATGATGCCGAGGGGGATTAGGCACCCCCCTCAGCACACAACAAATGGGGGGGCATTATGCCAACGGGGAATGGGCTCCCCGTCTATTGAACAGGGCATAAAAGCATACTGCCAGAAGAGCAACACTGTGCCACATCAGTCTGGGCCGCTTCGCCATCACAACCTTAGCTTCTGTCGGCAAAACTGTTCAGGCCAAAATGACAGGCTGCTGCTGCTGCTATGATGAGGCACTCCCGGACTGGTGCAGCTATTTTCTTTCAAGGTGGTGGCACTCTTTAAAACTAGTGTCATGGGCAGCGTCCTCCTTTATTGGTGCACAACACACGAGTCCCAAAATGCAGTGGCGGCATTGGCCACAACAGTGCCACACCTCCACAACCTGCTTCTGCAGCAAGCTGCCACAACATGTTTCTTGTGCATGTGCGCAAGCAAACATAAAAATAGCAGGACAAGAGGACACAACATGAGATTAGAGGGAGGCCGATTAAGGGATAATGTGAAGAAGTTCTTTTTCACAGATGGTAGATGCATGGAACAGCCTACCTCAGGAAGTGGTAGATATGAATACAGTGTAGGGCTTCAAACAGGCATGGGATAGGCACAAGGGAGTAATACAGATGGGTATGAATAGATAGGCCATTGACAGAGTAAAGGCCTATGGCACATTCATAAGACAGAAAAAATGGCAGACTGGATGGACCTTGCGGTCCTTATCTGCCGTCAACCTCTATGTTTCTGTATTTCTATTATACTTGTTGAATATTTTTGCACTGAACATGTATCTCAAGTTACTATATAACAAATAGAATAATAGATATTTTTCAGTGAATTACAAGGCTGTAATTCCATTGAGAGGTTCTGGGGACATAGGTAATTTTTCCCATGTCCCCAGAGCCTCGAGATGAAATTACAGCTGAGTGATTCACTGGAACCTAATTGTTATTTTTTATAAATTGTTATTTTTTGTAATATATGGTGAGACACTGACGAGGTCTTAACAGTGTATTGGTTGTGGGACGGTTCCGTGCTCCTCACTGTCCACCCGGCCCATGCCCCTTGCCGCCCGCTCCATGAATTGGGAAGGCCAGGACGATTTTTTTTTGGCAAGTAAAAAAAAAAAACACGCTTCAGATATTAGCTGTGGCAGTGATGTCCAAACGATACTATTATGAGGACCTGACGTATAGTATTATTGGGCCAGAAGTATAGTATTATGAGGACCGGAAGAATAGTACTACGGGACTGAGTCACCTATTATGGGATTTTTTTTGGCATCATTTTCGCTAATATTATTTTAAAGATCCATATATTGCATTTTTGTTGACCATTATGATGTATTATTTATTCTGTCCTGTTGCTCACATTTTGTCTCGGTGAAATGTTTTCCTATTCCTGTTCCCTTACCCCTGGATGTACCTGGAAATGACATCTATAGAGACAGAGCACCCAGATAACAGACGGACACACTGTTCACTTGCAAATACATGAAGAATTTATTTCAAAAATATTCTCTGTGTAATCCATCAGACAGCACAAGAAAGCAGCCTCACTAGCCTACCCAGCCCTGTGGGTCACTCACTTCCTACTGGGGAGTGCCCAACTACAAAGAGCAGCCACTTTTAAACAAACTTCGTGGCTATATCATGATTACATCACTTATGACTGCATAAATTAATTTATTAGGGATATAAGGACAAGCTATAAAGAGAGAATTCAATCTACTTTCCTTCATGACACCAATGCACCAGCCACAACCATCTTCTATTTTCAGCTCTATATCGCCATACAAGAATGGAGATCTAAGTGGCTGGTTTGTGCAAACAGTTGAAGGTTTACCCAATAATATGTGGAACTGCTTACTTGCTCAGAATAATGTCTGGATTTTGTAGACAGTGTCATGATGCATTTTATTAGAGTTCTGAGACACACCAACATCTTAGAAAAGCACAGGAAATCGCACCGCTGAGATGTCTCATTATCTCTGGATATAGGCTTGCTATATGGAAAGATTTTTACTATAAAAGCTTCCACTTTTTGGACTTCTAATTTTTTATTCCAACTTTTAGATTTTTGATATTTATGACTGTGTAAAAATCGTTTTTATGTTTGCTTGCATGCATGTGCAAGAAACATAGTGCCACCATACGAGTTTTCGTAGATGTAGCACTCCCTCTTCCAATGCCCTGATCGTTTTTGCAGGCACGGCAGCAGGGCACCAATGAGTGTCCAAGCTGTCTATGACAACAGTTCAGATGCAGTGGCGTACAGTTGAAAGAGAAAGACCTCTACAATCAGTGGTGGTAACATGTAGGTAATTTGCATACTGCAGTGCCGTCAGCAGTATGCAAATTACCTACACGTCACCACCTTAGCAGTCATTCTCTTTCAGCTGTACGCCACTGCATCTCCCGGCATGATGTACCCCCTCCCATTTGCTGTATACTGAGGAGGTGCCCAATCCCCTTTGGCACAGGCACACCCCCCCCAAGCACACCGTATGTCCGACAGGGTGCCCAGTCCCCATCGGCTCCAGTGCCCCCCCAAAAAGCAAACTTCAAGGTGCCACACTGGGAGTCCACCCCAGCGTGGCAAAAGTCTTGCTTCATCATGTGCTCCCCCACACACTGTATGGCCAATGGGGGTGCCCAATCCCCATTGGCTCCACTGCCCCCCCAAATACTTCCAGGTGCCATGCTGGGAGCCCACACCAGCATGGTAAAAGTCCCACGTTGTCTTTTTAAAACAACCTGTAACAATAGAAAATGGTCCTCGTTGACTCCCTTACCCCCAACCCACACCCACCCTCTGTGCACTCCACCTCCCCACACCCCTCACCTCATACTTACCTCTGAGCACGGCACGATAATCTTCGTGGACCAGGAACACATCTGTACTCTTCAAAGCCGATCACAAACTGAAGAAATGCCGTAAGCTGTATAATGGCATAAATAGGGTTTTTTCAACTTTTGTTCATATCTCGGTCATTTTATTTAAAATTTTTGCATCAAATTTTCAACATGGGGTTCTTGGGACCCCATCTCATGAATTCAGTCACTGTCATCTGGTTATTCAGTCCTGAAAGGTGATTTTTATGGTCACTGCGCGGAACCAGCTTTCAGGACTGATTAATGAAAAGACAGTGTCACAGTTCATGAGGTAGGCCCCCAAAAACCCTATGTTGAAAATTTGGTGAAAACATTCCCAAAAATGACTGTTTTACAAGTGTACGTTGTACAGTTCCTATGCATGCTCGTAACTTCGAGAATTTTTAATATTTTCACTCCAGATTTTCAACATTGCCATTTTACCACACCTCCTTATGAAGAGTATAGCTGTCATTGTTCACATCTTGCCCAAAATGTGTTTTCACACATGTAGCACACAATGGCGCAGTCAGTGTGCAAAATCAATGTTTGGGACAAATCTTAGCTAAGAAAATCACAGTGACACTGTTCATGAGCAGAGGTCTTAAAATGGCTATGTTAAAAATTTGGTGACAAAAGTCTATAAAATGACTGTGTTACGAGCGTGCATTGCACAGTTTCCACGCACCCTTGTAAGTTCAGGAATTTGTAATATTTTCAGTCCAGATTTTCAACATTGGCATTTTTCTACACCTCCTTATGAATAGTACAGCTGTCATTTTTCACACCCTGGACAAAATGTGTTTTTGTACTTCCGGCGCAGAATAGCGCGGTCACTGTGGGAAATCAGTGTTCAGGACACATTAAGAAAATTACAGTGACACTGCTCATGAGCGGAGGGCACATCCTGTTTGAAATGTGTTTTTGCACCTGTGGCACCAAATGGCGCAGTTGCTGTGCAAAATCACCTTTCGGCTAACAAACTGATAGTGTCACTGTTCATGCGGTGAGGTCACAAAAAGCCCATGATGAAAACTTGAAGTAAAAATACCAAGAAATGCCCAGGGCATTAGGGTTTTTGACCATAACACCCTACCCTGTAGGGACTGACAGGCATCAGGGGTGTGACTTGGGATTGTCGACAGTAATGCTCATGCCATTCCACCCCCACCCCCACCCCCACCCTGCAGCCAGTGACAGGCATTGAGTTGCACCTTGGACCCTTTGGCCCCAGAGTTCACCCCATTCTCCTATACTACACCCATTTCAGTGTGTTTTCTTATGAAATGAGGTGAATGTAAAGCCCAAACACCCCAAGGCACACCTCAACACTTGTCAGTGTCTGCAGGGTAGGGTGAGGTGAAGTGTCGTGATCGTCATGGGCGATGACCCAAAGCCACACCCCAATGCCTGTCCATCTCTGCAGGGTGGGGGTGGAGTTGGCATCAGTTCAGTACTTCACTGCCATTCCTATACTGCATATGTCTAACTCCTGCACTGCCACTGCTAATGCCAGCAAACAAACATTTGGCATTGACAAATGCTTATTTCTTATTCATCTATAAGTGTTTATTATTGTGTTGATATTTGATTGCAATTAGTACTGTTTTGTTTACCTTAAGAGGGACCCTTGTTAAAATGAGAATTAATTTATGCAGTCAGAAGTGATGTCACCATGATGTAGCCACAAAGTTGGTTTAAAAGTGGCTGTCCTTTGTAGTTGGGCACTCCCCCTTAA
The DNA here is from genome assembly GCA_016271365.2 of Neoceratodus forsteri. Classification (NCBI taxonomy): domain Eukaryota; kingdom Metazoa; phylum Chordata; order Ceratodontiformes; family Ceratodontidae; genus Neoceratodus; species Neoceratodus forsteri. The sequence continues at coordinate 768,963,814 of CM057450.1, read as the reverse complement.
AATGCTCAAGTGAGCAAAACATAAGGGCAGGTAGCCTAGTGAGGCTGTCTTCCTTGTGCTGTTTGATGGATTACACAGAGAATATTTTTGAAATAAGTTCTGCACCTGCACGTATTATTTATTTATTTAGTTTTTGTCTACCGGGTAAGGTGTCGTAGCCACAAAATATGACTATTTTCAGACATGACCAGGGAGGTTACAATACAAAATTGGCAGACAAAGCAAATAACAGGTATAGTTCAGAGGTAATCAACCATACAAAGAAAAATCTACACAATGTTTTATGATGTAAACAGTATTGCTAATATGATAGAGACAATGGCAGGAAAATACACACTAGTACAAAACATAATAAGCATGCAATCATAGTGCAGTAGAGTTTTAACACATAATCCAAGGTAAGTGTTACATATAACAGTAACAAGAGATCAGAGCAAAACTAACATTTTGAGAGCTGAGGAAGGGGATGTCAAGCACCCTATGGGGTTTTAAAACAGGAACATAGGGCATGTTTGACAAGGAGAGTGTGAAGCATCTTTTTAAAAGCAGTATGACTAGGTGCAGAGTGAACATCAAGAGGTAGGGAATTCCAATATTTTGGGGCCAGGCAGGAGAAAGCTGAGGTTCCTTTTAGGGTTCTGCACCTAGGGGTGTATAGTAGAGAGTTCAGTAGAACGGAGGCCATAGGTGGGGGAAAGAGGCACCAGCATGCCTGCAAGAGAGGTAGGTAGGTAGATGAGTTCTGACGATGTTGTCCAGCAGAGTACCAAGGGCAAGGAGTCAATTGGCAGATAGAGAAGGCCATCTAGAGAAGGCCATCTAAGGTCTGCATATAGCAAGCAATGGTGCTTCAAAAGTGGGGAAGCTGAGGCATAATGACAGATACTATTGTACATTGTATCCCACTTACTTAGGGTGGTTTTCAAAGCGTTTATGTAGGTGACGGCACCATACACGAGGGATGGAAGTAGGGTACTCCTAGCAATAGCCAGTCTAGCTGAAGGGGTAAGCATCCGACTAGTCCTGTAGGATATTCCAAGTTTGGAGTTCACTGACTTGCAGGTGTCGATGATGTGTTGCTCAAAGTTGAGAGTTTCATCAAGCAGGACACCTAAATACTTGAATGAGGTTACTTTCGTAAGGGGGATGCCATTTGCACAGGAGACGTTGAAAAGGTTACAATTTGTTCTAAGTTTGGTTGCAGATCCAAAGAGCTGAGGTTTATTTATGTTTAGGATGAGCCTTTTGTTGTGGATCCATTCTTGCATTATGAGAAATGCCGATGTTAGTTGACTGTTTATTTCTTCTACGTTTGCAGAGGAAGTGTAGAGCACCAGATCATCTGCATACAAGATTGTTGAGCACCAAGGTGTGTTAGAAGATATGCCATTTATAAAAATGGAGAAGAAAAGAGACCCCAAGATGGAGCCTTGAGGAACACCAACATTGATAGGCACAGAGTCTGACACCACAGAGTTAAATTTTACCTGTTGTCTTCTATTGCTTAAGTAGCCCTGGAACCAGTTTGTGGCTTGCTCTGAGACACCAGTGAAGCTAAGGCAATCAAGCAGAAGAGGGTGATCTACAAGATCAAATGCCTTTGAGAGGTCAACGAACACTGCACCAGTCATGAGACCTTGCTCCATAGCAGTAAGGGCAGCATTTGTAAATTGTATCAGAGCAGTAGAGGTGCTATGCCCCTTGCAGAAACCATGTTGAGTAGGTGATAGGAGGGTATATTTAGAGAGGAACTCGGTGTCCTGTATAGCCACTAATTTGTCGGGTATTTTGTTTAGTACTGACAGAATGACTATGGGCCTATAATTAGCTATGTCCTTCTTGTCACATTTCTTAAAGACTGGGGTGACTTTTGCTAACTTCCATATGTCCGGAACATGACAATGGCAGAGAGACAGTGTAAAGCTTTTAACCAGTGGGGCCACAATAAAAGGAGCAGCCAGCTTCAGTAGTTTAGGCTTTAGGTAGTCGGAGCCTACACTAGTATTTGAGAGATTGAGTTAAGTAGTTTTAGAACATCAGCATTCGGAATAGCCTTAAAATAGAAGGGCGGATGTATTAGCAAGTGAACAGTGTGTCTGTCTGGTGTCTGGGTGTAGTGTGCTCCATCTGTGGGAATTTTGTGCTGTGTGAGAGTGTGACAGGCTCTTTCAGCAGTGCACCCAGTTTCTGCGCTACAGAGTGCCATTTTTTTCCTTGGGACATGCACCTGGAAATGGGTTATTCTAAGCTCAGTACAAGTGGTAATTTTTTTTCTGTTAATAAATTTTTATTGGAATTATCTTATTACCACTGAATACAACAGGCCGCAGCAAATAGGCAAAACAAGATCATAACAAATTCTATAATTACAGGTACACATACATTACAATACAGTGCAAATGAAGATGAAGACAATAAACCTTTCCTGCATCAACATAGTCTATCTACATAATAAAAAATAAATAAACTGTTGGTTGGGTAACACAACATAATGCATGCCAGCTGTCTCTTCCATCATCAGTTTCATCCACTTCTAGCCAGAAGAATTTTCATCTGAATGTTGCCTATATATAGTACATCCAGGTTTAAAACAGAGCTCAGACATCTTATGACTTTGTGCATGTACAGTACAAAACAGACCCAAAATGGGTCCCAAGTAGCCCTTGAAACAGGCCTCAAGGGGCCAATACACAAAGATGTATATAGTATGTGAAATACATGCCTAACTGGTGTGTATACCTATTCATTGTACAAAACATATGCACCCCTCTGTATTCACAATGGTGGTGGCCCAGAACATCTGGTGCACAAGGTGTTGCACAGTGGCATTTAGTGAGCAGGGGCTAAAACTTCAGGAATACCAGCATGTCCATGGAACACCCCATGACCCCATCATATAAGTCTGAACACTCAGAGCAGAACAACATGTAAATGTCTACTGGGGATAGCCTGGTATAATGCAATAGTGTGCTCCTTCAATCAGATAGCCAAGCAGGGGGCACCTAGCACTCTACTAGTGTCACCTGTTCTGCCAGCTGCGGGAGTGCTGGGAAAGTTCTATGGGGCAGTGGAACAAACTGCCCCTCACACCCAGTGGCAGCATGATGTTGATGTCCGTGGTATCTACACTGTGGCCTGCCCGACTTTCCTCACTGATGTATCACATCAAACAACTGATACACAGCACAGCACACCATGCAGAAATACCATGGACAGGGACAACAGCTGCACTGGACAGAGAACCCAACACCTGGAAGCTGGTACAACCCCCCCAATACACAACAAGATATGCTATGGGAGGGGCCTTATCCTACAAAGTGAGAGAAGCAGGACTCTGTAGTGCAGAGACTGACACAGGGTCCAAGCGCATTTGGGTAAACAGCAGGTGCCTCCACGTCAGCAAGTAGACAGGAAAAAAACACAAGATGGGCACACTTCAAGGCAGCAAGTATCAGACATGCAAGATCTACTTAAACTTAAGCAGAACAAGTACAGCACCAGCCTGTCCCAGGCACTTCAAGCATCGAGCAGTTCACTGGGGAGACACAGTACTGCATACTGTACAAGGAACCATCCCATGACCAGATAAATCTTTAATAAATGGAGAACCGGGAAGGAAAAGTAGGGATACCAAACAGCAGCAATGGATTTGTCACAGGGGAAGTTAGCAGAGATCAAAAGGGACTCTTCACAATCTAGGCCTTCTCCAGATGTAGCAGTGTCCATTTTCAGTACCCATTATTGTCCACCTGTAAGACACAAATGGGTACAGCTCATTAACATGTTACATGTCGGTGCACACCGGTGTCCAAGTAAAGCACATTGGAATCTGGCAACAGTAGTGTACCTAAAACATATCTTGTACTTCAAAGGCCCCTACAATGACCCACAAGTGTCTGAACAGGTCCCTATACCCATCATCATCAGGAGTGATGGTCAGATAGGGTGGAATGGGGATGTCATCCTCCTGCAGGGATCAGTGATTTCCAGCCACAGATGCACTACCCCAAGGCACCTTATGTAACCCTATCACGAGGCACTTATTTTTGCTTGAAAGCAGAAGTGCAGTGAGTGCAGCCATTGCTAACACCATCCCATTAGTATGATAGGCAATTAAAGAGGGTATTCCATATGAGTGCTATAGTTTCCTGTGTAGAACTTCACCACCTGTGGGGGTGTGTGTTGATTTATATACCCGTCAGTCCTTTGGGCCATAACAGGCCAGAGTGAAGTGGTCTAGAATCTGGTGATTTACTGTGGTCACCATTTTGATGCCAAATTTGTAATCTAATACCACACGGCTGCCACACATGCAGCCCACTATGGCTGGTTGTCATGATGCGTATTCTACATTACAACAACTGGGAGTGAAAAATTATGGGATGGCTATGCCCCATGGTTCAATGTGGGGAATAGCTCCTCCCGCAACCACTTCTTAAGCCCTACACTAACTGCACCTCCCTTGGTTGGGGAGTGTTTTTCCAAAGGCCCCCGCGTGACTAGTGTGGCTGTGCTTGCTGCTTGGTTTGTGTCTTCTTTTTTTTCCCCCTCTGCTGTCCTTTCTCTCTTCATTTGGTATTTTGTCTCCCCTCCCATACCCCCTGCTCCTGTCCCAAGGTGTGGTGCTTGTGGCTTGCCTGTCCATGGCTGCCTCGCATTTCTTGTCCCCCTTGCCTGTGCATTTTTCACTTTTCACTGCACTATTGCACGTGGTTTCTCCTGGGTTGCTCCTACCTTGTGTATACCATTCCTTCCTTGGCCTCCGCCACTCTTCAGCTGCTTCCATGCTCCCTTCCTGCACTTCCTTCCTGGATATCCTGGAGTCCCATTCTCTCTCATTCCCCTTTTGGGCTTTATCATGCCGAGAGTGCTTTGATCATCCTCACTTCTCCCTACTCCCTGCCACTGGCTCTTACAAGTGCCCCCACTCCTTCCCCTCATTTCCCCATTCATGCCTCGGTCCCTTGCCTGGTCCTTCCAGATGCACTCCATCTTCCTGTATGTCCCTGTCTCCTCCTCAACTCCACCAGCCCAGAAGGGTAATCCCATCCTCCTGGAACTTCGGTTCATTGCACCTTGCTTCTTCCCCTCCTCCATGCTGTGGCTGTGTTCCTCTACCAGCTCACACAGTAAGTAGTGTGCCACCTTACTCCATTATAATGCCTACCTAGTGCTCACATTCCCCTCATTTACTACTCTGCAAGCCCTACATTGAAGTTCCTTAGTCATGATTAAACAGTCCTAACTGGAAAGACAAGATCATGTTAAGTACTGCCTCAACTACGTCTCTGCTTTCTGGATTGACTACAGATACTGAGGGTAAACAATCCACTCTTTTATGTGCTATACTACACAATCCTGGTAAAAATCAGTGACTGTTCTTACTTAGAGATGAGTCATGATCTCAGGATGAGAACTTTAAACAACTGGTTAAATCCTTATTCAGCATTGTTTCTGTATTGGTTTTGCATGCATTTTTATAAAGAGAAGGGGATTATGGTAACCATTCAGAGTGTTCCTATTACTGCACCGTATCTGCTTATCATAGGTCTACCTCTTTGGACATGATTTTATCCATTGCTGCACTCGCCTTGCTCGGGGGGGGGTGCTACTGACCTACCATGTCCTCTACGTGCTCCTTGGCATGACGCGCTGCATTGCCTCCACATACCCCATGCTCTCATTTTAATGTCCTTCATTATCACTGCACATGCCTGGCACCTCCTAATAACCATCTCTCTGAGGTTACTGTCCCCCCTCCCATTGAGGAAAAGCATAGCCCATGCTCCAGCTCCTCTGCACCTGCATATTCCAATTACTCACCCCCACTACCTACAACCTCCACCATTATCTATTGCCTTCCATCATTCCTGCCTTGACTCTGCGAGTTTCCCTTCCTCCATTTTCATCCTCTACAGTCTTCCCCTACAATTCATGTTCAGTTTCTGTGCCTACCATTCTTCATACCTATTACTCTGTCGAATACTAATTCATCATCCTTGCTCTGTTTCATTCCTACATCTTCTCTCTCTCTAGCAGTGTTTTGCGCTTCCTGCCAGTCCATACCAGCAGTATTCCAGACTCCATACCTAACTCACACCTTCTGAGGTGCTGAGCAAAGGTAGGCTTCCCCTATTTACTGGGGATGGGATTCCATTACATTCCCTACTTTGTGCTACTTCCCAGCTTGACATCCTCCATCCCTAACTCTGCTGGACAGCATTGAGTAAAGGTTAGCTCACTTCGACTACCAGGGACGGAAGCCATGTCTATAATCTACAGACTTGTATCATGCCTTCTCTACCTCATATTAGTTGCCACTTCCCTTCAAGAATGGCACTTCTTCGCCCCATATGTGGTCTTCCTCCTATCTACATCTAGCTGCTTTCAGTCAAGACCATCCTGCCTCAGCATCACAGGTGGGTTTCTGACTCTCCATTCCTCTGCTTCAGCTGCATGCATTCTCAGCCTGATGCCCAGATGTTGCTTCCATTCAGGAACCTGACTTTGCCTGACATGCCTTCTCCAGCTTACCTAGTCTGCAGCCTCGATTCATGGTCCTACCTTGCAAATTTACATGGCTGAGAGCATGCATCTGCATCGACTGTTTCTACCCTCTGCTTCCCATACCTGAAGAGATCTGGATAAACTAGCAGAATGGTCAGAAGAGTGGCAACTGGGATTTAATGCAAAGAAGTGCAAAATCATGCACATAGGGAAGAGAAACCCTGAAGCCACCTATAGGCTGGGAGGGGAGTTGCTAGCAGTCACAAAGGAAGAAAGAGACTTGGGCATCATCATCACTGATGACCTAAAATCATCCAAGCAGACCTCTAAAGCAGTAGGTAAGGCTAGGGGGGTGTTAGGGTGTATTAGTAGGGGTATCACAAGTCGTAAGAGGGAGGTAATAATCCCTCTGTACAAAACACTGGTTAGGCCCCATCTGAGTATTATGTGCAGTATTGCAGCCACACCATAACTAAGGACATTAATCAAATTGAGGCAGTCCAGAGAAGGCACCAAGATGGTGCAGGGACTGCATCAGAAGACATATGAGGACAGATTAACAGAGCTCAATATGTATACCCTTGAGCAAAGGAGGGAGAGAGGTGATATGATCGAGGCATTCAAACACCTTAAGGGCATAAACAAGGTGAAAGAGTCTAACATGTTTAAATATAAGAAAAATAGCAGGACAAGAGGACACAGCATGAGATTAGAGGGAGGCCGATTAAGGGGGGAATGTGAGGAAATTCTTTTTCACAGAAAGGGTGGTGGATGCATGGAATGGCTTACCACAAGAAGTGGTGGCTATGAATACAGTGCAGGGCTTCAAACAGGCATGGGATAGACATAAGGGAGCAATACAAATGACTATGAATAGATAGGCCACTGACAGAGCAAAGGCCGATGGCACATTTATAAGGTAGAAAAAGAAATGGGCAGACTGGATGGGCCTTGCGGTCCTTATCTGCCGTCAACTTCTATGTTTCTATGTCTATGATGCGGGTTGCTGCTTCCCTTCTGGAATGGGACCTTTATCCCCTCAATTGCCTCCCACCTCCCAGTTTTCCTGCAGGCTTTGTATGTTGGTCTTTCCGCTCTGAATGCCTCATTTGGTTTCCAGATTATGTGACTCTACTGGTTCCATGCCATCTCTGGCCTGCACCCGGATGCCACCCCCTTCTGGTGGCTCCATCATCCTCCTCCCTCTGCCTGTTGGTATCAGATATTTGCCATTGTGCCTCGAATACCTGGACTGGAAGCTCATCCACAATTGTCTGTTGCACCTGTGGATGCTGTCTACTGGACAGACACCTGCTTCTCCCTCCTGGACCTGATCCACTTCTTGAATTTGCCTCGACTCCCTCACTTAGGAGCCCGCATCTGCACCTGACTGTTCATCCCTTTGCATTGTACCTCCTGCCCGCTCACAGCTTCCCTCCTGTTACAGGACACCTTTGCTCCATATGTCCTCCTTCCTTCCTCAACTGATTCCATCCTGCTCTTCCATGGATCTTCGTCCTTTAGCTCCTTTTGACTCATTTCCCTCATGAGTGGGATCTCACTAGCTCATTCTGTCTCTCTCAATGCAGATACACTCCCTCCTGGACTTCCTTGCTGTACATCCGTCTTCCAGCTGATATACGAGCTAGTTTCATTCTAGGATATGGACACCTCACCATTCATCACCCCTGTACCTTCCATTCTTTTCTCTCATCGTTTGAAGCATTCGTCTGCTGTGGAACTCATGTATATCTCCTCAGTTGCTCTCGATGCTTAGCCTCGCTCATTGGCCTTCCATGTACCATCCTCAGATATCTTGCTCCAGCTTCCTAGATTCCACTGCTATTCACTGAAGTGCTGACCTAGTCCTGTTCCTTCCTGCAATGTATGCATCCAGCTTCACCTAGCCCATTGCCTTCCCCGGATTGCTCCTTCAGTTAATTAGGATTCAATACAGACTTCCTTCCCATTTGACTGGCTACCTATCAACTGTGCCTAGCAGGCTCAAGGCTTCCTGCTGTTTGCTGTGGCCCTTTTGGGCCTTGTACCATATCTCCAACCAGTATCCCTACCCAGTCATCTGCTCTTCCATATGATCTGTATCATACTCCCACTCTGGCCATTCTAACAGTACCCTTCCACTACTCATTGGATCATTAGTTCATTTCTCTGGAGTCATACTACTGCCAGCAAACAGTCCTTAGCTTGCATGCCTCATAGACTTTTACATCATAACAGATTTTTATACTGCCCAGTCAGTTCTTCTTGATCATTCATGGAATCCCATGCACCTGGTCAATAGGAAGATCTTCTCTGTCTCTATTGGATATACCCTCCAATTCCTGTCCATGCAATCACTGTGACTTCCCTGTATGCCCTGTCTCACTGGCTATCCTCATACATGGAATGGACTTAAATCCTCCTGCTATACTCTGACTTCATAAGCAGCTTCGCTCCTATGGATACTAGGAATTGTGCCATAACCAATTTAACTATGATCATCATCCATTTTAACTTCCTCAGCCTCTTCCTCCAACACCGACTCCATTGACTAAGTTACTCAGCTCCTACTTCTCAACAGTTATTGCTCGGTTTAAGAATTTTACATATATCTTCCAGAATACCCGTCGTGGGATCTCCACCACCTAGCTGAGTACTAACTCCATACCATCCAAACCATCGTTTTCGATCTGCACATCACCATTCCTTGTACAATCATCCACGCCTTTCACCTAGTACCTTCAGCTGGGTTAACCTCTCTTCCAGCAGACCCTACAGCCTCTTCTTCTCAAATTGCCTTAGTTAATTTTTGCAGTAAAAAACTTCACCAAGAACTGGCTCTCTTGAATTCTACCTGACAATCCGTAACAGTCAAGACAAATTCACCAACTCAGCCTTGCCTCCCAATCGGTATTAATCAGCCGTAGCATGAAGATCCTATGACATCCTACACTAATCGATCTCACTACCAATCCAGCCTTCAGACTCTTTCTTATATCTGCCTCCAAGCTTCTCTCCATACTTCGGCATCATTATTACCTGTACGCTGCCTGTGAGAGCACTAGCTATCTGTAATTTGATTACTGTATCTGTGCACAACTGAGTGTTAATTTTAGCGCTTTAGCGCGAGGGAGCCCTACAGTCCTGTCAGGACGTAGGTAGAGAGGCGAGTGGTGATATTACATCGATATTACATCTGTCCACCTAACCTAACTATTTCTGCATGATTATTAGGCTCACCAACATTTTAAACCTTATGCCACGCATAAGTGACTAATTTTGAATTAATATTTTAAAACTGTTAGTTTCTGTGGTGTGAAAACACTCCTGTATCCCTGGAAAAGTTACTTCCGGGTTGCACCAGTGTATAAATTGGGTACTGCTGTGAGCAGGGCCCCTGTTCTATAACTAAAACGTTGCCTGTGAGAGCACTAGCTATCTGTAATTTGATTGCTGCTTCTGTGCACAACTGAGTGTTAATTTTAGCACTTTAGCGCGAGGAAGGCCTACAGTCCTGTCAGGACATAGGTAGAGAGGCGAGGTGGTGATATTACATCGATATTACATCTGTCCACCTAACCTAACTATTTCTGCATGATTATTAGGCTCACCAACATTTTAAACCTTACGCCACACATAAGTGGCTAATTTTGAATTTATATTTTAAAACTGTTAGTTTCTGTGGTGTGAAAACACTCCCGTAACCCTGGGAAAGTTACTTCCGGGTTACACCAAGGTATAAATTGGGTACTGCTGCGAGCAGGGTGAGCTCGGGCAGGGCGTGCGTATCACACGCAGAGACACACGCGTTGGCACATGTTAAGAGTAGGAAGAGTAGAGAAAGCTAATGCTACCCTCAAACAGGAAATGGGCCAACAGATAGGCCTTAATCAAATTATAAAAAAGTCTTTAGTTTTATCTATATCCCAGCTCACTGTCTGAACTAGCTTATAAAACTCATACGAGTAGACACTGTTTATTGAATACAATTGAAATATGCATTCCAAAGTTTTGAACATGGACTGTAGCGAACTCTTAAAAGGGAAGTTTGGCACCAAATGTACAATGTGTGATATGTACTTAATTAGTGATGTCCCTATTGTGGAGGAACCATTTACATGCCTTAAATGTAAACAAAATGAGGAACTAATGGCTGAGGTATCTCTATTTGACACCAGATTAAAAGCACTAGAAATCAGTCAACAGGGCATGTACCAAAGAATGAATAATAACATAACTGATCAGATACTAATACAAAGTATAATAGATGTGGGGGAAACTAATAGTCAATACCCAGTTTCTGCACCAAGCATTTTATCATTAAATAAAAGTACACAAAGAACACTAAGTACGGTCTCCCCTAATATAGCTGCCCCAGACTTGCCAAAATACAACAAAAAAAGAACAAGGGAAGAGGAAGGGGTGACTATACAGAAGCGAACTTGTACCACATTCAAAGCACAAGACCAACAAAAAAAGGAAGAAAGGCTGGGAAATTTACATTACCATTATACAACAGCTTTGACCCATTGACACAAACATTGGAGGACCCTCAAGCCACCTCCCTTGATCATAACATGTCTAGCCCCCCTTTAATACCTTTGGATAACACCATTGAAAAAAAACACAAATTATTCCACCTTTAATACCTTTGGATAATATAACTGAGAAAATCCCAGAAGCCTTGTTACCATCTCAGTGTAATATCCCCATTAACCATAGCATACATGATCACACAAATAATGAAAATGAATAAGCCAGAAGGGGAAGGGGAAGGAAACATATTCAATTCAGTGCTTTACAGTAACTGGTAATTGCTATTTTTCTTTTAAACTTAGATTGTGGGCTTTTAGTGACACTATACTTTCTTTGTTGTCTTTACTTAGAATTGGTTTTGGGCTGTTGAAAATTTAAAACGTAGTGGTGGTGGTGTATTTCTGTGCTGTCTTTAATTGCTGCAAATTTTCACCCCCCCTCTCTTCCCCCAACTCTTAATTATACGCCCTGTTAAATCTGATTGACAGCAGCTAAACACAGGGTATAGTAAGGGGTGTGGAGTAGGAGGGGAAGAAGCCCACCCTCAGCACAACAAGTGTTTTGACTCATTTATTTATTTATTGGTTTATTTTCTTTTTTTAAAAAAGAAAATTATCTGAGGATCAGTGGCAGGAATTTTAGGACAGTAAATTAATAAAAAGGGAACTAGGAGAGCTTCAGTAGCAGACATGTAGTGGAATAGCAGTATAATTGCAGTATAATGTGGGGAGTGGTGCAGTGCAGTGGCTGTGGGGCAGCCATATTCAGGCAGACCTTATAGACACTGAGGTGCTGCCCTATCTGCATGCTTCTTTTTGGACTTTGGGATGAGGTAGCCAGACTCAGAGCGGAAGTAAACTGGGTCAGGAGTACCATCATCCCTATCCAGAGACCACCCAGTCCAATGCAACTGCCTCAAAGGATGCCGAGAACGAGGAGCACTTGGATGACAGTGGGCTCAGTGTGGGTTAGAGCAGTCAAGCAGAGGCACTTCCCAGATCCTATTCCACTCAAGAACTCATATGCCACACTGGCAAATGGGGACAACCAAATAGAGGTACCAAGAGAAGTGGAAGGAAAGGATGTGGAGGTTAGCCAAGGAGGTGACCTCAGCAGGGAAAGCAGTGGACCCCAGAGGAGGAGGAAGCGAATCCTGGTGGGGGACTCCATCATAAGAGGGATCTAGCTAGGAACTCAGGAGGGGGAAGACAGGGAGGTGAGGTGCCTACCAGGTGCCACGGCATGGAGGAATGGAAGGAAGATCCTGGGGATCACTGGGAAGGCAAGACAGGAGGGTGAGCTGGATTTCATTATCCACCTAGGAACTAATGACCTGGCAAATGGGGAGCCAAAGGAAGTTCAGGAAGAGTTTAGGAAATTGAGGAGGGGTCTCAAGCAAGTAGCTACTTCTGTCACTTTCTCGGAAGTACTACCTGTGAGAGGCAAGGGAGAGCATAGGGGTGCATGCACCAAGAACTTTAACTCACGGTTGAAGAACTGGTGCTGTGAGGAAGGGTTTGGATTCATTTGTGACTGGGGACCCACCTGGAGGGATGGAGGTTTGTTCAAGCCTGACTGCCTGCATCCATCCTGGAGGGGAATCCAAGCACTCAATGATAAGTTTCAATGCTACATTGACAAGCATTTAAACTAGCAAAGGGGGGTGGCACGCCAGCAAGGAGGGTACCTACTTGCTCACCCCCCACAGCTAGCAGTGGAACCAGTGAACCAGAAGAGTGGCTATCTCTACAAAGCAGTGTGCAAAAGATGGAGATCAGCCCAAGAGGTGGATAGGCAGAAAGGCAAAATTCAGTAGAAGGGCAGACAGCAAGGAGAACCAGGGATAAAGGACAACCAAGGAAGGGGCTGAGTAGAACAGCTAAACAGTCTAGGGAGTTCAAATCATGGAAAGCCATGTGTAAATGTCAGGAGCCTTAGCAACAAGATGGAAGATCTGAGGCTGTCATGGTGCAGTCAGACCTGGACATTGTGGCTATCACTGAAACCTGGTGTAATGATAACCACGACTGGGAGATGGCCACCGGCAGCAACATATTCTAGAAGAGACAGGGCAGACAGGAAGGAGGGGAGTGGCACTGTATGTGAAAAATGACATAAGGGCCACAGAGATCCAGGAGGAACAAATGGGGGAGAGATACTGTGGGTTAAGCTGGAAAGGAAAATGGGGCCAGCCATCCGCACAGGTGTGGTCTATAGACCACCAGCTCAGGAGGAAGAAACAGATAGGGAGCTGATGCTAGCCATCCAAAGGATGGCAGACAAGGGTGAGGTAGTACTGGTTGAGACTTCAATATTCCAGACGTGGACTGGAGCATCCCAGCAGCAGCATCAACTAGGAGCAGATTTATCCTGGACCCTTCAGGGTGCCTTCTCAAGCAACTGGTCATGGAACCAACTCTGGCAGAAGGCAATACTGGACCTTGTGCTCACAAACAGGAACAGTGTGATGGGGGTAACAGTGGGGAGCACCTGGAGAACAGTGACCACCAGTCATTGTGGTTTGAAATCACAGAAAGAGCAGAACCAAACCACACAAAAGCATGTATCCTGGATTTTAGGGGGGCAGACTTTGGGAAAATGGGGAGATACTTGAAAGAGGCATTAAGGGGAATGGGGCAGGAATCAGGGGTTGAGGAACAGTGGGCAGTATTTAAAATGGGGATTACAAGAACAACAGAATTATGCATTAAGCAGGCTAGCAAGAGGAAAAGGAAGAGGAGACCATTATGGTTTTCCAAAGAGGTAGCAAAGAAAGTGAAAGCCAAAAAGATTGCGTTCAGGCAATACAAAAAGACACAGGCAGAAGGGGATAGGGAGAAGTACCAGGAAAAGCAAAGGGAGGCAGGGAGGTCAGTAAGGGAAGCCAAAGCTCAGACAGAAGAACACATTGCAAAATCAGTGGGTAGAGGGGACATAAGTGAAAAAGAAAGGCAAAGGGAGGGATAGTGAGACTGAAGGGGGAGGATGGGGACTGCGAGGAGGATGACTACAGTAAAGTTGACATATTGAACAGGTATTTCTGCTCAGTCTTTACTGAGGAAGAGGAGGGTAATGGGTCTGAAGGGAGTACAAGGTGAGAATGGTGCAGAAATGGACACAAGTCCTTTGCACGAGAAAGGGTCCTGAAGGAAGTGGAAGTTATAAGGGTTGATAAAGTTAACGAGGCAGATGGGGTGCAACCCCAGGTCCTTAAAGAACTAAGAGAGGTGGTGGCTGAACCTCTGGCTATCCTGTTTAGCCGATCACTGAAACAGGGGAGGTACCTAAAGACTGGATGACAGCAGACGAGTCCCCTTTATACAAAAGTGGGAACAAAGAGGAAGCGGGGAACTACAGACCAATCAGCCTCACCTCGGTAGTGGGGAAGATCATGAAAGCACTACTGAAGGAGAGATTGGTGGAACATCTGGTTGTCAATGGGCGACAGGACCCAAGGCAGCATGGTTTCACCAGGGGGAGGTCATGTCAGACCAACCTCGTTGAATTTTTTGACTAGGGAGGTGGATCAGGGGAGGGCAGTGGACATGGCCTATCTGGACTTCAGCAAGGCCTTTGACACTGTGCCACATAAAAGACTATTACACAGACTAGGGAATATGGGTGAGGGCAGGACATGGACAGTGTGGTGGGTAGGTAACTGGCTGGGTGGCAGGACACAGAGGGTGGTGGTAAATGGCTGTCACTCCACAGAGGGAAGAGTGACCAGTGGAGTACCACAGGATCAGTGCTGGGACCGGTCCTATTCAACATCTTCATCAGTGACATTGCGTGAGGACCTAGAAGGCAGAATTTCACTGTTCACTGATGACACAAAGCTCTGTAACCTGCAGAAACTTGAAGAATGGTCAGGGGTTTGCCAGTTGAAATTCAATGCAAAGAAGTGCAAGATAATGCATATGGGGCACAAAAACCCTGGCACAATATATCAGTGGGGGGGGGGTGAAGATATAGCATGTACCAAGCAGGAGAGGGATCTTGGGGTTATCATCTCTGATGACCTCAAGGTAGGGAAACAGTGTGACAAGGCAGCAGGTAAAGCAAATAGGATGCTGGGATGCATAGGCAGGGGCATCACCAGTAGGAAAAGGGAGGTCATAATTCCACTATACAAGACATTAGTGAGGCCCCACCTGGAGTACAGTGTACAGTTCTGGAGACCTTACCTATGTAAGGACATAGACAGGGTAGAGAAGGTTCAGAGGAGGGCAACAAAGATGGTGCATGGATTGCATCACAAGTCCTATGAAGACAGGTTGAAGGAACAGAACATGTACTCCTGGAGGAGAGGAGGGAGAGAGGGATATGAGAGAGACATACAAGTATCTTACAGGGAGGAACAGGGTGCAGGAATACACTATTTTTAAGCGAAAAAGATGTTCCAGGGCTAGAGGGCATGGGATGAAGTTGGAGGGAGGACGATTCAGAGGAAACGTGAGGAAGAATTTCTTCACAGAACGGGTGGTGGACAAGTGGAACACCCTGCCAGAGGAAGTGGTGGGGGCTGAAACAATCACAGGATTTAAGAATGCATGGGATAGAGATAAAGGAATTCTGGAGGTCAGGGGTAAGGGACAACAGACTTCTAGGAAAACATAAACTGAACTTACAAGCTCAAATGGGCAAACTGGGTGGACCATAGGCCCTTACCTGCCAACACTGTCTATGTATCTGTGTAATCATTGCAAGAACAAATATTTATATTAGGGGATTCAATGATTAAATACACGGACAGGTACTCAACTAGAGGCAATAAAGAGAACACAGCTAGCTGTAGTTATAGTGGGGCAAAGATTAGCGACATAACTTCCATACTGCCTGGAATCTTTCAATCAATAGCTACTCCAAAAATTGCAATTTTACATGCAGGAACGAATGATATTGTGAGGCATGAGGTCAATAGTATTATCAAAGGTACTAAATCAGCCATTAGGACCCTTCAAGATTTAAATGTAGTACCAATCATCTCTGAAATTTTACCAGTACTATACCTCAGGAAGGACGTGTCTAGACTTGAGGGGGTTCAGAGACAGATTACCAAAATGGTTGATAACATGCAAAAAAAAAACTACAACCAACATCTGAGAGAGTTGAACATGTATAGTACACCTTGGAGCAGCGTAGAATAAGGGTGGGAATTATTAATGTACAAAATTTCAAGAAAACCCATAATTAATGGCTGGACTAGGTATGACATTCATCTCTAGACCATGCAACCTTAGACATAAATACCAACTACCACTAATCTATCCTAAATGCAACAATAGAAGATTCTTCTACACACAAAGAATTATTCCAATCTAGAACCCATTGCCAATACACCTCATAAATTCAACTAACATAGAGTTTTTTAAATCAATTTGGACACCTACCAATTACAAGCACGGTAATTTATTCCAGTACGCTGGAAGATGCACTAATATGGGTATTTCACCTTCTGTGCATCCAACACATCCTAGTATAACTTAACCAACCTATGCCATCAGAGTGCATCTCCTAGATTATCACATCACAAATAATCACACTTACTTTGGGTAGCATACCAGCAGAGCATTTACTTATAAAGTCACGGATTTCATGACCGAAGAAGCCATCCATCCCTCATACCAAATTTCCAGTCAATTCCCATTCATGTTAGGGTACCATCCGGACTGCTTTGTAACTATTCTTCTATTTATTTACTAATCATTTATGGCTCTCATCAGTCAACCAAGCTCTCCTCTACTCATTTCACGCTAGGATGCTTGCTTAGCCACTTATTGCTTACTAACTGATTCCTTACTGCCAGACTACTTTGAGCATGAAACCTTACAGGAATTGAAGCTGTCACCAGAACTTTACAAATCATCACAAATATCAAAGTGCACTGTCTGGTTTATATCTATCAAATTTTGCTCTCCCAACTCATTACACCTCTACAATCTGTTTGGACATGCATTTTTCACTACCTTGGAAATACTGACTACATTAGCTCTTCTTTAACTGGACCTCCTCTACACATAGGATTCTATCATGCTTTCGGAAAAGAAGTACCCTCCATCCCCAGGATCATCATTCAGTCTGTATTATCCTCGGATTGAGAACAAATCAACATCTCTGGGGCACTCAACAACTCTCTTTTACTCTTTTCTATTTTATGGATGCTTCCTTAGTGACTCCTCGTTCATTACTCAATTCTCTGCCTCCAGACCATACCTTGATATTCATACCTTTCACAAGTTGTAACATTCACTAATGACTTCTTGTATCATTGTATTTCCACCATTCCCAATTTAGTACCTTATCAACCCAGTCATGCTCCCTCTGTTCATTATTTTTTTTTTTTTTTAGTCTTTCGTAACCAGGTAAGGCCCACTAGGCACAGGTGCCTGTTTTCAGAGGTGATCTGGGAACATTGGGTGTTTAAATGACTTGCTCAGAGTCACACAGTATGCAAGTGGAAGTTGAGAGTATCAAACCCAGGTCTGGTCTGCTTGATGTACTAAGCTTGATCACAGCTCGTTACTTTAACCTCTAGGCTGTGCAGCATTACACCTTTGCAATTCCATTGGACAAGCCTCATTCATCATCTTGGAAATTGGACTTCCTTTGCCCTCCTTCACCTGGATTGACTTCATACTTTGGATTCTATCACTTGTGCAGAAGACCTACTCTTCAACCTCAGGATCATTGTACAATCAGCATCATCCACAGATCAAGGATGGGTCATCGTCTCTCCAAGCAGCTTACCAATCTTAAATTAGCTATGGTTACTAGAACCTAGGTACTTCTCCTTTTAGTATGCCCAGAGGATGGGCAGACCTCCGTCCATGGTTTCTCAGAGGTGTCCTCTATCTGGGGGGAGGGGGGGTTCCTCTCCTGAGTGCCAGGGGATCATACTCTCCATGAGTTGGAGGAGGTATGTTTTTGGGCCTTCTGCTCCTTACAAATCACTACCTACATACCTACTGCTCAAGGGTGGGAACAGAGTTAAGCCACTAAAAGTACTACAAGTCACACAAGCACTGTATACCCATTGCTATTCCCCAAACATTGAATGGGAGGGCTATGCCTGTGGTTCAATGTGGAGAATAGCTCATCCCACAACCTCTTCTTAAGTCCTGTGCTAACTGCACCTCCCTTGCTTGGGGGGTGTTTTTTCATCCACCTCCATCCCATCCTCCTCCTGCTTCTCTGGCGCTCTTCTCACCCTTGCTCCTGGGCCTTCTATTCCCTTAAAATCACTACCTATGTACCTAGTACTCAAGGGTGGGAATAGAGTTAAGCCACAAAAAGTACACAAGTTACACAAGTACTATACACCCCTTTGCTATTCCCCAAACATTGAACTGTACACCCGCGGTCAAGCCAGTATGCCTTATAGTCATATGCAGCTTAGTTCATTGATGATTGACCCATCATATGATGGAATGATAGGATGGTCGGGTCTGTGGTGACAGTAGTGTTAGTCCACAGGCAGGGCAGGAGGTGTCACAAAGTTACCACCATGTAGTAAACTGCTCTCCCACCCCCGTCAGGATGCCTTGTGTGATGGAGGCCCTTTAAGGTGAAATGTATATTTAGCATGCCTGTGACCACTGGCCATCAAGGTGATGCAGCATAGGTGTGTCCATGTGTTTGGCATGTCACAAAACATGTACAGTACTGCCACACAGCTGGTGTAATGAGCAAGACAAAGGTCATAATACCAGAGCCCAAGATCATGCCATATGGGTCACAGCTGCCAGACACCCTGACACTTCCAGACCATGGCTACCCAGACCAGGATGGGGTATATTGGAGGGAGGTGGAACCCCTCTGGGAGGGTACACTGTACAGTGTACCACCCCTCTGGGGGTACACTGTACAGTGTTATTCTAAGTGATTTACTGTCACTGTGGAATGAGAATTGACAGCTTCCATCACCTGCCATCACAGGGCTCTGTAAAGCCACTGGACACAGTGGGTCTTTGAAGGGAAGGCCAGGCACAGTCCTGAATGGGCCCACCATCAACTTTATGGATCTCACCTATGACCCCACCTTTGACAGGAACCCTGAGGACTGGCCAGGGTCTTACAACCGATGTGTCCTGTGGGCCAAACCACATCTTCACACCCCAGTAGGACTACTGCCTGCAGGGGATGTTTGGGGTGTGCTGGCCAAAATACCTGAAGAGGGGGTCATGGGAATCTTGAAGGCCAGTTCAGGGTGTGGCACATCCCAATATCTGGGACAAACACTCATGGGTTCCGAATGCAGCAGGAACTGTTGGAGTGAGCAGGAGTGTGCGAGGCTGAACTAAAGGGAAGCATTTTTTATTTGTTGTGTGTTTTCCTACAGTTGCTTTAGTCTGAGTAGATTGTACT
Organism: Neoceratodus forsteri; assembly: GCA_016271365.2. Lineage (NCBI taxonomy): Eukaryota > Metazoa > Chordata > Ceratodontiformes > Ceratodontidae > Neoceratodus > Neoceratodus forsteri. Next base: position 768,944,407 of record CM057450.1, on the reverse strand, counting down.
GGGAGTGGGATATGTATTTGTGTGTTTATAACATACTGTTTGTATAAGGGCTGTATTTTGGGTGTGTAAACAGGGCTGTATTCTGGAGTTCAATCCTGTGACAGTTGAGAGACAGGAAGTGTTTCTTCCTGCCTGAGGAGAGGGGCTGAGGTAAGCTGTTGTGTAGGAGGCTGATTGACTCACATGGGAGTGGTATATTTCCTGTACAGACTTGGGGAGTTCAAGGTGGGGGAAGGGTTCCATGGAGTGGGGTAGGACCAGGTTAAGGGAGGAGAGGATGTGCAGGGGCAGTCAAATAGGGTGGGAGATGGGAAGGGTTGTAGGTTGCCAAGGATGTGGAGCAGCCATATTCCTGGGAGTGGCTTGGAGGGCTGGGGGCTGTAGGGTGTGTTGGCAGGTGGGCCAGCTCAGGCAGGAAATAGGGTGCTTGAGGAGGGAACTGGAAGCATGGAGGAGACAGAATAGGGGAAGAACACAGCCAGGAGGGGAAACTAATGAGACATCCAAAATAGCTCAAAATAGGCAAAAATAAGGGGGAGGTAGGTGGGACAGCAGGAGGGCTGCACAAATGGGGCAGCCAAGGGAAGGAAGTGATGACTGGAGGATGGTCAGGCCCAGGGCATGACTACAACTGGGTCAGAGCAAAGATATCAGTCTGTGGGAAGGGGTATTGAACGCATTGATGGAAAGGAGATTAGCACAGCAAACAGATTCTCAGGGTTGGCTAGTCCAGAAGACCAGGTAGCAGACAGGAGGGAAGTTACAGTGAAGGAGCAGGGAGAGGATATTACAGAGGAAACGTTACACAGTGGGGAGGCAGTAGGCAGTAAACCAAGAAGACACAGTGGCGGGGGTCTCAGCAAGGTGATGTAGTCTCTCCACAGGGAAGTAAGGAGCAAGGAAACAGGAGGACGAGGGAAGTGGAAGGCTGCCCAGGGAAGGCTAAGGATAGGGAGAGGAGGGGAGTCAGAGTGGGGGAGGGCCACATTTCAGGGAAGACATGGGGAAGTAATAGCAGAGGAGGTGGTAGCATGGTGGATGGAGCAACAAATGAGTGCAAAGGGGACGTTCCACAGTCATAAAATAGTTCAGAGGTGCAGGTTGGTACTCCGGTCATATTTGCAAGGGGGGAGAGGACAGGGCAAAGGTTAGAGGAGACAAGGGGGAGGTGGAACAGGGGGGATGGGAGAGCCTCGCAAGTTGGTGGACAGAGCAGTGAAGGGCAACAAGAGAGAGAGAGCAGGATAAGCATCAGAGAGTCCTAATTATAGGGGATTCTATATTTAAGGGTATAAGGTGGGGGAAGGGGTGCCAGAAAAAGTAACATCTGTGTAGAATGCATGCCAGGCATGACAGCAAGTAGAATGGGGCAGAATATGGGCAGATATGTGGGGAAGGTGGAGGGGAAGCCACACATTGTGGTGCACCTGGGAACAAATGGAAGGGAGAAGGATACAGGAGGTACAAGACAGCTTCAGGGAAGTGGGGAACCTATGCAGCAAAGAGGGAACAATGATAGCCTTCTCAGAAGTTCTGCCAGTGCCAAGAGCTAATACAGACAGGAAGAGAAGAATCAGTGACTTCAACAAGTGGCTGAGGGAATGGTGTGGGACTAGGGTAGTACATGGGATAACACAGATCTTTATGCAGGGATAGGTTACTCCTCAGCAGGGCTGGGTCACAGGTGTTGAAGCAGAAGCTGAGGGATTTCATCAATGAGTGGTATCATTTAAACTAGGTGGGGGGGGAGACATTGGAGCTGGGAATCACCAGGAGAGGGGGGGTTCCACAGACCTCCCCCCACCATCGGGATAGATACGACCTTAGGTGAAATAGGGGTTGAAGTGAAGAGTAAAGAAGCAGGAAAGATAGGAGCAGTGTGGAGAATGGTTTCACTAAATGCTAGGAGCCTGGGGAACAAGTTGGCAGAGTTGCAGGTATTGATGGCAGAAGGGGAGGTGGACATAGCTGCCATTATTGAGACGTAGGCAACCAGGCACCATGACTGGAATCCAACCATCCCAGGATACAAACTATTCTGGAGGGATAGAGATAAAGGGAAGGCTGTGGGGATTGCCATTTATGTAAGGGAAGGGATCAGATGTAATAGGGAGGAAGGGGAGGAGGGCAGGTCAGAAGTAATCTGGCTACAGCTATATAGCCAGAAAGTGACCAAGATCTGTCTAGGGGTTGTTTATAGTCCCAGAAAAGGAGGACATTAACAGGGAACTGGGGAAGTAGATAAGGAGGCATAGTGGCAAAGGGAGCACAGTGGTGGTGGGGGATTTTAATCTACCGGGGGTGGATTAGAGCATTCCAGCAACCACTTGCACCAGGGAGCAGATCCTCCTGGAAGCATTCAAGGATGGCTTCCTTACCTAGAGGGTAACGGAGCCAATGAGGGAGGGCAACATACTAGACCTGGTACTGGAAGATGGTGACCAGATAAGGGATGTATGGGTGGAGAAACCTCTAGCAAGCAGTGACCACCACACAGTGTGGTTCTCAATCAATCCGAGTAGGGAAGTAGCCACTACAAAAACTAGGGTCCTGGACTTCAAAAGGGCAAACTTTGGCAGGATGGGACACATACTGGAAAGTCATATGGCAAGCATCTACCCAGAAATGGACACATAGCAAAAATGGGCAGTCATCAAGGCTGGACTGGCTGAAGCCACTAAAACTTGTGTCAAGAGCCAGAGCAAGAAAGCCAGGACCAAGAAACCAAGTTGGATGAGTAGAGAGGTTGTGGAGAAGGTGAGGGAGAAGAGGAAGGTATTTAGGATCTACAAGAGATCCAACAGGGCAGAAGACAGAGAAGAATTTGTGAAGAAATCCAGAGAAGTGAGCAGAGTGGTAAGGGCAGCAAAGGTGGCTAGGGAATGGAGGTTAGCGCAGGGGAACAAAGAAGGAGAAAACGATTTCTTCAGATATATCAGAGAGAAGAGGAAGAGCAAGGATCAAATTGTTAGGATCAGGAAGGGAAATGGGTGGGTAGAAAAGGGGGCTGAGCAGGCAGAAGTACTTAAAGAATACTTCTGCTCGGTCTTCACCAAGGAGAGGGATGGGCCCGTACCTGAGAAGAAGGGTGAAGTGGAAGAGGGTGGTGGAGTAACAACCACAGATGGGGAAATCATGGTGAAAAGGGTGAGGGAGGGCCTAAAGTCCCTGAAGGTGGAAAAGGTACCTGGCCCAGACAGAGTCCACCCCAGCAGGGTGCTGAGAGGGTTGGCAGAGACCCTGGCAGGGCCATTGGCAGACTTGTTCAATACCTCTCTGAACTCAGGGTGCATGCCCAGGGACTGGAAGGAAGCACATGTGGTACCTCTCCATAAGAGTGGGCCCAAGGATGAACTGGGGAATTACAGACCGGTAAGCCTTACTGCAATTGTGGGAAAACTGATGAAGACAACCCTCAAGGAAAAACTGGTGCAATTTCTTGAAAATAACAATCTCCAGGACAGCAGACAGCACAGGTTTGTCTCGGGCAGATCCTGCCAGACGAACTTGGTTGATTTTTATGACTGAGTTATGAAGGCACTGGACAGGGGACATGTGGTGGATGTCCTTTACCTGGATTTCAGCAAAGCCTTTGACTCATTGTAGGCTGACATGCAACTTGAAGAGTCTGGGAGCTGGGAGGAAACTGGTCAGATTGGTTAAGAACTGGCTGCAGGGTAGACAGCAGAAGGTAGTAGTTGGGGGGGGCATCTAAACTCAGGGCAGTAACAAGTGGTGTACCAAAGGGGTCAGTGCTGGGACCAGTTCTGTTTAACATTTTCATAGCCGACATTGCAGTGGGGATTAAGAGCAAGATCAGTCTCTTTGCAGATGATACAAAGATTTGTTCCAAGGTAGATGGGTTGAGGGAGCAAAAGTACTTCAGGAGGATTTGGTAAAACTGGAGGAATGGTTTCACACTTGGCAGCTTGGTTTAAATGCCAAGAAGTGCAAAGTGATGCATTTAGGAGGCAAGAACCCAAGACACAGTTACTGGCTGGAGGGTGTCACGTTAACAAAATCCAAGGAGGAGAAGGATATGGGAGTGCTGGTAACCGGTGAGATGAACCACTCTGCTCACTGCAGGAAGGCAGCAGCAAAGGCAAACAGGATGCTAGGGTGCATAGCAAGGAGGATTACTTCTAGGAGTGGGGAGGTTATCTTGCCCCTGTACAGGTTCCTGGTGAGACCGCACCTAGAGTACTGTGTGCAGTTCTGGCACCCCTACTTGAAAAGGGACATCAAACTACTGGAGGGGGTACAGCTCAAGTCAACAAAAATAATCCAGGGGTTGGGGGAAAGACCATATGAGGAGAGGCTGAGAGACCGCAACATGTATACCCTGGAGGAAAGAAGGGAGAGAGGGGATATGATTGGGACCTTCAAGTACCTGAAGGGTTTGGACAAAGTAGACACCAGGTGAATGTTCAATCTGAAAGGTGGAAGACAAACCAGGGGACACTCTATGAAGCTGGAAGGGGGCAGGTTCAAGAGGGAACTGAGGAGAAACTATTTCACAGAAAGGGTGGTGGCAGGGAAGTTGTTACAATAGCTGCCACCCACCTGTATCTGCTGCATGGACCCTAGCCACACACAGCTATCATTACACAGCCTCATCATATTGTGGGCATGGAAGGACACCGATACCTCACAGTGACAGTGCGAAATGGGACGGGACATCACAGTTGGTAGGATAAGGCTTTACACGTAGTGTAACTAATTAGTTCTCTAAGGGAGAATGCATTACAGGGAACTGCAGTTACAATAGCTGCAAACACAATCAGACTCTGAGGGGAGAAGGTGCAGACCTGTGCATTGCTGCTTTTCCTAGGCTCAACCGTGCACATGCAGTGTTTTCGCCCAGCAATGTTTTGCACCGGGTGATCTATTTGCACACGATGAGCTGCCCGTGATATATTTCCCCCTTTATCTTCCCGGCAATATTAACGCACGGAACCAAGTTGTCAGACTCATTTTTCTGTTTTCATCATATATGGTTTTAAAAATCAAAAAACTGAGGGGAAAATATTTTTAATTGGAATTCATAAATGTGAAACTCATAACTCAAAAAGTTTTAAATATTTTTAAAATAATTTTCAAAATCAGTTTTTATGCACAAACTAACCTATTTTTACATTTTTTTTTAAAGTATTTTCCATTTCCCAACTGCCAGACTACTCATCTCTTGCTCTTGCAGTTCTCAGTCACCTGCAATGTCCTTTCTGCCAGTATCACAGAACATAGCTCAAGCCCTGGGCAGGCTGCAGCATTGGTGGAGGCCCTATTTCTTTCTGTCATGGAAAACAAAAGAAACAATGTGACAAAAAAACAGCCATAGGCTATGTACTGCTATGCAAATTTATTGGCATTAAATTATAAACTGCTTGGGTGCTTTGGGTTCCATTGCCCCTTCCTCAGCCTGTGCACAAGCTCTCTGAGGAAAGGGTAGTGAACCCTAAAGCGCTGGAGCAGTCTGCACATTAATGGCACTAAATTTGCACTGCCTGTGCCCGTATTTTGTGGAGTGTTTTTTTGTTGTTGTTGTTTTCTATGATTGTCTGTGATGGTTCACTGCAGCATATGATAAGTCTTAAGCCTATTATCTGTTTTCTCTTTTTTCCTTTTTCTGTCTGTGTTTTTCTTTGCACACCTCCTCTATGTGCTTAGGCATCTCCATACATGCTGGTGGGAGGGAGGGTGGACATCATGTTGTTACCCATGGCGCCCAGTGCCTCTACCTATCCCCCATAGAAGGTGCTGTGCTAGAGGAATGGGAACACCATCGCCCTTCCTACTGGAGTTGGAGAACACTAGCCCAGAGCAGGTGAGCAGGTCTGCGCAGTGAACATGGGTATCCCACATGAAAGTGCGGTGCAATTATGCCAGGCACTAAATGTTGGGTTTTTTTTTATATTTCATAGCACGCAAATCTGAAAGACTAAATAAACATTATTGGAACTGAAAGTGTAGAACTAGAAAACATGTACATTTGTGTGACTGTAAGCATCTTTTTTTAATTAGTTTGTTTTTGTGCTCCATTTGTCACTGACTTAAAAATGATGTCAGAAAGCCGAGAATCACAATCCCAGGCTGTCTGATTTTAGAACTGTGAATTAATTTTGTTATACCTCCCAGGCAGTTCAATACAAACTGAAAAGCATCTCTTGGCTGTCGTGAATATAGAAGAGTTTTGCAGAACTTCTGTATTGTGGTTATAGGCCAGCCTACTGAGAAGCAGCAGCCTGCACCTCTATAACCAGATTACCTAATGAGCACCGCTCTTTTGTAAGTCTGCTTTGTTCATTATAGGATTCAAACCGTGTCACAGATCCTGATTTAGCAGAGTTTGCAGTTCTTCTAATCCACATGGATTACCAAATTTTTATGGCGGGCAACTAAGCCGGTTTTGTCAGTAACCCAGCTGCCTACCAGAGGAAGAAATAACCAGTTTCTATATGCAGTGCAAGAAAAGACTGGAAATTGTAATTATTCTTGGTAAACTGTTTCTTTTTCCCGAAACTTGTAATACAATACCTCTGATTGGACCAGCAGCTCTACATACATGTTACAGTATGCAAGCTTTTGGGGTCACACATAGCTTTTCGTCTGGTGTTTTAGCAGTCTGAGCAGTAGAATCAGGTTTGATTCCTAAAGCTGCATTGTTACTATAGAACCGTGTAACCCCTGAAAGCATGAATACTGTAACATCCTGTTAGTCCAATAAAAGGTACCTCAAGCTACTCAAATGATTCTTTCAGAATATGCCATGTAGTAAAGCTTCAGTGAGGGATTGTTTGTTTATTTGCAGTAGTTAAGGATTTTTTTTTTCACTGTTCTTATGCACACAGCATACTGCCACCTTACTCTTGTCTGCCTTTCGGTATCCCAGTTCTGGCAACATCTCCATTTGCCACTGGCCTTTCTCTTTTTAGAGCATATCTCTCCTCACAAGCAGTTGCATGGTGCATTTATAAAAATCCATAATGCCATTGTGTGGCCAACAGATAAAGCACTCACAAAATAGTACCGCAGGCGTTCCCCACCCCCCTCCCCCAATGGATAACTCACAGGAACACAAAAAAGAAGCACAGTGTGATACGTGCCCTGCACGTTTTTCTCCAGCTTGTTCATGGAATGTAATCAAAAGGCATTCATCAGATTTTCAGCTAGTTTTCAGTTGCTATTTTATGCTATTATGTATTGTGAGTCACCATAATATTACTGGGATTGGTGCAAGAGATTTTTCAACAGCACCGATCACATTTTAAAATCAACCAACTTGCAGGTGTAGGAGTGTGTGTGTGTGTGTGTGTGTGTAGGTAAGGGCAGTGCTTTTACAAATATTTGACTATAAATAATCTATACTGAAAAGTAAAACCAACAACCAAATCTGCCCACCAACTCATTTTCAGGTCTCAGTCACACATCAGATCAGAATGGTTGATGACATGTCTGACCCTGGCCTTCAAGGAGCACTAATTGAGAAATACCTGTCTCATAAATCAACACATCTGGACCCATCATTCAGCCTTTTAGGCAGCTCCTGATTCATATAGGTCAACTGGTGAAAGCAGAACACCATTAGAATTTATTTTTCTCCTGACCTGTTAGAGCAGTTCATGAATACTTACATTATGCCTGCAGTATTGATGCACAGGTGTGGAATGAGCTCATGTGTTACAGCCTGAAATACAGTTTAAGACACTGATCAGTGCAGCAAACACTGCTTGCAGCACACAGTATCCTTTGACTGTCCTACATTTTGTGGGGCATTTTTCATTGTACCACTCACTCAGAGCCCCTGGGTCCCACATAGAGAGGGTGCTGTCCCACAATGTACATTGTGACTGGAGGGCAGAAATGCAAGCTAATCCATGATGCTGAAAGCAGTAGCCTAAGGGTTAGAGTTCAGAGCTGTGAACCTAGAGACCCAGGTGGGAATAGTAAAATTTCTACCTTTTCATTAGCTGGCGTTAAGCAATTAGCCTAATCTCCATTCAGAGTACAGAGAGCATGGGTTTAGCTTCCTTCCTTCCTTCCATACATAACCCCTCCCTACAAATTAGGATTTACTATAATGTCCTACTGGGGTCCTCAATGCTCAGTGTCAGGCTTATGTCCTGTCTTAAGTAGTTCTGTGTCTTTGCATTAAAGTGCCATATTACGCCTCTGCGTCTGTCCCTTTAAGAGAATAGCTGCTCTGGTCTGTGCTGGGTTCAAGTGATTTAAGGCTTGCAACTGGCCAGACAGTGATCTAATTTGCTCTATTCTGCAGTCACTACTTGCGCAGAGGGAGTCTATATAGGAACTGTGCTTATTTACTGTTTATCTATTGTTATATTTAAGATAGAGATGCTTGTCTAACCTGCTTTGATTGCAGCTCGAAAATTTGAATAGAGGCCACCATATTAGGTCCTGGACTTCCAGTCATTGGACCAATCAAACCTCTGGGGACCTAAAATGGATCCTGTCCCCAGGGGTCTTGTGGGAAGGAAATTCTGTAGTCTTGTAGTTTTATTGGCACCCAAATGGACCTGGAGGGGAGCCCTTACTGTGACTGACAGCTCCTTTTGCCAACCAAACCATTGGATGTACAAGGGAAATGCCCTGTGTGTCAAGAGACATTGGTTTAGTTAGAGATGAAGATTGAAATGTGAACAGCTCAAGCTGTCAAGCAGCTGGACCCAGCAGGAGCATTGGGGAATTGGCGAGAAGAGGCTAGATGTGCCTTCCAATCACTTTCTCCTGCATTGACCTGCCTATTACAGAAGTCGGACTTGTCCAATTTCCACCTTGGAACTGCAACAGAAGAGACAAGGAAGTTTGCCAGTGCCACTTGCAATTTGGACTGAAGACTTGCTCCTGAAGCGATTGGCCCAGCTTCTGTGTGGCTCATACTCGGATCGAAAGGTTTGCACAGTAAAGCTGTTAATTTGCAACCAAATTGAATCTGAACTGTTGAGAGATGCACTGATTGATTTAAATGTGCTGAATGTGTTTCCTGGGTCGCGATTTGGTTCCTGATGATCTAATCTATTATGCCAGCTGGAGGCTTCAGCAGCAGAAGATCAAGAACTTTGCCAGAACTGTTCACCCTGCCTGGGCCCTGCCACCTCGGCCTTGGCTGCTACTTCTGTACCAGAGACCATTTCGGTGAGAGACCTACTTGGGGATTTGGCCCCCTGCACAACACCATCGAGCAGGTTGAGACCATCTGAAGGTGTGTCGTGTCGGCCGAGCTTATCCCTGCCCTTTGATCATCACTATGAGGTCTACATATCACCTGCAGTGCAGTCAGATCCTGGTAGCGTGAGTAGAATTCAGGGTAGCTCCCTGCAACAAACGCTAAGATCATTGTGGGGCCATCTAATTGTTTTCATTTATTGGGTTCTTGCAATAGACTAAGCCAACCGGCACGGATTACAAATAATTGGGTTGTGTGCATGTTTAACTGTTTTGTTTATTTAGTTATTGAAATGTTTCACCAGGAAGGCATGCTGAGCAACAAGTTGCTTGTCTCCCGGTGTGACCTGGGGAGGCACCTACTTCTTTCTCATCTCTGTTTGTATGTGTTCCATAAATATGCATACCACACTCCTGTGTGATTGTTACAAGTAAATATTTGTGTTGCCATTGGGTTGTGCATTTGAGAAAGAGTAATGTGCTCGAGGACAGCCCAGGTTCCAGTTGTCTCAGTGGCACAGCTGGTTAGCGTAATCGGAACGGTATTCTGGGCAGCCTGGGTTCATGTCCCAGCTGAGACACTTACTTCTTTCTCATCTCTGTTTGTATATGAAACATGAGGATAGTTTATAGAGATTCAGCACACAATATAAATTTGAGGTAGATTACATTCAAATAATTTGAGCAGACTGTATAGGAGTAATGAAATAGTGGGATGCTAACAGTTTTGAACTAGATAGACACTACACCAACACTTTGGAACTAGATAGATACAACAACACAAAAAAACATTTAGGCATACTCTAAATGACACATAACTGTGTAGCTAGACAATGGCTGAATAAATTGTTGTAGTTTGATCTAGGGAAGTTAGTGAGGAGTAAACACAGGCAGAACAGGTTGGCAAAGGTATAACAGAAGTGCAAGTTAACTACAAGTGCATTAGAGCATACCTCTCAACCTTTTATCACCCAAATGCATGACAAGATGTGTGACAAGAGGACAAAATGTGTGACACATCATCAAATATGGCACTGCAAGCTCAGACTACTGTGGAAATAAGTGCACTAATGTTAATAATGTTTACCGATAACCTAGCCTCTTATATTATTACATATTTCTGCTTAAAAGTCTCAGTGATCAGTGTGGAATGTCACCTTCTTAATGTGGGACAGAGGATTTCTGAGGGATAAAATGAGTGACGTACCTCATAATGTGTGACAGTTGAGAGTTATGCATTAGAGAGTAGGGGTCAGCCATAGCTAGGGCTACATAAGGGGGAAAAGGAAAGGTGAGAGAGAGAGAGAGGTAGGTAATTTGGTAGGTAGAGAAGTGGGGCAGGGTGGTGGAAGGGGATAGAATGAGGAGGCGAAGGAAGAGGTAGGAGAAGAAAGGTCTGCTGGGGCCTGACCCCTCCAGTGTGCTGAGGACCCTGCCTGCACAAGGCAGGGGTCAAGCATGACAGGAAGGGAGCAGGTTATGGCAGCGAGAGGTAGAGTACAATAGGAGGGAAGCAGGTTGTAGGCAGCAAGGGGGAATAGGCTTTGGAAGAACAGAAGAGAGGGTAAAGGTGAGCAAGAAGAGAGGCTGAATCCCAGTCCTTCAGAATGTGGAGAAGTGGAGGGAAGAGTTGGGTTAATGGTGTACGGATGGGGTAGGGACTGGCCCTTGGTACAACTTTGGATGATTGAGAAATCACAGCAAGAGAATAATGGAAGGTCTGAAGGGAAGGAATTGGGGGAAGTGAAGGAATGCTGTTTTTTAGGTGGGTGGGGTTGCAGCTGCAGCAGGGGCATTGCATGAGTACTGAAGGGGGTAGGGTTTTTCAGGGACTTAGAGGGGGGAGTAAGGGAGGGTTGTAGTAGGAACAACTAGGTGAAAGCAAGTTTTTAAGGGCAGAGCTGATAGAGTAGTAGGAGGATGGGTGATAAATTTGAGAGGGGAGGGAATTCCACAGTTCTGGGAGGCAGTGAGAGTAACTGGATTGGCTGATGAAGGTTACTCTGCAGGGGACTGCCAGAGTACAGAAGTCGGATGATCTAAGGGAGAGAAAGGGAGTGGGGGGTGCTATAAATGAGGGGGAGAGGTAGGAAAGGAGTTTACCCAGCCAGTGCTTGGAGGTGAATTTAGCGCAGTGGGAGAGTTGTCTGTTTGTGAGAGAGGAGATGGACAGGACATGATAGAGATCACAGTGGTGCGTGTGTGAGGGAGCATCAAGGGCAAAACAGCAGAAGGAACTGAAGAGGATATCCAATCTGGCCAGGGAGTACTTGGGAGTAGCACCGTAGACTACATCACAGTAATCGAAGATGGGCAGGATCATCTTCTGAACAAGTTCACATCTAACAGTAGAGGGGATACAACCATGGCTTCTGAACAGGGCACCAAGCTTGGGGCACAATTTTTGGGGGATGACATCAATATGTCTGAAGAAGTTTAAGTGTTGATCCAGCCAAACTCCTAGGTACCTGAAGGAAGATGTGTCCTCAAGTAAACTCCATCAAGGGTGTGGAAAGTGGGCAGGGAAGGAAGCCTAGAGAGTCTCTGCCTTGTGCCAAAGGTCATGGAGACAGTCTTCTTGGCATTCATAAAAAGTTGATGATTAGCAAACCAGAGCTGAACCTTGTCGAAGTCTTGCTGCAAGTTGGATGTAACCTCAGCTGGGCAAGAGCCAGATGCATACAGGACCATATCATTGACATACAAGTGTACGGTGGTGATGGAGGAGCAGACAGATGGAAGGTCATTTAGGAAGATGGAGAAAAATAGGGGCCCCTAGCACTGAGCCCTGAGGAACTCCAGTATTAATCGGGAGGGGAAGGGAAATGTAAGGTTACCACCTACTCGGTTTTTGACCGAATGATTCGGTTTTCTAGGTCCAGATTCGGTCCTCCTGTTTTCACCATTACAAATTCAGTTTTTATGTTGGGTCAAGCAGCACCTGTTAGATTCCCCACTAACTGTTTCATTTTCTTCTCATCTGACTGTAAGCAAGTGTCTGACATTTTAGTGTGCTTGCTTGCTTGCAGTGCATGCTAATCAGGAAGTGCCTTCAAGCGCAGGGCACTTAAAGAGCCAAATGTGTCCCTGTCTGCTCAGTTGACACCTTTAACTTCACACCAGCAAACTGGAAGATTATTCATGGGAAGGGTAAACAATACCACCTTAATTAACACCTTCATTTTTCTAAAACCAGACAGGCACTACATTAGAGTAGCTTCCTGTCCCAGTATGGACTGTACAATGTGTTTCAGAAACTTTACCTGCTAATCCAGTTTTATTCAGAGATAGTACTTTTGCAGTCATTTTGAATGCTCACATGCTTGTAAAACATATTCTGTTAAATCCTTCACCATTGGTCAGATTACAAACAAATTCTGATGTCATGCAGACCTTTGTTTGTATATCAGTCAGTCTGAGAGGTGTAAAGTAGGGCTATTAAGACCATTAGCAGCAAATCAACCTAATCCTTTCCAGGCTGCATTGTGAGTATAGTCTTTGACTGCTGTGATAAGGAATACTTTTATACCTTTAAATGTTCACCATTTTTCCTTTTAGGGTCTGTTCTATATTTTAATATTTGTTACCCCTTTTGTTGTTAAATTAATAATCTAATATTTTATTTCATTTCTAGCAATACTATGCCTCTCTCTCCTCAGTAGTTATTGTTGTCAATTTTCATACTACTTGGATATTCCAGGAAGACCAATCCAGGCCTTTCAGATGAACAGCACAGAATAATGTGGCTAATGTCATGCTAAGCTACAGAAATGAGAAAAGGAAGAGAGAGAGCAGTAGCTGATGAGATGACAGGAACACAATCTAGATTTGATGGTACTGCAAATGTAGGCAATTTATCAAAATTTTTTCAAAACATTATCATTTTTTTTACCAGAAGAGACACACTAAGCTAAAGCTTGTTTACAGGTGCAACCCGAGAACACAAGGGAATTAAGTGATTTGTGTATGGTCACAAAGTATGCGAGTTTGGGCTGTAGGATTCAAACCCTGGTCTCCAGAATTGCAGCTCAGAGCTTTAAACCACTGTGCTATACTGCCTCACATATCATGCTATCTGCAATGTATGACAGAAACGGAAAACAAAATAAGGTATTTAACAGCATAGAATAGTTCCTACCACTTTTAAAAACTTCTCTGACATTACAAATAACATTAAAGTAGGAGCAATGGGAGGGACAGTAGCACATCTAAGTGTTTTAAGTTATAAGTGTTTCCCTATGCCCTCCAGGTGGCTGGGAGCTGTACTTCTGTCTAGTATAGTATTTTGGACCTCATTACTTTTTTGTTGTAATTTAGATACCACTGAGGCTGCTGTATTTTAATTACAAGTGTGTTTGTCCTTATAGATAGGGAAGTTCAACACATCTCAGCCCATTACATTACTGGCTGTTTACCAAAGTTTGGTGTATGCCTATACATTATTAGCTATACTTACTTACACTCACATATTAAAATTCCACTGATGATTATGTGTGTGAAAGAATGTGTACAGCATAATTGTGTATGTATTGGCAATCACTACCACGGTATGTGTCACTTTAAATTTACCCTATTTATACATGTATGTTTTTACAAGGTACCACCCCCTAATGACGTGCAGGTAGCACGAAACCGGTCGGGTTTTTTTTGTGCTTTTGAGCTTCTGGCTTATTGTGGCGTCTGCTTTCTTCTAATAAATTATGCCCTGTATGTATGCCTAGTTGAGGAGTGCTGAGTTTTGCTTGTGTTCCTTTCAGTTTTTGACTCCAGCACCCACGTTCAGCGGATGAGCTGTTTTCATTGTAGCTTTCATTGTTTTTTTAAATGCGCTCTCTGTGGCTCGGCGTTCAGGCGTCTTTTGAATGCAGACCACACCATTTTTTAGAAATACCCATATTGGAATTACTACCTTAACGGCCTATTCATACGGTTACAGTGGGAGTTTGCTTATTCATCTTATTTTGCAACTTTCCACGATTTGTACCGTTAACACAGGTTAGTGTTTGAAGCTCTGATGATTTTGGGAATGACCTCAGAAGCATTTGGGGATATCCTATCGAGTAATTCCATGGGCTCATGTGCAACTTCTGTATTTACAGCAGCGGGTGAAGCAGATTTATTTCAGGATTCGGGAATTGTATCTAGCCGTGCAAATGCTGAGACTGTAGCAGGGGATACATTACCGGAGATATTAGACATTAAAAAAGCTTTCATTGATTTGGAAAGAGCCATCATTAGAGGTCGCAGACATTACTGGGGTAAAACAACATTAGAAGCTTACCTCAAGGTGGGATGGTTGCCCAGAGGCTTACAAGTTTTAAATAAGCCTGGTTATAAATGGGACAGGGTTACCTTTGTCTCCGATTGGTAGAACTCACTCCAGCTTGGGACTAATGCTTTAATGAACTCTGTAATAAGAGACTATGATGCACAGAGAGAGGAGGTGACTTCAGATATTAAAAATAAAGAAGAAATTGTTGCCCACTTTAAGGAACATTTAGATTTTAGTGCATGTGAGAAGAAATTAAAAGATAGCGCCCAGAGGGAAGATAGTAAGATACAAAGGATTAAATTACATAAATTTGAGAGAGACAGGCTTGATTACTTAAACAATCAAGTTTTGGATTGGAACCAGAACAAGTCCCAATATTTGAAACGCAAAGGAGGTTTTTCTGGCCGAAGGAGGGGTGGTAGCAATTCTGCCAACCAACCTAAGTCCATATTACGTAATAGAAGTAATTCACTATATTATGCCTCAGCCAGTGAGTCATAACAAGAGGATTTTTTCAAGGAGGACTTGGAACCACTCAACAAACAACGGACAGTACAGTTTCGAGAACCAGTCTTGGAACAGAGGAAACTGAGGGCCAAACATTCAGCACAGGTGACAACTATCGCAGGAACAAATCCACCAGAAGGGGTGGTAGGAAGCATAGGAGTCAAAACAAGGGGCAGAAGGGGCAGATAGTCCTTCAGAATATCGTTATCAACATTTCTGACGCAACACTGAATGCGGATCAACTTGTAGTTCTTCAAAAGGGACTATCTTTTGTACCTACACAAGATGCCAGACATTTTGAACTATATCTGGACCTTCACCATTTTACCAGGAATTTAAATTTAAAGGCATTCTTCAATAAAACAGTTATGGGTTTGGACCAGCCAGTACAATTGGGGAGGTCTGTGATACATCACCGACTACAGTGGAGGTAAGCCAATTTAGACCTCCGTCTACTTTCATGCCCCCTTATAGTGATGCAGTCAAAGTTTTTGAAACCATCTGTGAGAGACAATTTAGAACTCTCCTTGATCAGGATGCTTCATCCACTTATATTAACATTTCTACAGTGGAAACAGAGGCAATCAAAAGCTTGGAACAAAATTCTGACTTGACTATTAAACCTGCAGATAAAGGTGGATCAGTGGTGGTGATGAATACATCAAACTATATTATTGAAGCAAAAAAACAACTTAACCATGTGATTTTTTACCAGCCACTGAACGCTGATCCCACAATGGTCTTTAAACAACAAATAGATATATTTCTTTATGAAGCTGAATGTGAGGGTCTAATTGATCATGGGGAGATGTTTCTAAATGTAGCTAACCCTGTACAAGCCAGTTTTTATACTTTACCAAGGATTCATAAAAATTTGTGGGATCCCCCTGGGCGACCCATTGTGGCTGGTATAGGCTCATTATTAGAACCATTATCCAAATATGTGGATTTCCACATAAAAGATTATGTGACAGCTTTGCCATCATTCATTAGGGACACAGGTCAATTTCTGGAGATTTTAACAACATGAAGATAGAGCCTGAATGGTACCTGGTGTCCATGGATATAGCTTCTTTATACACCAACATACCCCATGATGGTGGTCTAAGTGCATTGGACTATTACTGGTCCTTGTATACACTACTGATCCATGGTAAAAAGAATTTTCTCTTGGAATGTGCTGAACATGTCTTGACAAAAAAACTATTTTCTTTTTCAGTATACCTTCTATTTGCAAATTAAAGG
This sequence comes from Neoceratodus forsteri, assembly GCA_016271365.2. NCBI lineage: Eukaryota > Metazoa > Chordata > Ceratodontiformes > Ceratodontidae > Neoceratodus > Neoceratodus forsteri. The sequence continues at coordinate 768,928,200 of CM057450.1, read as the reverse complement.
AACAGCAATGGGTGCAACTTTTGCACCCAATTATATTAATCTTTATTTGGGTCAATGGGAAGGCACATTGTCTATGATAGACAAACTAACCCATTTTATGATAAAATGGACATTTGGCACCATTATATTGATGATATCTTTATGGTGTGGCATGGCACCCTTGATGAACTTCAAAGTTCTGTTAGATACTTGGAAGTTAGTAATGAGAATTTGAAATTTTCAGTACAACAGGATCTCCACTCTGTTTCATTTCTGGATGTCAGTGTTTTTAAGGAAGAGGATGGTAACCTTAGCATTAGGCTATATAGAAAGGAATCAGATAGGAATACATTATTATTAGCATCGAGTTGCCACTCACGCCATCTGGTGTCTAATATGCCTAAGGCACAAGTGTTAAGGGTAAGACGGAATTGTAGTAATGATGTGGACTTCCATAACCTATGGTATGGACTTATGTGACAGATTTTTTGAGAGGGGTTACTCCTATGGTGTTGTACTAGAAGCTTTTAGAGAAGTAGTTTGTACAGAGAGATCTGACCTTTTGAAGCCCAAGATCAAACAACAGAGAGAACACAGAACCAATTTTGTTACCACTTACACTAGACATTCAAAAGCAATTGAGAATATTATTTATACCAATTGGAACATCTTGCAAGGTGATCCATCTTTGACAGAGGTTACTCGGTATAAACCAAAAATGGTTTATTAAAGAGGCCCCAACTTACAGGATAGGTTAATCCATAGCTATATTGGACCATCTGGTGTAAGTGGTGATAAAAATCAGCTCCCTCTTACTATTGGCATGCACAGTTGTGCAAACTGCAAATTTTATCTATCTGTGCTTAAGTGTAGTACCATCACCAGCTGCAATAGTGTGAAAACCAATGAAATTAAGGATTTTATCACATGCAGCACTCCGAATGTAGTCTATTTGGCTACATGTCAATGTAGTGCTTTTTATGTAAGTAAAGCTACAAGAGCACTGAAGGTATGAATGGGTGAACATCTATGATTTATTACTAACAAAGATTCCAGAAGTGCACTTGCCATTCATTGTGACAACAATAGCATTAAGCATTTGGAGCATGTCTTTCGATTCTGTGGCATAGAGGTTGTGAAACTGGGCCCCCGTGGGGGAGATTTGGAAGCAAAATTGAAATACAGAGAATTTTTCTGGATCTATACACTGGGGGCCCTCATGGCTCCTGGTTTGAATGATAAGATCGAATTGTTAACCTGTTTACAGAAAAGGTAACCCCTCTCCTATGTATGGAATGAATGTATGTTTATATATATATTTACATATATTTTTCCCCAGTCTTCCCCCAGTCTTCCCCTTTCCCTCCCATGCCACTCCCTTTCTTCCCTCCTTTCCTTCCTTCCTTCCTTCCTCCTTTCCTTCCTTTCCTTTCCCCTTCCCCTTCCTTTACATACAACTTTTTTTGATTCTTCTTAGATTGTGACCTAAATATTAGGCCTTTTCTCTTTTTTGATGGTCTCTTTTACTCCTCTCTTTGTTGACAGTTATATATTTTAGCCCTATATAGTCTTAAGTATATGCTTTGACTTACCATGATATTATTGTTATTTCTTACAGATAAAGCTGATGATTAATAATTCCATGACATGGAACATATCTGTGTATCCTGGTGGCTGGGAGCTCTTCTTCTGACTAGTATAGTATTTTGGACTTCATTACATTTTTGTAATAATTTAGATACCATGAAGGCTGCTGTATTTTAATTACAAGTGTGTTTGTCCCTATAGATAGGGAAGTTCAATACATCTCAGCCTATTATATTATTGGCTGTTTACCAAAGTTGGGTGTATGCTTATACATTATTAGCTATACTTACTTACACTCACATATAAAAATTCTACTGATGATTATGTGTGTGAAAGAATGTGGACAGCATAATTGTGTACGTATTGGCAATCACTACCATAGTATATGTCACCTTAAATTTACCCTATTTATACATGATTGTTTTTACAAGGTACCACACCCTGATGACGTGCAGGTAGCACGAAAACGGTCGGGAGTTTTTTGTGCTTTTGAGCTAATGGCTTATTGTGGAGTCTGCTTTCTTCTAATAAATTATGCCCTGCATGTACCCCTAGTTGAGGAGTGCTGAGTTTTGCTTGTGTTCCTGAGGAGTCTGGAAGCAGAAGTACAGTTGCTAGGAAGGGAGTTAGTGAGGACTGGGGGAAGAAGAGGGGCGACTGGTACAGGATAGCCACCCCCTTGGGGAATCAGGAGCACGGAACCAGTGGAAACAAAGAGGATAGGGAACAGGGTAAACAACTACAGAAGCAGCAAAGGGGAATATAGGGATAGTACAAGGGGAGAAGTGAACAGTAGAAGTGCTGGGTCCAGCAATAGGTTTGCTTTGCTGGCCTCAGTAGTGGATGATGAGGGAGGGTCTCTCCGAGCAGGAGCAGGAGGAAGAGGGGGTAGTGTAAGCCCAGGGGGCAACACTCAGACAGACAATGAGGATAGGGGTAGGGAGCAGGGGGAAAGGGATAAGGGTAAAAGGGAAGGCAAGGGAGATAAGGCAGAGAAGGAGAGGAAATGGGGCCCAGTGAGGTAGGAGGAGGATGATGTGGGGAGGGCACTGGGGGGTGGAGGGGTAAGTCAGATGAGGGGAGCAATAGGGGAAGGGGCAGGACTAGGGTAGAGGCTGGGGGCAAAGTAGAGGGGACAAATCATCCGGTAGGGGTGGGGGACATAGCAGAGAGGGCAGAGCAAGCTGTGAATATGCAGGACAAGGTGGGTTCTGAAAGCAGGTGTAAGGAAGGCAGGATGGTGCGGGGGCACAAAGGTTAGAGGGGGGTCGAGTTTTAGTGCTGGATGACTCAATCCTGAAAGGAGTAAGATGGGGAAGCAAAGGAGAGCGGCATAGTTGAATATGGGTGGAATCAGTATCTGCACTGACAGCGGATAGGGCGGGACAGTCTATTCTCAAGTGTGCAAGACAAGGAAGGGAGAAACCGCATGTAGTGGTGCACTTGGGTACAAATGACTTGGCGGGTAGCACGGTCAGATTGGTATGGGAGAGGTTCGAGGAAATGGGGAAGTTGTGTGAGGAGGCAGGGAGATCAATGGCCTTCTTGGAAGTGCTCCCAGTACCCAGGGCAAGCACAAAGAGGAAAGTAAGAATAGAAGAGTTCAACACTTGGCTGGGAGAGTGGTGTCGAACCAAAGGGTATGGGCTAGTGGGAGGCTGGAGTAACATCTGGAACAACAGTGACCTGTTCGCAGAAGACAGGTTACTTTTGAGTAAGGTGGGGCAGGGGGTATTAAAGCAGAGGCTGGGAAATATATAGCAACTAAGGTAGATTTAAACTAGGTGTGGGGGGAGGCGAGTGTGCAGCAGGAATGCAGAGCAGCCGGAGAGGGGAGACAAACGAGCTTACCCCCCAAGCTAACAAGGATAGTGCCAGGGAGGGATCTTGGGGGGGGGTTAAGAGTGGAGAGAAATGGGTTAAGGAAGGGAAGGGAACAAGTTGGAGGGTCTTTTCTCCGAATGCAAGAAGCCTGGGGAACAAAGCAGCTGAGTTACAAGCTCTCTTGGCAGTAGGGGTGGTGGACATTGCAGCCATCACGGAAGCATGGGCCACCCAATACCTGGATTGGGATCTGATGATCCCAGGATATAGGATGTACAGAGAGGATAGGGGCAAGGGGAAAGGGGGTGGGGTGGCAATTTACATGAGGGAGGGGATAAGGTGTGTAAGGAAAGAGGGAGAGGAGGGTGGGAACAAGGCATTAGGGATACTGTTCCAGGATTCAAAAAGTAGGACACTTAGGGTGGGAGTGGTCTACAGGCCACCAGCTCAGGCTGAGGACTTGGACAGGGAATTAGCAGAGCAGATCAAGAGGGTCGGTGGGAAGGGGAACACAGTGATCGTGGGGGACTTCAATCTACCAGGAGTGGATTGGAGCACCCCAGCCACCTCAAGTGTAAGGGAATGGGTCCTACGGGATGCATTCCAGGACAGCTTCCTGACACAGATGGTTAACGAGCTGACTCAGTTGGGAAAAACTCTTGACCTAGTACTGTCTAACAGGGAGACTATAAGGGAGCTAGGGGTGGAAGACCCGCTGGCTGGGAGTGACCATAACTTGGTGTGGTTCACACTCAACATGGGCAAAGATGTTGTAGGTACAGGAACCAGGGTGATTGACTTCAGAAAGGCTGACTTTGTTAAGATAGGGGAAATTTTGGAGAGGCATCTGGCAGTAATTCATCCACACTTAGATGCATGCCAGAAATGGGAAATCATCAAACTGGGGCAGGTGGAGGCTACTGGATCATGTACCAAGACACTGAGCAAGAAGGGTAGGGCCATGAAACCAAGCTGGTTGAATCGGGAGGTCTTGGAAGGGGTCAGGGCACAAAAAAGCAGCATTTAGAAGGTTCAGGAAATCTGGAAGGGGGGAGGACAGGGAAATGTATGTGAAGCAGTCCAAAGAGGTAACCAGACTAGTCAAGGCAGCCGAGGCTTCCAGACAGCTGAGGCTGGCAAAGGGCATCAAGGATGATAAAAGGACTTCCACAGGTACATAAGGGAAAGAAGAAGCTATGAGGACAAGATAGTGAGGATTAGAAAGGATGGGTGGGGTGGGGTGGAGAAAGGGGTGGAGCAGGCAGAAGCACTAAATGTGTACTTCTGTTCTGTATTCACAAAAGAGAAGGGTTGGTAGCTACCTCAGGGAATAGGGAAGGTGGACAAGGAAGGGAGGGGAAAACAGATGAGGTAATTACAAAAAGCAGGATGCTGGAGGGTCTGAAGGCTCTGAGGGTGGATAAGGCACCAGGACCAGATGGCATTCACCCTAGGGTGCTGAAAGAACTGGTGGAGATCCTGGAGGGGGACACTGGCAGACCTGTTCAATATCTCCCTGGACACAGGATGTGTACCACAGGACTGGAGGATGATTCACGTGGTACCCCTCCACAAAAGTGGCCAAAAGGATGACCCAGGCAATTACAGACCAGTAAGCCTTACATCCATTGTAGGGAAACTAATGGAGGCAATCCTTAAGGAGTGGCTGGTGACCTTTTTGGAAGACAATGGACTCCAGGACAGACAGCAACATGGGCTCATCTCTGGGAGATCCTGCCAAACCAACCTAGTTGAGTATTACAGCTGGGTGATGAGAGAATTGGACAATGGCCATACAGTGGATGTCCTGTATTTGGACTTCAGCAAGGCCTTTGATTCGGTGCCTCATGGGCGGTTGGGGGGAAAGTTGGAGTATGTGGGGGCGGGGACAAAGATGGTGAACTGGATTGTGAATTGGCTGAAGGGGAGGCAGCAAAGGGTGGTGGTGGGGGGACTCTCATCCCCAAGGGCTGTGACAGCGGGATTCCATAGGGCTTGGTACTGTTCAGGATTTTCATATCGGATATCTCACATGGCATCAGGAGTAAGATCAGTCCGTTTGCTGATGATACCAAGATGGGGTGCAGGTGGACGTCATAGTAGGGTGGCAAGGGGCTACAGCATGACCTAACTAAACTGGAAGAGTGGTCGGAAACGTGGCAGTTGGGGTTCAATGCTAAGAAGTGCAAAGTACTACACTTCGGAGTAATGAACCCTGGGAGGAGCCACCAGTTGGGAGAGGTTCAGTTAGGTACCACCAAGGTATAAAAGGATCTAGGGGTGGTTATAATGGGGAATATAAATAACTCAGCTCAGTGCAGGAAGGCGGCAGCTAAAGCCAACAGGATGCTGAGGTGTATTGCGAGAGGAATCTCCTCCAGAAGCAGGGAGGTGATCCTGCCTCTGTACAGGTGACTGGTCAGACCACACCCTGAGTACTGCAAGCAGTTCTGGAGCCCATTTCTGAAGAAGGATGTCAGATTACTGGAAGGGGTACAGTGCAGGGCAACAAAAATGATCCAGGGTTTAGAGGACAGACCTTACGAGGATAGGCTAAGGGAGATGAATATGTTCTCACTGGAGGAGAGAAGGGATCGAGGGATATGACTGAGACCTTTAAATACATGATGGTGATAAACAAGACAGATGCAGAAGGGGTATTTAAGTTGAGGAGGGGGAGGGACACAAGAGGGCATGGTTTCAGATTGGAGGGAAGAAGATACAGGAAAGAGATGAGGAGACATTTTATCACAGAGTGGTTGGTGGTGGCTAAGTGGAACACTCTGCCCAAGGAGGTGGTATCCTGTAGGACAGTGGGCAATTTTAAAAGGGGATGGGAGAGGGTGAGAGGGGGGGAGTAAACATGAGGGGGGGCAGCTGCAATGTAGGGGGCTAGCTACAGATTCGAGCAGACTTGACAGACCATGAGGCCTGTTTCTGCTGGCAGATTTGTATGTTCTCATAAAAAAAAGTAAATTTCTACACTTAATATAAAAGATAATTTTTGGAAATGGATGGAAGATACTAGTGGTTGTTCGTCTAAGAATAAATACATTCTTTTCTAGTTATTTATTTGAAATTGTGCACACCAGAATAGCCACAAAAAGATAAAGTATCTCTTTTCCATAGGAGTTTTGGGGGAAGCAGGCAAGAAAGTTTTGAAGTTTATTGTTCTAGGAATTAATACCTTTGAGCCAAGGCTCTTTTACAAAGGTTCCACGTCATAAGTACAAAAACATAGTAGACAGTGTTACAAACAATCAGTAAGCCGTTTAACAAGGCCACAGCTTAAACAGTAACATTTATGTACAGAAAAGAAAAAGGAACTCAGAGGCAGTGTCAAGGACAAGGAATAAGGATTGGAGAGCTTGAGAGGGAAGAGAGGGAGAAATAAGAAGTTTAGGAGCAGACAGAACCAGGTTAGTGGTACTCAGGTTGTCTTTGTCAAAGAGGAGACCATGGTGGTTGAGTGAAACAAATGTAAGTGCACTCAGTGGGATGAGACTTTAGTCAAAGCAGTCACAGGAGCTGGAGGTTGTGAGGTGAGCGTGAAGTATGGATTTGAAAGCTCCCAATGTCGTGGAGGATAGGAAGGGCAGGTTAAGGGCATTGTACCAGGTATATGATTACATACAAATACAAAGCTTTACTTGGGCTCAGAGGGGATGTGTGCTGCCATATAGTATAAATAAAATGGTGGAGAAGATTTAACCTATGACTGGGGGTATGTTGGTGAAGGAAACTTTTTTATTTATTTAACATGTTGTTGACCAGGTAAACAGTACTGGGCCACTGGGCCCTTTTACAGGCTCAACTCAGAGTTAGTTAAGAACACACAGGCATAAATCTATAACACAGATTAATTAAAAAGAAGCATGCTAATACAAAGTATATAGCATAAAAGAACACCCTTGTCCCAGTCAGGAACAGGGAGAAGAAAGGTCAGCTGTTAGGGGTCCACAGCAAGACGGGGAAGAAACACCATACTTCGATGTGTAATGGTCGGTGCCAGGAGTGTGGCTTACGAGATGGACAAGCTTCATGGAGAGATTCTTGAGGTATGTGACAATTAAGCAATAATGCACTCCAGGGTGTGATATACCATGAGATATCATCATGCCTCGGGTGGTTGGCCGAGTGCATCCAACCACCCGAGAAATGATGATATCTTATGATATACCACACCCTAGAGTGCATTATTGTTATTATGAACAGAATTAATGGTTTTATAAATAAAAGATTAAAAAAAACTTTAAATCTGTTAAAAAAAGCTTTTTTGGTAGTGTAGGAATACATTTAAAAAAATAGTTCTAGAAGGCAGCAGGTGGCACTGTTGTAGTTGGAGCTGACAGAAGGGGTAACAGTATTGTGATGGTGTGACCTGTGAACTCTGCTGCTCTCTCTGCAACAGTGCCTTTGTCTGTCCCCCACAGTACATGATCGTGGTAACAAGACACTAAAGAAAAAATGAAGCCGATAAGTAATATCATTGGATTAGGAAGCATTGGGATTGAGAGGACAAATTTGGTAAATGTGTCAAGCACTGCCATTTTGAATGTGTGGGCACGTGTGAGACATGGAAACGGTCGTCTGCTGAGTGCAGCCTGTGAGCAGCAGTAAGTTGCTTTTGTGTGTACCACAGTGTTTTTTGTTTGCAATGCCCATTTCAATGTTGTGGGTCCTGAAGAGAGCAGGCACTACCTTTCATTCAGTGGAACTGATGTGCCCCCCTTGTTGACCAGCAGTTGTAGGTGGAAAACGTTGCGTTCAGAAGATTTTCTTCTGAAGTTTCAAGTGAGGAGGCTGGTGGCCAGAGTTTTTTTGAAACCGTGATGATGTAGCCTGATATCATCACGGCTCCAAAGATCTCTCAGCCAATCAGCTTCCTGCATTTTCAGAAGCCAGTTCATAATGTACTAGTACTCATGGAGACATGGTGGAATGAGAGAATAAGCTGTATTCAAGACTGGAAAGTAAAGACTGTACAGGAGGGACAAAGTGGGTCAGTGGGAATGTTCTGTATGTCTAGGAAGGATCTGAAGCAAACTAGAAAAGAGTGTGTAGATAGATGGGGAGCGCTACAGAAATAGTATGGCAGGAATTAGATCCACAAGAGGCAGAAAGATAATTCTAGGTGTATGTTTGAGATCACCAGGTAGGACAGAAGAGAATGACCTGGTATTGGCAAACAAGGTCAAAAGGGCAACAACCTGAGAGTTGTGGTGGAAAAGAGACTGATGTTACCCTTTAAGGGCTAACAGTATCACATGGTTTGAAATGGTCCAAGCACGTCTCTGATTTAGTAGACAAAGTGAATAAGAGATTGTACTATTTGTCGATTCTCAAATGGGCTGGAGTCCCTTCTGAGGACCTAGTATTTTTCTTTCTATAAATCAGTGTGCTAGTCCATTTTGGAATACAGAAGCCCAGTGTACATTGTTTGCTAACTGCAGGATGCAAATGCATTGGAAGATATTCAATAAAGAGCAAGGATAATTATTTTGGGGTAGGATATGGATGTGCTTACAGTTATAAACTGGTGGTTACTGTTCCTCTTGCTATTAGGAGACTGGATGCTTGTGAGAATTTTTTTTGTCAGAAAATGAAAAGGAAGGAACATGAATTAAATCATTTACTAGTTCCAAGAAGGGAGTGAGAGTACCAGCTTAGGAAAAGAAGGGAGTGGGATGTGGTTTGAACGCAAACAAGTTTGGTTCTAGTTTTATTCCATGGGCAATGTGGTACTTAAACTGGTAAGTGTTAAAGGAATACAAATGCAATTTTTTTTCATATATATTTATAGTGTATATGTCTTTTAACTGTGTCTATGTGTTATGTACGTCACATATTCAACCATTGGTTGCCAAATGTGCTTGGTTTTTAATTAAAAAAATGATTGATGAATTGATTGAACTATGGGGCATTTGGTTCACATAAGGTATTTCAACCTACAGTGCCTGCCATTGACTGGGCAGTAGAAGGCGCCCATGGAAACATCACATGTCCATTGAGAAGGATTGTTTTCTTCTTCAGCATATAGGTCCCGGGTTGCAGCTGGATGCTGTTCATGATCTGCTCTTGAGTGGTGGGGATGATAAGGCCAGAGCAGTAAAGGTTAGGGCTAAAATGGTGAATACACAGCTGAATTAAGTTTAAATTGGAGGCTGGGAGGCGCTGTAGTGGAATGTAATGTAGTCAGTGAATAGATGCATCCACATGGGCAACAATGGCAAGAGAGCTAGGCAATGGCCACTGTGGTGGTTCAAGGACCTCCAGGGGAAGTTAAAGGAGAAAAAGAAGGCATACAATACTTGAAAGAAGTCTAGGGACAGAGCAACGGAAATAGAATGTAAAGCATTAGAAAAGAATGATAGGGATGTGATTGCCCAGGCCGAGGCTAGTCTTGATGGCAGGATGGTGCCAGGGTCAAGGTGAACAATAATTCCTTTATTCAATAGATAGGGAACAAAAAGAAAGCCATGGATAAGGTGGTCCCTCTGATTATTGGAAGAGGGGAAAACAATGTGCAAGTCAAGGGGTATAGCAAAGAGACTGAATGACTCCTTTATGTTAGTTTGGAACCAGGAAGTCAAGGTGTATGACCAATTGAGGATATAGGTTATGGGAGAGATATATGCCAAACAGGAGGTAGTGCTGATCACAGCAGAATTAGTGGGCACATGTCTATATGTCGGAACATCAGGCTACAAAGTCAACAAGCATTTGTCAATGCCGAATGTCGTCTTGCTGGCATTGGCATTGTTAGTGCAGGAGTTAGACAGATGCATAATAGGAATGGCAGTGAGTATTGAACTGATGCCAACCCCACCCCCACGCTGCAGAGAGTGACAGGCATTGGAGTGTGCCTTTGGGTCATCGGCAATAATGCTCACACCATTTCATCTCACCCTACACTGAAGACACCAACTGTCACGGCGTGCCTTGGGGTCTTCGAGCTATACGCTCACCCCATTCCATAAGGAAATATGCTGAGATGGGTGCAGTATAGGAAAATGGGGTGAACATAGGGGTCAAAGAGTCCAAGGCACACCTAGATGACTATCAGTGACTGCAGCGTAGGGGTGGAATGGTGTGAGCATTACAGCCGACAATCCCAAGTAACACCCCGACCCCTGTCAGTCTCTACTGGGTGGGGCGTTACAATTGGAAAACCTAACACCCCAGGTGTTTGTTGGTATTTTCACTCCAGATTTTCAACATGGGCTTTTTGTGACCCAACCTCATGAGCAGTGGCACTATCAGTTTGTTAGCCGAAAAGTGATTTTGCAAAGCAACTGCGCCATTTGGCGCCACAGGTACAAAAACACATTTTGGGTAGGATGTGAAAAGTGACAGCTGTACTGTTCATGAGGAGGTGTAAAATAATGGCAATGTTAAAAATCTGGAGTGAAAATATGAAAAATTGATGAAGTCATGAGCATGTGTAGAAACTGCGCAACACACACCTGTAATGCAATTATTTTGGGGATTTTTTTCACCAGATTTTTAACATAGGTATTTTGGGACCTCTGCTCATGAACAGTGGCACTGTGATTTTGTTAATCTGTCCCGAAAGTTGATTTCCCACAGCGACTGTGCCATTGTGTGCCAGATGTGCAAAAACACATTTCAGGCAGGATGTGAAAAAGAACAGCTATACTGTTCACAAAGAGGTGTGAAAAAATGGCAATGTTGAAAATCTGAAGTGAAAATATTAAAAACTGTTGAAGTTATGAGCGTGCGTGGAAACTGTGCAATGCACGCTCATAACACAGTAACTTTTTGGAATTTTTTCACCAATTTTGCAACATAGGCGTTTTGGGACCCCACCTCATGAACAATGGCACTGTCCTTTTGTTAATCAGTCCCAAAAGGTGATTCCATGCAGTGACCGCGAAATCACCTTTCAGGACTGAATAACAAGATGACAGTGCTTGTGTTCATGAGGTGGGGTCCCAAGAACCCCATGTTGAAAATTTGGAGCCAAAATTCAAAAAAATGGCTGAGATATCCACCTAAGTTGACCATCCCCCCCCAACTGATGCCATTATACAGCTTACTGGCATTTTTTTCACTTTGCAGTTTGGCTTTGAAGAGTCCAAACGTGTTCCCACTCCACAGAAGGTCGCAGCACCGGACCTCCGAAGGTAAGCATGGGGTGAGGGGGGTGTGGGGAGGTTTGGTGCGCAGAGGGTGGGTGCGGATTGGGGGGGCACTGTGGACAATGAGGGACCCCTTTTTTTTCAAGTAAAAAAGAAATTGGACATCATGAGATGGTTTGTTGGGCACACTGGGGTGGGCTCCCAGTGTGCTACACAAGGGGGTGGGGGGAGGAACATACCAACACGGTCGGCTTTGTGTTAACAGTGGCACACTGGAGTGGGCTCCCAGTGTGCCACACAATGTGGGGGGTGGGAGACATGCTGACACAGAGATTGCACCCCGATGTCGACTTTGTTTGGGGATTGTGTGATGCTACCATGTTTATTGAAATGTATCACCAGGAAAGGCACATACAGGAGATGTGTCATCTCTGCCACTACATGAAAAGCTTGTCTCTGATTGCAGCAGCAGATTTCTTTCAAGTTGGTGGCACTTTACATAATTTTTGCATCAGCGCTAGCATGCTGGCTTACTGAAGAATGAGGGACGCAGGGATGCACCTACTAAAGCATGCTCTGCATTCACCAACACTGACACACCTCTCACTGTGCTACTACCGCAAGATGTTGCTTGCGCATGCACAAGACAACATAAAAACTAAATGGACAGCATAACTGGCCCCAAGCTCCAGGACATCCAGCTGATTATGGCTGCCTCATAACTCTGCCGTCCCACTGAGCCACTGACACTTGGCCTGCTGCAGCTCCCTGGATGACTTACAGTTTTTAAAATGTGAGTCTGATTATGTTGCCACTTCTCTTATTTGACTTGCATGAGTACGAAATTCCAATCAATCATAATTGGCTACCAGATTTATATCTGACACAAGTACATTCCTTTACTATTAAATTTAGAGTAGTTGGGGGCGCTAATGAGCACGATGGAGTAAGGACGCTTTATCTCTCGCTCCTTAAACCACCAAGTAAATATTCTGTTAAAAATTAACTTTACCTCACTTCAAAGTGCAAGAAAAGAGAACCTACACAAGGGGGAAAGACCATGGACGAGTATTTAACTCCCAGATCATCCAAAAGCACTTATACTGCAGGGAAAAACCAACGCAAACAGCCAGCGGTACAGGTGGAAAATGTGGGGCCTATCTCCCTCTCTGCGGCCGAGGCCTGTGCCATGGGCCTGGAAGTAACACAACAAGTACTAGCAGCCCTGGAGCCCCATCTAACCAGCCTGGCATCAAATTTCGACCGTAAACTCCAGGAACTTGTGGATCTGCATGTGTCGCATGCAATAAGACTAACAGAAATGGAGCAGAGAATCTCCAATGTCGAGGATGCCACAGTTCTGGTCCCTGAACAAATTGCTGCCCTGCAAAAAGAACTAGCCGATTTGAAAAAACAATTTGACTACCAAGAGAACTACCAGAGGCGCCTAAATCTACAACTCCGGGGCTTGCCAGAGGGACTCGAGGGCACTAATGTGTTAGATTTTTGTGCTTGGACTTTACATGAGATGCTAGGGCTCTCTCCCAAAAATGGGAAAGTAAAGCTTCAGAGGGCACACCGGGCAGTGGCCCCCAAACCTCCACCGGAACAACCGCTCCGGCAGATCGTGATGAGGTTTCACAATTTTCAGGATAGGGAGCTGCTATTGAAAACCTATAGAAATACTCCTATTCTACAATATCAAGGGCACAAATTGAGCTTGTTTCAAGATTACTCCAATCATCTACTAAAGAAGCTCTGGGCCTTTAACTCGGTGATGACACAGCTGCGAGAGGCCCAGATCGAATGCTTTTTACTGTACCCTGCAATTTTAAAGATCAAGCATGAAGGGGCTATTTACTCCTTTTGGGAGGTACAGAAAGCAGAGATTTTCATAAAAGACCTCAAGAAAAAAATGGGGTAAGGTGAACTGAGCTATGGTTAAACACAGGTCCTGGTTCTTTTTCAGCTTGCTCAGTACTTGGAGCCAAACTTCACATTGTGCTGGAACGTTAAGGTACTTTCTTGATTTGACCTGATGGGCCCGCAGTTGCAAGCAGGCAGGAAGACGCCACCACAACTTATTTCAGACAGCCTGGCTCCACACTTAGAGTTGTGTTTTGTTGGAGTGTGAGACTAGCTTTGCCTGAGCATGAATATATAATTTAATGTGCGGATTTGGAAATACACTGCCGGAACTGCCAGAATTGAGGCCCCACTTCACCCTACTGTCCCTGTTCCCTGATTTTTTCCCCACCCCTGAAGAAGATATAGTTGAGGTATATCAGGCTCTAGGAGCACCTCTCCCATGCAGCAACTGGGAAAACTTCGTCTTTTCTCTGCCGAATTGATTATATGCTTCTGTACATGTACTTGGGACGTTGCTTTACTATGAAGGAGTGCGAATGTGGGGCTGGGGTAACGGGAAATGCAGGGGTGTCCAGGGGTTGAGATGCTAGATTGATTTTCTACCAGATTAAGGTTTTTTGAGCACGTGACTATGGGTTAAAATGGGTAGTGAGTTGAGTTTATGGGGGAAGAATATTGGAGTGAAAGGAAAGTGCTTTAAGGATGGGTGTTCCCTAGTGTGATTAAGGAGGAGCAATGGCTTACTCTAAATTTACTTACACATGGCTAAAAGCGAGGGCTTGACAAGGTTCTTGGTGGGGGTGGCAGGGGATGCATCCTTGCGATAATGGTGGGGAGGGAATGTAAAATTTTTGCTATAAGCAATTCTGTTTACAAAAGGGAGGAACCACTTGTTTACACAGAAATTTCTAAGAGAGAAGGAAGGGTGCTTGTATTGTATATAGTTTCAATGTTTTGTTTGTTATACTGTTCGTTGTTAAGTTTGAGATCCACATGTGAATATAGAAGACTTGATACACATATTGATATGCTTAAGGAGACTCTGATGAGGGATAAATGATTGCTGGAGGGAAGACGGCGTCCATGCCATGGCTAACTCCATAGGTCTAAATATAGTATCCTGGAATGTCCGGGGCATATCCACCCATATTAAATGTACCATACTGCTGACTGCCCTTAAACATCAGAATGTAAGTGTTGCGCTGTTGCAAGAGACCCACCTTACTACTAAAGAGCATGCTAAATTAAAAAGGAGATGGGCGGGGGACTGCTGGGCAGCATCTTTTAAATCCCATAAATGTGGGGTAGCGGTACTTATCCATAAACGACTGCCCTTCCAGGTACGTAGAGTGGTGGCTGACCCCAAACATGGCGGGTATGTCTTTGTAGTGGGGGAATTGTGGGGGGAAACATTGACATTCGGGAGCGTGTACGCCCCTGCAGTGTATGATCCTATATTTTATCAATCCCCCATAGACTTATTGATAGCAGAGCAATTTCCAGGATTAGTTCTGGGTGGGGATTTGAATTGCCTGGTGGATCCTGAGCTAGACCACTCGGAAGGTAGAGGAGTCTGCAGGGGTGCTATGTGCACATGGAGGGTGGGGATGGCTGATCTATAACTGGTTGATGTGTGGAGAACGGCCAGTCCCACCACACAGGAGTATACGTTCTATTCACACCCCCACAAGACATGGTCAAGGTTAGATTACATTTTTTATTCTGAAGGCCTGGTATTACAGACTTCTCCAGGCAAAGCATGGCCCTATACATATATCAGACCACGCTATGGTACTCGTATCCCCGGTGTCGAGAGACTCAGGGGTTGACCTTCCAGCATGGTGATTTCCCAACTACCTGTTAGCTAATAAGACATTTAAGGATTACTTACACCATCAGTGGAAGCACTATGTTCAGAATAATCTAGATACAGCTACTTCACAGGCGATGTTTTGGGACGCTGGAAAAGCCTATATGAGGGGCTCTGTTATTAGTTATGTGGCTCACCACACACGTCAGGTACAGGAGAAAAGGGAAAATCTTGAGCAGTGCCTTGGGGTATTGGAAGGATGGGTGGCAAAAGGAGAGGGGGGTGATGCTGCGCCCAGGCTCCTGACAGTCACCAGGCAAGCTCTAAACAATCTACTTGTGGGGGAGGCACATAAAATGTGTCTGTTTGTGCATAAGCATTTTTATGAATGGGGAAATAATCCTAACACTATGCTGGCCAATCTCATTAGAGGGAGGAAAAAAAACACATCTGATTACAGCAGTTAGGGGTCCGAATGGTAAGCTTGGGACAGAGAAGAAGTTTATAAGGGATAGATTTAAATGTTTTTTTGAGGAGCTCTACCAGAGCCAACTAGGGGATGTACGGACTAATATGCATTCGTTCCTGGATTGGGTAAACTTCCCTAAGTTATCTAAGACAAAGCAAAGCTGGCTAGGCGCTAAAATTACAGAGGAGGAAATAGGTGCGGCCATAACAGGCCTCAAAACGGGCAAAGCGAGTGGCCCAGACGGCTTCTCCACAGACTACTACAAGGTTATGAAAACACATCTGGTTAAACACCTATGGAGATTAGTTAATGAGGCTAGAGAGGGAGAGGGGCCCCTGCCCCAAACCTGGAGTGAGGCAGTTATTAGTTTGATTCCAAAGGAAGGCAAAGACTTACTTGACTGAGTCATTCAGACCAATATCCTTGCTGAACTGCAAATCAAAGATTTTCGCTAAGGTGTTGGCAAACCGCTTGGACAAATTAATACCAGGTCTGATTCACCAAGACCAAACTGGGTTCATACAGGACAGGTACTCCTACCACAATATGAGAACTTTGTTGAATGTAATCTGGGGTGCCTCGGTTGGATATGGGCCAGTTCACATACTATCTATGGATGCTGAAAAAGCATTTGACTGGGTTGAATGGCAATACTTAATGGAGTTCCTGACCCAGTTTTGTCTGGGTGATGTGTTCACAGGGATGGTCAGCCAGATATATAATACACACACAGCAAGGGTATTGGTTAATGGCACGCTAACGGAGAGGTTCGCACTGTACAGAGGAACCAGACAGGGTTGTCCTCTGTCGCCTCTCCTTTTTGCCCTGGCCCTGGAACCTCTGGCTATTGCAATAAGAGAACATCCTGAGATTTCTGGCCTTCCAGGAGGGCATGCAAACTCTCTTTGTATGGTGATGACATGTTATTGTATATCACTAAACCAGATCAATCTATGCCACTACTAATTCATTTAATAGATCAGTTCTCTGAATTTTCAGGATACAAATTGAATCTAACCAAGTCAGAGGAACACAGGATGGATGGGGCAGGGGTCAAGACAGAGGCAGAATCCAAGGACTGGTGTTTCAGAAAAGTTTGCACCTCATTTGAATATCTAGGTATTAAAATTGGGAGAACCATAAAAGGATTGTATGAATTAAATTATACCCCGCTGCTTCGTACAATACTGGCAGATTTGGGAAGATGGGCCAAATTACCATTAACGTGACTAGGTACAATAAATCTACGTAAGATGAATATCTTACCACGATTGCTGTACAGTATGCAGATGCTCCATATGGGGCTCACTCGTGCAGATGTAAAGCACCTGGAGAAAACACCTGCAGAGTTTTTGTGGCAGGGCAAGCGACCCTGCACAAGCCTTGCATGCCTAAAGGCATCGCTTGACAAGGGAGGTTTACAGTTCCCAGATATTAAAAACTACCAACTCACCATTCAGTGCCGATTTACAGGATTGGGTAGGTCGACTGCGGGAAGCGGGTTGGTTAGACCTGGAGGAGAGGGGAAGCCCGGGCCGGGTAACCACCTACTTATCGAGGAAAGGTCAGAAGGTGTACACAAGCCTCCCCAGACCAAATTCCCTGGTCAAAGCAGCACTAGACAGTTGGGGTGCCTGGTCAGATGTGGGAAAATAGCACAGGGGGAGACTTTTCTACTTCCTCTAGCCAGGAATCCGTTCTTTATCCCGGGACTGATGGACTTGGGCTTTAGGGAATGTAAGAAGAAAGGGATAATGTGCATAAGGGACTTATATGTAAGGGGAGAACTTGATACATTTGCTCGCATACGGGAAAGGACAGGGCTGGATCATAACCACTTCTGATATTTACAGGTACGAGTATATTGCACATCCTTGGGGAGGAAAGAGGGTATAGGCACTGAATGGGAGCCCCTCAAACATCTGATACAAGAAGGAAGGCGTAATCCTAAGGGCACCATACGCAAAGTGGCTAGGGCAGGCAGACAGCTGCTACTGGATATGTCACAGAAAACTAGACAATTATGGGAGAGGGATATGGAGATCCATATCACGGCAGATACCTGGAAGGTTATGACCCAGTTACACCAGGGGATTCTGGTCTATAATAAGTATAAAGAATCCTTTTATAAATTCTGCCATAGGCTATATCGCCCACCTCTAAATGTTAGTAAGTACAACCCAGCGGTTTCACCGGTATGTCCTCGTTGTAAGGTGGGACTGGTCATCTATTATCATTATTTTTGGTCCTGTCCTGTCTGGCAGGACTTCTGGAGGGAGGTGATGAGAGAGGTTCAGGCAATGGTGGGCAGGAGCTTCCCACAATCACCACTGTTGTCACTGTTTGGTATGGAAAACATAGATGGGGAACAGTGGGCCCCATTGCCCAGATGGCTTAGAGTCACATTGGTAATGGCCAGACACTGCATCTTAAATACTTGGGTCTCGGCACTCAAACCTACTATACAGCAATGGAAGGCCTTGATATTACAAGCCCTCACTCTAGAAAGACTCACTTATGTATTGCAAGATAGGGGAGAGCAATTTTATACAATCTGGCAACCATACCTAGCTGCTTTAACACCAGCTGAGAGCCTGACTCAGGGAGAGGGATGGGAGTAGTGGAAGGAGGTGGGGTAGTGTATGGCGATAAATTCTTATGGAAATGTGTAAGAATCTCTTGGACTGAGTTCCCCTAGCAGTATATCCATAAAGGGAATTTACTCCTGCTTAATCTAAAATGTATTGCAGCATGTCATATCGTATTAATCAATCAGTTTTCTTTTTAACACCAAGAAATTGGATTTCTTTGTACATAAGTTCAGTACTGGATGTATTTGTTTGATCTGTAGTTGTCTTAACAGGTCATTTTGGCCTACTTGTTTGTGTGTCTGAAAAATTGAATAAACATATGATGCAAAAAAACAAAATTTAGAGTAGTTAGAGCATGCTGCACTCTTTTTGGCATTCCCCCTGCAAATTAATATTAACATTCCCAATGCTAACTTTTTCACGATTTCTATTCATCTGATTAAAATAATGTACAAATGAATCCAAACATTGCACTTTATAATCAGGTGGTATATATGTGGAGGCATTAATTAAGTGCCCACCCCCTAGAAGAGTGAATTTGCAGCTACAAATTTGTAGCTTTCATTTTTGGCCTTATTGTCCAATTTAGTTACTTTTATGTGATCTTTTTCTGTTTGGCACATCCTCCATCCCTTTTTAATGGTTTATCTTTCCTGAACAATGTATAAGTGTCCAGCATTTTCTCAGTGTCTGTGATTTTAGAAGATAGACAAGTTTCAAATCCTGGTATTATATCTGTGAACCCCCCCCCCAAAAAAAAAATCGGTGGGCTTACCTTAATTGTCTCACTGGACCTAGCAGTGTTCTTTTGCCAGAAGATGGTCCCAGATGGTGCTCTGCCTTCAAGAGCCTGGCAAGTCCAGTGTTGTAAATATGGCCCAGAGTGAAGTATAGCTGTAATCCTGGTTACTAAGTGAGTAAGCGAGTGATGCCACCGCACTGCCACTTTAAGAGGCTCAACCATGCCATTGCAGTGAGTAGCCTGTGCTGGGTCCAGGAAAATCAAAGCCTGTGACTGGCCAGGCAGTGCCCCATGTGTTTTATTGTACAGTCACTTTTCAGTATATATAAAGCCTTATTAAATGCTGTGACTGTTTATTGCCAAATCAAAACTGTTATATTTAAAATGAACTTTGATATTGGGACTGTTTACATTACAAGCAGCCAGCTGCCATGGTAATACTTTGAACCCGTTATGGGCCAATTGGAACTTCAGGGGTCCTAATGGACCTCCAGACTGTAACTGCTGGGATAAAGTGTGGACTTTATCCTTGGCACTGGGTTTTTGCCCAACCAGAGCGCTGGGACTGTGACTGACAGCCTAGGTAGCCAACTGGATTTCAGTATTATGTTTCCCTTTAGCTGAAAGAAATGGCTGAACTCTCTGAACTGTCAGTTTGACGTGAGCTTCTGTGTTGTGAGGAGGCCTGTTTTCAGCTAGGGGACTGAAAGGAGAGGCGTGCCTTGCCTCCTTTCGGCTGGAACTTTGTTGAACCATTGAATCTGCCATGTAGCAAACCGGAAGTAAAAGTCTCCAAACTGGGAGAAAAGAGGAAATTCCCCAGAGCGAGATATCCAGGCGGAGAAGGGGTCAGAGTGTCTGAGAGGCCCCCAACCTGTAGACGGACAGAAGCCTGGTCGCACCAGAGGTAGTGACCTAAAACTGGAGCTTGGGGCTACTGAACTTGTCTCCAGCCGGTTTGCTGAAAAGGGAGACCTGGAGTGTTGTTGTGTCAGCTTATTTACCAAGGACTGCAGTTTGCAAGTGGGTAAGCTGTGTGGCCTATCTGAGACTGTTCTAAAGTTAAAGCCTGTGATGCCAAACAACCTATCCAAACGACTGTTGCTACATTTGACACCAAAGCTGCTGAGAGACTGGTTAAGGGAATCAACTCCTGCAGAGAAGATCACTGCGGGTTGCTGCCACCCTTGGGAGCAAAGCTAGGATGTGGGGGTGAGTCATGTAAGCCCTAGTCCCTGTGCCTGGTTCTGGTCCAGATCGAGAACACCTGCAGCATGCAGTCATCAGTCAGAGAGTCAGTCCTCGAGAGGAGTCAGTCTGGAAATCAGCCCGGCATCCGAGGTCTTGGTGTAGTTAGTACAACAGGGCCCTGGCTCTGCAACACCAAATAACCAGTATTTGCCATCTGATTTGCTTTCAAAGTTCTTGTTGTGGTTAACCTGTGTTTGCTGGCCATTGGGCCTGAAGATTACAATTTCTTTGTGTGTTTAAAAGTGTTGGTGAATGTGGCTACAGTTAACGTAAAAGCATCAAAAAACAATATTTTGTTTAAGGGCCCCAACCAGCTACAATGCCAGCCACCCCGCAGCAACGCTCAGGCCTGTAACACCTTAGATCCTGGGTACCCAGATCTCACTGACTGAGTAGATTCAAGGGTATGAATATCTGTGATTGCCAATTTAAATTCAGAGCTCAATCATATCTTTAAATCAGGTATTGATCTCTACTCCCATTCCCTGCTAACCTACCCAAATAAATCAGTTCATTGTTTAAATGTTAAATTGCCTCCTGAACATATTATTACTGAGTGGTGGGGATTGGGAAAGATACAATAGGTTATTGCTGTTAATGTCAAGTTTCCTTTTAGGTGCTCAGGGCATCCAAAAGTCCAGACCCCTGTTGGTAAGAGGGGTAGCCTGGAGCATATTATTAGCAGTCACCTTTAATTGTCCATTGAATGTTAAGCCAAGTGTTGAGTATAACTTGGTGCGTGGGTCCACTGGTGGGGGCTGTGAGTAAGTGCAACTTCCGAGAGGGTTGTGCTAGTTTATCATCTATCCCACTTAAAGCTTTCTCTGAGTGGAGGCACCATGTCAATAGCATTTCAGTTAGAACCCAGGCCCCTCAACCTGCAGTTAGGAAAGCAGGCAGGGGTAGTAGCCCGTTGGCAGGTGATGCCCGGGTTACATCTGTGTTATGTTGTCTAGCACAGACTACTAAGCAATCATGTTTAAGTATTAAACTCTGAATATTGCTATGTATTGCCCTTACACTGCTTCTATTAACCTAGTATTAAATGTATATTGCCAGACAACAATAATAAAACATAAATATAGGATCCAGGTTCTCAATTCGCAATGCAGCTCCAAATGATCCCTCTTATTTGTTCAGACTGAATTATAGTATGGCCTTTGAATTAAAAGTAATCTATTATATAAGCAGATTCAAAGTAAAAGATACAAAAACCTTACTGAGCTAACCGCTTGGGTGGCCCACTATAATCTGGACATTATGGGGATCACTGAGACATGGCTTAAGCCACACATATCTGACTCAGTTTGTGACCTTGCAGGCTACAACCTCATTAGGTTGGACAGGCCCCAGAACAAGAGGGGGTGGAGTACTCATATACTACAAGACGCACTTAAACGTCTCAGTCACAGGACACTCGCAATCTGCATCGTAGCTCTGTGAGTTCCTACACGTCCTCCTCCTGCTAGGGAATACCAGAAAGGTGCATGAGATATGTGCCTACAACCCTCCCAAGGGTGGTGTGTCCGGGCTCTCCTACCTCTTAGACAGTCTCAGCCCAAAGGTTGGTTCGAATGAGTTACTAGTCCTGGGGAACTTCAACCTTAACTGGGCAGGTCGTAGTGCCCAGCAATACGAACCACTGTTGGCTGGACTGGCCCTAAGCCAGCTCATCTCTGAACCCACTAGGCCCTCTCTCAGAGGTGACAAGGGCTCCATCATCGACTGGGTACTAAGCAACAGAACGGAGAAAATTATCTCCTGTGGCGTTCTACCTGCTGCTATATCGGATCATTTTCCCACATTCTGCATATGGGGCAACGCCCCTCCCCAAATCCCGCACAAGGTGATTCAAATGAGGGATTACTCCAAACTCAATGCTGGAGACTTCTTTGAAGACCTGAGGCATACTGACTGGTCTCAGTTCATGGCCACCAATGACCCCTCAATGGTCCTTGACAGCTTTCTAAAAGCGTTCACCCGACTTCAAGACAGGCATGCCCCCTCACAAGAAGGAGAATGAGGGGCACTGCAACTAAATGGCTCCATGGAGGCCTGTATACTCTCATGAGGTAAAGGGATAAGTGCTGGGCGATGTATAAGAGCTCACTGTCCAGCATGGATCTCCAGAATTACAGGCAGCTGAGGAACTTATGCAAGAGAGTCATTCGCCAGCAAAAGTGAATACTGTCAGTCCATCATGCTCTCCATAGCAAAAATCCGAGGACTTTCTGTCAGAGCATTAAGAAAGTGGTGGGTGGGGCCACGAGAGCGCAGGTCACTGACATGCTCATTGATGGGGTTAACTGCAACAACCCCCTCACTATTGCCAATGCCTTCAACGTTCAGTTCACAGACTTGCCTGCTTTACCCAAATTGCCGCACTACCCTGCTGGCCGGGCCTCCTCACCCAGTGGAACAACCCCCCTACTGCCCTTTTACCTCAAGGCAGTAACAGACATGGAGGCCCAGAAGCTCCTTGCTGGTCTATCCCCATACACTGGAGCTGGGCATGACTGCCTGGAGCCCAAGCTGCTGAGGCTAGGGGCATCATTACTAGCTCAGCCCATAGCCCATGTCTTCAACGCATCGCTCACCTCAGGCATAGTCCCGGATATCTGGAAGATGGCCAAGGTGATACCTGTACCCAAGCAAGGGGACACAAAAGACCTCAAGAACTACCGTCCCATTGCAATTCTATCAGCGATCAGCAAGCTCCTGGAAAAGGTAGTCACCTCTCAGGTCACCTACTACCTACAGACCCACAACCTTCTCTCCCCCTGCACATGGGTGTAGAAAGGGGCATAGCATCTCCACGGCCCTACCTGTTGTTACCTCGGAGATCAGGTCTGCTGCTGACCGAGGTGAACTGACCGGGGCCATCTTTGTTGATCTCTCAAAAGCCTTTGATTGGGTTGACCACACATTACTGTGCTCCTCTCTCCTGTCACTTGGCTTCTCCTCCCCAGCTCTTGCATGGATCAGTAATTACCTCACGGGCAGGCATCAGTACACTAAATTCAACAAGGTCCTGTCTGAGCCTGTCCAGGTTAACTGCGGAGTTCCCTTAGGGCTCTGTCCTGGGGCCTCTCCTGTTCTCTCTCTTCATAAATGAGCTGCCCTTGGCTCCGGCTCTAGGGTCCTCAGTGCTGTACGCAGACGACCTAGTCATCATGGCCAAATCCCAGGACATCACCACCATTAATACCAAACTAAACTCAGACTTCGACCACATCCAAACTTGGTTGCAGGACCACAAACCTGTTATTAACCTACAGAAGACACAGGCCATGCTATTTGGCTCTGCAGCCAAGTTAAAAGCCGCCCCAAATTCACTACAGATCTCCGGGGCTGATGGGTCACCGCTGACTGTCACAGGCTCAGTCAAGTACCTGGGGGTAACCCTTGACCCACAGCTGGATATGAACCTGCACATACGAAATACATGCAAGGTCTCAAACTGCAAGCTGGGTCAGGCTTACAGAGCAAAAAGCTGTCTAATTCCAGCTGCCCGTCTTGCTCTAGCCAGGGGAGTCCTCCTACCCATGCTTTGTTACGGACTAATCACATTTGCCCATGTTGCAAAAACTAGTCTAGTAAAGTGGGACTCAGTGTACAACAACATATGCCGTTTTGCGCTCTCAGTCCCCCACCTCACTCACCACTGTGAGCTTTACACCTGGCTTGAGTGGCTCCCACCAGAAACTCACCGCTCTTATGTTGTGGGCAACTTCATTGACAATATTGTCAGAACTGCCATTCCTCAAAACCTTGCTGAGACCCTTGTTCTTGCTACACCCTCCTTCAACCTGCGATCCAGCGGCTCCCATGCCCTCCTGGTACCTAAAACCCGCACACAAATGGGTGACCGAGCCTTCGCTGCATATGCGCCCAGAGTTTGGAACTCTCTTCCAACTAGCACTCGCTCCTCTCCCTCGCACCAGAGCTTTAAAGCCTCCCTCTGGGATTTTCTCAAAATGGCTGCCACCTGTCTCTGCACTAGACAAACCCTCTCAGCCTGAGATGCCCCAACTAACTGAGATGTTACCTAAACATTACGACTTGGGCAGAGCACAACTGTGCTCATACTCCTCCTGTTCTCACAGCATATATAACAAGCATTTGTCAATGCCAAATGATGGCTTGCTGGCATTGGCACTGGTAGTGCAGGAGTTAGACAGATGCATCATAGGAATGGCAGTGAAGTATTAACTGATGCCAACCCACCCCCACCCTGCAGAGAGTGGCAAGCATTAGGGTGTCCCTTTGGGTGTTTGGTAGTGCAGTGCGGGAAAACATGTTGGGCAGGATGTGAGAAATGACAGCTGCACAGTTCATAAGGAGGTGTAAAAATGCCAGTGTTGAAAATGTGGCATGTAAATATACCAAATTTGCTAAGCTACTAGGGTGTGTGGGAAATATGCAATGCTAGCAACACTGCCATTTTATGGTGCTACCAAATTTTCAACATAGGCATTTTAGCACCTCTGGTCATGTACAGTGTCACTGTTATTTCCTCAAAGTGTCCCAAGAAGTGATTTCACAGCGACTACGCCTATTCTGCTCGAAGTGCGAAACACATTTTGGGCAGGATATGTCAAATGATGGCTGTACTGTTCATCAAGAGGTGTGGAAAAATGGCAATGGTGAAAATCCAGACTGAAAATATCACAAATGCACAACGGTATGAGCGTGCGTGCAATCTGCTAACGCATGCTCGTAACACAGTTATTTTATGGAGTATCATCACCAAAATTTCAACATAGGCATTTTAGGTCCTCTGCTCATGAACTGTGTCACTGTCATTTTCATAATCTGGCCCAAATACTGATTTCCCACAGTGACTGCGCTATTGTGCGCCGGAAGTGCGGAAGCACATTTCGGGCAGGATGTGGAAAATGACAGCTGTACTGTTCACAAGGAGGTGTACAAAAACGACAATGCTGAAAATCCAGCAGTAAAATATTGTGAATGCGCGAAGTTACGAGCCTGCATAGCAACTGCACAATGCACACTCGTAAAACAGGCATTTGTTAGATTTTTTCCACCAAATTTGGAACTTAGGCTTTTTAAGAGGGCACCTCATGAACACCGCCACTGTCATTTCGAATGGGCCCCGAAAGGTGATTTCGCGCAGTGACTGTGAAATCACCTTTTGAGGCTGATAAACGCCATGACAGTGACAAAATTCATGAGGAGGGGCCCAAAACCCCATGTTGAAAATTTGGTGCAAAATTCCAAAAATGCCTGAGATATGCAACAAAGTTGAAAACCCCTATCTAGCCATTATACAGCTTACCAGCATTTCCTCAGATCGCGGTCGGCTTTGAAGAGTGCAGGCGTGTTCCGGTCCACCGAAGAAGTCGTCGCGCCGGACTCGAAGGTAAGTATGGGGTGGGGGTGTGGGGAGGCAGGGTGCGCGAGTGGGTGGGTAAGGGTTGTGGGGGCAGGGAGAAGCACCGTGGGACCGTTTTAATTTGCAGGTTTAAAAAAAAAAAAAAGATGGACGGGACATTTGCCACGCTGGGGTGGGCTCCAGCGTGGCAGAGGACTGGGGGGCATGGAGCTGACAGGGATTGGGCACCCCCATCGGCCATGGCATCAGTTGCCATGCTGGGGTGGGCTCCCAGCGTGGCACCCTGTACTCGGGGGGGAGAGGACAGTGGAGCCGATGGGGGATTGGGCATCCCCGTCGGCCATGGCATCAGTTGCCATGCTGGGGTGGGCTCCCAGCGTGGCACCCTGTAGGGGGGGCACGCAGTAAAGTGGACATAACTTCTAAACAAAGTGCCATTGCATGACGAGCTTGTCTCTGATTGCAGCGGCACTTTGTTTAGAAGTTTTGTCCACTTTACATAATATTGGTGTCGGCGCTAGCATGCTGGCTTATTGGGGAATGAGGGACGCACCTACTGATGCATGCCCTGCATTCGCCCAACAGCAGCCACGCCCCCAAAGCTGCACTCTCCCAATATGTTGACTGCCGTGCAAGCGCGGCAAGCCAACATAAAAATAGACCATTTAGGCCCACCGGCAAAACAGGGCGAGCACCATAACTGTGCACTCCTTTCTCTCACACTGGGCCCACCCTATCCCAACTGTGACTCCTCCCTATTCTAACTGCTAGCCTTATAACTTGCTGCCTGGAGTGATGAACTCACACTGCACTTCTTCCTACTAACTGCAATGTTTAATACTGTATTGTAATACCTGTTTTTGGTATTGTTGTCTTACAATGTCCCTGTGTTCTGGTCACTTTATATTAATTCTTCACTACTATTTGCCTGATGAAATCTGATGCTTGTAAAGTCCCTGTTGTGCTAATTCTATGTAATGTAATCCTCCACGTTTACTTGCCTGATGTTCATGTATGTACCTTGTAATGTACCTTGTAATCTCCCGGGTCGCACCTGAAAATATGCACTTGGCTGTCTAGTGTGCTTACCCGGCTAACAAAAGCAAATAAATAAATAAATAAAATTTAGCCATGTTCCAACTATAGAATGAAATACTGTTAAGCACCTAAATTCGGGTAACAGCAACAAGTGACAGTTGTAGTATCTTTGCTGTCATTGAGCCGGCAAAAGGAAACTGAAGACAGTTAGTACTATCCCTGCTGCATTGATTAGTCCAAATACTCAAAGAAATAACACTCAACAGTAAGTACAGTGTTGAGGCAATGGTATAAACTCACAAAAACCTGAGTTACAACAAAAGAAGGAGAACATCACTTCCAGCAGTGTAGCATTCTAGCTTCATAGTCTCTGGCTGACTAGACCAGACTCCACACTCTGCTGTTGCACTCCACCACCATCATGTAGATGCTGCCATGTCTAGGCACTGCTAGTTTATAACAGCGATAGCCCCACCTACAGCATTCCTGCCATGGCTGCCATTTTGGAGAATGGCAGTCATTCACAGGGCAGAATGCTGTTTGGATCAGCAGCCTCTAGGGGCAGTCTTGTAGGTAACAAGAGGAAGCGCACAAGCTGCCCTGTCAGTGCAGTGGTAGTGCTACTACTTGTAGCATGAAGAACCTAGGTTCAAGAATGAGCCCAGAGCACCAGAGGGTTGATGGAAGGGTGGAGGATTGAGCCTCCGGTTGACAGCTCTCCTCCTCTGGGTAGGGAGGATAGAGGCACTCAGCAAGAGTAAGACCGCTACTGTTGGATGGGGCTTGTGAGCCTGAGACCACACACAGCTTGAGATTGCTGGAGTGGCAGACATCAATACATCAGGCAAGGGAGCATGTCTGACATTGCAAGGACATGATTGCACAACTGCCCATCACAGGAAATAGTACAGGTAAAAATGCTACTGATTGGGCAGGTGATGCTGCTCCTTGCCACCACATTCACCCCTGGATCCTGCCAGCTTTGTCCCAGATCTACCCCTGGTCTTCACCTTTGTCTGCCGGGACACTGGATTTCATGTATGGGAGTCACCATGGAGCTGAAGGCATTCCTGCCTCAGGGGGAGTAAGCCAAGGGGGTACACCCAGCAGGTGAGCTGTGGGTGGGCTGGGGAACCAGGTTGGGAGGGGCTCGGCTACATGGGATATGGCCAACATAGATGCTAGCTGGTGGGAGTGAGAAGGGGAAGCTTACAGTTCCTACAGGGCTCAGTATGCTAACTAGAAAATGAAATGATGGACAGAGTGGGGGTGTAGCTTGGTAAGAAGTTTGCCACATTCCCTTTTCCCCACATTCTACCATTGCACTCATCTGCTGCCACACAGACCCCACTGTGTCTATGCACTGCTAGATTATAAAAGCAGTAACCCCTCCTACAGCAGCCCTGCCAAATGGGGTAGACTGGCAGTCACTCACAAGGCAGGATGTGGATTGGATATGTAGTCATATATGGGGCTGTCTGTCTCCTCTCCTACCCTACCCTCCTCCTGCTTTCACCCTCCCTCCCATTCTCCCTGGCTTCCAGGTTGCTCCCTCATCTTCCTCTTGGCTCCACCTGAATACCCTTAAAATCTTGCTCCTTTCCCATCCTCCTGTACCCCCTCCTCTTCTCCCCCTTGTCTCGCAGACGTATCTTGGACTCTGCTAAGCTCTTCATTTCTCTGCTACTCCTCCTAGTGGGTGATACTAAGCCTAATCCTGGCTCTGCTCTCTCCTTTCCCACCTTCCTCCCCAAAGGCCTACAAGTCAATCAATCAATCAGTCAATCAATCAATCAAGTCTTTATTTAACCAGGCGTTCATCGTTGAGCAGAAGCTCATTTGCAAGATGGACCTGGGTGGAGCATGAACAATTGTATATACAGGTCAACACAGGTATTTACAAGGCAATACAGATAATACTCTTTACAGAGAGGAAGAAAAAGAAGTTCATATGTACATAGAATTATACAGATGTACAGATTACACAGTATTTACATACATAGAAGTGTCTATAGGAGGATAAAGCAGGTTATCTAAGGTTGCAGGAGGAAGTAACGGAAGAAAAAAAATATATACACCAGGTAGAGGTGAAGGTAGGGGTGAAGGGAAGGAGGTAGGGGGAGAAAGGCTAGGAGGGCACGGTGCACAGAAAGGAGTTGGTAAAATGAGATGTAGAGAAAGTGGATGGAGAAAAGGAGTATGTATGAGCCCCGGGATTGAATGCTGTAAAGTACGGGGCATGGTAGGATGTCACAACCCAGGGTAGTGAGCTCCTATCTGAGGTTGGGAAAGGAAGAATAAGGGGATGGACGGGCCTAGTGTTGATAAGACAGGGGGATAAGAGAGAGAGAGAGAGAGAGAACAATTAGGCTGGTGAGGAGCAAGCTGAGGGGTCAGTACTAAAAATTGGGTCTAGGCATGGCTATATACCAGTGCGGACACCGGTACTGGGTCTGAGTGGGTGAAGCAGTTACATACTTCTCTGATTGTACGGAAATGAAGCGTCTTAAAGGCATTTATACCTATTAGAGTGCTTAATTTGAGGGTTTTTTTGTAGATCGTTCCATAAGGTAGGTAGCACGAAGCTTATGGCTGCCCTGCCGAAGCGGGATTTTGCTTTGGGTACTTTAAGTGTAATAGCTGAGTAACTTCTTAACACGTATTTCCCAATTATACTCAGGGGAAGACAGCAGGAGATATAGTAAGGCAGCTTATTAGAGATGGCTCTATAGGTCCAGAAAGCTGCATTTCTGTGGCGCCTGAACTTTAGTGATGTCCACCCCACTGCCGCATATAGGGTGCAGTGATGCGTGTCGAAGGGGAGTCCCGTTATAAACCTCAGTGCTCGATGGTAGAGTGTGTGTCCAGATTAGCCATGTAAGAGTTGGAGCATTGGCTGTAGAGAAAGTCAGCGTAATCAACCAATGATAGGAAAATGGATTGGACCAGTTGTTTCTTGGCATCTCTGGTGAGAAATTGGTTGATTCTAATAAACAATCCAACCTTTGCTGAAGTCGTTTTAGCAAGTCCTCGATATGTTCAACGAAGGAGAGTCTTCGATCTATCCAAACTCCCAGATACTTGAATTTTGTAACAAATTTTAGTTTTTCACCTAGAACTGTGGTAATTTGGGGAACTGTCCCACTTGACACAGTGTTAGCTGTACGGATAAAAGGGGAGAAGACCATCGCTTTAGTTTTTTTTTGGCATTAAGGAGTAGCTTTTTTTGGAGGAGTTGGCTTTGCAAAAGGTTGAATTCTGACTGTAGGTCATTGCAGGCAGCTTCAGGTGTTGGGCAACTCACGTAGAGAACTGTATCATCTGCAAACAGGTGGATGTTGGCTTCTTTTATACAGCAGTCGATGTTATTAATGTAGATTGCAAAAAGTAAGGGCTGTAATATAGAACCTTGAGGTACCCCTCTTTGCAGAGTTTTTAAGGGGGACAGGCCTCCTTTGGCTTTAACTTGTTGAAGGCGCCCTGTAAGATAGTCAGTAAACCAACGCAGAGAGGAGGGGTCCACACCTATGGTTTGAAGGGAGGAGAGGAGAGGAGCAGACTATGGTCGACAGTGTCAAAAGCCTTGCTTAGATCAAGGAAAACAGCACAAATAAAGTTTTTGCTCTCAAGATTACACTGCCAGTCGTTAGTAACTTTGGTGAGGGCTGAGATAGTGCTATGTTTAGCTCTGAATCCGGACTGCACAGGATTTAGCAGTTCCCTAGACTCAAGGTAAGTCCTCAGCTGTGCATTTACAATTTTCTCTAGGAGCTTGAACAGGACCGGAAGGAGGGAAATTGGCCTGTAGTTATTGAGATGCCAGGGTCACCTGATTTGAACAGTGGTATGACATGTGCTGTCTTCCATATAGGTGGTAGGTGCCCTGAGACAGGGATAAGTTAAAAGGTGGGTGGCGTGTATTTGCTAGTGCGTGGTAGGCAATTTTTAGGAAGTAAGGGTCAGGGTGTCGGCCCCAGCACTTTTTCTAGTATCCAGCCGAAGCAAGAGTTCCTCTACCTCTCTCAGTGGGGCAGGTTGAAGTGAGAAAGGCGGCGAAACTATCAGAGTTTCAGACAATTGGCTGGCAGTCTGGGAGCGAAGTATGTTTGCAGGGGAGTTATCAAACGCCATGCCTGCAGTAGCAAAGTGGTTATTGAATGCGTCAAGTATATCCATCTTTTCGGTTATAGTCAAGTTGCCAGAGGTAATCTTGGTTGGGAGTGAATTTTCTGGGGAGTGGCCTAGCAGATCATTGATTGTGTTCCAGAGCTTGATTGGGCTCTTTGTGGCAGAGTCGAGTTTGGATTTGAAGAAGGTGGCCTTCGATTCTCTGATTGTTTTGGTACATAAATTTCGTAGTCTCCTGAACTGGTTCCAATCCTCTGCAATGTTCAGTCTACGCGCTTTTTTCCAGAGCTCATCTCTTTCTAGAAGCAAGGACTTGATCTGAGGGGTGAACCATTTACAGGTTTTGGTCCTAGTTCGAACTTTAATCAGGGAGCATACTTATTAAGGGCCCTTGATAGAATGTTGTGGAAGATATTGTAAGCTGACGTAATCGCTTTGGCCAGGTAGAAATCTTGCCACTCAGGGAGTACTTAAGCTCGTTTAGGTAGGCATGTTCATTGAAGTTGCGCCTGGATCTCTTCAGACAACTTGCTGATGGGTGCTGGGTTGTTGGTGGATCTTACTCCCGCAATAAAACAATGGTCGCTGGCGTCTGAGAAAAAGACATCAGCATGGGAGAAGAGATGAGGTTTGCTCACCATTAGCACATCCAGAAGTGTACTTTTACTGGGGTTCTTCACGTTTGGGCGTGTTGGTTCAGTAATAAGTTGCGTCAGCCCATGTTCATCACAGAAGGATGCAAGGGGGGCAGCTGTGTTAGAGAGCCAGTCAAAGTTGAGGTCTCCTAAAATAATAGTTTATGGCAGCCCCTGTCCCAACTTGTCACTTAGATATGACACAAGCTGTAGGCCAGCAGACGGTGGTCTGTAGCATCCTATTACGCAGAGTGCAGTAGTCTGTGTAATTTCCACTTTGAGAATTAGGCATTCAAATTCGCTGGCAACAGATGCCGAGCATAAGCAGAAGGCAGAACATTTATCTTTAATGTAGATAGCTACCCCTCCTCCTGTGGCATGCCTATCAGCTCTGAACAAGGCATAGTTGGGTATTTTTACTTCTCTATCAGTGGTGCTGGGTCTAAGCCAAGTTTCGGAAATCACAAGTATGTCAGGAGAGGTATGATTTACCCAGGTTTGTATTAAGGTTATCTTTTTAAGGAGGCTACATACGTTAATATGCAAGAAGCTTATTCCTTTTAAATTTGCTAGTTCTGCTGGAAAAGCAATAGCTTCTAGGGGGCCAGGGTTGAGTTCTATGTTGCCTGAACATAGCAGGAGGATAAGTAGGATTTTTCTAAGAGCGCTTATTATAAGCTTATAATTCCTGCCTCTTTCCCGTCTAGTAGATCTGATGTTTTTAGGGACTGGAAAGTAGCCACCATAGAAGAGCTGATCTATTGTAGCAAGAGCTAGTACCCCTACCACAATAGGCGGGGAGGAGATAGAAGTCTGCGTGGTGGGAGGTGGGCCTTGTGGTGGGGAGTGTTATAAGTACTACTGGTATGTGTGGTCCAAGAGCAGGGTTCGAGGTATTGGTACTTGGAATCCGGAGGCAATTAAAGGATAAGTTGCCATGTGGTATACAGCACAAGGTCGTTGTAGACCAAACATGATGGTAGTTCAGGTGTCCAATGCTGGGCAGCTGGTATCAGCAGAAGAAGGGGCAGTATAAGGAGCCATATAGGGCCCAATATGATGGTACCTCAAAAAAGGAGCCACTCAATTAGCCCAGGGGCCAGTGGGGTTGCTGGATTAATGCAGCTTATCAGTAGCTTTCCGATCCAGGTCGACCCAAATTTGATAGCATTAAAAATATTTAGGGGTGAAGGCACAGCCAAGGAGAGCCTATGCATTTTAGTAAGGCGAGGCCCTGAGAGTTGGATCCCGTAGGCTGGACAGAGAAGAGAGGGATCATGAGCTAAGTCTCTATTGGTGGGGCACTGCGCCAGGGGATGTGGACTAATATTTTGGCAGGATGTATTTAATAATCAGCGGAGGTGGGGGGGGGCGGTTGAAAAAGTTGTGGCAGTTGCCGTACCTTGTAGGGCCTTGGGTCCATGTCTGCGGTCTCGAGCGTCGGCTAGAGGGGCGCTGACCACCCGGTAGCCGGGAATCCCGCGGCTTAGGAGCTGGGAGCCTGGGCGACAGTTTCTCGGCTGAGAGAGAGAAGGAGAGTGAGGGTTAATAAAGGGATTCACATAAAGGTTAGACAGAACAGCGGGAGTCAAAATTTGCAGAACAAAAGGACGGTATTACTTTGGCACCCAAAAGTGTCTAGGGCCAGTGCACGATGAAGGGAAAGGGCTGTAGACGCTAGATTTCTTTCCCAAACCACAATTCAAGTCCTTTCAATTACAGACTGGGTTAACACTTCGGCTTTTTAACATTTGTCCCAACATAAACATTTTTAGGGTTTAAAATCAAAGAGTAGAAGCCGGCTTCCGCCAGGGACCAATCAGAGTGTGGTCTGAGGGGGTGCTCATAATCTGGTTGGTTGCAGCAGTTGCCATACCTTGTAGTACCTTGGGTCCATGTCTGCAGTCTTGAGCGTCAGCTAGAGGGGCGCTGACCACCCGGTAGCCGGGAATCCCGTGGCTTAGGAGTTGGGAGCCTGGGTGGCAATTCCTCGGCTGAGGGAGAGAAGGAAAATGAGGATTAATAAAGGGCATTTATACAAAGGGTCAGACAGAACAGCGGGGAGTCCAAAATTTGCTGAACAAAAGGACGTGTATGGTACCAGCAATGCTAAAAGAGGTAGTGAGGAGTAGCAGTAGGTGGTTGCACCCCATGGTAGTTTGTTTGGTGTTGCTGGCCTACTTAACTGCTAGCTGGTTTATATTTGAAAGGGTATATAGTCAAATTAGGGTGAGGTCCCTAACAATAGGGCAGGTAGAGCAGTAATTGAGAGGAGTTAGATGGAGTGGCTGGAGAAAAGGTTGAGAGGAAATGTGTGATCCTGTGGGTGGGACTGCTTTAAAAAGGGGCGGTGAGAAAGTGGGTCAAGTCAGGTATTGAAGACAGGGAGGCCAATAGCATGAAAATGTGCAGCAGTGGAGTAACCAGTCTACTGCTAGGCTGAGGAAGGGGAGGAGTAAGGGTCTATTTAATACTGAGGAGGGAGGGGGTGGGCAAAAAAATTCAGTCCAGAACAAAGCACAGAAAGAGATTTCCCTTAAATCAGGAAGCGCCAGGTGCTGGAAAATCAGCCAAGGAGTAAAGCTGCCAATCAGTGCCTGGTTCATCCACTGGGCATCCAGTCAAAACAGTGGCATTCAAATCCACGAGTTTCGGAGGTCCAGTGCATACCTGAATCTGTCCGGGGGTCAGTCGGGTGGTCTGTTAGCTGTGGCCTGCTCGGAGAGAGCCAAGGCCACAGGAGCAGCTTGGGAAGCCCACAGATGGGCTGTCTGTGGAACAAGGAGGAAAACACAGAGGATTAAATACAGCTAGAGTACAATAGCAAGCTCAGTGGGGGGCAGGCAATGGGGAAAGACAAAGCATGCGGTAAAGAGGTGGTAAATGCAGGGCAATTATTTGGAGCCAGAAGAGGAGTTAATGGTGGGGGGGGTCTGTGCTTTGGCGCCAGGACGTCTGAGGAGGACAGCAGCAGTGGGGGTGTAAGGAAAGGTTTGGTAGGTAAGGCATAGAAGAAAGTAAGGTGTTTAGAGAGACAGCATTACAAGTGGGGCAGAGAAATTAATAATTGGCAGAGTGACCAGTGTGGGGAAGGGGCAGAGTTTGTTAGTAGGGCAGAAATGGAAAACTGCAGCAGTCTTGCTCAGTAGCTAGGTCAAGCAGTCAAACATCGGCTACTATACAATACAGTTTGTTCAGCACTAAGTAACTCTGAGAGACTAGACTAGTGGCTTGTAATAGACTAGCTAAGCTGGCAGGTAAAGTGGCTCATATTAATATCCAAAGTCTCCCCCCTACAAACCTGACCTACTTCAGCCTCTCATGGTTACCCTTCTCCCTAATGTCCTGATAATCTTGGAGTCCTGGCTTTCTTCCAAAATCCCTGACTCTGCCATCACCATCCCTGGTTACTCCCTTACCCAGCAAGACGAGGCAAAGAAGGGACATGGAGTTGCCATCTACCATTCTTCCACCATTTGTTCCTCTCCAGTTCTCTCTGTCTCCCATATGAATGGCTTCTCCCCAAACTCTCCATCCCTTTCTCTGTTCCTATTTTCATGGCTGGCACCTACTGCTGGCCCGGGTTTTCACCCTCATCTGTTACTGAACTCCAAACCACTATCACTTCTCATTCCTTCTCCTTTGAACTACTCATCTTTGGGGACTTCAACATTAACTGGCTCTCTCCCTCTCACTCAAAATTGTGTTGAAACATTAATTCCCTGCATCTGACGCAACTCATCTCAGGTCCTACCCCATCACAATTACAGATCCCTGAACCACTCACTTCTGGACTGGGTACTCACCACACACTCTCACTATATCATTAATGCTGGCACTATCCCTGATGCACTCAGTGACCACCATATGGTCTACTGCATGCGCAAAATTCACCACCCTAGGATACCCCCTAAAATTATCCAGATTCGGTCCTTCCAGTCTCTAAACATGTCCCTGCTACATGCAGACTTGCTGACCACTGGCTGGTTCTCTATCTCTGCTGCCAGCAACATCAACACTGCACTCGAATATTTTCACTCCAAATTTTTATCTATCTGGGATCTACATGCTCCCCTCCGGAATACCAAGGTCTGTGGTTCTCACCTCCCCTGGATCTCAGTCGAACTCCTAGCTTGCTTCCATACACGCAATCTGACTTGGAAGACTTGCAAGTCCTCTGGCTCCCTAGTCAACCTTTACAAATACCAGACCCTGAGGAATGCTTGCACCAGAGCTACTAGACTTGCCAAGGCTGAATATTTTTCCTCCTCCTTCCGGAAAAATCTTAACCACCCCTCCAAGTTCTGGAAGGTCATCCATGCCCTCTTCTCCCCCCTCTACCCAATCTCCCCTTCCCCTGTTCATCAAGGTGGGAGACACCCTTATCTACAACTCTTCCTCTGCGGCCTCTGAATTCAACTCCTTCACTTCCTGTGCCTCCACCCTTCTCTCCTTCCTCCCCACGTCCTTCCCCCCTCCTCCCACCCGCCTTCCAGACCCTCCTTCACTCTCCTTTTCCTTCACACCTGTCATCTCTGCAGCCTCTCTCAATCCCCTTCTGGTCCTCAACCCTCTGAAAGGTAGGAGCCCTGCTGGGCTTGACCCCAAGCTTCTGCATCTCTCTGCTCCTGCCATTGCCTTCCCCATCTCCTCCCTTCTCAACCTCTCCTTCTCTATTGCTTCAGTCCCTGATGCCTGGATGCACACAACTGTCATTCCCCTTCCTAAAGGAAGTGACCCTTCCACTCCCAACAACTATTGCCCTGTTCTTTACTCCCTACATTAGCTTAACTCCAAGAGCACATTGTGCTGTCTCAACTCTCTCCCTTCTTTGATTCCTCCTCTTTTTTCACCCCGTTCCAGTCTGGCTTCTGCAAACACCACTCCCTCACCACCTCCCTCCTTTGGCTCACTGACTCCATTCACATTGGCATGGACCAGGGCCTCCTCACCTCTGCCATCTTTGTCAACCTGGCCAAAGCTTTTGACACTGTTTCTCACCCTCTCCTCTTTGACAAGCTCAAGTCAGCTGGTCTCTCAGACTCTGCTATTAAATGGTTCTGTTCCTACCTAGTGGGTAGATCTCAGTTAGTTCGAACTGGCGAGAGTACCCTTCCCATTTGCAATGATGTCCTCCAAGGATCCGTCCTTGGCCCACTACTTTTCTCTATATTCCTAAATGACCTTCCCTATGCCTGCTCATCTGTGTCCATCCACATGTATACAGACAGCACAATACTTTTTGCCTCAGGTTCCTCCAGTCCTGAGCTAATGACAAGGCTTCAGCTTGATTCTGACAAGGTCCAGCACTGGTTCAGGTCAAATCAGCTGTCCTTAGATGCCACAAAAATGGTTTTCATGACCTTTGGCATGAAGCAGAGGCTTTCCAGGCTCCCATCCCATCCCTTCCCTCTTTCAACTCCCTAGATGGTGTCACAATTAATGACGTGACCTCATTTAAGTACCTTGGGGTCTGTCTCAACCAGCACCTTGACTTTTTGCAGCACAGGGACACCATACATAAAAAAAACTCTACACTAAACTCAGTGCTTTATTTAGGAATAAAAGCTGCATCCCACCCTTTACTTGCCGAGGAAATCATCTCTAAAATTATCCTTCCCATTATTGATTATGGCGACATTGTCTACAGTACTGCCCCAAAGACCACCCTGACCAGACTGGACACCCTTTTTCACTCAATCTGCCATTTTGCCTTGGACTGCCTGCCTCGCACTCACCACTGTTCCTTATACTCTGCCCTATTCCTCACCCCCCCTGGCAGATAGCCAACTAATTCACTGTGCCTCTTTTATCTCTAAATTCTGGCAGGCCTCCCTCCGCTCTTCCTTAACTCTCTTCTCTCTTCCCATCCCCATCCCCCTCCTCTTACACCCTACATAACTCTGGCTATCATTCCTTCACCCTTCCTTCTTGTAAATCCCTTACTTGTCAGGCTGCCTTCTCTTTCCACCTTCTTAAACTTTGGAACTCTCCCCCTAGCCATTTGCTCAGCCTCTTCCAAATCCTCTCTCTCCTCCTTGCTTCATGACCACACCCCTCCTTCCTGTGCCTGTCCTTGACTCATTTGCCTCCCATGCACCTCACTTTAGTCTCCCTCCTCTTTCTCCAACTCCTTCCCCTCCCCTTACCTACCTCACCAACCCTCCTCCCTCTCTTCT
Source organism: Neoceratodus forsteri (assembly GCA_016271365.2). Taxonomy (NCBI): domain Eukaryota; kingdom Metazoa; phylum Chordata; order Ceratodontiformes; family Ceratodontidae; genus Neoceratodus; species Neoceratodus forsteri. The sequence goes on along the minus strand of CM057450.1, from coordinate 768,890,640 downwards.
TCTTCCCTTCTCTGCATCCTCCCCCACTTGTTCTACCTTGTTCTGCACTTTCCCTTCCTCCCTTCCATCTATGCTTCTCCCTATACTGCCATGTTCTCCTGGTGCCCTCTCTACTTATGTAATGCAATGTACTTTTGCTGTACCCATTGAACAGCTTCATTTCAAACTGTTTAATTTATTGGCACCATTGTTATTGTATAAACTATTGAATCTACTTTGTTTGTACCCTCCTTTTCCCCTGCAGTCCCCCCAGGATGCATCTGGAAACAAGCTTCATTCAGCTCAGTAAGTCATTCCTGGCAAAACTTTTGAAATAAATAAATAAGGGCCGTCTCCAGGCACTAGGAGGCGAATATGCATAGCTAGAAGAGACACAGTATGGAAAAGGAGTTAAAATTAGATCTACTGGTCCAGGCAGAAGACTGATTTCTAAAATGAGCATATTGGAATGGAAACTGATTTAGAACCATGGAGTATAATTATATTGTATCTGATAAGATATAACAATAAAAGAAAATTAGATTAAAAATCTAGTGAGGCCAGCCAGTCGGTGCAGCGGTTGAATGTCCATCTGCGACACCGGCGACCCTGGTTCGGGAACAGACCTGGGTTGCTGGAGGACTAGCCAGAGGAAAAGGATGGAGTGTCCAGCGACAGCTTGCCTTCTCCGGGGGCAGGGTGGGGATGCGGCTTAGCACCTGCTGGCCCCTGGCGGGCAGGAGCGCAACGGGACATCAGGACCCCAGATGACTTGAGGGTGGTGGACATCAGCGCTTGCTTGACATCAACGGCATGCCACTCTCCCAAGGAGAAAAACAGGAAAATGGCACCCTAGCCGATCAGGTGATGGCCTCCCTGGCTCCTCATCGCTGGGCTCCCGGACCTCCATATGCCGCCTCAGCAGCACCCACGGTCATGAAGTACGGCCAGAAGGCTGATCCCCTATGAAGGTAAGGGACCCACACGATGACAGGATCCATCGCGGATACCTGGGTAAGCTGCAATGTGGGGCAGTGGGGTAAGGAGTTGCCAGGATGAGAAAGTCCATGTGGGGGACTGAAGGAGTGATCGGCCACGGTGCGGGGTGGAATAAAACAGATAATACAAAAAACAAATCTAATGAACTGCACAGAAACTCCTGGTTCCTCACCCCATCAGTAACTTTTAAAAAAGTTCCTTAAAGTTTATTTTTTTACTTCTTTTTATCCCCCCAACCCCAATTATTCTCTCCTAGGTTGGTACCAGTGCCTTCGTATATGAAACTATCATGTCTAGGGCCCAGCTATGTAACCGCAGCAGCATCCAGGTGCCATCTGCATATACCACTTCCCTGGCTAGTCTAACACTTGCTTCCACAAGTACCTATCTGGAATTGCTGTCTCCCTCCCATATCAGCCCTCATGTAGAAAAAGGTCTTTGGATCAGAGCACCAACCTGGTTAACAAATGAATGAATAAATAAATAAATAAAGTGAACTCCATAGCAGTTATACTCCACTTGAAGACTTACTGCCCTTCCCAGACCCCAAGATAAGATAGGATAAGTTCCTCTGTGATAAGCTCTGAGCTCATAAGAGAAAGATGCCACCAAGCTGAGGGTGGAGAGAGGCCAGAGTGATCCTACATGTCATAGTCATTGATGGTGACATTATCTCACTGGCTCCCTTCAGTGTATCCTTGAAGTCTTCCCCCTCTAATCAACCCAGTGTTCTGGAACATGAAAGCCCAGAGTCGTCCCTTAGCAAATGCATGCCAGCACAGCTCTGCTGTCCATTGTGCACTCCCTGGGGTACCAAAGGGTGAATAGAAAGTGCTGCAATGCACCCTATCTAACCCAGCAGTGAAGAATCTTCCCTGGGATGCTTTCTCTACCTCTACCAGTCCCCAGGGATGATCTAGGCTCAGTTTGTGAACTCTGATCACCAGCCTAGGAAGCTGCCCATCAGCTGCTGCACTAATGAGTGGTATCCCATTGTTAGGGTACCATGATTTGGGTGCTGCAACAAGGGCATGAGTGACAGGGGTGATCTGGATTTTAGATCATCCCGCACTCATGCCCTGTTAGGCATCTCCACCTCCCCTTCACATCATGACCAGTCTGGAGGTAATTCTATTTAGTTGAAGGGGGTGCGGTGTCAGTGGACGGTGCTTTGCCACTGCAACTGTTGGGTGGTGCAATGTCACCCGAGATAATTCCGAGCGACATATTTCCTGCACCCTAAAGTACATCGCCCACATTGCCCACGCACTGCCATGGGTGAACCCTAATGAGCCGACCTGACTTAAATCATCTTGATTAGTTTTGCAAGATTTTGAGAAACTGATGAAACTGATAATTGTGTTATGAATGTGAATGGCCCACATCCCTCCATTTCTAACAGCTGGGCTAAAATAGAACAGCGATTTGGACTCCAATAAACATTAAAGCACTGCAAAGAATGGTGAGTCCTAAATACTTTATTATTTTATTTTTCATGGTATTTCTCCCTTGGTCTCAGTCGGCCCTTTCTCCTGCCATCCTCCCAGCCCTGTTCCCCGACCTTCATGCATCAACCATCCTACTCCCATGGCTTGCCCTCAGTGGCATGGTGGGGAGACCCCAACTCGACCCACCAAGACCAGATCCAGTGTTCAGGAGGTGCCTTCTCAGGGGTGGTGCCTGCGGCAGATGGGCATCATGCTGCTCAACCGAGGCTGCTGTTTCCGCCTTTCTGTGGAGGGGAGCATACAGTGCCAACAACAGCCGAGCTGCGTGTGCATCCACATAGAGCATGCCGGTCGACTGCTCTGCCTCCGTGCCCCTACTGTACAGGACCCGGCATGCCAACACCTAGCCTCTGCTCTAGTCTCTGTTCCCCACCCTCCCCGGGAGAGGAGAGCTGTCCTCCAGATGCGCGTGGCCCGCTCACACCGTAAGGCATCACTGCCTCAGCCCTCCATGCCACTGGGCTGACTTAAATACTTCATTATTGTTGAAATAAGCCTCACCAGTCTAGCCCAAGTGCACCTGGCTCCCCCCCCCACCATGGCCGTACAGATGGTAACAGTCAGTCTGTTGCAGTGGGTGCCATTGGGGTATCCTGAAGGAATAATAGTTTTAAATGTAAAACGCAGAACTTGGCCACAGGCCCAATGTGTTCCAAAATAAACACAGTAAAACTTTCAATTTTTTTCTGCCTGGACTTATTCTTCAGATTACAAAGTCCTGCCCAGGACTTCACCCCCTTTTAAGTATCTATCTAATTAACTAGATTGCAGCAAAACTCCTCAGGACCACAGCTCAGAGGTATTTACAGTTTCTAAATGTCATAGGGGTGCACAGAAAACACAGATTTACAGTATCACTCTGGTATCAGCAGGCAGTCTTTCAGCGCTGAGGATGGGCAGCAAGCTGGGCATTTGCCTGACAGGCCTTTCGTCATCTTTGCCCTTCTAGCTTTTCATCATTTTCGCATCTCTGGCCTTTCATCGGTCAAGGGTTCACTGGCAGATGTAACGGCACTCTGGATGTCCAGCTGGACTCTGACACAGTTTTGCGCCACAGCAATCTCTTAGTCAGCCAAAATACTTTTCCATTCTCTGATTCAGCCAAAATAATGATTCAGTCTCTGAGTTTGCCTGATACCTTTTGCAGTCTCTGCTTCCGCCAACAGACCTTTTCAATCTCTGATTCAACCAAAATACTTTTTTTTTTCATTTTGGCTCATCTGCAGGACTGCCATTCAGATACTTTTCCCAAGAGAAAAATTCAGCAGTCACACTTTATCTCTGCAGGTTAAAAAGTTTTGAAGGCGCTCTGCCTTACACCTGCCTTAGGCTCAAAGGGGACGTTTTTCACCCAGGGCTGCCATCAGCCTGATGCAGCCCTTCCTCCATCTCTTTTTTTTCCCCCAGGAAATCTTTAACCATTTGTCAAAAGAGCCACCCTTTTTTATAGGGTCCCCAGACCTCCCTACTGATTGGCCAGTTCATTCCCAGGCTCTCTAGATGCCCTTTCCCCTTTCCCAGTGCCTCAGTGACAAGGAAAACTCATGGGGGGCTGCCATTATTATATATATGTTTTGCTGCCTACATTTCTGCAGCATCAACTTTATTCCTAAACCTCTTTGTTAAGCAGAAACCCCCAATCCCACGCCTGGAGGCATTTTCACTGGCATCCCAGATCCACTGCCTGGCCTGGAGCTGCGAATGCTTTTCTAAACTATGGGCACTTGGCCATGCTACTGCTAGGGAGCCACAGCTCCTTTAAGACCCTGGCTACACATGCACAGAACCTCATCCTGCATAACCAGGTTTATTTACATTCCTGGTCTATTCCAGGCTGCTTCCAAACTGGGCAAAATACTTCTACATCTCCCAGAGGCACAAACAGCTCCAACGACCTCGGCCCCACTCCCTTGGGGGGGCCAAGAAATAGAGGACTTTGGCAGCAGCTGCTGGGAACATTGGGGTGGGACCTATGACCAGAATCCCACCAGGGGCTCCTGAAACAAAGACTTCTGGTCCCATTCTGCAGTCCAGGGGGCCGGAGGCAGAAGCAATGCAGCTGAGCCTACACGACTGCACTTTCCCCAGGTAAACTCCAGATTGGGGAGGCTTACATTAGTATATAATGCAAGGCTGAGCCCTTCCGAGAGCAGCTTTTTGGAAATATTTTGTGATAACTTATACTTTTTATTCTAAATAGTACCCTTCACATCCTTAGTCCAGAGATGGGGGCTGTGTGCTCAAGGACTTTGAATTTTTTTTTCAGTGCTGAGTCTTCATACTGATGAGCAGAACAAAAACTACTTTTTTTTACCTCTGTATACATAAAACACATAAATATCTGCCTGTTATTAATTAAGAAAAAAAAACAAAGGGGTATGGGTTATTAGGACAGGGTATTTCTCCTAGTTTTTGTTGTTTGCATAACGTTCAGATTATGCTGGATGATTCATTGTTGGAAGTCGTTTTTCTTTTGTTTGTTTGTTCAGTGTTGATTCTCAAGCCTGAACCTTGTTCCTGTTTACTGATTGGCTGATGGATCTTAAGTTGTTTCCGTTTTGCCAACATGTTGCATTCTGAATTAAGAACGTGATGGTCTTGTTTGTTCAGGTTAGGAAATCAGTTGACAAGGAAGGAAGTTCAGTGCATTTAGGGGGTTTTGTTTAGCCAATTCCACTTACTGAAAAGACGCCAATCCGCAATGCTCAGGCAAAAATCCTTTCATACCTGAACATCACTGTGTACACCTTAACATGGCACAGTTACCCCATTGTCTGTCATGTATTGTCCTGTTACCTGCACACACTAGTCATATGCCCAAACACTGCAGAGTAACTTTATTGACAGTCGCACATTCTTCTGTCAACTTTAATTTATATTTTATTGCATTTTTATAAAAAATGACACACACAGCAGTGCATATAGGAAATGGCAACACAATAAAGAAAATGCACACTAGCAATATAGTCATAATCGTCTCTCATTTCTTACTGATACCACACGGGGGAGTAAGGCATACAAACTTGGTAATTCAGCACAATTGGAGCTTTTATGCAGCCAAGTCCTAATAATTAATGTCATCATTTGTGTTCCTGAAAAAGATTTATCCAGACATTATGGCCCTTATATGATGAATTTGAAAACGTTGACCCCAACACTGGGCCTTTCACTAAGCTCCTAGTAGAGTGCCTGTCCCTGAATTTCTTCTATCAAAGAATCAAACAGCTTGAAATTTTGGGTGATTGATTCTCATAAACTCTGGCAAACTTTTGGGCAAAAACTCAAACTTTTGGTTTGACTGGTTCAATTGGTGTGAACCAGTCAAACCAATTGAACTCTACTAGATTCAATCCAGCTCTCAACTAAAAAAGCTGAGTTCCTACCCACTGCCACCCTTTTCCAGTCTACCTCCTCATCCCCAACCATGCTACGAGTGCCTGAGGGTTGGGGAGTGGGTTTTCTGGGGGTATTTTGTTATAATAATGTTTTTTGACCATGCAAACTGCAAACCAGGTGAACTTTGTCTGGTTCAAAGTTAGAAGTCAGCATGGCTGAACTTCAGGAAGTTGCACATCCCTAATCTAAGTATAAGCTAAACATGCTGTACTGTATATAGCATGCTATGAAAATATAATACCCATACCATAACTAATTTTACTTATAACTAGATAAACTGCACTGCTGTCAGAGGGTATACCTGCTGGATGGAGTGAGGAAAAGAAAGTGTGAGCAGGCATGCAGAGGAAAACTGAAACATGCAAACTAGCGCCATCCCAGCTGCCCAGGTTTCCCGAGGCTCTAGGAGAAGAGGCTAATGCACCATTTTTTTTTCCTTCAATGCTTTTTTCTCCACTGGTCATCACAGGTGGGCTCTCAGACCTGTATCCACCTCCTCTCACCCAACACCTAACTCTCCTGTCCACCGAGCCTTAGAGCCTGCACAGATTTCCCCCTGTGGTGGGCCAGGATGGGGTAGGTCATCATCCCCCTACCCAGTGACTCTCATGCAGATTGTTGGGCTGGTGACCAGGTGATGGTGCAGGAACAGAGGTAGGCATGCAGGGCTTCATGCAGCCCATGCCAACCAATTTTCTGTTTTCTCCAGCAGTCCCTCCCTAGCCACGTCAACGCAAAAGCATGTGCACATGGAGGTGCAGATATGCTACCGAACCACGGCCCCTCCCTACTTGCCACTCGAGCTGCTGGCACTTCCTCTAGGTCTCCACCTGGGGGCAGCCAAGGGCTGAGTTGACAAGCCTGCCCACCCCAGGAGAGTAGCTGCCCTCCAGACGCTCAGTCCTCTCCCCCGGCCGGCCCCTGGTGGCCTGAGCTTGTTCCTGAACCCTTTACTGCACTGAGCTGGTCACTAATTTACCATTTTGAGAGAGTATATGGTTCCCCTCCATCCCTATGCCGTGAGTCTCCAACTGCCATGGCTGTCACAACATCCAAAACATTTTGTGCTATTTAGTGCTGGTGCAGTAACTGGTTCACTGCCTGCTGTAGCTATAAGCAGACCATGTAATCACAGATCTATGCCATCACTACAGGTAATACATACCCCACAGATCCCACTATTGTGAAAACAGTAAATAGTCCAATACAAATACATGAGATTTACAAATAATAAGAATTTTGACACTCAGACAATTCCCTGATGCACAGATTTAGAGTTCCTTGTACACAGTCACTGCAGTCTGCTGCATAAAAGGAACAGCACTTATAACATGCAGTGTCCAAAAGTAAACTTGCCACCTTCAGCCATCATCCATCAACGAGTGACCATTTCCCCATCCCTTGTCAGAATAGGGTTGAGCCAATTTTGCAACAAAACCTCCAGCTGTCTTGGGGTCCTTATAAGAGTACATTTTGTCTTTGAACTAAATTAAAATACAGATGGGCTGGAAAGCTTAATCTGTACACAATACCTGCCTCACAGAGTTTTGCTGTAACTGCCCCGAAGGCTTTATGGTGCAGTCTGGTGGCATAGGAGTAAATGGGGAAAAATAATACCTTGCTTTCCTCAGTCATGACTGGAGCCTGGTCTTTTGCCACCCCCAAAATCTGATCTCTGGGCCCCAATAAAGTCATTAACAAAAGAATTGTGCAAGGCCCACCCTTTGACACCTTTAGTCTTCAGGGATCAATCCATTAGGTTTTATAATTGATATAGCATGTCCCAGTCCAATTGCCTTGGGAAACCACTAGTTGAGGAAAGTAACCAAGTCCTCATCTTCAGTGTCCTTTGATACACTGAGCCTGCACACATTTGTTGACCTCACCGCATTCTCCAACTGCTTGATTTTTGATTTAAGGGCACTGTTCTTTTACTACTGTTTTTGTAGCCATTAGTTCATTCCTGAAATATTATCCAACTCCTCTACTGATCCAGCGATTCCATTTACTTTGTACCCTACTATAATACTGGACTGATCATTGCTGCTGCTCAGAGGTGGTGAGAGAGTCCCCTCTGCAAGTGGGTACCACCCCCCGCAACCCGTCAGACTCTCTATCGCTAAGTGGGTTTGAGGCGCCGGTTCTAAGATGCTGACCGGATGAGCCTCCCCTGCGATTGTTCAACGCTTCTACCCCTGCTCTCCAGCCAAAGCTCGACCATGACCAGGACCTTTTCGTAAGTGAACTCTTCCCCTGCTTTCGTGCAGGGGCTGCTGAGTGATCGTTTTGGACAAAGATAAACAAAACAAAACAAAAAAATTACTACTACGAATCTGAAGTCTGCCGATTTGCCTGTTACCTTTTCTGTTGCTGCATTTGTGGTCCCAGAGAATCAAGGGGTTAAGTTGCTGTGGTGCCTGGCTTGCTGTGTGGTTCTTTGTTCCCGAGACCTTTTGGGCGCCAAATCTGAAAAACTTGCCAGCGCCTGATTGTACCCCCGTGCCATGACGCCTCTGGACCAGTGTACTTATTGAGTGAATCAGAGCCCCACAGCTCATACTGGACTGATCCTTTTCTGTTGCTGCATCTGTGGTCCCAGAGAATCAAGGGGTTAAATTTCCACCCATCCACCCACCCCGTTCCCTCCTTCCCTTAAATGCTCACTGGCCACGCCCCCCTGCCTTGATGTACATACTTAGAGGCATAACTTACTTTTTGCCTTGATTCAGTATATCTCTGGTTTGGCTGCCTCGCTACTACTGCCTATCAGGGGAGTGGTAGGCTGAGGCTACTCAGTCTGTAATCACCCATCCTGATTCCCTGGTCCCAATCTGAGGGGGTTATCCTGTATGCATCATTACTGCCGGTGGCATACCCTTGCTTTGTTTTGTTGTACTATTGTTGGACCTGCCTTCCAGGAGTGATCTATGATGCAGTGTATGCTGTGGGGCTCACTGTGTGACCTGTCTTTTTGTGATTGATCTATCGTGTGGGGCTTACTGTGTAATCTAACCTTTCTATCCCTACTCAGGCCTCAACCTAGCTTATCTCATTCTGAGTGGTTTTGGTCACTGCTCATTTTGTGTGCTGGTTAAATAACTGTTCATATAACTTCTGCCTGCTTGATTTGTTTTAACGTCCTTTTCTAGGTGTAGTTGTTTTACAAATTATGGTATGGTCCCTGCTACTTGGCCACTGTTGGGGATTCCCTTGTGGAGCTTCTGTTGCTGAGCTTGGTACTCCTCTTTCAGTGATTGTTGCCAAGCTCTAATGTAAGGGAAGGTGTTCTACTGGCTGCACCTGCACTCTGACTTAAGGGGGGGCTTCCCACTAACTGTGGTGGTGGGGGCGGCTGTTGGTCAGACACCTCTTAGTTGCCCTCTGGGTAGTTTGGGGGTTCAGAGGGTTAGTCCTTCTGATTCCCCCCTCCCAGGGTCCCCTTATCTACTGTCAGGGTTGACCTTGGCCTAAGCTCAGGCATTGGCATGGGGGTCCTCAAACCTTTCTCAAAGGGGGCTAGGCCCATCATACTCATACGTTCCCTCACCATTGGTGTGCTTATTGAGCCTCTGCCTATTGGTGGCAGCACCCCTCCTATGGGGGAACCCTGGGTTGCACATGGACAGCATGAGAAGTCGGTCTTCATCCTCTCCAACCTAATAGACCGTGCTAGACAGCCTCCCTTGACTATCTGCTGTCTTGATCTAAGGTGCTTCCTGGGTCCTGTCATTATGGTCAGGTGATACGGCCGCAAGCCACCTGCTAGGGCTAGCCCACCCCTCTAAGGCATCTCCTCTGGCTCTTACTGGTGACCCTTGCCCTGGCAAGAGACATTGAGCCCAACCCTGGTCCTCCCTATCAAGCCTCTTCCTCACCAGAGGGCTGGATGTCTGGCAATGGGCTAAAAATAGTGCACCTAAATATCCGTAGCCTCCTGCCCAACCTGGCTGAACTCCTTGCTTGGGTAATTCACCTTAGGCCTGACATCCTTGGAGTAACCGAAACCTGTCTGAAACCGTCAATCCTGGACTCGGCATGTGTGCTTCCTGGCTATGATCTTGTTAGGCTGGACCGGCAGGGTAAAAAGAGGGAGGGTGGCATTCTGGTCTACTACAGGAGCCACCTCAACCTGTCAGTCCTGTCCTGCCAATAGCCACTGCAGTCTCCCTGTTAACTACTACACACAGTACTGTTACTTGGGAAAACAAAGAAACTGCATGTTGTATGTACGTATAATCCCCCAATGGGGGTATATCGGAGTCGTCCTCCCTCCTTGATACTGTGGGATCAAAGACAGGGCATAATGAGTTAATGATTCTGGGCGATCTTAACTTAAATTGGCTTGGTGGGAATACCAATTCGTACGAGCCTTTGCTTGCTGGTCTCTCACTGCCACAACTCATCAAGGAACCATCTAGGTGGTAATCCACTGGAGGGTCGAGCTCCCTCCTTGATTGGGTCTTGTCCAACAGGCCTGAGAGGATTAGCTCATCGGGTATCCTTCCTGACTCCATCTCTGACCACTCCCCAGTGTACTGTGTATGGAAGATCCCTTCCCTGAAAATTCCTCATAAAATCATTCAGGTTAGGGACTTCTCCAGGTTTGACCTCGGTTCATTTCATGATGATCTTCTGCATACTGACTGGACTGAAGTGTGGAATGCACAGAACTCCCCCTCAGCAGTTGGTCAATTTCTCAGCACCTTTGGGGCACTGCAGGGTAAGCATGCCCCTCTTACTAGGCAGAGGGTTAGGGGGTCTGCTACCAGGTGGTTGCATGGGAGCCTCCTTGCCCTCATGAAGACCAGAGACAAGTGCTGGGTCAACTTTAAGGTCCCGATGGACCAAGCCTTATTTCAGCAGTACAGGAGGCTCAGAAATGAGTGTAAAAAAGTAGTATGTGTGGCCAAAAGTTAATTCTGCAAAGCTGCACTGCTGAATTCAGCTAAGGACCCCAGGAGTGTTTGGAGGAACATTAGAAACATTGTAAGTGGTTCCTCCTCTTGTGAGGCCTCTGACATACTCATCGATGGTTCTAGTTGTAACAATCCTCTTATCATCGCTAATGCATTTAACGTGCATTTTTCTGACTTGTCTGCATTTACCTCTCCATTCTCCTCTAGTGGGGGTGTTAGTTGTGACCTGGTTACTGCCCCACCTTTGGCCCTGGTCTTCCGACCACTCTTCTACTTTAAGGCTGTGATGACACAAGAGATGCAGAGATTGCTCTCTGGTCTCTCACCCTACTCCACTGCAGGCCACGATGGTATGGAACCCAAGTTCCTCTGTCTTGGTGCCTTTTATATTGCCTCCCCACTGGCTCATATTTTCAACTTGTCCCTAACATCTGGGATTATCCCAGATATATAGAAGGTATCCAGGGTGGTCCCTGTCCTAAAGCAGGAAAACCCTAAAATGTTAAACAACTACCGTCCGATAGCCATATAGTCTGCGGTCATTAAACTACTTGAGAAAGTAGGAGCTGTGCAACTTTCAGAGTATATTCAGTATCACAAGCTGCTGTCTCCTGTGCAGCATGGCTTTCGGAAAGGGCATAGTACATTCTCTGCCCTAGTCTCTGTCTCCTCTGGGATAAGAACAGCTATGGACCAGGGTAAACTCTCTGGTGCTGTCTTCATAGACCTTTTCAAGGCCTTCGACCTTGTTGACCATACCCTGCTTTGCTCATAGCTTAGGTCCTTTAGCCTGTCACCTCTGGTCCTTCACTGGTTCTCCAATTACCTACAAGGTAGACAGAAGCTGGTCAAATACAGTAAGGTGCTCTCGGGCACTACTACTACTACCGTATCCACAGGAGTTCCCCAGGGTTCAATCCTGGAGCCCCTGCTCTTCTCCATCTTTGTCAACACCCTACCCTCTGCCACTGCCTACTGCAGATCCACCCTGTATGCAGACGATTTGGTCATCCTCATTCATTCTTGGGATATTGGGGTCATCAACTGCCAGCTGAGTGAGGATTTCAGTAACATCCAATCCTGGATTTCGTCCCATAAGCTAGTTCTCAACCTTAAAAAAACTCAGGCCATGCTCTTTTGGTCCCCTCACCCTTTGTGTATCACTGGACTTGATGGTGCTCCGGTCCTTGTCACTGGCACCTTCAAATACCTTGGAGTGACACTCGACCCACAGCTTGACCTTGGGCATCATATCCAGAATGTATGCAAAGCTGTTAACTGCAAACTGGGTATGACTTATAGAGCAAAGAGCAACCTCACCCCAGCTGCACGTCTTGCACTGGCTCGAGGTGTGTTCCTCCCCTCTCTCTGCTACGGGCTCCTTCTGTTTCCTCGCACCTTTCAGGTGGACCATTTCATATAATAATATTTGCTGCTTTGCTCTTGCTGCCCCTCGTCTCACCCATCACTGTGACCTGTACAGCAAGCTGAATTGGCTCTCTCCATCTAATTACTTAGACTTTGTCCTGGGGTGCTTCGAGAGTAAGGTTCTTCATACTGGCACCCCACCCTGGGCTGGCGGAGCTCCTTGTACTGGCTGTCTCCTCTTACTGTTCCCTTAGGTCCCTGGGCCCTGCTGTCCTTAAGATACCTGCCACTCGCATTCAAATGGGAGACAGAAATTTTGCCTCGAGTGCACCCAGGCTGTGGAACTCGCTTCTTGTACAGGTCCGCTCCTCCCCCTCACATGCTTGCCTTAGATCCTCCCTATGGAATCACCTGAAGCTTTCTTCTACATGTGGTTGTCCCAAGCCTCCATTATCTCACCTGGCCCCTTCACTGTTCTCCTACTTTCTTCTTGACTTGCTGGACCGCTTGGGGTTTGGCTTGGTATGTAATGCCTCACCCTGTACTCTGGGCATTGCCCTGAATGTGGCAGAACTTTTCTGGGGTCCCATAGTTGTATATAATAGTATTTATTGCACCTCTAATTGTATGTATTGCACTGCTCATATCTCTATGCATATGTTCTACTGTGTGTAACTACTTGAACAAGTAATGCGTTTCCTGACTCTGTATTCTGATTGTATCTGTATTTATGTTGTCCAATGTATTTGAATTTGTATTTCCTGTACTCTCCCAGGTCGTACCTGAAAATAGGCAAATGTCTTGTCTAGTGTACCTACCTGGTTAACAAAAGCTAAATAAATAATGAACCTCTCATTATACTCTAATTCCCTCCTCAGCCTAGGGGTATCTTTTCTGACTTGTTCTATGGGGAGGGAGCCAAGAAAACAATAAATTGACGTAGTTGACTTCCTAGGCCAGAGGTGACCTCTGTGGTACACGGACGTCATCGTGGCTGCTGAGTGTTGCAGATCAACTGGTTAGCAGGTAGACACTTCGTAACTAATAACTGAATGTCTAGATCACTGTTAAAGGCCAACAGAATCCACTTTAATAAAAGCAAGAGCTCAAGAGCATATTTATTTAGGTATTTATTTATTTTAAAAGTTTCATCAGGAAGCTGGCCCAGTGGCATGGAGTACTGAGGCATCGTGCCTTACCTCCTGCCACGCCGGCGACCCATGTTCACAGTGCAAGTGGGTCACCAGGGGTCAGCCAGGGAGGGAGAGGACTGAGCATCCAGGGAACAGCTCTCCTCTCCCAGGGAGGGTGGGGAACAGGGACCGGCACTTGCCTGACACCTAGTGGAGGCTTGGTGTTGACATGCAGGGTCCCAAAACTTGGGGGAGGGGGTGGAGGAGAAGAGGCTGACCAATGGGCAGTGTGTGGGCGCATGTGCTGTGTGCCACTGTCAGCATTGCACGCTCCCCCTCCACAAGAAAAGCAGGTCCTGGCTACACGGCATGAATACTGTTCCCCCCTCGCACTGCCCCTGAGATGACACCTCCCTGGCTGGATCCATTTCCTGGTGGATTGAGTCACTCCCCATCACCCTGCCATGAAGGGTAAGTTGTGGGGGCATAAGGGAGGGGTCTGGTCCTTGGGGAATGGTGCTGAGGGAGCGAAAGGAAGGAAAGAGCTGGCCCGGGACCACTGGGCAGAAAAATAACAAAAAAAAAGTTTCACCAGGAAAGACATACTGAGCTGATAACTCATTTCCAGATGCATCCTGTGGGGATGGGGAAGGGGAGGTTACAGAAAAACAAATAGAACTGAATACATTGCAAGTAAAAAAAAAAATATTAACCATCGCATACATAGCAAACAACATGGAGGTAAAAACAAATTACGTACATTGGATAAACAGATAAACAGAATGTATACTGAATGTAATCAAAAGGCGGGTGTAAATTAACTGTACAGAAATGCTGGCACATAGAAATTAAGCCAAAATAGTAGATAATTAGAAGAGTCTAATGGAGCTGGGATGGAAGAAGGATATAAGGTGAGGAGATAAGCGTAGAGAGGGTAAAGGACAAGGTGAGGAAGAAGAGGAGGGGTGGAAACATGGGAAGAGAGGTATAAAAAGGGGGTCAAGGACAGTTACAGGGGCAAGAATAGAATTTGAGGAGAAGAGAGGTGAGAGAGTATAAGGAAGAGGCAGAGCAGATAGAGGGGGAGATCATTCCAAAGTTTGGGGAAGCGGTAGGAGAGGCAATCTGCCCAGCTGAGGATGTCTTAGTAGGTAGTGCAAGGCAGTGGAAACCAGAGTTATGAAGATTGTAGTGAAGAGGAGGGGGAAGGAGAGGAGAGAGAGAGGGGTGAGATAAGAGGGGAGACAGCCCAGCCAGAATTTAGTGATAAAGGAGGGCAAAAGATATCTCATGCAGCCATTCCGAGTAGGAAATGGGAGCCTGATCCATCCACTGTCTAAGCACAAGTTTTTTAACTGCTCAGGAGGTAATAGCCATATGATATCTTCTCTCTTTTACTGGGATTTGAGAGAAGTCTCCAATGATGCAGATAGCAGGGGAAAAAAAGGCCTTGTAGACCTAAGAGCTGGTCTAGCGTAATTTCAATTTGTTTCCACAGGGGAGATACCTTCTCACAAGACCGAAAGATATGCAGGAGGGAGACATCCTCCTTACCACATCTGGAGCATGTAGCCGAGGGAAGGCGCCCCAGTTTAGCAAGTTTAATTGGAGTGTAGTACATGTTATTTAAAATATGGTACTGGGCGAGCCTGTACCAGTCTGGGGTGATACAGACATATAGGTCCTTCCAGAGTTAAGGCCAGTTAATTTCTAGATCGGGTAAAAGAGCATCCCACACCTTGGAGCCCACTGGAGATGGGGATTGGGGGCTTGTGAGCAGATGCCTATACAATAAAGAGACTCCGTGTGGCCTGCAGGCCTGACCACTTATCTGCTGCAAGAAGTCTCCCAAAAGAGAAGGTAGTGGCTGTGGCCCAAACATTTTGACCAAAAGATGCCGAAGCTGGTAAACTTTGAAAATATATGCCGGTGGTAACCCAAGTTTAGCCAGAATCTCTGGAGGGGACAAAATAGAGGTATGGGAGTAAAAATCTGAAACTCTGAATTCCAGGGGCATCGAGAGCCAGATTCGGGAAAGCGGAAGCCCTCCTATTTTAATATTTAAATTTGAAAGTATTGGTTGGGAGAAATCTCGGACCAGAGTCATCTTAAGATGTCTACACATTTGAGAAAAGACTGTGAGCGAGACCCCAGTTGGGGAGGAGTATAGAGATTTCGGTATAGCTTTCACCGGGGAGAAGAGAATTGTAGGAGGGGATAGTTTGTGTGTAGAGAATAGATCAGATTCAATTTGCAGCCAGACAGGAATATAATCTTGTTGTAGTAGAAGTTGGGGTATAGACAACCATTTCCCACATTTGTAAAGGTGGCAAGACCAGTCATAGAGCAAGAAGTTGGGCAGACGTAGCCCTCCGGACTCCTTGGGCTGGCTTAATTTAAGATAGGATCTTCTAGCAGCTTTATCTAGCCAAATAAATGAAGTAATATCAGAGTGAATACACTTAAAAAAGGATAAGGGTAGCCAAATATTAAGCATGTTGAGAGGATAGAAGAGCCTAGGAAGGACATTCATCTTAATAATGTTAATCCTGCCCCACAACGAAAGTGGAAGACTTTTCCAGTGTGCTAAATCTTGTTGGATAGTACTCCACAGGTCTGTAAGGTTAAGCTTATGGGATAGAGAAGGGTCAGAGGTAATAAAAATCCTCAAATATTTGATGAACCGGGGGGACCACCTCATACCGAATTTGGTGAAAGCTTGACTATGTGTTAGATGATTGAGGGGATGGATTTCCATCTTATTTAGATTAAGCTTGTAATTCAAGTACTTTCTAAAAGTATCAATGATTTCCAGAGCTGTTGATAGAGAAGAAGCGGGGTTGGAGAGATGCAGGAGGATATCATCCGCATAGACCGAGAGCTGTGGAGCCAGATTACCTACGGGGATACCAAAGACATTAGGAGAAGATTTTAGACACCTAATTAAGGGTTCTAGATATAGGTTAAAGAAGAAGGGAGAAAGCGGGCATCCTTGGCGTGTATCAGTCTGAAGGGAGAAAAGAGATGAACGAACTCTATTACAATGAATTCTAGCAGATGGAGAGGTGTATAGGGTCTGGATCCATTGAATAAAGTCTAAGGGGAAGCCCATTAGTTGCAGGGTCAACCTCAAAAAGTCCCAGTCCACCCTGTTGAAGGCTTTCTCTGCGTCAAGAGAGATTAGTGCCATTGACAGGGAGGAAGATTTTGCTGCCTGGAGAATATGAGAGAGTTTGCGTATATGATCTGAAGAAGATCTTCCTGAGACAAACCCCACTTGTTCCGGACTGAGGAGACTGGACCAGACCTTCTCTACTCAGGTAGCAAGTAATTTTGTGAGGATTTTGATATCACAATTTAACAGTGAGATAGGTCGGTAGCTTGATGGGCAGTGAGGGGGTTTGTCTGGTTTGAGGAGAAGAATGATGGAGGCTTCCAGTAGGGAGGGGTCCATGGCCTCTCCAGAGAGCATGGAATGATAGAAGTGAAGTAAGATAGGAGCCAGGTCTTTGATGAACAGTTTATAAAAATTCAATGGAAGGCCATCGGGGGCTGGAGCCTTGTCCAGTGCAAGGGTGTTAATAGCGGATTCCACTTCCCGTAGAGAGAGAGGGGCAGATAAGAGAGCTTGTTCTGGGGCTGGGAGACATGATAGTATCATGGAGCTTAAATACGTTAATAAATCCACTTGCGATGGGGGAGATGAGCGCTGACTGTAAAGAGAGGAGTAGAACTGTTCAAAAATTTTCACAATTTCCCTGGGATGGGTTTTAATTGAGCTGTCAGGGGCACTGATCGCAGGTATATTTCTAGAGACCTCAAGTTTCCTAAGACGGATGGCCAACAAATGATCTGCTTTTTCCCCATGTTCTATGTAGTTCACCTGGGTCCTTAATATTGCAAATTCTGCTTTATCCTGTAAGAGAGAGGAGTATTTGTTTCTCAAGGAAAGCAGGGTTTGCAAGGAGTCGGAAGGGGAGATGGTGGAGAGAGAGAGACTGTTCCAAGATACGGATTTGGGCTAGTAAAGATAAATCTTCTGCCTCCCTATGCTGTTTATGCGTGGAGGCAAGCCATATGAATTCCCCTCTTAAAAAACACTTCAGAGCACACCATTCATGATCCACCCTCAGAGCAGAGTTGAGATTGGAGGCCATGAATATTTGAATAAGAGAGGGAATTCTGGAGATTACATATTCATCTTTGAGGAGCTGAGTATTCAGCCGCCAAGATATATCCCTTTGAAAGCTGGCATCTAATACCAGTGAGTCCCAAGCCACTGCATGATCTGATAGGACGATAGGCTCCACCACTGTATTGCAGAGACCATGCAGGAGAGAGCGACTGATCAAAATGTAATCTAGTCGGGATGAGGAACAATGAACTATGAAATAGAAAGAAAAGGTACGAAATAAAGGGTTCAGGACTCTCCATGGGTCACATAATTCCAGGGAATCAGGAAACTCATATAATGCTCTTTGGGCTGCTGACAGAGGTCTGAGGGGACAGTTAGACCAGTCCAGGTCTTGAGTTGTTGGGAGATTCCAGTCTTCTCCCAAAATTATTGGGAGTGATATGTATGGGGTCAATTTATCAAGTAATTCCTGGAAGAAAGCAGGGTCACTGCCCACTGGACCATAAATGCTCCCTAGTATTAACTCGGTGCGGCCAAGCATACTTTTAACCAGAGTGTATCTTCCCTGTGGATCTGCAATAGTCTGGCTCGCTTGGAAGGGTACCGAGCGATTCACCAGAATGGCAGTTCGCTTACTGGCAGTCAATGTTCTGCAGGCAAAGACTTGGCCAATTTCTTGTCTTCGAAAACCACTGGCTTCCAAGGGGAGTAAGTGAGTCTCCTGAATGAATGATATGTTGGCATGCAAAAGCGAAATGTGTATAAGAATTTGGTATCTCTTAGGGGATTCATGAGCACCTCTAACATTCCAGGTGATAAATTTGGTTATCACACTAACCATTGTCATGGTATAGCAGGATAAACACCAGATAAGTAACACTCTCAATATGCAGCTAGCACCCTCCCTCCAACTTTTTCTCTGATGCTTTAGAACCCACTTGCTCCAAACAGGTAACAGCCATATTCCAAAATGCTTTAAATGTAGTACTGTTCTAACTTGGTGGTCATAAAAAAACAATTCTCTGAACAGGTATAAAGTTTGAGCACTCATGATTCTGAGATCCCCCCCCCACCAGTTTCCCCTAATAAACCTATGTACAAACACTCCCATACCATCTGTTGAGTCCCCATAACATATAATGCAGTGATCGGTGGTGAGCAAACCCATTTTGACCCTGGATACCCCCCTTCCGCTGCTATTACCAAAAAGCAGGTGATAAATCCCCATTGTGCTATTTGTCAGGTATCGAATCTGAATTTGGTCCAACACAGTCCGCCCAATGAAAGAACGACCCAACAGGATCCATGGTGTAAATAAAGTCAGAATAAGAGAGAATAACACAATCCAGGGGACATCCAGGGTACACCCCCCAACAATCCAGTACGTGAGGCTGACCATCATTCAACTGCTACATCCCTCCCCCCCAGCAATCCAATGTATGAACAAAACAAATAGAGCAACCAAGTTAAGCAGGTTATAACAAAAACCCAGCTTTAAAAGCAAGGTGATTTCCGACCTGTATCCATAATGAGACATTAAGTGTCGCTCGTCCAGGACCCTTGGGCTAAGATTAAGTGCAGAGAGTGAAGTCAGAGAGCTGACATAAAAATCCAAACAGCTCGAATTATTAGGGAACAAGAAAAACAGGGAGATACCAAAATGAAAGTGCTAGGAGGTTGGTCTGGGGAAATAGTAGGAAAGTAAGGAAAAGCATAAGCCTGGATGAGTGACCTTCTAATTAGGGCTGATTCCAGGCCAGGGACTAATGTGATATAAAAACCCACTATAAAGATAAGATTATGTATCAACCATAACTGATAACAACAGAATGTAGCAAACAAGAACCCCCCGGAAATCAGGCAGGTGATGGATCAGTGCGGTGGGGGTCTAAAAAACCAGACAGACCGAAGTAACATAAAAAATCAGTCCCTGGGGAATCAATATTCGGAAAACAAACAGGCCCCATCATTGAAAGTCAGGCATCCTTATAGCTCAGCGCACTGGGCTGTGCCAGTCTAGACATGAGTCCAGTTTCAGGCCAACACCAGGACCCATCACCACATCAAATCCCGCAGGAGCACAGTCACAACCATCAATCGCTGGACCTCAAAGCAACAAACACGATAGGCACCAAAGTCAGTCCAAAAGATGTTAAAACAGCAGAACCAAGTTTAAGAGAGAGGCTTCAGGGGGTTTTGAAAAGGGAGGGCATTTTCATGCTGAGCTCCGCTTGAGCTTGAGGAGCCGAATCAAAAGATAGCCAGATGCCATCCACCAAAACCTGTAGACGAGCTGGGTATGCCATGCGGAATTTGATACTGGCTGGAATTAGCTTGCACACAATGGTATGGAAAGTGGCTGTCTTCTGTCGGGTTTCCTGGAGCAGGTCTTGTGTGATACGCAGTGTTTTGTCCTCTCAGTGTATTGTTTGTACCTCCCGAATTTTGGCCAGAATATGCTGTTTTTCGAGGTAATTTAGCAGCTTGATAATCACCGGTCTGGGAGGGGCAGAATCTGGTGGTCTGGGTCTCAGAGACTGGTGAGCTCGTTTGATCAGATAGGTAGGGTTATGCGGAGATGGGCCAGCAACTTTAACTAGCAGCTTCTGAATGAAGGGGATTCTAGAGGAGCCCTCTTCTCCTTCTGGCAAGCTGAAAATCAGAATGTTATTCCTCTGGCTTCTTCCTTCTAGGTCTTCAGTTTTAGCTGCAGTTTGGTAATTTTCTGTTTAAGCTTGATTATTTCTGGTTTGGATCTATCCTTCCAGGATTCTAGAGAGCAAGTGCGTGCTTCGGCATCTGAGATCTGAGTTTTTAGATCACCCAGCTCACTCCTTACGTTTTTGAGATCCGAGGCAATATCTTGAAGAGTTTCTTTAAAAGGCATCAACTCCTGGAGAAATCTCTCTTCTGTGAGTGGCACCAGTAGAGGCAAGGCGCTAGATTGCTTAGAAGGAGATTGTTGATGCTGTTTAACTGTCTCAGCCTGCTTCTCGGATGACACTGGGGGTGTGTGTCTCAGCAAGCCCGATCTCATCTCTGCCTCCATCGTGGCTAAGACGTGCCGATTGCGATGTAAAAAAGAATAGGATCCTCACGGATAGGCAGACTAGAGAGTGGTTTCAGTGTTTGTAAGTCAGTTTTACCCAATTAAATCCCGATTAAGATGGATTACCGAGGGGTAAAGTAGGAGCCTGTGAGAAGAGCAGCTAGTGAGCCAAGCACATCACATGATCTCATTGTAACTTCTGTTTTTAAAAAAGGTGACTCCAAAGACCCATCAAACTACAGACCTATAGCTATCCTGTCGGTTCTAAGTAAAATCTTAGAGAAACTAGCCGCAACGCAAACTATTGAATTCCTTCTAAAAAATTACCTTCTTACAACTGCCCAGCATGGTTTCCGTAAAGGCTACAGCACCTCCACTGCCCTGCTTAAATTTACTATCGACACCCTCTCCACTGTGGATTCGGGCCTTTTTACTGGAGCACTTTCATAGCAGGGTTTTAAATAATTGATTAGCAGTTTTTTTCTTGGGACTGTACTAACTGTACAGAAAGCATTTATATAGATTTTCTAGAAGTGGTGTGTTTGTTAAACACATTGAGGCAAGAGCTATGCTTTTTCACAAAGATTTGGCACTTTTATGAGCAAAACGCAGATCAATTTTTAGAGTTAAATAAATCCCTGCATAGATATGACAAAGGCCTTTGATTCTCCTCAACACCCTACAATCAATGGGTTCCCCCCCAATGTTGTTACTTGGTTTAGTAGTTACCTATTGAATAGAATCCAAATCGTTAAGTTCAATTCAACCTTTTCAGACAAGGCAATGGTGAATATTGGTGTACCCCAAAGCTCCATTTTGGGCCCATTCCTATTTTCATTATTTATAAATAACATCACTTCTAATCTTACCTCCACCTCCTCCCTTCTCTATGCTGACGATATAGTCTTCTATGTCAGCTCCAAAAATGTATCCAACATTAACCTGTGGCACTCCACTGACTTTCAGTGGACCCAAACCTGGCTCCTAAATCATAAACTTGTCTTGAACGAGGCCAAAACCCAGACCATGTTGTTTGGAACCAACTCAAAACTTAAGTTTTGTCAACACAATTTTAGGGTCTCCTGCTCTGATGGCTCACCTATTGGTGTAGTGACCTCATTTAAATACCTTAGAATCATGTTAGACCAATCCCTAAACTTTGATCTTCACATACAGAGCACATGCAAATCTGTAACTTCCAAACTAGGTATAGCCTGCTGGACCAGCCATGTACTCACCCCCACCGCGAGACTGACCATTGCTCATGGAATTCTTCTACCCACCCGGACCTATGGAGTTGTGACATATACTGCCATACCTAGGTCTACTCTCCACAGTTGGGATGTCACCTACAACAACATTTGTTGCTATCCTCCCACCGACTGAAACACCACTGCCTCCTCTACTCGAATCTAAATTGGCTCTCTCTAAATGGCACCAGATTATACTCACTTGGCTCCCTCGTTGACAGCATTATGAGGTCTCAAACTCCCCAAACCTTAGCTGACTTACTTATTCCACAGATATCCAGTTATGGCCTGCATTCTGCCGATAAATCACTCGTGTGTGTCTCGAAAAGTAACACATCCAAAGGTGCCAGTGCTTTTGCCCACCATGCTCCTCAGCATGGGAACACCCTCCTTTTAGTGATTCGCTAAGCACCTTCTCATCCTGCCTTTAAAAAAGCACTTCATAACTACCCTATCCCCTTGAATCAATGCTTGTGCTTTAAACCCCCTTAGTCCTACTCCCGACACATACTCCATGTGTCATGTCACCTAGCTACCTGTCTACCCACTTCCTCTCTCTCTATTTGTCTGTAGCTTTTCTGCTTGGGCTACCCATTTATCCTGGTTGCCACCCCCTGCTGGTTCTCACTATCCTAACCTGTCTCTCGGCTACACAGAGCTGCTTTTCTCTGAGTGCTGCTCTGTCCTACCACACCTAACTTCTTTAACTCCCTGTCTCCCGGTAATGATACTTGCAGGCAGTACGGGTACTGCACTCACCAACTTGGTGGACATGATCGTGGTCCAATGAGGGGGCAGGTCAGTGGGTGCAGTGTTCATGGACCTCTTGAAGGCCTTCAACACCATCGACCATGGCCTATTGTGTGATAGGCTATTAGAGACAAGTATGTCTACAGAAGTTAGGGGATGATTTAAGTCCTATTTATAGGACTGTACCCAACAAGTTCTTGTGGATGGACACCTCTCGGACAGAGCTTCTGTCCAAAGGGGTGTACCACAAGGATCAATTTTAGGACATACTTTATTTCAGATTTATATAAATAAATTAGTGGATATAGCAAATTTCTCCAAAGTTAGGCTTTATGCTGATGATACTATTTCAGTTGCTAATGAAAGAAATCTAGACTTAGTGGAGAGGAACCTTCAAACAGATTTTTCTGCACTATGTACATGGATAACGGAATCTGGTCTGGTAATGAATAATAAAAAAAAACTATGGTATTTAGGAAGAAGGGGATGAGAGAGGCAAATGCTGTTTCTGATATAATAATAAAAATAAATAATGGTGAACAAATAACACAAGACAAAGCATACAGATACTTAGGTGTCTGGCTTGATGAATACTTAGACTTTGATTACCACATAAACGACACCATAACCAAAGTAAACAAGAGGTTAGTCACTTTTAGGCACTCAAAGTTTTGTTTAAATAAGCAGATGAAGTCCATCATTGTAAATCAACTTCTGTTGCCGGTTTTAGACCATAGAAGTAATGTATATGGCTTTGCCAACAAGAAGTGACTGACTCAAGTTGATATGATGCATAATAAGCTGCCAAGGTTTATTCTGGGTAAGGATTTTAATACCCACCACTGCACTCTATTTGAGGGGCTAGGATGGTTAGCGCCTTTGCATAAAAGAAAGTTGCAATAGGCAAATTTGATACACAAAGTACTTCTTACACAAAATCCAACTCACCTGTATGAGAAGTTAGAAAGATTTGGGGGCACTGTGGAGCCTGAGCAACATGGTGGCTGAAAACTAAAGCTCTGCTATAAACTCAGCAACTTTACCACATAAAAGTTAATTTCTGCACTCTGAACATAGAACTAACTGGCTTAATAGACATTAGAACACATCTAGATGAAAAATGGACAACCAAAAGAAGGACAACAGTCAGCAGGATGGAGTTAAAAATTAAAACATTCCTGGCCCTCCTGCCACGCGATCCGCACATGACCGCATGGAGTCTATATCGATCAACTCGGGTGAAGAAATGCTCCAAAGTATGTATTTTAAATTAAACCAACTCATTTCTTCAGTAACTAACCTAACTGAAAAATTTGACTCTCTGGGTAATCGAGTCACAACCCTGGAGACAGATGTAACTCATCTGGAAATCGAGTCCATCGAAACTAGAAAACAAGATATGGCTGCGATGGGAACCGCAAGCAACTTAGTCAGAGAAAACACTCACTTGTGGTCCCAACTTGAATCTCTGGGGAACCAGGCTCGCTCCTTGAATCTGAGAATTGTAGGCATGCCTGAGAGAAGTGAGGGGGACCATCTGCCATGTTCCTGAAAGAATGGCTGGAACAACAGTTGGAGCAGCCATTACAAGATCAGAACTTTGCCATTCAAAAAGCCTATCGAGTGACCTACAAAGGCTGGCAGGACAATCCAGAGGCCCCTAGAGCAATCATTGTGGTCCTGGATGGAGTGGGCACCAGGGACTTTATACTGGCCCTAGCAAGAAGAAAACACACCTTACTCCATGATGGACAACTAGTTTATAGTGTATGGTGGAACGTCGTTCTCCACCAAAATCGATCGTTTTTGAAACCTTGTAGTCACACACTAGTGATGTTCGCAGTACAACAGAATGATGTTTTATACTGTACTGCGAATGTCACACTGTGTCCTTACGCAGCATTTGACAGTTAGGGCTCACTCCATAGTCAGGACACATGGCGAAAGCTGCAATATCGGGGGCAGTATTAATGGTTAGTGTGAAAACGTTCACAATGTAAATTCTTTTTTCCTTCTAATAACTGTTTCCCCAAAAACAAAGTTCCATCATACACTATAAAGAAAAGTGCATGGGGAACAGTTGACAACAGGGCATCTTTCACCTCATTGGCACTATGACAACGGATTACCTCTCGAGCTGCACTCTCAAGGTAATCTGTCGTCATAGTGCCAACTCGGTGAAAGAATAGCCCTGTTGTCAACCGTTCCCCATGCACTATCCTATATGTCTATTTCCCGACTTAAGCTTCGCCACATGACAGAGGAGGAAAAGCTTCGATGGAGTGCGGGCACTCCAATGGAAGGCAGACATTGTGCATGGATTCATTTTTCATGCAAGGCTATGTATACTACACTAGAGCCAGGCATTCCTCTTTACCGACCCTGCTGAAGCGCAGAAATGGGCCCACAAACACGGAACTCTTCGCATCGCCAGAATCGGAGTTGGACGATGAGGATGATATGCCAGTTTGAACAGACTCTTAAATGGTCAGGTCGGACTTAAGATTCCTATAATTGTTTTCCTCCTTGTATATCCATTACTACATCCAAATTAAACTACGTGGACAATTCAGAGAGTTTATTTTTTATCTGAATGTTTACGGGAGTGGGATTTTCTAAAGAGGGAGGGGAAGAGAAGTTATGAGACCCATTGCTTTGTTTCTGCTATGTTGAAGCTATTTTTAGTATAGTAAACAGTATTAAAGTTTCAGTTGGGCTAGCCCTAAAAGTTCTCTGTTTATGTAATAATAGTTGCTGGGAAATATTTGGAGCTGCAGTTATAGATGGGGGAATACCTTTTAATAGATTGCAATTATGGATAGTGCATGGATTTTTATATCTTCCCATTGTGGGAAGTAATGGCTGGATAGTTATATTTTCTATATATCCTATATAACGCCATGCCACTCATGGGCCCTTAAAATGCAGCAATTATACTGGGTTTCGTACTGGGTGATGGAACGGAAGAAGGCATCAAAGCCCATTATACCGTTCGCTGCATAGTGGGCTCATTTCAATTCCTTGAACATTCTACAGGTAGTTTGTCTATCTCTCTCTTAAACTGGTCCAGTGTATTACTTTGAACAATATATTCTGGTAGTGCATTCCATATTCTAGCTGTTCTCTGTACAAAAGAAAAGTATCTTGAACTTGTTTTAACCATCTTAACTTTTATTTGGAGTTTATGTGCTCTCAACCCTTCTGGTTTATTCCCAATTTCCAACCCTAATTCTTCTACTAACTCAGGATCCTTCATAAACTTAAATTGCTGTAATAAATCTCCTCTCTTTCTTCAGTCCTCCAGTTTAAACATATTCAGCCTTCTCAACCTTTCTTCATACCCATTAATGTTTTCAGACCAGATCATCTTTGTATATGTTCTTTGCACTCTTTCTATTGTGTTTATTTCGCCCTTTGTATATGGGCTCCACAATGGTGATCCGTAATCTAAATAGGGTCTTACATACTTCCCATACAATGGTAATAAGCATTGTCTAGACTTATTTATATGAGAATTTCATTTAAAAGTTGTATAATTATATATGATAAGATACACTTCATGACGTAGCTAATAGATGCAGTTCGATATTGTTTTACCTGCATGTATTAAGAGGGGTGATGCACTCATTGGTTATTGAAGTTATTATGTACTGCATCAGGAGATGGACTATATGTTTCATTGCAAACACAATAAACATAAAGTACAAAAAAAAAGAAGTTAGAAAAATTCAACATCATCACAACTTACGTCAGACACTTCTTCAAGGGTTTTATCCTCCAAAGTTGATAAATAAATACAGTAATATGTGTTTTCCAGCTATCACATTTCAAGTATGGAATTCAAGTAATAATTTGTCTATTGTTGTCCAGGATAATATTAAACTTTTTATGAGGGAATTAAAGTATGAACTGAGGCTGCAATGTATGTGTAATGACTAGAATGAGAGTGCTATGTATGTTGCCTATGATGATCTGACCTCATGTTTTGTACGATTTGTCCTGTTTGTATTGTAACTAAAACAGGAGCATCTATAATATAGGACTTCTGTCCTAAAGATGTTTTATTCCAGCTTATCCTGTATAAAAATAAAGATTTTTACTACAACTACTGCTACATAATCCTTATTTTCTCTCTCCAAATTGTTTCATAACCAATCCTCTGTCCATATGATATGCACCCCCCCATGGGCTATGCCTGCAATATTGTTCTATCTTAGTTTATCCCCACTATTTTATATGCTCCCTTGCAAGCTTATCCCCAGCCACGACAGTATTTCCACCCCACTGTAGCACTCTTTTGCCTCAATACTAGGTATTCCTGATTTATGTTTTGAATTTGTACTTGTACTTGCTGTAATTTGCCTGCTATTGTATATTCTGTCACTATTTGGAACTGTGCTGTTGTGTACCTTGCTGACAATGCCACTGTTTTGTATCTCTGCTGTTAAATACCTTGTATTGTATTTTTCTGTTTCACAAAATAGACACTTGGTTGTCTAGCGTGCTTACCCGGTAAACAAAAGCAAATAAGCTCCCAGGTGGTGCCTGAAAATAGTCATCTCTATGGCTACTGCACCTCACCCAGTTAACAAAACCTAAATAAATACATTTATACAGTATCAGGTTCAGTACAGTTATAAATCAGAATTTTTTTTAAATACATATTATTTAAACCACCTTAATTTTATCCTTCCTTGCATGCAAGCTCCTGCAGAGTAAGGGGTACGGAGGTGTGTGCTGTCAGCAGCCAATGCAGCTGAATCTGCAGGAGGTGTGCATGTGCACAGTTAGCACACCCTATCCTGGCAAGGTTTCTGCTGATGCTCCTGAGCTAGCTGATGGGAGGAAACTTCCTGTATATGAAAGGATGCAGTCACACCTATCACAGTGTGGATGCATCCTTTAATATATTTTCCCCATCAGCTAGCATCTGCCCTCCCCAACTTGTCAGTGGGAGTAAAGCATGGCCTTAGATGTCTTGTGACACTTTGCATCTACACAAATGGGGCGCCACATAATTCTGAGATCCTGGAGGTGCTTTCAGTTTTGTCCTCCAAGCCTGGCCAGTTGAGGAGTTGCTACTCACCGCTCAACTGCTGCTGTCCTGCCTGAGCCCACCTGTTGCTGCTGTCAATGTTTTTTGCCCAGCCTCCCACATGGTCTCCATGCAGCCCAGTACAGTGCAACCTCTATGATTCTTCAGTGTTTCTGGGTGCTCACTTGATTGCTTGCCGAGTCTACAGCTTCCCCTGCTGCTGCTGATGGTTGCCCGACTGCCCCAAGTCCTCATCAGAGCCTCTGCCTGACCATCCCAATTGGTGTCTCCATATCTACCAGCAAGTAGAAAAGGTCACTACACTGGAGGATGCATACAGTATTAAAGGAAGACAGATATTCACAAACAAACACTGGGCAGCACATTCAGCTTCAAAGAAAAGTCTTAGGCTGACTTAAAGTTTGTGGGGGTTGTTTGTTGGTCTGCACTTTGTACTGTTGTTATACTATAATAAACATAATTGTTTGCACGAACTCTAAGTCAGCATAAAACTTTTCTTTGAAGCTGGATGTGCTGCCCAGTTTTTGTTTGTATCTGTATATCTGCCCCAGTCTACCACCACCAACAAGCCACTCATGGGGTCCAATTTGCAATCCAGAGTCCATTCCTAGCTGTTGCCTAATTTGCCTCCTCTTCCTCTCTCCATCAGTCTCACTTTCCGAGCTACTGTGCTCCAACCTATAAACAGTAAACTGACACTGATTTGCCCAGTCCCCATTGTCGGTAAGTGCAAGAACAAAATGGTCCCTTGTTATCTTTTCCCTTGTTGTCTTTTTTGTAATATAGCTGTAAAAGGGAAAATGGTCTCCTGGTGCATTCTGATCCTCCTGACCCTCCAACCCTCCCATCCCTCACGCCAACCCTTCTGTCAGCACCCACCATTCCCTGCACCCCCCCCCACACACACACACACACTTTACTTACCTATTAGGTCATCCTTCAATGACTGGCATGTCCTGCTGCTTCCATCACTCACCAGGAACTGACTGAAACAAGCTAAGTTCTGGTAATGGCTGTATGTATATGTTGAACTTTTACTCATAGTTTTGGCATTTTTAATATTTTTGCCCAAATATTTCAACATAGACTTTTTGAGACCCCACCTAATGAACAAGGGAGGTGTAATTTCTTAAATCATCTTTGAAACATGTTTTTACAGTCACCCATATAATCACCTTTCAGACAAGATTTAAACAATTCTGTCTGCCTTGATCATAAGGTGGGGCCATAAAAAGACTATGTTAAAAATCTGGGGTCCAGGTCAGCCCACTGGCGCAGAGGCATGGCTACCATCTGCGACGCCGATGACCTGGGTTCAGGGATGGATCCGGGAGTCAGAGGGCCGGCCAGGGGGAGTAGGATGGAGCATCTGCAGGACTGCTCTTCTACTCCAGGGGGAGGTGGGGTAGAGTGTCCGATGCACCAGGGACCCCCCAGCAGAGGCTAGGGGCACCTTAGCAGTCAGCACCAACATATACAGGGGGGAAAGGCAGATGCAGGATGTCATTGCATGTCCTGCCCCTGAGGGAAGCATACAAAGAAAAAATATGCCGGCCCCCACTGATAAGCCGGCTCTGGTTCCTTCCCTCTAGCCACGACAGTTCTGCCTTCAGTGGCCCCACTCGGGGGGCATCCCCAAGTATGAGGGGGATGGTATCCAGAGCTAGGCAAGTCCGTTCACGGGGTTAGGGGACCAGGCAGGAAAAAGAATATATATATAAAAAAAATATCTGGGGTCCATATGTCAAAAAAACAACACAGTTATAAAGAAATGTTGAGTTTTTCCACTGTATACACATAACTTTGTTATTTTTGCAGATTATGCCTCCAAATGTTCAACATAGCTCTTTTGTTACCCCACCTCATGAACATGATGAGTGTCATTTTTCAAATAGCTTCCAAAACATTATTTTGCAGTCACTTATCAAAATCACCTTTCAGGTGAGATTTTAACAATTCCACCTGTCTTGATCATAAGGTGGGGTCATAAAAAGACTATGTTGAAAATCTGAGGTCAAAATGTAAAAAAAAAATGAAGCTATGAGGAAGCACTGAATTCTTTCAATGTTTACTCATAACTTTATCATTTGTGCAGATTTCAGCCCAAACTTTTCAACACAGCCATTGTGTTACCCACTTCATGCAGAAGACAGTTGTTATTTTGCAAATCCCTGCCAAAACATGTTTTCACAGTAACACTGTGAGATCTCCTTTCAGATGGGATTTAAAAAATTGTTGCTCATAACATGAGGCCATAAAAAAAACTATGTTGGACATTTAGGGTCAAAATGTCAGACCTTACTGAAAATGAGATAGTCCCTCTCAGCTGGCATGTCCAGGGTAAATGCATTGTAAAAAATTGGTAAAAGTAAGAACCTCATTGAAAATGAGATATTGAGTGTGTGCATTTGCAGGCTTACTGAGTAGACGTGTCTTGACCGGTTCCCGTCCTCCGCTCTAATAAATTTCATTTTTTTATGGCAAGTCCACAAAAATGGGTAAGAAATGATGGCTACCCAAAACTAACAGCAGCATGGATGTCTACCTAGCAGCAGTGGCATCCAAGCCACAAAGAGGAGCAAAGTCTGGCCAAAAGAAGACGCCGGAGGAGCTGAGCTGCATGCCAAGCTTGGAGGGGGAAGGATCAGAGGAGGCTACCATGGCATCTGACCACACAGTATCCATTCAAGTGCTGGAAGCTCTAACACCAAAGCTGGAGACAGTCTCCACAAAGTTAAATAAATTGGCAGCCAATCTTGAAAAACAGGGAGTCCAATTTACGGAGCTGGAGACATGAATTTGCTCTGTTGAAGATGCCACTAGAGAATTCCCATGCAAAATAGCTCAGGGATTTATTTAACTCCAAAAATTGATTAGCGTTTTGTTCATAAAAGTGCTAAAACATGTGAAAATGCATAGCACTTGCCTCACTGTGTTTAACAAATATAACACTTCTAGAAAACCTATATAAATACTTTCTGTACAGTTAGCATTGTCCCAAGAAAAAAACTGCTAATCAATTATTTAAAACCTTGTAGCTGCCTTGCAGAAAGAGGTAGCAGTACTTTGAGAGACAGTGGATGTGCAGGAAAGTTTTCCAGCACCATAATAATTTATGGATTCGGAGGATACCTGAGGGGGCAGAGAGGACGGACCCTGTACAATTTGTAAAGAAATGGCTCCCTCAAGCTTACCTGAAAATCGGTTGACAGTTGACAGAGCCCATCAAACCTTGATCACCATGCCCCCGGATGATGCACCTCTGAGGCAGTTAATCTTAAAACTGCATAATTATCCCAACAAGCAGAAAATTCTAACCGCTTACAGGAAGATTAGGGGCTTGCGTTATAAAGACCATAAAGTCATTATTTTCCAGGACTTTTCTTGACTGGTGCAGAACAAATGTAGAATATTTGGCACATTGTTGGATGACCTCCAAAGGAGTAACATAGATTTTCACTTCCAGTACCCTGTGGTGTTGAAAATGACACATGAAGAGGTCACTTATTCATTCTGGGAGGTGGATACAGCTAGAGCAGCGTGTATACATATGGGATTACTGCCTAAGTGATGGGACAGAGTCTGGGCTATTTGTGAACTTTATATGTGTAGTTTTACTCAGGTTTTGGCACCTTTTACTGTACTGAGCCCCTAGGTCTGTCTTTTCCCACTTTCCCCAGTAATCAACTTATACCTCAAATGTAGACAAAATGGCTGGTGAACACCAAGAGGGGGAGTACAGGGACTGCCAAGGAGAAATTGCAGGAAGCAGCCATATTATCCCTCTTGAATGTGTAAACTCTAACTGATTGCTGCAGTAACTGAGTGGAGTGGAGGTCGCGGCGGTGAGAAGATTTGGACTTGCCTGGCTAATTGCTGCTGCGTCTACATATTTCAACTGGTGATTGCCTAGTGTAAATGAAGGTTCTGTGACTAATAGAGACTGCTACACACTACTGTTATGGGACTTGGCAGTACTGTATTATTGCAGACTCGTGTGCTAGACATCTATGTTATATTTTGTATAGTTGGGGTTTAAAGGGCTGGCAGGGCCATAGGTAAGGGGTGGTATTGGGTCTAGGAAGGGTCTTTGGAGGGAGGGGGGCTGAGAGCCATTGTACTGGTCATAGTGGAGGGGCCACAGTCCGCAGATCTATAGGTGCCTGGCTACACATTCTCTAATATAGAGACACCCTTTTATCGACAATTTATGATGGGAGGACATGGAGAAAGATATGGATTTCGACTAATGGGATTATGCTGCTGACCTCCCTGGGTGGGGGGGCAGGTGAGCAGGTCAAGGGTTCAAGGGGCGCCGGGGGCTGCACTGCTTATGGGTGTTTGGGTCCACATGATTTAAGGTCAACTTGACCACCTGAAGGTTGTTACAGTTATAAAGAGTGAAGGAGGGGCTATTGAAATCTACAAAGACAGTAGATCCTAGTGGTCTCCTAGGTGAGACTTGTCTTTCCTCTGGGCCAGGAGTATACTCATGGAATGTCCAGGGTGTCACCACTCTGGTGAAATACAAGAAAATCCTTTCCACCCTAAAGAAGAGCAGGGTGCAGATAGCCATGTTGCAAGAAACGCACCTGACCACTCCTAAGCATGACAAGCTGGTATGGGACTGGCTGGGCCGCTGCTATTAGGTGTCCTTTAAGGGGCATAAGCAAGGGGTGGTGATCCTCATCCATAGATCCCTTAACTTTGTGGATGAAGGGGTCTTCAGGGATCCGAATGGTGGGAGGTAGGTTTTTGTTCAAGGTACAATAGGCAGAGAGAAGATTACCTTTGGCAACATGTATGCACTGGTGGTACATGACCCTACCATTTTTGACAATGTCCTGGCCATTCTCCTGGCCCAGAATTTCCCAAACTTAATCCTTGTAGGGGATTTCAACTGTGTATTGGATTCCCAGCTAGACAGGTCAGGGGGGACGCAAGAGTGGAGCCAGCAGGGGCTCAATGGGGATGGGTTTAAGTGAGCTCAAGTTCCTAGATGTATGGAGGGAATGGAACCCAGGTTCCATAGAATATACATTCTTCTCAACCCCCCATAGGACATGGTCACACATTGTGTATATTAATATCCCAAGGGCATGGTACCTGTGGGTGCAGAATGTGCAGATCAGTCCTATTCTGGCCACGGATCACGCAAGAGTGTTGGTAACAATGCACACCTCCATCCCCAGGGTGGGAGCTAGGACTTGGAGGTTTCCCACCTATATGCTCCAAACTGAAAAATTCAAAGAATACCTGGGGAGAGCAGTGGGCACTATACCAGGAAGCCAACCGGGATACAGCCTCTAATAAGGCATGCTTTTGAGATGCAGGAAAGGCCCACATGAGAGGAGCTATAATAGCCTTTGTGGTGGAAAAGCAGAGGAAGGAGAAGTTCCAGGAAATGGAGCAGAAGATTAAGGACTTGGAGGTCCAGACCTTTGAGAATCCCTCAGAGGAAGCCATCTGTGCCCTCAAAGAGGCGAAAGAGGCTGTTAAAAGGGAACTCAGGAGGGGAGCAGAAGTAACTCTCTTTCTCTCCCAGCAAAAATTTTATGAGTGGGTCAATAAACCCAGCCCCCTGCTTGCCTGGCTTGCCAATCGATAAAAAAGGTCCAATTTAATTACTTCAATTTAGGAAGCAGATGGGAGAAGCACAGGCAAGAGTGGGGAGATTAGGGAGGCATTTGTACAGTTTTACCATAAGTTGTGTACAAATAAATGCCCTAACCCAGAAGCAGAGATGGCCAGTTTCTGGGGACCCTGAATCTCTCAACCACTACCCAAGAACAGATCTCTCAGAAAAAGAAACCTCTTACCCTAGTGGAGTTGCGTAGGGCTGCTGCTGGGATAGCTTACGGCAAAGTGGCAGGCCCTGATGGACTCCCTGTGGAATACTACAGGGCACTGGGTAACCCCCTTTGGCAGGACATGCTTGACATGTTCCAGGAAGCAATAGAAGAGGGAGAACTTCCTCGTTCATGTAGACTTGCAACTGTTACAGTTGTTCATAAAGAAGGGAAGGACCCCCTGTGCAGCCTATAGACCTATTCAGTCCAGAGGAAGGCAGCTAAAATGTTGCAGGGTCTGCACCAGAAATCATATGAAGAGAGACCAAAGGAGCTTAATATGTATACTCTCGAGGAAAGGAGGGTTCCTTTTTGTATTTGTTATATTGTATTGTATTGTGTACTTGTGTTTGTATATTTGTTGTTCTTGTTCAGCAGTTTCCTGGCTAATTCATGGTGCTGTTTTCTTTTTGTATGTATGCTGCTTCTAAAAGTTAATAAAGTGTATTGAATTAAAAAAAAGAACAAAGGGGCACAGTTTGAAGATAGAGGGGGATGGCTCAGGGGGAACGTGAGGAAGTATTTTTTCATGGAGAGGGTGGTGGATGCATGGAACAGCCTTCCTGAGGAGGTCGTGGGGTCAGAAACAGTGGGGGAATTCAAGAATGCATGGGATAGATATAAGGCAATTATAGTGGGATGTAGGAGAAAGTAGGCTGCTGGTTAACTAGGATCTGCAGCTTATCCAATAGGTAGGGAAATGGGCAGACTAGGTGGGCCAAGCAGTCCTTATCTGTCATCAAAGTTTATGTTCTACATTTCTATCTTGCTTTTGAGCAATGATACTAAAATTCTAGCCAAGGTGCTGGCCCGCAGATTGGAGGAGGTCCTCCCTGACTTGGTTAAGGCTGACCAGACTGGCTTCATTAAGGGACATTGTTCCTACCATAATGTCAGGAGGTTCCTGGGAGTCGGTGTCCGGGGGGAGCCCATGTGCTCCCCCTGGGTGCTGAAAAAGCTTTTGATTGGCTGGAATGGGGATACATGTTTAAGATCCTGGAGGTCTTTTGGCTAGGGGAGCAGTTTATTGACATGGTTAGACTATTATACCAGGCACCCCAAGCAAGTGTGCAGATTAATGGTGAGCTTTTGTGTGTGTTTGAATTGGGTAGGGGGACACATCAAGAGTGCCCTCTGTCCCCATTGCTGTTTGTGCTGGCCATCAAGCCCCTTGTGGAGGTGATTCTCAACAGCACAGCAGTGCAGAGTATAGAGGGTGCTAGGGGAATACAACACAAGGTGACCCTTTTCATCAACGACATGTTATTATTTTTAATGGAGGCAGCCACCTCCATTTCAGAGGTCACACACACACACACACACACCATAGAGGACACTGTTTTTTTGGGGGGGGTTACAAAGCTAACTTTGGAAAGTCTGAGATGATGGGTATAGCCTTTAGGTGCGATGTGCAACAGGGAGTTGCATGGGCATGGGTACAATCAGGTGATGACCCATCTGAAATATCTAGGCATACAGGTGGGCCCATTCCACTCATCACTATATGAACTAAATTATAAACCAATTTTGTTAACTATAAAAAATGGCCTGAGATGATGGCAGGCCCTTCTAGTATCCTGGCTTGGAAAGATAATCCTGATTAAGATGAACATACTCCCCAGGATTTTACACCCTTTACCGATGTTACCATTTGATTTGAGTAAGCAGGACTTCAAAAGCTTGGCCAAGTGGTGTTCAGAGTTTATTTTGGGGGAGTAAGAGACCTCGGGTGAGGCTGGCATGCTTGTGGTGCCCCACAATTAAGGGGGGTATAGGATTCTTGGATTTTGCACTTTACTTCTGGGCTGCCCAACTGTGGTTGCTTTCAGAATGGGTTAAAGGGTGGAGTGAGGCGGTTTGGGTTGCACTGGACCACACAGAGGTTGCTTCCCTGGTCACATCCATCTTGAATCAAGACAGCATGAGGGTTTTTAAGCGTATGGCAGGCAGTGCACCACAGGTGGGCTATATGTTAACAGCCTGAGACAGGGTGAAAAAATATGTAAAAGCACAAGAGGCAAAGATGCAAAGATGCTTCTAGCCCCAATAGAGCAAAATCCTGCATCCTGACCAGATTTGGAGCACTCAGACTTTTTGCAGTGGGAGGAGGAAGGAGTTACTTGTCTGGGAGATTTCTACCACGGAGGAGGGGTTAAAGGCTTTGACACAATATGGACCCAACTAGGAGTTCCATACAATCATAGATTAAGATACTTGCAGGTCAGGGACTGGGTACATCATATTGACAGATTGCCTCCTGATTCCTCCCCACTTTATGACATAGAACTGTGCATACTTCAGAATAGAGTGAACCCTAAAGGGGCTCTGGCAAGAGCCTATAGGACATTGAGTAATCACGCCCAGGATCTTTTGGATAAGATAGGTGACAATGGAAGGGAGACTTGGACCTCCACATTCCAGAAAAGGCATGGACTACTATAGTACATGCAAGTCACATACGGGTCTCTTAATCTATAATAAGTTTAAAGAGGCACAGTACAAATTCCTTCAAGGGCTCTACATGCCACCCCAAGTGGTTAATAAGTTTCACAGTGGATCTCTCCCCTGTGTGGATGCAGTGAGGGGGCCCTGGGCATCTCCTTCCATTGCATTTGGACATGTCCACAACTGCAGGGTTTCTGGACAGATACTGCTCAAGAAATTACAGCTGTACAGGAGATCTGGGTCAGGGATGACCTCCTATCCATGTTGCTAGGAGTGGAAGCTCAGGATGGGGATTACTGGAACTTATATCCCATTGAGGTTCACATTATGTTCCTTTTGGCATGCAAATGTATATTAAACAAGTGGATTTACCATGCTCCACCCACTAAGGGCATGTGGCAGGAACTTCTGAGGAGGGATCTCCCTTTGGAGCACTTCATGTATGAATTAAGTGGGTGGGGTGCTAGAATGAGGGACGGTGGGGTCCGTACTTGAACTTGCTCTCCCCGTTGGAAGTTGCTATGATTAGGCTAACAGGTTAAGCAGCAGGGTCCCTCAGAGTGAGCATGGAGTGGATTATGGGTCACCCTTTTGAGGTTGACAGGGAGAACCTTCAGCCTTTGGTGCTAGTGACTCTAAATATTCTACATGAAATATTGTCTAGGGAATAGATGCATACATCATTTCTTCTGTATATGAACTGCTGACAAGTGGATTTTAATGTGCATGTGTGTCTGGTATATATTTTACAGTTTCATGCTTGTTTTGTCTGCTTCTAGTTAAATATGAATTATTAACTGGATGTAAGAGCTTACATTGATCTTAGAAATACTACTGGAGATGGTAATGATTTTATGGACAGTATATTTATGATCATAAGATATTAATGTTGTAATGTTCTTTCTGTACCTATGTTGTATTGTTGCTGTAAATCTGAAAATGTTTTAATAAACAGAAGTTATAAAAAAAGAAAATGAGATATTGCATCACTGCTGTGCTATCAGACAGATACAGTTCAAAAATGTGTAAAAGTAGAACCCCATTGAAAATTAGATATTGCATCTCATCTGGTCTATCCAGGGTAAATAAATAGTAAAGATGTATAAAAGCCAGACCCCACTACAGTAGAATCTCAATGAAATGTGCATCTATGCTGCTCTGTCCTGGGAAAACTACATTGTAAAAGTTGGACCCAACTAAAAATGAGAAATTGCCTCCCAGCCACAGATTCAGTTAACTCCATTTTACGAGTATTTGACTTCTAAAATTAAGGCAAAAACTTCCAAAATAAAGAGGCAGGAAGTCATTGACCTCCAAATATAAAGCAAAAAAAGAATAGAGGACTTCCAAAATTGCAGGCATGTAAGTCAAGAAATTATGGATTTTTCTGAAATAAATTTTATTTTTTTTAATAATATTTATATTGAAATCCATAAATGGTCCTTGCTAGAATATTGTCTTCCAGAATGTGGGCTTTTGGAAATATTTTGGCTTCCAAAAAATTGGAACGACTTCCAGATTTGACTCATGGATGTTTAAGACTTCCACAAAAAATAATTTAACTGAACCCCTGCTCTCAGCTGGGCTATCCTGGGTAAATACATTACAAAAATGGGTAAAATCAGGACCACACAGAAAATGAGATATCATCCTGGATAAATACAGTGTAAACATTAGAGAGATATCTATCCGTAGCCTTAAGATACTGTTGTGCTAACCTGTAACAGCATGTAAGCAAACATGTTCAGGATTGAGAAATGCTTATTTAATATGGATACATAAAATTATTATACTGATATAATAATTTAAAATAGAAGTATCATTATAATGAAATAGCTTACATTCTACAGTATCAATATTAAAAACCATATATTGATACTATCTTTGAAAAGTACAAATAATAGCATCAATATATTTTATAGTGGCACAGTAGCACCACTCTAGTTAGGGCTGAGCATTGGTTTCTATGTTAAACCTCAAATTTTGCACGTTAATATATTTGCAGCCGTTCAACGGATTTGCACACAATTTTGCATGTGCGGTCTTGGGGGTAGATCTCTTAACATGCCAAGTTTTGTTCCAGTTGGATGTGCAGATTCCAATATGCAGATTGTGAAAATAGTTAAAAAAAACTATGGTTTTTTTTTTGCTGTTTTTCTGTCATCGCCTAGAGCCCAGGCGGTTTAAAATTTTAGTCTGAAATTTTCAGTGTATAAAGGGCTTGGCCCACCGATGTGCCTTTCACTGGTTTGATGAAAAATTATGAATCCATTCCAAAGTTTTTACATTTTAAAATCTCAGTTCTGAGCAAACTCAGTACAGTCTTTGAATAGCTGCTTGGAATGAAACAAGAATTTGGTCCATATGAAAAAGAATCTTTTTTCTGTATGGGGGCCATCTTTTTTAATTTAAAGTTTATTAAAGATGTTACAATACAAACACATATCCACACCCAAAACAGTTGTACAGATCATGATCATAACAAATAAGAGATCATCCACCCTCCTCCCCATAAACTATAACCCTCCTCCCTCAAATCACCCTTCTCCCCACCCCTACCCCACCCCACCCACACCCTGATCCCAGCACAGTAGGAGCTCTACAAGTCATATAGACAGTGACGGTAAGTGCCAGTGCCAAACAATTTACAGGGAATACAGAGAATAAAGGGGACCCAAAATTTTCTCAAATGTAGCTAATCGATTGTGGAGACTAGCAGTCATCTTTTCCGTCCTGAGGTTGGTTAATCATTCATGCAGCCATTCAGTAGAAGCAATTACATCAGCATCTTTCCAATGTTTTAATACAAGTTTCCGGACTGACATGGATGTAAGAGCCATATGGTATTTACAATTAAGAATACCAGCCTCCATAAAGTCCCGTAAGAGGCAAAGTTTCATTGTAAATAAATCTTCTAACCCTAACAGGGAGTCCACCTTTTGCTTAATACAGGTCCACAGTGGGGCTACCTTGGGGCAGTCCCAAGAAACAGGAAGCAATGTGCCTTCCGCCTGTTGCCACTGTGTACAAGAAGAAGGCATTGCATTATTAAATTGGGCTGACTTCTCCGAGGAATAATAAAGATTAAGAGAATGGAGAATGTGAAATTGCATTAGGCAAAGTCTGTCCTGAGTTACAAATTTATGACAACATTTCCGTAATGCAGTCCAGTTTATAGGTGTTTCTGGAAAATGGGATGTCCAATATCCTGTTGGACCCATATGATCTGGATAGGCCCAATCATACATGAGTCCAAACATTTTAGACACTGCATGTGGGAACCCAGCTAGAGGGCCCAGCTCCAGGTAAAATTGAAAGTTTGGGGGCAGTGAGGGTGTGGCCCCAAAGAATTGAGCCAGAAAGCATCTTAGTTGATATACCTTGAAAATACACACACCCAAAATACCAGATTTGAAAATAATCTCCGGAGAAGTAAGCCAAGTACCTTCATCATTCACAAAATGTGTGAAAGAAAGGGAGGTTAGTTGGGGTAACCATAAAGACAGGAACATTTTACCTTCAATTTTAAAGTTGGGATTAACTATAAGGGGCTGGGTAATATCCTGAACATGGTTGTATTTGAGAAAAGCACATAGCTGGGAATGAACTCTAATGGAGGTGGCTATTGGTGAGGCATGCAACTGAGAAGGAAGAGACTTAAACTTTACATGCAAAAGGACAGCAGGGGAGAGACCATGAGACCAAATCTGAGCTTGTTCAAAATGAAGCCAAATAGGTGCGTAGAAGGATGGGCCCTGAGACATTTCTGGGCTTAGCCATCGAAGGTATTTACAAGCTTGACTGGCCCAGTAATAGAAATCCATATGAGGCAGATGTAAGCCTCCTCAATTTTTAGGTGCGGCCAGTTTATAATAAGCCATTCACGGTCTCCTGCCTGCCCATATAAAATCCATGTTGAGACTGTGTACTGTTTTGAACCAGGAATGAGGAAGCCATAAGTTCAGGAGGTTGAGGGGATAGAAGAGGCAAGGGAAGGCATTCATTTTTATCAGACTTATTCTGCCCCAGAGGGGAAAGGGGGAAGAGAGACCATCTATTCAAGTCTTGGGTGAGCGTTTGGAGGAGGGTATCTAAATTTACCTTCCTAAGATGAGACTCGCTCCTAGTAAGCTCAGTCCCCAAATATCTAAGGGTGTTGGGCTCCGAAGAGAGTCCAAGAGCAGATAACACAGGCTTTTGAATTTTACGATTTAGGGGGAATACTACTGTCTTATCAATGTTTAATTTGTAATTCGATTGGGTGCTAAATTCCTTAAAAATTCCAAACATAGGCGGGATAGAAGTAGCCAGATATGCCACTTGGAGGAGAAGGTCATCAGCATATGCAAAGACTTTGATTTCATGACCCTCTATTTTAATGCCTTGTACCAGTTGGCATTCCATTAGTCTACGAATCAGGGGTTCCAGATATAAGTTGAAGAGGAGGGGGATAGGGGACAACCCTGCCTGGTGCACGACTGAAGTGGGAGCAAATCCGATATTTTCCCATTATAGTAAATACGGGCAGTAGGGGTGTTATAGAAAGCCCGGATCCATTGTAGGAATTTAGTGGGGAAACCAAAGACATGTAAGGTCCTAAAAAAGAAAGAGCCAATTCACTTTATCGAAGGCCTTCTCGGCATCCAGGGAGACCAATGCCACAGGAAAGCCGGTTGCCCTGGACACCAAGAAGACATGGACCAGAGTACATAGGTGGTCTACAGGAGATCTACCCCTCATGAACCCTACCTGTTCTGGGCCGATGAAGTCAGGCAAAATTAGGTTAATGCGATTGGCTAGGAGTTTTGCAAGTATTTTAATATCTTGGCTGAGAAGGGATATCGGCCTGTAACTTGTGACCAGTTCTACGTACTTTCCTGGTTTGGGCAATAAAATAATCAAGGCTTCAAAAAGGGTTTTATGCACTGCACCCGATAGGATGTGTTGGAAAAGGGACTGGAGTAGTGGAGCTAATTGTTTAGCAAAGGGTTTATAAAAGTTAGACGTAAAGCTGTCCGGCCCCAGAGCTTTTTCAGTGGGGAGATCTTTAATTACTTTTAGTATCTCCACCTCTGAAATGGGGGACAAGAGAGCGTGAGCCTGCGCCCTCGAGAGAGAAGGAAGATGGGAGTTATTTAGGCATTCATCAAGAATCTGAGGGGGGGGGGTTCACCACAGGGCCATACAGTTGCCTGTAATATTTTTTCAAATTCAGTCACAATATCTGTAGGTCTTTAAGGAGCCATCCTCAGAAGAATAGATGGCAGTAATGAGTCTGGCTGACTCTTGCTGTTTAATTCTCAAAGCAATAAATGGCTGGCTTTTTCCCCATGGTCCGTATAACTGCCCTTGGTCTTCGAGATGGCATACTCTGCCTTCTCCCGCAGGAGCTCTAAATAAACTTCTTTTAATTTGATGAGATCCTGCCTGAGCTGATCCGAGGATTGAGAGGAAAGCTGTGCTTCCATACTTCTTATTTGGGAAAGCATGGTCAGCAA
Organism: Neoceratodus forsteri; assembly: GCA_016271365.2. Taxonomy (NCBI): domain Eukaryota; kingdom Metazoa; phylum Chordata; order Ceratodontiformes; family Ceratodontidae; genus Neoceratodus; species Neoceratodus forsteri. Next base: position 768,849,309 of record CM057450.1, on the reverse strand, counting down.
GCACTCATCTCTCTTTTTTTCACAAGAGGAGGCTAACCCAATAAGAATTCCCCTCAGATACACCTTCAAAGAACACCATTCTACATTGAATTTACCATAATTAACAGTAATAAATTGAGTGATGTGATCTGAGATGAACTGAATCTTCCGGGGTCTTTCGGAATCTGATTATTTAGTCTCCAACACCCTCCAAATTTAGGTAAGAAGGAGAGGGAAAGCCTGCAGGTGACAAGGGAATGATCTGATGGGGGGCACAGGTGAATGCCTGAGTCAATTACCCCTGAGAGAAGCGCGTGAGAAAAAAGGATGTAATTGAGCCAGGAGGAAGTCCCGTGTACTAGGGATGTGAAAGTGTACTCTCTGATCAAGGGATGAGGGACTCTCCAGATATCGCATAAACCGAAGTGGTCAGTTAGGTCCCCTAAAGCTTGTTGTGCTGAGGATAGGCCTTTATGGGAATGTCCAGAGCGGTCAAGTCCTGGTCAAATGGTAGGTTCCAATCCCCACCTAGTATTATTGGAAGGGCCAGAAAAGGTGTTAAAATATTTAGAAGTTGTATAAAAGGGGGTGGAGATCCACATTGGGGCCATAGACACTGCCCAGTAAAAGTTCCGTAGTATGCAACAGACCCTTAATAAAAATGTATCTACCGTGGGGGTCACAGATGGTCTGAGTGGGGACAAATGGGACAGACCTAGCCAAAAGAATCATCACTCCACAGCTTTGCGTGGTACCTCCTGCAGAGAAGACCTGTCCAATATACTGCCTCCTCAGCTTAGATGCTTCTGAATTAAGTAGATGGGATTCTTTGATAAATATTACATCAACCTTCAAAAGGTGTAGATGCTTTAAGAGCTTGTATTGGTTGGTTTTATGTCGCGCCCCTTTAACACTCCATGTGACAAAGGAGAGATGCCTATCCACTCCCTTGGATATAACACAAAATGGCATATAAGGGGTAAACAGCGAGTGCATTTATCCAAGCAACCAGTAAGTGGTACAGAACTGTGCTATAACTCCATTCCCCTACCCTCCCAAATCCCCAATCCGTCCCACATTAACCAAGCAGAATGTTCATAAAAGATAGTAGCATAGAAGAAACTCCCTTTACCCCGCCAACCCCCCAATCCCCAAACTGTCAAGGCCCATGACGAACAGCCCACCAGCATTAAGCCCTCCCTCCAACCACCCTAACCCCAGAACACTTAAAAACTAACATTATATCCTAATACAATTACTAACTTGCATGCTCAGTAAAACCGCCTATAAAAAGGTATAATGTAGAAAGGTAGGGCTGCAGAACTAAATGTTCTCCCCAAACCTTTTGTTAACTGATAGCCTCACCAGACACTCAGGCAAGACATTAGGCACATACTCAGCTTAGCCCTTAAGACAGCATTAAATCAGGAGAAAATGGGCCAGATTTGGCTGGCAGTAATCTGTCAAATAAGTCTGAAAAGCCCAAATGAGGATAATATGCATTGGTAAAATAAAAGACTCTGTCTAGAGCCAAAATAAATAAACAAAAACTCCATTTAAGAAAAAACTGGGCAGTTTGCAATGAATGTCATATAAAACATCCTTCCAACAGGGGTATCTTCAAGAGGAGAACTGGATCACAGATTGAGTAATCCAACAGTTCAACAGGAAACTGGATCTCCAACATAGAAAACAGATTAAAATTGAAATATAGCTGAAATCATCATTGTCAACTGTAGGACAAATCATTAAACTGCTCTCTGGCTCCCTTTAGCGGTGTTAACCGCAAACTGTGGTTAATCTAGTTGGAGACACTGCCGCTGCACGAACATGTGAATGTAGGGATGTAAACAGCTTGCACGGCCCACTAGACGAGGCAGAATGTCCAATGAAGCTCCATAATGGGTTGTGCATGTCAAACAAAGGCCTGGCACTTCCTTAGAGGATTTATCAAGAAGCAATTGCCACGCCGATCGATCCACTATGGGATTAAGAGCTGGTAAACTGAGAGTCTTAGGAACAGGGATCAGGTCAGACTTCCTGAATTTCCACTGTCCAGGTGATATGAATAATAAAACAAAGTAACTCACACTTTAAAGTGAAAGGATGCAATCAGGAACTTCTCCATAATAGCAGTGGCAGGTCACTCAGGGATCCCGAAACAGGTCTAGAAGTGCAGCTTTGAGTCCCATGACCACTGGTCCTACTTCTTCGTAGGTAACCCAGGCTCCTGATATTAGTGTAACCCCCAGGTGGCGCTATCCCAAGGGCTGCTACCCCTGCCTGTTGGGCTACTGACAGGTTGAGGGGCCTAGGTTCCATGACGGGTGCCTCCACCCAGAGGTCAGGGTTAGTAGTGGTTAAACTAGCTTGGGTACAGCCCTCTGGGACACTGTAACCCCCCTTTGTTCCCACTAGTGGGCCACACAATACATGGGAGTTACCTTCCCAATACCCCACTTGTGCACACTTTTTACACATAGAGATACCACTTACCCTCGAGACTGATTCTGCAGCCCGTCTTGGAGGACCTCCTGTAAAACAAGGTTAAAAAACAAACACAGCAATTTGCAATACTGTTCTAGATGCATTAATACCTCAACCAGTATATAGTATAACAACAACAAATCTGGTTTATTCAGGGAGGTAGTAACACGGGAGTGGGGTAATCAGGTTGATTAGTTTAGATAAGTTCGAATCACAGTACTGTGCACATATATTTAGGGTCCAAAATGTCACTCTCTGGGTACCCAGGATGGGGGGGGGCTAGCCAGGTCCATTGCCCGGGGTTGGCCGGCTGGTGCAGCTGGATGGAGGAGCCCTGTATGAAGAAAATATATGCACAAATTGTAATCCGGAGCCGGATGGCTCAGTCCACAAACAGAAGCACACAAAACAATCAGTTGACACACTTTGATTAAATGAAGGTGAGAGGAGGTGCCCCTATCTGTACTCACAAACCCCAAACAGAGAGCTGAACTGAGGAGGTGGTTCTGGATGGCCAGGATGAGCAGGGCATGGAGATGAGACCCCTGTGACAGGGACTAACTGGTTTGGAAAGCAGACGGATGCAGTCCGATTAGCTTTGAGTCCAGCTTCCAGCTTCAGCTCACAACTCACAGAACAAGGGGAAAAGGTATCGTGATCCCCTACAAACACTAGGCACATTTATATGTAAAGGAAATTACTATACCACGCAGCTGCTTCTCAATCCCAGTCACAAATACTGCAAAACCCGAGAACACATGCAGCAACAGAATCCCCGACAGGCCAATCGTACTTCTGTAAATCTTCGGTCTTCCACGGGCAAGCCTGGTTCTGCACACTTTCTCCTTCTCTTTCCACAACCCAGATTCAGTCCAATTGAGCACTTCACTAATAGCTACAGGCCGACTTCAGGACCTTACACGCACTTCCCGCGCTAACTGCATGCCGTAGCAGAACAGAGCTCCTACTCCCTTCACAGTCAACTCGCATCTGGATCTCCAGCAACAGTTCAGGGCATTTCCCTAAGACTCCAACAGGTTCAGTTGGTGTATCCGGCTGTCAATCACTGCAGGGCTCCCTCTGTTGGTGTAAAAAAGCTCCAAGGTCCAAACTACAATTCTCAGAATCACTAACCATATATTCCCCTTTAGGCAGGCTCCAGGTGAGAGTCCAAGTCCTGGTTGGTCCAAGCAGTCTCCATTTTAAGGCTCCCCTAAACCCAAATGGCCCAGCACAGCAGTTCAGGTCCAGAATGGAGGGGCACAACACACAGAGTCCCAGCTGCAGTAAAAGCAGGTTAGACAAACTGCAATTTTACTAATGCTCTAAACGATTACAGGCAAACAGTTACATCTTTCAGGTGGGCTCCCTTTACACTTTCAGTGACTGCAAAATAGAGCGATTACACCACAGCTTGGGCGGGATTCGAGCATTAAGCACACAGTCCCCCCATATAGAACTGATTATGTCTGCAAGCAGACAGCTCTTAAAGAGACAGTACGTGGAGGCTCTACAAGCACTCACAATGCCATTCAAACGGCTTAAGCACCGAACGCCAACAGGCAGGGGAAACACTTAAGCAAGCTCCTATGAGGCTTTTAGGAACCCGCATTTGTAGGGGGGTTACACCTTTCCTGGCCTGAAAAGAACTTGGCAGCTGCATCAAGTAGGTACCTTTAAAACACTTTAAAGTAGATTACCAAATACATTTACATCACTAACAGTTAGGTCTACATTCTTCAAACCATAGTCACATATTAAATCTTTGTCATATGCACTTATTCTGTATTTCACAGCTTACTACATGTTACACAACATTATATACACAATGTCATTCTAAAATCAGGTCATTACTTCTTGCACATGAAACCTGGATAGAGGGGTCCTTCCCTATCAGCTACCTCGGGGCTGGAAGGGCCAGGGGCACCACACCTAGAGGGCAAGACAAGTAATCTGGAGTTAGCACCTATTCTCAGTTTGGACAATGAGCTCGGGGTCACATACACTCCCTTATGGACCACATTGAGAGGCAAATCCACTGACCTCCCAAGGGAATCATAGCTTAAACGTACTACAGGCTTCACAGCTTAACCAGTCCTTCTAGGGGGGAACTGTTACAGGCTCTGCACTTTTATCCCCACTTTCAGCAGTGTATTCACTTGTCAGGGGAACTTCCATTGGGGTAGAGAGGCTAGAACTTGGGGCACTTTCAGTTCCAGGATTTGCAATCTCTGATGTCACATTACTTGGCTCACATGGAGAGTTTTCTGACACTGTCAGTGAACCATCAGGGCACTCAGAATACTCTCCTTGTTCTGGTATATTACCAGTCTGTTCCAGTTCATCATTTTCCTCCTCTGAGAGCTCATACAGTTCCACCATGCACAGTGATTCCATGTCATCTGACTTGATACTTTGCACTTCACTTTCTGGGAGCATTGGCGCCAAGGACAAAGCTGGGGGCTTAGGCAGTCCAGAAGGCCCAGCTTCATCCCCATGATTGACTAGGGGATTGCCTTGAAACAATTGACTCAGTTCATAAGAAGGGTAGTATTCAAAGTCACACTCACTTTCCTCTGATATGGCCTGACAGTCATGTTCATTTGGGACTTGTTGTGGGGAACACTTCAACTCGGCATCTGTAGGTGCAGATTTTCTTTGCTTTTGCTTAGCAGCAGCTCGGGTCACTGGTCCAGAGGGAGCACTTTCTGGGGGCTCAGACTCAATCAAGATTTGTCCAATGGGCAGTAAATGATTTCTATGCATTGTTTTAACATCTTTTGAATTATTCTCAGGCCTTACTTTGTATACAGGCAGATCATCTAGTTTGCCCACTACAATGTGAGGGAGATGGTGCCACCTGTCAGCAATCTTGTGTTTGCCATGGAGTCCCAGATTTCTTAGCAATACCCGATCTCCCTCCTGGAGTTCCTGTGCTTTCACCTTTTTATCATACCTTTCTTTGTTGGCCAGATTTCTTTTGGCAGCCATGGTTTGAGCCAGTTGGTATGCATGATTTAGCTGGGCCTTTAACTTTTGCACATACTGTAAATAGTTGTCAGCTCAAACCCCATCAGGAGAAACTCCAAAACATACATCTACCGGCAGTCGAGCTTCTCTTCCAAACATCAAGCGGTAGGGGGAGAACCCAGTGGCATCACTTTTGGTGCAGTTGTAGGCATGTACCAAGGTGATGATTTGTTGGCTCCATCTGGGCTTGTCTTTTGGGTGGAGGGTGCCCAGCATATCTAGCAGAGTGCTGTTGAAGCGTTCAGGCTGTGGATCCCCCTTGGGGTGGTAAGGGGTGGTTCTGGACTTTCGCACTCCCCACAAAGAAAGCCTCTCTTTGATCAAACGACTCTCAAAGTCCCTCCCTTGATCAGAATGGATTCTTTGTGGAGCCCCATAGTGAACAAAAAAGTTTTCTACAAGTACTTTTGCCACAGTAGATGCCTTCTGGTCCTTGGTGGGGAAAGCTTGGACATATCTCATGAAATGGTCAGTGACCACCAGCACATTACTAATATTTCTTTGGTCTGGCTCCAGACTCAGAAAGTCAATACAGACCAGTTCCATGGGGGTGCTGGTGGTGATGTTAACAAGGGGGGGCAGCCCTCTGGGGCAAAGCTTTCCTCTGTAAGCAACGACTACAAGTTCCAATGTGTTGTTCAACATCAGCCCTCATCTTAGGCCAATAAAATCTAGCTTTTACCAAGTCAAGTGTTCTGTCTATGCCAAGGTGCCCCATATGGTTGTGTAGGGACCTCAGCACCAAGTCTCGGAATTCAGTGGGCAACACTAGTTGTTGTTTGTCTATTTGTCCCCCTCTGTCTATTGTTTCTCTGTACAACAGTCGATTAATCAGCTTCAACTTAGGACCATCCTTGTACAACAGTGCAGTTCTCAGATCAGTTGAACGTAACTTGGATACATCTTTCCCTGCATAGAGGGCTTCTAAAGCTGTTTTGATCATAGGATCTCAGGATTGAGTCCACTGAATACTGTCATTGTCCAGCTGAGGCAGTGCACCATAGTCTAATGCAGAAAAGTGGCAATAGGCAGCAGGTATGCAATTCTCAGAGGGTCCCAAGCAATCAACCAGACAGTCCACTGTGTCAGGGGACATTTGCTCCTCCCTGTCAAACTTCTGACAGAGTGCTCGAATATCAGATCCTGACAGTCTGACCCAGTCATTTTGGGGAACAGGCCTCCGGGAGAGAGCATCAGCATCTATGTAGTCAGGCCTGCTCTGTATTCCACAGCATAGTCGTATGTAGATAATGCAGAAAGCCACTTATGGCCAGTAGCATCCAACTTAGCTGAAGTCTGCACATAGGTCAAAGGATTATTGTCAGTTTTTACTAGTATCTTAGCCCCATACAAGTACTCATGGAATTGGTCCACAATAGCCCACTTCAAAGCTAGTAACTAACTTATGTACAGGATAGTTCTTTTCGGATGGGGTCAGGCTTCGGCTGGCAAAGGCCACTGGTCTTAGGCCATTCTCATGCTCTTGGTACAATACAGCCCCCAAGCCTTGCAGGCTAGCATCAGTGTGCAGGACAAAGGGCTTCGCTGGATCTGCATAGGCAAGGACAGGAGCGTGGGTAAGTTGATATATAATCTCATGAAAAGCAGCTTCACAATCAGGTGTCCATCTTGCTCCGAATACTTCATTTGGCCAAAAATACACTCTCTCAATCTCAGGAGAAGCCAACCTCTTATATTTTTTGTTAGTAGGAGGGTAACATTGAGTAAGATTAAGCAAAGGGCGAATCACTCTTGAATAGTCCTTGATGAACCATCAATAGTAACCACAGAATCCCAGGAATCTTTGCAGTTCTTTTAGATTGTGGGGCTGTGGCCAGGTGGTCAAGGCCTCAACTTTACTCGGGTCTGTTTCTATGCCCTTGGTGGAGACTATATGTCCCACATACTTTATAGAGGTTTGGAAGAACTGACATTTATTGATGGATAGTTTAAGGCCAAAGTCTTCCAGTCGGTCCAACTCCTTGAACAATCTGTTCTCATGTTCCTTCAGGGAGCTGCCAAACACAATAACATCATCCAAGTACAGTATATCAGGCACTCTCATAAGTTCATGTCCCCCACTGCACGCTCCATCAGTCATTGAAAAGTGGCTGGGGCCCCTGAAATCCCTTGAGGCATCCTCATGAACTCATAAAAACCAAGTGGACAGATGAAGGCTGTCTTCTCATGGTCTTCTGGGGCCATTGGGATATGGTAGTACCCGCTGCGAAGATCCAGCACAGAGAACCACTTGCTACCGTTCAGGCAGTCTAGAGCATCCTGGATGCAGGGCATCATATACTGGTTAGGGATAGTCCGCCGGTTCAAGGTATGATAATCCACGCACATCCTTACAGTCCCATTCTTTCTTCTCACTACCATGATAGGGAAGGCATATGGACTTCTGGATTCTTGGATTACACCAGCAGCAAGCATCTCTTGCAGATGCCGTCTCACATCATCTATGTCAGCAGGAGCCAGGCATCGAGGCCACTCATGAAAAGGCCTTTCATCATGCAGCCGGATATGGTGCTCAGCTCCTTGCACACATCCTATGTCCCATTCCTTTAAAGAAAACACCTGATCTCTCTGAGCAAGTTTCTCACTGATCCTCACTTTCCATTCAGCTGGCAACGGGGAGTCACCGAAATCAAACAAGTCGGGCATCACTCCATCATTTTTCCCCGAACTCTTGTTAGTGGGTAGTACTGCAGAGTCTGCACAATGTACGTTAGCCAGGGTGCAACCTCTATTCACTCAAATCTCTCTATCGGACACATTATGAACTTGAACCATTACCCTTCTTTCATAAGCATGGGCTCTGGCAGGCAAAATACTGGGTTTGGCCAACAGTCCTTCTGGCAATTTTCCATCACCGGGTGCATCCAGCATTAGTATTTTATTCTTGACATCTCTTCTGATATGGACCTCTCCCTGTAAGGTGCATTGGGAATTTGGCACCAGGATCAGAGACTCAGGATCCTTTTTCCAGACAATTCCAACTGGTTCCTCTGGTTCCACTTTTCCAGCATCTCTCTGGGCATCGTAGGCCTTCTTGATCAAGGCCGGAATTCTTAAAGCTCTACCAGTCCGAGACCCCTGTTTTTCATAACATAACTGTGCCAACCATCCAAACATATGTGCATTAGTCCCAATTAGTAGAGGGACCCCATCATATAGTCCGGTAGGGGGACACACTAGGTCCAAGGTCTCCATTTGCTCTGCCACTCCAGCCACAGAGGTGGGAAAGGATAACCAAATTTGGATATAGCCGGAGTATGGGTAGGCCTTCTCACTTAAACCCCAGACATGCAGTCCCTCCAATGGTTGCAGGGGCACATCAGACAAATGCTTCTGATACCAATGCTGGAACATAATTGTCACTTGTGAGCCACTGTCTAACACAGCTCTTGTAGGCACTCCATTCACTCTCACAGTGGTCTCCATGGAGGGACCCACGACTTCAGACCATTCCGGTGGCACTGACCTGGATGTCGATCAGGCATTGGCCCTGGTGGCATAACTTTTCCGAGTAGCTCCCCTGGTGGCCGGGCGTAGGTTCAGCGATGCCAGGCCACTAATCTATTTGTAACTTTTCTCAAGTTCTCTGGCAAGCAACAAGCTGACTGAAAATGCCCATCCTCCCCACAACGGTAGCAAAACTTAATGTCTCTAGTGTCCTGGAAGGGTGGGGATCTCTTTTCTGTTGGGGCACCTCCTGAGCCCTGCGGGGCTCCTCTTGGACTGGAGGCCTATTCCTTTGGACTTCTGAATCTTCACTATGGTTGGGGGTTAGAACAGTTCTTTGCAGCTCTCCCACTATCTCTCTCAATTCTCGCAGCTCTGCTAGTAGGTTACCCTCTGTCCGAGTCTCCGAGGAAACAACGTTTACTCCCAATTCATTCTTGGGCTCAGGGGGAGCCTGATACAGATCTGGTTCTCTGAATGCCTCAGTCAGTTTCTTAATCTCGTTTCTCAACTGTTAGGCCTCATCTAACCCACTCTTTTCGGGGGTCTAGCAAGTGTTCACGGCCCCAGCACAAGGCTCCCAGCCCTCCTCATCAGTTTCAATCTAACAGATTTCTCTCATCAAATGACAGTACTCTGGAGGGCTTGCCCTCCTGTCTTGCAACTTGAGCTTCAATATCATCACGTTCGAGAATCTAGCTGACTTTAGGATGTGGTCTAGTCTGACCTGGTTTAGCTCCTCGGCAGACACTCCCCCTTTTCTGTGGGCCCTCTGCAAAGCCCTCTCTATCCTAGTGACAAAAGCAGATAGCTTCCCATTCTTCCACTGTTTGGCTGATTTGAATTTCCACATCAAATTATCCCCTGATTCTGTGCTGCCAAACACCTATCCAAGGCAGAAAGATATTCTGCTGCAGTGGCCTCCGGACTAGTAGCACGTAGGAACCGAATGGCTTCCAGAGCAGGGCCTCTCAAGCTCTCCATCAAGCACTTTCTTTTCTCCCCCTCTGAACACTGCCATTCTTGTACTAAAGGGGTGGCATAGTCCATCCAGGTCTCCAGATCATCTTCCCCGAAGGCACTGGGTCGGTACCAGAAAAAAGTCTAAGCCTTCTGTAGGAGTCCAGCTGTATTGGGGGAATGATGAGGGGGGAGGCAGCTATTGGGGAGCTCTTGGGAGACACAGGGGAGGTGGTCAGAGAATGCAAGGGCGTATGGTCCCCCGACAGGTCCAATACTTTTACTACTTCTTGGGAAGTTTTTCCTTTGGATGCTAACAGCCTAAACAACTTCTCTTTAAATCCATCGGTACTAGGGGACCCACCCGGGGTGGCCTGACCACTATGTAAGTGAATGACCCTCCATCCTTTGGGGCGCCCTCAGGAAAAATCATAGGGGGTACCTTCTCAGGGTCTATATGGGAACTAAACGAGAGTAGCACTATCAGAGTTTGGTTGAATAAGTCAGCATCTCATCCCTTTACCTCCACCTTGCCCACACACTTAACATGCTCTACAGTGGACACAATGTCAACATTGTTAGTCCCCAAGGGGACATCCAGCAACAGGATAGCCTTGTTGGGATCTATCTCCTCAGCTTCACTCCATCCCATCAATTTGTGTACCATCAGCTTGTGGTGGGCAATTTTTAGCTTGGGCATAGCAAGTCTTTCCATCTTTTCCCCTAACTTGGACATAATGGGGTTATTCTCTCACGTGGCCACTAGAGGACACTAATCCCAGTGGTGCCTCCAAGATGTAGCCCCCAGGTGGCGCTATCCCAAGGGCTACTACCCCTGCCTGTTGGGCTACTGACAGGTTGAGGGGCCTACGTTCTATGACGGGTGCCTCCACCCAGAGGTCAGGGTTAGTAGTGGTTAAACTAGCTCGGATACAGCCCTCTGGGACACTGTAACCCCCTTTTGTTCCCACTAGTGGCCCACTCAATACACGGGAGTTACCTGCCCAATACCCCACATGTGCACACTTTTTACACATAGAGATACCACTTACCCTTGAGACTGATTCTGCAGCCCATCTCGGAGGACCCCCTGTAAAACAAGGTTAAACAACATACACAGAAATTTGCAATACTGTTCTAGATGCATTAATACCACAACCAGTATATAGTATGACAACAACAAATCTGGTTTATTCAGGGGACAGTAACACGGGAAGGGGGTAATCAGGTTGATTAGTTTAGATAAGTTCGAATTCCAGTACTGTGCACATATATTTAGGGTCCAAAATCACTCTCTGGGTACCCAGGATGGGGGGGGGCTAGACAGGTCTGTTGGCCAGCTGGTGCAGCTGGATGGGGCCCTGTATGAAGAAAATATATGCACAAACAAATTGTAATACGGAGCTGGATGGCTCAGTCCACAAACAGAAGCACACAAAATGATCAATTGACACACTTTGATTAAATGAAGGTGAGGAGAGGTGCCCCTATCTGTACTCACAAACCCCAAACCGAGAGCTGAACTGAGGAGGTGGCTCTGGATGGCCAGGATGAGCAGGTCATAGAGATGAGACTCCTGTGACAGGGCCTAACTGGTTTGGAAAGCAGATGGATACAGTCCGATTAGCTTTGAGTCCAGCTTCCAGCTTTAGCTCACAACTCACAGAACAAGGGGAAAAGGTATCGTGATCCCTTACAAACACTAGGCACATTTATATGTAAAGGAAATTACTATACCAGGCAGCTGCTTCTCGATCTCGATCACAAATACTGCAAAACCCGAGAACACACGCAGCAACAGAATCCCCGACAGGCCAATTGCACTTCTGTAAATCTTCGGTCTTCCACGGGCAAGCCTGGTTCTGCACACTTTCTCCTTCTCTTTCCACAACCCGGATTCAGTCTGATTGAGCACTTTGCTAACGGCTACAGGCCAACTTCAGGACCTGACACGCGCTAATTGCATGCCATAGCAGAACAGAGCTCCTACTCCCTTCATAGTCAACTCGCATCTGGATCTCCAGCAACAGTTCAGGGCATTTCCCTTAGACTCCAACAGGTTCGGATGGTGTATCCAGCTGTCAATCACTACAGGGCTCCCTCTGTTAGTGCAAAGAGGCTCCAAGGTCCAAACTACAATTCCCAGAAGCCCTAACCATATATTCCCCTGTAGGCAGGCTCCAGGTGAGAGTCCAAGTCCTGGTTGGTCCAAGCAGTCTCCGTTTTAGGGCTCCTCCAAAACCCAATTGGCCCAGCACAGCAGTTCAGATCCAAAATGGAGGGGCACAACACACAGAGTCCCAGCTGCAATAAAGGCAGGTTAGACAAACTGCAATTTTATTAATGCTCTAAACGATTACAGGCAAACAGTTACATCTTTCAGGTGGGCTCCCTTTACGCTTTCAGCGACTGCAAAATGGAGCTATTACACCACAGCTTGGACGGGATTCAAGCATTAAGCACACAGTCCCCCCATATAGAACTGATTATGTCTGCAAGCAGACAGCTCTTAAAGAGACAGTACGTGGAGGCTCTACAAGCACTCACAGTGCCATTCAAATGGCTTAAGCGCCAAACACCAACAGGCAGGGGGAACACTTAGGCAAGCTCCTAGGAGGCTTTTAGGAACCCCCATTTGTAAGGGGTTACACCAGGACCTGTAGTCTGTCTGGGTACCCCATCCTGAATCTAATCCCAGAGGCAATAAGCTTAGTGATGAGAGGGTGGAAGGAAGCCCTTCTCTGCCTTACAGTAGCGGGGAGATCCCGAGCGACACGGAGTTTGGCCCCTTCTCTCTTAAGCTCCTGGGTCTCTCTAACTTTTGCCAGGAAATGTTGTCTCTCTTGGTAGTTTAAGAAATGGAATATGAAGGGACGTGGTGGGGCACCCTGCAGAGGCATCGGGCAAAGGACTCGATGAGCTCTCTCAATAATATACTTAGGCACAAATGGCAATGGGCCTCCAATCTTCTCTATAAACTTCTGGGCAAAGCTGATGGGATCCATCCCTTCTTCTTTTTCAGGAAGACCGATCAGCACCGCATTGTTTCGGCCGCTGTGGCCATCCAGGTCTTCCACTATTTTTCCAGCTTTAGAATTCTCTGTCTGGCTGCCACAATGTTGGGTTCAATTCTGGAGGCCCTATTTTCAAGTGAGTGCAAACACACTTCATTATTTGAGGTTCTAGTATTAATATCCTCAAGTGCTTGAGAAAAGGATTTTGGTTCTGCAGTGATCAATTGCAGCTCCTCCCTTAGGGGTTTAAATTCCGTCAGGAACCTCACCAGTGTAAGGGGTTTGTGGTTTTGCACTGAGGCCACCAATTCTGAATGTCTGCAGCAGATGAGGCCTTGGAATTTTTGCTGGCCTTTTCAGGCGTTTGTGGTGGAGTATGTTTAGGCAAGGAATTGTTCATTTCGGTATCCATCAATGCTGAAAACCCCATTGGAAAGATGTAACAGGTTTGGCGAGTTGGTTAGGGAAGTTTGTACTGGGAGGAGAAATCTAAATAATGATTTAAAATGTTATTTCTGGGTCGGGTGGTCAGAGCTGAAGGAAAGAGCAGTTATCTGGTGCTCTGCATCATGTGACTCCCAACTTCATTCTTTTTTATTCAGATATAGATGCATACTGTCAACATCAATACAAAGTGTCAACATTTTACAGACAAGTTATTATGTCTGCTTAAAACAGAACCAGATATTGTGCTGTGGTAACAGAAAAAAGGCTTGTACCTTAGCAAGAGTAATGATGAATATTACAGTACCTGGTGGGATCACCATTACCTGTGCAAGTTCTGCTATTTTAGAATGTCCAAGAGCCACGTTAACCTATGTTAATCCTTCCTGAAGGTAACTTTAAAAACAATAGTCTTTCCATTGTAGTTATGTGGCTGCAGGCTAGGCGTTTTGTTATTTCAAGAAGCAGACTTCATCTTTCAGCACTTAATTTGTAAAAACAGAAATACCAATCTGTACATCTTCCTTTGACTTAACTACTTTCTAGATAAAAACCAAAAACATGAAATACCAATTAACTTAGGTGAATTATTCCCTTGTCTTCCCCAATGCCTTACCCTGCAGTGTTTATTTACATCATTACCCCTGAGTTGCCTGTGCCTGGTGTCATAGGCACCATATTACCACAAATTTCTCATGAGTGAGCTTTATTTGGCTGGTTATTCTCTCTTGTCTTTCTAGTTCCGAGACCCTATTCCTCCAATCTTCCAAGGTGGGTGTCACTGAAGTAAGACATCTGGAGGTAATACCCTTCAGTGCTGCTACCCTTTTAATGATGAAAAAAGATCCTCTTCATATCTTTTCCATTTTTTCAAATAAAAAAAATCCAAAACTCACAAAAATTACATCCTGGACATATACCAACACATGCATCTTGGCCATCAGGACCTCATTAGGTGGATTCTGCACTTAAGTTTTAGAAACATGACCTGAAAATGTTTATTTTTAACATTTTAAAATCTTTTTTTGTGACTCACTTCCATTTTTTTGTATGGCCATACGAAAAAAGAATTCAGCCATTCAAAAAAAGATCCCTTCAATGGAAAAAGAATCTGTAAAAAAAACGAAGTCCAAATTCTTTTTTCATATGAGGGCATCCTTTTTTGTATAAATGAAAAAAAACTCATGAAAAAGGTATTAGTCTATTGCTAGCTCACAAGTGGTGTTGCTACGAGTGAGATAGCAATATATCAATACCTTCAAATGAAGATAAAAATTATACCCTAAGTCAGTCCATGGCATATTTGATTTATACAACAAGTGCTTAGGGGATTTGTGATAGAAATGGTGAAAGGCTACAAAAGTAAAAAAATAAAAATGTATAATACACAGACCACTGTATATTCATTCAAAAACTGAAGTGAAGCTTTCATTTTATGTATGTATGTATTTAGTGATGTATACATGAGCAACAACACAGAATAAATATGAAATACACAATTTAGCTCAACTTGTGAGGGGACAAGACTTTCATAACTTATGATCTCCACCCCCCTCCCAATACTTGCAGGTAAATTGCATACTTTGATTCAGGCCATTGTGTATGATCAGATAGACAGATAGGAATAGAAGAGAATAGGATAGATAGATAGATAGATACATAGATAGATACATAGAGAGAGAGAGAGATATATAGATAGATAGAGAGCGAGATAGACAGATAGATAGATATAGGTAGATAGATAGATAGATAGATAGATAGATAGATAGATAGATAGATAGATATAGATGGAGAGATACAGAGATGACAGATAGATACATAGAGATAGAGATAACCAGATATGGATAGAGAGATAGCTAGAGATACATAGATAGATAGATAGATAGATAGATAGATAGATAGATAGATAGAGATAGAGAGCGAGATAGAGACAGAAAGACAGAGATAGATAGATATCGCTAGAGACAGAGAGAGATAGAGATGACAGTTAGATAGATAGATAGATAGATAGATATAGATAGAGAGATAAATAGATGACAGATAGATACATAGAGATAGAGATAGCTAGATATGGATAGAGAGATAGCTAGAGATAGAGAGAGAGAGAGAGAGAGAGAGAGAGAGAGAGATAGATAGATAGATAGATAGAGATAGAGAGAGAGAGATAGATAGATGATAGATAGACAGACAGAGAGAGATAGATTATCGAGAGAGATAGAGACAGAAAGACAGAGATAGATAGATATCGCTAGAGATAGAGAGAGATAGAGATGACAGTTAGATAGATAGATAGATAGATAGATAGATAGATAGATAGATATAGATAGAGAGATAAATAGATGACAGATAGATACATAGAGATAGAGATAGCTAGATATGGATAGAGAGCTAGCTAGAGAGAGAGAGAGAGAGAGAGATAGATAGATAGATAGATAGATAGATAGATAGAGATAGAGAGAGAGAGATAGATAGATGATAGATAGACAGACAGACAGAGATAGATAGATATCGCTAGAGATAGAGAGAGATAGCGATGACAGTTAGACAGATAGATAGACAGATATAGCTAGAGATAGATAGAGAGAGACAGACAGACAGACAGACAGATAGATAGACAGACTCCTACGTCAATTCACACTGTACAATTTGGCACAACTGAATGAATTTAACTATGCAAATTGACACAATTCACCATTTGCAACTAATTTTTGGCACAATTTGCATCAAAAATTCACCACAAAGTGCATCATGTGTAATTTGCATAGCAAAACATATGCACTTGCAGTGAATTTACGTAGTCTGCACTACACAAATAATCCACATAGCATGTGCAAATTTCCCGGAATTTGTGTACAAATTTTATACTCAACAAATTAGGGGGAACTCAAGAAATCAGGGGGAGGGGGTTAAGGAAGAGTATACAAAGAAATCCAGGGAGGTTACCAGGCTAGTCAGAGCGGCCAAGGCCTCAAGAGAACTAAGACTGGCACAGGGTATTAGGGAAGGAGAAAAGGACTTCTTCAGATACATTAGAAAAAGAAGGAAAAACAAAGACCAGATTGTGAGGATGAAAAAGGACAGAGGGTAGGTGGAGAAGGGGGACATGCAGAGGCATTAAATGAATACTTCTGTGTTCACAAAGGAGAAAGGGGGGGCAGATACCTCAAGGAGGGGGAAGAATGTGTAGTGGAGGGGGTTACTGACATAGTGATTATGGAGGACAGGGTTCTGGATGGATTGAGGGCATTAAGGGTGGACAAAGCACCGGGACCAGATGGCATTCACCCTAGGGTATTCAGAGAGCTAGTGGAGATCCTGGCAGGATCACTGACTGACCTGTTCAGTACCTCCCTGGACACAGGATGCGTACCACAGGACTGGAGGATGGCCCATGTGGAGTCCATTCACAAAAGAGGCCCCAGAGATGAGCCAGGCAACTACAGACCAGTGAGCCTCACATCGATTGTGGGGAAGCTCATGGAGACAAGCCTAAAGGAGTGGCTGGTGACCTTCTTGGAGGACAATGGTCTCCAGGATGGTCATCAACTTGGCTTTGTTTCCAGCAGATCCTGCCAGACAAATCTAATTGAGTATTATGACTGGGTGACCAGGGATCTGGACGGAGGCCATGCAGTGGACGCCCTGTATTTGGACTTCAGCAAGGCCTCTGATTCCATGCCACGTGGGAGGGTGGGGGATGCTGAAATACATAGAGGTGGGAACAAAGATGGTCAATTGGATCATCAACTGGCTGAATGGAAGGCAGCAGAGAGCGGTGGTGGGGGAGCTCTCATCCCCAAGGGAAGTGACAAGCAGGGTGCCACAGGGATCGGTGCTGGGACCAGAGTTGTTTGAAATATTCATAGCTATCTCACACAGGGTCCAGAGTAGGATCACTCTGTTCATAGACAATACGAAGATGGGAGCTGTGGTAGATGACATCGAAGGCTAGAAGGGGCTGCAGGAGGACCTGAACAAATTACAGGAGTGGTCAGTTACATGGCAGCTGGGGTTCAATGCCAAGAAGCGCAAGGTACTGCACTTCGGAGCTAAAAACCAGGGAAGCAGCTATCAGCTGGGAGGGGTACAACTGGGAAGTAATGAGGAAGAAAAGGATCTGGGGGTGATTATAACGGGCAGCTTGAACAACTCGGACCAGTGCAGGAAGGCAGCGGTAAAGGCCAGTAGGATGTCAGCGTGTATAGCGAGGAGAATCTCCTCCAGGAATAGGGAGGTGATTCTTCCCCTGTACCGGTCTCTGGTAAGGCCTCACCTGGAGTACTGCATGCAGTACTGGTACCCATTCCTGAAGAAGAACATGAAGTTGTTGGAGGGTGTGCAGCATAGGGTGACAAAGATGACCCAGGGACTTGAGGGAAGGTCCTATGAAGAGAGGAAGAAGAAGAAGAATCAGTATTTATATAGCGCTTTTCATACATCCAAAGCGCTTTACAAGCAATGCTAGACTGGTAGTGAAGTGACTGAATGTGTGGTGGCGGCCATATTGCACATCATCACCCACACACAGCCTGGATAACTGCATGAACCGGTTTATGGGAAGGGGAATGTTGGCCAGGACACCAGGAATGTTCCCTACTCTTTGCGAAGAGTGCCCTGGGTTCTTTTACTTCCACCTGGACACCCACCAGGACAACACCAGGATGGGCAGAAGGGACCTCGATTTAACGTATCATCCAAAGAATGGCACAGCCCAGCAGTACAGCACCCCCCAATACTGCACTCGGATGCCAGCGATTTTTAGGTGCAAGTCCAATCCCAGTGTGGGACGAGAACCCACGACCTTCTGGTCCAGAGGCGGATGTGCTACCAACTGAGCCACGCTGACACCAGATTAGCAGAGATTAGCAGAGCTGAACATGTATTCCCTGGAGCAGAGAAGGGATATGGGGGATATCATCAAAATATTTAAATACCTCAAGGGATAAATAAGGTTAGTATGGAAGGGATTTTCCAGCTTAAGAGGGAGGGATGGATTCAGAGAGGCATCAGTTGGAGTTGGAGTGGGAAGATTCAGGAGGGAAATCAGGACATTTATTCACAGAAAGGGTGGTGGACGGGTGGAATGCTCTGCCTGAGGGTGATGTCCTGTAGAATGGTGGGTGGCTTTAAGAGGGGTTGGGACAGGGTGGGGGTTAGGATGAAGAGGGATGGGGAGGGAGGGGCAGCTGCAAGTTGAGGGGCTAGCTGTGCAATTGAGCAAACTCGATAGAACATAAGGCCTGTTTCTGCTGGCATTTTTGTATGTTCACAGATTCACAATGCACTTAATATATACGGTACATAACACATAAATTCATACATACTGTAGATAGAGAGATAGAGAGAGACATAGACAGACAGACAGACAGATAGATACAGAAATATACTTCATACATACTGTAGATAGAGACAGACAGACAGACAGACTAGGTGGGCCAAGCAGTCCTTATCTGCCATCAAAGTCTATGTTTCTATGTGACAGACAAGCATATAAAACAAAGAGCTGTGGATGTTTTAGAAAAGAAGTGATGAGATAGTTTCAAACAGAAGTTTAGAAACCAAATAGTATGTATGGTGGCACCAGTCAGTAAGTTAGGATGAACTATAAGTGTTCATGAAGCAGAAAGGCCCTCCTTATTGGGCCTTATGTGCCAGATAATGTGGGGGGGGGGGGATATGGAGTGCCCGAGGCATAGCTGAGGGGCCTTACCCCCCCATGGGCTTTATCTGAAACATAAGGCCCAATATAGGCTTTATTACTATTATAAACCTCCTGATCATGTTTTTAAATTAAAAAATGTTAAATAGCACATTATTTTAATTTAAAAACTGCTGTTGAAATGAGCAAGCAGAATGATCCAGACATTCTGTGTACATTAGTCATCTTTTAACAGCAGGATTAGGACTGCTAGTGTACCAATCAAAATGTAGAATTTCTGTGCTCAGCATTCCTTGACAATTATGATGTTAAAACATGGGGTATACTCCCTAGCTCACATAAGAAGGCTAAAAGATAACAAGTGTAATACCTACTAGCATTAGATGAGTTATGACTTATGTAGGAACCAGGAAAACCAGATGGACCGAGAGTCTTTTTCTGTCCATAAATGTTTCTTTTTTTAAATGTGGAAGGATAGAATATGGAATACAAAGAGAAAAGGAATATTAATATATTCCCAGCAGAAATGTTCATTTCCATATGCATACTGGAATGAGGCCATAGACCGAGTGCCTTACTGGCCCTAGAAGTGCATTTTTCTCAAAGCATAACCCAAACCCCAGAGTGTGTTACTGCACTTACAAAATGGATACAGGTTGAAAAATGTTACAATGTTTTTAAAATTGTTTAAATATTTAAAGAATGCTTCTTTGGTGCAAAATAGTTTCTCCACTTTTGTCACTAGGGGTGCTATGGAGAAAAACTGCTGGCTGCATCAAAGTTCCTTTTCTTCATCTGCAGAGTGTTTTACTTTGTTTTGCAGAACTACTGTTTTTTGTTAAAGGAGCATGAATTCTGGACTAGGAGGGTGATTGAACAGATTGCATTTGAGTGAAAGTGACTGCAATCCCTAGGTCACTGGCAAGACCAAGATTTTCTTGTGATCTTGCAGGCAACACGTTACCATCTATGGTATCTACTTTTATGTAATTATCAGTGTTCTTATACAGCTGCAGGTCAGCAAGGGGATTGAAGCAGCACAGTCTGCTCAGAGGTTGTAAAGAAAGTGTGCAGGTTGGGAGGGACAGTGACAGGGATTTAAAAGAAATGGAATACTTTTGATGAGGTAGTTTGTTTTTTGTGGTTTCTGGGGGATGGAAGACAGTGGATCTCAAAAAATACATGGCAGCCAAATCATTGTTATTGTTCTATCAGTGGCACAGGGATATTTTATATCATGTGATCATTGGGTGCTGGCACATGTGATATTATGTGCTATACCAAAAAAAAGTATGGCCAAAAAGCTTTCTCAGTCCATTCAAGAGCTTCAGTTTCCCTACCCAACAGGAGTGGGTGTAGAAATAGCAACATAAAAAAAAAATCTTAGCTAGTGACACCAGTAACAGCAACATATCAAAAGATATTGCTGTTACTGTTGTCACAGTGGATATTTTTAAGGTTGCTGTCATCACAGTGGAATACTGAACAAATCAGAAATCAGCTTCCACAGTGCTGATACATCACAATGCCTAGTGCAGCACTGAAGCCAGCTGTTAAAGAAAAACAGCAACATCTTCAGACAAACTACAGATTTAAAAGCTATAACTTGTAAGCTACTGTTGCATATATCAAATTTATAAAAATGGAAAGAAAAAATCTAGAAATTACATTGGCTGAGAGACATCACTTGACCATACATTAAATCTCTATAAATGCGCAGTCAGGTGTTAAATCTCATTTTCTACCCCATAAAACCTACTAAGAGCCATTTTATAAGTGTAATAAGCTCCTCTAGGGTGTGCATCATAAGATTTTAATGCACTTCCCAGGGGCACAAGGACACTCGGCCTTCAGCCTCGGGCCTTACTAAACCCCTTGGATGTTTTCAAGTTCAAGTTCAAGTTTATTGTAAGAAAAAACTCCATTGAGCAAGCTCATTCACAAGGAGGTCCTGATACATACATACAGACAAGGCAGAAACTACATACAAACAGTAATTGCTTAGTGCATGCTTAAAGTGCTCAACAGGAAACAGTGCATCCAATCGCCTAACAGGTCTGCTAGTCCCTATATTTAGGACCATTGTAATCAGATGGGTCAAGACAACTTGGGTCTTAGTGGAAGCTACACACGTTTTTTAATTTTGCATTAGATAGCAATTTGAAAAGGCTAGGCGAGACTAGCGTGGGAAGCTTCAGAAATAATTGTAACTGGTTCCAGATGGTGGGGAGGGTGACTGAGAAGGCACGTTTGCCCAGATTGCTATGGGTTTTTGGGACCTTTAACGCTAAGAAGTCTAAGGTCCTAAGCGAGTAGACGGTGTGGGCAGTCTGAATAAGGGAGGTTAGGTAACTAGGTAGTTTGTGGAGAAGGAGTTTTATGGTCCAGGTACCGGCGTGGATCATACGTCTGGTAGTGAGCGATGTCCAGCCTACATCTGAATATAAGTTACAGTGATGCTTCTGAATCAGGGAATTCATAATGAAACGCAAGGCCTGGTGGTAAAGGACATCCAATTTCCTTAGATTTTAAGTTGTAGAAGATGTGTAAATTATGTCCCCGTAGTCAAGTAGCAGGAGGAACGTGACTTGTACTAGCCTGGTTCTAATGTCTAGAGGGAAGGGTGTTCCGTTTCAGAACAGAAAGCCAAGGCGTATTTTTAACCTTCTGGCAAGGTCATCTATGTGTTCTGAGAAAGTGAGCTTATTGTCAATCCAGAACCCGAGATATTTGAACTTCAGGGTGACTTCGAGGGTTTCGCCTAGAGATGTAACTAGAAATTCATTCGGTAGGGTGCAAGTGAGTGAGGGCACCGTATTGGGAAAGAAGATCATAGCTTTGGTTTTTTTAGCATTAAGGAGAAGTCTGGCATTAATGAGATTAGTTTTGAGTTGGGCAAAGTCCGCTTGAAGGGTCTCCCTGACCTTGGATAGAGATGCTTCAGAAGTATAGAGAACCGTGTCATCAGCAAAGAAGTGGAGTTTCGATTGGGTTATGTGGTGGTCGAGTTCATTAATGTATATAGAGAAGAGGATAGGACCTAATATAGAGCCTTGTGGGACTCCTCTAGTAATTGGCAGGGGGAAGGAGAATGTACCATCGGCTTTAATTTTTTGCATCCTCCCTGAAAGATAACTGCTAAACCACTGTATGGTCGTTGGAGTAGCACCTATATTGGCAAGGCTGTATTTGATTAAGGAGTGGTCTACTGTGTCGAATGCCTTGCTTAGGTCTAAGAAGACAGCCCCCCCGTGATCTTCTTAGAATCCATTGCAGTGATCCAGTCGTCGGTCACTTTGGCGAGGGCAGTAACAGTACTATGGCTGGAACGGAAACCAGACTGAACTGGGTTCAGGAGCGAGAAGGTTTCCATATGTTGCTTTAGTTGCACATAGATCAGTTTTTCGAAGACTTTGGAGAGGACTGGAAGGATTGAAATGGGTCTGTAATTATTTAGGTCACAAGGGTCACCTGATTTAAAAAGCAGAAGGATGTGGGCTAGTTTCCAGCATGACAGGACGACAGAGGAAGAAATAGAAAGGTTTAAAATGTGGAGGATGGGGGCAGTGAGGTGGGGGGATCCAAGTTTTAAGAAGAGTGGATCGATACCATCATTTCCTGCACTTTTTTTGGTGTCTAGCTTGATAAGGGCATCTTCCACTTCTTTAAAGCTGATAGGGTGGAGCCGAAAAGGGCAGCTTGACGCTGATATGTTGGGGTCTGAATTAGCCTGTCTATTCACTCGTGCTGCATAGGGGGGATGAAGCAAATGCCAGCCCAGTGGTGGCAAAGTGAGAGTTAAATTCTTCTAAGATTTGGCTACTATCTTCAATGGTCACATTGCTTTGAATGATTTTAGAAGGTAAGGGTGAGGCCACCGGTTTACCTTCAATTGACTTCAAGGTCTTTCAAATTTTCTGTGCATCCCCCTTGGCCTGTTCTAGCGTGGACACATAGAAATTGGCTTTGACAGAATGGATAAGCTTGATGCAGGCATTCCTCGAGGTTCGAAAAGCCTGCCAGTCTACCGGGCTCTTGGTATGCCTCGCCTTTGCCCATAGCTTGTCATGCTCGGAGAGGGAAAACTTGAGCTCTGGGGAGAACCAGGGGTGAGACAACTTCCGCGTCCTGACTTTAATGAGTGGTGCGTGTTTATTTACTATACAGTTGAGATTCTCATTTAGGACTGTGACCGCCTCATCTGGAGTTGTGATGAGGTATAGGCTCTGCCACCTAATCTTACTAAGGTCGCTTAAGAAATGTGCTGGTAGAAATTTTCTGAATGACCGTTTGGTTATGAACTTGGCCTGAATTTGTGCTTTTGCTTGAGACCAAGTACATACTATTATTCCATGGTCGCTCATGTCATTGTGAAATACTGCTGTACAGAGGAGTTTGTTAGGGTGGGTAGTAAGAATAAGGTCAAGAATGGAGCTATTCACAGCACTAACCTTATTAGTCCTAGTTGGCTCGGTCACTACTTGGGTAAGTCCCAATTCATCACAGAGCGATTTGAGAGTTTGAGATTTGTGTGTGAGCCAGTTGAGGTTAAAGTCAGCAAGGATTAAAACTTCAGTATTTGAGGAGGTGGTTAAGGATTTCAAGGACTCCAAGATGTCTGTACCACCATTAGGGGGCCTATAACCACCTATGATTGTAATACATTCCTTGGATGGTAGGTGTAGTTTTAAGGAGATAATTTCATATTCCTTGTGCTTAGTGCTGTAAAGGATTTCACTAACTGAGAATTTAGTTTTTATATATATAGCTACTCCCCCTCCTCTGGATACCCTATCTGCTTTGTGTGGATTGTAACCCAGGAGAGAGACTTGTTGGTTCAGATTTGATTTTTTAACCAGGATTCTGTGATGACAATGAGATCGGGCTTTGTGTCAAGGGCCCAAACTTGCAACTGGTCGATTTTTTTTGTAAGGCTTAATATATTGACTAACATTATTTTAAGGCCTGAGGCTGACACGTACTCTGTCGGTGAACTAAACAGTGAGCAAGGGCCTGGATTTACCTCAACACTGCCTGAGCAGAGTAGGAGCAGGAGGAGTGATTTTTTGAGTGTGTAAGTGAAACACCTAAGCTCTTTATTCCTTAAGCGACGTTTGTTAGGATCTGGAGATGTAAGCGTGATGTTGCCTGAGGGCTTTAGTGAGAAGTGGTTCTGCATGTAAAGTAAGGGGAGTGCAGAAGCCGTGAATGGCGATGGGAGCAGCAGGTCTGAGGACATTGGCGAGAAGACCGGGGGGGGGGCTGGGTAGGGTAAGGTGCAAAGGCAAGTGTCTTGAGTGGCAGGATATAGTAGGTCAGGTATTATTTCAGAGGCTGGCTCCTCGATGGTGTACAGAGTAGGAGTACACAGCAGCAGAACAGTAGGAAGCTGAGAGTGTAGTAAGCCATAGTTTGTGTAAAAAAAAAAAGAGGAGGTGGTAACGAGTAAGAATGCCTACAAGAGAGAGCCTTTCCAGGGCGAAGGGAGGAGCCAAATATTACCCAATGGGAGAAAGGAGGAGCCCTAGAGATAGGTCCAAATATTGCCCAATGGGAGAGGAGAGATTCTAATTGAGGCGGGGCTAGAGTGTATTTAACGGGGGCCTGGGCAGGGGTGGGGGGGGGTGGAAGAAAAACCCAGAGGGGAAAGCAAAGTCCTTTTCTCAGAGGAAAGTTCGAATTGCAAGACCTCAGCTCCTGACCAATCGGGGCCGCTCAGCGAAAAGGTGCTCGGCTTCCGATAGGCTGGTGGAGGTGCCGTACCTTGTAGAGAGTTGAATCCAGGCTGGGCGGCTTGGTCCATGGCCTTGAAATTGCTGCCGGACCACTGGGCTATGTGAGCCGGTGAAGTGAGCACTTTCTCCAGTCATGGGGGTGCCACTTGTAGGGAGTTGAATCCGGGCTGGGCGGCTTGGTCGGCAGCCTTGAAATCATTGCCCGACCGCTGGGCTATGTGAGCCAGTAGAGCAAGCACTTTTCCCAGTCATGGGGATGTGTATTAAAAACCTATAATGCACACCATTGTAACAGGGTGCCCCTGTTAAAAGTGATTAAATGAAATAAAGGTATGTGTACCTTTCCCAAATTTTCTTTTCCTGCTTTCCTATTGTCTTTCTTTTCTTCTTTCTTTTTGTGTCAGGGTGGCCAACCTGGCACTCTCTAAACAACTTTACTATCCCTTTAAAATCTTAATAACCCTTTTAGTGCACATCTCCAAAAATAAATTTTGACTTGTTTAAAAACAGTGTCCCTTATGATAAGAGTTGCCCCTAGCTGTGTATGTGGCACAATGTGCTATTATGATGGTGCCCTTTAACCAAGCAAAGCACATGATGCAAGGAGCTCCATGCTGTAAGCCCAAGGTCGGGCTCTGTGAATAAAAGAAACCACTTGTTGCGGTAAAACTGAAAAGTTGTTTTTGGAACTTGAATTTAGAACAGCTGCCTTCCACAGCAAAAGAAATAGCAGCACTGCATTGTGCTTCAGAGCAGGATGGCACTCCAATGTACACACGCATTTTGTGGCTGACTCGAAGCAGGATGTTTCATCTTTATAAGTAAAAGCACTGCCCTGGGCCATGAAAGTGCAAGACACAAGCCCATTAAAGGACATGAAGGGCAGAAAGGGAAGCCCCGTTGTGTCACCGATTTAAGAGTTGCAGTTTTTGTTGTAAAGGACAACCCCAGAGAAGAAGTACCTGGGAGCTGTCAGAAGGCCAAATTGAAATGTTTAGCCAATGGCTGACATTTCAGCCACCAAGTTGCATAGAAAAGTAGTGTGTTAAATGGAAAGGGCTTTCTAAAAGGGGTGCAGAGCCTTGCTTGAATCAAAGTATGCAGTTGAACAATGTTGTACTGCATAACAAGACAGAATGTATTTATTCCTTTTTCTTGCTTAAATAAAATATGCTTTAATGGCAGGTCTCCTGGTCTGGCAGGGAAAGGCAGCTAGGGAGCACAATCTCATTCACCATTCTCCTGTCCAGACTGGGTATTCCTGTATATTACCAAGTTTAAAAATAATTATTCTTCTTTACCAGAAATCCTGATCATTTGGGGAAATTCCTACTATAGGGCTGTCAGCCCTGGTGATGACTGTTCTTGTAGGAATAAGGAGAGATGAGGTCACTGCAGGTGGGAGAAGCTATGCTCCAAATGAGGTAGAAACCCCCTAATTAAGGTTTAGATGATCTAAAACTGATATTTTAGGATATATTCACAGAAGGAATATAACATGAATGCTGTCTTGTTTGTTTGTATAAAGAGTATCCTAGATATACTTAGATAGGACCTAGAAATGGTCTATTCATGTTATGATGTCACCCTGGGAATTCCTATAAAACCTGCCACCAGGGGGCTACGAAAGTGTGTGTGGGTCAGTATCTTCTGACCACCGAGGGAGAAGGAACTAGTGTGAGTGCTTACACACTGTGTTGGATATTTAATCTACAGAAGAAAGACAGGAGTCTCGAGGAGAAATATTTCCTGATGTTTTGAATGGTGTGATGGACTGACACCCAATTTTTCTTTCTGTAAATATCTTGTTTTTTTAATTTTTATATTTTTGCAAAGTTTGCAAATAAATAGATGAACACATTTATTGTGTTTTTTATGCATTAAATTACTGTCTGGTGTCCGTCATTTATCCCACGCTTCTACAGCCATGTCATGGCTTATTGCCTGTGTATACTAGCCCTGACTCATAATAGGCAATTTATCATCCCTTGTGAGTGGGCATTACTTTCATAACTCACTTGAGATTCAACTGATTGCATTGATTTGTACCCTCCTGATTTACGTCTCTTATGCCAAGCCTTTCATTAGAGGGGCACAGTTTACAGTTTGTACTTTTTTTCCTTTTTATCATTTCTACCACAAAACTACCTAAACACCTGCTGTGCAAATCAAATATGATACAGGGGGGGGTGAGAGACTGAGACACTAGAAATAGCTTCACTCGCTATGTTTGACCACAAGGAGAAAAGGAATATCGATTTACTCTAGTAGAAATGTCCATCTGAATATGCCTTTAAAGGCAGACAGATAAAGCACAGATATAGATATATACATATGCATACATACATACTGTGCTCTTGCACAGATATAATGCATATACAAGCATACGCACATATACACCTATACCATGCATGCTATACATACAGTGGTAAAACATAATGTGGCTGAAAGAAAAGACAGCAGAAAATACATCTATCCTTTAATACAGAGGGTGGTTGGTAGGGGTGTGCATGTCCTGAATAGTAATTCCCATGTACCATGAACAGTAGGGTACTCAGTACTTTGCTCTAAATTTTTAATTATTTATGGTATTCAGGAAACATTATTTGTGTATTAATACAAAATAAAACCTTTATCCCTTCTTTGGTGGCCAGGACTAACCCCTTGACCTTCCCCACAACAGCAGTTGCTCACCCTCCACTCCTCCCTCCCTCATTCTCCTATAGACCTTATCTTTTTAAAAACACATTTTAAGCTCCTAGGGCATTGCCAGGAGCAGACATCATACCTCCCCCTTCCTAGCTAACCCCCCAGTCTCAAAAATACACTTAGTCGATAGATGTCCCTAACCCTCCTAACTCCCAATCCATGATTTGGGGGGATTGTGGACAATATCCAGGATAACTCAGTGCCCCCCTCATTCACAGCACACCCACTCCCATGTTCAAATACAGTCAATTGGCTATATTAGCATGAGGATGGTGCACAACCAGAAGAGAGGGGGCAGAGAGATCCGCGTCATGGATGAACTGCTTGAACCCCCCCCAATTAATAAAACAAAACATTTAAAAAAAAAATGATACATGTTAATATAAACTGTCTGTTAAGTTTATATTACAGTCCTGAACCACCAGGCCCACTTCAGCGTAACATCATCCATATCGTCAGACCCTCTAAACTGTGGTCCATAGTCTGCTACCAACGCCTTGTGGGTATTGAGTGAATTATAAATTATGCACTGTTTTTTGTACACACTATGAATTTATTTAATTTGTTCCTAAATTATTTAATATGCTGACATTTAATTACTATATTAGGGTATTTACTGTGGAGCAGTCGGCGATACTGAAGGATTAAGGCCAGATTGTGTCGCTGCACAGCTTTCAGAGACTTCACGATAATGTGTATCTTGAAGCTGCGTGAGCGAGTGAAAACAGCCGGAGAGCTAGTGAAACTGCATGCGCTTTCTACACAATCACCACAAACAAAGCAGGCATGATAGTAAATGCAGAGAAATTATTTTTATCTCGGATACAATATTACCGAATACAGAATAACCACTGAGGACCCGGGGGGTGTGGGGGGTGGAGCACCCCCACAGAAGAAAGCAAGCAGGCATGACAGTAAATGCAGTGAAATTATTTTTATCTTGGATAGCATATTACTGAATACAATAACCACTGAGGACCAGGTGTGTAGAATAAGCGCCCCACAGAAGAAGAAAAACAATCAATATTTAGACTTTTTAAATAACCAAGACAATATTTGTTTGTTCTTTCTTCTGTGAAGCCTCCATACACCCCTAGATCTATGACTAAATTATTGTTGCTATGTACTCCCCGAATATCTTCTTTCTTGTTGTTTTAGTTGTTTAGTGAACTGTTTATATATTCTGTGAGCGCTCACTTCCACCCAGGTCAATGTGGTACTTTACACACACTGTACTGTACATTACTATAACTACTATACGACTATTCTATGAACTGTTCGGTGACTTGGGCATAGACTGGAAGAGGCGTGACAGAGTGGCGTCACTTAAGACGTAAGCCTCTTACCGTAATACTTTCTTGTTGACTTGTGCAACAGGCCTTAATCCTTCAGTATCGCCGAGCAGTCTAATTAGTAGTGGTAGAGTAGTCCTAGCAAATAGCAGCAGCAAAGTATATGTTATAAATATGCATTCGTGCAGAGAAGTACTCATAATGTACTAATTACATAAAGTAAACACCACCACAAGGAATACAATATTGCCTAAAGCATGATGTGCAGGAGAATGCTCCAGAAACCAGACAGTATTTTAAGGAAATAGAAGGGCATTTCAGTTATACAGGTCCTACTCCCTACAACAATGACTTCCCTGGCAATGTCTCAAAGGTATTCAGTGTGTTTTAACCTAGTTTAGTCATAGTTATACTATAGCAATGATCTGTTCGGTACAGGCATTAGAGTTTAACCTGGGTCTTGGGGGTTTACATTCCAGATAGTGTTGCAAGTTCCGAGTAGCCATTGTCCAGAACAGGCACAAACATCACTTAAACAGTAAATAATTTCAAAGGGAAAAGATAAGGCATCCCTGTTTTTGGATACCAACTCCCCATGGAGTTCTGCAATTGCTGACTCACAGAGACCATATCAGAAACTTGAATTGTCTGACAGTCTACTTGTTAAAAGGGTTGGTCTGAAGAACATGGGATCCATAGGAAGAAAAATAGATAAGAAAAAGTAGAAACTAAGACAGGATGCAGCGTTTCCTTCCCTAAGCAGAAATCCTGGCCACGTAACTCCTCAGTGCTATTTGGTATTACTGCTGTCTCAGGTCTAACATTTGTGGGAGAGGTTCCTCAGACAGTGAGCGAAGTGTAACTGCAGCTATTGACTTCACTAGCAGCTAGTGTTGAAAGAAAAATATTGCAGAATCTCTGCAGAGTTTCAAGAAACCTGAAATTCTACAAAAATAATGAGAAAATTCATATATGAATTGCAGAATTCGAGCAAAGAAACTGCAAATTTCCCACGGGGGTATGTAAGATAGAGGATAATGTATAGCATACTGACTATAACAAGCGTGTATATTCATCGAAAAGTTGCCATGGTGACCTTTGAACCTCGAGAACGTAGTTTGAGAGGTTCTGTCACCATGGCAACCTCGAGATGTGTGCACAAGCTTGTCATAGTCAGTATGCTATATATTGTCTTTTATAGTGTATGATATGCTATTTAGGATTAATCGTTAGTAAGAAAACAACTTTATGTTGAAAGGCAGATTTTATTTACAAGTGAAATGGGATACACACGTTTTTCTGTGAAACCAAGCACTCAGGTAAAAAAAAAAAAAAAAGGAAACAGCTTTGGTAAATGCTGTGAAACACAACACAACTGTATTCAAAACTAATTTTAAAGTAAAAGAGTACAGCAAATCCATGTTTATGCATCAGATGAGAAAACAAACTCCTGGTCAAGTGATTACATTGCTAATGTGACCTCACTCTCTTCTCTGTGTGACTTGTTAAAAAACCAAAAAACAGTCGCATGGTCGATAAAACTGTCACAGCATGAGATATACAGTCCTAAATTGTTATGCTGCAGTTAGTAGCTACGTATCTAGTGTAGCATAACAAACAGAATGACGTAGCTACTGCAGCATAACAATCATGTTCTAGTGCTTTTTATCCATAACAATGTTCCACCATACACTATAATTCAATAATGAGCTGCAGTTTTTAAAATAAAATGTTCAGTTTAAGAGTTCAAGGAAGGAGTATGGTACAGTTAAGGATCTTGTTTAGAGCAAAACTGTACTTACTGTTTCTTCAACATATT
Organism: Neoceratodus forsteri; assembly: GCA_016271365.2. Lineage (NCBI taxonomy): Eukaryota > Metazoa > Chordata > Ceratodontiformes > Ceratodontidae > Neoceratodus > Neoceratodus forsteri. The sequence continues at coordinate 768,818,713 of CM057450.1, read as the reverse complement.
TATTAGTCTTCATACATAATTCAAGCAAAAGAAATCAAAACATGTACAGTAAAGGCCTTCACAGGTGCTCCAGCTCAAAGGGTAGCAACCAGTCACCTGACCGTATCATGGCTTATAGCAACTGGCCAGCTCCAGCCCATCATCTCCTAACATCCATGCCTGACTACAGTAATAATTTAGCATTGGATCTGATTGTATGAGCTGTAGACTTTTCAGCACTCCATAGTAATGTACAGTATTAAATTCAAGAACTCAGTGGGAAGGAGGGAATTCTGAATAAGTGTATGACATAATCTGCTAGAGGCAAATCAATCTTAGCAATCCTCTAACTCACATGGGCCCTAGCGATCCCTCTCTTGAGTGACCCTCAGGGTGAGTACCACGAGAAGGAGGATAGCATCTGCAGAGACATCAACAGGATGTCCACATGTCTACAGATGATGCTGCCAAAGTAGACATCTGTCAAAGGTAGGCACAGCAAAGATAGTAAAGAAGTTTCTAGAGCCAACACACAGTAGCTAAAAACTACCAACCTGGGGTAGGGTTACATAAATGGTTACTAGGGGCATTGTGTAGAAGGGTACATTGCTAATAGCCATTTCGCTACCTGGGGTAGGGCTACATAAGCTGTACAGGGCTGCTGTGAAGCAGGGTTTACCCATTTCATAACTATTTCCCTACCAGGAGCGGAGCTTCATACAAATAGAGTTGCAGCAAAAGACATAATCAGATATTTCCTGAAATTTCTGTGATATCACGAGATATTCTACTTCTGCCTGAAATGCCACTATAATGCTACCAGAGAGAGAGAGAGAATCTCTTTAGAAATATTATGCTATATCTTGAAATATCTAACCATGTCTTTTACTGCAGCTGTAAAGTAGGCAGTCAATGATATCAGTGCATCAGAAATTACAGTGCATATCATTATGCAGGTGGGACCCCACTGTGGGGGACTGGGTGGAGTGCATAGGATACAGAGCACTCACTATATGGAGGGTGCGGGTTTACAGTCAGGGCCTAAACTGGCGGTGGGTGCAAAAGTTGCAAGCTGAACCCAAGATTGCAAGGGTGGAAATCCATTTCTTGAGAGCCGATGTAAGTGATCAGCCATGGGAACACAGAGGGCCCAGAGGCTTAACGGGGCAAATGGACTGTAGTTGGAATCACACCAGGAGGAGGCAGGGTCTAGCATTCATGTAACAAGAGCTCCGGCTAGTAAGCATGAGTGAGGGAAAGGAGGGAACACCAAGGGCACAGGAAAAAGGATATGGTACTAGAGGGCTTTATTAGGAGAGGCACAGGGGAAATGGCATGTTTCAGAGGGAGGTTCACTGTTTCCCAGGGGCAATGACAGATACTCACCAAGCAAAGTGCTGGAGCTCATGAGAAGGATGGGGGAGGCTAGATACAATAGTTTATTGTAGGCATACATTTGCTGGTTAGAATTTATGTAGGAGAGGTAAAAGAGAACTTCTGCACTCTAGGCAGGACTGCCAAGGACATGGCAGGTGTGGTGACCTTTTCTGAAATCCTACTGTACATGTGCTTGAGTCACAGGGAACAGCTAAAAACAGAGCAGTTTAATTTGTGGCTGAAGGGCTAGTATAAAGAGGAGGGCTTTCAACTCCTGGAAGGTTGGGGTTATACTTAGGGGATGCAGGCTGTTTAAAAGGAGTGGCCTGAACCCCAGCACGGAGGGCACCAAGATGGTGTGACACAGGTTATAGGTAAATGGAGCTTTCAAGATGTCGCTTAGCTTATCAAGATTGTCATCTTGTGTTTTCTTAAGGTTTGAAAACCGCAAAGAAAAGCTTAGTCCTGGAACTCTATGGAGGCACAATGTGATGTTCCCAATAACCCAAGAGACATCTCGAAAGCCCGATTATCCATTTATGAATCATGCAATTTGTGCCATTCACAGTTTGTGAGATTTGTGCTGTTTGTGTCGAGAACACTATCAGCCATGTCTGCTTTGTTTGCAGTTTTCAACATCCCCCAGCTGTACAGGTGTCCTCATTGTTTGCTGTGATCCACATCCGCTAACTACACGAGCCACCAAATGAGAAAAACAATCATGCAAATAAATTAATAAAGTTAACAAACGCACTGGAAAATAAAATTAAGAAACAAGTGAATAACTCACTTTAACCTTTGCCTGACAATGACGTTGTTATGCACCATCATCACGCCTCGCTCCAACCAGAGCATGCTTCAAATGATGCCTGTTATTTACAACATAATGTAACCCTGGCACTGTGTATCCAAGGGCTGCTACCCCTGCCTTGTAGACCTTGCCATGGTTGAGGGGCCTGGGTTCCCATTACTGACTTAAAACTGGTTCTTTCCCAAAGATCACATTATTGTGCAGTGCCTCTACCCAGAGTATATTTTTACGTGGGCTAGATAAAACCTGGTACAACCCCCTGGGATGCTGTACCCACCCACAATACCACATAGTCACCCCACACAAGATCCAATAACCAAAACCCCATAATTCACATTTCTGGAATTAAAGACTCAATCTAATAATATGCTCATGACACAATATTTATGAAAACAAGCAAACAATTTATTTATAAGGGGTGAGGGTTAGGATGGGTGAATTGGAAGCAGAGTTTAAATATTTACATTGGGTTTGACTGGCATTTGGACTGGCATCAGGACAATCATTTTGCTTTTTAAATTAAACATTAATCACAGTGGCCATCCACAAACCTTTTGATGGCTTTAAGTCTATAATGCTATCAAAGCTAGCTGCACTAGAATGGTGACACACATATTTAATGCCCACACTGGTACCAGCCCCAAACCATCATAGAACCCCACAATTCTGCACTTTAACCTCGGTACCTAGTACTAAGTTCTTAAGTTGTAGGCCTGATGCAGTTGCAGCTGAGTTGGCTAGCGCTGGGGGCCTTTAGATGAAAATCAAGCTTGCATTCTTTCTCTTGATTACTTTAAATCATTCTGACTGATCTTGTTAAAGCAACTTTTACTTTGACCATTTTAACTTTCTCGCTGTACTTGCAGAAACTTGGAAAACTATTTACAGTCTCTTTCAGATGGTGCAGAAACAGGCCTGCAGTTACGTACAGTTTTGATGTCATAATTGGTGTAGAGAAGCTGTAGCTGAGGTGCAGGCAGGAGCTTTGGCTGACCCCCTTTTTGCCAGGCTCTTGCAGCTTGCAGACTGGAACTCTTTCAGCATCGGGTGGCTGCCTCTTCTCTATAGGCTTGCAGTTATATTAGGTACAGACCAGGTCAGAATCGGGTCTGCATGCTTCAGACCCCCATGTCTAGGCTGTGCCCCCCAGGAGGAAGCGCATATGGCAGTGCATAGTTGGCACACTACAGGCTGTCTCCCAGGCCGATCTGGAAACACAGCCTCATGCGTTCAGCACATTTTATATTCAGCACATTTACATTCAGCACATTTTATATTCAGCACATTTTATATTCAACACATTCTATATTTAGCACATTTTATATTCAGCACATTTACATTCAGCATATTTTATATTCAGCACATTTTATATTCAGCATATTTTACATTCAGCACATTTTATATTCAGCACATTTACATTCAGCGCATTTACATTCAGCACATTTACATTCAGCTCATTTTATATTCAGCACATCTACATTCATCACATTTTATATTCAGCACATTTATATTCAGCACATTTTTATATTCAGCACATTTACATTCAGCGCATTTTATATTCAGCACAGTTACATTCAGCACATTTTATATTCAGCACATTTACATTCCGCACATCTACATTCAGCGCATTTTATATTCAGCACATTATTTTATATTCAGCACATTTTAGTTGCTTTAAGTGATCACAATCTCATTTCACCATGCGGCCAGCGTGGCAGGCATGGTCTTCAACCTTGCGACCAGCGTGGCAGGCACGGTCCCTTTAGCTTTCAAGACACAGTCTCTGAAAATGGGTGATTTCCCCAAAAGCTAGGGCAGACCCAAAGCTTGCGCAGTCCATATATAGGCAACTTCTCTTTTTTCTCTTAAGCTGCAGGCGGAGCTTGAGGCATGGCTCCCAACCACTGTGTGTTCAGGTGATTGCGGGGGGAGGAGGGTGATTAGGGTTGGAGTGGTATACAGGCCTCCAGCACAGAAGGAGAATATAAACAACAAGCTGGCAGAACAGATTGAAAGGATGGCAGGACTTGGGGAGGTGGCAGTTTTGTGAGATATCAATTTGCCTAACGTGGACTGGAACATCCCAGCAGCCGTTAGCTCAAGGAACCAGTCACTGGTGTAAAATATGCAGAAGGCATTTCTGAGCCAGAAAGGTCATGGATCCCTCTAGGGTGGGGTCCCTTCCACATCTGTTCTGACTAACAGAGTAAGTCTGGGTGATAACTGAGTTGGGAAGCTCTTGTGGTCCAGTGACCACAGAACAGTGTAGGTTGAAGTTAAACTAAAAACAGAGTCCACTCCAGGACAGAGGTCCTGGACTCCACTGAGAAAAATTTTGGGAAGATGAGGATGGTGTTGGGAGAGAACTTGTGAGATGTGCCAGCAACAATGGAAGTAGCTGTCAAATGGGACCTGATTAAAATGGGAATAGAAGTGACATGTCTGGTTGGATGGTGGGGAAAAGAAACAGGAGAAGAAACCACTATTGTTTTCAAAAGCGGGACGGCAAAGATGGTGACAGGAACAAAAAAGGCATTCTGCAGATACAGACGCAAATCAAATCAGACAGAGGAGGACCAAAGGGAATATCAGGAAAATAAGAAGTCAGCAAACAGGGTGGTGAGGCAGATAGAGGTTGAGCTGAGGTTAGTAAAATGAATTCAAGAATGTGACATGGTAGTCTTTTGTTGTACATGAGAACAGCTCAAAGGCAAGGAAGGAGTTGTCAGGCTAAAGAAGGGGGAGGGACTGGTGGAGGATGATAAGAATAAAGCGAAAACGCTGAATGATTACTTCTATTCAGTGTTCACAGTGAAGGATGGGGGCCCACTGCCAGACTGCAATAGGAGAAGGGGATCACTGGCAGGTGCCAGCACATCATGGAGAGCATGATTGTGAATGGCCTAGAGGCACTGAAAGTGAATAAGTTAATAAGCTCAGATGGGATGCACCAGAGAGTGTTGAAGGAGGTAGGGTAGGTCCTGGCTGGACCCCTGGCTAATCTATTCAGTTTCTCTCTGGAGACGGGGTAGTGCCAGATGATTGGAGGACAGTGAACCTGGTCCCCCATATGAGAGTGGGACCCAAGATGAACAAAGAAATTGTAGATGAGCCAGTTTGACATCTATGTTTGGGTAAACTACTGGAGTGGACACAGAGGAGGGGATAAGGGCCATCAAAAATGGTCTGGAAAATCTGGAGAGGCAATTGAGGGTGTGGCAGCTGAAAATTTGGTGTGAAAAAGTGCAAGGTAATAAGCATAGAAGCCAAGAACGTAGTATAGGATGACTGTGGGATAATAGTGGAGAACATATCAGAGGGGAGGAACCTGGGGGTGACAATAATGGAAAACATAAAGGCATCAGCACAATGTAGCAGGGCTGTGGGTAAGGCAAATAGGATGGTGGGGTGCATAGGGTGCGGGATCACCAGCAGAAGGGGAGATTATACAGCCCCTGTATAGATCCCTAGCTTGTTCTCACTTGGGAGCATTGTGAGCAGTTTTGGAGCCCACACCTGAGGAAGGACAGGGACAGGTAAGAGGCAGAGAAGAGACAAGAAACTAAAATGATAGAAGGGCAACAGGGTAGGTATTGGTAATACAAGAAGTAGTTGGAGGATCTCAACATGTACACGCTGACAGATCAGAGAAAGAGGAGTGAAATGACTTGAGATATTCAAGTACCTCCGCAGAATAAACAAGGTGGACAGCAGAGAGCTGTTCACAGTGAGTGGCAACACAGGTAGCAGGGTTAACTCCCTGCATCTGATGGGAGGGGCAAGAAGGTTATTAGGAAATACTTTTTTTTTTATAGATAGTGATCAGGGACAGAAACAAATGTCCAGTAGAGGTCATCTGGGCTGAAGCAGTAGGAGGGTTCAAAAGGGGAAGGGACATGTACGTGAGAATAATGTGTAAGGGGTCAGACTGGAAGGAAATAAATTAGGGAAGGCTGATTAGGGACAGTCCCAAAATAGGTTTGGGCAGACTGGGTGAGCCACATTTTCTATGTTTCTAAGCTTCTATAACAGCACTAGAGGACAGTGAATGCTATTCATGACTAGGTGGGCCAAGCGGTCCTTATCTGCTGTCAAAGTCTATGTTTCTATTCACTTAAGGGGGTATGATTACCAAAATGTAACACTCTTCCTCATCAGGGTACATTAGGAAACAAAGTTAAAAGCCGGCCCATCGGCGCAGCGGTTGGATTTCCGCATGAGATGCCGGGGACCCAGGTTCAGGAACGGACCAGGGTTGCTGGAGGGCCGGCCGGGGGAGAAGGATAGAGCATCCCAATGACAGCTCTCCTTCTCCAGGGGGAGGGTGGGGAAGTGCCTTGAGCATCGATGACCCCTGGCGGAGGCCAGGAGTCACACAGCTACCGGCACTAGCACATACAGGAGGCAGGGCGGACGCCGGACATCATTGCACAACCCCGCCTCCCCCAGAAAACAGAAAAATGGACAGCTGCCATCCGCTTTCAATGAAGCCCTCCATGGCTTCAATCAGCTTCTCAGGCCAGCCCTCTGACCTATTCCAAAGACTGTGGCATGGAGGGGGAGTGCTGCAGCCCCACCATGGGGGGAAAGCCATGGGGTATTGGAGGGCTCGTGGCCGATTTGAGGAGTGGAAGTCCATGGCCTGAGACTGGGCCGAAAGTACCGGGTGGCAGGTGGCTTGGGAGGAAAATAATAAATAAAAAAAAAAGGAAACAAAGTTAAGAAATTAAGGACATTCCCTGGTGTTTCTTCAACTCCAATTTTTTATTTATTTATGTAAAAATTGGTGACCGGGAAAGGCACGCTGAACCAAGGCTCATTTCCAGGTGTGAGCCAGGGGAAGAGAACAGGGAGGCAAACACATAGCATGGACAGAGTACACACTTAAATGCAGTTACATAGCATTGACACAGTTCAGAGTTATAGTAAAGTCGAATAGAGTACATAGTTAAAATGGGAGTAAGTGCAGTAAGAGCAAGCAGCAAAAGTCAGGCAATTCAGCCACACCTATATTGGGGTAGGAGGCAAATGTAAGGGGGCAGTCAGGTAAGGGGAAAACAGGAGCAATAGGAGTAGGAAGGAGTGTCAGCTGCTACCTGAGGGAAATAGGAGAGGTAGTGAAATGGAGCAAAGATTGGAGTAGGTTCCAGAATGAAGGGAGATGATAAGAAAAGGCTGATTGCCCAGCAGACGAACGAGGATGAGGAATGGTGAAAATGCAAGGATACCTGGAGTGGCTGGAGCAGGAGGCAGAGGGACTGGAGAAGATACATGAGGAGAGGTGAGGGAAGGGACCTAAACCAGTATTTGGATATGAATGAGGCACAGTGGCTCTGGCGATTCACTGCACACAGGGTACCAGGAGGACAGTGCGCCGTCGCCCTTCTGACTTTGCCCTTTTTGCTGGCTCCCTTTTTTCTTTTGCCCTTATCACCTGACATGATGTGAAGGTAGAGTGAGCAGTGGTGGGTATGACAGGGGGAGCTGGTAGCAAACAACAAAGGGCATTGCAAAGGGTGTCCAGTCCGGCCAGGGAGGTAGAGAGAGAGGTGCCATAGACCAAGTTTGCATAGTGAAAGATAAGGAGCACCATTTTTTTGTATTATTATTTATTTTTATTCCACGGCTGGGGGGAGGTTGTGCCTTTGTCCCCCCCATCTAGCCAGCTAGGTCGCTGCTGCCCCAGTCCCAGGCAGAGCTCTTGACCTCCCCGCCGTTGCCCCACTTGGTCTCTCTGACCACCACGGAGACCAGGAGGGTGGACCCAGGAGGGAGCTACCTGGCGCAGGACTGTGGCAGTGCCGGCAAGCAATCTTCATGGTGCTGGGGAATTTTCTTGTAGAGTAGGTCCCCTGCTGGAGGAGGCGTGCAATGATGCCAAGGGATGGTGCGTGCATGCTTCCGTAAGCACTCCTCCCAATGTCTGCCTCCTCCAGCCCCTTGTTTCTGCAGCGTTGGTGGTGTTGCACCCCCCCAGCTTCCACCAGGGGGAAGCCACATGCTGGCTTATGTTCCCCCCCCTCCCCGGAGAAGGAGAGCAGTCCTCTGGACGCTCGATCCTTCTCCAACCCTGCCAACCCCTGGTGACCCATGCTTATTCCTGAACACGGGTCGCCAGCATGGCACAAGGTGTGGCTTCCAATGCCTCAACCTTCAGCGCCACCAGGTGTAGGAGCACCATTTTTATTTATTTTACTTATTGTTCGGAAATATCTTTGAGCCAGGGGCTCGTTTACAGAGGTTCCACATCATGAACAAACAGAGGCAAATAATACAGCTGGAAGTTTAGGGTGAACTACAGAGGGAAAGGAACAAGAATACACAATGGTACATTTAGAGACAGAGATTCGGGTTCTAATCACACTAGCAATCAGAGTAGTAGTTTGGACAAAACACAGCCAGAGCAGGTTTGTGCAACAGTTCTTTTGTCTAAGGTTCATACTAAGGTCCATACTAAGGTTAGAAGAAAGAGCTAGTAGGCCAAAGCCCATAATGCTCCTATGCTAGGCCATAGAGTAGAATGTTAAGTCATACCCAGACATAATTAGCGTGTCGAGACGATGTTTAAAAATCTCTTTAGTATTACTTGTTACTACATCAGATGGAAGTCTATTCCAAGGCCCAATAGTTCTTACAGAAAAGAAAAACTTACGATTATTGTGTTTAAAAGATTTACCAGTTAACTGGAGGACATGACCTCTAGTATTATGTATTGATGACTTAAAAGAAAATCCTAACTCAGTCATGATATAGGGGTCATGAATAATGTCATATAGGAGGAGAAGGTCACCTCTAATGCGTCTGATAGTAAGAGGGCATTAGTTTCAATGTATCCAACCTAAACTCATAAGATGAGGATTCGAGACCAGATATTTTTTTTGTGTATTTTCGCTGAACCATTTCAAGAGAGTAACTATCTGATTTTTTAAAAGTACACCACAACTGTGAAGCATATTCAAGATGGGGACGGACATAGGACCTGAATAGGGGGTAACAACACCTCCTGATCTTGAGATCTAATATTACGCAAAATAGACCAAATAATTTTATTAGATGTACTAATAACCGAATGCATATGCTTGGAATATGTTAAGTCACCTGAAATGTTTATACCCAACTCCTTCTCATCATTAGTGGCATACAATGGTAAATCGTCCAGAATATACTGGAAATTTAAATTATTAGAACCCAAATGCATTACTTTGCATTTTGTGGAGTTTAACTTCATGCCCCATTTATTAACCCAGGTACTAATAATATCAAGATCATGCTGAACACAAGATATTTGGTCTAAATTAGAACATGGTCCTCCGATCTTCACATCATCTGCATATTTAATTGTAAATGAAAGGCAGGAATTAGTTAAATCAGATATAAAAGCCTGAAAAAGACAGGGGCCAAGAACCGAGCCTTGTGGAACACCACTTAAAACTTTACCAGAGTGCCAAAGTTTAAAGCAGAGATGCACTTTTATAAACTGAGAACAGTGCAAAGGGGGGCAAAAGGAGTGGAGAGCAGGGGGGGATAGAGGCCAGAGGGGTGAGGTGAAGGGGAGTGGGGTGAGGGGAAATGGGAGGGAGACAGGAAGAACAGAAAGAGGCCTAAGGAACTGCTGTCGCACAGAGGGGTACAGCCCCAGATTCAGATAGGCAGTGATCAGGTAGTAGAAGGACCGGAGTGGGGCAAGGGGGTTGGGAGAGGAGAGGATGGAAGCAGAAGGTGGAGGAGTAGGGAGTGGGAGGGTAAGGAGTTAGCAGCAGAGGTGAGAATCGATTATGTGGGAGACGGGGAGGCATTGATTGTGAGGGGGGAGAGATGGATGTCAATGTCAATGTTTAGCTCCCGCAGTCGCAGATACTGGTAGAGGCTAGTAGCTTTCGCAGCTTAGATTTATTTTATTTTTTTTAATTTTATTTATTTTAGTCTTTGCTAACTGGGTAAGGCCCCCTAGGCACAAGTGCCTGTTTTCAGAGGCAACCTGGGAGCACTGGGCGGTTAAATGACTTGCCCAGAGTCACACAGTATGCAAGTGGAGGTTGTGAGAATCAAACCAAGGTCTGGTCTGCTGGATGTACCAAGCTCATTCTCAGCTCGTTACTCTAACCTCTAGGCTATACTGCCAGCTTCAGCTTAGCCTGGTTTGCTCATGCAGGTTTTTCCATGGGCGTTAAACCAGAGTGGCACTCTGTATTTGTAAGATCGTTGTCCTTGAGTGGTTCGACAGAAGGAGATTTTAAGGGTGTGATTGTTTACACCTTTTGTATTTCTGGCAGTGTAGGGCATGTTGGTGAGATTTCAGAACTCTGGGGGGTGAGTCCAAGGATGGATTTTTGCCAGGAGGCAGAACTGATAGTGGAGTCTAGTCTCCAAGTTGAACCACCCAGACCTTGCATATAGCGTACAGGTGTGAGTCAGCCGATCAGCACCCAGCACCAGCCTGCAGACCTTGTTTAGTGTGGTCGTGATCCACTGCAGAGCAGTGGGAGTAGCAGCCCCATACACTACTAGGCCGTAATCAATGGTTGATACCACTGAGCTTGAGATAGCCATTCTTAGTGCTTCATCGGTAAGGCAGTGTTTATTGCAGTGGAGTAGCCCCATCTTAGCATTAGCAGTGTTTGCAACCATATTGATATGCCGGGAGAAAGAAAGAGTACTATCCAGTGTTACACCTAGATATCTGCAGCTTTGAACCATTTCTAGTGGGGATGAGAGATTGCCATGGATTTGTAGTTGGTAGAATTTGTGTTTATTATAGGCAGATGCAAACATCATTGTTTTGGTTTTCTTGTAGTTGACTAGTAGTTTAGATTTGAGGAACCATTGCTCTACAGCTGTAAAATTTCCCTGCACATGATTTTCGAGCTCAGCAGGGTGCTGGTGACTTGAGTAGAGTAGGGCATCATCAGCGTATAGCAAGACATTGTCACTGATTGCCTGTGGGGAGATGGTTTAAGAACAAGCTGAAGAGTAGAGGGCCGAGACTTGATCCTTGGGGCACTCCAGTTATACTTGGTCACCTATCTGAGAGGACAGATGGAATTTTCACTTGTTGCGTTCTCCCTGTTAAGTAGTTCCTGAATCAGGATACAGATTCAGCAGATAAGCCCATCTGGGAGAGTTGTTGCAGGAGCAGTTCATGATTAACTGTGTTGAAGGCCTTGATAAGGTCTATGAAGGTAGCCCCCACCAAGTACCCTCGATCTAGCACATTGTGAATATAGTCTGTAAATTCAATAAGGGCGGTAGTGGTGCTATGCTGCTTCCGGAAGCCATGTTGCTGATGGCATTGAAGCTGATGTTTGTCTAAGTACCCTGTCAATTGGTCTGACACTATACGCTTAAGAGCTTTTGAAGGGGGGGGGGGGAGTATTGATATAGCCTGGTAGTTAGAGTAGAGTGTGAGTTCACTGCTTTTGTTGATGGGTGTGACCATAGCAGTTTTCCATAGGCAGGGGAAGTTACCAGGGACCAGGGATAGGTTTAGGATTTTGGTAAGGGGAATGAGGATGGTATCTAGAGTGAGCTTAACAAGCTTGAGATCTAGCATGTCACTGCTGGCTCTTGACTTACCAAGAGCTTTTAGGAGGTATTTTTTTGCTGTCGCTGGAGTGACGATTTTCAGGTAAAATGGGGGAGGGGGATTTCTGATGGACATTGGCTCCGCCGGTGGGCTGTTGCTACTCATAGGTTGGAGGAAGTCAGGTGGCAGAACACTGCTAAGGTCAGTGAATACCTTATTTAGCATATTGGCAATAGTTTTGGGGTCTTGGGTGGTGGAACCGTCTACCTTTAGAATGCTAGGAGGAGTTTTATTTGGTTTACCAGAGAGAGTCTTAATATTCTCCCAGAATCTATGGCTATCCCCCTAGGATTTGGTAAGCTCAGTTCTGAAATGTTGGCTTTTTGCCTGCCTAATTGCCCAGGTGCACTTATTGCAAGCAGTTTCGTATCTCTGTGTGTCAACCAGGGAGCTGGTTCTTTTGGCTTTGGCTCATAACTCATCTCTGTCTTTCATCATTTATAAGAGTTGAGTGGATATCCAGGGGTTACAAGAGTCACATGTCTTATGCTAAGTGATGGGGGCATTGATATTACAGGATTCGTTGAATTTATGTTTGAATCCTTCAAGTGTAGTGTCGACGTCAGTTGAATTGTTAATAAAGCTCCAATCTTGTCGCTCAAGATATGATTTTAACACAGCCAGTTTCCCTTTTTATAGTAGCCTGTTCATAATTGTTCTAGTAGGTACCTTGGGAGACTTATTTGACCAGCTAATGAGTATGGGAGAATTGTCACTGAGGGAATCCGGGAGGACAGCAGTGTGAGTTATTGTCTCTGGCCGGTTGGTGATAACCCAGTCAATCAGTGACCCTGTTCCAGTACAATAGTTTAGGCATGTGGGGGAGCTCACAGTTTGTCATATTTAGAGCTAATAGTGCATCTTTATAGGGTGCAGAGTCTGGTGATGACCAGTTAATATTAAAATCCCCCATCATTATTAGTTCTCAATTTTGGTGGGAGTTTGTAATGTAATCTTGAATAATTTTGAAACCATTGGATTGGTCCTTAGGTGGGAAGTAAACCGAGACCACAGTAATTGTTTTGCCATTTGTGCCAAGTAGTACTTATATCACTAGCAGTTGGGTTCTACAGCTAGTGATAATGGGAGGTAGCAGATGAGCCCTGATGCGTTCCTTTAGGTAGAGAATGCATCCATCCCCACATTTGCCTACCCTGTCTAGTCTGAAGGAGGTTAACCAGGAAGCTGAAAGACCGAATCAGGGACCTTAGGATTGAGCCAAGTCTCGACTACTGATATGATATCTGGTTCGTGTTGTGTCACCCAGACTTGTAAAGCATTGAATTTTGCCAGCAGGCTACATATATTGACTGAGGCGAGCTTTAGCCCACCGTGCCTGCTGGGTTGAACTGCTGCATCTGGTTTGACTGCAGCGTAAGCTATGGAGCCTGGGATTTTGGTGACAAGCTCACAGCATGCCTGCAAAGACTGACAGTGTTTATTGTGGTGCAAGTCTCCAAGTTTGGGACAGAGCTTGGTGTGGATGGCATCAATGTGGGCAGAGAAGTCATGTTTGCTGTCTAGACACACACTGAGGGATTTGAAAGAATGAACCACTTCAAGAGGGGTGTTATCCAAGGTGGAGAAGATAGGCAGAGCTAGGAATCTGCCCAGTTTTGTCTAGTGCCAAAGATCATGGACACAGTTTTTTTATTTTTCTTGACCCAGAGTCAGTTAGATGGAAAACAGCACAGGACACTGTGGAAGTCTTGCTGGAGAAGACCTTCCGTGGCTGTAGTGGAGGGACCGGAGGTGTAAATGTCCATGTCATCTGCATACATGTGGCTATGCAAGTTGGCACAAGCTGTAAAGAGATTGTTAAGGAAGATGAAGAACAGGATGGTCTGGATAGGAAGTGGAGGTGACAGGGCACTACCAACCTGAGGTGACTGCAGATAGCCAGAGAGGTAAGAATGGAACCAGTCTACAGCAGGAGCTGAGGGGCCAGCAACACTCAGCTTATCCAGGAGGAGAGGGTGGGACACTGAGTCAAAGGCCTTGGCCAGATCAATGAAAATGGTAGCTGTGATGTGACCCTGATCCATCCCTGAGAAGATAGAATCAGTTACACACAGCAAGGAGGAGACAGTGAAGTGTTGCTTCTGGAAGTCAAACTGGAGCAGTGGAGAGGAAAGCAGTGGAGGATAGAGAACTGGTGAGTCTAGTGCAGATGAGCTTCTCTTATAGTTTACAAGGGAAGAGAAGGAGGAGGTAGATGGGCCAGAAGTTACATGGAGAGGAAGTGTCCCCCCCCCCCGTGGAGTGGAAGAATTTTGGCCAACACTGAGTCTAGTCAGTTGATGTGCTTTGGCACATGCAGAGATTTGGAGTAGTTCAGGATTCAGTCTATCAGGACTGGATTTGCACAGGTGGAGGGAATAAAGTGCAGTAAGCATTTCCTAGGTAGTAAAAGGGAGAAGAGGAAACCAGTAGAAGTGAAATAAGAGGGAATGCAGGGAGGAGGGAAGGGAGGGCCCAAGCGACAAAGACCTCATTGAAATAAGCAGCAACAGAGGAGAGGTCCAGCACTGGTGAACCATTTACTAGAAAGGCCAGAGGGGTGGACTGTGTGGGAGGGTCAAAAAGGGAGTGAATTACTTTCCAGAATTTTGAGGGGCCATTAAGGTTGTTTTTAAGGTTGGCCTTGAAATACTGCAATTTCTCAGCCTGGACAGCCTTAGCACAAGAGTTCCTGATAGTTCTGTATATGAAGAGGTTGGAAAAGGAATGAGATAGTTTGAAACATGCCCAGGCGAGGTCATGGGACTTACACTGGTCAATTATTTCATGGGTAATCCAGACGTGATGGTGACTTTAAATTTATAATTGATTTTCAAGACTATGATGTCATCTAGACATACAAAAACAACAAAAACATTGATTGTCATGCTTGTTTTTAAGTTACATGGTGATACTTAATCCCACTTTATGGGAAAAATCAGTAAAGGGTCAGATTGTTTTCTATAGAGAATAATACATAGCTGGGTGTCTGTATCTAGAATTCTACACACTCGAGGAATGGGATGCTACAGAAACCCTGAGAGCGAAGTTTGAGGGGTTTATGAAAGCATCCCACACTGAGGGTGTGTGTAAAATTTTGGTTTACACACACCCACCCATGTTCTGTGTTTTTTATAATTGCTAATAAGCATTTTTATGTTGTTTTGCACATGTGCAAGCAACATCTTGAGGTAGTAGGAGAAATGCAGCAGTGTGTCAGTGTTGGCAAATTTGCAGGACACGCTTTAGTAGGTACATCCCTCATTCCCCAATTAGCCAGCATGCTAGCGCTGATACAAGTGTAAGCAAAGTGCCACCAACTTGAAACAAACCTGCTGCTGCAATCAGAGACAAGCTCATCATACAGCGGCACAGATGACGTGCCTTTTCCGGTGAAGTATTTCAATAAACATGGTGGCAGCTCCTGCCATCCGCCACACAATCCCCAGATAGCCAACTTTGGGTGTGCCTAATCCCTCTGTTGACATTCCCCCCAGCTCAATTTGTTTGCTGACAGGGGTGCCCAATCCCCGTCAACATCATGTCCCCCCCACACACACATATGCCTTCTCTGTTGATGGGGGTGCCCGATCCCCTTCGGCTTCAGTCCCCCCCCCTAAAATAAAAACCATGTGGAACACCAGGAGCCCACTTCAGTGTGCCCAAATGTATTTTTTTGTAAAACCTGTGAATAAAGAAAACATTCCCCTGGCGTGTTTTTTTTTTTTGTCCCTGTAAAAAAGAAAATAGTACCTGGTCATCAGGACGCTCCTCCTTCCACCCCACCCACCCTCACGCACCCCACATCCCCATAACCCCCACCCCATACTTACCTCCGGAGGTCTGGCACGGTGATATTCTATGGAGCAGGACATGTCTGAACTCTTCAAAAGCCGTCCACGAACTGAAGAAAATCACGGTAAGCTGTATAATGGCAGCAATGTGGACTTTCAACTTAGGCGGATATCCCAGCCATTTTTTTGAATTTTGGCTCAAATTTTCAACATGGGGTTCTTGGGACCCCACCTCATGAACATGTTACTGTAATTTCGTTACTCAGTCCCAAAAGGTGATTTAGCGGTCACTGCATAGAATCACCTTTCACAACAGATTAAGGAAACGACAGTGCCACTGTTCATGAGGTGAGGTCCCAAAACACCCATGTTGCAAATTTGGTGAAAAAATTACAAAAAACGACTGCATTGCGAGCGTGTGTTACACAGTTTGCATACACGCTCATAACTTTGCCAGCTGTTAATATTTTCACTCCAGATTTTCAACATTGCCATTTTTTCACACCTCCTTATGAACCGTATAGCTGTCATTTTTCACATGCTGCCTGAAATGTGTTTTGGCACATGTGGCGCACAATGGTATGGTCACTGTGGGAAATCAATGTTCGGGACAGATTAACAAAATCACAGTAACACTGTTCATGAGCAGAGGTCCCAAAATGCCTATGTTAAAAATTTGGTTAAAAAATCCCCAAAATAATGTTGAAAATCTGGTTAAGAAAATCCCCCAAATAATTGCATTACGGACGTGCATTGCGCAGTTTCTACGCACGCTCATGACTTAAATTTTTCATATTTTCACTCCAGATTTTCAACATTGCCATTTATTTGCACCTCCTTATGAACAGTACAGCTGTCATTTTTCACATCCTGTCCAAAATGTGTTTTCCTACATGTGGCGCACAATGGCACGGTTGCTATGGGAAATCAATATTCAGGACAGATTACCAAAATCACAGTGACACTGTTCATGAGCAGAGGTCCCAAAATGCCTATGTTAAAAATTTGGTTAAAAAATTCCCAAAATAATTGCATTACGGGCATGCGTTGCGCAGTTTCTACGCACGTTCGTGACTTCACCAATTTTTCACATTTTTACTCCAGATTTTCAGCAGTGCCATTTTTTTACACCTCCTCATGACCAGTACAGCTGTCATTTTTCACATCCTGCCCAAATTGTGTTTTTGCACCTGTGTCACCAAATGGGGCAGTCACTGTGCAAAATCACCTTTCGGCTAACAAACTGATAGTGCCACTGTTCATGAGGTGGGGTCACAAAAAGCCCATGTTGAAAATTTGGAATGAAAATACCAACAAACTCCTGGGGCATTAGGGTTTCCAACTGTAATGCCCCAACCTGTAGAGACTGACAGGTGTTAGGGATGTGACTTGGGATTGTCGGCTGTAACGCTCACGTCATTCCACCACCACCCCCACCCTATAGCCAGTGACGGGCATCGAGGTGTGCCTTGGACTCTTCGTCCCCAAAGCTCACCCCATTCTCATATACTGCATCCATCTCAGCACATTTCCTTATGGAATGGGGTAAGCGTAAGGCCCGAAGACCCCAAGGCACACCACGACACTTGTCAGTGTCTGCAGAGTAGGGTGAGGTGAAATGCCGTGAGTGTTATGGCCAGTGATCCAAAGGCACACCCCAATGCCTGTCAGTCTCTGCAGGGAGGGGGTTGGGTTGGTGTCAGTTCACTACTTCACTGCTATTCCTATTATGCATCTCTCTAACTCCTGCACTACCAATGCCAATGCCAGCATGACAACATTTGGCATTGACAAATGCTTGTTAATAAATGTGGTGTTCTTCACCCCCACCCACCTCACCTCTTACCACTCGCTCTGTCTGGATGCTTGCCTCATCTCCTCTTGCTTCTCATACCTCTACTCTTTCCTTCAGCACAAATGGATGCTAAAATCTACTTTAAAAGGCTTATTTAAAGTAAACAAAACAAAACAAACGCAATCCGTAACTCTTCAGTGCCAGTTTCTTGGCACATGGAGCTGATGCAAGCAAGCATATCCTGCCACCCACTTGTTAAAGCCCACTGTCATATGCTTTTAAAAAAGCCAACTGGCTCAACCAGTTAGCAGCGATGTCAGGAACAGAGCACACTTGATTGACAAGGAAGAATTACAACGGCCCGGTTGTAATCCATAATTACAAACAGGCAGTTGTAATGTTTTTTAGTAACTCATAATCTGAGCATTACACATTTTCACCCATAATTACATAGTTATAACCTCATTGCTTTAAGTGTCAACATAAGCATGAAAGAAAAAGTGAAACAAGGACACATCATTTGTCATGTGACATACCAAGACAGATCATTATTACAATAATGCTTCCATGTATTTAAGAATGTACTTGTGCCAGTAAATAGCCTTGAAAACTGTTTCAGGTGCATCAGAAAAATGGGACTTTCAAACACCAAGGAAAATGTTTTTTTTTTTTTTTTTTTAGTTTACCTCTTTTTTTTTTTTACTTTATTTACCCTCCTTGGCAGGTCTCTGCAATTCTCGGCCACCCTACCAGACTCAGGGTTGTTCAAGATTTTGCCTGCGCTATGCGCGCCCTAGCGGAACTCCTGATCTGGCCCGGAGGCTCCATCGAGTGAAGACCTCCGCCTTTCCTCCTGTTTTCTCCCTTCCTAGCACCGGAGCCCCAGAAGCAGTGACTGCACGCGGGTGGAGGCCCAAACGAACACCACAGCTCCAGTCAACAGCTCCTTCCACCCTCCCCTGGCCTTGCGTCTGGGCTCTTGTAAGTGGCACTGCCACCCAGCCTCCACTGGGGGGCAGCCAGGCACATAGAGTCCCATCTGTCCCTCCTGAGGTGGACAGCTTGCCAGCCAACAGCCCTCACAGTCCTCTCCCTCACCCCCGCCAACCTACGACGACCCGAGCTCGTTCCCGAACCCGGGTCGCCAGTGTGGCGTCCAGCTCCTCAACCCTCAGCACCACCGGGCCTTTATTCTTACCTCTTAACTGAAGAAAATTCATTGGCCAGTGGAAAACATTTCTTCTGGGGTATATCAGATTCTGACAATGACAAAACACTAATGTGACCCCATGTAGTTATCTACTGATAATCACAAGGCTTCCAGCCAACCAGGTGGCATGATTTTTATCTTTGCTTTTTTAAATATTGCCCAAGAAATGCTGACAAAGAAACATGCTGCAACTCCATAATTTAGTTATAAACCACTATTCATTATTCATGTTGTTAGCTCCTAGGTTCTGTCAAATAGGGCAAACCAATTATAGTTAAGTATAGGTAGTAGTTCAAAAACTGTTTCTTTATGCGTTTTCTGGCAGTGGTAGCACTTTATTTGTATTAACCCATTCAAAATGTGTTGAGAGGCATCTAGCAGTTTGTTTAGTGCTTTCTTTTTTTCCTGAGACAACGGCAGGGTCCTGTCATTGTCTTCCTGTGAGAAACACTGGAGATTTGACAGGGTGCCAGGATGACATGAAACCGGGGCCGAGGAGGGAAGTGGAACCTTCCTGCTGTGAATTCTGCCCTGCTCTTCCTCAGAGATAGAATGGCACCATATTTTTATCCCGTTCTCACAGCACCTGCTGAGGAAAGGAAACAGCTGAATAGTTGAAAGATGACAAACTGCAGTTTGGTCCTTGTCAGAGACCTAATAAACTGGTCTGTGTTCCCTCCCTCCCTCATAACATGTTACCAACACCAAGCACTCTTGACTCCCATGCTTTACAGCTGCCCAACAGCACCTGACTTCCCAGTCACTTACTTACTGATAATGACCAGCTGTAGATGGGGAGAGGCCAGGGATATTCAAAGGGGTTGCGCATGGTGCAACAGAGATGCAACAGCGCAACCCCGCATTGCACCCTTGTGGGATATTGAGAAGGCTGCCTGGCGCAGCGCAAATCCCGATGAGCTGGGGCGCAATGATAATGCATATGGCGCAGATGCAGAGGGCATGCCCATTCATATGCGGCACATCCCAATATTCAGCCCAGCATGTGCGGCACATATGCTGGCACACCCCTGCAGTGCACCGCATGGGGGGGCTCAAAGTTGAGCCCATGAAAGGCTGGAACAACTCCTAGTCACCCACAGGTGGGCTACCGTATTACAGGGTGCAACACAGCAGCCACCAGTCGTGGGTGGCGACCCGCCCACCCAGAACACTGTCCACAAGCACCCACATCTCCCTGGTGGTCGAGTGGTACCCCCCACCCTCCGATCACTGGTAAACATAGCATACATCAGTCCCTGGCAGTCTAGTACACCTCCTACCCTCCCAAGCACCAGTAAATGGTGACATAGCATACCTGGTAGTCTAATGGCACCCCCACCTATTGTAGATCGCGTACATCTCTGTATAAAAATCCCTGGTGATCCAGTGGCACCCCACCCCTCCCACCCACAGCACCCTTGCTCACCCTGCTCTCCCCTGTCATCAGCGGGTGGCTGCAACCCACCCGCAACCATCCGACCACCGCCGACTGACAGGTGCAGTATATGCTGCAAGCCATTAGTCCACAGTGTGGACCAATGGGCTGCAGAACATCTAACTGAACAGTCCCAGATATGTGAATTAATTAATAATTCACATTTTGAGACTGTCTTGTATATTATGCCATGCAAGCCCACTGGTCCACACTGTGGGCCAATGGGCTTGCAGCCCATCCTGTACCTGTCAGTCAGCAGGTGGCTGGGCGGTATGCAGGTGGATTGCAGCTGCCCGCCAAGATGGGGGAGCGGGTGGGCAAGGGTGCTGTGTTGGTGGAGGGTGTCACTGGATCACCAGGGATTTTATATACGGAGATGTACCGCGATCACAGCAACGGGCAGGGGGGTACCACTAGACTACCAGGGAATGCTTATGTCACCATTTACCAGTGATCAGGCGCTCGGTGGAGGGGGGACCACTAGACTTACCAGGAAAGGTCATATATGACATATATCAGGGAGTCAGAGTCTCAGGAGGGAGAGGTGTCCACTAGACTACCAGGCACTGTACTGTTGTACATTTACTGCGATTGCGGCTATGGGGCGGGGATGCCCCGGGATCCCCACTGCACAGATCATGCTGTACAGGGCCCCAGGCACAAGTCACTGGGTTGCCCTGCGCAAGGCATGCAAATGGGGCCATAATGACGTGCAAATGGCCCCGTTTGCGCCTCGCATATATTATGGCCTCATTTGCATGCCCTCCGCTGAATATAGTGGGTGGTGTGCCCAGCGCAGCTGCGCTTGCACTGGTGCATCTCTGTGCTCCCTATCTGTGGCTTGCGCTGGCACAATGCGTGGGCTGTCTGAGCCATATTCAATGGTGCTGCACCATGGCGCATCACCGTTGAATATCACCTGGCCCCAGCCCTGGCCCTGGCACATCCCAGTTGCAGTCTGACTATCCAGGTCTCTGATGTCAAGTACCATTTTGGAACTGTATGCTGTAATTTATGTCATTCTGAACCACAGAGTTCTACAGTTGAACATGAATACATTGTGCCAGCAATAGCAGCTCTAGGTCTGTTGGGTCTTCAGATTCACAGCTTTGTGCTCTAACCTCTAGGCTCTACTGCCTCTACTTTAAGGGACACTGTCAGCCCTTTTTGTATCATATTATTTCTAGTTCAAACCCCACATTTTATGACTACGTACCATCTCTAAAATTCATCGCTGTTGCTGGTTGTTTTATCTGCTACCTTTTATAGAAGAACTGAAATGCATGGTGATGGTGTAATTATACCCAATCTTGTTTTGTTTCAAATCCTAAATCGGCTCTAACTGCATACGTTCTGAACATTAGGAATCCCCCCCAAAACAGTGCAGCCACTCATGATGTAATAGCCTACTCTCCTCCCACTGCACCATGTGTGGCTAGACTATTTTGGGGGTGTTCTGAATTCCCAGAAAGATGCAGTGGGAGTTGATCAAGGACTGTAAACAAGCACATTTCTGTGTGGTAACACCAATATGGTGGGCTGTCTGTTTTTCACTTTTTAAAAGAAAAAAGGAATCTGAATCAAACTACCAACTACATCAGCAGTGACTACAGAATGGGAGCAAGCATAACATGGAGTTTTTACATTAGGGTTAATTTGGGGCCTAAGGGGGTAGACAGTGTCCCTTTAATCTCTGCTATAATAGCATTGCACACTAAGTGAAATACCTTGGCCAGGTCTATAGACATGGTTCCAATTAGCTGCACACTGTCCATGGCGTTACTTATGTTAACCTGATCAAGACAATGACTGTGAAGTCACTGGGCTAAAGCCATGCTGCTTGGGAACATGTAATTAACACTTAAGAATATAGTTATTATGTTAATGAAAAACAATTCATTTGGGAAGTTTGTTCAGGAGGAGAAAATCGAGATGGGTCAATAGTTCTTGCTAGAGGATGGACTTGCAGGTTTGAGGACTGGCATAACCCTTAAACGTTTCCACATACTGGGCACTACCTGAGTAGATAGCGAAAGACTGAAGATTTTTGATAATGACTGCTCAAAATAGCTGGGTAACATCCTCAGAAACTTCAGCTCCAAAACATCATTTCCCACACCTTTATTAGGAGACAAACTCAGCAGTAATTTATAAGTCTTTTTGACTGAGGCAGCCTTCATGAAAAAGGGGGTCTGTTCGTCTTGTGACC
This sequence comes from Neoceratodus forsteri, assembly GCA_016271365.2. Classification (NCBI taxonomy): domain Eukaryota; kingdom Metazoa; phylum Chordata; order Ceratodontiformes; family Ceratodontidae; genus Neoceratodus; species Neoceratodus forsteri. The sequence continues at coordinate 768,796,520 of CM057450.1, read as the reverse complement.
ATGGTTCCAGTTATTATAGTTTGCACTTTCTACGTTACCAGAGAAATTTTGTCTGCAATTAGACATGTCTGTGAGTTTTATATTAAAGGCTTCAATTATGTCAATTTCATCCCCGCAGTATCTGTAGAGATGGTTTGTAATAACATGGTAGCATGCTGTTGAAAACTGGCTTTGCCTAATGCACTTGTTCCAAGCTGAGGTGTTTAAGCTTTTAATGCAATTGCTGTTGTCATTGCCATTGCTGCCAACATGTCTTGTCCTTGTATTTCTTTGCTGGATTCAGCTTTAGCTGCAATTTTTCAGGTTGCCAATTACATTTAAATTGGGGACAGTCAGCACCAAGAACCCCACACCTAAGTGTGGGACTGGTCCCAATTAGCAGGTTGTGTGCAAAAGCATTTTTTTATAGATTGTATCAGACTGATTCTGCTGTCTGGCAAGCTGACATTTTCTGTAACTGCAAATCCCAGAATCCCCTGCTGCTGACATCAAAGGAGGGCTGCTGCAGTGGGAGACTCAATATTCTACAGTGTGATGCGTCTTCATTTTTCTTTTGTTCACACTGGGTAATCAGGCAAAAGGATTAGGTGCTTGTGCATACGAAATGTTGCAGGGTTTTAAATAATTGATTAGCAGTTTTTTTCTTGGGACAATACTAACTGTACAGAAAGCATTTATATAGGTTTTCTAGAAGTGTTGTGTTTATTAAACACAGTGAGTCAAGTGCTATGCATTTTCACAATGTTTTAGAACTTTTATGAGCAAAACACTAATGAATGTTTAGAGGTAAATAAAACCTTGTGTTGACACTTCATCTAAAGTCTCTTGTGGTATCGTAACCAAGACCTTTCCATCTTCATGAGAATGGCCAGAGGGATCTGTCCCAATTGACTAAAGGAAATTAGAGGGAGCGTGAGAGAGACCCACAAAGAGAGTACACTGCAGGTATACAAGGGGAGGAAAATGTTCAGCAAAATCATAAAGCATTAATGAAGGTAAGGCTGGCATCTTATATGATATTCAGGAAGGGGTGATTTCCCCACTGAACCCCAGGCATAGCCTGCTTAATTCACTGGGTCACTAGGCAAATGGATATGTTAAGTGGTTATGCATGCATAAGTACTTTGATCAAAGTCTCTTTTGGTCTCGCAATCAAGGCCTTTCCACCCTCACAAGAGATGCCAGAGGGACTCAACCCAGCTGACTAAACAAAATGAGAGGTGTTGTAAGAGCAAATACCACCGAATAGCCAAGACAAAATGTACAGCCAAGCACCATGGACCACTGCAATATTTTTATGACCTTTGGCACAAAGAAGAGAACACCCCTGGAAGCAAACCTTAGGGGACCAAGGTCTTTGTTTGCCTGGCTTAAAGAGCCTCTGAACCCACAGGGTCAACTTTGAAACAACAAAATAAGAGTAAACAATTTAGCTTATATTTTATATATTTACCACGCCATCCTCTCATACTTTATTACTTTTTTCAATAAAAATGGGATCTTAGTCACTTGACTTTCATTTCTCTTGCTGCTTTTCTTCAAAGGATATCAAAATATTTGGCACATAACATTGTAACTGGTTACTTTAGAAATTATGATATCACAAGCAGAGAATTATGGTGTCACTAGTAGACAAACAATCAGAGCAGATGAAGTGACAGAAAATCATGTTTTCCTGCAAATGACCTTAGTAATAATGAATAAGGGGATGTACTGTAAAAGTAGAAAATATCAGAAGTACAAACTGAATTTTATGTCACTCCTCAGAGGCTTCTATTACAGGCTGCTCTCTCTTTTTATGCTCGCCATGTACCTGTGCACGCAGTAAATATTTTCCTATGGTAGTTGGTTGTTGAGAAGTGTGACACTGTTCGTCCAAAGCAGAGTACTGTTTTAGGGGCACGACAGTGGCAAACCAATCATCAGCCGGGTTGATTATGACAGAGTTTTGGCTTGCTGGGCGGTGACATCGTGGACTTCAAAAGGAAAAGGCAACCCAATCATGGGTCGGCTTTTCCCTTTGATGTACGCTGCCAGCAACCACAGCTGATCCATCATAAACAGGCAGGAATGTCTGGAATGTCAAACATGCAGGGTCTCACGCCAGCTGTAACAGAAAACTGTCCATTGATGTCTGTTATTGGGCCCCCATAATTTTCCCTCACACCTGACCCCCCATCTCAGCCCCCCACAAACATAACACTGACACTGGGGGTGCCCAATCCCTCAGTATCACCACCTCATAAGCGAAACCCCCTGGTCCACTACTGTGCCATGCACTCCCAATGCGTGCTCACATCTCTAAATGATGCTGAAGCACCAGAAGGCTCATTCACAGCTGTCCATTGATTCTATTGTTACCTCCCCTGTAACTGTCCCACCCACCTGACTTCCTCTCTCAGCACACCCCCCCAAACATAACACTGATGCTGGGGATGCCCAATCCCCCAGTGTTGCTGTCACTCTCTGTTGTTGCCTCCCTATAACTGTTCCACCCACCCAACCCTCCCTCTCAGCATCCATCCCTCAAACATAACACTGACACTGGGGGATGCCCAATCCCCCACTGTCGCTGTCGCTCTCTGTTGTTGCTGCCCCTGTAACTGTCCCACCTACCTGACCCTCCCTTTCAGCACCCACTACCCTCCTCCCACAAACATAACACTGACACTGGGGGTGTCAATCCCCCAGTGTCATGACCTGAAATAAAGAACATTTTCACTCATTTTTTTTATTTTTTTATCAAGTAAACCCTGATCGATGTCTGTTGCAGCGATATTGTCCCCCACCCAACCCTCCCACTCAGCACCCACCCACCCCTCACCCCCATGCTCTTACTTACCCACTGGGATCCAACGTTGTAATCTTCTCTGGATCCCAAACATGTCTTCACTTCAAAGCCAGACCAGGAACTGAGAAAACAGGTACTGTATGCGGTTCAATGTATTTCAGTTGGGGTTTTGAACTTAGTGGCATAACTTGGCCATTTTTGCATATTTTTGTCCCAAGTTTTCAACACGCCTTTTTTGGGACTCCAACTCATGAACAATTTCAGTGAAATTAGGCAAATGTGTCCCGAAAGATGATTTTTTGGTCCCTGCACGAAATCACCTTTTGGGCAGGAGTTGAAATTTTTTTCTGCCCTCGTTCATAAGGTGGAGTCATAAGAAGGCTATGTTGAAATTTTGGTGTAAAAATATTAAAGAATAACGAAGTTATGAGCCTACATTGCATTTTGTGAATGCAGGCTATTAACTTTGGTAATTTTCAGTATTTTTACCCCAAATTTACAACACAGCCATTCTTTACAGCACTTCATGAATGTAATAACTGTAATTTTTCAGATCCTGGCCAAAATGTGTTTTTGCATCTAAAAAGGTGATTTTGCAGTCCCTGCTCGAAATCACCCTTTGGGCAGGAGTTCAACATTTTCTGTGCCCTTGTTCATGATGCAGGGTCCTAGGAAGGTTATGTTGAAAATTTGATGTAAAAATATTTAAAAAAAACAACAGTTACGAGCCTATGCTGAATTTTGTGAATGCAGGCCCATAACTTCAGTAATTTTCAATATTTTTACCCCAAATTTTCAACGTACCCATTTCGTTACAGCACCTCATGAATGTGACAGCTGTCATTTTTCAAATACTGGCCAAAATGTGTTTTTGCATCCCAAAAGGTGATTTTGCAGTTCCTGTGTGAAATCACCTTTCAGACAGGAGTTAAAAATGTTCTCTGCACTTGTTCATAAGGTGGGGTCATAAGAAGGCTATGTTGACAATTTGGGCAAAAATATTAAAACATAACAGTTATGAGCCTGCATTGAAATTTACAAATGCAGGCTCCTAACTTTGCTGATACATAACCCACACAGTGCACCTCAACGCATCTAAAACCCCTGGGTTTCTATACTAGTGGTAACATCTAGCATTGACAAATGCTTGTATTTCTACTGCTAGCAGCGAAAAAGAAAAAAAGAATCTTACAGCATAAAACATGGGCGAAGTCCTGACATCCATTGACCTGCAAGTCTTGTGATGCTTCAACCCCCATAGTCCTTAGCATCGCTGTACAAAAGGTTGGCTACTCCCTCGAATGTCCTCTTCCTTATGGCTGGCAGCAGCAGCATGGGGTGGTGATGGATAGGTTTTGAATGCAGAAAATCAGTTTGGGATTGGCATGGCCCACATTCACCCCTCTCTTGAAGCTTTCGTAGATGGGCACTATCACTGCAGACAGACTCGCAACCCTCTTACATTAAGTGACCTCCCGATGCTTGTATGTCAATGATGCCCACTGGCTGGAGTGACAAAACATCAGTGAGTCCCATGGATCATCAAGTGGCCAAAGACTTGGACTGTAAGCAGGTCAGAGACTGGGGATCTGGGAGATGAAGATTCATCTAGCAATCCACCCCCCCCCCAGCAAGTCAGAGGTATCAGTTTCCTCCTCTGTGGCAGATGTGCATATCAGTTCAGGCAGGGCCTTGGCAGACATCTGCAAAAGACATGAATTAGCCTCCCGCTGCTATGGGAGCCCCTGAACCATCTCATAACCAATGAAGAAATTGAGGGGACAGGTCCCTTAGAGATTTAGGCCCTCTGAACGGGGAAAACAGTATGGTGCAGTGCACAGAAGGAAAATGGGAGCTTGCTGTACTGGTTTACCTTAAGGAAAACATAGATCTGCATAAGGGGGCAATACAATTCCTGACATGAACTGAAGGAAACAATTGTATATTTTGACTGAAAAAAGGGATAAATGCAACCAGTATAAGTCATCTTAGCTGCAGTCCCGCTCCTCCAAAGCTTCACAGAGGAGTGGCAATGACTCCATGTCCAACAGAAAACATAATACTGTCTTGGGATGGCTGGAGTGGCAGCCAGAGTCTTCCGAGCCAAGAAGGCTCTACATAAGGCTGAACACCTCAGCTCTTAGTTACCAGGTGCCTATCTCTACCCTGGGGCCTGAGGTCCTTCCCTCATAATGGGCATTCAGAGGATTCAGACTTTGCTGACTCAGGGAGCCCTCTGTCAGATTTGAATTCTGACAAATCTCTTCACTGCACCTGGTGATTGATGGGGGAGGCCCCAAGTAACCTCACTGAGAGGAAGAGTTGGGCAAGGATTATGCAAATGAAGGGGAGAAACCTCCTTTCAATCCAGATGCACCAGGGGACTCTCCATTCAACTGGACACCCCTCCTTTTGGTGTCCAGTTATCTGGTCTCCCACCCTCAACAGCACCTAGATAGAAGGGCCAGACTTTGTAGCCACAGAGACTGCCCCAAACCCTCCCTTTCATACAAGATATCCTGACAACTAAATTTGATTAGCAGTTTTCTGTATATTTGGGGAAGATGGGCAAGGACACCGAAAACAGTCTTGACATCAGCCATAAAATGGTTCAGAACAGGCTACTAGGGCCACTGGGACACTGACACTCCTGAACAATGATGTGCAGGAGGCCAGTGACACAGGTTCTGCCTAGAACTGTGACTACCTTCAGGACATTATTTAGAGAGCCATTTCTTTCTTCAGTAACACCAACGTGGTCCTTTCAGTGGAGAAGTGTAAGTCAGCTCTAATCAGATTCTACCTCAACTCTGCTAAGCTGGTGTAGATAGGGGTGTAGAAGAAGAAATGTTTCCTCTTTAGGGAACCCCATCTGAAAGAGCTTTGGAAATTGGGGGAAGGTTATTCTGCCATTAAGAAGACCCAGTCTCTTTCAGAATCATGAGGCCAATTTTCCCCAGGCCCAGAAGAGATTGAAGCTGCACTTTCGGCCACTAGATTCAACAGCAGGCAGCCATTTTTTGTCAGGCCTCAAACTCTGGATACAACACATTTTATAGGTTCAACTCCTTCAGAGGCAGGGTTAACAGAGGCTTCCATAAAAGAGGAAGGTTCAGTGGCTCTCAGAGTTTCCAGCAGGGTAACACCCCCCCCAGCTGCTTCTTTGCCAGATGGAGACATGGAACAGTCAGATTAGCTTTGAGTTCTTACAAGAACTGACCACAGAATCAGGCACCAGCTTATCGGGCTGGTTTGACTGGTGCAAGGGAGTGTTCATAGGAGGAAAGTTGTCACCTCAGGAGACATCCCATTGTATCATTGTTTTGGAATTGATGGTGGCCTCCTTCACAATACAGAGCTTTGCCAAGGACAGGACGGGTCTTTCAGTCTTTTTCAAGATGGACAATGTGGTATCAGTGAAGTATATTAACTGTCTTGGGGACCCTAGATCTCATCATCTCATCACAGTGGTGAAACAATTGAGGGAATTCTGTCCGAAAATGAATTTCTGGGTTCAAGCTCTGCACATCATCAGCCAAACCAATAGGATGGTGGATTGGAGCTCATGGTACTTTGTGGACTCAAGTGACTTCCTTCTCCAGGCAGACATCTTCTCCAGGATTTTCCAGGAAAAAATCCCTCTAGATTTGGATCTGTGTGCCTCCTGCTCAGCTGCCAACTTCCTTGGTACTTCAGCAGTTGACCAGACCCAGACACAAAGGCTACAGATGGTTTCATGCAAAACTGATCAGGCTGGAAGTATTATAATTTCCCTCCCTTCACCATGCTCTGCAGAGCACTGGTGCAGATTAGGAGACAGCAGGCTTCAGTAGTAATGTTGACTCCAGTGAGGCATGCTCAGATGTGGTACCCAGTACTGCTGGAACTGTTGGTAGAGTCACATCCTTCTACTGACCCCAGTGGATCTCCTTCTTGATCGGTTGGATACTCTACAGCCCTTGCTCAAAGAGAATTTTTGTCTCTGGCCACATGGACACTTTCTGTGGTTTCTGGACATCCTCAGTCCTTTCAGAGAGTACCATAAACTTACTCCAATAGACATGGGCCATGAGCACCAGGAAAGCATATGAATCTTCCAGGGACTCTTAGTCTGGCTGGTGTTTACCTAGACACCTGGATACCCTTTCAGCCCTTGTGGTGGAAAGTATTAAACCACTTTATGGGGTTTATGAGGCAGATAAACTATACCATCACATTAATGCACACCTACTCTGCCCTCAGGCAGAAAACTACTGCTCAGCAACATTTCATGCCAACATTTCAAAGTGGCTGCTGTGAGATAGACTCCCACTTGGAACCTTTGACAAGATGATCGATAGAGGCTGCCAAGGGAGTCTCAGCAGGTTAAACCTGGGCTGCCCAGCACTCCTAGCTAGCAAACCCACTACATTACCAGGGTCCTAGTAACCCTAAGGGGAACCAAGGGTTACACTCATCGACACCAAGAAACCTTGCTGTCCACAGCAAGGGCGTTGGAATGTAACAGGCCTTTCTCCCTGGGTGCCTTATGGGAAGGGTCATATTCCCCCTCCCCTACCTGTAACTAGCATAGGCAGGTCACCGCAGAGGACATGGAAGCCATGCAACAGTTCCCTACAACCCCATAACTACAGGATTCCTCCTCATTAGCATGTCTGACTAATGGAGGTGCCATCCTGATGGGATGGTACTGACCACCCACCACCACTGGTGGGGTCTCCAGTCCATCTCTCACCAGGCACTCACCCGGCTCCACCATCAGGCATTCACTAGGGTACTCTTTCCACACTGCAGGGGCATCCAAATCATGCCCTTTCCCAAACCTGGAAAGTAAAAATCATTAGCACCATTTAAGAATATGCACAATAAATTGCTATGCATTTTCTAGCACTAACAATTACATACTTTACACTAGTAAGAACATATGATAATAGTACATGTTAAAAACACTTAAAACCATAGGTAGAACAGTTCTAAAAACAGTCTCTGAAGCACTCTCTTCTTCTTCTTCAGCTGCACTTGCAAAAGAGCATGCAAAAGCACACAACTACATACTACTTGGCTCAAGCATTGTTTGTAAAAGGGTTTTCTATAAAAACATTTTTTTTTTTTTTCGTTTTGTGTTTTTATGCAAAACAGTAAAAACATTAAAACATGGGGAAGGGAAACCTTATTGGTGTACCTAAAGATAACTGTCCTTAGGACTGGGACTTTCCAGACAAAAGTATTTCTGGAAAATAGATGGTAACGTTCCAAAAGTTCTCAGAAGGGCACACCGCCCACTGGAAGTGTCCAGATAAATGTCTAGTTGGACCCAGGTGGAAATGCCATCCACAATACCCCTCTGGTGCATTACCAAATGTAAATGTAACAGGCATAAACAGTAAAGAAACAACAAAAACTTGGTCCTACCAGTTCTGATGTGAAGGAAGATCTCTAGAAACTCACAGCTGCTGCTGGAGCTACTGTCTGCAAAACTGGTGACTCAGCTTCCTCTTGAGCTCTGGAACTGGATCTAGGTGAAACTCATCCCTCTTCTTCTCAAGTGATGAAAATGCAGTGGTGAGTTGCCTTCCTCTTCTGCCAATGCCCTGCAGAAAGTGTGGCTCGCCAACCATGGCTCACAATCTTCTTACTTCTTCACCAACCTGGCAACTTTGTACATGTCAGGCTCCAATAAGGTGCCAATATGGACTTTTCAGGAAGTCACTTCATGAGTACCAGTCAGGATGAGGCTTGTACACAATGGTGCTATCTAGGCATTGCATAAGCACACTGTGCACTGACTGCCTCCCTGCTCTATCTGCAATATTTACTGCATCCATGTGTAGAGTGCATCTGATCTTCCACATACAAATGCATTCTTCACACCTTCTTTGCAGTTCTACTGCACCAGCAAGGGTCCACAGGAATCTTCGGTCCATGGCCATTCTCAAGGCCTCCTCCATCAACCATGTCTCATGGTGATCCTCTATTTCATACCAGATCCACCATGACAGATATGGGTAGTGCTCTCTAATGATTTGCTCGACTTTTCTCCAGATCACTCTTTCCTCTTTAGTGGTTTTGCACAGGTGCCACTCACGGGCAGTGGCCAGATCTGGTAATCCCAGTCTTCACTGTAGCAAGGTGGCAGAACACTGCTATAGTCCACCTACTCTTGTTTCTCAGCTGTTGAGGGCTTTTCTGGAAAGCTAGTGGTATCAGTGGCAGTAGTGGCAGCAGGCAGGGCAGTATCTCAGGGTTGAACTCTGGATCCCAGATTTTCTACTGGCTCCTCTAGTTTTTTCTGGTCACTCAGCTCTACCTTGAGCTCTTCTGGTTCTTCTGTAACTTTGACTGGATCAGTCTGAGGGCCAGGGCCACACACCCACCCACTTATCCTGGCATCCAGCCATCAGGTTGAGATGATAGGCAGTGTCCAACGGTGACACTGCCTAGCTGATCCCCCAGACCATCCACTATCTTATCCCTCATAGGCTCTTCTTTGTCTGGTAAGCTAGCTCCTGACTCAGAGGTGTTGGCTTGACCAGGTAACTGCTGTATCCACTCTTCACAAAATTTCTCTGGGTCTCCATTTTCTTCCTCGGATGACACAATATCAGCATCCTATCTAGTCACAAAATGGGCATAGCTGACTTGGGCACCAACAGGCCTCGAGGGTTAACATAGTCCATAGATTTCTCTACAGGCCTGAAAATGAATTATGGGCAGGACATCCCTCCCATGATCATAGCACACCACACACACATACACACATACACACACACACACACACACACACACACACGTTTACTGGACACTCAGGTAGTGCAACGTTGTCTGGAGCCCCAGTATTTCCACTTCCCTCTTCCACCTTCCTGAGTTTCTTTTCTTGTTGACTAACCCAGGAATGTACATGTCGAGGGTCGTGAGTCTCTTCTCTGCCGTCCATTCTCTCCTGGATGCTGCAAAATACACACAACAACTTTAACTGAGCTTGTTGCACTTAAAGCTGATTTCCACAATAACTTGGCTAGATATGGGGGGGGGCCAAGCATCTGGCTACTGCTCCCCTCTCCCATGCTTTACCACTTAACTTTGTACTGTAACTCAGTTTTTCAGTCCACATTACTTAGAGGCTTCACAAGCAAATTGCTGCTTAGTCAGTCACGTTTGCTTGCTATGCTTAACTGCGTTGTGGAGCATTTGCATGCTGAGCTTTAATTAAGATTGTGCCATAACTAGGCCTCACAACCTCTGTCCCTGAGTCCCTGCCTGCTGCTTTCTGCCAAACAAATCTTCCAGTTCTCTCACTCCATTTGAAATTTTATACCTGCTGCAACCTGCATTTTACAGTTTGACTCTTAGTCCCCTGCCCTGCGCCCATTTTGTCCAATTACCAAATGTTCATGCAAACCAGTTGCTGTCACTAACGATTTCCACTTTTCCACTTGTTAAACTGGTTTCAAGTAACAGTCCAGCTACTCTTTCCACACTGGTCCTCTTCTGTTCTAGTTGAACAGATGACAATTGTGCAACACTAAATGCACTTTACTTATCTGGTGGTCCCAACTGTGGTGACTGACTCAGAGATTTGTTACACCCGTTCAGTGGACTGGTGACTGCCTACTGCCCACTCCAGCTGAACTTAAACACAGTCCAAATTTCAAAAACCCCACAAGGCCTGAAGTCCAAAGTGCTGCTGCATGAGCTCTGAGTTCTCCACAATGCTCCGTGCTTGTCCCCTCACACACATTGCACACAGTCTTGGGGGGGGACTTACCGGCTCAATCACTCAATGCCATGCAAATTAGGGCAGGCACACACACACACACACACACACACACACACACACACACACACACACACACACACACACACACACACACACACTCTTTCTCTCCTTTCAAGCACATACTGGCTCTCTGGGAAGGATTTTAAGCTGCAGTTGAACCCTTTGTTTTCTTTAAAATTTCAAACCATGACTCAAAAACCAATTGCCTTTACAGTTAGTTCTTCTTCCAGTGGGTGCACCACCACTAAATTCACTACCCCAGGCCATTTCTTGAGGCAACCAAACTCCCAATATCCCAGAGGAGCCCCCATTTTGTATAACAAACCCTTCACTAACAAAACATAGGTGACACTTGTAAGGACCCTTTCTTACTCTGGCACTACAGTTGTCATTTGGCAACAGATAATTCACTCACTCCTTAATTAAGCCATTATACTGGCTCAGTCTTGGGGGGGAAGGGGCACACAAAAAACATTTGTATTTTTCCTGGAAACCAGGGTGCGCCATGGCACTGGGGGGCTCCAAGAGATCACACAGTCCACGAAAAAAAACAGATTTCCACAAGCAGAACATAGAGCCAAGTAGTAGGTTTTATTCTGGCATGCTAGACTGACAGGAAAACAATTTCCCACTGAGGGTACAGGTGCAGTAACAGGTACAGCAAAGTCCACAAGGTCACAGTGGGCACCAGCATAACTCGACACAGTCCGTCTTTTAGCCCACATAGTAGCTTACAAGGTCAGGGGAGAGGAGTCACTTTCCTTTAGGCTCCCTTCAGTCAGCCCCTCACACTTACTCTGCCCTCAGGCAGAAAACTACTGCTCAGCAACATTCCATGCCAACATTTCAAAGTGGCTTATGCTGCTATGAGAGACACTCCCATTTGGAATCTCTGCCAAGAGGATTTACAGGGTCTGCCAAGAGAGTCCCAGGTTAAACCTGGGCTACCCAGTACTCCTAGCTAGCAAACCCACTACATTACCAGGGTCCTAGTAACCCCAGTGGGAACCTGGGAGTTACGGAAACATAGAATGTGTCGGCAAAAAAGGACCAGTAGGCCCATCTAGTCTGCCTTAATCTTCCTCTCGTATTACTACACCCAGGACTCTGGCTACAGGTGTCCCCCCATCCTCCCTTAGCTCTACATATTGTACTCATGTGCCCATCCCAACCATACTTGAAGCGTTCCACTGTTTTTACTCCCAACACTTTCTGGCAGGCTGTTCCAGTCATCCATCACCTTTTCTGTGAAGAAGTATTTCCTAACATCCCTCTTAACCCCTACCCCCAAGCTTCATAGCATGTTCCTGTGTTATGGTGCTCCTGTTCTTGTGAAACAGACTCCCCTCCTGCACCTTTCTCAGCCCTGTTAGGTACTTATAGGTCTCAATCATGTCCTCTCTTGCTTTCCTCTCCTCCGGGGAGTACATGTTGAGCTCCCACAGCCTTTCCTCATATCATTTCTCATACACCCCCTACTCTATTTTGGTAGCCCTCCTCTTGACAGCTTCCACCCTGTCAATATCCTTGCAGAGGTGCAGCCTCCAGCATAGGACACTGTATTCCAGGTGGGATTTCACTAGTAAGCGATACAATGGAAACACCACCTCCCTTCTCCTGTTAGAACCCACCCTCCCTATGCACCCCAACAGTTGGCTATTCCTTGCCTACTGTCTTGTTGCACTGCACTGCCATCTAGAGATCATCAGATATGATTACTCCCAAGGTCCCTCTCTTGCTTGGTAACTGCAAGTCCCCCCCCCCCAATCTGATATTTAGCCCCTGGGTTCCCCATCTTGAGGTGTATGACCTTGCACTTTTTGATATTGAAACCCAGCTTCCATCCCCTAGCCTACTCCTCTACTTTCCCTAGATCCCTTTTGCATTTTCTCCACCTCCTCCTTGGTGTCCAGCCTGTTGCAGACATTTGTACCATCCACAAAGAGACAGACCTTCCCCTTCCAGTTCCTCAGCAATATAACCTATGAAGATATTGAAAAGGACAGGGCCGTGGCCTCCACAACCTAAGTATAGATTTATATATGATGTTAACAAGTTTTCAAACTGTTTCAAGCTTGCAGGCCTAATCAGGATCTGAGCATGAAACAGCTGACTATGAAACTATCAACACTTCTTTACCTAGTTTCAATGTAATGGGTGTCAAACATCAGGGCCCTAGCGATCCCTCAGAGGTCACAGACACTAGACGGGGCTCACTTCACACTGGTGAGGTGTATTAAGACCTCCACACTTGGAGTATTCTTTTCCAGGATTGATCAGGAACTGAAGCTCTGTATGCTCAATTGCATGCAGTCCTATATTGAGAGAACAGCAGATCAGCATAACAAGGACAAGATCAGCTCCTGATCTTCCTGTTGAAACTGCACAGGCTAGTTTGAAGTTTTCCAAGTTAGAGGTTCTTAAATATTATTAGTATTATTATCAAAATATCCCTAAATAGCATTGTGAAAGAGCTGAACTTAGAGAAATGAATAATATGTTACTTTGATAGTGGGATAATGAATGGTAAATGGTCCTCATTCTCTGTATCATGGTTGAGACTATCACCTTCATGAGGTAACACATAGTTTGGCCCCATGACCAAAGAAACCCCAACCCATTGGGTGCTCCACTCTGTAGATGCTGACAAAAAGTCAAACAACTGAAAAACTTAACATCAATAATAATGATTTCTGCAATAGTGTATACAGTTATACAGTCATCAACAATTCTGAATGCATTTCTAAGGGCACAACACTGTTAATGCTCTTTATGAACCCAATTTCTTGAAAAATGACAAAAATAGACAAGAGGGCTGCCAATTAGTCCCACTGATACGTACCTTCGATTCAGTTTAGATTCTGTTTCAAAAACTTGTAAAACCCATACTTATCTCTCTTTTGAGAAAGAATTGTATTTATTTTTTAGCTTTCCTTCAAAATACAGCTGTGGGCTTTGTTCTGGAGGCATGTCAGGTGGGCCTTGTCATACTAGAGATCATGACTCATAAATCAGTAAATGCATCCTTCACTCCAGGAGATGTTGCAACTAGATAAAGGGTGTCTGCTGTCATTATCTCTGACACTTTCACAATGCCCTGACTGTACAATTTATTACATGTATGCAAAGCTTGCCTCAGGTTTGTAGTTGGACTACGACTTCTTGCTTTATTATGCAATGATGATGCACAGACAAGCAGTTCATGTTTACCGCTCTCTCCCCCCCCCCTCCCTGCGGGGCCTAGGTGTGGCCTTCAGTAGAGGCTAACATTTGACTTAATTTGCAGTAGCCCATCAAGTTCATGTGCTCCTGCTTATATTTCTTATGTGTATTATTTGATGTTACTTACAGTGGAGGTCCTGGCCTGCTCTGTATTTTTCTCCTAGTTGTTTAGGTCTCATACTGTAGGTATATGGTGCAAAGGTTGTTGTAGTGAGATAAAGACTACAAGTAGTATGAGATCTGGGGCATTTCCCTGTTGTCCCGAGCCGTGGTTCTAGTATGCAAGGAACACGTGTGCTATATTCCCCAGCAGCTATCCAGTGACCATCATTTGTCTTCCTCAGTTGTGAACCAAGAGACCCAGGTATAAATAAATCTCCCTTTATCTCTCTTAGGCTCTGTTCCCAAAACTGTTCATGAATTTGTGACACGCTTTGTGATAAAGTGTATACAAAAAGCACTATACGAATCCTTACTCCTTTCATTTTCTTCCAAATCTCTCTGAGAAACTCACAAGGTCAAAAAAGTCCAGTGAAACATTGATTTCAAGCAAGTTATGCTATTTTAAGAGAGGCACTTGGCCTTCTGGATAGAGCCCGAGCCCAGAATCAGATGATCAAAAGTTTAACTCTCACCATACAAATTGGCTCAGTCACTGTCCATCAGAAAGTCACTTCATGTCCCTAGAATAGGCTCTCACATATGTAAAGCAGGACTCAGTATAGTTATTTTATCAGCATTATTGGGGTTGCAAATGCAAAGACCACTGGCCCCATACACAGTCCATGACAGAATCGTAGAAAAAGCTTCCTTGGAAATGGGTTCCAGCTATCATAATAGCAATCCAAAGTGACAATCCTGGCAGCACCTCACCATAAATGAGATGTTACATTCTTAGTTATCCAGGGTTAATTAATTCTTAAACATAATGTTGGACTGTACTTTGAGACACTTGTGGGGTTGGGAATGTCCAGTGGAAAATCTCACATTCCCAGTACAAAGGCATCTTTATTTTTATATCCCTTTCATAGAAACAGTAAGAATGAACGTGGATTAGTTAAATGATAACCCTATAATTACACTGGATGTATGTGGCAATAATGGTATTTTCTCATTCCTTAACAGCTGAGGTGCGTATGGAAAAGAACTACAGAACAAGGTAACAAGATAACGTGGCAATTAAGGTTGGAAGTGGCTCTAGATCTGCCAGGTCCCCTCTTCATGCCAGAAGGGATACATCAGTATGCTGTGAAACACATACTAATTTATAGAGTGAATAAATACATTTACTCCACAGATATTGTAGCTGTTGTGTGGCTTAATATCACTATTATATTGTGAGTCATTTTCTTTTTAGCAATTAATTATTTTATTTTACTTTTTTGAGCAGTTACAATGTTTTACTTTCCTATGTAAGGAATCCAAGGTGGCCACCTGCAAAAGCTATGTGCAGCACATTAAGGCAGTGTAATACAAATACTGTTCAGGACAACAGCACACAAAAAAATACTGCATTTTTACCAAATACAAGTATCACTCTTAAATATCTGCATTTGTATTAGACCAAATAAAGCATTGTAATATATGGATACGCCATTTTAATGACACTAAAGTATACAAAAAATGTCCTGTAATACCACTCCCAGAAAGTGATAGTATCATTCCTGACTGATAATACCATCATTCAGAGTGTGTAATACTATTGTTCGGACCTCTGAACCATAGTATTATCAATGGGGCTGGCAATATAGCCTAGAGGTTAGAGGGACAAGGTGTGAACAAGCTTGGTACATCCAGCAGACCAGACCCAAGTTTGATTCTCACAACCTCTACTTGCACACTGTGTGACTCTGAGCAAGTCACTTAACCGCCCAGTGCTCCCAGGTTGCCTGTGAAAACAGGCACTTGTGCCTAGTGGGCCTTACCCAGTTACCAAAGACTAAAAGAAAAAGAAGAAGAAAAAAAAGAACAGTGCAACTGCATGACTCTCTCACAGGGAACAGCTAGTTGCCATGGCGCCAACTCCAGTTGCTAGACATTGGGCCTGTCAGTTTTCAAGCCCTGCATTCTGATTGGCCACGTTTGCTGTGTGGGAGAGCAGAACAGTTTTCAAAACATGGCTGCCATCTCTTGCTTAGCGAGACTAATTTATTCCCGTATCACTGTTGCCGAGTTTGTTTTGTACATGTCAAGTACTATCTGGTTGGCCTTGCTTTCATTTCACCTTATCTGCTGCCACAAACTGCTGCAACCCCCACCCAAACAAACAGAAGACAAGATGTTCTATTCTGCTTTCCTGGGTGATCCTAGAAATGTGTCCTTAATGCTCTGCCCTGCTCCACCCTAGCACTTGCTCTCATGGCTGCTCTTCCACTGATGCAGCCCCACTTCTGTCCACCACCAAGGAAATGAACAATTGCATTTAAAATAACAAAAGAGGCTAAACATAGCCCACACTGCAGCCACGATTTAACTTGATGGCCCACTGACTCGACGCTCACTTCAGATGAACACTGCTGCACCAGAGGGGCCACGCTGACAATATCACAAGAGGTAATTGTTCTTCTACACACCCTCACTCCCTAGCCTCACAGCACTTCTGTGCCTCTTCTTGAATGCAGGAAATTTTTTGTGTACATTAGTGCCATATTAAAATGGTATATCTATATATAACAAAATAACAAATAGATGAGTGTGTATCATCAGAGAGTAATACCATCTCGAGGTTCTGGGAACGGGGGCCCTCTCAAGCTTCGCCCTCAAGGTTCCCATGTCCCCAGAACCTCTTGATGGTATTACTGCCTGGTAATACTCACCTATCTATTATTCTGTTTATTCAACCTTAGTTAAGGATGGTGTGACAAAATATGATTACTACCACTTATTGCATGAATTCAAGTGTTGTTGATAACTCTCAAATCCTAGGTCTTGTGCCACCATTAATAGAAACAAGTATTGTAAAACATATTTTTAGTAATCATGAATGTGCAAACAAATATAAATACCTGACAACAAATCCAAATACAGATACATTTACATATAAATACCTGACAGCAAACCCAAACAGAGATACAAACACCTAACAACAAATCCAAATCTAAATACATATACATATAAATACCTGACAACAAACCCAAATACAGATAAACACCTGACAACCAATCCAAATCTAAATACAGATACAGATATATATACATATAAATACCTGACAATAAACCCAAATACAGATACAGATACAAACACCTGACAACAAATCCAAATCCAAATACAGATACAGATATAAATACCTGGCAACAAATGAAAATACTGATACAGACACAGACACATACCTGGCAACAAATCAAGATACAAATACCTGACAGAAAATCCAGATACAGATACAGATATAAATAGCTGGCAACAAATCCAGATACAGATATAGATATAAATAGCCGGCAACAAATCCAGATACAGATAGATACAGATACTGTATATCTTTGCTAAAACAATATTCCTTCTCATGTTGACGAACTCTAATGATTGTGATTAAAATATGAACAATAAAAAACATTTGTGAAAAAAATTACAACGATGACCCAAGTATGCACAACCATCACATATGCTGAATAGTATAACAAATATGTATCTATTAATCTATTAACCTTATTACATTTAAATAGTACATTTGTACGAATACTCATACATGCACACTACGAACCACAGTGAGTATCAACATTTAGAGTACACAGACCATACACATAAAATATAATTCGCTATCAAACAATGATTCAAGTAATTCCAGTTAGATTCTTCCTGCACCAATCACATGACTGGGGTAGTGTTGAAAACCAGGATTTCAATAAGGTAGATGATGTCAGTTTCACATCCATACATTTAAATTCTCAAGGCAAGAAATTTCAGGTCCAAGGAACCATATACAGTAATTAAAAAATGTGTTGCTCTGTGCGTTTTAATCTTAGGGAAGGTTAATTCCAAAAGACCCATATTTCTTAGAGATTAATGCACTTCTCTAAAGGAATCCATTATAACAAGCAGTCTGAGACAAAATCCGGTACACATTTTAAAGAAAACAGCATTTTGTGCAACCTACGATGTTCAGATACTGATATCCAACCCAGCTGGCTATACATTTCATATCAGTGGGTATCAAAAGGACAATTTAATATAAGATGTGCCAGCCAATTATAAAGCACATCCAATTTTAACAATTTGTCTTTTACACAGTAATCATAAATTACATCTGCATAATCAAGTATAGGTAGGATTTGAGATTGTACTATTTTTAGATGGGTCTCAGGGTCTAAATAGCCATTAAATTAATACAAAATGGCCACACAAGTTTCCATCTTTTTAATCAATTTACTCACATGTAAATGCCCCAGAGCCAGAAGGGTCCATCCAGAACCCTAGATATTGATAGGCCCCAACCTGTTCTATTTTACTACCATCAGCTGTATGGATAGCCAGCTAGTTATTTAAAGGGTCACACAATTTAGTTGTAGCACCAGATAAATCACTTTTGTTTTGGTTGAATTTAACTTCAAATGTGCAGATTTAAAAAAAGACTGAAAGCCTAAAAAGGCCATCTGCAACTGATGCTGCACTACTTCCACTGAGGCATCGGAGGTGTAGACCACCGTATCATCAGCATATAAATAGTAGTCTACACCTCTGACGCTCTTGCCAATACCTCTCAACTATAAAGTAAAACGGAGAGGTCCCACAATGGATCTCTGAGGTTACCTCCCTAGAGTTAGTTGTCTGGTTTTGTCTCTCTGTCTTTCTGTGTGTGTGTGTCTCTCTCTCTCTCGCTCTCGTAAACCATGTAAACCCCTCAACTTCTAAACCAGCCTCCCAAAGTTTACTTAACAAAACTCTATGATCTTCAATGTCAAACCCCCTTTTGCATTCTGGCTTCATTGATCCAGAATAAATAGCTCTTACTTTTGTCAGAAAGATCCCAGTGCATCTCATGTTTATATCCAAAAAGGACAAAGGTTTTATCAATCAGAACAGCCAAGACAATAGCTTGTTTTAAAACTGTTATGAAAATGTATTTGCTGGATACTTACAAATGACAATGCATTATTTGTAACAGTTATTGTTGTGTAAACTGTGTTTGTATATGTATTGTACTTTGCACCCGGGTCGTACCTGAAAATGGATACTTGTACTCAGTGAACCAACATAAAAGTAAACAAATGAACAAACAATATTTGGAGAGATACACATAGGCAAATCTATTCTTAATACTCAACTACAAGATGAAACGGACATGCAGTGTAAGTTTTTAGCTGAAATAGCATTGAGGGTACTGGGGGAAGTTACTATTTAAGGACTGCCACACTCAATACTCTGGTCTGTGTCCGAGTTGCAATTAGTCAGGAGACCAAAAAACAGAAGGGACATGCCCAGATGAGGATGAACAAACAAAGCAGAGACAAATGTTACAATCCTCCTGACCCACTGCCACCACCACACAATAAGGATATCATTAATATACCACCTTAAGAGTGGCAGCTTATCCAAAAAGAAACTACTGTCCAGGTCATAAACAGTTTGCTTCCCCCAAGCCCCTTATAAAGATTGTCATCATTGGGGCAAAACTTGGTCCCATTGTCATCTCCTTTGTTTGGTGAAAATATTGATCTAAAAAAGGAAAAGGCCAGAAGAAGCCAGAAGGTGAAGGAAGGAAACATATTCAATTCAGTGCTTTAGAGTAACTGGTAATTGGTATTTTTCTTTTAATCTTAGATTGTAGGCTTGTAGTGACACTATACTTTCTTTCTGTGTTGTCTTTACTTATAATTGTTTTTGGGCTGTTGAAAATTTAAAACATAGTGGTGGTGTAATTCTGTGCTGTTTTTAATTGCTGCAAATTTTATCTTGGCTTGTCTGACTGTCCTGTAGCTGGGTGAAGGGTGTTAATTGTCTGGCCTCTGACCTCAGCTACGTGATAACTGGAGGTGGGGCTTAGTCACAGTTAAAGCAGCAAACAGAGGTTCATCTTCTCAGAAGAAGCCAGAAGGTGAAGGAAGGAAACATATTCAATTCAGTGCTTTAGAGTAACTGGTAATTGGTATTTTTCTTTTAAACTTAGATTGTAGGCTTGGAGTGACACTATACTTTCTTTCTGTGTTGTCTTTACTTATAATTGTTTTTGGGCTGTTGAAAATGTAAAACATAGTGGTGGTGTAATTCTGTGCTGTCTTTAGTTGCTGCAAATTTTATCTTGGCTTGTCTGACTGTCCTGTAGCTGGGTGAAGGGTGTTAATTGTCTGGCCTCTGACCTCAGCTACGTGATAACTGGAGGTGGGGCTTAGTCACAGTTAAAACAGCAAACAGAGGTTCATCTTCTCAGAAGAAGCCAGAAGGTGAAGGAAGGAAACATATTCAATTCTGTGCTTTAGAGTAACTGGTAATTGGTATTTTTCTTTTAAACTTAGATTGTAGGCTTGTAGTGACACTATACTTTCTTTCTGTGTTGTCTTTACTTATAATTGTTTTTGGGCTGTTGAAAATTTAAAACACAGTGGTGGTGTAATTCTGTGCTGTCTTTAATTGCTGCAAATTTTATCTTGGCTTGTCTGACTGTCCTGTAGCTGGGTGAAGGGTGTTAATTGTCTGGCCTCTGACCTCAGCTACGTGATAACTGGAGGTGGGGCTTAGTCACAGTTAAAGCAGCAAACAGAAGTTCATCTTCTCAGAAGAAGCCAGAAGGTGAAGGAAGAAACATATTCAATTCAGTGCTTTAGAGTAACTGGTAATTGGTATTTTTCTTTTAAACTTAGATTGTAGGCTTGTAGTGACACTATACTTTCTTTCTGTGTTGTCTTTACTTATAATTGTTTTTGGGCTGTTGAAAATTTAAAACATAGTGGTGGTGTAATTCTGTGCTGTCTTTAATTGCTGCAAATTTTATCTTGGCTTGTCTGACTGTCCTGTAGCTGGGTGAAGGGTGTTAATTGTCTGGCCTCTGACCTCAGCTACGTGATTACTGGAGGTGGGGCTCAGTCACAGTTAAAGCAGCAAACAGAGGTTCATCTTCTCAGAAGAAGCCAGAAGGTGAAGGAAGGAAACATATTCAATTCAGTGCTTTAGAGTAACTGGTAATTGGTATTTTTCTTTTAAACTTAGATTGTAGGCTTGTAGTGACACTATACTTTCTTTCTGTGTTGTCTTTACTTATAATTGTTTTTGGGCTGTTGAAAATTTAAAACATAGTGGTGGTGTAATTCTGTGCTGTCTTTAATTGCTGCAAATTTTATCTTGGCTTGTCTGACTGTCCTGTAGCTGGGTGAAGGGTGTTAATTGTCTGGCCTCTGACCTCAGCTACGTGATAACTGGAGGTGAGGCTAGTCACAGTTAAAGCAGCAAACAGAGGTTCATCTTCTCAGAAGAAGCCAGAAGGTGAAGGAAGGAAACATATTCAATTCAGTGCTTTAGAGTAACTGGTAATTGGTATTTTTCTTTTAAACTTAGATTGTAGGCTTGTAGTGACACTATACTTTCTTTCTGTGTTGTCTTTACTTATAATTGTTTTTGGGCTGTTGAAAATTTAAAACATAGTGGTGGTGTAATTCTGTGCTGTCTTTAATTGCTGCAAATTTTATCTTGGCTTGTCTGACTGTCCTGATGCTGGGTGAAGGGTGTTAATTGTCTGGCCTCTGACCTCAGCTACGTGATAACTGGAGGTGGGGCTTAGTCACAGTTAAAGCAGCAAACAGAGGTTCATCTTCTCAGAAGAAGCCAGAAGGTGAAGGAAGGAAACATATTCAATTCAGTGCTTTAGAGTAACTGGTAATTGGTATTTTTCTTTTAAACTTAGATTGTAGGCTTGGAGTGACACTATACTTTCTTTCTGTGTTGTCTTTACTTATAATTGTTTTTGGGCTGTTGAAAATTTAAAACATAGTGGTGGTGTAATTCTGTGCTGTCTTTAATTGCTGCAAATTTTATCTTGGCTTGTCTGACTGTCCTGTAGCTGGGTGAAGGGTGTTAATTGTCTGGCCTCTGACCTCAGCTACGTGATAACTGGAGGTGGGGCTTAGTCACAGTTAAAGCAGCAAACACAGGTTCATCTTCTCAGAAGAAGCCAGAAGGTGAAGGAAGGAAACATATTCAATTCTGTGCTTTAGAGTAACTGGTAATTGGTATTTTTCTTTTAAACTTAGATTGTAGGCTTGTAGTGACACTATACTTTCTTTCTGTGTTGTCTTTACTTATAATTGTTTTTGGGCTGTTGAAAATTTAAAACACAGTGGTGGTGTAATTCTGTGCTGTCTTTAATTGCTGCAAATTTTATCTTGGCTTGTCTGACTGTCCTGTAGCTGGGTGAAGGGTGTTAATTGTCTGGCCTCTGACCTCAGCTACGTGATAACTGGAGGTGGGGCTTAGTCACAGTTAAAGCAGCAAACACAGGTTCATCTTCTCAGAAGAAGCCAGAAGGTGAAGGAAGGAAACATATTCAATTCAGTGCTTTAGAGTAACTGGTAATTGGTATTTTTCTTTTAAACTTAGATTGTAGGCTTGTAGTGACACTATACTTTCTTTCTGTGTTGTCTTTACTTATAATTGTTTTTGGGCTGTTGAAAATTTAAAACATAGTGGTGGTGTAATTCTGTGCTGTCTTTAATTGCTGCAAATTTTATCTTGGCTTGTCTGACTGTCCTGTAGCTGGGTGATGGGTGTTAATTGTCTGGCCTCTGACCTCAGCTACGTGATTACTGGAGGTGGGGCTTAGTCACAGTTAAAGCAGCAAACAGAGGTTCATCTTCTCAGAAGAAGCCAGAAGGTGAAGGAAGGAAACATATTCAATTCAGTGCTTTAGAGTAACTGGTAATTGGTATTTTTCTTTTAAACTTAGATTGTAGGCTTGTAGTGACACTATACTTTCTTTCTGTGTTGTCTTTACTTATAATTGTTTTTGGGCTGTTGAAAATTTAAAACATAGTGGTGGTGTAATTCTGTGCTGTCTTTAATTGCTGCAAATTTTATCTTGGCTTGTCTGACTGTCCTGTAGCTGGGTGAAGATTGTTAATTGTCTGGCCTCTGACCTCAGCTACGTGATAACTGGAGGTGGGGCTTAGTCACAGTTAAAGCAGCAAACAGAGGTTCATCTTCTCAGAAGAAGCCAGAAGGTGAAGGAAGGAAACATATTCAATTCAGTGCTTTGGAGTAACTGGTAATTGGTATTTTTCTTTTAAACTTAGATTGTAGGCTTGTAGTGACACTATACTTTCTTTCTGTGTTGTCTTTACTTATAATTGTTTTTGGGCTGTTGAAAATTTAAAACATAGTGGTGGTGTAATTCTGTGCTGTCTTTAATTGCTGCAAATTTTCGCCCCCCAACCACCCCTTCCCCCAACTCTTAATTATATGCCCTGATAAATCTGATTGACAGGAGCTAAACACAGGGTATAGTAAGAGGTGTGAAGTAGATGGGGCATAAGGGAGAAGAAGACCACCCTCAGCACGACAAGTGTTTTGACTCTTTTATTTATTTATCTGTTTCTTTTTCCTTAAAAAAAAAATATATATCTGACGATCAGTTACAGGATTTTAGTACTGTAAATAAATAAAAGAGAACTAAGAGAGCTTCAGTAGCAGAGAAGTAGTGGAATTGCAGTATAATGTGAGGGAGTGGTGCAATGCAGTGGCTGTGGGGCAGCCATATTCAGGCAGACCTTCTGGACACTGAGGTGCTGCCCTATCTGCATGCATCTCTCTGGACTGCGGGATGAGGTAGCCAGACTCAGAGTGGAAGTAAACTGGGTCAGAGTACCATCACCCCTATCCAGGGACCACCCAGTCCAATGCAGCTGCCCCAAAGGATGCCGAGAACGAGGAGCACTTGGATGACAGTGGGCTCAGGGAGGTTAGAGCAGTCAGGCAGAGGCACATCCCAGATCCTATTCCTCTCAAGAACTCATATGCCACACTGGCAAATGAGGACAACAAATAGAGTACCCAGGGAAGTGGAAGGAAAGGATGTGGAGGTTGGAAGGAGGTGACCTCCAGTGGGAAAGCAGTGGACCCCAGTGGAGGAGGAAGCGAATCCTGGTGGGGACTCCATCGTAGAGGGATCCAGCTAGGAACACAGGAGGAGGAGGACAGGGAGGTGAGGTGCCTACCAGGTGCCATGGCATGGAGGGATGGAAGGAAGATACTGGGGATCACTGGGAAGGCAAGAACAGGAGGGTGAGCTGGATGTCATTATCCACCTAGGTACTAATGACTTGGCAAATGGGGAGCCAAAGGAAGTTCAGGAAGAGTTTAGGAAACTGGGGAGGGGTCTCAAGCAAGTAGCTACTTCTGTCACTTTCTGAAGTACTACCTGTGAGGCAAGGAGAGCATAGGAGTGCATGCACCAGGAACTTTAACTCATGGTTGAAGAACTGGTGCTGTGAGGAAGGGTTGGATTCATTGGTGACTGGGGACCCACCTGGAGGATGGAGGTTTGTTCAAGCCTGATGGCCTGCATCCATCCTGGAGGAATCCAAGCACTCAATGATAAGTTTAAATGCTACATTGACAAGCATTTAAACTAGCAAAGGGGTGGCAGGCCAGCAAGGACAGTACCTACTTGCTCACCCCCACAGCTAGTAGTGGAACCAGTGAACCAGAGGTGGCTATCTCTGCAAAGCAGTGTGCAAAAGATGGAGATTAGTGTCCAAAAGGTGGATAAGCAGAAAAGGGCAAAATTCAGCAGAAGGGCAAACAGCAAGGAGAACCAGGATTAATGACAACCAAGGAAGGGGCTGGAGTAGAACAGTGAAGCAGTCTAGGGAGGTCAAATCATGGAAAGCCATGTGCAAATGCCAGGAGCCTTAGCAACAAGATGGAAGATCTGGAGGCTGTCATGGTACAGTCAGACCTGGACATTGTGGCCATCACTGAAACCTTGTGTAATGAAACCATGACTGGGAGATGGCCATACCTAGCTACAACATATTCAGAAGAGACAGAGTAGGCAGGAAGGGAGGAGGATGGCACTGAATGGAAAATGACATAAGGCCACACAGATCCAGGAGGAACAAAATGGGGGAGAGATACTGTGGGTTAAGCTGAAAAGGAATATGGGGCCAGCCATCCGCACAGGTGTGGTCTATAGACCACCAGCCCAGGAGGAAGAAACAGATAGGGAGCTGATGCTAGCCATCCAAAGGATGGCAGACAAGGGTGAGGTAGTACTGGTTGGAGACTTCAATATACCAGACGTGGACTGGAGCATCCAGCAGCAGCATCAACTAGGAGCAGATTTATCCTGGACTCCCTTCAGGGTGCCTTCCTCAAGCAACTGGTCATGGAACCAACTCGGCAGAAGGCAATACTGGACCTTGTGCTCACAAACAGGGACAGTGTGATGGGAGTAACAGTGGGGAGCACCTGGGTAACAGTGACCACCAGTCATTGTGGTTTGAAATCACAGAAAGAGCAGAACCAAACCACACAAAAACACGTATCCTGGATTTTAGGGGCGGACTTTGGGAAAATGGGAGATACTTGAAAGAGGCATTAAGGGAATGGGACAGGAATCGGGGTTGAGGAACAGTGGGCAGTATTTAAAATGGGGATTATAAGAACAACAGAATTATGCATTAAGCAGGTTAGCAAGAGAAAAGGAAGAGGAGACCATTATGGTTTTCCAAAGAGGTAGCAAAAGAAAGTGAAAGCCAAAAGATTGCATTCAGGCAATACAAAAGACACAGGCAGAAGGGGATAGGGAGAAGTACCAGGAGAAACAAAGGAGGCAGGGAAGTCAGTAAGGAAGCCAAAGCTCAGACAGAAGAACACATTGCAAAATCAATGGGTAAAGGGGACAAAACCTTTACAGGTACATAAGTGAAAAAGAAAGACAAAGGGAGGATAGTGAGACTGAAGGGGAGGATAGGAGCGCGTGGAGGATGACAACAATAAAGCTGACATATTGAACAGGTATTTCTGCTCAGTCTTTACTAAGGAAGAGGGGTAATGGGTCTGAAGGAGTACAAGGGTGAGAATGGTGCAGAAATGGACACAAGTCCCTTTACGAGAAAGGGTCCTGAAGGAACTGGAAGTAATAAGAGCTGATAAAGCAATGGGGCCAGATGGGGTGCACCCAGGGTCCTTAAAGAACTAAGAGAGGTGGTGGCTGAACCTCTGGCTATCCTGTTCAGCCAATCACTGGAAACAGAGGTACCCAAAGACTGGAGGACAGCAGATGTAGTCCCCTTATACAAAAGTGGGAACAAGAGGAAGCAGGGAACTACAGACCAGTCAGCCTCACACTCGGTAGTGGGAAAGATCATGGAAGCACTACTGAAGGAGAGATTGGTGGAACATCTGGTTGTCAATGGACTACAGGACCCAAGGCAGCATGGTTTCACCAGGGGAGGTCATGTCAGACCAACCTCATTGAATTTTTGACTGGGTGACTAGGGAGGTGGATCAGGAGGAGGCAGTGGACATGGCCTATCTGGACTTCAGCAAGGCCTTTGACACTGTGCCACATAGAAGACTATTACACAAACTGGGTAATATGGTGTGGGCAGGACAGTAGTGTGGTGGGTAGGTAACTGGCTGGGTGGCAGGACACAGAGGTGGTGGTAAATGGCTGTCACTCCACAGAGGAAGAGTAACCAGTGGGGTACCACAGGGATCAGTGCTGGGACCGGTCCTATTCAACATCTTCATCACTGACATTACGCAGGATCTAGAAGGCAGAATTTCACTGTTCGCTGATGACACAAAGCTCTGTAACAGAGTAGACACACCAGAGGGTGTAGACAGAATGAGAAGGACCTGCAGAATCTTGAAGAATGGTCAAGGGTTTGGCAGTTGAAATTCAATGCAAAGAAGTGCAAGATAATGCATATGGGGCACAAAAACCCTGGCACAATATATCAGTTGGGGGTGAGGATATAGCATGCACCAAGCAGGAAAGGATCTTGGGGTTGTCATCTCTGATGACCTCAAGTTAGAAACAGTGTGACAAGGCATCAGGTAAAGCAAATAGGATGCTGGGATGTATAGGCAGGGCATCACCAGCAGGAAAAGGAGGTCATAATTCCGCTATACAAGACACTAGCGAGGCCCCACCTGGGTACAGTGTACAGTTCTGGAGACCATACCTACGTAAGGACATAGACAGGGTAGAGAAGGTTCAGAGGAGGGCAACAAAGATGGTGCATGGGTTGCATCACAAGTCCTATGAAGACAGGTTGAAGGAACTGAACATGTACTCCCTGGAGGAGGGAGGAGAGAGGGGATATGATAGAGACATACAAGTATCTTACAGGGAGGAACAGGGTGCAGGAAAACACTATTTTTAAGCGAAAAAGATGTTTCAGGACTAGAGGGCATGGGATGAAGTTGGAGGGAGGACGATTCAGAGGAAACATGAGAAAGAATTTCTTCACAGAACGGGTGGTGAACAAGTGGAACACCCTGCCAGAGGAAGTGGTGGGGGCTGAAACAATCACGGGATTTAAGAATGCATGGGATAGACATAAAGGAATTCTAGAGGGCAGGGGTAAGGGGAAACAGACTTCTAGGAAAACAAACTGAACTTACAAGCTCAAATGGGCAGACTAGGTGGGCCATAGGCCCTTATCTGCCGACACTGTCTATGTATAAGTGTTTACCCAAAGAAATGTCCACATGTATAGCAAGGGGCTCTGTCACCAAGCCAATACTAAATACTATGGAGTGGTCCAGAGGATTTTCCAACCTTTTATGGAGTTTGAGTAACATGTAAAAATTGGAACTGATCAAATACTGTAATCTGTTACTAGGAAGTCTATCACCTGTGAGGACAAAAAAGTTATCATGTGCTAACGTTATATATTCATCAATTTTCTACTTGAACATTAATGCGAGATTGTGAGACAATTTTCTGTAATACCTATGATCCCTCAATTGTCTACTTTTATATAATCACATGTGTTAATCAATGCAAACACTACTCCTTTCTGCAGGCTTAAAAGTCATGGCACTGTTCTTTCTTTTTTTTTTTTTTTTTGTTTATGCTTTTTGTCTCCTCTTTGTATATCTGGGCTGCTCCTGTGTTCTGGCAGCCACCTTGGGATTCCAGCTACCATCCAGGTGTCCGTACTCCCTCGAGGTCATGCCCTATTCATCTGCGGCTTGTCCCCCACAGTGGGGTGGTAGGGAGCCCCCATACTCACCCACCCTAACAGATCCAGATAGGTGACCTCTAGTGCCAGCACCCATGGACAGTTATCAAGCTGCTTCGCCTCAGATACACACTGTTCTATTTTTGGTGTTTTGCTCCACTGGAGTTGAGGGCTTACAATGATGTCAGCGGAAGGGAGTGCACACGCGTTGGCATGTGCTCCTTCCTGGTGTCTGCCCCAGACTTCTCCCTGAAGTGCAGCGCAGTGCCTTGTCCCCCAGCCTCCACCAGGGGACAACCAGGTGCCGACTGTTGTGGGCTCTCCTCCCTGGAGAAGGAGAGCAGTCTGGTGGACATTCAATCCTTCTCCTCCCCTGACAACCCACGGCATCCCATGATCATTCCCGAATACGGGTCACAAGCGTGGCTCAAGGTAAGGTGACCAGTGCCTCAGCCCTCAGTGCCACCGGGCCCTGGCACCGTTCTTTCTGACATTGTCCAAAACTTCTTATACAGCTCCACTTTATGGAAGTGTGCCACTGTTTTTTGAGTAAAAAATTCCTTTAGTTCATTTTCACAAGCCATAAAGAAATACTGACACAGTAGCATTGAAGGGTGGACAAAAGTTAGATTTTATCTTGAAGGTATGCATTTTAACTCTATTGAACTACACTACAAGAGACACCATACTTTGCAATTGATTTCCTCAGTAATATGTTCACCTCCTAAGTTTTGGATACAAAACAAGGGTCTTAAATTGAGAATGTGGACTGTTTGCATCAAATGCATTCATGTTTTGTGTTTCTTGAGGGTTTTTCAGGTTATTTATTTTATTTAGTTTTTGTTGACCGGGTAAGTGCACTAGACAAATTCTGCCTATTTTCAGGCATGACCTGGGGGAAGGGGATACAGATGAATGTTAACTGACCTTGAACAAGATTAAGCTGTTGGTGGCATTTTTACTGAATGGGGGGAAATTTGGCCAGGGCACCAGGGAAATTCCCCTACTCGGCCAGCAGGGGGAGTGTCGATTTGCTGAGCGATGACCAGTTGGGCCCAGGAGCAGAGGGAGATGGATGTGTCTGTGGCTGAGGTCTTGGTCTCACTCTTAGCCACAGTAGTATCAGAGACAGTAGCGATCGTAGAGGAAATGTTTTACGATGCAACAGATCCAACAGAGGAGGATTTACATTTGCATAAAGTGGCACTAGATATGGGGGGAAATACCAAGGATCGGGCTGCTGGGAGTTGTGGTGGTCTACCGGAGGAATTAACGATGAAACTGCAGAAAGAAGAAGCTTTGTATCGAGTGCGTTGTTTCCATTTACAAGTGTATGGGATTCCCAAGCAGGATAGTCCTGTACAATGTTTGGATGTGGGTGGTTCATGGATGATTCCTGAGGCTGGTGGTGCAGCACCACAGGTTGAAATTTCATCACAAGGGCAAGTATTGTCTTCTATTTGTTATCAGCCTACTTTAAACAATCAAGATGCCACTTTATTTACTTTTTCCAGTGCACGGTCTAACCCTGCAAAAGCAGCAGGCAAGCAGCAATCTTTTATTGCACTTCTGTGAGTGTCTTTTGTAGCAAAACCTTGGCCAGCGGGTCAAAAGCTTGGTCGGCAACTATGTGGAGCAGATTGTGCATCAGTGGATGCTAGAGGGATTGAGCCGGTAGGCCAGGCAGCGGATGTGTTACTTTCCTCACCCTCTATCACTTGGGTTATTGGGGGAACCCAGAATCTGGACACAGGGATGGGTTTAGCTCCAAAACTGAAGACCCCTAATATCAATATGCCTGAGTTACAGTCCAGAATGGCCCTGCAGGGTTTACTTCACTTGGTCTAAATCAGACATAAAAAGTTTCCAGCCTGGCAGGGGTGCTTACAACTGGGATGTCAGGGTTGGTGGGTGGTGGAAATGATGTGCCGGCTCCCAAACAAGAGCATAGAGGCAGAGATACATCATCTTCACAAGGGGAGGATACAGGTACCAAATGCAAGATGGATGACTCAAAAAAAGAGGAGGGAGACAGTAGTTCTCCATAATCAGAATATCCAGGATACAGAGATAACCAACAAGGCCCCTATGTGTATTCCTTTCAACTTCTTGCTCCCCCTCTCCACAACTACAGCACTCTAACAGGCATTTGGGTTAGCCTCCCCAGCCATCGGGGAAATTCCTTGGATGGATTCGGCCCTGCAGGGTGCAGGATGGATTCAAAATGCAAAAGGTCACTGGGTCCCTGATCCACCTTGGGATTCAACAGTTTTTTCCCAATCCTCAACCTCTCCAGAATGGAGACCTCCCATAAAGGACACAATAATTCCCCACCCCGATGCTCCAAAATTTAATGACGACACAACCTCCCACAGGTTAGAGTAAATTCATCGGGCACATCCATGAATCCAACTACTTCTGGGGGTTCAGGCAAGGGGAAGCCCCCCTCCATATCAACAGATACTATACCACAGCATAGGCATACTGCACAGGAGGCTCGGATGTTGGAAATAACAGGACTTATGGACTTGGCTCCAGGACCCCCCAAGGGTAGTCCCACCTGACCCTGTTGACACCCAGGCTCCACCGAACAGACCACTTTTTTCGGAGTTATTCAAAAGTAATGCAAATGCACCCCTCCCTAGAAAACATGCAGTTCATCTGAAATACAAAGGGGGATTGGACACTCATCCAGACTGTCAGTATGTGGGGAAGACTCTGAACAAGGATTCTCTTAGATTCTATCCGGCGGATGTTTTTGCGCTTATCCACATTTCAGGGGAGGATATCTTCGATATCAGCTTCAGATCAGCGACTCTGCTGAAAGCTTTTTGGGGAAAGTATAACCAACTTAAAACTTCCCCATTATGGATACCATTCTCAGCTATCCCATTGACCAAACCTCTGACCAAATCTGTGACAGTCATGTTCCATAACAAAAGTGTTCTAGTTGGGGATATATACCTCTGGCTTCAACAGAAGTGTCAGGTTCTGGGAAAACCTACAGCAGTACTGGATGATGAGCAGTTCTGGACTGGGGGTTTAAATTCCAGGTGAAATTGCACCAAATAGAGGAAGGGATCGTTCTCATCCCGAACTGTTTTTTTGTGGGCCAGGACTGGGGGTCTGTTACTACCCTGGACAGCCACGAGCTTGCTACCACTGTGGAGCATGCACCCATCTCAAGCGTGTGAGACAAAATGCGTTGTAGTTTTTGCAATGAAGTGGGCCACATTAACTCTCAATGCACCAACCTTTCCAGATGTAATCTTTGCAAAGAATTGGGCCATGTATATAAAAACTGCCCATGAGTGGCGGCAAACACTCATTCTGGGCTAGACCCAGAAGACCTGATTAATCAGGCCCAAAGCTCTGAGGATTATGAACCTGCTCCCCCCACCCCAGTTCAGCATCCCACTCCTGAGCCCAAGGTGCTTTCTAAAGGATCTGAACTAGGGGACTATACAGAAGTGGTACGACCCCCTACCCCAGAATTACTTTCTTCCCAACTACCGGATGTAGGGACAGCAGTGTGTCTTCAGCTGGTTTGTTACACAGATCCCCTGGAAGCTAGTCAATCCCCTGAGACCCCACAGGCACATCCAGCCTCTCCAGTTTGCGTCCCACTGGCCCAGAGGAGATCAACTAGAAGAATGCCAGAAATGGAGCCCCCAGTGGAATCGAAAAACCCATTTGAGATCTCAGGCACATATGAGCGGGGAGATTCAGAGCATGAGGAGGACTTGAAGGACTTAATGAACATGGAAGAAGTCCCCTCTTCTCTTCCAGACAAACTGTACGCAGGTAAAAAGAAGAAAAAGAGGACAAAGAATGGAGATCTTTCTTTCACCATATGGACACGTCAAAAACAGTAGTAGCATCTTTTAATTGCCACAACTTGTGTAACTCGAAATGGAAACAGGCTATTTTTCAGCTGATTGCCAATTCCGATATTGACTGTTTATTGGTTCAAGAGATGTGGTTATCTTCAGGGTTTCAGGTTCAAGCTAGCAAATCAGAATGGCCCTGGGGACGGTCATTTTGGTCATTTGGGACAGATCGAGCTGATGGGGTAGGTTTTTTGTTTAAGGGTTCCCGTTTCTCCCTTTTTCGGCTGATAGATTTAATTCCAGGGAGGGCTCTGATTTTGGATGGGTACTGAGATGGTGAACCGTGCAGATTTTTTTAACATCTATCCTCCCCAGTTCAAGGCTGAGAGGACTAACTTATTCTACCTGGTTCAACCCTATCTCTCTACTGCACGCATGATAGTGTTTGGGGGGGGGGACTTTAACTGTTTCCTGGATGTCCCAAGGGGACTGCAGTCAGGAGCAAAGATCTATTGTGACTCCCTGGCTTTTAAGCAGTGTATTACTACTGCTGGTCTGGTTAATTGCAATTCACACTTTACAATTCCCCATTATTTTACATATAGAAGGGCATAATATTATTCAGTAATAGACTACTTGTTTGTTTCCAAACATCTGACAGTGACCTCTACTACCCTCTGCCCCGTCGAGTTTTCAGATCATCGGATGATCATTTCGACATTATCCCTGGATACATCCTTCCCAGTTTTAAAATCTAGATGGAAGTTGAATGTCCAGACATTGGCAGCTCCACAGGTCCAAACACAGGCCAGGCAACTTTTGGCCACCTGGGCCTCGGTGTTTGATCTGTACAAGGACATTGGAGACTGGTGGTAGCAAACAAAAGAGGACACTGTGGTACTGTTCCAGTAATATGGACAGTACACCTCCAGAACCCAATATTTTATGTATTTAACTCTGTGAAGGAAACTCCAACATTTGTTTTCTCTTCCAGTAACAAAGGGGATTGATCTCTCCCATACGATAGATGCCATTAAGGATTGGTTGAAAACACTCCAATATGATAGGGCAAGTACAGTTAGAGCCCAATTAACGTATGGGACACTCAAAAACCCTTTTTTTGATCCTAGTATGGCATGTAAATCTAGGAGACTGGCCTCCTCCATCTCCAGTTTACAAGACAGCATTGGTAAATCAGTCTCTTCCCTCCAAGGGCTCTTTGGCATTATCACTGCCCCTATGGTTTCTGGGGGGACACAGACACAGGGGCAGTGCCCATGCATTTCGTCTATTCACAAATATCCATTTTCAGAACATTAATTGACTTCACTCACACAGGATATTACTTGACAAGAAATTCTTGAATCCATTCATACCAGAAAATCTGGTACTGTCCCTGGCTTAGATGGTCTCCCCTTCAAGTTTTATAAAACCTTCACCCCGTAATTGGCTTTGTGCCTCAAAAAAACATTTGCCTATTTTTTTTTCCACAAATCTGGTGCCCATCCATTTTTCTAAAAGTCTCACTATTTATTTAACTCAGGGGATAGGTCCTTACTTCATAATTGGAGACCTATTAGCTTATTAAATAGCGATTTTAAGATTCTGACCAGTATTTTACTCCTTCACCTGTGGTCACTGGCTAAATATATCATACACCCTTTTCAGTTTTGCAGTTTACCCAACCGATCCATCTACCACCCCTTGATAATTTTAAGAGAACTATGGGAATGGTATTTTAAACTGGGAAAAGTGGGTTGGATCATCTCCCTAGATCAGAAAAGGCATTTGATGCAGTAAATCACTCATTTCTGTTTCAAACACTAGAATCTTATGGATTTCCCCCCTCATTTGCCACTAAAATAAAAATGTTGTACAAAGGAGCCTGTTGAGTCCGTATGTTTGGAGAGTAGTAGGGCCTGAAGTGGCGGTATACACAGGGGTCTGTCAGGGCTGCCCATTAAGTCTGCTGTTGTATATTGTGTCACTGAATCCCTTTATTCAGCACCTATTGGACAACTCAAGGATCCATGGGCTGACTGGTCAAATGGGGGGGATGAGGTTAAAATATTAGCATATGCTGACGATACTTGTTTATTTCTTCAGGACACGGCCAGTGTTCTGGAAGCAAGCAGGGAACCGAAGGATTGCTCAGCTGCTTCAGGGGAAGTTTGAATCTGGGGATGTGTAGGACAGTCTGGCTGGGCTGGGATACCAACCCCCCAGCGACGATAGGACAATTCCCAGTGACTTCAGGCCCAATCTAAATATTAGGACTTACCTTTGGACCCATGGATTTGGCTCTCACCAACTGGCAAATGGTCCTAGCAGCTCATGACACAAAGGTACAGGTATGGAAGAGTTGGAAACTATCAAAACTGAAAAGAATTTCAATAATTAAAAAATTTCTCCTTCTCAGAATGACCTATATCGCCTCTGTTTTTCCAGTACCTCTTACCTTGGAGACAAGGGTGTACAGCACCTTTTTCAGTGTGCTATGGGGGAGTCGGCTTAACCCTGTAAAAAGGGGGTATACTTACTTATCTAGGGGGAGGCAGGGGTTGGGGATGGTAGATCTGATTATTTTTTTTCATATGCTTTTTTGGATACACTCCATTAAAGGCCCGTGGACCATGACTGATACCCTGGTCCACAAATGGTTTTTGAACAACTGGTCAACATACACCTCTAAATGGACTGATCTCCCCCCAAAATTCTCTCAGACTTTGTCCATTCCCAACTCTATGACATCCACCATTCAGAAACTACATAGATGGAAGACTACTCAAAACTTTTTAATTGAGCACTCCAGAGTGCAGTTTTATCAATCTGTATTGGATACCATGGGCCAACGGCTCCTGAATTCAAACATTGCCTATCTAGGGATACTGATAAAGTCTTGAAAATGTTGAATGAGTCCAGGATCCCGGACCACATGTGGGAAACAGTAGGGCTGAGTGCATACAGGAGACTGTATGTACGAGGTAATAACAAACGCAAGCCAGTGGAAGAACGTACATGCCCATACCTGGGGTGTGGCTCCCCTGTGGAGTCCATGGATCATTTTGTCCTTCACTGTGTCTATTCGAGGAACTTATGGCTATTCTTGGCTAAGGCTTGGACTCTCCCCTGGATACAGACTCTCACTTATGGCGCTTTGGTGTTGGGTAATTACATTCGGGGTTATTGAAATTTTATGGGGGCACTTTAACGGTGGTATTTGCAGTGTTGAAATTTTATCTTTGGAATGCTTGGGTACAATGGGTGTTGAGACAGCAACAAATGCCTTTCCCGGTTTTTTGACTTTTATGCGAACATGCATATAGACAGATTAAAGCACAAGAGATGATTTTATATGGACCATCCATTACTAATTTAAAATGGAACGAGCTTTCCTTCTTTATTAAGTTTAAATGATTACATCTTGATTATATAATTTTTTTTTTCTCAGAAGGTTTCTGAGTTTTTGTATTTATTGAGTTTCTTTGTTTTCTCTTTAATTCTAGGATAACATGGGGGTTTTTGGCTTGACTTAATTTATGTTTGTGTTTTTTTTCTCTCGAGTAACATTTATTCTGGGTGGTCCACTACTTAACGAATGAAGGAATTCTGTTTAACACCTGTTTTTTTGCTTTTTTCCATACTGTATTTTTCATGATATGATTTGTATTTCCTTTTGTGTTTGATTATCTTGTCTTTCCACCCCTACTCTTTTTGAAAAGTGCCATGGGATCTTTAACATCCACCTGAACTACCACCAGAACAGGCAGATGGGACCTCGGTTTAACATCTCATCCATCTCATTATTTAAACTTGGTGCAGAGAGATACATGGTATAAATGGGTGCAGTGATGTCATGTTCTGACTGATATTGCAGCTTCCGGGAACAAGTGAGATCCTAAAAATCAGACAAGCATTTGTTAATGCCGAATGTTTGCTTGCTGGTATTGGCATTGGTAGTGCAGGATTTAGAGAGATACATAATAGGAATGGCACTAAAGTATTGCAGTAACGCCAACCCCCACCCCAACACTGCAGAAGCTGACAAGTGTTGGGTGTGTGCCTTTGGGTCGTTGGCCATAACACTCATGCCATTCCACCTCACCCCATCCTGCATACACTAACAGGTGTCACAATATGCCTTGAGGTGTTCGGTCCTTACACTCACGCCATTCCATAAGAAAATAAGCTGAGATGGGTGCAGTATAGGAGAATTGGTGAACATTAGGCTGAAGACCCCAAGGCACACCTCAATGCCTGTCAGTGGCTGCAGGGTAAAGGTGGGGGTGAAATGGCATGAGCATTACAGCCGACAACCCTAAGTCACACTCCCGACACCTGTCAGTCTCTATAGGGTGGGCGTTACAGTTGAAAACCCTAACGTCCCAGGCACTTGTTGGTATTTTTGTTCTAAATTTTCAACTTCGGCTTTTTGGAACCCCACCTCATGAACAGTGGTAGTATCATTTCGTTACTCAATCCCAAAAGGTGATTTTGCAAAGTGAGTGTGCCATTCGGTGCTACAGGTGCGAAAACACATTTCAGGCAGGATGTGAAAAATGACAGCTGTACTGTTCATGATGAGGTGTGAAGAAATGGCAGTGCTGAAAATCTGGAGTGAAAATATGAAAAAGTCATGAAGTTGCAAGTGTGCGTAGAAACTGTGCAATGCACACTCATAATGCAGTCATTTTTTGGAATGTTTTCACCAAATTTTCAACATAGCCTTTCTGGGACCTCCCCTCATGAACAGTAGCACTGTGATTTCATTACTCTGTCCCAAAAGTTGATTTTGTACAGTGACCATGCCATTCTTCACCACAGGTGCAAAAAGACATTTTGGGAAGGATGCAAAAAATAATAGCTGTACTGTTCGTAAGGGTGTGTGAAAAAATGGCAGTGTTGGAAATTTGGAGTGAAAATATAAAAAATTGATGAAGCTACGAGCGTGTGTAGGAACTGTATGACGGACGCTCATAATGCTGTTATTTTTTTTATTTTTTTCACCAAATTTGCAGGAAGGGATTTTTGGGACCCCACCTCATGAACAGTAGCACTGTCATTTCATTAATTGGTTCTGAAAGGTGATTCCATGCAGCAAACATGAAATCACTTTTTGGGACCGAGGAGTGAAATGATAGTGACTGTGTTCATGAGGTAGGGTCCCAAAAACCCCATGTTGAAAATTTGGGACCAAAACTCCAAAAAGTGGCTGAAATATCAACCTAGGTTGAAACCCCCCCATTGACTGCCATTATAGGGCTTACCATCATTTCTTCAGTTTCCAGTTGGTCTTTGAAGAGTGAAGACGTGTTCCCGGTCCACAGAAGATCGCTGCTCCAGACCTCCAGAGGTAAATATGGATGAAGGGTGGTGTGGGGAGGTGGAGTTCACAGAGGGAGGGTATGAGTTGGGGGAGGAGGGCTGGCGGGAACGACGAGGGAGCATTTTCTTTTTTTTTTTTTTCAGGTTTAAAAAAAAAGTCATGGGACTGTTTTCTTTTTTACAGGTGAAATATTAAACTGGATTTCAGCACACTGGGTTGGGCTCCCAGTGTGCCCGAGTACTGAAGGGGAGGGATCAATGCTGACCTGGGGAATGGGCACCTAAGGTCAGCTGAGAACATCGGGGCGTGAGGGGGGGCACATCCGACACTGGGAGTGGGTATCCCAGTGTCAGAAACATCAAAGAAGCATTTTTGGCACACTGGGGTGGGCTCCCAGTGTGCCACATTAATCAGGGGAGGGGGGATACATGATGACATGGGAATTGAGCACCCCGATGTCGGCAGGGGACGGAGAATAGAGGGTGCAGGGCGGGCAGCAACAGTGGGAGGGAGCTAACATTTAAATTTGTTGTCCTGCTGTGTGCCTGGTTGGGAGGGAGGGGGAAGTGCCACTGCAATGATGAAACTGCCCCTGACTGCAGCAGCAGATTTCTTTCAAGTGCGGCACTCACTCTGAAACTGCCATCATTGGCAGCTTCAGCATTAATTGGTGGCAGAGGGATGCGCCCATTAAAGCATCCTCTGCACTGGCCACTACACTGCCACACCTCTGCAATGCTCTACTATCTCAATATGTTTGCTTGTGCACTGCATGCGCAAGCAAACATAAAAATGAAGGCACTGAGGATAGCTATAGATAACTAATGTACTACTAACTGTAAAAATAAACAGCAAAAGTTTATATCACCACCAGATATAGAAATAGGTGTTGATTATGACAAGAAAAGAGATAAAAGTTATCACACATGAGGGAGTAGTAATCATTTAAATGCAACAGAGCAGGAGAGGAACTAGGAAGCTATTACAGACTGACATTTAAAGCTGTACAAGTAACTCACTGTAGTGTCCAGTAGGGTTAACAGAATGGTATGATTCTTAAAGTAGCTGACTCTTTTTCACAGCCCAAGATCCAAGCAGGGCATGCTGCCCCCATGGCGTGGCTTCCCTTCAGCCGCCTCCACAGCACAAGAAAACCTGCAGCCCAAGCTCCAAGCAGGGCTCACTGGCCCTGCAGCATGGCTTCCCTTCAGCCACCTCCACAGAGCAAGAAAACCCACAAGTACGACTGGACCAGGGACACAATTTTAAACTTTGGCACTCTCCCCTGTGCAGCAATCTGACTGGCTTTCTTTTGCTGACTGCTCCTCCTGATTGGCTCCTGATCGAGCCGAAACAATCCTAGCTATTTCTCACTCATCTGGCCTGCAGTAAGGTTTTTGTGCTGTTGTCTTCCACCTGTTTGCCTCTGTCAGCTAAATTTCAGACTATCTCACAACTCCTGCTTTATTTTTAAAATTATTCAAGCTGCCTGAATTTCTACTGTACCACCTGCTTACAGCTGCTGATATTATCTAGCCGTTTTTATCAATTAATGCATTTCTGCTGTTTAAGACTAATTTAGGAAGCTTTTTCTGCATTTTAAATTGCCTGTTATAACTGTCTGTGCTACTAAAAAATATTCTGCGCTTAAATCTAAATCTATTACTGATAGCTACACTTAATGTTATTTAAAATCCTGGCACTACAGATAGCAACCTAATCTGTCCCCCACCCTTTCTCTCTACTTCCCCCTCAGTCCCCCCCCAATCCTCACTCTTGAACTTGGGTACTGAACCACTCTGCCCCCAACTCTTCAGGCTCCTGTTACCATCTTTTGTTCCTAGACCCTCTATCAAGATAATCCCCTCCCCATACAGCTCCACTCACCTGCTGAGCTCTCTCTCTCTCTCTCTCTCTCCCCCCGCCCCCTCCACCTGCTTTATCTAGCTGTTAATTTATTTCTCTCTCCCTCTTCTTCACAGCCCAAGATCCAAGCAGGGCATGCTGACCCTGTGGCACGGCTTCCCTTCAGCCACCTCCACAGCACAAGAAAACCCGCAGGTACGACTGGAACTAGGGACACAATTTTACATTTTGGCAATCTCCTCTGTGCAGCAACCCAATTGGCCTTATTTTGCTGACTGCTCCTCCTGATTGGCTCCTGATTGAGCTGAAAGAATCCCAGCTATTTCTCACTCGTCTTGCCTGCCGTAAGGTTTTGTGCTGTTGCTAAATTTTCTCCCACCCACCCTCCCCACGACTTATTAAATCCACTTTGCTGTCAGTGTCATGCCTCCCCCCTCATCTGATTGGTCCTACTTGATCCTTAGATCCATCTCATCTTAAAGGGGCAGCACCCCTACTGTTTTTTTTTCTTCTTTTATTGTCCTTCTCTCTCTCTCCCATGCACTCTCTCCCCCTAACTTGCATGATCAGGTACCAGCTAGCTAGTTGACCACTAGTGTGCTCCCCTTCCCGCATTTCGATCATGCAACCCCTATCAGGCTGGGTAGTCACCCTATTGCTAATGTCAGTCCTTGTACTAAACACTCTGCATAGCTGGCTAACCAAGATGAGAGATATAAAACCAACACTCTGCTATAGCTCCCCAAGGTCCACATCTACTTCTGTCATGACAAACACTGGCTGCACATGCCTGTGCTTACAGTCACTATCTCCCACTGTAACGAGCAGTCCTATTCCTCCCCTAACCATTAATACGATCCCTATATCCTGAGCACTCCCAAAACAATCCTCCACCCGGCGTCACAATACAAAATCTGTAAAGCAGTTGAAACTCAAGGTAAGGGTATAACATTTGTCACGGTCTATATCCCCCCAAAGAAGCAAGCCGAGGGAGTTAAGGTGCTCCTTGAATACCTAGTTGATCTCAGCGCCAGCACAGAAGTACTAGTACTGGGGGACTTTAACATCAATTGGTCGCCCACTGATGTTGCTCCATACAAGGACGCCCTCTCAGCAATCAATAACCACCAGCTGGGGGTCTCACCCAAGCGTGTAAATTACCAAACCGGGACCAGCACAGCTTTAGACTGGCTACTCACAAATCACCCAGAGAGGATCTCAAACCTACTTGTTCTCCCTGATTCAATGACTGACCACTCCCCCATCCTCTGCTCATAGTCTAATAAGGCCCCAAAGCTGCCAAGTAATCTGGTCACTTCCCGAGTTCTAGGAAAAGGACAGCTAGGTACTCTGAAGCAGTATCTTAAGCAAGTGAATTGGTCCCCCATTTTCTCAACCATCGATGTGGACATTGCACTGGATAGTTTTATCAGAATATTTAACAAGGCCTGTGACCTCTTTGCCCCCTTCACCAAAAGGAAGGTCAAAGGGTCCCACAAATCATGGATAACTCCACAGGTTGTTGACCTAATGTGGGAAAGAGACTGCCTATGGCAAAGGTATAAAACCACAGGATCACCCTCCTCACTTCAAAGCTACAAGACAGCTAGGAACCAGTGCACCAACGCCATCCGAAAGGCTAAGGCGACTTATTTCAAGTCAGAACTAAACACCTCATGGAGTGACAGTAGGAAATTCTGGCAGAACATTAAAATAATCACTGGGCAAGATGACAAAGCAGCCCCAACTATGTTGAACATCAGTGGAAGTGTAACACAGAACCAGACAACCATTGCAAACATATTTAACAAAGCGTTCACTGACCTAAACGGGGTACTCCCCTCAGATTTCCTCAAGCCAGCAAGTACTGCCCCAACAAACCCAACTAGTACAACTGCAAGTAACACAACCCCCCATTCTATCTAAAGATTATCATTAAATCTGAAGCCAAGAAATACATGACTAAGGTGATAGGGAAATCCAGGAAAAGTGGTGATAGCCTAGACCTAAAGCTGCTATCTCTTACTCTCGATGAGCTAATATCACCCTTGACGCACATCCTAAACCTCTATCTCACTTCAGGAAAATTCCCAAAGCTATGGAAAACTGCAGTAGTAACCCCTGTATTTAAAAACGGTGATAGGACCCTACACACAAACTATTGTCAGATCTCTATCCAGTCGCCTGTCTCAAAAGCTCTTGAAAGGATAGTCTATGACCAGATAGTGGAGTATCTCGACAAGTACCAACTACTATGTGATCAACAACATGGACTTAGGAAACACCGCAGCACCACCTCAGCTCTTATTGAGTTCACAGGGTTCTTACATGACACTTTTGATCGTGGGCACTTGGTGGGAGCCACCTTCATTGACCTCACCAAGGCCTTCGATACAGTCAACCAGGAGCTCCTACTGGGACAACTTTGTTCCACAGGGCTATCCCCAGCATCACTGGGTTGGTTCAGGAGCTACCTCTCATGATGTGATCAGAAGGTAAAAACTGCCAACACCTTGTCCAACACTCTGCCTGTGAGCACTGGGGTCCCCCAAGGCTCCATATTAGGTCTAGTACTGTTTAGCCTATTCCTAAATCAACTCCCCCTAGCATGACAACATAAAATACTTCTCTATGCTGATGACACTGTACTCTACACCAGCCACCCGACCCCGCCATACTAGAACAGTGGCAACAGCTCGACTTCAAAAATGTTGAAGGCTGGTTCCAAAATGCAAGGCTTCTTTTAAACTAAAAAAAAACCAAAATAATGCTCTTTCCCTCGACCCACAATCGGCAAAAATCATCCTGAATAACTATTAGGAATAAGAATAACTAAGAACTTGAGGTGGCACATAACTTTAAATACCTTGGCGTCACCTTAGACAACTCCCTCTCCTACTCTACTCATATAGTCCTAGTTGCCAGATCTGCAAATCACAAGCTAGGTCAGCTCTACAGACATCATCACTGTCTAAATGATGCAGCCTTTAAACTAGCAGTGACAAGTTCAGTCCTATCCATAATAGAGTATGGACTTGCTATCTACAGTGCGGCCTCAGACAGTACCTTCAAAAGCATTGCCACTATCCTGAATAAAGCCTGCAGATTAAATGCACCACGACTGACCCACACTTGTCATCTATACTCCCAATCAGGCTAGCTTGATCTTGAGTGGAGAACTCAATATCAGATTTGCCTTCTAGCCAAAGAGACTGAACTTGGCCTCATGCCCCCCAGCACCAGCTCATGGTCTGCCCCACTGAATCTGTGAGACACACCAGGGCAACAAATAGCAAACTATACAAGGTGCCTCACTGATGCACCTCACAAAGACAGAGATCTTTTGTCTATCATGCACCTCTCCAGCTAAAGTCCATGCCTCCTGAGCTACACACAGAACACAAAATTGGTCTCTTCAAACCTAAACTTTGGTCGCACTTAACAAGCCGAATGAAGAACACCTGTTTCTAATGACCTACCCCACCTTTTACAACTCCCCTGCTAATCTTGCACTTTTTACATTTACCCCAACTGCAACTTATTCCCTCTTCTTACCCCTCACTATGACCTGTAACCCCGCTCCCCAATCCCTCTCCCTCCTCACCTCATTCCCCTTCCTACACCTTCCCCTCTTACCTCCCTCCCTACCTCTTTCCATCTCTCCCTCACTTCTCTCCCCTCCCCATACCCCTGTATGCAACCTGACAAAGGTAACCAGGCAGTGGTTATCTGCTCTAACGACCCTGCTTCCTACCCCCTCCAATGTTTCTACTATGATAGCCCCACCTGCTGTG
This sequence comes from Neoceratodus forsteri, assembly GCA_016271365.2. Lineage (NCBI taxonomy): Eukaryota > Metazoa > Chordata > Ceratodontiformes > Ceratodontidae > Neoceratodus > Neoceratodus forsteri. The sequence goes on along the minus strand of CM057450.1, from coordinate 768,753,797 downwards.
CCTAAAACTTTATTACTGCCTTGTATCCTACTTGCCTAATACTGTAACCTATTGTAAACCTCCTATGCCAGCAAGATGTACTGTCTTCAACCTGTCTCTGTGTAATTGTAAACCTGCTTTGTTTGACGTGGAACTTTTGTAAATGAGTGCCTGCTCAAAGGTTGTAATTCTGAGATTTCAATAAACAAAAAAAAATAAAGACAAATAGTAGAAAAAGCAATCATTAGATCCTACCTGGAGTACTGCATGCAGTTCTCTGCACCAAATTACAAAAAGGAACTAAAGGAGCTGCAAAACGTATAACGTAGAGCTACAGAGATTGTTTTGGGGCCAGAAAACAACATCTGTAGTGAGGCTGTATCACTTGGGTCCTTCTCCCAGGGAGAAAGGAGATTGAGGGCTGATATGATTGAGGTATTCAGAATCAAGTTAGGCAAAATAGACCAGGGTATATTATTTAGTAGAATCCAGGTTAGCAGTACCAGGGGAGAGAGATACAAACTAAGGGGAGAAACAGTCAGGAAATACTCAGGGCAATATTTTCCACCGGGAGAGCAATAGTGTTGTGGCACAGATTTCCCAAAGAGGGACTATCAGGACTAAGCTTGATAGATACCTACAGGAAAAAAAAACATATCAAGCTTATTGCTTTTAAGATACCTGTAACAGGAGGGCAACTTAATGAGCCATACAATATGATGTCATCCCACCGCACGTATGTACCACTGTGACTAAAGTAAAATAGATTTCAGAGGAAACAATATGCTGACTATGGACTTATGTTTGTAGATCTCAACCCTCTGTGTAAAACCCCCCAAACTACCCAACAGGCAAAAGGTCACATAGTACCTTTCCAGTAAGCGAAGGTAAAAAGAAATGAAAGAAAAACCAACAGACACAAGAGAAGATTATGACAGCAAGGGGATATAAGTAAGCAAAGTCACATATTTAACTCTTTTGTTTAAATACAAAAAGCTGGTAATGTGATACCAGACTATTTCAGATATGAAACATTTTAGTGCATTCCTCCTGTGTTTTATGGCAGAAACAAGGCCTTGTCACAATGAACTGGTTATAAAACAAACAAACAAAAAAAGAAACATAATACTGCCTTTTACAGGAACATGGAAAATCATAGTACCTGCTAGGACTGACATCTGCCAGCCTGTTGTTTTGTACTGTGTTTCAGTTTTTACTCTCTTCATGCTTTACATTTTATTGATTCTACCTTAGGATTTTTTACCCATACTGGACCCTGTGCACGAAACCTATAAACCACATACTGTATATGAGGTGCATCAGCTTCTGTACGCTATATTGCCATGCACTAGGGGTCCTGCCAGATCCCCACATCATTCACAAAAGGGGTCTGTGCCTCTTCCACACCTGATCCTCTGTTCATCCACAGAACTACGCACAAACTGACAAGGTAGCCAAAGGTAAGTCAGGGTAGAACATGCCTATGGGCCATGCACAATACAAAATCCAGGGCACAGACTGCCAGTGCAGGGAAAGCAGGCTACAATGGGCAGGGACCCTGCTGTACACCATATGCACCACCTTCCACCAACTGCTTGGACAACTGGTCCAGGCCCTGTCCACCCCACCAGCTACTTCTGGTCCTCCAATTATACCGTGAGAGCTAGGGGCATCATAGGGCTTTTTGATCATACCAGTAGGTCCCTTTACTGGATACTTTGGTCCTGGGAGGACCAGCCATATCCCACAAGCCTCTGCTCCATGAAATCCAGTCAAACAGTGGTCAGAGCATCCTAATGGATGGCTGCCATTGTTCAGGTGGCAACCAGCGCCATGCCCCTGACACCTCCATGCTCCTCTAATATGTGATACGGGGAGGGGCCAGGGACAGGCACAGGAAACTCAGCATAGTGAATAGAACATAGTATGTGCTGTGTGCTGCTCTGCAAGTACTGACCTCCGCGGCTCAGGTACGAGCCTTTGGCACATAACTGGGCCACCATTGTGCATAGGGCCCACTGTGTACAGCTATGTTTATAGAGTCTCCCTGTACCCTGTCCCCATGATGCATCTAAAAACAAGCTGTTATCAGCTCAGTATGTTTTTCTGGTGAAACTCTATTAAATAAAGTAGAAAAAAGTAGGCAGTGGTTCTCCTTGACTGAATACCACTAGTATGTACTGATGCAGCAGCCGATATTGTGTCAAACATTGTACACTTTCTTTTAGCAGTTTGCCACCTGATTTTACGTGCATTGGTGCATGAAAACTGTATTGATATGATAAGGCCATGTCAACATTACTCCAAGCTTTCATTAAAAACATATTAAGTTCCAGGACCAAACTGTTTGAAAGCTGGCCCCTTTCAAAGCAATTATCTTTAAAAGGGGCTGACCTCAGGAACATACGAACATATTAATATATAGGATGGAAGAAGGCTTGTGAACCATTGAGACTATCTCCCACTTATTCAGTGGAACTGTTAATATAAATGGCTGTCATTTTTTTTTATTTAAGATGCTTTATTAAAGTTTTCACAAACCAATAAACAGTTACAAATAATGAATCGTAACAGTACATAACAAAACCAACCCCCCCGCCCCCTCCATCCTGCCCATCACCCATGTCCCCCCAACCCTCCCCAGGAGAGACCTTCCCTTTATCAGAGCTTTAACTGAGAGCACGAGTACATTCAACAAAACATATAGGGGTTTGGGGAGAATTGTCTATACTAGTTCCGGTATAGAGCATGAAGTTTGCCCCATTTGTGGTTGAAAAGGCCAGTTTGTTGCGTTTACCCACAATCAGTTTTTCAGTGCTCTGATAAAATGAAATTTCATGTAGCCACTCTGTATGGGAGATCAATGACTGATCCAACCAGTGCTTAAGCACTAACTTTTTGACTGTGATGGAGATAAGGGAAATATGGTACCTCCTCTCTTTGACTTTAATTTGGGACAAGTCACCCAATAAACATTCCTGGGCTAAACAGGTCTTCCAAACCTAAGAGGGGGTCCATAAATGATTTAATTGAGTCCCATAATTGGGAAATTTTTTTGCAGGACCAGAAGACATGTAATAACGTTCCATCCTCTTTGCCACACCTAACGCATAGTGGAGATTGCAGTCGTCCTATCTTGGCAAGTTTGACAGCGGTATAGTACATGTTATTGAGTATCTAATATTGGGTAAGTCTTAGCCTGTCCTGGGTATTGTATGTATATAGATCTTTCCAAATGGCTGACCAGTTTACCTTGTGACCAGGGAGAAGAGATTCCCAGATTTTAGAACCTGTTAGGGGGGAAGGATGGAAGGTGGTAATTATATATTGAGGGGTTGATGTGGCTGTGGCATGTCAGTACGGTACTGATACAGAATCTTAATACACTAATATTTAAATCAATGTATTGTCTTTGTATCTATTTTTTGCAGTTTATTATTTTTATTAACAGAGGAGATGCACAAACATTTACATAAAGCAATAGTCATATAATGTGTTTCTTAGAGGAGGGACATAAGGTGTAGCATTCTAGTAGTGTAGCACAATGATAAAGTACATTAGACAATCAACCAGACTGTAAATGCAATTAAATAATAATTTTGGGACACAGTGCACAATATGAATTAAAAAAACCCTCAACCAGTCATGTATGTATCTACAAGGAGAAGCAAAGGTTCAGGACCATGGGGGTTAAGGAGGGCCAAAGTAAATCCTTTCCTCCTGTATTGGAAACCTCCGGTCTAAGGAACGCATAGAGGAGATAATGTAAGGCACCCAGATGGTACAACAAGATGCAAGAATATGTTTAGCCAGGTGAGACATTCTGGTTAGGAAGGCCACTGAGGATAGTGCTGTTCTCCATTCCTGTAAGGTGGTAACATCAGGAGTATGTCATTTCCAGAGCAGTAGTCTCTTTGCTTGAACCCCCATCACTATCAACCAGTGTAATTTAGGATCACTGACTAGTACACTGGGGGGGGGGTAGACCCAAAAGCAGCAATTGCGGGGAAAGAAGGTACGTGCTGCCAACCACCTCTGTACAGTTCTGCTGAAGAGCCTCTCAGAATCCTGCTAGAACAGGGCATGCCCAGAGGATGTGGTATAAAGACCTGCCACTGGCCCTACGTTACCAACAATTATCTGCCTGTAGAAGTCCTAAGGAGTGCAATTTAACAGGTGTCCTATACCACAAGTGCAGCACTTTATTTTGTATAAAAAAGCTACAGCTATCTAGGCACACTTTCTGAGCTAGCAACTGCCAAGAGTCCCATTCTTGCTCTGAAATCCCCGTGTTAAGAAAGGATTCACAGTGTTGCCACGCCTTCTGTGTTTGATCAGGGATGGCATCAATAATGGTACTGGCCCGCTTCGGAGTACTTGCAATTACAGTGCTCCCTTGCTATAACAAACCATATTATAGTGAATGGGGTTTGTGGCTCCTGATATCAAACATGAAGCTGCTGTTTTTAGGAGGGCGTTTGTGAAAGCATAGATGCACGCACAGACACACACACACACACGTACATACACACTCTGTCATTTATTCAAGTAATTAACTAATAACTGAATAATTCAATCATTCACTCACTCAATTAACATATTAGGGCACTTAACTACTTAAAAGACTGCAGCCGTTAGTCAGTATTACAGCACCAACATGAAGTGGTCATCATACTCTGTTGAAATCAAGCTTTCAATCAATCAGCGAAGGCTGATGACAGAGTTACAAAACTGTCAGTTGAGACTGTTTTTTCCATATCAATGATCTCCACATGGTATAAACAAGAGATCCTATTAAGAGAGATTGTGGAGTAGTGTGCGGAGTATGAGGGACTGACCCAAAAGAAACTGCAACGCTGATCAGGCCAAGATAGACAGAGTAACCCAAATCTGGTTCTCTCAGCAGCGTGCCAATGAAGTGCCTGTATCAGGGTCACTTGTGCTGGAGAAAGCTGAACATTTTGCCTGAGAAATTCATAGAACTGACAGTCAGTTCAAGTCATCCTCAGGGTGGCTGTAGCGCTTTCAGCACTGTCATGGCATTAGAAGGGAAGAAAGTAGAACAGAGGCAATCTGGCTGCCGCTCCAAGTCTCAAGGGGTAGGAAACTGAGGTTTGGGGTGGTATACAGGCCACCGTCCCAGTCTGAGCAGCTTGACAGGGAAGTAGCAGGACAAATCAGAAAGGTACGTAGAAAAAGGAAAGTGGTCATCGTGGGGGATTTCAACTTGACGGGGGTTGACTGGAGCATTCCAGTCACCTCCAGTGCTAGAGAGCAAATGCCCCTGGATGCAGTCCAGGAGGGACTCCTGACACAGTTGGTTAGTGTACCTACTAGGCTAAAGAACACTTTAGATCTGGTGTTGTCGAATGGGAAAGTAGTAAGGGAAATAAAGGTGGAGGACCCACTAGCCGACAGCGATCACCAAACGGTGTTGTTTAATATCATGATGTGCCGGGAGCCAGAGAAATCAGATATTCGGGTAGTAAACTTCAGGGGGAGCAGACTTTGGGAGGATGCAGGAAGTACTGAAAGAGAAACTAGACGGCATAAGGTAGGAGATGGATGCAGAGCAGAAATGGGATATTATTAAAAGGGGGATTACAGAGGCAACAGAAGCCTGCACCAAGACACACAGTAAGTGGAGCAGAGCAAGAAAACCATGCTGGGTGAACAGCGAGGTACTGGAGGTGGTGAGAGCAAAACAAGAGGCACACCAGAGGTATAGAAGGACAGGGAAGAAAATGGACAGGGAGGAGTTTGCAAGATGGTCCAGGGAGGTGACAAGAAAAGTGACAGAAGCCAAGGCCCAGAGGAGCTGAGATTAGCACAGGAATTAGGGGGACTTTTCAGATACATCAGGGAGAAAAGGAAGTGCAAGGAGATAATAGTGAGGATAAAGGAGTGGGAAGTGGATGGAAAGGTTGAGGAGCAGGCAGAAGCACTGAATGAATACTTTTGCTCAGTGTTCATGGAAGAAAAGGGGGGACCACTACCACCATGGGCTGGGAGGGAGGGGACAGGGGGAGAGGAGGCAACAGATGGAAGAATTGAGGCAAGTAGAGTCCTAGAGGGTCTGAGGGCATTGAAGGTAGACAAAGTACCAGGGCCAGATGGTATCCACCCCAGGGTGCTGAGGGAGATGGCGGAGCCACTGGCAGATCTGTGCAGCACCTCACTGGAGTCGGGATGTGTGCCACTGGACTGGAGGATGGCACATGTATTACCATTACACAAGAGCAAACCAAGGGATGAACCAGGTAATTATCACCCAGTAAGTCTCACCTCCATAGTGTGCAAACTCATGGAGACAATACTAAAGGAAAGACTGGTGTCGTACCTGGAGGACAATGGCCTCCAGGATGGGAGGCAGCATGGGTTTGTTTCAGGGAAGTCTTGTCAAATCAACTTGATACAATATTATGACTGGGTGACAGGTGAGCTGGATAAGGGTCGTGCGGTGGATGTTCTTTACTTGGACTTCAGCAAGGCCTTCAATTCTGTGCCTCATGGGCAGCTTGGGGGAAGCTAACTGGTGTAGGTGTAGGGGCAAAATTGATTAACTGGATTACAAGCTGGCTGAGTGGGAGGCTGCAATGGGTGGTGGTGAGAGGGGAGCTCTCAACTCCAAGGCTGGTGACAAGTGGAGTGCCACAGGGCTCTGTGTTGGGGCCAGTATTGTTCGGGCTCTTCATATCAGACATTGCACATGGGGTGGTGAGCAAGATAAGTCTGTTCGCTGATGACACCAAAATCGGAGCAGTGATGAATGGAGAGGAGGGATGGAAGCAGCTGCAGGGAGACCTAAGCAAGCTAGAGGAGAGGTCAGAGAGGTGGCAGCTGGGGTTCAATGCAAAGAAGTGAAAGGTTATGCACTTTGGGGTGAAGAACCCAAGGAAAGGATACTGGCTGGGAGGGGTTAAGCTGGGCATCACTGAGGAGGAGAAAGACCTGGGGGGTAATAACAGGGACCATGGACAACACTGCCCAGTGCAGGAGAGCGGCTGCAAAAGTGAACAAAATGATGGGGTGCATAGTGAGGGTTTTTTTGTCCAGGCGAAGAGAGGTGATCTTGCCCCTCTACAGGTCACTGGTAAGGCTGCACTTAGAGTACTGTGTGCAGTTTTGGAGGCCATACCTAAAGCGTGATATCAGGCTACTGGAGGGGGTGCAGGGGAAGGCAACAAAGATGATATGTGGAATGGAGAGGAGAGACTATGACAGCAGGCTGGGAGACCTGTGTATGTACACCCTGGAGGATAGAAGGGACAGAGGGGACATGATAGAGACATTCAAGTTTCTGAGGGGAATCAATAAGGATGGGGCAAATGGGGTCTTTTCGTTAAAGAGGCTAAGGGTCACTAGGGGGCATGTGCTAAGAATAGAGGGGGGAAGATTTAGGAAGGAAATGAGGAGACACTATTTCACAGAGAAGGTGGTAGCAAAATGGAACACCCTACCAGAATGGGTGTTATCATGTAAATCTGTGAACAGTTTCAAAAGGACATGGGACAGGGAACAGGGGAGAGTGAGGGTTGGGGAAGTGTGGGGTGGCAGTGGGAAGGCATATGGGAGGGGGTGGGGCAGATGCAAACCAGGGGTGCTAGCTGCACACTCGAGCAGACTTAGATAGACCAGGTGGTCTGTTTCTGCTGACACATTCGTATGTTCGTATCAAAGGGGAGCAGCGATTCTCCAATGACATAGCAGCAACAGAGTTCCAGCCCAAGGTACAGAGTGTCATTGTGGGGGGAAGGGGTGGGGTACCTACCAGAACGCGTCTATAATGCTGACGAGACTGGCCTGTTCTGGTGGTGCCTCCCAGATGTTACCTTGGCTAGCAAAACAGAGCAGAATGCTTGAATTCTAAGGGTCTAAAGTCTCTAAAGGCCATGTGACTTTTGTATTCTGCAACAATGCCTCTGGCTAACAGAAAATAATGCCCCTTTGTATTGGAAAATTTCAGAAGCCAAGATGCTTTCACCAATTAACATGCAATCTTTACCTGTTCAGTAGGTTGTAAGTCACAATGCCTGGATGATAAGCTGCATTTCTAAGAATTGGTTTCTGAAGTTTCATCTCTTCAGTGCGCTGTCACCTTAGAAAAAAGTGCTTGCCACTCAAATCCCTACTTTTACTGGACTAATGCCCTGCCCACCCTACAGAGTCAGAACTAAAGTTACGGGACAGTAAAATCAAAGCCCTGTTTTTACTGAAATACACCACATCTCGTATGCAACCTATGGATGGAGGCATCATAGCAACCTTTAAAAAGCATCATAGAAAGACACTGTTAAGCGATCTTGTCTCCTGTTCTGAGCACACAATTGTGACTGACTTTCCAAAAAAACTTGACCTCCTAAATGTGCTGACACTGGCTTAGAGGCTTAGAGCAATGTAACAGAGGTAACAATAAATCCTTGCTAGATTTCAACTCGGGGGCCAGCGTTTGGTGAGTTCTTGCAACCAGACTATGATCTGGAGCCAGTTGACAGGTGAAATAGTTGAGATTGCAACAGAACTGCATTTAATCCAGCCCGGGGTTTCAGCAACACACGTAATTGATAACTGATTTTCAGTAGACGACACAATTCAAACTTGCAAATAAATGTCAGATACGGAGATCATAATGGCAGTGCTGGGGCAAGAACAGGTGGAAGAGGAGACTGAAGAATCCAATGAGGAGGGAGCAGAAAGAACAACACTCCTAAGTCAGACAGCAATTTCAGGACTCGAAACATGGCTTGAGTGGCTACAAGCACAGGATGCAGATCCACGGAAGATAATTCAGCTTAGACAGCTGGTATTGTATTCAAGGGACCTGGCAAGAAATAAAAATAGTAAGCAGAAAACCATTGGGAAAGCTAATTCGGGATCTCAGTAGTGACTTGATTGATTGATTGAAATGGGCAAATACATACTGTGGTCAATCTGTTCCCCAGTACTGTGTGTACAGTTTTTTACTGACTACAGCATTAATTGAATTTTAACTGCTTATTTAATTGAGTTGACAATTTTTTCTACAACAATAAATAAAATCCCCAGTAAGAAACTGATTCATTGGTGGTGTTATTACTGCCTGTCATACATTCACTGTGGATCGAGGTCACCACAAACATGCCCCCTCAATGTAATGAACAAGCCAGTATAACGAACTCACTATACGGCCCTCATTTTGTTCGTTAAAGGAAGGGAGCACTGTACGCACAAAGAATAGGGGAGTACAGAACAAACACTGTGTCTCCCCATTGTAACTCTCTTCAAACAAGCACAGACAAAAAAAATGCAACATTGTTAAACAGCAGTAAACTGCCCCTGGGAGACAGTGGCTGTAACACTGAGGTGGGAGAGAATGAGGGTCAGAAACCAGGACAGTGTTAACAGAAGTTTGTAAGGGAAGACACTTAGGGGAAGCTGCATAACCTGCAGAACTTAGTGGGTAGAGGACCTCCTAAGAGTAAAAGGATAAGCAGGTCCTGAGAAGTTCAATAAGGCCCCTCATAACTTTTGCAGTGGAGCGGAGGAGGCAGGAGTGTTTTCTCCCTCAGAATTTGGTAGGGACTTACATCGCATATGCAGTGTAAGGGTGGGAAGTGACCCCTTAGCCCCCATGTTGACCTGTAGAAGCAAACAACAGGACAGAGGAAGCAGGGTGGAATTCTGAACGTAATCCCAAAGTACCACTCATTTGAAAGCCTGAAACAGGAGAGAGAGGTGGGGAGAGCATGTCCCTGGGGGAGCTCACAGATGGCAGAATATATACAGCCTGGATCTTGGTATTGAAAAAGTAAACGATTGCAAAAAGTCTGTAATCACACACTGAGATACAATACAAATCCCTTAAAAACTGATGAAAGTAGGCAGTACCTTGCCCAGTGAGGATCCCCCAACCCCCAATCTGGAAACAAGGCAAAATTAGTGAAACTGTTCCTCCAGAGCCCCTGTTGGAAATGCAGTACCCTCTTCCTGATGAAGAAGTCCTAGGGTTGTTAGGTGGGCAACTCGCATGATTGCTGAGAGACAACCCCAGATCATGGCCAAAAAGCCAAAACAAACAGTTCCTGGACTACAGTTGCCATTATGCAATACATCAGCCACATTTGTGCAAGAGGTGCAGTGGTTTGTGAGGGGAGGTCAGGCTGTCATTGGGACCTGAGGAGACTCCCGTAGTAGTGGTGTGATTACCACAATAACCACCCAGGTCTTTTGTGGAGTGGAGGCAGGAGCCTGTTGCACAACTAGAGGAGGGTGTGCAGTGCTGTGCTTGGTTACATTCGAGGGGGGGGTGTCTCAGTGCCTGGAACATGTTAGCCGATGTGGGGATTCCTAAACTGCCCACAGATTATGTTGGGGAATGGGAGCTGCTACTGCGACTCCTCAGTTGCTGCTAGGGTGGCCTTGACGGTTCTTCTGCTGGTCTTTTTGCCAGGATCCTGTGCCATCAGCAGCTGTCCCCTCAGCAAACCACAGTCCTGTCAGCAAGCCGTTCAGCCAAATGTTGGGAGTAGAGATGAGGGGATGGTGCCAATTTGCTCTCCAGCGGCAGGGTGGAGATGTCCATGGGTATACCTTGTGCTGACCTAGTACCAGAGGGGGCTGCTGATGAAGCGAAAGCATCTTAGCCAGGTGCAGGATCCAAATTAAAGCCATCTCTGCCTCTGGAGAGAAGCAATCATGTGGGACTCCATTTATCATGATTCAAAGAGAAGCCAGGTAATATAAAGCAAATCTGATCCCTAATTGGACAAGCTGTCTACTGGCTGGTGTGAAGGCCCTCCACCTTTGGGTGAGTTCAGTGGAAAAATTTTGGTAGACGCTCACTGGGTGACCCTGTCACATCAAGGATACTCTGATCGTACCCAGTCAAAGGATATTCTCCTTAACTGGGTAGCAGAGAAGTTTGGCAAGGATTGGATGAGTGAGTTCTGCTGCTGCTGATGGAGTGAGGACAGGGGTTCAGAGAGCAGTGAGGCCACTTAATCTCAACAGGCAGGCAATCAGGAGCATTCAGCAGCTCAAGTATGGCCCGTTGGAGAAATACAGTAAGACCAGTCCTCTCTACCCCTCCCAGGAACCTGAGGAAATGAATGTTGTTTTGTTTGGCCTGGTTTTCCTGGTCATCAACATTATTCAGCAGTTATTCTATGCTGGACGCTTGCTATCAAAGCACAGAACGAATACCATCTTCAGCCGTTCCACTGCTACCAGCTGGGATGCTGTGGAGGCAGCCCAGGAACTATGTTGTTTTAAGTCCTGAGCAGTTTGTGAGGTGGCAATTTTTATGTCAAAGGTGTCCTCCAAAATTTGAGTAAGCACTGTGGTAATTTCTTGCACACCAGAGTAAGTTGAGAGTGCCATGGTCCATGGAAGCTGTTGTAGGATGTGTCCCGGGCTACAGCAGGCCATCATAGGCTGCAAGCAATCCAAAAGCAGGAGTGGCATGAGAACAGCAATGACCACATGGCGGCAGCAAATAAAGGTGTATTTCAGTTCCATGTCACATCAGCTTGTCACTTATGCTGTTTAACAAAGCTAAAAACAGATCTGTATAACACAGAAACATAGAAACTGACAGCAGATAATGACCACTTGGCCCACCTAGTCTGCTCAGTTTCCCTACCTACTGCAATACCTCAGATTCTACTTGATCTCCGGCTTTTACCCTCTCTTTCCTACCACTAGGCCTTGTGCCTGTCCCATACATTCTTGAATCCCCCTACCATTTAAGCCCCTACCACCTACACTGAGGGGCTGGTCCACATATCCACCACCCTTTCCGTGAAAAAATACTTCCTCATGTTACCCCTGTGTCCACCCCCCCAGCCTCATATCATGACTCCGTATTCTTGAACATCTTTTTTTATGAAAGATGTTACCCTATTGTACTCTATTTATGCCCTTGAGGTATCTGAAGGTCTCTATCATATGCCCCTCTCTCTCTCTCTCTCTCTCCTCTTTTCCAGAGCATACCTATTGAGGTCCTCTAGTCTCTCCTTATATGACTTTTGGTGTAGACCCTGCACTATTCTTGTTGCCCTTCTCTGAACTGCCTCTATTCTATGTCCTTCTGGAGATGTGGTCTCCAGAACTGGACACAGTACTTCAGATGGGGTCTCACCAATGATTTGTACATTGGTATCACCACCTCCTTTTTTCTGTTGGTAATACCTCTCCTTATGCACCCCAGCATCACACTGGCTCTCCCCACAACCTTTTCACAATGCTTGGTCACCTTGAGGTCTTCAGATATGATTACCCCAGGTCTCTGTTTGCTGGTTGTCAGTACCTCCCCCCATTACGTACTCCTCCCCAGGTTTCTGTGCCCCAAATCCATGATTTTACACATCTTTGCATTGAATCTTAGCTGCCACACTCTTGACCACTCCTCAAGCCTGCTTAGGTCCCTCCTCATTTTTCCATCCTCCCTGGAGTGTCATCCCTGTTACAGATCTTAGTGTTGTCTGCAAACAGGCATACCTTCCCTTCCAGCCCCTCTGCAATGTCGCCTATGAAAACATCAAAGAGGACTGGCCCCAGAACTGATCCTTGTGACACCCCACTGGTCACCCTTCTCTCCTCAGAATGAATGCCATTTACCACCACTCTCTGTGTTCTATCCCTAAACCAATTTCTGACCCAGTTTACTACCTTAGGACCCATTCCCAGGCTACCCAGCCTGTTTACATGCCTCCTTTGTGGAACAGTGTCAAAGGCCTTGCTGAAATCCAGGTAGGGGACATCTACCGCCCGTCCCTTATCTAATTCCCTGGTCACTCCGTTAAAGGAATTTATCAGATTTGTTTGACATGACCTTCCTGCTGTGAATCCATGCTGCCTAGGATCCAGCGACCTACTGGATTCAAGATATACCACAATCCTTTCCTTTAGCAGTGATTTCATTAATTTCCCCACCACTGAGGTCAAGCTGACTGGCCTGTAATTGCCAGCCTCCTCTCTGTTCCCACTTTTGTGAAGAGTGACTGCATCTGCCCTCCTGCAGTCCTCCAGAACCACTCCCCTTGTTGAACAGGGCTGTCAGTGGTGCTATGAGCATCTCTCTAATCTCCTTTAGTATTCTTGGATGGGTCATGTGACCTCAGATGGTGAGGGATTACCAATGGGGGATGCAAACAAAGTAGGTTAAGCTGCCAACTTGGCCAGTATCAGGCAACACCACCATTTTCTTTATATCTACGATAATGACAATGAAACTTTACATGTCAATATATCTCCTACATTATACTACATACCAGCGGAAAGGCCTGATCTTCACCTTTCCAATAAAGTACAACATTAGCTTTTAGCACATACAGTTTTATAGCTATTGGCCTCTAAAAATACTCTGATATAAAAACAATATATTAATGCTCAATACATTACATCAATGTACTCAGTACATCGAAGTACCAATACAATACATCAAAGTAAACATCTAACACGACTTTTCATTTTAGTTTTTCAGAAAAAAAGTGTTCAGCATTTTCTGATTTTTGGTTCATATACATGAAAAACAAACAATAATGGCATATTTATGGGCATGATGAAGTATTTCCAATGTGGTCTACTCTTGTCACATAAAATCTTCATTTTCCTTGTGTAACCCCAAATCTCCCTATACTTGCGAAAGCATTGGAAGACGGTAAATAAAAGCGTTGTCCCTGAGTACCTCTGGGGTCTCTCCATGGTGCTAAAAGGTTATTTAGGCACCTAAGGGATAACAAGTGAACGCCTTCTGGCACCTCTGTTATGTGACCAACAAGTGGCAAGAGGGGCTAACATCTTTTAACTGGAAAATAAAATAAAAAATTACCTCTGTTCGGTACAGTTTAAAAAGTTTTAATAACTGATAATGAAATCCAGCAGCACTCACCCTACTACAAACATACCGATGTTTTGCGCTGGTCATGTGCACTTTATCAAGGTGTGGCTTCCATGCATGGATATGTTTTTTTATATAGACAAATTAATTAGCATCTTGAAATCTCATGCTGATACCAATCACCCTAAATGACATCAAGCCAACATATACATCACCTACCCCAATCCATCATACAAAAAATACATATAATAACAAAATAAATAAAATAAAACATTTACAAAAAGGAACACTATTACTTTTTATCATTTTTTTTCTCTGAAAAAGACATGGAAATTCTCCAAAATAAAAGTACACTATTTCAAAAATGGTTGTAAGCCAAACATCTCATTCAAGCCCGGTGGGCAATGTGCTTTAAGTTCGTACTGCCAAAACCCTTCTCTCATAAGCAGTTTGTTGTCATGATCACCGCCTCTCACATTGGGCTTCACAGTCTCAGTTCCCAGAAATCTAAAAGCATGTCCTCTCCCGGCATTTTCACATGCACCACCAAAGCATTATTGATGTCGTTTTTCTCAATACTTATCAGATGTTCTGATATTTGAACCTTAAAACATCTTTTAGTTTTCTTTGTATAAAAAGCATGGTAGTTGCATTTGGCCATATAAATCAGTCCTGCACTGTTGCAGTTACAGTAATAAAGTGTACCCCCCCTCCAAGTTTGGGAGCTTTCCGTAGCACTTCCTCCCCTCCTCTCATTTGCCTGCTGCCTTGTTTCGGATCCCTGGCTCTTCCTTTCACCTCCTGCCAGCCCCCAGTGTTTGGCACGCAGCTCACATTGTGGATGTACAAGCTGATGAACCGTGCATGCACAGAACAGCACTACAGCGCTGGAAGTTTAAGCCATTCATTGTGGCTGTGTATTTGTTTCTCTCTGTGTGCTCTGACCCCAGAACAGCTAGTCAGGGTCCGGTGACACACGGGAGGGGCAAGAAGAGCAATAAAATAATCTCTGTAGTGGCGCTTAAAGGTGCCCGTGTCTTTAAGTGACACTGCTGCTACTGCTCTGTCCTGGAAAGCTCTGCCTGTCACCTAGGGGGTCAGTATAACAGTGCCAGCAACAGGCAGGGGAAGCCTCATGGAAGGCCCACTCTGCCAGATGACAGGGCAGAGGGGCAGCTATAAAATCCAAGGGGAAATAAATATTAAAACTATTGTTTGGCTGCAAAAAGACTTTCAAGTTGGGACTGCATTTAAACTGCTTTCAAGCAGCCATCTTTGATACCTTTGACCCCTGTCACAGCCAGTCTGCATCCTAGGAGCTTTGGAGGACTGCAGCTAGGGTTCCTGGGTAGGAGGTATGGACAATATCTTGGTGCCTAAATGAGCAACCAATCAGGCATTGCATAAGCCCCCTTCATATTAATTTGCCTGATGGACAGCTAGATTCAGCTAATCAGAAGTTGTTTTTCCCTCCTCAGACCACAGGGAACTGTTGCAGCTTGGAGCAGTTGGTGGCTGAAGCTCTCTGATAATAGAGGGGAGCTGTGAGAGTGTGGGAGTGAGGGGCCTAGGCAAGCCAGACATCCTCTGAGTCCTCCCCATAGCTCATCCAGAAGAATCCTGGTAGTCCTCCCCAGGGCTCCTTCAAGATATTTCTTGTGGACCTATGCCTGGGTTCATCCATTGCCAGAGACTGTTCCAGAGTGCTCTGCAGAAAGTGTGAATTAAAGGGGTCCTGCTGCATTCCAGAGTTCTGAGTTGACCCAAGTAGAGACAGAGACTGCATCCTGTTTCAGCCGCCTCAGCGTCAGGTAAGGGGTCAGCTAGCCCTTATCAAGCGGGGTGGATCTGGGAACAGGGAGCCATGGGTGAGTGCCTGAGTGCAGAGTTATTCTTGACCCATTGGGGGGAGTCAGACCATGGGGTATCTTCTGGAGACTGGATTCCTTGTGAACCGGGAAGACGCTGTACAGTGCTTCTGTATCCTGGGTGTGATTTGGAAGAGCTGTTCCCAGAAAATAGGTGATAGAAGGGTTCTACATCTAGAAACAACACATGAGCCAGAAGGGCTGCAGCTTGAGAACTGATAGAGAAGAGTCGCAATCACAGAGATGTGAGACAAGGAGGGCGGAACCATTACTGCCCTCTCAAAAGAATCCAAGTTTTCTGGGCTGCTTTCCTGCTCCATCTGAACTGCTATCCTGCTGCTTGTCTGCTGCAGCCAAGGGTCACATGAATGCTGGCATTACTGGATGAATTTTCTGTTTCTCCAAGCTGGATTACTATTATTGCCTTTGAATGGGTGCCATTTCCATTTCTGAAGCTCAAGTTTTAAAATTGCGCTAGCATACTATGGCCTTTTTGGGGGTGAACTGCAAGCTTGCTAAATTTCACCAAGTGCACCACCACAAGATCCTGGACAGCTCTGCAATCAGGCCTGCAACAGGACTGTGTCATAACACCTGGGTACCCAGAGCCTAATGTTTAATATTGCACCTGTGCTTATAGTTTTATTACTGGTACCAGTGGGGAGATGGACACTGCCAAAGGTTGTTTATGCCAGCTGTTATCAGTTTATCAAATATTCCAATTGCTGTTCTCTATTTTTGCATTCTCACTACCCTTTTCCCTAATAATAAATATTTTATTATTGTTGTTTAAAATGGTCCGTGAGCATATTATAAGCAATAACTATTAATGCAGCACAGTGTATTACTGTGTTTTTTGGTATTTCATGTGTGGGGTGACTGTGAAGGGAGGTGGGTAGGTACAGCATCCCGGCGGGGGTTACCCATTTACCAAATGGCACACTATAATTCACTCTGGGTGGAGGCACCACACATTATTTATTTCTATGTGAAAAAAGAACCCCCAGTCATTATCAAAACAGAGCCCAGGCCCTTTAGCCTATTGTGTGGTCATAAGGCAAGAGTAGTAGCCTGCTGATACACGGCACCCAGGTTACAAAAGTTTCAAATGGTGTAGTCCTGATTTTTATGTATACCATGAAAAACATCTCTGACTTGAAGCAAGCAATAATACACAATGAGGTGTGATTTATCGCCTGATAAGAGCATGCCCAAGGGTGTACTAAGCCGAGTGCCTTATGCCCCTGGGCATGCTCTTATCAGGCAATAACCCACACCTTGGGGTGTGTTATTGCACTTATAAAATGGGTTCCCTTAAAAACCTTATGTTGGAAATTAAGTTAATAAATAAAACAAGTCTGAAAACTGTTAAAAATATAGTTTAACAAATGTGGAAAAAATAGTCCCATTAATTTGTAGTGCAAAACATATGTAAAATCCCTTTCAGACAAACACAAACATACAGGCACACATTTTTTGCCCTCTGCCACACTTGTTCTTTTACATTTTGTTTCTAGCTTTGTTTTATTTATTTGTTTTGCAGGTTCTTATTTTGTCTGGTAGCTGCCAGTAGCCAAGGGGTGGACGCAAAGACGAGGGTGTGTGCCACAATTGATTTTGAATTTTACTACTCTGCTGTCTCGGTACACACAGACATTTAATTGTATTTTGTCTGTTGACAATTTTTCTTATAGTTTTGTTTTTTTGCAGGCTGTGAAATTACACACTGCTTTTTGTGTGTTAACTGTATTTTCTAAGCCTCAGTTGGATCGGGAGCGAACATGTCGCTTATCGGCTTCCATACAGAGCGGTCTTGTCGGTTTTGTGAAAGGAATGGTACTCCGAAGTGTGTTCACTATCTGCAGTTATTTAAATATCTGAGATCCTTGTGGTGTGAAGAGGTGTGGCGGCGCGAGTGTCAGTTTTGGTTTAAAGAGAATTTCTTTCGAGCACGTGAGGTTGCTCGGTGGATCACGGAGAGCTCATTTTGAAATGGGGATTGCCAGAGTTTTTTTTGTAGAGCTCAGTTTGAAGTCGGGGGTGCGAGAGCCTTTTTTTTTTTTTAATTTTTTTTTGAATCTTCAAGGAGTAGAGGTCTGACTTTCTTTTTTATATTTTACTTTGGCACTTCAAGGGGGAAGGGGGGGCGGACAAGCCAGTACAGTACAGTGTTTGCTCACCTGTGAAAGCAGTTTCAAGCTATCACAGGTTATTGATATTTCCCTGTTGTGAGGTCGCCCAGGGAAGAAAAGTGCCAGCTGGCACAAATATCAGCTGATAAGGACACAGGTGAAAGGTCCTTTTAGCCAATCAGTTTCATGGATTTTATTGACCCATTTTATAAGAGAGTTTATCACGTGTCCACTGTTAAACTTAATATTATTGTGGACCAACATAGATTCACACATAAATTAGACTAGAAAGCTTTCTTCAGAAATGGCGTGGTTGAAAACCCTACAAGGAATCCAGCACCAGCAATAGGGAGCAGTTTGGGCAGGATGGGGGGGATCTAAGAGTGGAGCCAACCAGTCGAGGCTGGGCAGGAAGTCCGATGGAATTTAGAAAGAACCACTACTAACATGTCACAGTCATGTTCATGTCCCAGAGCAGCAGTGGAACGGAGCAGGAGTGGAACAGAATTGATGCATTAGGCATACACAGGACACAGTAGGCATGCAGAGTACTCTGTTGGTCCACTAAGGTAAGGTAAAGTACAAATTTGTTTGTTGCTGTCTGTGTAAGAGAGTGCTGGAAGAAGGTAAGGAGGAAACAGCAGGGAGGTAACACTTCCAGACAAACAGTAACTGCCTGTTGTGTGGGAAAGGAGGAAATGCCCTAGCTAGGGTAAGGGAACAAAGAGGAAACAGAAAAGCAAAAATGGGAGAACTAAAGTCATCCTATCTAGGGTCACAAAGGGGGGAGGCCACCTGGGGACCAGTAATCACCATACAGTGTGGGTCAACATAAGGATGTTAGTCGAAGCAAACCACACAAAGACAAGGGTCCTGGACTTCAGGAAGGCAGATTTAAAAAAAAAAATAGGTGAATGCCTCAGAGACGATCTTGGCGGGGGGAGGGTGGAACAGTGGGCTAAGTTAAGGGCAGGCATAGTGAAGGTAACAAGCCTCTGTGCAAAGGAGGTTAGCAAAAACAAGAGAAAAAAGAGGCTGCTCTGAATCTTAAAGAAAGTGGCTGAAAAGAAAAGGGCTAAAAAGGTAGCATTCAGGAAGCATAAAGAGATGCAGAGCAAAGAGGCTAGGGAGGTGTAGCAGGGAAAGCAGAGAGGGGAGCAAAGGTGCAAACTGAGGAAAGACTAGCCCAAGGGGCAACTAAAGGTAACAAGAAATTTTTAGGACACATAAGTGAAAATAAAAGAGGAAAACTAGGGGAGGGTTTTTGAGATTAAGAAAGAAGTAGGCTGTTGGTTAACTAGGATCTGCAGCTTATCCATTAGGTAGGGAAATGGGCAGACTGGGTGGGCCAAGCGGTTCTTATCTGCCATCAAATTCTATGTTTCTGTGTAAGAAAGACAGTGCAGAGCAGGGTCAGGAAGAAGCAGATATCCTGAACAAATACCTTTGCTCAGTGTTCACAGAGGAAGGGAATGATGAGCCACATGAAAGCAGCAGGAACTCTGTGGGGGGGAGGTAGACATAAGTTCATTTACAGGGGAGAGAGTCCTGAGGGGACTTGCAAACTTGAAAATGGCCAAAGCTATGGGGTCATAAGGGGTACACCAAGGGTATTGAGGGAGCTCAGGGAAGTACTGGCTACACCTCTGACAGCCTTATTCAACAGCTCACTGGAAACAGGAGTGATTCCAGGGTACTGGAGGAAGGCAGATGTAGCCCCACTTTAAAACTTAAACTTCATACTACATACAGTGAGTAGAGCTCTGAAAACATTTCAGTGTGTGTGTGTGTGCAATATATTTTCAGAACTTTTGTCAGAGCAATAGATATTTGCTCAGGGGTGGATTTACTGAGTAGGTGCCATTGTCTTGGTTACCACTCAGGTGGAAGTTTGGGGATTGTAGTTTCCTCTGAGAGCTAAGAAACTACAAATCTTTAGCAAACAGTACAGACAGTTTTGTGCAAATACCCAGCATTATTTAGGCACATTGTGAGGCAGTGTAGCCTTGTTCTAAGCACATTAAGTGTATTTTAATGTTTTTAAGCATTTTAATATTTGGGATAAGTGCAGTTTGGGTCACATGACCACACAGACCTTACTGTCTGGTTTTGCCTGGATATAAACAGCCCCTTTAGCGAACGGCGGGGAGCATATGTGGCGAGCATGTGTGGAGACATGTGCTGAGACAAGCACATCAGTACGTGTCAGCAGGTGTCTGCAGAGACTGCAGGGATTACAGGCCCCTAGATAGTGTTCTTCAACAATTGAAAAGTAAGTAGGTAATATTACAAGAATCAATAATTTATTGAGCACTGTCTTTAGTAGATCTAGTTACATTATTGGTTAGTACTTAGGTTTAAAAGAACCAACCAGATGTAAGTTATATTAGAACTGCAAAACTTGTAGTTACCCTTAAGTGCTGCAATACACATAGGAGTCATTAGCGGCCCATGCTATAGGTACAGTATAATTGTAAATAGACTGCAAGAATCTATACTAAGGCTATTTTACTCTGTTTTGTGAAAAGGCTGAGGGCCCAGTTACCAGTATTAATTAGCAAACAGTACTTTACAGTTACTTTCTAGGGGGCAATACACCTTTAAGAGATTTGCCTGTATTTTGATATAAATCAAATAAAATAAAAATTCAGTATGGATAATGCCATATTAGCTCTCAAAAATAGAAAATTAGGAATTAAATGTAACCAATCTGATAAGCTTACCATTGAATGAAGTGCAGATTCCTGTCCATTTACATGTGCTCAGTGTCTAGAGATTAATGAGTTAAAACTAAAATATGTGGGCTGGAATTAGAGATTAAAAGTCTAAAGAAAAAAGAGGGAGATGATAGTACATGTGATGAGAGGGCAAAAATGCAAAATGGATCCATAAATGACAATATGAGCAAAAGACCAAGAAACAGTGAAGAAAATGATGACTGGTGTTATTTAAAAAATGATATGGCACCAAAAAAAAATGGAAAGACATGAGAGAGAAGGAATTTACAATAGAAGCAGAAAATCAGTTTACACCACTACTTAGTCTAATGGGCAATTTAGAAGAACAAATGACATTCTGAGTTTGGCAAATGATAATGAAGCAACGAATAAGGTCACTGTAAAACACATTCTAGATTTGGAAAGTGAAAATACTTAGAAAATCCAAGATAAATATACATCCAATGAGATTCGATGATCAAATACACAAAAACATCAGATGTATCAAATCATGGGAGAAATTCAATGGAAGATATGATCTTTTTGGCCTAGATTGATTACATCTTAATAGGGGAGGAAGTAGGATGTTAGAAAATAACTTCCGTGACAAAATTAAAAGGACCAATATAAACTAACAAATGAGGGGAGAGGGTAGCAGACATAAACACACAAACATTTCATATAGCAGTACCTAATATAAGCAGTGACACTTTAAAGGTCCACAAAATAAAGAATACTTAAAAAAAAAATATAAATGAAATCAAGGTTCTGCTAATAAATGCTAGAAGCCTGATAAACAAAAAAAGAAGAATTGGAACTACGTTTGTATCAGGAAAACGTAGGGATCTCTGCAATCACTGAAACATGGTGGAGCAATGGTGATTGGAGCCAGAACATACCCAGATACAATGTATTTAGTGTAAGTCATACTAAGAAAAGAGGAGGAGACGTTGCTTTATTGATTAAAGATAGCATTACTGTGCATGAATTTGAACTAGGATCAGATCGAGAGGATGAAGAGGAACAGGTCTGGGTAAACCTATTACAACCAGGGAAGAGAAAAATTACAATAGGTGCATGTTATAGAGCACCTG
Organism: Neoceratodus forsteri; assembly: GCA_016271365.2. NCBI lineage: Eukaryota > Metazoa > Chordata > Ceratodontiformes > Ceratodontidae > Neoceratodus > Neoceratodus forsteri. The sequence continues at coordinate 768,732,188 of CM057450.1, read as the reverse complement.
ACCTACAAATGGATGATAATATGAAGTTCTTAGATGTTATTGACAATATTGAATTAAGTGGAAAAACATTGATTATGGGAGATTTTAATTTACCCAGTATTAACTGGGAAAGTCCCGAAATAACATCTGAATTTGAAAAAAGACTAACGGACATCTTGGCAACAAATAATTTAGACCAATACATAGATCAGAATACAAGGGGACTGAATGTATTATATCTTGTTTTAACTAATATGGAAGATGAAAGTAGTGCATGTAAGGTCAGAGAACTGCTTGGAACAAGTGATTGTAATATGGTGGAATTTACAATATTATGTAATCACATTAATGGTAAAGGAACAACTACAACCAGATGCTTGAACAAAGCAAATTTCTCAGATATGTGGAAAAATCTGATGCATTGGAACTGCGAAACTGAATTAAATGAATCAAATGTACAAGAAATATGGGACAAGATTAAAAGCAAATTAAATTTCTGTATAGACTCCCTAATACCACTAAGAACTACTGTAAATATAATCATAAAGGAAAAATTCCAACAGGGTTTACAAATAAAATGCAAAAATGTATAAATAGAAAAATGAGAGTTTACATTAAGTACAAAAGAAACTCAACTACGGAGAATTTGCATTTATTCAAAGAAAGCGCCAAGGAATGTAAAATTAATATTAAGAAAGCAAAAAGGAATGAAAAAGTAAGAATCGCAGAATTGGCCAAATATAATAAGAAGGCATTTTTTTAGTTATATAAATAGCCATAAGGAAAGAACATACAAGATTGGACAATTTGTTTGAATTTTGATGACCAGGTAGGCCCACTGAGATAAACATATCCCTTTTTTAGGAGCGACCCGGGGAAATACAATTCCAGTATGTTCGAGTCTGAATAAAAGTTACAGAGAACAGACTATAAAATGTTTGCTAGCTTCAGTCCATAAGTGCTAGGGTCAATTTACAATTTATACAAACATAGCAAGGATAAGGATTATGAAATGATAACAAATTAATCATAAACACACACAGACTAGCAATGAGCCAGGCTAAAACAATGAGATAAAAGTATATACATTGCAGAAATAGTGTTTACATGTGACATATGAACTGAACTATAGAAACAGAGAAAGAGAGTACATAAAGGGTAAGCGGAGTAGGGGGTTGAGGATTTTGAAGACTAGATAGAGGGGAGGATGAGGGTAAGATGGCAAGGCAAGGCAACATTTATTTAAAAGATGCCCAATCCTGGAGGCTCTGGGCACCGTACAATAATAAAATACAGCATAAATTACAATAATACAACATAATAACCCATCATAAAAATAAAATAAATATAAAATGGTAACTTCATTTGTTACAGTTCACTAAAGGAAAAATCAGGTCAGGAACAACTTGCATAAGGGCCAGGCACTAGATGTTACACAGTGAAATCAGGGACTGCCTGTGCAAACAGGAAGGCCTTGAGGGGGGTCTTAAATACCTCAACTGAAGGGGCCTCCCTTATAGATGGTGGAAGCGAATTCCACAAAACAGGGCCGGCGACACTAAAAGATCTGTCACCAACCATTTTTAACCTCATCCTAGGAATTGTTAGGAGGCCCCTAAAGGAGGAACGAAGGAGTGGACTGAAACTGCTGGTGTGAGAATGTCAGCCAGGTAGCAAGGGCCCAATCCATGTAGGGTCCTAAAGGTGTGCAAGCCCACCTTAAAAAGGACCCTCCACCTGACCGGCAGCCAGTGCAGTTCCCACAGCACTGGGGTGATGTGACAGTATTTCAACAGCCCTGTCAATAACCTGGCAGCTGTGTTCTGCACTAGCTGTAGTCAGTGGAGTGTACCCCTAGAGACCCCAAAGTAGAGCTCATTACAGTAATCAAGCCTTGTCATCATGAAGGCATGTACCAAAGTTGGGAGGTCCAGAGGAAGAACTAAGGGCTTAGCCCTAGTGATATTCCTCAGATGATAAAAGCTGACTCAGACAGTGGCTGACACCCGAGCCTCAAGCGTTAGGCCGCTGTCCAGAGTAATGCACAGGTTCCACACCCTTAGAGGCAGCTTTCAAGGGTACAGATCCCAGGAACAATCCTGTCTCTGTACCCGAGGTCACCCTAGCACAGACTCTGTTTGACTCTACAACTAGTACCTCCATCTTATCAGGGTTCCGTCACAACCAGCTGGAGGCCATCCAGTCATTTATTTCAGTGAGACAGTTATTTAGCACGTTCACTGTGTCAGATGTTCTGGGGCAAAGTAAAGGTATAGCTGGGTATCACCGGCATAACAATGAAAACCCAAGCCATACTTCCTAATGATCCTTCCCAGGGGTAGCATGTACACAGCAAACAGCATTGGTGACAAGACCGATCCCTGAGGTACTCCACAAGACAAGAAGGCTAGAGGAGGAGGAGAAATTCCCCATCACTACCTTTTTGCTTCCTGTTGGTGAGATAGGACTCAGATCAGCAGATGACCATGCTGGTGAGGCCACAAAAGAACCTCAGGTGGTCCCATAACACACAATGATCCACCGTGTCAAAAGCTGAGGAGAGGTTGAGGAGAACGAGAATTGTCCCCTCTCCTCAATCTCTTGCCCTGAAAAGGTCATTATGCACCTGAACTAACACAGTTTCAGTGATATGCCTCACCCGAAAACCTGACTGGAAAGGCTCGTATAGATCATGGGCCAAGAGGTGCTCCTCAAGCTGAAACACACAACCTTCCCCACAAATGAGAGGTTGGAGATAGGACGGTAATTTGTCATGATGTCAGGTTCTAAAGATGGCTTTTTCAGAAGGGGTCTCACCAACGTCTCCTTCAAGACATCTGGGAATCCCACCCCCAACCCAACAAGGAACACCGGGCAATCAAGGCAAACACCAGGCCAGCTGAATCAATGCATCCCATCAAGAAACACGTCAGTACTGGGTCCAGTTCACAATATGTGTGCCTCAGCTTGGAAGCAACCTCAATGACCTTGGCCACCTCCACTGGTTTAAACTCACCCCAACCAGATGGATTGCTCTCTGAATAACTAAGGCAGTCCCTGTCAGCCATAGCATGGCTCACTGGCAGAATTCCAAACTGGATGCCAGACACTCTATCCAAGAAGAACTGAGCAAACTCCTCACATACCTCTAGTTAATTTGAAAAAGTCTTCTTCGGCTGCAGACAGGCTGGATTTAACAGCCTGTCTACAGTTCGAAAAAGCACAGTTGGTCGGCTCCTCCTGTCAGCAATCACCCTGAACAGGAATTCTGCCTTCTTACAGTTGATTGCCCCCGATTCTCACAATAATGAGCACACAGGACCAGTTTGTTCACCTCTAGCCCGGTCTTCCACTAGCAGTACTCTAACCTCTGACCTATGGTCTTCATCACCCTGAGATCCCCATCAAACCAGGAGGACCTTGCATGAGAAGACCTGGGTTGTACACTGATTGGTGTGAGGGAGTTGAGCGCAGCAGACATCGCCTTATTATAGGTGGCAATTGCCGCAGTAACACCCCCTCCCCCCGCAAGCACCGCCCACACTAGATAGATCAGCCACTGCCAGAAAAACCTCCGGAGTCAGACCCCTCAAAGGGCAGTAGTTTACCATCTCAGCAGGGAGAGGGCTCTCGATGGGAGCCCCGAATAAGAACTCCACCATGTAATAATCGGACCAAACAACCCGATCAGTCTTGAGATCATTTATCTCAAGCCCCAGTGAGAAAACCATGACCAAAGTGTGGCCACTATGATGGGTCACGGAAAAAACCTCTTGTGACAGGCCCAGCAATGAGATAGTCTGGAGGAGGTTATGGCCAAGGCTAGATGTTTCATCATCAGCCCAAGTGTTGAAATCCCCCAGAATTAAACATCTGGGGGCTTCCAAGGTTTCACCAGTGATGAAGTCTGTCACCTCCTGCAGAAATTCCCCCACCATCCCCGAGGGGTGATAAATCAGGAGAATCCTGCAGCCTGCACCCAGACCCTCATGAACAGCCACACATTCAAAAGAACCTAGCCTTCCCACTGGGTGCACTGCGAAGCCCAGTTCAGATCTAAAATAGATGGCCACACCCCCACCTCTGTGTTCCACTCTGGGGCAGTGCACTACAGAGTATCTAGGTGGGACGGTGGCCACTAAAACTGGGCCCACATTATCTCCCACCCAGATCTCTGTAATGCATTCCAGATCAACCATAGAAATCAGGTCTGCTATAACCACGGTCTTGTTTCTGATTGATCTGGCATTACATAGCACTGCCCTCAGGGGAATGGTGGGCTGTGAAGCCCCTCTGACTACCTTCCCACACGGTCTGGTGGGAGCCCTGGACAGGCATCAAATGCATCTGGCCTCTCCCTTGGGCCTGACAAACCCCAGGGTGCCTTCTGCTCCTGACCACCCCAATTCTGCCCCCCACAATTGTACTCAAGGTGCCCCGCCATACCCGATCAATGCTGCCCCTTCTAATTCCAACCTCCTGACAATGATAAACAGTCATGAAGGACACTGGGAGGTCAGTGAATGGCCACAGATCAAGCAGATGGGATGCCTCATACACTATCCTGGCCCACCCCAGGCCTCCACCTTCCCCCAGACACATCTTGACCAAGAAGTGAGCCACAACACCACCAGTCCTTACTATGTTACACAAGCACCCTCATACATACACTAATACAAAAATACGTAACCAGCCACACAACAAACACACTGCCTAAATCCCCCCAAACCCACCCAGCAACCCACTAACAACCCTCTAAAACCAAAACAATCAGGTATACAGCAGCTTATTCAAGTTCCAGGAGAGCAGCCTGGAGGACTTTAAAAACTGGCCCTACAAGACAGGGTAAAAATACAGCATTTAAATGAGTAATTTGTACAAGAAATTTTCCCCCAAAACTCAGTTCATGGAGATTTCTAGGGCTCTCTCACAATCCGCCGTTTCTCTACTGAGTACGAGGCCAAGTAACACCAATATGACCCCCAGGGGATGCAATATCCCAGGACTCAGGGCCACTCTCTCTCTTGCCCCGGCCCATAGAAGAATGCAGAGTTACCTCCTTAAGTCAGGATGCCATCGGACACCTAGACCATATCACTCCAAAGATGGCAGGCTCAGCAGGGGAGCTCCACCCTGCTAAATCCAACCAGCAGCACAGTTTTGCTGGCTCTGTGAGCAGACTCCATGGTGATCAGATAATTCAAGTACATGGAACTACAGCATATGGTACCCTCAACATCTGCGTTCCATGACAGCACCATAGTTCCCTCGGCCCCCTCGCAGAATCTAAGGGGCACCGCAAATACTCCAGAACAGTCGCCAGCCCTGGTTCCACTGAAAAGCCACAAGAAATTGGTCCAGCCAGACAGTGACATTGCAGGATCCCTGGACCTCTCATCTGATGTTTAAAAAGGCACCAAACTCATTCAGAAGCCCCTGTCAATGGCCCTCCATTTGCTGGCCCATCAAGAAGAATGAAGCAGCCAGGCATCCACACCAAGGAGACCATCGACTAAGTCCTCGGTCCTTGCTGGCAGTGGGAAACAGTTCCACATCCTCGGTCGTCAGCGGGAGACAGAGTACCATGCACACAGTCACTGGAAATATCCAGGTAGTCACCAGAGTCCTGACAACCTCTTGGTAGACACTGGAAACAGCTGGAATGACTGAAATGTAAAAGGACTGCAGGCCACCACTACTGAAAAATAAAAAAGCTGCCTCCTGTCCTAACTCACTTAAATGTCCTGCTTATCACTATCAGTCCTAACTGAAGCCCTCACAGAAACCGATGAGAAGATGGAGGGCTTAATTACAGGTACAGATTGGAAGGGGAAAGAAGTTATTTAAAGTATTTTTTGAATTGGGGAAGAGATGTGCAGTAAAGTAGTCCCTGTGGGAGGTTGTTCCATTTTTGAGGTGCTAGGAAGGAGAAGGATTTCTTGCCTATGGCTAATCGTGTATTGGGAAAACTTGGCAAAGAGAGGTGAGAGGAGCATAGGGACCTAGAGATGGGTTTCAAAGTGAGCAAGTCAGTAAGGGTAGGTGGGGAAGGAAGGTGGATGAGTTTGGACATAGTACAGAGTAGGAGGAAGTCAAGATTTGCCTTGAAGGACGCCCATCCTAGGGCATTGAGCACATTGTAGTGGTGCATTGGAGCAGGTGCTATTGCGGAGAAGCATGCGATCCTGTGGTAGGCTTGCTTTAATTTGGCCAGGATAGTTGACTTAGCTGAAACAAGTAGAGGGGCACCATAAAAGAGACCAGGGAGAAGAGTTGCCAAGGCAAGCATTCTCCGGGATTGGGGAGGTCAGATAAGGGGCAATTTGGTATAGTAGACTCAGTTTTTGATGTGTAGACTTGATAACTCTATAAGCATGAGCTTCGAGGGATAGATTTTCATCCAGGGTGACTCCTAAATATTCGGAGGAGTCCACTCCTTCATGAGCCATGCCTGTAGAGTTGTTGATTACAAGGGGTTGTTTGGCAGACAAGTCAAAGGAAGTGTGATGGAACAACATTGTTTTCGTTTTCTTGATATTGAGCATCAGTAGGTTTTGCCTGAACCAGTCTTTGAGCAGTCAGAAATCCTTCTCAAGGCACGACTTGATGGGGGAAGATACTTCTGTCTGATCTATATAGGATAGCATTGTCTGCATATAGTTGTACCAACACACCACCACAGTTGAGAGGTAGTTCTTTGATAAATATGGAAAATAGCAGAGGACCCAAGATTGACCCCTGGGGGAACCCGTTTGTGATGCTTGCCAGGGGAGAGGTAACACCAGCCCACTTGATGCATTGTAGCCAATTAGACAGGTAATTAGAAAACCACAAAAGGGTATTAGTGTCTAGACCAAGTTTGTTACGTTTTACTATGAGAAGTTGGTGATTAACAAGGTCAAATGCTTTCGTAAGATCAACAAAGACAGCCCCGGTAGCACACCTCTGATCCATAGCTTGAAAGATATCTACAGTGACCCTTAAGAGAGCAGATTCGGTCCCATGCAATTTCTAGAAGCCATGTTGTGAGATGGTAAGGGCATTTGTAAATTCTAAAAATGAGCATAGCTGATTATAAAGTATTCTTTCTTGAATTTTTGCTAGGGGACACAGTATAAATATTATTCTATAATTTTCAGTAAGCTTAGCTGGGCCAATCTTGTGTACAGGGACCGCTATGGCTATTTTCCATTTATCTGGTATGGTTTGTGAGAGAAAGGACCTATTGATTAAAAGCGCAACTGTGTGAATGATAGCAGAAGCACCAATCTTAAGGAATTTGGGGGGAAGGGAATCAAATCTTGGTGAGCTATCAGGGTTATGGCTGTTTAGAAGCTTGAGAAAACTCTGTGCGTGAGTCTCAAATGGAAGGAAGTGGGAGGGGCCTCAGGATTGGCTTTGTTGGGGTGGAGTGGTGCGTTTGGTAAGCCTATGTTGTAGCTGTCTAGGTCAGTGAAATAGTGATTTATACCAGATGCTGTTTCCAATGGGGTGGATAGAACTCTGCCATTACTGATCATGGTCTGGGGGATGGTACATTCCTTGCCCTTGAGCAGGGCATTGACTTGGGACCAGAAATTTTTTGGGTTAGCAAGATGGTTGACTTGTAAAGACTGGAAGTGGTCACGCTTGGACTTAGTGATTTTTGCTTTACTTGCATTCTGCAATTGATGATAGGTTAGCCAGCCAGAGCTAAGGCCAGACTTTTTAAAGATTTTCCAGGCTCTATCATGGAAGCGCATTAAATGCTGTATTTCCTGGGAAAGTCAAGGGGAGTGGATGCCCTTAGCTCTTATTAATTTGAACAGGGCATGAGAGTCAAAAATCATGGAGAAGGTGTTAACGAAGTAATCCAGAGCTCGATTTATATCCAGGAGGAAATTGATAATGGCCCAGTTGATCCTACACATGCCCAAGGTATGCCGCTTCAGCCATGGCCACCTAGCACTTCTCAGCTTTGACAGTGAGCCCAGCCCTCTGTATTCTGCCCAGCACTTCCCTAAGGTGGGACAGGTGTTCCTCCCAGCTGGCACTAAAGATGGCAGTGTCATCCAGGTACTCCACGGCGTACTCCTCAGCACCATTCAACACCTGGTTCACCAACCTTTGGAAAGTGGCCGGGGCGTTCTTCATTCCGAAAGACAGTACTTTAAATTCAAGTAACCCTATCAGAGTGATGAAGGCCACTCTCTTCCTAGCTCTGTCAGTTAACTCTACCTGCCAATACCCCTTTGTCAGGTCAATAGTTGTATGTCGCCCCTCCCAACTTGTCCAGGAGTTCATCTGTCCATGGCATCGGGTGGGCATCTGACTTTGTGACTGCATTCAGTCCATGATAGTCCACACAAAAATGAGTAGAGCCATCTGGCTAGGGCACAAGGACTACGGGTGAGGCCCAGGGGCTGTGGGATCTCTGGATTACCCCTAAATCCAGCATTTCCTCCACTTCCCTCCTAATGTCCTTTTGGACAGCCTCTGACACCCAATATGCTTTCCACCATATGGGCATCTGTGTCCCTGTCTCTACATCATGCATCACTAAGGGTATTAGTCCAGGCTTGATGATAAACAATGGGGCAAAGTCTGCTAAAACCTCCCTTACTTCCTCGATCTCATCTGGGGCCAACTGAGGTGACAATTTAATTGCCTCCACAGAGGACTCCCGCTTGCTGTCTTCCAGCATGTCCAGAAGGGAGTCTCTTTCATCCGTCCCCTCCCCAGGACTACATACTGCAAACATCATGTCAGCCCTATTAGTGTAACCCTTAGGTGGCGCTATCCCAAGGGCTACTACCCCTGCCTGCTTGGCTAGTAGCAGGTTAAGGGGCCTGAGTTCTGAAACGGGTGCCTCCACCTGGAGGTCAGGGTTGGTAGTGGTCAAGCTAACCTGGGCTCAGCCCTCCGGGACACTGTAACCCCCCTCGTTCCTTACTTGTGACCGGAACAATACACAATAATCACTTTCACAATACCCTTGATACACCACACAAGTACCCACACTGTTTGCACTTACCACCAGGGCTTTCCTCTGGCTCGGCCCTGGGGGACCCCTGTAAAACAAGGTTATACACAGCAAATAACAGCAGTACAGTACTCTTGCACAAACTGGAACCACAGTCAGGGTAAATGCAAAAAAGAGTTAGATCTGATTTATTTAAGGGACTTGAACAAGGGAGGGCATAATCAGGTTAATTTGTTAAAGGCTGTATCAATCAAACAGTTATGTATGCACTTCAGGGTCCATAAACAGTCACACACTCTGGGTACCCAGATGGAGAATGGGGGGCTAGCCAGGAACATTGCAGTTGGTTGGGGCCCTGTGATGGGAGAAAACAACATGCACAACACACACTATTTGTAATCCGGAGCCAGAGGGCTCAGTTCGTGAAAAGAAAATAAGACAATCAGATGACACAATTTTAGATTAGGCTGTTGTTGCAGGGAGCTACCCCAATGATTACTCACGATACCCAAGACTGGACACAGGCTGGACGAAAATTGAGACAGCAGGTGGTTGATCTGTAGTGCCAGGAAAAGCAGGGCCCACACGATTCGCAGAGGCATCGTTCCTGTTCAAGCGTGGAGCAAGGGGCTGATCCCCAGGCAGGTCTCTCGTTGATGGCTTTCTCTGTGCAGCAGATAGTCTAGCTGAGCCAGTGTGGCAAGGCCCAGGCCAAATGGAGACAAATTTGGATACAGTCCGTTTTGGGCTGGATACAGCTTCCAGCAAGCAGAACACAGTTTACACAGTGGGGAACCAAATCACAACCTACTAACAACTCACAGCACATTTACATGTAAGGAAATTCTACTGTACCAGGCAAACTGCTCTCTGGTCATGATCGCAAAGTCTCTGCACAAACCAAGGATTCAAAAGCAGCTGGAAATCCTGACAGGTTAATCGCATTCAGCAAAATCTTTGGTCTTCTTCAGGTATGAGCCTGGTAAAAAAATCAGTGGCTTACTTCGTTCTCACAAACTCGGATTTAGTCCGAAATAATTCTCTTCTCTCCCTCTCAGGGGCAGCACGCAAACATGCAGGCCACAACTCAGGCCTTTCCACAAAGACTGTCATGAGCTGTTGCTTCTTCAGCTCCCAACTTAGATCTGACTCAACTGCCAGCAAGCCTGGGAATTTCCCCAAGATCCAAAAGGTTTGGTTAACTGATTCATCTGTCTGTCACAACAGGAGCTCCCCTTTCAGGTGCAAAAAGGCACCAAAAGCCCAAAACTACAATTCCTACAGATTCTGACTCCAGACAGCTCCTGTAGTCTGTCTCCATTTTAGGTCCCACCAGTACTAATTGGTCCAATTCGGCAGTCCCGGGCCAAAGTGGTGGGGATAAACAAAACAGTCCTTGCTGCAAAGAAGGCAGGTTAGACAAACTACATTATCATCACTGTAAATGATTTTCAGCAAATAGTTATATCTTTCAACAGAGTGCCCTCTCAGAATACTTATGAATGCAATCCAGGCAGCTCTTAAAAAGACAGTACACAGAGGCTATACAGGCACTCTCTGGCAAACATATTTAAACTGCTAAAACGCAGGACACCAGCCTGGCAGTGAGCATTTAGGCAAGCTCAAGGAAGACTTTTTGGGAACCCCCATTTGTAGGGGGTTACATTAGCATATGGCTTCATCATGTTGACATAGTACAGTCTTTGTGTAAGTCTCCTGTCAGTTAACTCTATTATATAGTTTACGTCATTTACCTGTTTGACTGCTTTCTATGGTCCTGCCTACTCAGCCTGCAGCTTGACTTTCCAGACAGGGATTAGGACCATGACTTCCTGACCCACTGTGTAGGAGTGAACTCTGGCTCTGCGGTTGTACCACACTTTCTGTTTCTGTTGGGCAGCTGCCAGATTGCTCTGTGCTGTCCCCATAAGCTCCTTCAGCCTTTCCCTAAACCTAAGGACATAATCCACTATGGGAGTTCCCTGGGTGGTGTGCTTGCCTTCCCAGTCCTCCTAGATCAAGCCTAGGGCCCACGTACCCTGCATCCATATAAGAGCTTGAAGGGGGAAAACCCTGTCGACTCTTGGGGCACCTCCCTGTATGCAAACAACAGGTGGGGAAGGTATTTCTCCCAGTCCCTCCCATGCTGTTCAGCAAATGCTTGGAGCATTGACTTAAGGGTACTGTTAAATATTTCCACAAGCCCATTGGTTTGTGGGTGATAAGGTGTCGTGCGTCTCTGCACCACCTCACACTTCTCCCATAAGCATTTCATCAGGTCTGACATAAAGGAAACTCCTGCAGAAACCCAGCATGAGAGAAAATCCCAAGTAAGGCATCTGCCACATTTTCTGTCCTCAGTGAGGATAGGGTGATGGCCTCTGGACAGTGAGTGGCATAATCCACCACAGTCAGGATGAACCTTTTCCCAGAGGAGCTGTGGATATATAAAGGCCCCACAATATCCATTCCCACCCTCTGGAATGGCTCCTCCACTATGGACAATGGAATTAGGGCGGCTTGGGTTTTCTTACTACCTTCCCTATTTCTTGGCACTGGTGACAAGACCTGCAATACTCCTTCACCTGCTTGGTGAAGTTGGGCCAACCGCTGCATAGTGCACATGATTCCCAGATGACCAGACATGGGAATATCATGTGCAGTCTTGAGGCAACTGCTCATGGTACCCCTGGGGAATGACAAGCTGCCTGCCTCTCACCCCTCCCTCTGTCTTAGCATCCTGCATATACATCAGTCCATTGTCCCAATAAACTTTATGTTTACCGTCACCTCAGTGTGCTCTGTCAGAGTCTGCCCAAGCCCTCAGCTTCTGTAGACTAGGGTCACTTTTCTGAGCAGCTGCATACTCCTTACACATTCCCAAGGCATGGGCCAGGTCCCCGTCAGTGTCTAAACTAGGGTCCCTAGCTCTAGCATCAGGGTACTCAGGATCACTGTCATCCCTAACCCTCTGACAATGGGTCACCCCTCCTTTCTCGGAGTAACCTCCGTAGCCATGTGGTTAACTGCTACCTGAGGAATTTCAACCCCCTTTTCATTATTCTCCATATCAGGACACACAGGCTGGGGAACCAGCCTCTCAGTGGTTTTCACAGGGGCTTGCCGCTTGGCTATGGGTAACTGCACACACCATCCCCTGTTTGAGATTGTTGCAGAGAATTACATCAACCACTAAAGTTTCAGCTGCAGCAACCTGCTGCACAGTTCCCCCGGTCTCACCCCAGTCTAGGAGAACACTAGTGAGTGTCAATGTTTTCTCCTCCCCAGTGAATCCCTGTACAGTCACAAATTGATTGGGTATAAGCTGACTAGGCTCTACCAGATCCCCTTTTACCAAAGTTAGGGATGCCCCCATGTCTCTTAACCCTTGTGTCTGTACACCATTCACAGTGACTGGGTGCATGTGTTCCCTCATGTTGACTGGCATGCTTTCAGGGACACACAAACAACCCACTTCTTTTCCAGCACCACTCTGTGTACTGCTTGTTCTTTTGGGACACTGTCTGGCAATATGACCAGTTTCTTTTCAAACCCAACATTCATGTCTTTTCTAAGTTAAATCTTTCCTTTGAAACCTGGGGCTACCTGGTTTCGGTGGAGGCAGTGAGGGTTTTAGCTGCCCTGAAGGCACGCTTTTCCCTTTCTGCACTGCCACACCAGCCCCATTAGCTCTCAGAGCAGGTCTGCTCCTGGCATAGTAGTCCGAGAGTTCAGCAGCCTCTTGCATTGTTTTGGGATCTTGGTCCTCCAGCCAGGTTTTCAGCTTTGCGGGGCATGCCCAAAAAAAACTGCTCTAACAATACAGCATTTTCAATTTTATCTACAAAGTTTGCTTCGATTCCTTCCCACCAACTTTTTAAAAACTGACGTTGTTTCGTGGCTAGCTCCTCGTAGCTCATATCAGGGCTTCTCCTGAGCTTACCGAATTTAGCTCTGTATGCTTCTGCAGTTAAATCATACTTTTTTAAAAGTGCAGTTTTCAGTTTACTGTAATCATTACTGTCCTCATTGTCCATTTGACCCAATGCATCCCAAGCTTTTCCGGTAAGTAGCGGGGATAGCTGGAAAGCTCCAGGACCCTCTAGGAATATTTGTCTGAACTCAAACTTTTTCAAAGGAATTTAAAAAGGCATCCATATCCTCCCTCTCTTTAAATTCAGCTATCAATTTGGTATTTAATTTGTAACCCAGTCCTGTAGTTCCAGTTAAACCCAGGCCACTTACCTGCTCTGGTGCTGGTGGTTGGAGTTGTAGCTTCTCCGGTTCATGTTGCCTCTGGCACTCATGCTCTTCACAGTCAGCTTCTCACTGTTCTCACTTCCTCTTCTCCTCTGCAGCGTGCTGCTCTCGCTCCCTCTTCTCCTCTGTGGCTCACTGCTCTCGCCTCTCTTCTCTCTGGAACTCCAGCTCCATTCTCTGCAACTCCATCTGCAACCAGATCAATTCTGGCTCCAGAATGCTAGTGACCTTCCCCTGCTGCGCTGGCCCTGCTAGCCTCCTCACTGGATCCAGACACTGCAATGGACCCTGGCTCCTCCACGCCCAAGGTTTGGTCCTTTTCAGTCACAGACCGTGACTTGAGGATTTGGGCTTCAGCGGCCATCAAAGCATCCACAAGGTTCTGCTTATTGGCTCTCCCCTCATGTAGGACTCCTTTCTCCTTGCACAACTGCTTCAGGTAGTCTGCAGTGTGTTTGCTGTAGTTGGAAGCCATCTTCTTCCCTAACTATGACTACTCTAACTTGCACTTTAATTAAAAAAAATAGGTAGGAACGTTGACTGTAAGCAAAATGATATAGTTCTGTTTACCTTTTTAAAATAAATCACTGCCTTCTTTTGCAAGTGAGCTGTACAGTATTAAGTTGACACACTGAACTGTTAAAGCTTGTGTTACCAATACTTTAAATCACACTGCTGCCAACCAAATCTGTCACAAACACACTCCACAGGTCAGGCCCTCTGCTCCCACATTACCAACCTCAGAGTGCAATAGTGTGAACAAGTAACAGACAGGGTAATCCTCCTGTCTGCTTTCGGTTCAAATCACCTTTAGCCTCGAGTTCTGGAGGGATTCAAACTGTTAACCTTATGCTAGCATACCCAAATGTACAGGCTCAGATAATATTCTCTTCAGGGGATGCAGTATATCTTTCGCCTGAGGGCACCTAACCAGGTATCCAAAATTAACCCTTTTTAACTCTATAAGAGACCTCGGTTTTTCTTACCTTATTAAGCAAGCTCAGTAACACAATCAAGCTTTTCAACAGCTGTCAGACTTAAACACAGGTATCTCACATGCAAAAAGAAACTGAGAAGACACTCAGGCAGTATTTCAAAGAAAAGGTTGTTTACTAAAATATGGTAAAATTAAACACAGGACAATATATCATACATCTTACAATCATGTAAAACAAGAAGGAAGTTACAGAACAAAGCACTTCTACCACAAATACTTAATTTCTTCTATCTAAGTATTATCTTATAAGTGCTGTTTAAGTTAGAGAACTTCTGTCTCAGAGCCCAAAAATCATATGTCACATATCCCAGATACAGGAATCATTTTCAAGATCCCTCTCCCCACCCCCTTTTGGTGAGTCAGCTAGCTCCTCCTTTTATAATTAATTCTAACTTAATTACTACAAGGAGGTATTTTTAGTTAATGGTAACATCAGAAAAAAAACATTTCCTAAATATGACAGCCTTTCATCAACCCTACAATTTGTCACTAAGGTGTGAGAAAGACAACAGGAATCAGCCAAATGATGTCCTTTTCCTGATGTCATAAAACTCATATTTAGTTTCCAACATCAAAGGCAGCAGGTGATGAAGGCCATAAACTATCCTTGTGGAAGGAAGGCAGTTAAATTAGTTTTTTTTTGTCTTTTCTCACATCCTGTAGCTTCACTGAAATCTGTGTATGTGTGTGGGGGGGGTCACCCATGGAAATACAGGTTGACTTGTGTGAGACAATTACATACACAGACCATGTATTTATAATAACAATATCATACAATAATCATAACTAGATGGCCAAGTGTCACTCTAACAACAACCAAAATGGAACGGGACCTGGGGGTAGTCATGTCAGATGACCTAAAGGTAGGCAAGCAATGTGAGAACACAGTAAGGGGGGTTGGGGAGATACTGGGATGCATAGGGAAAGGCATCACCTGTAGAAAACAGGAAGTTGTTATCCCTCTGTATAGACAGTTGGTGAGACCCCATCTTGAGTACAGCATGCAGTTCTGGAGATCCCATCTCCGCAAGGACATAGGATGGAGGCAGTCCAGAGGAGGGCAACTAAAATGGTGCAGGGTCTGCACCAAAGGCCATATGAAGAGAAACTAAAGGAGCTTAATATGTATACCCTAGAGGAAAGAAGGGAGGAGGGGACATGATAGAAACATTCAAGTACCTCAAGGGAATCAACAAAGCCCAAGAGGGCAGCATCTTTCAGAAAAAGAGATGTGCAAGAACAAGGGGGCACAATTTGAAGATAGACGGGGGATGGCTCAAGGGTAACGTGAGGAAGTATTTTTTTCACAGAGAGGGCGGTGGACACATGGAACAGTCTTCCTGAGGAGGTCGTGAGGTCAAAAACAATAGGGGAATTCAAGAATGTATGGGACAGACATAAGGCAATTCTAGTGTGGGGGTAGGAGGAAGTAGGCTGTTGGTTAACTAAGATCTGCAGCTTATTCAAAAGGTAGGGAAATGGGCAGACTGTGTGGGCCAAGCGGTCCTTATCGGCCGTCAAAGTCTATGTTTCTATGGACATCAAATATAAAAACATATATTAGATGACAACAATGAACAACACCAATACCTAACTAAAATCGTTATTTAAAATAAACAATACAGCAGTATACTGTTTCTAAAACTCATAATGCTTTGCAAACGCCTCTCTAAAAGGATGTGCCTTCAGACCCCACTTAAACACCTCCACTGATGGGGCCTCCCTCAAGGATCTTGGAATAGAGTTCCACAGGACCAGACCCACCACCTCAAATGAACGATCTCCAGAGGTCTTCAATCAGATCCTGTGAACCACCAGGAGACCTTTGGAGGAGGAGTAGAGTGAGCACACAGGGTGGACAGGAGTCAAGAGGTCACTCAGATAGCCGGGGCCCAGTCTGTATAGGGCCTTATTGGTAAGCAAGCCTACCTTGAAGGTGATTCTCCATCTCACCGGCAGTCAGTACAGATCACGCAGGACCAGGTTCATATGACAAGACCTCAGCAGGCCTATCAACAACCTGGCCGCTACTTTCTGCACCAGCTGCAGGCCACAGAGAACCCCTCCACTGACCCTGAGATAAAGAGCATTGCTGTAGCTGAGTCTAGACATTACAAAAGTGTGTACCAGTGTGAGCAGGCCATCAGGCGGAATTAAGGCTTTGATCTGGGCAACATCCCTAAGGTGATAAAAGCCACTTTAGATGACGGATGACACCTGAGCGTCAAGCGTCAATCCATCCTCAAGGATAACACCTAGATTTTTCACCTTAATAGATGCAGTCAAAGGACTAGGGCCAAGGAATAACCCTGTTCCCATACCAGCACCACCCACATCCCGCCATTGACCAGGCTCAATTACTAGTACCTCTGTCTTGTTGGGGTTGAGTCTCAGCCAACTAGAGGATATCCAGTCCTGGATCTCAGCCAGACATTTATTAAGCACTGTGTCTCTCATCCCAGGTGCAAATGACATGTACATCTGGGTGTCATCTGCATAATAGTGAAAACTCAGGCTATACTACCTAATGATCTCACCCAGAGGAAGCATGTACACTACAAACAACATAGGTGACAGGACTAAGAGATGAGGCGGGCCTGATCCAGTTCACAGTACGTGGGCCGTAGCTTCAAAATCAGCTTGCAAACCTCTGGCACCTTGGCCTAAACTCATTCCAGACAATAGGAGTGCCTCTCTGAAAATGTGGGACTCATCACTGCAGGGCTACATCTGCCACACTGGAGAGATCCTAGCCCTAATGGAGGACACCCTGTCAGAGAAGAACAGAGTGAACTCCTCGCACTGAGTGACTAAAACTGCTCTTTTTGGCCACAGACAGGTAGGATGGAGTAGCCTGTCTACAGTCCGAAAAAGCAAAGCTGGTCTGTTCCTCCCTGCAGCAATCTCCCTGGACAGGAACACTGCCTTCTTATGGTTGATTGCCCTTTGATATTTACCGTAGTAAGTTCTCAAAGCAGGTCTGTCCTCCTCAGACCAAGACCATTGCCAGCAGTGCTTCAACCTCTGAACCCTGGTCTTCATATTTTTGAGAGACTCATCAAACCACGGGGGTCTCAAGAGAGAAGACCGTGGTCATATATGGACCGGTGCGACAGAGTTGAGTGCCTTGGAGACAGCACTATTATAGGCCATCACCACCTCACCCATATCTGTCGCACAAGCAACAGTCACACCGGATAGATCCAGTACCGCCATCAGTCCCTCTGGGGACAGCCCTTTCAAAGGGAGGTAGAGGGCCATCTCTACAGGGGAAGGATTAATGGGGGGGGGGCCTGAATGAGAATTATACTGTGTAGTGATCCGAGCAAACGACTGGATCAATCTTGAGGTCAGTGACCTCAAGCCCCAGTGAGGAACACTAGGTCCCAGGCTTGACCATGGCTGTGGGTCACAGAAGCAACAGCTTGTGAGAGGCCCAGCGAGGTCATTGTCTGGAGGAAGTCATGACCAAAATACAGGAGTTCCTCGTCAATCCAGGCATTGCAGTCACCCAGAACCAAAAATCTGGGTGACTCCAACACCCTGTTGGTAACGAAGTCCACGACTTGCTGCAGAATATCCCCCTTGCACTCCGGAAGCTGATATATGAGGAGGATTCTGCAGCCCCCATCTGGACCCCCAGGCATGGCCACCCATTTAAATGATAAAGTAGAACACACTGGGTGCATGGAGAAGTCAGGTTGGATCTAAAACAGATGGTCACACCCCCACCTCTGCATTCCCTCCTCAGCTAGTGCACTTCAGAGAACCTGGCTGGGACAGACATTTCCAGAACTGGACCCGCATCATCCCCCCAACCGGGCCGCTGTAATGCAAGCCAGATTGACTGAGGAATTCAAGTCCGCAATAATTGCAGTCTTGTTCCTAATTGATCTGGTGTTGCATAGAACTTCCCGAAGGGGACTAGTGGAGGGTGCCAACCCAACAGCTAACAGCCCACTTGGTCCGGTGGGACCCCTGGGTATGGCAGCCTAACACATCTGGCCTCTCTCGAGGCCCCATTTTGCCCCAGGGCACCTTCTTGTCCAGACCACCCAAATATGGTTCACTCCCACTATACCTCCAGCACCCCACTGCCTACCATCCCACCTTCTCCCAATCCCAACCTCCATTCAGGATTATTGCTGGAGTATTCATGACTTTCATAAGTGAAATTACTTAAAAATAAGATTTTTACTGTACCCCTTTACCCCAATCTACCCTTCTATTCATGTTTATCTTCCATTTCGCTTCCTTTTTAATAGCTCTACTTTTTTATTTGCATTATAATTCTATATGTTGTGTATCAGCAGAATTTGGTGCACAAGTTAAGTATCACTACATATGATGGGATTTACACGTAGTGCAAACACAAAATGCTTTAAAACAGTCCCATACATTTTACTATGATGAGAAAAACAGATTTGCTTTGATGGCAGTATCACACATAGGGTCAGCAGCATTTTATGGTCAGAAAGGTGGCATGGGGATGTGGGACTTTTAAACCTCTGTTTATATTCATCACAAAGTTTTAAATGCTACAAAACCAGATTTAACAAGAAAATAGATGGTAAATATTGTATATTGCCTATTACAGCTGACCTTAAGCTATTCTATGGCAGGGCTTGTAAAATCCAGAAATCCCTGTTCAGTTGCCCTTTAAGGGATGTGCCATACATTTCTATAATGTTTTTCTCCACATTTTCTATCAAAGCGGTGTTTTTCCAATGCATTGCAATCATTTTGTTGCCCACATGCAATCTTTAAGATTATATACTGCACAATATTCTTCAGTTCCCTTTTTAACCCTTGTACACTTTTTTCTCTTTTGAAAATCAGGTCCCTGGCTTTTACGTGTAACCGGGTCGCCATGGATGTAGTGGTTACTACCCCTGTCTTGTGGGCTCAAGCAATGTTGAGGGACCTGGGTTCTGCTATTCCTGATTAGGGGTTTCATATCCAGATCTTTTAAGTTTAGCACAGTGCCTCAACCCATAGTAAATTTTAAGTGGGCCTAGTCTCAGAACGGTACAACCCCCTTGAATGCAGTGCCTCCATTGACATGAAAAATCACAGTGCAACCTTAAGTTCAACATAAGTGCAATTAGTGACTTACACTGATAATATGCTCATGAGACAAAACATGAAATACCAACAAAATATTTATTGGAGATAGTCACAAGGGATTAGGGAATGCAAAGCAAAGCTGGTTTTAAAAGAACATCGTAAACTCTTGTGGCAGGTCCAAAGTTAGGTGCCTGACTAGGCTTGGTCAGCAAAACACTTTAAAACAGAAAGAATGCCCACACCTCACCGGGCAGGACAAGGCAATAACAAAGTAAATACTGAAACCTTTTCTACTACCAGCCCGCCTGTACAGGGGCACTACCCGCTGGTACCAGTTTTAGCCCTTAAGCCTTAAAGGGAGTTCCCTATGCTTCACTGGGTACCCAGCCACCAGAACAGGGCTGACCCAGTGATGTTACAGCTGGTTGGTCAGCAGTAACACCCTTTAAAACAAGTAGAAGAGTTAGCCCAAAAACCCCACATGCCATGCAATTGCTTAAATGGCAAAACCTCCAGATGAGATATTTGTAACTCCTGGCCCATTGGCCAAATCTGTAGATCTGGTGACAAAACTTTGTACAAACTTTCCCAGTTGCAGGGCAAGTTCTGAGAGGACTCATAGTTCTGGTGTACCAGCTTCCCTGTCAACTGGGCTCCTCTTCCCGTGTCCTGCAGTTTAAGGTCCTCCCAGGCTGATGATTCAGTTGCAGTTGGAGGGTGCAGCTCGAAGATGCTTCAGGTCTCAGATGCCTCTGGATGGAAATCAGGCTCTCTGCATCCACAGTTGTCTGGACCTCTCAGGCTCTTCCTTCTTCTTCTTCCTCCTCTGGAATAACCAGTCTAAGGAGCAGGGGGCCACACACTGTACCTCCATTTCTAGGTTTCAGAACTCTAGTGTGGAGCGTTAACTAGTACCTGGCAGTAGCACTAACTGTCCTTCTCCCAGACTGTCTGCAGGATTAATGCAGGGTATCTCTCACAGTTGTACTCGAGCAGTATTAGGTGTGTACAGGTGGGCAGCTGTGGCTCATGTTTACATCCTTTTCTTTAAAGGCTGATCTCTTTCACAGGAAAAGGCATCATCCTGACACTTTCAGTAGACACACACAGTTCAGTTTCTGTATTCACAGGCTGTAGAAACCTTTGAAGTCACTCCCTGAGGGTTGGCTGTGGAAGGCCAGGCAGACTTCCCTGGATAGTCCTGGCTAGCAGCACTAGCCTTCCTCTCTTTCTCTGAGAGCTAACTGCCAACTGTCCTTTTCTGGAACTGCCCTCAATTTTTTCTTGAGAAAAGGCAGCTTTGGATTGGTGCATTAGGCCATCAGTCAAGAGAAATAGTATGCAGAACATTCACTCGATCCCCTATTGGTTGGCAGAAAGGGTGTCAAGCATACAGCACACACACTCATTCTCCCATAATGCTTAAGTGTTCAGGTGCTGAGATCCCTGACCTCTGATTGGTTGCTGTGAGGTCAGGGGTCAGCAAGATGGTGGTTGTCTCACAGAAATAAACAATGCTTCAAATGTAAGTTCTTTTTTTAGGGCTTCTGCCCAGCTTTTAATTTCCCTGCTCCCTTGGTTGATAACACACTTTGTTACTCATTGTCCAACCAAACGTATGTGACAAACAGGGCTTTCCCTACCCCACTGAGAGCTCCATTAGCTGTCCCCCTTTTGCTGAGCAGTCTCTTCTATTGCAGCTGACAAGCCGCTCTGTACTCAAAGGTGCACTGGCACCAAACACATGGGGTTCCTTGTCTCTCCCCCTCCTAGTGCCTTGATGTCACCTGATGGCTGCTGTGTCCTTGGGGCTAAAGCACACTAAAGCGAGTCCATCCTGTGTTGGCCAAGGGTTGTGGCAGTGAAAGTTGCAGGTGGGGGGGGGGGTCAGGATCTGCTGAGTAGGCAGCAGCACAGTGGTTCACTCCTCTGGTCCTCCACCAGGTTGCAATCCCAGGGGGCCAGAGAGCAGAAGACAGCAGGCAATTTCATCTCGAATACTGTGTGCAGTACTGGCACCTGTACCTGAAAAGGGACATTAAATTACTGGAAGGGGTGCAGTGCAGAGCAACTAAGATGATCCAGGGACTGGGGTACTTACCATATGACAGTAGGCTAAAGGAGCTGAACATGTACTTGCTGGAGGAGAGGAGGGACAGAGGGGATATGATCGAGACATTCAAGTACATAAGAGGGATAAACAAGACTGGTACGGATGGGCTATTCAGAGTAAGGATAGGGAGGGACACTTGAGGCCATGACATGAGATTGGAGATTGGAGGTTGGAAGGTTCAGGAGGGAAATGAGGAGAGACTTTTTTACAGAGAGGGTTGTGGCAGGGTGGAATGCATTACCAGCAGAGGTGGTAGCCTGTAAAACAGTGGGCTGCTTCAAAAGGGGCTGGGACAGGGCAAGAGGGAGGATAAAGGGAGGGGGTGAGGAGGGAGGGGCAGCTGCAGAATGGGGCTGCTAGCTGCAAAATTGAGCAGACTCGCTAGACCAAATGGCCTTTTTCTGCTGGCAGATTTTGTATATTCTTATGTTTGTAATTTCTGGAGGGACACAAAGAAGTCTAGGTAAGCCTCCACATTTTGTGGGGGGGGGGGAGGTTACATAAGAACAATGATTTCGTCCAGATACAATGTTCTGATAATAATTTGTGATTACAGCATGCAAAAGTTGTCATGGCTTAAGGAAAGTTGATCTTAATCAACCTGTGGAATGTAGCAGGGAATTACAGAACGTTTGACACATTGCTTCTTCCTCTAAACCTGTAATATGTTTCCCCTTTCTTTACAGGCTGGGTTTTTTTTTAGACTCCATTTAGCTACTCAGTGTCAATCAACAATATTTTACCATTTGGAAAAACCCACATTTCTAATATATGAAAAATGCTGTGCTGTTTGCCTTTGTAACATTCCTTCTTTATGTCGTCAAAGTTTTACAAAGAATGTACTTTGGAATTTGCATATAACTCGAACACCTCAGTTCACAAGTACAACTGAAGTCTGAGGGAGCTTAGATTTTTAGTGTTCAGTAAATTGAGGCAATTTATTACCACGATTCATACTGCAGTTTATGAAGCAGAGTAAGGTGAATAGGCCATGCAAACTGCTTCCCACTATTTCAGTAATTGTAATGCAATGTACCTGTGGAGGCCATATGGTTAACCAGATTATTTTTAAATATCATCTTATTGTGTTGCTTGCATGCATGTGCAAAAAACACATTGCGTCAGCAGTTAATGAGCATGCCACAATGCATAAAGAAATTCAGCCACATCACCACGCAATCAGCTGTTTTGGTGCATTACAAGCTACCAAAATTGCTGATTGTGTGGTGCCCCCATGGCGACGGCTTCTCCATCGGCCTCTCCCAGTCCCCAGGAAACTGACGGAAAGCCTCCGCCTGCCATTCAGTGTGCCTTCCTGGTAAAACACTTCAATATATTAAAAAAAATGCCGACAGGGTGTCCAGTCTCCCTGTTGGCATGACCTCCTTCCCAGTTCATTTGCCAACAGGGTAGCCCAATTCCTGTCACCTTAATGCACCTCCCCCCATTTGTTGTTTACCGAGGGGGTTGCCCAATCCCCCCTCAGTTCATGCATTCCCTTCCTCAGCACACTGTATGGCCAACAGGGGTGCCCAATCCCCCATCAGCTCCAGTGCCCCCCCAAATAAACTTCCATCTGCCACGCTGGGAGCCCACCCCAGCATGGCAAAAAGTCTCTTCACAGGTGCCCAATCCCCATCAGCTCCACTGTCCCCAAATAAACTTTCCATCTGCCACGCTGGGAGCCCACCCCAGCATGGCAAAAGTCTTCTTGGCCACAGGGTGCCTCAATCCCCATCAGCTCCACTGCCCCCCTCAAAATAAACTTCCTGGTGCCATGCTGGGAGCCCGCCCCAGCGTGGCAAAAGTCCCCCATCGTCTTTAAAAAAAAAACTAGAAGAAATAAAACAGTCCCTCATTGATTCTCTTGCCCCCTCCCCCAACCCACACCCACTCTCTGTGTACCCCACCTCCCCACACCCCCCGCCTCACCCCATACTTACCTCCGGAGCCTGGCGCAATGATCTTCTGTGGACCAGGAACACGTCTGCACTCTTCAAAGCCGACCGTGAACTGAAGAAATGCTGGTAAGCTGTATAATAGCGTAAGATAGGGTTTTTCAACTTTGGTGCATATCTCGGCCATTTTGGGGAATTTTTTCACCAAATTTTCAACATGGGGTTTTTGGGACCCCACCTCATGAACTCAGTCACTGTCATTTTGTTATTTGGTCCTGAAAGG
Organism: Neoceratodus forsteri; assembly: GCA_016271365.2. Classification (NCBI taxonomy): domain Eukaryota; kingdom Metazoa; phylum Chordata; order Ceratodontiformes; family Ceratodontidae; genus Neoceratodus; species Neoceratodus forsteri. Next base: position 768,708,629 of record CM057450.1, on the reverse strand, counting down.
TGATTTCTGCATGGAACCACCTTTTGGGACTGATTAATGAAATGACAGTGTCACAGTTCATGAGGCAGTCCCCCAAAAACCCTATGTTGAAAATTTGGTGAAAAAATTCCCAAAAATTACTCTTTTTTTATGAACGTGCATTGCTCAGTTCCTACGCACATGTGTAACTTTGAGCATTTTTAATGTTTTCACGCCAAGTTTTCAACATTGCCATTTTACCATACCTCCTTATGAAAAGTACAGCTGTCATTTTTCACATTACCTCAGAAATGTGTTTTCGCACCTGTAGAGCACAATGGTGCAGTCGGTGTGCAAAATCAATGTTTGGGACAGAGTAAGAAAATCCCAGTGACACTGTTCATGAGGTAGGCCCCCCAACATTGTTGTCTCTCTCCAGATAAATGTTTATAACATTGTATGTACATAAGAAAGGAAATGAAATATTATTCTCTATGACCTAAGACTTGAATTATACACCACCCTTTGGGGATGAAGTATGCCTCCACACGGTCTTCCCTGTAGTTACATGTTCTTTACTTTCTTACATTTTTTCTGTGTTTTTACTATTTCTGAACATGCCAATGTATGCTGCTTTAACTTTAATTCTGGAGTTATAAATACATTAATATATTATTTTCAAATCTATTTATGCAAACAATTGAGAGATGTACTTCTATGAATACAATGTATCCAATAATTAATTGTATAGTATTCCATTAAGTATGCATGATGAAATGGAATTTTTGAATTTGATAAATGATTTATCATTATATATTTTTTCTTTCCCACAGATGGCTGTTCACCCTTCTTTTATATCTTCCTCTCCCTTAAAGGTTTTTTGAGACACTGCTGATTGCTGGACATGAGGCAAGATCGCAGATTATCAAGATCCCTCTTTTTTCCTACCTAGTAAACCCTTTCTCATAGCATTCTGTTATAATGGGTTGCAAATTAAATACAATATAGTATATAAATATAGGAAATGATTTGTTAGGCTGTGAGTGAAACAAGGATTGTAAATATTGATACTTTTCACTATATGTTTCTTCAAATATTTGGTTCAGTTAATTTATTCTGCAGGTGTTGATTGTTTCACTAATGGGTGTCAGGGTATTTAAGTTATGTGGTCTTCCTCACATCCATTCACCCTGATGAAGGGTTCATGTTCTCGAAGTGCCAGGGCTTTGTGGCACTGGCTTGGTCTCTGTACACTCACTTTATAGCTGAATCACATGGCATATTACCATGCACTATAAACCATAATCTTGCCTATATGCCAGTACTATGCCACTGCAGCCATATGTGCATGGCGGAGATGGACAGGATCATGCATGGAACTATCGGCCTGGTATGCACAGCCATTCTGTGGCACAAAGAAAGGTGAGATCAAGGACAAGCACAGCCTCCACATTATATACCAGTGTGGTAGCTCAGACCTAGCACTGTGTACCCAAGACCCATTTGGTTCCCCTTGGCTGCTGTCTTTGCAACCCATGTCCAACATACCCATCCATGTCAGCTACATGCCATGTACACCTCATATTACTTAGTTGAACATATGTAGCCTAAGGTCTCATACAAACTGAGCACAATAATCTTACTATCACAGCAACAGTGGTGGATATCACACCATAGGTGCAACCAAACCCAATGGAAGGTCTTAGATGGGCACACCCACTCCAGTATAATTGTAAACCATGCACAATGTGGCATATGCATACCTGCATCCATGCTATATACCATGGGCAGTCTACATGGAATAGATATTGGCTGCAGCAACATATTGGTCAATACAGCCACCATTCTGGCTAGAAGTACACACCAAGGCACGGGACACATTTGTCCAACCTGACAAAGCACCTAGAACCATACCATGATCACATGTCAATGTGTTATCACACACCCTTGGTGTTATGGCAAGCAGCATGGCTCCCAGATCCACAGAGAGTCCTGTATTGGACAGGGCAATGGGGGCATCTACAAGAACAGAGGTCCCATAGACCTGCATTGGCTATACAGGACAATACAGCAAATCAGTTTCCATAGAAAATAGTGTAATAAATAGGTAAACACAGGTACATTGCCCTGGAGTCTCAGAGAAAGAAACAGCATAGTCTTGGAACACTGAAATAGTACTGCACAACAGACACCACAGCAACCATACATACATTTTGCTGTACTCATCTGGCCATGGCACAGTGCCACTTTAGACCACTGCCCATAGCTGCTACAGACACCTTGGCTCCCTCCAACTCAGGTCGCTGTATCTCTGGCAGCACTGGTAGCCCATCCAAGTAATGCCCATCCTGTGGGTCAGATACTGCCCCACATATCCCCATGCCTCACATCTAGGCCTGTTGGATATTTCCCCTCCCTACCCAGCAGTAGCATCTCCCAGTCAACAACAAGGTTACCAAGTAGGTCAGCTCCACAACTGACCACCTGGTGTCCCTCTGTCTTGCCCCGCTGACCCTTGTGCGCCTATTTGATATTTTTCTGATTCTGTCTAGTAGTTCCTGGCAACAACCTCTCAAACCTCCAGCTGTTCCCTTGCCTGCTTTGGCTTTACTGAGTAGGCCAGGCATTAGCACGGTTCATTTGGCATTTGCGCTACACTAACATTAATTTGTGCAGCATTAAGCATGCTTCTGGTTGGGGGAGGCCTATCTGCACGTGGACAGCCATGTAATTCCAGGGTACATAGTGTGTGTACACAGCACCACAATGCACATGTGCAATACCATAGCACATCATAGTGCATACGCCCACACAGCACCATGACATTGGCAGACATTGTATGGTGTCATGGCCACAACACACTGGCCATAGCACTAGTGCTAGTGTAAGTGCTGCACCATCACCAGTACGAGGCGCAAAACTGAAATATTCAAACAGTGTATGCAAATGACCTAATTTCATAGTCCATGCCCTAAATTCACATTTGCATGTCATCACGGTAATGTATTCCATACTTGGCATGCTTAATATTGCCTGGAGTATATAAAAGGGGCAAACAGCACCACACAGCTTCCACAGATGTACTGCAGGCAGCTAGAGGTAAGTGTAATTCGGAACAGTCTACAACAGGGACAAGGGTGGTCATACCAATGGATTTATGCTGTATTCAGAATTGACTGTAGCTGTATCTCCACATGCCCTCAAGACTGATAGGCAGACATCTCGCTGTGTTTTTGACCCTGCCCTGCAGGGCACATCCATGTCCTGACCAGGGAGTTCAAAAGGTATCATGATGGAGAAGGAGAGCATCAGAAAGAGGAGTTTTTTTTGAAACATAGAAACACAGAATCTGATGGCAGATAAGGACCACTTGGCCCACCCAGTCTGCTCATTTCCCTACCTGATGGATAAGCTGCAGATTCTAGTTAATCAACAGCTTACTTCCTCCTGCCCTCCACTAGAATTGCCTTATGCCTGTCCCATGCATTCTTGAATTCTCCCACTATTCCTGACTCCACAACCTCCTCAGAAAGGATGTTCCATACATCCACAACTCTCTCTGTGAAAAAATATTTTCTAACATTACCTCTGAGACGTCCCCCACTCTATCTTCAAATTGTGCTCCCTTGTTTTTGCACATCTCTTCTGAAAGATATTACCCTCTTGTACCTTGTTAATTCCCTTGAGATACTTGAAAGTTTCTATCATGCCCCACCTCCCTCCTTTCATCAAGGGTATACGTATTAAGCTGCTTTAGTCTCTCCTCGTATGTCTTCTGGTGCAGACCTTGCACCATCTTGGTTGCCCTCCTCTGAACAGCCTCCACTCTGTCTATGTCTTTGCAGAGATGGGGTCTCCAGAATTGCACGCAGTACTCCAGATGGGGTCTCACTAACTGTCTGTAGAGAGGGATAACAACTTCCTGTTTTCTACTGTTAATGCCTCTCCCTATGCATCCCAGTATCCCCCCAGCCCTCCTTACTGCCTTCTCACATTGCTTGCCCACCTTTAGGTCATCTGATATAATTACTCCTAGGTCTCTTTCAATTTTTGTTGTTATTAACTCACCCCCCATTGTGTATTCTTCCCCTGGGTTTTTGTTTCCCAGATGCATTACCTTGCATTTCTTTGCATTGAATCAGAGCTGCCACGTATTTGACCCTTCCTCCAACCTTGCCAAGTCCCTTTTCATTCTTTCCACCTCACCTTGTGTATCAACCCTGTTGCAGATCTTTGTGTCATCTGCAAAGAGGCATACCTTTCCTTCCAGGTGCTCTCCAATGTCACTTATTAAGATATTAAAGAGGACCGGTCCCAGTACTGAGCCCTGCGGTACCCCACTAGTTACCTTCCTTTCTTCACTGTGGACTCTGTTTACTATTACCCTATGCGTCCTGTTGTCCAGCCAGTTTTTTATCCAGGCTACCACCTTGGGACCCACTCCAAGGCTGGTTAACTTGTATATTAATCTTTTGTGTGAGACTGTGTCAAATGCCTTGCAAAAATCTAGGTAGGCCATATCCACAGCCCCTCCCTGGTCTGCTACTTTGGTCACCCAGTCAAAGAAATCTATTAGGTTCATCTGACATGACCTTCCTGCTGTGAAACCATGCTGCCTTGGGTCCTGTACCCCACTGGCCTCTAGGTACTCAACAATTCTTTCCTTCAGAAGTGATTCCATCATTTTCCCTACCACTGAAGTCAAACTAACTGGTCTGTAGTTTCCTGTCTCTGCCCTGCTCCCACTTTTGTGAGGTGGAATCACATTTGCCCTCCTCCAGTCCTCAGGTACCACTCCATCCTCCCATGATTTGTTAAAGAGAGTAGTCAGTGGTGTTACTAGTTCTACCCTTAGTTATTTTAGTATTCTTGGGTGAATCCATCAGGCCCCATTGCTTTGTCCAACCTCAGTTTCAAGAGTTCTTTCAAAACCCTTTCTTCTGTGAATGGACTGGTATCGACCCCCCATTCTGAGTTTCTCCCTTGTTTAGTTTAGGCACCTCCCCCTCCTCATCTGTTGTGAATACTGAGCAGAAATATTCATTCACTATCCCTGCTTTTTCACTGTCACCTTCTGCCCACATTCCCTCCCCTTTATTAAGTTTCTGTATCCCTCCCTTGGTCTTTCTCGCTCCCTAATGTACCTATAAAAGGTTTTATCCCCCTTCTTAACAGAGTTGGCTATCTTTTGTGCCTTTGCTATTCTGACTGCCTTCCCTGCCTCCTTCTGCTTTAACTGATAAAGTTCTCTGTCATGCTCCTTCTGTGTTTCCTTATATTTCCTGAATGCTATCCTTTTCTCCTTAACTGTCCCTGCCACCTCTTTTGAGAACCAAAGTGTTTTTTTTTCTTCATTGTGTTTTATTGATTTGCTTCACACAAAGGCTTGTTGCCTCTGCAATGGCTGTTTTGATTATTCCCCATTGTTCCTCCACCCCTTCTTCTTGCCCATTTGCTAGTGCTTTTCTAAGGCACTCTCTCATTTTCCCAAAGTCGGCCTTCCTAAAGTCCAATACTCTTGTTTTTGTATGGATTGACTCTATGGCTGTGTTTATTATGAACCACACTGTTTGGTGGTCACTTGTTCCCAAATGGCTACCCACGTCTAAATCTGAGATCCTTTCTCCTTCCCCATTTGAGAGTACCAGGTCTAAGATTGCTCCCGCCCGAGTGGGTTCCAACACTAGCTGTCTGAGGCATGCCCCCTGTAGGGCATCAAGAATGACCCTGCTCTTGGATGTGCCTGCAGCAAAGGTACTCCAGTTAACATCTGGCATATTCAGGTCCCCCATCAACAATAGCTCCCCTTTGTCTGCCATTTTAAGGATGCCTTCTATCATTTCCTTGTCCATTTCCTACCCCTGAGATGGGGGTCCTTATACAACCCCCATGTGGATTGTGGTGCCATTTCCTGTCTCCAGGGTGACCCATAGTGACTCATCAACTTCCTGTTTACTCTTTAGTTCTGTTGCTTTAATCCCTTCCCTTATATAGAGAGCTACTCCTCCTCCTCTTTTACCCTCCCTGTCCCTCCTGTAGACTGTGTATCCTGGTATGTTGACATCCCAGTCATGGCTCTCTGCGTACCATTTTTCAGTGACCACCACAATATCCAGGCATCCCTCTTCCATCAAGGCCACTAGTTCAGGGAGCTTGTTGCACAGACTGCGGGCATTGGTACTCATCACCTTCCATTTATTTTTTATGGCCTTACCCCTTTTAGCCCCATCCCTGTCCTTAACACCTTTTTCTGCATTTGTCCCTGTCCTGCTCCCTACTGACTTCTTTATCTTGGTATTTAACTCTCTGACTACTGTGTTTTGTGGAGGGAGGCTGGGATTTCCCTGCTCCTCTTCAATGCCTCCCCCCTTGGCTAGTTTAAATGCTTGCCAATGAAGCATTTAAACCTGTCAGCTAGGATCCTGGATCCCCCCGACAGATGCAGACCATCGCGCCAGTATAAGCCTGCATCCCACCAGGTGGCTCCCCAGTCCCCAATGAAGCCAAAACCCTGAGCTCCACACAAGTTTTTCAACCATTCATTGAATCCCATGGTGTGGAATACCAGAACATCATCCTTGCCATAGACAGGCAGCACCTCCGAGAAGGTTACCATACATGCTACTTGTCTAAGGCCCCTTCCCAACTCCACAAACTCCTCTTGCACCTCTCTGATCCCATTTACAGCCAGGTCATTTGTCCCTAGGTGGACAGTGACATCCAGCTCTCTCCTCGGCAGCTGCTCCTGTGATCCTGATGATTCGCCCTGTCCCTCCAAGCCGTGGGACCAGGCAGGCGCTTTACCTCCTATCCCCTCCTCCCCACGCCTCACCTCCCTATGACGGAGTCCCCACCAGGAGTTGTTTCCTTCCCTGTGGGTCCTCATGCCACCCTCCTGTGGGTCTCCTTTGTGAGGTTCCCAGCATCCTCCTTGGTCTCCACTGCAGGTGCCTCCATAGAGGAACCACTCTTTGCCAGAACAGCATATGAATTGTGGAAAGCTACAACTGGAGGGATGCACCTCTGTTCCATCACCCTCTCCCTCCCTGAGCCCACCTTGGTCCAACCGCTCCTCTTTCTTGGCAGCCTCTGAGGTAACGGTGGTGGCCCTGGTGGTCCCTGGGTGGGGGAAGAGGTTTCACGAATCCTAGCCAGGTCAGCCTGGAGATGGGCAACCTCCTCCCTCAGACCAGAGAGGTGCCTGCAAACAGGGCAGCATCGCAGCCTCCAGAATGTCTCCTGGAACACTGCCGCCCCACAGCCATTGCACTGCACCACTCCCATCTTGACTTATTTTGTGTCCCCTCTCCTGTTGCTTTGTATGCTTATTGTCTCCTCCCTCTATGTATTTTTACACTTAATTTCCTACTGTCTATGTGCCCTTACAACTCTCACTCTTCCTGTTCTGGGACAGGAACTTCCTGTAGTCTTCAGTAGTCTCCTTCCACCGTGCTTGGATTCAGACCTCCAGCAGCTGGGGGGGATAAAGAGGTTTTTTTTTGTGTTTTTTTTAGGTTCCTTCAAGGTTGCTGAAACTAATGTGTCTCAGTGATCCTTCCCTTCCCTTCCTACTGCCAAACAGGAAGTTTCTGTTGTCAGTTAAATTCAGTGGCTATAAAACTAGAACTGGCTTTGGGTGGGAAGGAGGGCAATTAGTGAAAAATCTGTAGTTCTGGACTTCTGTTTCTTGCACTGCAACCAGTTCTCTTCTGCCAGAAACAGCCAGAAGCTGTAATTGGAGATAGCTGCTTTTGTACACCTAAGCTGCTAAGCCACACCCCCAATTAGATTCACTCTCTGCTCTCAGTAAATTAAGCTGATACTGCCACCTTCCTCAGAAAAAACACACTTTTTTTTTTTTTACTAAAATGTAATGGCCCTGACACATGCATATGTAGCCAGAGAGGAACTGGTGGGCCATTGAATGGGCACCAGGGCTGAGATATTCAAGGTCTGGCTGGAGACAATGTAGCTGATGAATGTCATGGGAGGCAGGACCGAGATGGTGTTCAAAAGACGGCTGGTGACCTGAAGAGAAGAACAAAGGACATCATGGCCAGGGCACGGTCCAACCTACAGGCCACAGGAACGGGGCTCCAAACAACAGAGCTCCTAGTCCTTGTAGAGTGCTTATGTCAGGCACTCACCAGCCTGTAGCAATAACGGTGGCTATGTAAGCCCTGTGACTGACTATAGTAGGCCCAGCACATTGAGGTTTGGTGTGCACATCCATCAGTGGTGATGGAGGTTGCATGTTTGTCTGTGGGGGTACGGTACATACCATGGTGATATGGGCCACAGGTGGCCAAGCACTGAAGGCAAACACAGAAAGCACTGCACATACAGTATCTGTGTTTTGCGGACACATCCTACTGTAGCCTTATGTATGCATCATGCATGGACCTCACTACACCAGAAGTACAGTTTTTTAAGCACTCCGGGTTACCAAACAAATGACTGCAGACTCCAAGTTCTGCAAAAAAAGCAAGTCTTTATTCGAGCATAAGGTAGAGCACCAACTGGGAGCACCTAACCCCAGTGCTTCGGCCCCATAATTAGGCCTTCATCAGGGGTGTGTCCCCACACAGAACATCGATGCCCATTTAAACACCCATCTTAAAGTGACATACACCACAGTCAATTTAAAGATTTGACATACATGTAACATGTCCCTACTTGAAGAGGGATATCAAGCTGATGGAAGGAGTCCAGCACAGAGCAACCCAGATGATCACAGGCATGGAGGGAAAGACCTATGAGGACAGACTGAGGGAGTTCAACATGTTCTCCCTGGAGGAAAGGTGGGATGGGGGGATATGATCGAAACCTTCAAGTATATCAGTAGCATAAACAGGGTTTGTGCAGAGGGGCCTTTTAAGTTAAATGGAGGGTGAGACACTAGGGGGCACAAGCTGAAACTGGAAGGAGGAAGATTCAAGAGGGAAATGAGAAGGCACTACTTCACCGAAAGAGTGGCGGCTGGGTGGAACGCATTGCCAGAGGAGGTGCTAACATTGCAGTCAGTGGACAGTTTTAAGAGGGGATGGGACAGGGTCGGGGGAGGGTCACTACTGGGCAGGAAGGGGGGCAGCTGCAGTGTAAAAGCTGATAGCTATGCAACCGAGCAGCCTTGATAGACCTTAGGGCCTGTATCTGATGGTGTTATTTCATATGTTCGTATATAGTAAGAATCATAAATCACAATAATTCATATAAATACACAAAATGTATCATCCATCAAATCTCCTTTAAAATTGTTTACTCAAGATTATCACAATTTTATGAAAAAACAATGGCAAAGAGAAAAAAATATATAGATATATGCTGACCCAAAAGCCACACGTAGGTTGTCTGGAAAATAGAGAAGCCACATTAAGACAATGAGAACATTTTCAAAAGGTCACTATTCACAGAAGAGGATGACTTGACTGGCACAGGTGAGATAAAAAAAACTTTTTATTAAACTTGAAGAGGCAAGAATTCAAGAACTGAACAAATATTATGATAAAATCACCCTAGAGCAATATCTAGAAAAGGGGTGGTTGCCAAGAGGTCTGCGTTTAGACAAACAGCCCACTTGTGGATTTGCAAATCCTATTCTTAAAACAGACTGTGGGAAAGCAAGCGCAACATGGACAAATGATGTTATTGCAGCACTAATAAGAAAAAATGAGAGAGATTTAAATGAAATAGAGAAGGAAATCTCTTCAATACAAGAGTCCATAAAACCTCTGAAAGTCGCACTGAATTTCCTGGTTGAATAAAAAATATACAAACAATATAACAAAAGCTGAAAATGAAATAATCAAATGAAAAAAAAAACCTAACAAGGGGTTCAGGAGAGTATGAAAGCAATCAAGTATTTAAGTGAGACAGGACTGATATTTCACCCCAGAGAGGTTGTTCAAGAAGCCGGGGTAGATTTAAATGTTGGAACAAAAGATCTCGTTCTAAGTCTGAACATAACAGTAAAGTACCTAATCCCAAAAAGACAGTGACAATTAATCCTGATATTGAGTTCATTGCAGAACAAAATGGTACAACATCTAATACAGATCTTTTTTTATTGAAAGCAGACCCCAAGCAATCAGGAATCAACAGCAAGCAGGAAAAACACAGGTGCAGAAACAACATCAACAGCAACAAAAATATTAATTCAAAGAAACAAGAACGAAAGACCAGAAGAGGAAGATGAGGAAGGTGAACAAGAAAGACCCAGGAGGTCTCAGAAAATGACTGCAACAAAGACGGGTGTTTAAATGGATATAGAAAACATAGAAACATAGACTTTGACGGCAGATAAGGACCGCTTGGCCCACCTAGTCTGCCCATTTCCCTACCTACAGGATAAGCTACAGACCCTAGTTAACCAACAGCCTATTTCTTCCTAACCCCCACAAGAATTGCCTTATGTCTGTCCCATGTATTCTTGAATTCTCCCACAGTTTTAGACCTCACAACCTCCTCAGGAAGGCTGTTCCATGCATTCACTACCTTCCTGTGAAAAATACTTTACATTGCCCCTGACCCCCCATCTTTAAATTGTGTCCCTTGTTCTTGCATGTCTCTTTTCTGAAAGATGCTACCCTCTTGGACTTTGTTGATTCCACTGAGGTACTTAAATGTTTCTATCATGTCCCTCCTCTCCCTCCTTTCCTCAATGGTATACATGTTAACCTCTTTTAGTCTCTCCTCATATGGCTTCTCTTGCAGACCCTGCACCATTCTAGTTGCCCTCCTCTGGACTGCCTCTATCCTGTCTATGTCCTTGCAGAGATGAGGTCTCCAGAACTGGATGCAGTACTCCAGATGGGGTCTCACCAACTGTCTGTACAGAGGGATACCAACTTCCTGTTTTCTGCCGGTGATGACTCTCCCTATGCATCCCAGTATACCCCCAGCTCTCCCTACTGCCTCCTCACATTGCTTGCTAACCTTAAGGTCATCTGATATGATTACCCCCAGGTCCCTTTCCTTTTTTGTTTTTGTTACTACCTCCCCCCATTGTGTAATCTTCCCCTGGGTTTTTTTTCCCAGGTGCATTATTTTGCACTTCTTTGCATTGTATCCTAGCTGCCATACTTCCGACCATTCCTCCAACATTGCCAAGTCCCTTCTCATCCTTTCCACACCTCCTTGTGTATCAACCCTGTTGTAGATCTTTGTGTCATCTGCAAAGAGGCATACTTTTCCTTCCAGTCCCTCTGCAATGTCACTTATAAAGACATTAAAAAGGACTGGACCCAGTACTGATCCCCTCATGGTACCCCACTAGTAACCCTCTTTTCAGAGTGGACTCCATTTACAATTACCTTCTGTGTCCTGTTGTCCAGCCAATGTTTTACCAGGCTACCACCCTGGGACCCACTCCCAGGCTGGTTAATTTGACTATTAATCTTTTGTGTGGGACTGTGTCAAATGCCTTGCTAAAGTCTAGGTAGGTCATGTCCACAGCCCCTCTCTGGTCTACTACTTTGGTCATCCAGTCAAAGAACTCAATTAGATTCGTCTGACATGACCTTCCCGCTGTGAACCCATGCTGCCTTGCGTCCTGTGCCCACTGGCCTCTAGGTACTCAACAATTCTTTCCTTCAGAAGTGATTCCATCACTTTTCGTACCACAGAGGTCAAACTGACAGGTCTGTAGTTTCCTGCCTCTGTCTTGGTCCCACTCTTGTGAAGGGGAATCACATCCGCCTTCCTCCAGTCCTCGGGTACCACACCATCCTCCCATGATTTGTTAAAAAGGGTAGTCAGTGGTTTCACTAGTTCTCCCCTTAATTCTTTTAGAATTCTGGGGTGAATTCCTTCAGGCCCCATTGCTTTGTCCACTTCAGTTTTAGGAGTTCTTTCAGAACCCTTTCTTCTGTGAAAGGACTGGATCGACCCCCTATCCAGAGTGCTTCTGTTAATTGGATTAGGCACCTCCCCCTCCTCTTTTGTGAATACTGAGCAAAAATATTCGTTCAGTATCCCTGCTTTTTCACTATCCCCCTCTGCCCACCCACCTTTCATTCTATTCAGCCTCACTATCCCCCCCTTTGTCTTTCTATAGTCCCTGATGTACCTATAAAAGGTTTTATCCCCCTTCTTAACCGAGTTGGCTATCCTTTCCTCAGTTTGGGACTTTGCTATTCTGACTTTCCTCCCTACTTCCTTCTGCCTTAACTGGTACAGCTCTCTGTCCTACTCCTTCTGTGTTTCCTTCTACTTCCTGAATGCCATCTTTTTCTCCCTGACTTTCCCCGCCACCTCTTTTGAGAACCATAGTGGCTTTTTCTTTCATTTTGATTTGTCTATTTGCTTCACACAAAGGCTTGTTGCCTCTGTGATGGCAGTTTTGATGATTCCCCACTGTTGCGCCAACCCTCCTTCTAGCCTGTTTGCGAGTGCTTTTCTGAGGCACTCTCCCATCTTTCCAAAGTCAGCCCTCCTGAAGTCCAGTACCCTCACTTTTGTATGGCTTGAATCTGTAGCAGAGTTTAACGTGAACCACACTGTTTGATGGTCACTTGTTCCCAGGTGGCAACCCACTTCTAGATCTGAGATCCTCTCACTGTCCCCATTTGAGAGTATGAGGTCTAAGATTGCTCCCTCACGAGTGGGTTCTGAAACTAGCTGTCTAAGGCATGCCACCTGTAGGGCATCGAGAATGGCCCTGCTCTTGGATGTGGCTGCAGCAAGTGTGCTCCAGTTAACATCTGGCATGTTCAGGTCTCCAATCAACAGTATCTCCCCTTTCTCTACCATCCTAAGAAAGCCTTCTATCATATCCTTGTCCATTCCCTCCTCCTGACATAGGGGTCTGTATACAACCCCTGTGCAGATTGTGGTGCCACTTCCAGTCTCCAAGGTGACCCACAGTGCCTCCTCTCCTCCCTGTTTACTCTTTTGTTCAGTTGCTTTTCCCTTCCTTTACATACAGAGCTACTCCTCCCCCTCTTCTCCCCTCCCTGTCTCTCCCCTGTAGGTTACATACCCTGGTATGTTAACATCCCAGTCATGGTTCTCTGTGTACCATGTTTCTGTGACTGCTATGATATCCAAGCATCCCTCTTCCATCAAGGCCACCAGTTCAGGGAGCTTGTTGCCCAGGCTACAGGCATTGGTACTCATTATCCTCCATTTCCTGATGGCCTCACTCCTTTTTGCCCCATCCCTGTCCTTCTTGCCTTTGTCACTTTCTCCATTTACCCCTGCCCTTCTCCCTATCAACATCTCTATGTTGGTGTTTACTGCACTTACTACTGTGACTTTTTGGGAGGCTAGGATTTCCCTGCTCCTTTCCAGTGCCTTCCCATGGCTAGTTTAAATACTTTGCCAATGAAGCATTCAAACCTTAGCCTGGGATCTGGTTCCCTCCTGGACAGATGCAGCCCATCATGCCAGTATAGGCTTGCATCACTCCAGGTGGACCCCCAGTCCCCAATGAAGCCAAATCCTGAGCTCTGCACCAGTTTTTCAAACACTGATTGAATCCCATGGTGTGGAGCAACTCTTAGCCTCTTGTACACCATAGACAGGCAGCACTTCCGAGAAGGTTACGGCTTACTTGTCTAAGGCCCCTTCCCCAATTCCACAAACTCTTCCTGCACTGCTCTGATCCCTTTCTTAGCCAAGTCATTTGTCCCTAGGTGGACAATGACATCCAGCTCCCTCCCCTGTGCAGCTGCTCCGGCAATCCTGAGGATTCGCTCCCTGTCCCTCCATGCCATGGTGCCAGGCAGGCACCTTACCTCCCTCCCCTTCCTCCTCCAGTTCTACCCTCCTAACAATGGAGTCCCCCACCAGGAGTTGTTTCCTTCCCCTGTGGGGTCTCATGCCACCTCCTGTGGGTCTTCTTTGTGGAGGTTCCCAACATCCTCCTTGGTCTCCACTGTGGTGCCTCCATAGAGGAACCACACTTTGCCAGAATGGCATAGGAATTGTGGAGAGGTACAACTGGAGGGATGCATCTCTGTTCCACCACCCTCACCCTCCCTGAGCCCACTGTGGTCCAACCGCTCTTCTTTCTTGGCAACCTCTGAGGCAACGGCAGTGGCCCTGGTGGTCCCTGGATGGAAGAGGAGGTCCCACAAATCCTGACCGACTCAGCCTGGAGATGAGCAACCTCCCCCCTCAGCCCAGAGAGGTGTCTGCAGATGGGACAACACCACATCCTCCAGAATGTCTCCCGGAAGACTGCTGCTCCACAGCCACTGCACTGCACCACTCCCACCATGTCTTATTTCTGGCCCCTTCACAATTGTTTGGAATACTTACTCTTTCCTCTGTTTTTTTCCCCCTTTTCTCTCTCTAATTACTTACTGCCTCTGTGCCCTTTAAGCTCCTGATTGTCCTGTTCTGAGACAAGAAGATCCTATATTTCTTTATTGATGTTATGTGTAGGGGCATACCCCTGATGAAGGCCTAATTGTGGGGCCAAAGCACTGGGGTTAGGTGCTTCCAGTTGCCTTATGCTTGAATAAAGACTTGCTTTCTTTGCAGAACTTGGAGCCTGCAGTCATTTGGTAACCCAGAGTGCCTGAAAACATGAGCTTCTGTTCAATATAAATGTTAGCAAAACCTCTTTAATAGCACCTTAGAACAATCCCTGAGACACACCTGCTTTCTTGTGTTCCGGGCCTCACTACACCATCCATGTGGGCCATCACTGCTGCACGCTGTTTCAGTAATGTTGTACCTGTTGGATGGGCCACACAATAGGGGTAGGCCGCATGGTGTTATCCCGGTATCCTGGTGGTGTGGACGTCTGTGGGGGAATCCCTACTCTGCAACAGGGGTGTTGCATACTGTGTGATCACTGGTGATATGAGGTGTGTTTGATGTGTACAGCACTGAGGCAAATGGCACTGCACTACATCGGCAACATGTGCTAGTGTGTGTGTGTGTGTGTTGTGTGTGTCTCCGTACACAGTACATTAGGCCTGCATGCATACTGTCATGGTCCTGCAACAGGTATGTGCATTACTCAGCAATGTCCCTCATTTCTCTCAACAGCCCAGTCCTTGATGGTGGACACTGTGGAGGAAAAGCAACCAGGATCATCCTGAAGGATGCTGCCCCAGCAGCTGACACCTGCTGAGGCACAGGAGGAATGGGACAGAGACATGTGGCGGAGAGGCAGTAGCATGATAATTCCAGGTCCAGCTCTGCCCCAGTGAGGACACTGCCCCTGCTTGCCCCACTGCCAGTGGGGATCAGCCTTCCCCCCTCCCCAGACCAGCCACCACTGTGCCTCTCCAGGCCCATGCCCCTGGCACAGCCAGCACTGTGCCACCCCAGGGCAATCCCCAGCCCAACCACCACTGTGTGGCCCCAGGCCAATCCCTCCAGCCATGCCACTGCTGTGCTGCCCTGGGCCAGTCCCCCAGCCCTGCAAATGCTTCACTGCCCTGGACCACTCTTTCAAGGCACAGCACTGACTGAGGTGCTACACCAGCCCACACAATGGGCCAGAGTGCAGCCCAACTCTGTCCTTGGAGGTCAGCCCAGTGGCGCTGAGGGTTGAGGCGCTGGACGCCACACCTTGCACCATGCCAGCGACCCAAGTTCAGAAACTAGCTTGGGCCGTCAGGGGTCAGCAGGGAAGGGAGAGGACTGAGCATCCTAGGACAGCTCTCCTCTCCCTTGGGAGGGATCCAGTGAGTCTCCAGAGCAGCAGCAGCCCCCAGCGGAGACCGAAGATACAGGCTGCATAATGGAGCCAACTATGGGGTGGAGCAAGGCAGATGCTGATGGCTTGCCATCTTGACATCACTGCACGGCTGAGCTCCAGGGGGCAAGAAAAGAAAACCTCCAGGCCGGGCCTCCACGTACCCGGGAAGGTGACGACAGGAACAGGACCACCCAACATACTCAATGCCGGACCTACCAAGCCAGCCTCTAGTTCCTTTCTTCTGTCTGACCGCAGTCTAGATTATAGATAGAGCACCGATCAGGTGGTGATGGCCCCACCTCGGGGGGTTCTGAGCTGGGGGGATGGCGAGTTGGAGAAGCAGAGGAGGGACATCTTGGGTCAGAGGCAAGGTGCAAGAGGTCTCGACGAGCGGTTACAGGGTGAGTACCTAGGTCCTGTCTGACAGAGTCCTATGGGGCCCGGTGTATAAATAGAGTTGAAAAAAACTAAACAAAAAAAACTCTGTTCTTGGGACAGTCCACACCGGCAACAGGTGGCAGCCAGCAGGCAGCTGCTGTAGGCCACCCTGAGAGCTCAGGAGGGCCTGCAGGCTGATATGAGCCACATGTGGGCAATGCTGCAGGACCACGAGTAGCATTCAGACGTTCATCATGTGGAGAACATGGCAGCCTTGGAGGCTGGCTTCACACAAATGGAGCAGTCCATGGCTGACATCTTTGGCACGGTGCCACCATGCTGCAGCCATGGTCTCTGGGAATGTGGGTGGCAACCCACCTCAGTGCGGGAATATGTACACCCAGAAACCCCAGCATATTTCAAATGCTAGCCCATGGGGGATACATGTGATGTACCTCTGGCCATGGCCTGCTCCTCAGAGGGTTCAGTATCCTGCAGGGCCGTGGTCTAGGACTGCTCATGCTGTCCCCACACTCACCCCCCATTGCGTAGATGATGTCCTCCCCCCCCGGATACCTACCCGGATACATCACATGCACCAGTCCCATGTCCATGGTGGAGTGTGGAGTGTGGAGTCTATTCACCCTAATGCCTCCACCCCAGTCCCTAGTGGTGCACAGATGGCAACATGGGTGCAAGCAATGGCACCCAGTATGGCCAGTAGGTGTGCACCCCAACAGACTTGCTGCATGGTTGCAGTTCACTCTGTTGGTGTGGTGGAGAATATGATGAACTCCCCAATATGTGGCAGCAGGTGTTCTAGAAACTTACCCAACAGGTGTGAGGTGACAGGCTGCGTGATACTGGTGGTGTCACCACCAGTGTCTGAAAGGATCCAATTACCAGGATGCACAGTGCTGCTGTCATCTCGAGCTCTACAGACATTGCATGGCTGTGGTGGGTGTCTGTCCACAGCTGCTCATGCAGCAGCTTACACAGCTGCCGGAGCATGGCCCCATTGAGCCTATACCAACCCATGATTTGTTCATGATTGAGGACTTCGGATGTCACTCATGGACAGTACTGTCTATTTGCAGCAGAGTGCCTCCAGAGCCTTCGCTGTAGCTGAGTGGGGGCCTTTTCCTGCTCCTATCCTCCAAGACAGCCTCCCTCAGGTACACAATGTGGGCCATTTTTTTTCGATGTAGTTCTGTCCCCCCCATTTGCTCTGGTTAAGACCTGCTTTTTATAGGTCTTAATTTGCGTAGCACTAAGTCTCATTAAATGCTATTAGCACATCTCTAAATCACTGAATATTGTGCGGCACCAAATATTCATGTTACCACCCCCATTCTATGATGAATACACGTTTGTGCTCATGAGGTATCATGATGGCTCAGCACAGTGCTAACAACTGAATATTGCATTCATGCACAATCAAGCATTTGTACCTGCACAAACCAGGTACATGCAGTGCAAACCTTCTGACTATGGGGCCTTGAAAGTTTGTTTATTATGGAATGCAGGGATTTAGACTTCTGCAGAATTCTACTGGCTGAAATGCTCACTTCTCCCCACTCCAACACACACAACAGGAGGCATCAGTAAAGCCAAGGATTCAACTGTATCTGGGCAGAGCAAGCAGCAAAGATTTCCCTGGTAGGCAGGTAAGGATCGGTGGGACATCCTTCATTTTAATTTGTATGTATGTGTAAGGAGAGGAATATAAAGGGAAAGAATATTTAATCAGTTTGTTCTTTTTATTTTGAGGGAGTTTAATTCTTACGGCCTAGGTGAATTTTTTAGTGAGTAAAGGTGGCAACCATGTATATAATGGAAAACAGGAATTTTAAAAAAGGTACTGATTTTGTTAAAGTGCCATGTCCTGATTCTCCATGCATTGTGCTATCTCAGTGCAGGTCCTAACCAGTCAGGATGCAGTATTTTCCCTACCCAATTTATAACGAAAATCAAGACACCACCCAATAGGCAGTCACTGTAGAATATGCAGAACTAGAGTTATCTGTCATTGAGTTTTTATGTAGCATACAATAGCTGACTGCCTATGTCATAAGCAGGAGACACTGTGAAGTTAGCTGTGACAGTCTGGCTATTATATTAATTCATTTATTGAAAACAATGTTTTGCCACAGAGGTATGCTGAGCTGATATGTTTCAAGACCTGTCCTGGAGGGAGGGACAGGGAGAAGGGGAAGTACACAGAATGTAAGTCATACAACAGTACAGGAGGAATACTGGAAATGAAAACCTGAAAGTAATGAAGGCAATCCTTTGATTTCCTATGATGTTAGTTTTCTTCATTATTTTTGTACAGAGCAAAATGTATTTATTTTTATTTATTTAGTTTTTGTTGACTGGGAAAGGAGGACTAGACATTTCTGCCTATTTTCAGCCTCGTCCCAGGGGAAGGGGATACAGATGGATGCCAACTGACATTGAACCAAATTAAGTTGTTTGTGGTATTTTTAGTGAATGGGGGAAATTTGGCCAGGACACTGGAGAAACTGCCCTACTCTTGGGAGGGTGCACTGTTGGCCCTTTTTGCAAGATGGTGGACTCGGAGTCAGCAGAGGAAGGAGTGCTGCAGCAGACTGGGGAGCCATCCTCCTACCCAGTCGTTGCTTGCCAGGAGGATGAAGATTTCATAGTTGGAGGTAGGGAAGAAGCAATGGATGAGGATGAGGCTTTTGCAACCCTTAATTTAGTGGATGAAGGAACAAATGCTACAGAAAATACGGATATCATGGCTGCAGCTGCACAATTGGAAAAGGAAATCGAGGAACAAAGATTGGTGATTCTAAACATGTTGTCAGATGATGAAGAGCGCTATGTAAAGTACAAAACAGCTCTCAAACTACGGGTGAAGCAAAGGACACACCCTACAGATAACAAGTCAGAACTTAAATACTCTAAAACTGTGGCTAAAGCAAAATATACTGTACATAAAATGCTAACAGCAAGAGAATGCATAATGCAAAAATTTGGAGTGGCTGACATACCTGTAACAAGCGCAGACTGGTTCCCGAACAAAGCACTTAGAGGGGCTGGTTGGAAGCTGGCTAATAATGGGCAATGGGTCCTGGACACTGACTGGGATGCCTCGCAAATGAAGGACCTGGAACACCAGAGATGGGAAAGGAGAATTGCGCAATGTCTATACCGCGTCAGAGAGCGGCAGAGGGGTCTCAACACAAGAGGCATTCTGTTTTCTCGGTGGCTACAAGCTCTACTTGGCTCCTGATTTCATCATAGCTGGAATGTGAGAGCCTTAGTGTACAGGGCATCAAGGAGTCTGTAGTACAGCTTAAGGTTCCAGCTCAATCGGAGCCACTGGAAATAACAGATCAGGAAGTGGATACTAGGCTGAAAAATGCTACAGAGAGTATATCTGGCATCCAGGGTACTGTTCCAAATTCGGAACCCCCAGATGGCCCTGAACATGGATGGACAGAATGAAAGTGTAATACCAGCCCCAGCCCCCCCAGTTTCTGTCCATACGCAGCCTAACATGGAAACAGTGGATGAACTCCATTCCAACATACTGACACGGGGTCTGCAAATGTCTACCAGTAATTTAAACCCAGGGGCCCCTGTTTTTAAGATTCTTGATCAAACAAACTTTACTGAAGAGGGATCTCTTAGTGACATCTTAAAGAGACCCAGAATAATATCTTCTCCTGGAGAAGGTAAGTTAAATCAAAGGCCACAGAATCAGGACAGGCAACAATAGGATACACAGCAGCAGGATAGGCAACAACAGGATACACAGCAGCAGGACAGGCAACAACAGGATACGTAACAGCAGGACAGGCAACAATGGGACACACAGCAGCAGGACAGGCAACAACAGGAGACACAGCATCAGGACAGGCAACAACAGGATACACAGCAGCAGGATGCACAGCAACATGATAATCATGGCAGCAACAACAGGAACGAGTTCTTCCAAATAGGGGGCAAGAGGCTGACCCCCACCAAGACCTAGATTTACTGATTTATTTAATAAAACTGAATCCGCTCCCCACAGAAACACAGTTTGTCTGCGCTATAAAGGTGGACTTGAGACATGCGCTGATCTTCTCTATGTGGGGAAAAAGCTTTTGAAGGACTCCTTAAAATTTACAGCATATGATGTATATGCATTGATTCATGTGTCCAGGAAAGACAACTTTGATATAAGTTGTTGGTCCCCAGCAGGACTTGAGAAGTTTTAAATATTATACAACCAAGTCAGATTTG
The DNA here is from genome assembly GCA_016271365.2 of Neoceratodus forsteri. Lineage (NCBI taxonomy): Eukaryota > Metazoa > Chordata > Ceratodontiformes > Ceratodontidae > Neoceratodus > Neoceratodus forsteri. The sequence continues at coordinate 768,688,375 of CM057450.1, read as the reverse complement.
CACCATTATGGACACCTTTTTTCGCCATGCCTCTAACTAAACCACTGATCAAAAATGTGAATATAATGTTTCGAAAAGAAAACATTCATGTATGTGACATTCATAATTGGCTTCAGAATCATTGTGAAGTCCTCAGTGCACCAGAGATAATACTGTATTCAGAGGCATTTTGGACAGAGGTGGGGGGGGGTGGCGATTTAGAGTGAAACTTTGGCAAACTGAAGATGGTGTTGCCCACATTCCAAATAGCTTTTTCTTGAGGAAGGATCGAGGAGTCTGTTTTTACTCTGGCCAACTGAAGGCCTGTTATAAATGTGGTACACAAGCACATTTATCAAATGTCTGTGATAAATTACGCTGTGGAATCTGTGGAGAATTCAACCACATCAGTGCCCAATGTAATAACCATTCAAAATGCAACCTATGTGAAGAATATGGTCACCTGTACAAAGTTGTCCCTGGGCACCTCACAATAAAACCTGCACAGTAAATCCTGATTACCTTATTAGGAAAGCGCAGAATGAATCCTTTGCTTCAGAAATCCCAGAAACAGACCCCACCCCGAGTACATCTGATGCTCCTAATGAGCAAACTACCACCACTCCAGACTCAGATATCACTGACTCAGCTCTGGAGGAGGAAGAAGTTAGTTCAGCCCCCCCCCAAACCCGAAGCACCACAAGGGGGAAATGTGGAGCCCAGACCAAAAGAACCAGACATGGGAGAAGGGGGAATAGAGAGAACATCAGAACCCCTGACATCGGACATGCCCTCTCCTCCAGATAAATGGTCTAAACCCAGTGCAAGCCAGAGCTCCAAACTACTTAAACAACAGAATCCTGGGGAGAAGTGGAGGTGGAGAATCGTGTGAGGTGCTATCCTCCTCAAATTCGGGAGAATCTGAACAGGAAAAACTAGCCTCAGACACATCAGCACAATCACGGAAAATGGATATTGACCCACAAAAAATAAGGAAGAAGAAGAAAAAGAAAAGGAAAAAACCTTATTGATTGGGACTAGGATGTGTGGATATGGCCTGATTAAGAAAACAAACAACACAACATCCGCTATGTCTTCCTTCTCTGTAGCCTCTGTAAACATACGTAGTATTCGAAACACCAGGAAACAAGCCGCTGTTTTTTCTCTATTGCATGATCTTAATTTTGGTATTATTTCCCTACAGAAAACTTGGTTGGCCTCTTACATGTCCCAGCAATTTACAAGAAATAGTTGGGTATAGGGACCATCTTTTTGGTCTTTTGGGTTAGATCAAGCAGATGGGGTGGGTATTCTTTTTTCAGGACATCAGTTAAGTTGTCTAAAATTGTTGACATCTGTCCAGGCAGAGCCTTGTTAGTTGATAGAATCTGGCACAATTCACCCTGCAGATTTCTTATGATTTATGCACTACAAAATACATCTGATAGGGTTGCACTTTTTGAACAAATCCAACCATTCTTAGCAACTGCTAAAGCAGTTATATTGGCAGGTGACTTTAATTGTACCTTAGAAATGCAGAATAGGTTACTAAGAGGAAAAAAATGTATTATGACTCACATGCCCTTTTGAAATTAATAGAGGCTGCGGAGTTAGTGGATTGTACGTCCACTGCATCACCTAAAATTACACATACATTTGTTAAAAATACATTAACCTCTAAGATTGACTATATTTTTAGTTCAAAGCAATTATTGATAGGGAAAATTGAGGCTATCCCATTGGAATTTACTGATCATCTGATGATCAAAACTATCATCTCTTTTGAGTCATCCATTTCACATTTTTCTTCTAGATGGAGACTGAACATCTCAAGTCTTAAAGACCCTGTCATAAGGCTTCAAGTCACCTACATAATAACAGTCAGAATATCTGTGCTAGACCTGTATGACAATTTGGGTCAGTGGTGGGAGGACTCAAAACAAAACCTCACTGATTGGTTTCAAAAACATGGGAAACAAACGGTAAACTCAAATTTTTTGGAATATATCAAATTACAAATATAATTGTTTTAAATATTATCACTAACATATTCTAACAGATTAGATTACTCTAAACAAATTATGGCCCTTAAACTACAAATGGCAACATTGCAATACGACAGATCAGCTTCCTTAAAAGCTGAAATGACTTATGGAACACAGAATACACCTTATAAAGATCCATGTGAAGCTTGCAAGGATAGAAGACAAACACTGGTCTAATAGAATAAAAAAACAGTACAGGGTAAAGTCTTGAGGACCACCACGGAAATAAGAACTGCCGTGGAAAATCACTTGGTGGCCCTCAGCACACCAGGATTTATATCGGCCAATGACATAAAAGATTATTTTAAGGTTCCAGAACTGGAAGAGAATGACAGAACCCTATTAGTTTGGTCCATAACTCCCCAGGAGGTTTGTGATGTTATTCAGTCTTTAAAAGATGGTACCTTCCCTGGCAGGGATGGGATACCCAATACCTTTTATAAAACTTATGCAGACACAATAGAGCCTTGCCTCACTAAAGTGTTTAATGACTTCTTAACACATAAAATAGTATACCCAGCCTTTTCTAAAGGACTAATAATCTTATTTAAAAAAGGAGACAAAACTAATCTCGATCATTGGAAACTTATTTGTCTCCTTAATTCAGATTTCAAATTTTTAACTATATTATTACAAAAATAACTGTGGCATGTAGCACAACATCTGATACATTCAATGCAGTCCTGTTTGCTTCCAGATAGAAATATTAAAGAAAACTTGTTAATTATCAGAGAGGTGATTGAATATTGCAATAGAACGGGACAATGTAGCTATGTGCTCACCTTAGATCAACACAAAGCCTTCGATAAGGTTAGCCATAGCTTTTTTATTTCAGGTTCTACATCATTAAGGGATCCCTTTAACATTTATTGGGTGGCTACAAATGATTTATTTTCTGGCCATGGTAACCCCTTTGATTGCTTGGAAAGAAGGACAATGGATCCCAGTACAAATTGGAGTTAGGCAAGGATGCCCCCTAAGTCCGTTACTATATATATTTGTACTAGATGCTCTAATACGATGTCTATTGAGCAATAACCAGATACAAGGCATTAAGGGCACCTTTGAACCACAAGAAATTAAACTAGTTGCCTATGCAGATGACATTTGCCTGTTTTTAAAAAATGATGAAAGTATTTTTCATATGCTGCAAGAAATGAATAGATATGCAAAGGTTTTGGCGGTTAGTTTGAACATGAGTAAGAGTGTGGATATTCAGGTTGGTGTACAGAGATCTGGGACTAAACAGGTGGCTGGAATTATCATTTCACAAAAACCCATAAAGATATTAGGGGTTTATTTTGACGATGGTGATATGGCTCATAAAAATTGGGAGAACAGCTTAAAAACATGTTAAGGGAAGGTATCAAGGTGGAAGAACTGGAGGTTATCCAAAAATAAACCAGTATACATAATTAAGCAATTCTTGGTCCCCTGTTCTTTATACGTTAGTTTGTTTTTTCCACTTCCTTTTATCTATGAAACTACAGTCTTAATGTTATTCATTCAGATATTATGGGGGTCCTGGTTGAATCTAATTAAAAGGGAAATTATGTATTTGCCAAAATATAAAGGTGGTTTGAATATGTTGAATCCCATCATTTTTTTCATGCAATTTTTTGGGCAGGATCTCTGCAACTGGTAGTCCAAAATCAGGAATCATTAGTTAAAACATGGTTATACAACAATTTGGCTACTTATTTTAACAAATGCATAGAGGTTCCGGTAAAGCTACATCTTAAATTCCATATCCCAGCTTTCTTTAAGCCATCCTTGCAAAAATTATCTAAATGGGGAGTGACAAGATCACAAATCCTCCAGAAATCCAGGCAGAACTTATATTTTCATATATTAGATACCCTGGGGCCTTCTGTGCCTGAATTTAAATTGCAGTGTCAGTGGCTCAGTAGGTAGCACACTTGCCTCTGAGGCCGGGAGATCAGAGGGCTGTGGGTTCAGTTCCCACATCTGGCACTTGGGTTAATATTCCAGTACTAACACTGTAGTGCAGCATGAGAGGGGTGTTGCACTTCTGAGGTGCCGTTTTTCCGATGAGACGTTAAACCGAGGTCCCATCTGCCTGGATTGGTGATAGTTCAGGTGGATGTTAAAGATCCCATGGCACTGCTCCGAAAAGAGTAGGGGAATTTCCCGGTGTCCTGGCAAATTTCCCTCATTCACTAATAATACCACCAACAGCTTAATCTGGTTCAAAGTCAGTTGGCATTCATCTGAATCCCCCTCCCCCGGGTTGTGCCTGAAAATAGGCAGGATTTGTCTAGTGCACTTACCCGGTCAACAAAAACTAAATAAATAAATAAAATAAATAAATAAAGGTTGTTTGGGGAACAAAACAGACTTGGTAATAAATCAATTAATGAGCAAACGAATCCCGTATAGAATGTGGGATATTGTTTGGTTATGTGCACATGGGAGGTTGGGAGTTTAAAGGGGACAATAAACATAAAGCAGTTGAAGAATGATATAGTCTGTCTCCTGCCTGAACAACTCAGACAGAAACAATGGAACCTTTTTTGTTAACATATCTTTATGTACAACAGTTATGGGTTTTTCTAGCAAGAAAGTGGAGGTTGCCATGTCTGAGATCTAGTACTTATGAAAACACTGCTTTGGGAGGCTGTTCAAAGATTATGCACAGTGGGGTGGACAATGCTGTGGTGATGGTGGTCTTTATTTTAAAATTGTATCTCTGGCAAGCTAGAAGCCAGTGGCTTTTTCAACATAATAGGATGGCATACACCACAGCGATTAAAGAGGTACATGATAATGATTTAAAACTGCACCCGAGGGCTGGTAGGGTGAGCAACAGGGGCCAATCTGCAAGGTGAAGAGATGTGCCCAGCTAGCACTGGAGTGCTCCCTGGGTTGCTCCCTCAGGAAGAGTGTCAGGGGCTGTGTCTTAGTCATATGGGGTGGCCTGGACAGGACTAGCCATGCAGACAGCAGCTTCGACCACCGTTACTATCCCTCTGAATCAGTGGCCAGTTAGCAGAGGCTCACCCAGGTGGGCAATGGAGATGCCAAGTCTGGGACAGATTCCAGCAACCAGAACCAAACCCCTCAGAGCAGCCAACAGACTGGAGCACACCATCCCAGTCAGGCAAGCCAGAGAGTGACCCATGGGGACAGCATCGGGCATTGAGGATAGTCCATAATAAGAGGAGTTGAGGTTGAGCAAACCGGTGAGTCCCAGCAGTGATGGTAGCTCCCCCCCCCCAACAAGCCCGGCAGAGCCTGAACTACATCTGTGCCTTTGTCTTTTCCCCTTTGGCAGAAGATGGAACACTGGCAGTCAAGTGTTAGGTATTCCTAAGTAGTGGGCACATTGAAAAGGCTATTAATAGTGAACCAGACCAGCACTGATGTAGTTTATTACATTATCCCCACTAACTGCTTCATCTTAATTAGCATGTCAAAAAACCCATAGCAAGCCACTTCTAATTATGGAAATGTGTCATGTTTGAAATAAAAGTACAGGTATCTCAGTTCACTAAATATAGTCAAATGAGCTGTGTTTCTGTGTTGGCCAGAAGAGGAGAGACATCACATCTCTCACCCCATCCTTGGGTCATCAGAACAAGTAGCAACTGATTCTGTAAAATCACACTACCTGCTTCTTCAAACCAGAGGCAACCCATTTATACTAGCCACAGTATCTATTCGAGGGCAGCTTTTATTTCAAACTTTGGTTTTGACATATGACTATTATTCAAGGGTGGCAAGTATTTGAGGGTGGACTGCATTTGAACATAATGTTATTTTGAAAAACTTGAGATCACAATTTAAGGAAACAACAACGTTTGAGTGTGGGACTGTTACCCTTTAATGTGAAATGAAGAAAGGTCGTAAAAGGTGCAGCTGCTTAATGCCAGAACACAGGTGGTCTGGGTTCAGGAGTGGCCTCAGGAGCTGACCTTGTGGCCCAGGTGTTGGTGAGGCACTGCCACGTGACAGTACCCCCAGCTGGGGAGGGTCAATGCCTGGTTCTCCTGCCACAGTGACTCCTGCAGTGGACCAGGAAGCTTGCTTCCCACTCTGCAGTGGACACTGTATGCATGTGTAACCTTTCATGATGCTGGCTAGAACCATACTGAAGATGTGCAAGATCAGAGGGAGCCAGGGTGGAAAATACAGAAAACCTCAATGTATGTATCTAAAACTGTCTATATGAGAACTGCAGGCACTCTCAGGCTTTGTCCCATTCCCTGCTGATCCCACAGCGTGGGCAGTGTGAGACAGAGCTGAGAGGTTGCTAGAAAAAGGACCTAAATGGAGAAGCAGGTTAGAGGTTTGGAGAAAATATTTGAATGAAAAAAGGTGACATATTTGTTAGGCATTTTTGATAGTTATTTTTAGAAAACAGAAAAGTAAGAGGGCCACATTTAGTTAGTTTTTGTTGTTGTGGATTGGGAAAGGAGGGCTAGGCAATTCAGCCTATTTTCAGCCATGTCCCAGGGCTGGGGGGGACGCAGATGAAACTGACATATTGAGCCAGATTAAGCTGTTGGTGGTGTTGCAGTGATTTAGTACTGTAGTGTAGGGTACTGCTTCCCTTTGGGATTAGAACTAGCTGGGTAAGAATCCAGAGGAAAAATATATTCACCCACTGCATGCCTATCCCCTTGTTGCATAGGCTGCTGTACAGAGCTCAAGCATTCTGAGTGAGGTCAGAGAGTTTTACGTCTGGCTTGGAGGGACAGGAAGCGCATCCTCAGGATCACGAGAACAGCTGCAAGGGATTCTGAGCTGGACGTAATTGTCCACCTAGGGACAAATGACTTGGCTCTTCATGAGATCAGAGCAGTGCAGGAGGACATTGCAGAGTTGGGGAGGGACCTAAGACAAGTAGCACACACAGTATCCTTCTCAGAGGTGCTGCCTGTCAAAAGTATGGGGGAGGTGAGGGTATTGGCACCATGCAGTTTAATGAATGGTTGAAAAAATGGTGCAGAGCACAGGGGTTTGGCTTCATTGGGGACTGGGGTTCCACCTGGAGGGACACCAGCCTATACTGGCAGGATGGTCTGCATCTATCCAGGAAGGGAACAAGTCTTTTGAGCAATCGGTTTAAATGCTTCATTGGCAAGCTTTTAAACTAGTCAAAGGGGGAGGCACTGACAAGCAGCAGGAAAATCCCAGCCTCTCCCTACAAAACAGGGTACTAAATGAGAAAAAGACTGAGGTAGAACGGTCAGTGGGGGATGCTGCAACAGAAGGTAAAGCCATCAAAAAATGGAGAGCAATGAGTACTAATGCCCATAGTCTGGGTAACAAGCTTCCTGAATTAGTGGCCTTGATGGAGGAGGAACATCTGGATATCGTGGCAGTCACAGAAACATGGTACACACAAAACCATGACTGGGACATAAACATACCAGGATACACTGTCTAGGAGGGACAGGGAGGGTAAAAGAGGAGGAGGAGTAGTTCTTTACGTAAGGGAAGGAATAAAAGCAACAGAACAAAAGGGTAAACAGAGAGAAGAAGCACTGTGGGTAAATTTGGAGACAGGCAATGGCACCACAATACGCACAGGGGTTGTATACAGACCCCCTTCTCAGGGGGAGGAAATGGACAGGGAAATGATAGAAAGTATACTTAGAATGGCAGAAAAAGGGGAGATATTGCTGATGGGTGATCTGAATATGCCAGATGTTAACTGGAGTGCAGTTGCAGCTGCCACTTCGAAGAGTGCAGTTATTCTAGATGCCCTACAGGGGGCATGCCTTAGACAACTAGTACTGGAGCCCACTCGAGAGGGAGCAATATTAGACTTGATTCTCTCAAATGGAGATGGAGAGGATCACAGATGTAGAAGTGGGTAGCCATCTGGGAACTAGCAGAATCAATGAACAGTATGGTTCACAATAAACACAGCAATAGAGTCAAGCCATACAAAGACAAAAGTACTGGACTTTAGGAGGGCTGACTTTGCTAAAACGGGTGAGTGCCTAAGGAATGCACTAGCAAATGGGCAGGAAGGAGGGTGGAAGAACAATAGAGAATATAAAACTGCCATCACAGAGGTAACGAGCCTTTTGTGAAGCAAATAAACAAAACAAGGCGATGTAAGAGACCACTATGGTTCTCAAAGGAAGTGGCAGTGAAGGTTCAGCAGAAAAAGAAAGCATTCAGGAAGTACAAGGAATCGTAGAAGGAGCAGGACAGAGAAATGTATCAAGTTAAAGCAAAGGAGGCTGGGAAGGCAGTCAGAACAGCAAAGGCCCAAACCGAGGAAAAGATAGCCAACTCAGTTAAGAAGGGGGATAAAACCTTTTATAGGTACATCAGGGAGCAAAGGAAGACCAAGGGAGGGATAGTGAGGCTTAATAAAGGGGAGAGAGGGTGGGCAGAGGGAGACTGTGAAAAGGCAGAGATACTAAACAAATATTTTTGCTCAGTATTTACAAATGAAGAGGGGGAGGTACATAAAACAAACAGTAGTAACACTCTGGGTACAGAAGTTGATACCAGCCCATTTACAGAAGAAAGGGTTCTGAAAGAACTCTTAAAACTGAAGGTGGACAAAGCAATGGGGCCTGATGGAGATTCATCCCAGAATTCTAAAGAGCTAAGGTAGAACTAGTGACACCACTGACTACCCTTTTAACAAATCATGGGAGGATGGGTGGTACCCAAGGACTGGAGGAGGGCAGATGTGATTCCCTTCACAAAAGTGGGAGCAAGGCAGAAGCAGAAAACTACAGACCTGTTAGTTTAACCTCAGTGATAGGGAAAATGATGGAATCACTTCTGAAGGAAAGAATTGTCGGTATCTAGAGGCCAGTGGGGCACAGGACCCTAGGCAGCATGGATTCACAGCGGGAAGGTCATGCCAGACAAATCTGATAGCTTTCTTTGACTGGGTGACCAAGTAGTAGATCAGGGAGGGCTGTGGACATGGCCTACCTAGACTTCAGCAAGGCATTTGACACAGTCCCACAAAAGATTAATATACAAGTTAGCCAGCCTGGGAGTGGGTCCCAAGATGACAGCCTGGGTAAAGAATTGGCTGGAGAATAGGACACAGAGAGTAATAGAATGGAGTCCACCAGAAGAAAGGAGGGTTACTAGTGAGACCGCAGGCTTCAGTATTAGGATCCGGTCCTCTTCAATGTCTTTATAAGCGACATTGCAGAAGGACTGGAAGGAAAGTATGTCTCTTTGCAGATGACACTAAGATCTGCAACAGAGTTGATGCACAGGGTGGGGTGGAAAGGATGAGAAGGGATTTGGCAAGGTTAGAGGAATGGTCAAATGTATGGCAGCTTAGATTCAATGCCAAGAAGTGCAAGGTAATGCACCTGGGAAACAAAAACCCAGGGGAAGAGTACACAATGGGGGGTGAGATACTAACAACAACAAAAATGGAAAGGGACCTGGGAGTAGTCATATCAGATGACCTAAAGGTGGGCAAGCAATGTGAGAGGGCAGCAAAGAGGGCTGGGGGTTACTGGGATGCATGGAGAGGCATCACCAGAGAAAACAGGAAGTTATTATCCCTCTGTACAGACAGCTGGTGAGACCCCATCTGGAGTACTGTGTGCAGTTCTGGAGACCCAATCTCCGCAAAGACATAGACAGGATGGAAGCTGTCCAGAGGAGGGCAACTAAAATGGTGCAGGGTCTGCACCTGGAAGACATATGAAGAGAGATTTAAGGAGCTTAATATGTATAGCCTCGAGGAAAGGAGGGAGAGGGGGACATGATAGAAACTTTCAAGTACCTCAAGGGAATCAACAAAGTCCAAGAGGGTAGCATCTTTCAAAAAAAGAGGTGTGCAAGAACAAGAGGGCACAATTTGAAGATAGAGGGGGCGGCTCAGAGGTAATTTAAGGAAGTATTTTTTCACAGAGAGGGTTGTGGATGCATGGAACGGCCTTCCGAGGATAGTTGTGGAAGTCAAAATCAGTGGTGGAATTCGCTACGCATGGGACAGTCATAAGGCAATTCTGGGGGGTGGGGGTAAGAAGAAGTAGGCTGCTGGTTAACTAGGATCTGCAGCTTATCCAGTAGGTAGGGAAATGAGCAGACTCGGTGGGCCAAGCGGTCCTCATCTGCCGTCAAATTCTATGTTTCTATGTTTCTATGTCTGGAAGGGACTTAAACACAGAGAGATCAGGGACTAGATATTCAAAACTTTGCCTGGCGGGCACAGTGATTGCTCCCTGTTTGCGCCCATGAGCAACATTCAAAAGGGCCTTGAGTGCACGCTAACAGAATCAGTGCACACAAAACAAAATAATGTATGCGGCGGCCACAGGGAGGGGCAGGGAAAGGAATATCAGTGCAGCATAATACTCAGTGCATTTGCATAGAGCAAAGGTGTCAGCACAGGCCACTTTGCGCAGGGCAAACAGCACCGATCAAAACCTGGCTTAATCCAGGCAATCCTAACAGCTGCTGGAGCAACAGCAGCCAACAATCAAGTTGGCAGTTGGGGGAGCACACCTGCTCCCTGGTGTCAAGTGGTACCCCTCCCCCGATCCCAGTCCCAGTAACATGAAAATATGTCCCTGGTGTCCAGTGGCCCCCACCCTCTGATCGCCATCCTGCACTATATAATAGTGGTCCCTGGTGCCTAGTAGTCTCCCTACCCTCCAACCACCATCCTATAATGTCTAATATTTTTCCCTGGTAACTAGTGGGTCCCTCCACCCTCTGATTGCCAGCCCTGCTATTGTAAAATACCTCCCTGGTGTCTAGCGGCACTTCCACCCAGTGATCCTCGTCTCTATAGCAATGTACCCTTTCCTTGCTATCTAGGGGCCCCTGCCACACTATAGGCACTGGCCAACCTACTCTGCCAACTCCCCCTTACCTGAAGCACCAGTGCTGAGGAAGACCATACAGCAATCTGCACAGCCCTCCTCTCACCTCCTTTTTGAATATCGGGTCTGAAGTGTCTTATCCAAAGGTCAGAGAGTCAGTGACTGTGTTAGGAGTCTAACCTGGGACCCCCCTTCTGATTTCACCTGCTGTGCTTTAACCACAAGACTACTCTGCATATTTCAGTAACATTAACTCAAGAAGCTGTCATAATACCTGATTTACTTAAAAAAATTCTTAAGGAGAATTCAGCCTCATCATTAATGTTTGACATTCAAAGTACTGCCAACTGTATAGCAATTTACAATATACAGTGCATTCCCCTTGTATGCATATTGATGTATGCACATTCCTGTTATGTGCACAGAATTGCCTGGTCCCAATCCTCTGTACTTAATGATAAAACAATGATAAAATGATAAAACATTTGCTTTTATGCATGACAAATGTTGGTTGTATGCACGCTTTTTCCCCTGCACAGGCACTCTGAAACCCAGAGAAGCTGCTTTAACAATGCCAGCCACGTGGTGGCTCTGAGCCCCATTACATCCCATCCCCTTTATTCTCAGGTGCACTGTAGGACACAGATAATATTATTTCATTCATTCCAGGTGTCTTGCTGGACCACCAGACTCATCAGAGACATTGCTCTGTTCCTGAAGGTGGCTGACTCAGCCCACCAATCTCCTCCACAGCCTGCCACCCTCATTACAGCTAAACTGCATTTGCATTCAGTAAAGGGAATGGTGCCCATGACTTCCTTTTTACCTTAAGTAGAGGAATAGTGTCTTTAATTGAATGGTAATGCAATTTAACTGTAAGGAGTATGACGGCTATGGGGAGAGTGGTGGGTTTAGTCCATTGCACTCAGGACAATTTCTCTAACAGTTGGGGGGGGTTGAAAGACACCAGGGAGTAAAGGGAATTCGTAATTTATCTGTCTCCACGGCACTGCAAACATATGCCCAATATGCACATAATAATGCTTCCAGTCTACTGCTCTTTGGGGTCACCTCCTGAATCTTTAAGACACTGCCAATATTTTTCCCACAGACCAGTGAATGTTTTGGTGATTTTAATGTCTGTTTTGTAAAGACTGATGTTCTCTGTGTTTTTCGCAGTAGATATTTAATTAGATTTCTTAATGTACACTGTATTGAATGGCATCTGGCTTTATGGAAATACATTTGCATAGTGTGTAAATGCTTCAATCAGATTTCTGGCAAGCAGTGCTGTATGTGCTTTGGAAAAGATCTTCCAACCATCGCTCAGAAAACACAAAGTCTACAGCACCTCCGTAACAATTTCTTCCAATTCCTGTTTAATTCTTGTTTCCTCTTGGGGGTGTGGGAGGTGAGTACTGCACTCAGTCAAGAGGTGACTGTGACTCCATACATAGTCAATGTCATAAGGTGGTTTTGTTTTATTGACAACACTGTGTGAAAAGAGCTACACATGAAGGTGCTGTCAGTTTTGTGAAATGACTTAATTAAAATGAGCTGAACCTGAAATTTACTTCCACTATCAACAAGGAACAGTTGACTTTTCTGGATGTCATATAGAAGCCAAAAATGATGAAAGTCAAAGTAACTGGAGCAGAAAGGAAGCAGCTACCAATTCCATACACAGAGCTGAGAGTTTTCACCTCAAATCTCTCATAAGGTCTGTACCCTATGGACAGTTCATAATAAATGGCTCAGAAATAACTGGATTTTAAGAACAGTCTGACAAACTACAAACCAGATTAGAAAAAAGAGGTTATGACAACAGACCTTTGAATTCAGGTAGACAAAATTGCTCACATCAAGGAACAAGGCCTCAGAGAATGATAAATGTGTCACATTTCTTACAGGTTACAACACCATAGCAGAGAAAATAAGACAGATCATAAAATAAATTGGCATATCCTACTCAGCAATGAAGTCCTTGCAGCAGAAACTGAAGAAAAACCTAGGGTCACTTGTATTAGAGGTACCAGTATAAGAGACCATCTGGTACATAGCAGTTTAAGCATTGAATGTAACAGATCTTTAAACTGGTTACCACCTAAACCCCAGGACTTCCATAGTTGGGGGAACTGCAACAACTACAAACTAGTGAAACAGGGCAAATAATTTGTTCATCCTAAATTTGATTTGAGCATGGAGATTCAAGAGGTTATCAATTGTACCACTAATTTTATTACGTAAGGAATTTGGTGCTCATGTGAATTAGTATAGACCGAGAGAACTATCAGGCCCTTAAAAAGAGGCTACAGGAGCTAATTTATCCTGTAAATCATCCCAATTCTGGGACTCCCATTGGTATACACTTCAGAGAGACAGATGCTGACAAAATATCAGAACTCATTTTCATGGGTATCGAGTGGACAAAAACACCTAAGAGAGTGGGAGACAGGCTACAAACCTTGTTGCAGAAGGAATGCCTGTGGATTTACAAGATGAGAACATTAAAGTCGAATGGGTTAAATGATTATTGATTTCAAGCCATTTTTGTAAAGTGCTTCACTATTCCGAGGTTTGGATTCTTTTTCATGCAAATCCACTTCACAATCCCCCCATCCCTTACATCCACTACTTTTCACCTCTGCAAAATGTTCCCCCACAGCTCATGTACCTTATTCTTTTTATTAGAAATAGTATATCTGTGTGCAACTAGACTGTGTATGTACGTATGTATATATAAGCTGAGATTATTTTTCTTTTGAATTTACTATTATTGTATTCTTTTGCTTCTTCCCAAATTTTGATGTTCTTTTTTTTCTATCACCTTTGATAAACCCAGAATCAGGAGTGGTGGATGGCTGCAATATATTTCTGTCTTTACTTGCTTCTAAATCAACAGCAGGTTTGACATATAATGTGGCTCCATATATCTTTTAAGTCACTGAGACAGGTGTACCAATGCACCAGAGCTGGCCTGTGCTACAGGATGGGAGCTTAGAAACAGACCCTGCAGCAGAGATCTGACTCCAGCAGAGGTCTGCATTGCTTAGTTGGAGTTATGAGTACATAAACAGAGCCTTGGTCCTGCAACTAAATGTAGACAGTTAGACAGTTTATGGGTTACTGGTAGACTTTGGGACTTAACCATGCCCTGGAATTTACTTAATTCTTTGAATTACAAACTGGCCAGTGGGCCAGCTGATTACAAGCAGACATTTAATTAGTTTGCATTTCCTTTACTACTGTGACTATCATTTGCAATACAACTGCCAACTGAGTGCCCAGTGAAGCACTAACAGCTTCCTAGTAACTTAGATTAACACTGGTAATGGTAGGGAGTAGGGGCCTGTACAGTACAGTCAAGCAGCCAGTGATATAAGTGAAGGTTGTGGGTGGACAGTACTCCAACCCAAAGCAATTGCCAGAGGAGACCACTGTTTATTATTTGGGCTTATCATCTACACAGACTTACCTTAACCCATTACTACCCAGACCCTGTGTTTCTGCCCCAATAAAGTCTTTTATATTTTGTACTTTATTACTGCATAATTGCATTTAGTGCTGTTTAAAGAGTATCAAGTATTAAGTGGCATGAAATACTTAGTTAATTCTGCTTGCTCTGTAGAGAGTGTGGATAGGATTTTTGCTATTGTTTTTTAAACTGCAGAAGAGAAGGATTAGTTAATTCTACTTGCTGTGGAGAGAGTTGGTGTGGAGAAGATTTTTGTAAGTTTTGCTTTTTTTTTAATTTAGCTTAAAGTGAAATTTAGCTTAAAGGTTTCTGTGGCTGTGTTTTTTGAAATTAAGCTCAACGGGGTACACAACGGCCCCACTCAAACCTGAGGGAGGGGCCTAAAGAGGACCTGGGGCAAACATCCAATTTCTGGACTGTATGTGTTTGAGAGACCTGGGAATGCTATTGGCAGGTGTGTAATTGTGTCATAAACAACTGCAATCAGTGTAGAGAGACTGTATTTCGCTGTCCTGTATAGGTAGTGTGAACCATGGGTAGGAGTGTGGGGTGCAATAGTTGTGTGGCAGTAGTGTGGATGAACATACTGTGGAAGCTGGGAGGGTGCCCAATATGCCACAGGCTAAGGAGGCAACAAGCCTTTGTGTAAAGCAAATCAATAAAACACAATGAAGGGAAAAAAACACTATGGTTCTCAAAAGAGGTGGCAGGGAAGGTTAAGGAGAAAAGGACAGCATTCAGGAAATATAAGGAAACACAGAAGCAGCAGGACAGAGAACTTTATCAGTTAAAGCAGAAAGAGGCTGGGAAGGCAGTCAGAATAGCAAAGGCCCAAACCGAGGAAAGGATTGCCAATTCTGTTAAGAAGGGGGATAAGACCTTTTATAGGTACATTAGGGAGTGAAGAAAGACCAAAGGAGGGATACTGAAGCTTAATAAAGGGGAGGGAATGTGGGTAGAGTGTGACAGTGAAAAAGCAGGGATACTGAATGAATATTTCTGCTCAGTATTCACAAAGGAAGAGGAGGGGGAGTTACCTAAACCAAACGAGAGAAACACTCTGAAGATGGGGTTGATACCAGTCCATTTACAGAAGAAAGGGTTCTGAAAGAACTAATAAAATTGAAGGTGGACAAAGCAATGGGGCCTGATGGGATTCACCCAAGAATTCTAAAAGAACTAAGGGTAGAACTAGAGACACCGCTGACTACTCTCTTTAACAAATCATGGAAGGATGGGGTGGTACCCAAGGACTGGAGGAGGGCAGATGTGATTCCTCTTCACAAAAGTGGGAGCAGGACAGAGGCAGGAAACTACAGACCAGTTAGTTTGACCTCAGTGGTAGGGAAAATGATGGAATCACTTCTGAAGGAAAGAATTGTTGAGTACCTAGAGGCCAGTGGGGCACAGGACCCAAGGCAGCATGGATTCACGATGGGAAGGTCATGTCAGATGAATCTAATAGATTTCTTTGACTGGGTGACCAAATTAGTAGACCAGGGAGGGGCTGTGGACATGGCCTACCTAAATTTTAGCAAGGCATTTGATACAGTCCCACACAAAAGATTAATACACAAGATAGCCAGCCTTGGAGTGGGTCCCAAGGTGGTAGCCTGGATAAAAAATAGGCTAGACAACAGGACGCAAAGGGTAGTAGTAAATGGAGCACAGAGAAGAAAGAGGGTTACAGCGGGTACCGCAGGGTTCAGTACTGGGACCGGTCCTTTTAATGTCTTTATAATGACATTGTAGAGGAACTGGAAGGAAAAGTATGTCTCTTTGCAGATGACACAAAGATCTGCAACAGGGTTGATACACAAGATGGAGTGGAAAGGATGAGAAGGGACTTGGCAAGGTTGGAGGAATGGTCAAATGTATGGCAGCTCAGATTCAATGCAAAGAAGTGCAAGGTAATGCACCTGGGAAACAAAAACCCAGGGGAAGCGTACACAATGGGGTGAGATACTGACAACAGTAAAAGTAGAAAGGGACCTGGAGGTAATTATATCAGATGACCTAAAGGTGGGCATGCAATGTGAGAAGGCAGTAAGGAAGGCTGGGGGGATACTGGGATGCATAGGAAGAGGCATCAATAGTAGAAAACAGGAAGTTGTTATCCCTCTTTACAGACAGTTGGTGAGACCCCATCTGGAGTACTGTGTGCAGTTCTGGAGACCCCATCTCTGCAAAGACATAGACAGAGTGGAGGCTGTCCAGAGAAGGGCAACCAAAATGGTGCAGGGTCTGCACCAGAAGACATATGAAGAAAGACTAAAGGAGCTTAATATGTATACCCTTGAGGAAAGAAGGAGAGAGGGACATGATAGAAACTTCAAGTACTTAAGGGAATTAACAAAGTCCAAGAGGTAGCATCTTCCAGAAAAGAGATGTGCAAGAACAAGGGGCACAATTTGAAGATAGAGGGGACTGCCCAGAGGTAATGTGAGGAAGTATTTTTTCTCACTGAAAGAGTTGTGGATGCATGGAACAGCCTCCTGGAGTAGGTTGTGGAGTCAAGAACAGTGGGGCTTCAAGAATGCATGGGACAGGCATAAGGCAGTCCTTAGTGGGGGGTAGGAGGAAGTAAGCTGCTGGTTAACTAGGATCTGCAGCTTATCTGTTAGGTAGGAAAATGGGCAGACTAGGTGGGCCAAGCGGTTCTTATGTGCTGTCAAATTCTATGTTTCTATGTTTCTATTGCACAAGGGATAGTACTCATGAAGAGGAGGGAGTGAGGGGCATTACTAGTAGAGAGATTGAGCATGGTGTGGTGGGGAAGGAAAATACTCAGAGAGGTGAGAAGGGAGAGGGAGGCTGGCAGTCAAACAGGAGGAGGGGAGGGGTCTCAATTGAGAGGGGCGGGGGGGAAGACACTGGGGAAAATGGTAAAAGAACCATCTTGAGTGGCCCTGGGAATGAGAACCTGGGTAGCGGGTGGCGAGGGGCACAAGAAAAGAGGAGGGGGTCTACTGGTGTTAGGGGACTCCATACTCGAAGGGATAAGATGGGGCAGCAAGAGGGAGAAGCACAGACAGATATGAGTGTCACACTTGGACCATTGATTCTGATCCATGTATTACATTTTTTTGTATTACATATAATTTATGTAAGGGAGGGGCAGTCAGAAGGCCCACAGTCTTGCTGAACTGACGCATCCAAAAAAAAAAAAAAACCCAGGGATAAGTTCAAAAAACAGGACATAGCTAAATCTGCAGCTATTTAAAATGCAATTCTTTTGTTAAATTTTCTTTGAAGGCAGGAACCAAAGTATCCACTTTATAATGCCCTCAGGGAGATCCTTTGACTTGCAATAGTAGTCAGGAAGAACCTGTGTTGGGATGGGGGTCATAGGGAGCCCTTGAATTACATCAGAAAGACCTTTGATGTGTAGATAACAAGGATCCAGACGAATTTGGAAGGTCCAATACACATTCCCAGGATGCTTCGGAAGGACATCACAGAAACTGTTTATGTGTATATGTGTGTGGCAGAACAAAAACCAGTTCTGACCAGTTAACCTGAGGAGAGAAAATTGAGTATGCCACTTAACATTTTTTTTTAAATCTTGTTGGGACATCCTGTGCTGTAAAATATAACTTTTAATACTCCAAGGTGGAGTTTAATGACCTCAGAGAGGAGGCCGGCTCAGGACTGCTTTTATTCAACTGAGCCAGCCTTAGAGAGACACATTTTATTTTATTTCTGACTGAGAGAAGAAGGACAACGTCAGCACTGTAGGAGATAAGCATTATGTGGATAAGACAGCTTAGTCTGTACTTTAAAAACCTGTTTTGTTTTTAAGATTGTATGTGTTTGGGATATTTGTTCTGTATTTATTGTTCTGTTTTGATATTTTAAAGTAAAGATATATTTTACAACAGAAACTACTGTACCTGGAGTGCCTTGACATTTATTTTTATTTAAGTGGAGCTTTTAAAGGTTACAGTTAACACTGTGTATGGGCTTACTGATATACCAAACTGGGAAACGGATAGAGTTCTCTAAAGTCTTGGATAGAGTTCTAAGGGTTCATTTGAAAGACCTGGTTGGGTGCCCGTAGGCAAAGATATCTTGTCCCCCGAAGACTGAAATATCTGAGCTTGATAATTGGGTATGCTAACAAGAGGTTATCAGTTTGAATCCCTCCAGAACTTGAGACTAAGGTGACTTGAACCCACAAAACAGACAAGAGGGTTACCTTGTTCTGTTCACTGTCCACAAATCATACGCTCAGAGGTTGGCACTTTGGGAGTAGAGGGCTGATCGGCTGAGCGAGTTTGTGACAATGAGTGGTGTCCATACTGGGATTAAAGGCAGACAAGGCAGGACAGGCAATCCTAAGGTGCGCAAGGAGGGGTAGGAGGAAACCGCACATTGTGGTACATGTGGGGACAAATGACCTAGCAGGGGAAATGGTGGAGGTAACAAGGGAGTGGTTTGAGGAAGTGGGAAGGTTGTGTAAGGAGACTGGGGAGTCTGTGGTCTTCTCGGAGGTGCTCCCAGTACCCTGCACAAGCACAGTGAGAAAGGAGAGGATTGGGGAGTTGAACTCATGGTTGGTAGAATGTTGTCGAACTAAGGGGTACGGGGTTGTGGGTGGCTGGGGCAGTACCTGGGATAATAATAATCTGTTTGCAAGGGACAGGCTGCACCTGAGTGGGGAGGAGAAGGAGGTATTAATGCAAAGACTGGGGAGGTATACTGTAACAAAGGTGGATTTAAACTAGATGGGAGGTGGCAAGTGGACAGCAGGTAAGCAAGAATCTGATAGAGTGGAGTCACAGCCTATCCCTCAGGCTAGCGGGGAAGGACTCAGGGCAGCTGAAAAGGAGGGAGTAGAAGGGAGGAAATGGAGGATGATGAAGGGAAGGGGGCAGGATGGAGGGTGGTCTCACAGAATGCGACAAGCTTAGGCAACAAACCAGCTGAGCTACAGGCACTCTTGGCAGTGTGGAGGGTGGATATTGCAGCTGTCATGGAAACATGGGCAACCGAGCACCGGGAGTGGGATCTGGCAATCTCAGAGTACAAATTATACAGGAAGGACTGTGGGGGGGTGGCAGTCTATGTGAGGGATGGGATCAAAGCACGAAGGATGAGGGGGACGAAAGGAGAACAGAGGCAATCTGGCTGCAGCTCCTAGACTCAAGGAGTAGGAAACTGAGGTTTGGGGTAGTATACAGGCCACTGTCCCAGTCTGAGGAGCTTGACAGAGAATTAGTGGGACAAATCAAAAAGGTATGTAGAAAAGGGAAGGTGGTCATTGTGGGGGATTTCAACTTTCTGGTAGCGAGCAAGTGCTCCTGGACGTGATCTAGGAGGGTCTCCTGATGCAGTTGGTCAGTGTACCTACTAGGCTAAAGAACACTTTAGATCTGGTATTGTCAAATGGGGAGGCAGTAAGGGAAATAAGTGTGGAGGACCTACTAGCCAACAGCGATCACCAAGCGGTGTGGTTTAATATCACAATGTGCGGGGAGCCAGAGAAATCAGTAATCCGGGTTGTAAACTTCAGGGGGGTGGACTTTGGGAGGATGCAGGAAGTACTGAAAGGGAAACTGGAGGGCCTAAGGCATGAGATGGACATGAAGCAGAAATGGAATATTATTAAATGGGGGGTTACAGTGGCAACAGAAGCCTGCACCAAAACACAGAGTAAGAGAAGCAGAGCAAGGAAACCATGCTGGTTGAAAAGCAAGGTAGTGTAGGTGGTGAGGGCAAAACGAGAGGCGAACAGAGGTATAGGAGGCTGGAGAAGGAAGGGGACAGGGAAGAGTATGCAAGATGGTCCAGGGAAGTGACCAGAAAAGTGAGAGAAGGCAAGGCTCAGAAGTAGCTGAGATTAGCACAGGGAATTAATAAGGCGGGAGAAAGACTTTTTCAGATACATCAGGGAGAAAAGGAAGTGCAAGGAGACAACAGTAAGGATAGAAAAGGGTGGAGAGTGGACGGAAAAGGGGTAGGAACAGGCTGAAGCACTGAATGAACTGAATGAATACTTTTGCTCAGTGTTCAGTGAAGTAAAGTGGGGACCGATGCCACCATGGGCTGGGCAGATGGGGACTAGGGGTGAGGAGGCAGATGGAAGAATTGAGGGAGGCAAACTGAGGGTAGACAAGGCACCAGGGCTGGTTGGTATCCACCCCAGGGTGCTGAGGGAGATGGCGGAGGTGTTGGTGGAGCCACTGGCGGATCTGTAAAGCACCTCACTGGAGTCAGGATGTGTGCCATTGGACTGGAGGATGGTACATGTAGTGCCGTTACACAACAGCAGACCAAGGGGACGAACTAGGTAATTATTCTCCAATAAGTCTCACCTCCGGTGTGCATACTCATGGAAAATGATACTAAAGGAAAGACTGGTGTCGTACCTGGAGGACAACGGCCTCCAGGATGTGAGACAGCATGGGTTCATTTCAGGGAAGTCTTGTCAAACCAACATGATACAATATTATGACTGGGTGACAGTTGAGCTGGATAAGGGTCACGCGGTGGATGATCTTTACTTGGACTTCAGCAAGGCCTTCGATTCGGTGCCTCATGGGTGGCTTGGGGGGAAACTAACTGGTGTAGGGGTAGGGGCAACAGTGAACTGGATTACAAGCTGGCTGAGTGGGAGGCTGCAACGGGTGGTAGTGGGAGGGGAGCTCTCAACTCCAAGGCCAGTGATGGGCAGGGTGCCACAGGGCTCTGTGCTGGGACCAGTATTATTTGGGTTCTTCATATCAAACATTGCACATGGGGTAATGAGCAAGGTAAGTCTGTTCGCAGATGACACCAAAATGGGAGCAGTGGTGTATGGAAGCAGCTGCAGGGGGACCTAAGCAAGCTAGAGGAGTGATCAGAGAGGTGGCAGCTAGGGTTCAATGCAAAGAAGTGTAAGGTTATCCACTTCGGGGTGAAGAACCCAAGGAGAGAATACTGGCTGGGAGGGTTAAGCTGGGGATCATGAAGGAGGAGAAGGACCTAGTGGTAATGGTAACAGGGACCATGGACAATACTGCCCAGTACAGGAGAGCGGCTGCAAAAGCAGACAAAATGCTGGGGTGCATAGCGTGGGAGTTTTCATCCAGGGGAAGAGAGGTGATCTTGCCTCTCTACAGGTCGCTGGTAAGGCCGCACTTGGAGTACTGTGTGTAGTTTTGGAGGCCATACCTAAAGCATGATATCAGGCTGCTGGAGGGGGTGCAAAGGAGGGCAATGAAGATGATATGTGGAATAGAGGGGAGAGACTATGACAGCAGACTGGAAGACCTGAAAATGTACACCCTGGAGGATAGAAGGGACAGGGGAGACATGATAGAGACTTTCAAGTATCTGAGGGGAATCAATAAAGATGGGACAGATGGGGTCTTTAAGCTAAGAAGGAGAGGGACACCAGGGGGCATGGGCTAAGAATAGAGGGGGGAAGATTCAGAAGGGAAATGAGGAGACACTATTTCACAGAGAGGTGGTAGCAAAATGGAATGCACTACCAGAATGGGTGGTATCATGTAAATCTGTGAACAGCTTTAAAAGGGCATGGGACAGGGAACAGGGAAGAGGAGGTGGGGGCCAGCAATGGGATGACAAAGGGAGGGGGCGGGCAGCTGCAAATTGTGGGTGCTAGCTGCACACTCAAGCAGACTTGGATAGACTGGGTGGTCTGTTTCTGCTGGCACATTCGTATGTTCATAAAGTGAATAGAATCATCAGTTAATGGGTATTACACTGTGTGGGCATTGGGTGGGGTGAAGCTTCAGGGCCACAGTAGAATAATGTTGTTTTCCAGAGGCAATACTAGTCTCATGGGTGAGAGTGAGTTGAAGGGGATGTGGCACAGCTGTTCTCTGGAGGGTGCTCTGGGAGATGACGGATGTTTAGAGGAGGTTGGGCTTCCTCATGGCAGACATTGATCAGCTCAGGCATGAACTAACCAGACTGAAGGGTACTAATATCCACAGGGTACCATTTCTCCAGGCTCCAGAGATACCAAAAGGCTTTGGGAATGGGATGGTGCACAGTGAGGAGACACAAAATGATGGCTGAGAAGGAGAGAGCCCAGATCCCAGGGTGGTAACTAGGAACTGATTTCAGCCTTTGGAGTCAACAGAAAGAGTCACATCCTATGGCTGTTTGGCTGAAGACATAGAGCAGGCATCAACCCCGAGAGCTCAGGTCCAATACATAAAGAAGGAGCCTAGCAGTGTGGCCAAATGTGCAGAGAAAGAGCCTGCTGGGGGGCTAGTCAGTAAGTAAAGAAAGGGACAGAGCAGAGTCATAGTACTGTGTGACTCAGTTGTAAAAGGGATGTAGCAGTTGCTCAAGGATCCGAAGCCTGGTAAGCAAAGGTGGTGTGACTTCCAGGTATGATGGCAGTGAAGATACTACCCAGGCTTTGGGGTTTGTCTCCTGAAGATCCTGTCAGACCAACCTACCTGACTTTTATGACTGGGTGACTAGGCCACTCAACAGGGGCAATTCGGTGGACGTCCTGTATCTGGATTTCAGCAAGGCCTTTGATTCAGTGCCACATGGGAGGCTGATTAGCAAGTTGAGATGCCAGGGAGCAGGGGAGAAACTGGTGGTTTGGATCAGGAACTGGCTGCATGACAGGCAGCAGAGGGTAGTTGCAGGTGGGGAGCTCTTAACTCCAAGAGCTGTAACAAGCAGAGTACCACAAGGCTCAGCGCTGGGTCCAGTGTTGTTTCGCATTTTTACTGCTGACATCTCACATGGAATTAAGAATAAGATCAGCCTTTTTGCAGATGACACGAAGATCGGGGCAGTGGTGGATGATACAGAGGGGTGGCAGGGGCTACAAGGTGAGCCGGCTAAACTGGGTCTCTGGTCAGACACATGGCAGCTGGGGTTCAACGCGAAGAAGTGCAAAGTCATGCACTTAGGAGCAAGAAACCCAAGGAATTGTTATCAGCTGGGGGATACATTTGTCCACTACAGAGGAAGAGAAGGATCTTGGGGTGCTAATAACAGGACAGATGAACCACTCAGCACAGTGCAAGAAAGAAGCAGCTAAAGCTAATAAGATGCTGGGGTGCATCGCCAGGGGAATCTCCTCCAGGAGAGGGTAGGTCATCCTGCCACTGTACAGGTCGTTGGTGAGTCCTCACCTGGAGTACTGCATGCAGTTCTGGAGCCACTACTTATGTCAAATTGCTGGAGGGGGTGCAGCGCAGAGCAACCAAGATGATCCTGGGATTGAAGGACAAATCTTACAAGGAGAGACTGAGGGAGCTCAACATGTACTCCCTGGAGGAGCAATGGGGAAGGGGGTATATGGTAGAAACCTTTAAATATACGACGGGCTTAAATAAGTCTGGTGCAGGGGATATTTTTAGACTGAAGGGAGGGAAAGACACAAGGAAGCACAGTTTGAAATTGGAGGGTGGAAGATTAAGGAGGGAGATGAGAAGGCATTACTTTACGTAAAGAGTGGTGACAGGGTGGAACGCACTGCCAGAAGAGGTGGTATCCTTAAAGTCGGTGGGAAGTTTTAAGAGGGGATGGGACAAAGTCAAGGGGAAGGTCACCCAGAGGACACTGGGGGAAGGGGTGTCAGCAAGAAAGAGCATGAATTCAGATGTGCAGGTAGGGGAGAGAGAGGCAGTTGCAGTGTAATCCACTGTTAGCTGCACACTTGAGCAGACTTGGTAGACCACATGGCCTATATCTGCCAGCAGTTTTCGTATGTTTGAGGCTCCAGACCCTGACCAGGGGAGTTGATAATGGTACTGAAAGGACAGACACTGTGAGCCACTTGGGAACCAATGATCTCTAGCATAACAAGGTAGAGGTAATACAGTCCAGTACAGGTTTAGGATAATGAGAAAGAGACTAGGGGAGACAGCAGCCTTGGTTGCCTTCTCGGAAGTGCTGCTGGTGCCATATACTAGCCAGGCTAGGAAAGTTAGAACTGTGGTCTTCAACTTGTGGTTAAAGAGGCAGTGTAGGGAAAGGGTCTATGGGTTTATAGGGGGCCAGGGAACCTTCTAGGAGGATAAGCGAGCAAGCAAGCAAGCAAATTTTATTTATGAAACGCTATTCCAAAGATCATAGCATTTTTACAACAGTTACACATAAAAACATTTCAATTTCAATAAATCACACATATAAAACATATATAAACAGCAGGACTAAATATCATTAAAATGCCATTTCAAATAAATATGTTTTCAGCGCAGACTTGAAGGCCTCAACGGATGGATATTCCCTTATCCGGTGAGGTAGACAATTGCACAGGGTCGGAGCTGCAAAAGCGAATGATCTCACACCTGAAGTTGTTAAATGGACCCTGGGAATCTCTAGCAATCCCTCATGAGCGGAGAGGATGAAGGGAGTGGTAGGGACAAAGGAGATCTTGCAGGTACCACGGTCCCTGTCTGTGTAGGGCTTTATAGCTCAGTAACCCAACTTTGAAAGTGATCCTCCACCACACTGGTAGCCAGTGCAGTCCGCGGAGCTCTGGTGTGACATGACAAGATCTTGATACGCCAGTCAACAAGCTAGCAGCCACATTCTGTACCAGCTGCAGGTGATGAAGAGCCACCCCCGGCAGCTCTAAGTATAGGGCATTACAGTAATCAAGGCACATGGTCACAAAGGTGTGGACCAAGGTAGAAAGGTCATAAGGTGGGATGAGGCATAAGGTATTGTATAAAGCAAATTGTGAAAGGGTGTACCCCTCCATTTTTTTTCCTGAATGCAGTATGCTAAGAATGTAAAGATAGCATACCTGGGTTGTGAGTGTCCTGTGTTATATGTTGTACTGTGTTAAATGTTTTGTTTGTTGGGCTGGCCGCCCACTTTGTTGTTTGTCTGTTTGTCTCTATATGTTTTATGTTCACATCCCTGGGTTTTGCCACTTTTAAAGTTAGCCAGCAAGCAAAGGCATGGCATGGAGTTACTGTCCCAACTCTCATTTCAAAATGCCTCTGAAAAGCTTGCCCTGAAATGCATTGATATATGCCATGGCTGTAAAACAGTATAAATGAAAGAAATACCGGTATCTGTATTGTTACTGCAGTTTAAAATGAAGGCCTAGTCCAGGAGAAGCAAAATACTGCTGTTTGCAGGCTATATGTTTCTCCAGGTACCGGGAAGCAGTGAAACAATGGCTTTAGGTACCTCCAAAATATGCAACAGCTAGACAAAGCCCTTTTGCTGCACTAGCAAGCAACCTGGGTTCTAAATTGAAGAAGAAGCCACTGCCTGGAGCCTGAGGTTTGTTGTTATCCTTTCCCCAGCAGTGCAGCTTCTCAAGCTATTTTTGGGTGCAAAGTGGCAGTTAAGAGCACCATTTTTCCTCCTTTGAAAACAGTGTTTGGAGCACAGCTCCATAAAAGCAGCAAAATAAGCAAGAAACAGTATACATAAGCATTAAGGTACACTCCTGAGCTAAAATGTGGAAACGGAATTAAAAAGCAAACGTTTACCTGTTAGTGTTGTTTCTCAGAGTGTAGCCCTGCCTGAAGATGCAGCCCCTTCCAGCTCCATCTCTCTATAGAGCAGGCCAGCCTTTCTCCTGCTGTATTTATACAGGAAGTGGCCTGAGGAGGTGCTTAGGGTAACAGTACAAAAAACCTTTTCGGTGCTCAAAACTGTTATTGTGATTTGACTGCCTTAAAAAGTACATTAGGATGAAAGAATGTATATAATGTCTTGTTTGTTGAAAGATATATTGTAAATAATGACTTTAAAGGTAAAATGTGTACAGATGAGTGGAGCTAGCTCATCACATGGTCACAAAGTCCTATATAATGAGATGAGATGAGATAGCAGACAGTTGGAGACTGCTGA
Organism: Neoceratodus forsteri; assembly: GCA_016271365.2. Taxonomy (NCBI): domain Eukaryota; kingdom Metazoa; phylum Chordata; order Ceratodontiformes; family Ceratodontidae; genus Neoceratodus; species Neoceratodus forsteri. The sequence goes on along the minus strand of CM057450.1, from coordinate 768,662,288 downwards.
GATAATTGCAGAGAGCTGAACTAGCATTTTCTAGTTGATGTATGTATATATAGCCTGGATTTTGATTTGCCTCCTTTTATTTTGTTGCCTAAGTTCATTTCGTTTGCCTATTGTTGTTCTGCTGTGAAGAATAAACATTATTTTGTTTTGAACTGCATCTGCCTCACTGCCTGATCAGTCCATCTCTACCCACAACCCACGACATATGGTGGCAGTGGTGGAATTGAGACTGGAGGTGTCTGTCCTAGGCCCTGGTGGACTGGATGCAGCAGAGCGAAGGTGTCCCAGTACCTGGAGTACTCGTCAGAAGACCGAGGAATTACAGATACCCTTAGTTCCTGGCCTTGACCCGGTGGTACGATGGAGAGAAGGGAAGCCAAAAGTTTCCAGAATAATGGAAGACAACAGAAAGGAAGAGCAGGCTCTAGCTTCTGGAGATGAGCCACCTGTGGAATCCAGTGAGCTGTTGAGAAGGTTATGTCTGAGACAAGTCGACATGGAACGACAAAGGGAAATGGACAAGAGAGACAGTGATGCTCGGTGGGCAAATCTGCTCCAAGCTGTGCAAACTATGGGCACAGCTAGACCTCCAGTGCCTCCTGGAAGCAGCCAAAAGGACATTAAGATGGTGACGTTAACTGAGACTGATGATATTGAAGTGTACCTGATGACGTTTGAGCGGGTTGCAGCAGCATGTTCCTGGCCGAGAGATCAGTGGGTGGTATATTTGGCACCCTATCTAACTGGGAAGGTGCAACTTGCATACAGCCACGTAGAGGTAACCCAATCTAATAACTATGATGTTGTGAAGGCAGCTGTTTAAACGTGATATGACATCAGCACTGAAACATATCGCCAGAGGTTTAGAGCATGTAAGTTTTATGTAACAGACTCTCCTCAAGATGCCTATACACAGCTGAGAGACCTCTGCATAAAATGGCTACAACCAGCCAAGAGAACTGTAGACCAAATCTTGGAGTCTATCATCTTAGAACAGTCCATTAGAATACTGCCTCAAGACATCCAGATCTGGGTCAAAGAACATCAACCAGAGTTCTCTGATGTGGCCATGCAGTTCAGTTAGCAGAAGACTACATTACTGCAAGACCATGTTGTCAGAAAGGACCTCAACAATCTCCGGTAAGAACCCCCTTCTGTTACTTCTGGGCACAATAACATTAATCAAGGGAATCGCACTAACAGTAACAGACATGAGGGCTATAACCCTGATATAATATGTCAAGACTGTGATGGCAAGGGGCACACTGCACACTTTCGTTTAAAAAAGAAAACTGAACAAGCACCACTTGCTCTTGCCATTTGGGGACAATATTTCATTCCAGTGCAAATTGGGAAGTCCAGAGCCCAGAAGAGAAAAGAAAAACTATTATAGACTCAGTCTAATGCTAGAGACGTTAAATCTGATACTAAAGACATTAAAGCTGATGTTAAAGTGTTAGATGATGTAGAACTTGTGAAAGAAAGTGGGTCTAGGAAGTTTAAAGAGTTACTAAAGGCAGATGTAACCTTATTACCTTTCTTTTCAGAGGTTGGAGTTTCTACTGACTCAGCACAAGCTGAATTTCAGATAGAGAATGATTTGTTATATAGAGTACGGGTTAACCCCCAAACAGGGGAAAGGGTGGATCAATTGTTGGTGCCTAAACAGTATAGACAAAAGTTACTGAAAATTGCTCATGATATTTCCCTGGCAGGACATTTGGGGAAGGACCGTACCTTGAGTCTCTTGCTCCATTGATTTTTTTGGCCTGGCATTCATGATGAAGTGTCTGAATATTGTAGAAGCTGTAGTGAATGCCAGCATGTAGTCAAAATCAGACACAGTGACAAGATACCCCTTCAGTCTATGCCTCTGTTCACAACACCATTTGAGAGGATAGCAATGGATGTTGTTGGACCTTTACCAAAAAGTGCTAATGGTAACCGTTTTATTCTTGTAGTTTGCAATGACACAACTAAATACCTGAAGCTGTCCCTCTTAGAACTGTTACAGCTCCTAGGATTGCTGAAGAACTTGGTAAGATATTCAGTACAATGGGTATCCCTAGAGAAATCCTTACACATAGAGGGAGCGACTTTTGTGCCAGCTTGTTGAAATGTTTGTATCAGGCCCTCGGTATTGAAGTCATTTACAGTACATGATGCCTTACTATTCTCACATTTCAACCAAGCAATGAAGAAAATGCTTCAGAAATTTGTACACAAAGAATGTTCTAAACGGGATGTATACCTACCCTATCTAATGTTTGCTTATCGAGAGGTACCACAGGCTTCTACTTGGTTCTCACCCTTTGAATTACTGTTTGGAAGAAACCCTAGAGGTCCTCTGGATGTAATCAAAGAGGAGTGGGAAGAAGGTACAGCAGAAAAAAGGGATCAGCCCAGTGGATTATTGGCATCAGTTGCAGATCCAGTTAGCTAAATATGTCCAGAAAGCACACAAAATCAATCAGGACCATCAAGTCATACAGAAAGAGCATTACGATAAGGGTACCAGGTTTAAAGAATTTTCAGAGGGAGATACAGTATTATTACTCTTGTCATCCTCTGAAAATAAGTTGTATATGAAATGGCAGGGCCCATATGTAATCTCTAGACGTGTGGGTTCAGTGACATATGAGGTAACCACTCCTGAAAAGAAACATCACAAACGCATCTACCATGCCAATTTATTGCAGCCCTGGGTGGAGCGGGCATCCTCCCTATGCAGTTATGTATATCCAGAACCTCCAGACAGTGAACTTAATATAGCGTACCAAAATCTGGAAGGTGTAGGGGAGCTCTCAGATGTAAAGATCAACTCTGAGTTGACACCAAACCAACACAATGAGCTCCAGAATCTGTTGAACACTTTAAAATCACTTTTACTGGAACACCAGGAAGGGTAAAGGATGCAGAGCATCATATTATTGTGAATCAGGAACAACCCATAAGACAAAAGCCCTACAGACTCCCTGAAAGAATTAGAGAGGTTGTCATCAAGGAGGTTCAGAAAATACAAGCATTAGGCATTACTGAACCCTCCCATAGTGAGTGGAGTTTCCCAGTGGTTGTAGTAGGAAAGAAGGGAGGAGGAGTAAGGATCTATTTGGATTTTAGGCATCCAAACACTGTCTCTAAGTTTGACAGTTACCCAATGCCTAGAATTGATGACATCTTGGATCACTTAGGAAATGCCTGGTACATCAGTATCCTGGATTTAACGAAGGGGTACTGGCAAATTCCTCTAGATCCAGATGCCCGTGAGAAGACAGCATTTAGTACACCCCTAAGCCTCTTCCAGTTTACCATGATGCCATTTGGACTTCTTGGTACGCCCACAACTTTTCAGTGGGTCATGGACCGTATCTTGACTCCCCATGCCAAATACAGTGCAGCGTACCTTGACGATGTGGTCATTTTTTGCGTCACATGGGAAAACCACATGCGTCATCTTATGGAAGTGTGAACTGCCATCAAAGATGTTGGTCTTATGATCAACCCATCAAAGTGTTCGTTGGCTATGGAGGAAACAAGTTACCTAGGTTTTCAAATAGGTAAAGGTTTGTTAAGACCGGATATAGGAAAGTTGGATGCTGTGGCCAATAGCCCCAGAACAAAAATGAAAGAAGATGTGCATTCGTTCTTGGGTCTGGCTAGCTATTACCCTCACTTCCTACCCAGCTTTGCCACTGTAGCAGCCCTTTTAACTGACCTTATGAAAAAGAACAAACCTGACAAAGATGTTTGGTCCCCAGAATGTGAGGAAGCTTTCCGAAACCTCAAAGCTGGGTTGTGCTCATCCCCAGTTCAACGCACTCCTGATTTTATGCAACCTTTCATTGTTCAGATGGATGCTTCCAACTGTGGCATAGGTGCTGTACTTGCCCAGATTATAGATGGAGAGGAGTATCCTATTTTTTATATAAGCAGAAAACTTCATGAATGAGAAACAAGGTATTCAACAATTGGAAAGGAGTGCCTAGCTGTCAGATGGGCCATGGAAGCACTCAGTTTTTATTTACGGGGTGTTGAATTTGAATTGTGGATGGACCACAATCCATTATGCTGGCTCCATGTCATGAAGGACAGGAACCCCCCCCGAATAATGAGATGGTACCTCTCCCTACAACCTTACAGGTTTACCATCAAACACAGGAAACGTACCGCACACTGTAATGCGGACTTTATGTCCAGATATGGGACAAGTGAAAATAAAAATGAACACCTGTTATCAGACCTTGGGGGGGAATGAACTAGTATGCAGGAAAGAGGAAACTCTTCTCATTTGATAATGTTTTGTAATAGGGTCCCCGAGATGGAGCCCTGGTGAGGGTGGGCTATGGCTCCATCTCAACCTGTGAGAGATCTGATATCAGGTGTACCAAGTAAGAATGTATGTCGTAAGACTTAAGAATGTATTTAATAAGAATGCACCTAGTATAAGGATATACTGAGTGTAACTGAACAAAACGATGCTAGGATTAAAAACCTCACAGGTTTTGTCTTGGGTGGGGAGGAGAATGTGAAAGGGTGTACCCCCCATTTGTTTTCTGAATGTAGTATGCTAAGAATGTAAAGATAGCATACCTGGGTTGTGAGTGTCCTGTGTTATATGTTGTACTGTGTTAAACATTTTGTTTGTTGGGCTGGCCACCCACTTTGTTGTTTGTCTGTTTGTTTCTATATGTTCTGCGTTCACATCCCTGGGTTTTGCCGCTGTTAAAGTTAGCCAGCAAGCAAAGGCATAGCATGGAGTTACTGTCCAACTCCCATTTCAAAATGCTCTGAAAAGCTTGCTTTGAAATGCATTGATATATGCCATGGCTGTAAAGCAGTATAAATGACAGAAATACCAGTATCTGTATTGTTACTGCAGTTTAAAATGAAGGCCTAGTCCAGGAGAAGCAAAATACTGTTGTTTGCAGCCTGTATGTTTCTCCAGGTACCGGGAAGCAGTGAAACAATGGCTTTAGGTACCTCCAAAATAATGCAACAGCTAGACAAAGCCCTTTTGCTGCACTACCAAGCAGCCTGGACTCTAAATTGAAGAAGAAGCCACTGCCTGGAGCCAGAGGTTTGTTGTTATCCTTTCCCCAGCAGTGCAGCTTCTCAAGCAATTTTTTTTTTGGGGTGCAAAGTGGCAGTTAGGAGCACCATTTTTCTTCTTTAAAAACAATGTTTGGAGCACAGCTCCCTAAAAGCAGCAAAATAAGCAAGAAACAGTATACATAAGCATTAAGGCACACTCCTGAGCTAAAATGTGGAAACGGAATTAAAAAGCAAACATTTACCTGTTAGTGTTGTTTCTCAGAGTGCAGCCCTGCCCGAAGATGCAGCTCCATCTCTCTATAGAGTAGGCCGGCCTTTCCCCTGCTGTATTTATACAGGAAGTGGCCTGGGGAGGTGCTTAGGGTGGCAATACAAAGAACTTGTTTGGTGGTCAAAACTGTTATTGTGATTTGACTGCCTTAAAACGTACATTAGGATGAAAGAATGTATATAATATCTCGTTTGTTGAAAGATATATTGTAAATAATGACTTTAAAAGTAAAATGTGTATAGATGGGTGGGGCTAGCCCATCACATGGTCACAAAGCCCTATATAATGAGATGAGATGAGATGAGATAGCAGACAGTTGGAGACTGCTGAGATAATTGCAGAGAGCTCAGCTAGCATTTTCTAGTTGATGTATGTATATAGCCTGGATTTTGATTTGCCTCCTTTTATTTTGTCGCCTAAGTTTGTTTCTTTTGCCTATTATTGTTCTGCTGTGAAGAATAAATGTTATTTTGTTTTGAATGACATCTGCCTCACTGCCTGATCAGTCCATCTCTACGCACAACCCATGACACAAATCATCTTCACCTCAAGGGAGGGGGAGCCAAGGCATGGGAGAGGAAGTTGGAGGAGCGTGTCAGTAGGTATTTAAAGGGACACTGTCAGCTTTGCCCCTTAGTTCACCACCACATCTGAGCTGTGTGCCTCTTGGCACACACTTGTCAGTTACTCTAAAATGCCCCCGTGTATCCCAAAAGTAGTAATTTTTTACCTGTTTTCTAATTGTTTCCATTTTATTCTGCTTGCGTGGTCCGCATTTAAATGAGCCAACCACCGGAAGCATATCCACATTGTGAACGTGCGCCTGCCATGGAGCGCAGTCCCAAAGTTCAACTTTTTAGGTGCCCAGTGTAACAAGTGGTTTCATTTGTAAATTATGTTAAATGCAAGCGAACTTTGTGTCTTTAAACAAAAAATGAGCACTGAGAGTGCTGAAAAATGCATTTGAATATTGAAGCCAGGATCTCACACATGCGCAATAGCAGCACACTCTTGTGCATGCGCGGGATCTTGGCGCCGGATCTTCATGTGCGAGATCTTGGCTTCAGATTTCAAATGCATTTTTCAGCACTCTCTGTGCTCAATTTTGTTTACAGATGCAAAGTTCACTTGCATTTAACGTAATTTACAAATGAAACTGCTTGTTACACCGGGCAGCTAAAAAGTTGAACTCCGGGACTGCGCTCCATGGCAGGGGCGTGTTCACAATGTGGATATGCTTCCGGTGGCCGTCTCATTTAAATGCGGAACACACAAGCAAAAATAAAATGGAAAAAATTAGAAAACAGGTAAACATTATTACTTTTGGGATGGGGGGCAGAGGACCCAGTTTATATTTATTAAGGTCAATAAAGTTTTGGTTAAAGGCATTGGCAGCAGACTGAGGGTCACATATGGTCTGACCATTGAATATGATTGAGCTATTAGAGGAGCTGGGTCCTCCCTGAGTAGCATATTAATTTGAGCCCAGAATAGTTTAGGGTCAGTGGGGTTATTATGTTGCAGGCCTCTAACATAATTTCTTTTTGCTGCCATTGAGCTCTTTTTACATTGGTCGTGCAGCTCCCTGTATTTGACCCAGTCTGCATGGTAATGTAGAAAGCCGTAAAGCCTTGAACAATCTTAACAGAATATGAAGACTTGATAAAGACAAAGAAAACAGACTACCAAAAAGAGCTTTGGAATAAATTGCAAATCTCAATTAAAGAGAAATGCAGTAGTGACTTTTGGAGCTTAGTAGCACTGGGCACAAATAACAGCAGATTAATATACTTGGAGTTATTTCACCAGAGAAGTGGATGGAATATTATGAAGGAATCTTTATTAAAGATAAGAGTTCTGTACAAGTAGACATGGTGTATGTAAATAAGATAGAAAGTAATATTTGGCTGGATTTTAGTAAGGAGGAAGTAATAGAAGCTATAAAATTACAAAAAAAAAAAAAACAAGGCACCAGAAACTGACAACATAGGTGCAGAGTTATATCAGATAAATGTTGAATGGTGGGTGGAGGTTTTATTAAGTTTATATAAAATATAGTAAAATATATGACACTCCCAAATAATTGGAACTGGTTCCCTTGCATAAAAAAAGGTCCACAGAAAAGCCAGAAAATTATTGTCCGATTACCTTATTAAATATCAATCAGATGGTATTTTCACTTCAGATATTAAAGAGAATCCAATATTGGATAGAGGATAATAAAATTCTATCACCAGTGTAGGCTGGTTTCTGTAGAGGAAGATCTACGATGGATCAAAATTTTGTTTCGAGATGTATAGTGGATTTTATTTATCTGTCCTGAACATTGATTTCACGCACTGACTGCGCCATTGTGCGCTACATGCACGGAAACACATTTTGGGTGAGATGTAAAAAATGACAGCAGTACTGCTCATAAAAAAAGTGTGGTCAAATGGCAATGTTGAAAATTCAGAGTGAAAATACTGAAAATTCGCAAACCTACGAGCGTGCGTAGGAACAGCATAACGCGGCTAAGTAAAACAGTCATTTTTAGGAATTTTTTCACCAAATTTTCAATATAGGCTTTTTGAGAGCTCACCTTATGAACACTGGCACTGTCATTTCATTAATCGATCCCAAAAGGTGATTTTATGCAGTGACCGAGAAATCACCCTTCGGGCCTGATTAATGCCATGACAGTGACAGAATTCATGAGGAGGGGTCCCAAAAACCCCATGTTGAAAATTTGGTGCAAAATTCAAAAAATGCCTGAGATATGCAGCAAAGTTGAAAAAACCCATTCATTACATTATACAGCTTACTGGCATTTCCTCAGTTCGCGGTTGGCTTTGAAGAGTGCAGACATGTTTCCAGTCCACCAAAGATCGCCGCACCAAGCTCGGAGGTAAGTATGGAGGAGGTGAGGGTGTGGGGAGGCAGGGTACACAGAGGGGTGCGGGTGGGGAGGGGCAGGGAGACTGCAAGGGACCGCTTTTTGTGTTTTCAGGGTTTTTTTTTTTATTGCGACGCGGGACATTTGCCATGCTGGGATGGGCTCCCAGAGTGGCAATTACACGACGCAGGATGTTTGCCACGCTGGGGTGGGTTCCTAGTGTGGCAGCTGGAAAGCTTTGGTGGGGCAGTGGAGCCGACGGGGATTGGGCACCCCTGTCGGCCATTCCGACTGTTGCCACGCTGGGGTGGGCTCCCAGCATGGCACTTGGTAATCTCCTGGGGGGGACTGTGGAGCCGACTAGGGATTGGGCACCCCAGTCGGCCAAACACATTGTTGCCATGCTGGGGCGGGCTCCCAGCGTGGCACCTGGAAGACTGTTTGGGGGAGGGGGCAGAGCACTTCAGTGAGCACTTCCCTTATCTGATCGTGCTCACTGAAGTGGCTCTCTCCCTTTCAACTGTAAGCCACTGCATTCTTGTGTGCTCATATAGATAGCTGCAGCATGCATTGGGCAACTGTGGCCACGCCTGCAAACACACGGAGGGAATTGGAAAAGGGGGTGACACACCTCCAGAAACTCGGATGATGGCACTATGTTTCTTGCACATGCGTGCAAGCAAACATAAAAATGAAGAAGGATATTGTCAAAACTGAAACAGGGGGAGGGGGTGGGTGAAAGACAGCAAATGGTAGGCAGAAATGCTGAGTGATTTCTTCTATTCAGTATCTACAAATGAAAAAAGGGACTTCACCCCAAGGATAAACACTATTCCAGAATGAGGATAAAAATGTGTACGAAACCATTTGAAATGGACAGGGTTCTAAGGAGGCTTGGGTCACTGAAGGTAAACTTGTTGATTACAGACTAGTTATCTACAGGGCAGCCTCCAACACATCCCTAAAGAGAATCTCTCTTGCACTGAATAAATACTGCAGATTGATCTCTGGGGCTGACAAGAGAACAAGTACTTGTGAACTCTATGAAATAACCAGCTGGCTCTCTCTCAAGGCTAGGGTTTCCTACGATATAGGCATCCTTGCAAAAAAGATTACGCTTGGCCTCAGCCCCCCCAACCCGCACTGAAACCCTTGTCATCCCCTTCTTCAGGACCTCTATGACCCAACAAACTTTTGATTTCAGAGCTCCCTCTTTTCTTAACAGCCTACCTTCAAAGGTCACTGCCATATCAAAACTTAGCGCATTCAAACTCAAACTCTGTCAGCTCCTCCTTACGCTAAACCACTGTGACTGTTTCACCTAGTTTGACATCATACCCTAACCCTTAATCTGTCTCCCTCCCCTCCACTTACACATACCCCTCATCCACTCTTCCCCCCTCTGGTACCTGTTCCACTCCCCTTCACCCTGTTGCCTGCTCCCCATGCAAACTCTCTTCTCAACCCACTCCCTCCACACCTCCTTGCCTCCCTTTCCCTCCCCTTCCCCATTACCTCCCATCCCCCTTTATGCTGCTCCCCCTACTCTTCTCCCTCCACAAATCCCTCCCTAGTCCCCTTTCACCTCTTATCCTCTCTACCTCATCCTTCTCCCTTCCTCATTCTTACCCCCTCCTACTACCCCCGCTTCCTGGCACTTCAGCCCCGCCTGCACTTATTGACTAGGTCAGGCTTTGACTGCTTTACACAATGTGCAGTGTTTCTTTCTTTTGTAACACACTGATTTTATGACTGCAACCAATTGCTCTGTACCCTTCTTTGTTGTACCCTTCATTATGATGTGGAACCTCTGTAAAATAACCTCTGGTTCAAAGGTATATGTAATCTAGGTACTCAATAACTAAATAAATAAGTTCACAGGGCCAGATCATCCGCATCCCAGGGTGCTGCAGGAGATTTCAGAGGTACTGAACCCCTAACAGACCACTTTAATTGCTCCCTGGAGACTGAAGAGGTGTTAATGCCTGAAGAACAGCAGACAGGGTACCACTTCACAAAGATGATAGTAAGGATGAGAAAGGGAACTACAGGCCAGTTAGTTTGATGTCAAAAGTCAGAAAACTACTAGGCACCATTATCAAAGAGAGGCTGATGGAGCACCTGGGGGAAAAAGCAGGTTACAAGATGGTAGGCAGTGTGGGTTTGTGGCAGGAAGGCCTTATCAAAGAAATCTGATAATCATTTTTGACTGGGTAACAAGAGTGGTAGATAAAGGGCAGGCAGTTAACAACTGTAACTCAGTTTTAGCAAGGCATTTGACTTGGCCACACAAAATAAAATGGGGAATCAGGGGAGAAGCAAACTAACAAGGTGGGTGAAAAACTGGCCGAAGGTTGTGATTAGTGGGGAATTCTCTGGAATGAAGGAAGTCACCAGCAGGGCACTGCTGGGGAGGTGCTGGACCCTGCATTCTTTAACATCTTCATTAACGACATAGGTGAAGCCATCAGAGGTAAAATCTGCCCACAAGTTGTCTTTTACTGCTGTATATCTTGCAGCACCTTGAGGTAACTGGATGATCAAATTGCCATTGAAGATAGTGGAATTCAGTTTTAGTTTATTGTTAAAAATTGTTTTTAGTCCAAAGGACTGATACATAAATACAAGAACATACCTTTCACAGGATACAATATCTCATAAATATTGTTAAAACATATAACAATCGAGGTTCCCAGAGCAATACAGGTCATATTTCACATTTTCTTGTGCAATTAAATATACATGCATATAAATATAGCAGACATTTAGGACATTTTCCACAGCAACAAGATGGGCACCATCAGTACTATTCACCTATTATTTTTCCTAGTAAACATACTTAGCAGACATTAAACATTTAGACAAGGCAAATTAATCGTGCCACATCCCTATTATTCAATATATTTAATACCGTTTCATTCTTAGGTTTGGATGCATATTTCTGTAAAATTGAACTTAACCCCATTTCTTTATACTGATTTCTACAACTGGACACACCAATAATATATGCTGAGTACTTTGTTTTTGATCAGGGTTACATCCACAAATAGTGATATTAATTATTCTTTTGTGCAGAAAAATACTAAATTTGTATTAAAAAAACAACAGCAAATGTAGCTTTGGCCAAAATTTACACGTGTGAGTTTACTTCACATACTAGTAAATATGATTCTGTAGCAGGCAATATCTGACTCTTTTCATATGGGTAAAATGCACTCGCACTGCCCAGTTTTGCAAAATTCCATTGAAGCGCTATATCCTTACTTCTTTGTATTGTGTATGATGTATATGTTTTTAGTTCCATTTTAATCTGTGATGCAAATATCGTAGTAAGCCCCATCTTGACTCCGTTCTTATTCAACTGACTCAGCCATGTCTGAATACCAACATTTTCCTCTTTATATCCATAGCTTTCTCTTAAGCAGGCAGCAGTCATTGACTTTGGGGCATAGTCCATAATTCTGTGCCAAAATGTAATCACTCTGTCCATAGCTACAACCATTAGTGTCTGGAATCCCATTTCCCAGTGCAATAATTTGCCTGTTACAAATTGAGGCAGGCCTAGAATGAATCTAACAAAAAGGTTCTGGATAGACTGCAATGCACTAACTGTACTTTCCATGACCCAAATTTCAGCATCATATGCAATGGTGGGTTTAACTTTAGCCTTATATACATTTCTTATATATGAAGAGTAATAAAATGCAAATATATTGCTAAATATATTTATGGCCAGGACAGTCTGTCTGACTTTCTGCTTAGTTCTTCCCATGTGCTTTTTCCAGTCTGGAGTACTCAATATAATCAGGGTCAGATACAAAGCAAAATGTCCACTTTCTCTCTCTAGACTGGTCCCTAATTTTCCAGTCAGATGGTTTCCTGGGCTGTCTACCACAGACTACTATTTTGTTTTGGTTTTTACATTTGGTTTTGTAGCCTCGAACAATCCATGGCTTTGTACGCCTACAGAAGTTCTCAAAATAATTACTGCATCATCTGCATAAAGGAGAATATGAATTCTCAGTTCATCTATGCACATTAAGGTAATAGGCTGGTAACACTCAGGATTGTTAAACTCTCCGGCCCCATATTCAAAAGTCCCCTGCAAAACTGCGCAAGTGCCTGCACTGCACATCTGAGATGCTCTGGACCAAAATAATAAGATATTCTGAAGATGCGCCAGAAGATGCGATCACGCATGTCCAGCTGAATATCCCGAACATGCACGAAAGCACAGTGGGAGATGCATGGCACAGTAAGTGACCTGAGCCCTATGTGGAGCATGGGAAAATGTGCAATGCAGAGCCACTTGTGCGGTGCACAAAAGTGCAATATTCAGCCGGCATATGCAAATGACCTCATTGCACATTCCAAGCCCATCTCCCCATGCTGGAGCTCGTTACTGGAATGTATTCAGGCCATTTGCATACCCCAGGCATGCTCAGTTCCAGCTTTTCATGGCTGCCCCACCACTCCACAAAGGTGGAGAGGAGGAACTGCAGCCTAGCAGGCAGGTGTGATGGAATATTTGTGTGTAGGAGGGTGGACTGCATTGGCCTGGGTACAGTGCTATACCCCATAGCCATGTACAGGGTCAGACAGGGGTACAGGGGGCCCACCTGGACATGCAACAGGGGTGAGCACAGGGTGACACAGGCTGCTTGGGCTACCACAGTCATGTGATACACCAGCTCCATATGCTGCATACAATCACCTACAGTTCCCCACACACCCCAGTATGAGAGGTACCTGGTGGTCACTGCAAGAGATGTCAGTGTGCAGACAATGAACGGGTACCCGGGTGGGTGGGTCCCACCTGTGTGCATCCATGGGGTACCACTGTGGGTGTGTGCCACCAAACGGTCCCTGGCCCATGCCATGCAGCCACTAGTACCACCAGACAACATGGGCACCATTGCCACAGATGCCACTCTGGGTGCATGCCACCACCGGGTGGCACCTACAAGCTCCATGGGTGCTGGCCATGGCCCCTGATTCTTGTGCTGCAGTATGGCTGTCTACCCCACTGGTGCACCTGAGGGTCACACAACAGCACTGGCATGTGGCTGCTGGGTCTCTACATCCAGGATGTGGTGTGGGGTGTTGCTCCCTGTATGGGGTTGGTGGTGACATAGCACCTGTGGCTTAGAGTTCATCCATCCTGGCATGACTGCTGTGTGTGGTTACCTGGATCATGTCCTGGTGCACCTCCAAGGGCTGTCTTGTGATGGCTTGCCTGCAGTTCTGAGGCCTGCCTGTGGGTGGCTAGCCATTTAGGCATGCTTTTTCCATGCCTAACTTTGGGTGGCTCATCTCTGAGATGCGCAGCAGATGCACAGCACATTTTGGCTGAATATAGGGATGCACGGCACATTTTTTATTATTTATTTATTTTATTTTAGTCTTTGGTAACCAGGTAAGGCCCACTAGGCACAAGTGCCTGTTTTCTGGGGTGACCTGGGAGCACTGGGCAGTTAAGTGACTTGCTCAGAGTCGCACAGTATGCAAGTGGAGGCTGTGAGAATCAAACCCAGGTCTGGTCTTCTGGATGTACCAAGCTCGTTCAGAGCTCGTTACTACATACATGTGCCACATACATTATAGATGCACACTAGCGCATCTGGAGATGCACAACACATCTCTCCCTTTTGAATATAGCAGTTCTGCTCATTTTCTGGGATGCGTGGTGCATCTCCACGTTGAACCGTGCATCTTCTTTGAAAACGTGGGTCTCCTTTTTTTGATATTGGGACTATAATCCCATTTAACCACCAACTTGTAACAATTAGCAAAACATTGATTTTTTTTTTCAAGGAAAGCTTGCAAAGTAGATACACAGCAGTCTTTTCTTACATGATATCATTTAGCAGGAAGCCTATACCCCTCCCAGGGTTTTACTGTTCTTCTGTTGTCTGATATAACCTGCAGTTTCCCTTGGAGATACTTGCTCTTAATTGTAGGAATGTCCCATCCCAGCTGGAAATATTTGATAGGTAAACACTCCCCATTGCTCCCATACACTGTACTGTAGTGCTCATACCACTGTTTTGCTGATATTACAGCCTCAGTGTTTGACCTTTGATTATTTGACCCAATGGTTATTAGAGACCAAAACGCCTTTGTGTCTTTTTCCTCGGCTGCTGCTTGTAAAGATCCCAATAGATATTCTTGGTATCTCTATTTATTTTATTTCATTTTCAGAAGCTTACTATATATTTTTTCTGTGATACAAATCCAGTTCTATACTGGATAAACTCTTCAGACCTGGAACATCTCCACATCGTATTTATTAAGACAACGAGTTGCTACAGCCCGATTACCTCACTGACTGCAACATTTCAAAGCAATGGGAAACTTATTAATTCCTGCCACTGTATTTGCTGATGATACCAAGCTCTGTGCAAGTTGACACTGAAGAAGGTATCTCTAAGTTAAGGGAGGACCAGAGGCTTGAGAGTTAGTCAAAAACCTGGCAGCTGAGCTTCAATGCCAAAAAGTGCAAGGTCATGCATGTGGGACACAAAAACCCAGGGGCAGAATATAGGTTGAGGGGAAGACAGTCACTCTGATGGAGGGGGAAAGGGATATAGGGTGGCGATCTCCAACAGCACTAAATCATCAGCACACTGGTATAAAGTGATAGGAAAGGTGAGTGGGATTATGAGATGCAGTGGTAGGCAGGGCCACAATAATGGGGGGAAAAGTTGGGATGCTTTCAGGGGCCCCAAGCTCAGGAGGGGCCCACCTGAGGAGCTGGCATTACCCCTGGCATTAGCTGGTTTGGGAAACAGGGGCCCATTTCAAGTGACTTTTCCTGGGCCCCAAAATTCATAGCTGCAGCCCTGGTGGTAGGGGTTCTCAAGTGATACAATGCTAGAACACCCATCTCCCTCTGAATATGCTAACGTGTACCTTTGTGCATTGTTATAGCAAAGTGTCAACCAACTGACCAGGAAAAACTTTATAAAAAAGCTTTATTTCATAGCAGAACAAAAATTCATAAATATCTATGGTGTTGATACAGACAATACACACATATGAAGTGTGATGATCAGAAATCCATTTATACATTTCTAAAAGTGCAGTTCATAGTGGAGCCTAAGGTGCATAAAGACTGACGTTTTGCCCTGACGTTACAGTGCTTCCGCAGAGTGGTAGGGGTTCAGCAGCAGAACAAAAGGAGGCAATATTGCCCTTGTACAGGAATCTGGTGCTACCACACCTGCAGTACTGTATGCAGTTTTGTAACTCACACCTAGAGAAGGACATCAACAAGCTGGAAACAGTGCAGAGGCAGGTGAACAAAATGATCCAAGGACAACAGGGGGCATAAAAACAATGATTAGAGTGCCTCAACATGTACTCATTGGAGGTCAGAAAGAAAAATGGTGACATGACTGAAATGTTTAAATACATACAGAGTATTAACAAGATGAACTTCAGAGGGCTGTTCACAACCAGCAGCAGTACAAATACCATAAGGAATAGAAAGATACTGGTGGGGGAGGGACTCAAAAGGGATGTATGGAAGTATTGCTTCACAGAGAGGGTGGTGGAGAGGTGGAACAAGCTAACTGAAGCTCTGGTCAGTGCGATAATGGTAAAGAGCTTGAAGAAGGCGTGGAATACGTATGAAGGGTTGGTTAAAGGATCTGAGGATGCAGGGGAGAGGTCAATCATGATTCCCAGGAGGGGCACGTACAGCCTCACAGGGCAGCTTGGATAGATGACAAAACCTTCTGTTGGCGATATTCTATGTTTCAGCTAACCAACTTAAATTCCCTGGGTGAAGGCTCTGCATTAACTATCTTTCAGCTTGAATCATGAATCCAGTGCCTACTAGGAATTTTCAGACTACATTAGTGTTACTTCCCAAGAGCCACCACAACTTTTCTTTTAAATTCCTTTCTTTAGAGTAAGATCTTTCTCGGCTGAAAGTTTGTGCTGGATTTTTTTCATTACTAAGCCTCAGAACCAAATGCTTCTAAGCTGAATCATGTATATGTCATCATAACATGAAGTAGGTAAACAAAGAAAGCCAATTAGCTAAACGGCAGCATGTGACCATGGATTAAGTGCTAATAAATGCACAGTTGCTGTGATGCTGCCAGAATCAGTATACTGGGGCAGAGCATCACTTGTTATGTGCTGCAAAAATCAAAGCAGAAAGGCAGCCATTGAACATTCATCCAGGCATGTCCGCGAGACACAGAGAGGCACACACAGTCCCTTCCCCTGAAGGAGACACAGAGAAAGACAAAAGCAGGTGATCCCGTGCATGAGCTCATCCTCAGCTGCATTTCTGACAGCCTGTCCTGCATCCCCCCCCCAGCAATGTCAGGGAAGTCAGCCAGTGAAACTCAAATGAGAGACATGCACTGAAGTTAGAATTATTTTATTGTGAGAATGCCTCTGATTAAATGCGCTGCTTTGAGAGAGACACAGAGTAAATATGTTGCTTGAGCGACAGACAGACAGACGGGCAGAGAGCAAGCGACACACATTCTCTCGACCGCAACTTTCATTCCCCACTACATTCTCCTGCTACCTGTAAAGCAGTCAAAGTGCAGTGGTTGAAGAACACAACCTTCATTCACTGCTACGTTGTCCTCCTACCTGTAAAAGTAAGAGCTTGTATTTGGCAGTGGGGCACGGTCATTGGTTACACTGAAGATGAGAGAGAGAGCAACAAACATTCCCCCTGCAAGAGAGGTGGCCACAACCTTCAGTCCTCCCCCACACACCCCCATTGCATGCTGCTTCAGAGCTGCTGCAAACTCAGTCATGCATATGTTATGTATTAATATATGAATGTGGAAATAATTTCACTACTGTATTTCTGACATTTGTATGTTCATAAAGTAAATAACATACGCATCAGTTCCCAGGACTCTTTAGCCAGTCAGCAGGATACACTCAAATAACCCACATTGAAAGAAGAATAAACACCTTTCTGGATATATATAATATATATATATTTTTTTTAATATCACCCATGTTTTAAGCCCAATAACCCAATCCAGGGTATGGGTGTATTGGCAGTTAACCCACATCTTGGGTGCAGTGAGGGCATTTGGTCTTACAATGCACCCGGGGTGTGGATTAACTGCCAATAAACCCATAACCAGTTGTGGGTTATTGCTTACATATCTTTAACATCATGGTTCTTTGATAGGTCCCATAGTTCAGCTGGGATCAGAGTTACAAACTCACCATAAAGTTGATTCCTTCAAAGGTCTTTTAATATTTCTGAAATGACTAGCAGCCCAGGGTCAGAATGTGTCTTTCAAGTTCCTTTTAACCTCAGGAAATGTTTCATCAGCAAGCTTTTTGGGGCATGTCAGTGTCCAGAAGAGAGCAAATTTCTTTATTCTAGTAACAGTCAGGAAAGCAGAGGTTTTCTTCTCTTTCTGTACCTAATTAGCCAGGAAGAACTGTTCCATCTTCTCTTCATTTACTGAGAAGTTTACTGAAGTGACAACATAAGTCTCCAGGGAGCATTATAAAGAGGACAAAAGCATATACTCGCAAGCATGCCAAAATGGAAAATAAAGTTAGAATTATCATTTTGATTATAGATCTTTTTTAGGAATTATCTGCAGGCTGCAGTGCTGCCCCATCTGCAGGCAACTCTCTGGATTGAGGGATGAAGTTGCTTGTTTCTGGGCTGAGTTGGCTAGGGCTTGGGAGGCCTCCTCCACCACCCAGGGACTACCTAGTCCACACCCGCTGCCTCAGAGGATGACAGAAATGAGAGTCAGTTGGACTAAGGTGGGCTCAGGGAGGGTGAGGGAGATGGGGTAGAGGCACATCCAACCTGAGGTTCCACTCCACAACTCCTTCGCCATTCTGGCAGGGCGGGACTGTCTCGTAAAGATACCCACAGTGGTGGACAAGGTGGATGCAGGGATCCTCCACAGTGGAGACCCCCACTGGGGTGACAAGGGACCCCAGAGGAGAAGGAAGCAATTCCTAGTGAAGGACTCTATTATTAGGGGGATAGACCTGGGGGCAGGAGAGAGGGAAGTCAGGTGCCTACCCAGCACCACAGCTTGGAGGGATCATAAGCGTATCCAAATGATCGCTGGGGCAGCAGGACAGAAGGCTGAGCTAGATGTCATTGTCCACCTGGGGACAAATGACCTGGCTGGGGATAAGGTGAGTGCAGTTCAGAAGGAGTTCACAGAGTTGGGGAGGGGTCTTAGACAGGTGGCATGCATGGTAACTTTCTCGGAAGTGTTACCTGTCTACGGCATGGGAGTGGCCAGGGTACTCTGCACCAGAGGATTCAATGAATGGCTAAAGAAATGATGTGGAGCTGAGGGATTTGGCTTCACTGGGGACTGAGGAACCACCTTGAAGGTTGTGGGCTTGTACAGGGAGGATGGCCTGCAACCATCTGGGGGAGGAACCAGGATCCTTAGTGAGAAGTTTAAATGTTTAATTGGCAAGCATTTAAACTAGCCAAGGGGGTGGTGGAAGTAAGCAGGAAAAAAACAACTGCACCCCCCAGGTTATGGTAGACAAATGGAAGCATACTAGGGCCAAGGAATCCCCAAAAGGAACTGCAAATGGAGGTAAAGTCAGAGGAGGCATAGAGGGAAGGCATAGGGATAAGGGCAGAGCTGGTACAGGTGAAGGCATCAAAACATGGAAAACCATGTGTACAAATGCCCATAGCCTGGGAAACAAGATCCTTGATGGCAGAGAAAGACCTGGACATTGTCACAGTCACTGAAACATGGTACACAGGTAATCATGACTGGGATGTTACTATACCAGGGTACACAATCTTCAGGAAAGACATCAAAGAAACTGAGTTAGAGGGAAGACAGGAAGGGAAAGAGGCACTATGGGTCACCTTAGAGACAGGGAATGGAACCACCATCGCACTGGGGATGTCTACGGACCACTAGCACAGGGGAAGGAAATAGGGTATTAGTGGATACCATCCACAAAATGGCAGAGAAAGGGAAAGTGTTGTTGGTGTGGGACTTAAACATGCCAGATGTAAATTGGAACACATATGCAGCAGCCACTACCAGGAGCAAAGACATCTTGGATGCCCTGCTGAGGGGCATGCCTCAGGTAGCTAGTGGAGAAGCCCACAATGGAGGGAGCAATATTAGACTTGGTTCTCACCAATGGTGACAGAATAACAGACCTATCAGTGGGCAGCCATCTGGTGTCCAGCGATCACCATACAGTGTGGTTTAAGGTGAAGACAGTAGTAGAGTCAAGCCACATCAAAGTAAGGGTCCTGGATTTCAAGAGGGCCAACTTTGCAGAAATGGGAGAACACCTCAAGAAAAGCCTGGCAAAGGTGGCGGGGGGGGGGGTAGAGGAGCAGTGGGAGAAACTTAAAGGAGCCATAGCAGAGGCAACAAACCTCTGTGTAAACCAAGTTAACAAAGCAAAAAGAAAGAAAAAAAACACTGGTTTTCTAAAGAAGTGGCAGAGAACGTTAACGGAAAAAACAGGCATTCAGAAAGTACAAGGAAATTCAGAGGGAAGGAAACAGGGAACTGTATCAAGCAAAACAGAAGGAGGTGGGGAAAGCAGTCAGGAGCACAAAGGCGCAAACTAAAGAAAGAATAGCCCAATTAGTAAAAGAAGAAGACAAAACCTTTTTTACGTATAGTAGGTAAAGGAAAAAGACCAATGGAGGGATTGTGAGGCAAAATAAGGGGGGAGTGTGTGGAGAGGGAACCAAGAAAAAGCATAAATTCTGAACAAATACTTCTACTCAGTATTTACAAAAGATGGGGAAGGGAAGGGACCAAAATTAGGTGGTAGAAACACAAATGGAGAAGAGGTGGACACCAGTCCATTCACAGAGGAGGGGGTCCTAAAGGAACTCTCAAAACTAAAAGTAGACAAGGCAATGGGCCCAGATGGGATGCATCCCAGAATAATAAAGAACTCAGAGAAATACTGGGGCACCACTGACAGCCCTATTTAATAAATCACTGGAGGAGGGAGGGGTACCAAAGGACTGGAGGAGGGCAAATGTGGTACCACTACACAAAAGTGGGAGCAAGGTGGAGGCTGGAAATTACAGGATGGTAAGCTTGACCTCAGTGGTGGGGAAAATAATGGAATCCATGCTGAAGGAAAGGATTGTGGCATTTCTTGACACCAGCAGGGCACAAGACCTGAGGCAACATTGATTCACAGCAGGGAGATCTTGTCAAACAAATCTGATAGATTTCTTTGACTGGGTAACCAGGGTGGTCCACTGGGGAGAGGGGGGTGCAGACATGGTCTACCTTGATTTTAGCAAGGCATTTGACACTGTCCCATACAGGAGGCTAGTAAACAAGTTGGGCAGTGTGGGAGTGGTTCCCAGTGTGGTGAACCGGATAAGAAATTGACTGAGCAATGGGACACAGAGGGTGATGGTTAATGGAGTTCACTCCTGCCTGAGGGGGTGACCAGCGGAATGCCATGAAGCTCAGTGCTGGGGCCGGTCTTCTTCAGTTAGTGACATTGTGGAGGGGCTGGAAGGGAAGGGAAGCCTCTTTGCAGTTGACACCAAGATCTGCAATAGAGTGGACACCCCAAATGGGGTGGAAAGAATGAGAAGAGACCTAAACAAGGTGGAGGAGTAGTCAAAAGTGTGGCAGCTTAAATTCAAAACAAAGAATTGCAAAGTCATGCACTTGGGGCACAGGAATCCTGGAGAGGAATACAAGATGGGGAGTAGATACTAACAACAACAAAACTGGAAAAGAACCTGGGGGTAATTATAACTGATGACCTGAAAGTAGCCAAGCAATGTGAGAAGGCAGTGGGGATGGCCAGAGGGATGTTGGGGTGCACAGGGAAAGGCATCACCTGTAGAAAACAGGAGGTGGTGATGCCAATGTACATACAATTGGTAAGGCTGCATCTGGAATACTGTGTTCAGTTCTAGAGACCACATCTCCAGAAGGACATAGACAGAATGGAGGTTGTCCAGAGAAGGGCAACGAAAATGGTGAAAGGAATGCACCAGAAAACATACAAGGAAAGACTGAGGGACCTCAATATGTATAACCTGGAGGAAAGGAGGGAGAGTGGAGGATATGACAGGGACATTCAAGTACCTCAAGGGGATCAAGGGTTCGGGAGGGTAGTGTCTTTCAGAAAAAAAGATGTGCAAGAACAAGGGATCACAATATGAGTCTGTGGGGGGGATATAGGGGTAATTTGAGGACTTTCCTTTTCACAGAAAGGGTAGTGAATGCATGGAGCAGCCTCCTTGCGGAGGTTGTAGGGGCTACAATGATAGGTGAATTCAAAAATGCATGTGATAGACAGAAGGCAAACCTAGTGGTAGGAAAGAGAAGGTAAGCTGCATATCATTTAGGTTCTAGAGTTTATGTAAGTAGGGAAATGGGCAGATTGGGTGGGCCAGGAGGTCCTTATCTGACATCAAATTCCATGTTTCTATCTGTAAAGAGAAAAGTAATCATAGTGAAGACCTCACCCTTAATGCCATTTGATGCATAAGAAGTATTGCATTTGCTATACAACTCAAAGAGGAAAAGAAGAATAACAGTAGGTTTTCTCCAGGCCTTTAAGGGAAACATTTACGTACATAGGCTGACATAGTCTGAAAGCCCATGAAAAGCTCTTTCAGACAAGCTATTGGGCTCATCCATGGATGGGAGCACTCCAGAGATACAGTATAGATGACTGTCTGTTCAAAATGAATATTCCATTGCAGTCATTTTTAGAACATTGTGATGTCATCGAGGAACAAGCTGTGCCTAATTATACTGACTGAAGCACAGCTTGTTCCTTGATGACATCACAATGTCCTATAAATGGCTGCAATGCAGTATTAATATTGAACAAACCCCATTGTCTTTCAAACTATGATAGCCACCGGACAAGAATGTGTCCCTTTAAGCTAAAACTACTTTATTAAGATATTCACATGCTTTCTTCAGTGTCATCTACTGGCAATCATTGCATGCAGCTAATTTCTCAAATAAAAAATGCAACCCTTTACTCTCCCCTTCATCCTTTGGAGAGGTGGGGTGTGGTCTAGGGAACCTCCCATATTTATGGATATCTTCAAGCTTGCCAGAAGTTCCCTTGTGCTGCCATATAGTCACTGTCCCCCCCCGGCTTGGTGTTCCCCAGGACACAGTACCTTATCTGGTGTTGAAGTAACATGGGCATGACAACTTCTTAGCACTTGTACATTACTGGTGATTAAATGGTAAAAGTTCTGTTACACTCATCTCCACAGACTCAAGGATCCCAATGCATGATGGTAGAGGTTCAGATCTAGAATCCTATCACTGCATTCCTGTACTGTTTTCCCGTGCCTTCTTAGAACTAGCTATCAGTTCTCCCGGGGTCTTGGGCTACATCCCTTCCCACCACCAGGCTGATACCAGCTTGTCCAACTTCCAGCACAGCTTCTTGTGGGGCATATGTTAACCCTCTATCATCTGTAGTGTTTCCCATGTTATCATAAAGCTCAGTTGATAACACTCTCTGTCCTTTTTCTGCATTCATTCTGATTCCACTTTGATGGGCCTAGCCACGTCTGCCAGAGTGTGGCTCTACCGGGAGGTTCTTGTTCCCTGCTATCTTCATTGTATTTGAGATTGGCAATATTTGATTGCTATGCAGTATGTCTCTGAAACCATCCATTTCTGAAGCTGGCACTTTTCACTTGATGACTTCCATTTCTAACTGTGCCTTAAGGTTTATTTACTGGCAACTAAATCTAAAAGAAATCCCAGGCTTCCCACTCGTTAAGGAGGAACTGCAGTGCAGTAGTGTCAGTCTAGGTAAAGTAAAGAAGTGTGTTCTACTCCAATCATTGTATTCAATTACTTTTATTAACTCAGTTGCTACCTACAGACTCTCTGAAGCTATGTTTCATGGCTCCATGCCACCAGCACCAGAGGGTCTACAATTAAGCATGGGGGCGGAGGGGTTTGAGGCCCTGTACACACTGTGGATCTTAAAATGGTGCCATAAAAAGGTTTTAAATCCCCCTAGCACTATTTGCATCCAGACTACAAGCCCCTTAAAGCATTTTAACAAAAAACATTTTTAAACCCTGCTAGGTACCTAGTCCTAAAACTGTTTTTAAAAATGTTTTAGAGCCAGCATAGTTTTACTCACATCTGGACAGGAGTAAAAATATTTTAAGCTGTAACTGTTTAACTAAAACAGTTCACGCTGCAGTGTGTACAGACAAGTGCAGTTTTGTGTGTCGGAATTAGCATGAAATACTGTAGTTACAGGAAGAACAGCTTTAATACCAGCAATGTGGACATACTAAACTGTTACCAAAAGTGGTTACTGAATAGTGTGGATGCACTGAAATAGCTTAATTAAACTGCTTTTAAAACGGTTTTCAAAAACAGTTCTGTAGTGTGTGCAAGGCCTTACAGTCAGCGCTTGAATTATGATGAAAAAAGTAGGGGGGCCCACTGGCCCAATTTCAGAGGTATGTGCAGAGTTAGTGAAATGTTTCTATACCCCACAAAGGCACAAATAACTAACTGTGGCAGTCTCTACCTGTTCTGTCACTCCCCGAGTAGCATGTACTACCACTGTTCAAGCTGGTAACTCTCAGGTAGCTTAGATAGATTTCAGAGAAGGCCCAGATCATGCAAAAATAAATACAAAATTGATGCATGTACCCGATGTGACATGCAACCACCGTCTCTCATCAGGCTGCCTGCTTCTGCATTCTGTCCCACTCATGTTACAGCACTGTTGCAAGCATGCACACTTCTAGCATTGCGGTTACATTAGAGGACAGACAGTGGCAGCTGGGAGAGCTGAAAGGGGGGAATAATAACAGTTATTCATTTGTTGGTTTCCTTGTGGACAGTGGGGCTGGATTTGGTGGATGGGAGGGGAATTTTTCTTTTTTTTCATTTAAGCCCATCTGAAAAGGGTGAAAAGCATAGTGAGGCAGACCCGGTACACTTTTAGCACAAGTTCTGATTTACCCAGGTCCACTAGACACTGAGAGATCGGGGGGTTCTGATTCCCATCAGACCGGTCCACCTATCCCTAGTACCCATATTGGAGCAAGCGCATTAACAGATGTTGTAAACCCTTTGATGCGCTCACTCTGATGGAAAGCCTTCTGTCCCAGTGTCTCCCAGCATGTGCCACTGAATTTACAGCCCCTCCTCAGAGTGACCTGCAACACTGCAAGGGTGGGTTATGTAAACACTAAATTGATGGCAGAGCAGCCGGTACAGTGGGAAGGGAGCAGTGCAAGTGCAAGAGATCTGTGGCCATGTAAACATGGCTTTAGATAAATATCTGTCTCAAGTATCACTTAACTCACTTTGATGCCAGTTGTGTGCCTATAGGTTGGGAGGAGGCTATTGTTTTCCTGGATGGCTGTTAAAAGGGAAATATGGTGTTAATTACTATTTTTCACTCAAGCAGGTCTGTTGCAGTTTGTGTTCCTGACTGAATGGAGAGGCAGCTTCAGCAGTGAGAAGTAAAGAGGCCAAAACATGGCCCCCGGCACCTTTCAGTTAAACAGAACTCAGGGGGCCCTCCAAAAAGTAAGGGGCCTGGTCACCTCAGGCCCCCTTGTAATTCGAGCACTGCTTAGAGTCTGTGGAGACAGACTAGGCAGGGACAATCTAGGCAGACTGCATGGGCCAAGTGATCCTTTCCTGCTGACAAATTCTGTTTCTGTTTCTTCAGAGCTGATATGAAACAGTGATACCTCCTTGATTTCTGCCATTTTCATCATTGTAGATCATGATCGATAGTCATGTACTAGGTCTCACCTTACTCAGCCTCTCTGTGTCTTTGAATGAGTTTGCTTGATCCTGCTCCAGCTCTCTGCATTCTTTGTAGTTCAGGTTTTCAGGAAGCCACCACTTTCTGCATGGCTTCAGAGCTTCAGAGGATCCCTAGGTGGAAACTGAATTGATAAAGATAGTTGATTTCTATGACTGGAGTAGAATGCACTTCTTTTCATTTACCAGCTACCACACAGTGAAGGCATGTATAACACTTTCAGGCTCAGCATCCACCAAGGAGCGCATCGGGGGTCCCATACCTCTCTCTGCAGAGGCACCCGCCAACTCTCCACCTGTTCTAATGCAAGTGAGGATCTGCTTGATTAGATCCATACATAGCCATGTACACTGCTTGGCAAACAGTTATTCATCCCATGGGTTAGCAAACAGTATCCCTGTCAAGTGACTTAGTTCCTTCCATCCATCCGCATGTGCAATAGACAAATCTCCTACCGTCTGGTCACTTTGAGTTCTGACACAGCCTCACTTGCCTTCTTATTTATTGTTGCTGCACTGACCAGTCTCTGGGATCACCCACTACCAGGATCTCCTAAATGTCTTCAGGGGAACCCTCCAGGCAGTCACCCATCAGGTTGTCTCCCTTGAGGTGAAAACCCATCCAGCAACCTCCCAGTGGTCCCCTACATAATTCCTTTCTATGGATGAAATAGAAATAGCCCCAGATCCCAGGTCTCAAGGTTTTGTCCCTGGTACCAGAGGTCCCTCTCTGGTACATACCAGGGTCTGGTGCGAAACCATCTCCAACAGGTGCCTGGCACTCTCTTCTCCTTTTCCCACTCCTTGCTATCCACCTGGCATCTTCACTCCTATCTTGCCCATTTCTCCTGAGCTCCAGAGCCCCTGGCACCACAGTGGCTCTCTCCTTATCTTCTCTACCAGACTTCTCCCACTGTCTGTATCCTCAGCATTGATGCAGACCATCAGTCCCCACTGTCTCTCCTCAGTGAACAACCATCTCCTCCTTCTGTAAGAGGGGTTGTTAAACAAAGACTATATTAAGTACAGTTACTATGAAATTGTCATGATAGCAAGTGTTTTATTTACAGAGCACTGTTTCAGAAAATAAGAATTCACAATTCAAAAGCTGTGTATAATTTGTACAAATTCTATGGCCTCCCATTATTTTATATATAGAGCACTAGAACTCAGTAAACCAATCAGAACTCATAAGTGACCTACCTCTTATTTTGTGTACAGCTGCAGACTCATGAATACCACTTTCTCTCTTACAGCACCGCCTGTGTTTTGACAGTCTGTCACTGACCCTGCTATCACCACAGTTCAGCTGTGCCATGCCTCATCTATTAACTTGTTTCCAATTTTTATCCCTACACTCCGATTTATCTTCAATGTGTTTGGCAAACCCTAAAATTAAAAAAAAATACTTACTGGTGCAAACTTTAGAGCTGCAATGACACACAATACTAATTCGGACAGACCATGAACTACTGTGCAACTCAACTGTTGGACTAGTCCAACAGAAGAGCAATTCGGGAAGGGGGCACACAAATAATTATTTTCAAACACACTTTTATTCTTATAAAAAAAACAATTATTGCCAAGGTTAGTGGAATTCTAGTGCTTACTTATATATTTAAATGATCAGTGATGTTTGTCTCTTACTCAATAAAAAGTTAACTCATGCTGTTTGAGCTGACAGAACCACTTGCCTTTGCTTTGCAGTTACTTTGTGGTCCTCTTGCCCAAATACTATGAGATAGCTTCTTATTCAGTAGCAGACACACATCACTTCACATATAAATATATGATATAGTGTCCTTTCTGAGTTCATGGCACTTTACAAAATATGCAGAGTACGCAAAAAAGAAGAGAAACATCTGAATACACAAAAACTGAGCATATGATCAGCATTTATAGTAAACAAGAGAGTCCACAGAGGGAGGAAGAAAACAGGCTCCCCAAAAAAGAGGGCCTACATCTGAAATACAGTAACACGTAAACATGTAGTCTCAGGATAGCAACAGAGTACAGTGGAAACAGTGAAGGGGTTCCATTTGCTGACACTGAAACATAATGAGAGAAAATGTGAATTGGTGCAGTTCTGCAATGTCCTGACCTCGGGAGTACTGACTATCTAAGAGAAACACACGGTTCACTATTACCTCCAATCTATTCACACTGTCTTTCATCCTATCCCTCGTCCCCATTCCCTACCCCCTCCTTTTTTCTCCTTCTTACCTATCTTTCTTGTTTAGCAATTTGCCATTTACATTACTGTATACACTGTACATAGCTGTGCCGTTTGCTTATCAGATTACTGCACTTTGCTTACACTACGTGTTTATTCCCCGGTAATAAATACATACTGTAAGGAACGCGCAGTAAACTGGTAACCAACAGGCACAGCTATGTATGGTATATACAGTAACGTAAATGGCAAATTGCTAATCCCCGTCCCCCGAGGACACATCTGGAAACAAGCTTTATGGCTCAGTATGTATTTCCTGGTAAATCTCTTTCAATAAAAAAATAAATATTCCTTCACTCATGTTTTGTCTTTGTCACCTTGGTGTGTTCTCATTAAAAAGCTAACCCAAACTTATAAACCAGTTAGTGTTCGCAAGTCTCTAGCCATCTTCTAGGCAAGCTGTTTTTCATTTTATTCCAGTTTTTTTAATGAGTATGAATGGGACCTTGGAAACAAAGGATATTGCAGCTCTGCTGGACTCAGTCTGAATTGGACTGAAACATGGGTCTTTGACACAAGACGACCATGCTAATTCACTGCCTCACGATGTCTTAGAGTACTGAGTACATGCAGGTTTTTAATAAGCAGGGACTGTGAGTTGGTGATAACTTCCCCTACAGCTGCACCAGGTGCTTGAAGCTCTGATATGGCACAGATACAGCTCTGGCTTCAGCCACCGAGCTGGTAAACAGAGCCAAAGAGAACAGATTTCTAATTGCTTGAAGGCAAATTAACAAATGCTGGATGGCAGATTTAGAAGATTGGCAGCGTTCTCACTTTCTGATCTCTGTATTTACATTTACTTCCTCTCATCTTATCTCAACATTGTTTTTATTGAGAAGTCTGCAATTCCAAACACCTCCCTTTCCTTTATTTGTACACCAGTTCAGCGCTGCTGTGAATTCTAATGCTTTTTTGTCATGTCATTGTTAATCACAGTCTTTCATTATACATTAGGTACTGATTATTGCCCATTGAATACGTCTCGGTCCTTTTTCATTTGCAAAATGTGTGAATCCTTTTATATAAAATATTTTGGCTGCATACTGTGATTCTACTTATTTGCTATATTTATCAGCACAAAAGGCTATAATTATCAATATTTGGGATGTTTGTACGGGGTGTTAACATGCCTGCTAATTTACACAGTCCTTGGGCTGGATTTTCAAAACTGGTGATTCACATGTTGCGGCCACAAGAAATTCACAGATCCCCAGGAAGCTCTGCCCAGAACAGTTGTAGTGTTCAGGTGCGCTCCTTTAGTTCAAAGCATCAAGGGGTCAACAGAAATAGTACCTCTGAACAGGGGGACATGCTTTCTTACAGATAAAGGTTAGTGGTACAGGTTAATAGGGCAAAACATTTTCGGCCACTACTCCCTATCAGTGATAGGCACATTGGTGGTTCTGCTTCTAAGGGCAAAATCACATTGGTCACTATTCCCTGTCAGGAGTAGACACATTGGTGGTGCAGCTTACAACATTGAAACCACTTTAGCCACTACTCTCTATCTAGGGTAGACACTTGTAATTTACTACCCTATTGCTGCAGCTGCCTGATGCTGCCATAACTCCGGGTAATTTATCTCCTTGCAACTATCATAATCCTTTCGCTAGTCGTCTATCTAACTCAGTTTTATCTAGCGCTTGTGAACCTGTATTCCTCTGTATAATCACTAATAGCAGTTCATTGTTAGCTTTGTTCTTCCAGTGTAACTACATACATCTTTCGCTGTTAGCTTTGTTCTTCCAGTATAACTGCATACATCTTTCGCTGTTAGTTTTGTTCTTCCAGTGTAACTACATACATCTTTTGCTGTTAGCTTTGTTCTTCCAGTATAACTACATACATCTTTCGCTGTTAGCTTTGTTCTTCCAGTGTAACTACATACATCTTTCGCTGTTAGCTTTGTTCTTCCAGTATAACTACATACATCTTTCACTGTTAGCTTTGTTCTTCCAGTATAACTACATACATCTTTCACTGTTAGCTTTGTTCTTCCAGTATAACTATATACATCTTTCACTGTTAACTTTGTTCTTCCAGTATAACTACATACATCTTTCACTGTTAGCTTTGTTCTTCCAGTATAACTATATACATCTTTCACTGTTAGCTTTGTTCTTCCAGTATAACTACATACATCTTTCACTGTTAGCTTGTGTTTCTCTAAGGCTTGCACAATGGCTGATTTAACTTAGTTTTACCTAGTGCTGCTGTCCTGATTTACCTCTGCATAATCACTAATAGCATTCATTTTTAGCTCGTGTTCTCCCATAACTACAATTGGCACTCCTTGTTAGCTCGTGTTCTCCAAGGCTTGCACACCAGCTAGATACCAAGGCTTACTTCCTTGCTCCTTGCCTAATTTTATAATTCTATACAGGCTATTCTGGTAGTCAGCCCAGCTAGCTCCAGTTTTTCTCAGCACTGTTGCTATAACTAGCATCACATTACATCAGTTCTCTCTCCCATCTCTCCTAAACTCCTGCCTTGGGCCCCAGTATTCTCCCATTCTCCCACTCTCCTCTTCCCTCCCCCCCTCCTACCTCCCTACACTTCCTCCTCTCCCATTCCTGAGTCCTTCCAATAATCCACTACTACTCTTACTCCCTCCTTTTGTATACTCTTAGTAACCCTCCCCTCAATTTCTCTATCATGCAACCATCTTATATGATACCCATTGTCCTTTCTCTCCTTCCCTTTCTATTTCCCACAACCTCTCTCCCTCCTGACAGCTTTCCTGCTCCCCCCTTACTCCTCTACTACTACCCCATCCTCCCGTCAACTTCTCACCTACTCTATCCTCCTCCTCCCTCCTCCACACCTCTCCACTCCCCCTGGCTTCTGGGTTCCTCCCTCTTCCCCTCTACTTCCTCCTGGCTTCACCAGATGTCTATTAGAATCTCCCTCCCTCCCTGCCCTCCTGCCCCCCCATCCTCTCCATTACATTGCAGGTGCACTTCAGTTCCCACCAAGCTCATCTTACTCCTACTGCTCCTCATAGCAGGTGACATTGAGCCCAACCCCGGCCCTACCCACTCCCTTCCCACTGATCTCCCCAGAGACCTACGTGTGGCTCACATTAATATTCAAAGCCTCTTCCCCAAAACTGATCTGCTACAAACCCTCATGGTTTCCCTCCTCCCTGATGTCCTAATAGTCTTGAAATCCTGGCTTCCCCCACAATTCCCAACTCTGCCATCTCCATTCCTGGTTACTCCCTCACTCATCAAGACTGTCCCACAAAGGGTGGGGAGACTGGCATCTATCTTTCCTCCTCCATTCAATTTACTCCAGTGCTCTTTGTCTCCTCCCTTAGTGCTTACGAGCTACTCATCCTCAAACTCACCTTCCCTTCCCTTCCCTTTCTCTTTACCCGTCTTCATGGTAGGTGTCTACTGCTGTCCAGGGCTACCTCCTGCTTCTGTCACTAAACTACTAACCTCAATCTCTTCTCATGCCTCCTCTGGTGAGCTACTCATCCTAGGAGATTTCAATATTAATTGGCTTACCCACTCTCACTCAAAACTGTGTCAAAATATTAAGTCCATACATAATACGCAACTTATTTATTCCCCTACCCATCAAAATTCCCAATCCTAAAACCACTCGCTACTGGACTGGATACTCACCACTCACCCACACAGCATCATTGATGCTGGTATCCTCCCTGATGCGCTCAGTGACCACTATATAGTCTGCTGCATGTGCAACATTCAGCACCCCAGAGTCCCCCCTGAAAATTACCAAATCAGGTCCTTCTGGTCAATTGACTTATCCTCATTACATGCTGATCTTCTTTTCATTGACTGGTCCCCTATCTCTGTGGCGAGCAGTATCAATTAAGCCCTCCAATATTTCAACTCTAAATTCCTCCTAATCTGGGATCAGCATGCCCCCCTCTGGAAAACCAGGGCCTGATATTCTCACCTCCCCTGGATCTCAGCCAAACTTCTGGCATGCCTCCGTGCACGCGACCTTGTATGGATGACTTACAAATCCTCTGGCACACAGGCAGACCTTAATAAGTACCATGCACTGAGGAATACTTGTACCAGAGCCACAAGCCTAGCTAAGGCTGAGTTCTTTCCCTCCTCTTTCCAGAAGAATCTTAATAACCCCTCCAAGTTCTGGAAAGTCATCCTCTCCCTCTTCCCCCACCCAGTCCCCTCCCTCCTGCCCTCAAGGTGGGTGACCTCCATTTCTGACCTCCCTCTGTGGCCTCTACCTTCAACTCCTACTTCACCACCTGTGCTTCCTCACTGCTATCTGCCTTCCCACCACCCCATCTCCTCCCCCCATCCTCTCCATTACTTCCCTTCTCCTTCTTTCCAGTTACCCCAGCTTCCTCTCTAAATGCCCTCCTAGCTCTTAACCATCAGACAGACAGGAGCCCTGATGGGCTAGACCCCAAACTCCTGCACCTCTCTGCACCTGTCATTGCCATCTCCTCCCTCCTCAGCCTCTCATTCTCTCTTGCCTCAATCTTGGACACCTGGAGGCATGCTACAGTTATTCCATTTCCAAATTGAGGTGATTTCTCCTCTCCCAGCAACTTCTATTTTATCTATCTCCTTCCAACCTTATCCAAACTCCAAGAACACATAGTTCTGTCTTAACTCTCCCCCCTTCCTCAACTCCTCCTCCTCCTTCTTCACCCCTTTCCAGTCTGGCTTTTGCAAACACCACTCCACAACTTCCTCTTTCCTCAGTCTTACTGACTCCATCCATACTGGCATGGACCAAGGCATCCTCACAGCTGCCATCTTTGTTGATCTAGCGAAAGCTTTCAATACTGTCTCCCACCCTCTTCTGCTTAGTAAACTGAAGTCAGCAGATCTCTCAGATGCCACAACCAGCAGGTTCAGCTCCTACCTAGTAGGATGAGCTCAGTCAGTGAGAACTGGTGAATCCCTATCCCCTTCCCTCCCCATACACACTGGCATCTCCCAAAGCTGTGTCCTTGGCCTGTTGTTCTTCTCCATATTCCTCAGTGAACTCCCCTCAGCCAGATCCTCTGCATCCATTCACATGTATGCAGATGACACTGTCTCATTTACATCTGGCTCGTCTCCATCTGAGTTAACATCCAGGCTTCGACTTGATTTTGATGCTGTCCAGAAATGGTTCAGGGCAAATCAATTATCCCTAAATGCGAAACAAAAATCTCCATGTGTTTCGGCACTAGGCAGAGGCTTTCCAAAGTCCCTTCCTCCCTTCTTTCCACACCCTAGATAGGGGTACAACTGACGACATGCCTTCATTTAAGTACCTTGGTGTCTGGCTTGATCGACACTTTAGCTTCTCCCAGCACATAGGTGCCATCCACAAAACTCCACCCCAAGCTTGGTGCCCTTTACAGGAACAAAAGCTGCATCCCTAAACCTACCCACTGAGATATCATCTCTAAGGTGATCCTTCCCAACTTTGATTATGGTGACATTGTCTACAGGGCTGCCCCAAAGTCCACCCTGGCCAGACTGGACCCCCTCTTCCATTCCTTGTGTCATTTTGCCTTGGCCCATCCTCCCCACACTCACCACTGCTCTCTGTACTCTAATCTCTCCCTCCCCTCCTTGGATGATCGCCACCTAATCCACTGTGCCTCCTTCATTTCTAAATTCTGGCTGGCTTCACCCTCCCCTTATCTAAGCTCTATTCCCTGCCCTGTGCCCCCCCTCCTCTTACTTCCCCTGCAACTCAGGCTATTGTTCCCTCATGATCCCCTCTCGCAAATCCACTGCTGGACATGCTGCCTTCTCTTTCCACTTTCCTAATCTCTGGAACTCTCTTCCCCTAGCAATTTGCTCTGCTTCCTCCAGACACCTCTCTTCTTCTCTACTCTCCAAGTACACTGCTCCTCCTGTAATATGCCCTAACTCATATCCCTGCCCCCATCCACCTGCTCCTTACTTATCCCAACCCCAACACTCTTCCTCACCTCCATATCTCAATTCCCATTCCTCCTCCCTCACCGTCTCCTTCTCTTCCTCCTCCTTTCCCCCTCCATCCTTTCCTCCTTCATCCTCCCTCACCTTACCCCTCCACACTATTCCCTCATCCCCACTCCTGCTCTTCTATCTCACTCACTTCCCCTTCTACTACCCTCTCTCCCTCCTCCCTCCCTCCTCTCCCCTTCCATCCCTATCCTCCTTTCCCTCCTCCCTCCATACTTGCTGTCCTCAACCCATTCATCTCCTTCCCCTTCCCCTTCCTCTTTCCGCTCCTCCCTCCCCTTCCCCCTCCCCTACTCTCTCTCTCTCTCTCTCTCTCTCTCTCCTCACAGTGCTTTGTTTTTCATTCTATAGCCCTCACCTGTTTAATTGTCCATTTCTGCTACTCTATTCTCCATTACCTGACTTACAGTCTTGGGAGTGCCTGGTACTCCCCACCCTCATTATTTTAACTTGTACTTTTATTTTTTATGCCTATATGAAGCTGTGTATTACTGTACAATTTTGTGTTTATTGTATTCTGTGCTTCAACTTATTTCTTGTACTTATCTCTCCCCCTCCCCCCAGGATTCACCTGGAAATCAACTTTATGGCTCAGTATGTCTTTCCTGGTAAATCTCCTTTAAATAAATAAATAAATAGGGTAGGCTCATTGGTTGTACTGGTTACAAGGTTAAAACCACTTTGGTTACTGCTCCCTACATGGAGTAGGCCCATCAGTGATATTAATCAAGGGGAAGCATCACAAGGTTAGAGAGTGAGCAGAAAACTCAGGAAAGGTGTAGTAAGTTACTACCCGGGACAAACTGTGGGTCTAAACTATTAATCAGCAGCAGACTGGGGGTGGGATGTGGAGACTTAGGATAAGCAGGAACATGGGGCTGGAAAGAAGGACTGGAGGGTAGAACCTAATCAGCTGTGCAAACTGTAGAGTTACACTCCAAAGGTAAACATTCCAGAGGAACGGGGATGTCTGGTTTGTGGGATACTAGAAGCCCTGCAGGCTGAACTATCGGCAGCTTGGTCCAGGATCTGTCAACTGCAGTGTAGGCTAAATTGGAGTTGGGGGGAAGCATGCCTTCTGTCTTACTCCAATGCCAACAAATAGGGAAGGGGGTTGGAGGACCGTAGATAAGGGAGGAACTTGGGGGATTGGCTGAACTGGGGCTGGTACCGCTGGCATCACACTGTGTGATTATTTCTTCCCACTGGGAGAAAAGGTTGTAGATGCTCTACCACTTGAGTGGAAGTGTCTCAGTGCACCAAGAACACTGGTCGAAGAGGGAATACCAGAATGGAGGAAGGATAGGCAGAGGAAGGCGGTAGAGGGGAAACCAGAGGAGAGGGTGGATAGACAGAGGAAGGACAATGAGAGGAGATTACTCACAGTGGGGGCCTTGTGAGAGGGACACAATTCATAGTCTATACTAGGGACCAGAAGGGAAGAATTGTCTGCTGTCTCCCAAGGATAACTGCAGCAAGAATTCAGCCTAGAATG
This sequence comes from Neoceratodus forsteri, assembly GCA_016271365.2. Lineage (NCBI taxonomy): Eukaryota > Metazoa > Chordata > Ceratodontiformes > Ceratodontidae > Neoceratodus > Neoceratodus forsteri. The sequence continues at coordinate 768,627,615 of CM057450.1, read as the reverse complement.
GAGGGGTTATAAGAGGTGTGAGTAAAGCCAGGCATTCTTGTCTATGTGTGCTGTTGGACTATTGTAAGGCAGATTTCAGAACGATGAAGGAAAATCTCAGGGCTGAACTTGTTGGATATCATAAAATGGAGGGAGTGCAAGAGAACTTGGACTTCATTAAGAACAAGATCACAGAAATAACAAAAGGCTGCATCAGGCAGACTGGGAAAAATAGGAAATAGAAAAGGACAACTTGTTTTTCAAAAGAAATCAGGGAAGTGGTGACAGCAAAGAAGAATGTATTTAGGGAATCCAAGTCTTCCTAGTCAGAGGCAAGTAGGAAATACCTCAACCGTGCCAGGAAGATGAGCAAGGCCATGAGAAAGGCTAATGTAGATGCAGAGCTTAGCATAGTGGAAGGGATGAAGGTTAATGATACAGCATGTTTTAGCTATGTACTGTATGTGAAAGAAGGAAAGACAAAAATGGAATAGAGACTAAAAACTGGTAAAATCTGAGGGGAGAGAGATGAACAAAAGCCAGAGATCTCAATGAATAATACTTCTGCATATTCTTTACAGCAGAGAAAGGTGGCCCACTCCTGAACTGTTGAATCCAGGCAAAGAAGGAACTTACATGGTCCGGGGGTCTATTTCAGAATAAAGGGTGATCAAGCGGCTATTGGGGCTAAAGGTCGATAAATCATCCAAGAGCAGATGGACTGTACTTTTGAGTGCTGAGAAAACTGGCGTAAGCCCTGACAACACCCCTGGAGGACATATTCAACTGTTCTTTGGACAAAGGAATGGTCCCAGGTGACAGGAGGGTAGAAGATGTCATCCCTCTGCATAAAAGTTGAGATGGGGGATCCAGGGAACTGCAGGCCGGTGAGCTCGATATCTATATCGCGTAAACATCTAGGTCACATTTTCAAAGGTGTTTTTTTTTTGCCACAGGTCCCAGGTGTATCAAAGATATAGTGCACCAGGCTTGCAACAAAACATTGGTATTTTCTAGCCCAGTTTAATAGAGAAAGGGTGCAGAAGGAGCTTGAAGCCCCAAAGGTAGATAAGCCCCAGGATCAGAAGGGATGTACCCAAGGATGCTCAAGAAATCAACTGCAGAACTGGCTGAACCCCTAGTAGGGCTATTCAGTAGTTCATTTCAGACAAAGGTAGTGCCAAAAGACTGGAGAGTAGCATGTTAGTCCCGCTATACAAGGGGGATGACAAGAAGCAACTGGGAATTACAAACATGTTGGCCTCACCTCTGTCATGGGTAACCTGGTAGAGTCACGGATCAAAGCAGACCTTGTAGACTACCTAGAGAGCAGTGATCAACAGGATAGTGAACAGCATGTGCCAAGCAGGTTTTGTCAGACCAACACAATAGTTTTCTTTGACCAGGTAACAAAGGTAGCAGATTAGGGTCATTCTGTGGATTTACTCTACTTTAGTTTCAGCATGGCTTTTGACTCAGTGTCACACAGAAGACTGCTGAATTTGCTGGAGGACCTGGGTATGGCTAGGGACACAATTATATGGGTAAGAAACTGGCTGAAGGAGAGACAGCAATGGGTGGTTATAAGCAAGGTCTAATCAGAAGGGAGGAAGGTCATGAGTGGGGTGCTGCAGGAATCTGTCCTGGGTCCTGTCCTCTTCAATATGCTCATCAGTGACATTGGTTTGGGCCTCTGAGGAAAGTTGTGTCTCTTTGCAGGTGACACGAAGATATGTGGTAGAGCAGATAGCAACAAAGGGATCAGGTAGATGCAGAGAGATATACAAAGGCTAGAGAGGTGGTCTAAGGTTTGGCAGTTGAAATTCAATGTCAAAAAATGCAAGGTTATGTACCTGGGGGAAAAGACAGGACAGAGTACCAGACGGGAGGGATTAAATTGAGCACCATGGCAGAGGAAAGGGACCTTGGAGTCATCATTAGTGATTCCCTCAAACAATCAAGCCAGTGTAACATGGCCAATGGTAAGGCTAGTAGGAGGATGGAGTATATCTGAAGGGGTATGACAGCAGGAAAAAGGAGGTATTATTATCTATATATATATCATTGGTGAGGTGGCACCTGGAATACTGTGCTCAGTTTTGAAGTCCTCACCTAAAGAAAAACAGGGACAGGCTGGAGTTTGTACAATACAAGGTGACCAAGATGATTCAGGGCCAACAGGGAAGATCTTATGAAGATAATTTCAGGGTACTGGACATGTGCCCACTGGAGACTAGGCAAAAGAGGGGATATGATAGAGATCCTCATGTCCCTGAATGGAATAAACAAGGTGGACTATGGGGAAATATTTAGCAGGAGTACAGTGTCAAGAAACCAAGGTCATGAGTGGAAACTGGTGGAAGGAAGATTTAAGAGGGATGTGAAGAAGTTCTAGTTTATGTAAAGGGTGGTGGAACTGTAAAACAGTCTGCCAGTGGAGATGGTGAGAGCCAAGAATTTAAATGATTTCAAGCATGGCTGGGACAGAGAGATGGGTTGATGGTTCCTCAGCTCAGTAGTAGTTGGGAGGGGAGAAGAGGGGGGTGGACCAGAAGGGATAAAACCCTGTATGGACATTAAGTCCTGGAGCAGATAAGAAACTCTGGGTGGACTATACTGACTTTTGGTCTCTTTCTGCCATCATTGTCTATGTTTCTATCTATCCCATGCATCATACTACTTTTCTGTGGTCTGGCATGCTTCAATGCTAAGGCCTCATGCAAGCAGCTTGCAGCCAATTTTTGTGCAAGCTACCATAAAAAGGTACAATTCCTGTAACTATGTCCACAATTAGAACATTGGGTGCAGTTGCAGCATTTGCATATGGCACAGCTGTTGTAATGCAGGGGACTGAGGCATGGATTGATGTAGGCACTGCATCATCCTTTGAAGCTCTGGCCACTGGAGTCCATAATAGAGCAAAGGCTGCTGGACTTCCTAGAGACTTATGGGCTTCCAGGACAACAGGCAGCATGGATTTGTACAGGGTACATAGTTTCAAACAAACTTCTGAATTCTTCATTGGGGTCTCACGGGGTTTTAACAATGGCAGTGCTTTGGATGCCCTATATCTCAACCTCAGTAAGACTTTTGACTCTGTGCCCCATAACAGACTGTTGAAGAAACTGGGGGATATAGGAGTTGGTGATGAGCTGAAAAGAGAGGTGGGAAACTGGCTTCAGGTTAGGACCCAAAGGGTGATCCTAAACAGGGTTCGATTGTGCTTACGCAACTGGATGAGATGATGCTTGTGCGACTTGACTTATGTTGTGAATATGATTTATGTTGTGGCTTTCCACCTCTCTATCCATGGGATATACCACCCTATTAAGGTACAATGCAAGGAACCCTATAGGAGGCTCCCCCCATAGGTGCTGCGGTGATGATTCCATCAGCTAAAGGTAGCTTAAGAGGAAGACCATGGGTAACAGAGATGTGCCGCTGGAGGAGAAGGGGTGGATGGTGGGGCAAAAAGAAATTAATCCTGGGAAGGCCCGGGGTGAACTACCTAATAAAGCCTGGTGGGGGAGTGATGTTGTTGCTCCACCCAATCGAACCTCAGGCTTATAGCCTTTCCATTCGATTGTGCTTACGTAACTGGATGAGATGATACTTGCGTGACTTGACTTATGTTGTGAATAAGATTAATGTTGTGGCTTTCCACCTTTCTATCTGTGGGATTTCCACCCTATTAGGGTATGACGCGAGGAACCCTATAGGAGGGTCCCCCCATAGGTGCCACAGTGATGATTCCATCGGCTAAAGGTAGCTTAGGTAGAAGCCCAAAAAGAATACCCTATTGGGTGTTGAGCATCGAAGATGTGAGGATGATGAATGAATGCAAACTGACAAGATGATTGAGGTGGACTTCCTAGGGAGAGAGGAGAAAGCCAGGGTCACCATCCACCTCCGTTCAACAGTGGAACCTAACTAATTAACCTAAGAACCCAAGACAGCACATTAACCTAAGGAAGCACTAATTCTAGCTAATATTATGACCATTGGCATGGAGGAGAGGAAAAAAACCCTTTTGAAGGAGGAAACCTCTGGTGATCCAAGGTCTAGGGAGCCTTCCATCCAGGCTGACGATGTTTGATTTAAGGACGTACATGTTAAAGAGAAGGATTAATTAAAGAGAAGGATGAGTAGGGAGGATGATGATGGGATAGGGGAAAACCCCAAAAGGAAAGCACAGATCGAAGATGAACATGAAGCAGCAAGGACCGAGAGGGGTATGCTCGAATAGGAAATGGAAAGGAGTGGATCCATGTAGAAGTCAGAGGAGCAAGGGTTATTCCAGATGCTGTCATGAGAAGACTGGGGATAAGGCAGACTGATGATGATGATGATCGCCGCAGGAGTGCAGAAGTCCAACATGAGAAGACTGAGGAAGAGGAGACAGGAAGAAATTCGAAGATGAACTGAATGATAGTGGAGAGCAGTCAACCAGCCCTTAGCAAAGGGTTATGAACAGGAAGGCATGGCCTTGAGTGGAAGTAGAAACAAATCGAGCAATGTGATGAAGGAAGTTCCTCAAAAGGAGGTAGATTCAGAAATGAACTGGAAAGGAACTTGGAGGGAAGCAATGGACGATGGACAAAGAGAAGTGACACCATGAGTGGAATGAATCCGGATGGCCAGAACAAGAAAAGGCAGCTGGCATGAGATAAGTAGTCTGGAACCTGAGACATGCAGCAGGAGGGCCTTGGGTCTCTGAGCAAAATGGACAATGGACGATGAGGAGTGATGCCTTGCGTGGATTGAATCCACATGGCTGAGCAGGGAAGGTAGGAATGAGGGAATATGGAAAGAAGTCATGAACCTGAATACATGTGACAGGCAGGCCACAGTTATATAAGGTGGCATAGGAACCATGATAAGAAAGCTCAAAACAAATATCGAATGCAGGCCGAGCATGGAATGAATCCTAGATGGCCGGTAGGGTAGGAGAATGGCAGGTGGGTGAGTCGAATGAATGCCAAAAATAAAAAGAACGAAAGCAGACCAGGAGTGGATCAAAGCCAAGATGGCCGGCACGGGGGGGGGGGACTGCAGGACATCGAAGCAGAGGAGGAGGAGGAGGAGGCCAAGTCAAAGTGACAAATACTCTGAGGAAATTCGGCAGTGAGGCAGGATTTAATAATAATAAAACTATATCAACAGCCTCAGCAGGAGTTCAGGTGGCTGACCTCAGAGTTGCAACTACAATAAAACATGGAGACGATGCTCTGAAAACAGGTGTAGCCAGGCAGTGCAATGGCGCTGCAAGTAGAATGAGAGCATGAAGGAGCAGCACAGCTAGGGTCAGAGCAAACCTGTGTCAGGTGAAAAGAATTAAGTATGCAACATGGAGCAGCTATGGTTGAGCTGAAACATGCAGATAATGATTGCAGGTGCATTGCAGCAGTTTGAGTGAGGTGAGCAACAGTGTGAAAACACAAGCACTGGGTACAATAGTAATTGCAGAAAACAGCAGCAGTGGCTGCAGTTGTAGGTAACCAAAAGCAGTAGTATGAGCTCAGAGTAGCAGAACGCTAGAAGCTTAGAAGTAAAGCCCCAAAAGACAAAACCAAAATACAGCAAAACAGAAAACAGGGAACAAGGCCCAAAAACAAGAGACACAAAACACAGGAAAGCACACAGCGAAAGGAAAGATAAAACCAGAAGCAGGAAAAACAAGCACCGAAGTCTAGCAGAGACACACAGACAGCAGGTGGGAGGGGGGGTAGGCCCCAGCCAGCTCAGAGGACAGACCAACAGAGCCTCCAGCTGCAAAAAGAAATTAATCCTGGGAAGGCTCGGGGTGAGCTACCTAATAAAGCCTGGTGGGGGAGTGACGTAGTTGCTCCACCCAATCGAACCTCAGGCTTATAGCCTTCCCATTAAATCAGAGGTAAGGAAGATGACGGTGGTGTGCCGCAGGAGTCCTCTCGTCTGAGATATAGGAGAAGGTGTATCAGACAAGAGGCTTCTATTTGAGAATGACATTAAGATATGTGGCAGGGTAGACAGCAAGAATGGCACAAAGAAGCTAAAAAGGACCTAGCTAAAATTGGAGAAGTAGTCAGGGATCTGACAACTAAAATTCAATGCCAAAAAGTGTAAAGCTCTGTACTTGGAAAGAAAAAAACGGGCGCAGACTACTAAGAGGGAGTCGGGAGTCACAGTCAGTGCCAGCCTGGAAAACTCAACACACTGTGAGAAGGCATTCAACAAAGCAAATAGAATGCTGGGATGCAGAAGGTGGGCCTTCTCGAGTAGCAGGAAAGGAGTGATCCTGCTCCTGTACAGGTCGCTAGTTAGACCTCACCTAGAGAAATCTGTTCAGTTTTAGGATGCACATTTGAGGAAAGATAGAGGCGGACTGGAGTCAGTTCAGAGAAGAATAACCAGGATGATCCAGGGCCGGCAGGGTGGGTCCTATGAAGAGAAGCTAGAGGAACCTTGACATATAATTGTTGGAGACTAGAAGGGATGGGGGAACATAACCAAAACCTTCAAGTAATTGAAAGATATCAACAGGGTGAACTGTCAGGTACTGTTCCAACTCGGTGAAGGCAACATTGCCAGGGGGCACAACCTGAAGCTGTTATCTGGCAGGTTCTGGAGAGACATGAGGAAATACTTCTTTATGCAGAGGGTCATGGACAGATGACACCACCTACCACAGATGTTCATAAACATTCAAACAATAGATGCTTTTAGCATGAGTGCCCTTACAAAAAGAAAAGGCAAGAGCTTTGTAAGAATTTTGATAGTACAACATGCAAGCACATATGCTGGCATTTTCAAGATACAGTACATGCAAGCTTTTATGTAAGTTTATGTAGGTTTTTATGTATGATTATATGCAACTTGGAATGTGTAAGGACTGTAACATTTTCCTTGCATGAAAAATTCATGCAAGAAAATGTCCTTGCCAATATCATGAGATGCAAGAAAGACTCTGTGTAGGTTTACTGCACTACAGTATTGGTTTCATATCTTGCTGTGGGGTTAGAGCCTACAACCTTCTGGCTCTGGAGGAGGGCATGCAGCCTATAGAGCCACTGTCACCCTGCTGTTCATATGTTTTTCAAAAAAGTATATAAACAGATACACAAGCAATAATCTCAATACATTCTTACATATTTTTTGCATTGTTAAAAGGAAATGTTTTAATTCTGCTCCCAATATTTTGGATTTTAGTGCACAAGATTACCCTTTCAGCTCTCCGAGTGATGTCCATATCAGTATTAATATACACCTGATTTCATAATACTGTACTCTACTAGTGGCATCACAGTTATTACCATTACTAATTATGATGTAGCTAGGGATATCATTTCAAGTAGGGAGTAAGAAAACACGGGTATTAAAACTGTAGAGGATTAAGACCCTGTTTTCATACAAAGGTTCTCAGTAATGACAGAAAGGAGAAATCTAAGAAAGACATATGTGATATAACAAAATCACACATACCTCATAATGTAAAACATTATGGAATATATATATATGCAAATCACCATGAAAATTAGACTAGTTCTGTTTTAAGTAGGAATGCGTGGTACCAAGGGGCCTCTCACAAAATCTGCAAAGGGTGAGAACAGAAGACACAGACACGTGTTTTGTCCTACACAGGATTCATCAGTGTGCCTCATCTGTATCTCACCCCAAAGGAAAATGAACCAGCCCTAAAGTGGCCTTATGGGTTTGTGTCATGGTGGGCCCAAATTAAGAAAGCAAGCTATATGCAATATTAGCTGAATAGTACCTAAATAGTTCAAGTTTTTACCAAAGTGCATGCAGCTTTTTACAGCACTGATTGTAAGATTTCTTACTTGTAAGTATACAGACTGGAGCAAACCTCCTTGAACTATTCTTGTAAGGTGTCATTCAACCTTAAACACTACAATTTAAACTTTCATGTTTCTTGAGTAGTGTAAACACAGGATTTTTTGTCTTATAGTTCAAGACAGAAAATCCTTTGCTTACACTAGTCAAGAAATGTGCAGGTATAACTATTTTGTATGACACTATATTTTAAACTTGCAGAGTTCTTGATTAATGTTAAAACTTATATTGTGATCTTGCAAAAAATCTTGTACATGCTTGCAATAAACTTTATGTAAGATTATTGATCTTACCTTTCTCTCTCTCCGGCTCCAGCTCTCACTTGAGTGCTACTACCAGGAGAAGGGGAGTGAGGCCAAAAGGACAACTGGAGCTCCCCACCCGCTGCCCACTACCACTGCCTGAGGGACCTGAAGTCCACATCCCCCACAGGTATAGCTTCCTCTCCTACTTGCATGCGGCACGATTCACGCGGCACTGCTACTCACTTCCCACCCCCACCCAAGCTAATCCATTTTTTATAGTGATTGTAAAAACAATCGGTGAACTTTCCACACACCCACCTCCACCAATCAATCCACTTGAATAAACACGTCTCCCCATCCTCTGCATAGTTGGGATAGTCCAAATGACACTCAGCTAGAGCCCTCGTTCTGCTAGAACACCTCTACAACCAAAACTAATCACAGAAGCAGACAGCAATGAACTGGCGCACAAGTCCCTACATGCACAGATTATTTCCACTCCTTGAAACTATTCTAAGTTTCTTTCCTGGCTCCTCCATCCACCTCCTTTCTTTTTAGCTGCTCCTCCTACTTCAAACAATGTCAACAGTCTGAACCCAAAAGCCCCTAACTTTAGCCTCCTCCCACGTAGGTCTTCCCCACAGGAGTCCTACTCTATCAGCTAGCAGCCCCTTAACAAGACTCCACGGGAGTCCTACTCTATCGGCTAGAGGCCCCATAACAGGACTCACTACTGCTCCAGTCCACGCCCATATTTTTTATATGAGCCAGTAAACTAATCTGGTAAATAAATTTAATGACTATTCTGGAATCATTTCCCTGATCTGAAGAGTACATTCCCTAATCAGCTGCCACACCCAGTCACCCCCACAAGCCCAAACAGAAATGCATAGATACCTTATATTATTTTCCTACTTCTCTTACCTCCTCTCATCCGCACCCCCACTCCCCCACACTAGCTGCATATACTCAGTCCCCCCAAATCATTAAGCTCCTCTCTTCTCCCCTCTCTTCTCCATTCTGACCTTCCACTGTCCCACCCCTCACTATATGTCCCTCTCTCACGAGTTCACACCAGTGCCTTACCCCCACATATGTCAATAAATAAAGTTCTTATAAGGTGCTCCCACGCTGCTCCAAACTCCACCTTCTCCTTTCTCCTTCTCATCCTACTCCTCACTGGGGATATTGAACTAAACCCGAGCCCCCCCCCAAGACCCTCCCCAACCAATGAACTCCCACAAGGGTCTAAGTATTGTTCATATGAACATAGGAAGCTACTACCAAAGCTGGACCTAGTCAAATGCTGGTTGGCTTAATACTTCCCAGACGTGCTTTGCATCACAGAAACGTGGCTATCGGTAAAGACCCCCGACTCCTTAAGGATCCCTGACTACTCACTGCTTTGTCAGGATAGTGCCAAACGGGCTGGAGGGGTAGCACTCTGTGTAAGACAACCATTATCTTGCTCTATCACCAAGCAAGAGGCCAGCCCTAGGTCCCATGAACTTATCCTTGCCCTCCTCACCCTCCCCTCTATGCTCCCCATCTTCATAGGAGTTATTTATACCTGCCCACTGCTAGATACCGACTTATTTATCTCGTGCCTTTCCACCACACCACCCCTTACCGCAAATGGTGAATTAATACTATTGGGCGACTTAAACTTGGACTTGCTTTTCCTGCTCCTCCAAAGCCTGTACAACCAAGGCTGAAACTCTCAGCCTCACCCAGATGATCACAGAGCCCACCTGTTACAATCCCTGCTCCCCAAACCATTCACTAGTTGACTGGATTCTCTCCTCCCACCCCCACAGAATCACCACAGCAGGAGTACTATCTAATGCCCTAAGTGACCACTGCCTCACTTACTGCACCAGAAAAACTCAGCTCCCTAAATCGGCTCCCAAATACATAATAACCTGTCCACTATGCTCACTAGATACTGATGCCCTTCTGCATGATTTTAAGGCACATTGGCTGGTCTGTAGTCTACGCAGCACTGGACGTTGACACAGCCCTAGCCCAGTTTCTATCCACCTTCACTCTGGTATGGGACTCTCATTCCCCTCTGGTCAAAACCAGAGTCAAGAAACGTCACCATCCATGGGTCTCAGCTTCTCTTATTGACAAATGTAAAGCCCAAAACAAGGACTGGTCACAATATAAGTCCACACTGACCCCCCGACATGGCAAGAATACAACACTCTTCGAAATGCTTGCACCAAGGCCATCCATCGAGCAAAGGCTGACTACTTTAAATCACACCTACAAAACGTTCAGCCCTCCATCTCCTGGAAGGTGGTTCACTCTCTGATTGATCCCCCGCATAAACCACCTTGCCACTCTTAAAACAAAATGGCCTACCTACCACATATAGCCGACATCCTGAATGAGTTCTTCACCACATGTACCCTTCCGGATCATCCCACACCCCCTCCCAAGTCACTTCCAACCCCCCGAAACCCCTTACATAATAACTTCCTTTTTGTATCTGTATCCACGCAGGACATTTTGGAATCCCTCTACTCCCTCAACACCACTAAATCCAGCCCAGATGGGATCCACCCAAAACTACTTCACATATCTGACCCTGAAATTGCTGCACCACTAACCCATCTACTAAACCTCTCATTCTACTCAGGAACTGCAACTCAAGCATGGAAAACAGCTAGTGTAATTCCCCTAATTAAAGGAGGAGACACCTCTTTACCAGGAAACTACCATCCTATCTCCCTCCTCCCAGCTCTTGCCAAAGTACAAGAATCGCTTGTCCAATCCAGACTGACAGAGTTAATTACTACATCTGGTTTCCTTTCCCCATTCCAGTCTGGCTTCCGGAAGTACCACTCTATTATCTCTTCCCTTCTATGTGTCATGGAACATAGTCACTCTGTCATGGACCAAGGCCACTTAACTGCAGCAGTTTTTGTAGACCTTGCCAAGGCCTTGACTCTGTCTCCCACCCCCATCTTCTTACAAAGCTCAAGGCAACCAGCCTAGCCCTCCTCACTGTTCAAGGGTTTGAATCTTACCTTAGCAAGACTGCAATTTGTCTGAATGGCCAACTCCTCCTCCCTCCCCACTCCACCTACTCACAGGAGTACCACAAGGATCAGTCCTCGGACCTGTCTTGTTCCCCACTGTATAATCCAGCTCCTGCATACACATATTTGCAGACAACACTATCCTCTTTGCCTCCTGACCTGTCCTAACTGTTGTCCGCACCCTTCTACAATGAGACTTCCATAAGATGCAGTCTTGGTTCCATGCAAACTAACTGAAAATCAATGCCACCAAAACAGTATCAATGATCTTCAGGTCGGCACAAAAACTGGCCAGAGTGCCCCCAACCCCAGCTTTCACCTCCTTGAATGGGACTCCACTGGAAAATGTCTTGCCTTACAAATACCTAGGCACGTGACTAGCTCCCCACTGAAACTTCTCTACCCACATAGATGCCATCACCTCAAAGTTCTGCCCCAAGCTTAGTATGCTGTACTGACAGAGATTTCCTCCCACTCCCAGTCAGACATGAAATTGTAACTAAAATGATCACACCTATTTTTGACTATGCAGATGTAGTATATAACACAGCCCAGCCTCTTCTTTATCCAGACTCGACATCCTCCTAAAAGCCTTTTGCCTCTTCACTACTAACTCCCCCCTCAGAATGCACCTCTGTTCTCTTTACTCCTCCCTCAGCATCGCGCCCCTATCCCATCTCCATTGCATTCACTCGATATCTGTCATATCCAAATTCTGGTTCTGTTTGCTACCTTCCAACCTTTCAGATATGCCATCCCCAGCTAGCCCATCCCCCTATACCCTTGGTACCAGGGACACCCACTCCTTCTCTCTTCCCCCACCACCTTCATCAGCTGGCAAATCTGCATTCTCCTACAGACACCCTTCAATATGGAACCGCCAAACTCCTCAACTAAGTGAGTCTCCCTCGCATTCCTCTGTCAAACAGCAGATTTGTCTACTTCCCCAACCCGTCTGCTCCTGCCACTCCTGCCCCCCATCCTCCCAACCCCTCCACTATACAGTAACAAAATGAATGTATAGTTGATCTTATCTATTAGCTGAAACAGTCATCCTAATTGTATTCCATTTATGTCTAGACTCTGTATAAAAAGTATAACTTGTCAATCTAAATTCTCAGTGTAAATACCTTGTACCCTGTCTTGCCTAAACTGCTCTTGGCATTTGTATTGATTATATGTACAGTATCTCCTTTGTATGTAATTGTTACCGCCGTCCCCTGGACCCACCTGGAAACAAGCCTCAGCTCAGTGTCCTGTTCCACGGTTACCAAAATTTTAAATAAAATATATAAAACAAAATTTGTTCATGCAAGAAAATTACAGTTTGTGCATCTGATAAAATTATTTTACAGTCATGCAAAGAACTTACAGTAATTTTGATAATAAGTGCATTTTCTTATGTTATTCTTACAATCATAAAAATGAGTTATACATCTTACATTTTTTCAGTAAGGATGGGACAAATTTATGCGACTAAAGAGGACATTTGCAAAGGGAGGGGGTGGGAGAAAAAGAGGCACAGTCCATAAGGTAGAAGGCATTATTCAGACAAATTGGGGATCAGGCCAGTAATAGACTGGCATCTGGACTGAGGTAGGGACCAGGCACACTGGATAGACCTATGGTCTTTATCTGTCCATAATTTTCTAGGTTTCTAAATAAACAGAAAAATAAGATAATTTGGTTACAATAGGATCATTTCGATCAGGAGGACAGCACAGAAAAGAAGGAAAGAGTTTAAAGAAGAAAAATAAGGATAACAGAAGTAAATTGAGGTACCAATGGTACTGAGCAGCTCCAAGGTATGGATGTGTTATTTTTGTATGTAAAAGGCACATATACATGCTATACAGTGCAGGCACAGATCATACACAGTAGGGATACATGCATGCATGCAAGCACATTCATACACCTCACAGAATGAATAAGCATACCCGACATAATACACAAACTCTGAACTTTTAACCTGATCAGTACTGTAGTTCCTGCACTAGGGCTTCTGGAGTCAGTATGATCTTTCGTAATTAACAAAAAAAAGTTCTCAGGAGTTGTGATTGATGAGCCCCCATTACTCCCTCTAGTGACTGAGTAATCTCGATGAGTGGGACAGTTACATTTTCCATGTTCTTAGTTCCTGGGTCACTAACAAGTTCCATGGCCTGAAAACCTGCTCCATGTCTTTAAAGCCCTAGCACTGATATTAGCAATGACATCTAACAAGTTCTCTCATACAACATAAATTTTAGTAAGAAGGAAAAAGCTGCTCCTCTTAGAGTCGAACCCAGGCCACCCACATAACATCCTGGTGCTTTTCCACTGTGTTATCATTCCATATGGTGGGATATTGAGTTTATATCCCCCACTCCCACCCGCAGCCATGCACAGCTGCAGTGCAGTTTAGTAATGAACAATTTGCCAACTGGAAAAAATGCTTCCCACCAAGTTGCATTCAAACCTACTCAAGTCTCAAAGACTCAGCCAGAACTAATTAAGCTGACTGCAACCGTAGCACCCCTTGTGGTCGACACCCCGATGGTGAAACACAGAAAAAGACCATCACGGCAATATTCACAGTAATGGTCCTTTTTCCGTGTTTTGCCTTCCCCCAGTGTTCCGGCCTTCCCCGGACCAACTCTGACCTAGAGTTGAAATCCTAGAGTCCAGGGGATGTGGGGGGCAGAATCTCCCCTTAATGGGAGGAGCAGCCCCCCACAGGAAACAGCAATAGAAGAGGTGGCACAATACCTACATCGGTATTGTGCCATCACTGTGGGGAAGGTCGGCATTCTCGCCGACGAGATATCGTTCTGCTTCTGACTGCAACATAGAACTAACAGTTCAATGTTCAAAAACCCTATTTCAAACCCTGCTGAAACCCTGCCACTGATATCAACAATGACATCTAACAATTTCTCTCAACATAAACTGTGGTGAGAAAAAAAATGTGCCACACTGGGAATAGAACCCAGGCCCCCCAAATGCTATCCTGGGGCTCTGCCACTGTGCTATCCTTCCAAATAGTAGGACACAGGGTTTCCAGACGGAGACACATGCTATGGGAATGCATATCCTGCACTGAGTACAGATTCCCCAAACACAGCTGCAGTGGTGTTTAGTAATGAACTCTCTACCAGCTGGAAGGAATGTATCCCACCAAGTTGCATTGAAACCTTCACAAGCCTCAAAGTCTTAGCTGGAACAAATAAAGCTGACTACAACACAGAACTACAGTAACAGTTCCATGTTATGAAACACTATTTCAAGCATTACTGAAACCCTGCCACTGACACCATCAATGATATCCAACAATTTCTCTCTTACAATTTCTTGTTGGTCCAATAAAAGGTATCAAATCATCATATTTGTTCTTCTCTCCACAATACACATTTCATTCTCTCTCCACTGTGTCCTGGGTTACATTATTTGATAATAGAGCCTCTCACACCTGCCAATAGCCATCTTGTATAATCCTGACTTCTGGCACATGTGGCTGGCATGATCCAGTCCACCTTGGGCAGGTTGAAGTCCCCCACTATAACCAACTCTCCTTTCCCTGCAGCTTCCAGTATATTTATGATCTCAGTTCCCTGTCCCTTTCTTCATCCTGGTTGGGTGGTCTGTAAACCACCCCCAACCTCACCTTTCTCCCGTTATCGGACCATAACTGAACCCACGATACTTCCACCTTCCCTTACTCTGACAACTCCCTAGTGCATGTTAGACCCTCCCTGATATAAACCACCACCCCTTCCCTTCCCTATCACCCTGTCCCTCTTGTATAGTTTATATCCAGGAATCAAGAGGTCCCAGTCATGATGTGGTGTGGCCCATGTCTCAGTTACTACTGCTGTGTCCACCCTCCCTTCTACTAGTTCCTTAAAGGATTTAACAAAGTGAACTGCAGGAAACTATTTAACCTGAATACCAATTCACAGACACATGGGCATGAATGCAAATTAATAGGAGATAGGTTCAGGAGAGATGTGAGGAAGTATTACTGTACAGAAATGGTGGTGAAACCTTGAAACAGTCTGTTGGCTGAAGTGGTGGGTGCAAAAACAGTCAGGGAATTCAAGCAGGGCTGGGGCATAATGAAGGGAATAGGGCACTTGGTCAGAACAGTGCCGACAATAATAGCAAGGTCAAGAACCACATGGCAATAATGGTGGCATTTTTTTTTTCAGGGGCCTGTGCCCCCCGCATCCCATGACACAGGGGGCTCTGCCCCTGCATCCTGAGGACTGAAAGAGCCTCACTCCGGGGGGAGTGGGTCACGGGGAAAGTTAAAATTTGTGGGGCCGTGGAATATTGTTTCCACGGCTCCACGTAAAACATTCCAAGTCCCAAGTACATAAAAAAGTTGGAGACCAGGATTAGAAACCTGGTATCCAATGCCACTGGCCTCCTGGGTCCTGGTGCCCTTGTGTGCCATAAGCACCATGGACAGCGACCAGGGGAACGCTTACTGAAAGCTCTGTAAATCCCCTCTCACTGTCTGATTTAGTGCTATACAAACTAGTGCTCTGTAGACTGGCACTATTCGTGTAGCACTATTCCAACTGGGTACCAGAGAATAGTGGTTACTGGGGGTGACAGGACCAAGGAGGAGAATAGAGAGAGGACCGGGAGGGTTAGTACCCTGGAGGAACAGTAGGTTCCAGGGATTATTGGGAACTTGGGCAGACTGGATGGACCTCTGGTCTTTTTCTGCCATCAGTGTCTATGTTTCTATGTTACTAACAGTGCCTGCAGGTCATCCATCTTGTTTCCAAGACTCCACGTATTCTGAGACACCACCATCCACCTAGAATCTGAACCTCCTTCCCTTCCCTCTCTTCTTTTTTTCTCATTTCTCCCCTCTGTGTGCTCCCACCCCAACCCATTCCACCTCCACCCTCCAGACCTTTTCTACCTGTAAGGGGGGAGGTCATTGGCTTTCTCCTCCCAGAGTCTTTGAGCCTAAAGGCACACCACCCCCTCAGTAGTTTAAATTAAGAGTATTGATTATGTACTCCCAGTTTGTCCCTGAATACCCTCGAGTCCCCTTTACTGAAGTGTAGCCTGTCTTGTGAAAAGAGTGTTTTATTTGACCAGGTCCCTCCCCCCACTCCCCAATACAGATTAACCCTTCCTCCCTGCACCAGTTCCTCAGCCAGTCATTGAATTCCTCTATCCTTTTCCTCCCGGCTGTGTGTGCCTTTGGTACTGGTATCACCTCCAAGAGGGCCAGCGATCTTGCTTCCTCCTGCAGGTCTTTGCTAATGTCCTGAATCTACCCTGCGCTAGCTCCACCTCCTCCACAACTAGGTTATTGGTACCCATCTGTATAACTATATTTGGTTTCCCTCCAACTTACCCTACTATTTCCCTGATTCTTGGGCCCACTTTCCCTGCTGTCATTCTTAGTATGCAAACCACCCTCCTTCTTTCATTTGGGTCCTCCTTCCTTCCCTAGTGAATATCTTTAATTGTGGATTCCCATAGGAGTACCATCCTTCCATCCCTTGCACCAATCCTTCCCATTCTTCCATCCTTACCTGTGGTACCAGCTGTTCCCTCACTGAACTGCACCCCCTCCACCCTGGTAAGCTTTCTGCCAGATCCATTATTTATCCCCCAAACTGTTTCTCCATTCCCCTCTCTGCCCCTCCCTTTCTAGCTATCCATGTTTGCTTCCACTTTTACCTCCTCTCTTCCTCCCCCCTACCCTCTGCTCCACTTTGTTTGCTTCTTTTTCTCTGTCCATCTTGACTGGTTTCCCACTCCCCTGTCCTTCTACCCTCAACTCTGGCTTATCCCAACCTTCCACCTCACCTCCTGATGCCCCCTCCCCCACCAGACAGTGGTGCAAATCTATTCATTAAAGGCACCCCTTCAAGAGTTCCCACCCCTGTTGCTATCATCACATTCCCACCCCTTCTCCCTACCACTTGCCATTCCTCCACCATGGGACCCCAGCACTCTGTGGAAGAGATACCCCTGGATACTGGGTGGTTCTCCTGTTCCTTTCTCCTGCCTAATGCCCTTGCCCCCTGAGCACCTTCATATGCCTTTTTCCCACTGCTGTGCTCCTCTAACTCTCCACATCATCCTTCCCAGCTCCCATATGAGCAGCCTTACTTCTGCCCTAAGCTGTTCCAGGCTCCTGCACACAGGACAGCCTCTTTCACTCCATATCATTCTGAGGAAGATTATTGCCCCACAACTATTACAGCTTACCACTTTCCTCCCACCTTCCTAATACCTGTACATGCTCCGATTCCCCCACATCCTCCAGACCCAGCTTCTCCTAGCCCCCCATTATATGTCCCTGTCTGTAACCCAGCCAGGGATGGTTACAGTAATCCCAAATTTCCTCAGTTCCCCTAAACTCACCTGCTTCCTTGAAGCTTGGTACAAATGTAAGCTGACCTTTGATAGGGATCAGCTGCAGTCCCCGTCCAACCACCTATGGTATACTTCCAACCCCCTACAGTGTACCTCCTACCCTCCCTTCCACAATGCTCAGTTCAAACATATGCTGATCCTAGATAGGGATAAGCTTCAACCCCCTACCAACCCCCTACAATATACTTCCAACCTCCTATAGTGTACTTACTACCTATCATTTTACACTTATCCATGACCAGCGTGGCCTGCGGCCTGTGGTCCTCCCTGCAGAGGCCCTTCTGATGCCCCCAGACACCAGTGATTCAGACGCCACACTCCTGCTTCATGTCACTCATGCTTTGGAGTTGCTCACACTTTGGGGTCACTTGAGATTGGGGGTCTTTACGGGCACTACAAATATGCAACTGGCTGGCTTGAAACATGTGGAGTATGCGTTTTAGTCCCTCCCTCATCCTCCCTCTAGTGGCATCCTTCCTCCTCCCTGTCCCACACACTAGTGCCCCAACACAAACACTACTGCTGTATTTCCCCCACCCAGCTCACAGTCCAATATCAGCAGAAAAAGAAGCAAGTTAAAAAGCACCTCCCTGTGCCACTCTGGTCCCATGTCCTCCTCTCCACTCAGCGATGACTGTCAGCAGACAGAACTCTCAAGATGGTGTCTTTTTATTCCACGAAACTACAGCCACCCAACTTGCTGGCTTGTAGCATGTATGGTATGGTGTTTTAGTCCCTCCCTCACTCTCCCTCTAGTGGCATCCTCTCTCCACCCTGTCCCACACACCAGTGCCCCAACAGCAACAACAATGATGGTGGGTGGAGAACACTTATCATATGAAGATAGAGTGGCAAGTTTGGGCATGTTCCATCTGGAGCATCAGAGAATAAGGGGAGTTCTGATTGCACTGTATGGGTTTCTAAGGTATCCTGGACTTCATCACAGGTTGGGTATAAACATAAGGGAATGGGGCGCTATGGAGCATGCCTACTGACAAGTCGATTTCAGTGGAAGCTCTGTATATGACTGCAATAAAACTTAAAAAAGCAACATTTAAGTGGGGAAAAAGTGATTTTCAAGGCTAAATCTATAATCCTTGAAACCAGCGGATCATTTTGACACCTTTTCCGATGATGGGATGCACCACTGAGGGTCCTGCAAGCAAGCGGTCTGAAAAATAAATCAGCTGAGACAGTGCAAAATGAGGTGGCTGCAAAATCTACAATGGCGACGGAACCACCCTGGAAGACCTTGCAGAAATCTATGCAGGCCATAGATACAAAAGTTGAATCCATACTCACAAGGTTTGCGGATCAGGATGTAAAGCCTGATATGGCCACTAAAATGGTGACTGCGGCAGAATCCATAGTGACAAAGGCTCTTACAACCTCAGGCAAGTTAATGCAGGAAAATGCCCAACTAGACTCGAGGCACTGGAGAATTCCCAGAGAGTCGCTAATGTTTGCAGTGTAGATCTCCCAAGAACTGTGAGGGAGACAATTTGCTGTACTTCATATGGGAATGGTTACTGGAGGCTTAAGCCTGGAAACAATACTTAAATAATTTCAGAAAGGCATATCGGATCTCTCCCAGAAGTGCTGCAGCTAATAAAAACATATGCCTCGGACCATCCTCATAGTGACAACTAGTCCAGCAAAGTGAGACCTGATCCTACAAGCTGCAAGAGAGGCCATGTGACTGAACTTTCAGGGCTCCACAATACCTCTTTTCACAGTTATCTTTTGATACCAGAACCGGAAGGAAAACATTTGATCGGGTCCAGGCAAAACTGTGCAGCCTTGGGGTGGCCTACTCGCTATTGATTCCGGCAAGATTGCAAATACAGTACGGAGGTCATACTTTTCAATATACTGACCCAGTCAAAGTCAGCAAAAAGGCAGATGCCAAGGAATTTGAGAGAACAGGACAGCAGGAATCATCCAACTCAGAAGAGGGCACCTGAACTGTACTGGGTCTGTCCAGCCCAGTTGATTTATGGGAGAAGCTAGTGTTCTAACGTCTCCAGTAGTTAAATGCTCCCCAGTAAGTGTTTAGATACACCTAATGTTGTTTGAAAAAAAAAACGAAGCATTTGCTTAAATCTGCAGAGCTGTTATAACATTAAAATTTACCACTGTTTTACTAGTTCACATGCATGTCGAGATGGTTATTTTTGTTTTTTTTAAATAAGGATCAGTGACCTACCATTTCTGCTTTTCATAGTTAAATGGTGGCTGCCACGTGTAGAGAGGCTACGCAGAGGTCTACACGATAGTAGAGTGCAGACTCAGCTGAGCAATTGCAAATCTATTCTAATGTAATTTGCAGCCTGAATGTGGGCTTTTCTCACTGTATGCCTACAATACATTGGAATTAATGATTGGAAGGGGGATCATAGCAATACAGGTTGTTGTTTTAAAATGTTTGGAAAACCATATTATCAACTAGAACACCCGAAGTCTTGTAGGGTGCAGCATAACTATTGGATCACATCTTGGACATTTATTAATAGGAATACCCCCGAATCCGAAAATAAGATTGCCTAGATAACAAACACCTGTTACATTGGATGTGCTAAGAAGTATAAAATGTGTTTTTCTGACATGAAGAAATTGTATGTAATTGTTTTTACTGCAAAAACAATAAAATATAATAAAAAAAACCTAAGGGGACAAGGTACAATCAGTAGAAGAGGGAGGATTGCAAACAGGGCCACCCCATGGCCAGGTGTGCTAAGGAGAACTAAATGTCACCAATGCAGTACCTCAAACACCACTCACCACCAAAACACAACTGGACACAGAAATAGCATCAGATGAGTGATATTTAATTCTTAAAGTGTGCAGATACCTCATACCAAAGTTAGGAGACACTGGTGAGACCCCACAGAACTCTGACCAGTTTCGCTTACAGAATCATCAGTGAGTGACCATCGCAATGAAATCCACTCATTTTAAATACCGCACTTAAAGTGGTACGTACAATTTTAAATTCTTTAAAACATAGATTGTGTAAACAGACAACAGTAAGTGCTGAGAACTAATTATGGTAATAAATACCAACGGTCAACAGACCCCCATATAAAATGTATTTATTTATTTAAAAATTGATAACCGGGAAGCCAAGGCTCTGTTTTCAGGTGTGACCCTGGGCAAGGGCAAGTGTACAATTTACTGTTAATACAAGAAAGTACATGACAAATAAAACTGGAACAGAAAACAATTGATATGAAAAAAGTGCACGACAGTTAAAATTGGTACAGGACTCTTAGAGTAAGGGACAACAGATTAAAACTGGTACTGGTGAGATCACAGGGCAAAACCATACAGTGGTGCAGTGATGCATGAATATGTACAGTAATCAGAGGATGTGTGATAAACAACAGTTTGCACAGGTACAGTTCAATGGGCAATTACAATTTGGAAGCAATGTGCATGAGTATGAACAGTAATACAGAGGACATGGAGGCAATTACATGAGGCGTGCAGCAAAGGGAGTAGAGCATGGTTCCCAGCAAAATTCCATAAACACAACAATAAGAGCATTTAGTAACAATTATATATGCTGCATAATAAACTACACTTATATTCAATTTGCAGAAATAAATAAATGCTACAGCAGCATTGAGACCTGAAATGTAACATACCATTCACAGTGTCATGTTTAATAATGTCTCAAAGTCGCCCCCCCAGGCCCATTTTAACCATTTCTATACCACAAAAGGAAAATTGATACTGCCCCCTTCCCTCAGTTTGAGTCAAGTGACGGAACAAGGCATTTTGTTCATCTTGTGTCCTTAAAGAGCTCAAGTGCTCCCCTATACAGAGCTTGAAGGGCCTCTCAGTTTTTCTGATATAAAATGCACCGCACACACAGGCCGCCCAACGTACTACTACCCTGGGTGTGCTACAGTTAATGAACTATTCAGTCGTATACACTTTCTCACTGCTGGCAGATGCAGAAGTTTCAGATTTCAAAACTACATTACAATACATGCTCCTGCCACAGTTAAAGTACCCCCTTGGTGCAGCCAGGAGCCATTTTTGTTTTCAAATAGCTGTTTGGCCCCCAGCTGCCACCTCTGTCTGCTTCAGGCTTCTGCTTTGTGCCCCAGTCGCATTCACCACTCCCCTCATCATCGTAGCTGCAGAGATCCACATGAGGGGGGACCTGAGGGCACCAGGATTATCAGCCATGGTAGCCAGAGCACGTCATTTGTGTCCTCATTCCCCATCAGGCGAGCCACGTGCAATCATGCTCACGTGCACACTGAAACATACACACATCACAGGCATCCACATCGGAGCCCCAAAACTGGCAATCACATGTCATACCACCCAGTCACTCTGGGTGGCAGTAGTGCAACGCGATACACTGCCCCCTCCCTGAAGGAGGATAGCAGTCTACAGGATGCTCAGTTCACATTCTCCCAGCTGGCCCCAAGTGACCCTGATCTGTTTCCAAACCTGGTTAAATGGCATAGAGCCTGCCTCGTCACTGGGCCAGCCGGGACTGACATTTTTAAAGAAAGATGAGCTATGCTGATCTATCAAAAGTGTACACTCTTGATGCAGTACACATAATAAAATATGCTCCAAAGAAAGCAACAGCAGAGAAACTGTGTGTGTGATGGAGTACAACATACTCCATCATACATTTCAACCACATTTTCCTCAGATCCCAGTGTATCAAAATACACTTACTGTTGTTAATGTGGCAGCCAAGTCAGTGTCTAAACTGATGAGTGCTGAAAAAACATCTACAAATGTTAGCAAGCCTCACAGTGTATCTATACATTTCTCAGACACAACATCAATAGATCTGACTGGTGTGAACTGTAATGCAAATTGTGTTGTGCATGTTTTGTTGCATTTGGAAGCTGTTGAAACTATGAAACAAGTGCAAATTTATCCAGTTGTGGATGTGTTTACAAACCTTGTGTTTGTGGTGAATGCAGTCAGACCACAGTTGATGAATCTCCACCTGACTTTGGTAACATACAGTGGAAACTCTTCATTCCCTTTACCAGAGCAGCAAAATGTTACTGATGTTGTCATGGCTTGAATTTACGGTCTGGAAAAGGATGAACTTCAGATAAGAAATTTGACGAAGGTTGATATACTGAACCAGTATAGTTGATAAATTATTAAACAGTGATTTATGATTATCACTTGAGATAACAACAGCAATTGTAAAGTTTCGAAGCCCGTATAGAAAATGTGTGTCACAACTGCAATGTAACACATGTAGAGATTCCTTAATAAAAAAAGATGAGATTCAGTCACTGTTCTAGGTACCTCATTATGTTGCATAACAGATCTGACTGTTACGGACATATACTGGATCTATGAGATATTTACATTTTGTATATATGAAAAAAATCCTGGCCTTTTCCAAGGTCTTCCCTGTGTGGGATAGGGAGTGTGGGGAGGATAGAGTGAGGAAGGAGAAGACCGAAGAATTTAATGGGTGGTTGAAAGGATGGTGTCAAGAGGAGGGGTGCCGTTTTATATGGGACTGGGAGAGCTTTTGAGAGAGGAGGCTCTTCAAGGGTGATGGCCTTCACTTCTCAAAAGAGGGGTCCAGTGCACTGGGATAGAAATGTAATGTCTACGTTAGTGGACAGTTAAACTGACTGCAGAGGAGACTGAGGCTGGGAGAACCACTGAGGAAGTAGAGGAAGTGAAAAACCTAAGTAGGGTTGCCCCTGAAATGAAGGCTATGAACACTGAAGAAGGAAACAGCCAGGCAAGAGTTTACGATAGGCAAAGAAAGGAGGCTAGGGAGAGAGGGGTGGCTAAGCTGGCAAAAAATAGGAAAAACAGGAAATTAAAGAGACTTACCAAGATACTGTCCTGCAGCATGCCCATCGGTGCCTTGCCACCAGAAGACCCCAAAGAAGTTTATATGTCCCCAAATTTTTAAGCCGTTAAAAAGTTCTGTCCCTCATAAAAATATACAAACAGGGTCCCAAGGACTTCCTGTTTTTTTTCTTCTGCACCAACTGTGCCCCCACACTCACTAGCATGATGACGAGATGCCAGTGAGAGCACTGGGGGGGGGGGCGCTCCATTATATGTAATGGGCGGCAGCTTGTCTATTGATTTTAAATGACATAGTGGCTATCTGGCAATGAAAGCGTGAGGAACGTTCAACTAACAAGGGCCTTGTTACTTGACTGGTGCCACGTTTCATGCCAAGATCCTCATATCATTAAAATCAATGAACAACTACGCCAACATAATCGGGCATACCCTTCTCACTAGCATCTGTCGCTCTAGTGGCTGTCGAGAATGGGGCCAGGGCAGCAACAAGCAACTGGAAGTCCTTGGGACCCAGTTTGTATAGTTTTATGAGGGACAGAACTTTTTAACAGATTAAAAATTGTGGGACATATTAACTTCCTTGGGGTCCTCTGACAGCAAGGCACCGATGGGTATGGTGCAAGGGCAGACTCAGTTACCTTGGTGAGTCTCTTTAAGAAGGTTGGGGGATGATGACGGTGAGGATCTATAAAAGACAGGAGGGGTTTGAGTATGATGGAAGGCAATCTGCTTTAATGCCAGGAGCCTGCAAAATAAAATTAGTGAGGTCCAGGTGATGGTGGCAGATTGGGGGTTGAACCATGTAGCCATTATTGAAATTGGACCACATATGAATATGCCATTCACATTTGTGAGAGTGAGAGGGAAGTACCACAACTCATGAGTGACAAAGCCACATGTAAGTTTTGAAAGTCCTTCCCCCTTACAAGTGATGGTAAATGACATATTCTGCATCAGGCAGTTGTGTGTCCAGAGTATACCACACATTTTCAAATCAAAAACTTTCAAATGAACTGTTTCAGGGAGCTTTGACTGTTTATCTTACTTTCACTGTTCTTATTACTGTAGATTGCCTGGTTAGAACACTGCATAACTGCACTCTATTTTCATCAAGTCTTGTTAAGCTGGCCGGCCCAGTGGTGTAGAGGACTGAGGCACTGGCGCCTTACCTCTTACCACACCAGTGACCCCAGATTGAGAGCAAGCTCAGGTCATTGGGGGTTGGCCAGAGCAGAGAGGATGGAGCATCTGGAGGACAGCTCTCCTCTCTCATGGAGGGGTGGGTTGTAGCTCCCTGGCATCAGCAACACCAGGCAGAGGCATAGTGTGCTACAGACAGGGCCACATGGAGGCACAGGGTGGAGACATCGGGGGACTCTCGTGGGATGCACATGGAAGTGTGTGCATTCTGCTTGGGATGTCAGTGTACCTCCGATGTCTCAGAGGAGGGCAGGCAGGCACAACAGGACAAGTGAAAACCCTGCTCTCGTGGTAGGTGATAATGGGCCTAGGGATCCCATACCCACCACTGGACTTTGTCTACCTGGGTTCTGATGCTCCTCTCTGCTAGACTACTATCTGGAGTCATTGGATTTCAAGGTGCACCAAAGAGTCATGGTGGTTCCACCCTGGAGGGTGCAAGCCAGTGGGTTACTCTGGGTGGGTCACTTGGAGAAGAGCTCCGGGAGGGGATCCAGGTGAGAGAAGTTTCAGGCCAGGTGGGTGAAAGCCCTCAGGAGATGTCTGAGAGAGTCCACGAGAACAGTGTCAGGAGGTAAAAAGAAATGAAAGTCTTGTTAAGCTGCTCTCTCATTGGCTAAGGTGGCTAATTAAAACAGGAATTTTCAGTATAACATGTTTGTGATGTAGTTAATCTTCAGTGGTCAGCTTAAGCTAAACTATAGTATATTTACATTTTGTCACACACACACACACACACACACACACACACACACACACACACATCACATCACACATTTATTGTAAAGCCCAGAGAATAGGTTATATAGTTTTTAGTTTTTTTTTTAAAGAGACACTGTCAACCCCTTTTCGCATCATATTAGTTCTAGTTGAAACCCCACATTTTATGATCGCTTACCTTCTCTAAAATTCATTGATGTTGCTTGTTGTTTTATTTGCTACCTTTCTTAGCAGAACTCAAATGCATGATAGTGGTGTAATGATACCCAGCCTTTTTTTAAATTCCTTGATTTACTCTTGTTGCATACTTCCTGAACATTGGAAACACCCCCAAACAGTCACTCATGTTGCAATTTTCTCCTCTCCTCCCACTGCATCTTGTGTGTTGAGACTATGTTGGGGGTGTTCCCAAGTCCAGGAAATGTAGTGGGAGTTGATCAAGGAATGTAAACAAACATTTGTGTGTGTGGTAACACCAGGTGGGCAGTCTGTTTTTTCACTTTAAAAAGAAAAAAAGAATCAGAATCAGCCTACCAGCTATATCCACATAGTGTACTGTACAGTAAGCAATCATGAAATGTGTTTTTTAAACTAGAGACAGTTTGAGGCTTTGGGGCGGGGGAGCGCATCGTCCTTTGAACCTTGTTAGCTCACTAAACAACTGAATGCCTTTTTTAATGATTTCATTCTGTTGTTGTATAGTTAGCCCAGTACTGAAAGGTAAACACAATACATTCTGTCCTTGTGATTAGGCACAGCAGCTAGATCTTGTTGATGTCCATTAGTAGTGCCATCTACAAAAGGGCATCAACCAATCAGCTTTCAGCTTTATTTAATGCCATATGATAATTACTCAGTAGCATCAGAGAGGGTATTGTCCAAAGTCAGAGTTACTTACAACAGCATTTGTCAATTTATCACTGAACTACCTATATGCAAGCAAACTAACATGAGTACTAGGGGTTACCTCAAGGCCATAAAAAGCAGTCACTTCTTTACTCAAACAGTGGTATGTCGTTGGAATTCACTACCAATAAGAGAAGAAGTAAGTAAAAACCAAAATGAACTCAAAACAAGGTTAGATTTATAACAAATGGGGGTAACTTGGCATATCACACTTAAAAAGGAGTGCTATGGGTTAATGCCTAAACCACTCCATATCCACCTTTGTATGTACACACCACTGTTTACAACTTAATGCAACCTATTGTTTTATCTTACAGGGCAGATTTTTATATCGAACAGCAATGTTTTCACATAAGGTTGTTCTTGGCTTGATGCCTGTTAGTATTTTTTAAACAAAAATTTTATTGTAATTCTACAGCAAATAGACAGCAGTCATACAGGTACAGTGCATTAAATCTAAACAACATTGCAACATTATATTGCAAAAATCCATCTGTATGTTAATTCTGTCAGTAGACATTTTATTATATAGAAGTTATAATAGCCCCCATATTGATTATGGTTCCCAACTCTGGGGTGGACTCAATGTGGGAGAAATAAATAAATTGGAAAGAGTCCAGTGACGAGTCACTAGGTTAATAACAGGACTAAAGGGCAGAAGTTATTAAGAATGGCTGAACACATTGAATCTCTGTATATTACATAGAAGGTGTATAAGGGGAGACCTAGTATTGTTGTACAATGTATACAGTGACATCAACTATTGAACGGTATAAATATGAAGTTTAGATAAAGTACTATTACAAGAGGAAATAATAAACAGATACAAGCAAGCGTATTGGAAACCAATAGATGCAAATTGTATATTACTGAAAGAAGAGTAGGAATATGACAGTCTACCATCTGAAATAGAACATAGTGAGACATTTAATCAGTTCAAAAAAAAGACTGGATATGGATATGTCAGGGGGTGGACTGAATGATTATTACCTTACCACTAATGTGGAGGGGCAGCCTATATGGACCATTGTGTCATCTACTGTCTCTGACATCCAAGTAAAAAGTTACAGAACACATGTTATATATTATAAGGTCAAGTAATGCTTTCGTATACATTTCTTCAGTATGACAGGTGCCTGATAGTATATCAGAATTGTTCCAAAGGTCTATTAATGATTTGGGCACTCGAACCCAAGACACTTTCTTTCAAACTCCATTACCCTGAGTCAGAAATCTCTGAAGTTTTAGGTTATTGGTCATTACAACAGTCTGCCTTATGAAGTTAAGAAAGGTAACAAAATTACAGTTTTTAACAACAGGTTACATAGATTTCTGACCAAATGTTTTGTTTGCTCATGTAATGGTTGAGAAGTGTTTCTATGTTTGCTCTATTGATGTGTCCCATATTTAATGTTTTAACTGTTTTTTGTAACTGGTCACTTGTAAAAATGGGCAGTTTTGCTCATCTCGCCTGCCAGTATAACTAGAAAAGAATGCATTTATTCTTAGATTGCCATTGCACTCCACAGCTTCTCGGGGGGGGGGAGGGGAGCAAGGAAAAACATGAAAAAAGGGAGTCCTCTGCGGGAATGAAGATGGTCCCCCACTGCAATGGCCCAGGAAGACACCTCCCTGAACATTAAATCCAGTCTGGTGGGTCGAGTTGCTCCCCACCCCCTGCCACGAAGGGTAAGTCATGGGGTCAAGGGGAGGGGTCTCATACCCGATGCCTGCATGGGGGGGACATCAGACGCGGGGGGGCATCAAATGTGTAGCAGAGGACTCCAGGGAGAAAAGAATAACTGAAAAAAAAAAGCTGCAACATTTAAACTGTTAGGTGTAGAAGCTTACTTTTATTTTCCAAATGAAAGCTTGGATTCTGATCAACATGTATAGATCTTAACAGTATACACCCCTGTCAGCGACATTTCGACCACGGGGTCCCCTACAGTGACTATGTCACCACATCACTGTAGGGAACCCACTGGAACCCAGCACTGTCTGTTGGGGGTCCTGCACCCCCCAAATCAGCTCCAACTCAGAGTTGAGACTCCTAAGTGGGGGGTGAAGGGGGTGAAGCCCCCACGTGAGGGGTTGGGGGGGTGAAGCCCCCGAAGAAAACACTTGTTGTTCTCCAAAACCGGCAGACAACTGCAAAATGTGGTCAACCTGCTGGATTCACTGTCGGGTTGTTCAACAAAAATTTTGTCTATGACCCATCGTAGATCTGATCTTAACAATACACTTCTCATGTGCTGCACCACGTCTATGCATATCAATATAATATGTCATTAAAAATATTAGGACTTTAAACATTTTGTGAACCCTTTTATGTGTTTATGATGTATGGTAGATACAGCAATATCATTTCAGGAGACCAATAAAGGATTAATGAACAAATGGAACATCTGATACAATAAGTAGTGCAGTGTCAGTGGCTCAGTAGGTAGCACACTCACCTCTGAGGCCGGGAGATCAGAGGGCTGTGGGTTCAGTTCCCACATCTGGCACTTGAGTTAATGTCCCAGTACTGACACTGTAGTACAGCATGAGAGGGGTACTGCACTTCTGAGGTGCCGTCTTTTGGATGAGACGTTAAACCGAGGTCCCATCTGCCCTGGATTGGTGGTAGTTCAGGTGGATGTTAAAGATCCCATGGCACTTATTGAAAAGAGTAGGGGAAATTTTTATTGAAAACAAAAACAAACTTCACAAAGAAAAATACAAAACATTATCATCAAACATTAACTACAAAAGGAAAGAAACAGAACATAAACAAGCGTATGGTCATAAATTTTCGAAACAATCCTGTCTGCTCAGTAACTACTTGCCTTAGGATAAAAAAAAAAAAAACCCTAACCCACCCAGTCAACATTTCTCCATAAGTTTTCAAATACTTCTTTACTAAAAAAAATTTTTCATAAGCATAAATACTATCTAATTCTTGCTGTACATGAAAAAAAACATCTTGCTGTTGTACTTTTTTACCTTGCAAGGATCGTGAGCATCTTGCATGCCAAATGGACCATTTAATACATACCAGAATAACGTGTAATGTACTGTTTGCCCATTTTGCCCACGAAGCTGGGATTTGTCCTAGAACCAAAATATTATAATCAGTTAGTAAGAATGATTTTTCACCCCAGAGATCTGACAGTAATGTCCAAAAACCTTGCACATGAACACAGTCAAAAAAAAGATGCTGCATTGTCTACACAACTCCAGCACATGCTTGTTCTCCACATTCTCGTTCAGTAATTTGTTTATGTTTCCGGTTGCTTTTCACCTGTAACTTTTGGTGACCGCAAAGCCAGGCAAAATCCTGCATCTTCCAAGGGATTCTTTTCTCTAACATATTATCCAATAATAAGGTAATTTTAATTTGAGAAGGTACTTGAAATATTGGATCTTCTTGATACCAAGAATCTAGGATTGCTTGATAAAAACCTTTCTTCTTCTTCCCCTTACATCAAGATAGATCAATTTTCCAAGTACGTATATATTGAACTGTTGTTTGTATATAACTAGGAAGTAAGCGATCAGCAGGGTGCCATTTCCCCCTACCCCATGCTTCAAAAAAGGAATTACCCCAAAGCTGGAAACAAACTTGTCCTGAAATAGATGTCTGCACTAACAAAGGGAGGATAGAACTATAGAAGAAGTTCCCAAAAAGGTATATAATGGGTTGTATCATGTTTAAACCCCCTTCTTTCCGCGCTCTATATGTATGGTTCCTTTTAACTGGATTTAATCTACTACCCCATAATAAGCGAAAAAATAAACTTAAAACTTTTGTATGCATATTATATGGCAAGGGAAAGACATGAGATAAATATAAAAAAACAGGCGCTAAATCTGCCCTTAAAAGATACACTTTTTTCTTCCTTGACATTTTCCAATTCAGCCAGTCCTTCACCTTCAGATGCGCTTTATCATAGGCCAGATTCCAATTATAGGATTCCGACTCCCTAGTACCAAAATAGATACCCAGAATTTTCACCTGTTCTTTTGTCATTACAATGGGAAAATCTGGTACAATATTGCCATCTCTGAGAATCAGAATAGTGCTTTTAGTCATATTAATCTTAATACCTGTTATGTTAGAAGATTCTTGTATCATGGATATAACAGCTAGGCCTGATTCACCATCAGCTACAGAGAAAATGCAATCATCTGCATAAGCTGATACTTTGGAGAACTCATACCCATCTTTGTTTTTGATCGTCACAATTCTCGTATCCCGCCCAATCTTCCTCAATATATGATCTAGACTGAAAACATACAATAAGGGGCTCATTGAGCTACCCTGCTTTACTCCATTCTTCAAAAAAATCGGGACTCCAAAAAACCCATTCACCGAAGGCACCGCTTGAGCTTCCTTATATAGAACCTTTACTATGTCTATAAACCCTGACGGAATCCCATAATGACTTAAAACCTGCCAAAGATAATCTTGACTAACAGCATCAAAGGCAGTTTCCTGATCTAGCGCCATCAAGTATCCAGACAAATTTTGGCTCAAGCCTTGCTCTACAATTTCCCTAATGATTGCCAAGTTCTGCACAATATTCCTGCCTGGGATGGCATACGTCTGCTCTTGCAGAATCACCTTCTGTGCTATTTGTGCTAATCTCTTGTTAAGTATTTTCGCCAGTATCTTATAGTCAGTATTCAATAATGTTAGTGGCCTCCAATTATGTAAGTCCTGTGGATTCCCTGTCTTGAAAAGGAAAAACATTATCCCCAGCTGCATAGAGGGTGCAAGTCTTTCCTCTTCCCAGATGGCCTGAAAAAGTATTTCAAGGCAGGGGGCTAAAATATCTCTATAGTGTTTGTAAAAATCATTAGGTATCCCATCTTTACCTGGAACTGTCCTATTTGATAACTGTGAAATAGCTTCCAGAATTTCTGTTTGAGTAATAGGAGCAACTAAAGCATCTTTCTCAATATTATTTAAAGCCGGTATATCAATGCCTTGGAAAAAAATTAAAGGATTCCTTCTTTTTACCCTGAAAAGTAGTTGCCATATGTTGTTGTACAAGAAGTATAATATCCCGATTATGTTCCTTTAAATTTCCCTGCTTATCCCTAAGACCTGTCAAAATCCTACTAGTTGCCTCATCTGCTATAACTTCAAAAGGACTAACCTCGTCTTTCGTCCCTTGTGTGCTATATTTCTGCTGTGCTGTTTTTTTCCGAACTACTCCGTCCAAATACTGCAACATCTGATTTTTGGTAGCTTGAAGCAGTGTCTGATACCTCACACTATCTCCTC
Organism: Neoceratodus forsteri; assembly: GCA_016271365.2. Taxonomy (NCBI): domain Eukaryota; kingdom Metazoa; phylum Chordata; order Ceratodontiformes; family Ceratodontidae; genus Neoceratodus; species Neoceratodus forsteri. Next base: position 768,596,194 of record CM057450.1, on the reverse strand, counting down.
CCTGAGTCACTAGTCATAAATACTGGGCCCTTAGTTTTAGATATGCAATATATTCATTTTTTTGCATGCTGCTTCGTAACTGCACCATACCAATCCTGTAGATCCCTCTTAAAATCTTCCCACCACTCTATGGGACTATCATACAGAAAACATAAATCTTTCCTGGCCTGCAACAAAGTTCTAACACCAGTGTCTACCAAATCATTTTGAAGTTTAGAAATATTCATTTTCTAGTACCCTCTCCCAATTTGTATCTTCTGTGTGACCCCTAAACGCAAGACTACCATTAAATGATCAGAGGTTTCCAAAGGTCGAACACTCACTGTTTGGCAGGTTAAACGTGTGGATACTAACCAGAAATCAATCCAAGTGGATAATCTACCTTTAAAAAAAGTATGACTTGGTTCCAATTGCAAGATATCATACACATCACGTATGTGATGATGGTGCAGAAGCATGTTTAAAGAATTTGTATCACAAAACACTTTTTTCATATTTCTCCCCCAGTCTCTAGTTGCAAGTCCACAATTAAAATCTCCACCCCATAAAACTAACTTTGAAGTGTGTAGATAAGGCTCTCTGCGTCTAAACATACCAGATCTTTCTGCCTTACTTTGTGGTGCATATATATTGATCACCCGGTACACTGCTTTCTGCAAAACTACGTCCATAATCAAAGCCCTCCCTGGTATTAAATCATACACATGTAGGACTTGAACCTCACTTTTAAAAAGCACCCCTATCCCAGAACATGCGTCCTCACATACAGACCAAAAAGAAACACCCCACCTCCAATCTTTTTGTGCTTGTTGTACTTCAGCCAGAGAGTGCAGTCTAGTGTCTTGCAATAAAAAAAGTTTCCATCCCCAATACTAAGACTTAAAAAAGTGCTCTGCCATCTCTCATAGGCCTTGATGCTGTTAATATTGATTGTACAAAAAGTCATAGCCATCAAAACCCCAAAAAAGATAGAGAGGAAACAAGAAAAATAGCCAAACCCATTCATCGTTTCTTTTTCCTCTTCCTAGTCTTTGGCTTCTTAGTAGGGCCTACATCTAAAATCCCATCTGTTTGAGAGGAGGCTACCGAGGAGAGATCTGACTCACAACCATCCTCATCCATCCCATCTTCAAACAGTAAAGCGTAAGAATTTATTTTGCACAGATACCTCCTCAACCTCTTTGGTTTGCTTTAAGGCAGCTATCCCCAATTTCTCTGCCTTAGACCTAATGACCCTTTTGAACTCTGCATCTGTGTGTACTAAAGGGGGGGCATAGAAACCTGATTTTCCTCCATATGCACTATGTGATCCGAATCCTGAACTATGTCACACTCTAAAAGCTTCTCCACCATCACATCCTCTCCTCTCTCATTCAAACTACACTGAGATGTGGTTTCCTGAATGTGTGCCCCATCCACCTCTTCCCTCATCTCCTCCCCTTCTTCTCTAGAAACCCTTTGAGGTAGTGGGGTACCAATAGGTCCTTTTGTTAACAACTCAGTCATATGTAACTTTTACTTCTGGGCTGTGGCTACATACACGTCTTGCTCAGCCCGAACTAAAGCATCTACACTATTATGTGAGGCCCAAGAGCAGGTATGAAAAGAGTGACCCTTTTCATCACAAAGGTTACGTTTCAAAGGTTGCCGACAATGAGCCACAACATGCCCCAAATCACCACATAATCCACACTTTTGTTTGTCACAGACATTGCGCAGGTGACCCACCACACCACACTTAAAACAAGCCCTCGGCTGCCCAGGATAGAAAATCACCCCCCTGTCTCTGCCTAAAAAGAAACAGTTTGGTAAATTATGTGTTTGCCCATTGACTAATCTCAAAACTATCTGGTAGTTCCACCCCCCTGTCCATAATTGTTCTTCATCCAAAATGGGCTTCGGGGCTCCTTGCACCGTGTAATGCTGCTGTAGCCAATAAGTAATATCAGCTACATTTACCCCTTCGTTCCGAAAAAGAACTGTAATTTTTTTTGTTAAGGGTTTAGTCAAAGGGATTGCTAAAAATGGTTTCCACAAAGGGGAAAGCTTCAATAAACAGTATTGCTTCCAGAACCTTTCTAAACCAGCCGGATGCTTAAAACTTACATCAAACAATACATCCCCCAGCACATGTATCAAGGCATAAATTTCATAGGCAAAGAACTTCATGCTATCCTTCAATAATACTCTACCTACAAATTTCCTGTCTGGGATCATATCTAAATCACCCCTGAATTTTAAATGCACAGCATTACGCCGTTCTGCAGGCTCTAACAAGGGACCCGTACTAGCTGGAAACCAATGTTCTGCAACTTTCCCATGCCAGACTTTCTCAGGTCCCGCCCCTGCAAAAACATTATCAGGCCTTTCTACAGTAACAGGACCTTGGGGCAACACCTCCAGCTCAAGACAAGCCCCCTGAACTGAGTCATTTAAATTGGCTGTTTCTTGTTCTTTAATAATCTGCATTAAAGGATGAAAGTCATCTTACTGCTGTAACATCTCAGTGTCTTCAGGGGAGGTTTGTCCCGGAGGCAAGCAAGAGGATAGCATCACCTCAGGTAAAGGAGGGGGGTGGAATAGAAGGCTCAGAAAGTACAGTAAGAGACTCATCCATGAGGTTTGCATCCCAACTTTGTCCAGATGGGCTTTTTACCCAACCTGCAGCCTGCAAGGCTGTGTCCACCCAGTTCTCTGAGTCATGTCTTTTGTTTAAAAAATGATCTGAGGGTTTTTTTGAGTCCCCCCCCCATTTTATTTTGCAATCTTCTACTTTTCCCCTTTTCAGTAAAGGGACATTTTGGGCCTCCTACTGAGACTCTGAAAGAAAAGTTAACTGTTGGTAAATCACGACTGATGGGATTTACACTACCTGCCTCCGATTGTTGTTCAGGAAACATATGCTGGGCATAGTTTGTCTCCCCCGGAGCTTCCGCATGCTCCTCCGACTTCTTTTGTCCTTCTACATCTTGTTTCGCTTCCGAGATATGTGTAGGGGTTCCAGGTAATCTGTTTTTAACTAGTACTCCACTTTTCTCACTCGAGCCATCCTCCATTGTTACTACCATTCCATCCTCCCATAATTCCGCTTCCTGCTCCGGCGTTTGTGTCTTCTGACACTCCAGTGCATCCAGCAAACTTTTCCTCGCGTCTGCGCAGCCTTTGTTCCGCCTTCTGCAGTCGCAACCACAAGGCAGCTTCCAGCTAAAAAGCTTCCAAACTAAGTTCACTCGTCGTCACCAAACCGCAGAGATTCTCATATCCCACTGTATTTGTCACATCCACAGGTTCCTCCAAAGGTAAGATTTCTTCAAAATGTCCCACAAGGTCAGCGTTGGTCTCCATTGAAAAAGGTGCCAGGGAAGCTAAGGAGGAGACACACTCCTCAGCCTCCCGCACGTCTGCTTTAGCTCAGAACTCAGTCACCACTGAGTAACACTGCTGCAGAGCCACACAGCACCCTCTGCCTCCACAGAGTAGGGGAAATTTTTATTGCAGAAAACATAACATCAGATTTACAAAAAAGGAAAAATCATACAATATCACATATAGAATTCGAAAAAAATCACAAAAATTAAATACAAATAATAAAAAACAACAAAATACTATAACCAAAAACATGTTGCCAAAAAACTGAACTTCCTCTGTCAAAACCCTGGACTCCTCATCTTAAGTTGCTTCAAGGCTTCGTAATCTGTTTAATCAAAACTTCATTAGGAATAGTCATATGTTGTAAATAGAATTGACAACGTGCCTGCCAAAGATAATATTTAATAAATGCGAAAAGAACATTTAGTGTACTAGGGTGATATCTAGAATAAATACCAGAATAATCCGCCAGTATCAAAACTTCATACGGAATGTGCGTTAGGGGAGAAAATTTCCAACTTAAGGCCAAATCATGCCAAAATTGTTTAATGTAAGGGCACAAAATAAAAAATGTCCTGTGATTCTTCCATGCCAACACATGAAAATCTTAAACATAACCTATCAGTCACAGGTTTATGTTTCCAATTACCTTTAACTCCTAATTTCCCATGACAGCACAGCCACTGAACATCCCAAATGTAATCAGGGATCCTCCCATCTTTAAGAATGTTTAAAGCAGACTGTAGTCTAGTAGGAAGGCATCGTGGAAAATCAACTCTCACAGCATGATGTTTCTCCATTACAAAGCTATAAATAGATTTTCGCTGCATGGAAGTAATCTCAGCTTTACTAAGATTCCACTGTTTAATTCTTTTCAACATGGGAAGAGCAAAAATAGGGAACCTGTAAGGATTCAGTAAACCTTGGAAAAATAACATCTCATTTATTGAAAAATACTTGAAATAAACACGCTGTCCATTCAGCCCACTGAGTGAAAATTCCCATAGACCTATAAAAGGAAGAAAAGATACAAAAGGATTGAAAAAACACCACCGGATTTAACATACCCAATCCCCCTAGTGAAACTTTAAGATAAGTAAAATCCCCGTTTCACTGGGTTTAATCTACTACCCCATACCAGCTGAAAAAAACAGCTAAACAGTCTTGTCTCAAGGTTAGTAGGTAAAGGAAAAATATAAGCAGCATATAAGAAAACTGGGATAAGAAACTGCTTAACAATCCTAACCCTTTTATTTTCCCCATTGCCCATGACTTCCACCGAGAAACCTTCGCCTCACCAATTTGTAACCTATCCTCCCAATTTAAACTAGCCATATCTTGTTCACCAAACTTTAACCCTAAAATTGAAATGAAATGTGGAGAACCTACTGTATCATCCTGAAAGCACCGGTCCCATCCCCAAGTTGCAAAGCCTTACTTTTATTATGGTTAAAACCTGCCCCAGTAATCCCTGTAAAGGAATCCAACACTTGTAGAGCATATATTCCAGTCTGAACAGAAGCAAGCAAGAGACAGATGTCATCTGCATATGCCATAATTTTTGAGAAAAATTCCTGGACTAGGGATAACCCTATAATCAAAGGTCATTCAAAATAACTCGGAGCATAGGATCTAAACAAAAGTATAAAGAAGGGGACTAAGGGACAACCCTGCCTAACCCCCTTGAATCAAAACTGAAGACCTCAAAGACCACCCACCACCGGAATGGCCACTGCTTGCTGGTATAAAATGAATCACTTAATCATAGAGGGAGGAATACCATAAACCTGTAAAACTTTAAATAAATAGGAATGAGACACATTGTCAAAGGCTTTCTCTGGTCTAGAGCAATTAAAAACCCTGTAACTCTTTTTGCCTCCCAAATTCACACATCCCATAATAACTGAAGGTTCTGTTGAATATTCCTACCAGGGACAGAACATGTTTGGACGGGTAAATCAACTCAACAGCTGCCTTTTGTAGCGATGACACAAAATTTGTGACAGAATTTTATAATCAGTGTTCAAAGGCTAATCGGCCTCAATTATCCAAATCAGCCTATCACCAGTTTAATGGATATAAACCACCATTGCTGAGAGAACCCTGTGGAACCTCCACAGCCATCAAAAATTCATTAAAGACTTCCACTAACAATGGAGCTACTATTTCTTTAAAAGTTTTAAAGAACTCATTTGTTAGTCCATCTTCCCCGGGAGACACACCTGAACGTAAATGAGCAATAACCTCCAATACCTCAGCCAAAGTAACTGGACCATCAATATTAGCCCTAATTTCAGGAGACAGAACCAGCAAAGGACAATTTATTAAAGAATCCCAAGCTACAGTAGGCAAAACTCCTGTCCCAACGAATTCTGAATGGTGTCTATCATGATGTCTAGCATCTCTACATGTGACGTCCGTGTTTTACCAAAACGATCTAAAAGACCAGTCATATGTTTATTTGCTAATTTTGTTTTTAATGCCTCAAAGGGTCTAAAAATGGTGTTTTGGTAGTACTAAATTTAAGTTGCATGCACCAATGCTGCACACTTATAATGATAATCCCTCATTTCTGTTTAACAATATCTATCTGAGCTTTAATTCTACCATCTGCTACAGTAGGGAGAGATAAAAGGTGATAAAATTGGTCTCTTAAAACTAAATACCCCAAGTAATCCTGATTACCCTTAAATTTCCCCGAGTCCAGACGCAAAGTTTTAACATCCATTTTGGTATCCCGCCACCAAGAAAACTAGGAGTCATATAAGACTGCTACCGAACCCCGAAACTTAAATAATAATTCAATCTTGGATTTAATCCCTGGATCCTCCAACAAAACTGAATTCAATTTCCAACGCCGAGGCATCCCTGGAAAAGAGGGGAAAACTTGAGAAAACTGAAAATTACACCTTAGAATACAATGATCCGAAAATTCACAAAACTGTAACCCAAAATCCTGAACTGTTAACTGTCTGGAAGAAAAATATAATCAATACGAGTACGATATGCACTCCATCGGTAAGTAAATCCCCCATCTGTATACAAAGTTCTGTATGTGTCCATCAAATTTGCAGTATGAATAGTATTACTTAAAGCACGAGAATCACAATATGTTTTCTGCTGAGCCTTATCCCGTAATTTTATATCCAAACTGCAGTTCATGTCCCCTTCCCAAAATAACAACCTAGAGGAAAATAAAAAAGGTTTAATAAGGGAAAACAATTCAATTCTGGCTTTTTTACTTTGAGGAGCATAAGTATTAATAATTCGTAAGGAAAAACCATCATACATACAATCCAATAGCAAAGCCCTACCTGGCAAAATATCAACCACTTTCTGAACCTGAACTCGAGGTGACTGAAAAAGAATCCCAAGACCATCAGCTATATCTTCCCTGAAAGACCAAAATGAAGGCCCCCAAGGCCAATGTTTTTAACCTGAACAACGTCCTGTAAGGAGGAAAATCTAGTTTCTGAATAAGTAAAATATCAAAGGCGGTGTCTAAAAAATTCCAATAAGGCCATTTGTTTACGAAAGGACTTAATGCTACAAACATTAAGGGAAAGTAGACAAAAAGAAGCCATGTATAGATGTAGAAAAAGAAAAAAAAAAAAAAAAGAGATAACACTGTCCTATGAGCCCTATTCAACCTTCCTCCTTATCCTTTTTTTTTTCTCCCTACCTTCTTCTTTGAAGTTGGAACCCTCCGAGGAGTATCCTCATCACCTTCCATTTCAGAAACCATACCTGATAAGGATGAAACATCAGATTCAAAATCCCCTTCCTGTTCTTGGAGTATCTGAAAGGAATTTTGTGTTAAAATGGGGTCTGCTAAAACCTTGGGTTTCAGGGAGGATCTAGTCACCCATTTTTGAGGGAGGAAGTCAGCATCCATCTGGGGAGGGGGCATCTGCCCTAAATCCTGTTCTAGAATAGAAACTACAACAGATGCAATGGGAGCCCTAGGGGAAACCAGGGAGGGTTCAGAAGTAGCCGACCCAGCCGAGGTAGTAGGTGCCTGAGTGGGATCTGAAGAAGAAGACCCTGAGGCCTTCTCAGGCCTAGATTCCGATCTGCAAGGCCTATACTTTTTTTGAGCCTCAGAGACCAAAATTTCCTGATTAAGCCCTCCAGTACGATTCTGGCCTGCCCAAGGACACTGATGATAGGCATGGCCTATCTCACTACAAAGGTTGCATTTAAACATATTCCTGCATACTGAACTGGGATGATCATATTCACCACAGAGGGCACAAATCACCCTATCACAAGTACTACTAAGATGTCTGGGACTACCACATTTATAGCAGGCTTTTGGCTGCCCTGGGTAAAAAACTACCCCTCTATCTTTTCCCAAAAAAAAACTATTGGGAATATGCTGCACATCATTGCCCACCAAGTGTAACTTAACTTTAAACCTCCAGCTACCATTCCAAATCCCTTCACTATCAATGATGGCCTCAGGAGGCCCCATAACCTGACATTTTTGTTCCATCCAATAATAAATATCACCCACATTTACCCCCTCATTCTGAAACATGACTACCACTGATTTATACAGAGGTTTGGTAAGGGGGATAGCCCAAAAAGGAGACCATAAAGGCATTGCTTTAAACATATCATATTTTTTCCAAAAGGAATCCAGCCCAGAAAATGTTCTAAAGCTAATATCAAAGTATCCTCTCCCCTGACATTTATAAGGGCAAAATATCAACAGCATGAAAACCCATAGATTGCTTCAAAGATGTTGAGCCACATAAAGTCTATCAGGATGTTCCGGAAGACCCTCTATATATACAGCGAACAACGCATTATGCCCAGGAGCTTGTTCCTCTATTAGTTTTGAGAATCCGAATATCAGGGCCCAGATCTAAGACCCTCTTGATGTGGGGAAGGGAGGTGAAGGATTGATCTTGATGCCCTAAAATGTCAGTTCTTGCAGTAAATGAAAAGGGGTACTCAGTTCAAGCAGTTCATCCACCACAACTCCCATTCCCTCGTTTGAAATAAACACAGGCTGCTCCCCTTCCCCCTTGCACAGTGGTACAGTACCTTGTCGTGAATTATCCCCCGAAGAGGAAGAAACCCAGGTAGAATCCGGCACCCAGGCTCCTTGAGGGGTTTGAATCCAGCCAGCATTAGTAAGTGCATCCTCCTTCGACCAGTCCTTGACACCCGTCTCCTCGACTGGCTCCATAACCGCAAAACACTTCCGCATTCTCTCTGACGTCGACATTGAGTCTGTCTTTTTTCCAGCCAGCTGAGCTGCTACACCGGGCTTGACAGCTGCCGGCAAAGCCGGTTCCACAGAGCAAGGCTGGGAAAGCGCTGTTCCGTCGTCAGCATTACTCGACTCCAGCACCGGACAAACAACCAGTGCGGTAGATAGAGCCTGCATCACAGAAACACCCGAATCAATCGGTTCTTGCTCCGGAAAACCCTCCGTATTAGACGGGGAAATCACAGCATCTGTCTGCCTCCTAGCAGACTGCACCTCCATAGAATCATCAAAACTCTCCACATGTGGAATGGAATCTCTTGAGTTTGCACCAGCCGAGGTCTGGAATAGAACCTCCGACTGCATCAGACGTCCAACCTCCTCACCCTCCATCCCACAAATGACCACTACTCCAGAAGAGCAGCAATCCCTCCGCAGGCAGAGTAGGGGAATTTCCCCGGTGTCCTGGCCAAATTTCCCTCATTCACTAAAAATACCACCAACAGCTTAATCTGGTTCAAGGTCAGTTGGCATTCATCTGTATCCCCCTCCCCCAGGTTGCGCCTGAAAATAGGCAGGATTTGTCTAGTGCACTTACCCGGTCAACAAAAAACTAAATAAATAAATAACATCTGTCGATTTGCCCTATCAGTGCCCAAAATTATGCACCACTGCGCACTTTATTGTAGTCTTGAATGGCTCTCCCACTCATCATTTTGGAGGTACACCACTTGCTGCCTCATTTATAAGATCTCAAACTCCAGCATACCAGCTACTTTGGCCATCATGTTCAAACCAGCTACTTCTGCCTACCCCCTGAGATCAAATGACATGTCCTTCTTGGCTGTACCCAAGTGTGTATTAAAAATGGGAGAAAGTGCTTTCTCAACGTTCACTCCCAAACTTTGGAACTCTCTCCCTCTAGAGATAAGGCTGTCTCCATCGCACATGGTCATCAAGAGGGAACTCCGTAAGTTCCTTATGTGCAATGATAAATGCTCGTGCAGCTGATTCTGCCCCGCCCTTATGAAATTCGCTCTTACCTCCCTCCACATGACAAAGTGTTTTAAACTTGTACTACTGCTATGCACTTTATTGCAACTGTTGTCTGCCTGCTTTGGGCCAGGTTGTATCCTTCCTGTTTGTCATTCTTGTCTTTCTGTGTCCCTCTGGGCTGGGAATGTAGTACCTTGTTTTGACCCATATAATCTGTCTGTACTGCTGTAATGCAGTTGAATGCTTTGTTCTGTAATGTATTGTTATGGCACTGCTGTACCATAGTTAAATGTTCTGTCCTGTAAAGTATTTTGAGGTAATGTATTGCTATATCAACTTCATATGCTCTGCTCTGTAATGTATTGTCACCATGTGACTTCTGTCATCATGTATGCAACACTCCCAGGTCGTGCCTGAAAACAGGCAATTCTATTGTCTAGCGCACCTATCCGGTAAACAATAACTAAATAAATGAATCTTATGTCAATTTATCAACATAACTGACTTCAAGCTTTTATAAACAAAAATTACGTTTCTAGCCATAATGGTTTCAAGTGAGCCCATTTAAAAAAATAATATTTTGAAAGGTCTAAGAAAGGTCTAAATTTTGAAGCCATTGGGGCTAGAAATGTAATTTCTTTTATAAATGAAAGATTGGAGTCCAGCCATTAAGAATTAGCCCTGTCAATGCTATTTTTATGTGTCAATACTATTCTATATGTATTGATATGATCTGAACCTGCTTTTTCAGTATATCATTGATATGTTTTTTTAATTGTGACAGTCAAAAAACAGCAAACACATAGTGTCAACACTATTTTTGTGTATCAATAAACTGTATCAATACCATTTTTTGTATTGATACATAAAATTACATGACAGTTTTTAAAAATGTAATAACAAATATTCTTCCACATTTTCTAAATTGTGGTAGTACTAGGCATTATTGAACTAGTAACTGTGTAGTTTACGATGTAGTTTTGATTTATCTTATTACCTTAATTGCATTGTGAACATTTCAGTCTCTCCTCTAGCAGTACAGTGTAATCGGTTTTGTGCGGACTGATTTGTGTCAGCCGATATTGTCCGTGGAAAGCGGCATCTTTACAGAGCGAATTTATACAGTACAGCACTGTAATTTTCTTGAGAGGTAGGCTGCTGTTTGTTTAGTGCTTTGGTGATTGTTGGTGCTTCTTGTAGACATGTGGAGGGTAGGGTGTGAGGGGCTTGTGTGGAAATAAAACTTATGCCTTTATTATTTGCAGGGCTTCTTCGCACAATGAATTGGTGATTGGGGTGGTGCGATAAATAATGCTCACTCACTTTCCAGTGGTAAAACTTGTGAACTTTGTCTGGACTGTGGGTACCATGTGGTATTCTTTCCAACCGCTCTCAGTCCGACTCCAGAGGTCCCAGTCCGGTGTGATGTCTTAATGCTGCAACATGGCTAGGTGCAACACATCTAAGGCATGCCGCACATCACTTGTGGACACTGTGGGGACCTGCTTCTCATCCACTTCATCCTCTTCAGGAGCTTCGGAATCATCTGTGGTTGTCAGGTGCATGCATGTAAGAACCCTGCTCACGTCATCCTGCTCTTGATCTGGATCGGGGTCCTTGTCACTCACTCTGGACAGGGCATCAAACTTGGACTCTGTCAGCCCATCTGGAGGTGGAACACTGTCTTCAACATTGCTTTGGGAGTCACTGTTCATCGTCTCTTCCGGGTCTTCGGTGTCATTTGCTGGAGTCTTAAATCCACCTTCTGCAAAACAGTTTCTTATTGTTTGCATTGACATGCTGTCCCACGCAGTCTGCAGCAACATCACTACATCTAGCAGCATGATTTTATTCACTCATTCCACTGTGGTGAGTTCTGCCCCAATTTCAATCTCCGACAAAACTCTGGCCCTCATCTCCCATACATAGTGCCTCTTCATAGAGTAAATAATTCCTTGATCTAAGGACTGGATTATTGAGGTGGAGTTGGGAGGTAGGCAGACCAGCTTTATGTTTCATAATCCTTGGACATTAGGATGACTGGAAAAATGATCCAAGAATAAAGCAACCTTTCTCCCTCTCAGGCTATGGTCCCACCCACGAACCCACTCGGTAAAGATTTCCCCTGTCATCCATGATGTTCTGTTATTTCTGTAGAGGCATAGAAAATGAGCAACACCTCTAACACATCGTGGCTGGGCTGGTTTGCCAACAACCAGAAGTTTACAGTGGTCAGTGCCAGATATGTTGCACCAAGCCATAACAGAGATTCTCTCCTTAGCCTCCTTAGAGGCAATTAACACCTAATTCAGGCTAGCAGTGCAAATCTGCAAATCAATTTGGTGGTAATTAGGTAAATAAGGATGGTTCAGATATGCTGCAGTGTCTGTGGTAGTCGGCATTTCATGTCCATGTTAAGAACACTGTGTATACCTTAAGCATATACATTTGGGCTTTTGGCAGAGAGCTTGCATCCACCGAAACCGAATGTCTGTGTTATCAGAGTACGAATAAAGTGGTGTGTACTGTGCTTACTCTTCCTTGCTTTCACAGGCCTTGCTTTGTGTGAATGCCAATTCCTGTGCCTGTAACACTAGTTGTGCAATTGAGTCAGTGCATTTTGGTTCCAGTCCTGGAATCCAGGATCTGACTGTGGGTACGAGAATTCAGGAGCCCCCAGTATCACACTTAAAGATTCCAACATTTCTGGGGTATTTTGATTTTTTGTTTTTTGGGGGGCTTTGTTGTTGTTCTGTGTTTTTTTTTTCTTGTTAGTTGTTTTTTTTGTTGCTCTAGCTTTTGAGCTGACTGTGTGTGCCACCCAAATGTTAGAAGTAAATGCCATCCTGTGTTGAGTTAGTAGCATCGTTGGCAGGGAATATAAAGGATAAAGTGCCACTGCTTTGTCCTCCACCCCATACTAACCTAAGTCCCAGCGTCGAATGATCCAAGCGACCATACAGGATAACTGTGCTGCTGGGTAATACATTTTAAAGTTGGAGAGACCAGTATCTCCCTTTTCCTTAGGCAAGTGTGAGGTGGCTAACTGGTTATTGATTTGGCAGAGAAATTCATGCATTTTTTTAAATAGCTCTTTCCAGACTTTGCAAGGCATGATCACTGAGAGGGTTTGAAATAAAAATGCTAGTCTGGGCAATACATTCATTTTCAAGATGGATGCTCTACCCCATTAAGAGAAAGGTAGAATGGTCCAACAGGATAAGTCTGCATCCAGCTCCTGCATCAATTTGTTAGTTAATGGAAAATAATTTGGCCAACTCAGTGGCCATCTGAACTCCTGAATAATGAATTGTATTATGTTTGGGCCACACAAATGGATGAACATTTTACAGTGAGGTGGGCAGATACCATTGATTTTAGTCAATTTAGATTCTGAGTAATTTATTTTATAACCAGCTGTTACCCCATGTTCCTGCAGTGGAACCAGCTGTTTGGGGACTGGCATATCAGGTTGAATTAAAGAGAAAAGTGAATCACCCACACAGAGCAAGATATTCTGTTCTACTACTGCCATTTGAATTCCTTTAATGTTTGAGTGTTGCCAGAGTGCCCTGACCAGGGACTCAATGCATAAAGCGGAAAGTAGTAGTGACAATGGGCATCTCTGGCAGGTTCCTCTCTTAAGTGAGAAGTGCGGGAGTGAATGCTATTCACTTTTACCCTGGCCCCAGGGGAAGTGAACAATGGCATGATGTATTTTAGAAATTTAATGCCAAAATTCATTTTTGATAGTGTGCTCTGTAGGAAGTCCCAGTCCACCTGGTTGAATTCTTTTTCTATAATCCATAGAAATGGCAACCTGGAAATTTATATTAACAAGGCATTGAATGTTATCTTCTAAATATCTGCCTTTGATGAAGCCAGTCTGGTCTGGGTGGACTAGGGCTTGTACATGTTTCTGGAGTCCCAAGACCAAAACAGATGTAAATAATTTAGTGTCCAGATTTAACACCCTAGAGGAAAAGTAGGTTACAAGGATTATAGGGAACTTGGGCAAACTAGACAGACCTCTGGGGCCAGATTTACAAAACTTTGCTGTGGCACAAACTGTGTTTTGTGCCAAAGTGATATTCACAAAAGCACTGTTTGTGGGTACACACTGGGTTTGCGCCATGGCAAAGTGTTGAGGGGGCTGCAATGCAAATGAAGGGGAGAGGACCTGCATATTGGTTCAGTCCCATTCACAAAGTATTGGACTTCTGGTGACATCAGCGCAATGACTGCAGCCTAGTCAAAGAGCTCCCCATATACGATCACAAACTAAACTCCTTTAAAAATGAGGGTTTTGACAGAAAATTACTCAAAAACATAAATAAGGAGGATTTATAACAGTAGAAATGCTAACTACAATGAGGAGTAATAAAAAAAAAAGAGGATGACGAGGAATTTCCCAAAGATGCTACGGACACAGACTCCTCAAGGGCCTCAGACCAGCAGTACCTCCATTCAGAGCATAACTGCCGTTGGAGAGGTTCTGACAAAGCAAACAAAAAAAATACAGCTGGAAACAACTTACTCAGAAATCGTCATCTTCATAGCAGACATGTAGGCAGCACTACAAGAAATGCGGAGAGATATACCATTGCTAAAACAAAGAATGGACAGCAATGAAAGGCAAGTCATGGTCATGGAGAACCAAGCTGACAAAATAGACACAGCCATAAAAAATACAGACATGCAGGCTCTAATAGAAGCCAGACAGGAGGACACGAAGAATCGTTCTCAGTGTAAAAATATCCAGTTGTTCGGTTTACCAGAGGACACAGAAACTAATGACATCATGGCATTCTTGAAGCCTTTTTTACAAATGACACTGGAGGTTTCAGATATAATGGACATAAAAATTGAAAAAGAGCATTGGGGCCCATACCAACTTCCCAAACAGCACGACCCAGATCAGTTATAATCAAGTTTCAAAATTATGCAACCAAAGATCACTTATTACAAAAGGTGTGGCAGAAAAAAAAGTATTTTATGGCCAACACAGACTTTTCTTCGAAAATAATTATGCCCTGGAAACCTCCTGACAAAAGAAGAAAGTATATACCTCTATTACAGATGTTCAGACAACACCAGTTAAAATTTCAAACACCATACCCGGCCAAAGTGCAGGTATTCTATCTGAAGGGAAGGAGAAAGTATGGATCCATAGAAGAGGTCAGGGGAACGGGATCAAATATTTGAAACCTGTGTGTCCGGCTGCAGCACACTTATGAAAGTGATTGATAACCTACATGTAGATAAGACTAAAACTGCAGAGGGACACTGGATGTACAAATCTACATATACAGAGGAAGTTACCATGGAATTGGTGGGGGGGGGAGATGGGATGAGACCTATCCTTACAGCAGAAATAATAAGTCCATCAATGGGTGAAAATAAGAAACATGTGGCTGGTAGTGAACATAGGAGTGCTGGGAAGTAGGAAGGGCTACACCTTATAAACGAAAGGGCAGAGGCTCTCAGGAGATATAAATTCTTCTACAGATAACTTGGACTCTAGTACACATATAAATTGGGAAAGTAGTGATCCAAGGGGAGCAGAGAGACATTTTGTACCTCTCAAGCGTTCAGATGACTAATGGCAGGCAATCACGGGCTGGCACTTTTATTTTTATTTCTTTTTTACATCTGGAACACAGTTCATGCAGATGTAAGACAACAGTTTATTAGTGGGACAAATGCTCCCATGAGGGGGACCCAGCATTGGTACACCATCAATTTTTCCCCCCATTTGTACCAGACCTCTGACAGCAGAGGAGACTGGTGTAGGTGGATAGGGTGTATGAGTGAATACACCCCTACCTTGGAAGCAGACATGTATATAGTTAAAGTCTGTATATCCATGTTGGCAGGGCACCCTCATGTCACGATGGAAGTTTGTAGATTAGTTAGTCTCCTGTACTCCAGAAAGGTACAAGAGCACAGTTACTTATATTTGGATGGAAGGCACACAGTTTGGGCCATTAGTTATAATAAGTGGCTGTATAGGCAGAGTTTACAACAACAAAAGGTTAAAAATAACACACTGGACTACAGGGTACAGTGGAGTGTCTTTACTGAAATGTACATGTATAGAATATACAGAAAATGTATTCAAGCTGTTGTTTACAAGTCAGGATGTGAACCAGAATTGTCACAAAACAGAATGCAACTAGATCCATTCACAAAGTATTTTCTCCTTGCTAGGGCCTTTTGTAGGAATTTTCTTGCATGGAGAAAGTAATGCCAAAGGAGACCTTCCTTTAATTCCATGCAACCCTAGTGGTTGGCAGAGGTACTGTGGTGCCCCCCCAAATCACTGATCACCGGTCCAAGTAATAAAAAACAGTCTCTCTGTTGCTAGTGGTCCCCCTGTGCCACTGATCACTAGCCCCAGTAAAATGAACAGTACTCCATGGTGCCCAGTGGTCCCTCCCCCCACCTGATCACCCACCCAATATGAAATAAAGGTGTCCCTGGTGGCTAGTTGTCCCTCCCCCACCCAATCCCTCTCCTCACATCTAAATCAATATTCCCTGGTGGTCTAGTGGTTCCCTCCCTTGCCAATTGCTGGCCCCAGTAAAAAATGAACAATACTCCCTGGTGTCCAGTTGTCCCTCCCCCCAACAATCCCCCAACCAATATGAAATAAAGGTGTCCCTTGTGGCTAGTGGTCCCTGCCCCCACATCTAAATCAATATCTCTGGTGGTCTAATGGTCCCCCCCCTTGCCGATTGCCAGCCTGATATAAAATGCAGATAGTCCCTGGTGGTCTTGCAGAGCCCCCTTCCTCTCCTCAATCAGTCTGTATACTGCAAGTCATATTTTTCCCTGGTGTCTAGTGGACCCCCCACCCCTCATCCCAGCAGGTGGTGTCCCACTACCCCACTACCCCCATCCTGAACCCAAGCTGGCGACTAGCACAACACTCCTCTTTCCACCATGGCAGGCCACCGACTGAGGTCTCATCATTGACATTGATTGACAGTTCAGAGTGAGCTGTCACTCATTGAGTGCATACTGTATACAGTACATGCTTATTGAGAGCCCAGTCAGTGGCCAGTCATGGTGGAGAGAGGAAGGCTGTCAGTCATCGACTAGGTTCATGATGGGGAGCAGGTGGTGGGACACTACGCCAGGGTGGAGGGTCCACTAAATACCAGGGAAATATGACTTGCAGGATACAGGCAGATCAGGGATAGGGAGGGGAGTCTGCTATAGCACATGGGAATATCTGCGTTTTATATTGGGCCAGTGATTGCCGAGGGGGAAGGACCACTAGACCGCCAAGGAATATCTGCATTTTATATCGAGTCAGCGATTGGTGAGGTAGGGGACCACTGGACACCATGGAATATTGATTTAGACGTGGAGAGAGCAGTCGGGTAAGGGGAGAGCCCACTAGCCACCAGGGACACCTTTCGTCTATGTCAAGCAGGTGATCGGGTGGGGAGGGACCACTAGCCATGAAGGACTATTCTTTTTCATCAGGCCAGTGATCAGCGATCACGGGGCTACTAGCCACCAGGGACTATCTTTTTTCCGGGCCGGCAATCAGCAGTCACGGGGGGGGGGGCACTGACACCAGGGACTATTCGTTTGTTTTACGTGGGATGGTGTTCAGTAGGGTGATGCACTAAACTCCATGTGGGCCGATAATGGGCATGCAAATGGCCACCTAACGCCTTGCATGCCCAATGGACTCATTTGCAAGGCTGCTTTTGTGAATACCAAATAGCGCACCTGTACTGTTCATTGCAGGGCCATTCCCCAGGACGCAGGTCGGGGGTGGCGCTAGTGTGGTTAGAGGTAGCAGTAATGGGGTTACCTCTAACTCAACCTAGCCATATTCAGTCAGATAGCATGGTACACTATCCATCTGTGTGAATAGCATTTTTTTAACACCTAGGCAATTGCAAAGTGCAACGCAAAGTTTTGCATTGCCTTTGCAATTTTTTTGTGAATCTAGCCCCCTGCTCTTTTTCTGCCATCCTTATCTATGTTTCTGCGTTTCTGAAAGGAAAATTGGTTAGTACAAGCTACAGTGTTTCATATTTTTGCCCAGTTTTGACAGAATGGTGATCAGAGTATGTTTCCAAGATGGGGGAGGGGTTTAACCCTCCTTCCTGAACTTCCTTAAAGGATGCCTGCAGGAGTGGGATTCATTTATCACCAAATAGTTTGTAAAATTCTGACATTAGGTCATCAGGGCCAGGGGCCTTCCCAATTTTGAATTTTTTTTTGTATTACTTCAGAAACCTCAGAGGCTGAGACATGGGTATCTAGAGCGTCTTTAGTCTCTGGGCTGAGCAGGCCTAATTCCAAAGTGTCCAAAAAGGCCTCTGTTGTTCCTGCATGGTTGGGCTCCCTTTCCTCTACATATAATTTTTCATAATAAGTGCTAAATGCAGATAATATGTCAGTGGAGTCAGAGTGCACGGTTACATTGTCCTTAGGATCCTGAGTCTGTAACACTGCCCTACTACTGGCTTGCTGCCGTAACTGCCAAGCCAGCAACATTCGAGCCCTGTTGCCCAACTTGTAAAATTGCTGCCTGGCATACCGGAGAGTTCCCTAAATCTTTTGGTCTAGAAGCCTGTTTAGTTGTACCCTCTTTACTTCCAACCTTTTTTAACTTCTTCATGTAAGTTTATTTTCTACTCAGCTTCTAGATCAAGCAGAGCTTATTCCAGAACTATTTGGTCTGCAGTTCAATCCCTTTTTCTTTTTTGGCGCATAAGCAGTACACTTTTCTCTCAGCACAGCCTTCAGGCTGTCCCAGCAGACAGCATCCAAGTTTTGAGCTGCAGTATTGTGGTAAACAAATTTGTCTACTTTCTGGGATAGCATATCTTTGAATTCTGGATCATTCAACAGGGAGACATTTAGCCTCCAGATCGGATTTTTACTGCAGGTGCCATCTCAAGGTTCAGCCTTGCTGGGGCATGATCAGAGATGGATAGATTACCAATCTCACGTCTGTTAATTTTGTTCAACCATTCTTGTGGGAAGAAGTCTAACCTGGACTATTTCCCATGAGGATTAGAAAAAAATGTGTACTAGGGCAGGAAAAACACATTAGATCTGTCAAACCTAGGTTATAGTTAAGTTTTTCCACCATTTTACCTGCTTTGGACTGCATACTGGGCCCTGTTCCAAACCTATCATGCACATACGTAAAATTGCCTCCTGTTATCATCAGCTGCTGACATTCTACTGTACTATTTGTGGTAACCCCTTCCCAGAAACCTCTCATTTTCAATATCCTTGTTTGGTGAATATCTGTTTAAAATTGTTCAGGGGGTTCCCCTAAAATTCCTACTGATTCAAATGAATCTCCCTTCCTTGTCAGACTCACAGAAAGAAACTGTCAAAGGGAAAGCTTTTTTTTACCAACATAGCCACCCCTTTACAATGGGGTGGGCATTCCTAGCCAGTTTTTTATGCTCAGACTGAGGTAGGTGCTTTTCCTGTCGCAGTGCAAAACACACACATACCTTCTATAACATCTGTAATATTCTGGCCTTCTTCACCAGGCTACCCATTTTTAACACATTATAAGGCATCATAGTAAAATCAAAAATTTTAGCATGTAGAATGAAACAGTGGATACTGTAACACACTTAGTTACAACCTTCAGTAACATGTTCTATGAGAAATACAGAGAGGCCCAGGGGCCAGAGTGTAAGGTGGCAGAGAAGCAAAGCAAAAAGGTGCATCCCAAACTTCTTTTTCCCTCCGGTCGCCAAGCTCTGAGAACTCCCTCAGACATCGCCTGTCAGTTTCTCCTGCCCAGCCTGAGACCCTCCCACACGTGAGTCCCCCGGTGCTCCAACCCCCTCCATGCCTTATCTGCAGTCGGCCCCCTGACTTGCACCCCAGAGCGGGGACACCTCCACTACATGGTGCTCCTTGAAATCTAGTTGTACTGCAGGCAGGGTGAGGGTCAAAGGATATCAGGGACTCAGATGGGCAGGGTCCGATGGTGGGCTTGGGGCCGCAGCACATCGTTGTCCTCCCAGAGTGCAGAGTTTTTCCTTGTTTGTGACTGTGATTATGACTTTCCCCTGGAGGCATGGATGTGCAATGACATCCAGTGAGAGATGGGCCTGCTCCCGCCCTGACCCACGGACATCTGCTGTCACTTCCTCCCCATCCTGATGTGACGCTGGCTGTTGCATCCCCAGTCACCACTGGGAGTCATTGGAAGCCGGGGTGCAATATCCCACCCCACCTAGGAGAGGAGAGCTGTCCTCCAGATGCTCAATCCTCTCCCCACCCCCGGCAACCCAAGCCTGCTCCCAACCCCATGTCACCTGCATGGTAAGAGGTAAGGTGCTAGTCACCTCAGCCCTGTACACCACTGGGCCTGTAAAAACTGTGTTGTTTCAAGGTGTACAACTTCCCACCCATCTAATGGTGGGGAAAGTCAGTAATTGCTGATGCTCAACTACTCTCCAGCCTCCACCCCCTTACAAAGTTAGGAAGAAGGAGTTAGAGAGATGTCCATTTGTGGGTGCTCTGATGTGTGTCCCTCTGATCCCTGTCAGTGATTCCTGTAGTTGAGCCTGCGCTCACAAAAAATATAAAACATCACAGGCTCCACTGTCAGCTCCTCTTTCAACTTTTTATAAGGTATGGACAGTGTCTATTAACCCCGGTTTTCAGTCAGTAAATAACCTGATAATCCCATCGTTACGACATCAGTATGCTGTAAAGTAAACCCTGCTTAACTATGTCATAATGATGGGATTACAGGATAGAATGTCACCACCTGTCAAAATTATTGGAAAGGAGAGGTGATCTGCTGCTTGGACATTCATTCAAAACACACACATTCCATTCAGACAGTTACAGGCCCGCTGCAGTATAGATCACAATGGCTAATTTCAGCACTTCAGTTGCTCAACATTCAAACCAGGAGGAATTCATAGCCGAGCAGGAGAGCAAATGCACATTGAAAAAAAATGTATTTTTTTCCCACAGTAGCTAGTTTTTCCATACCCTATAAAATACAATGCCTAAGTAATAGTGGTCAACCACAGACGTAATCACCTTTCGCGGTTGCCATGACAACTGTAAACCTCTCGAGCTGCACTCTCGAGGTTTACTTGGTTGTCCTGGCAACTGCTTGAGGTGATTACATTGTGGTTAACCACTGTTACTCAAGCATTATCCTCTGTATAAGAGCAGAATGAGAAATGCGAGTTAAGTACATTAATGAACCTCTAACTTGCGGGTTGTCAGTTAGTGCTGGACAGAAGTGGGGGAGGCAGCCTTATCTCCTTGGTCTAGGCTGTCCCCAGTTGACCAGTCTTATAAAGTGACTTTGGTTTCTACTTTGGAGAACCTCACCCCCAATCCTGAATAAGGCCATACTCCTCCATGCAGCTGTGCACTGAGTGTGAAAAAATGATGCATGCTCTGAAGAGCGGCTTGTAAGTCAATCCTTCCTGCATGACTGTGATAGTAGAAGGCAAGATGGTGATATCCTTTCTAGTGCCACAGTCCCAATAAGGCTGTGGGTAGGTAAAACAGCATCCCATACCCAGGTTCCTAGCAGGCTAATTTTACGGCCCCTAAAACCTCCCCCAACCACCAGTTAAGTCCCAAACTCTGGTTTTCAATTGTACTAGCATTATACAAGAGTGGAAAAACAAGAAAACACACTGTTTGAAAAAAAAAGACTTTATCTAAAATATAAACTATTGATACGGCAGTATCGCTTTCCAAAACATATATAATGCAAAAGTCCAGAGTCCCTGCAAATCTTATGTGGCAAATTCACCTCTGATGGTACAGCAACATGGCTAGATAGCTTTCCGCCTGCTAAAAAAAGTCAGCTATAGCCAGATGTATACTGTGACTTACCTAGCCATGTGCCAATGTCTGCTGCTGGCCTTCTGCTGAATCTAACTGCAGTCGGGTGCCCCAGCCATCCCATCTTCATCACCAGTTAGAGACATAATATTTGCTGTAGTAGGGGCAAGGTCAGGTTATTCCATTATAAGGTATGGACTGTGTCTATTAACCCCTGTTTTCTATCAGTTTATAACCTAATAATCCCATTGTTATGACATAAGTATGTTGTAAACCTTGCTTAACTATGTCATAATGATGGGATTACAGGATAAAATGTCACCACTTGTCAACATTGTTGGAAAGGAAAGGTGATCTGTTGCTTGGACATTCATTCAAAACACACACATTCCATTCGGACAGTTACAGACCCACTGCAGTATAGATCGCAATGGCTAATTTCAGCACTTCAGTTGCTCAACATTCCAACCAGGAGGCATTCATAGCCGAGCAGGTGAGCAAATGTACATTGAAAAAAATTTTTTTTTTCCACAGTGGCTAGTTTTTCCACACACTATAAAATACAATGCCTGAGTAACAGTGGTCAACCATGGACGTAATCACCTCTTGCAGTTGCCATGACAACTGTAAACTTCTCGAGCTGCACTCTTGAGGTTTACTTGGTTGTCCTGGCAACTGCTTGAGGTGATTACATCGTGGTTAACCACTGTTACTCAAGCATTATCCTCTTATGTTTTGGTTTGAGTTGCAGTTGCCAAGTGGCTTCACGGATTTCTTGCTCGAGGCGGGTGAGATCTGATGCAGTTTCTCATCTGGGATAGCTTTCTCCAGAGTGTTGTATGCTTTGGGCCCTGTTTCCCAGAACACCTTCAATGGAGCTAGGAAAAAAAGATGTGATTTAAGACCCTTGGCTTTGAGCTGTTTCAGAAACTCTAGCAGCTTTGTGCACTTGGCCTATGTTTGGGGTGCACAGTCATGGTCAAGATATATTCTGGTGATGCCAAAACAAAAAAAAAAATTGGGCATTCTTAAATACCTCTAATAGTGTGACATCATCTATTGATGTCACCACTCAAATAAGGAATATATGTTTACTATGTGGTATTTAAATTAATGCAAACAATCCAATTAAGATCCTCTAATCCTTGTCTGAATAAATTTAAATACTGGGTTGTAAACATGTGCGCCCTATTTGAGTGGTGACATCCATGGATGATGTCATACTATCAGAGGTATTTAAGAACAAAGCACACATGTAACTACGTCTTTGATAAAGGACAGTTAGTCCAAAACACGTCAGGCGTTATCTTAGTCCTGATTTTTTTAAGGGACTGAATAAATATGTAATTTTTATTAATATATTGGTTTTAGAGTGGTGTTTTTTTAAAAGAGGTGGAGAGGGCTGATTTTTTGGGGGGTTTTGGTATAATTCAATCTATCATGAGCACTCCATCCCACTGCGGTTTCTTTTTGTGGAGTATATATTCTTGTAACTCCGATAAATAGTTCCTTTTTCCCCAGGCATGCTTCAAGAAGTCAATTTTTTTGCTCTAGTCCAAGAATTTCACAATAAAGGAGCTGGGGCGTGCTTTCAGATCAGTGGGTTTTGGGGCAAGGGCCCTATGAGCTCTTTCAGTACGTGGGAGAGGGACATTTTCCTGCAGCCGGCCCGTTAGTTCCATGAGCCATGAGGCTCAGGGTCCCCACTTTGAGTGTCTTCTGGCATAGCATGGAACTGAATATTGTTTCTTCTGGACTGGTCTTCCAGATATTCTTGTTTTGTAGCTTGTTCTGTCTCCCTGCAATATAGATAGAGTAGGCTGCATTATGTATGTCCACCTAGTCTGTAACATGCAAGAGGCTCTTATCTAAACGTGCTGACTTTTCTTCAATTTTGTGGACATCTTACCTGATGACTGCCTGCCTTGATTCCAATCACTGTAGGGAGGAACCAATGCTTCAGAGTTTTCACACCAGTATGGAACCAGGGGATCCCCTGCTTTGTTCCACTTGGATGGTTACAGCTAGTAGCATGCTGTCAGCACTCCGAGATTGAAGAGCCCACTATTTTACGGTTATATGTCTATGAGGCTCCACTATTTTATGCTTAGTTTTAAGTACTAATTTGCTAGGGGAGGCTGTTAAACTGCTTTTTGTTTAAAGTGCTGTCATGTTTTGGACTGTGTTATCTGCAGCACTCGAACTCTCCTGGTGACTAGGCCTACAGACTTGCTGCCACTGTGTTTTTTTTTTTTATCATCCTATAGTGGCTGATTGAGCTGCTGCCCCCACTATTGCTGTGTCAGTTGCCAGGCAGAGTGAGAATACTCCGCAAGGTGTTGGACAGAGTGAGGATGCCACTCCACTTACATCAGGTCACTAGCAGCGTCACAGCTTTTTTTATTGATAAAATTCCTGCTACTCTGTAGGCTACAATTTTGTTGACCACTATGTTAACTGGACTGCAAATTCCTGAGGATTCTGTCAGACCATCTTGAAAGTGACAGGTACAGGAATATCAAGATATATTGTTGGACAGTGTGACTGATGTTACTTTATTTACTGGCGTACTTTTAAATAAACTGGACACAAATGCAGAGCTATTGGATCTTTTCACCAGTTTCAGTCTGAATTACAATTATGAACCATCTTCTTGGATTATAATATCAATTTATGCCATGACTGTTGCTGTGGATGTCTTCATTTGGAGCTAGTGGGCTGTTTGTGTTCTGCTGGCCCTATTATCTATTGCTGTCAGGAGTAGTCCAGGAACTGTTTGCATCTGCTGGGGATTTGCTGCTGAAATACTCAAGGTTCAAGCCTACAGGCAGCTATTGTTGTCCAGCAGGGGTCAGACTGAGGCAGGTAACATTTGGTTGGTGTCCTCTGTGGGGTCGAGCAGTGTCTGTGGCCTGGCAGGCAAGGGGGGTTTGGCCTGAGCTTGGGTCCCCTCACAGCATTTGTGCTGCTTAGACCCAGCCTGTGCTTGGATTTTGTTGTCTTGCTTTTCATTCTGGAGGCTCTGACTATACAAAAAGATTCATAGTGGGCGAGAGAACTTCCCAGTCTGGTCATCCTGGTTATCCTCGGCACCTGGTGAGATAGGGTGAGGACGGAGAGACTGGAGATCAGTGTTGGACCCTGTCCTCCTAAGGTTTGCATTTACCCCTGCTTAACATTGCAGACTTTACATTTGTCAATTTCCCTGTGAGAGGACAATACCTTGGATTAATTTTATTTTTCTTTGAACTTCCTCATCTACTCTGCTTCATCTATCTGCTTCACACAATTCCTTTTTATATCTGTTTTGACCAAAATATAAACGGCGTCATCAATTTCAAATTTCCTTGGACTTTAAGGACTTTTTCAACTGAAACTATCTTTATTAGAGTCTCAGCAGGTGATTACACTGAAAAAGACAGAATTCCTGTCATGTGGGATTACTGAAAGGAAAAACCGGCTGGCTCAACTCTTCAGTACCATGAACAAGTCATTAAATCCTCTCTGTCTTCAGTTGGGAAGAGTTTTTACAGTAGAACAATGCCATGAGTTCAAGTCATTTTTTCCTTTGCAATGTGTTCTCCGTCAGAGCTGATATCTCTTCAGGTGGCCTGTCATGGACCAGCAGTATTCAGAAGGAAAGGGACATAAGCACTATGTCCCTGTGAGTGGAGTTTTGGCCACTCCTGACAGAGGAGGTCTCCTGAGAGGTCTTGGGGCTGAGTTCCACATACTATATGTTGGACCTAGGGCCTACCAGCCTTCCCTCATGTTCTGTCTGGCTTTAGTTGACTCCATGAGGGTGTTTTCCCCACTGAACTGAAAAGGGCAGTGGTGAAGTGCCTGCTGAAAAAGCCATTGTTGGACCCTGAGGATCTGGTAAATTACAGGCCGGTCTTCAAACTTCCCATTCTTAGGGAAGGTAATTGAGAATGTGGTAGCAGCACAGTTGCAGGACTGCTTGAAATGTCACAAGATCTTTGAACCATTTCAGTCTGGGATTAGACTTCAGTATAGTACGGCAACCTCAATATGGTTTTCAATGATCCTGGCAAAAGACAGCGATTGGTGTTCCATCTTGGTACTGCTGGATCTTTCCTTAGCATTTGACATGGTAAATCATTGGGTGCTGTTGACCCATCTAAAACTCTGCATAGGACTCACTGATATAATGTTGCAGTGGTTTGAGTCCTTGTCCAGCAGAGTACAACAGATGGAATTAGGTGGCAGCATCTCAAAGGCTGCTGCCCTCTGCTGTTGAGTGCTTCAGGGGTCAATTTTAACTCCCATTCTATTTACCATGTACATGTCATTGGGAAAGATTATCAGACACTATGGTCTGGGCTTTCACTGCTGTGCAGATGACACCCAGACCTACCTGTTGTGTGCACCTGATGGGGTCAACATGGTAGATGTGTTAGACAAGTGTCTGGCTGAAATCCAAGACTGGATGGCCTCAGCTGGCTCAAACTAAACTCATTGAAGACGGAGGTGTCACTGGTCAGACTAGGCTATGTGAGAGCAGCAATCAATAGTGATAGTGCTCTGTTGCCATTGTTAAATAGCATTACACTGTGAACTGCTAGTAAGGTAAGAAATCTGGCTGTCACTGTGGATAGCAGAATAACTGTTGTAGAACATCAGGTGTCATCTGTTCTTTGCTGTGGCTTTTACCAAATATCACCCGAATTCAAACCTACCTGGCTCCTTCAGATTTGGAAACACTTGTACATGCATTTGGCACCTCCTGACTGATTACTGCAGTGCTGTCTGTCAAGGGCTATCTGTGGGGCTGGTGTGCCGTGTGTAGCTCATGCAGAAAGCAGCAGCCAGGCGGAATGCAGGGACCTCATTGTCCGGGCATATCAGGCTGGTTTTGCGGGAACTACATTGGCTGCTAGTGAGGTGGTACATCAGCTTGAAGAAAAAATTGTTAATCTGCAAAGCCCTGCAGGATTTGGGCTCTGGCTACCTGAAAGTCCTTCTGAACAGTATCCTGTGAACATGGCGACTGTGATTGAGTGACTGCAAAAAGGGCAACTCAATTACAACACCTGTGTTCTGGGCTACCAAGCAATGTAGCAACAGGATACGAGAGTGGGCGAATATGGCGACAGGATGTGTATATGTATACATGCACATGGGGGGGGAAGGACCACACCATATGACTGGTGGAAGGGGAGGGAGGGTATGTTGGATGTAGTGTGGTGGTCAGCTGCCGAGCTGGCCGCATGGCGTGGTGGTTAGGGTGGCAGGCTAGGGTTGAGAAGGTGCTGGGTTCAGTTCTGGGGCAGGATTGCTTTTTGCATCAGGGCAGTTTTTTTTTTATTTTTGTAGGTTTTACACCCCCCGACATGCACCCCCCTGGAGTTGAGAATATTTAATTGTGGGGGTGCGGGAGGCACAGCCCCTCGCATATCATGTAATCCCATCTCCAGTTTTGTAGTCGCCATGAGTGTCCATCACCATTATTTATTTATTTATGGGGATGTACACTTGCCCAAATGGTGATGGCCATTCGGCGATCGCCATTATGACATGGAACCCTTCTGTATGAATATACTGCCATCTACCCTTTCTGTTCCTCTGAGGCAGGGCTCCCCATGGTTCCAGCATTTGAAATCATTGGGAGATAGAGGCTTCTACACTGTGCATATATCTTGTGGAACTCACTGCCTACTATCATTAGTGGAGACCCATCATCGGAATGTTTTTTATGGGTTGTTAAAGAATTTTATTTTATTTGGCATTTGGGATCACTTAGAAATAAGCGTTGGATGGTGTGTTTTTCTCTTGGTGGCTGCATATATCCTGACCTGTTTTAATATTAGTGTTTTTAAGATTCTGACTTCCTGTTCTGTATGGTGCCCAGAGCTTTGGATGGGTGCCAAAGAAATTAAGTGTCTTGACTTGCCAGTTTGCTGGAGGTGATGGTAAACATTTTTTTCTCACTCATCCTCCACCCTGAGGTTGCTGGTAATTCCCACTCACTACCTGGTGCCCCCTTCCACTTTAAATGTACCACCCCAAAGGAGATTTATAGATTTCTTATGGAACTCCCCAAATCCAGCAGCGCAGGCAGCGATGGCCTCTGCCCTTGATTCCTGAGGCTAGCTGTTGGTTGCATTACGGCTCTGTACCAAAAGTATGGAAACAGGCCAGAGTAGTCCCCATATTTAAATCTGGGGATCCCGTACTCATGGAGAACTACAGACCTATTTCCATACTGTCACGTCTAAGCAAAGTGCTAGAGAAGATAGTCTTCTGGCAAATGTCTGATAACTTAGATAAATATGGACTACTCTCCCCCCTTCAGTATGGTTTCAGGAAGGGTTCCAGCACCACCACAGCCACAGCTTGCTTCACTGACCATGTACCCAGATCTGCAGATGAGGGTAGGCTAACGGGAGCCATCTTCATAGACTTATCCAAAGCCTTTGATCTCGTCAACCACAAACTCCTTATTCAGAAACTGGCCACCTTCGACTTCTCTGAGGGGATGGCAAACTGGTTTTGTTATTATCTTTCCAGGAGGTTACAAGGTGTCTAAGTCAGTGGAGGTCTTTCGTCACCCCTAAAGGTGACCAGTGATGTCCTGCATAGATCCATACTGGGCCCGATTCTATACTCCATATTTGTCGATAACCTACTACACATTAACCCTGGCTGTCGGAAAATCATGTATGCGGATGATTTAATCCTGTATAGTAGCGACCCCAGTCTTCCATCCCTGTCTCACTCCCTATCTCACTATTTCACAATCACACACAACTGGTTCTCTGCTAACAGATTACTGGTTAACACTAAGAAAACCAAGACCATGATATTTGGGTCTAGACAGAAGCTCTACAAATTACCCGTAACAATGGTTAACTCCCTATCTATCTCGGCCCCTGATGGCACACTCCTCGAGCATGTCAAGAGTTATAAACACCTGGGAGGCACACTGGACCCTTCCTCACATTCAGTGAACAATAGGTACAATAATCAAGAGCGTTCACCAGCAGGTTTGTGCCTGCTACTGCCTGAAACACTTTATTACCCCTGAGGCACAGCTGGCGATAGGAAGAGGCACGATGGTCCCTCTCCTGGAGTACTGCTACCCTATCATCTCCCAGACCTCATCTAAGGAACTCAACTGACTAAACACCACCTACAACTGCATCTGTCATTTTATTCTCTCAGCCCCTCTAACTACCCGTCACTGCTCACTGTATGCCTCACTAGGTTGGCTTTCTCCCCAGGCCCAACATGACCTCCACCTGGGTGTTCTTGTCCATAAAACCCTTGTGGCAAGCACTACCTCCCCCCAGGTAAGTTCCTCTGCATCAGTAATAGTAATTCTTTATTTATATGGTGCCTTTCAAACACCAAGGTGCCGTACACACAATTAAAACAACTAAGATCAAAAATTCAAGTACCATAAACAGTTTAAAATACTGAAATACAATAAAACAGGTATCAATCAGTCACCGTATGCTTGGTACCATAAATGTGTTTTAACAGCCTGTTTAAACCCCACCACAGTCACGCACTCCCATAACTGATGGGGTAGGGCCACGTGCATAAATGCACGGGCCCCGGAAGATTTTAAAGACACACTTGGAACCTCTAGCAACCCCATGTCAGCCGAGCGGAGCCATCGCCCGGAGCAGTAAGGGACCAAAAGCTCTTTCAGGTAGGCTGGGCCCTGTAAATCAAAAGTCCGACTTTAAAGGTGATCCGCCACTGTACAGGAAGCCAGTGCAGTCCGCGCAGCACCAGTGAAATATAACAGGACCGAGAGGCTCCTGTCAATCACTGGGCTGCCACGTTCTGCACCAGCTGCAGGTGGTGTTTATCCACCCCCCGTTAGCCCAAGGTACAGGGAGTTGCAAAAATCCAGATGCGAGGACACAAAGGCGTGGACCAACACAGGAAGATCACTGGATGGAACAAGGTGCTTAACCCTGGAGATATTCCTCAGATGGTAAAAAGAGGATTTGATGACCACTAACACCTGTAAATGTAGTGTCAGCCCCTCATCAAAAATTACCCCCAGGTTTCGCACCCATTCAGAGGTTGGCAGTGGCAAGGCCCCGAGAAAGAGTCCTGAAGGCGAACCAACCCCCGGCCCCCCTATCCGGCACCCCGAGTCCACAACCAGCACCTCAGTCTTTTCCGAGTTCAATCTTAACCAGCTCGAATTCATCCAATCCTGGATTTCTGTGAGGCAGGTGTTAAAAACTGAGAGAACTCTATCTTGGTCAGATGCGAAAGAAAGGTAGAGCTGGGTATCATCAGCATAGCAGTGAAACCATAGCCCATACCTTCTTACAACATCTCCGAGGGGTAGCATGTACACTGCAAATGACATGGGGGACAACACCGATCCCTGAGGGACCCCACATAACAGAGGGACTGGATCAGAGGAAAAAATCCCCGACACCACCCTCTGAGTTCTTCTGGTGAGGAAAGATGTAAGCCACCTGAGGACTGTACCTGACAGACCACAGATGAACCTCAAGCGATGGACCAGAACTCCATGATCCACAGTGTCAAATGCTGAAGAGAGAGCCAGAAGAACCAAGATGGACTGATTCTTCCAATCTCTTGCCATCAGGAGATCATCGAGCACCCGAACCAGTGCCGTCTCAGTACTGTGCCTCTTTTGAAAACTGGACTGGAGAGGTTCATAGATGTCATGGATGGTTAAATGGTTCTCCAGTTGTAAGGCCACTACTTTCTCAATCACCTTCCCTATAAAGGGGAGGTTTGAGATTGGTCTGTAGTTTGCATGGCAGTCTGGGTCCAAAGAAGCTTTCTTCAGGAGGGGAGTTACCACCAGTTCCTTCAGGAAGCTAGGAAACTCACCTTTTTCCAAGGAGCACCACACTATCCATGCTAGGACCGGACCAATTATGTCACTACAACCAATGATCAGGGTACTTGGTCCTGGGTCCAACCTACAGCACGTAGGGTGCATACCCTAGGTAATCAGCATGACATCCATGAACTCCGGACGGTCAAAGGTAGTCCAGGAAAGCTGAGGAGCAGCAACCAAGCGCTGATCAGGAGCAATGCCCGTAGAGTGTGCTGGTTGGAGTGCTGCCCTGATGTCAGCCACCTTAGTCACAAAGAACCGAGCAAGCTCATCACACTCTACTTGCAAAAAAGCTTTTCAAACCTGTAGACAGGCTGGGTTACACAGTCTGTCCATGGTTCAAAAAAGCTGAGCTGGTCGGTTCTAAGTGGCCGCAATCTCCCCGGACAGGAACTCTGCCTTCCTACGGGTGATTGCAGATTGATAGGCTTGATAATGGTTCATCAAACTAAGGTGGTTGGCATCCAGGGTAGATCTCCACCAGCAGCACTCCAATCTTCGTTCTACTCGCCACATCTCCCTCAAGGTCCCATCAAACCAAGGGGACCAAGGGCAAAGGGAGAGAGGATGAACTCGGACAGGAGCAACAATATCCAGGGCCGCAGAGATGGCCATATTATAGGCCACCACTAGGGCCTCTGGGTCGCTGTCTTGGGAAAGAACCTCCAAGCAATGCACTAGGACAATGGGGTCTTCGTTTCAACAATTGCTAAGTGTCCCTTGCTCCAACACTAACATGGACCACAGAGTATTCTCTGTAGCGGCTCCTAAGCTCTGGAATAGCCTTCCGACCTGTGTCCTTAACATAGACCCTACACAGACCTTCAAATCAAACTTACTCTCAGCCCTCCTATCCAAACCTATCTGCAACTGCACCTCATAACATCCCAGCACCTACAACTGTACTCCATAGTTGCTATGTCACCATATTGCTATATCATGTTATTGTTGTTGTACTTAATCTGTAAACTACAAAATGGGATCATCTTTGTATGTACTGAAGAACTAGTAATGTTCACTGTAAAACTAACATCGCTATCATAGCGCTTTCCTTTTAAGCGTGATAGTAGTTTTACAGCGGTCATTCATGGTATTTTTCTGCCGACCATGTGGCACTGTTTCTAGGCAGTGGCGCATGCTTCAGTCGGCATTCGTCGCAGACCCCACGAAAGGATTTAGTTGTTTATTTTGCGACAGTAAAGCACTTAGAAACACTCTGGTGCAATTTGTTTTATTGTTACATGCCGCAGTGAAGGATTAATCTAACAAAATGGGATAAAATGACTTGTCATTGATGGTGGTTTTTTTTTTCTTCTTGTCGACGAGGTAGAATCAGGAACTCTGGCTCTCAGGCTCGCCTGCTCTTCACATCTACTTGAATGTTGGTCAGTCAGCTTTTCTCTAAAAATATAATGGGGGAGAATCAGTTTGTGAAAGGCAACCGGATAGCAGAACACAGTAATATGGTAAGAGTATTAACTGTGTTCTCCCTCTGCCTTTCACTTCACCCACTCATTTTCTGCTTCTGAGTCGTGTTCTTGCTGTGTTGTGCATACAGGACGGGGTAAATTACAGTATGTGTAGGCAGCCAAACAACCCAACAAGCACAGTACTATTTAAGTAAAGATATGTTATGGGACATCAAAGGTACTGTATTTGTAGATGTCAGTATATGATACTGTAGTTGTGTAGTTACATTGTCGCGTTCATGAAATTGAATGTGCATGCGGGATAGAAACTTTATGTGAATATTAATAGTTCTACAGTATGTAAAACTGTGAAATCCTAGTACTTTTCACTCAATGTATCTGTAGCCCTGGTGCCGTGTACCAAAAGGGCTACTACCCCTGCCTTGCTGGCCAGACCAAGGTTAAGGGGCCTGAGTTCCTATTCAGCTGTTACCGGGGGTTCTTTCCCAAGATACAATAAAAAATAGTGTGGTGCCTCCACCCAGAGTACATTTTAAGTGAGTCTGATATTAGCAGTACAACCCACTGGGATGCTATACCAACCCACCTCCCCACACAGTCACCCCAACACATGGACTTGCCATAACCAAACCACCTAAATTCAACCCTTGACATTTTTTGACTTCAGCTAATAATATGCTCATGAGTCAGAATTCTTCCAAAAGAGATAACATCATTTATTGACATGGAGAGGGTCAGGACTGGGTAAATGGAGAAGAGGTTAAACATTTTCATTTGCATTTAGTAATTGGATTTCAGTAATTGGAGTTTGGAACAATCATTTCCCCTTTAAATCCCAAAACACATTTTTTTCAATTCTTGCAGCCACCAATCCTCTGACTAGCTAACTGCTGCAAATTTTCCCATTTACACAAACCCCAACTGGTACCAGTTTATCCTCTTTGTCCCCTGACCAGGTACCCACGTATTTGTTGCAGGCCTGAGGTGCAGCTGTTGGCCGGCGTTGGTGCACTGACTCTAACGTAAGGTTAACTTTCCTTGTTGCTTTCTTTAACACTTTGCCATGCCGTTGGACATAACTTGGAGATAACTATTTACAGCCCCCAGGTTGCAGGACAATCCCTGCGGTTACTCACGGTTCCACTGACAGTCTCTGGTGGAATGGTGACTGCACCTCTGGGGAAGATTTAACAGCAGAACCATGGAATCATTTGGATTAGAAGACACTTGAGAGGAGCAGGCACTCTGCAGCTTGAATCTTCCAGCTTGCTTGAAGGTCTTGCAGCTTGCCCCCTTCAGCCTGTTTCAAGGCCTGATGCAGAGTGCGAACACAAATCACAAGAAGTCCAGACCCAGGTGTGACCCCTTTGTCCGGCTCCCCTAAGGATCAGAGTACCCTAGCACTTGGGCATGCACCCATGGCTCCCTGTGGCCCAGTCAGCCCCACTTGATAGGGGTTGGCTTGTTACCTACTTGGCTCCGAGTTGAAATATGAGCAGATTCTCAGTCTCTTAAGCTCAGCTCAGTGTGGCAATCTTTAGTTAGAAGTTTAAGGAAAAAATCCTTCAGCCACACTATCGAAATGTGGCAGCCATGGCCCTTTTCTCACAGGTCACAGTCTCTGGCTTTCCACTGAGCACACGGTCTCAGTAGGACTTGGGCAATTACCTTGGGCTCCTCTGAGGGCCCTGAACTTGCCCTTGACCAAAACCCTTGACTTCTCTTGATCCAAGCAATTTATTTTCCTCACCGTGCAGTTGCTAATGAATGCAGAAGAGGCTGTCTCCTCAAACTTTTCGAGCTACCTAGGTTTACTGGTCAAGCCTCAGTGTGTCCCAAGAGACTCCCATACCAAGTGCCCATACCAAAACCAGTTTGTTTTCAGTAATCCGTTTTCCAAAACCAGAACCATTCCTTGAACCTTTTGTCCTTCCCTTTTCCTTAAGACGCTGTGTCATACTAGGGTCAGACAGAGACCATTTTCCTTTCTTGAACCTTTTCTCCTTGTTTCTCACTATTCAGGTGCAGAATTAGACAGCCGTTTCTCTCCAAAACCTCTACTCAAGACCTTCATCACTGTGGTGTAGCTCCTTCCCACAGCAGCCTTTTGCAGACCCTTGCAGCTCTCTCTGCTGAACTGCACACCCAGACTCCTTGCTCCAAACTTCCTCCAGTGTGGGGAAAGGCAGACCCACCGGCCCTGGGGAACAGGCAGCTGGCAACCCCCAGGCAGGCCTTTTCCAAACCTTGCAGCCCCATGTTCCATCTGAGGGGCTGGAGCACTCCCTCTCTCCCTCCCTCTGGAGGGGATCCCCGTGAACTGACTGCAGAACCAACAGTTCCTTTCTTTTTGGGAGCTCTCTGGAGCTGCTGATTGGCTGAAATCACTGTCCTGGCCAAAAATTAATATGTATGAGGCTTCCTCGATGCCTAATTGCTGAGTGAAAGAGCACCAAGTATTTCCCCAGCTTTTTCCTCCATAAGTCCTTTTATCAGTCCCAAAGTCTTTTTTCAAAATCCTGGCCTCCCTATTGGTTGGCTGAAGTCACATGGCTGCAAAATATGTCTGCCACTGTAAACAGTTCCACTGCAGTCCATACCATGTTCAGCTTTCAAAATGTCCCTGCAGCCAAAATAAAAATATTTATTTTACATTTGCCCCACTGTTTTGTAGTAGCCACAGAGCCCTGGCATAGAGGTGCAGCATTTAACATTTTCATTTGTCCCCACGCTTGTCACTGCTGCCATTATGAACTGCCCCTAGGCACCGACAAACTCCTCTCATTATTACTCCTGGAGCCCAAATAATAGTCCCCAGATCCCTGTACTGCTGCAGCCAACATGAACATTTATATTTTACCAAACCCCATGGGCTGGTGGCAATCCCTTCTCCCCTTCAAACCTTTGCAGGATTTAAAAATTGCATTCACCTTGCTGCCTGTCACTGATGCCAAAAATCACCACCCCAGGCACCAGACAGGATCCTCAATATTCATAGCCCTTTCTCATGAATATTTAAATCCCCCCCGATCCTGCAGCGCTTACATGCGCTATTTAAAACTACTTCGCCACTTTTGCTTGGCCTACACCGTGTCACCGATCCCCCATTAGCTAAACAGGGGGACCAGGAGCACCGGGGAGGCATTTTGGATGTCCGCAAAATGGCCCAAAACACTATTGCGCTGTGCACATTCGTGGACCGCCTGCCCTGCACTGAAGTGCAAAAGCAGGACTGTGGCTCTGCAGTCTAGCTCCTCCAGTCCCGATCTGGGTGAAAACTACTGTGGGGCTGGAGGGAGGATCTGGGGCACCAAGGGATTCGGGCAAGGAGTAGCAACATAAATGGGGAAACCGGAGACCAGAAATGGGGGAAAACCAAACCACGCAGCCCATTGGGGCAAACAGGTACACCACCGACAGTGGGGTTACATATCTGTGACTTCCGTATCTTTGTATTCGTGCCATCTCTATGGCCCGGGTCATGCCTGAAAGTGGTCCCTGGGACCAGTGTACCCACCCGGTTAACAAATAAATAAATCTTGCTACAAAACTCCAGCTCTGCTGCTCGACTTGAAAAAAAACAGCCTGGACTGAAGTCATGGCTTGGGAGTGGCTGTTGCGGTATTAGTGGGCTGCCCATTTGAAATATTTTTAAGCTTTTGTCATGCAGTCATGCCCACTTTTTGCACCCATTATCATCTGGAAGGAATTTTTTAGATTTAACTGCCAATTCCCTTTGATTTAGAACAGGTGGTGTAGGAGCTGTGCTATCGCATGTCTAGATAGGAAGCTGACATCACTGGAAGTCATTTAATGTTTTCTACCTCTTATGACGTGCAGGGATATAACCTATATGTTTTTTGTTTATTTTTTTGGGCTCACCATGACCCAAACCAGTAAGACCAACTTAGGGTTCTGGTTCATTTCCCCTTGGGTGTCATACAAAAGGGGCACACTGATGAGTCCTGGGTAGGACAAAACACATGTCTGTGTCTTTTGTTTGCACCCTTTGCAGATTGTCTGAGAGGCCCTTTGGCACCATGCATTCTTGCTTAAAGCCTAAAATTTCATGGTGATTTACATATACATACCATGATGCTTTGCATTATGGGGGTACGTGTGATTTTGAATTTCTTTTGGGGCTAATGCTTGCTTTCTTCCCTGTGAGGCCAGATGTTAGCTGGGTACGTCTCTCCAGAATTCCACACATCCTACACTTAGCTCCGGATTACTGTAGGATGAGCTGTCTAGAATCTCCTGGGGCATAAGCAATGCACTCTGTTTAAGAGTAGCTACTGCAGGCATTTCAGAGTTGGGGAAGTAGGGACCAAACCATGGGTCTCACCTTGATGACTGGTGGTTTTGCTTGCTCATACTAGAATTCCAATCTGATAACTAAGAGGACCCCTTTTTCATGGAGTTTAAAGTAAGGAAAGCCAATTCAGGCAGTTTATGTTTAATTTCTCAGATTTGCCATGTTGGGGGGGTTGTGCACTGGATCCTGTTTGTTTGGGAGGCTTACAATCACTGGGCAATTCCCATGTGGGGAGCCCACCTCCTCTTCACCTGAAGCTCTCTCCTTACTATGAGACTATAGAGCCTCCTGATTCTCAGTTCCCTGAACCCATGCTCCATTTCTCATGTGTTTTTTTTATTTTTATTTATTTATTTATTAAGAACTTGGATGTACACCTTTGAGCTAAAGCTAATTTACAAAGGTTCCATGTCAATGACAGAACAAGGCAGGCATAAACAAAACACAGTTCATCGGCTGACAATTTGAGATTACATAACATAGAACATTGCTTTATAATGAGATTACACATAGCTAAAGAAAATAATGAGTAAAGAATGAGTAGAGTAGGGAAACAGGAGGGATCAAACTAAAAGGGGGAAGGAAGGAAGATAGAAGGGGGGAAACAGTGGAAGCAGCTGAGGACAGCCATGTAAAGGTGCAGGTGCTGATTGAGCAGGGTACAGGGGGAGGAGGATGTCTCACTAATATGGGCAGGCTGAGAAAGGGGGATCAAACTAGTGGGAGGGAGGATGAGAGACTTGTACAAGGGAGGATGAGGGGACTTCAGCTTGCCGCAAACTGAAAGTGCTGGGTATGGAATGTGAGCAAGGAGGGAGTTAGGTTCCACATTTGCACTTCTTGTTTCTTGTCTTCAAATAAGCCCTGAGATTAGGTTTGAATTGTCTGAGCTTAGTACAGAACTGTAGGTCAGTGCTTAGAGAGTTCAGCCATTTTGGGGCTCTGAAACCAAAGGAGCACTGTCCTTGTGAGGTCCAACGGAAAGGCACTTTTAGGGACTGATTATGGGCTCCTCCCCTGATACTGGGATGCATAGGGAGAGGCATCACCAGTAGAAAACAGGAAGTTCGTTGGCCCTCTGTACAGACAGTTGGTAAGACCACATCTGGAGTACTGTGTACAGTTCTGGATACCTCATCTCCACAAAGACATAGACAGGGTGGAGGCTGTCTAGAGGAGGGCAACCAAAATGATGCAGGGTCTGCATCAGAAGTCATATGAAGAAAGACTAAAGGAACTAAAGATGTATAGCCTCAAGGAAAGGAGGGAGAGGGGGGACATGATAGAAACTTTCAAATACCTCAAGGAATCAACAAAGTCCAAGAGGTAGCATCTTTCAGAAAAGAGATGTGCAAAACAAGGGGCACAATTTGAAGATAGAGGGGGACGGCTCCAGAGGTAATGTGAGGAAGTATTTCTTCACAGAGAGGCTGGGATACATGGAACAGCCTTCCTGAGGAGGTCGTAGAGTCAAAGAGGGGAATTCAAGAATGCATGGGACAGACATAAGGCAATTCTAATGGGGGGTAGGAGGAAGTAGGCTGTTGGTTAACTAGGATCTGCAGCTTATCCGTTAGGTAGGGAAATGGGCAGACTAGGTGGGCCAAGCGGTCCTTGCCTGCCGTCAAATTCTATGTTTCTATGTTTCTCATGTGTTCCTGGTGTTATCATTAGGGTGGAGGAGGTTGATCATCCCCAGGGTAGTGAGGCCCAGAGTGGTCTTCTTGGCCAGCAGACAGATTTGGTACATAATCCTATTGTCAAGGTTGAGCCAGCCAGTTTAGGTATAGAGCTCACAAGAGTGTATTAGGTGGTGAGCTCCTAGAGTAAGCCTACATGCTTTGTTTAGAGCTGTCAACTCTTAGGAGTGCTGTATCAGTAGCTGCCCTGTACACAACCAGACCATAATCAATGATCGATAGTGCTGGGCTTGAGACAGCAAGGCCAAGGGCTTCTCGCTTCTAGACTCACATAGACTGGTTACATAGAAACATAGAAAGTGACAGCAGAAAAAGACCAAAGGTCCTTCAAGTCTGCCCATAGGACCCTACAGAACCCCGCAACCTAACATCTTAGTGTCTCCCCCCCATCTCACTCTCTCCTTCTCTTATTTGTTCTGTTCTCAGATGTCTTCCTCGATCTCCAGAGCTTTCTCTTTTTTCTTTATCTTCTTCTCATGGCTGCCTCTAGCCTGAAACACTTCTCCACCCTCACCCCTATTCCCCAGTGGGGCAACTTTTCTCTATGCTTGTGCTTCTCGGTCTCTCTGGCCAGGCTATCTGTACACCTCCTGAGGTCAAGGCTTAAGGAAGAACCTTTTATTAGGGTTGGAAGGGTAGGTAGATCCAGCATTTGCACAATCACTGAGCACATGTCAGATCATGCATGGTGACTCAGCAGACTAGCAAATTCTGGGGGGGGTGCCTGGAATCTTCCAGGACTCAGGGCCT
This sequence comes from Neoceratodus forsteri, assembly GCA_016271365.2. NCBI lineage: Eukaryota > Metazoa > Chordata > Ceratodontiformes > Ceratodontidae > Neoceratodus > Neoceratodus forsteri. The sequence continues at coordinate 768,557,730 of CM057450.1, read as the reverse complement.
CTGTTCTCACACATTTAACCTATCGGTAACTGGGCTCGAACAGGAAGGTATAAGGTCTTAGTTACACTATATTACTACCCATCTCAGACTGGTATTGTATTTCAGCTGAGAGTTTTATTTAGCTGTATCTACTACTGTTACTGTAACTCTATTAAAGAGGGTCTGTGGACATCAACAAATAAATCGATGTTGCCAGCCACACAACTTGACAGTGCTCCCAGATCTACAGGGATTCCTGTATTTTAAGGGATTTTTACTACAAAAACAGGATATGGGAAGGAAATCTTTTATTTTTAAAATATCAGGGGAAATGGACAAACACTACAGGAAAACGCCCACTATGAATCTCATGGCTGCCAAGATCCAGACAGAGCCCTCCAATTGGTGCTCAGTTTGCTGACTTTGCTACACTAAGCAAGTCTGTTGGTCCATTTGCAGCCTGTGTTTCTCTGGGGTAGTAAGGTAATATGCTGGCAGTGCATCTTTTTGAGGATGAATTCAGATCTTCTGATCAGGAACCAGTGAGCTGCTGCATGATCCAAACACCTGCTATGTGGCCCCACTCAAAACAGCAACACCGTTGAGTCAGCCGAGCTGCATCTCAAATGCCACTGTTCTGGACTAGCAGAGACTAAGCCACTGAAGGTAAACAAGCCTTCTTGTGGGCAGTCCAAGGTTAGTCTATTTTAAACTCATTTTAAGTGCAAAATGAGTCAGACAAAAGACTGACCACTTGATGGTGTTATGCTTTTGGGGTGCAAGAAAGAGTGCTTAAGTGTTGCTTAAGGGAAGCACCGCCCTGAACCACCAAGGCAAACAAACCTTCTGTTTTGCAAATTTGTCTATTTTTAACACATGAAATGCAAAAAGTGAGCCAGACAAAAGAGACTCGATGATGGTGGGCTTTAAAGGGTGACAGGGACACAAAGAGTGCTTAAGTGCTACTTGGCTTGTTTGGTGCACAGAGCAGAGCTGTGTTTTTAAAAAGATCACTAAGGCAGCACTTCTTCTGACCAGCCTAGAGGTTGATGTTATTTGAAAAAAAATTAGACAATGTTTCTATTTAATTGTGTGCCTAGGAAAGGTATGGGGGTGTCTTCATCAAGATAAGCAGAAGTTATGAATTATATGTGTGAGATCAGAAGGGACCCATAGACCCTGGTCTGGCCTAAGGTTAGTAAAATAAATGGAAAAAAAGGGAATATTTGTTTTTACGTCAGAGTTTGGCACACAAAGCTGTGTGTGTGTGTGTGTGTGTGTGTGTAGGGGGATGCTTAAGCGTGCTAATGAAAAACACAATACATTGAGACAATGTTTATTAATGGAGTGCTACAGGTACACAGAGCTGTAGGCCCAATGCATGACTGGTGTGGAGTGGCTATGCATGCATATCTGGGGCGAGTAGCTACTCCACACCCCCTGTGCCCCCTGCATGGTATGCATGAAAGGGGCATATGCAGACCCACTGCACCCAATCCCCCATGTCTGCAGACAGCTCCACGATGGGGATGTTTCGGGGGCGTGCCAGCACTACGTGTATTCACTAACCTGCGTAGTGCTGGCCACATGGGCGCAGAGGGTGGTGCAGGGTACACTAGGGAGACCCTGCCATAACCCACAGCATGCCCCCATGAACACAGGCATTCAGTCACCGGGGGACCAGGACAGGGCTCACTGTGCTGCTCCCGACTGCTGAGCAGCAGGAGGTGGCAGGAGCAGCTGGATTAGTGAGTGCCCAGAAAGTTTATGTGAGGCAGCACTGGGACTGGAGGGTGCCGTACTGGTCTGGGTGCATGCTATCAGCATGCACAGCCCCAGACCCATGCCACCCTACGTGTGGGATCCACTATGGGTCCCAAGGGGCATCCCATTGGATGTTTGCCTGGGTCGACTCCTCCCCCGGCCACCCTGCAGAGTCCTTTGCATTGAGGGAGGAGCCGCGGATAGGTAATCGGCATTGGTGAATGCCGGTATGGGCGCACCTGTCCATGGGCTGCAGAGGCGAGGGTGAGGTATACACATTTTGTGTATCCTTATGCCCCTTTCATGCATTGTGAGCAGAACACAAAATGTATCAGTCTGTGATTAAGGGATAAATTTGAAGTTAAGGCATTTCATACTATAAATAGAATACTGTATAAGCGACTTTATTATTATAAATTTACAATACCTTCAGGAGGTTCTGTAGACATGTGAACCTTGAGAACTGAGCCTTATACTGTAGGTTCCAGCATTTCCCCAGAACCTCAAGATGGTATTATATTGTTACATATAAAGTTCTTATAGTTGTAGAGTAGTTATGTGATATGTTGTAGGTGATTTTTTATATTTAAAATAAATAAGAACACATAAAACAGCCTGAACATTTATCCTAGTGATTTTATTGACTGGCACAATGACACCAGTTGCATACATACATTGATTTGTGCATACAGGAAAATCTACAGGAATTTCATCCCAGTTTTACAGTGAAAATACAGGGAAAATTAGGGTGCACTACAGGAAAATGCTTTGCCTGATCTTGGAGCACTGACTTGATTACACAATATTGCAAACAGTGCTGAGTTTCAAGTCACTCCATTCTTTATGGCTAAGGACACATCCATGAATGTGGAAGCTGTGGGCTGGATTCAGGAATAAATACTGCTGGTACTTCCAACAGTATTCGTCCCACCACCAGTAGCTAAACCCAATCCAGTGCAGGATGGGGCATGCAATAACAGTCTCAGGTTGAGTGCTGCCTACCTCGATGGCAGCTGTGGTAACAGGGTGTGCAGCATCTGGGACCTCCAAGCTCATTTGCTTGTATTCTGTGCAGGAGTGCAGCATGCAGGAAAAGGCTGGACAGCAGACATATGTTCCATCAGTAACACGGAAATTATTCCCATCTACAATGTCCAAATCAACCTGAAAACCAGTATTAATAGTCTCTAGTATGCACAAACATGATATGGGGTGTCTAGCAATATCAATGCCTGTGGTATGGGACTGTCCGCCTCAGGCGTCGACTGTGTACCACTATTTGCTTACCTCTACTGCTGGTGCCAACGTCCATCAGGACAACTGCGGTATTCATGATGTCCCTCAGCCCTTGGTGCCTGGTATCCACAACACCGAAGCATCATCACCCAGGAACCCATAATGCCGTGTATGATCTCATTAACATTAATGAGCCACCCCACAGCCTGATTCATGCTCTGTAGGGCACTGCCCCTTACTGTCAGGTGTTGGGTGTCTGTATTCCATAGGGTTACAGCAGTGCTAGGATTGTCATACAATACAGCACTCTGGCAGTGTTCCAGAATCCAGCCCTTACCCTCGTACTGTTCATCTTCAGCTGATTTTTATTCTGGAGCCGAAGTTGCAGTCCCTAGCCTGTGACATCCCAATCTGCTGCAGTAGAAATGAGTAAAAGATCACATGCAAGAGATTATGATTTCAGCTCCAGAATAAGTTGCAGCTATGGATGAATGGTAAGGGACAAATGTATTGTTTTCATATAGATGTGCTTAGTAATCATTGGATAGAATGGAATTCTGCCAATGTGTCAACAGTGGGGCTTTTTTACTGATGGCCAGAACCCCTCTTCAAAGTCACAGTTTAGTGGACTTCTAGCTAGAATAAAGTATGTACTCTGAATGTAGACCCTTTCTAGCGCCGTTTTAGAGAGGGCCCCTGCCATGTAGGCCTAACCACAGGTGAGGGGCCTGGGTTCCCATAGCTGTAACACGGGGGTCCTTTCCCAAAGATAAAAGAAAATGGTGGTGCCTCCAGCCAGAGTACGTTTAGTGGGTCTAACTCTGCCAGCACAACCCCCTTGAATGTCATACCAACCCACCTCCCCAAACAGTTGTTCCAGGCATGGACTTACCAGGTTCGAGCATCCCCACCTTTCACATTTGGCATCTTAACTTCAGCTGCCAACATGCTCACCAAAACAGGCTCTCAAGTCAGACCTTTTCAAAGCAGTAACAACATAATTTATTTACACGGGGAGGGTTAGGACTGAGGATATTGGAATAGAGGTTATGCAACACATTTCTTTTCAATTTCATTTGAACCTTTGATATCTTCAAACATTCCCCTCCCCTTGTGAAGGTTCCATGTGATAACGGCGATCGCAGAATAGCGATCGACATTTGGGCGAGTGTATGTACACTCACGGCTAACAGCAAAAGGGCACCCGAGACTTAGGTTTTTCTTTTTTGTGGGGGCTGTGCCCCACACCCCTACTAAAGGATTCTCATCTCCAAGGGGGTGTATGTCAGAGGGCAAACTAAAAAAAAAAAAAAAAATCTCCGACCACAGAAAACACAAGCGCTACCCAGAACCACACCTGGCACCCTCTCAACTCTAGCCTGCCATCAACCCACCACACCACATGGCCAGCTTGGCAGCCCACCACCGCACTACACCCACAACCCTCCTCCCTCCCCTTCTGCCCGCCACACGGCATGGTCCCTCCCCACAACACCCCGTGCGTGTATACATAGCGACATCCCATCGCTATATTGCCTACCCCCATCTGGTTGCCCCCTGCCAGGTAGCCCAGTAGGCTACCCTTGTGAATCTAGCTCCAAACCGCACTCTGATTAGTGCAGCCACCAAACTGTCTATCTAGTCAACTGCTACAGGTGTAACCTGTGCACAGACCCCCAACTAGTACCAGTTCAGAACAATGCCCCAAATTCTGTCTCTGGGTACCCAGATGTCCGTTGCAGGCCTGAGGTGCAGCTGATCAACCGGGGTTGGTGCGCTTACTTGAATTAGATTAACTTTTTACACCTTTCTCTAACTTCTCAACTGACTTCCCATGTCAGAGGGCATATCTGAACTATATACAGTCCCCAGGATGTTGCAGGGCAAATCCTGCAGTTACTCATGGTTCTGCAGCATCAGTCCTTGGGTGGCACACACGACTGAAGTTCTGGGGGTGGTGATAACAGCATATGCAGAACCAGGATCAATGCTTGAATCTGAAGGGTATACAGAGGCTGCAGCGTAGATCTTCGACTTGCTTGAAGGTCTTGCAGTCTGTCCCCTTCAGCCTATTGAGCTCCAATTTCAGGGCACAGGTGCAGAGCCCACCAGCCACAGGAGACCCAGACCTAGGATTGACCCCACAGCCTGGCTCCTTCACAGGTCAGAGTGCCGTAGTACTTGGGTACAAGATCCATGGTCCCCTACCAGCAGCAGACTCCACTTGATGGAGGTTAGCAAAGTCCCCAGCTGGCCCTGGATGTAGGATGGAAGATTTCCGGCTCACACATGTTTCCAGAAACTCACTTTCTCAGCTTTTTGAATTAAAGAAAGTCACTTTTCTTCTCACCGTACAGATGTAGAACAATCTCAGAAGACACTCTCTCCAACTTTCTCTACCAGTATCATTCCATTTTCCTTGTGTCCTTCCCCTTTTTCCTGTAGATGCTTTGTCTCTTCCGGGGTTGGACAGAACCTTTCACTGTCTCACAATCCCATTTCACAATTTCTCCTTGCCAGTGTCTAGCCGTTGAGGTACAGATGAAAATACTTGTCTTTTTCCAGACTTAGACACAACCTTTATCTTTTTCCAGGCTCAAGTCAACCTTTTCCTTCTTTTCACTGCTGTGGTGCATCTTTCTGCCACAGCAGACTTTTCTAGGAACCTGCAGCTTCCTCTCTCTTCCAGTAGAGCTGCTTGCACAAACATCCTTTGATGTACTCTCTTGATGGGAGAAGGCACGACCAGCCTTGGGGGACAGACAGCTGGCAGCCCCCAGGCAAGGCCTCCTCCCAGCCTTGCAACCCCATTTCTCACTGGGTCTGGAGCCCCCCTCCCTGTGGAAGGGCTCCTCTGAACTCCTCTCTGAACTAACTCAGAATCAAAATTTCCCTTCTTTTTGGGAGCCTTCTGGCATTTCCCCATTGGCTGGAGCCACTGTCCTTGAGAAAAATTAATATGTATGAGGCTCCCTGGATGCCTCATTGGCTGTTCAAAAAGATGCCACAATATTCCCCAGTATTTTTCTCCAAGAGTCCTCACTGAAGCCCCAGAATCCTCAGCCAAAACCCTGGCCCCTTGGTTGGTTGGCTGGCATCACATGGTTCCTATCATGGCTGCAGCTTAACAGTGTCCACAACAGTTTAGGCAGTGTCCCAAGATTAAATCACCTCTGCAGCCAAACCCCTTACTTTTAATTTACATTTGCCCCACCATTTGGTAGCCACCCCGTGCCTTTTTAAGTGACTGCACTGTTTGATAATTTTAATCAGCCTGCTTTCAGTCGCTGCTGCCATTACACCTAGCCCCTAAGCAGCACACATAGTTCCATTACATTCTATTCATGGCCCCAACTTTATTTCATCATGGCAACCAAAATATGTTTTCTTCTATTTTCAGTTCCCCTCAGAACTGTAGACACACTTCTCTCTGGTGGCCCACTCCTCATTTTTACATTTTCATTGTTTTTTAGCTTGTCGCTAGTGCTAACACTGTGCCCCTGCGCCAAACAGGCTCCCGATCATGAATTATGTATGAGACGCCTCATTAATATGAAGTGGCTCTGATCCCCGAGCGTGATTGGCACTCACAAATTTGGTCCTCCTTTCTCTCCCTGCCATCTCTCCAGTCTGTGCAAGTCACCAATCCCCATTTTACTTGCCAGAGGGAAAAGAACCACCGGAGAGATGACCCCAAAGGCCGCCAAATGGGCAGTCGAAAATGTACTTCTGCGCATGTGCTGAGCTTGCCCAGCACCAGGGTGCCATTCACAGGCAGTGACTACGCAATCTAACCCCTCCGGCCCCATTCTTCCAAAAAAATTACACGGGTGCTGGAGGGAGGATCCAGGGTCTCAATGGGGACCACAGCCAGGACTGGGGGGGAAATGGGGACAACACAGGGGAAACAGCAGCCCCCAAGTTGCAGAAAGGTAAGACCCCAGGATGGGGGGGGGGTTACATGAAGAACTGAAGAAGGAGAAACCTCAGTTTTCGAGTAAGTCTGGGCCTAAATATGATTTTTTTATGGCTGGTTGGGTGGAATAAAGAGCCAGTACAAATGGTTTTCAAGGGGTGTGAATCTTGTGTCAAACTTCTGAGATCAGTATTCATGGAACCAAATTCTGTTGCATGAGGCCCCCACTAGCAGAATTTTACTCTGTTTGTTCCTCCATGTCATAACATTTCTTATCAAATGGTGACTTCTTGCAAATCTCTCTCTACCTCTTTTCCTCCTTTCTTCTTTCATTCCTTCTTCCATTTGTAGTGCTCTCTCACATCCCGTACTGCTCCTTTCTGGCTTTCTGGCTATTCATCCTTTTGGTGACTGACAGATTGCTCCTATCTGCCCCATGAAAATCACCTGTGTCCCTTACATTTTGCGGGCTCTATTGCTCACCTGAGCCTACCTTGGTACCCTGCCTTATAGCTTCATCAAGTTCCCTTGTAGCAATTCTATTCTCCTTTAAACATAGAAACATTGATGATGCCAGCAGAAACAGGCCTCGGGCCCATTGAGTCTTCCTAGCCCTACTTAGCTAATGTTGGATTTTGTGAGGGCCCCAGTGGCCCATCACTCCCCTATTCCTCCCTCTCTCCCTTTTTGCTGCTGTCCTCACCAGCCCCATATGCCTGTTCCACACATGTTGGAGTCCCCTATTGATTTTGTGCAGACTACCTCCATTAATAGCCTGTCCTGCCCCTCCACCACCCTCTCTATAAAGAAAGGTTTTCTGATGTGCCTCTTAAACCTCCTTCCCCTTGATATTTTTTCTCCTATTCTGTGACCTTTGTACCCTTCTGGCACTAAGTGATCTTATTTATTGTATTCCCATAGTGCACTGTATTACAGTGTGGTCATTTGTGCTATTGGTCTATGTTTGATTTTACTTCTGACGTTTACTGTCTAGTTTTTGTTGAGCTCCCCCCCAACCCCGTAATTCCCTTCCCCCAGGTCACACCTGGACTATTCTTCAACTCAGAATGCCTTTCTTGGTCACCAATTTGTTAATACATAAATCTATATGATAATAGCCTAGGTTTATGTGTGTGTTTATCCACAGTGGTCACATAGCTTAAACAGGAGAATGAAACTAACCACACACGCAAACTTAGGCTATACATTGATTCCACCCTCCCTGGCCCAACCTCGCCAAGATCTCCACATAAGCTTTTGTTCCAGATGACATTCTCTAAACTCTGACCACCGATCCATGATTTGCGGACCAATCGTCCAATGCCTTGCAAGCTCAATCATCCCCTATCTTTAATCCATGGTGGGCACCACAGTCTCATTAACAGACTGAGTAAGCATACTCCCAGGAGATATCATGAATTAGCCTGTCTCTGCTGAACACACAAACCATTTTTGGTAGAGGGTCCCCCCTCCTGCCCCCACTCCATGATTAGGGAGCCAGTAGTCCAGTGACTGGCCAAGTTTTCACCTCCTCTCAAACTCACAGCACGTGCATCAGTCCCGTTGACAAACTGAATAAACACATATCAGGGAGAGAGGGAGGAAGAAAGAATGTGAGGCTGGTGGAATCAGTGACAATGCTAGGCAAACGTAACACCATCAGCCCCACCACCTTCCTTTTGTGCCCCAGGCACGTGCTGACTCGGTCTGTTAATGGGAGTGTGGCCCACTTTGTGGGTAATGGAGAAGAGAGATTGAGGTGGCTGGGTGTTGGATTATTGTGCCCCCAAATCATTGATTGGTGTTGGAGGGGGCCTCTGCCTTTTTTATATAATGTAGTCTTCATTGAACTTTTGAGGTTAAACAGAATATGCAGTTTATCATCCAATAACTCTGTTATCTGTTCTGTTTACGTAACATTCACAAAAAAGTCAACATGTTTCAATGTTTCCAGTCATGTAAGTATTATTATCACAAATCTATTGCAGAATTGGCAGGACTAGGGGAGCCTTTACCAAAGGTATGTGGGGATTTTGAGGAGGTTGGCAAATGAAGGGGGAATATGCAGAAAGATGTTGCCAGCTCCTGGCATGATGCCCGGAGCCAGGTTTTCAAGAGAAGCCATTTAAAACAGTATTTTCTCCCCTCCTCCAATCATGATCACACTTTCCCAGTCACCAATTTATAAATTAATAAATAATAAAATGGTCAGGAATGAAAACTTTTCTAAAAATTGGAATTTGGGGATCTTATGGTAGGTTAGGCTGGGGAGGGGAGCCTGGGCCTACGTTTCTTGTGTTACTAGGTTTGTGTTGCCATTTAAACTACTTGACTGCCATGGACAGACAGCACTTTTATTTCAGATTGCATGTCACCTTTTATACATGATACATGCAGATTTTGCACAGGTATGCAGTTAGAGTAGTAAATAATAAATACAATTATTTCTGAAACAGGAAAGACACCTAGTTCACTGCCATTTCAGGAGCAAAGTCAGCTGGTCCTACTCTGAGCTGGGGCCTCTCAGTGCTTGTTTATGGTTAACATAATCTTGTTAATATGGAATTTGTTTCCCGCCTCCTGGCTCAGATCCAAGCTGAAACACCCTGAGGTTGTAAGAAAACACAATGGCACTGTTGTTGCTCACATTCTGTTCTAACAAAGTGCAAGAAGTGCTTTTTTCCTTTGTCTTTTTACAAATTGCCTAGTGTTCTGAGTCACACTGCACCTCACAAGCCAGACAGTTCCCTGGTTCAGACAAACCCTACTTACATTTCTGTTTGGTCATTGCTCCTGTATGTGCCTGGCTTTATCCATCATCATAATGCTGCTTCTGGCCCCAGCTGGGCTCAATTAATCAGCCCTCACTAAGCTGAGTTGCCCTGTTAAATGCCTCAATAAACACTGGCTTGAAGCCAGCAGCAAACAGTTATTTTTCTACTTGGAAGATAACCAGCGAGAATAGCTCATGTAATGTTGCAGGCGAACTATTTTGGGACAATTTTCTCTGTTTTTAGAACTGTCCATCTCAGAGCTTGCTTGTCTGGAGCTCTTGTACATACTTATTAAACTGAGCATCCTGTCTGTTCTTAGAGCGAGGAGGATGAATCACAGCTGGAGGTGTTGCCATCTGGACTTGACATCTGTATTTGTTGTTGCTGATGGAAGTAACATGTGTCCAGTCTCTGCGCATCATTTCCTGTTCCAGCAGGAAGTTGCAAGAGGACACTGTTTTGTATACTAACTTCCAGTGACCTTGCTTACATCCTTTTGCCAGTGTCTACAAGACAACAGATGCACTACTACGTATAGTCTGACATGTGTTTACGAACCTTAAACCATTGATGTAAAACTGCAGTCGTGGTGGAAGAAAAAATACATAAAACCATCTTTTGGAACTTCTGTGTGGCAGGGAATGTTTATTGTACCCTTTTTTTAATAGATTGTATCTTCTTTCTTCTACAACGAAAATACAAATATGAAAACAGATTACTTCAATATGCTAATCCCAAAATGTAGTCCTTTCACAGGAGGCAGCTTGGTCTATCCAGGCAGTGATCTAATCCTAACCCCCATTTGCTCCTGTTTCTCCCTGACATGGGCCAATAATCTGACCATGAGAGTTCAATTGCTGTTTCAAACTGTTCCCCTTTTCTAGACATATGCCAATAATCTGGCAAAAAGGGTTCAATTTCTGTTATAAACTGTTACTTGTGTCTAGATGCTAGCCAATGATCAGACCAAGAGGATTCAATTGCTGTTCAAAACTGTTGCTTGCTTTTAGATGTGGGCCAATGATCAGAACATAAGGGTTCAACTGCTGTTCTAAACTGTTCTTCATTTCTAGACCTGGGCCAATAATCTGACCACATGGGTTAAATTGCTGTTTTAAACTGTTCCTCATATGTAGACGTGGGCCAATGCTCTGACCACAAGGTTCAATTTCTGTTCTAAACTGTTTCTTGGTTGTAGACATAGGCTGATAATCTGACCACGAAGGTTCAATTTCTGTTCTAAACTGTTCCTCATTTCTAGACATGGCCAGTGGAAGTAACATGTGTCCAGTCTCTGCGCATCATTTCCTATTCCAGCAGGAAGTTGCAAGAGGACACTGTTTTGTATATTAACTTCCAGTGACCTTGCTTACATCCTTTTACCAGTGTCTACAAGACAACAGATGCATTACTACGTATAGTCTGACATGTGTTTACGAACCTTAAACCATTGATGCAAAACTGCAGTCATGGTGGAAGAAAAAATAAATAAAACCATCTTTTGGAACTTCTGTGTGGCAGAGAATGTTTATTGTACCTTTTTTTTTAATAGATTGTATCTTCTTTCTTCTACAACGAAAATACAAATATGAAAACAGATTACTTCAATATGCTAATCCCAAAATGTAGTCCTTTCACAGGAGGCAGCTTGATCTATCCAGGCAGTGATCCAACCCTAACCCCCATTTGCTCCTGTTTCTCCCTGAAAGCTCAGTTACATGGATTCACATCTCACTCCTGCTCCTTTACCTAGTACAGAGGGGTGAATTGTTGATCTGGCAATTCATCATGGACACAGATAAATCCAGACTTGACTACAAGAGTCCTCTTATGAGACCATGAATGAAGCTGGCAGAGAGCGCCTGTTTCTGGAATTTATTTCACTTACCAGATCGAGATCAGTGGGGAATTCCTGGAGCTGGTGGAGGATAGATATCAGCATGTGACAACACAGAACACAGAAACATAGTTGACCACGAGGGCTCAATTACTGTTCTAAACTGTTCTTCATTTCTAGACGTGGGCCAATAATCTGACCATGAGAGTTCAATTGCTGTTTCAAACTGTTCCCCGTTTCTAGACATATGCCAATAATCTGGAAAAAAGGGTTCAATTTCTGTTATAAACTGTTACTTGTGTCTAGATGTTAGCCAATGATCAGACCAAGAGGGTTCAATTGCTGTTCAAAACTGTTGCTTGTTTTTAGATGTGGGCCAATGATCAGAACATAAGGGTTCAACTGCTATTCTAAAGTGTTCTTCATTTCTAGAACTGGGCCAATAATCTGACCACATGGGTTAAACTGCTGTTTTAAACTGTTCCTCATATGTAGACGTGGGCCAATGCTCTGACCACAAGGTTCAATTTCTGTTCTAAACTGTTTCTTGGTTGTAGACACAGGCCAATAATCTGATCATGAAGATTCAATTTCTATTCTAAACTGTTCCTCATTTCTAGACATGGCCAGTGATCTGACCATGAAGGTTCAATTTCTGTTCTAAACTGTTCGTTGTTCCTAGACGTAGTCCAATGATCAGGCTATGAGGGTTCAATTTCAGTTCTAAACTCTTCCTTGCTTCTAGGCATGGGCAAGTGATCTGACCATGGGGGTTCAATTTCTGTTCTAAACTGTTTCTCATTAATAGGCACGTGCCAATGATCTAACAATAAGGTTTCAATATCTGTTCTAAACTGTTCCTCATTTCTAGACGTGATCAATGATCTGTCCGCAAGAGTTTAATATCTGTTCTAAACTGTTCGTCATTTCTAAACATGGGCCAATAATCTGAGCCCATGGGTTCAACTGCTGTTCTAAACTGTTCCTCATTTCTAGGCATAGCAAATTATCTGACCACAAAGGTGCAATTTTTGTTCTAAACTGTTCCACATTTCTAGACATGGGCCAGTGATCTGACCACATGGGATCAACTGCTGTTCTAACAGTTCCTAGTTTCTAGACATGGCCAGTGATCTGACAAAGAGAGTTCAATTTTTGTTACAAACTGTTTGTCATTTCTGGATGAAGGCCAGTGATCACACCATAAGGATTTACTTGCTGTTTTGTACTGCTCCTGGTTTGTAGATATGCACCAGTGATCAGACTGTGAGGGTTCAATTGATCCTCTAAACTTTCTCAGGTCCTCTAAAGGTGCTGAATTTATTTACCCAGTGCCCCCATGTAACTATGGTCAGCAGTCCTTTCCCTAGCCAGGACCAAAACCCTGGAACTCCATCTATGCCTGCTGGCACGCCGTCATCAGCCCCTTCCCTAACTGTCTGTTATATCTGTCCGGTTTAAACAATTAAACTCACTCCCTGTAAAATGTTTTGCACACTTGTGCTTTTTAAGTTCTTTTTTTATGTATTAAGTTGTTTCATTATGGTGTTTCTTCATTTTGCTTGAAGTATATATATTGGACAACCTTTGACAGTGCATGTCTTGCCCAATACTGTTTTCTTGAGACACTTATTGTACACTGCATCATTTATTTTCATAGTTGTTGGCAGGGACTCTTTTGTTCTGCATTGTGTCTGGATGCCTTTTAAAATGAGCTTTTGCTCAATGAATGTTTTCCCTTATGCTTAAGAAAAACTGTTCTAATCTAAATAAAATGGTCCTCATTTCTAGACATGTGTTAATGATCTACCATAATGGGTTAATTGCTTTTATAATCTGTTCCTCATTTCTTCATTTTAAAAGAAACAAAAGGACTACTTGAAGATTGTATTTTTACTGCTGAGTTAGGAAAGTAAAGGGAATTCCATTTCAGAGGGCAATAATGTGACACTGCATTCCAATTAGCTAAGATGATTCTAAAGGTTTATAATTAAGCAATGGAATGTGGAACACACATTGGAGGGCTCTACTGTCTGTTAATTAGTCTGTTCCAAGGTAAATGTCCCAAGGCAATGCCAGGGGCTTTTAATCAAAATAGCAGGTTATACAGCATGGCCACAAGGGTTTGGTTACCTATTATAGTACAATTTTTATTGATAAGTGTTTTAAGTTAAAAAATAATTAACTTTAAACTTTGTCATTTTAGTGCTATAAATGCAGCTTTATTGCAGAAGGCAACTGTGGGATAAATGCCTCTGATGTCTTGTTCTAATTGGCTAATAGCATGCTAAGAGTTTTTAAAAAAAGTGATACCCATTGTTATGAGTATTATTTGAGCAGTAACACCTGAACAACAGAGCATTTTCAGACAGTTAACACCCAGCTAGGAAGTGATTTGCCAATCCCAGACTGGGCATTAAGACCCTAGAAATGCATTATTTTGAGGTTGTTATTGCAGTTAAAAGTCAAATTGCTTGTAAGCGTTTCCAGTTGGGGGAAGGGGTATTTTAAGCTCACAGTCTGCATTTGAGACTTGGAAGCTGTAACCTGCGCTGCAGTCCTGATTCTAGGAGATTAATGCTTGGTACAGTGGCCAGTCAGGAAGCACTTTATGGTCATCAATAATTATGCTACCTTATTGTGTACTGGTAGATAATAACCATACTGCTGCTAAACTTTCTGAATCGAAGGTGAGGGTATTTGACATACTGTATGGTAAAACCAGTTACAGTAATGGCTGCTGTGAAGGCTACTACTGGGATTCACTACCAGTATACCACTGCATCACTGGGTCAGCCTTTTACAGAATGTTATAGCTGACAGGACTGAAGCACAGGTGGACCAAGTGAGTTACTCAGGGTCACACAGTGAGCCACTGTGCTGATGGGATTCAAAACAGAGATTTCTGGGGTCACAGTTCAGTGTTATGCATTCATTTAGTCCATGGCAGTTGGCCAAAGAGAATGGAAGGAGTCTGCAACAGTTGCCCACAATAACATCACTAACTTTTTGAATTTCCACGCAAAGCTGCCTGCAGTCCTCTATTGACAGCAGTAAACACAGCCCTCTGTGGCATGGCACATGCCAAAGAAAAGACAGTCCTCTTCAGTTCTTCCCCAGTCCTTGAGTGGCAGTCCGAGTCCCGGGACCCAGAAGAAACACTAATGCAACAAAGCTGGGCTGTGATGTGACTGATTCCATACAGTCCATTAAGGTAAGACCCATGAGTGGGAGAGGGAGGGCCACATGTGGTAGCCTGCTTGGGGCTGTGGAGGGCTGAAGCTCTGTGTCCCACCTGCCACCACACTGATGACCCAAATTTGGGAATGGACTCAGGTCGCTGGGGGTTGGCCAGGAAGAGGAGGATTGAGCATCCGGCATACTGCTCTCCTCCACTTGGGATGGAGGGATGTGTGTAACCCCCCTGTTACCCAGGGTTACTAGAATCCCTGTAAGACCTAGTGGTAGGCAGGGAAGGCAGCTTGTGAAACTCCAGTTAAATGGATTTCACACTGTCTCACTTTGTGCTCAGTCTCAGCTGAGACTGAGGGATGACATCACCATAGAACTCTTGCAGCTGCATGAGCCACACTGGAGTGCTGCAGTTGGAAGTTAGGATAGAATGTTGGGGAGTATGAACAGAGTCTGTGTGCAGTCTTGAAGAGAGGAGCAGCACAGCAGTCTGTGTACAAGCTCTCTGAGCCTTAAGCTCTGTTGTAGAGCTACTGTAAGGGAGGTGTGTGTTTCCACCAAAAGAGGAACACAGTAAGCTGTTTGTGAAGTGGTGGAGACTGCTGTTACTGGTCCATGTGCCCCATCCCTGAGGGGATGGGGGTGGAAAGGTTTGTCTGTCTTCCAGGGGCAACCCTCCTGGTTCCGGCTAAGGAAGAAGCTGCCTTATTTCAAGTTGTGCTGTGGCACCAGAAGCTGTGGGATATAAATTCCTGTGAGGAATCACCTGTGGGGCACCTGCAACCAAAGGGTGAGTCCGCTCTGACAGAGGGCCTATGTTTTCACCTGAACTGATGGAACATGGGGATTGGACTACTTAATTTGTAGGAGGTCTAGTGTAATAGACATTGCCGGTTAATTCAAGTAGGTTCAAGTCCAGCACAGACAGTGAAGTAACATGGGGATTGGACTACTTAATTTGTAGGAGGTCTAGTGTAATAGACATTGCTGGTTAATTCAGGTAGGTTCAAGTCCAGCACAAAGAGTAAAGTAAAGTGGAGCTTGGACTGCTTAATCAGTGGGAGGCCTAGAGCAATGGGCTGAGCCAAGAAAAAGTATGTTCAAGTCCAGCACAATGGGAAAGCAAGACAAGTAGAGGAAATGTGATATACATTTAGCCTTAATCTACATTGCCAAGCTTTACAGAATGACATGTTTAATATCCAGAGAAATGGCCAGGTATGAATTGTGGAAGCGAGAGGTGGGAGACCCCCCATCAGTAGTAACCAAATTCACCTCTACGGATTTGCTCTGTGGCACCTTTACTTTCTCTCAGGTACTTGGCCAGTGCCTGAGGAAAGTACCCAGATGTGGGATTAAAAGGAAGTTTCCCTGATAGAGCTGAGGTGCTCTTAGGTGGTTTAGGGAGCCACCAGAAAATGTTTCCATGACATATGGAAGGTGTCCAAGTGGCCGGCAAGGGAGCCGAGCCTGGGAATCCCAGATAGTGTACAAGTTTGGGCTGTATACCCAAAGCAGCGTGCAAGTCCGGGCTGTGTGCCCAGTGGGTTCAGATCCTGAGGGCTGAAGTGTTGAAGAAGTGTTCTTGATTCTTTTAATCTGCATTACCAGAAGTGTAGCCCCTTGGGGTCCATCTATGCTTTGTTTGTTCAGTTTGAATGTGAATAAAGCCACACTTTAGAATCCCATTCCTGGTATTGGACATTACAGTTATTGCTTCCTGTGTTCAGAATTACTTGGGTGCCCCTGTGCAGAATAGCCAAACCTAGCCCTTTGGCCGAGTAACTTATTCCTCCCCGAACCCAGTCCCCACCTGGTACTGCTGTCAGATTCAAACAGCATACCACCTGCCATTTGCAAAAAGGCAGGGGTGGGTGGGAGTTACAAAAAGATCCCAGCACACATTTGACCTGTAGTGGTAGCTGGGGATGTAAGCAGCCAGGGACTACAACTTGGGGAATGGAGGAACGGCAGTCGGTGATGTGTCCCCACATGGGAGTGTGAGTGAGTACGTCTGGATGGCACTTCACATCCAATCCTCCAGGGAAGAAAAGTGGAGAAAATGGCTTTGTGCCATGCAGGATGACACCGACCCCTCACAGGCTCCACACTGGGCTACAGGGCCCTCTCCCAGAACTGGATCCATTTCATTGGTGGTATGCCACTGACCCCTGCCACAGGGCATCAGCAGTGGGGCAAGCAACAGGATTGAGGTAAGTCCCTAAGATGCCAAGTGACAAGACTGGAGGGGGGGTCAGTAAGAAAAATAGCCTGCACCAGCTGCTGAGGAGGAGTAATCAGATTAAGTAAAAAGATAAATAAATAAAAAATAATAAAACAGCATTTAGTAATCCAAGAAGCTGTTGACCATCCTCGAAGTGCATTTCAACATGTTCACTGCCAGAAATTCTTTTAGTAGGCTGCCATCTTGTGGAATGTACTGAATGTTTCTTTTGTTTTTGTTTTTTAAATCAAACTCACTTTTGTAAAAATGTTAAGCCCTCCAGGTGTTACACTGCCTTGAATATACACCCTTCTGGTGCAGCAACATAGGGCAAAGTCTAGTTCTGTTCCTCACAACAGGAGGGTGATCATTTCACAGCAGCCGTCCTGGCCGTGCCTTTTGGCTAAAATACTGACAGAACAGTAAGTTTATTCCCCATAAATGTATCCTCTGCTCTTTCTAAAAAGTACCAGGTTGTTGGCTTCTACCAAAACAGTTACTATGGGCTGAAGGGCTTTTCGTACTCTGCTTTACCAGAACATCGAAAGGATCAATGTCCCTCTTCGGTATCTATTTAGCACAACTAAAAAGTACTCATTCTGTGTTAGAGTCCTTAAAAATGGCAACACACGGGATTCACAGAAATCACAGATACTTCAGAGGGAAAACTTTAACTAGTTATGATTTGATTTAGTGTTAAACAGGGAATGAGAACCCAGGATTTGTAAAACAGGCCATATTATGAATGAAGGGACTTGTCATTATCTTTTTCACTGTCCTGAGAAGTTTTCTCTCCACAACATTAAACTTTGTTCCAATTGATATGGTGTTTTCTCCAGAGATTGCAATCTCTTCACAGAGTTCCTGTCTAATCTGGCACGGTCCTTGATGGTTTACGTTATGCTGAAGGAGGACTGTAATGTGATGTGACAGCACCCTCCTGTGGAGAATGAGAAGTACAGCAGTGAATAAATGGAGCTTGGCTAAAAACACATAGAAAGCCATCTGTGCTGCTAAATCCTGGATGCCTAAAGCTCTGCGCTTTCAGGCGAGGTCAAGCTGCAGGTGCGGGGAGTCAGACCCCTTACAGGCAGTAGGCAGCCAGGCTCAAAAACTGTCTTCTGAGACTTGAAAGAACCAGTGTTAGGATCTAGCATATTGTCCAAAGATTTCTCAGCAAAAACAATAAAACTGGAACATACTCCATCCCCCGTGCTAATGCTTTGTGCATGCACTGTGCACTTTTTTCAAGGCCTGGCATCATCATGCTTGGACCCCTTTAAAATAAAATAACGCAGTGTTTAAAGTGACAGTGCAACTGTTCCAATCATGGCCACAAAAGTGAATCCATACTAATACATATAAATATGTGTAAGCTAGCAAACATGCAAGTAGAATCTTGATTCTACAGTGAAAGTAAAATAAGGCAAAACATACCCTGTAAGAAAGGAGGATAAGTGGACGGGGGGGTAGGGGAGGTAAGGAAAGAACAAAAACAACTGGTACAGGAATCACAAGGGCCAACCAAGGGGAGGTGAGGGGAGGGGTGTCAGGGACAGAAGGGGGGAGAAAAGGGAAGGGATAAGTAAGGTGGCAGAAAAAAAGGATTATAAGAATCGAAAAGGATCACATAGAGAAATAAAAGGTACTGATACACACGTAATTAATTTTACATAGCCAAATTAGCTGGTTGTATATAGATCAGATGAGAAAACATAATACAGCATCTTTCTCACAAAATTCATTAGTAACCTTATCATTGAATGTGTTCCTGTAAAAAAAGAAAGGGGCCAACTGGAAGGTATTATTTAGGGCAGGTTTCTGATGCACCTTCATCTTAAACTGCCAAAAGAACTCACATCTGAACAGCATATTATCTAGGTCCCCTTCCCTTTTCCCCACAGGCACTTTTTTAATAAATTTTCCATATAACAATATACAGAACAGACCAGATAGAAAAGACATAGTTGGCAAAAAGTCCCATATGTTTTGTTTCAACACAACTAAATAATTGGTTGTCTCTATAATTAGGCCTCTTTGGGGGGTGACAAATTGTCTATTGTCCTGTATTTCAACTAGTAAGGCAAAATAAAGTACAGGGACTGGAAGCTGCTTCTTTTGGAGTGGGTTAGCCTCCTTCTCACGTTGTCTGTGAAGCCCCTTTGGTCCCATATACTAGTGGGGTACCTTGAAATATAGTTTATTAGTATGACCAGGGGTTACAAACAAGACGATTCCTCATCCGCATTGTATGGGTTAGACATGAATTCCAGTTTCAAGGATTGCAGTGTTGAGGCACCAACTATTTGAACAGAAAAAAATAAAAGGAGAAAGAGAGAGAAAGATGTCAGAAGTGAGAAATAAATGCAGTCAGCCATAGAAGGAGAATGGAAGGGAACATGAAGGAAAAGAGAGTGAGAAAGAAAGTGGGGGGTGGGGGGAGACCTTATGGTATAAAGTCAGTATAGGTGTCTAATTGATACAATACCCATCTGTGCCATCTAGTGTTGAATAAGTCAATTTTGTTTGAAAGGGTGTACATCAGCCTCTACAGTGAGTAGCTCTCCAGCAGTATCTTATGCCACCCTTCTGCCATGGGAATGGTTGTGAAATGCCAGAGCCTGGGAATCGCCTTTGTAGCAGCCAGTATTAAAATTAATAGTAATTTCAGGGTTCATCCTCTAAGGGTACTGTTCTCTGGGGGGACAGACAACAGTTTCAATGAAGGGGTATTGGCCCCTGAACAGTGAAAAACTGCTTCCAGTTCATGTATAACGTCCTGCCAAAAAGGGTGAAGGCATGGGCACTCCCATAAGATGTGGGTAATGTTAGCTGGTGCCTGTCTGCATCCTTTCCAACATAAACTTTAATGTGGACCTGTATATTTCACTACAATGTCCATAGAATCTTGACAGCAGAAAAAGACCCTCAGGTCCATCAAGTCTGTCCTCTTCCACCCCTTTATTTATTCCACTCCCTTCGGGTGGCACCTTCCCAATCCCACACAACCCCACGTGTCTGTCCCATGCTGTCTTGAACTCCGACTTCAGGGTGTGACAAAAATGATAGTAGCATTTCCAGGAGAATTCTCTTCAACAAGTTTCAGATATGAGATGATAAGCAGGCAGGGCATATTTATGCCAGGTTTCTATGGAATGTACAGCCTCCAGCTTGTCTTTCGAGCATTGCAGAATATTAGCTGTGCTTTCTGTTGATGTGTCTTGAAAGGCTCTGTACAGATGACCAATAAGATGGGGCCAAACCTCACCTTTCAGGTGGGAGGTAAGGATCTGCATAAGTGCCTTAAGTTTATCTGGGACACTGGAGATCAAAATTCCTTGAGCTAACAGATAAGAGCAAATGGTCCGTGGTAGGTAACTGAAATGCTGCTTGGAGGGCAGCAAATGGGAGCACACAACAAGAGTCAAGAAGTTGAAAATAGAAGTGGAGGACAAGTCTATTCCACCTTTTGGTACCTATATCCTGTGATTTCAGTGGGAATGAGGTCAAATTGTATACCTCATAACTGAAATTGTTGGGCTGAGACCAGGTAAGGCGTCCTAACAACCCTGCATTGATTGAAGATCGCTGTTGTATATTGGGTGCATTTGGAAGGCAGGAAGCCATCAGGAGGATTTTCAAACAAGTAATAATCCAAATTGAAAAGATCATTTCAGGTAAATGCAATCTGTTTCCAGTAGCATTGGTGGCTGCTTGAAAGCCACACACAGAGGGTTCTAATATGGGCCACTTGGGCATACCACTTCAGATTTGGGAGATTAACACCTCCTCTATGTCTGCGGAGCTGTAATATGGAAAAACAAATCTGAAGTGGGGCTCCCTGCCATAACCACAGGCAATTTTTCTATTCCCAAAAATCATAAGGAATAGAGGCCACCACAATTTTTAGTGTGCATTGCTAGCACATTCTTTTTGACTTTATAATGACAATTACGGGCATCAAGCAGTCGCTTTTCCTAGCACTGGTGTGCCCCTTACTCATTCTCCCAAATCTGCTGGAGCCAGACACCTCTTTGGATTATACAGGCACCTTCATACATAATTCATGGGAATCCCCGTGCCCTTTGCCTTGCCTCCTTGTCTTCCAGCTATGTGTACAACTAACTGTTGCAATGAACTATTCCAACACATGAGGCACATTATCAGTGACTCTCCCACCTTCTCAGCATGCGCCACCTCTTCCACACATGTGGAAGAACAGAAACTGCTGTCTGGTCAGGACGCTAGTCTATGCTCTCCTGGGACCAAGAAAAGCTTATACCTCTCACTCAACTTCTACCTCACACCCTGACTACAACAGGAGGTGCAATCGTCCCTTTAGGCTACTGTTGAATGCCTTAATAAAATACTGCTGCTGCTCCTTCTTTGTGCTGGCAATATCGAACTTAACCCTGGACCCATTCATCCTATTCTTTCACCCTCAGATATCTTGCTGCTAAAAGGCATGTCATTCCTCCATATCAATGTTTGTAGTCTCTTGAGAAAGTTTGACTCCATACAGGCTTGGATATGCACCTTAAACTAGACGTCCTTGTAGTTACAGAAACCTGGCTGAGAGTTTCCACACAGAACCATACAATCAATTTTCCCGATTACAATATTTACCAGGCATATAGGCCCTCCGGGGGTGGGGGAGTAGCTATCTACGTACACGATAAATATACTGTCACAGTGGTGGATACTACCTCTGTTCTGAAGGAATTCAAGTGCCTAACCTTAAAGATTCAGCTCTCCAAATCTATGGCCCTGTCTGTTACTGGCTGCTATAGGCCTCCTTCGGCAGGGTTTTCAGTAATGGACCACCTGCATGACCTTCTATCCTGAACTACTTCAGAATTAATCGTATTAGGTGATCTTAATCTAGACTGGCTGTCCACCGCCTCCAAGCCCCTAAAAGATCTTTGTAACACATTTGGACTTAATCAACTTTTTATGGAAGCTACTCATCCAAATTTCAAAAACCTGGAAAGCAGCACCCTGCTGGACTTAGTACTTGTGAATAAGCCTCACCTTTATGCCCATTCCGGAGTTTTCTTTAATGATCTCAGTGATCATTGCCTTATCGCCTGCGTCAGGTCACTCCCTAAAATCTCCTTGCCTCCCGAGTTTGTCTACAAAAGAAGCTGTGGGAACTTTGTTGCCATCATCTTTCTGATCTACAGAATGCATACTGGCAAAACTTGTCCGCCACAATCAAGGAAGCCTATGTGCTGTTCCACAACATCCTGCTTGACACCATCAACAAGCATGAGCCTCTGATTAAAACCCGTACAAAAAAGAGGTCCTGCCCATGGGTCACCCCTGAGTTGAAGGAAGTCTTACTAAATAGAGATGCCTTGTAAAAAAAAAAGCAAGAAAAACTAAGACCCCAGGGCACTTTGCTGCTTTCAGAGCTGCCAGAAATTGGTGTACAAATTAATCAGAACCAAAAAGGCCAGCTACTTCCAATCTCAGTTAGAAACCTCTTCCAAATCCCCATCAAAATTTTGGAGAACTCTCAAGGAACTGGAAGGTTACAACCCAACAAACTCACTTCCATCTAAAATTCGCTCAGAGGGGGTTGAAACCACTGAAAAACACACCATCCTTGAGATGCTCAACAATCAGTTTGCAACAGCAGGGATGGCTTTTGACTCGTCACCAGCCAGCATCCTCTGGGATCAATCTCAGAACTTAAAGCTGCCTTGCTCTATCCCAGCATCAGCCCTACACCCTGCTGCCCCTTTGGCCCCGTTTTCCTTTGGACAGGTGTCACTAAAGGATGTGGAAGACCTCGTCCTGGAATTGGATGTGAGGAAAAGTGCAGTAGTGGATCTTATAGAACCTTACTACCTAAAACTTGGCTATCATGTGCTATCTCCACCTATCACCCATCTATTCAACCTATCCCTATCCCAGGGTGCCCTACCATCCAACTAGAAGATGATGCATGTCATACTCTTGTTTAACTCCGGTAGCAGAAGCTACTTAAATAATTGTCCTATTTCACTACTTCCCATACTATCCAAACTACTGGAAAAAGTGGTAAACGCTCAGATTAGGAATTTCCTAGAATCAAACAATCTCCTTAATCCAATCCAACCTGGGTTGAGGCCTAAACACAGCACCGTCTCAGCAATGGCCAAAGTCTGAATGACTGGTTAACATCCCTGAATGCAAAAATGCATGTCTGCGCTCTGTTTCTCAACCTGAGCAAAGCGTTCAACACTGTTGACCATGGTCTGCTCCTTACTACTCTTGAGAACCTTGGTCTCGACAGATCGCACTGTCCTGGTTCACAAGCTATCTCACGAATCGACAGCAGTGCATTAAGGCGGTCAGGGACTTCCCCCTCCTAAACCCCTATTAAGGAGTGTACCGCAAGGATCAATCCTAGGACCCTTACTTTTTCGCCATCTACATAAATAACATCGACATTGGGATCAAATCAGCAAACATACATCTCTTTGCCAATGACACAGTTCTTTACCTAGAAAGGACTACCCCCGATTTAGCATGCATGGACTTGCAAACTGACTTCAGCACCTTGTAATTGAATCTCCTGTCCTTAAAATTGCTGCTGAATGCAAAGAAAACCAAAGCAATCATATTCTCTCCTCCAGCAAGCGCAACTAAACTGAGCTCCAATTGTACGGCCCACAGATCCTTACATTATTAGGGGAATCCTTGGAGTTCATGACAAAATTTAAATACTTGGGTTTGTGGCTTGACCAAAAACTCTCCTTCAGGAAGCATGTGGATGAACTGGCTAAGAAACTGAATATGAGACTTGGGTTCTTCTTTAGAATAAAGAACCTACTCACGCAGGAAGCAAAGGTTAGGCTAGTCTCCTCAACGTTCTTACCCCTACTGGATTATGCTGACCTCATTTATGGGCAGTGTTCTCCCTCCACCTTATCCAAATTGGACGTACTGTATCATCAGGCACTCAGATTCCTTACGGGACCACCGTACCGCACTCACCGCTGCTCACTATATACCATGATGGGGTGACCCTCTCTAGGCCTTAGGCGACGCATGAATGCAGTGTTCTGTGTGACGCTTGGACAGCTGGTTCTGATTACTCTATGATTTTTGTAATATAAAAATGTGGTATTGAGTGTCTCTCATGAGACATGCTGAAACAGCCTGTGGAATGACACCCCACCCCCCCCAGGTTTTAGCTACAAGGTGTTACCTGGAAAGCCAGGAGATAATTACAGGCTAGAAGAGACTAAATTAATGATCTCCTGTTTATCTAGCTTAATTGTAGCTTGCCAGCTGCTAGGATGGGAAATCATAAACTTTATTTATTTATTTATTTAGTTTTTGTTTACTGGGTAAGTGCGCTAGCCAACAGGTGACTATTTTCAGGCACGACCCGGGAGAGTACAATACCGAATAACACATGGAAGCAAACAATACAACTTAGGCAAACAACCATACATAGTACAATCCTAGTCATATAGAGACAGTTCCAGCTAGTCTAACATGGTTTAGTCTATATTAAGCATAACCAGCAGGTCAAGAGCAGCTTCAGGGGAGTAAAAGGTACCGGTGACAGGTAAGGAAGGGGTATAGGACTCGAGGGACTGCTAGCTGCTTTCCCGAGGAGAGCATAGGAAGACTGCCGGGTTTGGGGTTCCCAAGCGGGCAGGGAAAGACAGGGGGAGGGGTAATGGGAAAACAAGACCTGGCAGCCTTCGGCCAGCCAGCCAAGCAGAGTACCCAGGGGAGTAAGGGAAGTAAGGGGATGCCTAGAACATCCCGGGCAGCTAGAGGGATGCCAAGTTCATGGCCCCACAGTCAGGGTAGAAAAATGGGAGGGATGGACGAAGAGAGAGGCGGCTAAAGATACAGCTTTGCGTAGAAGGCGGGTAGGTGTAGCTGGCAGGTGGTTCCTCGACTGGCATAAGGACCGGAGCAGTCCCGGCCATTAACGTCTATCGGCAGAGGTAGATAAGAGAAAGGGAAGGGAGACAGTAAAGCCAACGTGCACCTATGGCAAGTATGGGCAGAGCCCCGGTAGCGCAGAGGGTAAGAGACGGGGGAAGGGTGAGAGGTGCCATAAACCGACGGCCGTCAGCAGCCAGCCTGCAGCCTCAAGGGGTCCAAGGGAAGTAAGAGAGATCCCCACGGCAGGTTAGAGGACGCCAGGTTTATGTCCCTGCTGCTAGGGAGCAGAAGAAGAAAAGGGGTGGGAGGAAAGGCGGCATTAAAATACGGCTTTAGCAGTAGTAAGCGGGAAGGTGCTGCCGGGCTCGTGGTTCCGAGGTTGGGCATAGAGGCAAGGTGACAGTCCCTAGCCGGGGTCTCAAGCGGTAAAGGAGGACAAATGAGGGGGAGGGAGGAGGTGGGCCTTATAATACCAACATCCACCTGAAATAGGTTTGGGCAGTGTTTAGGTAGCGCAGAGGATAAAAACAGTACATAATATACAGTAAATATAGGTAGTAGAAGATAAGTGCATACATTCATAAAAACTTATACATGATGTAACGATAATGAAGTTTGAGGAGAGGGGTAGGAGTCAGGGGAGAGAGAACAAAGGAGGGTGGTAAAGAGACCAGTAGCAGGGGGGTGGGAGTAGGGGCTGGGAAGGTACGGAAATCAGGTAGGATCAAAGCAGGTGCATGGATCTGTGGCAGCCAGGTGTAGTTTCAATCCCCATTTGAAAGAGGAATGGGAGGGTGCTTGCCTGAGGTCCAGAGGGAGCTGGTTCCATAACTTGGGGGCTGCATGTTGGAAGGAGCCTGTTCCTTTGTTGGTGCGGCAGCGGGGAATTTCCAGCAGGTCTTTGTCAGCAGATCTGAGCATGCGGTTAGGAATCACAGGAAGAAGGAGCTTCGCAAGGGCGGCAGGCTGACTTTGTCTCAGTATAGAGTCATTTAGGCATGCCAGGAAGTAGCTCCTGATGGCCGAGGGGGGAGAGCCACCCAAGGTCCTTATATAGCTGGCAGTGATGAAGAAGCCATGGGGATTGTAAGGCATATCGGCATATGTTGTTATAGGTTACATCCCATTTGTGCAGTGCAGATTTGTGGGCAGAGGTAAGTATGGGCGCACAGTAGGTAAGCGTTGGTAGCAGGATCCCTCTGGGCTATGGCAAGCTTAGCGGAGGAGGTAAGCATATAACTTGTTCTATAGGCAGCTCCTAACTTGCAGTTAACGTTCTTGCAAGTGGCTTGGATATGAAGGTTAAAATCAAGCGATTGGTCTAGTAGGATGCCCAGGTAACGAAAGGTGGTGACTGTCTGCAGAGGATCGCCATTTAAATCTATGATGCTCAGGGGAGTGGAACACATACGGATCTTTTGAGTGGTGCCTAGTAGCATGGCATTAGTTTTGGAGGAATTCAGAATGAGGCGGTGGGAGTTTAACCAATTCTGGACACTGGAGTAGGCACTATTTAGCGAGGAGTTAATGTGCTCTACATTGGGTGAGCTGGCATAGATAACTAAGTCATCTGCGTAGAGGAGCGATGAACAGGCTGGTATTTCGTCTGGTAGGTTATTGATGAATAGAGTGAATAGAAGAGGACCCAAAATGGAGCCTTGTGGCACTCCAATGTTTGTTATCACAGTGGAGGAGATGGCTGAGTTGAATTTAACAGCCTGGGACCTGTTGGTCAGGTAGCTCCTGAACCATTCAAGCACAGGGAAGGAGCAGCCTATTTTTCTTGGATAGTAGCAGGGGGTGGTCAACAAGGTCAAATGCCTTGGTTAGGTCAATAAAGACAGCCCCTGTGAGCTTTCCTTGATCCATGCCAGTGAGGATGTCAGTGGTGAACTTAGCTAGAGCCGTCGCAATGCTGTGGTTTTTCCTAAATCCATGTTGTGCATCATTGAGCTATTTAGTGGTTTCAAGGAATTCCTGGATCTGTGTGGCAACCAGTTTTTCAAGGATTTTGCTGAGAGGGGATAGTATTGCAATAGGCCTGTAATTAGAGATATCTTTCTTGTTCCCTTTTTTAAAGATAGGGGAGATCCTGACCATTTTCCATAGTTCTGGGACTGCACCGCTGGTGAGGGATAAGGTGAAAATTCTAGCCAGAGGTTTGGAGATAAAGTGCGTAGCTAGTTTTAAAAGGCGAGGTTCAAGTTGGTCAGAGCCAGGACTGGTGAATTCTGATAGTTTTTTTAGATGGTACAGAACCTGAGAGCTGGTGATGGCTTTGAAATAGAGGAGGTGTGGTAAAGGTTTTTGATCACTGGCAGGGGTGGCAGGGTCAGTAAGAGGCACAGTGTCGGCAGTGGAGGCTGCTGGTGGCAGAGTGCTGGTATAGGGGGAGAGATCTGAGAACATGCTATTGAAGGCATTTGCTATGGTGATGGGGTTATTGCAATGAGAGCCACTTATTACCATGTCAGAGGGTGTAACTGATTGAGGTGTCCCCAGGAAGGTTTTTATGTGGCCCCAAAAATTTACGGGGGTCATGGGCTGAGTTCTTTAGCAGATTCTGATAGTACACGCTTTTTGCCAGCCTAATGTTTTTCCTGCAAGAATTTCTTTCTTGCCTGTAGTTTCATAGTCCCTAGTCAATTTAGAGTTTTTGAAGGTTTTCCAGAGCTTGTCCCTGTACCTTAGTTGTTTTAGGAGATCCTTATGTAGCCATCTAGTTTGTTTTCCCCTGACTCTACGCGTGGTTTTTGGAGCATGCTTGTTTTGTACAGGGAGGTAATGTTGTAGGAATGCATTCAGGGCATTCTCTACATTCTCAGCCCAGTATATATTTGACCAGTCAATGTTTGAGATGTCCCGGAGGAAGGAGTCTGTATCCAAGTTTGCAAAATTCATAAAAGTGACCTGCGAGGTGGGGGGGGGTGGCTGACCGGCCCTCCACTGGCAGTAGATAGGGGAGTGATCAGTGATAGTATCTGCCAAGATCCCAGAGCAGGTCATGTGTTCAGGTCTGTTTGTCATGATCCAGTCAATAAGTGTGCCAGACTGTGGCCCAGACAGTCTAGTGATTTCCGTTATTTGTTGATGAAAGTTTAGACGTTTATGACGTTTAGAGGAAGAGAGCAGGTTATGACGCTTTAGTGCAAAGTCATAAAAGATTCTTTGGTGTGTTCTGGGAAGAAGAGCTACTTGAGATCAAAGAGGGGATGTTATTTAAAGAAAGTAATGTGGGGACATGAGTTTTGCTGTGGTCACCTTTATTAATTTACCTCCTGCTGGATAGACATCCTGATTGTATAATTTTTAATAAACAGAGGAGGAACTGGGTGACATCATGGAGAAGACAGGGTCAAGACAGTGTTTTAATTATGCAGTAACAGACCTTTACTGACACACGTTTGGACTCTGAAAAAAGAAACATCTACAGCACTATAAGAAGACAAGAATACATTAACTAGGCAAGTCTAAGTGCATTATTTGGTAGGAATTTGCATTTTTTTAAACATTATTGTTTTAAAAGATTGGATGTTTTGTGATATATGGTTCTGTGTTTTATATTTTACATTTTTATCTATTTTAAGTAAACCTCTATTTTTTAGAGACTACTTGGTGTATCTTTGAAATTCTTTTGTTGACAAGGGAAGCATATATGGTTAAAGCTGACACTGTACAAAGCTTACTGGTTTTACCAAACTGGGAAAAGGTAAGAGTTTATTCTGAGGTCTTTAATAGAGCTTTAAGGATTCATTTTGTACACCTACTTGGGTGCCCATAGGCGAAAAATATCTGGCCCACCCAAAGAGTAGAATTATCTGAGCCTGTGCATTGGGTACACTAGGAAGAGGTTCACAGTTTGAATCCCTCCAGAACTTGAGACCAAAGTTTGATTCAAACCCACAAAACAGACAGGAGAGTTACCCTGTTCTGTTAACTGTTCACAATACTACGCTTGGAGGTTGGCACTGTGGGAGCAGAGGGGCCTGACCTGCTGAGTGGGGTTGTGACACTCTGGACATATAGAGCTATCACCAGCAAGCTCCCACAGTATATATCTAATTGCCTGCCTGTATCCCCAGTGAGCAGCAATACACTTAAGAGTCTCTCCTACATATGCTTGGTAATCCCAAAGGTCAGGACACTACTGGGGGCTGCTGCAATAAGTCACTCTCTCCCTGAAATCTGGAATAACATCCAAAAGTTGATAAAACTGGTATCACCAGTCAGCATGACGCTATTCAAGTCATTGCTCCATCTAAATCTCTCCAAAACATGTAAATGCCAAACTTAAGCGCAAACCATCCTGAATTCTGATTTCCTGGTAGTATTGCGTGGAGGTGCGCCTTCATTCCATAGCTTTTCCACCCCTCCTTCTGTCCTTCCTTCATTTCTTCTAGGCTCCCTCCTCTCATACCCGTACCTTGGCCTAGGTTTTTACCCTCCCCAGCCCTTCATATCACGGCACCCCAGGTCTCAACCCTAGCATTCCCTAAAATACTTCATTCCCT
Source organism: Neoceratodus forsteri (assembly GCA_016271365.2). Classification (NCBI taxonomy): domain Eukaryota; kingdom Metazoa; phylum Chordata; order Ceratodontiformes; family Ceratodontidae; genus Neoceratodus; species Neoceratodus forsteri. The sequence goes on along the minus strand of CM057450.1, from coordinate 768,528,401 downwards.
GTCCCTCGATCCATCACTTATCACTGAGCATCCAGCGCATATTATGGGGAGTGCACCTACTTCTGCCTTATACTGACTTGCTACTCTCCCCCTCTTGTGCACTTTCATGATTAATTAGATGCCTAAGTTTTTGTTCACTATGCTAATGTATTGTTACCGTATTTGTTCTTGCCCAGGTTTTCTGACCTTGCATGCACTGTTATTCAATTTTATGCACATATTGTATGTATCGATGACCACCATATCTGTCCTTCCTGTTATTCCATTTGTGCTATATTATTGTATCTCTATGCATGTATTCTTGTGTGTTTTAATTGTTCCTGTTGACCGTCCCAGGTACACCTTGTAAATGAGCGTGCCTCAACAGTGTCTCGCCTGGTTAAATAAAGATGATTGATTGATTGATTGTCACCTTTTTCTATGCTGTGTAGGTGCTTTCCTATTCTCTGTTTAAATGTTCTGGTGGTGTGGGTAGCAAGTAGTAAAATGCAGGATGAAGTTGTTATATTTTCTTTATTTTTTTATTTTTATTTTTTTATGAACTAGGGGCTGGATTTTCAAACAATTGCAAATAGCCCAAGGACTAAGTCCCATGTCGCAGCGCGCTTATGTGGAGAAAATACCTCTGAACTGTCAAACATTCCTATTTTTGGCCCATTGTGCGCGCAGGTAGAGGGTGCAGCTATGGAGGATGTTATGCTTGGTATAACCAGGTATAGCATTTTAGTTCAGCTGCACATAAATATGGGCGATAGCTGCTGTAAATTGTGCAGCCAGTCACAAAATGGCTCTCTGTATGAAAATAAGGCACTTTTGGAAAATCCTGCAGGTACACAAGAGAAGTCCCCCCCCCCCACGCAGGTTTTGCCACCTATGCACATTTTTCAGGATTTCTGAAAATCTGGACATCTCTACCATCCTTTAAGATGTGAGGGAGTTTGTTAACTGTAATACCATGTTGATGGTGTATCAAGCCCACTGCCAGCGCAGACCTTTTTTGTGGGGAAAAAATGCCATAAAATTAAAACTGAGAGTAGGGGAGCATTTACGTAGGATTGGAAAGGTGGCAAAGGGAATGCACTGGCAATGCACATCAAAAATTGTGGTGGCCACCCATTCCTTCCTGTTTTTAAGAACAGAAAAAAAGTGCCTGAGGGAAAAAGAGAAGGGGACCTAGATAATAAGCTGATGAGATGCGAGTCATTTTGGCAGTTTAAGATGAAGGCAAACCAGAAACCTAGCTTAAATGATACCTTCCAGTTGGCCCCTTTTATTAAGTTACACATTCAGTGATAAGGTTATTAATGAATTTTGTGAGAAAGATGCTGTATTATAGTTTTTATATAATCTGCATACAGTTACCTAATTCAGTTATGTAAAATTAACTACATGAGTATCAGAATATTTTATTTCTGTATAGTATGTGACCCCTTGCAATTCTAGTAATCCCCTTTTCCTCCCACCTTACTCATCTCTACCCTCATTCTTGATGCCCTACAGGGGGCATGCCTCAGACAGCTAGTGTTGGAACCCACTCGGGAGGGAGCAGTCTTAGACCTGGTACTCTCAAATGGGGAAGGAGAAAGGATCTCAGATTTAGAAGTGGGTAGCCATTTGGGAACAAGTGACCACCAAACAGTGTGGTTCACAATAAACACAGCCATAGAGTCAAGCCATTCAAAAACAAGAGTACTGGACTTTAGGAAGGCTGACTTTGGGAAAATGAGAGAGTGCCTCAGAAAAGCACTAGCAAACGGGCAAGAAGAAGGGGTGGAGGAACAATGGGGAATAATCAAAACAGCCATAGTAGAGGCAACAAGCCTTTGTGTAAAGCAAATCAACAAAACAAAACAAAGGAAAAAAACACTATGGTTCTCAAAAGAGGTGGCAGGGATGGTTAAGGAGAAAAGGATAGCATTCAGGAAATATAAGGAAACACAGAAGGAGCAGGACAGAGAACTTTATCAGTTAAAGCAGAAGGAGGCAGGGAAAGTAGTCAGAATAGCAAAGGCACAAACCGAGGAAGATAGCCAACTCTGTTAAGAAGGAGAATAAAACCTTTTATAGGTACATTAGGGAGTGAAGAAAGACCAAGGGAGGGATACAGAGACTTAATAAAGGGGAGGGAATGTGGGCAGAGGGTGACAGTGAAAAAGCAGGGATACTGAATGAATATTTCTACTCAGTATTCACAACGGAAGAGGAGGGGAAGGTACCTAAACCAAACAAGGGAGAAACTCTACATAGGGGGGGTTGATACCAGTCCATTCACAGAAGAAAGGGTTTTGAAAGAACTCTTGAAACTGAGGGTGGACAAAGCAATGGGGCCTGATGGGATTCACCCAAGAATTCTAAAAGAACTAAGGGTAGAACTAGTAACACCTCTGACTACTCTCTTTAAAAAATCATGGGAGGATGGGGTGGTACCTGAGGACTGGAGGAGGGCAAATGTGATTCCACTTCACAAAAGTGGGAGCAGGGCAGAGGCAGGAAACTATAGACCAGTTAGTTTGACTTCAGTGGTAGGGAAAATGATGGCACCACTTCTGAAGGAAAGAATTGTTGAGTACCTAGAGGCCAGTTGGTCACAGGACCCAAGGCAACATGGTTTCACAGCAGGAGGGTCATGTCAGATGAACTTAATAGATTTCTTTGACTGGGTGACCAAAGTAGTAGACCAGGAAGGGGCTGTGGATATGGCCTACCTAGATTTTAGCAAGGCATTTGACACAGTCTCACACAAAAGATTAATATACAAGTTAGCCAGTCTTGGAGTGGGTCCCAAGGTGGTAGGCTGGATAAAAAACTGGCTGGACAACAGGATGCAAAGGGTAATAGTAAACGGAGTCCACAGTGAAGAAAGGAGGGTAACTAGTGGGGTACCGCAGGGTTCTGTACTGGGACCGGTCCTCTTTAATGTCTTTATAAGTGACATTGGAGAGCACCTAGAAGGAAAGGCATGTCTCTTTGCAGATGACACAAAGATCTGCAACAGGGTTGATACACAAGGTGGGGTGGAAAGAATAAAAAGGGACTTGGCAAGGTTGGAGGAATGGTCAAATATGTGGCAGCTCAGATTCAATGCAAAGAAGTGTAAGGTAATGCATCTGGGAAACAAAAACCCAGGAGAAGAGTACACAATGGGGGGTGAGTTAATAACAACAACAAAAATCGAAAGAGACCTAGGAGTAATTATATCAGATGACCTAAAGGTGGGCAAGCAACGTGAGAAGGCAGTAAGGAAGGCTGGGGGGATACTGGGCTTCATAGGGAGAGGCATCAACAATAGAAAACAGGAAGTTGTTATCCCTCTGTACAGACAGTTAGTGAGACCCCATCTGGAGTACTGTGTGCAATTCTGGAGACCCCATCTCCAAAAAGACATAGACAGAGTGGAGGCTGTTCAGAGCAGGGCAACCAAAATGGCACAGGGTTTGCACCAGAAGACATACGAGGAGAGACTAAAGCAGCTTAATATGTATACCCTTAAGGAAAGGAGGGAGAGGGGGGACATGATTGAAACTTTCAAGTATCTCAAGGGAATTAACAAAGTACAAGAGGGTAGTATCTTTCAGAAGAGATGTGAAAGAACAAGGGGGCAGAATTTGAAGATAGAGGGTGAAGGCTCAGAGGTAATGTTAGAAAGTATTTTTTCACAGAGAGGGTTGTGGATGCATGGAACAGCCTTCCTGAGGAGGTTGTGGAGTCAGGAACAGTGGGAGAATTCAAGAATGCATGGGACAGGCGCCCCTGGTGGAGCTTTTCAACAGGTCACTTGAGACAGGGAGGGTACCTAGGGATTGGTGAGAGGCACATGTGGTACCAATCCATAAAGGGGGTCAAGGAAGTACCAGGAAACTATAGACCCATCAGTTTAACCTCGGTGGTGGGAAAATTAATGGAGAGTATACTAAAGGAACGATTGGGGGTTTACTTGGAGGAGGTGGGAGGTCTGGATAGTCGGCAGCATGGGTTTGTGCCAGGTAGATCATGTCAAACCAACCTTGTGGAGTTCTATGAATAGGTAACATCAGAACTGGACAGGGGTAAGCCTGTGGATGTATTATTCTTGGACTTCAGCAAGGCGTTTGACTCTGTCCCCCACAATGGTCTGGTGGAGAAACTGATGGGGTTAGGAGTAGGCCCTTTGATGGTCAGATGGATTGAAAACTGGATAGCTGGGCACTCAGAGGAAGTAGTGGTCTGTGGGGAGCTCTCAGACCCTACAGGGGTTGGTAGTGGGGTACCACAGGGCTCGGTCCTGGGTCCAATCCTGTTTAATGCATACATATCAGACATCAGGGATGGTATAGGGTGTGAAATGAGGTCTCCTCGCGGATGACTCCAAGATGGGAGCAGTAGTTGAGGGAGAAGAGGAAGTTGGCCTGCAAGAGACCTGGACACCCTGGAAAGCTGGGCTCACACATGGAAATTAAATTTCAATATCACCAAGTGCAGGTGTTGCATCTTGGTCGGGAAACCCTAAACACAGGTACACCCTGGGAGGGGAGGCGCTGGAGGCCTCAACAGGGGAAAAAGACCTAGGGGTCATGGTGGATGCATGTATGAATAACTCTGAGCAGTGCAGGAGAGCAGCTAGCAAGGCAAACAGGATGTTGGGATGCATCGTAAGGGGATCACCTCTAGGAGCACGGAAGTGATTCTGCCGCTGTACAATGGACTGGTTAGACCACACCTTGAGTACTGTGTACAGTACTGGAGACCACACTTGAAGAGGGACATACAGCTCCTGGAGAGGTACAGAGGAGGGCAACAAAGATGATACGAGGGCTAGGGATTTGACTCTACGAGGACAGACTTGAGGAGCTCTGCCTGTTTTCATTGGAGGAGAGGAGACAGGGGGACATGATTGAGGTCTTCAAGTACCTCAAGGGAATAAATAGGGTAAACATGGAGGGATCTTTAGACTAAAGCAGGAGGCATCACCAGGGGCATGGTTTGAAGTTGGAAGGTGGAAGGGTGAGGGGGAAAAGAGGAGGAGGTTTTTCACTGAGAGGGTGGTGGACCTTGGAATGCTCTGCCTGGTGAGCTGGTTCAGAGATCCACAGTGGAGAGCTTTAAGAGAGGTGGGACAGACACAGAAAGTGGATGTATCAGATGATGGCCTGTCCGGGGTGGGGATGGATGATAGGGGTTTCTGGAGCACAAGGGATGGGAGGGTCTCGGCACCCAACTAAGGATCTAGGTTTGAGCAGACTTGATAGACCGTATGGCCTAATCTGCTGGCAAATAGTATGTTAGTATGTTAGTATGTTAGTGGGGGTAGGAGGAAGTAAGCTGTTGATTAACTAGAATCTGCAGCTTATCCATCAGATAGGGAAATGGGCAGACTAAGTGGGCCAAGCAGTCCTTATCTGCCATCAAATTCTATGTTTCTATGTTTCTACCCTTTTCTCCTCCCTCCTTCTGTCTTCTACCCTCACCTCTCCTTGGTCGGTACTTGTCATTCCCACCACCAGGTCCTCTACCCACCCAGTAGTACTACACACGCAATGACAGTCATGCAAACTGCAATACCCAGCACTCCAGTATTACAAGGCAAAACAAACTTATGGATTTAAACGTATGGGTAGGAAACAGTAAGGAGAATGAAATGGGAAAAGGGAGAAAATGGAGCATAAACTTGTACTGCAAATTATATATATATATATATATATACTGTACATATCTTAATATTATAGGTGCACAGTTTTGCCCCTACAGTTAGGGTTGAGTATCCTGTTTAATGTTAAACCTCAAATTTTGCACTTTAATAACTTTGCAATCGATCAATGGATTTGCACACAATTCAGCTTGCGCTGTCTTGTGGGGTAGTTCTCTTGAAGTGGCAAGTTTCGTTCCTGTTGGATGTGTGGATTCTGAGATCTGGATAGTGCAAAAACCTTTAAAGTCACCACTTTTTGCAGCTTTTTCCATATCACCTTGCGCCCAGACGGTGTGGAATTTTGGTGTTCATTTTTTATGGTAGAAACAGCTTGGGTAACAGAACTGACATGCATTTGTTTGGTGAAAACATATTAATCTATTGCAAAGTTATTCCGTTTTTAAGTTCCCATTATTTTCAATGGGAAGATCACTCTCCAGGATAAAAGGTTTAAGCTGACAAAGGATTTAGCCTCACAAAAAAAGGATTCCTTTTTGTGAGGGGCCAATCCTTTTTCACCACCAAAAAAATTCCTTTTTCGTGAGCAGCCATCTTGTTTTCTCTTTCTTCACGCAACAAACTGTCATAACTTTGCCCAGGGATGTCTTCTACAGACATTCAAACATGTATCTTGCTCATCGCTAACTTCCTTCTTCATGAGTCCATTTTGGTTCTCACAAAAAAAGGAAATCGGGTGGTGAAAAAGGATTTAAAGAACAAGTTGGTAGTGAAATGTGATGTGTGATGGTGTCAGTTTTCAGTAGTTGATAATAAAATATTAGCCCATACCTTGTGTCTGTGTGTGTTTTTTATGTGCTGTGGTGTATCAGGGAGCTGTTGTCAAAGCAGGGTTCTAGCACAGGCTGGGAGCAGAGAAAAAAAACAGTCGGGCCAAAGGAGCTGTGAAGCTCAAGTCTCAGTGACATCAGTTACTGTATTCCGACTCGGGCTTCAGGTGCTGGACATGGGTGTAGCTGTGTTGTCTTAGATTTGTCCAGGTAGCCAGCAGGCCTGATTCACCAAATGTTTGGATAGCCACAAGTTCCAGGTGCACCAAACACAGAGTGCATGGGGCTTGTGGCGGTCCCTGACCGAAAGTTGAGAGTCACAGCTGGTGCACCCCCAGCCGGATGTTAGACCAGCTATTTGCTGGTCTGCCACTTCTGCCCTTATTACAGGGTTTGCACCACATGTCTGGCACAAGCCGTCGTAAATAGAGTGAAGTGTTGCAAAAGCGTGTGACCTTTGCGGAATGGGTGCATGGTGTGCCGAAGTGGTACAGTAGGTGCAGCATAGGGGTGGATGCAGGCTTGATGTAAGCAGTGCGTCCATCTTTGTGAATCAGGCCCAGCATGTCCAAGTCTTTGTCAGTGGATCAGCTTTTGGCTCAGACTGTCAGTCTTGAGAAAAAGCCGGAACGTGAACAGCTGCTTCCTGACAGACTACTGCAACTTGTTAAAGAGGGATCTGAACTCTGAAAAATAAAGAATCCATCTAGTGCAGGCACAGGTATTTTATTTGAATAATAAAGAGTCATACCATTTCACTCTGAATGTACTCCCACAATCCGACATCCCGTATTCGGCTGATTTTTCCGATATGGCATGGAATGGTACCCTGTATGTACCTGCGTCATCACTAGCTAGAGCGAGGTTTTCTCTAAACTGAACTTGTAGTGACATTATCAGCTGTTGCCTATGTGTGGAGAAATATCTATGTACATGCCCGAGGAGAAACTGCAGCCTTATCTAGCCTTCTTCTGCCATTACCAGGATAGGGAAGCCATACTGAGAGCAGCAAGAATGAAAGGATCAATTTCCATCAATGGTGCCAAAATCTCCATTTACCCAGATTACAGCCAGATCCTGCAGAGAGAATGACAGAAATTCTTGGACATAAAGGCCAGCCTGTTCCACCATCGATGGCAATTCTCCCACCAGTATCCATCCAGGCTGCATATTCAAAAACCAGGACCCCCTACTTCACCTTGGTACAGGAGGCAGAAGAATACACAAACCAGCACAGTAATCAACATACCACAGCACTGGCTAATAAATAGAAATAAAATCAGGTACTGCACATTAACATTGCCAGCGTGGCTAGGTCTCTCCAGTTTTTGTTTTGTTGTTGTTGCTCAGTGGACCCCTCACCTCACCTCTATCATTGGGTGGCCATATTGTGGCTTGCTGTTCAGATCCTCTCAACATGGCTGAGAAAACTCCTGCAACATGTCTTGTTTAGCTGATTAACCATGGACCAAGCCACTGGATGTCCCCACTGATCTGCCTAATATACTAGAGAACAACTACTAGCCAGACCTCAGCAATAGCTGCAAGGGCAGCAGGGTAGGGGAGAAACCAGCCACCCACCTGATGACTGAGGTCACAATCTTCATTACAGCCACTCCATGCACGTAATGTACTGGAATCATCATATACTCACCATCAGCCTTGATTCATGCCCCCAGTCCTGTTGGCCCTCATGAGCTCACTGGCATTCTAAGGGGTAAGCTGATGGGAACTCTGACAATACAGTATTTATTTATTTATTTTTATTAAGCTTTTGTTGACCAGGTAGGTACACTAGACAATCTGTATGCCTATTTTCAGGTACGACCCGGGAGAGTACAATGAAAATACAGGTTCAAACAAGGTACATAACAACAAGCGGGGCAATGTACAGAGTTACAAGAGAGCAAGATAAACATAGATAGTCTACAGTGAGCAGTAATAGGTAAAATATACATATACATACAAAATAAATAGACTAACACATTCAATGGTAATTACATTGCATGAGTGACCCTATTTACCAGGGCCACTTAATTCATAAGCAGATGGCAATCAATTACATGCTACCCAGAGATTGAAGGACAGTAGGCAGTGGGTCAGAATGGGACCAATTTGGAGACCAGGTTAGGGTGGCTTGGGACACCCACACACCGAGGACAGTTTCAAGTGCTCCCACAGGGAATTCTGGAGACACAGTTGGGAGGGGGAGGAATGTACATGGTCAGGAAGGGAGCTCCATAGCCTCGGAGCACATGTAGCAAAGTCCCTGTCTCCCATTGGGGTTCGAGTATATGGAACTTTGAGCACTGCCGGACCCTGAGACCTGAGGGAGTAGAAGGAGGAGGATACAGCAGGCATGAGGAGCTGTGCAAGTCCCTGTGGGGTGCCAGTTCTGAGCACCTTTCCTACGAAGTAGCCCAACCCGTATTTCATGTGATTGTCTGGGGAAAGTCATCTCAGTTTGTCGTATAATTTACAATGGTGGGTGAGACGTGGGACAGCCAGGGCAAAGCGACAGATGTTGTTATAGGTCGTGTTCCACCTGGCAAGGTGGACCTTGGAGGTGCCAGCGAATAGGAGATGGCCATAGCTTAGTGAAGGGAGCAGCACACCTCTGGCCAGTGCCAAGCGAGCTGTGGATGTCAAATTTTTCTTTGCCCTGTAGGCAAAACCCAGTATAGCCACCTGGGCCTCCTGGCTGCTAACCCCTGCTTCTGGACAACAAATCACTGTAAGCTGGTGGGATTGGAGGGGAGAGGCAGGACTATTAACATTGCCATTAAAATCAGGACCTTAGCTTTTGAACATCTTGTCTGCCCCATATATCAGTCACATAACCACCATTAAAGCAAGTCAGATACATTGATTCAGAGGATGCATGATCACCTTGCACCCTGCTCACGGCCACTTTATGAGTGGTCCATTTAAATTGTGCCCCACTGTAGTGAGTTGTGCACCCTCATGCCCCTTTTTCTTTATGTTCCTGAGTTTTCAGTCCTTGTAATTTCACTCTGTGGCAGCTGCTGGGTCAAGGGCAGAACCGTGCAACTTGCCTGATGCACAGAACTTTCTTTCTGAACAGAACTGCCCTCACAGAACAACTGGGGAGGGGCAATCTGGGGCTCTGGAGCTCTATATGCCCTATCATAAGGAACTGAGTCAACACACCAGTGGCTCCCACCCCCCACCCCACATTACAGGCTAAACCTGAAATAAAACAAACGGTCCCTCAATGTCTTTTTATTTGTTTTAACCTGCTTTCTGGCAAAAAGGATTGGCCCCTCACAAAAAAGAATCCTTTTTCGTGAGGCCAAATCCTTTGTTGAACTTATACCCTCTATCCTGGAGAATGATCTTCCCATTGAAAATAATGGAAACTTAAAAACTGAATAACTTTGGAACAAATTAATATCTTTTCACCAAACAAATGCATGTCATTTCTATTATACAAGCTGTTTCTACCATAAAAAATCACACCAAAATTTTACACTGTCTGGGTGCAAGGCGATGAAGAAGAATCTGCAAAAAGTGGTGACTTTTAAGGTTTTTGCACTGTCCGGATCCCAGGATCTTCAAATTCAACTTGAAAGAAACTTGCCACATGAAGAGATCTACCCTCACAGGACTATGCATGCCAAATTTTGTGCAAATCCATTGATCGGTTGCAAAGTTATTAAAGTGCAAAATTTGAGGTTTAACATTAAACAGGCTACTCAACCCTAACTGTCATGCCCCTATAATATATATATATATATATATATATATATATATATATATATATATATATATATATATACATGTATATGACATGGCCTGACTGAAGATATCATATCTATCTTCACGACAGGCCCATGATATCATGATATCATTGGCCTCGAATGAAGATAAATATGATGTCTTCACTCAGGCCATGTCATGTTCTGTTTATACGATATGTGTTTTGGGATTTATGCAAAATAATGACCCAAAGACCCCCTTCCCCACCAATCTTCCAGCAACATAACAGATGTCATATTTTATTAAAATGTCTGCCCTTGAACAGGGCTGCTTCAGCTCCCCCACGGTCGTCCGGCACCCAGCCAGCCACCAATCGAGACCAGGATGCCCACCTGCAGCTCCTTGGAAGCTGTCTGCCCTTGAACAGGGCTGCTTCAGCTCCCCCAAGGTCGGCCGGCACCCAGCCACTGACTGAGACCAGGACACCCACCTGCAGCTCCTTGGAAGCTGTCTGCCCTTGAACAGGGCTGCTTCAGCTCCCCCATGGTCGGCCGGCACCCAGCCAGCCTCCGACCAAGACCAGGACGCCCACCTCCAGCTCCTTGGAAGGTACGGGACAGCGCAGCCAATTGGGACACGGGTGCTTCCAGCAAACCCGCTCTGATTGGCCAGGACTTTTTCCCTGCTTCAGACATCTGGCACTTTTAACAAGTAGATTTTCGATAGAACAGAGCACATTTCAACTGTGTAATAGTTTTCCATTAGCAGGTTATACAGACCTGCCACTAGAGGGATTCTTTGTCTTTCTACACAAATCACTGTACCAATCCTAACCCCACTTGCACTGCTTGGTTGTTGACTGTCTAAACCCTGTCCTCGTATAACTGTCGACAGGTGGTAAGTGTGCTTACAAAGGGCGAGGGCAGGAACTCCTTCCCAGAAATAAACCCCAGCCCCTGCATCCATAGCTGGTAGCCTTGAATTGCACTGTGCAGGCCTTATTTTATTTACTTGGCACATACCAATAACAAATCTCTCTAACTTTCTTCCAGCCTTAGTACATCTATCTCTCCTTCCTTCACAGCAGTTCTTGTTAGCTGACTGATAATTATCTCACAGGCTAGTGCTATGCCTCCAGCTAAGATGTGGACGTGGTTCCCCTCCCATCCATGTAGTGAGGATAGGGATACTCAAATATTAAAGGTAGAGAGGGTGCTGGCTGTCATCCACAGGGATATAGGCCTTGTAGGTCTTATAGTGGGGCTCTCCTTGTTGCATCTGGTCACCTCCCCCCAATAACACTGGGTGACAACTGGGGATGGTCATCCACCTACGAGGTCCCCGACTACACCTTCTCCAATATCCTTGTGATTGCCGAAGTGCACTGCAGTGTTACTTGCTGTCTAGATCTTCGGTGCCTTATGTATACAAGCAGGGTAAAGCGTACCCGTGCTAAAAAACTCCCAGGTTGTCAAGTGTATAGGAGGTGGTATCTCCCCTGGCTCCTCCTACTTGCACAACTACTGGCCGGTGATATTGAAACCAACCCTGGCCCATTAAATCTGACCCACAAAATCCCTCCTGTATGGGGCATGGGTAGGGGCTAAAATAGCTCATCCTAACATTAGGGCCTGCTACCTAATCGTGATGAGCTATTGGCATGGGTTGCACACTACAAACCCGACATCCTAGGAGTGACGGAGACCTGGCTGAAACCCTCTATCCCTGACTCTGCCTGTGAACTCACTGGGTATGAATTCACCTGACTGGACAGCGCTGGGTGCAAGGGGGGGTGGCATACTAATCTACCATAAGAGCCACTTAAAAATCTCCCAAATTGCCCACCAGGATTCAAACGTGTCCCCCTGTGAGTTGCTACATGTGCTACTGCTACTTGGGGATGCAAAGAAACTGCACCTGGTGTGCACCTATAATCCTCCAAGAGGTGGGCTACCTGGATTAACTCACCTCAAGGACAAAATTGGTCCCAGAGTCAGGGATAATGAACTCATAATCCTGGGGGATGTAAATCTTAACTGGGATAGTGGTAATGTTAAGCAGTTTGAGCCTCTGCTTGCTAACCTTGCCCTGACCCAGCTCATCCAGGAACCAACTAGGCAGACAGCAAATGGATCTTCCAGCACCTTACTGGACTGGATCATGTCTAACCGTTCTGACAGAATCTCATCAGCGGGTACATTATCTGACTCCATCTCTGACCACTCACCGGTTTTCTGTGTATGGAAAATTCCCACCCCCAAAATTCCACACAAAATTATGCATGTCAGAAACTACTCTAGATTCGATACTGAGGAGTTCCTGGAAGACCTAAGAGTTACTGACTGGTCTGGGGTGTATGGTGCCACTGACCCCTCGGCAGCAACCTCTTACTTCCTCTCTACCTTTGGGGTCTTGCAAGACAAGCATGCTCCCAAGGTCACCCATAGGGTGAGGGGGGGTCTGCTACCCTCTGGTTAAATGGGAATCTCCTAGCCCAGATGCGGGAGAGAGATTAGTGTTGGGCTCGTTCCAAAGGTACCAGTGATCCCATGATTATTCAAAGGTACAGACACCTCAGGAACAAGTGCAAAAAGGCCATCAGGGCAGCAAAGAGTGACTTCTGCAAGTCCGCCCTACTAAGCTCTGCCAGTAATCCCAGGAGGTTCTGGAGAGATATTAAATCCCTTGTCAGCAGATCCTCCCATCCGGGGGTTACGGACATGGTCATAAATGGAGTCTCCTGCAATAATCCCCATACTATTGCCAACTCCCTAAATAATCACTTCTCTGACCTCTCTGCCTTCACAACCCTCTTCTCACCTGATGAGGCTCTGTCCCACCCCTTCCCTCCACTCTGCTGGAGGGTCACCCTCCTCATCAAATGTTCCACCTCAGGGCTGTATCAGTTCAGGACTTGCAGAAATGCCTAGCTGGCCTCTCCCAGTACTCTAGTCCTGGCCTAGACAACCTGGAGCCTAAACTCCTTAAGCTTGGTGCTGCACACATTGCCTCACCAGTAGCCTTTATCTTCAACCTATCCTTTGGTCTGGGACCATCCCAGACATCTGGAAAGAAGAGGATTGTTCCTGTACTGAAGCAAGGAAATCCCAAACTACCCTGACAATTATCGACCGATTGCCATTCTCCCAACCTTTAGCAAGCTCCTTGAAAAGGTAGTGGCTGTGCAGCTTTGAATATATCCACTCTCATGAACTTCTGTCCCCAGCCCAGCACGGCTTTTGTAGGACACAGCACCACCACAGCCTTAATCTCAGGTTACATTAAGTATCCGGACAGCCATGGACCAGGGCAAACTCTCTGGCGCAATATTTATCGACCTGTCCAAAGCTCTTGATGATCTTGTTGACCACAAACTGCTTGGTGCACAGTTGTGGTCACTAGGCCTTCCCCATGCCATGAAATGGCTAATGAGTTATCTACATGGCAGAAAGCAGCGTACCTGCTTCAATAAAGTCCTCTCTGAGCCCCTACCGTGACCTCCGGAGTACCTCAAGGCTTGGTACTGGGTCCCCTCCTCTTCTCCCTCTTCATCAATCAACTACCCATGGTTACTACCAGCTGTAGCGCCACCATGTATGCAAATGATCTGGTAATCCTGGCTCACTCCAAGAATGCCACTACCCTAAACCAGAACCTGACCAATGACTTTAACAGGGTATTGTCATGGGTTACTAGTCACAAGCTGGTCCTGAACCTGAAAAAGACACTGGCTATGCTCTTTGGCTCAATGGCTAAAATCAAAGCCTCATCGGCCTGCTTACACGTCACCAGCACAGATGGATCCTCACTACCCATAGTGAGCTCCATCAAATATCTGGGGGTAACACTTGACCCCCAACTTGACATGGGTAATCATATCCTTAACATCTGCAGGGCGGCAAACTGCAAACTGGGTCTGGCCTATAGGGCCAAGTATAACCTTACACCGGCAGCCAGGCTTGCCATAGCGAAGGGTGTGCTCCTTCTCTCCCTCAGCTATGGGCTGCACCTATTTGCTCGCTCTCCAAAGACACATCTCACCCGGTGGTACACTGCTTATAATAACATTTGTCATTTTGCCTTGGCTGCCCCGACTCACCCACCATTGTGAGCTATATAAGAAACTCTGCTGGCTCTCACCAGCTAGATACCTTGATTTTGGTTTGGGATGCCTCTCTGGGAAAGTGATCAGAACTAGCACCCCCCAGGGGCTGGCCCAGCTTCTGCCTAAGCTGAATCCCACCCCCTACCAACTTAGGTCTCTCACATCAGGGATGCTCAAAGTACCTCCTACCTGGACCCTCATGGGGGATCAGGACTTTGCCATAAGTGCACCCAGACTCTGGAATTCGCTGCCTGTGGATATCCGAGCTGCCCCCTCCTATCTGAGTTTTCGAAATTCCCTGTGGGGTTTCCTAAAACTAGCATCAGAGTGTGATTGCCCTAAACCTCCCTAGAGTAAAGTGTCAAATTGTTTTGTCTGAACCTCCCCCAGGGTGTCTCCATTGAATTCCTGGAGATATTTTCCCAACTGTATCAATGACTTCTGACTACTCCTGCCTAAAAAGCCTTGGGCATTTTTACACCCATTATTGCTCCACGGTCATAGGCTAACCATGACATATTGCACCTTGGTCACTTGGTAGAAACTTGTACTACCAAGTGTTTCTGTTTCTGTCTAACATGTGGATATTTAGAAAAATGTGGTGAGCTGTATATACCTGTCCACGATCCAACTAGCCTAGGGGGTGTATACGACAATTCTATAAGTTATATTATGACCAATCCAGTCCTTGAGCTATGCTCCACTCCTATATATGATGACCTGTATATATCTGTCAGTTGAACTAGCTAGTCTAGAGTGTATAATCTGAAATGTGCTTACTACTGTATGTTTCCCCTAGCGTCAAATGATGTATTTCCCACATGTTTGTTTACTGTGACAAAAAAACTGTACTCTCTTTGCCATGTCTCCTTGACTGTTGTTCCTCATGTTGTACTCTCCCGGGTCATTCCTGAAAATAGGCATAATACTTGTCTAGTGTACTTAACCGGTAAACAAAAGCTAAATAAATAAATAAATAAAAAGAAATCTGGTTAATACTGTGGGTTTACACTTATTGTAACTGAGTTCTCTGGTTGATCCTGCCATTATGTTTAAATAAATAAATAATTAGAAAATGGTACCTGGTTGATCCTGTCATGTGGTAGTGAGAAAAAATGTATATTACTTTCACTTTTACTCCCCTGAAATGTAGCGGACCGAGGGCGATCTAAACTCACAGAGAATGTGCTGTCAGTCTTTTAAAATAACACAGTCCTTTGTAGAAAATTTAGTTTTTACTTTAATGTAATATTCTTTACTCAACAGAAGGTACCGACTCTACTGAGAGCATAGCGAGCGAGTCGTCGGCCACTTTAAAACTGGAGAAGGAAGCGTGACCTTGTATTGCTATAGTAACACAGGCTCATGCTTTCTTCTCCAGTTCTGAAGCAGCCGACTCACTCGTTGTGCTTTTAGTACAGTTGGTACCTTCTGTTAAGTTAAGAATATTAAATTAAAGTAAAAAGAACATTTTCTACGAAGGACTGTGTTATTTTAAAAGTTTGGCAGCACATTCTCCATGAGTTTAGATAGCGCTCGGTCACACTACATTTCATGGGAGTAAAAGTGAAAGTAATATACTTTTTTTTTTTTCAGTAGCACTTTGCAGGATTAACCAGATACCATTTTATAATTATTTATTTATTTAAACATAATGGCAGGATAAACCAGATAGATGTCAGAGGCATGTCTATTTGGGGGGGAGAAGAGAGACAGCAGTGGAAAAAAGAGTGTAATACTACACTTTCACTTTCTTTTGAATGACATACAGGATCATAGAGATATCACCATGACATATAGGAACATGGAGATATCACTATGACGTATAGAAACATGGAGATATCAGTGATATCTCCACTGTCTGCTGAAAATACTAGGTTTTATCCCTGCAATTATCCCAAAACACATGTTGTATAAATATATACTTGTATATATGTGTGTGTGTGTGTGTGTGTGTGTACACCCCCCCCCTTACAAATTGGGGTTTACTAAAATGTCTTCCTGGGCTCCTAAATGCCCACTGTCAGGATGGTGTCCTGTTCTGCAGTAGTCCTATTTGTCTGCATGAGAGTGCCTTAGTAAGCCTCCATGCCTGTCTCTTTTAGAGAGCATCTGGCCTGTGTTTTGGAAATCAGTCTGGGATGGGTCTGAGTAATTAAGGCTCACAGCCAGTCAGGCAGCCTGTTATATTGCTCCATTCTGCAGTCATTGTTAGCACAGAGGGAGCCCTGTTAGGAAATGTTGCTATTTACTGTTTATCCATTAGAGTGATAATAAAAAAGGAGTTTGTCTAACCTGCTTTCATTTGCAGCTTGAGCTTTGAATAGGAGCCACCATTTTGGTTCTGGACTGCCAGTACTGGACCAATTGAACCTCTGGGGACCTAAAATGGAGACTGTCCCCAGGGGTTGTATGGAAAGGAAATTCTGTAGTATTTGTAGTTTTAGATGTTTGGTACCTAAATGGACCTGGAGGGGGAGCTCCTACTGTGACAGTTCTCTCCGCCAACCGCACCTTGTGGATTACAGGGAAATACCCAGAGCTGCCTGGAGCAGTGTGTCAGTTGAGAGTGGAAGTTGGAGAGTGAACAGCTCAAGCAGGCGAGCAGCGGCTCCTAGGAGAAGCATAGGAGAATCGGAGGGAAGGCTCAGTTGGCCTGTCTGCCATGTTCTCTGGCCTACGGAGATTGTCTGTTGCAGAAGTCAGACTGTTCTGATTGCTGGCTTAGACCTACAGCAGAGGAAAGAAAGTGTGTTAGTACTACTTGCAAGTGGGACTGAAGACTTGCTCCAGAAGCTATCAGCCTGCCTGAATGAGAGAAGATAGCCTCAGGTTGAAATGTTTGTGCAGTGAAGCTGTAATTAGCAAACAGACTTTATCCAAATAGTGGCTTGGAGAAATAACTGATTTAAGTATGCTGAATGTGTTTCGTGGGTTGTAATTTGGTTCCCCACGGTGAATCCTGTTATGCCAGCTGGAAGCTTTCCAGCAATAGATCACAAACTTTTCCCAGGACTGTTCCGCCTGCTTGGTCCTTGCCATCTCGGCCCAAGCCCTGCCCGAAATCCGGAGATCATCTCAATGAAAGACCTGCTCGGGGATTCGGCCCTCTGCTCAACACCATCGAACAGGTAGCGACCACCAGGAGGTGAGTCATGTAGGCCCTGCTTTTCCCAGCACACTGCATCAACAGCATGAGGTCTTCATCTCACCTGTCCTATATCCTGGTCTGGGATGTGTGAATACAATTCAGGGTAGTTCCCTGTAACAACAGTTACAAATCATTGTGTGTCAACTAATTGCTCTGTTTTGGGTTATTGCTAATGGACTGAGCCATCTGGCTCGGGGTTATAGATATTTGAGTTGTACACATGCTAACTGTTTTTCCTCGTAAAGGGCCCAAACAACAGCTGCAATGCCGGTCACCCTGGGCAAAACTTCAGGCTAGCCTATGTAAGATCTGGGTACCCAGGGTTACAAGACTAATTATCAGGGACTTACAGTGCATGCTGAATCAGCCTAAAGTAAATTAGAATGCCAATCATTTAACTAAATTCATGCCCCTCCCTTGTTCACTTCCCCTGAATAAAGCTGATCATTTGTTTCATATTTAACCTGGCTAATGTGCATATACTTAGTTGGGTCACATCGAAATGTTTTGTATTGTGTATTACTGATCTTATTTTCCAGGCGGTCTCCAGGGCAATTGTAGCAGATTCAGCCCTGGTGGTAAGTGCAAGGAGTGTGAACATATCCTCACTGTTATCCAGTGCATGAAGATGGTCTATGGTATTACTGTTTAGGCCACTAGAAGGGTTGGTGGGTGGTTATAGCATCCTGGAGGGCTACCAAAGCAGTCAAGCTACCCCAATACCATTCCTCCGGGTGGAGGCACCCATTCAAAGAACTCAGGCCTCTCAATCTGTGCATATTCCCACAGGCAGGGGTAGTAGCCCATAGATAGCGCCACCTAGGGGATATATATATATATATAGATATACACACACATATATATATATATATATTCTTTGTAAAAACTGCACTAATGCAACATTTAGGGTTCCGACTAAAGTGACAAAAGCAGGGAATGTAGCTTTAGGGTTTCCAACCATAACTCCCCACCCCTACCCATAAAACAATTCAGGGGTGCAGGCTTCCTCGGCACTCTCAACCCTAAAGCTCACCCCATTAGGTGTATATGTTGCTGGAGTCTATAGAATAAGAGGAACATTAGGGTTGAGAAAGCCAAGGAAGACTGCACCCCTGAATTTTTTTATGGGTAGGGGTGGGGTTTTAGGGTTGGAAACCCTAAAGCCACATTTCCCTACTTTTGTTGCTTTAGTCGGAACCATAAATGTTGCATTAATGCATTTTTTGCAAAGAATTTCCTTATTTTTTCAGAGTGTGTAATTGTATCCTTATTTGTCTGTGGGAGTGCAGGGCCCTCTGGGACCTACACTCCTATCCCTCTATAGATGCGGATATGTATGTTGCTGTGGAAGGGGTTACAGAAGGGAGGTTCTAGAGCAAACAATAGATGAAGTGAGAAAAATCCCCAGAGATGAACTATTGGTTGAGAGAAACAGGAACAAGAAATGTTTCCCCCAACTGACCTTCATTTCTACCTATAATCCCCAATCTAGCCAGATTTCATCTCTCTTCCAGAAACATTGGCACTTAGTGTCAAGGGATCCAAGATGAAAGAATTTAGATGTAAATGGCCCAAAAATGGTATACAGACGGGGCAAGAACATTAAAGATGTCATTGTCCACTCAGTACAGCCAGTACAAGAAAGGCCAAGAAACTGGCTTACGGATAGAATAGGGGTGATGTAATAAATGTGGGAATTGCAAATTTTCCCCATGGTGAGAAATACCAAAAGCTTCAGGAATCCAGTCACCAACAGGGATGTGAGAATTACATGCAGTACACCAGGAGTTATTTATATGGCAGAATGTAAATGTGGAAAATTCTACATTGGGAAAACCACAAGAGCTTTTAAAATTTGAATAAGGGAACACATTAGGGCAATTCAGAACTTGGAGCCCAAGAATGCACTAGTTCTTCATCTGTCAAGAGTGAGAAATGGGGGGAACATTAATTCGTGTTTACAGCCATTGAAAAACCTGTACTGACAAGAAGGGGTGGAGATTACAATAATTTGCTTCTTAGGTGAGAACAATATTGGATTTTTCCATGTGAGCCAAGCAAACACCAGGACTAAATAACAGAACTGAGATTAAACCCGTTTTGAAAAAAATGAATATGTTTTTAATATAGTAGTGACTATAATTGGTGATAGATTATTGGTGTGGTTTCTAATTTTATTCTTTTTTCTATTTTTTCAGCTTTGCACATTTGGTTTTTACCTACCAGGGTGAACCACGGCCTGCCTAATTGTTGGAAAAAGTTGCCATGCCTATTTACAATGGACTTGTGCAGGTAATCTTACTGGTGCCCTATGACGTATAGTTGGCACAGTATTTTCTATCTTTTTTCTTCCTTTAGACATTTTAAATGATTATTTATACAGATACTTATTACTGCTAGATGGTGATTGGTTATTTTTATTGTAATCTATAATAGTACACATGTTGAGAATGGTTTACTCGTGTCATGTAACTTTAAAATCATACACTGTCTCTTTAAGAACTTCCTTTAAAAGGTAGAAACATACATACTGACGTCAACCTTTGAAAAAGTACTGCCAATAGTACGAAATGTGTCAGGTGACGTCTGGAGGTGGACCTCTCCACCTTTGCTGCTGCAACAAGTGTTGGACCGGCCTTCAACTGAGCCTGTTGTTTGTGTAATTGAACTTTGGACGTTATTGGATTCTATCCGTCCTGCATTATATGTTCTAAATTAATTGTGCTTTAAGGACCTTCTACATGTGAGTGACTTGTTGATTCTGTGCTGTTTGGATGTTTTAAAGGCACTTTATATTAAAAGCTTTGCACTTTATTGGAAGAATCCTGAGAGTCCATATTGATTCCTATAGGAGCTATACATAATTATGTGCCTTTAGGTGAGTGCCAATTACCATTGCCTACATTTAAACTGTTTTTTTTTTCAACCTGGCACCACCATTCCCTGGATGCTGTCACTACCATACAA
Source organism: Neoceratodus forsteri (assembly GCA_016271365.2). Classification (NCBI taxonomy): domain Eukaryota; kingdom Metazoa; phylum Chordata; order Ceratodontiformes; family Ceratodontidae; genus Neoceratodus; species Neoceratodus forsteri. The sequence goes on along the minus strand of CM057450.1, from coordinate 768,508,005 downwards.
CTAATAATAATAATAATAATAACTTTATTTTTAAAGCGCCTTTCAAGAATATCAAAGCGCTTTACAACAAACACAGTATAAAATATAAATTTAAAACATACAAAAATACATTAAAACAACATTTAGTTAGAACAAACCATACTATACCATAGGCTGGTAACCTAAGCCAACCTATTGAGCAGGTTCACTCATTCAAATACCTTGGCCTAACTCTTGACTCTGCTCTCAACTACAACCTCCACATCATTCAACCTGCCAGGGTCATCAACTCCAGGATTGGTATCCTCTATCATTTTCAACACCACATGACTAAGTATACCTTTCAACTGGCAGTCACCAGCTCAGTCCTCTCTCTAATTGAGTATGGTATAGTGATATACAGTTCTGCCTCTGACACCTCACTTAAGCATGTCTCTGTCGCCCTCAATAAGACATGCAGACTTATCTCAGGGTCTGACTAAAGGACCTATACATGTGAGCTATACAAACAGATAGGCTGGCTCCCCCTCAATGCTAGGATCTCTTATCATGCAGGTCTAATCGCTAAAAAAATTAGTCTTGGCCTTATGCCCCCCTGTACAGAATCCCTAATCCTGCCGTTCCAAAATTCTAGGTGCATGCGACGCTCTTACAGACCCTCGTACCATGTCCTTTTCCTTAGGACCTCCCAGGCACAATGTACCTTTGCATATAGAGCACCCACCCTCTTAAACTGCCTTCCTCCTGATATTGTTTTGGAACCTAAACTCTGGGCATTTAAGAAAACACTTTGCCAACACCTCCGTATCCAAAGTTGTTGTGACTGTACCATCTAGCACTTATTTTTCCCTCTCTCCTCGTGCTCCCTACCACGCTCCTCTCCTACACCCCCTCCCACTCTTCATCCTTACATTTTCCCCTCAATTTCCCTGCTTACTCATTAATACAGTCCACTTCTTCATTCCTCATGCTCATTATATACATCTCTCCCTCCCCCTTCTCCTCCCATCTCTCACCCTCCCCTCCCATCCTCCCTCCCCTGACCCTCCACAATCCTGCTTCCCCCTCACTCCTTCCCCCCTTATTCTTCCATTCTCTATTCCACCCTGCTCCTCTCCTCGTGCCCCAATTTGCCCCATCTTCCCTCCCCTGCTCATATCTCTGACAAAGTCTGTCCTGACTGCATTTCTTCTCATGTAACCTGCTGGTACCAAACTGTGTACCAACTTAATTTTGTATTCTGCCGGCCTACCTGCTGCTGTATGTAGTCACTGTTGAACTGTATGACCTCTTTGCCATATTTTATCTGTGTCGTATTCTCACTAGAACTGCCGGGTTCACTGGCCATTGTATAGCAACATAGTTTCTTTGCTTATATACTCCTCTTGTTTGTATCTTGATGCGGAACCTTTGTAAAAGAACCTCTGGATCAAAGGTTGTAATCCTAGTATTGAATAAATAAAAAATAAATAAATAAATGAATCCTGACTGAAAGGTGATTTCACCAAGTGACCGCGAAATTGCCTTTCAGTCAGGATTCTTGAAGTGCCACCAACGTTGTACATGAGGTGGGTCTCAAAAAGGATACATTGAAAATCTAGTATGAAAATACGAAAAATGGCAAAGTTATGCACCAATGTTGAAACCCCCATTGAAATACATTGAACTACACTTAACTTAGGTTGAGCAGGTCTGTTCCAGCTGACTAACCACTTCAAAATAGCATAATTTGAATTTCCTTATTACTGGGTTGAGTGTATCCTATTTTCTACACGACTCTTTGGCAGTGTTAAATTGAACAAATACAGGGAAAGCCTACGACACAAGGTAAACCCAAATTCCAGAACAGCCCAATTAGACAGAGTTGCATCCCTTTTTGACTGCTTTTAAAAAGAGTACTACGCTAGCCTTAATTCGCAATTTGTTCTCTGACTCTGAAATGTCAGAGTCAAGACGGTCTCTACAGACTTAACTATACAATTTTGTTCCCTCTCCAACTTGCCCAACAGTTTGTATGCATCATTAGGTTCTGTAACTCAATAGGGCTTACCTTTGACATCCATCCGTAATCTAGCAGGCTGCAAAAGAGCCAAAGGAATATTGCTAGATCATAGTCTCCTTTTAGCTGTCTCACAGTCCCTTAGAAAAGGTAAAATTAAATGAAAAAAGGAAAAACACACATTTAAATTACTGAAATCTTTTTAAAGTGGGGAGTGGGTAAGATAGTTATTCAGTGTCAAAATAAGAAGTATCTTCATTTCAATGGGAATGAATTGAGGGTTCAGAATAGGAGTACAGTATGGCATTTGCCAAAATCCCATCAGTCAGTCATGCCGTTCTTCTGCCTGGATACCCATTTGTTACTATCTACAATGAAGGCCAGCCAAGCTTCCCATAGAGCTAGACATGACTGAAGCAAGATCTCGTCTGCTGACATTTTACTGTCTGCTGGTAACACTCTCCTCTCCCCCCCTCCGTGTGCACCCTCTAGGCTTTAGTGAATATCTATTAAAACTACATGGCATACATAACTGATGATAAAGGCAACCATAAGCAGAATAGGACTTGGGGCAAGAGAAGGGGGGTATGAGGCGACAATGCTCACTGTCCTGTAGAATTTTAAATTGCTAATTCAGATGCCTCGACCTTGCCTTAGACTGCAGATCTGGATGCACTATAGTTCTGCCCAATAGCTTAGTCAGGGGAACGTTAAATGTTTTGCTGTGTTCTGGTACCAAATTTGTATTTCTTTTGGGAAAACAGAAAGCCAGATTAAAAACAAAGTAGACAGCCAGACAGACAGCAGTACTGGTAATGCGGATAAAAGCTGTTAATCAAATTGTTACAGCTAATTACCCTGTTACATGGAATGCAGATAAAAACTGTTAGTCAAATGTTACAGCTAATTACCCTGCTACATGCAGCTTCAAGGAACACGGTGAAATGCTCATGTTAATGCAATTTGTAACAAATTACCTTGCTCCCTCTCTGGTTAATGTGTGGCACCACTGATGTGGCTTTGATGTGGACCTATTCGCATTCTTGGACTTAGAGAGAGTATGCAATGTTGGGACAGAAGATTTCGGCAAGAGACACTGGCTACTTCCGGCAAACTGGACAGGTGGAACTGGGCAGGGAGAGTCATGAGGATCATACTGTAATCCACCGTAGCCTCAATATGTCTAGGTGGACAAAGCAGATCCCTTGGCTTTGGTTCCCATGGTCTTTAACAACTCCTTACATTCATCACTGAATGCTGCCAACAGCAATCTTTAGCCATGCGGGGAGGGAGTCCAGGGCATGATGCCCATCCAGGGGAAGACAGTGAGTGAAGTTAAGAGCAATCTGGCTAATGGAGAATGAGGAGAAAGACCAAGAAGAGCAGGCGATGGGGGGGTGGGTGTTACCAAAAAGGAAAAATTCTATAATGGCAGCAACTTTGGCTGGTTTGTAAGCAATGGTTTCCACTACATGCAGGATGGAAGGGTGCTGTTGTACCATATTTAGCTGAACATAGACAGAGCACTGCTGAACTATATTAAACTGTTCTGTTGAGCCCTGTACCAATGGGAAAAGTAACTAAAAGTAACCCAGGCTATGTTTGCCCTAAGTAGTCCAATTATTCACTCAGATTACTATATTGAAACATTATCCCCTACTCTAATCTATTACTAGGAAAATCAACCAGATTACATGTCACTAGTTACTGCGATCCCTTACTTTACCTACCTTGAAGAGTTATGTGGTTCAGGAAGCAACACCAACACACTTTATTAAAATCCTTGTTTTTAGCATAAAAGTATTGTTCATTTCAGTATGCATCTGCATCTCCAGCAATAAAGCTTATGTATAGTAAGCTTAGTTTTATATTTAAAAATCTGTGGATTGATCCCAGTCCTGTTGCAGTATAGGAATAACCAGGGAAAATCTTGTAGTAAAAAAACAAATCTGGATCACCAATTATTATTATTATTATTTTTTTGTATGGGCAGTGCTTTAGAAGATTTCACTGCTTAAATGATTTTGAATATTTAACATAATGGTTTGAAGGGTTGTCACGTATGATGACAGGCCTACGGATCCACACAATCCTCTAGAACAAGGGGAACATGAATTTCCTGAGCCATATTGTTAAGCTGCACTGTACTTGTGGTTTAAGATTCATGGATCTGAGACCAAAACACAAAGTCAACAACCACCCAACAATACAGACATCACAAAACAATACAGAGTGGTGGATTGACTGAAATATTAGGGAAAAAGGTAATACATCATGGCAAAGGCATTAGAAACAGTAGCATCCAAGTCTAGCTAGGCTCACGAGTTGTGCGCATAAGGAATTGTGAGAGGGGGCGTTATTTACTGCTTCAGAGGAACTGTTCTATTAATTGAGCACACTGAATGAGTCCATCAGATTGTTCCCTAGTTGTCATAGCTCATGGAAGAACCAACTATCATTTTCATATATTTGCAATGTCCCCCCTGGGAATTTCCTTCCTTTGGGTGGGAGTGAACGGAGCGAATGGATGGCATGAGGGGCACCTGGGGTGATTCCAGGGGGACTGAAGGCATGAAACCTGAGACAACTAGCAGGGGGGTGGCAAGGATGGAAGAGTGAAGGGGACGCAATAGAGAAGGAGTGTGGAGCCTGGCGAACCGGTGGGAAGCCTGAGCACCAGAGAGGGCGTGGTAGAAGTAAAAAGTGAGTTATGAAACAAAAAAGGATTCCTTGAAACAAAAAAGGAATTGGGAAAAAAGTTAAGTCCCAAATCCTTTTTCGTGACTCGTGATCATTTTTTGTTTGAACAAAAAAGGATCTTAGCAAGTCACAAAAAAGGATTTAAAATAAGAAAAAGAGAACAGCCAGAGGGCGCTATGCTGAAGATGGCTGCTTGATTCTTCATCTCCCTGGATTCACCAAATATCATCATCCATCCTATAGATTCCAGACTTCCTACTTTTACCAACATCTGAGATCTTACTATATGTACATCGCAGAACAGCTCTGGTACAGTATTTTTATTGCCTCATAATTACTGAACGAGTTATCTACAGCTTTCAATTTCTCTATTAAGGCCTACAATAATGGCAGACCAATCTCCACATAACACTTCTCTTAATAGAGTGGAGGCAATGTTTCAGCAACTATTAAGTGAAATCAATGTATTAAAAATTGCACCTCAACAAAATATCAATAATATGCAGGCACTTGATCAAAAAATCAGCGCTACTGATGTTAAAGCATCTCAAAATGAAGATTCCATTAACACATTACAGGCTACCATCAGGGAGCAGGACAGAGTTATTAGGAACCTTCAGGACAAAATAGATGATATTGAAAATAGAAACAGACGCAACAACCTTAGATTTCTCGGATTTCCTGAAGGTGTTGAACTAGGAGACACCAGTGCTTTTCTAACTCATGTACTTCCTTCTTTGCTTAAATTACCAGCCGGCCAAGACCTAATCATCGAGAGATCTCACCGCACCTTAAATCCGAGGCCTGGACCCGACCAGAAACCCAGGCTCATCATTGCCAGATTTCTAAACCACGCACATACTGAACTGATTCTTCAAAAAGCGAGGCAATTAGGTGCACTTACTTGGCAAGAAAACAGAATCCTAATTTTCAGAGACTATTCTAAAGAATTATCTAACAAACAAAAGCTTACAACCCCATTAAAACAATCCTTCATCAGCGTGGAATTAAGTTTGCACTCGTTACCCTGCAACAATGCGTCTTTTTTGAATGATTCTACCAGAGATTTCAGTACCCAGAATCTCTCTCTCTGAATTTCTGAATTGGACACAGCCCGCACTTACATTGCCTTGCGATGCTAATGCAGCTCGTTCCTGCTCCAGCACAAGCACTTCGCAATTACAGTGTCTTGCCCTTCCTGCTGAAACTGTCCTTCAGGTCCCTGAGAAACCTGCAGCCATCATATCTGCCACTGTAGCTCCTGCCAGAAGCTCCGCACGCATACAAGAAAGAAAAGCATCTGGTTCTTCTCTAAATAATAATACCTGCTGTTTAAATAATATTTCCACCTCTCCAGCTTCCCATGTGGAACGTCACATCAGTTTTTCTACTCCTCTTACCTTGTCTAACAAACTCTCCCCACTCCAAGAAGATCTGCTCCAAGAAGATCTGCACTCATCTACGGAGGATCTGAGACAGACTGTATCCGACCCCTTTACTCAAGACCAGAAGAAGCTCTCAACAGGTAATGACTCTCCCAATTCTTCCTGGGCTGATCTTGTGTCCAGCTCTCCCTTTAAATCATCTGAACCACCCAAAAAGAAAAGGAGAAGAAAATCGAAGAGCAAGGCTACCTGAGACTTCTCCCACTAAAAGAAAAAAAAAAAATTTGTAATAAATACTATGGCCCATAATTAGATGTGATATAGCAGTTTCTCACCAGAATCCCTCCTCTTCACACCACCTCACTCGATTCCTTTGGTACATTTACCACTAAGCGCAGTCTCTATCGCACCCAACAGGTTTGGAGCACTTAAATGCAGTAAATTGCTATCGCTGCTGAGAAGCCTGTATCTGTCTGTGGGAGGTGAGCCAATTGACACTGGAGGTATTTAATCCATGCGGGAGTTACTCTCAATGTATTCAATAGAAAAAATAAATAAATGAGAGAAAGAATAAATATTACAATGTTTGTAAGATCTCTTCTAATTAATCCTTGTGTGGTGCCAGACGTTAATATATATAATTGCTATTTACACTCTAATTTTTCATAAGCTTTGGTGCCAACATGTGGTCAGGTGCATACATACATATATAGAGTTCTGTATTTCATATCGGTGTGCCCTTAACCCCTACTATTATAGCATTTTTCCACATAAATCCTATCATTTGGAATGTGGAGGATGATTAGACAAATACTCTAAAATCATTTACTTATTTAATATTTATTTTGCATCACTTCTGGTATGTAGTGCATCAGGTGCATTCCCATTATATCTCACAGATTTTGCACCAAAGTATGCTTCCAATTGTATTTCTATACATTGAGTTTTTCCGCCTTTTCACATTATTCTTCATCCCATTTTCTTCCAAATCATTGGAACTTATAAAAATGATTCCACAATACACTGATGCACTATTAACCTATAGTATATACTGCATTCCCTAACCTAGCTTATGTGGATTAATATATGTTGGGCATCCTTTTATCTGGCTCACACTGTTTCAGCATTATCTGCCATCATGTTGGTATACTTTATTTAATATTGGACTTATTGCTAGGTCCAAGCTAATTCATTATGTTTGGAATTTAACGCTATTACATAATTATCCTTTTTTATTTGGTAGAATTATGTTTTGTTTTTTTCCAGGGTAATGCTTTAATTACCTCAGCACAAATCTCAATTACACTTCTTTAATATACTGTTATATAAAGTTTAGTATCTTAAGATTATAGGGTAAACCGTATCTTGAGATTCACTAATTACTCTACTACGCCTAGTAGTGTAGAGTGAGAATCCTATTATATTTACCGACTCTTATTGCTCTGCATTTCATAAAAGTTTCAAATTAATATTCTTGTTACTGAGTTTATACTAACGTTTATTGGTTCTAATGTTTAATTACTTGATATTCCTATCTCTATACTCTCCCTCTGAGAGACAAAATGAATACAAATACTCAATCATCTCGAACCCATACAAGTTAAGGGCCCTGCATACATTTGTTTATTATATATATTTACCTTTTGAATCTGTGACATCCTCCAAATTAATGGTATTGAGTCCCTCATTCCTATTTGTAACTAATTACCTTATATCCTAGTACCATGAGTGATTTAATCTTACATTCATGGAATGTCAAGGGACTCAACTCACCTTGTAAACGTAAGCAAGTACTTACCTATCTTAAAAAGCATAAAACACATATTGCTTTCTTACAAGAAACTAAACTTTTATCAGAGGATGTCAACAGACTTAAAAGGGACTGGGTCGGTCAAGTATATGCGTTATCTTCTCCATCCAAAAAACATGGGGTTGCTATCTTAATACATAAATCTCTTAATTGGCCCCCCATAAAAATCATTAGAGACCCGGATGGTAGGTGGATTATAACCCTATTAAACACCACAGCAGGTCCACTTATGTTTGTGAATGTATATGCACCCAACTTTGATTCACCCATTTTTCTTCCATAATCTATCCCAACAAATTATGATTAATAATAAAAATAATTCACCTATTCTTATTGGTGGTGACTTTAACTTAGCACTACAAGCATATTTAGACAGAAGTAACTCATCACATGATGCCCACCCCCATAGTATTAATGCTCTATCAATGCTTATGAAGGATTTAGGTCTCTCTGACATTTGGAGACTACATCATCCCAGACAACGAGATTACACCTTTTATTCCTCTTTACATAAATCATATAGTAAGATTGATTATTGGTTCTCTTCTCCCCTCATTACTGAAAACATTATTGATACATCGAGTCTCCATATTGTTATATCTGATCATTCCCCTATCAGTTTGCATTTACTCTGGGGTCCACCTTCTTCTAAATCCCCATCTTGGCATTTAGACCCACTTTTACTCAGAGACCCTGAATTCACTCCTTGGATTAAAACCCAGATTCAAGATTTTCTTTCTATTAACATACTCCAGATATGTCTCAAGGTACTATCTGGGAAGCATTAAAAGCCACTATTAGAGGTAAAATTATTAGTTATGCAGCATAGAAAGAAATTAAGAGAACAACAATTAGCTAATTTAGAAAAATCCCTTAAAGAAAAGAAACCCAATACTATAAATTAAATAAACCCAATCATAATGCACAGCTTCATCTGGAAATTCTACAATTAAGAATTAAAATTAATGAGTTGATATCCAGGAAAGCTGAACTTGCCCTTTTAGGATTAAACACGGTTATTGGGAACAAGGATAAATGCGGAAAGTTGCTCTCTTACCAGCTAAAAACTCAACAGATGCAGAGACATATAGCAGGTCTAAAAGATCCATCAGGTCAGACACACACAGTTTCAATCAATCGTATTATGCAATCCTTTTACCATCAACTATACTCACAACCTATTATTACAAATCCCAACCTAATACAACATTTTCTGGAAAAATTGAATCTACCCCACCTATCCCCTCAGGACAAAGCTGTGCTTGATAAACCAATCACTTTACAGGAAATCCAAACTGCTTTATCATCATTAAAAACGGTAAAGCACCTGGCAGTGATGGGTTCCCTATTGATTTTATAAAACCCTATCTGACACTCTTTGTCCTGTATTAGTCAATGTATTCCAAGAAGCAACCTTAATAAAGAAACTCCCATGCACAATGACCAAAGCCATCATAACAGTCTTACAAAAAAGACAAAGACCCTTTACTTCCTTCAAACTATAGACCGATCTCACTTTAATACTGATGGAAAAATCTTTGCCAAATTATTAACTCTCCGCTTAGAATCTTTAATGACTAAACTCATCCATACTTCTCAATCAGGATGTATCAAAAATAGAAACAGTTCCGATCATCTTAGCTCATTACTCAATTTAATTCACAAAGCAAAACTCTTAAAACCCCTGCAGCTGCAATAGCCATTGACTTTGAGAAAGCATTTGACTCTCTCAATTGGGAATATCTATATCAGGTGCTATCTCATTTTGGCTTTACAAATAATTTTTGTGCTTGGATTCAATTATTGTATACCTCCCCTTCAGCTCAAGTTCTCACGAGCTCTATTTTGTCCCCCTCCTTTTACTTAGCAAGAGGCACCAGACAAGGATGCCCCTTATCACCTTCATTGTTTATACTTGCCATGGAACCTCTTTTTGCGTCCCTACGTCAATCCGGTACAATTAAAGGCATTACTATTGGTAACTCTCACTATACTTCACTCTCATATGCAGATGATCTCCTTATTTTACTTGAAAACCTCGAAAGTTCTGGGCAACCTTTAGTTAAACTACTGAATGACTTCACCTCCCACTCCGGACTAGCTCTAAACCTTAACAAATCTGAAACGCTACCACTGAATACCCTTTGTGGTCCCCTCATGAACAACTCATTAGGCTTTCGTTGGGCCCCCCAAGGTATATCTTATCTTGGCATTCGGATCACCCCGACAATAAATAAATTATGGGATGCTAATCTTTCCCCTCTGTTAACCAGTACCCAAACAACACTTGATAGATGGAAGCTACTTAAACTTTCTTTTAATGGTAAAATTTCCGCCATTAAAATGTCAATAACTCCAAAATATTATACCTATTTTCCAATACCCTTTGATACTTCCTCTAGTTTTCTTACCAAAATAGACAAAATTATCAGCAGCTTCATTTGGGAAGGCAAAATACCTAGATTTAGTCATAATAAACTTGGCTTTGGCCTTCCTTGGTTCCAAGCCTACTTATGGGCTTTCCGTACATCTCAAACAATTAAATGGTTTAACAAACCCAACATCCAGTCTCCTTTATGGGTCAATATGGAAACATCCTTATGTCCTGGTAATGTGGCAACTTCTTTCCTTTTTAACACCCTTACCTCTTCTTTAAAGTCTCACCCTACCATAGCTGCTTCTATATTCTATTGGAAAATCATTCACAAGCATATTAAATCTAACCCCAAACCCTTAGCTTACACTCCCATCTGGGGTAACCACCATATATCTCTTGATAATCACCCCATTTTTTGTTGTACCTGGAAAAATAAGGGTATTCTCTTTTTGCAGGATATACTTGAACCCAAGTCATTAAAGTTAAAATCTTACACCGACCTACGAGGCATATGGAATCTTCCCCATCAGGATTTTTGGAAATATCTACAGCTTCGTACCGCATGCAACTCTTACCTCACACCCTTCTCTATCAATTCTCTGTATGATAAGCACATCTCTAAATGGATAAAACAACATCCAATTTAAATAGCACTGTTTACAAAGATATTTGTGATATCCTTCCTGACTACTTTGTCAATGCTAAAAACAGATGGAGTACTTTGCTACAATATAATATCACCAATGCACAATGGTCCAGATGTTGGCTCTCCTGTCTCAAATCTTTTAATGATCAACAGTTCCCTCATTCAAACCAAGATCCTTCATTTGTGGTACAGAACTCCTGTTGTATTACAAAAAATGGGTTTATTGAACAATAACAATTGCTGGCGCTGCAGTTCCCCAATGGGGATTTATTGCATATCTTATGGCACTGTCCCCTCATACAAAAGATTTGGCACTGTACTCACAGATTTGCAATGAAAGTGGTAGGTCAACCTTTTACACTAGACCCTAAACATTGCATTCTTTGTATTTTTAATCACCATTCTTATAAAATTTCATATTCCCAGAGCAGATGGTTAAATATACTCTTCCTTCAAGTTAAACGCACAATCCTCATGCATTGGAGATCCAACATAATCCCTACCCTTCCCGGTATCATTAACCAACTATTGCAATATGCCTCTCTGGACTGTATGACATATATCTTGTCTGACCGACTCATGTTATATAACAATTGTTGGCAGGGCTTTTTTAATTTTTTGGAATCAACTAAATCTTCCAACACCAATGTATGGACTTAATATATATGGATTTTCCCTTTTACTGATACATCATTGTAGTCTCGCTTTTTCCCCTTTTTATAGTTTCCTCTCTCTCTTCTTAACTTTCTTATATATCTTTTCTTTCCTATACTCTGTTCTCAATCGTTCTTTATTACTCCACAATCCTTTACGAATGTACTTTTCCCTTTGCAGCATCATATATAATTATGTAACATTTTAATATAAACCGTATCTAATCATACTATTAGCTTTAAGTTCACTACAAATATCAAGTATATGCTAATTACATGACCTGTATTGTTTACTATATTTTAAACCAAAAGCTCCTTGTATTATTGTAGCAATGTTCTTATTATATGCTGCCTCAATTTCTTAAAAAAAAAAAATCCTCACATTGTACTGTACTGTAAGAGGTTTGTCTGTATATCTTATGAAAAATTAATAAAAAAGTTTAACTGCAAAAAAAAAAATAAGAAAAAGACATTCCGAGGTCATTTTTGGTGCAGATAACTACAGAAATGGAGTCCTGATGAGCAAGATACCTGTTCTGATTTTTCACCAGAATGTCATTTTTCGCGGGGGTTGACATTTTTTTTTTGTGAAGAAAGGAGAAAACAAGATGGCAGAAAATGAAAAAGGAATTTTCCCTCATGAAAAGGGATTGGCCCCTTTTTTGTTTGACCAAATTCTTTTTTCTTTCCAGGAAGCTGTTTTTCCCATTGACTAAAATGGGAATTATAAAATGTAATAACTTTCAAAATGATTAATATTTGTTCACCAAACCAGCAAAAGACATTTTTGTAGGCCAAGCCCTTTCTACCCTGAGAAATTCCAATCCGCATGGGCACAGCGAAATGACAAAAAATGGGGGAAAAAAAGGTGAATTTGAAGTTTATTTCACTGTCTGGATCTTGGAATCTGTATATCTGACTGGAACAAAACATGGCATGTCAACAGTTCTACCCCCCCAAGACTGAACATGCAAACTTTCATGCAAATCCACTGAACAGTTACAAAGATATTAAAGTGCAACATTTCAGGTTTAACATAGAAATCCCTGCTCATCCCTAAATATAGGGATGTTACTGCACCCCTATAAGATATATGTATTATAGGGGCACAGTCATGCCCCTATAGTTAGGGTTGAGTAGGCACTTTAATGTTAAACCCCATTTTTTGCACTTTAATAACTTCAGAATTGTTCAACAGATTTGAATGGAATTTTGCATGAATGGTCATGTTGGGGTAGATCTCTGGATGTTTCAAGTTTCGTTCTGGTTGGATGTGCAAATTCTATGTTCTGGATAATGCAAAAAGTAAATTTTCACCACTTTTTCCCCATTGGTTTTAATGGGTATTTGTCTGACACCTGTAGCGCCTTCAAGGTTGGGAATTTTCATCTGAAATATTCTGGGTAGAAAAGGACTGGAAAAAAAAACTCCAACATGTGTGTCCCAGGGTTCCTTTTTGTTTTAAATCAAATCTTCAGAAGTGAAATCAAAGAAGAAGGGAGTGAGAAAAAACAGAATTCTGTATCAAAGCAACAAAAGTTTCTCACTCAACCCAGATAGCAGACCAAAACCATTCCAATACTTAGTTCACAATATTTCTTTATTTCCAAATCCAAGTTGTTTCACTGTTGCTCCATAAATTTGATTTTGTGTAATGTTTCAGAACTAATATCGTTCCTTCCTCAGACTATGAGCTTATTTTGTATTCAAAAAGAACCTCCATTCTAAAATGGAAGGGGAAATAAAATATAATGAATATCATGTATTCTGTTCCATGAATTAAATATACATAAATAAACACCTGGATGAATTTAATACACAAGCTGGAACTGACTTTATATTTATGAACTTATTCATATTTCAACAAATGGGGATGGCGTTACATGTGCTGTCAGGGAAACATCAAGAATGCTCTAAAAAACAATGAAAATGCCTTTAAGTTCAAGTCAGTGTTATCATCAAAAAGTTTCAGAATCTATTCTATAGAAACCCTATTGTTCTTAGCTTTTAAATACCTTAAAAGGGCCAAAAAGGAACTTCATTTTTTTAAACACTTCGTGTTTGAATGTTTCAAAATTGTCAGGCTAACCTGCAGCAAACTAAAACTTTGAATCAGTGATACTGTTCTTCAAAATGTGGCTGAACAGAATGCTGAGGTGCCCACTATAAGAAATTAAATCGTATGCCCAAAAATAATTATTTCAATTGTTTTTACCTTCAATTAAAACCTCATATGAGTGTAAACATATCACGGTGAAGTTTCTCTTCAAAAAAAGGGATTCAAAGACTCCCATTGTATCAAAAGCAGCACACCTCCCATTTAAATCCACCGCCATTACACAGAATGCCACTGTAACTTGCACATGTTATCTCTAAAGATAAAGAAGGGGCCGGGCCAAAGGGTGAACATGCAATGGTGTGTTTACATCATGACTGACATCACCCCAGGTGGCCTGGTCAAATGAAATCTCCAAAGGTGACTGTAGCTGATTGGAGATCCCCCTTCAATATACAATTATTATTCACAATACAAATGTTAAACCTGAGACCAAATCTACAAAATGTGGTAATAAACCACTAATTCATATGTTTTAAATGTGCTAATGAAACAAATGGAAACTTGGTGACAGTGAAACTTCACAGTCAGAATCATACCAAAGACATTATTTACTATAAATTGGGTTCAAATAGTAATATCTCTACAGAAATCAGGATTCTATTGGGAGATATAAAGAAACCAGGTTAGAGAGGCAATGGGGAGTGAGACTAGAGGTGGGAAAGAGAACATAGGGAAAAGAAGAAGGGAGAAAAGGGATGTGGGGAAAAATAGCTGTTATAGAGGGAGGTCAATCAAAAGGCACAAGGTCATGCAAACTTTTTTTATGCTAGAAACATATTCTACAAAACTGGAGAAAAGGGATTTATGTAACAATGTAAATGGCCATGTAACATAAGTAAATGTAGTCCATATAAGATTTTCATATAGACCATATCTCCTGCTAAAAGATTTTAGAGTAAAAATCCACCAAGCTTTTCTTCGTAATAATGCAGTGTCTCTATCCATGCCATGACTGGAATGTTTAACCCCTCTCTAATCCAAAAAACTTCAGAGAGGAAACCTGATGTCTACATTCCAAAAAATGTCTAGCTAGTGGGGATCTAATGTCTTCTCGCCTAATATTACTCTTATGTTCAGTAATTCTTAATGTTAGTGGCCTAGTAGTTTGTCCAATGTAATACAGTGAGCATGGGCACATTATACAATAGATGACAAAATCTGAATTACAGGTAATAGAATCATTAATATCATAAATGTTGTCATTCCAAGTACTTTTAATAAACTTCCTTTTAACACCACTATTACAGTGTGTGCAGTTGCCACATGTATAAAAACCTTTTATGTCTCTATTTAACCATGTGGTTGGTGGTGGTGGTTCTGGACTCCAGTGTTGATTCTTCACTATTTTATTCCTTATCATAGTCGTTTTTTTGGCTGTTACCCAAGGTTTTTGATTGAAAATATGATTTCCTGTTTCATATGTTTGTAGAATATTCCAGTTATTCAAAATTACATGTTTCATTTTCCCCAAAAAATTCAGAATATTTTGTGCACGTAATAATTTTACTACTGATTTCTGATTCTACTATTGCTTTATCCAGCAACAGAGTTTCCCTTTCTATGCAGTCAATTTTATTCCTAGCTGTCTGTAAAACACTGTTTTTATAACCATGAGCTGCAAATCTTTCAGTCAGCTCACTCAAATTAACGTCATATCTTTCTTTTGTTCCTGTATTTCTCTTGGTCCTAAGCATTTGACTAAATGGGATACTAGTCTTCAATTTTTTTGAATGAAAGCTCTTAGCATGTAAAAGAGTATTCTTGGCTATATCTTTCCTGTATAAATCTGTGATGATTTTACCATTTTCTTTTATAAGCTTCAAATTGAGAAAGGAAATAGTATTCTCACTGTATTCCATTGTGAAAGATAAATTAACAGTAACCCCTTCCACATATTCATAAAATTCCTTCAAGTCTGATTCTGTGCCCCTCCAGACAATTAATATGTCATCAATGAACAGATTATATAACAGAACATTAGATTTATATTGGTTCAGATCAGATTGTATGTACATGGTCTCAAAATATGCCATGTACAAATTGGCATAAGTAGGTGCCAATGTGGCACCCATTGCAGTGCCAGTCTTCTGTAAATAGTGTTATCCTTCAAAATCAAAATAATTGTTTTTAAGTACTATTTCTGTCAATTTCAGAATGAATTCCTTATCTGGTGTATTTTCTGGTCTCAGGGATAAAACATATTCAAGTACTTGTAAGCCTTCTTCAGGAGGTATATTAGTATATAGACTTTTTACATCTAGTGTCAATAAGATACAATCATCCAGATTTAAATCACTTTAATTTAATTGTTCAAGGATCTGGATGCAATGTTTTCTGTCCCTAAGATATGACCATATATCAGGTACCAGTATCTTACAATAGTGATCCACAAAAATGGATAACGATTCAGTAATAGACCCGATTCCAGATATTATTGGTCTTCCTGGTGGATTTATAGGGTCCTTATGAATTTTAGGTAAACAATAAAAAAGAGGGATAGTGGGTTTAGATTTAATTAGTTCATGCCCCACCCATTCTTCAATAAAACCTCTATTTACTGCATTTAGAACCAATTCAGAGATCACTTCCTTAAGATGTTGTAACAGAATATTCTGTATTTTCTCATATGTAGATATGTCATTTAACTGTCTTAAACATTCTTTCTGATAATCACTTCGGTTGATGATGACAACTCCTCCCCTTTATCTGCTGGTTTAATAATGATAGAATTATCATTACCTAGGCCATCCAAAGCTTCCTTTTCTTCTTTTGAAATGTTAAAATTAGGTTGTTTTTTTTTCACTTTCCAGCATGATTTTTTATATATCACCATTTACTTTATCTATATATGTAGTGATGTGTGGTGGTGGTGTCAGACCCAAAGGGTCAAAACAAGATTTTGTACCTAATGCTTGTTTTAAACAAAATCTATCATTTTGTTTTGATTGGTCTTCATTGGATGGTACTTTTGTACCAAAAAAATGTCTGAGCCTAATCTTTCTATAAAACTTTTCTTAGTCTAATTTGAGCTCGAAAGGGGCTGGCCCACAGATGTGCCTTTTGCTAGTTTGGTGAGAAAATATTAATACATTCAATAGGTATGTAATTTTAAAATGTTTATAAATTGGTTCTGAACATGTTGAAGAAATGCCATTGAAATGTTCTTTTTGTAAGATTAAAATGATTTTTTCATGATTTGTGATATGAAAAAATAATCTTTTTTCATATGATGTCATCCTTTTTCATGAGGGGAAAATCTTTTTTTCATATGCTGCCATCTTGTTTTCCCCTTTCCCCTACAACACAATTTCAAAAGCCACAAAAATGACATTCTGCAGAGTGACCAACACATGTATCTTGCTTATCTGGACCCCGTTACATGAATTCTGCAATTATATGTTAAAGAACTGCCATTGAAAAGTTATTTTTTTAAGATTAAAATTATTTTTTTATGACTCATCATGAAAAAAGAATCTTTTTTCAATGACGTCATCCTTTTTTGTGAGGGGAAAATCTTTTTCCATTTGCCTACTTGGTGCTGCTTTTGTCTTCTAACAACTGTAGCACCCATGTGCTTTGGAATTTCGGTCTAAAATTTTCAGGGTAGAAAGGTGGTGTCCCACAGATTTGCATTTTGCTGGTTTGGTGCAAAAATGATCATCCATTCAGAATTTATGAATGAACACATCTGATGCATATACTTGCTGCTGCTTTCTTTCTCTGACACCTGTGGTGCCCATGTGCTTCAAAATTTGTAATAATAAGAATAGTTTTTATTTATACAGCACCTTTCTACTTTGAAGGCACCTTACAATTTAAAACAATTAAAAACAACCATTATAAAATCTAGTAATACTGAACACAACTAAAAAATCATAATCAGATAAACAATTTCCATCTGAAATTTTCTGGATAGCAAGCTGATGTCCTACAGATGTGCCTTTTGCTGTTTGGTACAAAATAGTCATCCATTCAAAAGTTATGAACCACAATATGGATGGATGGGAGTTCAGGGCCGGGAGGGCCCTGTGCCCCTACAGGCAAATGAGGATATGACTATACTATCTCAAAAAGTAAGGAAATTATTTACAAAAAAACTTCATTAACACACTAGTTAAGGTTAAAGTGACTAAAGTAGGGAAATGTCCCCACCCCCACCCTGCAGGCAGCAACATGCATGAGGTGTGCCTTGAGGTTATCAACCCTAACGCTCACCACATTCTCATGCCCATGTTGCAAATTTGGTAAATAAAGTCCAAAAAATTACTGCGTTACGGCATGTGCTGCACAGTTTCCATGCACGCTATAACTTTTGACAATTTTTTTATATTTTTACTCCACATTTTCAACATTGCCATTTTTTCACACCTCCTTAAGAACAGTATAGCTGTAATTTTTCACATCTGGCCCGAAATGTGTTTTCGCACCTGTGGCACAGAATGGCGTGGTCACTGTGGGAAATCAACTTTCGGGACAGACTAACAAAATCACAGTACCACTGTTCATCAGGGGAGGTCCCAAAATGCCTATGTTGAAAATGTGGTTAAAAAAAATCCCAAAAATACTTGAGTTACGGGCATGCGTTGCGCAGTTTGTATGCATACTCATGACTTCACCAATTTTTCATATTTTCACTCCAGATTTTCAACATTGCCAATTTTTTACACCTCCTCATGAACAGTACAGTTGTCATTTTTCACATCTTGCCCGAAATGTGTTTTCGCACCTGTGAAGCCAAATGGCACAGTCGCTGAACAAAATCACCTTTTGGCTAACAAACTGATAGTGCCATTCTTCATGATGTGGGGTCACAAAAAGCCCATGTTGAAATATTGGAGTGAAAATACCAACAAACACCCATGGTTTTAGGTTTCCCAACTGTAACGCCCCACCCTGTATAGACTGACAGGCATCAGTGGTGTGACCTGGGATCGTCGGCTGTAATGCTCACGCCATTCCAGCCCCACCCTGCAGCCAATGACAGGCATCGAGGTGTGTCTTGGAGTCTTCAGCCCCAAAGTTCACCCCATTCTCCTATACTGCACCCATCTCAGCGTATTTCCTTATGGAATGGGGTGAGCATAAGGCCTGAAGACCCCAAGACACACCGCAGCACTTGTCAGTGTCTGCAGGATAGGGTGAGGTAAAATGGCATGAGTGTTATGGCTGATGACCCAAAGGCACACCACACCACGGTGCCTGTCAGTCTCTGCAGGGTGGGGGTGGGGTTGGCAACAGTTCAATACTTCACTGCCATTCCTATTATGCATCTCTCTAACTCCTGCACTACCAATGCCAATGCCAGCAAGACAACATTCGGCTTTGACAAACACCTGTTTAGTTACGAGGCTTGTCAAAAAATTAAAATATCCTTATATTACTCCCTGGTCTGCTGTTGGCAAGGCTTGGGTCTTGTTGGACCATACAGACTCTGTGTGGTCCAACAAGACCTGTCCTGAGCCTTAAGTTGCCAGCACCGGACTGTGGAAACATATCGAGACATTGTTTTGTATCCCTTTATTTTTTTTGACATGACAACTTAACTGAAAATATGATGCCATTTTTCAGCAGCCCCTGAGTGACCCTGAAGTGAGCCACAGCCCAAAGCTAATAAAAAACTGTCCATGCCATGCGGGTCAGCTATGTCAGTGTCACTCACTGACTCCAAGGCCAAACGTTTAGTACAGGTCAGTATGTGCAAATTTTAAACTAATTTTGAATACCTATTAAGGTGAGTGCATTTAATGGTGATCGCCTCTAATTTTTGACATAGCAACTGGGTATTAATACATAAAGAGACGGATATGGGTCTTCTCCCATTTTTGTGTCAGTAAGTGCAAAAGAGTAACTGTGGAGAGACATGATTGTAAGGTTCAGCTAATTTTAAGTTTGAACCTATGCAAGTTACAGTAAGTCAGGTATTCCATCTAATAAATAGATGTGGAAAATAACTGTGTCTGATTATGTATTACCGATAAGAGTTTTAATAAAATTTTCACTTGTTTTTTGCATCACTTATTGGTTTTCTTTCAACATTTTTAAAGTGGTGGGATAGATTGATTTTAGCGGGCTGTAATAATGTTCACAGATACTATTTCTGTTATTCACAGCATTCCAAGCTTTGCTGAACTAGTGCCTTATGTATAACATACATAGGCTGGCATTATCTGGTTCCTTTGTCCCTACTCCCTGTATTTTACCCCATTTTTTAGGCATCACGCATATCACACTGTCTGCATAGCATAGTTAATGGTAGTTAATTGTTCTAGTTTTTATTGCATATTAGAAGCTGAGTTTTTTTTTCAGAGTTGGTACCACCTTACAAGTTGACTCATAAGCTGCAGCTTTAAATTCTAAAATATGTGGAATAGTCGTGTAACCACCTGAGGTCAGAGGGAATAATAAAAGGAGATCCTAGAGGCACCAGTTTTTAAGAGCCGATCCTCATGGGATATGAGCCTTGTGCCTTATTTGATTTCATTAAATCAGATCAAAATTACACGACTTGGCCTGAGTCTGGTCATGGTACCAGGTTGTGCACCAGAGCCATGGCTGAGAATTATCTGGTACGCCAAGGTAAAATCCAGGAATATTGTGGGATTAATGGTGATGTGCCTGTGGTACCTCAGGAAAATCAATATTTGGTTGAACATTTAGCATGTCAAAATTACAACTGGTTTTTAAGCAAGCAATAACACACGACGAGGTGTGGGTTATCTCCTGATAAGAGCATGCCCAGATGTGTTAAAAGGCATGAGGTGCTTGCACTGAGAGCCTTATGCTCCTGGGCGTGCTTTTATCAGGAGATAACCCACACCTTGGAGTGTGTTATTGCATTTATAAAATGCGCCCCCCAAGTGATTATTGTAAGGAAAAGAAGAAGAAAATTATTTGAAAAATATATATATGTAAACAATGTTTTCAAAGGGGAAATAGTGAAAAAACAGTCCCATTTCCGCCCCATGGTAGCGATAGGCTATTTTATTTTACATTACTTTCTTTTTTTTTAATTATTACTGTATTCTGTGCTTTTTGGGACACTGAGAGGATTATATGTTGTGTGCATGCCTCCCGTCTTTTTTAGAAAGTGAGTATGCCATTCTGTGGATCAGAAATGGTGGAGGTTGCTGGATTCGTAACGAAATTTAAAACTGCCTGCTTGCATTTTGCTGCATTTATTGCCATCGTGTGGAACTATAGGACAGTTCATACTTTACATAAATACTTTTATTTTTTGTCTTCTTCTTTATTTTTTGTTTTGTTTATGATTCATTTGTTGCCTGCTTGTGTGTGAGTGAGCTTGTCCCTTGGTGGATACCATACAGTATGGTTTTCCGTTCTGTTGTGTGAAACAGTGGATTTCTGATGTGTGGTGCTGTTCGTGAAGTAGCAGTGGAGGACCGACTCTGTTTCTTATTTTTTCAAACCTGATGCCTCTTTTGCAAGGTCAATAACAGAGGAGTAAGGCTAGGGTGGATTTACTGTATACCGGGGTTTACAAGACTTACCTCGCACTTCCAGAATTTGAAAGAGGTGTCTCACAGTTCGCTCACTTCAGTGCAGTGTGGTTTACTCCAATACTACAGGTTAGACTTTTTTTAAAAGAAAGCAACTTTGTGACGTGTAAATTATTAAATATCTTGAGAAGTGACAATCTGGAGATATAAGAAGTGAGCAGTCACAGCACTGCAGCATTTTGCACTGCTGCTGCGCCATCTGTGCCTGCCTGTGAAACCAGTTTGGAGTTCGGATAGGTATTGATATGTGTTTGTTGTGAGGTCATACACTGAAGGATAGTGTCAGTTGGAATCAATATGGGCTGATAAGGACACAGCTCAAAACTGCCCTCAGCCAATCAGAATGAGTCATTCTCTTTGTCCATTTTACAACTTGAACTAACAAAGGTGTATTTAATAGTGACCGCCAGTCAAGGTGCCAATCTATGTATAAGAAGAGCCTCATATTTTGAGTGATTGTAAAGAGTATTAACTGTTCATTTCAACTGTTCATTTGGAGTCTGAAATTAGGCAAGGAAAGCACAGTATTCCTTTTTTTTTAAACCAGGAGAGACACACTAAGCTGAAAGCTTGCTTAAAGGTGCGACCTGGGAGCACAAGGAAGTTAAGTGACTTGCTCAGGGTCACACAGTATGCAAGTGGGGGCTGTGGGATTCAAACCCAGGTCTTCAGGTTTGCAACTCAGAGCCTTAAACCACTGCACTATACTGCCTCCTATTTTATTTTAGTAGATTTGTAATTCAGTTATGTTAGATGTGTATTACTGTTGGAGTTTAAGTCCACTTTTCACCCGTTGTTTGTTTTATTACCTCTGAGTATTATTTTACCCACCATTTTGCACATTTTTCAAGGTGGTGGTATTACTGTCCTCACGCACATAAGATGCTTAATGGTGTTAGTCGCCACTACAATGGTAGGAGAATAAATAAGGACCTCCTAACCTATTTTCCCACCCCCAGCACATCCACCATCTACCTTTATTTTTGTCACAAAAGTCCTTCAACTGGTGGTTTCCGAAGGACTACACAGCCCTCCACCAACAACAGCACAGTCATCATGCCAACTGCATCAAATGTGCGGCATTGACAAATGCTTGTTCCTGTACTATTGACAGTGCATGGAGAGAATTACTTTATTAACATATACAAAAATAAAATTTATCAGTTCTCAACATGTGAAAAAAAAAACTAAATATTAAACATACCAAAGAAGAAAAAAAACTTAATTTTACAGTGCTCAAACCCCTTTAGTGCTTTTTAGACAGGATAGACCCAAAGCATCAAAGCAGGAACAGGGATTGAGACTACTAGAGGTACATTTCATGGGATTGTACATCTCATTTATCGGCTAGCACACTCAACACTTACACACCAACACAGTACACTGGTGGTAGGGTAGTGATAGGACGGTTGTTCGTATGGCAGGAAGTAGCACTGCAAAACCTGTGCAAGGGGCCAATACCATTTTGCAATCACATGTAATTTATTGAAGCAAGCAGGATAGAAACAGCCAATGTATTATGAATTAGTTTTTATCCTCCAAGACTGCACAAACATTGTTCTTACAAGATCATGTACAGCAGCATTCTGTTTTTTACTTTGCCATCATGACTTGCTAATCGTGGCTTGGAAACCACAGATTTCTAACTATGGAAATATTTGACAAATGAACTTATGTGACTTTGACATTAATAAAAGATGGACAGTACTGTAAGGATTATCGCTCTCAAAAGTAAAAGCCAAACTAATAAGCAAGACAACTATGGCAACGATGGGATTTACTTCCTATTTGATGTCAGTTTCTGCCTGCTTCACCTTAATGTGGCACACAGTGGGTGTATCATGCTGAGGTCATGGAATCCCTGAATGACGGCATCAGCATTTAGCAGGCTCGCTTTCAAACCCAATGTTAAAACAGGAAACAAGAAAAGGACAACACCAGTAACAGCCATTTTTTATATTTACATTGTGTTGCTAAAATACAAAAATAAATCACAAAACTTTCACAACTGGTAATGAAACAAACAACTAGTCTTTATTATAATTAAAAACATGACACGTAACGTAGGTTTCAACTGTTTATTTCCTGTCCTCTTTAAAACATATGCCTCTACCCTGTTAACCTCATAGTGCCTTTGTTTACGACACCATAGTGCTCACCATGACAGACTGTGACATCACAAACAGCAGTTGCATGGTTAGCAGGGGACAGTCAGATACATTTTGAAAGACTCAGTGAAACAACTGCTGCATTATCTACAATATTTAGTAGACTAACAGAAGGGGAATAGCAAAAGAAACAACAGATAACTAGAAAACAACAAAGAGAAGACATACCTGGTGTAAACCTAGTGTTTGTAAGCTTTTCATTATAATAGAGAGTTGCTCTTTAAATAACATTTGCAACAGATTATTTTTTTTTACCAAATAAGCAAAAGGCACCTCTGTGGGCCAGCCCCTTTATACCCTGAAAATTTCAGGTCAAAATTCCAAATTGTCTGGGCGCTACAGGTGACAGAAAAAAAACCAGCAAAACCAATGGAAAAACAACTATGAAATTTCACTTCCTGTACCATCCAGAACTCGTAATCCGCACGTCCGACTAAAATGAAACTTGACACATCCAATGATGTACCACATGAGACCATGCAAGCAAAATGTCATGCAACTCCATTGAACAACTGCAAAGTTATTAAAGTGCAAAAATTGGGATTTAACATTAAACTGCCTACTCAACCCTAACCGTAGTGGTGCTACCACACCACTATAATTTATTTATTTATTTAGTTAGTTTTTGTTGACCGGGTAAGTGCACTAGACAAATCCTGTCTATTTTCAGGCATGACCCAGGGGAGGGGGATACAGATGAATGCCAACTGACCTTGAACCAGATTAAGCTGTTGGTGGTATTTTTAGTGAATGGGGGAAATTTGGCCAGGACACCAGGGAAACTTCCCCTACTCTTTTTGAGAAGTGCCATGGGATCTTTAGCATCCACCTGAACTACCACCAGAACAAGCAGATGGGACCTTGGTTTAACGTCTCATCTGAAAGATGGCACCTCAGGAGTGCAGCACCCCCCCACCATGCTGCATTGCAGTGTCAGTATTGGGATATTAATCCAAGTTCCTGGTGTGGAGATAGAACCCGGGGGCCCATTTTCATGTGGGACCAAGATGGCGGCCCCCATGGATCCTGGTGTGGAAGTGTTGCAGACTGGAGAGCAGACCTCCTCTCCTGGTCTGAATTCAACAGGGGCTGAAGATGAAAATTTGGGTGGAAGTACTACTATCCCTGAAGGAAATAGTATGGATATTTATATGTCTACAGAAGGATTATGTGTGGAACCTGGTTTGGATATTGAAAAAGATGCAGCAGGTAACTTGGAATCACAACAACAAAAACTTTTTCAGCTTGTATTAGTTGAAGAGGAGCGTCATTTGCTGGAAAAACAACGTTTGGAAGAAAAACTAAATATTTTACAGTCTGGAGCGGCTTCTGTCAACCTGAATTTCAGGCCTGTCAAAATTGCAGACGGCACAGCTACTTCTGAATCTACTACAGCAGGGCTGATGAGTTTTCAAATGCTTTCTCTAAGGCTGGCAGTAAAAACACCTTTAGTGGTGAGTGACAAAAGCCTAAAATTTCTAGTCCACCTGTTCCCCTTTCTGTTTATGGTACAGTGCATGAAAAAAAGTTCAAGGTTGTTCGCAAGTTGAATCACGGCTACCGATTCATTCTAAGCCACTGACTGCACCAGTAAATGCCTGCTCTGATGTGTCTATTTCCAAGGCTGGCAGTTACAACACCTTTAATGGTGTGTGCCAAAAGCCTAAAGACTTCGGTTTACTAGCTTCCCTTTCTAATCTTGGGACCGTGTCTGGGTCTAAAAAACACTCAAGTTAACTCACAGGCTGAAACGCAGCTCCTGGTCTCTTCCAAGCCACTGGCGGCTCAAGCGCAGCTGTCAATAATGAGCCAGGAGGTTTCTGTAGCAACAGCCTGGGTGTCAAAGAAAACAAGCGAGGGCTTAGAGTCTGACTTGCAGGTGAATACATCAGCTCACCCTGTGGAGCAAAAGGTGCATGGCTCAGTCATTGGGGTCCCACATGAAAAATTCCCTTCAGTGGTTCCCCTGGACTTCACACTTTTAAAGACAGCAGGGTTTGTTTTTAGACAACCAAACCCTGCAGAGCAGGGTATGGCAATAATCTACCAAACCAGGTTAAACACACAAGAGAACGCTACAGACTTTTTCTTAGGGAACAAAAAATCTGAGAGTGCTGTACTAGAGAATAAGAATTTAAAATCCATTGATAAGGCACACTAGGTCACTTCCCTTTTTGATAAAACCACAATCTCTGGCCCTGGGGAGAATATTTGTGAGGTGGCTTCATGGACACCGTAAAAACCCCTTTCAGGGGCAGGATGGTCTAGATCCACAAAAGGGATGTGGATTCCAGACCCCGCATGGGATATTTCTCTCTCCCAAGCCACAGCAGAATGGAAGCCTGGGGTTTCTTCCAGACCTGTATCAAACACTCCTGTTCGTTCTGACTCCCATACTACAATTGTGTCCCCTGCCTCATAACTGATTCAGTACAGCTCTAAAACAGTCTCTACTGACTCTTTTCCACCTTTGATGCCCAGGGCACAGGGGGTTGGAGAGAACCACCCTCCTTTGTTGTCAGACAAGTCACGAGAATCTAAATCCTTACTGTCTGAGCTTTTTTCTAATACTAGACAAGTGGCTGCTCCCCGCAGGAACGCAGTGCGGATAAGACATAAGGGAGATTTGGAAAATTATGTGACCATTATGCTTCATAACGAAGGAGTTCATGTCGAAGATATCACATACTGGTTATCACAGAAACATGAAATACCCAGTTCACCAGAAGCCATTTTGGATGGAGAGCTTTTCTGGACTGGGGTGGAAGTACAAGGTAAAACTATGGCAGGGTGAAACAGGAATAGAGCATATTCCAAACTCCCTCATTTTGGGCAGAGACCGTGGGGTCTGTTTTTATGCAGGTCAACCCCGGGCCTGCTATAGGTGTGGTTCTCGTACTCATCTTTTAAGCACTTGTGACAAACCCTGTTGCAACAACTGTGGGAAAATTGGTCACAGCATTATGCAATGTGCTAACCATACTCGTTGTGACCTTTGCGAGGAATATGGGCATATCTTCATGGACTGCCCTTGGGCAGCCCGTAACAAAGCAAGCTGTATTAGCCCTGAGCTTCTCATCCAGCAAGTGCAAGATTTGGCAGACCCTGCTCAGCCCGGCCCCAGTACCTCAAATGATATTTCTCAAACCTCCCCCCGCCCCACCCTCTCCGGGTCTCTAATCCCCCAAGGATCTTCCTGACCCCCCCTTCTTCTCTACATCCCCAAACCCCATCCATAGATCCCTTAGTTATGTCTATTGATTTAGAATCACAAGAGGTTTTGAACCAGGCTCCAGTACAACAAATCATGAAAACAGATATGCGCACTCCAGTTTGTTATTCAGATTGGCCCATTCCTCCAAAAGATTGTACTAGTGTACCTTTTTTGGACCCCTTGCCTTGTAGAAGATCCTCTAGATTTTCTATATCCATTCCCTTGGATCCCCCCACCTCAGTGGAATCTAAAAATTCATATGCTGCCTTGTTTACCCCTTGGGGAGACTCTGAACTGGAAGTGGGGGATTCCGATTCCCAAAAATCCTCTAATGACCAGGTCAGAAAAAAACTGTAGATGGTGATTATAAAGGGAAAAAAAAGGAAAAGAGGAAAAAGACCTAGGTACTCTTTCTAATGGAATTTTGAATGACTGGTGGTTTAGTCTGCTCCTTCAATGTTCATAGTTTGTTAAATTACGAAAAATGAAGGGTTGTGTTTCAATTTTTACATGATAAAGCCATAGATGTTTGTTTAACTCAGAAAACCTGGATGCATGCTGCAGATCAGATTCGTTCTTTTAAGAGGGAATGGGTCTGGGGTCCATCCTATTGGTCTTTCCGCCAGAATGTGGCTGATGGGGTTGGGGTCCTTTTTCATTCTTTCAATTTTTCTCTCTGTAAATTATATGATTTGATACCAGGGAGAGCTTTGATTTTAGATGGTCTATGGAATAATATGGACTGTCGTTTTATTTCAGTTTATGCTGCCCAAATAAAGGCAGAAAGAGTAAATCTCATAAGAGCAATCCAACCTTTTTCAGTTACACACCATAAAATATTTCTGTGTGGTGATTTTAATTGTCCCTTGGTTATAGGGGGCTAGCGTAAAAAAGGAGATACAAAAAAAATATATTGGGATTCCCATGCATTATCTCAGATGATTTCTTCAGCTGGGTTATTCAATTGTCATTTACTAAATACTAAAGGCCCTAAGTTTACTTATACAAGGAACAATTATTCCTCGACCATTGATTATAACTTCATATCAGCAAATGTTCCTAAAGGTTCTTTAACTATGATTCCAGTTACTTTTTCAGACCATTTGTTATTGTTGTTTTCTATGCATTATTTTGTTTCAAAATCTACTCTTTATGGCAGATGGAAGCTTAATGACTCTATATTAAATGATCCAGTGGTTATTCAGGAGGTAACAGTTTTGTTTCATGCTAGGTTGTCGGGTAAATGTCTATATACTGATAAAGGTGAATGGTGGACAGACACCAAAGCTGACATAAAAAAGTGGTTTTCTAAATATGGAAAAAAAAGAGGAAATGCTGCCTTTCTGCACTATTTATCCCTTAGGCAACAGTTGCATAAATTAATTACTTTATCAGATTCATCCAATTATGATTACTGTAGTCAGATTTCCACAGTAAATGATGCCATGAAAGTTTTTGAATCTACCAGAGCAAGATCAATTCACTCTCTTCTGAATCATAGCACAAAATCCTCATCTATAGGTGACCCCTATGAAGCCTGTAAAGATTTAAAACATGCAGGCTCTTTGGAGTCTTTAACTACCCCAGATGGCAGAACAGTTACTTCTGTAGTAGACATAGAGGCTGAAATTTGGAGACATTATGGTTCTCTTGAATCAGTCAGTAATATTTTATCCTCCGACATAAATACATTTTTAAGGTCAGTGGAGATCCCGAATTTCCCAATAGAAGTACAAAATTTACAATCCTCAATCACTAAAATAGAAATTAAACAAGCTACTAAAACATTACGGCTTCATCCTGCTCCAGGTTTGGATGGTACCCCTCACTCTTTCTATAAACAATTTATTTTACAATTGGTAGAATGTTTATTTATTACTTACAATTATTGGTTTACTAATAACATTATACATCCAGAGTTTTCTGAAGGACTTCTATTTTATCTTTATAAAAAAGGGGACCGTACTCAAATAAATAATTGGAGACCGACAGTTTTGATGAACACTGATTATAAAATATTGGCACATATGATAAATACTCACTTAAAAGCGTATGCCTCCAGGGTGCTATTTCCAGTTCAGTATTGTGGTTTACCTGATAAAAATATTCAACAAGCCTTAGGGACCGTAAGAGATATAATTTATCATTGTAATATTTCAGGAGTGTCTGGTTGTGTGGTAACAGTAGATCAGGTAAAAGCTTTTTATAGAGTTTTACATAAATATTTGTTTTCAGTATTAAAGGCATACAAAATTCCATCACTTTTTATATCTCAATTGCAGTTATTATATTATTTTTTACAGTCCGACCTCTTTTAAAAGGTGTAGACGGACAAAAATTCACAGTACACTCTGAAGTCTGATAAGGATGCCCTTTGAGCCCTTTGTGGTATAGTTTTTCCCTTGATCCTTTACTCCATTCGGCTGTAGCATCTCCGAAATGGACTGGAATTACTGGGCTCGGCATCCTTCATGCCTTATGCAGTCAAGCTTATGCTGATGATCTCTGTGCTTTTTTTTCAGATCCTGGGCAAATTAATCTTTTTTTTTTACAAGAAATTGCACCTTATCAGAAGGTTTTGAATGCCAAATTGACTATGGGGAAGAGTAAAGGTCTTTTTATTGGGCCTAATGTCCATCCTGATTCCATCTGGTATGGGCTTTCTATTTCTTCCACTCCTATAGAAATATTGGGGATCACTTTTGGACCACATAATTTACCTGAACAAAATTGGGAAACAGCTATTATCAAAGCAGAACAGAAGGTTAACAGATGGAGACAGTGGAAATATTCCAAAATTAAGTGAACTGCTATATTAAAAAAGTTTATTTGATCATTATTACAGTATGTAGCAGTATTATATCCATTATCCATCAAATTGGAAACAAGGATCTATAGGCTATGCTTTCAAATGTTATGGGGCTCAAAATTAAATCCCATTAAACGCAATTATACCTATTTGGATCTCAAAAAGGGGGGTCTCAACATGATAGAACCGGTTGTTTTCCTCCATGCTTTGTTTTTCAAGCATTCGGTTGGCACTATACTACACAGCAAGGATAATATTTCAAAGGCTTGGATGACAAAAGGCCTATCCGTATATTTTAAGTCATGGCTACAAACAGCACCAAAAATACACCCAGGTCTTAATATTCCCCCCTATTTTTTGCCAGTTGCTCAAAAATTATATAAATGGGGTATCATGAAAAATGGTCCCATCACACTTTCCACAAAATCTCTATATCAAGATATCATTGATAGAAATTATCCTAAGGAACCCTGTTTTAAGAATTGTCAGCAGATAACCATTACATTCTCCACCAGTTAACACTTTCAAGAATTCCTCAGAAAATGTGGGAGAACTTGTGGCTTACAGCCTATGGGAGGTTGAATATAAGGGATAACGTTAAACATAAAAGCATTACAGAATTAAACTGTCCCTATATGGAATGTATAGCACAGATGGAAACTATGGAGCATTTCTTATTAGACTGTTCTTAAACTGTTGCTTTATGGAATTATTTAACAATCAAATGGAAATTAAACTGGCTCCGTTTTCTGACGTATGATATACTGGTGGTGGGGAAATATGGACCAGGATTATCTCAGTTCCATCCAGACACTTTAATAGTGTTTTTCTGCTGCCTTAGTTTTTATCTGTGGCAGGCTCGGTGCCAATGGGTGCTACATCAGAATAGGATGTCTTTTGCATGTTTGAGCATATTAGTTTGTAAAGAACTTTAAGATATTTATAAATCAGATTGCTTAAAACACTCTGCACGTCAGATGCTACAATGGTGGAAGGGTTTCACTTATTTTATTAAATATAAATAAGAGATTATTTGCATAATTTGATCTGAATTTGTTTTGAGCTTTGTAAATTTCTTTTTCTGTTTTTTTTTTCCTTTTGATAAGCATGTATCATTGTTGGTTTGGATTATCTTTGATGTGTTTCTGATGTATTTCAATAAAAATCTCCCCTACTCTTTTTGATAAGTGCTATGGGATCTTTAACATCCACCTGAACTACCACCAATCCAGGCAGATGGGACCTCAGTTTAACATCTCATCTGAAAGATGGCACCTCAGAAGTGCAGCACCCCTCTCATGCTGCACTACAGTGTCAGTACTGGGATATTAACCCAAGTGCCAGATGTGGGAACTGAACCCACAGCCCTCTGATCTCCCGACCTCAGAGGCGAGTGTGCTACCTACTGAGCCACTGACACTGACATAATAGATAGGTACAGTAGATAGATAGATAGATAGATAGATAGATAGATAGATAGATAGATAGACAGACAGACAGACAGACAGACAGAGAATCTGGCTTGTGTCTCCTCCCCCAAAGGCCTTAATCAAGAGAGCAAGACTTGTCCATTTAAGCTAGAATATCCAGATAATATTTTTAATGCTGCTTAAGTTTCTGGATTTATTGTTCTGTGATTTTATTATGACCCTGGAAATGCTATGTATGGCACCCAGAGCCTCCAGGATTGGGCGCCTTAAAATAAATCTTTACTCACTTACTTGCTATCTCTCACCCATTGCAGTGAGTACCTCACTGGGTTGCTGGTCATTGACCAGGTTGTAGATGGCAATATGTTAGCACACTTAAAAAAGGCATCACAACCTAATACTGTACAAACAAAAAATTTAAGGGGCTCCTTTTTGTAATCTCAGATCGGGTGCTGTGCCCGGAGATGGTTAGCTGATGTTCTCCTGGGGCAGATATTTGGACAAAGTCTTCTTAGTGTTTCCAAAGCCTCATCTCTAGCTAACTAGCTAAAGAAGTGCAGGTCTGGAGACTCACTCTGTACTCATGGTTGCCTTTACGTAGTGGAGCATTGTTTCCAAACTCCAGTAGAAGCTCTCTCCTCTCACTCTCCTGCAGGAGAGCTCTCCTCTCACTCTCTTTGTTCACTGAATCAGCTGTGCATCAGCTCTAAGGTGGATGCAGCACCACAGCATGAGTGGAGTTAGTCATCATCTACTGGGCATTCACCCCAAAGGAGCTTTTCATCGAATGTCTGGATTCTCTGTTGCTGTTCCACAGGGATACTATCCAGACCAATCCCTCTACTTCTCCATTCTCCCCTCCTAGTGGGACAAACACCCACACTAAGCTTAGATGCGGGTTGGCACAGACTCCACATGGCTTCTTTCCTCTTGCAGGGCTTCACACACAGGCACTTCTCTCTTGCTGCATCTCCATCTCCTGGGCTCCAGCAGGGACCCTCTTTAAGGCTTGGGTCAATTCAGACTCAGGCCTGCTGGTTGGATGGATTGCCAAAAGGGAAAATTCTAGGGATGATTGTCTTTCTTCAACAACTTCCCTTTCTCCTTTTGGTGTCTCAATACAAAAATCTCTCCTCCTTCAGTGCAAATCAAACAGAAAAGTGAACTTTTCAGGCCAACCCCCAGGCTCCTCTGAGCCTTGGAAGTCAGAGTCTCTCTCAGTGACTCTCAGTCTCTGGTAGGTCAGAATTAACAGATTGAGCCTAGATTCCTGGTTCCTAGGCTCTTTTATAGAGTTCACAGGCTAAGCCCCAATTGGTTGCAATATGTGGAGAAAACCATGCTTCTTTTTTACAGGTAATCTTTTTATTAAAAGTTTTTAAAAATAGAAGCAGTATATTATTATGGGTACAGGAAACAGAACCCATGACAGATCATAAAAAAGGTTATAAATAAACTAAGCATAGTAGAAATGCGTTATACAATTACAAAAGTACAATGAAAAGGTTCATTAACGTTGGTATAGCGAAAAAAGGTCACAGCCCCAGGCTAACCAGAGGGATGGACTTTTTCCCCATTAGAAAGAGGGAGATCTTATGGTACCTCTCATCCTTAAGGGGAGTGGATACGTACCTTATAATACTATAATGCCACCACCAGTCCAAAGGGGGAGTCTCCCTGTTGGTGCTCTCTGTTGGTAGGGAGGATATTCTAAATATGGCAAAAAACAGATGAAAGGTATGACCCCCATATTTGTTGACATTTTATTAAGGTCCCTGCATTCCTGTGTGATATTCTCTCCAGTGCAGCAAGCCATCTCACAACCAGGAGCCATTCCACCACTGAGGGTGCATCAGGTGATCTCCTTAACTGAGGACTAGACAATTGGCTACAACACTAACAGCCACTATGCATTTTAGTAGGGGAGAATGCTGTGGTAGGCATGGGGTGGAGAGCCCTATCAGAAACCAAGAATTGTGCTGCACATGTGCTTGATACCATTCCAGAAGCTGGTGATGCTGGGGCAGTCTCACAGAATATGTGTGAGATGTGCTACTGTTTGTTGGCATCTCCAGCATCTGTCTTCCTGAAGGAGGCCTAGCCTGAGTATGGCAACTGGGGTGCAGTACCAACTAAGCATAACTTTGTTCTGAACCAGGCAACTTCTTCCATCTCTACAAGTCATATGGGATCTGTAAAGGCAGACTGCCCAGTCCTCCTTACTTATGGAAATGTCCAGCTTCTGCTCCCAGGCCTGCTTAGAGGTGAGGAATTGCTGTGGCTGGGTATCATACCGCATATGGTAGATAAAACTGTCCTGTCCTTTCTTTAAGCTGCTGCCAGTAACAGCCAAATCAGCAGTGGATGCTACAGTGCCTGGAGACCACACTGTTGGCAGTCATGCATCAAATTTGGAGATCCCTCCAGAAATCCTGCCTAAAGAGGTTGAATTTGTTCTGCAGGGTGACAGAAATGTCCACATGGTGCATTTCCAATGTGAGAGGTCCCTGGCTATCAGTATGCCTCACTGAGCCCAGGACATCCATCTAGGGAAGGAGCTGCCTATACCCTGTATAGAGTATGGGCCTCCCATAATGGCTTAGGTCGGGAAGGTACCAGGTCAATATGTCGAAGACAGAACTGCGCAGAATAAACTGTGCATTTGAAACAGCTAAAGCAATGGTAGTTACAGGGACAGTAAAGCGAAGGTAAAATACTGCTAATCCTGTAACTATGTTGCCATTGAGGGAGAGGTGAAAGGCTCTGGCTGGCAGTGTGCTGGCCGAGCAGCTGCCATGGCTCAGTGGGTAGAGCCACTGGCAGTGGAAGGTGGTGAAGTGTAACACACTGTGGTTTGATCTCAGGTCTTGGGGTTTTTTATTTGGTTTTAGCTTGATTTTTCTCCCTAAGTTTTTGCCCTTTCCCTGACTTTGGTCCCCACCAGAGTTAGATATTTAGGGATGGGGGGGTTTGGGAGGGCATAGCCCCCCTGCAAACATATAGTTTGTGTATTTTTGTTAGTGGACAGTAACATTCGCTGTTTTCCTGAGCACTACCTCCATTTTCCTTGTTATGTCTGCGCAGTTGTTTGCTGCACTGTTCTGTTCCATGGCATATTGACCCTGTGCCAGTGGGGAAGAGGTGGGGTATGTCTTCAGGAGTCAGAGAAGCTGCCTCCATCCCTTTTTTGAAGGCATCAATAGTAGGATGGTCTTTGAGATGCTGGGGCGTATGATTATATAAAAAGGTGGCAGCCAGCTGGCTCTGAGAGAGGCCCTGCTCAATGTGTAGCCAAAGAGGGGAGTTATATGCAGCAGGTTAAAAACATCTCAGAGTTTGCACTGTGGTAAAGGCAAGATGGTATCATGAAGATCCATGAGATACCCCAACCCCCTCTAGTACAGTGACTGCACAACTTTGCATGACTATATTGAGGTGGTTTGTCTTCCCATAAAAAGGACCCAATGACTTTGTCCAACTTTTGAAACCATGTCAGGAAAGGCAGATGGATAAATTAGACAAGGCATGCATAATCTGTGGTGTCATTATCATTTGAAAGCATCAGTTTTGTTGGCCATAGACAGTTTTCACACTTTCTATCTACCTAACTCTATTTTTGTGGACTCAGGGAGAGGGTAGAACTTCAGAAGGACCTTTGCAAAAGGGGAGGGCTGTATAAAGATTCATAGGATTCATATGAACAGTATTGAGTCTACAAGCATTAGCCATATTCGACTCCCCAATATTCATTGGACTTTGGATGATCAGGAAAATTATGCCATGGCTAGCCCACTTTAAACCTTACTTTCATAAGGGTCAGTGGTGATAGTCAAATGTAATGGTAAATCTTGGTTTTGCTCTGATTCATTTTCATCACTGAGACTGCAGTGAATTGCTTCAGCATTTCGAGGCAGGGTTCTAGGGAAGCTGCACCATCCTCCTGTAAAATGAGTAGACCGTCAGCATGCAGTAAAGCCCAATATTCCTTGCCACCACAGCTAATCTCTTTAAGAGAGAGATGATGACAGATGGCTGTGGCCAATGGTTCAATAGACAATACAAACAACAAAGAGGAGAGCAGGCATCCTTGCCTTGTCCCTTTCTGCAGCAGAAATCAGGCAAATAGGAGGCCGTTAGTTAGGACACTGGCCCAAGGGGGAGTTATACTTACCTTTATCCACTGGATAAAGACAGGCCCTACTCCAAATTTCTCTGTAGTACTTGTGACACTTGGACAGCTGGTTCTGATTAATCTAGGCTTTTTGGAATATAAAAAAATGTAGTATGATTGTCTGTCATGAAAAATGCTGTGCCTGGATAAGCCCCCCAGGTTTCGGTTCTAAAAGGACAGGATATATGTTAAACAGCAGATCTCTGTGATGAGATTAACTCCTAAGAATTCACATTTTATAGCCTTATTTAGGATATGGGTTGTTTTTAGCTAAGCCCTGAAATATCCATTTTATGGCATCCTCAGGAAGGTCAGTTAATTGCAGCTGGTGTCAAAAGAATATTACACCTCAGTGAGAACTGGCAGAGAGAGAGAGTCATAAAACGTTATTTCATGTCTTTGTGAAAAGCAGGATGCTGCTCATGGATGAAAGAAAGAAACTGGAAAATTACAGCCTTGATTGGGAAGTCACATGGGGAAACAAAGTTTTGCTGATGTCACCTATTAAATTTACCTTCTGAATGATGAGACATCCTGAGTGTATAATTTTTAATAAACAGAGGAGGAGCAGGGTGACATCATTGAGGAGGAAGGGTCAGAGACAGTTTTTTAACTATGCTAGGACCAACCTAGACACATACATGTTTGGACTCTGAAAAAGCAACATCAGCACTGGAAAAAGATAAGAATACATTAGATTAGACAAGTCTAAGGGTACTGTGGTGGGAGATTTTGTTTGTATTTAAAACCTTATTCTTTTAAGTGAGTGCATGTTTTGTGATATATGGCTCTGTATTGACATTTTACAGTTTTATCTATTTTTAAGTAAACATCTCATTTTTAGAGACTATTTGAAGTTTGAAGTTTATTGTTCTAGGAATTAATACCTTTGAGCCAAGGCTCTTTTACAAAGGTTCCACATCAGTAAGTACAAAAACATAGTAGACAGTGTTACAAACAATCAGTAAGCCATTTAACAAGGCCACAACTTAAACAGTAACATTTATTTACAGAAAAGGAAAAGGAACTCAGATGTAGTGTCAAGGGCAAGGAATAAGGATTGGAGAGCTTGAGAGGCAAGAGATGGAGAAATAAGAAGTTTAGGAGCAGCCAGAACCAGGTTAGTGGTACTCAGGTTGTCTTTGTCAAAGAGGAGTGCCTTTGAAATTCTTTATTTGACAAGTGAAGCATATATGGTTAAAGTTGACACTGTGCAAAGCTTACTGGTAATACCAAATTGAGGTCTTTAATAGAGTTTTTAAGGGTTCATTTCATACACCTGGTTAAGTGCCCATAGGCAAAAGATATCTGGTCCCCCTGAAGAGCAGAGTTATCTGAGCCTGTACATTGGGTACACCAGCAAGAGGTTCACAGTTTGAATCCCTCCAAGAACTTAAGACCATAGGTTGACTCGAACCCACAAAACAAACAGGAGGGTTACCCTGTTCTGTTAACTGTTCACAAGACTGTGCTCAGAGGTTGGCACTGTGGGAGCAGAGGGCCTGACCTGCTGAGTGGGGTTGTGACAGATTGGTTTTCAGTGGCACCATAATTTTGGTATTACAAGCTTTTATTGTTCAGTGTGTCAGCTTGAGACTGTCAGCTCACTTGTAAGGAAAGAAAAAGGCAGTGATTTATTTTTAAAAAGGAGACAGAACTATATCACTTGGTGTACAGTCAAGTTCCTACCCATTTTTTTTTTTTTAAAGTGCAAGTCAGAATAGCCGTAGTTAGGAAAGAATATGGTTTGCAACTACAGCAGGCACACTGTAGACTACTTAAAGCAGTTGTGCGGGGACAGAGGAGTCACGTTCAAGGTGAAAGCCACCAAACAGAACCTCATGGATGCCCTGATGGTAGCAGATACCCAGAGCATCGAGTCACAGACAATGACTGAAAAGGACTGAACCTTGAGTGTGGCAGGGCTAGTGGACAGTGCTGTGTCCAGATCCGATGAGGAGGGCAACAGGGCCAGTGCCAGGGAAGGGGGCCACAGCAGCAGCAGGGAAAGGTCACCAGTGTCCTGGATCCAGAAGTACTCAGGCTGCAAATTGAGTTGCGCAGAATGGAGCTGGAGTTCCAGAGAGAAAAGAGAAGTGAGAACAGCGAGATGCAGAGGAGAAGAGGGAGCAAGAACAGTGAGCTGCAGAGGAGAAGAGGGAGTGAGAATGTCAAGAGGCAGAGCATGGACAGTGAGAGGCGGACTGTGAGGAGCATGAATGCCAGAGGCAACATGAAATGGAGAAGCTACGACTCCAACCAGTGGCACCAGAGCAGGTAAGTGGCTTGGGTTTAACTGGAACTACAGGACTGGGTTACAAATTGAATTCCAAATTGGTAACAGAATTTAAAGAGGGGAAGGATATGGATGCCTTTTTTAAATTCTTTTGAAAAAGTTTGTATTCAGGCTAAAATTCCTAGAGAGTCCTGGGGCTTCCAGCTATCCCCGCTACTTACCGGGAAAGCTCAGGATGCATTGGGTCAAATGGACAATGAGGACAGTGATGATTACAGCAAACTTAAAGCTGCACTGTTAAAAAAATTTGAATTAACTGCTGAATCATACAGAGCTAAATTCCGTAAGCTCAGGAGAAGCCCTGACATGAGTTAAGAGGAGCTAGCCACGAAACAATGATTTTTAAAATGTTGGTGGGAAGGAATTGAAGCAAACTCTATTGATAAAATTGAAAATGTGATTTTGTTAGAACAGTTTTTCTGGGCATTCCCAGCAGAGCAGAAAACCTGGCTGGAGGACCGAGATCCCAAAGCAGTGCAAGAGTCTACTGAACTCTCAGACCATTATGCCAAGAGCAGACCGGCTCTGAGAGCGAATGAGGGTGGGCGTGGCAGCACAGAAAGGGAAAAGCACACCTTCAGGGCAGCGAAAACCCTCACTGCCGCCACCAAAACCAGTTAGCCCCAGGTTTCAGAGAAAAGATTTCTCTGAGAAAAGAAATGAATGTTGGTTGTGTAAAGAAACTGGACATATTGCCTGACAGTGTCCCAAAAAGGTGAGCAATACACAACTGGGGGCTAGGAAGGAAGTGGGTTGCTTGTGTGCCCCTGGAAGCATGCCTATGAACATGAGGGAGCACATGCACCCAGTCATGGTGAATGGTGTACAGACACAAGGGTTAAGGGACACAGGGGCATCCCTGACACTGGTAAAAGGGGATCTGGTACAGCCTGGTCAGCTTATACCCAATAAATACATCACTGTACAAGACTTTACTGGTGGGGAGAAAACATTGCCCCTTGCTAGTGTTCTCCTAGACTGGAATGAAACAAGGGGAAATGTGCAACAGGTGGCTGTAGCCCAAGCCTTAGCAGTGGATATGATCCTGTGCAACAATCTCAAACAGGAGATGGTGTGTGCAGTTACCCATAGCCAAGTGGCTAGGGAAAATTATAGTTCCCTGAACCCCACAGAAGCCATTGTGGAAACCACTGGGAGGCTGATTCCCCAGCCTGTGTCTCCTGATATGGAGACTAATGAAAAGGGGGGAGAAATTTCCCCAGTAGCAGTTAACCACACAGCTACAGAGGGTTACTCCAGAGAGGGAGGGGTGACCCATTGTCTGAGGGATAGAAATGACAGTGATCCTGAGTGTTCTCACGCTAGTGCTAGGGACCCTAGTTTAGCGACTGAAGGGGACCTGTCCCATGCCTTGGGAATGTGTGAGGAGTTTGCAGCTGCTCAGAGAAGTAACACTAGTCTAGAGAAGCTGAGGGCTTGGGCAGACTCTGACGGGGCACAGGAAGGTGACGGCAGACATAAGGTTTATTGGGAAAATGGACTTATGTATACTCAGGCTGTGCAGATAGAGGGAGGGATGCTAGGCAGGCAGCTAGTCATTCCCCAGGGGTATCGTGAGCAGTTGCTCAAGATTGCACATGATAGTCCCTTGTCTGGTCATTTGGGAATTGTGTGCACTACACAACGGTTGGCCCAGAATTTCTACTGGCCCAGCTTCACCCAGCAGCTGAAGGAGTATTGCAGGTCTTGTCACAGGTGCCAAGAAATAGGGAAGGCGGGCAAGAAAATCCAAGACACCCAGATTCCATTGCCCATAGTGGAGGAGCCATTCCAGAGGGTTGGAATGGATATTGTGGGCCTTTAAATACCCCCAGCTCCTCAGGGAAGAGATTCATCCTGACTGTGGTGGATTATGCCACCCGGTACCCGGAGGCAGTCACCCTATCCTCACTGAGGACAGACAAAGTGGCAGACGCCTTACTTAGGATTTTCTCCCATGTTGGGTTTCCACAGGAGGTTATCACCAATCGAGGGGGTTCCTTCATGTTGTACCTGATGAAATGTTTGTGGGAGAAATGTGCGGTGGTGTAGAGATGCACAACACCATATCACCCACAAGCCAATGGGCTTGTGGAAAGATTCAGTGGTACCCTGAAGTCAATGCTCCAGGCATTTGCTGAACAGCATGGGAGGAACTGGGAGAAAAATCTTCCCCACCTGTTGTTTGCATACAGGGAGGTGCCCCAAGAGTCGACAGGATTTTCCCCTTTTAAACTCTTATATGGATGCCGAGTATGTGGGCCCCTAGATTTGATCCGGGAGGACTGGGAAGGAAAGCATGCCACCCAGGAAACTCCCATTGTGGATTACATCTTTAGGTTTAGGGAAAGGCTGAAGGAGCTTATGGGAAAAGCCCAGAGCAACCTGGCAGCTTCCCAACAGAAACAAAAAGTGTGGTATGACCGCAGAGCCAGAGCTCGCTCATACATGGTGGGTCAGGAAGTCATGGTCCTTATTCCGGTCTGGAAAGACAAGCTGCAGGCTGAATGGGTAGGACTGTACAAAGTGGTTAGGAAGGTAAATGACATGAACTATATTATAGAGTTGCCTGACAGAAGACAGACAGAAAGGATGTACCATGTCAACATGATGAAGCCATATGCAAATAGGGCTGACATGGTGTTTGCAGTGTGTAGTCCTGGGGAGGGGACGGATGAAGGAGACCCCCTTCTGGACTTGCTGGAAGAAAGCAAGTGGGAGTCCTCTGTGGAGGCAGTAAAATTGTCTCCCCAGCTGGCCCCGGACCAGATCCAGGAAGTAAGGGAGGTTTTAGTAGACTTTGCCCCATTGTTTAGCATCAAGCCTGGACTATCCCCCTTTGCGATGCACAATGTGGAG
Organism: Neoceratodus forsteri; assembly: GCA_016271365.2. Taxonomy (NCBI): domain Eukaryota; kingdom Metazoa; phylum Chordata; order Ceratodontiformes; family Ceratodontidae; genus Neoceratodus; species Neoceratodus forsteri. The sequence continues at coordinate 768,467,873 of CM057450.1, read as the reverse complement.
ACAGGGACACAGGCGCCCATACAGCAGACAGCATATCGGGTGTCAGAGGCTGTCCAAAAGGACATTAGGAGGGAAGTGGAGGAGATGCTGGCTTTAGGGGTTATTGATAGATCCAATAGCCCCTGGGCCTCACCTGTAGTCCTTGTGCCTAAGCCAGATGGCTCTACTCATTTCTGTGTGGACTATTGTGGACTGAATGCAGTCACAAAGTCAGACTCCCACCCGATGCCCCAGATGGACGAACTCCTGGATAAGTTGGGAGGGGCGACCTATCTTACGACCATTGACCTGACAAAGGGGCATTGGCAGATAGAGTTGATGGACAGAGCTAGGGAGAGTTTGTCCTTCATCACTCCGATAGGCTTATTTGAATGTAAAGTAATGCCTTTCGGAATGAAGAACGCCCCGGAAACTTTCCAAAGGTTGGTGAACCAGGTGTTAAAGGGTGCTGAGGAGTACGCTATGGTGTACCTGGATGGCATTGCCATCTTTAGTGCCAGCTGGGAGGAACACCTGTCCCACCTTAGGGAAGTGCTGGGCAGGATACAGAGGGCCGGGTTCACTGTCAAAGCTGGGAAGTACTAGGTGGCCACGGGAGAAGTGGCATACCTCGAGCACATGGTAGGCTGGGTACAGCTCCGTCCTAACCAAATAAAAATAGAGGTAATACAGGCATGGCCCAGACCAGAAATGCAGAAGCAGGTCAGGAGTTTTCTTGGGACAGCAGGGTACTATAGAAAATGTGTACCCAATTACAGTGCCCTGGCTGCTCCCCGATCTGACCTGGTAAAGAAAAGACTGCCAAATAAAATTACCTGGGACCCAGCTGTGAGAAAGCCTTTACCAGATTGAAGGAGGCACTCTGCAGTGCTCCTGTTTTGACAAGTCCTGACTATAGTAGACCCTTTATAGTTCAGACGAATGCCTCAGATGTGGGTATTGTGGCAGTACTGAGTCAGACATCCAGCCAAGGGAAAGATCACTCTGTAGCATGTCTGAGTAAAAAGTTACTTCCCAGGGAGCAGGCATACTCCACTGTGGAAAAGGAGTGTCTTGACATAGTGTGGGCCCTAAGGAAGTTAGAACCATACTTATATGGGCAGCATTTTGTGGTACAGACTGACCACAACCCCCTGGTTTGGCTGACGCAGATGGAAAAAAACAATGGTAGATTGCTAAGATGAAGTCTTGCTTTGCAAGGGTATGGCATGACAATTCTACATGGGGCTGGAGAGAAAAATCAGAACTCAGATGGGTTGTCTCATGTCTATGAGGAGTGAACTGATTTGGGAAGCTCATCCCATGCAGGGGATACAGTCCCCAAATTCAGTCTAGGTGGGGAGGAATTACAACACTTGGACAGCTGGTTCTGATTAATCTAGGCTTCTTGGAATATAGAAAAATGTAGTATGATTGTCTGTCATGAAAAATGCTGTGCCTGGATAAGCAACACTCCACCCCGGTTTCAGTTCTAACAGGACAGGATATATGTTAAACAGCAGATCTCTGTGATGAGATTAACTCCTAAAAACTCGCATTTTATAGCCTTATTTAGGAGATGGGTTGTCTGTAGTTAAGCCCTGAAATATCCATTTTATGGCATCCTCAGGAAGGTCAGTTAATTGCAGCCGGTGTCAAAAAGAATATTACACCTCAATGAGAACTGGCAGAGAGAGAGAGAGAGAGAGAGTCATAAAAAAGTTATTTCATGTCTTTGTGAAGAGCAGGATGCTGCTCTTGGATGAAAGAAAGAAATTGGAAAATTACAGCCTTGATTGGGAAGTCACATGGGGAAACAAAGTTTTGCTGATGTCACCTATTAAATTTACCTTCTGAATGATGAGACATCCTGAGTGTATAATTTTTAATAAACAGAGGAGGAGCAGGGTGACATCATTGAGGAGGAAGGGTCAGAGACAGTTTCTTAACTACGATGGGATCAACCTAGACACATACATGTTTGGACTCTGAAAAAGCAACATCAGCACTGGAAGGAGATAAGAATACATTAGATTAGACGAGTCTAAAGGTACTGTGGTAGGAGATTTTGTTTGTATTTAAAACCTTATTCTTTTAAGTGAGTGTATGTTTTGTGATATATGGTTCTGTATTGACATTTTACAGTTTTATCTATTTTTAAGTAAACATCTCATTTTTAGAGACTACTTGGTGTGCCTCTGAAATGCTTTATTTGACAAGTGAAGCATATATGGTTAAAGCTGACACTGTGCAAAGCTTACTGGTAATACCAAACTGGAAAAAGGTAAGAGTTTATTCTGAGGACTTTCATAGAGTTTTTAAGGGTTCATTTTGTACACCTGGTTAGGTGCCCGTAGGCGAAAGATATCTGTCCCCCCACAAAGAGCAGAATTATCTGAGCCTGTACATTGGGTACACTAGCAAGAGATTCATAGTTTGAATCCCTCCAGAACTTGAGACCAAAGTTTGATTCGAACCCACAAAACAGACAGGAGGGTTATCCTGTTCTGTTCCTGTTCACAAGACTGCGCTCGGAGGTTGGCACTGTGGGAGCAGAGGCTCCAACCTGCTGAGAGGGGTTGTAACAGTACTCACGAGGTATTCCTGCTTAACTGAGTTGAATGCCTTCTCAAAGTTGACAGCTGCCATGATTGTACCTGCAGTACAGAGGCATAAAGGGGAAAGGCTGCTCACGCAGCCAAGAGAAACAGTGCAGATTTTAGAGAGCTTCTGCAAAGAACTATATGCAGCTGAGATCCCCAGAGGTATGACAGAGATTCAAGTATTTTTACAGGCTGCAAACCTTTCTACAATACAAGGTCAACAAAAAGAGGCCCTGGGTAGCTTGGTCTTTATATTAGAGGTATTAGCCACCATCAAAGACCCCAAATTAGACAAAGCCCTGGGTCTGGATGGCTTCTCCAGAAATTTTTCTATTTAAATTTATGTTTATTAAGTTTACTGTATACAAATGACACATTATAACAATAGGCAGGCAAACATAGTGGTATAAATCAAAATTGAGGGTACATCATTTTTACAGTAAGGAGTTATTGTGCCCCTATTACATGTTACCACACTGAGAGGTGAGCTAAATATATCAAATATACCAAACATTGTTATTCAAAGGCCTATTACAGCTATGAGCAGAGAATAAAATATAAGTTGAACACCATCAATCACCCTATAAAAGGGTAGAACTTCCTATACCCATACATGGTACATACAAAATACCTAATCACTTCCAGTGATTTAGCAGATTATTTGATGATCATAAGACGTACTGAGTATTTATTAAGAATGGGTGTAATTTAATTTTAGGCTTACAATTGTTATACCTGGAAAAAGCTGCTTAATAAATGTAAACCTGAAGATTATTAAAATGTTTCCTATAAATGACTATGGAAATATAGGCTATAAGCAGATGCAGTTGCTAAAACCACAGCTAAACATTCTCATTTGGGACCTACAGTACAGACTCTGCTGAGTAATCCATAATACAAAATAATTTAAGGAGATCTAAAGTCTACAGGATGTACATATCAGGAGGTCAAACTTGAACTGCTGTGGAATCCTCACACCAGTTAGCTGTGCACCAGAGTTCTTTGAGAAAAGTTGCTTCTGCATACTGTCTCTAACCATAAAAAGGTGTGAAACTGGTGCAGAGGAGCAGGGAAGTGCAATTATAAAACTGAACTTCACTATGAACCCCTGCCATATTGTTACAGATCTGCAGTCCTAGTACATAACAGGAATGTAAAACATTAGAAAATTGAAAAGTTTAATCCAGAATACAGAAATGTAGGGGATTACTAGAACTAGTTAAAGTCACAAACGTTACAGAACTCCTTCTCCCCCGTAGGTATACTCAAAGTTAGTGTTACCTCAGTCAACTGTTACCAGACTCCGACTCCATATCCTGAGTGTTGAATTCTTACTCATCCTTCTCTAGGACCTTGTTTGCATCCTTGGGGTCCAGGAGTTGGTAGTGTCTGTCCCCATACATGATTCTGAGACTGACCAGCGTTAATAACAAGTGGTAGATCCCTAGCTGTCACAGTCTGGTGTGGATCCCATCAAAACCTGTCCATTTTTGTCTGGTCTCATAGCTGAAATCTGGAAAGATATGTGTATGAGCATCCCCCCATTCTACCAGCGGCATTAGTTTTGCCCTTTTTTCCACCTTGGAAATGAGTATACTCACTGGTGTTTCACCTGGTTAAATAAAGAACTGATTGATTGATTGAGAATTAAGTTTTGTTCCAGTGTAGACTGCATGCAAAGAAGATGGTATGGGGTAATGGTTTATTCATTCCCTGTTGATTCTGTCCTCCTGGAGGGGTGATCCCAAAGACTTGTATTATAGTAAATCCACCCTCAGTCTGCAAATTATCTATGAGTCATTGCTGCAGGAAATCCCAAAGAGAATCTCCCTCTAACCCCTCCAGAACATGAAACAGGTGGAGATGAGTAGCCCTGATTGTATTCTTTAAGTTCTCTAGAGACGTTCTCATCAGGGAATTTTCTATAATTAAGCCCACTGACACTGTAAGGGCTTATCCACTCTAGCGGTTGTGGTTTGGGTATCAGTAGTTAAAGTCCCAATCTTGTTCTCCATTACTTTCATCTATATCATAAAATCCTTGGATGGAATCACTTTTAGAAGAGCTGCATTGGATGGCTGGCTGGAATCGGTGTCTGCTGTCATTGGCCACTGTTTCCAGCTCATCCCTTGGTGTGGCTCTTTTGGTCAAACCCCTTCTCTTCTACCTGCAATTTGTTTGCTTCCTCTAGCCATATTTACGATATTTGGTATCTCTCTGATTTAGAAAAGGTATCCCTCAGATTCAAATGAGTCCAATTTTTCAAGTTTAAAAGTTTTTCCAGGTTTGAAGCAGTGTTCCGGTCTAAAATACTGTAACTTTAATATAGATACAATCTGGAAAGCTTGCTGGAAGTGTTGCTGCATCCTCAGCAGTTGACCACACCCCCTCTTCCCAACTTTTTGCAAAGCTGTAAAAGGGAAGGAAGGTGGCCCCACATCTTGTCAACCTATAGAATGCAGCCTCTAAGGAGGGGAATTTAGAGCCTAGCTTTCAGGAAGCCATGATAATCCTACTCCCTAAACTGGAGAGAGACCCCAAACTAATCAATAACTGCATACCCATCTCCTTTCTCAGTGCTGATATTAAGACATTGGCTGAGGTTCTAGCAGAGAGGGTTTCCAAAGTATGGCAGAGCCTGGTGGCCATGGAGCAAGTGGGATTCACGCAAGGAAGGCTGTCAAGGGACCACATGAGGAAACTCAATTACATCATCTCTGTGTCTGGGGACTCCAGGATCCTGGCAGTTCTGGTGTTCTTAGATGCAGGGAAAGCATTTGACAGGGTGGTGTGAAACTATTTATTCACCATCCTGGATGCATTTGGGTTCCCAATGAAATTTATAGAGTGGGTCTCCTTACTATACTCCTAAACATTAGCAAGAATGTGTTGTAACGGGCTAAAATCACCAGCATTCAACCTAGGTAAGAGAATGTGACAGGAGTGCCCCTATTCCTTCTACTTTTTAAAGGGATACTTTAATCTAGCCAACAATAATACTGTGGGACGTAGAGGTCCTGGTTCAGCAAAACAGATTTAATTAAATATTTTAAGCTATTTACTGTTTTGTAGCTTTAATTTCTCTCCAATTGATCCTGCATCCACCAGCCTGCCATGCCGTCCACAGAGTCCCCCGCAGCCAGCTCAGCACAATTGGTACCAGTAGAATAAGCATGAAAAGGTGCTGTTCTGCAATGTAAGACTTTGAGCAGATGTTCTGGTATATAGACATCCCTGCTGCTTAGCCCACTGTCTGCGTCATCAGAAGGCTGTCTGTGGGGGACTCAGTGGATGTCATAGTGGGCCAAACTCTATCTTGACCCCTTAACTTGAAACATTCTACTAGATAATAGGGTTACTGCAATGAAAGTAGGGGAGTACAGGTATGCCATACCCACATATGCAGATGATGACATGTTATATCTGGAACATCCCACCTAGTCAGTTCTAGCAGTATTCAAAATTCTAACAACCTTTGAGAAGTTGTCAGGTTACAAGCTGAATTGGGACAAGATGATTACTATGCTCCTAAATGTGCACACCACCACAGCATGCGTTATGCATGGGGGGAGGGGCACGTGGGCACATAAGTCCCTCACATACTTGGGAACTGATTAGCAGGGACAAGCACTACATGCCGGAACATAATTTAACTAAGCTCATGACACAGGTAAAAACAGAACTCAACAGATGGTCCACCCTTCCATTGACCATGTGGGCTACAATAAACATTAGCAAAATGAAAGTGCTGCCCCGCATTCTATACCCTTTAAATATGACAGACCTCTAGTTGCCCAAACAATAGTTTGACACCTTGAGATCTGCCCTTTGCTTGTTGTTGTCAAGTGGCAAACCACCAAGAAGATCATATAGCAAAATCACTTTAGCGAAAGCTAAGGGGGGGACCGCAGTTGCCATATTTTTTTCTATACTAACTGGTCTGCCATGCATGTAACCTCCTGTAGTGGAGGGCACAGCTGACACCAGATGAAGATCACAGCACTATGCCAGCACAAAGAACAATAGAGTCTCACCGATATAAGTACTATAACATAGCTATGAGGGCTCTGACCAGTTGTTCTATCAGCAAACCTCCCCCTCTGTTGCAAAGGATGCCGTTAGTAACTTCAGTGAGGGTCTGCAAGCAGCTCCACAAATTTATAGGTACTAAACCCCTATTTAACCCCTACCAGCCCATACGCCACAACTCTAACTTCACCACTGCAGAGAAGATGAGTGACAACTTCATACATGGTGCTAACCTGAGTAGGTTAATATTCCTCTTGGAAGGAGAAAGACCGTTATCCTTTGAGACATTCAAAAGCAGGAACAGTTTAAACAATCATCATATTTTTCAGTTCTTGCAACTACAACATATGGGGCCAGATGTTCAAAACTTTGCACTGGGCGCAATCCGATTGCACTGCAATTATGCCGCATTTGCACCGGATTGCTATATTCAGAAGGCCAAATAGTGCTGATACAACGTGTTAGCACCAGCGTTAAAAGATAATGTATGCACGGTGCAAAGTGAGGGGCAGGGTCATGCATACAGATGCAACAGTATATTCAAAACTATAGCACCACGCAACGTGCATTAGCATGACATGTAGCACGGCAGCAAATTACCACCTAGGAAAAGGTAGTCTTAACTCCGGGCAATCCAAGGATAGGGGGCCAACTTCAATCATGCACATTATAAGACTGAGCTAAAACTCCACTTGCAGCAACAAAACTGTTTGTGGTTGTATGTAATGTGACACTACATTGCTGTATGTGAATTGTGTGTTGTTGTACGTTGTAGGTGTGTATTGTACACTGCATCATTTCAGTCGCACATGTAGTGGCTCCGGGCCATTCCTGAATATGGGCCATGGCGCAATGTGGTTACCCAGTCAAAACAGTGATAAATAAGTACAAAAATAGTAAATAACTGGCAGTGCGTCCATACAGCACACACCCCAGTCCCCCCCATTGGGGTATGCCAACACACTCCAGCATACACATGCAGCACTGGGAAATTGGAGGGTGTTGAGGGGAGGGTGCACAGGTGGCCAGACTGCACCACGTAGTGGGTTTCGTCACAAGGCTGGGGGCATCCACACAGTGCACATGTTCCAGTGTTGGGAATACCCTGACACCAGCATGCATGTCCCCCCCAGCACATACCTCACATCTGTACAGACACCACAGCACACATGGCCAGCCATGTGTATGGTACTGTGAGTATTCCATGCCAGTGGCTCAATGTTTGTGGGTCACAGGACAGCAATACAGTGGTGTTTATTATCAGAACACACCTTCCAGCTGGTCCTGTCACTGTGTGGAGAGCATCAGTCATTGATGCCTGATACACCATAGGAATTGCTGTGTCCCTCACAAAACCAGCCACTAAGGTGCTTTAGCATCTGCTATGCACTGTAGCAAGGGCTACAATATACCCATGGCATGCAGAATCAACACCCGAGGCTGTGGTGCTAGTCCTCTGTGGCACACTAGACTGTGCTGTTATGTACAAACGTAGCCTGCAGCTACTGACATGTTGATCCAGTCTTACATACAGATGGTGTTATGGGGAGACCCAGCCTGCAGCTATCAACCTATAGTTCCAGTCTGACCTACAGGTGGAGCTGTGTGCACCCTGCAATAACACTGGGCAACCCACATGGTAATACATGCAAATCAGGCAATAATGACATGCTAATGTGGCTGCTTGCCCATGGTTTGCCTAAGTAGGCTCATTTGGATATCACTTTTGAATATAGCAAAATTTTGCACCTGGCAAATGAGTTTGCCCTGCACAAAACTGTCAGAACCAGAACACAGTTCTGCAGTATTTGGTCTGCACTGTTGTTTGCAGTTTTTGTGAATCCAGTTTTTTACTAGCACACACATTGGCCATGTAGTTCACCTTTGCCTTACTCCATATCTGTGTGCACTGGGCTGCTGTTGTAGTTTGCACTCCCCAGTTGCTATATTCAGAGCTGCCTTATTTGCCGGGCTATGTTTGCTCTGCACTCAAGGCCCTGTTTGCACGCTGTTGTTTGCACGCTATATTCAACTGATTTAGCCCCAGGGCTATTCCTTTAAATATAATGAGCATCACAAACCCACTCAGCAGGTCAGCCCTCTACTCCCAAAGTGATAACCTCTGAGCGTAGTCTTGTGAACAGTTATCAGAACAGGTAACCCTCTTGTCTGTTTTTGTGGATTTGAATCAACCTTTGGTCTCAAGTCTTGGAGGGATTCAAACTGTGAACCTCTTGCTAGCGTACCCAATGCACAGGCTCAGATAATTCTGTCTTTGGGGGGCCAGATTTCTTTGCCTACAGGCAACTAACCAGGTGTACAGAAATTAACCCTTAAAAACTGTAATAAAAGACCTCAGATTTAAAACGCTTACCTTTTTCCAGTTTAGTATCACGATTCAAGCTTATGCACAATGTCTGCTTTAACCATATATACTCTACTTGTAAAGCAAAGAAATCAAAAACAGACCAAATAAGCTCTAAAAATACAGTTTTACTACAATAGATCACAAAACATACAAATCACTTAAATACAACAAGGTTTTTAACAATACAATTCATACTACAGGACTTAGATTTGTCTCTCTCTCTCTAAATACCTGCTTAAAGTGCTCACAGATGTTTCTTTGTCAGAGTCTAGATAGAAGTGTCTCCGAAGGAAAACAGAATAATGTTTAAAAGCTGGTTTTCCCCACCTCTTTGCATGAAGTCACCTGGCTCCTCCCTGTCAGAATATATAAAAAATATATCTATATAAAAACAGGATGTCTTTTCCAAGTATTAAATTCTGCAACCTCAGCATAACTCATGTTCTTCAAATGACTCTCTTTGATCTTTAGCTGCATCCTCTCTCACACAGGCATCAAATGAACATTTGCAACTTCGCACCCATGTGTAATAACCTGGGTTTCCCTCCAAACGTCATAAAATGGATATGATGTATCTTGGCATCTGGCAAGCTACAATTAGCCACCTAAACAGGATATCCTTAACTCATGCCTCTTCCAGCCTGTAATTATCTCATGGCTTTCATCTTACAGCTGAGACCTGGGGGGGAGGTGAGCGAGGTCACTCAAACAGCACCAGATTTCTCAGCAACTCTCATGACAGACAGTCCATAACACATTTTTATATTACAAAAATGATACAGTGATCAGAACCAGCTGTCCAAGTGTCACAATGTGCACATGGTTCTGGGCTATTTTTGCATACCTTGCAGTGCTAATTTTGCCCTGGGGCTATGTTTTGAATATCTGGCCCAAGATATGTGGTAAATTAGGGCCACGGCCTTGACTGGCAAATACACAAGATCAGTGGTATGAGTTCAGTCAGGAGGCAAAGCAGAGAAACACAATATCTGCACTGTACCAAAAGCTCAGAAATGTTGCCTCTGAGGCAATTAATTTGCGCTTAAGAGTACTGGGGAATGGAATTCCAGTTCTGGATGAGTCTAGTAAGCTAGAAAAGGTGTGGTCCCATATGCATAAATACCGTAAGTCTGATGGGCTTAAACTCATAAATTACTAAATGAAATGTCTTTCACTCCTGTAAAGTTATTTAAAATACATAACATAGACACAGATTTATGCACCAAGAATAAAACTCACAGAGGTACTCTTAAACATTTTTTTTGTGACTGGCTAAAACATCTCCTCTTTGGGAGGAAATGAAGGCCAGATTGTATCCATTGCTAAGTTCGAATGAAGCGATTGAATCCATAACTTGTCTGACTGGCTTGGGTCTAGAAAAACTAGTGGGACAGCAGAGATATCAGATGGCCTTAATTCCTGCAACTGCCAGGCATGTCATAGCCATACACTGGCTAGAGGACCATGTCAAACTACAAAGAATGGCTGTCAGCAGCCTTGAAAGCACTTACAATGGAGAAAAATGCTGGACAGTATCAATCAATCAATCAATCAAATCTTTATTTATTCAGGCTCATTGAGCAAGGCTCATTTACAAGATGGACCTGATATAAACCATAGGTATAAACAATAAACATTTACTTCCAGATGGTAGTTGTTATTCTCCAACTATCAGTAGATACAGATACACATACTGCACATACCAGGTTGAAGTGCACCATGGGCCACTCAGGGCAGTTGTCACACTAAGAGTGAAGTAGGTAATGAATTCAAATGAGGCTCAATGCCAGATATTTAACTCAGCTATCCACTTGGCATGAATGAACCAGTAGCTATTTGCATTTGGCTGCTTGTTGCTTTTAATGTTTTACTGTTTTAATCTGTTTATGTTGAATTGTGATTTGCATATGATTTGAGCTGCTCTTACACCCAAGTCATCATTGTTTTATGAACAGCAGATATGTATGACATATGTATTGCAAATGTATGTATTGATAAAATCATTGAAGTACATTAAGTGTAACCCCCTGGTTCCCCCTTGGGTTACTAGAACCCTGTATAGTTAGTGGGTTTACTAGGTAGGCAGCCTGGGCAGCAAAGAGTTAACTTCCATGTCTCCCTGGAAGCTTCTGTCAGCCAACCTGGGCAGAGGTTCTAAATGGGAGTGGCCTCACAGCAGCATAAGCCAGGATAGACTGTTGCTGAGTCAGTTACTTTTTTGCCTCAGAGCAGTGCAGTTCAGCTTGGGATGCTGACTGAAGAGAGCCTCAGGAGAGGTGTCACCTCTCTCCTGACCCTTTTCAGACCCTAGTCAGTTCACAGAGATACCTGCGTCGAGCCATGGTGGCAGTCTTCTCCTGTGCAGAGCCCCTGAGGAGTGAACAAATCCTGAATGACAATGGGTCCTGTAACCGTGAGTCCACCCCATTTCTGAGAGACTTTTGGTTGGAAAAGTGCTGCCCATTACTGGAATGGCCAGATTTTGACCTCTGCTTGAGGCAGTTGCTGATAGTTTGGACATTTCACCTCAGAACTGTCGGAGGACTGTTTCACTGTTCAAATGGTGCCTTCACAGTTACAAATTCATTTGGAAGAGTTGTCGGCCCCCTATCCAGAGCTTGGAGCTATACTCACTTCTGTCTGGGATATGAGATGAAAACCTTTTCTCAGTTTGGTTTAATGCTACTGGAACTGTTTCTCACAGATGGGTGGACATGCTTTGTCCTGACAAGGCTCTATGGAGATGGAACTTTGGTAATGGGGGAAACCCGGTGTTGCTCATCCTCGGGATATGTGAACCTGAAGTTGTTAACCTCCCAGAAGAAAATGGAATCTGGTAAACTGTGAACCCAGCATTGTTCATGCCCCTTTTTGGACAAGCTCTATCCTGTGTCCATAGCTCCAAAGAGGGATGAACGGAACCCCCTTTCAGTGACCCTCTAAGGTAGGGTGCCCCAAACAAATTAACTGATAGTAAATCACTGCTGTTGTTTCTGGACTTTGTGTGCCTTCTGCACCTTCAGCCCTCAATGGGAAAGAATGTTGTCTGTCAGTTCATTGTGTACAGAATAAAACCTACTATTTGGCTTGAATTCTGCTTATGGATGTTCATCTGTGTGCGAACTGTGTGCTTTAATGGTGCCCCCAATGCTATGGCCCACCCTGGTTCCTGGGTTAAAAATATAAATATTTTTGTGTGCCCTTCCTCCCCGAGAGTTGAGCCAGATAAACACCCTAGAGAGGGGAGGGGAAGGTTAGGACTACCAAAAAAAGGGTTACGTAAGTTTAAAAAAAAAAAAAGAAAAGGCTTTGAAACTAAACACAAAACAGAGTTCTAGCTCTGGCCTCCAGACTTCCTACCTATATCTTTGTTGTGGAGCATTTCTGGCTCCCTAAATATGGCCGTCCCAGTTGCCTCCTGCTCGAACAAGGAGGATCAATTCTGAATGTATGGAGGGGGGCTCCATCAAAGGGCCTTCAGGTCCCTTGACACTCTGCCACTGGCTGATCATCATTAACAGCACTGGAATTGGGGTTTTGGTGGTCTTTCAGAGCTACACTGACACCTAACTAGGGTGTTTACTAGCTCCCCCCTTCCCTCCAGCTGCTGAGGACACCTGCACCCTTCCCAACAGGCAGCTTCTTTTCAGTAGTCCCCCAAGGAAACCTCCAACGGAGCTCTCTGTGCTGCTCCCCCCCCCAGCTGCCAAGGATGCCTGAACCCTTCCTAGCTGGTACTGAAGACTGGATGCAGTGTAAAATAGTTTACTAACTGTAGTGTGCTTTACTGTGGTTGGAGGGAGCATTCAGATTGTTTTCTCAACCAAGTGTTTCTGATAGCCTGCCAATGTACATTACCTTATACTGCTGGAGTTTTAAGAGGTTACTGTGCCTGTTAGCATTTACTGAGGGAACTTTAAGAGTTATTATGTGCCCGTACTGTTTTAGAGTATTCTGCAGGTCTGCAGGGGAACGCTTTGACCCATGCCAGACTCCGTTGCTTCAATAAGGGAGGGGAGAGAGGGAAGAGGTAAAAGAAAGGTGGAGAGGGCTATCTCAGGCAGACTCAATGGGCTGAATGGTCTTTTTCTGTCGGCATGATTCTATGATGAGCCCCCCGGCCTGTTTCCCGCCTTGACCCCTCTTTTGTTTCAGTGCTTGTCAAATCCTTTTTGTATTTGACCTCTTAATCCCTTTTTTGTTCCTATTTCAGGCAACTTCTTTTCAGTACTCCCACAAGGAAGCCGCTGACAGAGCTTGTTGCTCCTTCCCCTCCTTCTAGCTGCCGAGGACACCTACACCCTTCCCAGCAGATACTGAAGACCAAAGACAGTGTTATCAGCCGCCACACTAGCGGAGGCTGCCCCAGGTGGTCCCTTCCATTCTAGACTACCCTTCCCACATGACTGTATCACGTGATTACTCTAACACCCCCAGGTTTCCAGCTGCAGATTCTCAGGTTGGTCTACTAGAGGTCACTACTGCACCTATCAATGAGTGGAAACATTAAACTTTAACCTCTGCATTCTACTGGCTGCCTATTGTTAGTCCCCTCTCATCCCCAGTGCTCCTCTCTCCCTACCCTCCTTCTAGTTTGCACTCTTCCACCCAGGTGCAGGATTTGAACTTACATCTCCTGATGCCATTCCAACCAAAGACTACAACTCTAGCCAGTAGGCCACTCAGCCAGACAGAAAGTAACTTCATAGTGCAGGTGTTATTTCAAATGACCCCATGGTCATCAGTGGTACTGCAAAGTTCTGTTACCTGCTGTGCACAATCGTAATCCATCTCCCTACTTTGCCATTGGTTTGTTATAGGGACAACCACTAGGGGCATTCTCTCCTTTTACTCCCAATATCTACTCCTACCTTCCTCGCTCCTCATCTGTTGCAACCTCTTCTTACCATCCTCCCTTCTCCCCGCTATGTATCTCTCTAACCTCCTTTCTTTGTCCTTTTATTATCTTCTATTTGCTTCCTACTACCCCACTCCTTCCCACCTCTATCCCAACCTACCACTGCTCTCTCTATCCAACTCCCTTCCCTCCTACCCTATCTCCAACCTCATCCCTTCCCACCTCCTGTCTCTTACCTCGTTCCCACTCTCCTTGGTGCCCTGGAGCCTCTGTCCTACCATCTGTCTCCTCCTAGCTCCATTTTATGCACTTTAGACTCACCCTTCATCCACACCATCCTACCCCTCCCTTCCTGCCCCCACATCACCTTTGGTGACCCATCTTCTTAATGAAACACCTGCTTCCCCTCCTACTCCTTATGGCCGGTGATGTTGAGTCAACCCTGGCCCAGGCCATGCCCTTCCATCCAATCTTCCCAAAGGGCTTCAGGTAGCCCATATTAACATCCGCAGTCTCCTTCCCAAAATTGACCTGCTTCAACCTCTTGCCATCTCCCTCCATCCGGATGCCCTTACTGTATCTGAACCCGGACTGGCCCTCAGAATTCCTGACATGGCCATCTCAATCCCTGGTTTCACTCTCACCCGTCAAGACTGCCCCAAAAAGGGTGGTGGCATTGCTATCTACCTCTCCTCCTCTATTCAGTTCTCCACAGTACTTTCAGTGTCCTCTCCTGCAGCCTATGAACTTATCATACTCAAACTCTCCCTCTCTTACTCTCTCCTAGCCTATGTGGCAGATGTCTACTGTTGCCCTGGCTTATCTATCTCTCTGATTGCTGAGCTCCTGACTACAATTACTGCACTCACCTCATGTGGGGATCTTCTCATCCTGGGCGACTTCAATATTAATTGTCTCCCCCGACTCAACTCAAAATTCTGCCAAAATGTAATAAGTCCATGCATCTTACCCAACTTATCTCCACCCTGACCCGCTTAACCTGAAATCTCAAAACCACTCCCTCCTGGACTGGGTCCTCACCAACCATCCTCACCAAATCATCGATGCCGGTATACTACCTGATGCACTCAGCGACCAAAATTCACCACCCTAAAGCACTCCATAGAACTATTCAAATTCATTCCTTCAGGTCATTAGACTTATCTTCCCTCCATGCTGACCTACAGTCTACCAGCTGGTCCCCAATCTCCAATGCCACTGACATTATCATAGCTCTTCACTACTTCCATACCAAATTTATTCAGATATGGGATCAGCATGCCCCCCCACACACACACATACACACACAAAACCAGGGTCAGAGACTCCCACCTGCCCTGGATCTCAGCAGAACATTTTGCCCACCAGCGTGCTTGTGACCTAGCATGGAAATCCTATAAGGTCTCAGGTTCCCCTGCAGACCTGCAGAGGTATCACTCCCTGAGAAATTCTTGCACCAGGGTTACTAGGTTAGTCAAATTTGAGTTTTTCTCCACATCTTTCCAAAGAAATTTAAGTCACCCCTCAAAATGCTGCAAAGTTATACAAACCCTATTCTCCACCCATCCTAGTCTGCCCCCCCCAGTACTAAATTTAGCGGCCTCCTCAACCTCTGACCCTCCATCTGTGGCCGCTGCCTTCAACACTTATTTCATTACCTGTGTGTCTGCCCTCCTGTCTGCCCTTCCTTCCTCAACTCCCCTTCCTCCTCCACCTCTTCTCCTTTCTTTTTTTCACCTGTTTCCCCATCCTCCTCTCTGAAAGCCCAACTAGCCCTCAACCCCTGCCATTTCAGCAGCCCAGATAGGCTTGACCCTAAGCTTCTGCATCTCTCAGCCCCTGCAATTGCTGCTTCTCCTGCCTCCTTACTAAACCTCTCCTTCTCTCTGGCCTCTGTTCCTGCATCATGGAAGCACACTACTGTCATCTCCCTTCACAAAGGTGGCAACTTCTCCTCTCCTGGGAATTTCCACTCTATATCCCTCCTCCCCACCCTCTCCAAATTCCAAGAACACATAGGTCTATCCCAGATCTCTCCTTTCCTTGACTCCTCATCCTTTTTCACCACTTTCCAAACTGGCTTTCATAAACTCCACTCCACCAGCTCCTCCCTCCTCTGGCTAACAGAGTCCATATACACAGCTATGGACCAGGGCCTTCTCACTGTCACCATTTTTGTTGATCATGCAAAAGCATTCAACACTGTTTTTCACCCACTCCTCCTTCACAAACTCAGTTCATCTGGGCTTCCTTCCCCTGTCAATCATTGGTTCAGATCCTACCTCACAGGTAGATCTCAATCTGTGAGGCTTGGAGGTGCCATATCCCCCTTCCTCCCAATTACCACTGGTGTTCCCCAAGGCTCCGTACTTGGTCCACTCTTATTTACCATATTTCTAAACAACCTTCTGGCTGCCTGCTCATCTGCATCCATACACATGTATGCAGATAACACCACCCTCTTTGTCTCTGGGTCATGGCCAACCAACCTTATGTTCAAGCTCCAATTCTAATTTGACTCAGTCCAAAAATGGTTTCAGTCTAATCAGCATTCACTTAATGCCAAAAAGATGATTTTATGTGCTCTGGCACAAGATCTAGGTTGTTCAAATTCTCATCCCTCCCTTCTTTCCACATCCTTGATGGAGTCTCTATTGATGATTTATCTATCTATGTATGTATTGATCAAGTATCTAAACATCTGACTTGACCGTCACCTCCATTTCTCCCAGCACATAGACACAGTTCACAGAAAGTTCCATCCTAAACTTGGTGCCCTCTATAGGCCTAAAAGCTGCATCCCCCTCCCTGCCTGCCATGACATCCTTTCCAAGATGATCCTCCCCATGATTGCTTATGGTGACTTAGGCTATGGTGCTGCCTCCAAGTCTACCCTGGCTACTGGATCCTCTTTTCCACTCCGTCTGCTGCTTTGTCCTTAACTGCCCTACCCGCACCCACCACTGTACTCTCTACTCTTCTCTTTACCTCCCTTCCCTTGAGGATTGTCATCTGTCCCATGTTGCCTCTTTCACCTCAGAATTCTGGCTATCCTGTCTACCCCTCTATCTCAACTCTCTACTTTCTCCCTCCACCCCCTCCTCCCTTTGAAATGCTAGGTTTTGCTCCCTCACGCTCCCTCCCCATAAAACTCTTGCCAGCCAATCTGCCTTCTCTTTCCGCTTTCCTAAACTCTGGAATTCTCTCTCCCCTTAAGCATTCTTCAAACCCTCCCTCATTTCTCTTCTCTGCTCACACACCTCCCCCTTCTGCCACTGTCACTAACATGCCTGGTCTTGCTTTTCATTTGCTGCCGATCGCAAATATGCTGTAACTGCTGTCACTGTATACTACACTTATGTGTATATTCCTTAACTGCTGACACTGTATTTGGACTTATTGTGTTACCTCCCAATACCTTGTTTGCACTCTGTGTACTATTCTACTGCCACTGTATATTACACATACTGTAGATATCTTTTTTTTTCTGTTTTCTCTGCTGAAAAAATTGTATATTGTTTCCAAATGTACTCTCTGTAGTCTACATTGTTGTGCTACTCTATATATATTGTACCCAAATTCCCCTTCCCCCAGGACACATCTGGAAACAAGCTATTTGAGCTCAGTATGTTTTTTCCTGGTGAAACACTTTAATAAATAAATAAAATAAATAGAATGCCTGCACAAAACAAACTCATAAATCGTCTAAAAACGATGTTAATCCACAGCAAGCTTGTGTTATTATGAACTGTAACCTTTTAACATTACACTCTTCAACAGACAACAAATTACAAATACCTAATATGCAGAACAAAAAACCAAAATTAAATTAAAATAGTGATGACAGCAGCAATGCATCTGGGCTCATCTTACCCAAATAAACCAAAAGGCATAAAAAGGACTCCATATCTCATCAACCTTGTTCAGCTCTTCCTAGTATTTCAAGATTATTTCAAAGCTTGCTAATCCCAGTAATTTGTTAACTCATGTCTCATCAGCACAGAAAGTTTATTCACTGTTTTGCTGTCACACAAAATCTGTGTTTGACTCTTTTTTAAAATGTATTCCTGCCAATCCAAGTTAAATAAGACTTCCTTCTGATGATGGCAGTTTGACTCACTCAACACTAGAGTGCACCATTTCCTCTAACCTGATGGCTGAGAGTCTTAGTGAGGTCATTGTCTTCAGGTTATAGTCTTCAGTTCCATGTTAACACAGTCTTAAAACCTGGTATGTACAGTAAATATAATAGCCACAGCACAGAGGTGGGTAAAACCGGCGAGGACTTGTTTTAGTTTTGGCAAATCCACCCTAGTTTTTTTATTCTGGTTTTGGATTAAGGTTTACAAAAGCAAGACAAGCATAATGCATTTTCTGTACGTCATAAGAACAATACAGGGGGAAATGAGCAAAACTTCATGAAGGGTCAAAACAGAAATGCATTTGGGATTAACAGAGCTATGGTACCTTCGTCTTTACTCACTAGGTCTCTTCCCAGCTGTTCACATTTGCCAGTTGCCCTTCGCCCCCTTCTAAGTACTTGTAATAGTCTGAGTTCATTATCTTCTGTGGCTTCCATGTTGTCTGTGCTGGTCTCACCGGCATGGCAACGTCTCCAGAGTGAAGATGAATCAGGTCAGAATACTAGAAACACTAGGAAGGGTGCTGGACCTTGACTGAGTGTGAGAAACTGAGTAGAGAGAGGGTTGATAGAGGATGAGGAGGTCTGTGCAGGGTCTGTAGTCTGGAAACAGCTGGAGAATGTAAAAACAGAACCCATGCTAATCCAGGCTCATTCGAGCCAAGGCAGGATGCTTTAGTTCAGCTGTGGTTCCCATCAATTTATCCCAGTTTGGAATGGTTCATTTTTCAGACACTTGGTTCTATCCCAGCATCCAAAGAATTGGAGAACTCAACACATTTAGCATACATGTATACTGAATGGGGGGCCTAGAGTTGGAAATGACATGCCACTTCAGTAATGAATGAGATTTGCAGGGGCAGGCTTACATCTACTGGACGTCTGCTATACGTTTACATTTTGGGATGTATGAACAGGTGAACTCAATGGACCAGTAGTCTTTGTCCTGTCTGCAACTTTCTATGTCTCTGTGTATCAGAGACACGTACTGAGGATCACTGATAACACCAAGAATGAGGGTGCAGCGCTGGCATTGGCATGCATCTCATTAAAGAAAAACTGTCTAACAAACTTGTTTTTGTTGTTTTGGCAGTGAGCTGGAAAAACCCCACTAACACTGTGCATGGGTGTGTGACGCTGCCACTGACATGCAGCTCACTGACGAAAAGAATGCCTAACAAAATTGTTTATATGGATTCGTCAGTGGGCTGGCAAGGTTAATGGTGCCTGCAGTGTCATGAAGTAGGAGGAAACCTGACGGTAATACTGTGCTGTGGACAGTATTTTGATACTCAAACCATGACTGGACTCTCACTTACATCATCACATCATCAGGTTCACCGGCAGTTGGTTCAAAAGGCAGAAAATAATTTGCTATTTAGTTAAATGCCAGATTCTGTTTTTTTTATTGGTCACCTTTATTTTTCAGTCCTTTTTTCCAGTGACTGCCTGCTAACAAGGCTGTCGCATGGGGTGAACAAGAGTCCAGGGATTAGGGTTAAGATCAATGTGGGGCCTTGAGCCTGAGACCTATGCATGCGCTTTCCACCTCCATTACTGTTAAAGAAAAGTTTTTTGTTTTATATTGTATAAAACTCAAATGATAGTAGCTCTAGGAAAGGAAAAGGGATTGCACTAATACCCAGGGCAAAGTATTTGTTTCCCACATCCATGTCCATAGACAGGGCAAGCAAAGATAGCAAAATGTAATACATTTTCAAATGTTTCGAAGGAAACCTTAGTCTTTTCAACAATCGCATAGTAAACTTCTGAAAGGCCACAAACATTATTAAATACTGAACAGCTGGCTAGAGTCATTAGAGATATGCAGACGGGGTAAGTCTTCATTTGGTCCATTTGGTGTCATCGTGTTGAGGATAAAGATCCAATATGCCCCCCTCTGTAACAGTCCTCTTGCCAGATTTCCTCCATAGACACCAGTATCAATCTATTCAATCCCACTGAACTGCAGACATGCTGTACAAACATGCCCAGCCCAATTAAAATGATGAGCCATTGTATAATGTTCATTATTCATTCTTGTGGTAATCTAGTGTTTGCTAATACATTTTTTGAGTTCACATTTTGCTTGGCCAATGTACATTGGACCACAAGGGCAACTGAAGAGATAAGTAAGAAATAACACACAACGGGTATGCACTGAATCGATCTGACCACACGCCCAGGGGCACAGTAAAACACGAGGCTGTAGGTTAAGTGCCTTCAGCCCCTGGAAGTGCATTCAGATCTGTTCAATGCACACTCCAGAGTGTCTTACTGTGCTTATAAAATGGGCTACTTTTTTTTACTTTTTAATGTAAGAAAATCTAAATTTATATATATATATATATAATACTGGCGCGGTAGTGCCAGTATAGTTAGGGTTCAATGGTGACGTCTGTGTTAAACTCAAAAGTTTGCAGTTTAATAACTTTGTAACCGTTTCACTAATTCACAAGAAATGTTGCATGTGCTGTCTGGTACCTTCAATCTCTGGATCTGGCAAGTTTTGTTCCAGTCAGATATATGGGTGCAGGGACACAGAAAGTCAAAAATTTGAATGACCAATTTTTTTGCCAATTTCTTTGTCACAGCGTTTCTTTGAAATGGCTTGGGGGTTTGGTCCAAAACTTTCAGGGTATATGAGGTTTGGGTCACATATGTGCCTTTTGAAAGTTTGGTGAAAAAATATAAATCCGTTCAAAAGTTATTACATTTCAAAGTTTCACATTATTTCCTATGGGAAAAATTGGATGTCCTGTGCAAAAGAGCCATTCTCTTTCACGAAAGTGCCATTCTCTTTCGCAAATGGGATCTGTTCTTTCATGCTTCCACCATATGTTTTCAGTTAGCAATGCAGAAAAAATTAAATAACTTAAAAAATACTGCCCTTTGGTAAACACCAACAGTTGTGTTTACCTAATTTGGACCCGAGGAACACAATTCTGTGATTAGTTTTTTGAAAACTGCATGGAAATATGTTTATTTTTATCACCACATTTTTAATGCCATAAATTGCGGCAGTACTTCCTCAATTTGCAAAACTACTTTTGCGAAGGTGCCACAAATTTCATGAAACTTCCGCCCTAATGCCTGAAATTGCAGCACTGTTTCACGAAACTACGGTGGGGGTGCAGCAATTTGTGGCACTACTTTTTTAAAACTGTCTGTTTCTTTGTCACTGCACTGCAAATACATGATTTAGAGTCATGGGCTGAAATTTTCAGGGTAAAAAGGGCTTGGCCTACAGATGTGCCTTTTGCTGGTTTGCTGAGAAAATTAACATCTGTTCCATAATTATAAGATTTCAAAGTTTAGTGATTTCCCATAGGATAACATTGTAATGGTCAGGGTACCATTTGGCAGCTATATCTCAAAAACGCTTCGAGATACAGACTCGCTGCGTCTCTCAGCTTAGTACATCTTTAGGTGTACTAAGCTGTTTTGCATCTTTCTTGCTCTTGTTTTAAGCAGTTGGTAAATTGTTATGGATGGGGCAAAGCTGACTGATACTGTGGTATGCGTTGACAACATGTTAGCAGTACTGCTTTGCTGGCCCTGTGCTGCAACCACTTAATAATATGGACACTATTGCAGAATGTTTGGAGCGCAGGGCCCTCACATAAATGACCAACAATTTTAATATGCATGAATGGGAGCAGAGGGCCCAGAGAGCCCTGTGCTCCCACATGAACATATGAATAATGCTATGGACTTAGTGCTCATACATGGACACAAGGATAACATTACAGACCGATGGGAGCACAGGGTCTGGAGGCTCCTGCACTCCCACACATAAATGAGGAACAATTACATTATGCATGCATAATGTTATGGAGTGCTGGGAGTGGGGGCCCTGTGCGCACACATTGACATATGGATACCATTACGGACTGATGGGGGCACAGGGCCAGCACCCCCACACATAAATGAGGGACAATTACAGGGCCCAGATGTAAAACATGGTTAATTACATGAGCAGGTCCTGAAGGGAGCTGCACTCCAACACGTGAATAACGTTATGATTACAGCATCTCAAAAAGAAATTAATTGCAAAAAAACATCATTAATGCATTGGTTAGGGTTCCCACCATCAAAGTTGGGAAATGTGGTGTTAGGATTCCAACCCTAACTTCACTTTCAACCTGCAGACACTGACAGGTGTCAGGGGTGGCCTAGTCATCAACCCCAACGCCACCCCATTCTCCTATATTGTGTACCCATCTCAGCTTATTTAGTTATGGAATGGGGTGAGTGTTAGGGTTGATGACCCCAAGGCACACCCCTGATGCCTGTCAATGTCTGCAGGGTTGGGGTAGGGTGTTAGGATTGGAACCCTAACACCACATTTCCTAACTTTTGATGGTGGGAACTCTAACTGATGCATTAACACATTTTTTGCAATAAAAAAAATACATGTATATATATATATATATATATATGGCATGGTAGTAGCACTATAGTTAGGGTTCAATGGTCACTTCTATGTTAACCCCCAAATTTTGCACTTTAATAACTTTGCAATCGTTCAACTGATTTGCCTAAAATTTTGCATGCACTGTCTGGTACATGCTGCCAGGCCTTGATTACAACTGTTGTAGAATTTTTTCCAGTGTCCCTATGCTTACTGTGCTATTGTGCCGTTTACAGCACAAGAGTTACTTGGAATATCTCTAACCCTGCACTATGTCTCTATATTTATGGATAGGAGCCCTGTGCTCCCATATATCAATACCATTATGCAGTAATGGGAGTGCAGGGCCCTCTATTATGCAGTCATGGGAGGGAGATGAGGGTTAATTACAATGTTTCTACATATATGGAGAGATGGGAGAGTGCAGGGCCCTCTCAGCCCTGCGCTTCCACAGAGAGATGACAATTACTTACAATGTTTGTACACTTATGGATACATGAGAGCACAGAGCCTCCCACAAATGGATACCATTATGGAGTGATGGGAGTGCAGAACTCAGAGGGCTCTGCACTCCCACAGGGAGATGAGGGTTAATTACAATGTTGTTTAAAACAAGCTAAAGCACACGCTCACCCACTAAAATTCAGACACGGAGCAACTTTTAAAATCCTTTTATTGAACACCAAGATGCGCTTGACGCGTTTCCGGACAAAATCCTTTCTCAAAAGCTGCATCCTAGAAAACACACAGAACTTAGATACAAAAGCCAAATGACATCACAATTACTAAAACAATTCCATTGGTGAACCAATAAAATAGAAAAATAGAAAAATTAACCCTTTTTAAACATGCAGTGCTACAAAACACATATAAAAACTTTCATTATAAATATCACATTATTATTGCACTACAAAATATTTATCTATATTCCAAATAAGGTTTTAATTCCAAATGAGCATTTAAACCTGGTTTCTGATATGCTTTTAACCTTAAAATCCATTCATTTTCCTTTTTTAAAATTTTATTACGAAAATTACCACCTCTAGGTCCATTATATATTTTCTCTATGCCCAAAAACTTAAACTCATGGTTCTCCTCATCATTTCTATTTTCATTAATATGTACCGAAGTTGCATATGTTAAATCATTTTTATTTATTGCTCTTATGTGTTCTAACACCCTTATCTTAAAAGCTCTCTCCGTTTTACCTATATAGAAAGCCCCACAGTTACATATAGCTAAGTATATCACACCTTGCGTAT
Source organism: Neoceratodus forsteri (assembly GCA_016271365.2). Lineage (NCBI taxonomy): Eukaryota > Metazoa > Chordata > Ceratodontiformes > Ceratodontidae > Neoceratodus > Neoceratodus forsteri. Next base: position 768,444,219 of record CM057450.1, on the reverse strand, counting down.
TGCAAGTGATAAGATGTCTAATTTCAAACTTCTTATCACATCTGTTAACAACACTAAATTCTTTACTTTTCTTTATGTGTTGACAAGCATTACAATTTTTGCATTGGTTACAGCCAACAGGTTCTCCTAGCCAATTGTTGGTGTGTCTCACTGGAGTAGTAAAATGGCTGTGAACCAACGAATCCTTTAAAGTTGGGGCATGTCTATAGGTCATAATAGGTGTTTTTCATTACATCCTGCAGGCCTATCTCACATGATAATACATGCCAATGTTTCTAATAATTCTACTAACTTCATAACTTTGGGCACTGTAAGTAGTAACAAAATAAAACCATTCTCTTTATTATTGATCTCATTTTTATCAGCCATTAAATCACCTCTGTCCATATTGGCAGCAAATTGATAACCTTCCTCTATTACTTTTTCAGAGTAACCCCTATTTTCTAAACGATTTTTTAATGCCATAGCCCCTTTTTTAAATTCTTCTACTTTACTGCAGTTACGTTTAATTCTGCAAAATTGTCCCTTAGGGATATTGGCTATTATATGTGGGGGATGAATTAATTACAATGTCTCTACACTTATGGTTAGATAGCCCTGCACTCCCACATGAAAATCAGGGATAATTACAATATGCGTGCATGGAAGCACACTATAGACTGATGGGAGTGCATGACCCTCTGGGCCCTGCACTTCCACAACCACATAAGGGTAAGATTACACTTTCTCAAAAAGTAAGGAAATTCATTGCAAAAAACTTCATTAATGCATCAGGGTTCATATTAAAGTGGCAAAAGTATGGAAATGTGGTGTTAGGGTTCAAACCCTAACACCCCATCCCACCCTACCACCCCACCCCACCATCCAAAGACCAACAGGCATCAGGGTGTGCCTTGGGGTTGTCTTCCCTAATGCTCATCCCATTCTCCTATGCTGCACCATGTCAGCTTCCTTACACATGGAATAGGGTGAATGTTTGGGCTGACAACCCAAAGAGCACACCCGATGCCTGTTGGTCTTTGGACAGTGAAGTGGGATAAGTGTGGGGAACCATAAACACAACATTTCTATACTTTTTGTCCTTTACTATGAATCTAACTGATGCATAAGGAAGTTTTGCAATGAATATTATATATATATATATATATATATATATATATATTTATGGCAAAAACTCCATTAAATGCATCAGTTAGGGTTTTCACAGCGACAAAAGTGAGGAAATTTGATGTTAGGGTTCCCATGCCCTTGCACTTCATCCCACCACACCCCACCAACAGGCATCAGGGTGTGCGTTGGGTTGTCGGTCCTTTTTCCCAAAAGCTGCATAGAGAAACACAGTGAATACAAAGAATGTATGCATAATAATCACCCTCGGAGCAGAAAATGAACACTTGGAATACTTAATTGCTTATATCTCGGGAACCGTACGACGCAGAAAAAAAATTAAAATTTAATATGATTTATGTCTTTCCTGGCTAGTTTTGTACTTAGCCCCCTATCAGAGGGCTAAGCATTTTTCCAACAAAAAGTCCATATCTCTAAGCGTTTTCAAGATATGGGCCCCAAAAGGCATGGCGGATGCCGTAATGTTAGTCTATGGGAAAAATAGTCAACTTCGGACTGCCGTAACTTTGCAGCCCTGTAATATTTTGTCACCAAACCACCAAAAGGCATATCTGTGGGATGTTGGCTTTCTTCCCTTCATATTTCAGCCCAAACGACTACACCATTCTTTTGCAGCAGGTTGGCAAAGAATTCCTGTTGTTTTGGGCATAGTGTCGAAAATCACGACACTTTCGCCAAACAAAATCACGAAAGTGTCGAATGTGACTCTACTTTGCGACTCTACTGTTTCAAAAAATTTCAAAAACATATTTCTGGGGTGTTTAACCCCCCCAAAAAGACATGGATAGCATCCTAAGGGCTCGACTAGGTGAACACAAAAAGAATTGTGTCCCTAAAGGGTCCCAAATTTAAATGCCAAGCATTTCTATGACCAGTAACTGAAAACAAAATGGCAGATTTGCGACACTGCAGGGGTCATTTGTGACACTAAAAACTGTGTTTGCGACACTGTCGAACTTTTTGTTAACTTTTCCCATTGACTATAATGGGAAACTTGTTTTTTGAATAACTTTTGAACCGTTTAAAGAAGGATTCTGGTCATCATTTGAAAGTCAGTTTCACTTACTGTCAGTTCCTGTGCTGATTCATCTCTGAAAATCCAATGTTATTTATTTGTGTGATGCTAAAATGAAATTTTAATCCCCGTGGTGTAACTTCCTGCTTTTTATCAGCCTGCCGGTTCGCTGCACCGGAAGTTTCGTCATTTGCTGAACAACTATCGCAATGTGCTCTTCAATGCGCAGGAATGTCAATGCAGCTAAAGCTGTCAAACGTGCCATTCAGCCTGTCCTGTCAAACATTTCTTCTTCTGCTATCCTAGTGCTCATCTGTGTTACTTGCCACAACTCTGCAGTCTCTCTGCTGTGCCTCTGATCTGTGACCCTCTAATTCATGCAGCAATCGGCGATCTTAAGTGGTTAAGTCTGTGTCCACCTACAGCATCCCTAATATTTTTTCTTTCTCTAAAAGCAACTCTTGGGATCTTTTCAGCAGTTTTCTTAAGGACATTGTCAGCTATCAGAACCCCCTTCCCATGCTTATGTATAATCTTGCAAATCTTATTGGTTGCAGGGTTATACTGAGTCGCAAAAGTGGGAACACAATCTGTAATTTCATATCTCTCAGGGTTTCCTTGTAGAAGTATTTTTCATTCCATATTTCTGGCAGACTCATATGCAGACAACAGTTTAATGCTCATAGTTTCTTTCAATAAATCTATCTGCCATATTTTGGCTCAGTCTATCAAAGGGTTCCATGTTGCCATGGTGACAGGAATGTGGCGACCTCCCCTACAGCGACACATGGTTGCCGACAACCCTGATGCCGCTGACTCCAGTTCCCAACCGGAAAATGCACCGACACATGATCGGTGTTCATGCTCTGCCCCCTGCCCCCCAGACTTAAGGATTCCAACTCGGGGGGTGGATATCGAGGGAGAGCGACCAAACTCCGGAGTCAATGACTCTGGCATCGCTCCAGCAACCTGATCGACACTGCGGATGTCAGGGAGTCGCTATCGCTGTAACAGCATCGCTGTAACAACATCGCTGTTACAATGGTATACCCTATCAAAGTCTGCTATTTCTGTACAGGTGGTCCTCAATCTGAGAAATTGTCCCTTTGGGCCATTTTTAATCAGTGATTTCTGAGGGCAACTGTCACCAAGCAAAATTGTAGTTTTTAATGTAGGTTTATGATAAATTCTGGTGGACAGAGAGGTCCCAAGTTTAAAAATGTTCATATCCACACAAATCATTTTATTTGTATTGTATTCAAAAGTGAATTTAAGGTGACTGCTTGGTGTATTCAGATATTCCATGAATAGTTTCAGCTGTTGTTTGGACTCAGACCAGATGACAAAAGTGTCAATTTATTGGTGCCTTGTTTTAATATACTGCAAGAACAGGTTTTGTTGGCCACTGTACACATGCCTGTTTTATATTACCTTTGGAAATGTGTTGTTGAGTATTGTATATATACTTTTCTATAATACTGCATGGGAATGTGCTTTTGATTACTGTATTCCAATGTTCCCCTTCTCCCAGGACGCTCCGTGAGACGAGTAATTTTTTATTGTTCAGTGTGCCTTTCCTGGTGAAACTTTTCAGTAAATAAATAAATAAAATAAAAGGTCTTCTCCCATTCTCCACCATATAAGTTCTCCAGGTGAGGAGCGAATGTCGTGCCCATCAAGGTACCTTTCGGTTGGGCATAGTGTTTTCCATTAACGATAAAATAATTTTATTCAAGTTAGGATCTGGCTAGATTAATAATGAGCTCATTTGAAGGTAGACAATTTTCATGTCTGGAGTAAAGTTCTTTTTGTATAGCTTGGATCCTGCCTTCATGTGGAATATTTGCATAGAGGCTCTCCATGTCTATACTCACAAGGTAATCAAATTCAGTTGCTAGTATTTGTTTTAGACACTGTACCATATCATTGGTGTCTTTAACACAGGATTTCAATAAAGGTAAGAATCTCTCTTTTTTTTTTTTAGACTTTGGTAACTGGGTAAGGCCCACTAGGCACAAGTGCCTGTTTTCAGGGGCGACTTGGGAGCACTGGGATGGTTAAGTAACTTGTTCAGAGTCACACAGTATGCAAGTAGAGGTTGTGGGAATCAAACCCAGGTCTGCTGGATGTACCAAGCTCATTCACAGCTCATTACTCTAACCTCTAGGCTATACTGCCAGTCCGTAAGAGTCTCTTAATGTATGCATCAGTAAACTTTGCTAATTTCTCAGTCTGAGAGCCAGATAATGTCACAAATTGGTGTACCTGGTACAGAGACTCAGTTTTTATGTAGCTTAGGTAGTAGGTACAAGGTAGGTTTCTTTATACAGTATGTTCAACACACAGGAATTTTGATCCTTTTTGTATAATCAGACCTTGTTCCAGAGCATCTGGATATGAATCTTAGCTTGCTGTTGTATATTTGTAGTTGATCATTTTGTAATTTAGCAAAAACATTTCCATCTGTAAGTTGCTTTAATGACTTTGTGACATAACCATCACGTGCCCATATGGCCACTGCCCCTCCTTTAACTGCCAACATAAGGCAAGACAGAGGCCCTATGGATCACTCTGGGAGCTGGAAACAGGAACCCTGTCAGGGTTGGAGTTATCTATAGACCCCCAAACCAGGAGATCGAAAAGGACAAGGTTCTCCTGGAAGACATAATGAGGATGGCCGATAAAGGCAAGCTTTTGCTAGTCGGGGACTTCAACCTGCCAGATGTAGAATGGTCCACCTTCACAGCTTCCTCAGAGAGGAGTAGAGACTTCCTCATGGCTTTTAGGGGGACAGGACTGAATCAAATGGTGGTTTCTCCCACCAGGGAATCAGCTGTCCTGGACCTGGTACTCACTAACAGTGCCAGGGTATCAGACGTGCAAGTGGGGATCAAGCTGGGTACCAGTGACCACAGATTAACCCGGTTCTCCATTAGCAAGACTAAGGACCCCTGCCACTCCAGAATCAGGGTGCTCAATTTCAGGAAAGCTGATTTCCTGAAAATGAGGGAAAGGATCAAGCCCCTGCTGGCAACAGATATCACATGGAATGTGGAGAACAAATGGATAAAGCTGAAAGATGCTATAGCATCAGTTACAGCGCTGTGCACTAAACAAATCAACAAGTTCAATAGGGTAAGGAACCCCCTCTGGTTCTCCAAAGTGGTAGCTACTATAGTTAGGGAAAAGAGAAAAGCTTTTTGGAGGTACAAGGAGACCAAGTCTGAAAATGATAGAGAAGTCTACAGAGAGAAACTCAAGGAAGCTGGAAAGCTATTAGGGTGGCCAAGGCCCAGACAGAAGAAAAACCTGGCTCAAGAAGTGAAAAGGGGAGACAAAACATTTTATCAATACATTCAAGAAAAAAGAAAGAGTAAAGGAGGAATAACACAGCTGGCAACCAACCAAGGAAGGACACCTGGTGGAAAACGATAAAGACAAGGCAGAAGTTCTCAATGAATTCTTCTGCTCAGTCTTCACACAGGAAGACATTGGTAATGACCCAGCACCAGCCAGGACACTTCCCCATATCAGGGGAGCTGATATATCCCCTTTATGAAAGAAAGGGTCCTCGAGGAGTTGTCCTAAATAAAGATGGACAAGGCAAAGGGCCCTGACGGAATACACTCAAGAGTTCTAAAAGAATTTAGGAATGAACGTGCTGCCCCACTTGCTGAACTGTTTAACAGTTCACTGGAACAGAGGATAGTACCACATGACTGGATAAGGGCCACAGTTGTGCCATTGCACAAGAGTGGTAGCAGGGAGGTAGCAGGAAACTACTGCCCAGTAAGTCTGACCTCAGTGGTGCATAGAATAATGGAGACATTGCTTAAGGAAAGGGTAATGAACTACTTGAAAGTAAGTGGGCAACTTAACCCAAAGCAGCATGGCATCACATTAGGATGCTCACACCAAACAAATGTGATAGAATTCTTTGACTGGGTTACAAGAGAATAGACCAGGGGGCAGCAGTGGACGTGGTGTATCTGGACTTTAGTAAAGCCTTTGATACAGTTCCACACAGAAGGCTAGCCAACAAACTGGAGCAAGCTGGCATCATTCACAGAGTAGTTAAATGGATCACAAGCTGGCTGCAAGGTAGAACACAGAGGGTTATGGTAAATGGCACCTTGTCCCAAGAGGGGAAGGTGTCAAGTGGCATGCCGCATGGATCAGTACCATAGCCCCATCCTTTTCAACATATTCATCAGCGACATCGCTGAAGAACTGAAAGGGAAAGTCTGCCTCTTTGCAGATGATATGAAGCTCTGCAACAGGGTGAACACACAGGAAGGGTTCGCAGAAATGGAGGCAGATCTCAGGATGCTAGAGGAATGGTCCAGGAACTGGCAGTTGAGATTCAACACCAAAAAATGCAAAGTCATGCCCTTGGGTAGAAGGAACCCATGCATGAAGTATGTCCTGGAGGGGCAGCTACTAGAAGAAACAAAGCTGGAACAGGATCTTAGTGTCATACTCTCAAACTATTTAAACATAGGGAAGCAGTGTGAAAAAGTGGCACTAAAGGCAAGCAGCATACTCAGATGTATTGGTAGGGGTATTACCAGTAGAACTCATATCCTACCACTGTACAGGTCCCTGGTGAGACCTAACTTGGAGTGCTGTGTGCAGTTCTGGAGACCTTACCTAAAAAAGGACATAGACCATCTGGAAACTGTGCAGAGACATGTAACCAAAATGGTGCAGGGTCTGCACCATGAAATGTATGAAGCTAGGCTCAGCCAGCTAACTTTATTCACCCTCGAGCAGAAGAGGAACAAGGGAGACATGACTGAGACATTTAAATTTGTTAAAGGGATGAACACAGTACAAACCAGGAACCTCTTCCAGGAAAACAGGGCTGCACGTATTAGAGGACACAACATGTGTCTGGTGGGAGGTAAATTCAAAACAAATGTTAGGAAGAACTTTTTCACGGAGAGGGTGGTGGACCCTTGGGACAGCCTGCCACCAGAGGTAGTGGCAGCCAAGACAGTCAGTGAATTCAAACAGGCATGGGATAGACAGTATAATCACCTTAGCAAGACAAATTGATAGTGGGGAGTAGAAAACCTGGGCAGACTAGATGGACCACATGGCCTCCTTCTGTCGGCAAATTCTTATGTTCTTATGTTCAAGATGGATTACTATATCATTCATTTCTGATAGTTAATCTAAAGCATCTCGTTAAATCTAACTTACATTTTGTTGATAATTCTGTGGTACATTTTTGAGCACTTTGTCTACATCATTTTATACTAGTTGCACATAGGTTGGGAGTGCTTTGCTAATGGCTTCAGGACAGAATGTAGATTTATTTGCAAGATTTGATGGTTCTCTTTGACACTGGGTTCACAGGCCTGTCTGACACATTAGCCACATTAGTAGGTCTGTTATTAAAATGTAAATGGAGCCGGAGTTGTCTAGAAAATCTGAAAACGTTAACTTTAATATTTAATGAGTTAGGTTCATTTGTAGAAACAACGTTTAGTCCTTTTACTAAGATTTTTAGCTGTACGTCAGTAAAGGATGTCCTCTGCTGCCTTTGTACTGTCTGTCTTCTCTTCCTGCCCTTCCCATTCCACGTACTGATTTTTAAGTATGGGGCTTCCCTTTGCTGTTCCCTTGTCTTGGGTGGTCAAAAAAATTGTGTAGTCCACTATTGTTTCCACAATCTGAAAAGTCAATGTACTTGCTTTCTAAACCAGATGGGAGTTCCACATTATCAGTGATAAGATCCTGATTATCTATGTTTTTGTACCTAAAACATTTCCATGATCTGGAGGAAGAGCACCAGGACTAGGGGACATGCAAGGAAGCTGGGGGTTAAGAGGGATCTGAAGAAGTACTGCTTCCCTGAAAGAGTGGTATATGTCTGGAGTGAACTGCCAGCAGAGGTAGTAGAGGTGAAAACAGTGGGGGGCTTCAAGCATGCATGGGATAGACATAGAAGAATATTAGTTAATAGGCAGGGAGGAGGGAGAGTCGCTGGAGACCAGTTAGGGTATGTGGAGACAGATTAGATAGGAAACATCTGGGCTAACTGGCTGGGCCAAGCGGTCTTTTTCTGATGACAAATTCTATGTTTTTATGTATTTTGCTTGGTGACAGTTGCCAATGCCTTCTTGCTATAGCCAAAGCCTCTAATGCCCCTCAATCATACAACAAGGGATAGCGTCTGTCTTCAGCACCCAGGTGACCCGAATACAGGAAGAAGAGGCAGCCTGCATCCTGCTCAGCAAAGCAGACCAACTCTGTCTTTCATACAGTCAACACAGGACTTAAAAGGGGGCCAGGGACCTAGAAAAGGGGAGCCATGGAGATAGCAGAACATTACAGCACCACAGAGCATGGCTACCGCCATTTTGAGCAGAAATAAACAGATATTCCCTGTGACCCTGCATTTCAGTGTGGTGTCAAGTCTCACAAAGAAATGCCACCAACTGCAGTACCAATCAGGATGCAGCCCAAGCTTCTCAGATCACCCTTAAATGTAGGGCAGCCAATCAATGACAGGTTTGTGACTGATTGCTGGGGAGGAGAGACTGCGAGGAGCAGTGGATGCAGCATGGTCTCCGGATCTGGCTAGGAAGAGTGTAGAGTGCAACGCTCTCTGTAAGTGCTCTAGGTCCTGAAATTTCAGCAGTTCATAAGACAGCATTAGCTAGGGAGCACAATCGGGGTTTCAGCTGCAGAACCATGAGTGCTGCAGAGCCAAGGAACTGTAGAGGGAATGTCAACCTATGTGCTTCTAATCAAGACTGCCTAGATATCCAAAAGGACCTGCCTGGCCACACTGAAGAGAGCAAGTGAGAATTCTCCTAGCCACAGTGAAGAGGAGAAGTTCCCATCGAACAGTCAACAGGATCATCTTGCTAGCACCTGGCTTAATATCTCAGCCAATGATGGCATTTCACCAGGCCAGTTCTAGGTATTACTTCAAGTACCTGGTGTGGGACTAGAACTCAGGACCTGGTGACCTTCGAGCCCCAGAAGTAAGTGTGCTACCTACTGAGTCACTGACACTGACAACTACATAACTGACTGGCTGATGTCAGGTCCTGGGTTTTGGCTGTATTAAATCTGCCGCCCAGGTGAAGACCAGCAGAGGCCTTTTCAGTGCTTGAGTTCTCCTGCCATGATCTCTCACAGTCTGTATTGTGGATTCCTAGTTTTCCATTTATTTGGGAGTACAAATAGCTGTCTTTAAAAGTGTCACAACAGTCATCAGTCTATCATGGTTGGGCTGCACTGATGCTACGTTCTGCAGCAACTTCCAGTGACTGGGGATGATTGGTTAACTGGTGATCCAGACAGGTGAAGGAGTATTGTAGGGTGTATTTATTTGTGGGTAGGGTACTTTTTAATCTTGTATTCATAACCCTACCATCTATCTTACTCTGACTGCCTTTCTTCAGGAGTCCTGTTTCATCTACTGCCTGCTAGTCTCATGATGCTGCCTTCTAACCTCTGACCCACAGCTCCCACTCTAGGGGAAAGAACCACCCTGGCAGGCCCTGGAGGGTGTTGACCCCATCCAGACTTCACAGAGGCAGGATGCATGTCTGGAACAGGTGGCATGGGGATGTGCTGCATTGTCTTAGCTTCCTCGTAGCACTGGCCTAAGGGAGAGGGGCAGAACATTGTGTGCCCCCACTATGTTCCATGCAAACCCCAAGTCTACGTTAAGAGGTACTAGGCTAGCAAAGATACCACCACCCTCTCTGTGGAGTCAGTGAATACTGCCTCCATAGCATTCCCACACCTCCACCAGCCCACAAAGGGTGGGCAGGTTCACTGTGCAAACCCAGATCACCCACCAAGGGGGCATGACACACTCCACCAGCATCAACTGGGCTGAGTTACTGTATGGTTGTTTTGCCTACTATCTTTCTACCACTGCATTTTTTCCTGCTACCATTCAAATACTGCATTTCTTCTTTTATTCCCCTCGCCCCCCCCTCCCCAGTTAATAAACACTGTACACCTGGTGCATGCATCAGTGGGATTAAAAACTGCATTACAAGATGTTGAACAGGGAAAAAGGTCAAGTCTGCCACACAACTTTATTGGTTTGTTTAGCAATGTATTCATTTAGACTGAAATATATTGGTTCTGATATAATTGTATTGGTTTCAGGACATGTACTGTATTTATTCACATGCAATTCGATCTATAGCGAATGGTGGAACACTGTTGTATATGGAAATCCATACACCGTAAAAAGTTGTTCTGCTACAGCAGTGATGTAGCTACTAACACAGAACGACTTTTCATTCTGTGTTAGTAGCTACAAAATAATGCAAGCATCCCTATCAGCGCTGTTGATAGGGCTAATTGTGGTTGAAGGGTCATACGGGTGAGCTGGCCAGTGGGCCATTGGCAGAGAAGTGCGAGCTGTGGAAAGCAAGAACTGCTTTTTGGGGCACAAAAAAGTAAGTGATGTTGGCAGGTTCTCACTATACAATATATAGAAAATTGTATGGTGGCCCCAATACACTACCATGTTCTTCTTATAGCCCATGGTTACCATGACATCAAAGTGACCTCTCAAGCTTCGCTCTCTCCATCTTTAATGTCATGGTAAGCACTTGGTGTAAGAATAGCGTTGTTGTGTATGGACTACCATACACTATCTGATATATACTGGTTAAAATATAAATTTGTTGGTATAAATTCACATGTACTGAATAGATTGTACATGTACTAATTTGAGTTAAAATGTATTGGTTTAAGAAACTATGTATTGGTTCAAGTAGATATGTATTGGTTTAAGACAATGTACTAGTATGTAACAAGCATTTGTCAATGCTGAATGTTGTCGCGCTGGCATTGGCAGTGGCAGAGGTGGAGAGGCATAGAGCTGTGAGTTTGTTAATGTGTCCCAAAAGGTGATTTTGCACAGTGAGTACGCCACTGTGCAGCAGAGCTGCGGAAACGCGTTTTGAGCAGGCTGTGGAAAATGGCAGCTGGACTGTTGATAATGAGGTGTACACAAATGCCAGTGATGAAACTGTGGCATGAAAATATTGCAGATTGGCAAAGTTACAAGGGTGCATGTAAACTGCGCAATGCACGCTTGGAACACAATCATTGTCTGGACTTTTGCCACCAAATTTTCAAGATAGGCATTTTAAGACCTCTGCTGATGAATAGTGTCACTGTCATTTCCTAAAAGTTTCCCAAAAAGTGATTTCACACAGTGACCATGCAATTCTGCATTGGGACGTGCGAAAACACATTTCAGCAGCTGTACTGTTCATAAGGAGGTATGGAAAACTGCCAGTGATGAACAGCTGGAGTGAAAGTATTACAGATTCACAAAGTCACGAGCGTGCGTGCAAACTGTGCAATGTGTGCTCATAAAACACTCATTTTATTGTCTTTCGTCCCTAAATTTTCAACATAGGCATTTTAGGACATCTGCTAATGAACAGTGTCACTGCCAATTTCATAATGTGTCTCGAACACAGGCTTTCCACAGTGGCCATGCTATTGTGCGCCGGAACTGCAAAAACAGATTTTGGTCAGGATGTGAAAAATGACAGCTGTACTTTTCATTAGGAGGTGTAGAACAATGGCACTGTTGAAAATGGGGAGTGAAAATATAAGTTTGCGAACTTAAGAGCGTGTGTGCAAACTGCGCAATGCACGCCTGTAACATTGTCATTTTATGGAGCATTGTCACCAAATTTTCAGCACAAGCATTTTAGGACCTCTGCTCATGAACAGTGTCACTGTCATTTTCCTAATGTGTCCCAAACAGTGATTTTGCACAGCTACCACACTATTCTGCGCCAGAAGTGCGAAAACACATTTTGGCAAGGATATGAAAAATGAAAGCTGTATGGTTCATAAGACAGTGTGTTAAAATGCCAATGTTGAGAATGTGGCATGAAAATATTGGAAATTCGCTAACTTACTTAGCACACAAGCGTTGCGTAGTTGTTGTACTTATATGCTTGTAAACAGTCATTTTGTGGAGTATTGTCACCAAATTTTCAACATAGGTATTTTAGGACCTGTGCTCACAAACAGTGTCACTGTCATTTTTGTAATGTGTCCCAAACACTGATTTCACACAAACCATGCTATTCTGCGCCAGAAGTGCGTAAACACATTTTGGGCAGGATGTGAAAAATGACAGCTGTACGGTTCACAAGAAGGTGTGGTAAAATGCCAATGTTGAGAATCTGGCATTAAAATAGTGTGAATGCACTAACTTACGAGCGTGTGTTGTGCAGTTGCTACACACGCTCGTAAAATAGTCATTTTTTTGGATTTTTCCCACCAAACTTGCAACACAGGCTTTTTGAGAGCCCCTCTCATGAACAGCAGCACTGTCATTTTGTTACTCAGTCCTGAAAGGTGATTCCACGCAGTGACTGTGAAATCACCTTTTGGGACAGAATAACTACATGACAGTGCAAGAATTCATGAGAAGGGGTCCCAGAAACCACATGTTGAAAATTTGGGGCCAAAATTCGCATAAATGCCCGAGATATGCATTAAAGTTGGAAAACCCCTGTTCATTCCACTGTGCAGCTTACTGGCATTTTCTCAGTTGCAGTCAGCTTTAGAGAGTGCAGGCGTGTTCGGTCCACAGAAGATTGTCACACTGGACTCCAGAGTAAGTATGGGGTGGGGGTGGGGAGGCAGGGTGCGAGTGAGTGGGTGCGGTGGGGAGGGGGCATCGAGACTATGAGAAACCGTTTATTTTACAGGAAAAATAAAATTGGAAAACACATCGCAGGACAGTTTGGTTTTTGCAGGGATTTGGCATGCTGGGGGCTCCCAGTGTGCCACCTAACTGTTTGGTGCAGGGGTGTTCTGTAGCCAACAGGGGATTGGGCACCCTCGTTGGCCACACATCATGGGGGAGGAAGTAATGCCAGCAGGATTGGACACCACATTGGCACACAAAGAAAGCGGGGTGCAGCCATGAGGATTGGGCACCCCTCGGCATTCAACAATTGGGGGTTATGCCGATGGGGGTGGGCTCCCCATCAGCACACAAAGAAAGCAGGGGTTAACTGACAGGGGAATTGGGCACCCCAAAGTTGGCAGTAGCAGCTCGCCGACCATGCACATAATGGCCGGCGAGCAAAAATTTGCCATGTGGACGAGCTTTGCCGGGATTGCAGCTGACCTTTCTTAGACATGCCTACATTACAGTATGTATGCATGGTGTGGCGCCGGCATGCAGGTTGATTGGGGAATGCGGGATGCACCTACTGGTCCATGCCCTGCATTCACCCAACAGCAACCGCGCCCCCAAAGCTGCACTGTTCCACTATTTTGGCTGCACAAGTGCGCCAACATAAAAAGCATTAGATCAGTAAATATACTATATATAATTTACAGTGTATATGTATTAGTATGTAAAGATAAATTGGTTTCAGTAGGAATGTAGTTGTTTCAAAGAAAATGTGCTGGTTTCAGTGGAAATGTATTGGTTTCAATAAAAGCCCCAGGATTCTAAAAGAGTTAGCTGATGAATCAGCATGGCCATTTACTTTGAAATTTCATTCTTCAGTTAGATATGCAAAGGTAGAGGTCTATAAAAAGGCAACTGTAATTCTCATCCAGAAGAACAGAAGAAGGATGGACCCGGCAATTATGAGCTTGTGAGCCTGACATCAGTGGCATGCAAAATCCATAAAAAATAAAAAGAGCGATATTACATATCTTACAGGAAGGGAAGCATAATGAGAACAGCCAGCGTGGATTTAGAGAACATGTCCTGCCAGACTAATGTGTTGTCCTTTTCTGAAAAGGACTTGAAAGAACTTGACAGGGGAGGATGGTGGAGGCAGTGTCCTTGGACTTCAGTACAGCTTTTGATAAAGTGCTGCACATAAAATGGGTAAAGAAATTAGACATTATGGGAGCCGAATCATATAGCATGTGAGGAGATGGGTGGAGGTGTGGTTGGCAAGGAGATAGCAGAGGGCTTCTGCGGATGGAAAAGCATCTTGTTGGTTAGTGCGAAATGAGGGTGCCACAACGGTCAGTTTTGCAGACAACTTGTTCAGTTTGTACACTGGAAACAGACTGAGGCTCTGGGGGATTGATGTTAAAGTTTGCAGATGATACAAAAGCTAGGGTACTTGAGCACACAGTGGAGACAATTCAAGATGTTAATAAACTTCAGGAGGATCTGGATAAAGTGGGTCAGAGGGCAGAAGGGTGCCAGATGAAATCTGATATTATTGAATGTAAGTTAATACACTTCAGTTTCAACAGTCATGAATGGCACTATACATTGGGAGGTAAGATGTTGAAAGCAGAAGAAAATATGTAGGATCTTGGGGGTAATTGTAACCAGAGATTTGAGCTTTGTCAAGCAATGTGCAAAGGTTTCCATAACAGCTAATGCAGTTTTAGGGACTATCAGAATGAATTTTATAAGTGGTTCTAGGAAAGTGATACTGTGCTACCAATATACAGGTCATATATGAGGCTGTATCTGGAATATTGCATACAGCTTTGGTCTCAGAATAAATGTGGATGAACTGCAAAGCATGCAGAGAGGGCACCTCGGATGATTATATGATTGGGACATACCGAATTAGTTTAGCTGTCGTATTGGTCCTTGTAAGAACAGATCCAGAAGCAAATGGTTTGATACCTTTTATTGGACCAACATAGATGTTACAACAGTGCCTAAGCTTTCGGACCAACCAAGTCCTTCCTCAGAAGCTTATGCCAGTTGTTTAGAGAATCACATTCTATTAACACCCAGATCATACATAAAATAAAGCCAGAAAGCATTCTCATTGGTTTAAAATACCCTTTTTTTTTAAATGGAGATTTAAATGAAAGGAACCAGATTCTACCAGTCTGCTGCTGCGGAGAAACCTCCCAAGGTCAAGTGTCAGCAGAAGCAGATAAGATAAATACTCGAGCAGACAGTCCCAGTAACCTAAATTATGAATGAATGGCTGTGTTATGAGAATATGTTCTTAATTAAAAGCAAGACTTGTATATTTAATACCCACATAAGTACATGTTAAAATTTGATAGCACTGTGTGTTAAAAACTATGAAGAAGAACTTTTCTATATATGGAAATACGAGGGTATAAGAAAAAGTTCCCTAGTATGAACCGCTGTTTTACACATCAGTACAGTATTAAACCTATCTGGAAACATTTTCTAATCTATACTCTCAAACACTTGACAGACTCCATAAACAGTAAGATCTTCTGTGTTGTGACAATATTTTTTACAAGATGATATCAATTGTCAGAATTAGTGCCCGATAAAAAAAACACATCTCTCAAGGACCCCCTAAAAGATGAGTTCATGCATTCTAAAACATTCAGAATACAATAATGTGTCAGTATATAATCAAATTACTATATGTACAGTAACAGTCTTAGGAATCTCAATAAAAACCCAATGGAATTAGCCCCCCCCCCCAAGAAAAGATAACTAGTAGAAAGAAGTATATATTCACTATGCATGTGAACTAAGAGTCCTAACACACAATAACATCATCATGACATGTACCTGAATATAAGCCTTTCCCTCAATATAACCCCAACCTCTCCTCAATTCCCCTCCCCACACACAACCCTCACAAAAAACAACACCATACTCCTACCCCAACACACACACACACACACCTCAAAGTTACTCCAGCCCCCACCCACACCCCCACCACCACAAGACAACCCACCATCCCCTACCAACCCCCACACACACACGGTTTTAGGAGAGAAACCAACATGTAGATGACCAGTTAAAAAGACTCTATGAAAATAAAAACAAAAAAAAACAACACATTGAAGTCCTGTTAAATGTCCATCCTTTGAAGTAAAGGTCTGTATAAGTTTAAGTAGGGTAATGTGTCATGAAACCAAAATCAATGTTCATGCCTTCTGCTACCATACTGAGAAGTAAAATAAGCCTAATCTCAAAAGTCTGTCTCTGCTGTGTATTTTTGAAATGTCCTTTTCAGACCATTGCTGACTTATCTTACATGGAGAGATCAGTCTGATTGAAATGTTGCCCCACTGGTTTGTCGGTCATTTTCATACTAATAGCATGCTTGTGCGAGTTCATTCTAGTGTGGAGAGGCTGACTTGTCTCTCCAACATACCCTATTGTGGACATCTCTTGCATTGAATGAAATAAACAACATTCCAACATGCACATGTGTAATTCCCCTGTATCCTGAATTGCTTGTTTTGTGATGTAACCACACCATTTGAAGTGGAAATGAGCTCACAAGTCCTACATCTGGGTTGATTACAGGGTTGTGTACCATTTAGTGTCATGGTACCCTGTTCTGGTGCAACTTTACTCCTAACAGTCAGGTTGGCTAAATTAGGAGGTTGTTTAAAGGATAGTAGTGGTAGTTCTTGAAAAATACAATTTAGGGCAACATCTTCACCAAATATCAGGTGGAGGTGTTTAATAATCTTATGTAGAAGTTTAAGATCAGGATGATATGTGACTACTAAGGGTATTCTGTTGGTAGTGTTCTTTTCTTTATACTGAAGTAGTTGTTCTCTTGGTACCTGTGTTGCACATTCTACTGCTCTGTCAACTTCTCTAGAAGAGTGTACCTGCTCAGTAAAGCTTTTTTTCAGCATAACCAAATGTGTATCTCTGTTTCCCTTATTTAAACAGATACTGTGATACCGAAGTGCTTGATTGTACATGGCAGTTTTTTTTTTTTTGTGTGTGACTCGGCTGATTACTGTTCCTGTGTAAGTATCTCTGTCTGTCTATTGGCTTCCTGTAATACATGTATGTAAGGTTCCATCTTTGATGGTGACAGTGGTGTCCAGAAAATTAACACTGGTAGTAGAATATTCCAGGGAAAGCTTTTTATTGGGTGGAGGTTATTAAATTCCTGATGAAAATCTTTAATCTGTCCAGATTATTAACAAATCATCAATGTAACAGAAATAAGCGAGTGGTTTGTGTGTACAGTGCTTTAAAACGTCCTCCTCCAAAGTCACCATAAAGAGCTTAGCATATTGTGGAGCCATCCTGGTGCCCATAGAAACATAGACTTTGACGGCAGATAAGGACCACTTGACCCACCTAGTCTGCCCATTTCCCTACCTACATAATAAGCTGCAGATCCTAGTTAACCAACAGCCTATTTCTTCCTACCCCCAACAAGAATTGCCTTATGTCTGTCCCATGCATTCTTGAATTCTCCCACAATTTTAGACCCCACAACCTCCTCAGGAAGGCTGTTCCATGTGTCCATCACCCTCTATGCGAAAAAAATACTTCTTCACATTGCCCCTGAGCCATCCCCTCTCTATCTTCAAATTGTGTCCCCTTGTTCTTGCACATCTCTTTTTCTGAAAGATGCTACCCTCTTGGACTTTGTTGATTCCACTGAGGTACTCTAAAGTTTCTATCACATCCCCCCTCTCCCTCCTTTCCTCAGGGGTATACACATTAAGCTCCTTTAGTCTCTCCTCGTATGGCTTATCTTCCAGACACTGCACCATTTTAGTTGCCCTCCTCTGGACTGCCTCCATCCTGTCTATGTCCTTGCAGAGATGAGGTCTCCAGAACTGGACACAGTACTCCAGATGGGGTCTCACCAACTGTCTGTACAGAGAGATAACAACTTCCTGTTTTCTGCTGGTGACGCCTCTCCCTATACATCCCAGTATCCCCAGCCCTCCCTATTGCCTTCTCACATTGCTTACCACTAAGATCATCTGATATGATTACCCCAGATCCTTTCCATTTTGTTGTTGTTACTACCTCCTCCCCACCCCCATTGTGTAATCTTCCCCTTGGTTTTTGTTTCCCAGGTGCATTATTTTGCACTTCTTTGCATTGAATCTAAGCTGCCATACTTCTGATCATTCCTCCAACCTTGCCAAGTCCTCCCTTCTCATCCTTTCCACACCTCCTTGTGTATCAACCCTGTTACCGATCTTTGTGTCATCTGCAAAGAGACATACTCTTCCTTCCAGTCCCTCTGCAATGTCACTTATAAAGACATTAAAAAGGACTGGTCCCAGTACTGAACCCTGTGGTACCCCACTAGTAACCCTCTTTCTTCAGAGTGGGCTCCGTTTACAATTACCTTCTGTGTCCTGTTGTCCAGCCAATGTTTTACCCATGTTACCACCCTAGGACCCATTTCCAGGCTGATTAATTTGTTTATTAATCTTTTATGTGAGACTGTGTCAAATGCCTTGCTAAAGTCTAGGTAGGCCATGTCCACAGCCCCTCCCTGGTCTACTGCTTTGGTCACCCAGTCAAAGAAATCAATTAGATTCATCAGACATGACCTTCCCGCTGTGAACCCATGCTGCCTTGGGTCCTGTGCCCCACTGGCCTCTAGGTACTCAACAATTCTTTCCTTCAGAAGTGATTCCATCACTTTCTCTACCACAGAGGTCAAACAAACAGGTCTGTAGTTTCCTGCCTCTATCTTGCTCCCACTTTTGTGAAGGGGAATCACATCTGCCTTCCTCCACTCCTCAGGTACCACAACATCCTCCCATGATTTGTTAAAAAGGGTAGTCAGTGGTGTCACTGGTTCTACCCTTAATTCTTTTAAAATTCTGGGGTGAATCCCATCAGGCCCCATTTCTTTGGCCACCTTCAGTTTAAGGAGTTCATTCAGAACCCTTTCTTCTGTGAAAGGACTGGGATCGACCCCACTATCTAGAGTGCTTCTGTTAATTGGATTAGGTACCTCCCCCTCCTTCTCTTTTGTGAATACTGAGCAGAAGTATTCATTCAGTATCCCTGCTGTTTCACTGTCCCTCTCTGCCCACCCACCGTCCATTCTATTCAGCCTCACTATTCCTCCCTTTGTCTTTCTATGCTCCTTGACGTACCTATAAAAGGTGTTCTCCCCCTTCTTAACTGAGTTGGCTATCTTTTCCTCAGTTTGGGCCTTTGCTATTCTGACTTCCCTCCCTGCTTCCTTCTGCCTTAACTGGTACAGTTCTCTGTCCTGCTCCTTCTGTGTTTCCTTATACAGTACTTCCTAAATGCTATCTTTTTCTCTGTAACCTTCCCCACCACCTCTTTTGAGAACCATAGTAGCTTTTTCTTTCATTTTGTTTTGTTTATTTGCTTCACACAAAGGCTTGTTGCCTCTGTGATGGCAGTTTTGATGTTTCCCCATTGTTGCTCCACCCCTCCTTCAAGCCTGTTTGCTAGTGCTTTTCTAAGGCACTCTCCCATCTTGCCAAAGTCAGCCCTCCTGAAGTCCAGTACCCTCACTTTTGTATGGCTTGACTCTGCAGCTGAGTTTATCATGAACCACACTGTTTGGTGGTCACTTGTTCCCAGATGGCTACCCACTTCTAGATCTGAGATCCTCTCACTGTCCCCATTTGAGAGTATGAGGTCTAAGATTGCTCCCTCCCGAGTGGGTTCCAAAACTAACTGTCTGACGCATGCCACACACACACCCCATAGGGCATCGAGAAAGGCCCTGCTCTGGGATGTGGCTGCAGAAAAGGTGCTCTAGTTAACATCTGGCATATTCAGGTCCCCCATCGATAGTATCTCCCCTTTCTCTGCCATCCTAGGGATGCCTTCTGTCATATCCTTGTCCATTCCCTCCCTCAAGATGGGGTCTATATACAACCCCTGTGCAGATTGTGGTGCCATTTCCAGTCTCTAAGGTGACCCACAGTGCCTCCTCTCCTCTCCTCCCTGTTTACTCTTTTGTTCCATTGCTTTTATCCCTTCCCTTACATAGAGAACTACTCCTCCCCCCTTCTCCCTCCCTCCCTGTCTTTCTTGTAGGTTGTGTACCCTGGTATGTTAACATCCCAGTCATGGTTCTCTGTGTACCATGTTTCTGTGACTGGTACGATATCCAGGCATCCCTCTTCCATCAAGGTCACCAGTCCAGGGAGCTTGTTGCCCAGACTATGGGCATTGGTACTCATTACCCTCCATTTCTTGATGGCCTTACCCCTTTTTGCCTCATCCCTGTCCTTATTGCCTTTGTCATTTTTTCCATTTACCCCAGCCCTTCTCCCTATCGACATCTCAATCTTGGTGTTTACCTCACTTACTACCCTGTTTTTTTTGGGGTGGGCTAGGATTTCCCTGATCCTTTCTAGTGCCTCCCCCCTTGGCTAGTTTAAATGCTTGCAAATGAAGCCTTTAAACATATCACCTAGGATCCTGATTCCCCTCCTGGACAGATGAAGACCATCAAGCCAGTATAGGCCTGCATCATTCCAGTTGGACCCCCAGTCCCCAGTGAAGCCAAACCCCTGAGCTCTGCACCAGTTTTTCAACCACTGATTGAATCTCATGGTGTGGAGCACCCTAGCCTCACCTATGCCATAGACAGGCAACACCTCAGAGAAGGTTACTGTGCGGGCTACTTGTCTAGGGCCTCTCCCCAACTCCACAAACTCTTCCTGCACTGCTCTGATCCCTTTCTCAGACAGACCCATTGCTGTTCCCATAGTTTGAACATAATGTTTACCACTGAAGCTGAAGTTGTTATGTGTTAGACTTAATTCACTAAGTTTTCCCACCACTTCAGGGTTGATGTTTTGGTCTAATCCTTTCTCATGTAGATATTTAAGGAAGACTGAAATGCCATCTGTGTGAAGAATATTGTGCAGAGGGATATTACATCCATCATGGCTAAAATGGTATTAGGTGGTAAGTCCTTATAACCAGAAAGTTTATGCAGGAAGTGTGTAGTGTCCTGGATGTAACTGTCCCTTTCTATAACCAGCAGTTTTAGAATGGTTTCTACAAATCCTGAGATCCACTTAGTTAGGGTACCATTGCCAGAGACTATGGGTCTCCCTGGATTGCCAGGTGTATGTATTTTAGGCAGCGTGTAGAATGTCCCTGGCTTGGGTTCAACAGGGATGAGGTCAGTCTGTCTTGGACATGGTTTGGAAGTGATCTAATTAAGTCCTATAGTTCTCTTGTATATTTTGTAGTGGGGTCACTTATATGATTGGGAGGGAGGGTATATCAGAATAGTTTGTTTAATGGATATTAATTTATTTTCACTGGAATATAAGCACCTGAGAGGGGACATGATGACTGTCTATAAGATTATGCATGGGCACGTTCAATTTGATGTGAGGGAATTCTGAGAGACTATACAGTACTGCACAGCAAGATGGCATGAGATGAATATGGCAACAGAGGATTTTATTCTGGACTTGAGGAAACACTTTTTTACCAATAGAATGGCAGGCTTTAGAACAGTCTACCAGGTCAAGTAATAAAGGCAGAATCAGTTTGGGAGTTTACGAGAAGGCTGGATGCCTGCCTGGATTTAAAGAGTAATATTTCTAGTCATTCATATAACCACTGAGACAATGGAGGTAAAGACTAGGCAGGCACTGCCTCCTTCTGTCATGACAATCTGAAATGTATTGCTGTAAGAGAAATGTACTGGTTTCAGTACGCTTGAATTTGTTTCTGTGTGTATATGATTATTGCAGTGTACACAATGTATGTTGAATTCTGTGAAAATGTATTGGTTTCAGTAAAAATATACTGGTTGCAAAAATGTAACAGGTACTGTATTAGTCAGGCAGCTTTGAGATCCTTGATCTCAAAGGAAAAATCTTATAACATTCAATAAAGCTATCTCAACATGACAATTAAACACAATTTCAAATAATTTAAGTAGTCTTATAATAAGATATAATTTAAAAAAATCAGTCATAAGAGAACAGCAAGAGGGAGGAGGTGCTGTTAGAACTATACTACTCTACTGGAGCTAAGGAACTAGAACTCTATTACTGGGAACTTCAATTTGGTGTAAAAACAAACAAAAAAAGGAGTTTGTGTGTTTGTCTCAGTTGGGTGACGTGAATGGTTATCTGTGCAGTTAGCAGTTAGCTAGGTGAAGAAGGAAACTGTCAATTAGGGGGAGTGACTTAAGCAGAAGGAAGCCAGGTGTTTTGGATTTAAAAACTGCCCTAGAGAGCTTCTGACGGAGAACAGCAAGAGGAAGGAGGTGCTGTTAGAACTATACTACTCTATTGCGGCTATATAGCCTTCCCTCCCACCTATAGCTAGTTCTACTTTTATAGGCACAGGATTTGACTGACAACAGGAACTTCCTGTTTGGGAGCAGGAAGTGAGTGATCACAGAGCCACCAAAGACTCACCATTCTAGAAGGACAAGAGTAGCTCTCCATCCCCCCCAGCTGCTGGAGGTCTGACTCTGAGCGAGTAAGAAGGAGACTACTGAGGAATATAAGAACTACCTGTCACAGAACAGGAAGATTAGGAGCTTTAAGGGCACAGAGGCAGTAGGAAAGTAGGGAGAAAAAAATTTATATAAAAATGAAAACAAAAAAATAAATAAACAGAGAGAGAGAGAGAGAGGGAGGAAAGAATAAGCATACAAAACATCAGTTAAGGGGCCACAAATAAGATATGATGGGAGTGGTGCAGTGTAGTGCAGTTGCTGTGGAGCAGCAGTCTTCCGGGAGACGTTCTGGAAGATGAGGTGTTGTCCCATCTGCAGGCACCTCTCTGGGCTGAGGGAGGAGGTTGCTCATCTCCAGGCTGAGTTGGCCAGGATTCAGGGGACCTCTTCTCCCACCCAAGGACCACCAGGGCCACCGCCCCTACCTCAGAGGTTGACAAGAAAGAGGAGCGGTTGGAACAAGGTGGGCTCAGGGAGGGAAAGGGTGGTGGAACAGAGGTGCCTTCCTCCAGTTGTACCCCTCCACACTTCATACGCTCTTCTGGTGGAGAGTGGTTCCTCTATGGAGGCACCTGCAGTGAACACCAAGGAGGATGCTGGGAACCTCCACAAAGGAGACCCACAGGAGGGTGGCATGGGACCCCACAGGGGAAGGAAACAACTTCTGGTGGGGGACTCAGTCGTTAGGAGGTAGAACTGGGGGAGGAAGGGGAGAGGGAGGTAAGATGCCTGCCTGGCACCACAGCTTGGAGGGACAGGGAGCGAATCCTCAGAATCGTGGGAGCAGCTGTATGAGGGAGGGAGCAGAATGTCATTGTCCACCTAGGGACAAATGATCTGGCCAGGAATGGGATCAGAGCAGAGCAAGAGGAGCTTGAATCATTGGGGAGGGGCCTTAGACAAGTAGCACGTAGAGTAAACTTCTTGGAGGTGCTGCCTGTCTATGGCAAGTGTGATGCTAGGGTACTCCACACCATGAGATTCAATGAATAATTGAAAAACTGGTGCAGAGCTCAGGGTTTTGGCTTCATTGGGGACTGGGGGTCCACCTGGAGGGATACAGGCTTATACTGGCATGATGCTCTGCATCTGCCCGAGAGGGGAACCAGGATCCTAGGAGATAGGTTTAAATGCTTCATTGGCAAGCATTTAAACTAGTCAAGGGGGAATCACTGAAAAGAAGCAGGGGAAACCCCAGCCTTCCCCCTCAAAACACAGTAGTTAGAGAGGTAAACACCAAGGTAGAGAAGTCAATAGGGATCAGGACAGGGTAAATGCAGAAAAGCATAGTAAGGACAGAGATGGGGCTAAAAGGGGTAAGGGCACCAAAAAATGGAGGGGGATGAGTACCAATGCCTGTAGTCTGTGTAACATGCTCTGTGAACTAGTGGCCTTGATGGAAGAGGGACACCTGGATATTGTGGCAGTCACAGAAACATGGTACACGAAGAACCATGACTGGGATGTCAGCATACTAGGGTACACAAGCTACAGAAGGGACAGGGAGGATAAAAGATGAGGAGGAGTAGCTCTGTATGTAAGGGAAGGGATCAAAGCAACAGAACTAAAGGATAAACAGGGAGTAGAGTAGGCACTGTGGGCACCCTGGAGATAGGAAATGATAAAACAATTTGCACAGGGGTTGTATTCAGACCCCCATCTCAGGGAGAGGCAATGGACAAGGAAATGATAGAAGGCATCTTATGAATGGCAGAAAAGGGGGAAATATTGTTAATGGGGGACTTGCTTATGCCAGATGTTAACTGTAGCACCTTTGCTGCAGCCACATCCAAGAGCAGGGTTATTCTTGATGCCCTACAGGGGCATGCCTCAGACAGCTAGTGGTGGAACCCACTCGGGAGGGAGCAATCTTAGACCTGGTACTGTCAAATGGGGATGGAGAAAGAATCTCGGATTTAGAAGTGGGTAGCCATCTGGGGACAAGCGACCACCAAACAGTGTGGTTCACAATAAACACAGCCGTAGAGTCAAGCCATACAAAAGCAAGAGTACTGGACTTTAAGATGGCTGACTTTGGGAAATGGGAAAGCACCTCAGAAAAGCACTAGCAAATGGGCAAGAAGGAGGGGTGGAGGAACAATGGGAAAAATCAAAACAACCATCACAGAGGCAATAAGCCTTTGTGTGAAGCGAATCAACAAAATGAAGGAAAAAAACAATGATGGTTCTCAAAAGAGGTGGTGGGGAAGGTTAAGGAGAAAAAGGTAGCATTCAGGAAGTATAAGGAAACATAGAAGGAGCAGGACAGAGAAGTGTACCAGTTAAAGCAGAAGGAAGCAGGGAAGGCAGTCAGAATAGCAAAGGCCCAAACTGAGGCAAAGATAGCCAACTCAGTTAGGAAGGGGGGGTAAAACTTTTTATAGGTACATTAGGGAGGGAAGAAAGACCAAGGAAGGGATAGTGAGGCTTAATAAAGGCAAGGGAGGGTGGGCAGAGGGTGACAGTGAAAAAGCAGGGATACTGAACAAATACTTCTGCTCGGTATTTACAAAAGAAGAGGAGGGGGAGGTACCTAAATCAAAGAATAGAATTACTCTTGATAGAGAGGTCGATACCAGTGCATTCACAGAAGAAAGGGTTCTGAAAGAACTCTTAAAACTGAAGGTGGACAAAGCATTGGGGCCTGATGGGATTCATCCAAGAATACCAAAAGAACTAAGGGTAGAACTAGTGACACCACTGACTACCCTCTTTAACAAATCATGGGAGGATGGTGTGGTACCTGAGGACGGGAGGAGGGTGGATGTTAAAGCTTTTATGGGTTGATGTGTTGTGACTTTCTGATTTTACATATATTTATTTTTCTGTGATTTTATTGTTCATTTGTACAGCGCCTTGGTGTCTGAAAGGTGCTTAATAAATGAAGTTTTATTATTTATTATTGTTATTATGTGATTCCCCTTCACAAAAGTGGGAGCAAGACAGAGGCAGGAAACTACAGACTTGTTAGTTTGACCTCTGTGGTGGTGAAAGTGATGGAATCACTTCTGAAGGAAAGAATTGTTGAGCTCCTAGATGCCAGTGGGGCATTACCCATGGCAGCATGGATTCACAGCAGGAAGGTCATGTCAGATGAATCTAATAGATTTCTTTGACTGGGTGACCAAAGTAGTAGACCAGGGAGAGGTTGTGGACATGGTCTACCCAGACTTTAGCAAGGCATTTGACACAGTCTCACACAAAATATTAATATACACGTTAGCCAGCCTTGGAGTGGGTCCCAAGGTGGTAGCCTGGGTAAAAAAACTGGCTGGACAACAGGACGCAGAGGGTAATAGTAAACGAGTCCACTCTGAAGAAAGGGGGGTTACTAGCAGGGTACTACAGGGTTCAGTACTGGGACCGGTCCTCTTTAATGTCTTTATAAGTGACATTGCAGATGGACTGGAAGGAAAAGTATGTCTCTTTGTAGATGACACAAAGATCTGCAACAGGGTCGATACAGAAGGTGGGGTGGAAAGGGTGCAAAGGGACTTGGCAAGGTTGGAGGAATGGTCAAATGTATGGCAGCTTAAATTCAATGCAAAGAAGTGCAAAGTAATGCACCTGGGAAACAAAAACCCAGGGGAAGAGTACACAATGGGGGGTGAGAGACTAACAACAAAAATGGAAAGGGACCTGGGGGGTAGTCATATCAGATGACCTTAAGGTGGGCAAACAATGTGAGGAGGCAGTAAGGAGGGCTGGCGGGATACTGGGATGCATAGGGAGATGCATCACCAGTAGAAAACAGGAAGTTGTTATCCCTCTGTACAGACAATTGGTGAGACCCCATCTGGAGTACTGCATGCCGTTCTGGAGATCCCATCTCTGCAAGGACATAGACAGGATGGAGGCTTTCCAGAGGAGGGCAACTAAAATGGTGCAGGGTCTGCACCAGAAGACATATGAAGAGATATTAAAGGACCTTAATATGTACACCCTCTGGGGGCATGATAGAAATTTTCAAGTACCTCAAGGGAATCATCAAAGTCCAAGAGGGTAGTATCTTTCAGAAAAAGAGATGTGCAAGAACAAGGGGCACAATTTGAAGATAGAGGGGGGATGGCTCAGAGGTAATGTGAGGAAGTATTTTTTCACAGAGAGGGTTGTGGATACATGGAACAACCTTCCTGAGGAGGTAGTGGAGTCAAAAACAGTGGGGGAATTCAAGGTGTCTTTCTCACACTGCTAGATTCTCCTGCTCTGATAGTGACGCTTTTTTTTCTTTTTATCTCTTTTTCTTACAGGGATATTACCTGCACTTGCTGTGCCCCCACCTTACTCCAGGG
Organism: Neoceratodus forsteri; assembly: GCA_016271365.2. Lineage (NCBI taxonomy): Eukaryota > Metazoa > Chordata > Ceratodontiformes > Ceratodontidae > Neoceratodus > Neoceratodus forsteri. The sequence continues at coordinate 768,417,625 of CM057450.1, read as the reverse complement.
AACATCACTTCACTCACTTTTTGCTGCACTTTTTGCTACTAGTGCTCCCTGCCCCATCACTCTAATCTGTACTAAATCTGTCCCACTTGTGAAGATGCCTAAACTAATGCTGCTATACATTCCCTGTGCTATCCTTGCCCTTATAGCCCTTGACTCTCTATCCCTTTTCACTGGGACCTCTTCACTCCCACCAGGGGGTCCCGCTGAGGTTTTTTCTTCTCTAATATGCTGCTCTGGATTGACTCAGTATATATTCCTCCTGGTCTTATTATTCACAAAGTGACCGGTCTCCTTCTACAGTACCTTCTGGGTAGGAAAGTTACCTCCTCTCATAGCATCAAGCTGGCCTTTGTTCTCGCTATGATCTGGGTCATATTACTATCCCTGTCCCATGCCGGGGATGTTGAACCTAACCTGGGCCCCACCCCCATTCCCTCTCAGCATCCAAACAGTTACTTCTATGGACTGCCTCAGTCCCAGGACCTGACTCTGGCCCACCTTAATATCCGCAGTCTCACGGCTAACTTCACAGAGCTTGAATCCTGGGTGCAGGTCAACAACCCCAACATCCTTGCCCTTTCTGAAACGTGGCTAAAACCCTCTACCTCGGATATGAGCTGTGCTCTTCCCAGGTACAATTTGCATCGGGTCGACTGCCCCTCTACCAAAAGAAGTGGCAGACTGGCACTTTACTATAAGTCCCACCTCAATGTCTCCTCGCGTCCCACCCCTCCCCTGAACTACTGTGAGGTTCTTCACTCAGTCTTTCTCTTAGGTGGGACTAAAAAAACTGTACATCTTCTGCACATACATGCCACCTAGGACCAGCAAGCTGTTTGGATGAGCTCACCGAGTTGATTCCTGCTGCCTCTAAGAAGAATGAGGTGGTCTGCTTGGGCAATTTTAATCTTGACTGGCTCCGCTGGCCCTCACTCCTCTCTCCTTACCTCTACCATCAGCAAGGCCAACCTCTTTCAACTTATTGCATCCCTGACCAGGTTATCCCACAATGGCTCAAGCGGAACTCTCATTGACTGGATTCTATCCAGTTGGAAGGACTGTTACTCCTCTGCAGGAGTACTACCGGTCTCCATCAGTGATCACTGCCCAATCTTTTGTGTGAGGGGTGCCCACCCTCCGGCCTATCCACCCAAAGTTCTGTCCTTTGTGGACTTTTCCAAATTGGACCTAGGGAAATTCCTCTCTGATCTCCAACATGTGGACTGGTCTCCCCATTTTATCAGCACAGACATCAACTATGCCACTGACTATTTCAATACGACTCTCCTCACACTGCAGAATAGGCACATCCTGATCTCGACACGTCATGTCAGGGGGAAGGTTACTAAGTGGTTGAAAAGACCTCTCTTAAATTTACTCAAAATTCAGGACAAACTTTGGGCTAAATGGAAACTCTCCTCCTTACAGTCCGACTATGATGCATATCGTTCCCTGTGCATGATCTGTAAGAAGGCGGTTCAGGCCGCCAAGAGCAGCTTCTATCATGATCTCCTCAAATCCTCTGCCTCGAGCCCCAAAAAATACTGGACTCAAAAAAGTGAGATCCTGGGAAATACAAAATCCCAGACCCCCAATGATATGGTCATTAACAACACCCACTGCAATAACCAACACACCATTGCCACAGCCTTCAACTCCCTCTGCACCTCAGTCCCTAACACTCCCCCTCTCACTACTCCTAATACTGGCAGCCTCCAACCGACTTCTTCCCCGAGGCTCCACCAGATTTGAAGATCGCCCCTGTCACGCGCCTAGAGGTCCTAAAGCTACTAAGGTCTATCCCTGCACATGGTAGCCCCACACTGGATGGGTTGCATCCCAGGATTCTTAGGCTAGCTGCCCCTCTCCTGGCTACACCGCTAACCCAGCTTTTTAACCTCTCCATCAGCACCTCTCTGGTTCCAGGGGTATGGAAATCCATGAAGACAAATCCTGTACTTAAGAAAGGAGATCCCAAACTTCTACAAACTATCAACCCATATCTCTCTTGCCTGCAATCAGCAAGATTACCGAGAAACTTATCCATGGCCAGATTTCGGTCCACTTACTCAAATTTAATCTTCAGTCCCCTATACAGCACATTTTCAGGACTGGACATAGTACCACCACTGCCCTTGCGCAGTTCACTAGTGAGATCAAATCCAACATGGACAGAGGCTTGCTTATGGGTGCTGTGTTCATAGACTTCACCAAAGCCTTTGACTTGGTGAATCATCCACTGCTCTTGCATAAATTGGACACCCTGGGGGCCACTGGATCTACCCTTTTTTGGTTCTGCAGCTACCTGGGTGACAGAGTGCAATCTATTTCCTTTGGTAAGGCACTTTCTTCCCCTGCCTCAGTCTCATGTGGCATCCCCCAAAGGTCCATCCTGGGGCCCTTGCTCTTCTCTATCTTCATAAATGATGTCCCCTCCTCCAGCCCCCACTGTCAATCCATTATGTATGTGGATGATCTGGTTATTTATGCAGCTTCCATATCCATCGGTGATCTTAATGCTCATCTGTCTTTGGCATTCATCCATCTCCAATCTTGGTTTGATCCAAACTCCCTTACACTCAATCTACCTAAGACCCAGGCTATGCTCTTTGGGTCTTCTAAGAAAGTTCATGCTGCATCACCCAAGCTCCAAATACTTGGCCTGGATGGGATCTCAGTTGCTACTACCAATTCCTTTAAATACCTGGGGGTGACTCTTGACCCTGCGCTGGACCTTTCCTCCCATATTCACAAGGTTTGCAAAATGGTGAACTGCAGGATTGGTGCTGCCTATCTTGTGCATCACTCCTTAACCCCCTCTGCTAGAAACTCGGTAGACAGGGGTCCTGCTCCGTAGGCCACTTTATGTGCTCCCAATCCTGTCCCACACCAATGCTAGTATTCTGCGACGGTGGGATACTGCATACAGCAGCATTTGCAGATTTGCACTTTCAGCCCCTCACCTTACGCACCACTGCTTGCTCTGCTCCACCCTACGCTGGCTGTCCCCAGTGCTCGCCGCTCCTATTCTATAGGATGTTTCATTAACTCCTTGGCCAGTCATCCTCGACCTGACTCCCCTGGTACTATGCTTACACACTTGCAGCACTCCCATGAACTGCGATCCTCTGATGATCAGCTACTCTCCTTACCTTTCTGCTCTACCAAAATGGGTGAACAAGTTTTTTCATATTTTGCTCCAAAATGTTGGCATTCCCTACCTCCTCGCCTTAAATGCTCTCAGTCTCACTCCTCCTTTAAGACTGCACTTTTCTGTCACCTTAATGCACTTGATACCTGTGTCTGTGGCTAATTAAGAAGTCTCCTTCCCTATCGTTTCTCTCTTTTACCTACTGTTCCTCCCATTTCTTCAGTTGCTCTTTGGTTGTGTCTGAATTGGACACTTGCATCCCTACGTTGGATGTTATTGTTGCTGTTACATTCTCTCACTAAAATCCCTGCGTGGATACCTGTACCATTTATGATGTTGTTTTTATCTTGCACCTGTAACACATGTATGTAGAAATGTCTGTATTTTCCTTGGTACTCTCCCGGGTTGTGCCTGAAAATAGGCAGGTCTGTTGCCTAGTGGACTTACCCGGTCATCAAAAGCAAATAAATAAATAAATAAATAATGCATGGTACAGACATAAGGCAATTCTAGAGGGGGTTAGGAAGAAATAGGCTGTTGGTTAACTAGGATCTGCAGCTTATCTATTAGGTAGGGAAATGGTCAGACTAGGTGGGCTAAGCGGTCCTTATCTGCCATCAAATTCTATGTTTCTATGTAGAACGTCCTACAGAGCTTAAAGGAAAACACTGGAAAAGACACAGCTTTCCCCAGACACTACAGAAACTCTTGATTAATACGTTCAGACAGTAACATTTTTATTTTATTATTTAAAACAGCTACCCACAACTTCCACTTTCTGTTGCTGGCAGCCACCATCTCATGAGCAGCAGTGAGATTCCTGAGCTCACTGTATGCTAATATGTCTGTTTGACCTCTGCCATTGGTTGGCAGGATATATTAGCATTAAGTGAGCTCAGGAAGCTCTCTACTGTTCATGAGATGGTGGCTGCCAGCAATAGAAAGTGAAAGTTGAGAGTCGCTTTTTAAATCACTAGAAAAACATTTAGAGGTAATTTAAAAAAAGTTACTATCTGAAAACACTAATCGGGCATTTTTGTAGTGACTCGGGAAAGCTGTGCCTTTTCCAGTGTTACCCTTTAACAATGTCATCTCAATTTTATGCATGGCAAAATAAATGCTGTGATTCTTGTAAGCAACAGAATTAATGGAGAATTTAAGCAAAGACTAAAGAATAAAGGCTCTACTCTATAAATGGGCCATTCCATGGAGTCACTGTTGTAGAATAACCCACAGAAGTACTCACCCTCTGTTCAGCTGAGGTTGTGCTGCATTCTGTTGTCCCTGATAGTCCACAGTACCACTAGGGAAGTCCAATTGGAAGCCTGTATCACAGCCCAAATTAATCACCACAATGCAGATGAAGGGGTGTGTGAACATTCTTGAGGTTAAACTTGTTTTATACCCTTCACAGGCTGTTCCTCTCCCCACAGTTGTTTCCCCTTGGCCAGGACACGATGGCCCATCTTCCACAGTTGGCAAACCATGCCTGCCAGGGGTAACCATTTTGTCTAGATGTCTTACTCTTAGACACCGGTATCACTACATAATGCTGACACTCACTAGCCCAACATGAATATCCTGACACTGAAAATCCCGACAGTGGAATTTTGCCCGCGGTGGAGTTGGTTATAGTAATTACGAGGGGCTTGTACAAACGGTCTGCCCCAGGGAGAAATCCCACTGTCAGGATTTTCAGTGTTGGGATGTGTGTGCCAGGCTTCCAGGTGCCAGGTTAGTGAGTGTTGGGCTTCAGTAGTAAAAATGAGACACCAGACCAGAGCATTCTTACTCCTGCTCTCCTCCGTTTGTCATAGATCCACCTCTGTCCCCTTCCAGCAGCACAACACGTCAGGCAAGCTTTACAAAGGGAAACACCCTCAGAAACATTAGGCATAGTTACACTTACAGTACCAGGTCGTTGCACCCCTGTCAGTAGTGCACAACAGCTGCTCCGTTGCAGTCAGGGCAGTCACAATGAACTAACAGCCAGTCCAGTTTGGCTTTCCTGAGTAGTTATGTAAAGAGTTCAAATGCTGCAGACGTTTTCTGCCCACATTTGGACATTCTCCACCACCTGCAACATTGCCAGGACTGGGATTTTGGGGAGACAGACAGAGGAGGGAGGAAAAGAGTTTTGTTTTTCATTTTTTTATTACACCATTTAGGGCTATGGTTGGGAGGAATTCAGCAGTGTATGGGATCAATGGAGATTTTTTTTTAAAGCATTTTTCTGGATGAGGGTGGAAGGAAGGATTGGGAATGAGGTTTCTTTTTTTAAACTACACCTGGATCAGGGTTGGGGGAGTAAACAAAGCCACCTACAACATTCCACAGATTCTATTTGTAAGCATTCACAAAACAGCTGCAGCACTGGGCACCACATGCAAAAGTGAAATGCTGCATAACAGCTGCATGTGTGTCAACAAACCATTACTCTTCTTCCTGCATGTGGGTCAACAAGCCATTGCTCTCCCTCCTGCATGTGTGTCAACAAGCCATTGCTCTCCCTCCTGCATGTGTGTGAACATGCCATTGCTCTACCTCCAAGTTCCAAAGGGTACTGAGTGATCTCCTTATTCCAGAGAAGGTTAGACCAATCAAGGGTAAGCTCCTTCAATACATGGAACAAGTAAGACGCCAGAGTGGCCCTTACCAGTATGGCAGCATCTGATACATCAGCTGCCTAATTCTGCACATTTTCTTCCTGGACCCACCTTACATAGTATATGCAGGAACAAATAGGCAAACTGGGTGGGCCAAGTGCCCCTTATCTGTCATCAAATTATGTGTTTCTACACCCTCCACCATCCACCTACAGCTACAGAGCCAAGGCTCAGACAGTTCTGGGAGAGGTCACCATAGTAATATGAAGTTTGGGAACCAAAAAGGATTGCTATGCAAAAATGATGCTGCAGATGGTTGAAGCTCTGTGCAATGTGAGCCAAACGTGCATACTTTTCAATGGTTAGCTGATTGACTGGGGCAGGGGAGAGCGCTATGTCAAGACTGTGCAGTCAAAAACAGCTCGGTCAATAACCACAGCACACGGTAAGTACAAAACCACATGGTCCAAAACTGTGCTAGATTAGATATACTAACTACTGAACCATACGGCGCTGTTATGACCACACTGTTTTTGACCACGTGTATTTCCTGTCACAGTTTTGACCACACACTGCAGGGGAGCACCAGGCCAATTTTCCCCAACCCATGCTTATGACTGTGTTGAAGAAGCAAGAGTTTGCCATGTACAAAGAGGAAGTGCAAGACAACCAAGAAAAAAGTCAGCACTCCTGTGCTGATCATTCTTTGGATTGACAGAACTGTGACCTTCTTACCTGTAAGCATTTTTCTGTTCGGACTCATTCCATCAACAGTAACTACAATGTGCCTTAAACCACAGGGGAGCCTTTTGTACCAGGGGAGCTCATGCATTAGGGATGGGATGGGCTCCCCCAAAACAAAAAGTGAAACTCTGGTGAGTTGAGTGAACAGAACGGTGAAGGAGTATTTAAATTAAGTGAGAGAGTGTTTGCAGGAGACGAGGGAAAGTAACCATACCTATAGGATCAGAAAACAAATAGTCAAGAACATACAGGAAGTAGCTTGAAGTACATGATAGTAAATTAGCTGGCACATCCAAACAAAAGCAGATAAGGACTGCTTGGCCCACCTAGTCTGCCCATTTAGCTACCTGATGGATAAGCTGCAGATTCTAGTTAATCAAGAATTAATCAAGAAAAAAGTTAATCTAGTTAATCTTACTTCCTCCTAGCCCCCACTAGAATTGCCTCATGCCTGTCCCATGCATTCTTGAATTATCCCACTGTTCCTGACTCCACAGCCTCTTCAGGAAGGTTGTTCCATGCATCCACAACCCTCTCTGTGAAAAATACTTTCTAACAGTAGAAAATAGGAAGTTGTTGGCCTTCTGTACAGATAGTTGGTAAGACCACATCTGGAGTACTGTGTACAGTTCTGGAGACCCCATCTCTGCAAAGACATAGACAGGGAGGAGGCTGTCCAGAGGAGGGCAACCAAAATGATGCAGGGTCTGCATCAGAAGACATATGAAGAAAGACTAAAGGAACTAAAGAAGTATGGCCTCAAGAAAAGGAGGGAGAGGGGGGACATGATAGAAACTTTCAAATACCTCAAGGGAATCAACAAAGTCCAAGAGGGTAGCATCTTTCAGAAAAAGAGATGTGCAAAAACAAGGGGGCACAATTTGAAGATAGAGGGGAGACAGCTCAGAGGTAATGTGAGGAAGTATTTCCTCACAGAGAGGGTTGTGGATACATGGAACAGCCTTCCTGAGGAGGTTGTAGAGTCAAAAACAGTGGGGGAATTCAAGAATGCATGGGACAGACATAAGGCAATTCTAGCAGGGGTAGGAGAAAGTAGGCTGTTGGTTAACCAGGATCTGCAGCTTATCCATTAGGTAGGGAAATGGGCAGACTAGGTGGGCCAAGCGGTCCTTATCTGCCATCAAATTCTATGTTTCTATGTTTCTAACATTACCTCTGAGCCGTCCCCCCTCTATCTTCAAATTGTGCCCCCTTGTTCTTGCAAATTTCTTCTTCTGAAAGATGCTACCCTCTTGTACTTTGTTAATTCTCTTGAGATACTTGAAAGTTTCTATCATGTCCCCCCTCTCCCTCCTTTCCTCAAGGGTATACATATTAAACTGCTTTAGTCTCTCCTCATGTCTTCTGGTGCAGACCCTGCACCATTTTGGTTGTCCTCCTCTGAACAGCCTCCACTCTGTCTATGTCTTTGCGGAGATGGGGTCTCCAGAATTGCACGCAGTACTCCAGATGGGGTCTTACCAACTGTCTGTACAGAGAGATAACAACTTCCTGTTTCTACTGTTGATGCCTCTCCCTATGCATCCCAGTATCCCCCCAGCCCTCCTTATTGCCTTCTCACATTGCTTGCCCACCTTTGGGTCATCTGATGTAATTACTCCTAGGTCTGTTTCGATTTTTGTTGTTGTTATTAACTCACCCCCCATTGTGTACTCCTCCCCTGAGTTTTTGTTTCCCAGATGCATTACCTTGCACTTCTTTGCATTGAATCTGAGCTGCCACATATTTGACCATTCCTCCAACCTTGCCAAGTCCCTTTTCATCCTTTCCACCCCACCTTGTGTATCAACCCTGTTGTAGATCTTTGTGTCATCTGCAAAGAGTCATACCTTTCCTTCCAGGCGCTCTCCAATGTCACTTATAAATACATTAAAGAGGACCGGTCCCAGTACTGAACGCTGCGGTACCCCACTAGTTACCTTCCTTTCGTCACTGTGGACTCTGTTTACTATTACCCTTTGCATCCTGTTGTCCAGCCAGTTTTTTATCCAGGCTACCACCCTGGGATTCCAAGGCTGGCTAACTTGTATATTAATCTTTTGTGTGAGACTGTGTCCAATGCCTTGCTAAAATCTAGGTAGGCCATATCCACAGCCCCTCCCTGGTCTACTACTTTGGTCACCCAGTCAAAGAAATCTATTAGGGTCGTCTAACATGACCTTCCTGCTGTGAAACCATGCTGCCTTGGATCCTATGCCCCACTGGCCTCAAGGTACTCAACAATTCATTCCTTCAGAAGTGATTCCATCAATTTCCCTACCACTGAGGTCAAACTAACTGGTCTATAGTTTTCTGCCTCTGCCCTGCTCCCACTTTTGTGAAGTGGAATCACATTTGCCCTCCTCCAGTCCTCAGGTACCACCCCATCCTCCCATGATTTGTTAAAGAGAGCAGTCAGTGATGTTACTAGTTCTACCCTTAGTTCTTTTAGAATTCTTGGGTGAATCCCATCAGGCCCCATTGCTTTGTCCACCCTCAGTTTCAAGAGTTCTTTCAAAACCCTTTATTCTGTGAATGGACTGGTATCGACCCCCCTATTCAGAGTTTCTCTCTTGTTTGGTTTAGGTACCTCCCCCTCCTCTTCCGTTGTAAATACTGAGCAGAAATATTTGTTCAGTATCCCTGCTTTTTCACTGACACCCTCTGCCCACATTTCCTCCCCTTTATTAAGGCTCTGTATCCCTCCCTTGATCTTTCTTCGCTCCCTAATATACCTATAAAAGGTTTTATCCCCCTTCTTAACAAAGTTGGCTATCTTCTCCTCAGTTTGTGACTTTGCTATTCTGACTGCCTTCCCTGCCTCCTTCTGCTTTAACTAATAAAGTTCTCTGTCCTGTTCCTTCTGTGCTTCCTTTTATTTCCTGAATGCTATTATTTTCTCGTTAACCTTCCCTTCCACTTCTTTTGAGAACCATAGTGGTTTTTTCCTTCGTTTTGTTTTGTTGATTTGCTTCACACAAAGGCTTGGTGCCTCTGCAATGGATGTTTTGATTATTCCCCATTGTTCCTCCACCCCTTCTTCTTGTCCATTTGCTAGTGCTTTTCTGAGGCACTCTCTAATTTTCCCAAAGTCAGCCTTCCTAACATCCAGTACTCTTGTTTTTGTATGGCTTGACTCTATGGATGTGTTTATTGTGAACCACACTGTTTGGTGGTCACTTGTTCCCAGATGGCTACCCACTTCTAAATCTGAGATCCTTTCTTCTTCCCCATTTGAGAGTACCAGGTCTAAGATTGCTCCCTCCTGAGTGGGTTCCAAAACTAGCTGTCTGAGGCATGCCCCCTGTAGGGCATCAAGAATGACCCTGCTCTTGGATGTGCCTGCAGCAAAGGTACTCCAGTTAACATCTGGCATATTCAGGTCCCCCATCAACAATATCTCCCCTTTTAAGGATGCCTTCTATCATTTCCTTGTCTATTTCCTCTCCCTGAGATGGGGGTCTGTACACAACCCCCATGGGGATTGTGGTGCCTGCCATTTCCTGTCTCCAGGGTGACCCATAGTGACTCATCAACTTCCTGTTTACTCTTTAGTTCTGTTGCTTTAATCCCTTCCCTTATATAGAGAGCTACTCCTCCTCCTCCTCTTTTACCCACCCTGTCCCTCCTGCAGATTGTGTATCCTGGTATGTTGACATCCCAGTCATGGTTCTCAGTAACAGAATTATCAGTAACAGAAAGAGTGTTATGAAGCAATCATGGGTCCCCCTTTACATATGAAATCACACAGTGTTGAGGGCAGACTGCAGAATTCTGCAGACCCAAGAAGGACCTGCAAATGGTATCATCCTTACCACAGCCTGTCCTGAGTGCTAACTGGTGAGGTTCTTGGATTCATGAAATCTGGTAACATGTGACACAAAATTAATGTATGGATTAAAAATGCTAGTCAGCGTCCCTGACTAGCATGTTTGACTCAGGGTCAGGAACACAGGGGACAGGCTCAGCTATTATCATCTTGTACAGTTTTCCTGTAAGCCCAACACAGTACTAAAGTGGAAATGAAAATTCCATCACAGGCAGCATTAGTTAGCACAGAGATTGTAATATGCTGTATATTCTTGAGTAACAGCATGCAGTCTATCACTTGTTTTCTGCATGGCATGTTTGTGTGATTTTCATACTGTAAACATATTTATAAAAAGCATTGTGACTGCGGGGTAACTGCAGTTGCAGAGTTTAGTGATCTTTTGTAGGACTGAGGCCCAACTAGCAGTCATTATGCTTAGATGTTTCTTTTGTGTGGAATTTGTTGTTGTCTTGTGTACGTTAATGAAACAGAACACAGTCTTCTAGAAAAACATTAATACAGAAACTGTATTTTGGGGTACATGCAGTAACATGGGATTGAAAAATATAAGCCCTTTCAGTTTTAAAAGGCTTGTTCTTCCTAATGCCCTACCTGACATGTCTGGATGGGGGGTGGGTTGGAGTTTTGGGAGTAGTTTTGAATGACTATCCTAGTTTAAACAAGCATTTGTCAATGCCGAATGTTGTCATGCTGGCATTGGTAGTGCAGTGCGGGAAAACATTTCGGACAGGATGTGAAAAACGACAGCTGAACAGTTCATAAGGAGGTGTAAAAAAATGCCAGTGTTGTGTGTGTGGCATGTAAATATAGCAAATTTGCGAGGTTACAAGGGTGCGTGGGAAATGTACAACACACACTTGGAACACAGTCATTTTATGGGTGTTTGGGCACCAAATTTCAACATAGTATTTAGCACCTGCTCATGTACAGTGTCACTGTTATTTCCTCAAACTGTCCCAAAAGTGATTTCACACAGTAACCGCACTATTCCGCGCCGGAAGTGCGAAAATACATTTTGGGCTGGATATGAAATGGCAGCTGCACTGTTCATCAAGAGGTGTGTAAAATGACAATGGTGAAAATCCAGAGTGAAAATATTACAAATGCATGGCCGTTATGGCGTGCGTACAATTTGCCAACGCACGCTCGTATCACAGTAATTTTATGGAGTATCGTCACCAAATTTTCAACATAGGCATTTTAGGACCTCTGCTCATGAACTGTGTCACTGTCATTTTCATAATCTGGCCCAAACACTGATTTCCTACAGCGACTACGCTATTGTGCGCCAAAAGTACGGAAACACATTTCGGACAGGATGTGGAAAATGACAGCTGTACTATTCACAAGGAGGTATACAAAAATGACAATGTTGAAAATCTGGTGTGAAAATATTGCGAATTCATGAAGTTACAAGTCTGATTAGCAACTGTGCAACGCAGACTCGTAAAACGGTAATTTTGGGGATATTTTCCACCAAATTTGCAACATAGGCTTTTTGAGAGGCCACCTCATGAACACTGACACTGTCATTTCGTTACTCGGTCCCGAAAGGTGATTCCGTGCAGTGACTGCGAAATCACCCTTCAAGGCCAATTAACGCCATGACAGTGATAGAATTCATGAAGGGGGTCCCAAAAACCCCATGTTGAAAATTTGGTGCCAAAATTCCAAAAAATGCCTGAGATATGCAGCAAAGTTGAAAAAAACCCTATTCATTCCATTATACAGCTTACCGGCATTTCCTCAGTTCGTGGTCAGCTTTGAAGAGTGCAGACGTGTTCCCGGTCCACTGAAGATCATCGCGCCGGACTCCGGAGGTAAGTATGGGGTGAGAGGAGGTGTGGGGAGGCAGGGTGCACAGTGGGTGGGTGCAGGTTGTGGGAGAGGGGCCTGGGAGAGCTCCTAGGGACCGTTTCCTTCTTTACAGGTTGAAAAAAAAAGACATCGGGGATCGTTTTCCTGTTTAACAGGTGCTTGGCATGCTGGGGTGAACTCCCAGCATGCCACCTGTGTTGTGTGTGTGTGTGTGGGTGGGTGGGTGGGTAGGTGCATTAGCCGACGAGGATGGGGCACCTGTCGGCAAACAAGAAGGAGGGGAGCTGCAGGAGCCGAGGGGATTGGCACCCTCTCGGCTAAAATGAAGGGGATGACATTATGCCACGAGTGGCTTCCGGGCCAGCAACATTCAAGGGGAGGAGAGGAGGATACATGCCGACGGGATTGGGCAACCCTGCCTGCAAAGAGAAACTGCTGGTGGGGAGCGATGATGCCGAGGGGGATTTGGGCACCCCCGCAATCAAAAGGGGGGTTGTTACATGATGCTGACGGGGATTAGGCACCCCCATCGGGACACAATAAAGGAAGGGGGGTTTGCACGCAACAGTGGCAGTCACTGCCACCATGTTGCCTGCACTTAGGGAGAGGCATGCTGTGGTCACGCTGTATGAGAGCTTCGCTCTCATTGCAGCAGACCTTTTGATTGATCTCGCCGCCTCATTAGCCAGGCAGGGTGTTGGCCCCTGCTGCTGACTGACTGGGGAATGCAGGATGCACCTACTGGTGTGTGCCCTGCATTCACCCAACAGCGACTGCGCCTCCAAAGCTGCACTGTCCCAAGATGTTGGCTGTGCAAGCACACCAACATAAAAAGGGAAAAGAAAACATTTTAAAGCCTTACTTTACTACTGAGTCTTGATTCAGCAAAGAAAGTACCATGTTAGTGGTTCAGTTGGTATTGCTTGTCCATAGGGCTAGAAGATAGGAAAGTCATGGGTTCTAGTCCCACACCAGGAACTTAGACTACTTCCCAGTACTGACACTGTAGTGCATTATTATCGGGCATTACACTGTTGAGAAACAAACTGTGGCTTGGTGTGCCTTTCTTGCCACCCATCTGTAAATTAATAATGTGCAACATTCTGTTGTTAGTAATGTACAATATTTTATATAAACTAAATTTCCTGAGATGCCTTTCCTTGCTCTGACTTTGTCAGGTGTTACTGAGCCAATACTGATAACTGTGTCTGTAGTGGGGCATATCATGGTTCTCTATAAATTTAGGACCCCAGAGCCGTTATTTAACTGCAACCCCCAAAACTGTAAAGCCGGCCCTGCTTGGGGGGGGGGGATGAGATCGATGGACCTCCTGGTTGGCTGGTGGTAAGGTGGAGTGAAGGGCCTACTGGGGGGGCTTGAAGCGAGAGGAGCTAGTCTGTCTTGGGAATCTAGCCTGTCAGTGTGGCTTGCAGGGGAAGTGGAGTGATGGGCCTCCTAGTCTGTCTGCTGGGGAGGGTTTGGAGTGAAGGGCATACTGGTGTGGCTGGGGTTTTGTGTTGTGGAGGGGTGTTGTGGAAGTAATGGTGCCTGTAAGCACTGTGTGCTTGGGGGGGGGCTTGGAGGTGAAGCTAGGCTTGCTGGTCTGGCTTTGGGATCTGGCCTGAGTGTGGCTTGGGGGGCTTGGATTAATGGACCTCCTGGTCGGTTAGGAGGAGGTGGAGTGAAGGACCTACTTGGGGGGGGGGGCTTGAAGTGAAAGGAGCTGATCTGGCTTAAGAATCAAGCCTGTTGGTGTGGCTTGTGGGGTACCAGGTTAAGATAACGCGGATAAAACCACACCTGAAATACAGCGCTGCAAGATGCGCTATTGGCTCTACAGCAGCAGGGGTTTTACAGTGTGTGGTAGAAACTGCTACCCCTGTTGCTGTAGACTGCCAGTAGAAAAAAGGTGAAGGATGCCACTGAGGCAGTGCCTGGCTGAGCTGCTCCAGTGGTGGAGTGGCTAGAACACCTGCCTCTGGTGCCATCAGGGACCTGGGGCTGCAGTTCAGTTCTCCTCAGGTCTCACTATATGGTATTTTTTTCTTTTTTTTAAATAGTCCCCTCCCCAATTTTATCCACTTGCCTCAAAGTCCACAACCCCCAGAGCTGATTATATTAAGAAAGCAAGAGACTCCAACAACGTACGCTCTTCTGCTTCATGTCAGGCTTTTGTCCCGACTCTGTTACTGTAGAGTGCAAGCCATTGTGTATGCACTGTTATTGTGTTACATGGTATGAACCATGACATTATGACCCCATGCCAGCTTGTGAAGGAAGTGGAGCAATTCGCCTCCTGGTCCGTCTTGGGGGGGAGTTTGGAGTGAAGGGCTTACTGGTGTGGCTGGGGGTTTGTGTTGTGTGGAGCATTGTGGAAGTAAAGGTGTCTGCTGGGGTTGTTTATGTGTGTGTTGGGGGGACGTAGAGCTTAAGGCTTGCTAGTCTGGTTTTGGAATCCAGCCTGTGAGTATAGGGGGAGGATTTGATTGATGGACCTCCTGGTTGGTTGAGAGGTGGAGTGAATGGCCTACTGGTGTGGCTGGGGGTACTTGGAGTGAAAGGACTTCTAGTGTGGCTTGAGGAGCAACCAAGCCAGAGCAGCAGACCTTTCACTCCAAGTCTCCCATCAACCATGGCCCTTCACTTCCAAAGCCAGGGGGTGGTGAAACAGCATTTGCGTGTAGGGGGTGGGGATGGAGATTTAGAAATTATGTTTGGGGGTGTTAAAATGTATGTGGACCTTGTGTGGTCAGGGGAGTATAGATTAATAGTTCAGCTTAAAATGGAGCTTTTCTGGAGTATGGGTCCATGGTCTTGGAAGTGTTTTTGACTGAAGGGTACACTACAGTGTGTGTTCCAGACAGTGTGGGACAAATCAGGTAGACAATGGCCACTAAAAACATTGGTTTGGCTGCCAGATTTCAAAAGTTACCAGCAAACTGGCTACCTGCCCATGGAAGTTATTTTTGAATGTTTAAAAATGATGGAAATTAAAAAGTATTGATTTGGCTCCCAGTTTTAAAAGCTAGGGGCCAAGCTGACCACCAGCTCACAAACTGATTTGTCCCACTCTGGTTCCAGACTAAGAGTGCTGCTTCTTGTGGTGATGGAGGGGTTGGAGGATTGGAGCAAAGGGCCTGCTGGTCTGGCTTTGGGAATGCCCAAGCCTGACCAGCAGATTCATTGCTCCAAACCCTCTACATTCAGCTTTTAACTTCGAAAGCCAGACCATCTTGGTCTGAATCTAACTTTTTAAGATTGTTTAAAAGGTGATACGTTGTCCAAATATTGTCTGAAGCGTGCTTTTAATAATTTGTAGTGCAACACTTTGCTTTCTAATTTTTTTGTTTTCATCCTATTTATCATCCTTTTCTCAGTTTGTATTTGGAAACTGGTTCTCTCCAACCTCACCCCCACCCCCTGCACTCCCACCCCAGCCCTTCAATTTGGCAGCCAGAAGAGCAGACTTGGGATTGCACAGCTTGCTAGTGTGGTTTGGTTGGGGGGGTGGAGTGATGGGTTTCTTGGTCAGGCTTGGGAAGGGGGGAGTTTTTGGAGCATAGGGCCTGCTTGGGTGGCTTGGGGGTAGGATTTGGAGCAAAGGGCCTGTGGTCTAGCTTGAGGAGTACATGCTCTTCTTTCTCCCCATATCCCCCTCCTCTGACAAACCTAATTATGGGGAATGTGCATGTAGTATATTGTCTGGCCAGAGTTTAACACGTTTGTGTAAACCACATATTTTCTTGTTGAAAGTAAAAAGGTAGTGGATGTCCTAGGTGCAAGTTTAGCTTTGGAGGGGGAGGTGTTTAATTAATAGGGGGCCAAGTGACTCCCTCAAGATACAAAATATAGAACGTTTCTGTCTTTGGGACAGGCTCAGAAAGGGTACTATACTAAATTAAAAATCAATTTGTCTGTCTCTCCCTCTGGCTACTGGTGGTTTGCTGCACTGTGGGAATCACTTGGGGGTGTTTGTGGGGGGGGGGGAGGCGGCATTGCACCAGAGAAATGGTAGGAGGCACAACTGGAGTTAAAGTGGAAAACCAAACTGCAGATAACTATCTGTTATATCATTTTGCTGGCCCACTTTGTTGTATGCTCACCCTCTCATAAGCTCACTCCACAACATTTATGGTACGAGCCCAACCCCAGTGTGGGATTAGAACCCACAACCATCTGGCCCAAAGACAGATGTGCTACCAACTGAGCAACACTGTCACCTGCTATTCAGTAGCTACAGTTTTACTTTAGACAAGAAACACAGCGACAGGCAAAAAAATCATAAATGGTGGCAGCCTATCTTATCTCCGAAATGGTCTGGTCCCTTATCCTGTATTTTTTTAACTGCATGTGTTAATCGTATGTGCAATAAAGTTGCCAGTCTGAAAATTTCATAGCTGAATTTTCTGGGTTAGAGATGTATGCAGCTTCTGCTCCTTGATATTAATCAAGAAGTTGTTTTACAGCTGGCCCAGTGGCGCTGAGAGTTGAGGCGCTGGACACCATACCTCACGCCATGCCAGCGACCTGAGTTCAGGTGCGAGCTTGGACGCCGGGGGTCAGCGAGGGAGGGAGAGGATTGAGTGCCCATTGGGCTGCTCTCCTCTCCCGGGGGGAGGGCGATGGGTTGTCCAGCATCCCAGCGACCCCCGGTGGAGAGTGGGGGTGCTGCAGGGTGAGGACCTTATATATAGATGAGCGTGGCAGACGCCAGCAGGATTGCCATGCACCATGGCATCAGTGCACGCCACACTTGGGCGGAGAGGAGGGATCTCAGGTACTACTACGTAAAAACTCCTCCAGACCAGATAGGCGACGGCCCTCCCAGTGCCACCGCCACATGTCTAATGCTGGTTCCCTGTCTCTGCCCCTTCGGTCTCCTCAGGCCCATGTCCCGCCCGGGGCTTGGGGAGAAAGTAATGACTTTGAAGAAGGCAGGGTCCACAGCAGGTGGTAGAGCGGTCCTAGTGAGTGGAGTGGCCCAAGAGCATTCCGGAGCTGGGGGAGAAGAAACATAATTGGGAAAAAAAAAAAAGAAGTTGTTTTATTTTGAATTTTTTTTTAAAGAAAGTAAAACTAGTTATTTTGTTAGTGATATTGGTTGTTTGTAACGAGTCAATGAAGGCTTTAAAAGCAGCCAAATAGTGTCAAAATGACCCACAAAATGCACCAGAATGCATCTCAATCAATCAATCAATCAAGTCTTTATTTAACCAGGCGTTCATCGTTGAGCAGAAGCTCATTTGCAAGATGGACCTGGGTGGAGCATGAACAATTGTATATACAGGTCAACACAGGTATTTACAAGGCAATACAGATAATACTCTTTACAGAGAGGAAGAAAAAGAAGTTCATATGTACATAGAATTATACAGATATTGTACAGATTACACGGTATTTACATACATAGAAGTGTCTATAGGAAGATAAAGCAGGTTATCTAAGGTTGCAGGAGGAAGTAACGGAAGAAAAAATAAAATAAAAATATACACCAGGTAGAGGTGAAGATAGGGGAGAGGGGAGGGAGTAGGGGAGAAAGGCTAGGAGGGCACGGTGCACAGAAAGGAGTTGGTAAAGCTGGATGTAGAGAAGGTGGATGGAGAAAAGGAGTATGTGTGAGCCCGGGATTGAATGCACAAAGTACGGGCATGGTAGGATGTCACAACCCAGGGTAGTGAGCTCCTATCAGGTTGGGAAAGTAAGAATAAGGGATGGATGGGCCTAGTGTTGATAAGACAGGGGAATAAGAGAGAACAATTAGGCTGGTGAGGAGCAAGCTGGGGTCAGTACTTAAAATTGGGTCTAAGCGTGGCTATATACAGTGCAGACACCGTACTGGGTCTGAGTGGGTGAAGCAGTTACATACTTTCTCTGATTGTATGGAAATAAAGCATCTTGAAAGCATTTATACCCGATTAGAGTGCTTAATTTGAGGGTTTTTGTGAGATCATTCCATAAGGTGGGTAGCCTGAAGCTTATGGCTGCCCTGCAAGCAGGATTTGCTTTGGGTACTTTAAGTGTAATAGCTGAGTAACTTCTTAATCGTATTTCCCAATTATACTCAGGGAAGACAGCAGGAGATATAGTAAGGCAGCTTATTAGAGATGGCTCTATAGGTCAGAGGCGGTTTTCTGTGGTGCCTGAACTTTAGTGATGTCCATCCCACTGCCGCGACATAGGGGTGCAGTGATATTGTGTCGAGCAGGAGTCGTTATAAACCTCCAGTGCTCGACGGTAGAGTGTGTCCAGTTTAGCCATGTAAGAGTTGGGGCATTGGCTGTAGAGGAAGTCAGCATAATCAACCAATGATAGGAAAATGGATTGGACCAGTTGTTTCTTGGCATCTCTGGTGAGAAATTGGCTGATTCTAAAAACAGTCAAGCCTTTGCGAAGTCGTTTTAGCAAGTCCTTGATATGTTCAATGAAGGAGAGTCTTTGGTCTATCAAACTCCCAGATACTTGAATTTTGTAACAAATTCTAGTTTTCACCTAGAACTGTGGTAATTTGGGAACTGTCCCACTGGACACAGGGTTAGCTGTATGGATAAAAGGAGAGGACCATCGCTTTAGTTTTTTGGCATTAAGGAGTAGCTTTTTTTGGAGGAGTTGGCTTTGCAAAAGGTTGAATTCTGACTGTAGGTCATTGCAGGCAGCTTCAGGTGTTGGGCGACTCACGTAGAGAACTGTATCATCTGCAAACAGATGGATGTTGGCTTCTTTTATACAGTAGTCGATGTTATTAATGTAGATTGCAAAAAGTAAGGGCCCTAATATAGAACCTTGAGGTACCCCTCTTTGCAGAGTTTTTAAGGGGGCATCTAAAACCTGATAGCATCTGGGGGCCTAGGCAACCCCCAGAACCCAAGCCTAATGGTTGGGGGGGCATGGTTCATGGTCAGAGACCCCTCACTTCTAAATTTTGCACTACACCACTGAGTATCACTGAGACTTGGTGGAATGACTCTAACTAATTAGATACAAATCTGGAGGGGCATAAAGTATTCAGAAGAGTTGGAAATGAGAAGACGGGAGCGTAGCTTTGTACAGTAAACAGAAGACAGATCCAGGCAATGGAGGGTACTGAGGATATGTGTGAAAAATGAATCATTATGGGTGGAGGGGAACAGAAGCAGAGCATTACTGGGAGTCCGCTACAGACCTCCTTACTATGCCAGGGACCTCAGTCACATATGATTAATTGGGATTGTGTCTCCCCCAAAGGGAAGGTAGGATGAGTAATGTTAAATATTATGAGGACTGCTTTCTATAACAATATATAAAGAGGACTCTAGAGGAGTAAATATAATGGGCCTGATTTTCCAAGGGTAGAGAGTGCCACAATCCCGGGTGTGCTGACCCTATAGTGCACAAAGCTTGCAACATTCTCACAGCCGGTGATCAGGATTTTCTATCTCATGTGCCGACTGCCACAAGTTAGATCAGTTTTTTTGTGGTCTAACTTGCGGCAATCCCAGGTACCCTTTTTACGGAGCTTGCACCACATATATAGCTCAAGCTGCTGTAAATTGGGTAAAGTGTCACAACTGCACCCAATGTACCAGAATCAGTCACAGCTGCACCCGATGTACCAGAATCAGGCACAGCTGCACCCGATGTGTGCACCCTCTGTACCAGAATCAGGCACAGCTGCACCCGATGTACCAGAATCAGGCACAGCCACACCCAATGTACCAGAATCAGGCATGGCTGCACCCGATGTACCAGAATCAGGCACGGCTGCACCCGATGTACCAGTATCAGGCACAGCTGCACCCGATGTACCAGAATCAGGCACAGCTGAACCCGATGTACCAGAATCAGGCACAGCTGAACCCGATGTACCAGAATCAGGCACACTTGTACCCGATGTACCAGAATCAGGCACGGCTGCACCCGATGTACCAGAATCAGGCACGGCTGTACCCGATGTACCAGAATCAGGCACACTTGTACCCGATGTACCAGAATCAGGCACAGCTGCACCCAATGTACCAGAATCAGGCACACTTGTACGCGATGTACCAGAATCAGGCACAGCTGCACCCGATGTACCAGAATCAGGCACAGCTGCGCCCGATGTACCAAGAATCAGGCACCACGTTGTACCTGATGTACCCAGAATCCAGTCACGGCTGCACCCGGCCGTACCAGAATCGAACGCGGCTGCGACCATGTAACAGAATCAGGCACGGCTGCACCGAGTACCAGAATCAGGCACAGCTGCACCCGACGTACCAGAATCAGGCACAGCTGCACCCGATTTACCAGAATCAGGCACAGCTGCACCCGATGTACCAGAATCAGGCATGGCTGCACCCGATGTACCAGAATCAGGCACAGTTCCACCCGATGTACCAGAATCAGGCACTGCAGCAGCAAAGGAGTTTGGAGCAGCTGCACCAAAAAAGAAGTTCATGCAGGGCTTGATGTAAGCGATGCATCACCCTTTGAACATCGGGCACAATGGGTCTGATCCTGAACAATTTGGGTTGTCATGTTTCTTCTTTATGGGTGGGTGAGCATCTCGGGGTCATATGGCATTATTTGGTAGCATTTAAATAATAAGGGCCAGGATGTAAGCTAGAGCAAAAATATAAACTCAGAATTTCAAGAGAGCAAACTTTGATACACTGAGAAGATTGGTAAAGGAGAACCTGCCAAAAATGGATATGAGAAGGGGGCAGAGTATGAGAGTAGATGTGGAATGCCTTCAAGGAGGTGACAAATAATACAGCAGGAGTACCCATGAGGAGTAAAGAAATGAAAGCAAAATGTCCTCTCTGCCTGGACAAGACCATCACTGAGGTGGTGAGGGAATATGTATTTATTTAATTGACTGATTCATTTTAATTCTGTTAAGAACTGATTACCAGGAAAGGTACACTGACTTGAGGCTCATTTCCAGGTGCAACCTGGGGAGGGTACAAGGGGTTAAAAAATACAGACAGTTAAAAATAGTACAGACACTAATATAGTGCAAATTAATAGAAAATGGTGCAGGCAGAAAACAGTGTGAAACTGGTAAAACAACATGCATAGTAAAGTGTATCATGAATAACAACTATGGGAGAGATTTACAAAGGATCACACGCCAGGTACTGTATATGTAAGTGATAAACAATGATAGGGTGTGCATTACAGGATTTTAATGCATGTCACAGGGGTGTAGTAAGATATGCAGCCGAAGGCCGGGTGTCTTTATGCCCTAGGAAGTGCATTAAACTCCTATGATGCACACCCTGGAGGGGCTTATTACATTTATAAAATGGCTCTAAATAGGTTTTTTTGGGGGAGAAAAATTAGATTTGCCAACTAACCATGCAGTTATAGAGATTTAATACACAGTCAGGTGATGTCTCTCGGCCAATGAAATGTCTAGATTTTTTCTTGCCATTTCATAAAGATATATATTCATTTTCTTTATTCTTTGGTAACTGGGTAAGGCCCATCAGGCACAAGTTCCTGTTTTCAGGAGTGACCCGGGAGCACTGGGGAGGTTATATGGCTTGCACAGAGTCACACAGTATGCAAGTGGAGGTTGTGGAACTCAGGCCCAGGTCTGCTGGATGCACCAATCACATTCACAGCTCATTACTCTAACCAGGGAGAAAGGCATCATGGAGAAGAGGTCCAGATGAAAACAAACTAAGCAAACAGAAAAGAATCTGCACCAGCATGCAAAAGACTAACACAAGGACAACTCTTGAGAAAGTATGCCTTTGTGTGAAATTAGTCAGAGTCTTTGTCCTGCAGTGAGCTAGAGTTTTTTTTTTAATCAGGTATTGAGTTTGTAATTAACACCATTTTTATGTTGATTGCACGCAGCACAAGAAACATATTGGCACAGCCTGCTGAGAAACAGGCTGTGGAGGCACGGCACTGTTGTGACCAATGCCCCCACAGCCTGCAAAGGCTTGTCCCGCTTCCCCCAATGCCATTGCAGGCTGCTGGTGACACAAGTTTGGAATGTTTGCATCAACTTGTGACAAATCAGCTGCTGCAATCAGGGGCTGCCTCGTCATTGCAGCGTAAGCCATCCGCTGCAATGAGGGAGCGACCCGTCATTGCAGAGCGGATCTAGCAAGCCTGATATTGTTTGTGAACATGGCGGCGGGTTGCCGCTCTGTTCAGAAACAATATAACCCCCCCACCCACAATGTTTATCTGCCAATGTGAGCCCACTCCCCGTCGGCATAATGTGCCCCGTTTCATTGTCTGCCAACAGGGTGCCCAATCCCCATTGGCAAAAAGTTTATCCCCTTTGTTATTTGCTGATGGGGTGCCCAATCCCACTGGCAGAAAGGAATCCTCCCTTTGTTTGCCAACTGGGGTACCCAATCCCCATTGGCAGAAAGAATCCCCTTTTGATGTTTGCCGACAGGGGTGCCCAATCCCCATCGTCCCAGCTGCTCCCCAAAAGAGACTCAAATACCCCAGTGAAGTTAAAAACTGTCCGCGTTGTCTATTTTTTTTTACCTGGAAAGAAAAACTTGTCCCTCATGGGTCTCCCAGACACCCCTCCCACAACCCGTGCCCACCTACTGCGCACCCTGCCTCCCCACACCCCCCCTCACCCTATATTTACCTCCAGAGTCCGGTGCGACGATCTTCCGTGGACCGGGAACACGTCTGCACTCTTCAAAGCCGACCACGAACCGAGGAAATGCCAGTAAGCTGCATAATGGAGTAAATAGGGTTTTTTCAACTTTGCTGCATATCTCAGGCATTTTTTGGAATTTTTTCACCAAATTTTCAACATGGGGTTTTTGGGACCCCTCCTCATGAGTACTTCAACTGTCATGGTGTTAATCGGCCCTGAAAGGTGATTTTGCCATCACAGTGCAGAATCACCTTTGGGGGCCGATTAACGAAACAACAGTGCCAGTGTTCATGAGGTGGGCTCTCAAAAATCCTATGTTGCAAATTTGGTGGGAAAAATCCAAAAAATGACTTTTTTACGAGCGTGCACTGCACAGTTGCTATGCACACTCATAACTTCATGAATTTGCAATATTTTGATGCCAGATTTTCCACATCGGCATTTTGTCACACCTCCTTGTGAACAGTACAGCTGTCATTGTTCACATCCTGGCAGAAATGTGTTTTTGCACTTCCGGCGCAGAATAGCACAGTCGCTGTTGGAAATCAGTGTTCAGGATAGATTAAGAAAATGACAGTGACACTGTTCATGAGTAGAGGTCCTGAAATGGCTATGTTGAAAATTTGGTAATGATACTCCATAAAATGACTGTGTTACGAGCATGCATTGCGCAGTTTGCACGCACGCTCATAACTTCGTGAATGTATAATATTTTCACTCAACACTGCCATTTTTCCACACCTACTTATGAACAGTGCAGCTGTCATTTTTCCCATCCTGGCCGAAATGTGTTTTCGCAGTTCCGGCACAGAATAGAGCGGTCACTGTGGGAAATCACTGTCCGGAACAGAGCAACAAAATGACTGTGATACTGTTCATGAGCAGAGGTCCTAAAATGTCTATGTTGAAAATTTGGTGATGATAGTCCATCAAATGACTGTGTTACAAGTGTGCGTTGCATACCTTCTACACACCCTCGTAACTTTGCAGATTTGTAATATTATCATGCCACATTTTCAACAATGGCAATTTTTCACAAATCCTTATGAGCAGTACAGCTGTCATTTTTCACATCCTGAGTGAAATGTGGTTTCACAGTTGCAGCACAGAATAACGCGGTCACCGTGGGAAATCAGTGTTCGGGACAGATTAAGAAAATGACAGGGGCACTGTTCATGAGCAGAGGTCCTAAAATCACTATGTTGGAAATTTGGTGTCAAAACTCCATAGCATGACTGTGTTACTAGCGTGCGTTCAACTGTTTCCACACACCCTTGTAACTTCGCAAATTTCTAATATTTTCCCACCACATTTTCAACAGTGGCATTCTTTCACACCTCCTTATGAACAGTACAGCTGTCATTTTTCACATCCTGGCTAAAATATGTTTTTGCACTCCTGATGGAGAATAGCACGGTGGGACATCAGTGTTTGGGATAGAGTAAGATGGAACGAGTGAGAGGGGGGAGTGACCGAGCTCAACTGAGCTCTGTCGGGACCGCTCCGGATTTGTTTGTGGGCAGAAAAAGGCCCCAACGCAAGAGGCCAGTACAAAAGGGCAGCATGCAGCACTGGGAGAAACAGAACGAGAGAGTGAGTGAGGGAGGGGGAGTGAGCGAACTCACCGGAGCGCTGTCAGGACTGCTGCGGATTTCTTTTGGGGCAGAAAAAGGCTTCAATACAGGCATGGGCCCAGTAGAAAAGGCCAGCCCGCAGCAGTGGGAGAAACCGTACGAGTGAGTGAGACAGGGGGACTGAGTGAGCTCAATGGAGCTCTATCAGGACTGCTGCAGATTTCTTTGTTGGCAGAAAAAGGCGCCAATGCAGGCAGGAGTCCCATACAAAAGGGCTGCTTGCAGCACCAGGACAAACAGAATGAGTGTGTGACAGAGGGAGACTGAGTGACCTCACTGGAGCTTTGTCGGTACAGCTGCGGATTTATTTGTCAACAGACAAAGGTGCCAACACAGCCAGCAGCTCCATACACAAGCGCAGCCTGCAGCACCAAGAGAAACAGAACGAGTGAGTGACAGAGCAGTAGTGAGCGAGCTCAGCGGAGCTCTATTGTGATTGCTGTGGATTTCTTTGTGGGCTGAAAATGTGGCAACTCAGGCAGGAGCCCAGTACAAAAGGCCAGCTTGCAGCGCGGGCAGAAATGGAAGGAGTGAGTGAGACGCGGGAGTGAGCGATCTCAATGGAGCTGTGTTGGGACTGCTTCGGATTTCTTTCTGGCCAGAACAAGCCACCAATGCAGACAGGAGCCCAGTACAAAAGGGCAGCCTGCAGCGGCAGGAGACACAGAATGAGCGAGTGAGGGAAGGAGGAGGAGTGAGTGAGCTCAACGGAGCTCTGTTAGGACTGCTGCAGATTTGTTTGTGAGCAGAAAAAGGCAGCAATGCATGCAGGGGCCCAGTACAAAATGGCAGCCTGCCGTGGCAGGAAAACCAGAATGAAAGAGTCAGAGTGGGGGAGTGAGTGAGCTCAACGGAGCTGTATTGTAACTGTTGCAAATGGCGGCAATGCAGGCAGGAGCCCAATAGAAAAGGGCAGTCTGCAACACCACCAGAAATGGAATGAGCGAGTGAGAGAAGGGGACTGAGCGAGCTCAACAGAGCATTGTTGGGACTGCTGCAGATTTCTTTGTGGGCAGAAAAAGGCACCAACAGAGCCAGGAGCCCAGTACAAAAGGGCAAGCTGCAGCGCCAGGAGAAACAGAATGAGTGAGTGACACAGGGGGAGTGAGCGCCCTCAACAGAGCTCTGTCAGGACAACAGTGGATTTCTTTGTGGGCAGAAAAAGGTGACAACACAGGCAGGAGCCCAGTACAAAAGGGCAGCCTGCAGCACCGGCAGAAAAGGAATGAGTAAGTGAGAGAGGGGGACTCAGCAGGCTCAACAGACCTGTGTTGGGACTGTTGCAGATTTCTTTGTGGGCAGAAAAAGCCACCAGCAGAGGCAGGAGCCCAGTACAAAAGGGCAGCCTGCAGCACCAGAAGAAACAGAATGAGTGAATGAGAGAGAGAGGGGGAGTGAGCCACCTCAACGCAGCTCTGTCGGGACAGCTGCAGATTTCTTAGTGGGCAGAACAAGGTGCCAATGCAGGCAGGAGCCCGGTACAAAACAGCAGTCTGCAGCACTGGGAGAAACAGACTGAGCGAGTGACAGAGGGGCAGTGAGCAAGTTCAACACACCAGCGCAATCAACATTCGACATTGACAAATGCTTGTTTCATACTGCACTTAATAAAACTTTTGAGACTGCACAATGTATGCTTGTGTTTGTCTTTTGCATACTTTTGCCGATTTTCTTCTGTTTGCTGGATTTATTTGACTGAGCACAGCAATCCAGGGGTTGCCATTGCTATTTTAACCAGATGTAAACAAACAGTAAGGAACTATAAAAGGGACAGCAGGCATGGCTCAAGAAGTAAACTATTATAAAAAAAAAATTTTGTTATCTAAGAGGACACGTATACTTCACAAGCCATTTGCAGGTCAATATTTTTTTTTAAGTGATACAACTTGAGGCAAAACCAGTGACTATTGCATCAATAAATCTTGTTGAATATGGCTGGCAGCATTTAATCAGGCACCAAGGTAAGAAAGGTTAATCTTTAATAAAGGACGTCATAAACCCAAGTGCTTAGCTCAACATCTTGAACTACAAGTCAAAAAGACAAACAGTACAGATCAGCTACATTTCTTCTTTATGGAGTCAGAGGCTAACATTGTAACCATGGTATTGGGAAACCTTCCCACTTGTTTAGTCAAGACATTTATACTCCTGTTGCATTAAAACCCCCTACATCAGTCACTTATCCAGCAACCTCTCATCCCTGACAACTGCATACTTTACCAGTGCCCTCACAGTTGAAACCACCCCCTTCAATATCTGAAGTGGCAGACCTATGGCATTAGGCAGAGAGAACCACACCCATCATCCAGCAGCTGTGGGGTTTTCCCCATTTTCCCCACCCATCCTCCTTTAACTGGTGTCACCATAGCCCACTGTGGCCCCACATTAATCATGTGGAGGAGGTAGGGATGCATATGTCTGAAGTCCTCTGTGGCCCTACCACAGGGACCACTGTGGGAGTAAGAAAGCAGCACACACATCTCTGGCCAGATAGCATTACCATCAACAGCACATCCAGATCTTTGGCCTTGGGACAAACTCTGAACCAAGCTCAGTTCTGAACTTGTCCTTTTTCCCTCTTTCAGGCTCACCATGACCCACACCAGTGCCATCATTTGCCTGGCCAACCATGCGTCCTGCACTGAGTCAACAGCTATTGCACGCTAACAAGGACATCTTAACAAGGATGAAACATGTGTCTGTAGTGTGTTATCTTCAGCATTTGCTCATTGTTTTTTAGGCCTTTTGGCACCTTAGGGTCCTGCTTAATTGCTTTATGGGGATTTGTGTATGTTACCCATCAGAACCATAGGAAGGGTAGGGTGAGAAGGCAGCCACCCCAGGTGCAAGCCTCCAGGGGGTGCATGCACAAAGTAGTGCCAAATCCAAATAACAATGATAATACTATTGTCTGTGGTAACGCAAGCTCATGTGCTATCTACAGTAAGTGCAATGGATGTTAGTAGAAAGCAACATATCCAGCCCACCGGCACAGCAGTTGGATTTCTGCTTGTGGCACCAGCAACCTGGGTTCAGGAGCTGACTCAGATCATTGGAGGGCTGGCCGGGGGAGAAGACTGAAGCATCCCAGGGACTGCTCGTCTTCTCTAGGGGGAAGGAGGAATCAAGATCCGTAACTTGTACAACCACAGGCGGAGGCCTGAGGTACAAGTCCTGCAGATAGCAGTATGGGCCATGGGAGCTACGTGGTAGACGTCGGTGCTCAGCGCCTTGATGGCAGGGCATAAACCATGCAGGAAGGGGGGAGAACATAGAAAAAGGACACTGGAGCTCCAAGAGGAAGGAGCATCAGTACTGGTACCGATGGCTCCAGCCTGCCTGGTTGATGAGGAGACCCAATGAGACAAGTAAGTATCAGGGTGTACGGGCACCACCTCGTACCTCACCTGGGGGGTAAACCACAGCACTATAGGGGTCCTCCAGAGTTCATGGCAAGGCAGAAAGTGGGGCAGATACATGTGTGTATCTCCTGACACAGCGAAGCTCTGGTGTAGAGGCAGGGGAATAAATAGAAAGTATAAAAAAAAAAAAAAAGAAAACAACATACCAAAGATAGGTCCTTCTTATTATTATTTGTTCTTTATAAAGGCTATTTAGTATTTTTTTAATTACTGCTTGTTTCTTGAAGATGCCACTGAAGAAACCATCAGAGGCAGAGTACAGAAAATTGAGGAAAGCCAGAGAAGAAGAAAATTGCAAACTCTCCCAGCAGTGGCAAAACTGGCTTACGAAGTCTAAGGAGCAGGAGGGAAGTTCAGCATCTTAGTCAGTAACAGCACCTACGAATGACAGTGGTAAGCATATGGACAGTTTTGACTCAACAGATATAGCAAGGTTAACATGTGGTGACACTAATAGCGTTGATGTTAAGGGCGATTTTGGTGAAGATTATCAGCCCTCAGTGAGCAACACTGACAAAACTACAGAAGAGAATGAATTATGAAGTAATGTAGATGTTCTTAGCAGTTTAGAACAGCAAATTAATTTCAATGACCCAACATCATGGCTCAGTATGAGTGATAGACTTAGATGTTGCTTGGTGGAACATGGCCCTGAACAAATGAAGGATGCTGATTTTAACGTATGACAATGTTAAGCACTTTTATCGTGATTGATTCACCAAAATCCTTCCTAATGAAGAAAATGTCGAATGCAAATGGTTAATGTATAGTGATACCAAGAAAGCTATCTTTTGCTTCCCATGCATACATTCCACAAAGAAATCATCTACTACACCAAGTCTGACAAATTCAAAGAAAGGATTTTGCAACTGGAAGCATTTAAATCCACAAATAACAGATCACGAGAACTTGCCTGAACACTGCAAAAGTTACATAACTTGGAAGATACTTGAAATGTGTTTGAAGAAAGGGAGCAGGATGGATGATGAGCTGCAAAAGTTAATTTCCTCTGAAAAAGAAAAGTTGCATAGTATTCTTAAAATTGTTGTTGATGCTAAGACAGTAACGGCAGTAAGCTAAAAGAGCTAAGATCATAAAAAAAATTGAGGGTGATGAGTACCAATGCCCGTAGTGCGGGTAGCAAGCTTCCTGATTTAGCGGCCTTGATGGAAGAGGGACACCTGGATATTGTGACAGTCACAGAAACATGGTACACAGAGAACCATGACTGGGATGTAAACCTACCAGGGTATGCAATCTACAGGAGGGACAGGGAGGGTAAAAGAGGAGGAGGAGGAGTAGCTCTCTACATAAGACAAGAGATCAAAGCAGCAGAGCTAGAGGGTAAGAGGGGAAGAGAGAAGGCACTGTGGGTCACCTTGGAGACAGGTAATGGCACCACAATCCACACAGGGGCTGTATTGAGACCCCAATCTCAGGGGGAAGAAATGGACAAAGAAATGTTAGAAGGCATCCTTAGAATGGCAGACAAAGGGGACATTTTGTTGATGAGGGACCTGAATATGCCAGTTGTGAACTGGAGCACATGTGCTGCGGCCTCATCCAAGAGCAGGGTCATTCTCGATGCCCTGCAGGAGGCATGCCTCAGACAGCTAGTGTTAGAACCCACTCAGGAGGGAGCAAACTTAGACCTGGTACTCTCAAATGGAGATGGTGAGAGGATCACAGATTTATAAGTGGGTAGCCATCTGGGAACTAGTGACCACCAAACAGTGTGGTTCATGATAAACACATCTTTAGAGTCAAGCCATACAAAGACAAAAGTACTGGACTTTAGGAGGGCTATTTTGGCAAAATGGGTGAGTGCCTAAGGTATGCACTAGCAAAAGGGCAGAAAGGAGGGGTAGAAGAACAATGGGAGAAAATAAAAACTGCCATCACAGAGGCAACAAGTCTTTGTGTGAAGCAAATAAACAAAACAAAACAAAGTAAAAAAACACTATGGTTCTCAAAAGAGGTGGTAGGAAAGGTCAGGGAGAAAAAGACAGAATTCAGGAAGTATAAGGAATCACAGAAAGAGCAGGATAGATAACTGTATCAGTTAAAGCAGAAGGAAGCAGGGAAGGCAGTCAGAATAGCGAAGACCCAAACTGAGGAAAAGATAGCCAACTCTGTTAAGAAGGGGGATAAAACATTTTATAGGTACATCAGGGAGTGAAGGAAGGCCAAGCAAGGGATAGTGAGACTTAATAAAGGGGCGGGAAGGTGGGCAGAGGATGGCAGTGAAAAAGCAGAGATACTGAATGAGTACTTTTGCTCAGTATTCACAAAAGAAGAAGAGGGGGAGGTACCTAAACCAAGCAATAGAAGCACTCTGGACAGGGGGGTGGTTGATAATAGTCCATTCACAGAAGAAAAGGTCCTGAGAGAACTCTTAAAACTGAGAGTGGACAAAGCAGTGGGTCCTGATGGGATTCACCCCAGAATTCTAAAAGAACTAAGGAGTGACCTAGTGATGTCACTGACTACCCTTTTGAACAAATCATGGGAGGATGGTGTGGTAGCTAAGGATTGGGAGACAGCAGATGTGATTCCTCTTCACAAATGTGGGAGCAAGACAGAGGCAGAGAACTACAGACCTGTTAGTTTAACCTCAGTGGTAGGGAAAATGATGGAATCCCTTCTGAAAGAGAGAATTGTTGAGTACCTAGAGGCCAGCGGGGCACAGGACCCAAGGCAGCATGGGTTCACAGTGGGAAGATCATGTCAGACAAATCTAATAGATTTCTTTGACTGGGTGACCAAAGTAGTAGACCAGGGAGGGACAGTAGATATGGCCTACCTAAACTTTAGCAAGGCATTTGTCACAGCACCACACAAAAGATTAATAAGCAAGTTAGCCACCCTGGGAGTAGGTCCCAGGGTGATAGCCTGGATAACAAATTGGCTGACCAACAGGACGCAGAGGGTAATAGTAAATGGAGTACACTCTGAAGAAAAGGGTGTTACTAGTGGGGTACTGCAGGGCTCAGTACTGGGACAGGTCCTCTTTAATGTCTTTATAGGAGACATTGCAGAGGGTCTGGAAGGAAAAATATGCCTCTTTACAGATGATACAAAAGTCTGCAACAGGGTTGATACACAGGGGTGTGTGGAAATGATGAGAAGGGACCTGGCAAGGTTGGAGGAATGGTCAAAAATATGGCAGCTTAGATTCAATGCAAAAAAAAAAGTGCAAAGTAATGCACCTGGGAAACAAAAACCCAGGGGAAGAGTACACAGTGGGGAAGGAGGCACTAACAACAACAAAAATGGAAAGAGACCTCGGGGTAGTCATATCAGATGACCTTAAGGTAGGCAAACAATGTGAGAAGGCAGTAAGGAGGGCTGGAGGGATGCTGGGATGCATAAGGAGAGGCATCGCCAGTAAAAAACAGGAAGTTGTTATCCCTCTGTACAGACAGTTGGTGTGACCCCATTTTAGAGTACTGCGTGCAATTCTGAAAACCCCATCTCTGTAAGGACATAGGCAGGATGGAGGTGGTCCAGAGGAGGGCAGCTAAATGCTGCAGAGTCTGCAACAGAAGTCATATGAGGAGTGACTGAAACAGCTTAATATGTATACCCTTGAGGAAAGGAGGGAGAGGGGGGACAAGATAGAAATATTCAAGTACCTCAAGGGAATCAACAAAGTCCAAGATGGGAGCATCTTTGAGAGAAAGAGATGTGCAAGAACAAGGGGGCACAGTTTGAAGATAGAGGGGGGATGGCTCAGGGGCAATGTCAGAAAGTATTTTTCATGGAGAGGGTGGTTGACGCATGGAACCACCTTTCTGAGGAGGTCATGGGGTTAAAAACAGTGGGGGAATTCAAGAATGCATGGGACATACATAAGGCAATTACAGTAAATGGTAGGAGGAAGTAGGCTGTTGGTTAACTAGAATCTGCAGCTTATCCAATACATAGGGAATGGGTAGACTAGGTGGGCCAAGCAGTCCTTATCTGCCATCAAAGTCTATGTTTCTATGTTTCTATGCTGTGCTATTCTGCACAAAGAATAACTTGGCTCTCAGGGCATTAACTGACATGATTGGACACCCAAAGTCAGAATGAGTTTATTAACTTACTGGGTTCCATTGTGAGGTATGAAATGATTTCTAGAATTAAGGAAACAAACATTTTTTAGTTTTGTTTGACTGTACACCTGATGTGACTCATAAGGAGCAAATGTGCCAAATCTTTGCATATGTAAGAATTGCAGGTGATGACTGCAGTGCTGAGAAAAGTTTTATTGATTTCACCAACACAAGTGAAAAGTTGGGAAGTGGGCTGCCTGCAGAGATTGAAAAGAAATTGTGCAATGATGGTTTGGATATTGCTGACTGTCATGGCTAGGGTTATGATAATGGTGCTAATATGGCTGGCAAGCACTATGGGGTGCAAGCCTGGTTAGTAGAAGTGAATTAACTCACTAAGTTTTTTCCAAGCACAGCTTACTCTCTGAATTTAAGTGGAGTCCATGCTGCACGTGTATCAGTGGACATGATATCGTTTTTCAGTACAGTGTAGTCTGTTTACATTCTTTGCTGGTTCAACAAGTCGCTGGGAGGTACTGACAAAAGCATTAAAAGTCACTCTGAAGGGTTATACTGAAACACAATGATCATCAAAGTTCTGAGCAGTCCACTCCCTTCATCTTCAACTACCCAATGTCTTACAGGCATTACATGAAACAGCAGGAGAGCCCCCCAGTGCTGATGTGATATTGACATCCCAGAGCCTAATCAAGCAGATTGATTCCCAATGTATTTGCACTCTAGCAATGTGGGATAAAAAATTAAACCTGGTAGACCACATGAACCAAATTTTGCAAGACAAGGGCTTGTCTGTTGATATCACCTCGAAGCATATCATAGGACCAAAGGACACACTGCAGCACATTAAAGATGCTGAAATAAATAACATTGTAAAACATGCAACAGAACTTGCTGAACAGATGTCACTGAATGTGAAATTCACTGAAAAAAGGAAAAGAAAGGTGCAAAGAATGGCCGCCAAGAATGTTGAAGATGAAGGTCACTTGTTTTCCGCTGAGCAGGCTTTCAAAATGCAGTTCAACAATATTCTTGACACTCTTATTTCCCAGTTTCAATGGAGGCACAAGGCATTGTCTGAAGTTGCTTACAATTTTAACTTCTTTACAGGGCTGTCTCTCTCAGCAATTCCAGTTAGATATTTAAAGAAATGTGCAGCTGATCTGGCCCTGAAGAATTCAAAGGATCTAGATTCTTTTGAGATAGCATCTGAAGTCGAAAGCTTCAAATTCCAGGCAGATTCTATACTGTCAGATTTTTTGAATGCTAACCCGCTCAGGTTGTTGAAGCTTGTTCATAAATGGTCTTTGAGTTCTTCCTATGCAAACATCAAAATTACTCTCCAAATATTTTTAATGTTCCCTGTGACCGTAGTTTCAGCAAACTGAAGCTGATCAAAATCTATTTTAGGTCATCTGTTAGTCAAGAAAGGCTGTCAAATCACACAATACTAAATACTCTCTATTGTCATCATCATTCATTTTATTGATTGACTGAAGTCATTGCAATATGTTAAAATTCCATACATTCAAATTATCCAGAATCATAAATATTCAATATAAAATTCCATGTACAAACATATGACACTAATAGGAACTGAACATTGCAGTTAATCATCCTTGAAAGTGTAATTACAAAGTAAATACTATCTTTACATTGAGTACTAAACCATTCTTTGTCATCGTGCACACTTATAATCTATGACTATCCAATCCTTTGTTGTATATTACAGACACAAACTTTTTAAAAACTTAATAATAGATTGTAATTGAGTTTTTTCTTTAGTATTAAACAACTTTAATAGAATTTGGACTGGAGATTGAACACATTTCTCTAGAAGTGGCCCAAGCCCTCTTTCCTTGGTTTATCATATAATGTGGAAAAAAGGGCAATATGTTTTAGGTCATCTTCTAGAGTCAGTCCACAGTTGCAATACTGAGTTAAAATCCCTTGTCTCTTTTGACCAAAACTTATATAATTAGCGTTATATAATTCCATATGGTATATTGTAAATATTTAGGATTGTCTGGATTTTCCAGTATTTTTAAGTATGGCTCAGGAGTTTATACCATCTGAAACTTTTTTATTTATTTATACACTCATGATCATTGTTCCTTGTGATATCTCTCAATCTCAGATTAATATCTGTTTTAATATCATGTATTGATCTAGTGTAGACATCGTACAGAAGATGACCCATCCCTAAAAGTAACAAGTAATCTTCACTGTATTGGATTATTGGGAACATACAACCCTGGGCATTATATTGGTTGGCCTCCTCCAAGCACATCCTTGGAAGTTTAGTTTCTGGCAAGAGAAAAAGTCTCAATATACATATTGTAGTAACTTTCTTTCTAGGGTTAAGGTTTCCATAGATTCCTGTCCCAGTTCTCTCCCAATGATCTCTACAGGAGTAGACTGAGGAACTCTTAGTGTGTATTTATATATTTTAATAATCAGCACTTCTATTGGTTTTATGCTACTGTACTGAGTCCAGATGTTTGTTCCATAATTATACAGTACTTGATTTTATTTTTGCATTTGTGACTCTTAATAAACCAACTACTGAACCCACCTATTCTTCCATTAAAATGTTAAACCCACTGAAGGCTATTAAAAGCTTAGTTCTCCCACTTCCAAGTGATCTTTCCATAAAAGATTATCCGCAAATCTGATGTCCACATAATCATAGTATTTTGTAGTGGTGATTTTCTACCTATATATATATATATATATATATATATAGTCTTTTTATGTCTATTGCCAAATATTAACAGATTTGTCTTAGCCTTATTTATGCAGTAGTAGCCACAGATATGGTCAGATATTTCCAGATATTTTGCAAAATTTCTAAAGAGTTTCTCTCTGCTTCCCCCACTGTGGAAATGCAGAAAGCAGAAGATTTCTCTAGAAATATCACAGAAATTTCAGGAAATATCTAACCATGTCTTTGGATGTGAATGTAATCAAGCTGTCTTCTTTACAATGAGTAGCAAAATGGGTTATTTTCCATTGAATGCCCAGTAATGAAGTGGATAAAAAAACAAATCATCTGCATAACCAAGACAAGAAATTTTAGTATTACCAATCTTTGGGAAGTGAAAATCCAGATGGTTCGAGTTAGCTATTAATGAATTTATGTAGATATTAAAAAGAATTGGGGCAATTATACACCCTTGTCTTACTCCTCAATTCATTTGAATTTGTGTTGTTAAATTCCCTTTCTGGTTATATTGTACCCTTACCCATGTATCATGACAGAGTCTAATAATATCAAGTAATGTAGGATCAATTTTTAACAACTGTAACTTTTCCCATAAATGGGTCCAATTAATGGAATCAGAAGCTGTCTTCAAATCTACAAAGCAGCAGTATAATTTAGATTTCTTAATCTTGACATGTTTCCATATTAAGTGGGAAAGAGAAAAATAATGTTAAATTCTTGATCTTGAATGCCTAAACCCATTTTGCCATTTGTTAATGATATTTTTTCCTTAACCCAATCTACTAGTCTTTCCAATAATATTCTTCTACATAATTTTTGAGACGCATCTAACAAACTAATCGGTCTATACATATATGGTCATTGATGTTGCTCTTCTTAAAAATTGAGCATATTAAACTGCCTTTCCATGATTGAGGGGAAGGTTCCCCCGGAACATAGCAATTGAATGTATGATGCAATAATGGGAGCCACCAATCCTGGTAATATTTATAAATTTCTACAGTTACAGTGTCTGGTCCAGGGGCTTTATTTAGAGCCATTTTGTTCAATTCAGAAATAAGTTCCTGCCTATCAATATAGAAAGGTTTAGGGTAATATTCATTAATCAACTCTGGAGTATTAATAAAATCATTTATTGATAGGGAGAAATACAAGTTTTTATAATGATTCTCTCAGGCTTTCAGTGTAATTGCTGTTTGTATTTTTCTTTAATATTGTCCATAGCCTTTAGGCCCTGTACACACTAGCAACCAATTATAAAACGATTTTAAAATCGTTTTATAAATCGATCCCTAGCACAGTTGTCAGAGCATCATTGCATTCCGACAACCATGGTAGGTGAAGCGGGTTCCCAGGCATGACTATGGCACCAAGTCTTAGCATTATGGGTCACGCAATGAATGACGGGATACCCGTGAACAGGAACCGAAAGCGATAGGGGAAAAAAGTACATCCTCTGAACCAGTGTTTCAAGGGCTACTAAGGCTTTTTTTTTAAATCCTGTTGCTAAAAAAAATACTTTTCCCATAGGATTGGTTGCCTTAACCCATGTTACAGCATGGTTTGCGTACAAACTGCTGTTAACACGGATTAAGGCAACCATGTTCATCTAAAACTGTGCTAAAGACTACCTCTCCAGCAGGATTTTAGCACGGTTTTAGAACACTGTTGTAACATGGTTTTAACTGTGTTATAGTGTGGATGCAAACCATGTTCCGGGAGTTTGAAACTGTTTAAGGCAGTTAAACCGTTTTAAGCTCTGTAGTATGTACAGGGCCTTAGTTACCAATTCCCAAAATTGTCTAACATTTTTACTTAAAATTACTTTCCTTAGCTTTGCCCACATTCAATCAATCAATCAATCAATCAATTTCTTTATTTATAAAAGGCGCCTTTCCAAAACCAAGGTTCCTGTACAATAAAACCACAAACGATAATCAAATTTAACTAAAACAATAAATACAGTGTCAACTTATTGATATTTTTTCTTTTCATGTAATAATATATTCTTGTATTCCTTCCTAGCCCAATTTAACTCTTTCAGATTTCCTCATTGTGGATTATTTTTATAAACCCTAATTACTCTGCTTAAGTTTGATCTGGTCTGTTTACAGTTTTTATTGTACCAAGAATTTTCTTGAGGTTTATATATCTCAGGGTTTTAAATAGCCGGTATCGCATCACATTTTGCAATGCAAACCGGCGAGTCCAGCGAATCAAAACGTGGAATGGATCGCAAGAAAGTGCGATACATTTTTCCATGATTTTCATTGTTTTCTCTGAGTGTTTCTTTGTACTGAGAGGGGTGATTTTATTGTGCCCGTAACTCTGCCTGCCTCTTAAAGTGATTGGCTGCCTGATCCCGCCGAGGAGAAGAAGTTATGCTGCAGAAAAAATGTGCTTTCTTCAGTCTCTACGCAGTGAGAGTGACTGATCGGCTCTGGACTCTGAAGAACTCAGAAAGGTGGGTAAAATCGGCCGTTCATGCCAAAATCCATTATGTGAGCATGGGAATGCAGTGTAGGTTGTCTGGTGGTGGTACCGCTTAAATAAGGGTTTGGGTTTAAGGAGAGATCAATTTTCAGTGGAGAGAACACGGCTGCAGGCATTTTTTACCCTCCTCCTTGAGACCCGACACCTGTTTGTGCTGTATGCTTGCGAAGTTCTGGTCAGGAGATCATGGGGAAAGAGTGTGACAGAAGGGTGAGTGAGCCTTCAGGTGTCCTGTGTATCTTCTGCGTAACAATTCCGGCCTACCTCACCACAGTAGAGCCCCCCCCCCCAGTGCTCATGCACACCTGAAAGTTGCTGCTATTCTGAGCCTCCCAAACTTAATCTGGCCCAGCAATGACAACCCGGTTCCCCTGGCATGAGAGCTTTGAGTCATGTCGGGCAGCAAATCCATCCCACGGCCTAAGCCACTTGACAGCCCTCCTTGATGTGTCCCTCTGCTGATGAAGCAATTTTGGGGAGTTATCTCCTTGGCAGGGCATGATCTGCGGATCCGTCACCATTTTGCTGTTGCTGCTTTGGCCGGCAGCCCTCCCGATGGATTTAGACTTGTTGCTGTCCTGCCCAGGCCTCTCCAACTCTGTCACTGCTGCACTGTGAGGACCTGACAGACTGAGGTGGTGTGCCCAGTTTTGTGGCTCTGCAGAATTTATTTTTCAGACCTGGTCTTGACTTGTGCAGCTCAAGTGGGGGGGGTTAAGTGGCATAGGTGCGCTCGGGAAAAGATCAGATCTCAATGACTGGGGGCAGAGACAAAAGCTGCAGTGACTGGCGGGGGAAGGGGTCGGTGGGGACTGGGGTCAGGTTCTGCAATTTAAGCAGTGAGTTTCCCAAGTCAAGTGAAGTGTGGAAGTCTACTCTGAGTAGTCCAACCTGGTTGTGAGTCTCTGAGTACAGGAGAGGTCCCAGAAGACTGGAGAAGGGCTCATGTGATCCCGCTCCACAAGAGTGTAAGCAGGGAGGAGACAGGGAACTACAGACCAGTCAGTCTTACCTCCAGTAGTGGGCAAGATTATGGAGGCACTCCTTAAGGAAAGGATAGTGCAACACCTGGAATCCATAGGGGCACAGGATTCAAGACAGCATGGGTTTACAAAGGAAGGTCCTGTCAAACTAATCTCACAGATTTCTTTGACTGGTAACCAGAGTGGTGGACCAAGGGGAGCAGTTGATGTTGCCTACCTTGACTTCAGCAAACTTTGACACTGTTCCACATAGAAGATTGATAAATAAGCTGGGTAGGCTCAGGGTGGGTCAGGCGTTGGTCAACTGGGTGGCAAACTGGTTGGCGGGCAAAAACAGAGAGTGGTGGTAAATGGTATACAGTCAGAAGAGATGCAAGTCACAAGTGGGGTACCTCAGGGATCAGTCCTGGGGCCAGTCCTCTTCAACATCTTCATTAGTGGCCTTGCAGATGGACTAGAGGGTAAGGCTTGTCTGTTTTCAGATGACACCAAGATCTGCAACAGAGTAGATAATCCAGATGGGGTGGGCAAAATGAGAAGAGATCTGGATAAACTAGCAAAATGGTCAGAAGAGTGGCAACTGGGATTTAATGCAAAGAAGTGCAAAATCATGCACATAGGGAAGAGAAACCCTGAAGCCACCTATAGGCTGGTAGGGGAGTTGCTAGCAGTCACAAAGGAAGAAAGAGGCTTGGGCATCATCATCGCTGATGACCTGAAATCATCCAAGCAGACCTCTAAAGCAGTAGGTAAGGCTAGGGGGGTGTTCGGGTGTATTAGTAGGAGTACCACAAGTCGTAAGAGGGAGGTAATAATCCCTCTTTACAAGACATTAGTTAGGCCCCATCTGAGTACTACGTGCAGTATTGGAGGCCACACCTTCACAAGGACATTAACCAAATGGAGGCAGTCCAGAGAAGGGCAACCAAAATGGTGCAGGGACTGCATCAAAAGACATATGAGGACAGATTAACAGAGCTCAATATGTATACCCTTGAGCAAAGGAGGAGAGAGGTGATATGATCGAGGCATTCAAACACCTTAAGGGCATTAACAAGGTGAAAGAGTCTAACATGTTTAAATATAAGAAAAATAGCAGGACAAGAGGACACAGCATGAGATTAGAGGGGGGCCGATTAAAGGGAATGTGAGGAAATTCTTTTTCACAGAAAGGGTGGTGGATGCATGGAATGGCTTACCACAAGAAGTGGTAGCTATGAATACAGTGCAGGGCTTCAAACAGGCATGGGATAGGCATAAGGGAGCAATACAAATGACTATGAATAGATGGGCCACTGACAGAGCAAAAGCCGATGGCACATTTATAAGGTAGAAAAAGAAATGGGCAGACTGGATGGGCCTTGCGGTCCTTATCTGCCGTCAACTTCTATGTTTCTATGTTTCTATGGTTAGTAGTTCTGTCCACAACTGGGGGTGGGGGGGCAGGTTTTGTTCTGCAAGCAGTGGTCTTCCAAGGCAAGTCTTCTCTGCTCATGCCCTTGCCATTCAGGGTAAATGAACCTAGGCAATAAATGAGCCTGTTGTGGACTTGTTGGGGCCAAGTCAGCACAACTAAGCCAGCATCAATGTGCACTCTAGTCTGACTCCTGGCTTCTTGACTTTACCTAATTCATGGCCTTCCTGTCTTCCTATCACACAGAGTTGTGCACAAGGCAGCGGCAAGCCCATGTGGGATGTGGGATGTAGTCCCTCACTCAATCTTTTTGCCTGCCCTTGACTTGTCTTGTAACCGGGGGTGGGCGGAGGACCGGGATTTTTTTGGGGGGGGGTTATTTAGTCTGAGCTGAGAGGTGGCCAAAATATTAACAATGTTTTTTACTTTTCCTTCTAACTGGGTGTGTGCTGCAGCTTGTAAACCAGCTCATGAGTCAGACTCCCAGAGCATCATTAATGAAGAGACCCCGCACATCACTGGTGGCCCTGTGGTAAGTTTGTCACACAATTATTGTGTTAATTTCAAGCTAAGCACAGGAGATCAGAGTGTAACCACCCTGTGTTTATATTGCAGGGGTTGCCAGTGGTTGGCAGTAGCCAACGAAGCTGGACTGCGACCATCGTCCAGGGACAAGGTAAGGAGGGTAACTTTGGGGGATCTGAGGAGCATGCTGGGAATGTTTCAGTTCAGCGTCATGACATGAGTAAGTACTAAGGCTGGGGGGTAACAAACACTGACATCTTGTCATTGTGTTTGTTTAGGTCACTGACACTCAAAGTGAGCTGGACTGAAAGAG
Organism: Neoceratodus forsteri; assembly: GCA_016271365.2. Lineage (NCBI taxonomy): Eukaryota > Metazoa > Chordata > Ceratodontiformes > Ceratodontidae > Neoceratodus > Neoceratodus forsteri. Next base: position 768,377,310 of record CM057450.1, on the reverse strand, counting down.
CTCAGGTGCTGAGAGTGCAACAGCAGGACACACTGGAGGAAGATAGAAGTTGGGCAGCAGAGAAACATGCCAGGCAGTTCAGGAGTCTGAGGAGAGGAGAACGGGCTGGGGTGCAGTGCACAGGACTGTGTCTGGAAAAAAAACACTGCTGCGCAGTCATTTTATTTTTTCATTATTTTCAAACTAAGCCAAGAATATTTGCTGATTAGATTACCTGGATTGACAGGATTAACTTGTCGTGAGCTACTACTATTGTTTGCCAAGTGCAAATTAGCTGAAGCACTCTGCCTGAAAGTTAAATTTTTTGGGGGAGGGGGGTGGCGGCCACCAGAAACAAGACTGGAGCAGTCGGTGGGTGCTGCTGTATGAACAAAACACCACTTGTGTTTTAATTAAATAAGTGGGCAGTCAGTTCAGTCCTCCGTCCCCATACCCGGGTGCAACCCAAGATTTGAGTGTTGTGCAGCACAGCTTGAGATGCTTAATATGTGTAGTTCTAGGTAGTCTAATCCCCCCACCACCACCACCCACCACCAGCACCATTGTTCATCTGTCTTGGACAGATCTGCAGACTGTTTTTGTAAAAGGTTAGCATCACCGTTTAAGTTAGAGGCTCAATCAAGTCCCCCCACCCTTTGTGGTGATCTGCCCTGCGAATCTCTGCAGTGTTGCACACAGCACACATTTGATTGATCATTTAAGTTAGAGGCTCAATCAAGTCCCCCCACCCTTTGTGGTGGTCTGCCCTGTGCATCTCTGCAGTGTTGCACACAGCACACATTTGATTGACCGTTTAAGTTAGAGGCTCAGTCAAGCCCCCCCGCCCTTTGTGGTGGTCTGCCCTGCGCATCTCTGCAGTGTTGCACACAGCACACATTTGATTGACCGTTTAAGTTAGAGGCTCAATCAAGTCCCCCCGCCCTTTGTGGTGGTCTGCCCTGCGCATCTCTGCAGTGTTGCACACACATTTGATTGACCGTTTAAGTTAGAGGCTCAATCAAGTCCCCCCACCCTTTGTGGTGGTCTGCCCTGCGCATCTCTGCTGTGTTGCATACACATTTGATTGACTGTTTAAGTTAGAGGCTCAATCAAGTCCCCCCACCCTTTGTGGTGGTCTGCCCTGTGCATCCCTGCAGTGTTGCACACACATTTGATTGACCGTTTAAGTTAGAGGCTCTGTCAAGTCACCCCACCCCATATTTAGTGGTTTGCCCTGTGCATCTCTGCAGTGTTGCACACAGCACACATTTGATTGACCTTTTAAGTTAGAGGTTTATTTAATCAAGTCCCCCACCCCCACCTCAGGAGAACTGTTCAGTTGCCTGACTCAAGAATCAGTTCATTGTGTCTCTGCAGTTAGGACAAATTATTACACACTAAGAAGAAACACACACAATGTTGTTCAACTTGTTTTATTGTTAGGTATTGGTAAAGAGTGTCTCATAAGGACACATATTTTTACATACTGGAAAAGAAGCACACAATTGCTTTAAGTATTTGACTGAAACTTTATGTTACAAATTCCAATAAAGAGTGTCACACACAGCCGTGAACCCAGAATAGACAGCAACCATGGCAACCAGCACCAAAAAAGTAAGGAGGCACACTGTAGAAAAATGGAAAAAGGAGATTGATCACCGCAATGAATGGTTAGTGTATGAAACAGGCAATGGTGGTGAGTTTGTAGACCGGGTAAAATGTTCTCTGTGTGAAAAATGGGCAGACCAGTTAAAGTACTGCAGAAATTTTAGTGAAAGTTTCATTGTTGGCATCCGAGGTACAGCTTTGAAAAAGGACAATGTTGCAAAACACGGTCAATGTGATGCTCATAAACGAGCTATTACACTGAACTGAAAACCAGAATCAATTGTCTCCATATACAAAACTACACCAATAGGATGCGTGCACTATTAGAAGCAGAAGTAAAAGACAGAGCTGTAGTTAACGTCTGATTGAAATAAACATCTGCTTGCTAAGAAGAACTTTCATTTACTAAATCTGAATCATTTGTTAAACTTGAAAAAAGACATGATGTTGATCTCGGAGGTGCATATGCAAATATTAACAGTTGTCGTATGTTCCGTCAGCTATTGGTGGTGTTACAGGAAAATCTACTCACAGCCCTTCAGAAAAGTCTGTATTTTGCAGTTCTTCTAGATGGGGCAACATATGAAGTTGTATTGAAAAGAATTACTGTATCTTATGCATTTTAACAAAAGTTCTTGTTTAACGGAGATGACCTTTTCAGATTAAAAGGCGTTCAACATACCAAGTGCAGAAGGTTTGTTAGAAACACTTCAAGAAGCCTTCTTACAGTTTGGCATTTTAGACTTGAACAGTCGCATGGTTGCTATGTGAGCAGATGGTGCTGCAGTAAACCTGGGGAAAGAAAAGGGGTTATCAGCTCTGCTAAAGTGGAAATGCCATGGTTACTGTCTATTCATTGTTTTAACCATAGACTTGAATTGGCAATTAGAGATGCACTAGAAAGGAACATTTTTGATCAAGTGAATGATAATCTCATGACATTGTACTACCTTTACGAAAAAGTCAAAGAAACTTCATGAGCTCAGAGAATTAGCTAAAATAGTGGGCAGTGAAGTCAACAAACCAGAAAAGCATTTGGAACAAGGTGGGTAGATCACAAACTTCGATACGCTCAGGCGCTGGTAAAATCCTACACAGTTACGATTCGTCATCTTGAAAATTTCATGAAACTGCCACTATACCACCAACAGAGAAAAGCAGAGTTAAGGGCATTTTGACCAAACTGAAAACTGCTAAATTTGTCACTCATTTGCTGTTCTATATTGACCTTCTAAGGCCACTGTCATGACTCTCCCTCAGTTTACAGGGTTCTTCTGCTGACTTGATCTTAGCTTTGGCTTGTGTTGATGCAACCTTACGGCAACTACAGCATCTCACAGATAATCTTCTAGGAACATGCAACTCTGAACTTAAGACACTGTTACAGCAACATGATCATGACTTTACTGACAATGATGAGTCTGACGATTCTGAACCACTCATGTTTAAAGATGTTACCGTCTCGAATGCTAACAGAATCAGGCACCTTATAATACAGGTACCTGATTACGTCAGTAGTGTACAACAGTGCATTTCTGATAGATTTTCAGATATCACTGACTGTGACTGTCAGGACCAACACCCAATTTTTAGGACTTTAAAACTGTTAGATGTGAAACAGTGGCCTAGGAGTGCTGATGAGCTAGAAATATTTGGGAACATAGACTTGGACGGATTTGTTAATTACAATGGACAGATACTCACAAAACATAATGTTGACCTTGCTGCTTTGCCAGGAGAATGGTCCGAACTTAAAACTTTATACAATAAGTTTTAAGTCACTTAAACAGGAAGACTTTTGGAACTGTATTCTGAAGTCCTACAGAGAACAGTTCTCAAACTTCTACCACGTTGTCGTTATTTGTAAGCTCATTCCGGTGTCAATGCAAAGCTGGAAAGGTCATTTCAATAATGCAGTGTGTCAAAACTGACTGGAGAAACAGACTGAGTGAAGAATGTTGGAACAGCTGGTTAGAATTTCAGTTGAGGGTGACAGTCCAGAGACATTTGATCCTTTTCCAGTTGTAGATAGATTCTTCAGCACTCCTAGAAGAGTTTGTGCGAAACAAAGGCAGTCAGAAGCAAAAAGTCAGATTCATCCCGCACCACAAATGTAACTAGTTCAGAAGATGCAGCAAGTAGTACTAGAATTATGTCTTACAGTACTTCCGAGTCAGACAGTGACAACATAATCATTCAGTAGCAAGCCCCTGTAAACTGAGGGAAGTTACTTTTGGCTTATAAGTTTTAGCCTAAATGGCAGTAAGTGCTGTGGGGAAAAATGTCAGTTCCTCAGAGTCAGTAGTTGGTCACTGATTGGAGGGAAGTGGGTCAGTTGAGAATCCACGCCAGTCAGCCGAGCACCTCTCTTCATGTCTGCCTGCCAGCCCCTCCCTGTGCTTAGACGTCCAGATAGATCTCCAAGCAGGGGGAGTGCACTGGCAATTATGGGGGGTGCCCTGCACTCTCCCTACTTAGCCATCTAGATCTCAGTGATTCCGGGGGTTGGCACAGGCAGGCAGATGTGGAGGTGGACACTCGGAATCCCAGCTGGCCATGGGAACTTCATTTACCAATCCACACAGGTCAGGACTTTGCTCACTTCAGCAAATGAGCTGCACCTGTCTTGAGTTCAGCAATGTGCACCTGTACATCATCATGCCGGGGCACCAACCATGCCATGAGATGTCTGAGTAGACCTTGTTTAAAATTACATTTTTTTCTTGTGCTGACTTCATCACAAGTTTACTAATTGTACTGAGCTCTCAGAAGCCTGTGTGGTATTTGGGACACCACTAGTCTCACGTCAAAATTTAGCACCGACTAAAGTGCTGCTTATGGTAACAAGTAGTTTAAGGAATTAGTTTTCCGTGTAGTTAAACTTTTTATAGGGCATTAAGTCCTCAGGTTCATTGGCTGGTGGAGACACTCACTGCCATATGTGTATTCATTTTTTTTCAGTGGCTCAAGTTGAAGACCACAGTTGTTAAATTTCTTCATTGTTGATGAGAATGATATTAGTGGCTAGAAGTGTTCATAATAAGTCTTGCACTGTCACTGTGACTAAACAAATCAAAAATCCCATCTCGCTCAACTGTGGGGTTGGTGGGGGGAGACTCATGAGCAGACGTCTCAGGTGGGGACACAAAAGCCATCATCATCTTTTGTGCTGAGCTCTCTGGCCGGTCCTGGAAATAAGTCAAAAGAGAAGTTAAATGCCTGAGTGAGTAGTCTGACAGTGTATGCTGCTTGCAGCCTTAAACTGGTGCTTTCTGTTCTTATCTAAACTGTAAATCCATCTTACAGAAAAATTAATGGGATCTGGCTGAGGGGAACTGGGTCTACAGGCCTGAGTAGACAACTCTGACTGACTTCCGAACCACCCATCCATTCAAAATTGACCGTTTAAGTTAGAGGCTCAATCCTCTGGATGGTGGTTGGGAACTGCAGTAGTAGTCCAAGAATAATAGCAGCTTATGTTTGTAAATCAGTTTGGGTGCTGCAGCTGCTTATTCTCAATAACCCTACTGATTGCTTCCCAGCCATCGCAATTAAATTTCTGTGCCAGCACAAGTCATGACTGCACCATAGGCTTTAGGCTCATCAGATAATGTTCGGTACTGAACATAACTTTAAATTTTGTTTGAGACACTAGGAGTCCCGACTACTGTTCCCAACCACCCATCCATTTAAAACTGATCATTTAAGTTAGAGGCTCAGTGCAAATGGATGGGAGGTTGGGAACACTAGTCAGTTGTACTTGTGTCTGTTGTTAAATTACTTTTAGGGTGCAGCTGCAGCTGCTTATTCTCAGTTACCCTACTAGCTGTTTTCACTGTTGTCCAAGAAAAGTAGTCACGCTTGGAAAGGTTGGCAAGTGGAAACTGTTATTTAAGGTCAGAAAATGTTTAGTACTGCATACTAACTGAACTTTACATTTTGTTCAGACACAGTGACTCCCCAGACTACTGTTCCTAACCACTCACATCCATTTAAAATTGACCATTTAAGTTAGAGGCTCAGTGCAAATGGATGGAAGGCTGGGAACACTAGTCAGTTGTACAGCAGTGTCTGTGTAATAAATTAGGTGCAACTGCAGCTGCTTATTCTACTGCTACTTTGGGGTCACATAAGTAGTCACGCTTAGGAAGGTTGGCAAGTGGAAACTACATTTAACAAGGCTGGTGGTCAGAAAATGTTCGATACTGAACTCTTTAAATTTTGTTTCACTAGACTCCCAACAACTGACTACTGTTCCACCGTCCCATTACTTTTCTGACCGTTTAAGTTAGAGGCTCAGTGCAAATGGATGGAAGGTTGGGAATACTAGTCAGTTGTAACTTGTGCCTGTTTTATTACTTTTATGGTGCAGCTACAGCTGCAGCTTATTCTGAAATTTGTAGCTGACTGTTCCCTATGTAGTCAGGCTTGGGAAGGTTGGCAAGTAGAAACTGCAGTACTGAAGAACAATCGAATCTGTTTTTAATACTAGTAACTAATATCAGAGTTATTATGAATTCTGTGAATTTCACACAGAGACACTGATGAAAAAAAAATTAATAAAGTGACTCAGTGACTGCACACACTCCTGTACCAGAGACTTTTTTTCCCCTTTTGCTCCACACATGAAAGGAAATCAAAAAAGTGTTTATCAGGTGAGAAATAACACCAATCATACTGTCTCTAGTAAATATGACATTTTTTTTATTTTGCTAATCAACTCGATCCAACTGCTACACATTTGTAACATTGATTAGCACTTTTCCATGCGAAAGTGCTAATCAATTTAAAATCCTTATTTAAAACCCTGTATGTATATATATATATTATGGTCCAGATATTCAAAAGGGTTGCGTCATGCGAAACAGGGTTGCGCATGCACAAGTCCTACATTGCGCCATTCTGCAATATTCAGCAGGAGGCAGTTACGCCACTGACAACAGGTTGAGCAACAGCACAATGCAAATGAATGCATGCTCAACAGGAGGGGGAGGAACTATGCATAAACTGCGCAACCCGATATTCAGTCGGGTTGTGCAGGTTATCTATCTGCAACCCCCAACCTGCGCCTGCACAACTTTGAGCAAAAAAAGAGATCAAGTTGAGGCCACCCACGGGTGAGCTGCTGTATTGCAGAGCAACAACGCTTCCACCCATCGCTGGCCCCAACTCGATCCTATGCCCCACCGGCGATCACGGGCAGACGTAAAAACAACCCCCCACATCTCCCAATGCCGATCACGGGCAGAAAGTAACATGAAACACCCCCACACATCTCCGATGCCCGATCGCGGTCAGAGCGTGAAACAAACCCCCAGTAGCCCGATCGCGGGCAAGAATATATAAAGCCCCCAACCTGAAATATCTCCTTGGTGGTCCAGTGGACCGTAATGCCCGATCGCATGAGCAGAATGTCAAGTTACAACCCCAAACATCTCCCTACAAGATGCAGCACAAGTAATTTAAATGCCTCAGAGAAATTTTTTGTTTGAACTTTGTGTCAGTCATCTTTGTATAGTTTACAGGATCATCCCACTTACTTTTAAAAATGTAAATTAGCCAATTTTCCACAGTGCCCACCCATATCCCCACCTGAAAGACAGTTGTTAAGTAAGCATTAACCCATGAGAAAATGTGGGTCTACTTGAGAATTAATCCAAGCCTGCAGGGGGAGGGGTGGGCCAAGTGCCTCCAACCACCCAGACATGGATTCATTCTTAAGTAGACCCACACTCTGGAGTGGGTTAATGCACTTGTAACATGGCTAACACTGGTATCGTTACATGTTGGCCATGTTACCAGTAGCACAAAACAACTGTAAACATGGTTTCCTCTCACTGTCCGGTCGCACTGCTCCATCTCTCTCTTGCTCTCTGTCTCTCTCGCAACAGCTGAGCTGATCAGGGGACTGTGTCACTGTCCAGGTGCGCTGCTCTGTCTGTCTGTTACAGCCCTTGCATACACTTCCAAAGTAAACAGTCATCCAGTCCCTCAACTCTCCCCTGTCTAACCCTACACAACACTTCCTAACAAGTGGCTGTGTGCAACAAATATTCTGAGCGCTAACAATCCTCTGCTCCCCCAACTCCTTCCTGTCTTTTTTCCCCAACAGCATAGTGGTAACATCCTTCCGTTTCCACGGGTGTCCTTCAGGGATTAAACAACTGTGCAACAAAGTGCAGTTCACATATGATCACTGCCACAGGGTGCGGGTTGCAAAACCATTTTCAACTCAGGATGGCAAGTGGTCGGGGAAATGCTTACACAAATTGTCAAGTGGGGCAACTGTGCAGCAAAGTGGCATTTGCATATCATTACTGCTGCAGGATGCAGTGAGCGGGAGCCATGCAACACAAACAACAGCACTGCTTCAAAGTGCACAGAGATGGCTCCACTGCAATTGCTCACAACAACACCGAGGACTGACACACCAGGGTCTTCTTTCATCAGGGTGGGGGGGGGGTGCCGGCAGACAATTGCACCGCTATCTCCAGTTACTGTTTAAGATGCCAGATGACTGATACCAGTGACTGCTGTGAATTTTGACTGTCACAGGCATATGGGGGGCAAAGAATGTTATCTTCGACTGTATGTCCAGTGTCTGGTAACTACTTTCGCCTGTATCTCTTGTCACTGTGAACGTCCCATGTCAGCAATAGCACTCACTGTTTTGTATGCACTCTGCAGTCTGCCACTGGCCATCAGGTTAGGCTCTTCAGCTGTGGTTGCTCTGGGTACTGCAGGAGCAACAGTGAATTAAATAAGCATTAAGCCACTCCACAGCATGGTTCTACTGTGGAATTAATCCATGCCAGGAGGGGGCATCCTCGTGCCTTCAAAGACCCAGGCATGGATTAATTCCATAATAGAACCATGTTGTGGAGTGGCTTAATGCACTTGTAACGTGGCAAGTGCATATCAAGGTTTCACATTGTGCAAATAAAAGACTGACACAGTGAATTTTGTTTAAGGCTCTGTATTGAAATAAAATACAGAGCGGTAAAAATGCTGCTGATACAGACAATGTTGCTCAGAACTGTTGGGTCGTGAGTGCAAATGTTAAGGATTTAAACTATTCCTTCGATAGATATTAGGGTTATAATCAATAATATGCAATTTTTTTTAAACTAAATTACTGCTAGGATCATTGCAATGCTCTCCATATTTCTGGCAGCTGTGCTCGGGAAACAAGGTCACGTTGCATGCTGGAAGTAGTATGAGACATATATTACTATGGGGGGAAAAGGAATTTGTGCTCCACATTTGGAACTTGAATAACTATGGGCAAAAAGGAAGACATTTGCAGATCTTGACACCATACTACTGTGGCACCACTCTTTTTCTACAGGTATGTGGCACCACTCTTTTTTTACAGGTATGTGGCACCACTCTTTTTTTAAAGGTATGTGGCACCACTCTTTTTCTACAGGTCCCTCCTGGAGGCTTTCCAGGACAGCTTCCTGCAACAGATAGTAAACAAGTCAACCAGGTTGGGTAATCTTCTGGACCTCATGCTTACCAATGAGAAGTTTGTCAGGAAGCTGAGTGTGGAGGATTCACTGTTGGGGAGTGACCACCACAGAGTGTGGTTCACACTTAACATGGGCAGGGAGGCTGCAAGAACGGAGACCAGGGTGTTGGACTTCAGGTGAGCCAGCTTTGTTAGGATGGGAGAAACAGTGGCCAGGCACCTAGCTAGCATCCATCCACACATGGATGCTAATTGGAAATGGGGAGTCATCAAGCTAGGCTAGAAGAGGCCACTAGCTCGTACCAGGACACAAAGGAAAAGCTAGGTCCAAAAACCAAGTTGGTTAAATGGGGAGGTACTGGATATGGTGAGAGCGGGCAGCATTCATAAGATTCAAAGGATCCAATCGGGGAAGATGGAGAGGAGTACCTGAAGAAATCAAGGGAGGACATCAGAGCAGTCAGAGCAACAAAGGTGTCAAGGGAGCTTAGACTGGCGCAGGGCATCAAGGAAGGAAAAGGACTTCTTCAGGTACATAAGGAAAGAAGGAATTGTAAGGATCAGATTGTGAGGATTAGGAAGGATGGGGGTGGGCAGAGAAAGGGACAGATTAGGCCATGGGCATTTGTTGGTACTTTCACTTCAAATTTTCAACATGAGTTTTTTGTGACCCCACCTCATGAACAGTGGCATTATCAGTTTGTTAGCTGAAAGGTGATTTTGCACAGCGACTGCGCCATTTGGCACCACAGGTGCGAAAAAAGATTTCAGGCAGGATGTGAAAAATGACAGCTGTACTGTTCATGAGGAGGTGTAAAAAAATGGCAGTGTTGAAAATCTGAAGTGAAAATCTGAAAACGTGATGAAGTCACGAGCATGCATAGAAACTACACAACGCACGCCTGTAATGCAAATTATTTGGGGGATTTTTAACCAGATTTTCAACATAGGCATTTGGGACCTTCGCCAAGAACAGTGTCACTGTGATTTTGTTAATCTGTCCTGAACATTGATTTCCCACAGCAACAACGCCATTCTGTGCCACATGCACGAAAACACATTTGGGCAGAATGTAAAATGACAGTTATACTGTTCATAAGGAGGTGTGACACAATGAGGGAGGTAGTAACAACAACAAAAAGAAAGGGACCTGGGGTAATCATATCAGATGACCTTAAGGTTAGCAAGCAATGTGAGAAAGCAGTAGGGAGGGCTGGGGTATAGTGGGATGCATAGGGAGGCATCACCAGCAGAAAACAGGAAGTTGTTATCCCTCTATACAGACAGTTGGTGAGACCCTATCTGGAGCACTGCGTCCAGTTCTGAGACCCCATCTCTGCAAGAACATAGACAGGATAGAGGCAGTCCAGAGGAGGGCAACTAAAATGTGCAGGGTCTCAAGAGAAGCCGTATGAGGAGAGACTAAAGGAGCTTAATATGTATACCCTTGAGGAAAGAAGGGAGAGGGGGGACATGATAGAAATGTTTAAGTACCTCAGTGGAATGAACAAAGTCCAAGAGGGTAGCATCTTTCAGAAAAAGAGACGTGCAAGAACAAGGGGACACAATTTAAAGATGGGGGGGGCGGTTCCGTGGCAATGTGAGGAAGTTTTTTTTCACAGAGAGGGTAGTGGATGCATGGAACAGCCTTCCTGAGGAGGTTGTGGGGTCTAAAACTGTGGGAGAATTCAAGAATGCATGGGACAGACATAAGGCAGTTCTTGTAGGGTGTAGGAAGAAATAGACTGTTGGTTAACTAGGATCTGCGGCCTATCCTGTAGGTAGGGAAATGGGCAGACTAGGTGGGTCAAGCGGTCCTTATCTGCCATCAAAGTCTATGTTTCTATGTGAAAAAATGGCAATGTTGAAAATCTGGAGTGAATATACTAAAAATTGTCAAAGTTACGAGCGTGCGTTGAAACTGCACAGCACATGCTCGTAACAGTCATTTTTGGAAATTTTTCCACCAAATTTGCAACATAGGCTTTATGGGACCCCACCTCATGAGCAGTGGCACTGTCGTTTTGTTAATCAGTCCCGAAAGGCAATTCCACCCAGTGATTGTGAAATGACCTTTCGGGACCTAATAACGAGATGACAGTGTTCATGAGGTGGAGTCCCAAGAACCCCATGTTGCAAATTTGGAACCAAAATTCAAAAAATGTCTGTGATATCCACCTAAGTTGAACCCCCATTTATGTCATTATACACAGCATTTCTTCAGTTCGCGGTTGGCTTTGAAGAGTCCAGACGTGTTCTCGCCCCACCGAAGATCGCAGCACCAGACCTCTGGAGGTAAGTATGGGGTGAGGGGTGTGGGGAGGTGGGTGCAGAGGAGGGTGGATGCACATTGGGGGAGGGGAGCTTTCGCACAATGGACCATTTTCTTTTTTTCAGGTACAGGAAAATAAATAAAAAACTTTCACTGCACCGTGGGACAGTTCTTCCTTTACAGGTGAAATACAACAAATGGACACACTGGGGTGGGCTCCCAGTGTGACATACACAGTGGGGGTGGGTCTTGGGGAGGAACAGAAGCATGCTGACACAGTTGACTTTCTATGAGCGGACACACACTGGGGTGGCTCTCAGTGTGCCACACATAATGTGTGGGGGGGTGGACATGCCGACACAGGGATTGCACCCCCAATGTCGGCTTTCTTTTGGGATTGTGTGGTGGATGGCAGGAGCTGCTGCCATGTTTATTCAAATGTTTCACCAGGAAAGGGATGTATGGGAGGCATGTCATCTGTGCCACTGCATAATGAGCTTGTCTCCGATGGCAGCGGCACATTTCTTTCAAGTTGTGTCTACTTTACATAATTCTTGCATCAGTGCTAGCATGCTGGCTCACTGGGGAATGAGGGACTCACCTTCTAAAGCATGCCCTGCATTTACCACAATGCTGACACACCTCTGAAAGTGTCACTACCACAAGATGTTGCTTGCGTTTGTGTGCAAGGCAACATAAAAAGCACTTCATGATGGTAACTATGTACATATATGCTGTTTTGCACATTGTCTTAATCTAATCATTCGAAGCTTCCTATGACTGGCAAGTATCAACCACTGTGGGAATAGTGCACCAAGTATGTGGCCACTTCAACCATTCAGCAAGGACAAAGGTCTTCCTCATCTCCAGCTTGTTCAGGATGTACCAACAAGGTGAAATTCAGCTTACTGTATGATTGAACACATCCTTGAACAAAAGGAGTATATCAAGTACAATGATATCGGAAAGGGCACTGTACTCCATTCTACTCAATGATATCTGCTGGAACAGTTGTGTCACATTCTAAAACCATTCATGAAGTGCTACCAAAGAGGGCAGTGCAGAAAAGGCATCCCTTAGCCAGTTATTCCACTCATTCTACTTCTCAAAAAAGGTTGGAGAAAATGAGGAGCAACTTAGATGTGAACAAGTCTCTAGTCAATAACATGCTTACCAGGATAAGCTATGATGGCAAATTATCAGCCATGACACGAGCAAAGAATATATCTTAGCAACATTGCTAGATCCACATTTGCAGAACAGACACCTTTCTGATGTTGTTTCTGAGGATATGGAGGAATTGAACTACAGGCACCTTTTGATTGATGCAGCAGATGAGGTTTTAAAAAACAGTACTACAATGACACACCCTCATAATTACTACTATATTTTATGTACTGTACTCTGACACTCTGCTTCCTTGTATCTTATTCACTGTATATATATATTTATTTTTTATCTATTTGTATTTATCAAGTCTAGGATTACAAATACCTTTGAGCCTTGGCTCTTTTATAAAGGTTCCACATCAGAGAAATACAAATTATGGGGAACATCAAGACAGACATTACAACAATGTGGACATTACAAACAGAGTACAGATTAATACAATTCAAGGGTAGCATTGTAACAAGGCAGCCAGCGATTTGTCAGAGAAAACAGACAACAGATAAGAAGTGCCAGAGTCATAGGAGAGGGAAGGGGAGAAGGAATGTGGAAGGGTGGGAGAGGGTGAAAGTGCAGCATTGGGTATACCAAGAATGTGAGGGTAGAATCCAGTGAGGAGGGAGGGGGACCACTAGAGCAGGAAGGGAAGTGGAGAAGCAAGGTTAAGTTGGGCAGTCGCAGGAGCTGTTAGTAGTGAGATAGTCCCGGAGCCTAGTTTTAAACATACCAATTGTTGGGACAGAGGAGATGGTGGGGCTGAGGCCATTGAACCAGAGTGATGCTCGATAAGCAAAAGAGCACTGTCCCTGTGAAGTGTGACAGTGGGGGACTTTCAGTAGCTGTAGCATGGATCTTCTAAGGCACCATTTGTTAATTCGGTGTTGTAACAGAGTTGAGACCCCAGAAGGTGCAAGGCCAAGGTAGATTTTTTTCACCATGGAGCAGGTGAGAAACTTTATGCGGTTTGATAGCTTGGACAGACGGTCTGAGTGTACAGGTCACATGTGTGGGTGAGATGGTGAGCACCAGTGATGAGCCGACATGCCTTATTTAAGGCAGTTGAGAGGCATCTAAGGGTTGTGGTTGTGGCTCGAGCCATAAATGATGAGACCATAGTCTATTACAGAGATCACAGAGCTCAGAACTACAACCTTCAAAGCTTCTGGTGTGAGGTGTGGTCTGTGTTTGTAGAGGAGACCAAGCCGTGTATTAGCAGCTCTAGCTACATTATCTACATGAGGTCCATAGGAGAGATTAGGGTCAAGCTCTATCCCTAAGTATTTGAAGGACTCCACCTGATCTAGAGTGTTCCCCTGGGTGGTGGAGATAGCCAAGTGGTGCAGCTTGTGTGGGTTATAAGAGCTGCAGAAGAGCATAGATTTGGTTTTCTTGTCATTGAGGACCAGTTTATGATTAAGAAACCATGTCTCTACAGAACTGAAACCAAGTTGAAGGTTGTGTTGAAGAGTTGCAGGATCTTTGTGAATGGAGAATACAACAGCATCATCGGCATATAGTATGATCTGCTCAGAGCAGTGGTAAGGAGGAGTTTAGGAAAAGGTTAAAAGGAGGGGCCCAGTATGGATACCTGTGGGATACCAGAGCCAACAGGCAGGGTGTCAAGAAAGAGCGTCCATAATTTTACTCTCTGTGACTGGTTTTCTAAGTAGCTTTTAAACCCCAATGTGCTTGTGATTGTGCTCTCCTGGGTCATGATGACTGACAGTAGGCATTTTATTGTCTAGTGCACTTACCCCATTTTCAAAAACCAAATAACTTAATAAATAATTGAAGGCATGTACTTGGTTGGTTAGTCATCTGCACTATATTTCCCTCCTGTTGGTTGATTCCTGCCTTAAAATATACTAGTTGTACTGAGCTGAAGTGATTTATCACAGTATCTGTGATGTTTTTAAATATGTCCTAACACATATAGGCTGGTTCCACGTCTATCCTGTCTGCTAGTGACGGGTCTCATGGCTGTGGTACCACTGATCACAAGGATCATAAATGCCAGTTTGATGGAGGATAGTATGCCAGTTGAGGCGATTATTAGGAATTATAATGTAAGCATTCATTGGTACACTGTTGATTCGCAGCTCTGTCTCTCTTTACAGCTGACCTGACCAAAGCACACGTGACTCATCTGAATGTCTTGCTGTGACTGGAACTTGGATGTTCAGTAGCTGGCTGAAACTCAATCTGGTTCAAGCTGAGGCATTGCTGATGAGATCATCTTGTGTTCAGAGGAGCCTGTAATTTTCCGATCCACTGTCATTGATGGGGATGTAGTAAGTCAGGTGGAACTGGTTTACAACCTTGAAGTGTTCCTTGATAAGGCACTGACACTGGAATTACATGTTAACAACTGTCAAAGGTGGTTTTACCACCCCAGGAACCTAGACAGATTGTGGCAGCTCCTACACCAGAGACATTAATAGAAATGGACCACGTGTGTGTACTGGCACCAAAATGTTGCAGTTGCACAAAACACATGCATCAGTAGTGGTGCTTTGACAGAACATTTAAAAGTGCTTTTCTTTCATTATGGGTTGGGGTGGCTTTCAACTTCAGTGCAATCGCGTTGGTAAATCAGGCCTAGCATATGGAAATGTGCAAATAGTATTTATCAAAAGGTAGGTAAAATCCTACATCCTGATTGGCCAAGAGGGTTCAGAAGTCATGGGGTTTAGAGAAAGAAACCAAAGGATTTGCACTGATTCTGCCAGACAAGATGCAGCACAAGTAATATCAATGCCTCAGAGAAATTTTTGTTTGAACTTTGTGTCAGTCATCTTTGTATAGTTTTACAGGATCATCCCACTTACTTTTAAAAATGTAAAATTAGCCAATTTTCCACAGTGCCCACCCATATCCCCAACCTCAGAGACAGTTGTTAAGTAAGCATTAACCCACTCCAGAGTGTGGATCTACTTGAGAATTAATCCTCACCTGTGGGGGGGTGGGCATGATGCTGAGGGTAAACAGGGAGGAGAGGAGGCACTGTGGGTCACCCTGGAGACAGGAAATAGCACCACAATCTGCACGGGGATTGTATACAGACCCCCATCTCAGGGGGAGGAAATGGACAAGAAAATTACAGAAGGCATCCTTAGGATGGCAGAAAAAGGAGATATTGTTAATGGGGACCTGAATATGCCAGATGTTAACTCGGCACCTTGCTGCAGCCACATCCAAGAGCAGGGTCATTCTCAATGCCTAACATGGGCATGCCTCAGACAGTTAGTTTTGGAACCCACTGGAGGGAGCAGTCTTAGATCTTGTACTCTTAAATGGGGATGGAGAAAGGTCTCAGATCTAGAGTGGGTAGCCATCTGGGGAACAAGTGACCACCTAACAGTTGGTTCGTGATAAACACAGCTGAAGAGTCAAGCTACAAAAGTGAAGGTACTGGACTTTAGGGGGCTGACTTTGTCAAAATGGGAGAGTGCCTCAGAAAGCACTAGCAAAACATACAAGAAGGAGGGGTGGAGGAACAATGGGGAAACATCAAAACCGCCATCACAGAGGCAACAGGCCTTTGTGTGACACAATTAAACAAATCAAAATGAAAGAAAAAAACACAATGGTTCTCAAAAGAGGTGGCGGGGAAGGTTAGGGAGAAAAAGATATCATTCAGGAAGTATAAGGAGACACAGAAGGAGCAGGACAGAGAATGGTACCAGAAGGAAGTGAAGAAGGCAGTCAGAATAACAAAGGCACAAACTGAGGAAAAGATAGCCAACTCAGTTAAGAAGGGGGATAAAACCTTTTACATGTTCATTAGGGAGTGAAGCAAGATCAAGGGATGGATAGTGAGGATTAATAAAGGGGAGGGTGAGTGGGCAGAGAGGGACAGTGAAAAAGCAGGGATACCGAACTAATACTTTTGCTCAGCATTCACAAAAAAAGAGGAGGGGGAGGTACCTAATCTAATCAATAGAAGCACTCTGGATAGGGGGATCAATATCAGTCCTTTCACAGAAGAAGGGGTTCTGAAAGAACTCCTAAAACTGAAGGTGGACAATGCAATGGAGCCTGATGGGATTCACCCCAGAATTCTAAAAGAACTAAGGGGAGAACTGCTGACACCACTGACTAGCCTTTTTAACAAATCATGGGAGGATGGTATGGTACCTGAGGACTGGAGGAGGGTGGATGTGATTCCCCTTCACAAAAGTGTGAGCAAAGCAGAGGAAGGAAACTACAGACCTGTTAGTTTGACCTCGGTGGTAGGGAAAATGATGGAATCACTTCTGAAAGAAAGAATTCTTGAGTACCTAGAGGCGAGTGGGGCATAGGACCCAAGGCAGCATGGATTCACAGCGGGAAGGTCATGTCAGATGAATATAATAGATTTCTTTGACTGGATGACCAAAGTAGTAGACCAGGGAGGGCTGTGGACATGGCCTACCTAGACTTTAGCAAGGCATTTGACACAGTCCCACACAAAAGATTAATAAACAAATTAGCCAGCCTTGGAGTGGGTCCCAGGGTGGTAGCCTGGGTAAACAATTGGCTGGACAACAGGACACAGAGGGTAATAGTAAACGTAGTCCACTCTGAAGAAAGGGGTGTTACTAGTGGAGTACCGTAGGGTTCAGTACTGATCTGGTCCTTTTAATGTCTTTATAAGTGACATAGCAGAAGGACTGGAAGGAAAAGTATGCCTCTTTGGAGACAACACAAAGTTCTGCAACAGGGCTGATACACAAGGGGGGTGGAAAGGATGAGAAGGGGCTTGGCAAGGTTGGAGGAATGGTCAAAAGTATGGCAGCTTAGATTCAATGCAAAGAAGTGCAAGTAATGCACCTGGGGAACAAAACCCAGGGATGAGTACAATGGGGGTATTAACAACAACAAAAATGGAAAGGGACCTGGGGATAGTCATACAGATGACCTAAAGGTAAGGAAGCAATGTGGGAAGGCAGTAAGGATGGCTGGGGGGATACTGGGATGTATAGGGAGAGGAATCACCAGTAGAAAACAAGAAGTTGTTATCCCTCTGTATAGACAGTTGGTGAGACCCCATCTGGAGTACTGTGTGTAGTTCTGGAGACCCCATCACCGCAAGGACATAGACAGGATGGAGGCAGCCCAGAGGACAGCAACTAAAATGGTGCAGGGTCTGCAACAGAAGCCATATGAAGAGAGACTAAAGGAGCTTAATATGTATACCCTTGAAGAAAGGAGGGAGAGGTGGGATAGGATAGAAACTTTCAAGGACCTCAAGGGAATCAACAAAGTCCAAGAGGGAAGCATCTTTCATAAAAAGAAGTGTGCAAGAACAAGGGGACACAATTTGAAAATGGAGTGGGGACGACTCAGGGGCAATGTGAGGAAATATTTTTCCTGAGGAGGTCATGGGGTCAAAAACAGTAGGAGAATTCAAGAATGCATGGGACAGACATAAGGCAATTCTGTTGGGGGGGGGTAAGAAGGAGTAGGCTGTTGGTTAGCTAGGATATGCAGCTTATCCAACAGGTAGAAAAATGGACAGACTAGGTGGGCCAAGCGGTCCTTACCTGTCATCAAAGTCTATGTTTCTATGTAACTGAGGGGATCTCCTGAAGCTCTCATGGCAACTGGCTCCAGAACACTAGAGCAGCCACAGCAAATGCATGATCCTCAGTCAACTTTAAATGAGATTTGGGGACCTTCAAGAGGCCCACCTCTGAAAAGCAGAGAGGGCAGTTAAGAGCATATGGACACAAGCGCTCTTCTAGGCAGCCAGGACTCAGATCATTTAGGGCTTTATATGTTAATAAACCTACCTTGAAGGAGATGCATCACCTCACAGGCAGCCAGTTCAGTGTCCACAAAGCAGGAGAGAGATGCTCAGAATCAGCCGGGCCACTGTGTTCTGCACCAGCTGCAAATGGCACATCAAAGCTCCAGATAGCCTGAAATAAAGAGCATTACAATTTTCCAGCCCAGATGTCATGAAGACATGCACCAGGGACTTAAGGTCCTGAGAACCAAGAAAGGGCTTGATCCAGGCAATATTCCTAAGTTGAAAGAAACCACTGCAGACCACCTGATATTCTAAAGTCAACTTGTGGTCCATAATGATGCCCAGACTCTTCACCCTATCTCTGGTTATAAGCTGAGTTGTCTCAAGATGTAATCCAGCCACCCATCACTTAGTCCAGCTGCTGTTTGGATACCCGAGTCCACCAGTAGCTCTTCAGTCTTGTCCAGTTTTATTCTGAGACTGCTGGAGGCCATCCATCCAGTCATTGATCACAGTCATTTAGTATGCTCATTGAATTTTTCTCAGTGGGGTAATTGATAGGTACAGCTGAGTATCATCTGTGTAGCAGTGAAACTGCAAACTATACCTGTGTATCATTTCTCCCAGTGGCATCATATATACTAAATAACATGGGAGACAACATTGAATCCTGAGGACTCTACCGGTCAGACCAGCTGGCTGAAAGAAAATTCCCCATGCAACCTGCTGCACTCTACTGGAAACTTAAGGAAGGACTCAAACTACTTCAACACAACCCTGCTGAGCCCCACCAAGTCCCTTGGTTGTGCTGTTAAAATCCATGACCTATGGTGTCAAATGCTGACAAGAGGGTGAGAAGAGCCAGGATGGAACATTCCTGGGAGGGCTTAGCCCATGGTTCAATGGGGGTAACTCCGCCACCAGCAGTATTGAGCACACCTCCAAATTCACTCAGTGTTTAGTTCATTTAGACTGAGCTGCCGCATGGTTGGTGATCTTCGTCATCCTTGTCTTACCTTGTCTTCTGCCTTGCTCTCTGATCCCTTCTTCATTGCCCTTGCCTCCAGGTTTTTCCTGTTCTGGCCTGTTCTTCCTGCTCTCTGTCCCTGCTCCCTTTTGCTACTTCTTTGGCTCGTCCCATCCCATTTCCCCTCTTCCACCTGCTGTCAGTGGCTGCCGGCCACCCCTCTTCTCCCTTTTGATTTTGTTCTCTGGGTTCCCCGTCTGTGCTTCCATCCTGGCTTTCTCTCTCAGTGTGTCCCTGTTCCTCTGCTCTGTTTCCTTTCTGCTGTCTCTCAGCGCGCTGCTCCACAGCCGCTCATTCCCATCTCTTTGTTGTTCCCCCTCCCCGCTCCTTCCCCATACCTTGCTGTGCTTTCGTTGTTTTTT
This sequence comes from Neoceratodus forsteri, assembly GCA_016271365.2. NCBI lineage: Eukaryota > Metazoa > Chordata > Ceratodontiformes > Ceratodontidae > Neoceratodus > Neoceratodus forsteri. The sequence continues at coordinate 768,357,690 of CM057450.1, read as the reverse complement.
TTTTGTGGGGGGTGGATTCCCCTTTTCTCCTTTCCATTTCTGCACTGCTGTTCTGCTTACTCTCTCTCCATTCTCTTCCTGGTGGTGCACAGTGACGTCACCGCCTGGCTGTCCTCAATCCCTCCCCTGCTGCTCTTTATGTCTCGCTCTGTTTTTCTTTGCTTTCCAACCATCATCCTGCAGCACTCCTGTCTTGGATTAGTCAGTGGACTACTCATTCTTTTCTGCTGCCATCCCTCGAGCATCTGCCTGCGCTTAGTATTCAGTGCTCACTGTCGGCTGGGACACAACCATTCTTCCTTGTTCCTTCTCTGTGTATTGACTCAGCCTCTCCTGCCTATGCTAGGACTCCTCTTAAAGGTGCAGTCTCCACATTCCAGGATCATCACCTACAGCCCTCTCATGCTTGGAGACTTGGTTCTAACTCCTCTTATCAGTACCTTAACCAAACTTCGGTGCCTACTCCTCTCTAGGTATCCTATCCCAGACTCAAGCCTCATCCAGGCTCCTGTCTTCACTCTCAATGGGCCTTATTGCTATTTGACGGGTCTCTCTATCCCTGCTTTGCCTCCCTTTCCCCCACGTGGATGACAGTGGGCTACTTTGGATCTCGCGGGGGTCCACATCGCAGCTGCCTCACATCTCAGAAACAAGTCCCTGTCACTTAGGCTTCTCCTCCTAATTTATCTATATAGAGATATCATTCTCCACCACCCCAAGTCCTCTTCTGGACCTTTGCCACAGCTGGAGATCTCCAGGCTCATTGTCTTTTGTCCACGTTGACAGATTCACCCTCCTGCTGTTGACTTTGTGGACCCAGAGGAGGACTCATATTCATGCCCTCCTCCTTTGCAGGAACTACCAACCCTTAGAAACAGGCCCCCAAAACCTTGCTACACCTTGAAAGACTGGACTATCCATCCACTCCTATCTGAATTCAAGGGACTGGACATTCCCCATTCGCCTTCAGCAAAGAAGCAAGAATTGTTCAATTATCTCCTCCTGGCCAATGCAGGACATGGCTGCACTCCTTCTCCCGATGCTTTCCTGCCCCAGCCTGTACCTGATGCCTATGCTGAAATTCATATTCTCCTGACTCCATTGGCTTCTTCCCTCTCTGATGTCCAGAATCGCCTCATATCCTTGGAAGCCCACTTGTCTATCCAACTGCCACCAAATCCTGCTGTAAAAGACTTGCTAGCACACATTTCAGCTCTTGAAGCTTGAGTGGATACACAGCCCTTCCTCCCCACTTCTGGATTACCTCCCTCCTTGCCTGCCAGTTTCTCCAGTACTTCAGCGGAGTTGCCTTCAGCCTCCCCGCTGTCAGTTGCTCTGGTGGCTTCATCTTCACCATCTACTCAGGATCCTGCATCTTCCAGAATAGCTGCTCCTCTTCCTGTGATATCTGTGGTTCACCTAGTCCCCAGTCACCTGAGCAAAGATGTCATTGAGGGCAAGAACATTAACCTCATTTCCCTCCTCATTTCCTCACACAACACCCTTGAAAACAGAGTTGTCGCTTGTGGGGACGTCTCGGTGGTGCTACAATCCAGGGACCCTCGTCTCGCCAAGAAATTAACTGTCCCAGAGTTCATGCTTGCCTTTAGCCTCTACTGGGACATTGTATGTTCTGCTTTCCCCGCCGACACCAGGAGCTCAATTCTTACCTGTATCTCTTGGTGGATTTGGGGGCCCGATATGGGGGCACACTCTTCTATGACTACCACCACTCCTTCTCTGCCAAAGCAGCTGTCACCTGAGCCCACTCCATTATGAAGATTGACTGGTTCAACCTGGACAATGAATTGTTTTGCTAGCACATTACCGGCCAACAAGCCCTGTCTTGCCAGCTATGTGGTGCCTATTCCCATTTTGCATCATTTTGTCCTCTATCCTTTTCTCACTCAATGGATGCAACTCCACGAACCTCAACCGGGTACTCCACCCCTGCCACTATGGGCATCACACACACCATACCCAATCCTAGAGAACTTCCTTGCTCCAGTCACGATAGCCGAGGTCAGCCTATGATCTTCATGGGACATCAAGCAATTTGTAAAAACTACAAATACATCCAGCTGCTTCATCTACAGGTGTCATTACCTCCATGTCTGCAGCTTCTGTAGTGAAGCCTATCCTAGGGCCAACTGCCCACACTTACCTCAATAGTGAAGCTTTCCATCAGTCTCAACCAGTCCATCCTCCCTTCTTAGCGGCCTCTCTAGCCCAGCGGATGTTGGTTTCCATTGAACTTATGGATCTTACTAATTGCACAGACTTCCAATGGAGGGCCTATTTGGAGGTCCCCTCCTCTCTGGCTTGGCCCATGTGGGGGCCTCACTCATGACTCAACCACTCTGCACTCTATCTAGTGGCGGACCTGTGTGGGGGTCCCACCATCCCTAGCCTGGCCCACGTGGGGGCCTCACTCACCTATCTAGTGGCAGACCCTCATGGGAGTCCCACCATCCCTAGCCTGGCTCAAGTGGTGGCCTCACTTGTGACTCGACCCTTCTGTACTATATCTAGTGTTGGACATACATGGTTCCACCATCCCAGTTTAGCCTGCATGGGGCCTCACTCACTACTCGGACCCTTCTGCACTCTATCTGTGGCAGACCTGCATGAGGTCCCGCCATCCCTAGCCAGGCCCGTCATGGATCTTCGCTCACAACTCAACCATTCTGCTCTGTATCTAGCGGCGGAGCTACATGGGGTCCTGTCACTTCCAGCTCAGCCCTCATAGGTCTTTTTACCTTCCTGCATGGACATCCCAGATTCCTTCCTTAGCAGTCCTACATGGGGGTCTAGCCAACTCCAGTCTGGCTCATGCAGGACTTAGCAAACTGTGCAACTACTGCAGGATTCCTTCCTTGGCTGTCTTACATGGAGGTCATGCTATTTCAGCTCAGCCTCCTGGAAGCCCGAATTTGCAGCACCACTCTTCAGGATTCTCTGCTCCATAATGTATCACCATCCATGGACAAGGACTTGTTTCTCATCATCAAACCACACAGTAGCTGTCAGCCTATGCTAGATCACACCACGCTTGCTCATAAAGACTTCCAATAATCCATATCCTTTCCAGATGGTTGTTCTCCAAGAACTCCGAGTCCACAGTTATAGCTTAGGATTACTTCCTCTTAGAATGTCCAGAGGAAGGGCAGTCCGGCAGCCATGGTTCCTCAGAGGTTTCCCCCACAAGGGTTTTTTCCTCTCTTCTGTCATTCACACTCTCCAAGTTGGAGGAGGTTTTCTCACTAATTCTTTTTGGGCCTTCATTTTTCCCGATCCCGGCCTCTCATCAACAAGGGGTGTGAATGAGTAAAGCCAAAGTAAAACATAATCACAAGTTCACACAAGCACGTTATTCCCTCACATTGAACATCTATCTCTGGCCAAAAGAAGATCCTTCTATACACTAACAAGTGCAGTCTCCATGCTATGACACCCTCTGAATCTAGACTGAAACAGTTCTTGGGTAGAGAAAGCCTCCAGGTACAGGTACAGCTCCTGCTGCTGTGCCGTCACACTCTCAATAACTTTTCCCCCAAAAGGGATGGTTAGAGATTGGCCAATAATTTGTCAAGATATCTGGGTTCAGAGAAGGTTTCTTGAGAAGGGGTCACATGACAGGAAGTATTTTTTCACAGAGAGGGTGGTGGATGCATGGAATGGCCTTCCTAAGGAGTATGTGGGGTCAAAAACAGTGAGGGAATTCAAGAATGCATAGGACAGACATAAGGCAATTCTTGTGGGGGGGTAGGAAGAAATAGGCTGTTGGTTAACTAGGATCTGCAGCCTAACCAGTAGCTAGGGAAATGGGCAGACTAGGTGGGCCAAGCGGTCCCTATCTGCCATCAAAGTCTATGTTTCTATGCTTCTATGACAGTTCTTTTCAAGGCTGTCAGAAACATGACCTCTCCAAGGGAACACCAGGCAATCTCAGCAGTCACCGAAAGAATGGACTCCCAACAGTCTAACAGAAGCTAGGTAGGTCCAGAGTCCAGTGAACAGAAGGTGGGCACAGCTTTATGATGGCCTGGAGAATTTTCTCCAGCTGACACAGGGTAAAATTCCTCCCATACAGACTGATGGCCTCAGTTAGTCACAGACTGTATCAGGCTGGGCCATAACAGCCCACTTGAAGAGACCCCAGAACAAATAGAGACACCTTATCAAGGAAAACTTCCAAACTCCTTGTATTGCTCATGTGTCAGTACTCCTCCAGACTGTAAGCAGGCTGAGTGTAACAACTTATCCACAGTGCAGAAAGAGCTGAGTTGGCCTGTTTACCCTGCAGCAATCACCTATGACAGGAGAAAGTGTTTGCCCTTGATACTCCTTATAATGAGTTCTCAGGGTTAGTCTAGCCACGAATAAAAACCCAGTCTGCACCAAGAATGCTCCAGTCTCTGCCTTTGGCTTCACTCATCTGAGCTCCCTCACTACAACATGGGGAGCATGTCAGGAGATTCTCTGGCATACACAAAATGTTGCACATGATGTGAGACCTACCATGATAGCCACATTATAAGCTTCCACTGCATTCTCGACCACATCAGCACACACATCTGCAGCAGGTTCGAGCAGTTCAGTACTGACAGGAACCTACAAGAGTCCATCTTTCTTGAAGGGTGGTACCGAACTAACTCTACTGGGGGTTAGCACATCTTGGTGGGACCCTGATCTGAAAACTTACAGTGTGATGTTTCGACTAACTGATCAGATCAACCTCGACATTAAAAGGTTGAGCCCCAGCAGGAAAACCAGGTCCAAGGTGGGGCCAAATTGGTAGTAGAGGTTAACAACCTGTGTGAAGCCCAACAGTTCTATCTGCCAGAGGAATTGGTGACTCAGCAAAAGAGATTCATCAGACAAATATTTAAGTCACTCAACTGAACTTCCCAAATACCTACAGAATCACTCTCACAACCAGGAGGATGGTAAACAAAAGAATCTATCCCACACCTGCATCATGCTTAACAGCCACACATTCAAATTACCTGGTTTTTAGTTATTTATTTATTTATTAAAGTGTTTCACCAGGAAAAACATACCGAGCACAAATAGCTTATTTACAGATGTGTCCTGGGGGATGGTGAGAGGAAAGCTTAAGAACAAACTAAAATATATACATTTGCACAAGTGTAAAATACAGAAAATATACTGAGCACAGAGGTGGATACAATATACCGATAGCAACAGAAATAGGTAGGTATTTACAATAAGTGCATTATACAGTGGCAGCAGTTAGGGACCTGGGTACAAACAATATACAGGTAGGTATATTCAATAAGTGCAATATACAGTGGCAGTAGTTAGGGACCTGGGTACAAACAATATACAGGTAGGTATATTCAATGAGTGCAATATACAGTGGCAGCAGTTAGGGACCTGGGTACAAACAATATACAGGTAGGTATATTCAATGAGTGCAATATACAGTGGCAGCAGTTAGGGACCTGGGTACAAACAATATACAGGTAGGTATATTCAATGAGTGCAATATACAGTGGCAGCAGTTAGGGACCTGGGTACAAACAATATACAGGTAGGTATATTCAATGAGTGCAATATACAGTGGCAGCAGTTGGGGACCTGGGTACAAACAATATACAGGTAGGTATATTCAATGAGTGCAATATACAGTGGCAGCAGTTAGGGACCTGGGTACAAACAATATACAGGTAGGTATATTCAATGAGTGCAATATACAGTGGCAGTAGTTAGGTAACTGGGGAAGAAAAGGGAGGGGCAGAATACACCTTAAAATAATGGATTGAGATAAGGGATCAAGGAGGGATTTAGCCAATACAGGGAGCTACAAGGGAATAGGAGCAGAAATAAATGAGAAATACTACAGGTGATCAGACAAAGGAGCAGGAAGACAGGAGAAATATCAGGTGTATAGAAGAAAAGGAGTAATGGAGAGGAAAAACAAGGCCAGGCATGTTAAGCACCGTGGCAGGAGGGAGAGGTGTGGGAGCGGAGAAGAGAGATTAGGAAGATTAGGGAGAGTTTCGAAGAGGCAGAGCGAATATTTAAGGGGAGAGAATTCCAGAGTTTAGGAAAGTGGAAAGAGAAGGCAGATTGACCAGCAAGAGTTTTACAGGAGAGGAGCTTGAGGGAGCAAAACCCAGAGTTTCTGAGGGAGTAGGAGGAGGGGTGGAGGAAGCGAGTCGGGAGTTGAGATGGGGGTAGGGAGGATAGCTAGAGTTTGGAAGTGAAGGAGGCATAGTGGGACAGACGGGGATCCTCAAGGGAAGGGAGGGAAAGAGCAGTGTAGAGAACACAGTGGGGGGTGCGGGCAGGGTAGTTAAGAGCAAATTGGCAGAATGAGTGGAAAAGGGGATTCAGTCTAGCCAGGGTGGATTTAGGAGCAGCACTATAGACAATATCGCCGTAGTCAAAGATGGGGAGAATCATTTTGGTAAGGATGTCACAGTGGGTAGGGAGGGGGATGCAGCTTTTATGCCTAAATGTTAGAAAGACTAAAAATAATGATCGCCCTTCATCATTTGACTATAAAAAAGCTAACTGGCAACAGATCATGAAAGCTTTCAATAGTATAAACTGAGGACATCTTTTTGTGAAATGGATGTTAACTTAATGTGGGATATACTAAAATCAAAAATTCATGAGATAATTGAACACCATATACCAAAGTGTAAAAATAAGAACAATAAAGGTGTTATCCCCTTATGGTTCAGTAAGGCAATTACTTGTCAAATAACTAAAAAAAGGAAAGCCTTTAGAAAATACAAGTTAAACTCATCACAAATCAAATACAGAATTCAACAGAGACTGTTGAAATCACTAATTAAAAAAGAGAAAATAAAGCTTGAGAATAAATTAGCTTTCAACAAGAATCATAAGCACTTTTATGCATATATCAACAATAATTAGCAAACTAATAATAGAATTAACTCCGTCACTGTTAATGGTGAAATAAAGAATAACAATAAGGAGATTGCTAACAGCTTCAACACTTATTTTACATCAATCTATAAAGTTAATAACTAATGAAACTGCCTCTAGCGTGGATAAGTCGGAAGTATTTAGAGTCACCCAAGATATGGTTGTTAAAGAGTTATATAATATACGTACATCCTCCTCATCAGGACCGGATAACATTGATGCTATAATCTGGAAACAACTTGTTGATGTGGTTGTTGGACCCTTGACTGTTCTATTTAACAAATCCATTCTGACTGGTAAAGGACCACTAGATTAGCGTAATGCAATAGTGGTCCCTATACATAAAAAGGGTAATAAATCAAATGTTGCCAATTATAGGCCTATCCGCCTAATGTCTATCTGCCGCAAGACTTTAGAACGATTGCTAAAAAGTAAAATTGAAGAAGACATAGTTGCACTAGGATTACATCACATCTCTCAACATGGTTTCAGGAAAGGCCTTTTGTGTAACACTAATTTGTTATCTTTTTATGGTTTTGTTAGTAGCAATCAAGAAAAAGGAATACTATTGATGTTATACTACTGGACCTAGGGAAAGCATTTGATACAGTACCACATAACAAATTAATACAAAAATTATGTGATTTAGGTCTAAATAAATACATTGTGAGATGGACTGGGAACAGGTTGACGAATAGAAAACAGACCGTAAGAATTAATTTGGTTCTCTCTGATGAGAGTGTTGTTTGTAGTGGAGTCCAGCAGAGGTCTGTGTTGGGTCTGGTTCTGTTTGATTTATTTATAGGCGATCTGGGAACTGGCCTAGACTCAGCTATTACAAAGTTTGCAGATGACACAAAGATAGGTGGGGAAGTTTCATTCTTGACAAAATATAAGCAATTATGTGATAGTCTGACTAAAATTGAACAATGGGAAAGATCAACAACATGAAGTTTATTGAAACCAAATTTGCAGTAATACATTTTGAAAAAAAATCCTAAATACGACTACTGTCTTAATGGAATAACAATTAAAATAGTAAATGTGAAAAGACCTAGGAGTATGGATAAACTCACAGTTATCATGGGGTTCACATATAGTTAAAACAGTTGGGAAATGTAATAGTATTATTCATTCTATTAAGAAATCATTTATATCCAGAAACACAGCATGTATTATGAAATTATACAAGACTCATGTATTACCACACTTAGACTATGGGCCCCCAATCTGGAGCCCTTTTCTTAAAAAGGACATAAATCAGATAGAAAGAGTACAAAGACGATTAACTAAATCCATTAAAGGACTAAAAACCATGGAATATGGCAAAAGATTGGAGAGTTTAAATCTTTTTTCCTTAGAAACTAGAAGAACTAGGGGTGACCTGTTCCTAATGTATCAAATCATGAAAGATCCGATTATAATGGAACAATGTAAATTAAAGACTTCAAAAAACAGTAAATTTAAGATCTCATGACAAGCAAATTGTCATTAATAGAGTACAAACTGTTAGACATCAAAACTTCTATAACATACGTACTGCAAAGTTATGGAATAAATTACCAAAAGACATTGTGGAGGCATCCACAATACATACTTTTAAAAAAAGACTAGATGAATATTTAACACTCACAAGTGTTAACTAATAGGCCCACTGAGTGTGGGAGAAAATTTAATGGGCATTTAGCCTACTTTGTCTATATGTACCAAGTTAAACCAAGTTTAACCAAGTTTAGGGTGAAGCTTTTTATGAATGGCATCTATGTGCCGGGAGAAATGGAGGTGACGGTCAAGCCAGATGCCTAAGTACTTGATGGCAGGTACGTCGTCAATTGGGAGGCCATCTACAGTTTGGAAGGAGAGGAGGGGAGGGACAGGAATTTAGAAAGCCTTGGTCTAGCACCAAAGCACATAGAGACCATTTTTTTGGCATTTAGTGATACCTGATTTGACTGAAACTGTTGCTAGACTGAGTCAAAATCAGGTTGGAGCTTGGACACTAGCTCAGCTGGCAATCAGCCAGAGACAAATAGGGCTGTGTAGTCTGCGTACATGTGTATGGACACAAATGAGCAGGCAGAGAGAAGGTCGTTTAGAAATATGGAGAATAAAAGTGTCCCAAGTACACAGCATTGGGGACACCGGTGGTAATGGGGAGGGGAGGAGATATGGCTCCTCTTAGCCTCACAGACTGAGATCTCCCTGTGAGGTAGAAGCTGAACTAATAAGTGTTGGAGACTGAAAGACCAGCTGAACTTAGTTTGTGAAGTAGGAGTGAGTAAGAGATGGTGTCAAATGATTTTGCTAAATCGATGAAAATGGTGGCAGTGAGAAGACCCTGGTCCCTAGCTGTGTGGATGGAATCTGTTAGTCGGAGGAGGAGGTGGAGTACAATTTCCGAAAGCCAAACTGGAAAGGGGTAAAAAAGGAAGAGGAGTCAAGGAAAGGAGAGAGTTGGAATAGAACTATGTGTTCTTGGAGTTTGAAGAGGGTATGGAGGAGGGATGTAGGTCGGAAGTTACCAGGAAAGGAGGAGTCAGCACCTTTGTGGAGGGATGACAGTAGCATACTTCAAGATGCTGGAACAGAGGCCAGAGAGAGGAGAGACTTTAAGGAGGCAATAGGAGCAGCAATGGCAGGGGCAGAGAGGTGTAGGAGCTTAGGGTCAAGCCAAGTGGTTTGAACCACTGAGTAGGCTGCAAGTCTCAGGCCAGATCTAAAACAGATGGCCACCCCTTGTACTTCTGCTTAGGGTAGTGTACCACCATATAACCCCATGGAATGGCCACCTCCAGCACAGGGCCAGAGTTAGCCCCCAGACAAATCTTGGTGATGCACATCAGGTTTGCTAGGGAATCTGCAACAAAATCCACTCCTATCATGGTCTTATTCCTGATGGACCTGACTGTGACACCTTCTGATCCTCAGTGCTGTGAGGCCTTCTGATCCCAAATGCCTTCTGATTGCTGGTGTTGTGAGACCTTCTGATCTCCAGTGCTGAGGACTTCTGATCTCTGTTGCTGTCAGACCTTCTGATTCCAGTGCTGTGAGATCTGCTCCACAGTGCTATGAGGCCTTCTTATTCCCAGTGCTGTGAGACCTTCGGATCCCCAGTGTTGAGTCTTTCTGATTCCAGGTGCTGTGAGGCCTTCTGATCCCTGGTGCTGTGTGGCCTTCTGATCCCTGGTGCTGTGTGGCCTTCTGATCCACGATGCTGTGATACCCTCTGATCCACAGTGCTGCGAGACCTTCTGATCCACAGTGCTGTGAGGCCTTCTGATCTCTGGTGCTGTGTGGCCTTCTGATCTCCATTGCTGTGACACCTTCTAATTCCCAGTGCTGTGAGGCCTTCTGATCCCCAGTGCTGTAAGGCCTTCTGATCCCCGGGTGCTATGACGGCTTCTGATTCCCAGGGCTGTGAGGCCTTCTGATCACCAGTACTATGAGGCCTTCTGATTCCTGGTGCTATGTGACCTTCTGATCCTCAGTGCTGTGAGATCTTCTGATCCCTGGTGCTGTGAGATCTTCTGGTCCCTGGTGCTGTGAGATCATCAGAAGATCTTCTGATTCCTGATGCTTGAGACTTTCTGATCCCCAGTGTTATGAAGCCTTCTGATCGCCGCTGCTATGAGGCCTTCTGATCCCCAGTGCTGTAAGGCCTTCTGGTCCCCTGTGCTGTGGGGGCCTTCTGATCCCTCTGCTGCTGTAAGGCCTTCTGGTCCCTTGTGCCATGGGGGCCTTCTTATCCCCCCAGGTGCTATGAGACGTTTAGATTCCCAGTGCTGTAAGCCCGTCTGATTCCCAGTGCTGTGAGGCCTTCTGATCCACGTTCCTATGATGCCTTCTAATTCCCAGTGCCATGAGGCCTTCTGATCTCCAGTGCAGTGTTGCATTTGATTCCTAGTTCAGCTACTGACAGAACAGTGGCATCAAAAATGTTAATGCCAGTATGGTGAACAGTCTGTATTTTATTTTTGGAAAGAAAAAAGGAACAGAATCAAACTGACCAGCTACATCAATAAATTCAACAGAATGTGAGCAATCATAATTTATTTTTCTAACCAGAGAGACTCTTTGAGGCCTAAGGGGTTCGACAGTGTCCCTTTAAATTAGCAGTGCATAACTAGCACTGTGTGAGTTGCACATTTGTTCAGATTCAGGCAGGTTTATCTTGGTGGCTCATGAAATGGAGGTTACGAACTAAATCCAGTGACATGGATGGGAGTGGACAGACCTTCAAAACTGGCAATTTTAAAATATATAGTCTCACTCCCACTGACGGGAACAATTAGACTGCAATTTTAAACTTCATGTACCACTTTGGGAAGGATAGGAGTGAAAAGATCCACTGGACCAGCAGCATTCAAATTTGGAGACAACAGAGAAGGCTGCCTGCATACTTTTGCCACCGAAGGACTGCATGACCCCCTCTTTGAATCACGTTTTTTACAGACAGAAGTCAGTTGCGGAGAAGTATTTGGTAAGCACAGACAGTTGCAAACAACATTACCTATTGGTACACACTAGTGGTTCATATTGTGCAGCTAAAAAAGGAATATTTTGCGGTTTAAAATTTTTTTTTTTTTTTCCTTGTTAAGCCCTTTTTTAGTTTTGCTTTTATATTGAAAATATTTAAAAAAATGTTCTGGGTACTTATTTTAAAAGTGCAATGAGACTCTTCAGGGTGTGCATTTCTTTTCATAAACTGTACTTCCATGTGGTTGAAGGCACCTGGGTATGCAGCTAATGAAAATAAACCCACACCTTATGTTATTGCAACTAGCTTTGAATAGGTCAATTTTTTTCATTCATTGAACTGCATAGTTTGCATTTTATTATGTCCTAAGAGGACGCTCTTATGGTTGTAAGAGTGGTCTTACATGCATTGCTAGAGTGTGAGAACCGCAAAATGAACGCTCACATTCACCTCGGATCATGGTTCTGATACTCTAGGAATGTAAGTGAGACCACTCTTACAAGTGCAAGAGTGTCTCCTAGGACATATTAAGAAACTGTTGATTGAGGGCAGTCAGTAATACTGTATAATAAACATTTCAACAATTCTCTCCCCCATTGTGCCTATTTCAAGGGCACCTGCATGTGAAACACTCTTTACAGAAAAAAACTGTTTCCAGAAAGGGAAGGAAGCACTCTGGTCAAGAGCACTCCCTTAATCTATAATAGATTAACTAGCTGTGCATATGTTGAATTTTTTCATTGAATTGTATTGTATTTCCCCCATTGAATATTTTCATTTTTGAATAAATGACAAGACTGATCTTGTGACAGGGTTGGGTAAGACCCTGTCCCATGTGTTATGCAGAGAGAGTAAAAAGCAAGGATCTGTTTTGTCCTCCCCTATTCTGCACTTGTCTGTGCCTTGCCTGTCTGACTGCACATACCAGTTCTTCTTGTGGTACCTAGGAATTGGCCACTCTGATGGTACCACAATTTTCTCATTATCTCCCTTCCTTCACTTGCTGTTTCATTTTTCTTTCTCCTTGCTTCTCTGTGCTTAAAAATTATATATATATATATATATATATATATATATATGTAATAGATAATCCACTCTAGGGTGTGCGGTGGCGCTCAGTATACACCGCCTTGGTGACAATACCACCAAGGTGTGCGTATCAGGCGTGACTTTCCTAGAGTGATTATCTATCTTATAAAATGGAAATAAATGTTTTTGTGGGAGAACAAAAAAGTAGTCCCTGTGTGGCGTAAGAATTAAAAAAAAGAATAAAAGGTTTGTTGCATTTTGCTTATTTTTATTTGGATTTGTGTAAAAGAAGGACTGCATTTTGCCTTATTTTATTTAGATTTGTGTAAAAGAAGGAGCGAGGTGAGGCTAGTGGCAGACAGAACTTTCAGTTTTATCACTGACGTGTATCGTGACCGAGCGTGGTGAAAATGAAACGTAATGTGCAGGCAAACAGTGAAAGTAAGTGACAGTCTGTAGTAGAAAAGCAAAGAAACTCTGCATTTGAGCTTATTTAAATTTAAAACCATGTAAAAAAGCTGCCGTGTGAAGCAGTCGGCGAGCTGAGGCGAGTTGCAGACAGGACTTTCAGTTTTATGACTGACGTGTAGCGTGACCGAGCGTGGTGAAAATGAAACGTAATGTGCAGCCAAACGGTAAAGTAAGTGACACTCTGTGGTAGAAAAGCAAGAAACTCTGCATTTGAGCTTATTTAAATTTAAAACCATGTAAAAAAGCTGCCGTGGAAGCAGTGGAAACTAAGCGCAAAGCCGAGGAAGTGTTGGCAGTGTCGGAGGCGTAATGCAGGAGCAGGCGAGTGTTGCTCTGGCAACTGTTGCTAGAGCAACACTCGCTCTATCGTAACATCTCCGGCGCTGCCAACACTCTCGGTTTGCGCTAGTTCTCCGACTGCTTCCCACTGCAGCTTTTTTACATGGTTTTAAATTTAAATAAGCTCAAATGCAGAGTTTTTGCTTTTCTACTACAGAGTGTTACTTACTTTCACTGTTTTGCTGCACATTACGTGTCACTTTTCACTACGCTCAGTCACGCTACACATCAGTCATAAAACTGAAAGTCCTGTCTGCAACTCGCTTGAGCTGGCTACTTCTTTTAAACAATTCTGAATAAAACTAAGGTAAAATACAGTTACTTTACTTCTTCACACTGAGGGACATGCTTTCAGTGTCTGGGTGGTTATTAGATAGTGTTATTGACCACGCTCGATCACGCTACATGTGACTAATAAAAGTGAAAGTGGTCCCCACTTGTTTTCCTCCCTGTAAAGAGGACGGCTTTATTGTAAGAATAGTGGCTGAAAAGAAATAGGAATACAAAGCTCTTTTTTTTTTCTAGTCAGTGTTAGTTTGAACTTTGGTTTGTGGGTGACTATCTGTGGTAGATGTGGAATGATGTGAGTACTGGTGAGAAGGTTTTGGAGGATAAAAAGTAGTTCAGGCGTGCGTTCGCGCTGGGAGGTGTGTGGTCGTTGGCAAATAATGCATAATAATAATAATATTAATTAGTTGGTCCAAAAGCTAGAGCACTTTGTTCTTTTGTTCTAACATCTAGGCTACCATATTTGTGTGAAACTTTGGTGAGGTGGTTGGGGTACTGTTGTTGCTGCTATGTCTTTTTCACATTTTTGATTAATTAAACTTTAATTGAACCAAAGAGATCTACTCTTGTATTTTACAAATGGATTTGTAGGTATCAACCAATCAATCAATCAATCAAAGTCTTTATTTAACCAGGTGATCACCATTAAGCAAGCTCATTTTCAAGGTGGACCTGGGCTTTTCAGCAAGGAACAAAGGACAATATACATGGGATGCAACATACAAGAAAATAATAATAAAAATAAAGTGAGGTACAATAATACAGTATATACAAAGTATCAGCAGGTAGCATTGACAGTAGTATATGTTTGGAACAGAAGATACAGCTAGTTTTGGGTAGGACACAATTTTTCATGTAAGTAAAGAAATATACATATCAGGTGCACCGAACATAAATAAAACCTAATATAAAAAGATATATAGTGATACGGTATGGAGAATTTAGAGCTGGAACCAGGGTCATGTGATGCATTCTGTCCAATCATGTTAGTGGAATTTCTATGATTTTACCACCCCATTTATAAATATATATATATATATATATATATATATATATATATATATATATATGAATCTTTATGAGAAACTGGATCAATTGGTTTGCAAATATATGTAAGTATATTGTTGAAATGATTGCAGAAAGCTATTTGGGTTTATTAGAGGAGATGGCAGTCTGGAGCCCAGGGGTTGACACTGAGATGCATTTTGACCTCTTCAAGCTTGTTTATGGAATTGTCAACAGGAAACCAGCTCTGCAACAAAATATCTTATTTTGATGCACCTCTTGGGACTGGATGTGCTCGTCTAGCTGGCCTGAGGAAGACAAGCATATTGTGTAGTTGTTGTATTGGTCCTAGTAAGAACAGATCCAGAAACAAATGGTTTGATACCTTTTTTTGGACCAACATAGATGTTACAACAAAAGAACAAAGTGCTGTAGCTTTCCGACCAACCAAATCCAGAAGCTTCTGAAGAAGGACTTAGTTGGTCCAAAAGCTAGAGCACTTTGTTCTTTTGTTCTAACATCTATGTTAGCCCAGTAAAAGGTATCATACCATTTGCTTCTGGATTTAGCCTAAGGAAGGAAACTGACAAAATTTGGTACATTTTGTAAAAGACAGGAGATGAAACTTACAAGAACAGGATGCAAAATTTGAACCGCCAGGCAAAAACATCTTATATAAACAGAGCAACATTTTTCTAGAGAGACTCTTAAATGTAGGACTTTCTTTGTACTGCCTGTATGAAGCGCTATCCTGTATAATTTTATTTTATTTTTTTATTTTATTGTTATTGATAATAATAAAATGCTACTTGGGAATTGTATAACTTCTCTTAGTCTACCTATGTTTCCTGACCTATGCCTCTATGACAGATGTGAATAACTATTCAATGTTAGTATTAGGTTCTAAATGCTTAAAAAGGCATATCCTCAACAGCCACAGTACCTCCAACACATCATAATCATTTTATGCGAATAGTGCTTTATCTAGGCTACCATATTTGTGTGAAACTTTGGTGAGGTGGTTGGGGTACTGTTGTTGCTACTATGTCTTTTTCACATTTTTGATTAATTAAACTTTAATTGAACCAAAGAGATCTACTCTTGTATTTTACAAATGGATTTGTAGGTATCAACCAATCAATCAATCAATCAAAGTCTTTATTTAACCAGGTGATCACCATTAAGCAAGCTCATTTTCAAGGTGGACCTGGGCTTTTCAGCAAGGAACAAAGGACAATATACATGGGATGCAACATACAAGAAAATAATAATAAAATAAAGAGGTACAATAATACAGTATATACAAAGTATCAGCAGGTAGCATTGACAGTAGTATATGTTTGGAACAGAAGATACAGCTAGTTTTGGGTAGGACACAATTTTTCATGTAAGTAAAGAAATATACATATCAGGTGCACGAACATAAATAAAACCTAATATAAAAGATATATAGTGATACGGTATGGAGAATTTAGAGCTGGAACCAGGGTCAACGGAATGTGGAAGGGACAGATATGGGGCAGAAAAGAGTTAATTTCAAAGTTTTTTGCATCTTGTTCCACAGTTGAGAGAGCACAAAGCTGATGGCTGCTCTGCCAATGCAAGATTTTGCTTTGTAAACATTAAGGTAGATATATGAGGTGCTTCTCAGGGCATACTTCCCCAGAGTGCAAAAAGGTAAATGGGCAGAGATATACTGGGGCAGTTTATTTGAGATAGTTTTGTATGTCCAAACCGCAGCATTTTTTTGCCATCTGTAAGCAAGGGATGACCATCCCACTGCCGTTTACAATGCATAGTGGTGGGCTGAGTATGGAAGACCCGTGTTAAATCTTGTGGCTCTGTGATAAAGCATATCGAGTTTGGCTAGGGTACCTGCAGGTCCCTGACTATATAGAAATCTGTCTAATCCAATAGGGAAAGAAAGGTGGTTTGAACCAGTTTAAGTTTAGCATATCTTGTGAGGAGATTATTAATCTTAAAGAACAGACCAAGTCTTTGTCTAAGTTTCTTTGCCAGTTCTTCTAAGTGATCTGTGAAAGTAAGTCTATGGTCTAACCAGACCCCCAGATACTTGAACTTTAATATGTAGTCCAACCGCTCACCTAGAATGGTAGTGATCTGCGGGAGTGTCCCAGCAATTGCAGGATTTATTGCACTGTGAAGGGGCGACAGGAACATTGCTTTTGTTTTTTTGCATTTAAGAGCTGTTTCTGGTCTATAAGCTGATGTTTCAGCAGATTAAATTCATTTTGAAGGGCTTTACAGGCCACATCAGGGGTGGGGCTACTAGCATAGAGTACCATATCATCCGCGAATAGGTGTATTTGTGCTTCTTTGATGGGGGCATCTACATTGTTAATATAAATGGTGAAGAGCAAGAGACCAAGAATGGAGCCTTGCGGTACACCCCTCAATAGGGGTTTTGGTGGAGAAATTTCCCCTTCTACCTTTACTTGTTGAAGTCATCCCGAGAGGTAGTTGGAGAACCATTTAAGGGATAGGGAGTCCAAGCTAATGTTCTGGAGGGATGACAGAAGCAGTCTGTGATCAATGGTATCGAACACCTTGCTTAGGTCCAAGAAAACTACACTGACAAAGTTTTTTTTGTCTAATTCAAGCTGCCAGTTGTTTGTCACCTTGGTTAGAGCAGAGATTGTACTGTGCTGTGCTCTAAAACTGGATTGTAATGGGTTGAGCAATTTTTCTGATTCCAGGCACTTCCGAAGCTGGGAGTTCACTATTTTCTCCAGCATCTTTGACAGGATTGGAAGTAGGGAGATTGGCCTGTAGTTATTGAGATCACTAGGATCTCCTGACTTAAACAAAGGGAGCACAAGTGCATTTTTCCAAATGGGCAGTAGGTCACCCTGGGACAAGGATAAGTTGAAGAGATGAGTAATTGGGACTGCGAGGACATGGTAGCCGACCTTTAAGAAGTACGGGTCAATGAGGTCAGCCCAAGCACTTTTCCTAGTGTCCAACTGAAGGAGAAGATCTTTGACTTCTTTCAGGGAGGTAGGCTGCAGAGAGAAGGATGGACTGGAGATGTTTTTTTCTTGTGTATCCAATCCAAGTTGTTGGCGGAGGATATTTGCAGGAGAGGGGTCAAAGGCTAGCCCTGCAGTGGCAAAATGATTATTGAGAGCGTCAAGGATAGATGGTCTGTCAGAGATGTCAGTATTGTCGATCAATAATTTAGTAGGTAGGGAATTAACAGTGGTGTGACCTTCAATGTCTTTGCTCATCCTCCAGAATTTGGAGGCATTTCTTGAGGAGCTCTCCAGCTGAGAGCGGTAGAAATTAGCTTTGGCTTCTCTGACCATTTTGGTGCAGAGGTTCCTCACCCTCCGGAAAGAATTCCAGTCATTTATTAAATTAGTTTTCCTAGCAGTTCTCCAGAGTACATCCCTACTCTGCAAAGCATCTTTCAGGTCTTCCATAAACCACCAACAGGATTTGTTTCTGGCACAAACTTTTACTATGGGAGCATACTTGTTGAGAGCCCCTAGCAGGTAGGTATCCTGGTCCATTGTTGTTTCCTAACAGGTAAGGGGTTTCAGTGGTGCTTGTGATGCATTTCATAGGAAGAAATTTTGATCACATGGATGCTGCACAGTATTATAGTGTGACAGAATCAAACCATTCTCTGAAACTTTTACCTTGTCACTATCTACAGTACATTTCCTGCCATGTGTATCTTACACTGGGCCAATAGCCATTCTGTTTAAACCTGAATCTAGCCACTTCCAACTATTTATTTATGCAACTGGGTAAGGACAGCTGGGCACAAGGCTGGTTTACAGGGGAAGCCTTGGAGCACAGGGAGGTTAAGTGAATTGCTCAGGGTCACACAGTATGCAAGTGGAGGTCATGGGACTCAAACCTAGGTCTGCTGGATGTACCAAGCTCACTTGTAGCTTGTTGCTCTAACCTCTAGGCTATACTACATCTTCACCCAGTGAATCTTAGATATGGACACAAGCACGATCCATAAAGAAAGGCGTAACTGGTAGAGCTTGAGGAACAGTTGCTGGAATCAACCCTTGCTTGGTATACTTGATTACCTCAGGCACATTTCTGAGGCTCACCTATTGTAACAGGGCTGCAGCTGATTTCTATAAAACAAATTGTTGTATATCAGTTGTGTCATCCTGAGTGAAAATGTTCCTTGGTGGTAACAATAACTCTCCAACACATTGAACAGTCTCTGCAATTCTTACTATAGTCAGTCTAGGTTTACTTTATTTCTGCTTTAACATTACTCAGTCTGTGTCTACAAGTGCTGATTGGATTCAGATAATTAAGAATAATTTTTTGTCATGATGGAACATTAAGGTTTCTACTTTGGCACTATTTACAGGTCTGCATTGTGAGTGTTACTCAGTACAGTTAGAGTCCGTCAGCTTGCATTTTAAGGAACTCACAAAAAAATGTTTTTTTTTAATTGTTTTAGTTAAAAATGTATTTAAGTAAACAATTTAGTAGCCCTAATGGACTGAGATGGAAGGGTTAAGAATATCCCTTGAAATCAATGGGGTATCCTTATATTTCCCCAGTGTCCACTGTGGTAATAATCTTGTGCCCTTTGACCAGTTACAAGAAATTAATAAAGATGGAACCTGTTAAAGGAAGTGATTTCATTTTACCAACCACTGTTGTTCCCTTGCTATAATGATCTAAAAAATACAGTGCAACAAAAAAGAAAGTCCCTGGCTTGTTTATATTAAAAAAGTGTGAAGGCATACCTCTCAACTGTCCCTCATTGGGAAGGATGTCCTTCATTTTACCCTTCAGAAGTGGTCTGTTCCACATTGAAAAGGTGCTACCCACATAGAGGAGATACTGTAAACTCAGCCTTTAAAATAAAAATTCTTAACAGTCTATGATGCTAAAGCAAAATAGAACCTCAAGCAAATAAAAGCACTGGTTTCCACAGTGTTTTACATGTGTCCTGCCACCCCTCATTCTGAGAGCCAGTGTCCCATATTGTCCCTCATTTTGAGTGTCTGTGACCCTCATTTCAGTGACAAAAAGCTGAGAGGTATGTGTGAAGGTGAAAGGTCAGTGAGTGTTAATTCTGTAGTTGGCTGTGTGGGATGATTTAGCACCTCCTCCCACCTCTGGCTGACGTTTATGGCTTGTCTGTGAAGTTCAAGGAAAAGGAAGCTGGACGGGAACTGTAAGGAAACAACAGGAGTGAGCCATGGGGAGCAGTTATAGCATGGGACAAGTTGATAATGAGGCACAGATTTGCAATTGCTTCTCCCACCCTCTAGCAGCCATGCACCTGATGTCTAATTCTCAAAGTCAACCTCAGCTGTCTAGCTCAGCACAAGAGTCGCCACCTCCTTCAGCATTATGGTTAAAAAAAATAGAAAGGCAAGATACTTCTGGAGAATGACCCAGGAAGGACACCAGGGATTGAGTTTCATAGCTGGTCCCCAGCTATATGTAGTTACAACAGAAGTAGTTCTTAGTATCTCCTACTGTGGCCTACAGATGTGCAACAGCAGCTGCCAGAAAACTAACTAGCTGGGGTATGTTCATAGGTGAAGAGGCTGCCATTGGTGTGCCATTTCCAGAGTTTTTTCACACAGACACAACATTCTTTAAAGTCATTTAAAGTTATTCCATTTTCTTACTCACTTTCTGTCTTCATTCCACAGTTTTAAAAGGGGTTCTTGGTCTTATCATTCGGCCATACCACGATTAGCCTGACCACCGACACGGGCATGTTAAAATTAAAGGAGCACTTGGCCTCTGAGAGGGTCACCTTGCTGTCAGTGCTCAGGATAATCATGGTTCATCTGATTGTTGAGACCTAGAATCCCCTTTTAAGATTATGGAATGAAGACAGAAAGGGAGTACGAAAATGGAATAATTTTAAATCATTTTTGGACTCCTTTGAGCAGTATTGAGGAGATACAGGATTTTTTTTATTCTGATGCTGGCCACAATCCAGCATTATGCCTGTAAAATGTAAGAAAAATGTGTTAAAAATGTTTTATTTATTTAGTTTTTGTTGACCGGGTAAGTGCACTAGACAAATCCTGCCTATTTTCAGGCATGACCCGGGAGGAGGGGGATACAGATGAATACCAACTGACCTTGAACCAGATTAAGCTGTTGGTGGTATTTTTAGTGAATGAAGGAAATTTCACCAGGACACCGGGGAAATTCCCCTACTCTTTTCGATAAGTGCCATGGGATCTTTAACATCCACCTGAACTACCACCAATCCAGGCAGATGGGACCTCGGTTTAACATCTCATCCGAAGATGGCACCTCAGAAGTACAGCACCCTCTCATGCTGCACTACAGTGTCAGTACTAGGATATTAACCAAGTGCCAGATGTGGCAACCGAACCCACAGTCCCTCTGATCTCCTGGGCCTCAGAAGCGAGTGTGCTACCTACTGAGCCACTGAACTCTCACTGAAAAATCCTGGACTGGGTTTGCTAGTCCCTTAATGATTTAAACAGCACTCTGTGTACCATTCCTCTCTCCTCACAAACACAAAGAGGCAGACATGCAAGCTGATCTCCCAGCATCATGTCAACTACAACTCCTTTCTTCATTCATTTCATTCACTACCAAGCTCCAGTGCTGTTGTCCTCAGCCTGACATAAAATGTGGTTGTTTCCTCATAACTTGTGCTGCCAAAGCTGAAGTGCTGCTACAGCTATAGTCCTAGCACTGACCTCCTCCTCACTGTGCCCTTTGTTTTTTGACTTTTAATCTCAACTCCTTTAATAGAGCCATTTGATTCAGAGGAGCACTGTTGAGGCCAAAATTGGGTGTCAAAAGTTGCAGCAAGGATCACAGAGTCATTGCACATAAACAATTCTAATTCTAATTATATATTAAGCCAACAAGTGCTCCAAGTTGCTGTACCTGGAATTAACTCTTTTGAAATGCCCAGTACAGCTCAGAATGGTGTGCTATGCACCTACAGTATGTTGTCTTTTTTTTAAAAGGCCATTTGTTGTCAAACAGACATGATTAGATTTCCAACCTCAATAATGACCTTACAACTTGGCATTTCCATAAGCAACAAGACATGACATGGTGTTGAAAATATTGTGACAACTGCACACCAGGGAGGTAGTAGACACGAGGTCATAGGCCAGTGATTCAGCCCATGGATGTGCTGTTTCACAGTACAGTACTACTAACGCTTATGGAGGTGTCTATTGTGCTTATAAAATGGGTTTTAAGGTACATTTTAAAAATAAAACAAGACATTTAAAGAAAAATATTTCCCATTAATAGTGTTGTTAACATGCTTGGGTCGCCAATTAGGATGCAGAGATTTCCTACTCATTTCATAGCTGGATTAATGCCCTTGTTGTGTTGTCATTCTTGGCTGTGCCTCAGGCCATTGATACCCCCAGCTGGGAGTTCATCCCTAGGAAATGCCTGATTGGTCAGGCATTATTGCTTAAATCAGTTTGTCAGTTCATCTCATTGGTCTGGCGGCTATTCATTTTTCATATTTCTGAAGCGGAGCTGACAGCCCATCTCTGCCCCTCAACAGTGCTAGGGGAGTATAGCTGGCACTATGGGATGGGTACTTATAGCTCTATCACTTTCCCCTTTCAAAAGTTTCAAGTCTGCTTTGTGCTTCATCCCCCCCACCTCCCTTGGTCTGCCTTATGAAAAGTGAGCTACTGTTTTGTTTAAGAAGCCAACAATGATTGTAAGATACATTATCGAGAATGGAAACCTTATTGTGTGGGTTCTCTTCAAAGCCTGGGCTCTAATTATAACTGACAATATTGCTAGATTTATTTTGTAGCCCTTTGACGAAAAGGAAATACCAAAAGGTTTCACACTTATGGAGTGATTTGCCAACAAACACAAACTACAGTGCAAGCCAAGTTGGATGTGAATTATTTTTAATGGCACGAATCCAAAGGTAACCAGATACAAGTTCACCAAATGCCCACAGTGGTACAGGGGAATACTGCAGCCAGTGGGGAGTGTCCATAGTAATCTGGAGAAAGTGTATAGCATTTTGGCTTACCACTACCCATGCTGTACTTCTTTAAACAGTTTAGCTAAGCTTGAAACTTTATGAAACTTGAAGAAGCTAAGTACGTGTGCACATGAGCAGACTAGGTGGGCTGTAGGCCCTTATCCACCATCAACATCTATGTATCCAAGAGTGCATATTTATTTTATTTATTTATTACTAGGATTACGATATCTTTGAACCAGAGGTACTTTTACAAAGATTCTGTGTCAAGTACAAACAGATATTGCGAGTAAAATACAGAAACAGGCACTGTAATATAGATGAACATAGAAGATAACATGAGTTAAACAATACATTAAAAGTACAATTATAACAACTCTTTACAGTTCATAATTAGGAATACATATATACAGGATATTTACAAATGGATAAAATTCATAACTACATAAGAGTAGGCATAAATACGCATGCAGTACAAGTAGAAGAGGGAAGAGGAGAGTGAGAGAAAATAAATAAAGGTAGAAGTCAAGGATATGTGGGAGGTACTGCAAGAAGTAGAAGGGTGGAAGGGGGCAGCAGGGCTACAGTGTAAGGCAGGGATGAAAGGGGGGAGATAGGAAAAGAGGGAGTAGGATGGGGTTGGGAAGGAGAGGGAGGTATGTAGGAAAAGGAAAGGGCTGGAGTGGAGGGAAAGATGGGGAAGAAGAGTGAGAGTAGAGCTGATGCAATCTAAGGTGATATAGTCAATCCAGAGTGGGAATTGAGGGGTGCATGCTGAAGTCAGGAAAAGGAGGAGTGCTCATGACAGAGGCTCAAGTCTAGGACAATAGAGCCAAGCTTGGGGTTACAAAAAGGACACAGAGGAGTTGATTTGTTACAGGGGCATTTGCAGCTATTGAGAGAATTCAGATGCTGACTGAGGCTACTTTAAAGGATCAAGAGTAGGTGCCTATTGATCTCAGGGAGAGATTATTGATCCAGGAAGGGCCCTAAACCTAAAGGATCACTGCCCCTGAGTGGTCCAGCAGAAAGGGACCTTGTATTTTGTCAGGGTGGATTTTCGCGTGTAGCAGGGGTTTGGTGATGGTAGTAGAAGGGGCATGGTGGTTGGCGGGGTTTGGCTGAGGCTAAATGTTTTTAGCAAAAAGGCAAGTCTGGTAGGTGACCCTACCTTTGAGATTTAACCAAAGAGTTTGCGCGTAGAGATCGCAGGTATAGGTGACCCTTGGGGCACCAGAGACAAGCCTGTAAGCCTTATTGAGAGCCAAGTTGATTCTTTTCATAGCAGAGTCAATGGCAGCCCCATAGATAATTGGGCTATAATCAACGACAGAAACAATAGAGCTTGAGACAGCCTCTGAGGGCTTCAGTGGTGAGGCAGTGCCGATGTCTATATAAGGTGCTGATCCTAGCATTAAAGTTTTAGATACAAGGTTAATATGTGAGGAGTAGGACAGGGAGCTATCTAAGTTCATGCCTAGATACTTAAATCCCTGACTTTTCAAGGGAAATTTTGGTTGCTAAGGATGGCTAGGGTGTAGGATTTGTATTGGTTATGTGGACTTGAGAAAAGCATCAGTTTTGTTTTTTATAGTTCATTAGTAGCTTATGGTCTCCAAACCAACGTTCTATTGCTGCAAAACTTGTCTGGAGATCTTTGGTGAGTAGGGTGGGGTCAGAGTGGGTGGAAAAAAGGACAGCATCATCAGCATACAGAATGATGTTGCTAGGCAGGCTTTAGGGAGTGAATTGAGGAAAAGGCTGAACGATAACGGTCCAAAGATGGAGCCTTGGGGGCGCCTGAGTTAATAGGGTGTGAGCTGGACAGGGTGTCATTAATTTTGACTTGCTGTGTTCTGCCACTAAGATAGCTAGAGAACCACTTGGTGACCTCCAAGGAGAGGCCTAGAGTTTGGAGCGAGTGGAGTAGGAGAGAATGGTTCATGGTATCGAAGCCTTGGTGAGGTCAATGTAGATCACCCCACCAGTTGGCCTCGGTCAAGTGCACAGTGCAGGAAGTCAGTGTATTCCAGCAAGGCAGTGGTTGTGCTGTACCCCTTCCTAAAGCCATGCTGCTTCCTGCATTGGATATTGTATTTGGTAAGATATTCAGTCATCTGGTCAGTGACAATACACTCGAGTACCTTGGGGGGGGGGGAGGATGGAGATAGGGCAGTAGTTATAGGGCTGTGCTCTATTGCCACTTTTATAGACAGGCACGACTACAGCTGTCTTCCAGAGTTGCAGGAATTGTTCTTGGGAGAGGGAGAGGTTGAAAAGAATGGTAAGGGGCTTAAGGATGGCATCAAGGGTCTGGTGCAGGAGTTTAAGGTCTATGGTGTTGTTGCTTAACCTAGTTTTCCCCAAGACTCTTTGTAAGTATTTTTTTGCTACCGATATGGAGACTGTCTTGAAGTAGAAGGGAGGGGCTTAGGGGAAGGGGGTGACCATGGCACTAGGCTGATTAGCAGACTGCCTAAGGAAGTCAGGGGAGTATGCCGGAGAGGTTAGTGAAGGCATCATTAAGGGTATCTGCAACTATTAGAGTCTCCTGTGAGAGAGCTCCGTTGACATAAATCGTAATGGGGCATTTTTGAGGGCTTACCAGCGAGGTCTTTAATGCTTTCCCAGAAACGCTTCCCATTACCCCAGGAGTCTGTGAGTTCGTGCTTAAAGTATTCCCTTTTGGAACGATATATCTCCCTGGTACAGGTGTAGAGATTGTCCCTGTCGCGAATCATTTGGATTAACTGAGGGGTGATCCAGGGGTTAGTTACTCCCTTTGCCTTATGCTTGCAGCATGGAGTGAATAAGTCACAGCCTTTGCTAAAGTGGTGGATAAAATAATCAAGAGCGGTGTCCACACTATGGGCAGTGTCTAAAGGGGACCAGTCGGTGTGCTCAAGGTAGTGCTGGAGATGTCGAAGGTACCCTTTCTTAAGCATGCGCTGCATGCGTACCTTGGCAGGAACCTTAGGGGCTTTGTTTGACCAGTGGCAGATGACCGGGGAATGGTCGCTCAGTGAGTCTGATAGTGCCTCTGTATGGATTATCCTGTCAGGGTGGGCGTGGTGGCTCAGTGAGTCTGATAGTACCTCTATGTGGGTTATCCTGTCAGGGTGGGGAGTGGTCACTCAGTGAGTCTGATAGTACTTCTGTGTGGGTGATCCTGTCCGGGTGGGAGGTAATGATAAGGTCAAGGAGTGACTTGTTCCCAGTTCTGTAGTTGGTCCTAGTAGGGGTGGTAACAAGTTGAGTGAGGTTAACAGCTGCAATGGCGTCCTTGAAGGGGTCAGCTTCTGTGGCCAGTCAGTTGGTGTTAAAATCACCTAGTACAATAACTGTGGAGTTAAGAGGGCAAGTCAGCTAAATAACTAAGGACTGGGTCAAAACCTGTACTTTGTTCTCGGGGAGGGATATAAACAGAAAGTATAGATTTTCCTTTGTGGCCAGGTATGGCCGTAACAGATAAAATTTGTGACTTGTTGGTCTTTGATGGGTTGGGTAGGGCTTGCCCACTGTACACGTCTTTTAAGTACAGTGCACGTCCCCCACATTTTTTTACCCATCCTGTCTAACTGAAACAGTGTGTAACCTACTATTGAGATTACAGTGCCTGGGATTTTAGGGGACAACCAGGTTTCAGCAACGGCTAGCACATCAGTGCTGTGTTGCACAACCCAGACCTGAAGATCATCTATCTTGGGCAAGATGCTGCGGATATTCATGGAAGCTAATTTGAGTGAACATTTACTCCGACTGAAGTAGGGAGCCGGCTGAGTCGGGCCAGGGTTGGGGTGAATATTCCCTGACAGGAGAAGGAGAAGTAGGAGAAATCTACAGTATGCAGGTGGCACTGTCGCAACCAATATGGATAATGTAGTTTGGGTCAAGAGGGCCTGTCATATGAGGATACTAAGGGGGGAGATGTAAGGAGGTTTAAGAAAGGGTACTGTAAACAATGGGATGGCTAGTGCCACAGCTAGTTGTTACTGAAGATATAGGGGGGCAGAGTTGGGAGGTGCTTAGAGGATTAGTGCCTGATGCTAATTCCTTTGCACTCGCTACAAGATTGCAGGTAGGGAGGCATGGGACATTAGGTAAGATGGGAGGTAAAAGGGTGAGAAGAAAGGTATGCCCTAATAGGTGTTTGGTAGGCAACATGGTGTCAGGGCAGTAGTGCTAGTGATCAGCAGTTATCAGTGGAAAGGTAAGTGAACACGATAAAAATTAAAAGGAGAGGTGAAGCAGTAATAATGGGGACAATGGAGCTTAGGGAGGGATCTAAACATGTGTAGAAGAGGTTACTGCAGTGGAGGCTAGGGGATAGTGAGGTTTCCTCAATTTAGGGAGGGGCATTCACAGTTTAAGGTGGGCTGAGTTGTAAGGCCACAATAGGGCTGTTAGAATAGCACAGCGATTAGAGTCCCCGCTTCCAGACCAGAAGGTTAGAGGTTCAAGTCCTGCCTTTGGAAAGAGACCAGAGCATGGGTGAAATGTGAGATTCTGTGGTATAACTCTAGGGATAGCAATAGGGAGCTGATTAATAGTGTCAGAGGAAGCAGTGTATGGTTTGTTACAGATAGGCATTTCATTAGCACCGCCTAGTGGTAGGAGTATATAACTTGCTAATGGGAAAGTGAGGACTTATAATAGAGATGGTATGTGGTCACATGACATGTCACATGAACTATGCTACCAAATAAAGCTGGGGATGAGCCAGGGTGAGAGGGTGGTTGGGGCAGTTGACACGCAGAATCAACGGGCTAACACAATTCATACTGCAAGCTCCTCCAAGAAGAGAATGTGCTTTTCAGGCAAATTTCTGCTGCTCAGAGCTCTTCTGTTCTGCTGCCTGCTCCAGTGAAAGGACAGTGATTGCAGAGAGCCTGAGGAGAAATATAAAAGGGAGTGACTCAGAAGGTCTTCGCAAAGGAAATGGATTGAACTGGATTCGGTGTAACAATCATGGTGGCCAGAGACAGAACAAGGAACATGCATGAAATGGGGCTCCACACAGGTTCAAAATCGAAATTAAACAACAGGTAGGCTACTTCTTCTGACACATTGCACAGTGTTAAGCCCTGTTTACACTGCCAACTTTAAAGCGCATCAACCCATGCACATGGGTTGCTGTGCTAAAGTTAACAGTAGCTCATTCAAACACACGCATCTGTTTTTGATGCGACTCTGGAGAAGGGACGTGTAGCGGAGCGACTTAACTTGGAGTGGATCACCTGTTATGTAGACAGTCTGATCCAGTTTGTCCCCTCTCCCAGCATCCTCTAGTAGCTCCCCTCCAGCCTGTCCAATGTTGTGACGAGTGGTAGCACACCCGAGTTCAGCAAAAATAAGTTTTCTACACTAGAACAAAAGCTGAAGCTGAACTTGGGGATGTGCATAATAATGTAAACTGAGTGTTGCAGAAACAGAGTGTAGAACTGGGCATGCGCTAATACATATGCTTATGCATATATATTAGCGCATGCCCGCTTCACGGTCTTAGTTTCAGATCCTAATTTCTACTACTTGTAACACTGGGTTTATATTATTGCACATCACTGAGTTCAACTTTTGTTCTAGTGTAGAAAAACTTTCTTTGCTGAACTCGGATGTGCTATGCAAAGGACCAGCCCTCTGCCTGAGTCCGTCACCTACCCTCTCTGGCATTGGGACAGGAGGAGCGACCCGGCTATGTGGACAGAACCCTGCGGCTGCACTAATCGCAGTGGGATTGGAGCACCTCAAATTGTGGGCCAGTACAGCCGTGTAAGCATACGCTTTAAAAGCATTTTGTGAAATTCAGTAAAATTACACAAGCAGTACATGCAAACAAAAAAGGATCAGTGGCACTCTGCCAAATTTAAATTAATTAAGGTAACAATTACACAGAGTTACACAGCTGCGCTGAGCAGACAACAAATTCAATTCCTTAAAATACTTATTTTCAACACAGTTCACCTGACGCTCCCCAAAGTGAGTGTGCTTTTCAGCAAAACCTGCTGCTCAGGGCTCTCCTGTTCTGCTGCCTGCTCAGTGAGGAACCAGGGTGAAGGGACATATAATGGTTATCACCCCACTGCAGCTCTGGTAGAATGTTTTGGAAAACTGTTGAAAATATCTCTGAGCTACAGTACTATCAGCAGTGGTTTGAGCTATAAAACTTTTCTAGTGGTAGTGTGGAAGTTTGTTGGTGCACCAGCCTCACTCCCCAGTACCTCATTGTAATTCCTTCACCAGTCTACCTCTTGCCAGCAAGTGGAGAAAGGCAAGAGAATTTTATTTATCAGGTACCCAATCCCTAAGGCTCAGGGCAGCACACAATCAAAACTAAAATAAAACAAATAGGAATAAAACATCAGACACACAATGTAAAATAAATTCTTATTAATAAATATGGGCCCTATGCACTAGCTACACATGGAACGTGTGTACCTCGCCTGCACAGTGGTGCACCCACGGACGGGCATGCACAGGCTGGCATTCACTAATGCTGGCTGCCTGATCATGCCCCCAGCCCCTGGCATGCAGCCACGTGGTGGAGGAACATGGCTGTGTGGGGGTGGGGTACTGAAAGCTGGTGGCCATCCAATGGGATGCCTGTACTGGGACCCACAGTGGATATCCTCCGTGCATGGGCAAGTGGATCTCCTCCGTGCATGGGCAGGGGATCCTGGGAAGGTGCAAACCCACTCCCAGTTTAAACTATGTTTGAGTGCCCAGACGGCTGCTCCTTGCTCTCCCTGGCAGCCCGGTGGGCTGGGGCAACATTGCAATAGGGTTCCAGATGCCACCGCTGGCAGGTGTCCAATGAGGGGCATGCAAACACACAGGAAAGTTACAGCAGGGTCTCCGCTCATGTAGTCCTGGCTGGATCTGTGCACCTTAGTGAATAGCGCAGAGCGTGAGGCATGACTCCTGGCATGCCCTCGGCCCGCCCCTGGCGTGGCACTCCATGCCCATCTGGAGGGCCCAGCATGCATGGCACTGATGTGCCCATGGAGAATGCTGCTGCTGGTGGTGCACAGGTCCCTGCTGCATGGCATTTGGACATAGGCATGCCTACGCACTGCCCATAAGTAGCGCATAGGCATGCGTGCATAGGGCCTCTAATATTAAACAGTAACATAAATAACTAAACTTAAAATAATCTTAAACCAAATAAAGTGGGTAGGCCTGGTGAAAGAGATATGTTTGAAGGAGGTCTTAAAGCCTGTACTGTGTGGGCAGATCAGATGTGTAATGGTAGTGAATTCTAGAGTACTGGTGCTGCAACTCCGAGCTCTGTCTTTCGACTGCTTGAGATAGGAATGGGGAACCAAGAGCACTCCCACATCGGTGGAGCAGAGGATGGGTAGAAATTAAGGATCCAGAAGATCTCTGAGGTAGTCAGAACCCAGACTATGTAGGGCCTTGAATGTCACCAAGCCAATCTTAAATATGATGCACCACCAAACTGGCAGTCCAACTAGATCACATAGGACTGCCATGATGAGGTCACTCCGAGAAGTCTCTGGCACCAGCTGGGCCACTGAGTTATGGACCAACTACAGGCAGTGCATCAGACCTTCAGATAATCCTAAATACAAAGCACTGCATTAAGCTGTAATAAGTGATTATTCAGGTAGCCAGGGCCCTGACCATGTAGGGCCTTGAATGTCAACAAGTAGAGCTTGGAGGTGATATGGCACCAAACTGGCAACCAGTGTAGCTCACACAAAACCAGCATGAGGTGGTCCATCTGAGAAATTTCCACCACCAGCAGGTAGAGATCCAAAAGGACCGCGATGGAACGAAACCCTTGCTCTCTCCCAATAACGAGATCATGGAGCACTCTGACTAGAGCAGTCTCAGTACTGTGATGGGTCCCAGATCCCAACTTGAGAGGCCTGTAGATGTTAAAGAGAACAGGAAATCATTTGTAACTGGCTGTTGTTTACAAAGTTCTTATTTTCAGCCATAATATTCATTCCCCTATATGATTCATATTTAATTGTACCTGAATAAAAAGTGATGTGAAAAACTGTATTTTGCATTGTTTTGTTTTTATGGGCAGAATTCTGTTACAGTTCTCTTCATGTAACTTGTGATGTGGAGTTTTAGCTATGTCACAGATTGTGCACAGAACTCTAAGCATTTTTTTATTATTATTGAGCTTTTGTTGACCCGGTAAGTGCACTAGACAAATCCTGCCTATTTTCAGGCACGACCCGGGGGAAGGGGGATACAGATGCATGCCAACTGACCTTGAACCAGATCAAGCTGTTGGTGGTATTTTTAGTGAATGAGGAAATTTGGCCAGGACACGGGAAATTCCCCTACTCTTTCAATAAGTGCCATGGGATCTTTAACATCCACCTGAACTACCACCAATCCAGGCAGATGGGACCTCGGTTTAACATCTCATCCGAGAGACGGCACCTCAGAAATGCAGCACCCCTCTCATGCTGCATTACAGTGTCAGTACTGGGATATTAACCCAAGTGCCAGATGTGGGAACTGAACCCACAGCCCTCTGATCTCCCGGCCTCAGAGGCGAGTGTGCTACCTACTGAGCCACTGACACTGCTAATGACCAGCATGGTTCTGATAGGTCAACAGTTCATAATTAGCATTCTACACAAACTGTGACATAGTAAAAATTCCAAACTACCAGCCTCCATTACAAGAATTATGCAGAAAGTTGTCCATAAAAAGAAAAGAGGTGAAAATACAGTTTTTCCCATTAGTGTTTATTCGGGTACAGTTAAATATGGATGATTTTTGACTCCTGGTGACGTCACCATCCAAGATGGCTGAATAGACCAAGAGCTTCTCAACCCTCATCTTAATAAACAGTCAACAGCCGAATATTCCATAGGACTATACCAACAGAACTATCAAAACTGACTGCAAATAAAACATAGGGAAGAAATCAGGTGCCAAAAAGAAAGAAACCACTCAAGATTGCACAGATGGTGACTCGATGGATTCAGCAGCAAGACATCCTCACAAACTAGCCAGGCCCCAGCTGCAACACCCTCACAAAAAGAACAAAAGCTGGATACGATTTTGACAGAGCTCCTCTCCTTCAGGGCTGAGATGCATGTTAAATTAGATAAGCTCCAAAAGATGTAACTGAGCTACAAAACAAAACTATAGATCATGAAAGGGCTATCACCGACCTGGATTCCAGGACTGACTGCACAAAGCGTCTCCTGCTGGAGCCTTCAAAAGAATTGAAATGCTGACAAATAAAACTGAAGACCTGGAAGGCGCTCAAGAAGAAAAACCTCTGACTGTATGGATTTAGAGAGACTGCAGAGGAGCGATATAAATGCCTTTCTAACCATTTTTTAAACACCAACTGGACTTACTGGAAGATTTCCCTATAAACATTGAGTGCACCCACGAGCCCTGGGCCCAGCACTGACCAACAACTAGCAAAGACCACAATCTATTGTTCTTCAATTCATGTCATTTGCCTCAAACAACAAATACTAACTGAATTATGGAGAAAAAAGATTTTCCACGAAGCACCAGAATTTACGTTGACAACAACTACTCTTCTGGACTAATGGAGCAAAGGAAAACTGAGCCCGTTATAACACTTCTGAAAGAGAAACAACTGAGATTTCAGACTCTGTTCTCGGCAAGGATTTGGATATTTTCCCCAGAGGGTCCATATACATATGAGAACCAGATATTGCAATCACTGAGCTGGCGAAAAGGACTGCACTTTGTCTGACCACAGTGCAACATGACCAAACGAACAGAGAGAGGCCAGACACAACCTAGCAAACAAACAATGATGCTGGAGAGAGCGACAACTATCTGCTGCAACTCTCAAAGATATCCAGGACTTGCTAAAAGCTTTTACTAAAGTGCGATGTACTTCAGTTAAGCAATGTTCAATTGAACTATTAACCTTATGTATGTTGTGTGTTCTGATTTCTTCTAGGATGCCAGGGAAGGAGACCCGATCACAGGAGGCAACTCACTGAAGGGATCTAACTTCTTTTAACCCCTCTCCAGAAGCGCTCTCTTGATTCTTGACACTCCCTCTTTCTCTTCCAGGGCCTTGACGAAACCAGGGGGATAAAAGCCAGGTAAGCCTCCTTGATTGATTTTTTTTCTTTGTGGTTAATAAGTTTTATTGATTTGACTTATTAAGGCGATACAAACATTAAAACAGTCGGATACATTGCAAAGATCTTACAGACTGTTACATATGTCTGTAGAAGCAGAGAATGGAACATGCTGGCCAAATAGTAACAAACTGAATATAATAGCCAGGTAAGCAGCAGGATAATACTCTGTGCCTGGATGTATACACCTATCCAGCTGGAGATTAACTTTGAAAGTATTAGCAGTTGGTGCATTGCATTATGACTAACTCATACAAACATATCTTACCTAGCCCCATCCTGCTAGTGTAACCCCAGGCTGGTATGCCGTTTGTATCTGACAGCTTTACCAGGTGGGCTGGGTTCAGGGAGGAATATGTCACTCGGCACATTGGCTAGGTTTGGCTACTCTGCACAGGGGCACCCAAGTAACTCCGGACACAGGAAGCAATAACTGTAATGTCCAATACCAGAAGTGGGATTCTAAAGTGTGGCTTTTATTCACATCCAAACAGAATAAACAAAGCATAGATGGACCCCTACGGGGCTACACTCCTGGTAATGCAGATTTTAGGAGACCAGAACACATCCTCATCACTTTAGCCCTCAGGCTCCTACAACACACTGGGCACACAGCCCAAACTTATACACTGTTCTGGATTTTCCCTGGCTCGACTCCCTTGCCAGCCACTTGGACACCTTCCATATATCATGGAAACATTTACTGGTGGCTCCTAAACCACCTAAGAGCACCTCTACTCCACCAGGAATCTTCCTATCAATCCCACATCTGGTACTTTCCTCAGGCACTGGCCAAGTACCTGAGAGAAAGCAACAGGCGTTTCAGAGCAAATCTCAGAGAGGTGAATTTGGTTACTGATGGGGGTCTCCCACCTCTGCCTACAATTCATACCCGCCATTTATCTGGACTGGAACACCTCATCCTTTAACACTTTGCTGTGTAGATTCTTGCTAAATGTATTTCACATTCAGCCTACTGTTTTTTCTTCCCATTTGAGCTGGACTTGAACATACTTAAAATAATTGGCTTTTTCCATTACTCTAGATCCCCCACAGAGTTAAGCAGTCCAATCCCCACATCTTCCAACTGTACTTGGCTGTCTCTTCCTGACCCCACAGTAACAGTCTCTTTAGTTTCATTCTGTTTCAGGTGAAAACACTTGGCCCTTTTGCAGAGTGAACTCACCCTTTGGTTGCAGGTGCCCCCACAGGCATTTCCTCCTCATGGAATCTTCCTTCCAGAGCTTCTGGTGCCTCAGCACAAACTTAAACAAGCAGCTTCTTTCCCTTAGCCAGACCCAGGGGGGTTGCCCCTGGAAAACAGGCTGACACCTTCCCCCCATCCCCGCAGGGATGGGGCTCTGAACCATTGAGAACGGTCTCCACCACTTCAATAATCAGTCCTGTGTTCGCCTTCAGGTGGAAACACACACCTAAACAAAAGTAGCTCTGTACCAGAGCTTAAAGCTCTGAGCCTGCACACACTCTGCTGCACTAGACTCTCCCTCAGACTCTGCCAGACTGACTTCAAATTCCCCAGCGTTTTACTCTAACCTCCAACTGCAACATTCCAGCGTGGCTTATGCAGCTCGACAGTTCTAAAATTATGTCATCCCTCAGTCTCAGCTGAGACTGAGAAAAGAAGTGAGACAGTGTGAAATCCATTTAACTGGAGTTTCACAAGCTGCCTTCCCTGCCTACCACTAGGTCTTACTGGGATTCTAGTAACCCTGGGTAACAGGGGGTTACACTAGTTTCTGCAGTATTTGACAAAGCATCAGAAATTATGAGAGGTCCAGGGCTGCTGTCCTCTACTTCACGCCTACAAAATACAAGAGATCACACACACAAAGCAAACAGGTTTTCATTGTCAAAGAAGATACTATGCTTACTGATATTATACCATGTCATCCATAGAGCAGGGTCCCCTATAACTCAGTAACAATCTCTCCAGCACCTAAATGCACCATGCAAGGAGACCATTATAGTAGCATGGTTGTACCTATTCAGCCGATTCCTCCCTAGGTTTCAAAACAGAAGGAAGGAGTCCAGAGGGCAGTATATTTAAAGAGGGTATTGGTCATAGTATGTGATATTCTGTCACAGTTGGCAACTTGAGCCATGGAAGTAAGTACCTCCCCCAGGGAGGGGATTATCTGGGGCCGCCATTTACACAGTAGGAGTCTTTTAACCTGCTTACTGAGTGTCAGTAGTAGTTTCAACTCAGAGAGGCAAGGTGAGGGCGGGGGCCGGAGTCCTAATAACAGCAACTCACGGGACTGAGGCACAGGCTTCCTAAGTATTTTGGACCCCATCTCACAGGTAGCCTGCCATAGGGACTGGATCAACCTGCAGGACCAAAGTATATGGAACAGGTCACATTGGAGTTTCTGACACCTCCAACACAGGTCAGACTGAGCCAGCTTTGCCTTGGCGAGGACTACAGGAGTCCTGTAAGAGCAGTGAATTATCTTGTTCTGTGTTAATTGACTACTGGTGTCAGGGTATGCCCCGTGAGCTAATTTTAGACAAGATTTCCACTCCAGGTTTGTAATAGGGGCATGCAGTGCTTTCTCCCATTTATGCTTGGATTTCTCTGCTTGGGACGGGGTGGTGCTTTGAATGGCCGCATATACCCGGCTTGACTGTCCTCTTTCTAGGGCCAGCCATGACTCTACCTGGGAGATGTGTTGCTCTTGGTGCTGCTTATGCCTGTACGTAAGGGTGGCGCTTCTTATTCGAAGGAATCACCAGAAGTGTTTGGGAGAGATCCCATAAGAGCTCCGCAGGCCCTCAAAGGAGTTAAGGGTATCTGTACCAGGAATGAGCATATCTCGAAGCAATGAGATACCACCACATTCCCATGAGAGCCATGCAATTGGTTGTTTATTGATGGTAATCTCATTATTGCCCCGTAGTGGGGTAAGTCTTAGGGGAGATGGGAAAGCGCCCAACTTCTTATGCACCTTGGCCCAATATTCCAGAGGGGGACCTATAGTAGGATGAGAGTGAGTGCCCTTAGGGGGATGGTTAAATAACAATAGTACCAAGTGAGTACGCTGACATACCTCTCTCTCCATAGCCAGCCACTGGGGAGCGTTGTGTTCAGGGAAAAGGAACCATTTTAACATTTGAGCCGGCTGAAAGGCCCATTTATACCCCTCTAACCACGGAAGACCTCAGCCCCCTTCCGACCAATGAGCTCTGAGCTTATTTCTACTGTACCTAGGTTTCTTACCCTCCCACAAAAAGGATCCCAGCAGGGAGTCTAACTTAGTAAACCAATAACGAGGTATTTTCAAAGGGATGTGGGAGAGAAGATACATAATTTTTGCTGCTGTGACCATTTTAATTGCAGATATTTTACCTACAAGTGACAGTTGAAGAGATTTCCATCTGTCCAGTTCTGTACGAATGGACGCAAAAAGTGGTTTCATATTCAGGTCCCAGATTTTATGCAGATTAGGAGAGATAGTAATGCCCAAGTAGGTAATCCCCTCCGGGGCCCATCATAGCCCTTGCTGAGTAATCATTTGAGAGGTACACTTAGAGTTTAAAGGTAGGACCTCCATCTTGGCCTGGTTAATCTTGAGCCCTGAAAATGTAGAGAAATCTGACAAGGTGGACAGTAGGGAAGGGAGGGAGGTGACGATATTGGCTATAGGGAGCAACAGGTCATCTGCATACATAAGAGTAGGGTATGTCCTTGTTCCACCCTGGACCCCTGAAATTAGAGGATTTTGCTAATAGTGGCTGTCAGGGTTCTACTGCCAGTACAAAAAGTAGTGGGGAAAGTGGGCGGCCCTGACGGGTAACCCCCCCTGTATGAATGGGGAGACAGCATTGTATTGGTGAGTATCTGTGCAGTTGGGGATGAATATATTGCCCCAATCCAGGCCTGAAACCCTGCCCCCAAACCCATAGTGCAAAGTACTTGTTGGACATAGTCCCACTCCAGGGAAACAAAGGCCTTTTCGAAATCTATTGCAATGGCAGCAGCGGGTGAAGATAATGTTTGTACCTTATGGATTAAATTTACCAATGATCTAATATGGTCTGCTCTAAAGAGGCCCTTAACAAAGCCTACTTGGGATGGGTGGATCAAACTGGGAAGGAGAGGATTAAGTCTATTTGCTAGTATCTTATCTAGCACCTTGCTATCAGCATTCAATAATGAAATAGGGCGGTAGCTGGATGCTTTAAGAGGGTCTTTGCCTTTTTGGTAGGATAGTAATAGTCGCCTCCTAAGGGATGAAGGAGAGACCCTGTTTGCAATGACTCAGTAAATACTTGTTGCAATACTGGAGATTATGGGATGCAACAGCTGCCACCACTTCAATAGGAATCCGTCCCTCCTGGGGCCTTTCCCTTTAAGGAGAGGATAGTGTCTGCCACCTCCTGGGTTGAGATCGGGCATCTAGGGCATTAGCTTGGGCTTCTGAGATTTTGAGGAGATGTGGGACTCCAGAAATGGGCAGACCCCTGGGGTCTGGGGCTCTGGAGGATTTATATAACGAGGAGTAAAATCCATCATTATTTGATTAATACCTTGCGCGAGGTCTGGGTCCCACCCCTGCATCCTCTAAAGCGCTATATGCCTTTCGGCTTGCTGCTTTTTGAGACGGTATGCAGCAGCACCCCCTTTTCTCCCCTTCCCAATATTTATGCTTGAGCTTGAGTCTAATGATCGAAATCTCTGCCTTTCTAGAGACCAGCTCGTTCACTTGCATCTTCAGAGGTGACCTTGTGACCTGCCTGTGACCTAAGGGAAGGGACACGAAGGGCCTTAAAGCAAGCTCCACTTCTTGGAGTTATCATTCAAGCCCCTCAAATGTTGTTCCCTCCTCTTCGGTGCCGCTTGCATACCTAATATCGCCCCTCTTCAGTAGCTTTGAATGCCTCCCATGTAGTACCCATAGAGGTATCTACTACGAGATTATCCAAAAAATTTCCGTTGCTTCCTTTTTGAAGCCAAGGGGAAGTCTGGTCACCCAGTAGCAATGGGTCCAGCCTCCATGCCAGAGACTTAGGGAGGGGGCCCCATGTGAGAGCAAGATGCACAGGGGCATGATCCGAGACAACTAAGGGATAAATAAGGGTATTAACAGTGTTACTAGCAATAATAGGAGAGGTGAGCCAAGTCTATTCTGCTAAGAGAAGTATGTACTGGGGAATGAAAGGTGTAGTCCAGCTGGGAGGGTGAAATATTCTCCAGATGTCCGTGAGGCCAAATCTTGTTGTAATTGAGCAACTGCATTACAGCCCTGGAGTGGGGCTCAGTATTGAAAGGGGATCTATCAGAAAGGGTCCAGAGTAAGATTAAATCGCCCCTAATAAAATGGGGTGTTTTCTGGAGCTATGGATCCCAGCACCTGGATCAACTTGAGAAAGAAGGAGGCGAGTCCTCATTCGGCGTTTAATTTTTAGGAGGTATCTGACAGCCATGGGTTAATGGCAATTTAACTTTATACTTTCTGAGGCAATTTATTAGGTTTCATTGAAAATGTGAATAAGTGCTCAGTGCAATATTAGTATCTGTTACTTGAAGATGGGGACCAGTCCACAGACAAGTGCGATTTGGTGGGGTAGCTGACCACAGGGCGGGACTCTGCTGGTGATGATTTTTGGAGGGCTTATAGGTTTGTTTGACCAGGTGCAGCTGATGGGAAGTGGTCACTGAGTGAGTCAGGGAGGACTGAGGTTTTGTGATCCGAGAGGGATGGTTGGTTAGGATCCAGTTGGTAGGATGCAGGTCCCAGTTCTGTAGTTCTTTCTGGTTGCATAGTCAACCATTTGAGTCAGGTTAGCTGATATGATGGGTCCTTAAATGACCCACCTTCAGCTGAGAGCCAATTAATGTTAAAGTCACCAAGAGGATGATTTAAGTCGATGGGGTGGGGTTGACAAAGTTAAGGACAGCAAGTTAGACCGAGTCCCTGTTCCTTAGGAGGTATGTAAACAATGATAACTGTGAGGGCCTTATTGTGGGTGCCTAATAGAGTCTGATGGAAAAATCTGAGCAGGTGTTGCTGGAAGACTGGTATCAATAGGGTGTCCTCGGAAAGGGTCTTTCACTACAAACACACCTCCACCTCTTGCAGACTTACATCAACCTAGAACATTGTAGCCAGGAAGAATGATTGCCTCGTCAGAATCTTTGGGGTGGCCAAGTTTCAACTACTAACAGAATATCTGGGTTGTGTTGGGTGGTAAAGGCTTGCAGTGCATCAAGCTTGGGAAGTAAACTACATATGTTCAGGCACATGATTGAGAGGTGCCTGTTGGTTTCTATTTTGGTTGGAGTGTTTGGTCAGGATTAGGGAACAATCCTCATGCTTGTGGGAGGAAGCACAAGTTTCAAGTGCATAAGCGGGAGTTCAGTCAGAGAGAGGTTGCGTTTCTTTTTTGAACAGTAGTATGCCAGGTGGTAATGTCAAAAATGCAACATTGGAATAGTTGTATATGATGTGGCTAGATGTGCCCAAGGCTCACACATGAGCAGGGACAGATCAATTTTGGTGGTGTGCCTCCAGTGGGAGGATTTGCCCCATTGCCAAATGATGTAAAATAATCAAATCCACAGGAAAAGGACCAGTAAACTGTTTGATCTACAGTAACAAGACAAAGGA
Organism: Neoceratodus forsteri; assembly: GCA_016271365.2. Taxonomy (NCBI): domain Eukaryota; kingdom Metazoa; phylum Chordata; order Ceratodontiformes; family Ceratodontidae; genus Neoceratodus; species Neoceratodus forsteri. Next base: position 768,318,420 of record CM057450.1, on the reverse strand, counting down.
TGTGTTAAATTTCACATATAAGGCACACCCTCCACTTCTAAGGTTAAAGATGCCCCAGCATACGGCGGTTGAGCGGGCTGCTTTCGGCTAAGCTCTCCCACTCTCGAAAACAGGCCAGGTTAAAGATTGCCCCAGGTACTAAAGGCTGCGCGCCTTCAGTCATGACTGTTTGTTTGCTAGACATGACTTTGAATTCTTGGTGTATTTCCAAAACATTGCTAAATTAGCGGTCCAGCAGTGAAGATAGTCTATTTTCTATAAAAAGTAAAGCCTATGTATTTTACCTCTGCTTTCGACTGTTGCTTTTTACATAAATCCCTTTAAAGTTTACTGTAGCTTTACTGAAAATGAATAACATAAGTTTGTTTTGGTGCTAAAATAATCTTACACCTCATTTGCTTTTCATGAAATCCCTTTAGAAATTACTGCAGCTTTTACTGAAAATGAATAGTTGTTTAGTTGCTAAATAATTCTTAAACCTCTGCATAGCGGTGTCTTTGTAAATTAACTTGCTAGCTGTATTCAGACAAAGGCACTACTGATACAGTCCTGCCCACCCACCGTGAAACTTCCCTCCTCTGACCTTTATTAATTCACTGTGTCTTTCTTCCTCTTCCACAGCATACCAGCAGTCAAGAGGGCTGCTTGGCTAAGCTCTCCCCTCTGAAAACAGAGCCCAGGTTAAAGATTGCTCCAGGTACTAAGGGCTGTCGCCTGATCATACTGTTTGTTGGAGCACTGACTTTGGCCCACCAACATTATGCGTTGGCTCCTACCGCCCCACAACCAATCTCTTGGTCAGCATTCAATATATAGCTTGAGTTTCTAGTCACATGATGTGAAATAACCTATCAGTCCTCTTTCCCATCTAGAGCTTATCTTTTCCTACCACTAGAAGCCCCCTTGCCTTTTCTTCTTCTTCTTTCTCCAGTCCTTTCACTCACTGCCTAACTCTCTATCCTACCATGCTCACTTACCCTCATCACTCTCCTCCTACAATTTCCTCAGGCACTTTGCCAGCCACTCACAATGCAAAATGGGATGCAAAATGAACCTCTTGTCAGCCGCAGCCTGGCACGCCCAACCCCGCACTCCACCCCACTGCACCTGAACTCCCAGCCTTTACAAATCCAGACTGATAAACCATCGCCTATACCCTCCCTACAACACATATAGACACTCTCCAACCCCACTCCTGATACCATATCTCTGGGCCAAGTAACCCACAGGAGCCCCCATCCCTGGCTAAATCCTCTTTCCACATACATCTGTAACACAACAAATTTGCTTCCCACTTACTCCTCCTATCTGCCCCCCTTACCCTGAAATTACCAATACCCACCATCGGCCACGCACAGTATAAATGCCAAAGACCTACTACTCGAGCTAACAGAAACCACCATCTCAGGTCACTCATTCTCCTCCTTCTTCTGACAGGTAACGTCCACCCCAACCCTGGCCCTCTAAATTCCCCACGATCCCACCCATCTTCAGGAAATGGCCTGCACATCACCTCACTAAACATTTGCAGTCTTCAAAAAAAAAAATGGGACTCCTTTCAGGGTTGGGTACCCCAGAATCCCCCTGATATCATTGCACTGAGTGAAATCTGGCTCTCCCCATCTGTCCACGACTGCAGTCAACCTCCCTGGTTACCGCCTCTACCGCGCTGACCGAGTGGGCAAGTGAGGGGTTGGCTGTGCTGTCTACCTCATGGACTCACTCTCTGGCCACTGACTCCCTCTGCCCATACTAACATCCAGGGCTCAGGCCCTCACCCTAAAATTAACCCTAGGTAAGTAAACATCCCCTCTCCTCCTCACCACAGCCTATGTCCCTCCCAAGGACCAGAAGCCAGCCTTCCAAGCCATCATGTCCTACCTCACCACCCTACCCCCAAAGCATGAAAAAATACTACTGGAGGATTTCAACATAAATTGGCTGGCCAAAACAGCCGCCCCATACATCAACGAGGCGTCAGTCCTTGATCTCACTCAGGTCACCAAAACTCCCACCCGGCTACATGCCCGCACTGGGTCATCCTCCTTACTAGATCTAGTTTTCACAAACCACCCCCACAAAATAACCAGCACCCAAATCCTCCCCGACACCCTAAGTGACCACTCTCCAGTTCTCTGCAACTGATCTGATACCTCCCCCAAAACCTCACCTAAAATTATTGCAAAACACAAACTAGGGCCTGGTAAACTAGCCCTACTCAAGGCCCACCTCAAAGAATAGGACTGGACACCCCTAACTAACACCCTTAACCCGGACCACGCCCTTGAACTATTTACCAACACCTTTAACGCAGCCTGTGACAAGTTCTCCCCCTCACCAAAACAATGAAAAAAGGGAATCATGTACCATGGTTCTTGGACCACCTCCAAGGCCTACTTTGTCAGCGTGATGCACTATGGCACCTTGCCAATGAGACCCAATGGCCTCTGGACAGGCAACGTTATTGGGAGTCCCAAAACAAGTGCACCTAGGTCATATGCACCGCCAAAGCGAACTAGTACAAAGCCACCTTAACCTCCACCTGGGGCTCTGGTCGCAAGTTCTGGGAAAACATTAAGGAACTCTGTGGCAAAGCCCCAAACCTGCCACCTGACCAAATTCTAATAGATGGCTGCCTCTCCTCCACCCCCTCACTAGAATAGCTCCCCGGCCCTTAACACTGCTTTCACTGATCTCACCCATGTGCTGCCCCCTAATTTCTTTGATCCCCTGCCTGCCCATAATGCCCCACATCCTCCCCTTGCTCCACCCTTCTGCCTGTGAGTCCTTACCCCCAGAGACTGCCAAACCCTACCTAACCAAAGCTATTAGCCAAAATCACTTTAGTCATGACTCCCTGGACCTCAGACTTCTCCGTCTCACCCTCCAGGAAGTCCTAGCCCCACTCACCCACATTCTAAACAACTCCCTCTGTCAAGGGAAATTTTCTACCCACTGGAAATTGGCCTACATCACACCCATCCATAAAAGTGGTGACCACACATCCACAAACAACTACCGCCCCATCTCTATCCTACCCCCTCGTCTAAGGCACTAGAACGTATAGTCACTGACCAACTTACTGACCACCTTAACAAATATAACCTTCTATCTGGACAGCAGCACAGTTTCTGTAAGGGCCACAGTACCACCACCACCCTCCTTGAATTTACCTCCCATGTCCACTCAGCCCTGGACCATGGCCACCTCACAGGCGCCATCTTCATGGACCTATCTAAGGCATTCGATACCATAAACCATGCCCTTTTGCTTAACACCCTGGCTTTCATGGGTTTCTCCAGTGACACCCTAAATTGTTTCACCACCTATCTCTCCGATAGAACACAGATAGTCAAGGTAGGCCCTGTCCTCTCCCCGGCCTCCCTATCCGCTCCGGTGGCCCACAGGGCTCCATACTTGGCCCCCTACTTTTCAGCCTATACCTCAACTCCCTCTCAGCGTCATGCCCCTGAAATCTACTGCTATACGCAGATGACGTGGTCTTGTTCACCTCTGACCCGTCACCCCCCCAAACTCCACCACACTCTCCAACACTCGTTCTGTGGAGTCGAAGACTGGCTCACCACCCAACATCGTATTATCAACTACAATAAGACAAAAGTTATGCTCTTCACCCACCCCCAGAACCCACTCAAGAACCTCTGCCCCAATTCCTCACTGCCAATCAGACCCCATTAGAACAAGTAAGCAGCTTTAAATACTTAGGGATCACTCTAGACCCCACCCTCAGCTTTAATCAACATATCCTACACCTATCAACAGCCCTTAGCTCCAGACTATGGGTACTCTACCGGTACAGACACTGCCTCACCCATGAAGCATTACAACTTACCATAAACTCCTCAATCCTCTCCCTGCTAGACTACAGCATCCTAATCTACAGTGCCGCTCCATCCACCACCCTAAGCAGACTCCGACTCATTTTAAACAAAGCCTGCTGTCTCATCCTTGGATGTGATCATTTTACACACTCCTGCTCCCTTTACAGCAGCACAAACTGGTTAAACCTAGATAGCAGAATCAGGTACTACACCTGCCTTATGACCAAAAAGGTACTACTAGGCCTCACCCCATCTACCCTAAACCAAATCATCCACCCAACTCCCCCAGTCAAAACAACCCGCAGCTCAAACAAGCAGCTGCTAAGGGTACCCCAGGGCCAGACTTCCCAATTCCAGTGAACCTTCACTTACAGGGCCCTCTCCTGGACCACACCCTCCCAAGTCATATACAGTAACAAACGAATTAAGGCTTGGCCCTTATAAATCCAAGCTACGGAAAAACCTTCATGCCTCTAGCCAATGTGACTGCCCTTGACACCAGATTTACATGTGCAGCTATCAAACTAACTATTGTCGGACTCCCCGTACCAAATTGTAACTATGAAACCCTATGACCATCAGCCTGTACAGAACCTCTGTAACTATTATGGCTGTACTAAAAAACAAAACTTGCTGTTATTCAACAACTGCACAACGATGTAACCTCACTGAATGTTATTTGTAATTGTACTCTAATCTGTATTCTAAGTTCTGTCTATGTATCCTTTCATGTATGACGTGGAACCTTTGTAAATGAGTCGCTGACTCAAAGGAATTTCTGAATATTTCAATAAATAAAATAAAATTCCTGGAACACTTGCCTTGAGACATATGCAGGAAGTTAAAACCCTTTGTCAGTGTCTTCCCTTTGTTTAAATAGTTGTGAATGATTCTCAAAGACATGCAGATCCCTTTAGCATCAAGGTAGACAGAAATGTGGATTCAGTTTGCACTCTGAAGGTCAGAGCTTGTAGAATTTCTTAGCTGTACTTACTTTGATTGTGATGGCTTCCAAAAAAGTTTATTTATAATGAGAATCCCAATATCTGCTGGTGATGTTTTCCAACTTCATAGTCCAGGAAACTTTCATAGATCTCATATCCAAGAATGGTCTTGTTCTTCCAAGCCAAAGCACATGAAAATCCACAAAACTAAACTACTGACAGAGACAAACACAAACACCCAGTCACACAGCCTAAGTAGGCGGAGCTAAGATAGTATCTTTGTGTAGTGCAGTGTTCGTGTGCATCCTTATGTAGTGCTGTGTGCATGTGTATCTTTATGTAGTTCTGTGTGCGTGCGTATCTTTGTGTAGTGCTGTGTGCATGTGTATCTTTATGCAGTGCTGTGTGCATGTGTATCTTTATGCAGTGCTGTGTGTGTGTATCTTTATGTAGTGCCGTGTTTGTGTATCTTTATGTAATGCTGTGTGCATGTGTATCTTTATGTAGTACTGTGTGCATGTGTATCTTTATGTAGTGCCGTGTGTGTGTATCTTTATGTAGTACTGTGTGCATGTGTATCATTATGTAGTGCTGTGTGTGTGTGTGTGTATCTTTATGTAGTGATGTGTGCTGTGTATCTTTATGTAGTGCTGTGTGCATGTGTATCATTATGTAGTGCTGTGTGTGTGTGTATCTTTATGTAGTGCCGTATGTGTGTATCTTTATGTAGTGCTGTGTGCATGTGTATCTTTATGTAGTGCTGTGTGCATGTGTAACTTTAAGTATTGCTGTGTCTGTGTATCTTTATGTAGTGCTGTGTGCATGTGTATCTTTATGTAGTGCTGTGTGCATGTGTATCTTTATGTAGTGCTGTGTGGTGTGTATCTTATGTAGTGCTGTGTGCATGTGTATCTTTATGTAGTGCTGTGTGCGTGTATCTTTTGTAGTGCTGATGCATGTGTATCTTTATGTAGTGCTGTGTTGTGTGTATCTTTATGTAATGCTGTGTGCATGTGTATCTTTTGTAGTGCCGTGTGTGTGTATCTTTATGTAGTGCTGTGTGTGTGTATCTTTATGTAGTGCTGTTTTCATGTCTTTATGTAGTGCTGTGTGCATGTGCATCTTTATGTAGTGCTGTGTGCATGAGTATCTTTATGTAGTGCCGTGTGAGTGTATCTTTATGTAGTGCTGTGTGTTGTGTATCTTTATGTAGTGCTGTGTGCATGTGTATCTTTATGTAGTGCCGTGTCTGTGTATCTTTATGTAGTGCTGTGTGTGTGTATCTTTATGTAGTGCTGTTTTCGTGTCTTTATGTAGTGCTGTGTGCATGTGTATCTTTATGTAGTGCCTTGTGTGTGTATCTTTATGTAGTGCTGTGTGCATGTGTATCTTTATGTAGTGCTGTGTGTGTGTGTATCTTTATGTAGTGCTGTGTGCATGTGTATCTTTATGTAGTGCTGTGTGCATGTGTATCTTTATGTAGTGCTGTGTGCGTGTGCATCTTTATGTAGTTCTGTGTGCATGTATATCTTTATGTAGTGCTGTGTGCATGTGTATCTTTATGTAGTGCTGTGTGCATGTGTATCTTTATGTAGTGCCATGTGTGTGTATCTTTATGTAGTGCTGTGTGTGTGTATCTTTATGTAGTGCTGTTTTCGCGTCTTTATGTAGTGCTGTGTGCATGTGTATCTTTATGTAGTGCTGTGTGCATGTCTATCTTTATGTAGTGCCGTGTGTGTGTATCTTTATGTAGTGCTGTGTGTTGTGTATCTTTATGTAGTGCTGTGTGCATGTGTATCTTTATGTAGTGCTGTGTGTGTGTATCTTTATGTAGTGCTGTGTGCATGTGTATCTTTATGTAGTGCCGTGTGAGTGTATCTTTATGTAGTGCTGTGTGATGTGTATCTTTATGTAGTGCTGTGTATGTGTATCTTTATGTAGTGCCGTGTGAGTGTATCTTTATGTAGTGCTGTGTGTTGTGTATCTTTATGTAGTGCTGTGTGCATGTGTATCTTTATGTAGTGCTGTGTGCGTGTGTATCTTTATGTAGTGCTGTGTGTTGTGTATCTTTATGTAGTGCTGTGTGTGTGTATCTTTATGTAGTGCTGTGTGTTGTGTATCTTTATGTAGTGCTGTGTGCATGTGTATCTTTATGTAGTGCTGTGTGCGTGTGCATCTTTATGTAGCTCTGTGTGCATGTGTATCTTTATGTAGTGCTGTGTGGTGTGTATCTTTATGTAGTGCTTAGTGCATGTGTATCTTTATGTAGTGCCGTGTTCTGTGTATCTTTATGTAGTGCTGTGTGCATGTATCTTTATGTAGTGCACGTGTGTGTGTATCTTTTATGTAGTGCTGTGTGTGTGTATCTTTATGTAGTGCTGTTTTCGTGTCTTATGTAGTGCTGTGTGCATGTGTATCTTTATAATAGGTACTGTGTGCATGTGTATCTTTATGTAGTGCGTGTGCATGTGTATCTTTAAATATTGCTGTGTGTATATCTTTATGTAGTGCTGTGTGCATATGCATCTTTATGTAGTGCTGAGTACATGTGTATACTTTATGTAGTGCTGTGTATATATAACTTTATGTAGTGCTGAGTGCATGTATTCTTTATGTAGTGTTGTGTATCTTTCTGTAGTGCTGTGTGCATGTGTATGTTTATGTAGTGCTGCAATGCATGTGTATCTTTATGTAATACTGTGTGATGTGTATCTTTATGTAGTGCTGTGTGCGTGTATCTTTATGTTAGTGCTGTGTGCGTGTATCTTTATGTAGTGCTGTGTGCATATGTATCTTTAAGTAGTGCTGTGTGCATGTGTATCTTTATGTAGTGCTGTGTGCGTGTATCTTTATGTAGTGCTGTGTGCGTGTGTATCTTTATGTAGTGCTGTGTGCATGTGTATCTATGTAGTGCTGTGTGCATGTGTATCTTCATGTAGTGCTGTGTGCATGTGTATCTTTAAGTATTGCTGTGTCTGTGTATCTTTATGTAGTGGTGTGTGCATGTGTATCTTTATGTAGTTCTGTGTGCGTGCATGTCTTTATGTAGTGCTGTGTGTATGTCTTTATGTAGTGCTGTGTGCGTGCATATCTTAATGTAGTGCTGTGTGTGTGTGTATCTTTATGTAGAGCTGTGTGCATGTGTATCTATGTAGTGCTGTGTGCATGTGTATCTTTATGTAGTGCTGTGTGAGTGTGTATCTTTATGTAGTGCTGTGTGTGTGTATCTTTATGTAGTGTTGTTTTCGTGTCTTTATGTAGTGCTGTGTGCATGTGTATCTTTATGTAGTGCTGTGTGCATGTGTATCTTTATGTAGTGCCGTGTGAGTGTATCTTTATGTAGTGCTGTGTGTCGTGTATCTTTATGAAGTGCTGTGTGCATATGTATCTTTATGTAGTGCCATGTGTGTATCTTTATGTAGTGCTGTGTGCAGTGTATCTTTATGTAGTGCTGTTTCGTGTCTTTATGTAGTGCTCTGTGCATGTGTATCTTTATGTAGTGCTGTGTGCATGTGTATCTTTATGTAGTGCTGTGTGCATGTGTATCTTTATGTAGTGCTGTGTGCATGTGTATCTTTATGTAGTGCTGTGTGCGTTGTATCCTATGTAGTGCTGTGTGCATGTATCTTTATGTAGTGCTGTGTGCTGTGTCTTTATGTAGTGCTGTGTGCATGTGTCTTTATGTAGTGCTGTGTGCATGTATCTTTATGTAGTGCTGTTGCGTGTGTATCTTTATACCAGTGCTGTGAGCATGTCTTTATGTAGTGCTGTGTGCGTACGTATCTTTATGTAGTGCTGTGCGTGCATATCTTTATGTAGTGCTATGTGTGTGTGTATCTTTATGTAGTGCTGTGTGCATAATGTATCTTTATGCAGTGGTGTGTGTGTGTATCTTTATGTGAGTGCTGTGTGCATGTGTATCTTTAGGTAGTGCTATGTGCGTGTGCATGCATATCTTTATTAGTGCTGTGTGCGTGTATCTTTATGTAGTGCTGTGTGCGTGCATATCTTTATAGTGCTGTGCATATGTATCTTTATGTAGTACTGTGTGCATGTGTATCTTTTGTAGTGCTGTGTGTATATCTTTATGTAGTGCTGTGTGCATGTGTATCTTTATGTAGTGGTGTGTGTGTATCTTTATGTAGTGCTGTGCATGTGTATCTTTATGTAGTGCTGTGTGCATGTGTATCTTTATGTAGTGCTGTGTGCATGTGTATCTTTATGTAGTGCTGTGTGTGTGTATCTTTATGTAGTGCTGTGTGCGTGTGTATCATCATGTAATGCTGTGTGCATGTGTATCTTTAAGTAGTGCTGTATGCATGTGTATCTTTATGTAGTGCTGTGTGCATGTGTATCTTTATGTAGTTCTGTGTGCGTGTGTATCTTTATGTAGTTCTGTGTGCATGTCTTTATGTAGTGCTGTGTGCGTGTATCTTTATGTAGTGCTGTTTTCGTGTCTTTATGTAGTGCTCTGTGCATGTGTATCTTTATGTAGTGCTGTGTGCGTGTGTATCTTTATGTAGTGCTGTGTGCATGTGTATCTTTAGGTAGTGTAGCAGTGTGTGTATATCTTTATGTAGTGCTGTGTGCATAGCATATCTTTATGTAGTGCTGAGTGCATGCATATCTTTATGTAGTGCTGTGTATATGTAACTTTATGTAGTGCTGAGTGCATGTGTATCTTTGTATACTGTTGTATGTATCTTTATGTAGTGCTGTGTGCATGTGTATCTTTATGTAGTGCTGTGTGCATGTATCTTTATGTAGTGCTGTGTGCATGTGTATCTGTATGTACTGTGTGCATGATGTATCTGTATGTAGTGCTGTGTATGTGTATCTTTATGTAGTGCTGTGAGCATGTTCTTTATGTAGTGCTGTGTGCGTGCGTATCTTTATGTAGTGCTGTGTGCTGCGTATCTTTATATGAGTGCAGTGTCATGTATATCTATTGTAGTGCTGTGTGCATGTGTATCTTTATATAGTGCTGTGTGCATGTGTATCTATAAGTATTGCTGTGTCTGTATATCTTTATGTAGTGCTATAATAGTGTGTATCTTTATGTAGTTCTGTGTCGTGTGTATCTTTTATGTAATACTGTGTGCATGTATCTTTATGTAGTGCTGTGTGCATAAGTATCTTTATGTAGTGCTGTGTGCATGTGTATCTTCATATAGTGCTGTGTGCATATATCTTTAAAATTGCGTATCTGTGTCTTTATGGTGTGTGCATTTATCTTTATGTAGTTCTGTGTGCGTGTGTATCTTTATAGTTCTGTGTATGTCTTATGTAGTGCTGTGTTTGTACATATCTTTGTAGCAGTGCTGTGTGTGTATTTATAGTGCTGTGTGCATGTGTATCTATGAAGTGCTGTGCATGTATCTTTATGTAGTGCTGTGTGAGTGTGTCTTTATACTGTGCTGTGTGCATGTGTATCTTTTATGTAGTTCTGTGTGCATGTGTCTTTATATGTAGTGCTGTGTGCGTCGTATCTTTATAGTGCTGATAACGTGCATATCTTTATGTAGTGCTATGTGTAAGTATCTTTATGTATTGCTGTGTGCATGTGTGTATCTTTATGCAGTGGTGTGTGCATGTATCTTTGTGTAGTGCTGTGTGCATGCTGTGTCTTTTGGGTAATTGCTATATGCGATGACACATGCATATCTTTATATAGTGTGTGCGTGTCTTTATGTAGTGCACTGTGCATGTATCTTTATATCAATGCTGTGTGCATGTGTATCTTTATGTAGTGCTGGCCAATGGAAGTATTATCTTTATATAGTGCTGTGTGTTGTGTATCTTTATGTATTGCTGTTGTGCGTGTATCTTTATGTAGTACTGTGTGCATGTATCTTTATGTAGTGCCGTGGAGTGTATCTGTATGAGTGCTGTGCATGTGTATCTTTAGTGCTGTGTGCATGTGTATCTTTTTGTAGTGCTGTGAGCATGTGTATCTTTAAAATATTGCTGTGTGTGTATATCTTTATGTAGTGCTGTGTGCATATGTATCTTTATGTAGTGCTGAGTGCATGTGTATCTTTATGTGGTGCTGTGTGTATATGTATCTTTATGAGTGCTGAGTGCATGTATCTTTATGTAGTGTTGTGTGTGTATCTTTATTTAGTACTGTGTGCATGCAACTATCTTATGTAGTGCTGTGCATGTGTATCTTTATGTAATGTGTGCATGTATCTTTATGTAGTGCTGTGCGTGTATCTATGTAGTGCTGGCCAATGTGTATCATCATGTAATGCTGTGTGCATGTGTATCTTTAAGTAGTGCTGTGTGTATCTTTATGTAGTGCTGTGTGCATGTGTTTCTTTAAATTGCTGCATCTGTGTATCTTTATGCAGTACTGTGTGCATGTATCTTTATATAGTTCTGAGTGCATATCTTTATATGTTCTGTGCATGTCTTTCACTTCTTAGTGCTGTATAGGTACTTATCTTTATGTAATTAACTGTTTTGTGTGCATATCTTTATGTGAGTGCACAATGACATGTGTATCTATACTTAATACTGTGCATGTATCTTTATGTATTACTGTGTGCATGTATCTTTTGTAATTCTATATGCATGTGTATCTTTATGTAGTACTGTGTGCATGTGTATCTTTATGTAGTGCCATGTGTGTGTATCTTTATGTAGTGCGTATGCAGCAGATCTTTGTAGTGCTGTGCAGGTGTATCTTTATATAGTGCTGTGTGTTGTGTATCTTTATGTAGTGCTGTGTGCATGTGTATCTTTATGTAGTGCTAATATTGTATCTTTATGTAGTGCTGTATGTTGTGTATCTTTTATGTAGTGCTGTGTGGGTGTATCTTTATATGTAGTGCTGTAGTTGTATCTTTATGTAGTGCAATATGCATGTGTATCTTTATGTGTGCTGTGTGCGTGTGCATCTTTATGTAGTTCTGTGTGCATATGTCTTTATGTAGTACAATAGCGTGTGTATCTTTATAGTGCCGTGTTTGTGTATCTTTATGTAATGCTGTGTGCATGTGTATCTTTATGCAGTGTGTGTGTATCTTTATGTAGTGCGCTGTGTGTGTGTATCTTTGTAGTGCTATTTCATGTCTTATGTAGTACTGTGTGCATGTGTATCTTTATGTAGTGCTGTGTATCTTTATGTAATGCCGTGTGGTGTATCTTTATATAGTACTGTGTGTTTATATCTTTATGTAGTGCAGCCATGTGTATCTTTAAGTAGTGCCGTGTGTGTATCTGATGCTGTGTGTGTATCTTTATGTAGTACTGTTTTAGTGTCTTTATGTAGTGCTCTGTGCATGTGTATCTTTGTGTATGCTGTGTGCATATCTTTATAACAGTGCATGTGTATCTTTAAAGTATTGCTGTGTGTATATCTTTATGTAGTTCTGTACATATGCAACTTTATGTAGTGCTGAGTGCATGTATCTTTATGTAGTCTGTGTATGCAACTTTATGTAGTGCAGGTGCATGTGTATCTTATGTAGTGTTGTGTATCTTTCTGTAGTGCTGTGCATGTGTATGTTTTATTAGTACACAACAATGCATGTGTCTTTATATTGATGCTGTGTATCTTAAGTAGTGCTGTGACCATGTGTATCTGTATGTAGTGCTGTGTGCATGTGTATCTTTAAATTGCTGTGTCTGTGTATCTTATATAGTTCTGTGTGCTGTGTATCTTCATGTAGTTCTGTGTGCATATCTTTATAGTGCTGTGCGTGTATCTTTATGTAGTGCTGTGTGTGGATCTTTATGCAGTGCTGTGGTGTCTTTATGTAGTGCTGTGTGTGTATCTTTATGTGTGCTGTGTGTATCTTTATGTAGTGCTGTGTCGTGTATCTTTATGTGGTACTGTGTTGTGTATCTTTATGCCAGTGCTGTGTGGGTATCTTTATGTAGTGCTGAGTTGCATATCTTTATAGTGCTGTGCATATGTATCTTTAATAACATGCTTGTCGTGTGCATCTTTATATAGTTCTGTGTGCATGTATATCTATAGTGCTATGCGTGTGTATTTATGTAGTGCATGTTTGTGTCTTTATGTAATATGTGTGCATGTATCTTTATGTAGTACCGTGTGTGTATCTTATGTAGTGCTGTGTGTGTCTTTATGTAGTGCTGTTTCGTGTCTATATGAGTGCTGTGTGCATGTGTATCTTTATGTAGTGCTGTGTATGTGTATCTTTATGTAGTGACGTGTGGTGTCTTTATGTGGTGCTGTGTGTTTGTATCTTTATGTAGTGCTGTGTGCATGTATCTTTAAGTAGTACGTGTGTGTATCTTTATACGATGCTGTGTGTGTGTATCTTTATGCAGTGCTGTTTCGTGTCTTTATGTAGTACTCTGTGCATGTATCTTTGTGTAGTGCTGTGTGCATGTGTATCTTTATGTGCTGTGCATGTATCTTAAGTACTGTGTGTGTATATCTTTATGGAGTTATTATGATATGCATCTTTATATAGTCTGGTGTGTATCTTTATATAGTGCTGTGTGTATATAACTTTATGTAGTACTGGTGTATGTATCTTTATGTAGTGTTGTGTATCTTTCTGTAGTGCTGTGTGTGCGTATGCGTATGTATGATGCTGTGTGCACATTATCTTTATGTAGTACTGTGTGCATGTGTATCTTTAAATAGTGCTGTGTGCATGTGTATCTGTATGTAGTACTGTGCATGTATCTTTAAGTATGCTGTCTCAGTTATCTTTTATAGTTCTGTGTGCATGTATCTTCATGTAGTTCTGTGTGCATGTCTTTATGTAGTGCTGTGCGTGCGGTCTTTATATAGTGCTGTGCATGTGTATATGTAGTGCTGTGTGCATGTATCTTTATCTAGTGCTGTGCATGTGTGTATCTAAATATTGTAACTCTGTGTATCTTTATGTAGTGCTGTGTGCATGTGTATTTTATGTAGTTCTATGGCGTGTATCTTTGTAGTTCTGTGTGCATGTCTTTATGAGTACATGTGCATGTGTATCTGTAGTGCTGTACATGTGTATATCTTCATGGAGTGCTGGCATGTGTATCTTTAAATATTGCTGTCTGTGTATCACATGTATGGTGTGTGCATGTGTATCTTTATGTATTCTGTGTGTGTGTATCTTTATGTAGTTCTGTGTGTATGTGATGTAGTGCTGTGTTTGTACATATCTTTATGGTGTGTGTGTGTGTGTATCTTTATGCAGTGCTGTGTGCATGTGTATCTATGTAGTGCTGTGTGCATATGTATCTTTATGTAGTGCTGGTCAGTGTGTATCTTTATGAGTGCTGTGCATGTGTATCTTATCTAGTGCCGTGCGAGTGTATCTTTATGTAGTGCTGTGTGTGTATCTTTATGTAGTGCTGTGCATGTATCTGTATAGTGCGTGTGTGTGTATCTTTATGTAGTACTGTGTATCTTTATGTAGTACTGTTTCGTGTCTTTAGTAGTGCACAACATGTGTGTCTCTTTATGTAGTGCTGTGTGCATAGCCAGCATCTTTATGTAGTGCCGTGGTGTATCTTTATGTAGTGCTGTGTGTTGTGTATCTTTGTAGTGCTGTGTGCATGTGTATCTTTATGTAGTGCCATGTGTGTATCTTTGTAGTGCTGTGTGTGTGTATCTTTATGTAGTGCTGTTTTAGGTATCTATGTAGTGCTCTGTGCATGTATCTTTATGTAGTGCTGTGTGCATGTGTATCTTTATGTAGTGCCGTGTGGTGTATCTTTATGTAGTGCTGTGTGTTGTGTATCTTTAGCAGTGCTGTGCATGTATCTATGTAGTGCTGTGCATGTGTATCTTTATGTACTGTGTGGTGTGTATCTTTATGCAGTGCTGTGCGTAGTATCTTTATGTAGTGCTGTGTGCATGTATATTTATACAGTTCTGTGTGCATGTGTCTTTATGTACTTCTGTGCATGTCTTTATGTAGTGCTGGCCAAGAGACCCATCTTTATGTAGTGCTGTGTGCGTGCATATCTTTATGTAGTGCTATGTGCGTATCTTTAATATTGATGTACCATATGTATCTTTGTAGTGGTGTGTCAGTATATCTTTGTGTAGTGCTGTGTGCATGTGTATATCTTTGGTGTGCCCAAAATCGTGTGCATGCATATCTTTACGTATGGTACCGCGTAGTGTATCTTTATGAAGTGCTAAGAGTGCATATCTTTGTAATGTGTGTGCATGTGTATCTTTATGTAGTGCTGTCGTGTGTATCTTTATGCACTGTGTGCATGTGTCTTATGTAGTGCAGCCATGTGTATCTTTATGTAGTGCTCTCTGTGTAAATCTTTATGTAGTGCCGTGTGGTGTATCTTTATGTAGTGCTGTGTGCATATGTATCTTTATGTAGTGCTGTGTGTGTATCTTTAGTGCTGTGACATGTATATGCAAGTTTTGCTGTGTGTATATCTTTATGTAGTGCTGTGTGCATATGTATCTTTATGTAGTGCTGAGTGCATGTGTATCTTTATATAGTGCTGTGTGTATCTTTATGGTGCGGAGTACATGTGTATCTTTATGTAGTGTTGTGTGTATTTTATGTAGTACTGTGCATATGTATCTTTATGTAGTGCTGTGTGCATGTGTATCTTTATGTAATGCTGTGTGCATGTATCTTTATATATGATGCTGTGTGCGGTGTATCTTTATGTAGTGCTGTGTGTGTAGCTTATCTTCGTAACCAATGCTGTGTGCATGTATCTTTAAGTAGTGCTATTATTGTATCTTTATGCAGTGCCAATGTGCATGTGTTTCTTTAAATATGCTGTGTCTGTATCTTTATATGTGCTGTGTGCATGTGTATCTTTATATAGTTCTGTGCGTGTGTATCTTTATGTAGTTCTGTGCATGTCTTTGTAGTACTGTGCGTGCTTATCTTTATGTAGTGCTGTTTATAGTATCTTTATATGTACTGTGTGCATGTATATAGTGTGTGTGCATGTGTCTTTATGTATTGTGTGCATGTATCTTTTGTGTTCTGTAGCCATGTGTATCTTTATGTAGTGCTGTGTGCATGTCTTTAAATATTGCTGTCTGTATCTTTATGTAGTGGTGTGTGCATGTATCACTATGTAGTTCTGTGCGTGTGTATCTTTAGTTCTGTGTGTATGTCTTTATGTAGTGCTGTGTTTGTGATATCTTATGCAGTGCTGTGTGTGTGTATCTTATGTAGTGCTGTGGCCATGTATCTATGTAGTACTGTGCATGTGTCTTTATGTAGTGCTGTGTGGTGTGTCTTTATATAGTGCTGTGTGCATGTGTATCTTTAATAGTTCTGTGTGCATGTCTTAATGTAGTGCTGTGTGCGTCGATATCACTTATGTAGTGCTGACGCAAGTGCATATCTTTATGAAGTACTATGTATGCGTATCTTTATGTATTGCTGTGTGCATGTATCTTTATGCACTGGTGTGCGAGTGTATCTTTGTTAGATACTGTGTGCATGTGTATCTTTAGGTAGTGCTAACCGTGTGCATGCATATCTTTATACAGTGCTGTGCGTGTATCTTTATGAAGTGCTGTGTGCGTGCATATCTTTATGTAGTGCTGTGTGCATTGTATCTTTATATAGTGCCATATGCGTGTGTATCTTTAATAGTGCTGTGTGTATCTTTATGTATTGCTGTCGTGTGTATGTATGCTATACTCATGTGTATCTTTATGTAGTGCGTGTGAGTGTAGCTCTTGTAGTGCTGAATGCATAGCATCTTTATGTAGTGCTGTGCATGTATCTTTTTGTAGTACTGTGAGCATGTGCATCTTCAAAATATTGCAATATGTGTATATCTTTATGTGTGCTGTGTGCATATGTATCTTTATGTAGTGCAAGTGCATGTATCTTTATAGTGCTGTGTATATGTATCTTTATATAGTGCTGAGTGCATGTATCTTTTATGATGTGTGTGTATCTTTTATAAAGTGCTGTGTGCATGTATATCTTTTATAGTGCTGTGTGCATGTGTATCTTGTAATACTGTGTGCATGTATCTTGATGTAGTGCTGTGCGTGTATCTTTATATGTGCTGGCAAGTGTGTATCATCTGCAATGCTGTGCATGTGTATCTTTAAGTAGTGCTGTGTGCATGTGTATCTTTATGTATGCTGTGCATGTGTTTCTTTAAATACTGCTGTGTCTGTGTCTTTATGTAGTGCAGTGCATGTGTATCTTATGTAGTTCTGAATAAGTGTGTATCTTTATGTAGTTCTGTGCGCATGTCTTTATGTAGTACTGTGTCGTGCTATCTTATCTTAGTGCTGTTTGTGTGCATATCTTTATACAGTGCTGTGCATGTGTATCTTTATGTAGTGCCGTGTGTGTGTATCTTATATAGTGCTGTGTGTGTATCTTTATAGTGCTATTTTCGTGTCTTTAACAGTGCTCTGTGCATGTGTATCTTTAATAGCAGTGCTGTGTGCATGTATATCTTATGTAGTGCTGTGTGCATGTGTATCTTTAAGTATTACTGTGTGTGTATATCTTTATGCAGTACTGTGTGCATATGCATCTTTATGTAGTACTGAGTGCATATATCTTTATGTAGTGCTGTGTATATAACTTTATATAGTGCTGGGGCATGTATCTTTATATAGTGTTGTGTATCTTTCTGTAGTGCTGTGTGCATGTGTATGTTTATGTAGTGCTGTGTGCATGTGTATCTTTATGTAATACTGTGCATGTGTATCTTTAACCAGTGCTGTGTGCGTGTATCTTTGTAGTGCTAGATAAGTGTGTATCTTTTATGATGCTGTGTGTGTGTATCTTTAAGTAGTGCATGCATGTGTATCTTTAACTAGTGCTGTGTGCGTGTATCTTTATATAGTGCTGTGTAGTGTGTATCTTTATGTACTGTGTGCATGTATCTATGTAGTACGTGGCATGTGTATCTTCATGTATGCTGTGTGCATGTATCTTTAAGTATTACTGTGTCTGTGTATCTTTATGCAGTGGTGTGTGCATGTGTATCTTTATGTAGTTCTGGTGCGTGCATGTCTTTATATAGTGCTGTGTGCGCATGCTCAATGGCATGCAAATGGGCCTGCAATAGTTGCAAATGGCCCCCGGCGCTTCGCATGAATTATGGCCCCATTTGCATGTCACCTTTGAATATCGAAATTTCTATGCGATGGCCATGGTACTTCGCTTCACCACAAAGTTTAATGCTCAAATTCTGGCACTGGCGGTGGCGCAGTTTCATGCCATGTACAGTGGCTGTGGTTGGTGATATTCAAAGGAGTTGCTCAATAGCGCACCCTTCGAATATCGCCTGGCCACACCCCCAGCAAATTATTTTGAGCAGCGCAGTGGCTTGTGCCTCAGAATGGTGCAGTTTGAATATCTGGGCCTATATATATATATATATAGTTATATGTAAGTAGTGGACTTATATACTTATGCAATTTTATCCACTTAGATCCTAGGTTATGAGCATGGGTTTGTCTCAGGCAGATCCCGTCATACCAAACTGGTGAAGTACTATGACTGGGTAACCAGGCAATTAGACAAGGGCCATGCAGTGGATGCTCTGTACCTGGACTTCAGTAAGGCATTTGATTCAGTGCTGCATGGGAGGCTAGGAAGTAAGCTGGAAGTCACGGGGTGGGAGCAAAGATGGGGGGATGGGTAGTGAACTGGCTGCAGGGGAGATAGCAGAGGGTGGTGGTCAGAGGGGTGCTCTCATCTCCGAGGGCAGTGACAAGCGGGGTGCCATAGGGCTCTGTACTGGGGCCAGTGTTGTTTGGGATCTTCATAGCAGACATCTCGATAGGCATCAAGAGCAGGATCAGTCTGTTTGCAGACAATACCAAGATGGGAGCAGTAGTGGATGGATAAGAAGGGTCACAGGGGCTGCAAGATGATCTGACAAAATTGGAGTCCTGGTTGGACACTTGGCAGCTGGGGTTCAATGCCAAGGAATGCAAGGTGCTATATTTTGATGCAAAAAAAAAACAAGGATGAGCTACCAGCTGGGGGGATTCAACTAGCCAAGACAGAAGAGGAGAAGGATCTGGGGTGATCATAGTAGGAGCAATGAACAACTCAGCACAGTGTAGAAAGGCAGTTGCAAAGACCAACAGGATGCTGGGTTGTATTGCCAGAGGCATATCCTCCAGGAGCGGGGAGGTGATTCTGCTGCTATACAGGTCACTGGTTAGACCACACATGGACTACTGCATGCAGTTCTGGCAACTATACCTGAAGAAGGATATTAGGTTACTGGAGGGGTGCAGTGCAGGGCAACAAAAATGATCCAGGGGCTAGGGGACTTACCCTATGAGAGCAGGCTGAGGGAGTTGAGCATGTACTCCCTGGAGGAGAGGAGGGATAGGAGACATGATTGAAACCTTCAAGTACATGAAGGGAAAAATAAGACAGGCTTTGAGAGGCTTTTCAAATTAAGGAGGGGGAGGGACACTCAAGGGCACGATCTGAGACTGGAAGGGGGAAGGTTCAGGAGGGAAATGAGGAGACACTTTTTTACGAAGAGGGTGGTGTCTGGGTGGAATGCATTGCCAAAGGAAGTGGTATCCTGTAGAACAGTGGGCTGCTTCAAAAGGGGATGGGACAGGGTAAGGGGGAAGATCACTGGAGGGGGTTGGGGAGGGAGGGGCAGCTGCAGTATAAGGGCTGCTAGCTGTACAATCAAGCAGACATGGTAGACAACAAGGCCTTTATCTACTGGCAATTTCGTATTTTTGTATAGTCCTGATATATTCATGATTTCTTGTCTTATCAAGAACAAGTATTTTGAATTAAAAATGTCACCAATCTCCCACAATTTGTGACTATCCTATCTTATCCTACGAGAATTAATAATTTCCATATTATTCATGTTATTACACTTAAAGTCATCTCTATTGTCTGTAATTGGTGCTAAAATTATCTGTGTTTCTAGTGATAAATGAGATGACTTCGGTATTTTAACTGTCCTTAAGGCAACCATTATTTTAATTGCATCCAAGTTAGCCCACACTAAATTAATTGTAGATGAGCCCTGAGGACCCAAAAAAGTATAGTTTCCTTGTTTGTCTCCTTTTGTCGTTCCATTTAATAAACAAAAAATATATTTGGTCATTAATTTTATCAGCAAAGAGCCTTGTATATTAGTTACCTTGTCCTTTGATACAAGAAAAGAACTAATGTTCTGATTGACTGTATTTATTCCTGCTATTAAGTCATTCTCCTTCAGAGATATCAATGTCTCTCTGAAAGTCATCACGTTAAAGTCTTCCATGAGTATTATTGGGTAATTATTATATTTATCTGTTACCCATTCTAGGTATCTATGGAATACATCCCATAAATTTGGGGTCTCTACCTTTTTCTTATATGGGGGGAATATACTGTATACATATATATTCATAATTACTGTAGCCTCCTTTTTGACCTGCAAAAGTAAGAATAAAGTATGTGGCAAAAGGGGATTCCATTTATGGTATGCTTAAATTTATTTCAGTTTTAATGTACAGTATGTAATTAAACCTCCTTTAGGTCTACCCTGTTTTTTGTCCTTTTGAGCCTATAATGTAAATCCCTCAAAATCCGATAACATCGGGGGGATCTTATCTGTCCATCAAGTTTCCTGTAATAATATGACATCAAATTTCTGCATGAATTGCTTAACTTGTTCATCTGGCCACTCCATTGCTATACCCTCAGTATTCCATGAAATTACATTTATTTGTTTATTAGCAATGGATGCCAAAAGGGTGTCTTCTTGATTCCCTAGATTTGTACTTGTATGTCATGTAGCCATTGTTTCTTCGAGAACCTAGTATAGATTTATAGTATTCTGTATGCCATCAATGAGGTTATCTTGAGTTCTTTTTCAATATTATTCCCCCACCATTCATACCCCATCAGGTGTAAACCTAGTGGGTCCAAAGAGTCTGCTGCTTACAATACTAATTTAGCCAGGTAACTAGATCTTAGAGTTATGCCTGTTGTGGGGTATCTAGACATACCTTTGTGTATGTACATTTTTTGTATTTGATGTCCCGTAATGTTTATTTTAAGAGCCTGTGATAAAAAGGTTGCTATCTCCCACTTGGTTTGTCCTATAGATTTTCCCTTTGTTGTTTCCCATCCAGACAGAATAATAGTTTTATTTTCCCAACTGGTTTTACCCTTTTCTTCATAACCTTTAATTATTTCTAGTGCTTTCTTCATCCATTCCTCTGACAATTTCCTGTCTTGTACATTTCCTGTTGTGGGCGTAAAATATTTATTCAATTTAATTTCAAATTATCCTTTACTCCTAAATGTTATTAGTTAATTGCATAGATTAAGTGTAAATTAAAACACAGTCTTTATATTCCTTATTTGGTGGGCGCATCAAAAACATTTTTTGCGCATCTGATTCTAAATGCAAAAGTTAAGTGATCCAAACTTTAAGATCAGCTATGGTTCCTTGGTATAGTTCCTTAACTCCATACATTTCTAGTAGGTATTCAGCATTTCTGGTTGGTTCCATTATTGCTTGATTATCATTTAAATCATTTATTTCCTTCAGTCCCTTGTTAATTTTTATTTTTGCGTGTTGTAAATCCTTAATATTACTACATGATTTGTCATGCTGAATAATGGGTCCTTGTTTAACAATATTCACCCACGTAACTACTTTGAATGAGTTTTTTTCTACTGTCTTTTCCTTGAACCCTTCATTTATTGTGTCACTTTTACTGTTTTTCTTTTTTTCAGTTATTGTTTGATTACTCTTGAGAGTCTCTGTAACTGAGTTATTCTGTGTTATTTCCCCTTAACAGGTTATATTAATATCCCTTGTCAAATTATTAGTTTCCTCTGTTTCTGGTCCTTTATGTTTTTCCCCATTAGTAACTCTGATAGAAGCTTTTATTTCTAGGGACATGGATATGTTGTTCATCCACACTGTCTGGCAGGTTCCTTGCTGCTTTAAATCTTGCCGGAAGGTCTTCAAGATGGCTCCTCCCACCCACCTGGGTGGTAAAACTCTCGGCTCTGCCCCATGATGCCAGATCTTCCTTACCGCTTGGAAGCTCAGGTTCCCTCCTTAACGCTCTGTGTGATAGACTGGATCCTAATTCTTTGGTTCACCCGAAACTCATTTTAAAATTTTCAAGACTTCGGTCATCTTTCTCCCTCGCGGCTGCGATGGACAAATCAACTCCCGGTTTTTGGCGGTGCCCTTGTGGGCAGAAGATGTCCAGGACAGACCCACACTCCACGTGTGTCTACTGCCTCGGCCTAGAACACAACCCGCAGGCCTGCGAGTCGTGCTGTTCGTTCTTGGCCAACGTTCTGGAGGATTGTGCTGCCCAGTTAAAGCTAGGGTGCCCTGAGAAGCGCTACGCACTGGTTAAGTTGAAGGAGGCCCGTTGGGCGGTTACTGCGGTGGCTGGCTTGGCTAAGCAGCTCGAGCAGATGATCACCTTCGAGGAGGAGGCAGCCCAGGCCATATCTTCCTCCTCCTCAGTCGCGGCATTTATCCCGCTCTCTTTGGGTACCTCATATTCAGCTTCATTCAAGGAGCTTTGCCAATCTCTTTCCACAAAGGGAGAGGGGCCATCGGGATATTCTTCTCGGTCCAAAAAGAAGGATTCTAAGGGTAAGTCCCATCGTCGGCATTCATGGGAGCCGGAGAGGTCTCCTTCCCCGGACAGCTGACTGTCGACTTCAATCAAGGTTGCGGCTAAGGCTGCTGGCTTCACTGCGTCCCCGTCAGGCCAGCCAGCCGAGACTCCCGGCAACGCGGTCGAGATTGTTCATGACCCGTCGGACGGGTTGTCGATTGGTGAAGCTGATAACCCTTCCTCACCGGTTCCCCCAGTGGAGACCGAGTATCTGCCTGTGTCCCCGGTGCAGCAGTCCCCAGTTAAGGTGTCCGAGCCGAGGGAAGAGCGGGTGTCCCCCGCTCCTTCTCAGACCTGTCCTCGGAAACACTGAGGATCTCAGTCTTGGTCTCAGACTTCTTCTCAGTCCAGCCAATCCCATTGACATCGGTGGTCTCGGCACCGAGGTAAGCGGCACCGCCACTCGTCCTCGTCTTCCTCCTTGGAAGAGGAGAGGAGAGACTTTGGCGCAAATTGTGTCGATGCTACGAGGACCTGATGTGGCAGCAGTTACTTTTGTCTGGGAGCAAGTCGACACCGACACCTTCCCTGGCCATCAAGTGGCTGTCACCTGAGCGGCCAAAACAACCCCTCACTGCAGTCGAGCTGCCCAAGCCTGGGCCAGTTGTTCGGCTGAAACCTGCTGCCCCACCGATTGTGGTGGAACCTC
This sequence comes from Neoceratodus forsteri, assembly GCA_016271365.2. NCBI lineage: Eukaryota > Metazoa > Chordata > Ceratodontiformes > Ceratodontidae > Neoceratodus > Neoceratodus forsteri. The sequence goes on along the minus strand of CM057450.1, from coordinate 768,295,404 downwards.
CACCTCCACAACTGAAATCGGAGGCACCAACCGAGGACTCTCAGTCAGGTCAAGCCCTGCTCCACAGGTTGTCGGTCACCCTCTCTCCTGACCATCCTCAGCAGGTGGAGGGTGGCTCAGGCCCTAGGCAGCTCTTCGTGGACTCCTCGGAGTCTGACGATGACTCCTCCCTGTTCTCCAGGCCGGTTGACCTGGAGTCCTCCGGGGACCAGTCATTGGATGAAAGCCCATCGCCCTTCATGGGTTTGCTTCAGCTCATCTTGGAGTCAACCAGGATGCAGCTCGAGCCCGTATCCAAATGGGCCAAGTATCCCCTCACGGAGATACTGGACCAAGGGCATTCACCCACAGAGGCCTTTCCAGTGGCTGAGGCCATTGTTGTCCAGCCTTGGAGCTTTGGCAGTGGCCTGCTTCCTGCCCTGCACCCTTGGCCTGGATGGCCAGGAAGTATGCAGTCCCTACCGGCTCCTTGCCTGGGTTTTCGGAACACCTCTCTGCCGAGGGGTTGGTCACCAACAGCGTTTTCCAGTGTTCTGGGAATGCTAGGGACATGGACAAGCCCCCCGACAAGGAGTTCAAAAAGCTGGACTACGCCGGTGCAAGGTGTATGCTGCATCCTCCCTTGGCCTCCGCCAGGCCAGCTCGGCCGTGCTGATGGCACACTTCTCCCACACCCTCATGGGCTCCCTGGATGAGGTGATCCCTCATCTCCCGGCTGACCTGCAGACCATGGTCTGGCAGGTTTGGGACCAGGGTAGGGCGGTGGCGAATCAGCAGCTCCAAACAGCTCTGGACATAGGAGACTCCTATGCCAGATCAGTTGCAGCCACGGTGGCCATGCGCCGCAGAGCATGGCTGAGGATATCCACCTTCACGGCAGATACCCAGCACAAATTGGCGGATGTCCCCTTCTTGGGGACCGACCTCTTCAGCCCTGGAGTGGAAGGTCACTTCCAGCGGATCGAGAAGTCCAGTGCCACTCTGGACTCGGTCACCTCTGCCCAGAAGGACAAAGGCCTCCGACAGCAGCAGCACAAGTCCTTTCGTCCTTCTGTACCTGCGGCACATCTGGCCCAACAGCACCAGCACTAGGGCCAGCAGGCTCACGCTTGGCATCTTAAACCCAAGCCCGCAGCTTCCTCTAACAGGAAGCAGGGAGGTAAAGGCCCAGGAGGTCCCTCGGCCGGTTCCTCCTCCAAGCCTGCCCAGTGGCGGGTTGAGAGGTGTCACACCCAGCCTTGTCACTTCCCCCTGGGTGCCCCCCATGGGGGGTTGGCTCCGCCACTTCCTTTCCGCTTGGTCCGCTATCACCATGAACTTCTGGGTGTTGGAGGTGGTGGGAAAGGGCCTGCCTCTGGAATTCGAGCAGGCCCCACCCTTCCGAGCTGTCGCCCCTCGGGGGGCCACGGGGTCCGCAGCCTCGCTGTCGGCTCACCAAGCCTATATTGCCCTGCTCCTCCAAAAAGAGGTGATCAGGAAGGTGGTGGATCCTCCTCCAGACCCGGGGTTTGTGTCCAGGTATTTCCTTTTCCCAAAACGGACGGGGGGGGCTAGCGCCCCATTCTCGACCTGCATGACCTGAACAGGTTCCTATGGTCTTGGACCTTCAGGATGGTCACTCTGGCTCAGATAGTCCCATCCTTGGAATGAGGCATGTGGTTCTGTTCCCTGGACCTTCAGGACATGTTCTTTCATGTCACAATTTGTCCGTCCCATCAGAGATTGCTCCACTTTAGAGCGGAGGGATCCCTTTACGAGTTCTGGGCCATGCCCTTCAGCCTTCCCCTAGTTCCCAGGGTCTTCACCAAATGCATGGCAGTGGTGACAGCATTCCTGCGGCACCGAAGGGTCTGGGTGTACCTCTACCTGGATGACTGGCTGATTGCAGCCCCCTCCAGAGCGGAGGTGGAGCGGTCCAGAGATCTGGCCCTCCAGGTTTGCTCTCAGAATGGCTTCCTCATCAATGAGGCCAAGTTGAAACTCATGCCAAAGCAGGTGATACAATTCATCGGGGCAGAGCTCGACTCTCTACGAGCCAGAGCATGGCTCCCGGTGGACAGGGCCGAGTTTCTTTCCTCCTTTGCCCATTCATTTCAGGTTGGGCAATCATGCCCTGCCCGGGACTTCCTGTGCCTCCTGGGCCTCATGGCAGCCTGCACCAGCATGGTCCATTGGGCCCGCTGGTACATGCATCCCCTTCAATGGGGACTGGCCAGCCAATGGTCACAGCACTTCAATCCACTGGATCAACTAGTGACAGTGACCATGGGGATGTGGAATGCTCTCCAGTAGTGGGTCATTCCAGCACATCTGCAGGAGGGCATCCCGTTTGTCTGCCCTGAGCCGACAGTCTCTCTATCGACCGATGCCTCTATGATGGGTTGGGGTGCCCATCTGGGGGAGCACAGAGCACATGGCCTCTGGTCCCCTCAGGAGTCCCAATGCCATATCAACCTGCTGGAGCTTCGAGCATTTCATCTACCCTCACCGCCTTCGCTCTGTTTCTACGGGGTCAAGTGGTTCAGGTCCAGACGGACAATACCACGACCATGTACTGCCTAAACTGCCAGGGTGGGACACACTCCATGCCTCTGTGCAGGGAAGCTTTCCACATTTGGTCACTCGTGCGCAGCCTGGAGGTGGATCTCCTCACTATTCACGTGGCAGGAGCCTCCAACACCCTGGCTGATGCCCTAAGCTGGATAGGGGCTGCGTCTCACGAGTGGTCTCTCCTGCCAGAGGTAGTACAAGATCTCTTCTCCCACTGGGGCATGCCTCAGGTGGACCTGTTTGCCTCCAGGGAGAATGCGAAGCTGAGACTGTTTCATGCCCGCCCCCCTCAGCAGGGCTTGCTGCAGGGGAATGCCTTCTCAAGGCTGTGGACCCCGGGCCTCTTCTACGCCTTTCCCCCATTTCCCTTGATCCACAAGGTGCTCCTCAAGGCAAGGAGGGACAAGGCACAGGTGATTCTGGTAGCCCCAGACTGGCCCCGCCAGTTCTGGTGTCCAGATCTCCTCAGTCTCAGCTCCAGGCTCCCAAGGCAGCTTTCAGCCCACCCAGACCTGAACTCGGTCAATCAGGGGAAGGTATTCCATCCGGACCTTCAATCCCTGCACCTGATGGCCTGGTTCCTGAGTGGCTAGAGCTCCAGGCCTTGGGTCTTTCCGACGAGGTCCTCAACATCATTGAGGCATCCCGTAGGGAGTCAACCAGAAAATGCTATGCCTTCAAATGGAAGAGATTCTCCATTTGGTGTCAGGGCAAGGGCCTGGACCCTTCCTCCTGTTCCTTGGCAAGCATTCTGGACTACCTGTGGTCCCTTTCTCAGCAAGGGCTTCGGTCAACAACCCTTAAGGTGCACCTGGCAGCCATCTCTGCTTACCAGGCATGGGCCGGGAAGCAGTCGGTGGCACAGGAGAAAGTGGTCGGGCACTTTTTCAAAGGCCTTGATCACATATCCCCTCCAGTGTGAGAACCTCCACCTGCGTGGGATCTACTGCTGGTATTGGCTAAGCTCATGGGCAGGCCATTTGAACTGATGCACAGGTGTGACATTTCTCATGGAAGACCACCTTCTTGGTGGCTATCACCGTCAGACAGAAGGATGGGAGAGCTCCAGGCACTTTCCATCAAGTCTCCTTATCTGGTCTTCCACAGGGACAAGGTTGTCCTGCGGCCCCACCCAAAATTCCATCCGAAGGTGGTGTCAGAGTTTCACCTTAACCAGGTGTTGACTCTGCTGGTGTTCTACCCCAATCACACCTCGGAGGCCAAATACAGGCTCCATACTTTGGACCCTAGAAGAGCGCTCGCTTATTACAAGGAGCGGATGGCTGAAGTTCGGGGAGAGGTTCACCAGCTGTTTGTCACCTACGCTGAAGCCGCATCTGGCAGACCTGCAGCCAAGCGGATGATAGGCAGGTGGGTCACCTCCTGCATAGATCTCTGTTATAGGTTGGCAGGCATGGAGCCTCCCAGAGGGATAAGAGCTCATTCTACCCGCCATACCGCTGCATCAGTGGCTGCTTCCAGGGATGTCCCTATCCAGGAAATCTGCAGGGCTGCTACCTGGAAGCCAGCTCACACCTTCATCACCCACTACCACATCGACCTTGAGTCATGCCAGGATGCTGGTTTTGGGGCCTCAGTTCTCCAGTCTTTATTTCCCAAGTAGGGGGTATGCACCTTGCCTCCCTCCTCCCGGAGAACTGCTAGGAGTCTGCCAGACAGTGTGGATGAACAACATATCCATGTCCCTAGAAATACAGGTTACTCACCTGTAACAGGAGTTCTAGGAATGGTATATGTTGTTCATCCCTCACCCACCGACCTCCCTGGCTCTCGACGACAACCTGCTCTGCAGCGGCTAGATCTGGCGCCATGGGCGGAGCCGAGAGTTTTATCACCTGGTGGGTGGAGGAGCCAGCTTGAAGACCTTCTGGCAAGATTTAAAGTGGCAAGAAACCTGCCAGACAGTGTGGATGAACAACATATACCATTCCTAGAACTCCTGTTACAGGTGAGTAACCTGTATTTTCTTTTTCTTTGACCTTTGTTTTTTCAGTTTTTTATTTTTTGATTGTGACTGTCTAGAAAATATAGATTCCCCCATTACTTCTTGACCCTTGATAAACAGGGGTGGGAGGTTAACCTGTATACCTTTGTTTACTGTCACTTTAGGGTCTTGACATTCTTTACTGTCCCGATCAACTGTTTCAGTTTTCCTTAATTTGTCTAGTATTGCCCTCTTGTAAAACATATCACCTCTTAAACTCATTAATTCTTCCTTTACTGCCCATATATTTTCTAAAATAGTCACATTTGCATAATATGGAATTTTTATGATCTCAAGAATTTGCCTTGACAGTGATGAAGACACTAGAAAGTCTCCTTTATTTGCAAAATAAAACGCCTTGTTATAGGATATTTGATGTTGTTGGGCACAGTCTTCTAAATTAGTATGTGAAATCTCCAAGGACATTATTGAACTTGTTGAGGAAAATCTAGGGGATTGTGATAGACTGGACCCATATATCCTTGTTTCTTTTTGGTTGATGTGTGAAAGATCAGGCAATACACTTTTCAAACATTGAATTGTAGAGCTCAGATTGTGTATCACTGATGTAAGCTCCTCCTGATTCATGCTATTTTGTGGTGTCCTATCCTCTATTATCAAAGATGGAGTTTTTTTCCAAGCTGTTTTGGGCCTTTCAATCTTTATATGGGGCTGCTTCTTCTTCCCTGTCTTCTATTGTATTAGCTGTATAATCTGAAACTGGATCCTCAAATGGACTAGTATCCAATGAATTATAAGAGTTATACTCAGCAAAGGAGATCACTTCTAGATCAGAATCATTCAGTCTAGGAGAACACAGATCCTTAGATGTCTTTTTATCTGAAGGCTGGGTATTGCATTCCTTATGGAGATTAGGAGTTGAAAGTGTTCCCTCTGCCTTATCCATTCTAATAAATAATCTGTGATTTAAATTTACTTAATTTCTTTTGCTATATTATTTCCCTGTTCCCCTTTATCTTTCCCCTTAATAGTTTCTGAAAGGTCTATATTTCCATCTTTGCTTTCAACAACTTATGTGTCATTTGCTTTTTTAACAGTTTTTAATGGTGAGCATATGACACCGTTTCTTGTACTGACTATTCTTTAATTGTAAAGGGTCCTATAAAACTTCTGAAAGTTCCATAAGTGCTTTGGGCAAAAGAGACTTTACCCTATAAATGTATTTTAAATTTGTCCCAGAAGTATTTGGATATGATAAGTAGTATCTGTAAAACACAAAAATGCACGAGATTAGGTTTAGGCAAAATTAGTCACTTTCCAGGTGATCAGATAGCAACTAATATAAAATTGGTGCAAACTGTTTGTCTATACGATATTCCACTAAAATTGGATTTAAAGCCTTGGTTAAATTATTTTTATTATTATAATAGGATACCAGAACACCTTATACAACTTCTGGGCATTCATAAATCCCAATAAATTATTAACCAACGAAGTACTAAAACATATCCTCTAATAAATTCCAGCAAATAGAATAGAATGATTATGGTTTTATCTAACCGCATGAGAAATCTGTTCAACAAACACACTTCAATATCCTGGTATTTCTAACCAATGTAATATTTGATAATATTCAGGTACTATTTAATACCCAAATAACCAACTGATGCCAACTGATAAAATATTAAACACATCCACTCCTAAATATAAAGTTGTTACTATAATAATGTCCTCTATTTTATTAGTAATTATACCCTCCTTCAGAGCCTGTTTCAAAGTCCTGCAGCAAGTTGAAATAAGGCCTTTTTGCCAATGTTTATCAAAATTATTTTTATAACTTCTCACCAGCCTCCAAAGTTGCGAATTAAAAACGAAAGTCCTTAGCCTTTCACAGCATATAACTTCAACCCAAAGTCAGCAGTTCTCAGCAGTCTTGGTGCATTAACCAGGCACACAAAATTTCCACGTTGCAATGAGAAGTCGATGATTGATGCAGATATGTTGTAGCTGTATAACAACATTCATCTCAAAGTTCTAGCCATGCCACTATAATAAGTTAAAAAGAATATCTGTAGTAAAACAGAAAAAAAGACTCCCGGTCTAATCAGCTCTATTATATTTACTTCAATTACACCAAAATGAATGTGGTGTAAATAAATAATAATTCAATGATATGTATGTTTTTAATTAGATATTAATATAACCTATTCTATATTACTTAGCCCATTAAGCTTTTAAATTCTATATATATGTATTTTCGAGTATTAAATATTACTACTGTCCCTGCCAAAATTTATCATGCGTAAACAGTAAAGGCATAATTTATAGGCCTAAGGTCTATATAGATGGAACAAATCACATCAAATTTACTCTTGCTCTAAGGTTTCAGGGCCACTGGTTATAATTTGTAAAATTTATGCTGACTATGGCTGAGATAAATTATCAAATTACTGCTAGGAATCAGACTAAAAATAAGGCTATAAATTATTTCATTAACTACTTTAAAATAAATAAACTCTTTACTTTGTCATCAGCTGGTGGTGCTCACAAACACTCCCTTAGTAATCCGTAACAGTTCTCAATGACAAAGCTGTCCATCACCAATAAATATAATTGCTGGTACAAAAGCAAGATGCTGAACACAAAAAATGCCAAGTTGCCACACTCCTAAAGCACCCTCTCACAGTTCTTTTTGGCTTTAAACCTTTCTGGTGCTGTACTCAGCTACTTCTGCGAACTGCATGCTGCTATATGCTTACTATAGGAGTTTCAGTCTGATATGACACAACACTACACATGCATGTTTTATAGTTAAACTCTAAACTCATGCAAAGGAGTGGAATTCAATTTCAGCTCTTAATTAGTTGATTAATCAATCAATTGGTAGCTATCCCAAAGATCAGTTGATAGCTATCCCAATGATTTAATAGAATATGATCAATTGAACTCTACTTTCTGTCTGAGCAACAAACTTTGTACTCATTACATCAGTTGGTAATCTATTAATCAGCTCACAGGCGTGCAGTCCAAGTTTTAGTCATGGGCAATGTACAGTATATAAGTGATGAATTACACTTACCCTCCAGTTACAGATTTTGCTAACTAGGACTTATCTTATTCTAATATGTTGGAAGATCAAAGTTAATTATTTTGCTTTTATTCAAAATCTAAAAGTCAACAAGCTAAATAGCTCACAGGCTTCAAACACCAGAGTTAAATTAAAACAACCATAGGTCTTTATGTAATACTATTAACAATTATCTCCCATCTGCTTAAATCCTCAAGTATCAATAGTCACTACGAATGGCCAAAAATTTCCAAGATCCTAAATGGAGGTTTCTTAAAATAGTATATCACTTTATTTGTTATATTAATGATCCAATTTGTTCCAATTCTGTTTTCCAAATATTAAGAAAATATTAAAAATAAGTAAAACAGATGAACATAAAAGTAAAAAAAAGTATTACTCTTACAGACTCAAAAGAGAACTACGTGTGCAAGTCTTTCTGAGAGTTTATTGAAAATGTAAATAAATTGTAGTTTCTAGTACTCCTTCATCACTGACTTGTATTGTACATGATTATGCACTAGTATAGTGGTGACAGTCGATTTCTCTACCACCGCTAGCAGAGTCTTGTCCACTGTTAGTCCCCCATGGGATTGCTTGCCTTCTCTCGGGGGCAGGCTACACCACCTTCTGCACTCCAAGCACCCTCAAGTAAAGAAAATAAGTAGGCAGCTTCACAGATAAATCCAATATGACCAGTTTGGGCACACTACTGCGACATTTTGCACCAACCTTGGAGTCAGATGAGGCTGCTTACTGGCCCCTACTTTCTTTAATATTTACATTAATGATACTGTATTTTATTGAGCCTATATAATAACGTGTTCCATGCACCCAAAATAGGAGATGCCAGAGTAGACTGTCTGGCTTACTCTGATGACCTGGTTCTAATTTCAGCCTCAGCTTTGGGACTACAAAGGAAACTGGAACACTTTGCAAAACTTTGTACTGAACACAAACTGAATATAAACATGTCTAAAACCAAGGTATTGATATTTGATAAAAAAAATATAAAGTTTTCTAAATTTTGGATCAACAAAGAAAGGGTAGAGAAAGTCAAGTATTATGATTATCTTGGGGTAAGATTCTCCTAGAATTGCCAATGGAAAGATCATATTAATCTTATCCTGGAAAAATTAAACTCAGCATTCAATGCCTTCAGGATATTCTATGCCAAATTGGATCGCAGTTCGGTTAAGAACATCCTGAATGTCTTGAATGCAAAAGTCAAGTCACCCATACTATATGCGGCAGAACTATGTGGCTTGTCTGAGCTGGGCAAGTTGAAATCATTCTCAACAAAATTTATAGGTACATCCTTATGGTTCCACAGTCCATACCAGCAGCAATTCTCATATTAGAATTAGGTCAACATTCCCTCCCAATGCTGGTGACTGAAAGACAGATCCACTCAGTTCTGAAGTTGTTCCTGCTAAAGGAAGAAAGATTACCAAGGAAATATTTGGAGGAAGAGAAAAAATATTCCTCTATGGGATATCATTCCTCTACTTTTAAAATAATTAGGAATTTCCTTTTCCCCTATGGCCTAAGACACATTCTGTAGGATATTTATTTAAGACCATGAAAAGAAATAGTCCTCTGTGTCAAAACCAGAGTCAGGGACATAGATACTGCAAATATGTTTGAAAAATTAAATAGTCTGAAATTATTTAGATGGTACAAGCAACTAAAAAATGCACACAGGTTAGAACCTTACTAAATTAAGTTGCCCAATCCTAAAGCTAGACAAATATTGACTAAATTTAGGAAGGAAATGTATACTGCATATTACATATATCATTGACAAAAGAGACAATAAGTCACTTCTCCCTACTGTAGATGCGGAAAACAATTAGGAGATTATCTCAAACACATAGTCTGAATCTGTCCACTTTATAACTCCCAAAGGACAACGTGGCCTGGTGACATCATGGCTGGTCTCGCCCACCCCTCCAGAGAATATGTTCAATTATTTAATTAATTCTGAGGATGAATATGTTTTGGAAATGCTAACATGCTTTCTGGATACAATTTACTTATGAGATGTATGATAATTATTTTGTGGCTATTACTAGCCACTACTCTGTACACTGCTATTGACTTTTAAATGTCTGCTCAAATTGTATTTCCTTCCTGCAATATGTGTTTTAAATGTGAAATTTTTTCCTATTTGTATTGTAATGGCTTTTTTAGCAGAATAATAAAATATTGAACTTGAACTTGAACTTCACAAATAAAATTGCCCCATAGGTTGGACTGGAAAGGCTGTACACTTGCCTATAAGGTATGGTGAGGCAACGGTGGCAAACCTTTTATGAACATATGAACATACGAAATTGCCAGCAGATATAGGCCATTCGGTCTATCTAGTCTGCTCGAGTGTGCAGCACTTCAGTCCATTAGGCTGCAGCTGCCCCCCTTCCTCATATGCCCTCCCCTATCTCCTGCCCCCTCCCGGTTTGTACCCTCCCCTCGAATCTGTCCCACCCTCTCTTGAAGCCCCCAACACTCTTCAGTGATATGACTTCCTCTGGTAGAACATTCCACCCTGCCACTGCCCTTTCTGTGAAATAGTGCCTCCTCAGTTCCCTCTTGAACCTATCCCCTTCCAACTTCATAGAGTGTTCCCTGGTTTCTCTTCTGCCCTTCAGATTGAACATACACCTGATGTCTACTCTGTTCAAACCCTTCAGGTACTTGAAGGTCTCAATCATATCCCCTCTCTCCCTCCTTTCCTCCAGGGTATATATATTGAGCTCTCTCAGTCTCTCCTCATATGGTCTGTCCCACAACCCCAAGATCATTTTTGTTGCCCTGCGCTGTACCCCCTCCAGTAGTTTGATGTCCCTTTTCAAGTAGGGGTGCCAGAATTGCATGCAGTACTCTAGATGCGGTCTCACCAGGGACCTGTACAGGGGCAAGATGACCTCCCCACTCCTAGAAGTAATCCCCATTGCTATGTATCCTAGCATCCTGTTTGCCTTCGCTGCTGCCTTCCTGCACTGAGCAGAGCAGTTCATCTCCCTGGTTACTAGCACTCCCATATCCTTCTCCTCCTTGGATTTTGTTAACAGGACACCCTCCAGACAGTAATTGTGGCCTGGGTTCTTGCCTCCTAAATGCATCACTTTGCACTTTTTGCATTGAAACCAAGCTGCCAAGTGTGAGACCATTCCTCCAGTTTTGCCAAATCCTCCTGAAGTACTTTTCCCCCCCACTCCCATCTACCTCAGCACAAATCTTTGTGTCATCTGCGAAGAGACTGATCTTGCTCTTAATTCCTACTGCAATGCCAGCTATGAAAATGTTAATCAGAACCAGTACCAAGCCCTGTGGTACACCACTCGTTACTGCCCTGGGTTCAGATGCCTACCCCCCACTACTACCTACTGCTGTCTACCCTGCAGCCAGTTCTTGATTTATCTGATCAGTTTCCTCCCTGCTCCCAGACTCTTCAACTTGGAGGTCAGCCTACCGTGTGTCACTGAGTCAAAGGCCTTGCTGAAATCCAGCTAGAGGACATCCACTGCATGTCCCCAGTCCAGTGCCCTCACAACCCAGTCATGAAAATCAATCCAGTTCGTCTCGCAAGATCTGCCTGAGACAAACCCATGCTGCCTGCTGTTCTGGAGATTGTTATCCTCAAGAAATTGCACCAGTCTTTCCTTGAGGATTGTCTGCATCAGTAAAGAGAAATAAAGGGAAAGGGGAAATTGTTTAACTAGGAAAGGACCTTTTGTTGGCAGAGAATACACCTTGTACAGATCCTGCCTCCCTTGCCTTTGCAAGGTAACGTGCAGCGACTCAGCAACTCTGTAGCCAATAGAGCACTCTTCTCTATTCTCCTTTCCTCCCAGCATCTCAGTCACACAGTCTCTCTCTCTCTCTCTCTCTCTCCCCCCTTCACTCTGGATCCAGAATGCACTTCTCCACCTGTGCTCCACGGTACTATCTACTGAAAACACTTTTGCCAGTGTCGTTAACTTCAACCAAGTCACTGATGAATTTGCCTTTCTGAAGGCAAGAAAAGTTCACACATAGGCCAGATGAATGTAAAATGACTAATTAAGTTGTATCTCCTGTACACATGCCAATAAAATGTATTGCTTGAAAATATATTTGTTTGTTTATTCTTACCTATTTCTTGTACGCAAGATGCAAGAAAAGTTTCTGTTATGTACAGGATGGGGGGGCACAAAATGTGTGGCTTGCCTTGGGCATGAAAATGCCTCGCTATGGCTCTGTTACCCATGATGCCTTGCATTATAGGATTATTGGTAATTTTTTGTTTCTTTAACATTTGGCTGTGTGACCAGTGAACTGCCAGAGAAACACTTGTTTCAGTGTGTTTGCTTTGAGATTCTTGACCTTTAAATAACTTTTCTTTTTATAGTGCAGTGGTTTAGTGCTCTGAACTGCAAACTTCGAGACCTAGGTTTGAATCCCACAGCCCCCACTTGCACACTGTGTGATCCTGAGCAAGTCACTTCACTTCCTTATGCTCCCAGGTCGTACCTAGAAACAAGTTTTGGCTTAGTGTGCCTTTCCTAGTTAAACAATTTCCCCTTTCCCATATTTCTCTGTTCTTAAGCCACTGTGCTTTCCCTAATCTCTCTGTCTCCTGTAACCTCCCTGTGCTTAATCCCCTTTCTCTCTCCTTCCTTCCTTAACTTTCTTCAGTCTCACTTACCCTCTCTGTACATGCCCAGTGGCTGATGCCAACTGTTGAAGGAACATGAAGTACCTTGGGATACATTCTCTGAAGAAGCCTGGTTGGAGCCAGGCAAAATGTAAGGTATCCATGCTGCAGCACTGCTGTGCTTTTGGCAGGGGCTGCTGAAATAAATGATTTGAATCAGCAGTCCTGCATGGGACTCTAATTGCAGTGGTGATGAGTGTTACACTATTGTTGTCTTCTCAAGGCTATTGACTTTGTGAGTGCACCTCCACTCCGAGTGCCTGCCTCTCCCTAAAGTTACGTTGACTTTGGGATGCAGTCTGCATCTCACTGCTGGATTTACCAGGGGGCTAAGGGGGCTGTAGCTCCCCCATCGACAGCATCTTTCTCAGCTCACGCTGATTCACTGTGCAGCAATTTGCACTGCCGATGATTGATTCTGTGAGTACCAAACCAATAACACATTATTGTCACAGACTTACACCCCCCCCAAAAAAAAGCCAGTTGTTTACATACCCTGCCAGCAACAGTCGTCCGGCGCTGGGTCACCATCCCACACATCATGGCCAGCTGGTCTTTCCTGTGGCATCCACCTGAATCCTCTGGTGCGAGTTTCATAGGCTTGCCAGCAAAGTTTCTTTGTTAACGAGTGGGGGGGGAGGTGGAGCTGCAGCATAGAAACATAGACTTTGATGGTAGATAAGGATCGCTAGGCCCATCTAGTCTGCCCATTTCCCTACCTACAGGATAGGCCACAGATCCTAGTTAACCAACAGCCTATTTCTTCCTAACCCCCACAAGAATTGCCTTATGTCTGTCCCATGCATTCTTGAATTCTCCCACAGTTTTAGACCCCACAACCTCCTCAGGAAGGCTGTTCCATGCATCCACTACCCTCTCTATGAAATAATACTTCCTCACATTGCCCCTGAACCGCCCTCCTTCTATCTTTAAATTGTGTCCCCTTGTTCTTGCAAGTCTCTTTTCTGAAAGATGCTACCCTCTTGGACTTTGTTGATTCCACTGAGGTGCCAAAGTTTCTAGCATGTCCCCTCTCCCTTCTTTCCTCAAGGGTATCATATTAAGCTCCTTTAGTCCCTCCTCATACGACTTCTCTTGCAGACCCTGCACCATTTTAGTTGCCCTCCTCTGGACTGCCTCTATCCTGTCTATGTCCTTGAGATGGGGTCTCAGAACTGGACACAGTACTCAGATGGGGTCTCACCAACTGTCTGTACAGAGGGATAACAACTTCCTGTTTTCTGCTGATGATGCCTCTCCCTATACATCCCAGTATACCCCCAGCCTTCCCTACTGCCTTCTCACATTAGCTTCTAACCTTAAGGTCATCTGATATGATGTCCCCAGGTCCCTTTCCTTTTGTTGTTGTTACTACCTCCCCACCCATTGTGTATTCTTCCCTGGGTTCTTGTTTCCCAGGTGCATTATTTTGCACTTCTTTGCATTGAATCCTAGCTGCCATACTTCTGACCATTCCTCCAACCTTGCCAAGTCCTTTTCATCCTTTCCACACCTCCTTGTGTATCAACCCTGTTGCAGATCTTTGTGTCATCTGCAAAAGGCATCTCTTTCCTTCAGTCCCTCTGCAATGTCATGATGAAGACATTAAAAGGACTGGACCCAATACTGACCCTCGGTACCCCACTAGTAACCCCCTTTCTTCCAGAGTGGACTCCATTTACAATTACCTTCTGTGTCCTGTTGTCCAGCCAATGTTTTACCCAGGCTACCACCCTGGGACCCACTCCCAGGCTGGTTAATTTGACTATTAATCTTTTGTGTGGGACTGTGTCAAATGCCTTGCTAAAGTCTAGGTAGGCCATGTCCACAGCCCCTTCCTGGTCTACTACTTTGGTCACCCAGTCAAAGAAATCTATTAGATTCATCTGACATGACCTTCCCACTGTGAACTCATGCTGCCTTTGGTCCTGTGCTCCACTGGCCTCTAGGTACTCAACTATTCTTTCCTTCAGAAGTGACTCCATCACTTTCCCTACCACAGAGGTCAGACTGACAGGTCTGCAGTTTCCTGCCTCTGTCTTGGTCCCACTTTTGTGAAGGGGAATCACATCCGCCTTGCTCCAGTCCTCGGGTACCACACCATCCTCCCATGATTTATTAAAAAGAGTAGCCAGTGGTTTCACTAGTTCCTCCCTTAATTCTTTTAGAATTCTGGGGTGAATTCCATCAGGACCCATTGCTTTGTCCACCTTCAGTTTTAGGAGTTCTTGCAGAACCCTTTCTTCTGTGAAAGGACTGGGATCGACCCCCCTATCAAGAGTGCTTATGTTAATTGGATTAGGCACTTCCCCCTCCTCTTTTGTGAATACTGAGCAGAAATATTCATTCAGTATTCCTGCTTTTTCACTGTCCCCCTCTGCCCACCCACCGTTCATTCTATTCAGCCTCACTATCCCTCCCTTTGTCTTTCTATGCTCGCTGATGTACCTATAAAAGGTTTTATCCCCCTTCTTAACTGAGTTGGCTATCTATTCCTCAGTTTGGGCCTTTGCTATTCTGACTTCCCTCCTGCTTCCTTCTGCCTTAACTGGTACAGCTCTCTGTCCTGCTCCTTCTGTGTTTCTTATACTTCCGAATGCTATCTTTTCTTCCTGACTTTCACAGCCACCTCTTTTGAGAACCATAGTGGTTTTTCTTTCATTTGATTTGTTTATTTGCTTCACACAAGGCTTGTTGCCTCTGTGATGGCAGTTTTGATAATTCCCATTGTTGCTCCACACCTCCTTCTAGCCTGTTTGCTAATGCTTTTCTGAGGCACTCTTCCATCTTGCCAAAGTCAGCCCTCCTAAAGTCCAGTACCCTCACTTTTGTATGGTTTGACCCTGTAGCTGAGTTTAACGTGAACCACACTGTTTGATGGTCACTTGTCCCCAGATGGCAACCCACTTCTAGATCTGAGATCCTCTCACTGCCCCCATTTGAGAGTATGAGGTCTAAGATTGCTCCCCATGTGGGTTCTGAAACTAGCTGTCTAATGCCTGCCACCTGTAGGGGCATCAAGAATGGCCCTGCTCTGGATGTGGCTGCAGCAAATGTGCTCCAGTTAACATCTGGCATATTCAGGTCTCCCATCAACAGTATATCTCCTTTCTCTGCCATTCTAAGAATGCCTCTATCATACTTTGTCCATTCCTTCCCCTGACATGGGGGTCTGTACACAACCCTGTACGGATTGTGGTGCCTCTTTCCAGTCTCCAAGGTGACCCACAGTGCCTCCTCTCCTCCCTGTTTACTCTTTTGTTCAGTTGCTTTTATCCCTTCCTTTACATGAGAGCTACTCCTCCCCTCTTCTGCCTGCCTGTCTCTCCTGTGGGTTATGTACCCTGGTATGTAACAACTCAGTCATGGTTCTCTGTGTACCATGTTTCTGTGACTGCTCTGATATCAGGCATCCCTCTTCCATTAAGGCCATCAGCTCAGGGAGCTTGTTGCCCAGACTACGGGCATTGGTACTCATTACCCTCCATTTCCTGATGGCCTTACTCCTTTGCCCCATCCCTGTCCTTCTTGCCTTTGTCACTTTCTCCATTTACCCCTGCCCTTCTCCTATTCGACACCTCTATGTTGGTGTTTGCCGACTTACTACCATGATTATTTGGGGGGCTAGGATTTTCCTGCTCCTTTCCAGTGCCTCCCCCCTTGGCTAGTTTAAAAGCTTGCCAATGAAGCATTTAAACCTATCACCTAGGATCCTGGTTCCCCTCCTGGACAGATGCAGCCCATCATACCAGTATAGGCTTGCATCACTCCAGGTGGACCCCCAGTCCCCAATGAAGCCAGATCCCTGAGCTCCACACCAGTTTTTCAACCACTGATTGAATCCCTTGGTGTGGAACACCCTAGCCTCTCCTATGCCATAGATGGGTAGCACCTCCGAGAAGGTTACCGTGCGTGCTACTTGACTAAGGCCCCTCCCCAATTCCACAAACTCTTCCTGCACTTCTCTAATCCCTTTCTTAGCCAGGTCATTTGTCCCTAGGTGGACAATGACATCCAGCTCCTCCCTGTGCAGCTGCTCTGGCAATCCTGAGGATTCGCCTCCTGTCCCTCAAGCCATGGCGCCAGGCAGGCACCTTACCTCCTCTCCCTTCCTCCCCCAGTTCTACCTTCCTAACAATGGAGTCCCCCACCAGGAGTTGTTTCCTTCCCTGCAGGGTCCCCTGCCACCCTCCTGTGGGTCTCCTTTGTGGAGGTTCCCAGCATCCTCCTTGGTCTCCACTGTGGTGCCTCCATAGAGGAACCACACTTTGCCAGAATGGCATAGGAATTGTGGAGAGGTACAACTGAGGGATGCACCTCTGTTCCACCACCTCACCTCCCTGAGCCCACTGTGGTCCAAATCACACCTCTTTCTGGCAACCTCTGAGGCAACGGCAGTGGCACTGGTGGTCCCTGGATGGAAGAGGAGGTCCCACAAATCCTGGCCAACTCAGCCTGGAGATGAGCAACCTCCTCCCTCAGCCCAGAGAGGTGCCTGCAGATGGACAACACTGCATCCTCCAGAACATCTCCCGAAGACTGCTGCTCCACAGCCACTGCACTGCACCACTCCAATCATGTCTTATTTCTGGCCCCTTAACTGTTTGCAATCCTTACTCTTTCTCTGTTTTTTCTCTCTCTCTCCTTACTTTTTGCCTGTGTGCCCTTTAAGCTCCTGATTGTCCTGTTCTGAGACAAGAATATCCTATATTTCTCAGTAGACCACTACTTTGCTCAGAGGCAGACCTCCAGCAGCTAGAGGGGGCCGGAGAGCTACTCTTGCCCTTCTAGGATGGTGGGTCCTTGGTGGTTCTGTGATCATTCACTTCCTGCCCCTAAACAGGAAGTTCCTGTTGTCAGTCAAATCCTGTGCCTATAAAAATAGAACTAGCTTTGGGTGCGGGGGTGGAGGGGAGGGAAGCAGGGCAATATAGTCCCAGCAGAGAAGTTCAGTCACACAGCAGTCCTTTCTTCTGGTGTCTTCTGCCAAGCTATTAGCAGAATCTTTCTAAGGCAGTCTTTAAATGTAGCTTCCTTCTAGCTAAGCCACTCCCTACTTACCAGATCTTTCTACAAGTAATTTAAACCTCACAGCTGTTAAGTCCTTTCAGTCACCTGAGATTTACACCTAGATAACTCTTCAGATACCCATTCAGTTCAGTTAACCCAAACACACACTTTTTTTTTTGTATGTTAGTTTTTTTGGCCTAAATTAAAGGTCCAAGTACAAAAGTTCTGCTACTTTAGTCCCAGCAGAGAAGTTCAGTCACACAGCAGTCCTTTCTCCTGGTGTCTTCTGCCAAGCTATTAGCAGAATCTTTCTAAGGCAGTCTTTAAATGTAACTTCCTTCTAGCTAAGCCACTCCCCCTACTTACCAGATCTTTCTACAAGTAAGTTAAACCTCACAGCAGTTAAGTCCTTTCAGTCACCTGAGATTTACACCTACATAATTCTTCAGATACCCATTCAGTTCAGTTAACCCAAACACACACTTTTTTTTGTGTTTTTTGTTTTGTATGTTAGTTTTTTTACCCTAAATTAAAGGTCCAAGTACAAAAGTTCTTCTACTTTAGTCCCAGCAGAGAAGTTCAGTCACACAACAGTCCTTTCTCCTGGTGTCTTCTGCCAAGCTATTAGCAGAATCTTTCTAAGGCAGTCTTTAAATGTAGCTTCCTTCTAGCTAAGCCACTCCCCCTACTTACCAGATCTTTCTACAAGTAATTTAAACCTCACAGCAGTTAAGTCCTTTCAGTAACCTGAGATTTACACCTAGATAACTCTTCAGATACCCATTCAGTTCAGTTAACCCAAACACACACTTTTTTTTGTTTTGTTTTGTATGTTAGTTTTTTTACCCTAAATTAAAGGTCCAAGTACAAAAGTTCTTCTACTTTAGTCCCAGCAGAGAAGTTCAGTTACACAGCAGTCCTTTCTCCTGGTGTCTTCTGCCAAGCTATTAGCATGGACCTGTAGCGTGAGTTATTGCGCGGGCTTGCCAGCATACCTGTGCTCTTTTGTTTACAGCAGAGGAAGGGGGTGAGCTGCAGAGGTGGACCTTACTGTGGTCATTCTCAACCAGATCCACCTTGTGCTTGCAGCTCCTGATTGACTGTTGCATCCAGTGTTGGGAGTGGCCAGCATGGCGCCATGTTTAAACGTCTGGTTTCTAGTACCTACCTCAAGTAGAGAAGAAGCTGCAATTCACAGGAGAGAGCTGTAAATCACTGAAGAAGGGAGACCCAGCATTTGGAGCGGTGTGAGTGGAGTGACTAGGACCGAGCGACGGCTGTTGAGGATTCATCTGAGTCGAGTGGAAGAGTCACAGAGGGGGATTCAGTTTCTAGGTGGTGCAGCAGCCAGCAAATGAGTGACAGGTTTTGCTGTCTGATTGTGGTGATAGCCAGGTCACAATTCAACCAGCCAGCAGCTGTTCTTTGGAGCATGGCACAAGTCATCTGCTGGCACTGGACTGGGAGTGGAGGGGACCGTGGTGGGACAGGTGTCGGTCAGCAGCTCTGCAGTTCTCTGTGCTAGAAAGAGGGGCTTGGGCAGCCAGGAGACTCAAGAGACTTGTTTTAGCTGAGATCATCAGGACTCTTCAGAAAATAAGGTACTTTTTTTTGTGTGTGTGGTAACACATCCAAAAAGACAGAGATACAATTTCCTAATGGAAATACCAAATATTTGATAAAAACCTTTTTGAATTGTAATTCGGATTATGTAATCTGTCTTACATGTCACAGTTCCAAGTACTATGTGGGTAAGACCACAAGACCCCTCAAACTTAGAATTAGTGAACATAAAAGTTCTATTAGAAACAGGAATGAAGGTTCTCCTGCAGCACAGCATTTTAATAATGAGGACATAGTGTAGCAGCACTACAGTTCTGGGTTATCGAAAGAGTGGAGGCACCCACCAGGGGTGTTGGTTGGGGCAAAGCTTTGGAAAAGAGAGACATGTGTTGCATATATACATTAGATACTCTGAATGGCAGGATAGGTATGAACGAGGAGGAGAACTGGGTGGTGTGTTGGTGACCTTAAATAACTACCACCAATATTTATGTCAATGGAACTGCTGTGTCTTTTCCCCCCACTTCCAGGGCCCCTTGTATTTTCCCCTCCCCACCCTATAGTTGCCCAGTCTGAATGCAATAAGCTAGACTATTTCTAAACTTTGTGACAGCCGGTTGGCTTGTTATTATAATTTGCAACCTCATAACACTGTTGTTGTGATATGCAGTATGATGAGCGGCCATAATTGATGATCTATCAGGAACTCTAGGTCAGATACTTACAGGTCCTGCCCCCCCAGCCCCCTACCTGTTGGAACTGTGTTTTAAATGGTTTTGATTCAGATGACCAACTGCAGTATTTTGGTCTTTTGCTTTTTTTAATTTTTTGGATGGGAGGATGGTTTGTGGTGACTCTGGGGATGGTGCTAGGATAGAACTCACAGAGCACAAGGAGGGAGAAACAGGGTAGAAATTCTGTTTGAAATACCCTCCAAAATGCACCAGAATGCACCAAATGTTCAAAATGTTTTGGGGGGCCTAGGCGGACCACCAAACTCCCCGGCCTATTATTTAAATTTTTTGTCTGACTTCAGCTCCCCCATCTCAGGACTCCTGGATCCGCCCCTACCAAAAGCACCAAATAAAAACAACATAGCTTTCTTTTCAGTTGTTCCTTTCCTTTCCTTCTCTCTCGTAAAATGTCTACTTTTAAGTGGTGTCTCTCTCTCTCTCTTGTGAGGACGTTTTCCAATGTATAATGTATGAACAGCGGAGGTCAAATGAGCGGAGCCATCATATTGGGGTAGTAAGATCCAGAAGATGCCCTGGGGCAAAATGGAATCTGGAACGGGGTCCTTCCTGTCTGATTTCCATAGCCATGGGCACCACCAGCAGTGGTGGGCAAGCAGTCCGTGCAGCTCCAGAGGCCCGTCCTACCCGAGCGGTGTTGTGCAATGCCAGATCCATTAAAAACAAGACTGCTGTTATTGCAGAGCTTGTTGGGTCACTAGATCTGGCTTGTATTACCGAGACCAGGCTGGAGGAGAATGCAGGCCCTATATTAAAGGCTGCAATTTCAGCCGGGTACTCGGTGTTGCACCACCTGAGGTTAGACTGCAGGGGGGGGTGTTGCGGTCTGTTTCAAGACCAAACTGGGCCTCACAAGTGTACCAGTTGAAGGGGCTGAGTCATTTGAGTGTACTGTAGTGGCAGGTGTGGGTTGCAGAATCGCTGTCATCTACCGTCCACCAGGTGATAAGAAGCGGTTTCTGCAGAAAGTAGCAGACTTTGTGATTGACATGGCGCTCGAGTCACCCAGGCTGATGGTCCTGGGCAACTTCAGTGCCTGGGTCGATGACGAACTCACAATTTGGACAACACTTCCTCCAATTGATGACATCTTTGGGCCTTACACAAGTTGTTACTTCTGCCACTCATAAAGGTAGTCACTCTCTGGACTTAGTCTTCCTCCTGAGGATCAAAGCCTTTGATTTGGGGGTGGAACCTGTCATTTGGTCCGATCATTACACTGTGGAGTTGTTTTTGCACTCCCCTTCATAGGCCTACCCCTGTGGAGGTGATCAGGTACCGCTGTTTGCGAGATGTAAGCTCTGAGGGCCTGGCAGCGGTGCTTGACCTATCAGAGCTTTCTGGAGTAGGCAGTAATCCTGTGTCGCCGCCCCCGTCCTGTGGAATTCACTCTCTCCAGCTGTTAGGGAGGCCCCTTCTGTGGAGGTATTTAAAGCCCACCTCAAGGCCTTCTTGTATAATCAGACCTTCCCAGACTGTGTCTTATTGGCCTTACCTGTTCTCAGAACCTTATGTTTAGGTTAGCCTTTGACTTTTTAAGCAGTAGTTGCTGTTGTTGAGGGTAGTATTTATATACAATTTTGTTTAATTGCTGAAATATTGTATTTTTATGTTTAATAGTATGTTGTTATGTATTTATTATGATTTGTAGTATGTATTTTTAATATGTTCAGCACCCAGAGCCTCTGGGATGGGCATCTCTTAAATAAAATTTGCCTTGCCTTGCCTATTAGGAAGCTTGGTAAAGAGGGAGTTAAAGACATTGGCAATAGTATGGGGGTCGTTACAATCAATGTCACTGATAAGAATATCATTTGGAGTCTGCAACTTGTTGTTCCCAAGTATCTCATTAATTTGAGACCAGTACCTTCTAGGGTTAGCAGCAGAGGACCTAAGGAGTTGACGGAAGTACCGACTCCTAACAATTCACACCTCCCTCTTGCAGGAGTTCTGCAAGGAACGGTAAACATCGAAATCGGTTTGTAGATTGGATGATTTCCATTTTGTCCACTGTTTATCTCTGTGTGTGAGTACTTGAAGGAGTGGCCACTTGAGCCACTTGGTAGCTAACCCTCTGACCCTGCGCGAGGTTGTCAGAAGGTGCTTATTCTGCAGGGAGAGTAAAGTCACATTGAAGAAATCTGTTGCTGTGTTGATGTTATTGGTTATGTAAAGGGGTTATGTAAAGGGGGAATCAATCAACACGCTGAAGGTCATGCAGAAAAGCAGTTGAGTCAAGGTTAGAAAAGTTAGAAAAGAATAATACTTGGGGGGATGGGAAGGAGGAGATGCATCCCATACACAAAAGACAGGGCAATGATCACTAACTGCATCAGGTAGAACCCCAGCCATGGTGAATCTGTCTCTCCTGTTAGTAAGGATCCAGTCTATAAGAGTGCAGCTGGAACCACCCTGGGAGATCCTGGTAGAGGACTTGAAGAGCTGATCTAGGTTGGCCATACTGATGGTAGAGGCAAGTGCCATCCCAGTCCAGGTTAAAATCCCCCCAACAAATCACCTCATTTTTCTTGGTCACTACAGGAACCAGTCCAATGAATTCCTCCAGTCCTAGTTTGCTATTCATAGATATATAGATACATACACAGTGTCTGCAGATAAGGGCCTACGGCCCACCCAGTCTGCCCATTCCTAGGGAATATGTATACACAGACGATATGGAGCTTCTTGGAACGAGCAAGTAGTAGAAGTGAGTGTAGTATTTCACAGTTAGTCAGTGTGTGAGTGGGCAAGATTAAAACATTTAGCAGAGAGTTGTAGTAAGGTGCTAAGCCACCACCCCTCTTGGAGGAAGGGTGGTCTGCCCGAATCATGCTGTACCTTGGCAGAGAGCAGCAGGAATCAGGGATGGAGGGCTTCAACCATGTTTCAGATAAGGCAAGGATGTCAGGATTGTTCAATCGGACCCAGGCTTCCAGTTCAGAAAGGCTGGCAGTTAGATTTCAGATGTTGAGGTGGGCAAAGGTTAAGCCATGGGACTGAGGCAGAATATGGGGGGGGGTAAGAATAAACAGAATGTGTGTTGTTCAAAGGGCTGGGGTTAAGCTCAATGTCACCCACAAGAGAAAGGGATAGGGTAATAACCCATTGCGTAGTAAGTACAAAGGCACCTGTGACGCAGCCAGATGAGGTAAGTTTCCTGTGAATAAGGTACCTCAGTAATGTCCCAACATATTTATAGCTGAGGTAAGTCAGAGATAATGGAGAGGAGGAGAGAACTGCTAACATGTTGGAGTATTGGAAGTTCCTAAGGGGGTGTCACTGTGGTTTAAGGGAGACACTGTGTCCAGGGGGAGGAAGTCGAGAGTGAGCAGGGTAAGAAGGAGAAGAGGAAGGAGGTACTTAACAGGATAAGCCAACATAGTTCGGCTAGCACAGAGTGAGTAACCAGCAGGTAAAGTAAAAGGGTGAGAAAGAGGATTAGAGATAAGAAATGTAAAAAGGAAAAGAACAAGATAAGTGAAGCAGAAGATATCCACAACGTGGAGGGGGAAGCACCAATAAAGATAGGAAGGAGTGTACAAGGAGAAGAGAGATAGTAAGAGCTATAGCAGCAGCAAGCAGGATTATTGTCACACTGGAAGGTGAAGTTGACCAGCACCAAAGCATATAATTCAGAAAGGGAAAGATAAAGGCAACCTCTAGTGGAGGAGACATAACCTGCAGACGAAAAAGAGAGTAGATAGGAAAAAAGCCCTAAACCCACCCACAACATGTGACAGCAAACCACTATATACGAAAGGGTGGGAAGGAATTGAGTGGTGGGTGGGGAGCAGCCACATAGTGGCTGTGGGGAACGATCTGAGCTGTGGAACAAGGCAAGCCTCAGGAAAAAAAAAATCAGCTGCTAGGCACAGATGCATTTGGATAGCACTAGAAATCTTGGGGCATGCTAGAGGCTAAGAAGTAAGGTAATCCCCGAGATCAAGGATCAGGTAGCCAGAGTTTTAAGGGGGGCCAATAATTAGTAAACAGAATGTAAGTGGAGGCTCTGTTTTACTGTGGCTGACACAGGCTGTGCAGAAGTAAAGCAAATCAGATTTAGAACCGGATTCAAAATACCGGGAAGAAAAAATTTAATTAGGGAGCTACAGAGGTTGCGTTCTAGTCCTAATTTTAATTAAAATTGCAAAGGGGGGCAAGTGAAGCCAAGTTAGTAATTAGCTAAACTCCTCAGGGTAAGCATCGGAAGGGTGCCAAAATTCAAACAAAGGCTGTGGCACGATGAGGTCTGTGTCTAGGAAGCACACCTTGGTCAGTGAGCTGGGCGAGAGGAGGAGCTGCTCCAAGGGTGGGTGCCCAGATCCCTCACTGCCTCCCTGACTTTTTTTTAGAGAACAAGATTGGCCTCTTGTGCTTGTTACTCGTGGTAACTATTCTCATGCATGGCCTAGTTACCTTGAGAATGGCCCCTTTAATTACTCCCCACCCCCACCCCAACAAATTTGATCAGTTTTAACTAACTTATCCTGGACTAATTACCTCATCTGGTCAAAGACTGCTCATTTGAAACCCAAACCCGCAGGTCTTGATGAGGGAATACTGGTATCCAGGGCCAGTTCAAACCATATGGTGTTATGGTCACTGGACCCCAGTAGTTCCCCAGCCTGCACTCTGCCTTCCATTTCCAAGTTGGTGAGCAGCATATCAAGAATGGCAATCGGCCTTATGGGTTCCCTAATCAGTTGCACTAGAAGGCAATCCTACAAGTTATCCAGTCTCCTGGCACTCCTAGCTGTTGGACCCTCCAAATCTATGTATGGTTGATTGAGATCCCCCACCACCCCCTACCTCCTCCTTTGTCACCCCCTTCTCAATCTCTGCCCCTGTTTACCTATCACCCTCTTACTTCTGTCCTGGTCATCTATAGACAACCCTCACACACAGCTTCTTACCTGATGTAGTCAAGTTCATTTGACAGGACATGCCTCTCATGAACTTACGCAGATTCTTATCTGTGAGACCATTTTATTCCAGGAATTCAACTACCTGTTCCTTTATAATTGTCTCTAGTTGCTTTGCTACTATAAATGTCAGGCTCACTGACCTGTAATTTCTTAGGTTCTCCTTATACCCACTCAGGTTGGGGGAGGGGCACATTTGCCACCTTCCAGTCCATCAGAACTTGGCCTTTTGCTAGTGACTCATTAAATAAGTCTGTCAATAGTGCTGCCAGGGCCTACACTGTCTCCCTTAGTACACTTGGGTGCATCCTGTATGGCCCAGAGGACCTGTTTACCTTCAGGTCCCACAGACCCTTCAGTACTCTCTCTTTAGATAATGTCTCATCTCTAATTTGAGACTATCTGTACACTCAAATTTTATCCTGCTGCCCTGTATTTATACTGCAGCTGCCACCATAAACACAGGAATAGTCTTATTCAATATATTTCCTTTTCTCTTGTCCTCTTCCATACTCTTGCCATCATTCTTCAAACCTTATATAGTATCTCTTGTTTTTTTTCTCCTAATGTCCCTGGCCTCTTCCCCTTTGCATTGCTCTGTGTTTGCGTTCACCCTACTAATGAGCTGCTTGTCTTTCTCTGGCATTTTCTATACACCTCCCTGCTGGTCTCATTTTGTTCCACTTCATAGACTCTAAAGGTCTCTTTTTAACCCAGACTGCACCCTCACATGTCTGTCTAGATATATTTTTCCTATGCTTTTTATTTTTTTGTTTATTTAGTCATTCAGAAATCCTTTGAGCACAAGTGCTCATTCACTAAGGTTCCACGTCTCAGACGAGAAGAGAGTATACACATATCTGTAAACAATACAGAAACAAGAAACAGCAGCTCCAAAGGGGCATAGTCAGCAGCAAGTAGTAGGAAGCCTTAGGTACAAGACTGGAACAATGTCAATTTCATCAGCAATAAAGGAGATGCAGGGCAAGCTAGGTGTTCATTTTGGCTGAAACAGGAGCATTTGGAACTTGCAGTGAGTTCTTTTCTCAGCGTGTTCTTGAATTGGGCAATTTTAGGGAGACTTACCGGGGTTTCTGGTAATTCGTTCAGCCACAAAGATGTCCTTACAGCAAAGGAATGCTTGCCCAGGGTTGTTCTATGGAATGATATTTCTAGGGCATTCCTAGCCATGCTCCTTGTAATATATTGCTTTTTAACGGGGCTGAAAAAATTTCGAACAGCCAAAGGGGTATCACCCAATAGTGCCTTTTTCTGTGAGCAGATAGGTCTGGTACCTTAATCTACCCTGGAGGGGAAGCCACTTATTTAGGGTACAAAGGGAGCAGTTGTGTACAAGCATGTCAGCCCCTGGTACAAAGCAACAGGCCTTGATATACAGCAACCTAACTCTGTTTAGTACAGAGTCACTAACCGCTGCATAAACTGGGAGGTCATAATCAAGGAAAGGTAGGACTGTGCTGGACAATGTAAGACACCTGACTTCACGTTCAACTTTAAGTTCAAGTTTATTGCAGGAAAACTCCATTGAGCAAGCTCATTCACAAGGAGGTCCTGTGACATAAACACTTAAAAAGTACAAACACAGATAGGTAATAACAGTATATACATGAAATGCACGTTACATGATACAGGCTGGATATACATACAAGGGTACCACACAGGGTGACCGCAGGTGGTAAACATTGATATGAGACAGGGAAGCGACTTACAGGTTGCATACTGATAAATGAAATGTGATAACTGGTGTGTGCAATACATATATTTTGGCAGCTAGAACAAACAACTGGCTACAACTGATATGGGGGGAGAAGTGATTTGATAGAGTAGCAGTGGAGCGTAAGCATAGATAAAGCCAGGAGTAGAAGGGGAAGGGAAAGCAGTTAATATGACAAATCAATTATACCTTACCAGTGGATAAATATGGCACACATGGGGAAGGAAGAGACTTAATGACAGTTACAGGTGTCTTTTATTTTGGCTGAACTTAGCGATTTGTAGAAGTTTATTGAAACTACGCTAGTTAGTTTCAATCACGGTTTGTAATTGGTTCCAAATGGAGGGAAGGGCATATGCACAGTACGTTTACCAAAGGAGGTCGCGTCCTTGGTATGTCAAGCATAATAAAGTCAGATTTTCTTAACGAGTATGCACTATGTGAGATACTAATAAGGAAGAGAGATAGTTTGGCAATTTCTGCAGGAGCAGTTTAAGAGTCCATAGCCCAGCATGGAGCAGGCGTCTAGTAGTTAGGGATGTCCAACCAACAGCTGCATATAAGTCACAGTGGTGCGAGACAGTAAGGGAGTTGGTAATGAACCATACGCATGGTGATAAAGAATGTCCAGTTTACTTAGATTTGCAAGAGTGGTGGAGGAATAGATTACATCGCCATAGTCGAGTAGGGGAGAAAAGTGGCCTGTACAAGCTTGTTTCGAGAGTTCAAGGGGAAAAGGGCCTATTTCTGTAGAAGAAACCTAACCTTGTTTTTAACCTCTAGAGACATCTTCGCGTGGTCATTGAAAGATAATTTATTGTCGATCCAGATGCCCAGATATTTAAATTTAGTTACAACTTCCAGAGGCTCGTTTAGCATGGTGACAATGAAGTCTTGGGCAAGGGTATTGGGGGGCCTGTGACAGCACTGCAGGAGAATATCATTGCTTTAGTCTTCTTAGCATTGAGCAGAAGCTTTGCCTTTATTAGATTATGCTCAAGTTGTGCGAAGTCCACTTGAAGCACTCCCTTAACTTCAGATAACGATGAGCCAGAAGTATACAACACAGTATCATCTGCAAAAAAGTGCAGATTGGACATAGATATGATAGCATCTAAGTCATTAATGTACAAAGAAAACAAGATAGGGCCTAAGATGGATCCTTGGGGGACTCCTCTTGCAACTGGCAAGGCAGCAGAAAAAAAGCCTTCCGCCTTTACTTTTTGGAATCTTCCAGTTAGGTAGCTAGAGAACCATTGGGTGGTATGGTATGTGGCACCCAACTTTGCAAGGCAATTGACTAATAGTTTGTGATCAACAGTATCAAAAGCTTCACTGAGGTCCAAAAAGACTGCACCAGTTACCTTCTTAGCACCTATAGCAGAGATTCAATCATTGGTTACTTTTGCTAGTGCAGTGATTGTGCTATGATTAACCCGGAAGCCAGATTGAGCTGGGTTAATGAGAGAGAAGGTTTCAAGTGAGATTTTAACTGAATATGGATCAGTTTTTGAGAACTTTAGAAAGGATAGGCAATATGGAGATAGGCCTATAGTTGTTTACATCACATGGGTCACCAGATTTAAATAGAGGAAGGATATGTGCTGATTTCCAGCAGGACGGCACAGTAGCAGATGTAATGGAAAGATTGAAGATGTGGAGAATTGGGGCAGTGAGATGGGCGTAGCCTGACCTTAGGAAAAAGGGTTCCAAGCCATCGTCCCCTGCGCTTTTTTTGGTGTCTAAGTTAAGAAGAGAATCTTCTACTTCTTTATAAGTTATCTCGCGCAGTTGGAAGGGGCTGAGTGCAGGACTAGATGTAGGGGGAGGGGTATGCTGGCTCACCGCAGCACCAGCATAAGGTGACGAGTCAAAAGCTAATTCAGCTGTGGCAAAGTGGGAGTTAAGTTCCTCCAGGATTAGGGACTTGTTTTCCACAATCTTGCCACTTGCAACTATCTTTGTTGGGACAGAGGGGGCCATAGGCCATCCTTCTATAGCTTTGATAGTCTTCCATATTTTATGAGGGTTACCTTTAGCTTGTTCGGAGTAGAAATATAATAGTTAGCTTTAGCAGAGCAAGTTTTTCACAATTATTCTTGGCTGTTCTAAAGGCCTGCCAATCCCAAGATTCTTTGGAATGTCTAGCTTTAGCCCAGAGCTTATCTCGAGCTATAAGGGCTGCCTTGAGATCCGAGGTGAACCAGGGGTTGGAATTGTTCCGTACCCTTACTTTGATGAAAGGGGCATGCTTATTTATTATTGTAGTGAGTTTGTCATTAAGGATGTAAGCTGCCTTGTTGACATCTTTGGCTAGGTAAAATTCTTGCCATCTGATTATGCTCAGGTCAGATAGGAAGTTTACTGCACTGAATTTGCGAAAGGATCTTCTTGTTATAAAGATGGGTTGCGGCCGGGCCTTAATTTGAGATCTTATGCAAGCAACAATTCCATGATCGCTCATGTCGTTGTGAAACACTGCCGAATTAGATATTTTATGTGGATGGGTGGTTAGTACCACATCTAGAATTGAACTGTTGGCAGTATTTAGAGTGTTGTTCCTAGTGGGTTCACTGATTAATTGCCCAAGACCTAGCTCGTCACAAAGGGATTTGAGGCCGTGTGATTTAGGTGACAGCCAGTCCATATTTAGATCTCCTAGAAATATTGTTTCAGTTTTGCATCTACGAACATGGTTTCAAAGATTAAGGACTTCATCACCACCAGGCGGGGTCTATAGCCACCTAGGATAGTGATACATTCCTGGAGGGAGATGAAGGCTCAGCGAAACTAACTCAAATTCCTTGGCTAGAGATTTGCAACCAATATTGGTGACCAAGTACTTAGATTTGGCTTAGATAACCACCCCTGTCTGTAGACTCTCTATCTGCTCTAAATAAATTGTAGCCCTGCAGTGATATTTGTTGATCAGTGTTGTCTTTTTAACCACGACTCAGTAATTATGATAAGGTCAGGTTCTTGATGTACAGCCCAGGCTTGCAGCTGTACAAGTTTTTAGGCAGGCTTAAAATGTTGACCATCATCATTTTGAGACCTGTGGCCTCAGCAAAATCGATAGGCGAGGTAAGTTGTGGGGGCAGGGTTGAGCTCCACATTTCCTGAGCAGAGAAGAAGCAGAAGTATAACTTTCTTTAAGGAGCTTATAAGAATGGAGACTGCTTTTTTATTTCTTCGAGGCAACCCATATCATGCTGTGCAAGAGGCGGCACCACTGTAATGACAGTTGATCGTGATCAATGTAAGTGCTTGAGTAGACATAGGTGAGGACAGTAGCAAGGGGGTGTAGGCTAACCGGGGGGAATAGGCTAAAAGGGGAGAGGAGAATGACACAGTGTCTGCACGATAGACCGTTATAACATTAGGTATTGATAAGGTACATTGGAGAACTGAATTGCATTGAGGTACTTCAAATTGCACTGTATTGCTGAAAACTCTGCACCTTAGGAGCAATAAAACACAATAAGGAGAGCCATGGTCCCAGACTGAGTGGTCTCGTGATTTGTATTAGTGCAATATTTTCTAGGCAGTAATTTGCCCATCTAGGTACTCACTTAAAACCTAGATGAGAAAATACAGCAGAAAGGGGAGCAAGGAGAGCAGGAGCAGTTTAGTTAGTGGCGGGGCTCAAGAGATATTCACACAGGGCAGTCTTATTGGCCACACTCAGATACCAATCATAGGTTGGCAGCAGTCGAAACTAGGCCAATGAAGCAGTAATATGATATAGGAGGCGGATCATGAGTGTATTTAATGGAGGCCTGGGAGAGGGGGTGTGGTAGGGGTGGGAGAAAATTTCAGGTCAGAGCGAGAGCTGAGAAGTCAGAATTAAGAAGGGAACACTGTAACAGGCTATAGAGAAGGTGCCCCAATCAGAGCAAAGCAGGCAAGTGGGCATACCAATCACAATCCCCCTATGGCAGTGCAGCACCAATTAAGGGTGCCCAGGCGTGCTGGCTCTCTGCAGAGAGGATTCTATCAGTATCTATCGGCATGACAAAGGCATGCAGGTGGGCCATATAGGGTGCTACGCTCATCTGACTTAAGTCTGAAGGGTGGATGGCAGACACTGAGGGCTTTCTGTTTTCAGCTGCAGAGCTGTCACACAGGCAGTTCTAAGGAAGTTGTCAGCCTGTTGAGTGAAGCTTAGGGGAACCTCAACTACAACCACCCCTTGTAGCAGCACCGGGAAAGAAGTAGAATGATAATGCAGGCCATATTGCCCACGAATGAGTACAGTGATTTATGTAGATGACCAAGAATCCCTCTAGTGGCAGGTCTGTATAACCTGCTAATGGAAAACTAGCCACTTGGGGGAGGTAGTTAGACTTATCGCGCCAAGGCAGAGTGCTTGGATGGGGGGCACTGCAGGAAGAGCAGTCAGACAGAAGAGGTGTAAGCACTTTAAAACAGTAGTAGAAATTACAATCCAGCTAATACAGCTGAAAAACTTCTAATAACACAGTTGAAATGTGCTTAGTTCTATCGAAAATCTAACAAAGTGCCAGGTGTCTATAGCAGGGGAAAAGTCCTGGCCAATCAGAGTGGGTTTGCTAGAAGCACCCGTGTTCCAATTGGCTGCGCTGTCCCATACCTTCCAAGGAGCTGCAGATGGGTGTCCTGGTCTTGGTCGGTGGCTGGCTGGGTGCCGGCTGACCGTGGGTGAGCTGAAGCAGCCCTGTTCAGGGGCAGGCAGCTTCCAAGGAGCTGCAGGCAGGTGTCCTGGTCTTGGTCGGTGGCTGGCTGGGTGCCGGACGACCGTGGGTGAGCTGAAGCAGCCCTGTTCAGGGGCAGGCAGCTTCCAAGGAGCTGCAGGTGGGTGTCCTGGTCTTGGTCGGTGGCTGGCTGGGTGGCGGCCGACCGTGGATGAGCTGAAGCAGCCCTGTTCAGGAGCAGGCAGCTTCCAAGGAACTGCAGGCGGGTGTCCTGGTCTTGGTCGGTGGCTGGCTGGGTGCCGGACGACTGTGGGTGAGCTGAAGCAGCCCTGTTCAGGGGCAGGCAGCTTCCAAGGAGCTGCAGACGGGTGTCCTGGTCTTGGTCGGTGGCTGGCTGGGTGCCGGACGACCGTGGGTGAGCTGAAGCAGCCCTGTTCAGGGGCAGGCAGCTTCCAAGGAGCTGCAGGCGGGTGTCCTGGTCTTGGTCGGTGGCTGGCTGGGTGCCGGACGACCGTGGGTGAGCTGAAGCAGCCCTGTTCAGGGGCAGGCAGCTTCCAAGGAGCTGCAGGCGGGTGTCCTGGTCTTGGTCGGTGGCTGGCTGGGTGCCGGGCAACCGTGGATGAGCTGAAGCAGCCCTGTTCAGTGCACTTCTGTGGTGAGGTTCAAGTGATTCCTATACAGTGCACCTCTAGTTCTGTTGGCAAGACTAACAATATCATCCACATGATGACAGAATGACAGTGTGATCCAGGGTAACACCTAAAAGATTCGACCTATTCTAATTTATTCTCCTGATCATTGAGGATGACTAGGGGACAGACCTTTTTTTTTTTTTGTAGTTTAAGACCAGTTTGTTGTGTGTGAACCACTTCTACAAGGACTCAAAGTTGTTCTGTAGGTCAGTGCATAGTTTATTCTTGTGTGCACTGCTGGTGTAGATGACAGCATCAACAGCGTAAAGAAGCACCTTGAATGTCTGACAGACCTCCAGGAGGCTGTTTATGAACAGGCCAAAATGGAGGGGCCTAGTACTAAGCCTTGTGGTACACCTAGAGAAACACTTTTGTCATCTGAGAAAGAGCCCTCAATCTTTACATGCTGTGAGTGGTTGGAGAGGTAACTACGAAACCATGCTACCATGTCCTGAGAGAGGCCAAGTGAGAAGAGCTTGCCAAGCAACAGCTTATGGTTAACAAGTTGAAAGCTTTTGTCAGGTCAATGTAGATGGCTCCCACCAGGAGGCCACCATCAATGGCCTTGTGCAAGACGTTGGTGTACTCTAAAAGGGGAGTGCAAGTGCTGGAGAGCTTCCTAAATCCATGCTGTTTTGCACACTGTATATTGTATTTACCCAAATAGGTGACTCTTTGGTCCAACACTATTCATTTGAGGGCCTTGGATGGGAAGAAAGGATTGATATTGATCTGTAATTAGCCAGCTTGGAGTACTCACCGCTTTTAAAAACAGATTTAACCAATGCAGTTTATCAAACTCCAGGAAACTGTAAATACCACAGAGAAAGGTTGAGTAGTTTAGATATGGGGTGGGCAAGTTCCTCGATGGCCTGTACCAGTAGCTTCATGTCTATTGTGTCACCACCTACCCTAGTTTCACCTAGGACTCTATTAATGTATTTTGAATTATCTTTTGTTGAAATAGGCATGAAATAGAATTTGGGGTACACCGAGTCTTAATCTGATTTGCCAGCTAGACCAGCGCCATCACTGGTCACGAGGCTAGATTGGTGTTCACTTACAGGTATGTAGGTTGTCATGATAACAAGGGATTTGTGTCCCCTTCCCTAGGAGGAGTTTAACTGCCTGGCATTTACAGTCTCTAATAAGGTCATCAATTTCACATTTTTTTTTTACTCTTTATTTATACTCCCAGCCCTGGAGCCCCACTCAGTCGGGAGACGCCTAGGCACACCCTGCTTCTCCACCTACCTAGAACCTTGGAGGATCCCCCATGGAGCCGTGGTTTAACCCCCAGGTGGGTACAAGGCAGGGCTGTGCACCCCGAACTTTCTAGTTTCATCAGTTCCCCCTATCGAGGCCAGGTAGGTGGGAACAATCAGGGTTCGTACCAGCACTCCTTCCCCTCGGCGCTCCAGTGCTCCCTTTTTCCTCAATTTTCTCCCCTGCATGTGGTGTATGCCCAGACATCTAGGCGCTATGCGCCGATGTCCACCACATGCCTCATGTGCTTGCGGAGCTTGTTGTTCCCCGAGCTTCTGCCTGGGGTCATATAAGCTGCGGCCATGGTTCCCACCCTCCCCCCGGAGAAGATAAGCAGTCGTGGAATGCTCAAGTCTTCTCTCCCCGGCTGGCCCTGCAGTGATCCGGGCTCATTCCTGAACCCAGGTCACTGGCGTTGCAGACGGAAATCCAACCGCTGCGCCAGTGTTCCATCCCCATCAATTTCTATTTTACAGCCCTGCAGATCAGCCCTTAGGCAGATTAGACAGTCACCCCCCCACCCCCTTTTATCCTGGCGGTCCTCTCTAAATAGTTTAAAGCCAGCCAGAGTGAGGGCAGCATTTGGGATTTTAGGGGTAAGCCAGGTTTCCATCAGGGATGTTATATCAGGCTGCACAAGTGCCACCCAGGCTTCCAATAGGGCACGTTTAGGGAGCTGGCTACCAATGTTAAGGGGAAACTATATTTTTGGGGGCTTACTAACAAATTTAATACCCTTTTGGGTTTCCTCTATTACTGCCCCTTTTATTGTTACTTACTTTTTTCTGCCCCATCATTTAGTTAAAGTTAGTGATCATAAAATTGGTGATCACAGTTTGGGAATTCAGCAGCTGGGAATCTAACAATATTTTTAACTTCACTTGTTAGGGTCCCTCTGTTCAATTTGATCCTCAGTCATTATATCTCTTACAATGTCCTAGTTGAGTATTACAAAGTCCAAGATTGTTTCCCCTTGGCTTCCTTCCACGCCCATCACATGAGAAAGCAGTCTTACATAGCCTCTACAAACTTCTGGCCATTTTGTCTCCTTGCTCCAAGTGCATCCCAGTCTATGTCTGGGAGATTGAAGTCCCTCGTGATTAACATTCTTTCCTGGGGCCCTATTGATGGCCAAGTGGTTAACATGCTTCCCTTCCACTTAGGGGGTCCTTGGTTTAATATTGAACCTATAATGCCATTTGGGAGCAGCAGGGGTTGAGAAAATGACCATTAGAGTCTGTGTTGGGGAGGGAGCGGGAGTGCTGCGTGCAACTCACAGTTGGAGCTTGCAAGGGGTGGGAGTTTATTTTCTTTATTTTGTTTTTTAGTTTGGTTTCTTTTCTAGGTGTTTTTCTTCTTTCTCCTCACTTGTTTGGCTATCAGGGGAGCAACAGGACGCTGATTGCTGAGGAGGACCAAACGGGCACGGCAGAGGACGGCAGGAGAACCTGTGCAGGGAAGTGCTCTGATTTGTGTGTTATAACTCAGATTTGTTTTTAATCCTTCTTTGCCAAGCTAGCAGTAGTGTAATCATTGGGCAAAGCTGGCAAAGGGCAGGGACTGGCCAAGTAAAGGAGGACTGCTATTTTGGGGAAGGGGTTGATTGGCTCGCGAGTGACTGGGGAGGAGGCCCAAACCCACCCTCCCCCATCCCTCCCTCCCTGGGCTACTCTCCATTTATAATTATACTGCTACCTCCTGACTGGAGGGGGTGCACCATGGTGAAGTGGGGGAGGACTGGAAGTAAACTGGATTGCAGATTATTCATAACAGCCAGTCCTACACTGAACTGACTTGATCTGACTAGTTCTTTCAAGCTCACTAATTATTTCAAGAAGCAGAGACATCTCAAGTCAAAGGGCTACTTTTGGTATAGATACTGCTAATAGGGCACAGACTGCCCTGAAAGAAACAGCATAAGACAGTATCACAGTGTATACTCTTGTGTTGATACTGCTAATAGTGTATAGACTGCTCTGCAGGAAGCAGTGCAAGGATTGTAAAACCACAGTGGGTATCTTGAGGGCTAGAACATCATGGGGGTCACAGATGGAGGGGTCAGGAAAGGACACACCAGAGGGTGGGGGGTTCTAGTGGGGAGTTGGGGTCAATGCAGGGGATTGTTCAGGGAGGCAGGATGCAAGGGGAGCCAGCATATGAGTACAATTGTGGGATGCAATGTATGGGGTAGCAGTTTGATAAACATATTTTGGAGGCTAGGAGGGTGTCCAGTCTGTATCAGGTTGTGGAGGCTGGAGGAGGAAGTAATGTGGCTTGGTAGAGAGCTGGAGAGGATGAGGGGAGGAGGAAGGGGCCTGGAGGGATGTGGGGGATAGGGAGGGAAGAGTGAAGGGGCAGGGAACAGGACAGGGGAGAAGGGGGGAGAGCAGTAGGGTGGAAGGGTGGAGTTAGTGAACTGGCATGCTCTAAGATTGGATACCCTGGGAAAAAGGTGGGGGCAGGGACAAGGAACAAGGAAGAGGGAGTACTAGTGCTGGGTGATTTCATACTTAAAGGGATTAGATGGGGTGGCAGGGTGGAGAGTCATAGTAGAATATGGGTGGTGGCTATACCCGGGATAACTGCAGACAGGGCGGTGCAGGCAGTTCTTAAGTGCACAAGGAGGGTCAGGAAGAAACCGCATGTAGTGGTGCATGTGGGCACTAATGACTTGGTGGGGCAGACAGTGAAAGTAGTGAGGAGGAGGTCTGAGGAACTAGGAGGGCTATGTGAGGAAGTGGGGGAATCAGTGGCCTTTTCAGAGCTGCTCCCGGTACCCTGCGTGAGTACGGGAAGGAAAGGGTTGGGGAATTCAACAAATATCTGGGGGAATGGTGTCAGTCTAAGGGGTATAGGGTAGTGGGGGACTGGGGCAGTACCTGGGACCATAAGGATCTATATGCAGGGGATAGGCTGCACCTAAGTGGGGAGGGGAATGGGTATTAAAGCAGATGTTTAAGGTGTACATAGCATCAAGGTAGATTTAAACTAGGTGGGGGTGGCGTGAGGACAGCTAGTAGGCAGGGATCCCAGGGGGGAGCCGAACGTGCCTACCCCCCCCAAGCTATCAGAGAGGTATTTGAGATGGGGACACAAGGAGGGATTAGGAGGGAGGAACCAGAGTTTGGGGGTGAAAGACACAGTTTGGAGGGTGATCTCACTGAATGCGAGGAGAAGCTTAGGTAACAAATCAGTCGAATTACTGGCTTTCTTGGCTGTGGGAGGATGGACATTGCGGCCATCAGAGACATGGACCACCCAGAACCAGGACTGGGATATGATGACCCCAGGGTACAGGATATTCAGAAAGGACAGGACTGGGGGAAAGGGGGGCATGGCGATCTACATGAGGGAGGGGATAAGGTGCATGAGAGAGGAGGGGGTGGAGGGCAGGACAGAGGCCCTATGGATGCAGTTTCAAGACTCTAAAAGAAAGACTTTGAGGATGGGGGTAGTGAACAGATCACCAGCTCAGGGGGATGACCTGGATAGGGAGTTGGCTAAGCAGATTAGAAGGGTCTCTAGGAAGGGGTACACCATAGTGGTGGGGGACTTCAACCTCCATGGGGTGGACTGTAACATCCCAACCACCATGTGTGCAAATGAGCAGAGATTACTAGATGCATTTCAGGACTGCTTCCTGGTGCAGTTGATCCATGAGCCTACTAGGCAGGGTAGGACTCTGTATCTGGTATTAACAAATGGGGAGGCTGTAAGGGATCTGGAAGTGGAGAACCTCCTGGCAGGGAGCGACCATCATATGGTGTGGTTCACACTCAATATGGGAAGGATAACAGGAGGACTGGGTACCAGGGTGATTGATTTTAAGGGAGCAGACTTTAAAAGGATGGGGGAAATATTGGTTGAGCATCTGGTGAGAATTCAGACATGCATGAGTGCCAGCCAAAAATGGAATATCATTAAAAAAGAGCTAGCAGAGGCAACTGAGACCTGTACCAGGACACAGAGCAAGAAGGGAGAGCAAAGAAGCAGAGTTGGCTGACTTGGGAGGTAATGTAAGGGATGAGGGCCAAGAGAAAAGCATTCCAGAGGCTTAGGAAATCAGGAGGGCAAGGGGACAAAGACGAGTACATGAAGAAGTCCAGGGAGGTTACCAGGCTAGTCAGAGTGGCCAAGGCTTCCAGAGAACTGAGACTGGCACAGGGAATCAAGGATGGGGAAAGGACTTCTTCAGATACATTGGTGAGAGAAGAAGAAACAAAGACCAGATAGTGAGAATTAAGAAAGATGGGGGGTGGGTGAAGAAGGGGGAGGACCAGGCAAAGGTACTGAATGAGTACTTCTGCTCTGTGTTCATGAAGGAAAGAGGGAGACAGATACCCCATGGAAAGGGTGAAGTGGGCAGGGGTGGGGTGACTGATATCAGGATTACAGAGGACAGGATGCTGGAGAAACTAAGGGCAATGAGGGTGGACAAGGCACTGGGGCCAGACGGCCTTCACCCTAGGGTACTTAGGGAGCTAGCGGAGATCCTGGTGGACCACTGGCAGACCTGTTCACTACATCACTGGACACAGAATGCGTGCCACAGGACTGGAGGATGCTCCATGTGGTGCCCATTCATAAAAGTGGCCCGAAGGATGATTCAGGCAACTACAGACCAGTAAGACTCACTTCAATTTTGGGGATACTCATGAAGTCAATCCTAAAAGAGAGGCTGGTGACCATTTTGGAAGACAATGGGCTCCAAGACGGCCAACAACATGGTTTTGTATCAGGCAGATCCTGCCAGATGAACCTAGTCAAGTGCTAAGACTGGGTTACCAGGGAACAGAACAGGGGCTATGCAGTGGACTTCCTTTATTTGGATTTCAGTAAGGCTTTTGACTCTGTGTCACATGGGAGGCTATGGGGAAAACTGGAATACATTGGGGGGAACAAAAATGGTCAATTGGATCACCAACTGGCTGAAGGGTAGGCAGCAAAGGGTGGTGGTGGGGAACTCTCATCACCAAGGGACGTTACGAGTGGGGTGCCCCAGGGTTCAGTACTGGAACAGGTGCTGTTCGGGATATTCATAGCCAATATCTCAAATGAGATCTGGAGTAGGATCAGTCTGTTTGCAGACAATACTAAGATCGGTGCTGTGGTAGATGACGTATAGGGGTGGAGAGGGCTGCAGGAAGACCTGACCAAACTACAAGAATGGTCAGAGACATGGCAGTTGGGGTTCAATGCCAAGAAGTGCAAGGTACTGCACTTTGGAGCAAGGAACCAGGGGATGAAATATCAGTTGGGAGAGGTGCAGTTGGAAAGCACCGTGGAGGAAAAGGATCTAGGGGTACTAATAACGGGGAGTATGAACCACTCAGCTCGGTACAGGAAGGTGGCTGCAAAGGCAAACAAGATGCTGGGATGCATAGTGAGGGGAATCTCCTCCAGGTACAGCGAAGTGATCAGACCCCTGTACAAGTCACTGTTCAGGCTGCACCTGGAATACTGCATGCAGTACTGGCATCCATTCCTGAAGAGAGACATCAGATTGCTGGAGGGGGTGCAGAGTAGGGCAACGAAGGTGATCCAAGTTGTAACCCCCAGGGAGCGCTATCCTTAGGGTTACTACCCCTGCCTGCCTCCTCTGAGACAGGGTAAGGGGCCCAGAAACATTGACGGGTGCCTCCACCCAGAGGTCAGGGTTAGTACTGTCGAGAGTGCCTCGGTCACAGCCCTCTGGGTTACTGCAACCCCCCTTTCGTCCCGCTAGTGGCTCACTCGGGGTACCCACAATGCTTTTCCCCGGTTCACTTACCCCCCGGCTAGTATCTCTCAACTCACTCTGGGGGCCCCCTGTAAAGTAAGGTACAGTTTTATCACAGTCACTATTCAGCAGTTCACCAGCAATGCATACAGTAGGGTGTAGTTGCAGAACAAACAATCTGATTTATTCAAGGAGAAGTAACCAGGACAGAGGAGAAATCAAGTTAATTGGCTTATCGCAATACCTAACTACCTAGGACTCTGTACACAGGCCTGAACCTAATATTTACTATCCATGGGTACCCAAGCTCTAATGGCTAGTCCACCGTGGCAGCTGGTTGGGGTCCTGACACAGATAGACTTTACAATCCTGAAAAGGTCAGAATGGAAAGAAAATTCAGCTAGGCAGTCAGCAGTATAATAAGACAGCTTGAGACCACGGTTGCAACTTAGCAGGGAGCTACCCTGATTCAGTACTCATGACTCCAGCAAGCAACGGTTTCTGCACCACTGGCAGGGCTGAGCCTGAGTTTCACCAGCCTCCTCACACATTTATATGGCAACTCCAGAGGGGTACCACACCAGGCCGCAGCTTCCAAGGCTCACCCGCCCTTTCAGCCGGCTAAGGTGCTGCAACGGCAGATTCAACTTTCCTGAGGATCGAGCACGATTCAGCAGAT
The DNA here is from genome assembly GCA_016271365.2 of Neoceratodus forsteri. Taxonomy (NCBI): domain Eukaryota; kingdom Metazoa; phylum Chordata; order Ceratodontiformes; family Ceratodontidae; genus Neoceratodus; species Neoceratodus forsteri. The sequence goes on along the minus strand of CM057450.1, from coordinate 768,256,111 downwards.
TCTCCAGTCCTCCAACAGGTCGAGCCTGGTGGGTAGCTGGGCTGGCACCAGCCTCCTCTGACCACACGCCAGAGGATTTAGTCCGACTCAGCTCAACGGCAACAACGGCCAACTAGGGCCTCTCACGCCGCCACTGCTACGAACACTCCCCACCAGCCGCAGAAGCACACCGCCGCCCTTCCTCCTCCCTCAGCCACTACACATCTGCCCCCAACAGCAAGGGGCTCTCCCTTCAGGTCAGGCGCTACCCGCTTTCATTGGCTAGCGGCACCTGCCAATCAACTGCTCCTGCTCTCAGTGGTGCAAAACAGCACCATAGCCCATAATACCTTTCCCAAAATACAAGCAGTTCCTCTATTGGTCAGCCGACTCTGTAGGGTCCCGAGGTACTGATTGGTCCAATTTAGCAGTCCTGGACCAAAATGGAGGGGGGGAATCAAAACAGTATTTGCTGCAAAGGAAAAACAGGTTAGAACAACTACATTTTTATTTATCACCCTAAGTTATTCCCAGCAGGCAATTACATCTCTCAGGGGAGCTCCCTCTGCACAATTTAACGATGGCAGAAATGGAGCAATTATCTGGCAGCCCGGGTGGGACTCGAGCAGGGTAACACTCAAACCCCTTCCCAAATTAATCATGACTGCGAGTTAGGCAGCCCTTAAAAAGATAGGCACAGGGGCCTTGATAGCGCTCCTGGCGATCACAATTAAACCGCTAAAATGCAGGACACCAGCCTGGTAGGGAGCATTTAAATGAGCTCCTGGGAAGCCTTTAGGAACCCCATTTGCAAGGGGGTTACACCCTCCCTGGCCTGGAGAAGCTTGGCATCCGCGCCAAGTAGTTGCCCTTAATTCGCTTGAAGACACACAGCCTAATGGACACTACATCACACTTTGCATTACACACATGAATATGTACAGTGTACTATGGGTTATACAACAGTGTACACACATAACCCTTTGTTTCTCTTTTTCCCAATCAGGTCAATATTTCCTGCTCATGGCCCCGGGACTGGGATAACCCCTCCATTTCGGCTACTGGCGGGTCACCTAAAGTAGGGGCACCACACCCGAAGGGCAATATTAACAGACTAGCGTCATCCCCCAGGGTCAACTTAGGCAAAGAGCTCGGGGACACATACACTCCTTTATGGACCACATTTAAGGGCAGGTCCACAGGCCGGCCCAGAGACTCATAGCTCAACTTTACTACAGGCCGCACTTCTCGGCTGGAACGTCTAGGGGTTTCGGAAAACCCAGAGACAGGCCCTGATTCCAATCCGGCCTCATTGACGCTGGTAGCGGGAATCTCCACAGGGGAAAAGGACCCAGCACTATTGGGGGCCTGACCCTCTACCCCAGGACCCACCCCACTGGGTTCAGTTGAGGGCTGTTTAGATGCTAGTGAGGAACCATCAGGGCATTCAAAATATTCTTCCGGTTCTGGCATATCACTGACTGGTTCCCCCATATCACTCTCTCCTTCTGAAAAGTCAGATAATTCAGCCAGGCCAGACAGCTCAGCCAGGATCAAGGACCCCACCCCTTGGGCTTTACTGCTACCCATCTCATCCTCTTGAGGCATTGGTTCCGTAGACAAGGTAGGGGGCTGGAACAGTCCAGAAGGCCCAACCTCATCTCCGGAGTTAACAAGGGGTTTGCCCCGAAACAACTGGCTCAGTTCATAAGAGGGATAGTATTCAACATCATCTTCATCATCCTCCGACACCGATTGTGGATTATCTCCTGCCGCAGGGTTTCAGCAAGGCTCTCTTGGTTGGCTTGCTGAAGAATCCACAGGTTGGGTTCTTTTTTTAGCAGCAGATCTAGTCATAGGCCGGGAAGGGGCGGCAATTGAAGGTTCGGCTTCAATCAGGATTTGCCCGATTGGTAGCAGATGATTTCGGTGAATGGTTTTCACATCTTTGGAATTGTTTTCAGGTCACACTTTATATACAGGCAAATCGGCCAATTTCCCCAAACAATGTGAGGGAGGTGATGCCACCTGTCAGTAATCTTATGTTTTCCATGCAGTCCCAGATTTTGCAGCAACACTCTATCCCCTTCTCTTAGCTCCATTGTCTTCACTTTCTTGTCATACCTCTCCTTATTGGCCAAGTTTCTTTTAGCAGCCATGGTCTGGGCCAACTGATAAGCATGGCTTAACTGGGCCTTCAGCTTCTGTACGTATTGTAGATGATTTTCTGCTTGCACCCCATCAGGGGAAACTCCAACGCACACATCCACAGGCAATCTAGCCTCTCTCCCAAACATCAGTCTGTATGGGGAAAATCCCGTGGCATCACTCTTGGTGCAGTTATAAGCGTGAACCAGGGTACTAATCTGCTGGCTCCATCTCGGTTTGTCTTTGGGTTGCAATGTGCCCAACATGTCAAGTAATGTGCGGTTAAACCTTTCAGGCTGAGGATCTCCCTGAGGATGGTAATGGGTGGTTCTTGACTTCCGCACCCCACAAAGACAGCATCTCTTTAATCAGCGGCTCGAAGTCCCTTCCCTGAGTGAATGGATCGCTGAGGGGCCCCATAGTGGACAAAAAAGTTTTCAACAAGTATCTTAACCACCGTGGTTGCTTTCTGATCCTTAGTAGGGAACGCCTGTGCGTACCGAGTGAAATGATCGGTAACCACCAATATATTACTGATATTTTTCAGATCGGGTTCCAGACTCAAGAAATCAATGCAGACTAGTTCCATAGGGGCACTAGTAGTAATGTTGACCATGGGAGCAGCTCCTGGGGCAAGGCTTTCCTCTGCAAACACCGACTACAGGTCTTGAGATAGCCTCTACATCTCGCTCATTTTGGCCAGTAAAACCGGGCTCGAATCACAATCCGAGGTTCGGTCAATGCCAAGATGCCCCATCTGATTATGCAAAGACCTTAAAACCAATTCCTTTAATTCCGAAGGCAGCACCAGCTGTTGTTTGACGATCTGGTCCTCTTTATGTACAGTCTCTCAGTATAGTAGTCGGTTAATCAGCCTTAATTTGGGCCCTTCTTTGTATAACAAGGTGGCTCTTAAGTCGGTGGAGCGCAATTTGGACACATCTCACCCAGCCTGCAAGGCTTCCACCACCAGTTTTATCAGAGAATCTCGGGATTGAGCCTGTTGAAGACTAGTATTGTCAAACTGGGGCAGTGAACTAGTGTCCAGTGCAGAAAAGGGACAGTAGGCAGCAGGTATGCAGCTCTCAGATGGCCCCAAGCAATCCACCATACAGTTCACAGTATCCGGGGACACCGGTTCTTCCTTGTCAAACTTCTGGCAAAGGGCTCTTATGTCAGGCTCAGACAACCTGATACAATCAGTTTGGGGCATAGGCCTGCGAGAAAGGGCATCCGCATCTACATGGTTTAAACCAGTTCTGTATTCAACAGCATAGTCATAGGTGGCCAAGGCAGAGAGCCACCTGTGGCCAGTGGCGTCCAACTTGGCTGAGGTTTGTACATAGGTCAGAGGATTGTTATCAGTCTTTACTAATATCTTGGCACCGTACAAATAGTCATGGAACTGATCAACAATGGCCCACTTCAGAGCCAGGAACTCTAGCTTATGCATGGGATGGTTTTCCTGACAGGGCCAGACTTGCTGGCTAAAAGCACGAGGTCTCAGGCCATTTGAGTGCTCCTGATGTAATACAGCCCCCAATCCTTGAAGACTAGCATCAGTATGGAGAACGTAGGGCTTGGCCGGGTCAGCATAGGCCAACACGGGGGCATGGATGAGTTGATATACGATGTCATAGAAAGCGTCCTCGCACTCAATAGTCCAACGATCTCCAAACAGTTCATTTGGCTGGAAATACTTCTCGGTCTCGGATCGCACAACTTTCTTATACCTTTTGTGTGTAGGAGGGTACCCCTGAGTGAGGTTGAGGAGGGGACGAATCACTCGAGAATAGTCCTTGGCAAATCGCCTATAATATTTGCAAAACCCCAGAAACCATTGCAACTCTTTCAAGTTCCTGGGTTGGGGCCAAGTAGTCAACGCCTCCACTTTGCTAGGGTCGGTCTCTATGCCCTCAGCAGACACTATGTGGCCCACATATTTTACGGAAGTCTGGAAGAATTGACACTTATCTATAGACAGCTTGAGGCCGAACTCCTCCAGCTGATCCAGGACCTTAAATAGTCGCAGTTCGTGTTCTTCCAACAAGCATCCAAACACTATGACATCATCTAAATAGATCAGACACTCGAGTAAATTCATATCCCCCATGGCCCTCTCCATCAGGAGCTGAAAGGTGGCTGGGGCGCCTGAAATCCCTTGAGGCATCCAAATGAACTCATAGAAACCTAGGGGGAAAATGAACGCAGTCTTCTCTCGGTCCCCTGGGGCCATCGGAATCTGGTAGTACCCGCTGCGGAGATCCAGCACAGAAAACCACTTGCTGCCATTCAGACAGTCCAAGGCATCCTGTATGTGTGGCATGGTATACTGGTCGGGGATGGTCCGCCGATTGAAAGTGCGATAGTCTACACACATCCGAACCGTCCCATTCTTCTTCCTTACCACCACAATGGGGGAGGCATAAGGGCTCCTGGACTCTTGTATCACACCAGCAGCCAACATCTCTTGCAGATGCCGCCGCACATCATCGATGTCAGCCGGGGCCAGGCGGGATCTCTCTTGAAAGCCTTTCGTCATGTAGCGCTGAATATGATGCTCAGCCCCTTGCACATCCCACATCCCACTCCTTTAGGGAGAATACCTGGTCCCTCTTGGCAAGCCTCTCACTGATCCTCTTTTTCCATTCAACTGGCAACGGTGAGTCACCGAAATCAAACAAATCAGGAGTAACTAGATCGGCTGTCCGGGACCCGCCCCTTTCGTGGTACACCACGGTATCCACACAATGGATACTCGCCAGGGTGCACCCTCTTCTTATTTGAATCTCTTTGTCGGACACATTATGCACTTGAACCATCACTCTCTTGACATAAGCATGAGCTCTGGCCAGCAAGATACTGGGCTTTATCAACAGACCCTCAGGCAATCTTCCCTCCCCAGGCGCATCCAACATCAACAACTTATTCTTGACATCTGTCCTTAATCGTACTTCTCCATGCAGGACACACTGGGCATTTGGGACTAGTACCACGGGAGCCGGATCCTTTTTCCACACCACCCCCACCGGGCCCTCAGGTTCCTCCTGGCCAACCTTCTTCTGGGTGGCAACTGCCTTTTGGAGCACAGCGGGTATTTTTAGGGCTCGCCCAGTTTTGAATGCTTGTTTCTCTGAGCACAACTGGGTCAATCATCCAAACATATGAGCATTCGTCCCAATCAACAAAGGCACCCCATCATACAGTCCAGTGGGTGGGCAGACTAAAACTAAAGTTTCCACCTGCTCATCCATTCCAGCCACAGATGTCGAAAAGGATAACCAAACTCAGATATACCCCAAATACGGATATGTCTTGTTGCTCAAGCCCCACACATGTAGACCATTTAAGGGTTGCAGGGGCACCTCAGGTAAGTGTGCCTGATACCAGTCCTGAAACATGATAGTTACCTGAGAGCCACTGTCTAATACAGCTCGAGTGGGAATCCTATTTACTCGCATTTTGGTCTCCCTTGAAGGCCCGACCACATCAGACCAGTCGGGGCCACAGCATTGGTCGACTGGCCTGGGGCCCAAGTCACAAAGCTTTCCTAGGGGGTCGAGACTGGGTCCGGCAGTGCCAAGTGATCAGTCTACTGTTAACTTTCCTTAAGTTCTCCGGTCTCTGACACTCAGGTTGAAAATGCCCATCTTCTCCACAATGGTAACAGAACTTGGGGTCCCGGGAATCACTATTTGGCAGTGGACACCGTATCTGTGGGGGGCCCTGAGAGGGGTGAGGGGGCTCCCTTGGGCCAGGGGTCTGGTTTCGGGTTTATCTCAGGGACCCTGGACCTAACAGGTTACATAGTAGATTGCTTTAAGTCCCTCACCAGTTCCCACAAATTCCTGACCTCGGCCCTCAACTCGCTCTCTAGATGGGGGTTGGAGGAAACAACTTGCATTCCCACAGCACCAGGGAAAGCTGGGGATCCCTCAGACCCTCTGGACAGGCTGACCTCCTCTGGGGTGCTAGGCTCAGGGGTCCCACTAGGGTTCACCGCCTCCACATAGGGTTCCCACCCCTCTTCATCAGTCTCCACCTCTCTAATTTCCCTCATTAACTGACAATATTCAGGCGGGGTGGCCCGTCGATCATGTAACTTAAGTTTCAACAGTATTACACTAGAGAATCTGGCAGATTTTAAAACATGTTCTAACCTGACCTGATTCAGGGCTGTGGCGGTGATTCCCCCCTTTCTATAGGCCTTCTGCAAGGCCCACTCCACCCTAGTGATGAAGGCGGACAGCTTCTCATTCCTCCACTGCTTAGCAGACCTGAATTTCCATAAGTCTTCACCAGTCTCTGTACTCTGAGGACCCTTTCTAAAGCAGAGAGATACTCTGCAGCGGTGGCTTCAGACTGGTGGCCCAGAAAAACCTAATGGCTTCTAAGAGGGACCCATAAGCTCTCCATCAGTCTCTTCCTTTTCTCCCCTCAGGCATTGCCATTCCTGGACTAAGGGGTGTGCTAGTCCATCCAAGCCTCCAGGTCATCTCTCCTGGAGGCACTGCACTGTCACCAGAAAAAGTTTTTAACTTACGGTAAGAATCGAGCTGTATAGGTGGGACCACTAGGGGCAGTGAAGCCAAAACAGAGCTCCTGGGGGGACAGGGAGAGGTGCCAGGGGAGCCCTGAGGGGTAGCATCACTAGACAAATCCAGGGCCTGCAGCAGTTCCTGGGTAGTTCTCCCCCCACAGCCAGCAGTTTAAGCAGTTTGTCTTTAAAACTATTCATTTGGGGGGACTCCCCCAGGGGTGACTGACCCACTTCGAATATGAATTAGCCTCCATCCCTGTGAGGCACCCTCCGAGTAAAATCACTGAGGTACCTTCTAGGGGGTCGATGGACTAACTGCACAGGAGAAGTACTTGCAGTGTCTGGTTTGAGCAGGTCAGCTCATACTTCCCTTTACTCTCCTTCTTTGCTCTAAACATTTTACTTCGCTTCTGCTGCTGGAAATGATGTCAGCAGTTGAGTCCCTAAAGGCACATCTAATAGTAACATTACAATTTTCTGGAAGTCCAGCTCTTTTGGCTTCACTCCACCCCATCAGTCTGTGTACCATTGTCTTAATAGGTCCCAACTTAATTTTTCCCAACATATCCCCTTCCAATTTTTCCATTTCTTATATACTTCCCCACTTGGTCACTAGGGGACGCTGATCCCAGCAGTGCCTCCAAGTTGTAACCCCCAGGGGGCACTATCCTTAGGGTTACTACCCTGCCTGCCTCCTCTGAGACAGGGTAAGGGGCCCAGAACCATTGACGGGTGCCTCCACCCAGAGGTCAGAGTTAGTACCATCGAGAGTGCCCCGGTCACAGCCCTCTGGGTTACTGCAACCCCCCTTTCATCCCGCTAGTGGCTCACTCGGGGTACCCACAATGCTTTTCCCCAGTTCACTTACCCCCCTGGCTAGTATCTCTCAACTCACTCCGGGGGCCCCCTGTAAAGTAAGGTACAGTTTTATCACAGTCACTATTCAGCAGTTCACCAGCAATGCACACAGTAGCCAGGGTGTAGTTGCAGAACAAACAATCTGATTTATTCAAGGAGAAGTAACCAGGACAGAGGAGAAGTCAAGTTAATTGGCTTATCACTATACCTAACTACCTAGGGCTCTGTGTACAGGCCTGAACCTAATATTTACTATCCATGGGTACCCAAGCCCTAATGGCTAGTCCACCATGGCAGCTGGTTGGGGCCCTGACACAGATAGACTTTACAATCCTGAAAAGGTCAGAATGGAAAGAAAATTCAGCTAGGCAGTCAGCAGTATAATAAGACAGCTTGAGACCACGGTTGCAACTTAGCAGGGAGCTACCCTGATTCAGTACTCACGACTCCAGCAAGCAACGGTTTCTGCACCACTGGCAGGGCTGAGCCTGAGTTTCACCAGCCTCCTCACACATTTATATGGCAACTCCAGAGGGGTACCACACCAGGCCGCAGCTTCCAAGGCTCACCTGACCTTTCAGCCGGCTAAGGTGCTACAACGGCAGATTCAAATTTCCCGAGGACCGAGCACGATTCAGCAGATTCTCCAGTCCTCCAACAGGTCAAGCCTGGTGGGTAACTGGGCTTTCACCAGCCTCCTCCGACTGCACGCCGGTGGATTTAGTCCGACTCGCTCAACGGCAACAACGGCCGCCTCAGGCCTTCCCGCGCTTCCCTCGCGAACACTCCACCAGCGCAGAAGCACACCGCTCCTTCCTTCTCCTCAGCCACTACACATCTGCCCCCAACAGCAAGGGGCTCTCCCTTCAGGTCGGGCGCTACCTGCTTTCATTGGCTAGCAGCACCTGCCAATCAACTGCTCCTGCTCTCAGTGGTGCGAAGCAGTGCCATAGCCCATACTACCGTTCCCAAAATACAAGCAGTTCCTCTATTGGTCAGCTGACTCTGTAGGGTCCCGAGGTACTGATTGGCCCAATTTAGCAGTCCTGGACCAAAATGGAGGGGGGGAATCAGAACAGTCTTTGCTGCAAAGGAAAAACAGGTTAGAACAACTACATTTTTATTTATCACCCTAAGTTATTCCCAGCAGGTAATTACATCTCTCGGGGGAGCTCCCTCTGCGCAATTTAACGATGGCAGAAATGGAGCAATTATCCAGCAGCCCAGGTGGGACTCGAGCAGGGTAACACTCAAACCCCTTCCCAAATTAATCACGACTGCGAGTTAGGCAGCCCTTAAAAAGACAGGCATGGGGGCCTTGATAGCGCTCCTGGCGATCACAATTAAACTGCTAAAATGCAGGACACCAGCCTGGCAGGGAGCATTTAAATGAGCTCCTGGGAAACCTTTAGGAACCTCCATTTGCAAGGGGGTTACACAGGGACTGGAGGGAAATTCCTATGAGGAGAGGCTGGGAGAGCTGCAAATGTATTCCCTAGAAGAGAGGAGAGATAGGGGGATATGATCGAAACCTTTAAGTACTTAAAGGGTATTAACAGGATTAATACAGAAGGGATTCTTCAGATCAGAAGGGGGAGGGACACTAGAGGGCATTAGCTGAGATTGGGGGGGAGATTCACGAGGGAAATCAGGAGACGCTTTTTCACGGAAAGGGTGGTAGACAAGTAGAATACTCTGCCTGAGGAGGTGGTATCGTGTAGAACAGTGGGAGAATTTAAGAAGGGGTGGGATGGAGTGTGGGGGGGTTGTTATGAGGAGGGGAGGGTGGGGCAGCTGCAAGGTGAGGGGCTAGCGGCACAATCAAGCAGACTTGATAGACTGTGAGTCCTGTTTCTGCTGGCATTTTGTCTGTTCGTATGTTATGTTCAGTATAGATGCTCTCTCTTCTCCAGGGAAGAGTCTCCTGTAGAAAACACAAGGACAGCTGTTCCCTGTTAGTCTAGGACATTAGTTCTCACACTTTGTGATTGTGAGCCTCCCCAAGCCATGAAAATATTTCGAGCCTCCTCAAATTTGGAAAAAAATCTTGGGCCTCCCCACAGAAAAAAATAATCCTATTTTGCACACTACACCAGGAATAAAGTAAAACTAATGAAGTTGACTAAGTATATTCTCTTTTTATTCAACTTATTGCCCTCCACCCCTGTCCCGGCAACCCAGGTTTTACTTGTCACTCCTTTTTTCTGACTCTTGGGCCCTTGTTAAGCTGTTTTTTCTCTATCTGGAACAACCAAACTTAGCCACTTCATCTCTCCCTCTCTTACCCTGTTGTTAAGCAACTTCCTGTTCCCTTACCTCAGGTGATACCTGAAAACGTGCGTTGGATCTCTGCTTTTCCCAGTCACTAATTCACATATAAATACCTACTATAGAAATGAGGCATGACTCAGAGTGCCTTTCCAAGTCACTAATTTGCATATAAAGACCTATTGGCAAGAGTAAGCGTTGACTCAGAATGCCTTCCCCAGGCATTAATTTACATATAAATACACACTATAAACAAGCTTTGGCTCAGAGACTTCTGGTCACATATTTGTGCATAAGTAAAGTAATTCACCTGCAATTATCCATATTTAATTTGGTTTATCCTTTCACACAAAACAGCCAAAACTTAAAATTTAAATACTATACATTCCCAGATTTGACTAAGCCTCCCTGGAACAATGTGGGCCTCCCTTGGGAGGCTGGCCTCACCAATTGAGAACCTGTGGTCTAGGAGCATTGGAAGCTGTCCCATCCAAAGCCCCACTTACTGTATATACTCGCGGATAAGCCGATCCGCGTATAAGCTGACTCCCCCCAAATGCAGTTGAGTATTTAAGAAAAGACATTGATACACGTATAAGTCGACGGCAACCTTTAATAAAAAAAACATGGAATATGGCACACAATAGTGTGGTGCCTCCTAGTATAACCTGCCACTGGTGACTGCTTATGAACTTTGTATTAACATTTTATTAAAGTTTACCGGAGGGCAGGTTTCTCGAGGGAGTCAGCCGCTGGGTTTCTACATTAGCTTGCACCACATGTCCTCCTGCATTACACAGCTTTCCAGGGACAGCATTACAGCACTTAAAGTTTCTGTAAGCTCACCTGTTCAGATGCCAAGGCATTCAACGACATTGGGAGAAACGAGGAAATGAGGAAAGGAGGCAGTGTTTTGGTTTGCAACATATTTCTGTGCTGCCTCAGAATCTACCATAAGTTTTACTCAGTTTGTAAGCACTGGAGGGCAGGGGAGTCACTGAGACGCATCGCTGGTGTAACAGATGAAGGGAGTTGAGCTTTTTACATGGAGGCCAGGTAGCTGTCTCAAAATATAGAAAATAAAAGAAACAATATACCTTTGTCTCCCTGTTTCTCTCTGCCTGAAGTTCTCTGTTTCTTTTGCCCAGAGAAGAGACGGCATTAATGGGAAAGTGTGCTGAAAATGCACTTCATTGTAAAAGCCTTCCTGAGTCTTTTTACACAGATTTACAGACTAGCTGGGGAATTGATTTATGGACCCATAGTTAGTAACCCGCGTATAAGCTAAGAACCCTAAAATTGAATGGCAGATTTGGTGAAAAATTTCGCTTATACGCAAGTATATACGGTAGTTTCTCTTCTGCTTATGATGGTGGGCCTGTCTGGGCACCTATTGGTAGCAGGGCACTGAGATGCAAAACACCAGGCCCCACCCCATTATCTTTCCCAAATCTTGCTTGTTTGGGTGGACTTGATCAAAGTCCAATTTACAACCAATTTACAATCAGACTTTAACCAATTACAACTCAACTCCTAAAGTCCAAACTCCTGTTAAATGCAAAAACAAAAACCCAAAGGTAATGTTCTTCCTACCCACAAGATCCTCTATATCTATATCAGATCTTGCCTATGTCATACCCATCACATCTCTGCTAGGAGATATGCTAGAGGCCATCGACAAGTTCAAATACCTAGGCCTCTGGCTAAATAACAACTTCTCCATTACCGCCCACATCGAAGCCCTCTCAAAAAAGCTAAAAATTTAACTAGGCTTCATCTACTGGAACAAATCCCTTTTTTCCAGTGACATCAGGAAGAGGCTTATTCAAGCCACCTTCCTTTCCCTTCTTGACCTTGCAGACGTTATCTACGGTTGCTGCCCAGATTCTAACCTGCATAAATTAGATGTTCTTTTTCACCGTGCTATTCGCTTTATGTTAAATGTACCATCCAGAAGCCACTATTGCACCCTATATTCTGCAGTGGGTTAGTCACCCCTTTCCACCGGGAGAATGCTTCATAAATGTACCTGGGCATATAAAATATTACTAGACAAACTCCTCCCTTATATCTCATCCCTATATCGAAGTTCATATAGTTGCTACTTGCTCAGGAAAATTTCTATTATTCTACTAGAACATACCCAAGTTTCGCACCCGCTTTGATAAAGCTGCAATCAGCCACATCATCCCTTCTGCCTAGAAAAATTACAGTCTACCTGAACTAGTCTCATTCAATATATTGAATCACTGATCAACAAATGCCTTACGAAGTCTGCAGTTGTACTAGCTAGCATATAATTGTTCACTATACAAACCTAACCCAGCACCAAGCTCTTTTGTCCCTCTGTATATCTTTTAGAATTCTTTACAATTTATAACTGTTATTTTAGCCACTGTTTTGTTTATATGTAATCTTGTTTAATTGCATTTGCACTTTCTTGAACCATGTTTGTTCGCCTCACATTGCAATTGTATATTGTTATGTATTGTCCTGTCCTTAACAGGACCTCCTTGTAAATGAGCTTGTTCAATGGAGTTGTCCTGGTGAAATAAACTTGAACTTGAACTTGGACTTGAACAGTAGCAGTGCTGTTTCCTGACCAGGGAGCTAGCCTTTTCCCTGGTCTGCACAATTCAATGTCAAATGCACATCCTAAGAGCAGTAATAGTATTACTAGAGGACTGCTGTAGCATCTGCTCAGAAACCATCCATAAACTAACCTGGAGACAGGATCCCTCAAAGGCTGATAATCAGGGAGGAGTTGGAGTGGGCACAAGGGTGGAATAGTGAAATACAGAAAAATAGATTGATAAAATTATCTTCCTGGTTCTCTGCCTTCCTAATTTTCCTTTCTAGCTGCTTGCCTGTCAGTTGTCTGGTTTGGTGACCTGTGGACTATTACTATATTATGTATTTTCCTCCCTTCTTCTGCTACAGCAACTCCACCCTCTCACCTTGAGGTAGATTTATCATCGAGACCTTCGGACTCTAACATAAAGTGTTACTTCCCTCCTTTTGCATTATTTTTGTCCTTACTAAATAGGGCATAACCCAGGACATGTAGGTTCCAGCTATCGCTGTGGCTCGCTTATGTATGCTGTTCTATCAGGACAATTTTTTACTGTTTTCAAGCAGTAAAAAATATTATAGTATAAATATTCATGTTTTATTTAGCAGTGTCTACATACTGAACACACTATAAATTAAACTATTCTGCTCTCACAGTAAGTGAGAGTTATATAGTGTTGAATGAATTCTGGTTTACAGTTTTAAGCTGGTATCATTTATTAAAAGTTCTTTGTATAAATTTTCATTACGTATTCTAATGTATTAATTGTATAGGCCCAGACTCCCTGAGGAGGCCTTAAAGGCAAAACATTGGTTAAAGGGCCTGTGCAAGAAATAAATGAAAAAACATCATAACGAAGGGTTTTTGACTGTGTGGCTAGTGAATTTCTTTGTTTTTTGGATTCTGAACCACAAACTAGCCCCTACTTACTCTATTGCTACAGTATATTCTAAACTATCTGTGGAGTTCCCATCAGTGTTGGATTTTTTATTTTATTTATTTATTTATTTAAGAATCAGTTTACAACCTTTGAGCCAGAGGCTCGTTTCCAAAGGTACTTCGTCACATAAAGACATACATTGCGTTTCGGTTACATAGCAAAGATTTGCAAAAAATCAATAGGCATTCACCAGAGGTGCCACGTCACATTGTGGTCAGACAAATACAATTGGGTACAGGGTACATGTAATTGATAACAGGTATTACACAAGTCGGTATCAAGTGAGCATTCTGGTAGATAAACATTGAAACAGCTGGCACTGGCCAGGTTAAACCTAGGCATGGTGTACAGGGAAGTGGTGGAGGATGGTTGGGTGGAGAGCTGCCGAGGGGCATTGTCAAGAAGAAGCAGAGGTGGAGGCTATGTTCAGAGACAGGAGCAGATTCACAGTGCTGAAAGATGTGGTTCGAGTCGCGGTTTTGAATGTGGAGATGGTGATGGCATTGGTGATGGTGGCAGGAGAGAGTTAAACCAGGTTGGGGCTCTATAGCTGAAGGACCTCTGGCCATGGCTGGTTCTTGTTCTGGGGACCTTTAGAGTGGTCTTGTAGGAAGACCGTGTTGCAATGGTGGGAGGCTCTGGTGGATGGATGCCGTTACCCCAGGAGAGAGCCGGGTGGGGTTTTTGGTGAGGAGACAGGTCTGGTATCGGAGCCGTTCATCCAGGGTAAGCAGGTTAGCATCGACATATAGCTGACAGGTGTGTGTGAGCCTGGGGCACCAGTAATCAATCTGCATGCTTTATTCAGGGTTAGGTGAATTTTGTTGAGTGCAGTGGTGTCGGCAGCACCAGTACTGGTAGACCATAGTCTACAAGGGACAGAACAGACGATGTAACAGCTAGCCAGAGAGCATTTGGGGGAAGGCAGGTTTTGTGGTGGAATAGGATGCCAAGCCGTGTGTTGGTGGCGGATGTTAGGGCGTCGATGTGGTTGTGAAATGTGAGGGCTGAATCGAAGGCAACCCCAAGGTATTTGTAGGAGCAGACTTGTTCCAGTGGTTGGTTGGTGCTTGGAAGGATATAGAGTGGGTGGTTGCTAGCTTTGTTTTGGGGGTGTGAAAAGAGCATAGTTTTGGTTTTGTTAAGATTGATGGCAGTCCGCTCCTTAAACCAAGCCTCGGCACTGTTGAAAGACTGCTGTAGGAGTCCTGTAGGGAGATGGGATTACGGTGGGTGGCAAAAGGACAGCGTCGTCTGCATACAGCAGAATTTTGCCAGAGCATGCACTGGGCAGGGTGTTCAGATACAGCGAGAAGAGAGGGGGCCCAGGATGGAGCCAGGGGACCCCAGAGAGAATGGGGCGAGTATGGAGTGTGCTGTATAATCTTGACACACTGGGATCGAGTGTCAAGGCTAGCCAGCACACCATGCCAGGGGCCAGCCAAGAGACCAGTGAGGCAGAGTGCATTCAGCAGCAGTGGATGGGAGACAGTGTCGAAAGCCTTTGAGAGGTCAATGAACACTGCACCAGCTAGGGAGCTGGTATCCAAGGAGGAGTGTGGAAGTTGGAGAATTCAATAAGGGCAGTGCTGGTACTGTGACCCTTGCGGAAGCCATGTTGCTCTGGGCATAAGATGTTATGTTTAGCCAGATAATCAGTGATTTGAATGGCCACCACTTTCTCCAGGGCTTTTAGAGAGGGAGGGAGGATGGAGATTGGCCGGTAGTTGTTGGCCGATGACCTGTCACCTCCTTTATGAATAGGTGTGATAATGGCTGTTTTCCAAGCTGTGGGAATTGTCCCAGGCAGAGTGACTGGTTAATTGGGCTTGTGAGAGGTGCAAGGACTTCATCTAGCACCAGCCTGAGGATGCTGGGGTCCAGTGAGTCACTGCGGGATTGCTTGCTATTGAGAGCTTTGATTAGGATGGGTCTGGCTTCCCGGGTGGAAATCTTCTCGCAGTAGGAGGCTGGGGTGCTGGAGGACAGGGAGTTTGGCTGGGGAGGGTCAAAGAAATTACTAGGGAGGACTGAGCTAAGGTCAGTGAAAGTGGTGTTGAACCAGTTAGCTATGGTGGCAGGCTCGGTGGAGGTTGTGCCATTTCTAGTGAGTTGGGATGGGGCAGGGAGCAAGCTTTACCATTGAGTTGCTAATATTATCCCAGAAGGTCCGGGCTGAGCCCCAGGAGGAGGTAAGGGAGGCCTGGTAATGGTCTGCCTTGGCTTTCCTGATGGCCCATGAGCATTTATTTCGGGCTGCATTGTATGCTTGCCTATCAGACAGACGACCTGTTTCAGTGGCAAGGTGCCAGAGGTTATCCGGTTTCTAAGTAATTGTAGGAGGGCGGGCTAACCAGGGAAGTGCGTTCTGTTTTCGGACCGGTTTTGGTTAAGGTGCAAGAGATCACAGGGCCATGTTGAGGGTGTGAGTGAAAAAGGTGAGGGCAGTATCAATGTTGGTTGCCTGCTGAATGGGGGACCAGTCTATCTGGGTGAGGAGTGCCTTAAGTTTCTTCAGCCCACCAGGGCGGAGGCGCCTGCGGAGGGTGGTCTGGGCTTTGGGTTTGGGATTGGGGGCTACCCAGTGGAATAGGATAGGGGAGTGGTCACTCAGGGAGTCTGGGAGGACCTGGATGTTTTGGATTTTATGGGGTCGGTTAGTTATAATAACATCCAGCAGGGTGCTGGTACCACTCTTAGGGTTAAGTCTTGTGGGCTGGGTGACGAGTTGTGTCAGATCTTGGGTGGCAAATGAGTCTCTGGTGGTGGATGAGGAGGTGCTGAGCCAATTTACATTAAGGTCCCCACTAGGATTTGTTCTGCCTTATGGTGGAGGGTGGCCAGGTAGTCCGTTAAAGATATCAGGGCTGGGTGCTGGTTCTTTGGGGAACGTGAGGCTGTGGTGAGATAGAGAGGCTCTAGAGGGGTCTGGGGTGAGTCTGAGGAAGGGCCTGGGCCCCATTTATGAGGGCAGGGGTGGGAGTGCATTTCCAGGTATTGTGTCCCTGGTGTAGATTGCACAGCCTCCCCTCGTTTACCTACTCGTCCTCCGGCATAAGGTATAGCCTGGGAGGGAGACAAATGAGTCAGGAGTTGATTTGGTCAGCCAGGTTTCAACCAGGGCTATGATGTCTGGTTGGTGAGCCAAGGCCCAGCAACTGTAGGGGCGTCAAATTTCTTCAGCAGGCTGCATATGTTCATGGAGGCTACTCAAGACCAGTGGGCTGAGTGGGTGGATGGGAGGGGGCAGGGCCTGGGTTGAGGTGTATGTTCCCTGTTAGGAGCAGAAGGAGGAGAAGTGCTCTGGTCAGAGGGAGGCAGATGGAGAGTTTACACGGGAGCAATAGAATAAGGAATGGGGTTTGGTTGCACAAGGGGTGGGTAGGGTAGCACAGGCAGAGAAGGCCTGAGTGATCAGAAGTGCAAGGGGGCTGTGGGGGAGGACAGGTGATGTCTGGAAGGGGGGTGAGGTGGAGAGAAGCATATGGGATGTGTGGAGGAGGAGGGAGGGGTAGGAGCAGTGGTAAAGGAGGAGGGGAGGACAGGAGGGTAGGTAGGAACACTGGAGTAGTGAGGCTGAGGGTTCATAGGGACAGTAGGGTATGTAGAAGGCAAAGGGAGGAGGAGGAGGAGAAGAGATAGACTGGCGAGCAGGACTGGTTACATGAAAACCTTACAAGGAGAAATTGCAGAGCTCAAAATGTACTGCTTGGAGGAGAGGAGAGTGAGAAGGGACCTGACTGAGACCTAGAAGTACCTCACAGGGGTGAACAAAGTGCAGGAGAGGAAGTCTCTTTTATGGGAGGAACAGCACTAGAACATGGGGGTATGCTATGAAGCTTGGGGGGGTTAAGAGGGATGTGAGGAAATATTTTTCACAGAAAGGGTGGTGGATGCCTGGAACAGCCTGCCAGAAGAGGTGGTGGGGGCAAAGGCAGCGCAGAGGCTCAGATATGTGTGGGATAGGCATATGAGTATAATAAGCAGAGATAAGGGAGGAGGAAAGGACACCTGTGACCAGGTAGGGTCCAGAGAGTAGTGTTAGGCAGGGAAAATAGGGCAGACTAGATGAGCCTACCCATCCTTTTCTGCTGACATATTCTCTGTTTCTGTTTCAGTCCCGAGCCTACTTTTTGACATGGACAGATACTTTACTTTTGAGACTCATATTAACCATTTTAAAAGGGAAGTCCCCATAACCTATTTTCTGTATAGCTGTGTAGTTCTTTGGCATAAACAAGGATTCCCTCTCTTGCATCCACCTAATTCTGGCTCCAAATGTGTGTAATACCATTTGAAAGACATATGTCTCTCTGCTCTTGTTTCGTTTATGTAATTAACCTAATGTAATCCTCATCCACTTCTGAATGCAGAAAATATGTACTGTTTATGCCTCTTTGTAATTAAACTCAGGTCGCACCTGAAAAAGGAATACAGTCTCAGTGGGCTTACCTGGTCAACCAAATTCAGTAAATAAATTTAATCCTAATTTAAATATAAATTAGGTTGCTTTACTCTGTTTTGCCCTTGTGTGAAATTCTTTTGGTCTCCATTGCAAAGGTCATGACTCCACTCAAGCAAGGTATCATGGGAGTTGATGCATATGTGCTGAAGCCAGAAGAAGTTATACTCTCATTCAGTTCTGTTAAATGTCTTGTAAAGTCCCTGTATTCTCTAAAAGCATTTTTTCTAACTCAAATGCACTTTAAACTACAGAAAACAGCAGTGCACATGCTATGCCTTGAAAAGTTTCATGGCCAGCATAAGACAACAACACAGGGACTGCAGAGAACAGCAACAGCACTGACTAATACAGTACAACTACTGCAGACTTTAGCACCAAAACATCATGCAGTTTCAGGATGTCTTACCTGAGATGGTTCATGAACAGGGTCACTAGAAAATTGCAGAAAAAGTTACCCAAAATTGCGGAGTTTTTTGCAAAATTGTGGGAGGTCTACTATAGACCCTGAGTGCTTCACAATAAATCTTTTACTGTTTTCTGCAGCATGTATTAGTCAGTATAAACTGCTAAATGGATCCACTGTCACTTTAATATGTTTTAAACTTAAATAAATGTGTATGTTCCTAAAATGAATACTAAACTGATAAGCTATCGTAAGCATTGCATATCTTTCAAAATTTAAAAACATCTGCCTCATACAGTGCTAAATAGATTCCATAATGTGAGCCACAGAAAATCAATATTAAATAAATACAGAGTAAACTAATTTTTCTGTTTCTGGGTGTAGAATAATGAAGCCTGATCAACAGTTACATAGATACATAGACAGTGTCGGCAGATAAGGGTCTATGGCCCACCCAGTCTGCCCATTTGAGCTTGTAAGTTCAGTTTGTTTTCCTAGAAGTCTGTTGCCCCTTACCCCTGACCTCCAGAATTCCTTTATGTCTATCCCATGCATTCTTAAATCCGTGATTGTTTCAGCCCCACCACTTCCTCTGGCAGGGTGTTCACTTGTCCACCACCATTCTGTGAAGAAATTCTTTCTCATGTTTCCTCTGAATCGTCTCCCTCTAACTTCATCCCATGCCCTCTAGTCCTGGAACATCTTTTTCGCTTAAAAATAGTGTTTTCCTGCACCCTGTTCCTCCCTGTAAGATACTTGTATGTCTCTATCATATCCCCTCTCTCCTCCTCTCCTCCAGGAGTACATGTTCAGTTCCTTCAACCTGTCTTCATAGGACTTGTGATGCAATCCATGCACCATCTTTGTTGCCCTCCTCTGAGCGTTCTCTACCCTGTCTATGTCCTTACGTGGGTATGGTCTCAGAACTGTACACTGTACTCCAGGTGGGGCCTCACTAGCATCTTGTATAGCGGAATTATGACCTCCCTTTTCCTGCTGGTGATGCCCTGCCTACACATCCCAGCATCCTATTTGCTTTACGGCTGCCTTGTCACACTGTTTCCCTACCTTGAGGGTCATCAGAGATGACAACCCCAAGATCCCTTTCCTGCTTGGTGCATGCAATATCCTCACCCCAACTGATATATTGTGCCAGGGTTTTGTGCCCCATATGCATTATCTTGCACTTCTTTGCAGTTGTTTGCAGTGCTCTGTCAGCTATTCGCCAACTTTGGTACAAGAAAAATAAGCAGAGTGGTGAATAATTGAGTTTTAATAAAATGTTTAATGTTCATAATTAGGTACTATACACTACTTTTGAAATCACATACTTAAACATTAAATCTGGGGGTTATTGGGGCTGGCAGTATAGCTTAGAGGTTATTGTAACAAACTGAATGAGCTCGGGACATCACAGACCTGAGTTTGTTTCCCACAACCTCCACTGGCATACTATGTGACTCTGAACAAGGCACTTAACCTCCTCAGTGCTACTGGGTTGCCCCTGAAAACAGGCACTTGTGCATAGTGGGCCTTACCGGCTACATAAAATACCATATTTTTACCGCATCATACAGTAGTCAGGGTGCCCTGTAATTTACTTTTGTTTTACTTTGGCTACAATGATTTTGTTTTAGCTGTGTCAGTGGCTCAGCAGGTAGCACACTCACCTCTGAGACTGGGAGATCAGTAGGCTGTGGGTTCTATTCCCCACACCAGGCACTTGGGTTAATATCCCAATACTGACACTGTAGTGCAGCATGAGGGGGTGCTGCACTCCTGAGGTGCCATCTTTCAGATGAGGCATTAAACCGAGGTCCCATCTGCCTGTTCTGGTGGTAGTTCAGGTGGATGTTAAAGATCCCATGGCACTTTTCGAAAACAGCAGGGGAATTTCCCTGGTGCAGTGGCCAAATTTCTTCCATGCATGAAAAATACCACCAACGGCTCAATCTGGTTCAAGGTCAGTTGGCATTCATCTGTATCCCCCTCCCCCGGGTCGTGCCTGAAAATAGGCAGGATTTGTCTAGTCACTAGTGCACTTACCTGGTCAACAAAAGCTAACTAAAGAAAATGTTCAGATACAGTTTATGTGTATTATAAGCTTGTTTTCAGACTTTAGTCAGGTCAGGTTTATATTGTAGTCTTTGCACGTCAGCATCTAGATGGTTGATTGATAAGAGTGAGATCACTGTTACCAACCAGTTTATTCAAGTTTATAATCATCAGGGACATCCAAAATCCTCAGCTGTTTGAATCAAAACTAGTTTGTATGTTCACAAGAAAAAACCTGCCCTACCACTTACAAAAAGGCTTCATAGTTAGTGCCCCATTTAGGTGAAGGGGATAATTTGCACCTTTTCTCCCATCTTTTGTTTCAGTTTCTGCTCTGTGGCAACAACAGGTTTTCTGATAGACTGCTTCAACACAAACCAAATGTTAAGTGTTTAAGTGTGCTTATGCTTGGCCAGTGGATTTTGAAACCAAACAAGACAAGGATTCAAAAGAAAGCAGTGTCACATAAAACCATTCCCTTACCTCGCACTGCATTGTTTTAGCCAAACCCAAGTCTGCATGCAAGATTGTCAATATGTCTGAGAGTATTTTATTTAAAATGTTACTTTTTACACATGTAACTCCTAGGTGGCACTATCCCAAGGGCTACTACCCCTGCCTGCTTGGCTAGTAGCAGGTTAAGGGGCCTGAGTTCTGAAACGGGTGCCTCCACCTGGAGGTCAGGGTTGGTAGTGGTCAAGCTAACCTGGGCATAGCCCTCCGGGACACTGTAACCCCCCTCTTTCCTCTCTAGTGGCCTGAACACTGTACAATAATCACTTTCACAATACCCCTGGTACACCACACAAGTACCCACACTGTTTGCACTTACTACCAGGGCTGAGTCCTCTGGCTCGACCCTGAAGACCCCCTGTAAAACAAGGTTATGCACAGCAAATAGCAACAGTACAGTACTTTGAGCACAAACTGGAACCACAGTCAGATTACATGCAGAAAAAGTTAGATCTGATTTTTTCAGGGGACTTGAACAAGGAAGGGGCAAAATCAGGTTAATTAGCTTAAAGGTTATATCAATAAAGCAGTTATGCATGCGCTTTGAGTTCCCCCACACAGTCACACCTCTGGGTACCCAGGTGGAGAAGAGATGGGCTAGCCAGGACTGTTGCCCGGGTTGCAGCTGGTGGGGCCCTGTGATGGAAAACACAACATGCACAGTACACAATATTTGTAATCCAGAGCCAGAGGGCTCAGTTCGTAAAGGAAACGAAACAACAAGACAATCAGATGATACACTCAGATTAAGCTGTCATTGCAGGGAGCTACCCTGGTATTTACTCTCGATACCCAAGACTGGACACAGGCTGGACTAAAATCGAGACTGCAGGTGGTTGATCTGGAATGCCAGGAGAAGCAGGGCCCACACAAGTTGCAGAGGCGTCGTTCCTGTTCAAGCGTGGAGCAGGGGGCTGATCCCCAAGCAGGTCTCTCATCGATGGCTTCTCTGTGCAGTGGGTAGTCTGGCTGGGCCAGTCTGGCAAGGCCCAGACCACATGGAGACAAATTCGGATGCAGTCTGTTTTGGGCTGGATACAGCTTCCAGCAAGCAGAACACAGTTCACACAGTGGGGAACTAACTCACAACCCACTAGCAGCTCATAGCACATTTACATGTACCGGAATCGCAAAGTCTCTGCACACACCGGGAGCTTAGGGATAGCTGGAACTCCTGACAGGCCGATCGCATTCAGCAAAATCTTCGGTCTTCTTCAGGTTGAGCCTGGCCCACTTCAGTAGCTTACTTTAGTCACACAAACTTGGATTTAGACCAAAATAATTCTCTTCTCTCCCTCTCAAGAGCAGCAGCAGACATGCAAGCCAAAAACTCAGCCCTTTCACAGTTTTCCCATGCGAATCCACTCAGGATTGTTGCCCAAAATACACTTGAGCTCTTCTCATTTCACTTCTCAGCTCAGAACTAACTGAAAATTGCAAGCAGCCTGGGACTTCCCCAAGATCCAAAAAGTTTAGTTGGCTGATTTGGCTGTCAGTCAAAGCAAGAGCTCCCCCTTCAGTTGCAAAAAGGCACAAAAAGTTCAAAACTACAATTCCTACCAATTTTGACTTCAGACAGCTCCTGTAGTCCAGCTATATTTTATGTCCCACCAGAACTGATTGGTCCAATTTGCAGTCCAGGACCAAGATAGTGGAGACAAAACAAAACAGTCCTTGCTACAAAGAAAGCAGGTTAGACAAACCACATTATCATTATCACTCTAAATGATTTTCAGTAAATAGTTACATCTTTCAACAGAGCTCCCTCTCAGATTATTTAAGCTGCAATCAGGCAGCTCTTAAAGAGACAGTACACAGAGGCTATACAGGCTCTGGTAATCACATTTAAACTGCTAAAACACAGGACACCAGCCTGGCAGTGAGCATTTAGGCAAGCTCAAGGAAGACTTTTTGGGAACCCCCATTTGTAGGGGGGTCTCACACAGTTCAATGTAAAAACTCAAAAATTGCCAGAAATTGTGGAACATGTTAGTTTTTGCGGAAAATGGTGAAAACTGTGGATTCCACAAAAAAAATTGAGGGTGCAATTTTCCAGTGGTCCTGTTCATGACCTTTGCAATGGAACCAGGCAGATTTTCACACCAGACCTTCATTTACATTTAAATCCTGATGAAATTAGGAGAGTACAATAGAGGCAATCATTATTCATGCCTACAAACAACACAGGTAAACAGAATAAAAGGCTTAGGGGACATTCCCTTTACAACTTTGCATAAAAGACTCAGACTGCTCTATGGGATTAACCAGTTTCTTATACTGGAATCAGGTAAATTGTTAGCAGCGAGTTTATTGTTCTCCAAATTAGATTATGGATCCCTATTTTATTTTTCAGCTACAGTTAAACTGTTTATTTGACTAAATCCTGTATACAATAGTATTTGTAGATTTGCTTCTGGATTGCCTAAGAGATATGAACATATGAACATGTGAAATTCCCAGCAGATACAGGCCGTATGGTCTATCTAGTCTGCTCGAGTGTGCAGCACTTCAGCCCAGTAGACTGCAGCTGCCCCCCCTCCCATTAACTCTTCCCTCCCCAACTGCCCCCCAAGTATGTACTTTCCCCTTGAACTTGTCCCACCCCCTCTTGAAGCACCCCACAGTCTGCACTGATACGAGTTGCTTAGGCAGTGCATTCCACCCTGTTACCACTCTTTCAGTGAAGTAGTGCCTCCTCCTTTCCCTCCTGAATCTTCACTCCTTTAACTTCAGGGAGTGCCCTCTCATATATATTCTGTTCTGGAGAGTGAACCCACCCTGGTAGCCTTCTTTGTTCATCTTCTTCAGGTACTTGAAGGTCTCGATCATGTCCCTTCTCTCTCTCTCTCTCTTCTATCCTCCAGGGTATACATGTTGAGCTCTTTAAGTCTTTCCTCGTAAGTTCTATCCCCCAATCCCTGGATCATCTTTGTTGCTCTTCGCTGCACTGCCTCCAGTAGTTTTATATCCCTTTTCAACTACTGGTGCCAGAACTGCACACAGTACTCCAAGTACGGCCTCACCAGGGACCTGTACAGGGACAATATGACTTCACTACATCTGGATGTAATCCCTCTTGCTATGCATCCTAGCATCCTGTTAGCCTTAGCTGCTGCCTTCCTACACTGGGCCAAGTGGTTTAATTCCCCAGTCATTGGCACCCCCAGATCCTTCTCTTCATTGGATGTGGACAGTTTGATACCATCCATCCACTAGCTGTATCCTGGGTTTTTGGCTCTGAAATGCATCACCTTGCACTTCTTGGCATTGAACCCACACTGCCAGGTGTGCAACCACTCCTTGAGTCTTGCCAAGTCCTCCTGCAGTAATTTGCCACCCTCCTCCCCATCCACCTCAGCATACAAGACGCAGGGTCCAAGACAACCCATCATTGTGCTCTACACAAGGAACTTAATTTGCTTTCCCTTAATGATAGGTTTAATTATAAGGCCACCAATTTTTTGTTTTGTTTTGTTTCTTGTTTGCATAAAATCTGCTTAGGGCTTGCACCACTTTCTCTGTCTGAGAGAGATTTTCCTAGAAGTCACAATACCTTTTCTAGTAGATCACAATCCAGATTTGTATTTGCAACCCCTTATTTATTTCTAGGACAAACATCATTTATATTCAAAGCTATTTATTTTTATAACCCTTTAAATTAAAGCTATTCATTTTTATAATCATTTCAATTCAAAGCTATTGATTTTTACATCAGACATTCTGAATCTATGGTGCAATGTAATAGGCTAACTGTTTTTAAATGCATCTATTTAAAAGCTCATGGATGACTCTGAATGTACTTGTTCCATATAATGTTGGTACCTTTTGCATGTTACTTGATTCACTGTTAAATGTGTACTGGTCACTGTGAAAAGGCAGTATTCCCATCTGCCCGTCAGTTAGAAATAAAATGAAATTAAATGAAAAGACATTTTGGTTGCTAAGGCTGTCAGAGGCATTGTTTTACAGGGCACAGTTCTCCTGTTCCAGGGTAAGCCTCAGACGGATGGTTCAGCACTACCATCAGCCTCTGGGTGATCTGTCTGCACAAGAACATGAACCCCTGTTCCCATAGGGCGGGTTTGTAAAATATTTGAGTGGGGCCTAGGGTCAAAGCCCCACCTCAGGGGTCAAGGTCAAAACCCTGCCCCCGAGGTGGTCTATAGGAGCAAAGCCCCCATACATGGGGTCAGAGAGTTAAGCCAGACCACCTTGAACCTCAGCTGTTAGCATAGCACTCAAGTTATGCTACTTGCCAATATGTACAGTCTACACCATGTGGGCCTTTTTTTTTACTTTACTTGAGTTGGGGCTTCAAAAAAAAAGGAAGCGTCCCCCCCAACTCTAATGAATTGACAAAACCTAAAACCCAGCAAACATTTGACAGAAGTAGCCTTGCACATTTACAGTACAGCAAGCATGCAATGAAATTATGCTGTATTCTCTGTAGCTTTGTACTATGCAAATTGCTGTGGTTTGATATTTATTTATTTATTTATTTATTTATTTATTTAAGAGTTTTACCAGGAAGGCATACTGAGCTGTGTACCACTCGATTCCAGATGTGCCCTGGGGGAATAGGGATAGGCAGGATGCAGTAATAGTAGAATTTAAACACATATACATGTTCAGTTACAGTTCAAATTAGAGTACATAGCAGAAGGTCAGCAAAAGACTGCCAGGGGGAAAAAAAAGATGGATCTCTTGATCTTGCCATGTTGGACTAGTTCAGGGAGGTTTGTTTTATTTTTCACTGTTGTGAACTGATGAGAAATTTGCCCATTTTTTACCTGCAACAAGTACAGTGACAAAACAGAACTCCTAGGCGAGGCTAGCACCAAACCACTGTAATAAGTTGTATAGAGCACAAAGTCCATGAAACTGAACTCAGACTGAAAAAAAATGGCAAGAGAAGCAGTATCAGTAAAAACAATTTCAACAGTATTCAAAAATCAGTTTTCAAGCTACTTCCCAGCTGAAACTTGGCATGTAATTCCGGTTCTATGTGATAATGGCGAAAGCCTAAAGCAGATTGCCGTTATTGAGAAGTCACAGTGCCAAAAATGTTTTTTGGCGCTGTGACACCCTGCTGCACAGGAAAACGGCACCAGGGACTTACTTTTTAATGTTTTCTGTGGTGGGGCTTCGCCCCCCGCACCTCCCCACAAAAGTATTCTCAGCTCCAGGGGGGTGCATGTCGGGGGGGGTGAAATCATTTATAAAAAAAGGCCCAGTGGTGCAGAGGGTTGAGGCTCTGGCACATTACCTCACACCATGCCGATAACCCAGGTTTGGGAATGGACTCAGGTCGCCGGGGGTCGGCAGGGGAAGGAGAAGATTGAGCATCCGTAGGACTGCTCCCCTCTCATGGGGTGGGTTACAGGGTTGCATTGCTCTGCAGCAGCCCCCAGTGGAGACTGGCAACACTGTAGAAGTGCCGCAATGTGGGAAGTACCAGAAAAACGGAACATTGCTCTGGATTGGCCAGATGATAGTATCCGGTCTGCTGACACCCTCCAGGCTTCCTGCTGGCCTAATTCACCTCAGCAGCCTCCAAAGGCTGAAGAAAATAGTGTGCTGGGCTGCCTCCACCAGTGCCTTCCCTCTCAGAGGAGAGGGACCCACTTGGTGAAAGGGTAATGCCGAGCTACCTCTGGATGTTGACTGCGATATGAGGAATGGGCTCGAGAGAGTTAATGGAGAGTGCAGTAACCTAGGCTGCCTGAAGGAGAGATGGATCCAGAGCACAGTAGGAGAGAAATTAGATAACTCAAAAAAAAAAAGGTTCGGGCCAGGCGCAATAAAAACGCACCAGCATCTGGACCCAAACCCAGTAACCTGTGGACCGACACCAGCAGCTGACCCACCACACCACGGGGTCGGCTCATCAACCCACCACAGCACCACCCCTCACATCCCCTTCCACCCCTCACTGTATGTTCCCGCCCCCCCCGTGCGTATATGTATAGCGACTTCTAGTCGCTATACCCTACCCCCTTCCCCATGGCCATCCGTGTAATGCACTGAGGAAGGGGTTGCCATTATTGGAGGCACCCTTTCCCCAGCGCCAATATCACGGGATACCATAATTCCACTTGAAGCAGTACTCATATAATACAAAGAACACCACAGCAAGCAATATACCAGCTGTAAAGGTTCTTTTTTTGTGTTTTGTCTAGCCAAACCTCATATAAGCAATGAAAAAACAAATGGCTGGTCTGCTGTTATGTAATGAACCATTTGAAAATAGCTTCAGTTGGACTTTATATCCCTAGAGTAAGCTGCTTACTCTCTGGTCTTGCAACCCTGACTCCTGATGTTGGCCTGTGCCCCCCCCTCCCTATGCCATGGAGGGCTTGGATCCTGAGCCAGCAGATCTTTGTTGTACATGATATTTTAAAAATAATAAGTGCCCAGACGTGTATAGGACAGTTAATGTATATCCATGGGTTACCACAAGTTAAATTGCAGGCTTGGGGATAGAACTTATGACTGCATAACCCAGCTGTGGTTCCCTGCAGCATCCCACTTTGTTTTGAGTTGGGTTCCGGAATCTCTGCTTTTCTGACATTCTGGTTTTGAGTTTTTGCCCAGAGGGGAGAATGGACCAAGGACCCAGAAGGGGGAATGATCCCTGAACTGGGGTGCAACCTGGAGCTACCGGGAACAGGACCTGAAACTGTGCAAGTTTAGAAGAAACCAGTCAGAACACAGCCAGCAAACAAATCCCCCATCCAAATGCAAAAATCATCTGAACCAATCACCAAGAAGGAACCAGACCCGGGATCCCTCAGAACACAAACATGATCACCTGAACGACCATTGAAAATATACCCAAACTGTAGAACCAGAGCCCTCATGACTGCATAACATTGAACTAACTTTATGATTAATTGCAAGGCTGTGATTCTGTGAAGACTCTGTGGCATTGCCTTGATTGTACAAATCGAACAACTCACACTGTCTTACTCTGGCTCTCTGAATAATGCCACAGTTGCACTAGGGTACTGGATGACATCAAATACCATACCTCTGCATAATAGTGGAAGGAGCATCACCAGCAGGAAAAGGGAGGTCATAATTCCACTATACAAGACACTAGTGAGGCCCCACCTGGAGTACAGTGTACAGTTCTGGAGACCTTACCTACATAAGGACATAGACAGGATAGAGAAGGTTCAGAGGAGGGCAACAAAGATGGTACATGGATTGCATCACAAGTCCTATGAGGACAGGTTGAAGGAACTGAACATGTACTCCCTGGAGGAGAGGAGGAGAGAGGGGATATGATAGAGACATACAAGTATCTTACAGGGAGGAACAGGGTGCAGGAATACACTGTTTTAAGTGAAAAGATGTTTCAGGACTAGAGGGCATGGGATGAGGTTGGAGGAGGGGCGATTCAGAGAAAACGTAAGGAAGAATTTCTTCACAGAACGGGTGGTGGACAAGTGGAACACCCTGCCAGAGGAAGTGGTGGGGACTGAAACAATCACGGGATTTAAGAATGCATGGGATAGACATAAAGGAATTCTGGAGGTCAGGGGTAAGGGGCAACAGACTTCTAGGAAAACATAAACTGAACTTACAAGCTCAAATGGGCAGACTGGGTGGGCCATAGGCCCTTATCTGCTGACACTGTCTATGTATCTATGAATCTGTGTATAAAAGGGCCAAGCCAGGGAGTTACGGTACAGGCTAGTAAGCCTGATGTCCAGTGCATGTCACATACTGAAGGCCCGACCACGTCATTTTAAAGGAAAGATTGGTGGATTCTCTGGAAGCAAATGGACTACAGGAACAAAAGCAGCAAAGTTTCATCAGGGGAGGTCCTACAGACAGATCTGATAGACTTATTGGACTGGGTTACAAAAACAGCTGATAAAAGGGCGACAATGGATGTGCTTCTCTGAGTCAGTCCCACATGAATTCTTGGTAAGGAAAAAAACTGAGTGACCTGATGGCATGTATTTGTATAAAACTGTTCAATGCAGTACAGACAGACACACACACACACTTTTTTTAAATTATAAAAACATCTGTTTGAGTTGGTAAATGCAGGCCATAGATGGGGTATTTTTCACAGCTAGACTGCAAGGACCTTGCTGACTATTTAAAGGTCTAGTATACACCGGCCCAGTGGCACTGAGGGTTGAGGCACTGGAAGCCACACCTCATGTCACGCTGGTGACCCGGGTTTCGACATGAGCCCAGGTTGGCAGGGGAAGATAGGATTGAGCATCTGGAGGACTGCTCTCCTATCCTAGGGAGGGATGTGGGTCTTCACCGCTGTGCAGCGGACCCTGGGGACACCTGGAGGCACTGCTAGAGATGGTGTAACAGGAGGGAGAAGTGCAGCAGACATCAGCACGTCAGTGCTAGACATCAGTGCATGTCTGCACTCCTGGGGCTAAAATCTCGGGTGGAAAATGGCAGCACTGTCCATGGCAGCTTGATGGCCGCACTTCCTGAGCTCAGTGGGACTCATGGGTGCAAACGCCGGGGGTGGTGTTGGATCCTGGCCTGGCGTGGGGACCGAGGGGAGGGTCCATCTCGTGAGTACAGCTGCATACGCCAGCTGGCCTGGGTAGATGTGCCTCCGTGGTCATCAGGGGAAGTGGAGCAGCAGCTGGAATAAGGCAGGTCAGTGGCTGCAGGAGAGAAAATAAGAGGATGATAAAAAAAATTAAGGTCTATTATAATTCTGAATTTTAAAACCAATTTTATAAATGCAAGAACACACTAAAACATTTCTGAGATTATTCAGACTTCTTTACTGGTTAAAGGTCTATGGCTTTGCCTTATACCTCAAAATTCATTTGTGGCACCTCCATAATTTACACTGCTGAGCAGTCCTGTTACCTCTGCTATATGTATTAGGACAGTTCATACCTGAACCTCGAGGAACAATATTAGTCCAGTGGTTTAAGCAGAACTGGGAATCGGTATAATACCAGGTTCTAATCTCACCAACGTGTTTTTTTCACTGTCTGACCTTGAACAAGTAACTTAACCTTCAGTCAGAACATCATAGCTGTATAAACAGGGTACATGTCCCCCACACACACTAAAAACAAACTAAACATATCAGAGGTAGTATGCATGTTAAAACATGTTCACACATTCACATCAGTCTCAGGTTTACCTCCTTGAAATTCTAGTTTAACACCCTGAACTATAAAATCTGGCACCCCCCAAGACACACACGTATAAATATGCATATACGAAGTGTGCGTGTGTCTTTTCAACAGGTCCATTCACATTTTAAAGGAAATACAAGGAGACAGAGAGATGTGGCAGTTGTGATTGTCTACAGCACAAGTTTAGGAACCTGGACATGAAACCAGCATGGATACACAGCGAGAAGATCTTGTCAAACAAATCTGATAGATTTCTTAGACAGGGTGAAAATGGAAGTAGATCAGAGACGGGAGGTGGATGTGACCTACCTAAATTTCAGCAAGGTTTTCAAAACTGTCCCATAGGAGTTTGGTAAATAAGTTGGGCAGCCTGGGAGTGGGCCCCAAGGTGGCAAGCTGGATCGGAAATTAAACTGGTTTTGAGACAAGACACAGTCACAGAGGGTGGTGGTGAATGGTGTTCAATCGGCGGAGAGGAGGGTGACCAGCAGGGTGCCACAGGGATCTGTGCTGGGTCCAGTCCTCTTTAATGTTTTCATAAGCAACTTTGCAGAGGGGCTAGAGGGGAAGGCATCCATTTTTGCAGACGATACTAAACTCTGCAACAGGGTTGAGACTCCGGGGGTAGGAACTAAACATGCTTCAGAAGTGGACGCCTTTAGACAACATGCCTGGAGGAAAGCTATGTCTGGGTAGAGATTGACGTTTCATCTCTGTACACATCTACTAGACACCAGCAAGATGTACTTGCCCTTTAGGTCCTTTTTAGAAAACCATCCAAATAGTAACTCCATGCTAGTGGATTTCATGCTCGTCTCTTGACTACATACTAAGTCATGTTTCTGAATTTGAGACTATGGTAGGTATTACCTACAGCCATGCAGGACAGCTAAAGAGAAAAGTATGGCATGGCATAGCAATTTATAGTTGTTCCCATATCTATTGGTCTCCTCACTCACTCCTAGTAAGGTTTGGGTCTGGCTGTACCCCCAATCAAAACCATCAAGATGAAACCCCTCTGCTTGTGGATCTCCCTTAACCTTTCACCCTTCCCTGACATGTAAACCAGTCATAGCAGCAAGAGAGGGGAAAAAAAAGCCAAAAACTGCACCATAGCTTAGGAGGATTGTACGCAAATTTTGATGGACTTGTGGCCTTACTGATCTGAACTTACAACCATCCCCCTCCCCCCGACCAGGAGCTGGTGTACATTATTTATTTCCCTTTTAACCAATCTAGGAGCTCCCTTATAAAGTCCCTGTGTACCCAGTGTTGAACTGGTGCTGTTGCCATGGTGGGAAGGCTGGCAAATTTGCATTTTAAATTAAATGCTAGACAGTGGGCACTTGCTCTGATAAACCCACAAAGGCCATGTAATTGCAAAAATGGCAGTCTTCCTTAATTTATCCTGAGGTATTTGTACAGACTAGTGTTACTGGCTTAATGGCCAAATAAGAAAAAATGTCCTAGCCTGCCAGCAGCTGCTTACCTTTGCTGGGGATGATGCTAGCTGGCTGTGCTGATGGCTACTCTGCTCCAGACTCCTCTGCTACTCACCTCACTCCTCCGAGGCTCCAACTGACCTGCTGGCTGCTCTGCTGCCTGGTGCTGTGCTCTGCCGCTGGCCGCCCGGACCGAAGAGGACACTTATTAACCACCATCCGGAGAGTCCAGGCACTTGTAGGCCTGCCACCTGCCTAAACCAACCTCCCTCCCTTACCCTACCCAGAGTGCTCGAATCACCCAGCCCACCACTCACTCTACTCCCCGACCCCCCTCTACAGCTAGTCTGCTGCTCAGCCTGCAGGCCTTCCCCTTACAGCTTACTTGCTTGCTGCCTGGTGGTGTATCCCAGACTCCCGACTGGCCGACAGCAACTCCCAACCTGGTACCGGACTCTCTCTCTCCCGACTGACTGCTGCCGACTCCCGCCGCACCTCCGCACTGGTATTTAGCAATTGATGCTCTCCCGCTAAGCTTCTGGGTTGGCCGGGCGCCTGGACCACCACCTCTTCTGACTCCTTAGTTCGGCTACTTCTCCACATGTATGACACGATGGAATTGAAACCGGTGCCCTCGCCTGAATCCCAAACGCTTCCTCACTCATGGAATCACCCAGATGCACACGTATCACGCCTAATAAGCCCTCCCCTCCCAGCCAATCACAGCGGCGGCAAGTTGAAAAATGGGACTAGCCAACCAGTCAGAATGATTTTGGGGGGGGGGGGGCCAACCAAACAGACAGAAGGCACCATCCATGCCAATTTTAAAATAATGCAAGTGCCGCCAGCAAATTAAACAGCAGCGGTGGAGGGGTGGCGCAGCACGGTCACAGACAGCAGAGGGTTCACGCACAGACAAACCAACCAGGGGAGAGAGAAAAAAAGGATGTGGCAAAATATTGCTGGGGCTCTGCCCAGGTCAAGAAATATTGCTGGGGCCAATGCCCCATGGGCCCATACAACCCGGCACCTCCGGCCACCAGGTCACTCAGTTTTTTTCTTTACCAAGAATTCCATGTGGGACTGACTCAGAGAAGCACATCCATTGTCGCCCTTTTATCAGCTGTTTTTGTAACCCAGTCCAATAAGTCTATCAGATCTGTCTGTAGGACCTCCCCTGATGAAACTTTGCTGCTTTTGTTCCTGTAGTCCATTTGCTTCCAGAAAATCCACCAATCTTTCCTTTAAAATGACATGGGCGGGCCTTCAGTATGTGACATGCACTGGACATCAGGCTTACTAGCCTGTACCATAACTTCCTGGCTTGGCCCTTTTATACACAGATACATAGACAGTGTCAGCAGATAAGGGCCTATGGCCCACCCAGTCTGCCCATTTGAGCTTGTAAGTTCAGTTTATGTTTTCCTAGAAGTCTGTTGCCCCTTACCCCTGACCTCCAGAATTCCTTTATGTCTATCCCATGCATTCTTAAATCCTGTGATTGTTTCAGCCCCCACCACTTCCTCTGGCAGGGTGTTCCACTTGTCCACCACCCGTTCTGTGAAGAAATTCTTTCTCACGTTTCTCTGAATCGTCCTCCTCCAACTTCATCCCATGCCCTCTAGTTCTGGAACATCTTTTTCGCTTAAAATAGTGTATTCCTACACCCTGTTCCTCCCTGTAAGATACTTGTATGTCTCTATCATATCCTCTCTCTCCCTTCTCTCCTCCAGGGAGTACATGTTCAGTTCCTTCAACCTGTCCTCATTGGACTTGTGATGCAATCCATGTACCATCTTTGTTGCCCTCCTCTGAACCTTCTCTACCCTGTCTATGTCCTTATGTAGGTAAGGTCTCCAGAACTGTACACTGTACTCCAGGTGGGGCCTCACTAGTGTCTTGTATAGTGGAATTATGACCTCCCTTTTCCTGCTGGTGATGCTCCTCCCACTATTATGCAGAGGTATGGTATTTGATGTCATCCAGTACCCTAGTGCAACTGTGGCATTATTCAGAGAGCCAGAGTAAGACAGTGTGAGTTGTTCGATTTGTACAATCAAGGCAATGCCACAGAGTCTTCACAGAATCACAGCCTTGCAATTAATCATAAAGTTAGTTCAATGCTATGCAGTCATGAGGGCTCTGGTTCTACAGTTTGGGTGTATTTTCAATGGTCGTTCAGGTGATCATGTTTGTGTTCTGAGGGATCCCGGGTCTGGTTCCTTCTTGGTGATTGGTTCAGATGATTTTTGCATTTGGATGGGGGATTTGTTTGCTGGCTGTGTTCTGACTGGTTTCTTCCAAACTTGCACAGTTTCAGGTCCTGTTCCTGGTAGCTCCAGGTTGCACCTTAGTTCAGGGATCATTCCCCCTTCTGGGTCCTTAGTCCATTCTCCCTTATGGGCAAAAACTCAAAACCAGAATGCCAGAAAAGCAGAGATTCCGGAACCCAACTCAAAACAAAGTGGGATGCTGCAGGGAACCACAGCTGGGTTATGCAGTCATAAGTTCTATCCCCCCAGCCTGCAATTTAACTTGTGGTAACCCATGGATATACATTAACTGTCCTATACATGTCTGGGCACTTATTATTTTTAAAATGTTATGTACAACAAAGATCTGCTGGCTCAGGATCCAAGCCCTCCATGGCATTGGGGGACACAGGCCAACATCAGGAGTCAGGGTTGCAAGACCAGAGAGTAAGCAGCTTACTCTAGGGATATAAATTCCGACTGAAGCTATTTTTAAATGGTTCATTACATAACAGCAGACCAGCCATTTGTTTTTTCATTGCTTATATGAGGTTTGACTGGACAAAACACAAAAAAGGAACCTTTACAGCTGGTGTATTGCTTGCTGTTGTGCTCTTTGTATTATATGAGTACTGTTTCAAGTGGAATTATGGTATCCCATGATATTGGCACTGGGGAAAGGGTGCCTACCATAATGGCAACCCCTTCCTCAGTGCATTACACGGATGGCCACGGGGGAAGGGGGGTAGGCAAGTATAGCGACTGGATGTCGCTATACATATACACACGCAGGGGGGCCGGAACATACAGCGACGGGTGGAAGGGGATGTGAGGGGTGGTGCTGTGGTGGGTTGCTGAGCCGACCCCGTGGTGTGGTGGGTCAGCTGCTGGTGTCGGTCCACAGGGTACTGGGTTTGGGTCCAGGTGCTGGTGCGTTTTTATTGCGCCTGGCCCAAACCTTTTTTCCTTTTTGAGTTATCTAATTTCTCTCCTACTGTGCTCTGGATCCATCTCTCCTTCAGGCAGCCTAGGTTACCGGCACTCCTCCATTAACTCTCTCGAGCCCTTTCCTCATGTCGCAGTCGACACCCAGAGGTAGCTTGGCATTACCCTTTCACCAAGTGGGTCCCTCTCCTCTGAGAGGGAAGGCACTGGTGGAGGCAGCCCAGCACACTATTTTCTTCAGCCTTTGGAGGCTGCTGAGGTGAATTAGGCCAGCAGGAAGCCTGGAGGGTGTCAGCGGACCGGATGCCATCATCTGGCCAATCCAGAGCAATGTTCCGTTTTTCTGGTACTTCCCACATTGCGGCGCTTCTACAGTGTTGCCAGTCTTCACCAGGGCTGCTGCAGAGCAATGTGACCCTGTAACCCACCCCATGAGAGGGGAGCAGTCCTACGGATGTTCAATCCTCTCCTTCCCCTGCCGACCCCCGGCGACCTGAGTCCATCCCCGAACCTGGGTTATCGGCGTGGTGTGAGGTAAGGTGCCAGCGCCTCAACCCTCTGCACCACTGGGCCTTTTTTTTTAATGTTTTCACCCCTCCCCCCCGACATGCACATGGAGCTGAGAATCCTTTAGTGGGGGGGTGCAGGGAAGACGCCCACCACAGAAAACATTAAAAAGTAAGTCCTGGTGCCGTTTTCCTGTGCAGCGGGGTGTCACAGTGCCGAAAAACATTTTTGGCACTGTGACTTCGCAATAACGGCAATCTGCTTTAGGCTTTCACCATTATCACATAGAACCGGAATTACATGCCAAGTTTCAGCTGGGAAGTAGCTTGAAAACTGATTTTTGAATACTGTTGAAATTGTTTTTACTGATACTGCTTCTCTTGCCATTTTTTTCAGTCTGGGTTCAGTTTCATGGACTTTGTGCTCTATACAACTTATTACAGTGGTTTGGTGCTAGCCTCGCCTAGGAATTCTGTTTTGTCACTGTACTTGTTGCAGGTAAAAAATGGGCAAATTTCTCATCAGTTCACAACAGTAAAAAATAAAACAAACCTCCCTGAACTGGTCCAAAATGGCAAGATCAAGAGATCCATCTTTTTTTTTCCCCCCGGCAGTCTTTTGCTGACCTTCTGCTATGTACTCTAATTTGAACTGTAACTGAACATGTATATGTGTGTAAATTCTACTATTACTGTATCCTGCCTATCCCTATTCCCCCAGGGCGCATCTGGAATCGAGTGGTACACTGCTCAGTATGCCTTCCTGGTAAAACTCTTAAATAAATAAATAAATAAATATCAAACCACGGCAATTCGCATAGCTCAAAGCTACAGAGAATACAGCATAATTTCATTGCATGCTTGCTGTACTGTAAATGCGCAAGGCTACTTTTGTCAAATGTTTGCTGTATTTTAGGTTTTGTCAATTCATTAGAGTTGGGGGGCTCTGCCCCCACACTCCCTTTTTTTTGAAGCCCCCAACTCAAGTAAACTAAAAAAAAAAAAGGCCCACATGGTGTAGACTGTGCCATACGTGGGCAAGCAGCATAACTTGAGTGCTAAGCTAATAGCAGAGGTCCGAAGGTGGTCTGGCTTAACCTCTTGACCCCCATGTATAGGGGGCTCTGCTCCTATAGACCCCCTCGGGGGGGGCAGGGGTTTGACCTTTGACCTCTGAGGTGGGGCTTTGACCCCTAAGCCCCACCAAATATTTTACAAACCCGGCTCCTATGCTGGTGGCATTTATTTGTATAAAACAGTTCAAGGCAGTACAGACACACACACACACACACACTTTTGTTAAATTATAAAAACATCTGTTTGAGTTGGTAAATGCAGGCCATAGATGGGGTATTTTGCACAACTAGACTGCAAGGACCTTGCTGACTATTTAAAGGTCTATTATACACCAGCCCAGTGGCACTGAGGGTTGAGGCACTGGACGCCACACCTCATGTCACGCTGGTGACCCGGGTTTCGACACGAGCCCGGGTTGGCAGGGGAGGATAGGACTGAGCATCTGGAGGACTGCTCTCCCATCCTAGGGAGGGATGTGGGTCTTCACCGCTGTGCAGCGGACCCTGGGGACACCCGGAGGCACTACTAGAGATGGTGTAACAGGAGGGAGGAGTGCAGCAGACATCAGCACGTCAGTGCTAGACGTCATTGCACGTCTGCACTCCTGGGGCTAAAATCTCGGGTGGAAAATGGCAGCACTGTCCATGGCAGCTTGATGGCCGCACTTCCTGAGCTCGGTGGGACTCGTGGGTGCAAACGCCGGGGGTGGTGTTGGATCCTGGCCTAGCGTGGGGACCGAGGGGAGGGTCCATCTCGTGAGTACAGCTGCATACGCCAGCTGGCCTGGGTAGATGTGCCTCCATGGTCATCAGGGGAAGTGGAGCGGCAGCTGGAATAAGGCAGGTCAGTGGCTGTAGGAGAGAAAATAGGAGGATGATAAAAAAAATAAAGGTCTATTATAATTCTGAATTTTAAAACCAATTTTATAAATGAAGAACACACTAAAATGTTTCTGAGATTATTCAGACTTCTTTACTGGTTAAAGGTTTATGGCTTTGCCTTATACCTCAAAATTCATTTGTGGCACCTCCATAATTTACACTGCTGAGCAGTCCTGTTACCTCTGCTATACGTGTTAGGACAGTTCATACCTGAACGTTGAGGAACAATATTAGTCCAGTGGTTTAAGCAGAACTGGGAATCGGTATAATACCAGGTTCTAATCTCACCAACGTGGTTTTTTGCACTGTCTGACCTTGAGCAAGTAACTTAACCTTCAGTCAGGACATCATAGCTGTATAAACAGGGTACATGTCCCCCACACACACTAAAAACAAACTAAACATATCGGAGGTTGTATGCATGTTAAAACATGTTCACACATTCACATCAGCCTCAGGTTTACCTCCTTGAAATTCTAGTTTAACACTCTGAACTATAAAATCTGGCACCCCCCCTGGCACACACGTATAAATATGCATATACGAAGTGTGCGTGTGTCTTTTCAACAGGTCCATTCACATTTTAAAGGAAATACAAGGAGACAGAGAGACGTGGCAGTTGTGATTGTCTACAGCACAAGTTTAGGACCCTGGGCATGAAACCAGCATGGATACACGGCGGGAAGATCTTGTCAAACAAATCTGATAGATTTCTTAGACAGGGTGACCAGGGAAGTGGATCAGAGCTAGGAGGTGGATGTGACCTACCTAGATTTCAGCAAGGTTTTCAAAACTGTCCCATAGGAGTTTGGTAAATAATTTGGGCAGCCTGGGAGTGGGCCCCAAGGTGGCAAACTGGATCAGAAATTAAACTGGTTTTGTGACAAGACACAGCCACAGAGGGTGGTGGTGAATGGTGTTCAATCGGCGGAGAGGAGGGTGACCAACATGGTGCCACAGGGATCTGTGCCAGGTCCAGTCCTCTTTAATTTTTTCATAAGCGACATTGCAGCTGGGCTAGAGGGGAAGGTATCCATTTTTGCAGACGATACTAAACTCTGCAACAGGGTTGAGACTCCCGGGGGGGGGTAGGAACTAAACATGCTTCAGAAGTGGACGCCTTTAGACAACATGCCTGGAGGACAGCTATGTCTGTGTAGGGATTGACATTCATCTCTGTACATATCTATTAGACACCAGCAAGATGTACTTGCCCTTTAGGTCCTTTTTAGAAAACCATCCAGATAGTAACTCCATGCTAGTGGATTTCATGCTCGTCTCTTGAATACATACTAAGTCATGTTTCTGAATTTGAGACTATGGTAGGTATTACCTACAGCCATGCAGGACAGCTACAGAGAAAAGTGTGGCATGGCATAGCCATTTAGAGTTGTTCCCATATCTATTGGTCTCCTCACTCACTCCTAGTAAGGTTTGGGTCTGGCTGTACCCCCAATCAAAACCATCAAGATGAAACTCCTCTGCTTGTGGATCCCCCTTAACCTTTCACCCTTCCCTGACATGTAAACCAGTCATAGCAGCAAGAGAGGGAAAAAAAGCCAAAAACTGCACCATAGTTAAGGAGGACTGTTCGCAAAATTTGATGGTCTTGTGGCCTTACTGATCTGAACTTACAACCACCCCCCCCAGGAGCTGGTGTACATTAGTTATTTCCCTTTTAACCAATCTAGAAGCTCCTTTATAAAGTCCCTGTGTACCCAGTGTTGAACTGGTGCTGACCCCATTTATGTTGCCATGGTGGGATGGCTGGCAAATTTGCATTTTAAATTAAATGCTAGACAGTGGGCACTTGCTCTGATAAACCCACAAAGGCCATGTAATTGCAAAAATGGCAGTCTTCCTTAATTCATCCTGAGGTATTTGTACAGACTAGTGTTCCTGGCTTAATGGCCAGATAAGAAAAAATGTCCTAGCCTGCCAGCAGCTGCTTACCTTTGCTGGGGATGATGCTAGCTGGCTGTGCTGACGACCACTCTCCTCCAGACTAATCTGCTACTCACCTCACTCCTCCGAGGCTCCAACTGACCTGCTGGCTGCTTTGCTGCCTGGTGCTGTGCTCTGCCGCTGGCCGCCTGGACCGAAGAGGACACTTATTAACCACCATCCGGAGAGTCCAGGCACTTTTAGGCCTGCCGCCTGCCTAAACCAACCTCCTCCCTTACCCTACCCAGAGTGCTCGAATCGCCTGGCCCACCACTTACTCTACTCCCTGACCCCCCTCTACAGCTAGTCTGCTGCTCAGCCTGCAGGCCTTCCCCTTACAACCTACTTGCTTGCTGCCTGGTGATGTATCCCAGACTCCCGACTGGCCGACGGCAACTCCCAACCTGGTCCCGGACTCTCTCTCCCGACTGACTGCTGCCGACTCCTGCCGCACCTCCGCACTGGTCTTTAGCAGTTGATGCTCTCCGGCTAAGCTTCTGGGTTGGCTGGGAGCCTGGACCACCACCTCTTCTGACTCCTTAGTGCGGCTACTTCTCCACACGTACGACACGATGGAATTGAAACTGGTGCCCTCGCCTGATTCCCAAGTGCTTCCTCACTCATGGAATCACCCAGATGCCCACGTATCACGCCAAATAAGCCCTCCCCTCCCAGCCAATCACAGCAGCAAGTTGAAAAATGGGACTAGCCAACCAGTCAGAATGATTTTCGGCGGTGGGGGGGGCAAACCAAGCAGACAGAAGGCACCATCCATGCCAATTTTAAAATAATGCAAGTGCTGCCAGCAAATTAAACAGCAGCGGTGGAGGGGTGGCGAGGTGCGGTCACAGACAGCAGAGGGTTCACGCACAGACAAACCAACTAGGGGAGAGAGAAAAAAAAAAGATGTGGCAAAATATTGCTGGGGCTCTGCCCAGGTCAAGAAATATTGCTGGGGCCAATGCCCCATGGGCCCATACAACCCGGTACCTATGCCTGTTCCCCCTTCTGTATCGACCAACCAATTCCAAATGTCCACCTTCCAAGACCACCTTGGCTTCCATTCCAGGACTGTGACAGCCTGACCTCTCTTGCCTGACCTAATCTGATCTCGCTGCAGAAGGTAAAATACCTGGAACAAGAAAATTCCTTCTTGACCCCTAAAAGGCAGTCTCCCTGAGTGGGACAGCAAGCC
Source organism: Neoceratodus forsteri (assembly GCA_016271365.2). Lineage (NCBI taxonomy): Eukaryota > Metazoa > Chordata > Ceratodontiformes > Ceratodontidae > Neoceratodus > Neoceratodus forsteri. The sequence goes on along the minus strand of CM057450.1, from coordinate 768,215,988 downwards.
CCTATGTGCCTGCTGTGCCCCCCTGCTTTTATGAGGGTGGGTCAAGGGTGAGTCTTCAGCCAGGGAGAGAGGAACAAAGAGGAAGAGTCCCTCTGGCACTGTTCTTACATAGTGTGCTGCTCCCCCAGATCTCGAACTGCCCCCTTCCCTGGGAACTCAGCTGCCTACCTGAACTAGCTCCACCCCTATTGGGCTGTACCGACCTGTCTGTCAATCTTGCCTCCCCCTGCCCACCCTGATGTCACTCGGGACATGCCCACAAACAAATGCCAACCCCCTGCTATTCTTTGTGCACTCTTCTATTGTCTTTTAGGGCACAGTTCCCCCATTACACCTGAACAAACTGAGACACACACACCAAGCAATGGAGAGAAAATGGCCACAGCCATCTGTTTATTAATCAACCAATCATCATTACAAGTTGGCTAACATGTGCTGCAGGTGGTCTTAGTTGGTATTCACTAGTGCCAAACACCAGCCTTACCTTCTGCTGAAGGAAGTCACTCTGCACTGCAAACTCATGCAAGGGACCTGGCCTCCAGGGCATGAGGGGTAGCTCTTGACTGGCTGCCATGGCATCCCCCCCATTTGGGGACGCTATGATGCCATGGGCCCTCACCCGGAGAGGCTGCCATCCCACCTGCCACCCTATTCGTAAAGAGGTCAGCCCCAGCTGGATGACCCAGCATTTCTGTCAGCCTCTGGGTGACCAGTCTGCAAAAGACCATGATCCCCCATCCCCCCTTCGACATCGAACAGCCAATACCATCCTGCCGCCACAGGGTGAGCATCATACCCTGTTCACCTCCCCCACAAGCACATCATGCCAAAAGCTCTCCACAGCCTTCGTATGTCCTCTAGAAATCTATCTAAGCCTATGCTAGACAGGTGCACACCATCCTTGGCATATAACCCCGGTTCCTTGATTCTGATCCCATCGTGTCTTAGTGGAGTCCCCCCAACAGTCCCCATAAATGGTCTCACTGCCACATTATGGAGCTGTCAAACCTTCTCCATAGCCCTAAGGTCTCACACGTGGTGCCACTGCATTCTTTGTATTATGTCCGACCACACAATGTGCACATTGGGCCATATGCCCTTCAAATAACTTAAGTCCTCTTTTACATGCCATGGTAGGTTAATGGAAGACACAGTACCCAGGTCATTGCTGCCCAAATGTATTACCAGGATCTGGGGAAGTCCCCGCCATTGGGCTTCTGCCAACACCATCGGAAGTAGCCTTGCCATCTTATGCCCCTTCAGCCCAGCCAATGCACTTCAGAGTCCCACAGTTCCATGAACAAATTGTCACCACCCTGGCTCTGTCCCACATGTAGTAGTAGTAGTAGTAGTAAAATTTTATTTATACAGAAAATTATGCCATTGGGGTTCAACGAATCCCTGTTTACAAGGCATACCTGTTTAGTACAAAATAAATAAACACAATAAACAAATACACAACGTATAGATACAGTTATCGTACAATTAGGTACATACAGTCATTTCATTTGTTTTAAACAACCAAACATCATATATACATAACAATCAAACTTCACCTATTACACAAACATTTAAAACGCAGCTCATGTTTCACTGCAGTCTTATATTCTAATAAAGACAGGTTTGTGTCCCTAAGGGGGTCGGGGAGCCTGTTCCAACTTTTTGAAACTTTATACTGGAAGGTCATTGTACTATATCTATTTTTAATTTTTGGAGTAAGATAAACTCTCACTCCTGATTTTCGTAAATTTAATCCATGTTCCGGTTTTTTTAAATTGTACAATAGGTGATTTTGTAAATTATTCTTGTGTAAACCTTTTATCTGTGTTAACCAAAAAACCTCTGCCCTCTGTTCTAATGAATTCCATCCCAACTTTGAATACACATCACAGTGATGGGTACCAAAATCACATTTTAACACAAATCTGGCTAATTTATTATATAAAACATCCAGGTTGGCAAATGCACAAATGAATGGCCACACACCCAAATCCACATCCTCAGGAAACCTAGGACCTGCCAAGACAAAAGAAAAGGTTAAAGCATATGTAGCCTCACACATCCTTCAAATGCCTGTGAACGGCATCTCCCTAATGCCTGAATCTGCTCATCTGTGAGCCCCTCTGCCCAAGCATGCGATGCTGCTCTGATCCAGAAGGAATGGGTACTGAACCCCTTTGAGTTCATCCCCAGTCTCTCCAAGCTCTTGTACACCTACCTGAATTCAAAGACCATGACTGTGGACCCATCTTCATGTCAGAAGAACACTATGCCTCCACCCAACCTCTGGGCAACATAGTTCTGGACCCTTGTGTGGACCTCCCATTGGAATCCCAGTGGGGACCCTTAAGCAGCACCAGCATCCTCATGCCATGCTTTCCATCTTGCTCTTGTGCAGCTGGATGAACACATCTACCTTTGTCAGTGTCACATCCTCATCCATCTATGCCATAGGTAGCCCTGCTGCCCTACTCAGTTGCGCTGTTTTGGATATACGGAAGGCTCCGCAGAAAGCCACCAAGAAGGTTGTTCCAAACACGTGAGCTTCCAACTCGGTAGAGCACATGACAGGCTGTATGCCCCACACCTGGTTCAAAAGCCCTGGGCTAATTGGGTGCCTACTGTCAGATCTCTTTGGGGCCACCCGGGCCCACCCTTCCAGCATCTTCTGCAAGGGAAATGCTCCCAAGAGAGGAGCAAGACAAAGAGACCCTCTTGCACTGTTCTTACATAGTGTGCTGCTCCTCCTCCTCCTCCAGCCTCGAACCATCCCTCCCCTGGGAACTCACCTGCCTACCTGGACTACCTCTGCCCCTATTGGGTGGTACCTACCTGTCTATAAGCCGTGCCTCCCCCTTCCCCTGCCTGCCCAAGTGTCACACAGGGGACATGCTCATAGACAAATACCCACCTCCTGCTATTCATTGTGGGCTCTTCGATTAGAATATTGCCCATGAACAGTAACCAATAAGAAGCCAGGGCTTACACACTGTTCATGGTAACTCTAGGGAATGAAGAATTGCATGGTTTGCCCCAAAACTTTCCACCAATTTGATAATGAAACTGCTCCCCTATAAAAGGGAACAGCCACCAGCATTTTGCACTTTAGAACTGGTATGCTGTTGTTGTTGTTGCTTTTGCACCACTGATTAGGACTCTGCAATGCCATCTTGGGAACTGCTACCCAGAGAGAGTGCTGAGTGGATGTCTTGAGCTAACAATATTGCCATGGGTTTGGTAGGCTGGAAAAGTATGCCTTGCTGTTTGCTGTTGAAGAAGGAGAGTGTGGCTGCAGTGATACTGCAAAGAGAAATAGGAACAGTGTTGGCATTCAATGTGACAATGCCTAACAGTATTCTCTGCCATGAACCAGCTGACTAGCAGGACTCGATCTTAGACAGGTATCGCCTAATCCAGGTTTGAGAGGAGCCATGGAGGAGCAGCTGGGAAGCATAAGCCCCATATATGACACACAGTTGAGAGGATTCAAGGAGGGCCAGCGCCAACCAACATCTTAGATGGATGTTGGTGTTTATTTCATTAGGAGAACTTGTGGGGAGAGACTGAAAGAGGATGCGCCAGAGCCCTGGAGGAGTGAAGGATTGTGAGGTGATAGAGGAGTGCTTCTTTGGGAGTATACGATAACCATGCTAAGTAGAGTGGAGGCAACCATGGGAATAATACAGGTCTTTGGCCTGCAGCTTCACTTAGTTAGAAAAATAAGGACAGGAGACATTGCAAGACCTTGGTTGGACTGTGCACAAACAGTGCCAAGGCCTAGGCAGAAGATTATTGAGAGTATTCTGGGTCCAATGCCCACAGTCTGGATTACAAATAGGGGCCGCATGGGTTATCTTTCTATTTGTCTCCATCATCTATCTATAGTGTGGCAAAAAAAAGAAGATTTCGTCTGAATCATCTCCTTGGTGAGGTACCCACCAATCATGGCCTTAGTGTTAAAGTCAAGTTCACCCACGGTAGGGATTGAGGCTTTGGGACAGAAGTGAACTGTGTGGTAAACAGTGTATAATACAGAGAATAGTGTATGTGCAACCATGCACAACAAGGCTGTTTCCATCAAGGGATGAGATGACATCATAGACTATGAAAGCAAAGCTCAAGCGGTCTCTATGATGTCATCTCTCCCCCAGATAGAAGCATCAGCCTTGTTGTGGATGGTGGACCACATATTATTTTGGATAGTATATGTCTGTTTTAATTCATTAACCTTTTTTCTGACACTGTCCTGAACAATGGTCAAATAAACAGAAAACAGCAACCAACAGGATGAGATTAAAAATGTTTAATGTGATTGAAGTAATAGCTACATGAGGTGGCAACATTGTTAGTTGTTCGTCTATTAACAAAAAAGTTCACTTAGGATGTTTTCATTCTTGTTGATACCTTCATTACGAGGAACCTGCAATGTACTGTAGGTAAGTATGAGGAATTATAATAGACTTGGGATTCTATGCTGTTGTACTACAGTAGTGACATACAGCAATGCCAGCCAGTATGCAACACAGTAATGCTGCAGTACCTCACAAAATGTTGTAGTGTGCTGCAAGGAATGGTGTAACTCAATGGCAATGAATCCCTTTTGTCATGCAGTACTTTGTGTTATGACACTTACTGCAAGTTACTGCATTGCAGCGTAGCTGGGTCTGCTGTAGCTACTGTGGTACAACAGCTTCTGGCAGTGTATGGATTTCCATACGTGACAACACTGAACCATATACTATTACTTCTGCACAGAGTATAAGTTTCCCCCTCAAGAAGCACTACTTCCTCATATATTGTCAATTGTATTTGTTCCTTGTCAGCAGTCAACTCTTTTCCTGTAGCTTTTGGGGATATACATGCTTGTTTTAGTATATTTTCACCGTTCCTATTCATCTGCTTTAACTATCCTGAAGGACTCCATTTTCTGGTTGTTGAACTATGATTGTCTCTAATGCCTGCATTAACAGATGAGAACTTGATGTGTCAGCACCCTCTTTTTTGTCATAAACGTTTTTATTGAGATTTTCAATATGAACATACACATCAAATCAGCTCAAATGAACATTGTGGTATGCAGCCTAAGATAATTGTCTAAGAATACTCCTTCTTTTTAACATATGGATACACTTCAATGGCACAGTGGATAACAGGTTGGGAGTTCTTCTAGAGTATGCCAATTATACAACTTAGTAAGAAATACTGGCAGTCTAAAAGAGGGACAGGGATCCATTCAGGTTATTTAAAAATGGAAGTGTAGTCATTGCCAATTCATATAGACATGAGTGAAGCAACAGTCAAAGGATTTGATAGAGGGGAAACAGTACGCTGGGATTTATAATCTACTTCTGTGTGCCTTGAGTAACATGTACCAGGAGTATGCCTCACCACACACATCCACCCCAGGCTCAGGAATACTATCATTTCCCATCCTGTCACAACAGTGCAGGATCGATGGTTGCCCTCAAGGGGTAAGTATTAAACCCAAGTGTGCCTAGAGTGATTGGGAGGGTCAAACAGTGTCCCCCAATTAGGAGTCTTGGGAATGGGGGAGAGGGGGAGAGGGAGGAATAGGAAGGGAGGGCATCAGTGGTGGAGGGAACAAATGCCTGTAAGTGCAGGCCACTAATGTAGAGCACCTCCCCCCCACACCAATGAGGGGGAAAGTCATCATCATAGGTATCAGTCTGTTTTGGAAATACATGGAGGTGTAGAATTATGACTCAGCAGAGCCCCACAATGGGCATTCATAAACCTTAGGTTATTGGATTAGTGACCCTGACCAGGCCAGCAGGAAATGCACTTCTCTGGAAGGAGTACAGGGGTTGCCTGAGTTTTTTTTCATTCAGGTATGGGTCCCACATTTGAAGGCAGACAAGAAGTTTACCCACTGCTACATAGGCTACCTTTTCATGTCTTGAAGTGAGAGCCAAGAGATTCTTCCATTCCTTGTAAAAAAGGGGGGGGGTCTGGGTACCTCCAGTGTCAAAGTATAATCTGCTAGGCTACTGCCAAGGCTCCACTAACCAGGGAGACCATGGGAGACAGCCCATCAGCCTCTGTGGGGATAACCAGCAATGCCACCAAGGGTCTTGAAGTGCTAGAAGAGAAATGATAGCTCTGCAGCTCCCCCGGACCCTCTTCCAATAGGAGTCCAGAGCAGGACATGTCCACAAGATATGTGTAACGGAAACCTTTGGTGAGAAGCAGTGCCAGCAGTCAGGCCTGTCTTGTAAAGCCACAGGGGAGTACGATATGCTCTATGTAGTAACACAAACTGCAGGGTTTTGGCCTGCAGTTTTCTGGATGCCCAATATGACCAAGGCCGAAACTGCTTTCACTCTAAGTAAGGGATACGTGTGCCCAGCTCTTCCTCTTCCCACTTCAGTTTAGGTGCTGATATGGTGACTGTGGGTTGTACTTTTTCTGTCAAGGTCAAATACTTAGCTGCTAGGTGGTGAAAAGTTCAGAGTGATTTTGATTCAGTTTGATTTCTTGCACTGTAAAATTGCAAACAGTCTGGTGACAAACCAGCTGAAGTTCATTACACTCCAAGTAAGCAACATAAATCAAATAAATGCGGCATAATAATCATTACAATATATCTAGTCGAATAAATGATTACTAAAAAAAACACCTTACTATGACATTATAAGATACTCAATGCCCTTAAACAGAAATCAGTATATACAGATATTGCACAAATAATATAAAATAAGCTAGGAAAATCACTTTTCTCTTTTTCTAATCATATATTGTAAAGGCTCATTTTCATAGCTACATACAATCATAAGTCAAATATGTAACTATGTCCCATGCATAAAAGGGGGATACATGGTTAGATTAATTCATGACTTAAGGATTTCAGTAAACGAAAGGGGGAGGGGCATGTATACGAGATACAGCTATCACTGACTTAAACTCCTCCTTAGCCCCCTCATCAGGAAGGCTTTCTTACACATGTCAGTTCTGGCCCTTGGTATTTGCCTCTTCCCCTGCTTTCTCAAACAATATCCAACATTCTCTTCGAGTGGCAATCAGGGAAAGAGTTTATCACTGGAGTCACAGATTTCCTGAAACTGATGTCATCCATGTCTCTAATGTGCTGGGGGGGCAGCATGTGATTACCAGACACCTTTACACGTAGGAGGTCTCTAATATGAATTTCCAGAAGTGCATTTTAGTTATCCTACAGGTCGAGCATAAATATTCAAAGGATTATAACACTCCAGTCATCAGATGGTACAGGTCTTTCAATTTATGTATACCGAGCTTCCCCATGAAGGTTAAGACATACCCCGTTGGTCAACGGCGAGTTGACGATTTTGCCATTTAGGTCTGAAGTGTGCAGTTTTGGGGTCCCAGTCTAGAGATTTGGCATGTTTTAGCCACTTCCTTCTAAAGAGATTGCAGCAAGGGGATGTCTGAGGTGGGAGACTCCAGAATGGGAACAGCATGGCTGAAGGGGTCAGAGTCTAACTATATGACAGTTTAAGAGACAGCCATCTGGGGGGTAGGTGGACAGATCTGGCTGAAAGCACAACATAGTCTGGCGCATAACTACCTGTTTGTGCATCTGACACAGGTTGGGCAGGCCAACTCCTCCACTGCTCCAGTGGGTCTAGAGGATCTGTAGTTTGATTTTGGGTGTTTTGCTGAACCATATAAATAATGACAGTTTATAGGGGAGGGACTTAAGGAGCTGAATATCTGGAGAGGGAGGTTGGACGGCACATGCTGGAGTTTGGTAAGGATATCAGTTTAAGGGTGTTCACCCTTCTCATATGGAGAGCATCACAGAACTCCTTCTGGAAATGTCCAGGTCTAGTTTATCCAGCATATGCTGCATATAAGCTACTACCATAGCTGAAATATTGGGCCTCAGCTGTACACCAAGGCATGTCACCCCAGTCAGTGACCATTGAAAAAGATGACATTGAAAATGTGCTGGGGTGCAGCTGCACTAAGTGGCATGACTTGGAATTTTGCTCCCTTTAACTTGTGTCAGAAAATAACTAAGTAGGCCTAGATGATAGTGTCCAGAGCCCCTAGGGAGTTGGGTATGTCAACTAGGTTTTATAGGGTTTACAAGCATGAAGACAAAAAGTCCATAATGTTTGCCGTTAGATTACTATTAAATTGTACTACATTTGGTAGAATCAGTCATTACTAAATCTAACTTTAATTTAAAGTGGTCCATATTTGAACTGTCCACCACTAATGCCGGAAGATTATTCCAAATTGGAATATATCTCAAATTGAACCAGTTTTTCCTTCTTAATGTGTGCCACTTGCTCGTCAGTAATTGTCTGCTGTGTTTCCAATTACTAAGTCTGTGTTCAGATTCAATTAAGCCCAGTCCTACTGCAAGGGTAGGATCCTTAAGTGAACTTTATATTAAACACAGGTCACCCCTTAATCTTCTGTACCTCAGAGTGTACATGTTAATGATTTTTAGCCTTTCCTCATAAGATTGTCCATTCATGTCCATAATAGCCCTGGTGAACCTTCTCTGGACTCTTTCAATTTTTGATATGTCTTCTTTAAGATAGGGAGACCACACTTGAACACAATATTCAAGGTGAGGCCTAACCAATGCAGTATATAATGGCAAAAGAACATCCAATGAACGACTGGCTACATGTCTAAATTTACAATTTAGGTTTTGGTTTGCCCTATTTACTTGGTTGGTACAGTGAGATTTAAATTTTAAATCCGGGGTAATAAGTATTCCTAAATCTTTCTCTTCGGTAGTCTGATGTAATATTTCGGACCCCAACATGTATTGGAAACATTGATTATGGTTTCCCAGATGCATTATTTTGCATTTATCATTGTTTAGTGCTAACTTTCTCTCATAGGATCAGTTGGCAATTTTATCTAGAAAACATTGGAGAGCAGAACTTGCATTATTATTATTAATAATGGAGCCTACGCAACAGTCATCGACAAATTTCAGCAACCATATATTGTCATCATTGGTTTTTAAACTGGAGACATATACATTAAATAGGCTGGGACCCAGAACAAATCCCTGGGAGACACCACTAGTAACTGGGGCCCAATTTGAAAGTTCTTCATTAATGATGGCTCTTTGTTTCCCACCCTCGAGCCAATTTATTATCCAATTTATGATATTATTATTTAATTTAGATTCCCTCAATGTTTCAATAAGCTCAAAATGTGGAATCTTATCAAAAACTTTGGCAAAGTCTATAAATACTAGGTTCACTGAATTTCCCTCATCTATTGCAGTTGTGACCTTTTTATAAAAGATTAATAAATAAGCTAGGCATGATCTCGATTTTGTAAAGCCATGTTGCAGGTTATCGGTTAGTTCACTGTGGTTGATATGTTCCAGAATAAAGTCTTTAATAAAATTTTCCAGGATTTTCACGAGAAGTGAGGTAAGGCTAATAGGCCTAGAATTTTCTGGTTTATTTTTTTTTACCTTTTTTGTGAATGGGAACCACGGATGCCACTTTTCAATCATATGGAACTTCCCCAGAATCCAGTGAGTGCTGAAAGATGTTAGTTTAGGAGTAAATAAATGCATTCTGCAAGTTCCTTTAATACCCTAGGGTGAATATCATCAGGGCCAGGGGATTTATTAATGTTAATTTCTTTTAGTTTGTTTAAAACATCTTTAGGTTGGATAGTAAATTGATCAGGTACAGAAGTCACTAACTTACTTATTTGACCTTGAGTGGTGGTATTAAAAACTGAAGAGAAGTATTGATTCTGTATGTTTGCTGCCTCATAATTATTGGTTATACAACCTAAATGTGTAGTAAATGGTCCAATAGCATTTGAGTTACCCTTAGCTTTATTAATGTAAGCAAATAAGGGTTTTTTATTGTCTTTAACCCTTGATGCCAATTGTATCTCAAACTGAGATTTTGCTTTTCTAATCATAGTTTTGATAGATTTTAATAGCTCCCGATATTTGATGTTAAGATGAGAAAATCCCTTTTTTATTTGCTTAAATAATTTTTTTTCTTATTAATTAGTGCCTTTATTTTAGGAGTCATCCAACCAGGTGTTAAACTATATTTGATGTCATATTTATTTCTTGTTGGGATATTGGTTTTAATTACATATTTTAATTTATTAACCAAAAGATGCCATTTAGATTCCATGGATAGATTATTGAATACTACAGCCCAATCCAGCAACCTAAGCTATTTTTCATATTGTTGAAGTTGACTTTATGGAGGTTTAATACTTTGGTGACCCCGGTAGCAGGTTGGGTTTTCCCATCTGAGCTTGAAAAATAAACAGTGTTATGATCACTGTTACCTAGTGGTGCATTTATATTTATTTGAGCTACACAATGAGCAATATTAGTTAGTATAAGATCTAATATTTTGTTATTCCTTGTATTGTGTTGGACCAATTGCTCTAGCCCCATTTCATTAAATAAATCTAAATAGAGATGATCAATTTTAATAGTTGCAGATGCCTGGGTCCAATTTATACTAGTTAAATTGAAATCTCCCATAATCAAATAATAATTAGATGGATCAAGGTTCCCGAGGTAATGTAACAATTTCACGTCATTATCAGGAGACATAGAAGGAGGTCTGTATAATAAACCTAGAATAAATGAGGGACCCATATGAGGGGATTATTTTGACCCAAAGGGTTTCTAAGTTAATACCATCGGAGATCTCTTCACTAACTATTGTTTGGTGAAAATATATATAGCCACCCCACCACCTTTTCTATGCTCTCTGTTTTTAAAACAGGAAGAAGGTAAAGTCATCTGCCAACAGCAACAGTTTGTGGGGAGAGCCAAAGGTGGAACTACCTGCAAGTCCACTGAACTGTGGATTTTAGGGGCCAGGGATCCCACTGCCAACAGGAATAAAAAGGAAGACTAAACAGAATGGTATAATAGGAGAGGGTGCAGTGTTATTTTAATTTCCACATCCCCCTATTACTTCCTTGTTCTTTCCTACCCTTTCTGTTTTAATAAACTTCTTATTCATTTGTTGTATCATTGTTGTGTGGTGTAATGCACTGTTTTTGTGTGGAGTCTAGTGTTACTAATAGAGGTACCAGATATTTGCGAAGCAGGATTGCCATTTCTTGGGGATAAAGCCCTAAGAGTAGGTCAGGTCTCTTAGTACCACCCCTGGTGGAGGTACCACACAAATATTACCAGCAACATCTATATACCAAGTGAGCTTAAAGCCAAAAGACTAGATAAGTCACTTGAGAGGTATGTTCATACCCTGAGGGACCTGGGCAGTCACTACACAAGCCCCATAGTTTGGCTAGGGGCTGTACTTACCTGTAACTGTTGCTTTACTACTGGTAGCCTTTCTAAAGTCACATTAACTCATCTGGCTACTAGTCCTCAGTTACTAGTCCATTCAATTTTATTTGGGAATTAGCTATTGAGCAAACTCATTTGAAATGGTATCCTCCAGGTTATTTACAACAGTTACAATGATTACAGTAGAACAGTAACAGAACTAAGCAATACAAAACACATATAATAAAAATAACTTCACAAAAATATTATATTACAGTCACACATTAATACTCAGTGGGAAATTCCTCACATGGTTTGAATTCATGAACTGAAGCATGGAGGGGTGAGGGTGCAAAATGTAGAGTATGACCGGAAGCTGTAGCTAATTGGGCTTTCTGAGGACTTCATGCATGCTCAGATGACTGCACAAGCATAACTGTAGAAAGAATACCTATAGTAAAACAATAGTTGCAGGCGAGTAACTTTGTCTTCTCTTTGCTTTGTAAATTCTGTATACCGTGGATTGCTTGAAAATGCTTTATAAAAAGTTCTCTTTTGGAACTATAACTGCAGCTCTGTTTTTTTGTGCCCTGACCTTCCCCACCTCTAGTTGTATTGCTGTCAGTGCTGTCTGCAGCACCATTTGTGTCAGAGTGCATGTTTTTCTTCCGTTTGCACTTACATGGAATCTGAACCCAGGATGGGGTACATCCTTCAAGGTTTTTTTCATGAAATACAATAAAAAAAATCATAAATTAGTTCTTAATTAAAAAAAAACTGTGCTATTTAATCATAGCAGCAAAAGAAAAGAACTGGTTTTGAATATTAAAACAGATGATGGAGCTGTGATTAAACGGGTTCATTCATAAAGATATTTGGGCATGTGGTTAGATACTGACCTGAGATGGGATGTTCATTTACAGCAGCTGTTAAAGAATATTGGTAAGTGATTAGGTGCCCTCTAATGTGCAAAATTGTGCATGTCACAAGAGACCAGGAGAAGGGTAGTGAATACTACGGACTTGCCAGTTCTCTACTACAGAGACATTTTGTACTCAGCTACAGCCAAGAGGGAGTTAGCAAGACTTGATATCTGTTATAACAGGCTTGTCTGCTATATAGGGGTGCTCCCTGAATGGAAAACTATTGTCAACTGTATACTGACTTAGGATGGCAGAGGCTGAGTGAACAGAGATATGAACATATTGTTTCATCTAAGTATAAAGGTATTAGAGGGTAACTCAGAGAGTACAGCATATGACTGCTAATATGTCCATGGACAAAAAAAGGCTTCATTAATATCAGCAGTAGGCTTGGACCTGGTGGTCCCTAAATATAATTTGGAAATTGGTAGACCTTCTATTTTTTATCAAGGATCAGTGGCCTGGAATAGTATTCCACATACCCTTAGACTAGTATCTGACAAAAACAGGTCGAGTAAGATAAAAACATGGCTTGATATCAAGCCAGCTGCCAGACAACTAAGCATATTATTTATTTGTGTATTTGAAAGCATTTGTGTCTTTTATAACTGCTGTTTTAATTTGATGTGTGAGCTTTTACTGTTTATGTTTGGTAAAGTATTTTTATGGAACTGTAATACTGTAATAGTGTGCTACCTTGTACTTTAAATTATGGGATCTCACTGTAAATGATCCTTTGTTCACACCTGTTAGAAATAAAAGCATTTTACTTCTTACTACTGCTGATCTATAGGTCTGTGTGCTCTAATCACTGGACCACACTGCCTCCAAGAAGCCAGTCTTATCAGGAATTACACAAAACCTAAAGCACATCTTCCTTCATTACATATCAACAAAACAAAAACACTTCAAAAACTGAACTTCATGCTTGACAGTGTAACTGGAAAAGTCAGTTGTCCCTTTAAGAAACTGTGGGACAAGGAATGGCAACATCTTTCAAGGAAATGATGAATTTGTTTACTAATATGATTATCCAGGGATGCTTTCATTTTGATACTGTTAGTTTTTAATGGTTAACTGCAGTAGGGGAAAACAAGCCCCACCTCCTGAATTATTCACTGGATACTTTAAGTCCTAGGTGGAATACTTTCAAATGGCCCTTTGCACTGCCAGTCAAAAGTCTGCTCCAGCTACACGTGCTAGAAAATTTAGTCATCACCAGTCAAATCTCAGATAAACAGCAGCTGCTAGATCAATAAAGCAGGAGACATTCGAGCAGCAGGATCAGCCCAGGTTCCAGAAGGAAATAACAGCACACAGGGACATCAGCACCAGCGTGTTCAGAATGGGATCCACTGCAGCTCCAACATTTCCAAAATCACAAACCTGGATGAAATAGTGGCAGAAACAGGGTGTAAGTAGTGCTCTTATTTCATGGTCATTTTATCTTAGCTACAGTTTTTCCAAAGCAAAACTTGGGAGGAAGGAAAGCTTTGTTAATTGTATTAATTTAATGCTTAAGAATAACTGTGAAATGTGAGAAAACATTGAAGAAGCAATCTGACCTTTAGTTCTAAATGAAAACTGGCACAAGGCAAGGACTCTCTTTTGATCTCCACAGAGCGATATGCACCAGCATAGCCAAGGTGTGTACCTCACCAAAAGTCCCAGTACGACCAACAGCAACCTGTGGTGACATGAACTAGGAATCCAGCTTAAAAACAAGGGATCCAGCACCTAGATTGATAGAATATTTATTGGAGTGTGTGTGTATGTGTGTGTGTGGGGGGGTTACAAAAAAGGTAATTTAAAATGGTACCTACATCTAGTGTAAACTGCAGAGAGATGGTGGTGGTGTTCAGCTAGTTTTGTACAAGCTCCTATGAAATTCAGGATGCCTATGTGACTTACAGATTACAGGCAGGAAAGAAAACAAATGGTAGATAATGCAACAGCACAGCGCACAGCGTTTTACAATGCTGCTTTTATGTTGCTCAGTGAAATGGGAAAGTCTGCTCCTTAGCCTACTGAGGCAATAGTTCTCATGCTCCCCAGACCAGAGCAGGAACAATTATGCTTTGTTTGCCAAACAGAGGAGATATTCAACTTACATGTTGTCTTTCTGCAATTATGACTAAGAATTTAATAGCAGGTTTTAATCCACAAGTGGACACCATTTCAATTATAAATTTACCAAAGTGAAGACGGCAAATATTGCACACATTGACCACAGGACAAACAAATAATAGAAAACTCTGAAAGCAGCTGACTGACTTGGTAGTTAAGGTGCCAGCCTTTGCACTCAGCAAGCTTGGACTCCAACCTTGCCTCTGTCCCAAGTGAATTGAGTTTTACAGTCCCGGCTTCTAGTGGACAGAATCTCACATCCCGAAGCCAACAAACAATCTGACACAACTGCCAGTGTGTGCTCACTAGTCCCAGTCTGAATCACAAAGATGGCAATTTAGAACTTGTAAAACAGTTACTGGTGCCTTTGAGAAAACTTTAAAAACTGTAATACTTAGGCCTAACTCTACCTATATTTGATCAATTTCCAATTTACCATCCTTTTTCTTTCTTAGGACACTTGCATGAAAACAGTTTTTTTTTTCCATTAGATCTTAATTTGCTTTTGCTTTTACTATTTTTTACCTACACATAGAACCCAGTTCTGAATCATTTATTGATGTCTCAAAACAGATGTCTCCCAACTTACACTGCTAATCTGCCCAGTAGTGGGAGGAAAGGAGTCCTTCACCCTGTGAGTATGGCACAGTGCATGCTGCTGCTCCTCATGTAAGCCAGTGTAACCAGGATTTTGCCTGCTAACACAGTGGCAGGTATCCTCAAACATGGCACAGCACTGCATAACAGTATGCAACCAGCAAATGTCACAGTGTACAAATCCACACTTCACTGGTAGTGCTGGGCACAAAGCTGTCTGGTAGTCCCCCTGCCAATAGGCCACAGCCTTTTTATTCCAAGCAGTCCCTGGTATCTAGTTGTCCCCCTCCGACCCCAACACTATGGTACACATCTATGATGGGTCCCTTACAATCCCCAACCCTGATGTTTTGCAGTTCCTTGATGTTCAGTGGTACCCCCAACCTCACACTCACAAGCCTGAAACCCATTACCACTTGTTTTTGTCTAGTGGGCTTGAAAGCTTGCATGTATTTGAGAATAGCCTTGAAGGCCTCTGTCTCTATTCCCAAGCACCTGCAATGTCCTTTGTGGGTATAAGGGAAAATTGTATGTAAATCCTCCCCCGCCCTCCCGAGCTGTCATAATGTCTCACCACTGAAAGTGGCCTTTGAGACCTCTTAGCACCCTCAATAGCAACCAAGAATCAGGCTCCTGATGTTACAGTTCTTTGTTTATAACATTGCAGTCTGTTCACTGACTCACTGGATGACTTAGTAAAGTATGCTTGTGCAACATAAGTAGAATGCTTAACATGTTTTGTTGTGCTATAAGAGTTTGCAGTAAGTAGTTTGAGTACTGAATGGTCTGATTGTTTATGCAACATAGTTGTGACCAAGCCAGACTGCCAGCTCTGTGGTACTGCTACCACTTGTGACTCTGATGAATCAGGTTCTGGAATGAGCTCAGAGCATCAGAGGGCTGGCCAGGGGTAGGTAAGATGAGCTTCTTTCAGACTGCTCTCCTCCATCAGGGAGGGTGGACTGTGGAGGCTAGGAGTGTAGTGGCCTAGATCTGTGAGATTTGGGAGGGAGGGAGGTGACAGCAGACATCAGCACACCATGTGTGGGAGATGCACAGGCATGCTTGGATGTCACTGGACATCCACAACTCCATGAGAAAAACTAATGAAAAACTCTTGGGAGACCATGCTCAATGTTGCCAAGGAATCTGCGACTTCTGGCCACCTGAAAGATGCCTGGCATAAGACTTAATGGGGAATAAAGTTGGCCCTTGGTTACTCCCATAGCCTCTGGTGGAGCCCCATCATATGGGATAAGTTACAGGCCTCCCCATTCAGGCTGCCAGTGGGATGATGAGGTGGTAGAAGAGTCAGTAGAGCTTGTGGGCTAAGGGGTACATCCTACATCCCTGCCTGAGCCAACGTGCACAAATAGCATTGAGAAAAACAAAAAACATAGTTGTGTCCATTCACTCTTGGTCAATGAAACCAAAAGACATGAGAACAACAACAGAGCTTCCAGGAATCAGCACAGGAATACCTAGCACAGCAACAAAAGCAGCACCAGGATGAACAGGCAAATAGGGAATACAGCAAAGAGGCAGGCAATGTGGCATTTGAAGAGGCTGACCCAAGAAGAAACAAAATACAGCAGCAGTACCCCAGACAAGGCACCAACTAACAGCATAGAAACAGAAAAGGTGAGGAAAAAAGTGAGGAAGTTTTTCTACATAGAAAGGGTAGTTGACGCTGGGTATACTCTGCCACAGGAGGTAGTGGTGGCAAGCACAGTGGAGGGGTTTAAGCACACCTGGGACAGACACAAGGGAACCTTGAGAGGGGAGGGAGTGATGAAAAGCCATTGATCACACAGGGTCAGTGGCCACATACAATGTATAGGGCCTACGGGCAGACTGGATGGGCCTGGTGGTCCTTAACTGCTGACAATTTCTATTTTTCTATGTTAAACACTGAGGGAAGAACCCTAGAATGCCAAGTTCCCACATCACAGAGACCCATGAGCAGCAGACACAGTGCATCACCATGGAGGACCAGCAAGTGGCTGCATGAGGAAAGGACCAGGAAGGGGGGACTGAGCCCAAAGCAAAGGCACCAGCCATTGGAAGGAGTGGGACCCCATATTCTGTGAAGGATCCTTGTAGGAACAGCAAGAGGAGGAAATGGGGCATAGAACCCAAGGCAGCTGCAGAAGCCAAGAGGATGACAGGAACAGAAGCCACAGCAACAGAGCAAAATGGCAAGACCAAACTTGGATAAGGAGTAGGTAGCAGCAGAAACAAAGCTCTTTTTGAGCTGCAGAAACAGAGTGCTATGGAGTAAGCAGTTCATAGAATGGAGGAGCAGCCAGATCCAAAAGAAATGAAGGGGACACAGAAGGCAAAACATAAGTGAGCTCCAGAAAGCACAAAGGTAAGCTGACTGTAGCCATCCAACAATGAAAATGAGTGCCCAAAGAATGCCTGACCATGCACAGTTATATACTGTTTAGGGAGAGGTGTAGTGTGCATTGTCCACTGCACCTCTAAACCTCAGGCATAGCCCTTTTTCTACTGTGTTATTGGGCATGATCAAGGAAAGTCATTTAAATGTACAATACTGACTATGGAAAGTGTTTTATGATTTTACTAAACACCATCAGATTCACACAGGATAAAATATTTTATGTGTACTAATTGTGGTAAGGATCTAGACAAATCAGATCTTGTTAGACGTTACTCAGTTCACGCAGGAAACAAAGATCATCAAATCCAATATATCAGTACCAAGATCATCAAATACTGTACCAGGACATAAAAACTGAAACAAAGCAAACATGAAACAAAAGCACAGAAATAGTCCCAGTTGTCCTCGTAGCTACAGTACTAATTAAAAAGAACTTACACCTAAATATGCTGCCAATATCTGTAACATGGTACAAACTGCAGAAGGAAGCCATTGAATGACTATTGCATATACTAAGAAGAGCGCTTTCAGCAAATATTAATGATTAATATACAGTAGTGGTTTCCTGATTTCTTTGAACATGCCCAGGCTTAAGAGTGGAGTCCATTCTTGTTACAGCAATAAAAAATCCTGCATATTGGAGACACTACCCAAGAGAAAAACTTTTTAAATGTCATGGCTGTTTTGCTCTAGCGTACGCATTAATTTTTATTGCACATTTTGTTGATGACCTGATTGCTTGCACTATCTACCTAGTTTGCTGCTGTTACGTTTTGTATTTTGTTTTGCACTGTTCTCTCATTTCTGTGTTGTCTTTCACCATCCTGATACTGTAATGCCAGGTATTTTGGGGTTGTGTGCTCTACCCTACTTGCCTGTAGCATATTTCTGGTTATTGTCTATTTTGTATTGCTTGTTATTCATTATGTATTTGCCCTGTTGTACTATCATGTAGGTCTCCCATGTACTGCCTGAAAATACACATCTGCTTACCTACTGCACTTACCTGGTAGCCAAGACCCCTGGAATTCTGCGGTTCTGCAGTTGCGGAATTTGCCACAGAATTTGCATCATGCCGCAGAATATATATAATGCCGCATAATTCATTGTTTTTGGTGAATTTTCATATAAATATACTGTTTTTCCATAGTGTCAGGCTTTCTTTCCCACCTCGTTTATCCTGAAGCCCCTTCCTCTATGCTCAGAATATGATGTCATTGATGACATCACATCATATTTAGAAAATGACAGGACTGCATTCTGCCAGAGAAATGAATAAATCATGCCGCAGAAATCAGAAAATGCTGCCGCAGAAGTCAAGGAGCCCTGCGGCAGATATCAGAAAATTCTGCCGCAGAACACCAGGGGCCCTGCTAGTAATAAAAGCAAATAATGGTGGAAGTTCCTAACTTCTGTAATGCTAACTATCCAACACTGTATGAACCACTGAAGCACTTGTTTACTTTTGTTTTGCACTTGCCACAATGCAATTTGCCCTGTATTATATGGACTTTTAGAATCCCAGTAAGAAAACTAAATCACCTGAAAACACACAGGATCCTATTTCAAAACTAAATCACACTCATTCTAGAGTCTCAGTGACTATTCTGATAGACCTGACAATGCTTTTAATATATCTCTGGTCAACATATTGCCATTCTGTTCAATACAGGATTGGATACTAATAAAGAGATGATACTATACAATGCCAATTGGGATAGGAGTCCTAAAATTGAAAGACATTGTATCCTGATATTGCACAGCACAGACACGCCCTCCAGGAAATAAATTAACAGGAACCAGCACAAACTCTGTCTGAGAGTCTATTTTAGATGCAAAACAATCAGTTTGAGACAGACACATTGCAAAATGGTGCAGTGACTAAATCACACAGACAAACAACAGCTAGGTGCCCTGGCACATCAACCACATTCAGATCTTCATCAGGAAGCCTCCTGACAATGATTCAGATGCAACTGATTTTTGGCATCTGCATTAGACATCTCTGGCAAAGTTTGTGCTAGTGCCTTTTAATTTATTTCCTGGAGAATGTGTATGTTAGAAACATAGAAAGGCGATGGCAGAAGGAGACCGATGGTCCATCTAGTCTGCCCATTTGTTTGCAGGAACCTCTATTCGGCCCTAGAGACTGTTCCTCACATAACATGGTTAGGCAAAGCCCTTTCCCCTACCCTATGATGCATGTATGCCCTGTTCCATCCTAGTTTGAATGAAGTGACCGTTTGGCCTCCACCAGATCAGGGGGCAATCTATTCCAGGGTTCAATCGCTCTCAGAAAAGAAGAGCTTCCTGAGTTCATGTTTGAACTCCCCCCATAAGTTTCCAGTTGTGCCTTCTCATTTAAGTGTTGGTGTACCTAATAAACAGCACTCAGTAGGGAACTTTATTGATGCCCTTTAGGAATTTGAAAGTCTCGATCATGTCCCCCCCTCCCTTCTAGACTCGAGCAAGAACAAATTCAGCTCCTTCAACCATTCATCATACACCAGGTTGTTCAATCCAGTTATCTTCTTGGTAGCCCTTCATTGGACAGTCTCCAGTCTATTGATATCTTTCGTTAGGTACAGGCTCCAAAACTGGACACAGTACTCCAAATGAGGTCTCACCAGGAATCTATAAAGAGGCAGGATGACATTCCTGCTCCTACTCCTGCTGTCGAAGCTTCTGCTGATACACCCCAACAGTCTACTGGCCTTGCTATATGAAGTAACACTGATCTGATACTGTAGGGTTGTCTGAGATTGACACTTCAAGGTCCCTTTCTTCAGACAAGGTGATGAGTTTGTCTCCATATAACCAATATTCCTTCCTTGGGTTATTTATGCCTAAGTGCATTACCTTGTATTTTTTTGCATGAAAGTTCAATTGCCATTCTTCAGACCATTTCAAGCTTTTTCAGGTCAGTCTGGAGATTTCTGATAGACTCTTCAGTATCTACCCTGCCTCCCAATTTTGTGTCATCTGCAAAGATTGCTAATCTACCTTTTATATCTTCGCCAGTGTCACTGATGAAGATGTTGAACAGCACAGGTCTGAGAACAGAGCCCTGGGGAACTCCACTGCGACTTCTCTTTTCTTAGATCTGACTCCGTTGACTACCACCCTCTGGCTTCTGCCCTGAAGCCATGCTTCCACCCAGTTGATTATGCCATCCATTATGCCTGTGTCTCTAAGTTTAGTTAGAAGGTGATTGTGAGGAACTGAGTCGAAGGCTTTACTGAAGTTGAAGTACAGAAAGTCCACTGGGTGACCCTTCTCAATTTCATTGATAACCCAGTCAAAGAATAATATGAGATTTGTCTGGCATGATCTACCTGCCATGAAGCCTTGCTGTCTGGCATCAAGGAGACTGTTTTGTCCAGGTATTCCACTATGTCCTGTTTGATCAGTGTCTCCATCAGTTTACCCACCACTGATGTCAGACTAACTGGTATGTAGTTACTAGCTTCCTCTTTGCTCCCTCCCTTATGCAGTGGGATCACGTCCGCAGTTTTCCTATGATCTGGCACTACCCCAGTCTGAAGCAAGCAGCAGAACAATGTGGGCAAGGGTTCCATGAGTTCTTTGGCTAATTCTTTTAGGATCCTAGGGTTTATGCCATCAAGTCCAGTTGTTTGTCCTGTTTCAGCTCCTCAAGGGATTCCAGGACTATTTTTATGGTGAAAGATTGTAGAGCCATAACTTGAGACACATTAGAATGAGGTCTAATACCACTTACTGGCATGGGTCCATCCCTCTCCCTTGAAAAGACTGAGCAAAAGAAGTTGTTCAGCACCTCCGCCTTATGCCTATCATCTTCTACTATTGTATCACCATCCTTAAGTTTAACTACCCCTTCTGAGTTCTTCCTCTTCTCTTGGATGCTCTGTGCCTGCCTTGGCTTCTTTAATCATCTTTTTGGTCACTTTACTGCTTGCTAGGTACTCTTCCCATGAGTTTTCGGCAGGATTTTTTTGTGTTTAAGAAAGGCTCTGCATTTGTCTCTGATAGCTGTTTTGACTTGTTTGTTGAACCATATAGGCTTTTTTCATTTGTTCTTTTTGGTCGATGACTTCACATAGACTTTTGTGGCTTCCGTGATTGTTTGCTAGATTTCCAGTCAAAGTTTGCTGACTCCAGAGTATTGCTTAGTTGCTTCTAGTCTCCTTCAGATGAAATCCCTCATCGTGTCAAAACTGGTTCCTTTGAAACAGAGTATCATAGCCCTGGATTGGGACTAAGAAGCTCCAAGGTTTATAGTGAACCATACAGTATTGTGGTCAGTGTTGGCAAGGGGATCTCTGACTGATGTAGAGCCCACTAGGTCTGAATTGGTAAGGTCTACATCGAGGATGGCCTTAAGTCTAGTGGGTTCAACTACTAACTGTTTGAGGTGACAGTCCAGCACAGCCTCTACAATGGACTGGTTCCTGGTTGATTTGGCTACTGGAATAGACCAATCAACATCAGGCATGTTCAGATCCCCTACTATGATTGTATCCCTTTAGATGTAACACCCTTGATTTCATCTATAAAGTAGTTGTCCAGAGCTTCTGCTTGACCAAGACACCTATAGATTACACCTATATAGACCTTCCTACCAGTGGGAGTGTTTATTTGGGCTCTACAATTCTGGTTCAACAACTAAGTTGTCAACCGCCATCACAGAGACGGATTTATGTCAACCACAACTTGCGGTTGACATAAATCTGACTGGAGACCCCGGCTGTTTTTTATCGTGGGGCTTTACCCCCCAAACCCCCCGTGTGGGGGACTCTGCCCCCGCACCCCCAATCTCTAGGATTCTAATTCCAAGTCGAAGTTGGATCGGGGAGGGTTGCAGGACCGGGAGAGAGAGTGCAAGGGTCTCGAGTGGACTATTACAGCGAAAATGTCAATGTTGTCGGCATCAACATTTGCACTGTAATAGTGTCACTGTCCTGGGGGCATACCATTTATTTACATGTAAAGGGATTCAACACCTTCTTTACTGAAGAGATCGAATGATGTTGCCCTTATATCTCCCCTTACATAAAGTGCTACCCCCACCCACCTTAGAGCCCTTTCTGTCTAATCTGAAGAGTAAATAACTTGGTAAGATGAGATTCCATGCATTAAACTCAGAGGCCCAGGTTTCTCTTATTGCCACAATATCCACCTTGGACTCAGTCAGCAGTGCCTGGAGCTCACTGATCTTGTTACCCAGGCTTTTGACATTAAGACCAAGCACCTTCCATCCATCCTTGGATCCTCTTGTGATTTGTGGAATCATTTTCTTAGTCCTAGACATGTTAGTAATGTCAGGTCTAGGTAACCTGTCCATGTTTGATAGTATTGGTGGTACAACATTCTTTTCTTCTAGCGGAGCTGTGACCAAGGGTCCATCTGATGAGTGGGATGAGATGGCTTTCTTTGTCACATGCCCTCGACTACCTAGTTTAAACGACCAATATGTATGTCAATTTTTTTGTCCGAGTGCACTTACCCCTTCTTTAGAGAGGTGAGACATCAAATCTGAACAGCCTTTGCTCCCAGAAGTCATTCCAGTGCCTGATGATGTGGAAACCTTTTTCATGGCACCAAGAGTAGAACCATGCATTAAACTTTGGGATCTCCTCAGTTCTGACCTTGGTATTGTCATCCTCCTTTCCCCATACTGGCAGGGCTTCTGAATAGGAATGTGAGCCTGTCATGATCTCCAGATGTTCTCCCAATTGCCTAAAGTGTCCTTTTACCTCAGCTACAGCCTGACTTGCCAGATCATTTGTTCTGAGGTGAATTACTAAGTTGGGTCAGTCGGTGTATTTGCTAATGATCCTTTTTATGTGATTTGTGTTCCTCCTCACTGAAGCTTCAGGGAGACACTGGACAGAAATCAAATGTTCAGTGTTGTTTGTCAAGTCAGAGTCAATGCCCCTAATCACTGAGTCCCCCAGAATCATTGCACGCTTGTGCTCTGGTTACTTTGAAACTGACTTGCTGTTGCTGATAGCGGGAATGTTATTCTTGTGACCTGATGCTGTAGTTATGGTGGAAATCTCTGCAGTGGGTAGACTTTGTTCTGACCCAGGAGGAGCATACCTGTTGCTGATTGGTAATGGTTCTGTCACCTGTGGAGCACAGTATGGTTTGGGATGCTTATTCAGACCCCTCCGACCCACCATTTCCCAACCACCACTGATGATTATCCTTTGAGACAGCAGGGTTGGGAGGTGAGGGAGTGGAGTGTTCCAGCCAACAAACTGCCTCAGAGAATTATTTCTTCCCTGGCCTCAGCCAGCTGGGCCCTAAGAGTGTCTAGCTGGCTGCATACTTGGCAATGGCCTCCATACTGAAGAAAATGGTTTAAGGTGAGTGCCCCACAGTCTTGGCAGCTCACCACATCCATGGCAAGGTGTTCCTGTTTCAGATTTGGAAAAAAGTTTTAGATAGCTAATTTAAATTTCTGTTTTTAATTTCTTTTTTTTTTTGCCTTAATCAGGAATGGACCCCTATGGCTTGAGGTGGAATAGTTTGAATGGAGGCATTCCCTTGTCTTAGTGGTACTTCCCCAAATGTGGATAGACTAGAGGGAGGAGTTTTCCTGCCTGTTTGATGTTCTGGCTATATAAGTTGAATAATGCTCAGGGTGGGTGGGTTGAGGGATGGGCAGGTGGGAAGAGTGAATGAGAAATCCAGACAAAAGGCTAGGTAGAAGGAGTTTGGTTAGGCTGAATGAATATATAAAGCTAGAAGGCATGGACAAAAACAGAAGAGCTGGGTGCCACCAGATGCTCGGCTTTTATAGTGATCAGCTGCCACCTGAAGCACGGTCCAAGCAGAGCAGAGTTGTCACAGATTGAACCCAACCACTCTGCACAGTATGGCCAAGAGTTAGCCAAGTAGGGGCTCCTTTGCTGTGTGACGTGCTGCTCACGGCTTTGCTGGAGAAGTGGCAGAGAATGGAGTTCACTCTGAGCTTATATGCAGCAATGAGCTGCGAGTGTAGAAGCAGGACTCTTTGGTTGGCTAATTATGCCAAGCTCTTCCTCGATTGATGCACCCAAGAATTCTGTGGACAAGGTGGTAGCTGAAAGGGAACGGTTGTAACGTGATAACCATCTACTAGTTATGTGCATATAATTTTGATATAAATATATGTTTTAGACTTCTGCTTAGGAAACAGGCCAAGCAGCAAAGCCTCATGGAAAATATAATTTTAAAAGAGAGGAAAGAAGGGTCTGCCCTCTCACTGACCCAGGGGATAAACTAATTAAGAGCTTCCTTTTAACACCTACCTGTTAGAGCCTGTGTTAGCTGCTATAACAGTTTGTAAAACAACCACTGTTTTGAACCTAGGAAACTAGTCATAAAAGACTGCATTTTTGCAACATCAGGAGGCAAGTCAACTCAGACGGATACCTGTGAAAATTCTCACAGCTAAGAGAGGTGCTTTGCAGGATGTTTCTCTGAAACATCAAAGGGAGAATGCTAATTATAAACTATGGTCTGATGAGGAAATAGACTGACTTGTTTATAATTAAGATATTGCTATCTTTGCCATTTTCAAACAGGCAGTCAGCTGAGGAATTTGGGTATGCATTGGTCATGTCACAAATTAATTACAGGACTAAGAGTGACCTCATGTGCTGTGACATCACAGGGAGGATGGGACTGTAACTTTGAATATTATCAACTGACTGAAAGGACAGAATCATCTTCTACTTTGGACTCCTGAAAGAACGCACTCTTGTTCGAACTTTGCAAGACTTAACACACTTGTGTTCTGGACTTAAGAAGCACTTCTACCAAAATTAGGTAATTTCAGCACCACTATTTACCAACTGAAACTGGGGTAGGATTAGTTACTTAGTATAAGGTGGTTTGTTCATAACTGTCCATTTATTTTTCTGACTGTACCATTAATGTTATATGTTCTGTGTTTTGTATTTTATTTACTATTTTTAATTTTAGTAAACTTTGTTTTCCTTAAAATCCTGCCTGATACATTTTCTCATTTGGAGTGTGAATGCTGGGACAGTATTGATAATTCTGACATAACTGTCAAAGTGCTTATAGTGTGTCACCATATGCAACAAGGTAAGGAAATACCTAGGTCTCAATTGAGTCAGAAGGGGGATTGTGAACCAGGTTGTGTGCCCATTGGATTAAGTATTGCACTGCTTTCCCTGAAGAGGGTGTGATATTTGGACCTGTTGCCTGGTTGTGCTAGTGAAAAAGGGTTTATATTTGACCCCAGAACTCAAGACTGGTAGTTGCTCAGACACAAAACAGACAGGGGGGTTACCCTGTTTGTCTCCTGTTCACATATTGCACTTTGAGATTGGGCACTGTGGGAGCAGGGGGTCTGACCCTTAGAATGCATTTGTGACAATGGTTAGATAGAAGAGCTGGGGTGGTCAAAAAGAAATCCAGATGAAAGGCTAGGTGGAAGGGATTTGGTTAGACTGGATGAAAAAATAAAACTAGAAGACACAGACAAAAACAGCAGAGCTAGGTACTACCAGAAGCATGACCTTTATAGTGATCAGCTGCCACCTGAAGTGCGGTCCAAGTGGAGTGGGGTGTTCACAGATCGAACCCGACCACTCTGCACAGTATAGCTAAGAAGTTGCCGAGCAGGGGCTCCTTCGTTGTGAGACACGCTGCTCACGGCTTTGCTGGAGAAGTGTTGTGCACTGTACCTTGTTGGGCAACTGAATCCTAGGCTGCACCGTGTTCCTGCACCACAGAGCATGGTCCCTTTTCTGAGTTGTGGACTATTTCCTGATATTGCACTGGCTCTGCAAATGAGATGCAACTATTATCATATAAAGAGGACCTTAATGAATTGAAGGCTTTCTTTAAAATGTTGTTCCCAGCAGAAATGTTTCTTTCCCAGGAGAGAGGAAAAAAACATTCCTTTGGGTTGGAAAAAGTAAAGACATATAATAGACAAAAAACTGAAACATAGGAACATAAGAAGTTACAGCAAGAAAGAGCAGAAGTTGAAGATATGGTACAGGAGATGAGCCAAGATGGACTTGTGATGCCCCTTCTTGAGCAGTAACAGGTTGCGCAATACAGACTGATTCATTTTAGTTTTAATATTAGGAAAATAATTAGATGATCTTAGCTTTGATTATGACTGATGATATATTTACATATTTGATTATTACTAATGTCTGATCTAAAAGGATTGTGACTCGGATTCTGGGTGGGGTATGCTAAGTTACATAACTGGTACACACAAGTGCTACTTAAGCAATAAGGCACGACAGGATGTGGGTTATTGGGGGATTTACCCACATCTTGTGTGGTGTGTCATGAGGCACAGCTGAGTTACTTAATCACACAAGAAGTGGGTAAATCCCCCAATAACCCACACCCATGTGTAAAATAAATTTTAAATGTGTTCAAGTACATTTTTTATAAATGCTATTTCTCAGCCGTGGGTTATTACAGGATATACCACGGTCATGTGATGTGTTTTGATCAATGAGGTTACAGGATTTTCATACCCCATTGTATAATGTAAACTTGTCCTAGCCCCTAACTTAATAATAATTAATACCTAACATACTTACTTGTTTGTTTAAAGTTAGGCAAGCCTATGGTCCATATAAAGAAGACATGCAATTGAATATATGAAATTATTACTTTTTGTATATCTAAGATAAACTTTAATATGGAAATACATAGTTTTTTTTCTTTTTCCTCTCGGATCATTTCACATTCTGGATTAGACATGGTCTTATTTATTAATAAACATAAACTTAAATGCTAAGTTATTACTTGCTGTTATAAATTCAATAATTTTTATGTTATATAAAAATATTGTTTCTTTGAATCTGTAAATTAAAAAGCTAATAAATAAAAAGTAAAAAAAAATAGATAGAGCATTTCACAAATTAATTAGATCTTGACAAATCTAATATATGTGTACATGACTTTAAGTTTATCCTGCTATTGTTTAATCTTCCTTGTGCTATCTCACCATTTTTTGCACATAATCTGTATGTCCCAGAATTTCTGTTGTTTTGAAAATGACAGCATATCTTCTGGGTTTTCCCAAAAATAGACTTTTAATTGTCTAGGTCACTTACCTAGTTGCCAAAAATGAAAGCAATTGATATTTCACTTGCGTGCAAGCAGCAAGAGCAGAAGGAGTTAAAGTGGCAATGATCCCTCCTTCAAGTAATTAGAAATGAAGAATGAAGGGAAGGGAAGTCAGAAGATGTTGAAACTAGAGGCTGAATTGCAACTAAATAAAATTGATTCCCCGGAGGCATCAATAGCTTTTTAAGAATCATTTGCCTAGATACAGTGAGACAGTTTATTCTCACTTTACATAGTATGGGTTTCTCACTTGTTCAGGCAGTGTTGCATTCTGAATCTACCACAAGACATCCCACAAATGAAAAGATGTCAGGGAAGAAACATTTGTTTATTTTGTAAATATAAGTTTAGTATGATTCTCATGGTACAATGAAATAGCATAGAATGGCACACAATCCATGTTGGGTCATTTTTATGTTTGCTTGCGCGCATGCGCAAGAAACATTGATGTGACAGCTTAGGAGAGAAGCGGGTTGTGGAGGAGCAGCACTGTTACAGCCAAGGGAGACACTGCATTAGGGGGCATGGCAATGGTGGACCAATGGATGCACAATGTGCCGATGACACTGGTCTCCAAAAGTGCACCAAGTTGTGACGTTTTCGCCGCAGCAATCAGGGGCTGCCTCATCATTGCAGCATCAGTCATTGTGCTGCAATGAGGGAGCAACCTGTCATTGCAGGGTGGAATGTTAGATAGCCTAATACTGTTTGTGAACATGGCGAGCAGCTTGCCGCCACATTCAGTAACAATATTATGCTGCCCCCATGCCAAGGGGGTTCCCAATCCCCCTCGGCAGCAAGTGCTCCCCAGACGGTCTTTGTTTGTCGATGGAAGCCCCAATCCCCACTGGCTTCAATGCGCCAATCTCCACCTGATTTTGTTGTCTGCTGACGGGGGACCCCACTCCCTGTCGGCATGATGTAACTCCTCCCCACCCACTTTTGTTGTCTGCCGATGGGGGAGCCCACTCCCCGTTGGCATGATGAACCCTGCCCCCATTTTCTTGTGTGCCAACAGGGGTGCCCAATCCCCCGTCGGCTACAGCTCCCCCCCAAAAGACTCCGTTGGCACGCTGGGAGCCCACCCCAGCATGCCAAATGCCCCTGTTAAATGGAAAACCATTCTGCATTGTCTGTTTTTTGGGTTTTTTCCCCTGTAAATCAAAAACAGTCCCTCGTGGTCTCCCAGCCTCCCTCCCACAGCCCGCGCCCACCCACTGCGCACCCTGCCTCCCCACACCGCCCCTCACACCATACTTACCTCTGGAGTCCGGCACGATGATCTTCGGTGGACCAGGAACACGTCTGCACTCTTCATAGCCGACCGAAAACTGAGGAAATGCTGGTACGCTGTATAATGGGATAGATAGAGTTTTTTCAACTTTGATGCATATCTCAGGCATTTTTGGGAATTTTGACACCAAATTTTCAACATGGGGTTTTTGGGACCCCTCTTCATGAATTCTGTTACTGTCATGGCATTAATCGGGCCTGAAGGGTGATTTCGTGGTCACTGCGCGAAATCACCTTTGGGGACTGATTAACGAAACAACAGTGCCAGTGTTCATAAGGTGGGCTCTCAAAAAGGCTATGTTGCAAATTTGGTGAAAAAATTCCTAAAAATGACTGTTTTATGAGCGTGCGTTGCGCAGTTCCAATGCACGCTCATAAGTTCATGAATTTTTAACATTTGCTGTCATTTTTCACATCTTGCACAAAATGTGTTTCCACGTATGTAGCACACAGTGGCACAGTTGGTGTGCGAAATCAATGTTTTGGACAGATTATGAAAATCACAGTGACACTGTTCATTAGCAGAGGTCCTAAAATGTCTATCTTGAAAATTTGGTGAAAAAAGTCCATAAAATGGCTGGGTTACGAGCGTGCGTTACGTAGTTTCTACTCACGCTTGTACCTCCGCACATTTGCAATATTTTCACTCCAGATTGTCAATACTGCCATTTGTCCTCACCTCCTTATAAACGGTACAGCTGTCATTTTTCACATCTCGGCCCATATGTGTTTTTGCACTTACGGCGCAGACTAGCGCAGTCGTTGTGGGAAATCCATGTTTGGGACACATTAGGAAAATCACACTGACACTGTTCCTTAGCAGAGGTCCTAAAATGGCTATGTTAAAAATTTGGTGACAAAAGTCAATAAAATGACTGTGTTATGAGCGTGCATTGTGCAGTTTCCACGTACGCTTGTAACTTTGCACATTTGCAATATTTTCATATCATATTTTCAACAATGCCATTTTACCACACCTCCTTATGAGCAATACAGCTTTACTTTTGTACATCTCGCCCAAAATGTGTTTCCGGGCATGTAGCGCACAATGGTGCATTAGGTGTGCGAAATCAATATTTGGGACAGATTACGAAAATCAGCATGTAGCACACAATGGCACAGTCGGTGTGCGAAATCAATGTTTGGGACAGATTAAGAAAAACACAATGACACTGTTCATGAACAGAGGTCTTAAAATGGCTATGTTGAAAATTTGGTGAAAAAATTCCTAAAAATGACTGTTTTCCGAGCATGCGTTGCGCACTTCTTATGCACACTCATAAGTGCGCAAATCTTTAATATTTGCACTCCAGATTTTCAACAATGCCATTTTACCACACCTCCTTATGAGCAGTACAGCTTTAATTTTGCACGTCTCGCCCAAAATGTGTTCCCGGGCATGTACAGTAGCACATAATGGCACAGTAGGTGTGTGAAATCAATATTTTGGACAGATTATGAAAATCACAGTGACACTGTTCATTAGCAGAGGTCCTAAAATGTCTATCTTTAAAATTTGGTGAGAAAAGTCCATAAAATGACTGTGTTACGAGCGTGTGTTGCGCAGTTTCTACGCACGCTCACATCTTCATTACTCTGCAATGTTTTCACTCCAGATTGTCAACACTCTCATTTGTCCTCACCTCCTTATAAACAGTACAGCCGTCATTTTTCACATCCTGGCTCAAATGTGTTTTTGCACTTGCGGCGCAGACTAGCACGGTCGTTGAGGAAAATCTATGTTCAGGACACATTAGGAAAATCACACTGACACTGTTCATTAGCAGAGGTCCTAAAATGGCTATGTTGAAAATTTGGTGACAAAAGTCCATAAAATGACTGTGTTACGAGCGTGCATTGCACAATTTCCATGCACGCTAGTAACCTCGCACATTTGCAATATTTTCATGCCATATTTTCAACATTGCAATTTTTCTGCACCTCCTTGTGAACAGTACAGCTGTCATTTTTCACATCCTGGCCGAAATGTGTTTTCACACTTCGCAGAGAATAAGCTCTGCGCTGCTGTGGGAAATCACTGTTTGAGACGCATTACAAAAATCACAGTGACACTGTTCATTAGCAGAGGTCCTAAAATGCCTATGTTGAAAATTTGGTGATGAAAGTCCGTAAAATGCCTATGTTACGAGCATGCGTTGCGCAGTTTCCTCACACGCTTATAACTTTGCACATTTGTAATATTTTCACTCCAGATTTTCAACATTGCCATTTTTCCACACCTCCTTACGAACAGTACAGCTGTCATTTTTCACATCTTGGTCAAAAAGCGTTTTTGCAGTTCTGGCGTAGACTACCGTGGTTGCTGTGGGAAATCAGTGTTCGGCACAGAGTAACAAAATCACAGTGACGCTGTTCATGAGCACAGGTCGTTAAATGCCTATGGTAAAAAATCTGGTGATGAAACTCCATAAAATGACTGTGTTGCATGCATGCGTTGCGCGGTTTCCACGTATGCTTGGAACTGCAAGCATTTTTAATATTCCCACTACACATTTTCAGCATTGCCAGCTCTTCTGCCTCCCTATGGATGGTACAGCTGTCATTCTTCACATCCTGCCCGATCTGTGTTTTCGTACATGTGGTGCAGAATGGTACTGTCACTGTTGGAAGTCAGTTTTCGGGACACATTGACAAAATCACACTGCCACTGTTCATGAGAAGAGGTCCCAAATGCTTTCATGAGGTGGGGTCACAAAAAGGCCATGTTCAAAATTTGTACTGTGAATACCAACAAACGCCCAAGGCATTACGGTCTCTAACCATTACGTCCTACCCTGTACAGACAGACATGCATCGGGGTGTGCCTTTGGATTGCTGACTGTACTGCTCATGCCATCCCACCCCCAACCACTGACAGGCATCGAAGTGTACCTTGAACTCTTCGTCCCAAGACTTCACCCCATTCTCCTATGCTGCACCCATTTCAACATAAGTCCTTTTGGAATGGGGTGACTGCAAAGCCAAACACCCTAAGGCACAGCTCAACACGTGTCGGTGTCTGCAGAATAGGGTGCGGTGACATGGCTTGACCGTCATGGGTGACGACCCAAAAACTTACCCCACATCCTGTCCATCTCTACAGAATGGAGGTGCGGTTCATGTGAAGTTCAGTACTTCACGGCCATTCCTAGTCTGCATCTGTCTAACTCCTGCATTTCTAATGCTAATACCAGCAAGCAAACATTCGGCATTGACAAATGCTTGTTGTATATCTTGCACCTTAGACACCTATTTGAGCTGCATAGCTAAATCTCCTCCTCTCTCTTATGCACAGGCAAGGGAAGAATTTGCAGAGCAAAAAGTAGAATAAATCATGCATTAAAGACTAGATTTCCTGTGGTATATGTTTACTGGGTCTGTTAGTCTCAATAAACCTAGATGACGTGTTGGGAGTCCTGCCAGAGGGGCCTCAACCAGAGGTGGCAGAGCATCAGAGAAATATGTAACAGAATAGTTGAAGTAATCAGCTAGTCGGTGGGCAGAGTGGGACAACTAGATGCCTATGGGAGGCATCCGTTTAGAAAGAAACCTTTGTTGAGGTGACAGCTGTTATTTGAACAGTTTTTTAAGGGTTGCATGCTTGGTGGCAATAGTTAGAAAAAAATCCTATGGGATTAATTAACAGTTGCACTTTCACCTCATATATATGGGGCTCACTTTTGAAAAGGAATAGCCTCTACCTTTGAAAGTGCTTTCTTAGGAAGATAATTGTCTCTGTGCTGATATCAGCCAGCAACAACCACACATGATACTGCACACTCCCAGGTCCAACCAAATATGTAAATACCAAAGCAGAGAAACTGCAAATTCATTATTTTCCAAGTACATACTCCAAGAAGTCTGATACTGGAGATCACTGGCCCCTTAAGAAAGCAGAAGTGCTCCACAAAATGTTGGGGTATCTTCGCCCATATTCTCCAGCGTGTGCGTGTGTGTGTGTGTATGTGTGTATTCTCCAGCATATGTGTGTGTGTGTGTGTGTGTGCATTCTCCAGTGTCGGTGTGTGTGTGTGTGTGTGTGTGTGTGTGTGTGTGTGTGTACTTGAAAAATAAAGAATTTGCATTTATTCTGCCTTGGTATTTACTGTACATATTTGATGGGACCTGGAAATGTGCCGTATATTTTAGCTGTTGCTTGGTGAGTTGTTCAGTCAGCAGCACTGGCTGTGGCTGTGTGCATCCTACCCTGGTTGAAAACTGATAGCCAGTAGCAGGGAGTTGCAAGTGCTCCAGTGGCAGCACTTTTATCGTGGTATGATGTAAAGCCTTAAATAAAGTTCATCCCACCCAAAGAAGGTGCTGCACTGCACCATCCATTCTGATGCAGCACCCAGGGTATCCCAGAGGAGGGGGTTGTCAGGGCCCCCTCCAGGTAAATAATATGGAGGGGGCACAGAGAGGGATGGAGGGTAGAGTAGGAAGAGAGGTAAGGAAAGGGTTACTTTGGAAGTTGGGCAGAAGAGGAGGGGGGAGCAAGCCCCACAAGAAAGAAGGGATGCTCTGGTTCAGTGAATGAGAAGACTAAACAGGACAGGTGGAGGGTGGTGTCCTTCAACACCACGAGTCTCAGAAACAAAATGATCTGACCTGCAAGCCTGAATGGTTGAAGGGAAGGTTTATTTAGCAGTAGTCACTCAGACCTGGATCACCCCAAACCGTAACTGGGGATCTCTCTATTATGGTACACCCTCTTTAAAAAAGACAGAGAGAAGGGAAAAGGAGGGATGGCACTTTTTGTCAGGGAAGGCATAACAGTCACTAGAGTGGACATGGGGAGAGGGGGCCTAGAAGCACTACGGGTACAGCTGCATGCAGTGGCAAGAAGAAATTGGAGGTTGGAAGTGGTCTACCAGCTGCTGCAGCAGGATGGAAGTAAGGACAGAGAGATGGGTGACATGATCAGGCAAACACCAGGGATCAGGAAGGTGGTGATCGTAAGGGACTTCAACTTGCCAAGATGGGTTGGGATGACCCAGTTGCCACCTGCAGTAAGATGGAATTGTTCCTGGATGCTGTCCAGGATGAGCTCCTAGTCCAAGGAGTTAACGAACCCACTAGAGACGGAACCATCCTGGACCTGGTATTAACAAACGGGGAGAATGTCAGAGATATTCCAGTGAGGGAACCAATGTGAAGCAGTGACCATCAGACAGTATGATTCCGCATAGATAAGTGCAAGGAAATCCTAAGCACGAAATCATATGTCCTGGATATTAGGAAGGCCTATTTCAGCAGGATGGTTGGGATACTAAAGGAGAGAATAGCTAGCCTTAGGAAGGACCTGGATGTGGACTGCAAGTGGACCATGATCAAGGATGGGATCATAGTTGCTATGGAAACCAACCTTAAGTAGAGGGAAAAAGTTAAAAAAGCAGAAGGCTACTTTAGTTTAACAGGGTGGTGCACAGGGCTGTAAAAGGAAAGAGGGCCTCATATAGGAGATATAAGAAGTCCCAGAAGGCAGTAGATAGGGAAGCCTACATGGAGAAGGTGAGAGAGGTTGGGAAGGTGGTCATCAAGCAAAGCAGTAAAGGAACTACAAATTGCAAAGGGGGGTCAGAGAAGGGGGCAAGGGCCTACTTCAGATATATTAGGGAAAAAGGGCCATGTAAGAGGGTATAGCTGAACTAAAGAAAGGGGAAGGGTGCGTGGGTGGGTGGAAGGAAGTAAGGATAAGTCAGTGGTATTAAATGAATACTTTGGATCTGTCTTTACTAAAGAGAAAGATGGTCCACTTCCACAAGGGAAGATGGGCAGGTGGAATGGGGGGAATAAGTATGGTAGAGAAAGGATCATGATGGATCATGGCATGAAGGGACTCAGAACCCTAAAGGTGGACAAGTCCCTGTGACCAGAACATTGAGCAAACAGGCAGGGCTGCTGGTGGACCTGTTTAACAGCTCACTGGATACAGAGGTGGTGTCACTGGAGTGGAGAACAGCACATGCGGTACCGCTGCACAAAAGTGGCACTAGGGACAACCGGGAACTACAATTCTTCCTGCCAGCATTCCATCCTCTACCACTGCTGAATGCCCGGAATGATGCATTTTGATTCTGAACCAGCATTCTTAAACTGTTGGTGGAAGAACTATTTTATTAATTATCTCCATCTACATGAGGAAAACATTCAAAAAGTACATTTTTAACACTTTTCTTTTGGAATAATTTTTATAATAGCAATCAGGCTCTCCCAGGAATTAGATTAACAGTCAATCACCCCTTGGGGCAATATGGCACTTGGCTGCACCTTGTGCCACATTACACCCCTGGGGGTGATTAACCTGTTACTCTAACCCCTGGTCATGCCTTATTGCTTAAAAAGTATAAAGTCATGCAGACTGACTTTAAGAACCCAAGAGATGAACACACGTTGGGGGGAAGTTAAAGGTCACGGTAACAGAGGAAGAAAGGGATCTGGGAGTAACTATAACCAGTAACCTTAAGCAGTCTGTACAATGTAAGCAGGCAGCAGCCATGGCAATGAGGATGCTGGGATGCATTGCTATGGGGTTTGGAAGCAGAAGGAAGGAGGGTGTCCTGCTGCTATATAGATCCATGATGCAACCACATCTGCAGTACTGTGTGCAGCATTGAAGTCCCAACCTCAGAAAGGACATAAATCATCTTG
Source organism: Neoceratodus forsteri (assembly GCA_016271365.2). Taxonomy (NCBI): domain Eukaryota; kingdom Metazoa; phylum Chordata; order Ceratodontiformes; family Ceratodontidae; genus Neoceratodus; species Neoceratodus forsteri. The sequence goes on along the minus strand of CM057450.1, from coordinate 768,180,635 downwards.
AGGCTGCACAGAGAAAGGCAATGAAAATGATTCAGGGTCAGCAGGGGAGGCCATAAGAGGACAGGCCGAGGAGCTTTAATATGTACTCATCAGAGGATAGAAGGGGGGAACATGATTGAAACCTTCAAGTACTTTAAAGGAACAGACAAGGTGGATCTTGGGAACCTCTTTACCTTAAGTGAGGACAGCAACACAAGACAGCACATCTACAAACTGGCAGGGAAAGGTACAAGAAGAAGGTGAAGAGACATATCTTTATGGAGCAGGTGGTGTCAGGGTGGAATGAAGTTCTGGCAAAGGTCATTAACCAGAAGATGGTTATGATTAAGCACCAGGGGGCGCAAAACGCATCAGGAGGCACTTAGCATATGTACAGTATGTGGAGGGGGCAGGACGATTTTCCACTGTTGTACACCAAAATAAAATGAAGCACTTTTTTTGACTACATACAGTCTAACGTGGATTCTTCAGTCTCAGCATTCGTTGAGGTATGGTCCTATGGTAAAGTAAGTAGCCAGTGCCGGAAATTTCTTTAATTTGAGCACATTATGTACAGTATGTTCACCACAAACAGTACTGTTCACTTCAATAAAGTGTCCTTAGCTGAGTTCAAGCTCATGGCTATGCTGTCCTGCACACATTCTGCCTGCAAGGCATGTGCTCTCCTCTTTTCGAGACAAGCTCGGGTTGATTTTGAGCACAGGGGAGCCTGCACAGATCTTGTCTCTTGCTTCTGCAACTGCAGATGTTTCAGAGTCTCCTCAGTTTTAATTACTTGTTTTTCAAGGAAAGGTGCCACATCCGTTAGCATTTCATAAACCTGGGAGCCTTTTTCCATGAATACCACAGCCTTGCTGGGTAGTCAAGCTGAGCTTTGAGTCCTTTGCCCCTGAGCTCTTTTAAAATAGCAGTGACCTTCTTGTGATGTGCCAGTGTGAATGGCTTAAAATTATGCTTAAAGAAGAGCCACGCATTCCCAAACAGGATCTCTCTCTTTGTCCACACCAGCCTCAAAACTTCCATCTTATCTAACAGTCCAAAAAACAAAATGAATGACCTGGAGCAAGCTTTAGGGTCGGAAGTCAAAGCACAATGAACCCTGATACCTTTCAAGTCCTGAGCTAGCTCCATCCCCAGGCAGTTCTTTAATAAGACCTTCTATATACTGTGTAGGGTTTCCATTCTTACTTTTCTCAGGCAGACTGCGAATCCTTACAGTGCCTATTCTCTCGGTCTTCTAGTTTCTTTCTCATCTCAACTGCCCTTTCATGCAATGTCAGGAGGCCCTTGGTACGTAGGTCCATGGTTTCTGTATAGTCAGATAAGCAAGCCTCAGCTGCCAATGTTTGTTTCTCCATGATGTGCTGGTTATGCCAGTAGTGCACTATCGTTGACTCAAGCCTATGCAACGCCTCTCCTATACTTTTTAAATGTGTACAAAGGCATTTGGATGTGATGATAAAAGTTTTTTCTTGATCATAGAAATCACTGTCATGTGGCAAGGAAGTTGTGTGTCAGGAGGAGGAAAGGCTGCGGCTCCAGCTCCACTCCTCTTGAACCAGAAATGAAGATTTAGAGCCAGTCCCCACCACAAAAGCTTTAGGTCATTGTCTGGTGGACATCATTAACTCTGCTAAGCTACTACGAAAGGCAGTTTTTACACAGGAGAATATGGATGGTACCAGATATCACTGGAAGGGTGTTGGAGCTAACAGACTACGCCTTCATAGCTATGGTAACATGACAGGAAGTCCTCTGATTAATCTTAATAGCTTTTAATTTATTTAGAATTTTTACTTATACCTTTTCAAATATCTTCTGAATGAATTTTCACAGTCACTCTGTGAAATCACATTTTGGATGGTATTTAAAAAAAACGTAGCCTATCTTGATCATAAGTATGGGTCATAAAATGACTGTGTTGAAAATCTGGCATCAAAATGTCAAAAACGACATTATAAAGAAACATTGGGCAGGATTTTTGAAACATGGTGCAGGGCTTGCGTCCAGCCCTGTGCCACGACACTTTGGTTTTGGCTGTGTGCCAAACCCTTCACCACAACTGCGTCCTATTTTACAATCTTGGGCGCAGTTTCAACAGTTGTCACAAATTATGGCAGCTTGCACCAAATATTTGGTGCAAGCTCCGTAAAACCTGGCCTCCAGGACTGCCACAAGCTAGACCAGAAAAAGCTGGTCTAACTTGTGGCAACTGCCACATGGGATAGCAAATCCCATTAGATTGCCGCAAGCTCAGTGCGTCATATCGTGGGTGCACCGGGGCTTGTAATGATCTAGAGCATTTGAAAATCCCACCCATTGAGCTTTTCTACATAACTTTGTGATTTTGGCAGATTTTGGCCCCATATGGGCAACATAGACCTTTTGTTACCCCCACCTGATTAAAATAACAGGTGCCATTTTTCAAATTCCCTCTGAAACATGTTTTCAGAGTCACTCTGTGAAATCACCTTTCAGATGGAATTTTAAAAATTCTACCAGTCGTGATAATATGGTGGGGTCATAAAAAGAGAATGTTAAAAATTTGGGATCGAAATGTAAAAAACAGCAAAGTTATGAAGAAACATTGAATTTTTCCAATATTTACTCGTAACTTTATTTTGGCACATTTTGGCTCCCAAATTTTCAATACAGCCCTTGGGTTACCCCACCTCATGAACATGAGAGGTGTCATTTTTCAAATCCCCTCCAAAATGTGTTTTTGCAGTTCCTCCTCAGAATCTCCTTTCCAATGGGATTTAAAAACTTCCACCAGTCTTGATCATAACGTGGGGTCATAAAAGACTATGTTGAAGATCTGGGGTCAAAATTTCAAAACAAAATAAAATCATGAAGAAACAGTGAACTTATGTAACCCCGCCCCCATCTAGGGGCATAGCTTTCACTGCAGATGGTCCAGGGGTCTGACAGAAATTACCACAATGCGTAACACTCCAAGCTAGTGCACCACAAATAAAGATAGGAAAAATAGCTATCCTACCTCTCAACGGCTTCATCACAACGTGCACTCTCGATCTCACCTCCAAAACCTGACTTCACCCCAAACCTATGGCCACTGGATGCAGGACCTCCAACCTGCAGCTTTCTGCTCTCTTCTGAGCTCCTGAGCCCCTCAATCCCAGTGCAGCATGATGGACACCTTCTGAAATTACAACTTATGAAATAAATTAGACACAAGAGGGGGTTTCATTTCATACTCCCCCTTCTTACTTAAATAAAGAAAGAATCACTACCAAGTTTCTTCCCAACCAGCTTCTTTATTTTAGCACCTGCACACCAAATGATTTCAGGAGTACAGGAGTCCCATCTTTCACCAAATTAATAAAGCAGCTCCATGGGACTATATAAACTTTTTACAATTCACTCAAGCTGGACTTTTTGAACAGCATAACTGGCATAGAGGCAGTGCAAGCAGGGTATCTTTAATTCTGACTTCTTACTTGGATGATTTACCCAAGCAGCCTCCTCTCTTGAAGAACCTACAGGCTCCTGGCTCACTGGCACTTATAAGCCAAATCTCTCACTACTTCTCCTATTCTGGGTTACCCTTTTCCTCAATCTCTGTCCTGGTCTGGCACTGGTCAGCTACCCTGTCTCCGGTGAGGAGAAGTGGGTTGCTTCCCCCACCTGGGCTCTGGACCTCAACCCAAATCTCAAGGGGTACCAGGATTTTTCCTCTCTGACCCAGGCCCTGTAATCCAGACTCTATCCTGCCACATGGAACCTGAACCTGATGGGGTGCACCCAGCTTCAAGGCACCGGTCCCCTATGGCCATGTACTTGCTCTCTCTCTCTCTCTCTTCTACTGGTGCATCAGCCCTCAAACCCGGCCCTGCTCCAGTACCTGAGCTTCTCACCTTTGGGCTACCCTGCCACTGGAGAACCCTGAGCCCTGCCACCACTCAGGCCCCCCCCCGTGCAACCCAGTCCTCAACAGATGGCACCCATACTCCTACTGAGCTCCCAGATGACCATTCGAGGTTGGTCCCAGCCTCTGTCCTACAGCCCTGCCAACACATCCTGGGTTTGAGATAAACTCCCACCAGGGATGCCCCCCAAGGCCTATCCTAAGACCTGCAACCCACCTGGTCCTTAAGTGCCAGCACCCCAGGACCTGCCCCTCAACGTAGATCCCTCTATATGAGTGAAGGGCCCCCTTGGCTCCTTCTAAACCCAGGCCACCCTGCCACTCCGGGTATGGGAGAGAACCACTGCCACTGACCCCCCCCCCGTGGGAACCCTGCAACAGTCACCACAGCTCTAGCAGCCCAAGCCACTCTTTCACAGGATCACATGGGCTCCTGCCTATCCTGGCATTCTCCTACCACCTACACCTCCCTGTTCCCGATGATACAGGTACCTGGCTGACCATCCTCCCTTCGGAGCTCCCTTCCTGGCTCCTCAATGCCACGTCGCTGCAGAGGCCGTCCCTGTCTGCCACATTGGGGGCCCCCCCACAGGCCCAACCCAGACCATCGAGTTCCCTCCTTGTCTGCCTACTCTGCTCCTCCAGCCGCCCCCCTCCAGGCTCAGGCCTTGTGCCCGGGCTAGAAAAGGCCCCAAAACATCCTGTCTCCAGCCTTATATACCTTCCCTAACCTGCCCTCTGCTGCCACCTTAAGGAGTCCAGCAGGGATTAACTCCCCCAGAGCACTAATAAATTCCCTTGCTCTGGGGGGGGGGTAGGAGGGGGAAATGGGTTCCTAATGGGAGCATAAACCCCTCCTGCAAGGGGGGCTTAGACTCTTCCCCCATGCAGAAAAATCATTCCCTCCTGGGAATGATGGCAAGGATCCAGTGATGGTCTCCTCCCATCAAACTGGGTATGCACACTCCCCTGCCTTCTGAGAGTAAACACACCATGCCTGGACACAGGCGCCAACCAAACTCCCTCTTTAAACCCAAGCACACCCTACTAACTAAAACCTACCTGCGCCAGGAGATAATCTTTTTAAACTGTTAGAAGAATCTTCATTATTTCTTTATCAACAGATAATCATAATCATTGCTTCATTAATGATTAAACTTTACCACTAAACATTTCAAACAGTAATGAGGTAGTTTCTGAAAGCTATAGCAAAACCCCAATATACTTCACACCAAATAGAAACAGGTTACTCTGTGTACAACTCCCCAAATCATTCACTCACTTACTCACTCGTTCTCGCACGAGTCTCCACCAACTTGCACACCTGCATTTGTTCATGATCTTAAAATTTTTTTTCAGTAATAATCATAATTTTAAGTCCCATTTTTCCCTTAGAAAAGAAAACTATATGCAGTCACCATGTCCTGCTCCACAGAGCAACTGTCCTGGCACAGTACATAAGCCTGTGTTCCAGGAGGCCTATGTTGCAGGCCCCCCTCCTGGAGGGAAATAATACTCCAGGTCTGGCTTGGTTGTTGCAGCTCTAAAAGAGTCTCGGTCTAAAGTATAATACTTGGTCCGTGTCCCAGTCAAGTCCTGGACCAAAGCAAAATGCTTAAATAGAGTCAGACCAGACGAAGTCCCCGTGCAGCACATTGACTGAGCCTGCTGTATCAACTGTTGAGATGGGGCACCTCCTCCTCCAGGGCGATTCTTCAAATGCTCCATTTGTTCTTTGAAGATCCACTCCTCCCTCATCTCATCAATAATGTCCCATATCCTCTTAGGCACATACGGATAGTTCATATGGGAATACTCCATACGCAGCCTCCTACGGACCCATCTCTCTCTGCTGGCTCCATTCTGGCAGGTCTCTTACACTGGTCCTCCTGGCTTACCCTACTTGTAACCATATCTCCCTTTGATATTTGATGTTCAATGGGTCACTGGGATTTAAACTATCCATACGGGTCCAGGGGGTCTTGGCCCGGACCAAGAGCTGTGGAGTACAGTCCACCAAGGCAATCACCAGGCGATGATAAGGCCTGGGGCTTGCCCTACTCACTTGGTAATTCTGGAACTGGAATCTACTCCCGATTAACTTCTCCTCATCCAGTTCCTCCATCAGTGAGCAATCACAAATGTTGTGGATACTGCTGCTTTTACAGTATTTATGATCATTCACTGACAGTCAAATAGCTTTTCTGCGGTACTCACAATTGCTCACTGGCAGTCAGATGGTGGCCAGTCATGGCGGTGAGCAGAGGGCTGTGCTGGTCACTGTCATTATTGCTATAGTCTGGTTTAGGTGACCAGGGTGAGGGCTGGGTGTGGGGAAGAGGGTCCTGAGCGGTGGGTCAGGAGAGGATCGAATGCTCTTATGGGGGGATCCACAGACCACCAGGAATATTCAAGTCAGCTACAGGATGAGCAATTGGGGGAGGGAGACAACTTGACCACCAGTAATATTCAAGACAGCTTGGGGGGCAGACTTTGGGAAAATGGGGAGATACTTGAAAGAGGCATTAAGGGGAATGGGACAGGAATCAGGGGTTGAGGAACAGTGGGCAGTATTTAAAATGGGGATTACAAGAACAACAGAATTATGCATTAAGCAGGTTAGCAAGAGGAAAAGGAGAGGAGACCATTATGGTTTTCCAAAGAGGTAGCAAAGAAAGTGAAAGCCAAAAGATTGCATTCAGGCAATACAAAAGACACATGCAGAAGGGATAAGGAGAAGTACCAGGAGAAGCAAAGGAAGGCAGGGAGGTCAGTAAGGAAGCCAAAGCTCAGACAGAGGAACACATTGCAAAATCAGTGGGTAGAGGACAAAACCTTTTACAGGTACATAAGTGAAAAAGAAAAGACAAAGGGAGGGATAGTGAGACTGAAGGGGAGGATGGGGGCACGTGGAGGATGACAACAGTAAAGCTGACATATTGAATAGGTATTTCTGCTCAGTCTTTACTGAGGAAGAGGAGGGTAATGGGTCTGAAGGAGTACAAGAGGAGAATGGTGCAGAAATGGACACAAGTCCCTTTACATGAGAAAGGGTCCTGAAGGAACTGGAAGTAATAAGAGTTGATAAAGCAATGGGGCCAGATGGGTGCACCCCAGGGTCCTTAAAGAACTAAGAGAGGTGGTGGCTGAACCTCTGGCTATCCTGTTTAGCCGATCACTGGAAACAGGGGAGGTACCCAAAGACTGGAGGACAGCAGATATAGTCCCCTTATCCAAAAGTGGGAACAAAGAGGAAGCAGGGAACTACAGACCAGTCAGCCTCACCTAGGTAGTGGGGAAGATCATGGAAGCACTACTGAAGGAGAGATTGGTGGAACATCTAGTTGTCAATGGACTACAGGACCCAAGGCAGCATGGTTTCATCAGGGGGAGGTCATGTCAGACCAACCTCATTGAATTTTTTGACTGGGTGACTAGGGAGGTGGATCAGGGGAGGGCAGTGGACATGGCCTATCTGGACTTCAGCAAGACCTTTGACACTGTGCCACATAGAAGACTATTACACAAACTGGGAATATGGGTGTGGGCAGGACAGTAGTGTGGTGGGTAGGTAACTGGCTGGGTGGCAGGACACAAAGGTGGTGGTAAATGGCTGTCACTCCACAGAGGAAGAGTGACCAGTGGGGTACCACAGGGATCAGTGCTGGTACCAGTCCTATTCAACATCTTCATCAGTGACATTGCAGGACCTAGAAGGCAGAATTTCACTGTTCGCTGATGACACAAAGCTCTGTAACAGAGTAGACAAACCAGAGGGTGTAGACAGAATGAGAAGGGACCTGCGGAAACTTGAAGAATGGTCAGGGTTTGGCAGTTGAAATTCAATGCAAAGAAGTGCAAGATAATGCATATGGGGCACAAAACCCTGGCACAATATATATCAGTTGGGGGTGAGGATATAGCATGCACCAAGCAGGAAAGGGATCTTGGGGTTATCATCTCTGATGACCTCAAGGTAGAAACAGTGTGACAAGGCAGCAGGTAAAGCAAATAGGATGCTGGGATGTATAGGCAGGGCATCACCAGCAGGAAAAGGAGGTCATAATTCGCTATACAAGACACTAGTGAGGCCCACCTGGAGTACAGTGTACAGTTCTGGAGACCATACCTACGTAGGACATAGACAGGGTAGAGAAGGTTCAGAGGAGGGCAACAAAGATGGTGCATGGATTGCATCACAAGTCCTATGAAGACAGGCTGAAGGAACTGAACATGTACTCCCTGGAGGAGAGGAGGGAGAGGGATATGATAGAGACATACAAAGTATCTTACAGGGAGGAACAGGGTGCAGGAATGCACTATTTTTAAGCGAAAAGATGTTCCAGGACTAGAGGGCATGGGATGAAGTTGAAGGGAGGGACGAGGTGGTGGACAAGTGGAACACCCTGCCAGAGGAAGTGGTGGGGGATGAAACAATCACGGGATTTAAGAATGCATGGGATAGACATAAAGGAATTCTGGAGGTCAGGGGTAAGGGGCAACAGACTTCTAGGAAAACATAAACTGAACTTACAAGCTCAAATGAGCAGACTGGGTGGGCCATAGGCCCTTATCTGCCGACACTGTCTATGTATCTATGGATGATCAGAGACCACCAGGAATAGTAGTACTGTAGTAGCAATTTATTGTCCTTCCAGAACATGATGTAATGGGCATTACAAAGTAAAAAAAAAAAAAAGCAAAGAAGCATCACAACATAAATGAGTAAGAGTTAACCTACAAAATTCATTCACAATACAATAGTTCAAGCATTTATCAGGATAATGTGTGCATAGTTAAAAAGGTCCTAATATTTAATATTAAAGAGCGAGAGAGTGTTTTCTTTCGAACTTCATCACACTAGAGAAGAATTTTGCAACTGTCTCAGCATCTCTTTTCATCATAGGGTGAAGAAGAATGAATAAGTGATCATAATCCAATTCTGCATACGTCAGCAGGAAATCGTTTAGAATTTGATCATGTGGGGACTTATATAAAGGGCATTGAATAGTAATATGATATAAGGTTTCATAGAAGCCCCTATTGCACCGGCAGTAGTCTTGTTGCAAACTTTAAGCACAACACTTGTTGAAATAAATATATTTTGAACAGATAATGCCAAATCTGGCACAAGTAATAGCTTTCCTAACATTGGGAGTCAATGGGAGGGTTAAATAGACCTCAAGGGTAGAATCAGTTTTATTGTACTAAGCCAGATGGCTTGCTTCTGGGCTTAACCTGCAACTGTGCAACTGCAAAAAAAGTTTGTTTTTAAATATCCTTAAAAGTTGGTGAAATCAAAATCCTCTTCTGAAAGTCTGTCCATAAATGATTTAAAGAGGCTTTAGTGATTAAAATCTGAGGGCTTTTAACCAAGGGGATGAAAAATTTGATGCAGACCAACTGATTTTCTGCTGAAGACAAGCTATAGGAAGTGGGTTATCCTGATTATTTAAAACTTTGAGCTAACATGCCAAGCATAATTCAACTATCAAAGTTAGAGGTAACCTACCCAGTTCGGCTCTAAATACTGGATTAGAAGTGGATAAGGGAACCTTATAGTAGAGTAATAAGGGAGATTCTAAAGAAAGGGCTTTTGAGGATCCCCAACCTTCTTCACTGTACAGTAGAATAGGGTTAATCTTAGCTTCTTTAGCTGTAAGAGCAGGTACAACTGTATGCCCACCATATTTATAATTGAAACATAATAATGCTTTTCCTGCTGATTTGACCTTGGAGACAAGATCTTTCCAATGGGCCAGCCATTTACCATTTGAAGTCAATTTTACACCTAGATAAATGTAAGTGAGAACAATCTCAATCAGATCCTTATTTAGGTAGAACTTAGGGAGTACAGTGTTAAAATTATTTGACCCAAAAACCATGATTTTTTTTTTAAGATTGATTTTCAACACTAAATGGTCACACTTAGAGTTTAGTTGATTTATGTTATTGGTTCCATGTCATAATAGCAATGCAGAAACAGCGATAGACTATTATCCGCGGTGTATATCTTGCGAAAAACAACGATGATATACACTTCAGAGCGACCCGACATCCGGATTTAAAAAAAATGTGTTTTTGCCAGGGGTGGTGCAGGGAGGGGGGGAATCTGGATTTCGGAAAAATGTACACGCTCCCGGTCCCAAACCCAGTACCTGTTGTGCCAGAGCTAGCCACCCATACCACCATGCCACATGGCTAGCTTGGTGGCAGCAGGTACACCAGTGCCTGAAAACATCTTCCCTGTCCCTCAACTTCCCCTCACTATTCCCCCCTTCTGTTCATCCTTCCCCATGGTCACTATTCTATACCCTCGCTATTGTGCAGGGTAGCCCAGAATAATAGCACCCAAAATGAATCATTTTTTTTGTAATAGCTCATTTTGGGTTGCTGTTATTACATGCTACCACCTTATTTTGTAATCCCACTACAGAAAGTGAAAAAAGAATCAAATCATCCACATATGCCAATATGAATATATTATAAGACCTAATTTTGGGGGAGTCCATATTTACAGAAGTATTGGAGTGTAAGAGTGAATCAATGTAGATACTAAACAGCAAAGGAGCTAATAGACAGCCTTGTTTTACTCCTATAGATGCTTTAAAATACTCTGAGATATTGCCAGTATTATCATATCTTACCTTACTGCTGTCATCATGTCTGAGTAGAGAAGATCAATTGGGGTAGTCCTCTACTAATTAGGATGTCCCATAGCTTTTCTCTGACCACAGAATTGAAAGCTGTGGTAAAATCCAAAAACAGAGCATACATTTTCATTTTTCTATACAATCTATATTTTTCTAATAAATGTGCCAATATGAAAATACTATCTGTCGTTGAATAACTGTGACAAAAACCAGCCTGGAATATTGATAAGGGCGACTCTGTTTCTGTCCAGTCCTGCAGTTTGTTCAGTAAAATCCTCAAGAATACTTTGTCACTAATATCAATCAGATTGATTGGTCTGTAATTAGTGGAAAGTTGGTATGGTCCCTTTTTATGGATTCATACAATTATATTTTTAGTCCAGGAAGGGTGTACAAATCTTTCCTTTAAACACGTATTAAAAAAGTTTATAAAGAAGATGACCCAATAATTTAGGTGGGCCTTGTAAATTTCGCCTGGAATGGTGTCTGGTCCAGGAGCTTTGTTATTAGTAAGCTGGGTAATGACTTGCTCAACATCATATAAAGTCACTTCCGGGGGCAAAGCTCTTCTGTTAGAAACCAAAGAGGGGAAGTATAATTTTGAGGAACTAAAGACTCTCTGTTAAAAAGGGTTTTATAATGTAACACCCAGGTTTCTTTAGGAATGTATATAGGAAGAGATGGGAAACAGAACTTTGTCATTTTGGCAACAAGTGTCCAAAAGGATTTTATGTCCCAAGAATGTATAACTTGATACATGTTATCCCACTGTTTCAGACTAGTCTCAAAAATTTTTTTATATGATTTACATGTTTTGTTTAAATGGGCAAAGCCTGCTTTGGAATGATTTTTCTTGACTGTTCTAATAAGTTTCCCTAGCTTCTGTTTTTCTATTTTCAGTCTTTCAGATGAGACGTTAAACCGAGGTCCCATCTGCCTAGATTGGTGGTAGTTCAGGTGGATGTTAAAGATCCCATGGCACTTATCGAAAAGAGTAGAGGAATTTCGCCAGTGTCCTTGCCAAATTTCCCTCATTCACTAAAAATACCACCCACAGTTTCATCTGGTTCAAGGTCAGTTGGCATTCATCTGTATCCCCCTTCCCTGGGTCGTGCCTGAAAATAGGCGGGATTTGTGTAGTGCACTTACCCAGTCAACAACTAAATAAAATAAAATAAAAATAAATTTTACACTGAACATTGAACATTGAACTACCCATTAGACTTTAACTTATCTGTTGTACAGTATATTTTTTGAATTATTTGCTGATAACATATGTCTAAGGAATTACTAATATAACTAGCATTATAATTACCCTGAGGAAGTAAAAAAAGAGTTGAAAAGGAGGGAGAGTAAATTAGAAGTGTAACCTTATCCATAGCTTTCGAGTTGAAGACCAGTTTTGTTTTGCCACGTAAGGCAAGTGGAGCCGAGGTTTTAAGAGTATGGTCCTCATTCACTGGGGAGTCAGAGGGCTCAAAAGAACGTGATGTTGCTGCATGATCCCTTTCTGGTCTCATGAGAACCTTCAATTTTTTTAAATGATCATAACTATGTGGTGAACAAAGGACAAAGTCAATAGCACTTTGCCCTTGTGAAGAAAAAATGTACATGCTCCCTCTTGTTTTCCAGCTACCCTTCCATTTATTATCAGAAAATTATTGTTTCTGATGAAGTTCTGAAAACACTTTCCTGCTTCATTCTGCACTTTGTCCAAAGAGTATCTGGGGCCTAAATCCCCCATATAAAATTGATCCTGTAAATTAGAGAGATTATCAAACTGTGCAATTCTGGAATTAAAGTCTCCTGTTAAGACAACAGTGTCTACAAGAAATAGCAGAGATATAGCCTCAATTTCCTGACTCAATCTTGAAACAGATATCATGTGTTGGATCTGAATGAAAACAGAGAGGGATATAAACATTTACAATCAGTACAGTACTGGTGTTTCATCCTATGACTGTTAGGAGGAATTCCTGAGTTGGTGCCACATTCGTTAAGACATGTCTGCCATCCCTGATGTTCACCAATGTGGCAAGACCCCCCTTAAACCTGCCATGGGATTTTACCTTAGTGGCAGGTATGAAGTAAGATTCAAACCCACTGGTATATGGCTGTAATGGTGCTCAAGTCTCTTGAATGGCCAGAATCTCATATCAAGAAACAAAACTCAGCCATTGAGGGTCTGCCAGTTTGTTCCTCCTACCCTGCAATGTTCCATATAAGGACATTAGAATCATCTATCTGGGTAGAAAATAAACATGAATTTAAGGCTGTACTATCTGCTTGATTTGACACTATTAATAGTCACTGAGATTTTTCAACTTCCTTAGTGGAGTTACACGAATAATCCAAATCTATAGATGAAACCAAATGTATATTAACTGCATCAAGAATACCAATTTTACCTAGTAAGAGAGAAAACAATTCTGCTGATTGAATAGAGCAAACTATTTGTGATCCCTCAGTCCCTGAGTACACCTTCTCTGGAGTATCCAGGTCAGATGAAGAAATATTTAATTTAGTAATAGAGGCTAAGACCACCCTAACATATGAGACTAGATTTTCCAGTTTTTCTCCCTCATATGGATCAATCCCAAAGATGGACAGAATATTGGTTTGATATGCTCTTTCAAAATTCCAGTTAAGTAGTGCTAAAGTGGAAGAGAAAGTATCATAGGAGAGTACTTTATTTGGTTTAAGATCACCAAACATGTGTTTCCAGATTGTGGCCAGGTCGCTGGGGAAGATATTGAAAGACCCAAGGAATTCAGAGTTTGTTGTTTGACACATGTTAATTAGGTAATTTCCATACTAGAGATCAGTACATACACAGGATGGTGAGAGTTAGACCTGTCTTTATGGACAATAATGAGTGAGTTTGCTGCCCTGGGTAATTCCAGTGAGGTTTTAAAAGGATGGGTTATCAAACTCGTTATGGACTCTTTGGTCTCGTAGGGTTTGGTAAACAAGTTGTCAATTTTGAAAACTACTTCTCTACCAGTAGCAACTAACTGGCAAAGAAATGGGGTATCATTATTGTTCTGTAAGTCATCATTCCTCAATACATTTGAAAATTCAGAAGAGGCAAGAGAAGCAGGCTGTATAAGGAAGGAAGGAAGTATTAACAGTGTTTATATTTGTGTTTTCATCATTGCAGTTCAACTCCAATGGTTGAGCAGCCTCATCCTGGATCACCATCTCAGTTGTACATTAAGTCTTTTAAGACTTACTAAGAACCAACCTCCCCCTTGGGAGTGCCTCAACACCAGTGTTCAGAGAGGGTGAAACCTCCAGGACTGGATTTGATTTTTCATTTTGTAAAAGAAGAGGGCCTTTATCTGAGTCCTTACTTTTCTTATTTATTTTTCTCTTGGCCTGTGACTTTGCTTTGTTCTTGGGTATTTGTGGGTCTAGTTTATTTTTTTTTCTTTGGCATTGGGGAGTCAGGAATTATTATGGGGGAGAAGGAAAGATTCTGTTTTTTTTCTTTTCATAATTATTTTTACCAGCTCATCTAGTCTTTGTTCCAATACTGAGAATTTCTCCATACACAGTGAGGTTAAATTTTCCAGACAGTGCTTAATTCCAATATAAGCCTACAGGAGCACTATATTTACATTATAGGATGGGCCAAAGCTTTAATTGTGTACTTAGATATAGTATATGGACACTGTGCCAGAAATTCCTGATCAAGTTGAATTATTTCTACTTTTTTATTAAGTTTTTCAAATATATCTTTAGAGGACTTTATCAAACTATTTTTTTCCTCAGATGAGGATGTTGTAGTGTTCAAATTTTTAGTTAGAGCCATTGGACTAAACAAGTCCATTCTTGATGGATAAAATGAGATATCAGCCTCCTTAGAGGGAGTTACCCTACCACTCCTTCCCGCAGGACTGGGAGGGTCAGATTTCATTTCAGCTCTTGTGCAGAGAGGAATGGGGTCTGTTAAACTGACTCCAGAATTATTATTTACATATAAAAAATAATCAGTAATTTTTGCTTGGTTAGCTCATCAGCCTTATCAACCTTATCAGTTTTCTTTGGAGTTGTTTTATTTGAATCATGCAGCATCTAGATTATTTTGGATTGTCCCTGAGATAGCAAGTCTCTAGAACATTCTTCCGGTCCCTTAACACCTTTCTGCTCATTTGAATTTATAGTATCTCCCTCTAGCTGTTTGGAAAAAGAATCACTTGTGACCTGGGGGGGGGGAGTTCTGGCCAGTCAACTGATTGACTGTCAACTGAGCACCCTCCCGTTTATCAGTGGAGACCTCCTCTTGAATATACTGTGCTAATTGGGTTGTTTTATCTAAAGTGTTTGGAGTAGAAGAAGTAATCGGGAGTTCTTCAGAAAACACGCACCCATTCTTATGCTGCTTTACTTTCCTGGTTGTTTTTGGTACTGCCTCCTCATCTCCCTCCCAAACCTTCCCCCTTCCAACTTCAGACTGTGCTCCCTAGTGACCCTCCCCCCTTTTAAGCAGAACAATCCTCCCTCCCTGATTTTGTTTATGCCTTACAAGTACTTAAAGGTCTCTATCATGTCCCCTCATACCCTTCTGTCTTCCAAGGAGTACATGTTGAGCTCCTTCAACCTTTCCTCGTATGGCAGCTCCCCTAATCCCATGATCATTTTTGTAGCCCTGCACTGCACCCCTCCAGTAATCTCACATCTGTTTTGAGGTGTGGGCACCAGTACTGTACATAGTACTCCAGGTGTGGCCTCACCAGTGATCTATACAATGGCAGGATGACCTCCCTTTTTCGAGAGGTGATCCCTCTGGCAGTGCACCCCAGCATCTTATTTGCCCTTGCTGCAGCCCTCCTACACTGTGCTAATAATTTTATGTCTCCTGTGACTATTACCCCAAGTCCCTTTCCTTCTCTGAAGCCGTTACCTGCACTCCCCCAGCCAGTAGCTGTTCCTGGGATTTCTGGCTCCAAAGTGCATGACCTTGCACTTCTTAGTGTTAAACCCCAACTGCCACTCCTTAGACCAGTGTTCAGATTTAGCTAGATCCTCTCTGAGTGCCTGATTCTCTTCCTCATTGTCCACTTTTGCACAAATCTTACTGTTGTCCGCGAACAGGCTGATCTCACTGTTGACCCCTCTGCAATGTCTCCAGTGAAGACATTGAACAAAACAGGGCCCAGCACTGAACCCTGCGGTACCCCACTCATTACTGGTCTTGATTTGGATGTCTTCCCCCTTGCAACTACCCTCTGTTGTCTGCCCTGCAGCCAGCTCTCAATCCACCCCACCAGTTTTTCCTCCACCCCATGTCCCTCAGCTTGCTTATTAACCTCCTGTATAGCACTGAGTCAAAAGCCTTGTTGAAGTCCAGATACTGGACATCCACAGCATGGCCTTGGTCAACCTCCCTTGTGACCTAGTTGAAGAAGTTGATCAGGTTTGTTTGGCAAGATCTTCCTGTGACAAACCCATTCTGCCTCTCATCCTGCAGACCATTGCTATCAAGAAAGGTTATCAACCTCTCCTTCAGAATGGTTTCCATCAACTTCCCCGCTATGGAAGTCCATCTCACCAGTCTATAGTTATCTAGTTGGTCCTTGAGTCCACTCTTGTGAAGGGGCACCATGTGAGCCATCCTCCAGTCCATGGGTATATTCCCCATCTCCAAGGAGGTGTTGAACAGGTGCGTCAGAGAGCCTGCCAACATCTCTGCCAGTTCCTTCAGGACCTATGGGTATACACCGTCTGGTCCTGGTGCCTTGTCAACCCGCAAGGCTTTAAGGCCCTTCAGAACTCTATCCTCTTGGATGACCCCGTCTGTCATCTCTGCCCCTCCCACCCAAGACCCTTTCCCCGCGGTATTGGGTCATCCCTTTCTTTTGTGAACACTGAGCAGAAATACTCATTGAGTTCCTCTGCCTGATCTTCCCCTTGTTCCTCCCATCCTCCCTCTCTCTTGATTTTAACAATGTCATCCCTACAACTCCCTACAACTCCTCTTCTCCCTTATGTATTTAAAGAACCCATTTCCCCCCTCTCTGATCCCCTGGGTCAACATCAGCTCCTTTGCTGCCTTTGCCACTCTGACTGACCTGGTCACCTCGCTAGCTGCCTTTGTGAACCCTTCTCTATCCTCCACTTCGCCCAGATTTTTAACAATGAGGCCAATCTTTTTTCTCTCCTCCCCTCCCACCTCCTTGCTTAGCCAGCTAGGTTTTTTTGACCTGGACTGCTTACTCTGAGATTTGGCACACGTTTGTGGTCTCATTTAGCCCTTCCTAATGATTGCCCACTTCTGTTCAGCATCCATCCCTGAGTTAATTTCAGCTAAATAACTCTCTAGGCTGCTGCCCATTCTGGCAAAATCTGCCTTCCTGAAATCCAACACTCTTGTTCTGGTCTTAGCTGGCTCCTTCCCTGTGTTGAGGAGGAACCACACTGAGTGGTGGTTGCTTCCTGCTAGAGGGTCCTGTACTACCACATTCTGGACTTGGTCCCTATCTGTTAGCACCAAGTCCAGTATGTTCCCCTCCCTAGAAGGATCCATCACCCCTTGCATTAGGTAGCTGTCTTAGATTACCTCCAGCAGCACCTGTACCCTGGTGTATACTGTAGTTACTGTCTGCCAGTCAACCCTAGGTAGGTTGAAGTCTCCCACTATAACTGTATTCCCTTTACCACTGACCTTCCTGATTTGCTCCTCCAACTCCCTATCCACCTCCTCACTCTGTGAGGGTGGCCTGTACACCACCCCCATCCTAAGCTTCTTACATTTAGGGCTTTGGAGCAATACCCATATGGCTTCTGGCTTCCCCTCATCCCCTTCCTTCCTGGTACACAGTATCCCCTTCCTGACATAAATAGCCTTCCCCCCAACCGGTCCCTGAGGAACACCTTTTATCCCTGGATCGTGAGATCCTAGTCATGGAATTGGGTGGCCCAGGTCTTTGAGACGGCAGCAATATCTACCTCCCCCTCTGCCATCATTGCCTGGAACTCTGCCATCTTGTTTACTAAGCTCCTTGCATTCAAGGATACTACAGTCCACCTTTTGTCCTGCCCCTCATCTTCCCGTCTCTCCCCCTTCCACTTTTGTCTTGGTAACTTCCCTTCATTCTCCTCCTCCTCCTTCTCTGGGGAGCGAGGCCTTCCAGTCTCCCCTGGAAGGTGCCTTCTCCCACTTTATCTGGCTCAGCCCTCCCCTCCCCATCACATTTAAATCTATGTTGTTTTAATGCTTCTCCAGCCCCTGTGCCAATGCCCTTGTACCCTCGATGTTGAGATGTAGCCTATCCTTGGCATAAAGCCCCTCACTGTTCCATGTCTCACCTCACTCCCCTACTACCCCATGCCCCATTTCTGCACACCAACCCTTCAGCCACCCATTAAACTCCTGTATTCTTATCTTTCTCACTGTGCTTGCCCTAGGTACCAGGAGTACCTCAGAGAACTTCACTGAGCTTCTCACCTGATTGCAGATACCAACCACTTCCCTGAACCTCTCCTGCACTTCTTCCACTGTACTGCCCTCAAGGTCGTTTGTTCCTTGGTGCACAATGATATAAGGCTTCCCCTCCCACCTTCTCCACACATTTCTGAATGTGCCTATCTCCCCACTGTCATGCACAGCATACCTCCACAGAGTTTGGCTCTTCCTTGCTCCCTTACCTCCCATCTCACCCCCCCGAACACAGAATCCCCTAATACAAGTACTCACTTCTCCATCCCTTGCACTTCCCCCATGGTTTGCCCTCCTACGAGCCCCTTTTTCTCAATGTCCTCTCCTTTCATATCCTGCCCTTCCCCCCTTCTCATCCAGTTGCACCTCCTCCTGCTCTTCTCCTCCTCCTCTGTCCTTTCTGTGCTACCTTCCACAACCACTACCCCTCCACTGCTTTTACATCCTCCCACTGCCCACTGCATTGTGCTTCCCCCTCCCCCTCCCAACATGTTTTGGCCTTCCTACCCCTTTGTTTAGTGTATTCTTGCAAACTTGATCTACTTCTCTGCCTCTCCCCACTTTTACCCCACTGTCTTCCCTCTCTCCTTGTACCCTACATTCCCCCTTCCCTCCTGGTCCCCTGACTCTTGTTCTATAATGCCTTCCCCAACCCTCTGCTCTGTTTCATCAACCAGTACTGTGAACCTGTTTGTTGTCTCCAACCTCCTGCCCTTGCCCTCCCCTGAAATCCCTTCCTGCCTCTGCTTACCCTGAACCACTTTCCTACTTCCTCTCTGTCTACCCATGTTCCCTACCACCCGTCAACACCCCCTTTTGGTGCTCCCAGAACCCTGTGGACTTGGCCCCCCTAGCCAAGTGCACCCTTCTAGCCTGTGGCAGCCTGGTCTGTCTTGTGATGCAGCCCTCCCTGCCCCTCTGTCCCATCTCCTCCTCCTCACCCCCTCATACCTGCCCCCTCTCCCCAGTTCCTGTCTCAAGCTCTCTATCTCCAGTGTAAGTTGTCTGAACATCCTGCACACTGACCTTCCCTTCCACCAGGTTCCCAGAAACAGTGCCCCACATCCATTGCAGCTCACAGCCCTCCCAGCCTCCCTGTCCCTCAACCCAAGTCATCCCTACCCCTCAGTCCTCCCATTCCCCACCTGCATCCTTGCCCTGGCCTCCACATCCCCCACCCGTTTCTTAGTCTCTAAATATTCCACAGCTCTTTACAATTGCATCTGTATTTCTATAAGGGCTGCAAACCTGCATCACTACCCCAAAACTCTTACACTCCCTCCTTCTTTAGGGACTTATAAATGTTGCTGACCATAAGTGCACATGCTGTCTCATGTCTGAGTTGTGTTTGATTATGATTTCAGTAGTTCTTCAGAGCGCATGCCCAAAAACATATTGTAGTAGTCCTAGATGACAACAGGTCTCTTCCTCCAAAGGAAACACTATAAATACAAAAACATAAATGGTCTGAGAAATAAGGCCCCCGGAACCCTGAAGATCCAGAAAAATGTTAGGACTACCTAGAGCAGCCAAAGGTCCTAACTGTGCACTTAAAAGCAAAATCATTATCCCAGAAATTTGCAATAAAAATACCCAACTACCCCGCTACCTACCCAAATTAAAACCCAGATAAAAACCTCTGCGTGATCTCTGCAGTGTGTAACTCTAATAATAATTCCCCTTGCACTTGACAAAAGAAAAAGGAAAAAAGGCTTACTGGCTCTGAGGTAATAAACCGTAGAGATGGATTTGCTGTTTGGATGGTTTTACCAAGCTGCAAAATCAGGAAGTAGCATGTAGGCAAACTTTGCTGGTCTCAGGGAATCATCTGCCATGGCCTAGTGAACTTACAGCCCTAAAGATGAAACAGCCAGGCTGAGAAAAGAAGCCGCTGTGTGACTATGCACAACAGTATGTAACTATGTGCAGTACTCCCAAGAATTTACAAGCCCCAGCAAGCAGCAAGATGGCGATCAACCGGCTCACAATGCCAACAGAACGCCAACTGCTGATTGCATACTTTTAAGCCATCCAGTCATGTGGAAGATAGCTTGGGCAGGTGGAACTATCCTTCATTAGCCTATGCTGCATTGAGCTAAATTGAGCTAAATAGTTATAGACGTATACTCAGCCAGGAAGTTAAAGGGAAATGGGAAAATTGATAGTATCCTAAAAAATAAGTTAGTGCAAAAATTATAGCAGCAAAAAATAAACCTGCAGGTGGCAATACAACAATCTAGCAATTTGACTCCCTGATAGGAACCCCATAAAACTATTTAGAGAATAGGATTGGTTGTGTTGGAGTGTGTAGCGAGAAAAGAAAGATAACAAAAAGACTATATTGCAGTTCAGAAAAATAAAAATAGGGGTTACAAATTATGTCCCTTTTAAGTATTGTCGGAGAAGGCTGCCGTGTAAAATCTTCTGCATAAGGGGTCGGTCTGATAAACCAACAGTAGCATGAAACTCCACACTCAGCTCTCGCTCAGAAGCCTTCTGAATGGCTTCCTAGTTGCCCCAGGGACTTCTGTTTTCTTTTATAGTTTTGCTACCACAAACTGTCCACCTGGGGAAATAAAAAAGCAGGAAGAAGAACAGACCACATTGGAGAGTGCACACAATAAGCTATCCTGGAATGGTTGCATGCTTAGGCAATAGGTGGCATACCTGCTATAAAAATAAAACTTGTGGTGCAGCCCTACTACCTTTGTCTTCTCCACAACTGCTGGCATGTGTAGTGAGACACTGACTCCTCCAAAGCACAAGAGGCTCCAATAAGTTGCAAAAAACGTCATTAATGGTCCAGTTCCCACCAGGAATATTAAAGACACCTACAGGATGGGTGCTTGGAGGGGGTGCTCATGCATGTTAAAGAGCACTTAATGGGCATTTATGGCCCATAGCACCTTGTGTGCCCAATGGATTCATAAGCATATTAGGGCTGAATATGGCCCACAGGAACATTGGCATGATTCCATTTGTGCTGCATTATCTCCATTGGGCTCCTGTGCCCATATTCAATTTGGACCTGAGTCAATGCAGTGCGTAGTCATGATGTGCTGTGCTGACATGGCTCCATATTCAAACAGCATGCTCCCATCGGGGTGTGCTAATTGTCTGAATATTGCACCTGTGCTGTTTGTGTACTAATTACAGTGCAGTGCTTCTGTTATCACAGTGCACATGGACGGCTCTAAATATGGTAGCCTATACTCCTTAGATCAGTGGAACCCAAAGTCCACAAGACAATGGCTACTGGTGGTAAGAGAGGTCTGCCCATAGCCTCAAGATACCATTGTTCTAATTTGTAACAGCATGCAAGCAAACATGTTCTATACTGACAACTGCTTGTTTAGAGAGACTTTCTGACCTAGATGACAGCAGCTACCGCTCACATAGTATGACAGCTGCCCTCAGCGATATTTATTCTAGCCAGGTTTTAACTGCATAATAGCCCATACCTTAGTTGTAGCACTCGAAACCTGTATAAACTGCAGGGCAGCCCAATCCTTTCAGAGAGCCCCAGTGATATTGACCCCCCCCATGCTCAAGTATGTAATGACACGTGACCAGAGAGAGTGTAGGGGCACACCCCATTGAAATGAATGGGGCTCGAATTTTCTTCCATTTTTAAGCTGAAGAATGGCCACTTAGAGATTCATTAAGGTAACCGCTCAACCAACAAAGGTCTTGTTGGTCGGGCGGTTACCTTCATTAATCTCTAAGTGGTCATTCTTTAGATTAAAAATGGAAGAAAATTTGAGCCCCATTCATTTCAATATCAGTGTCAGTATCACTGGGGCTCTCTGAAAGGACTGGGCTGCCCTGCAGTTTATAAAAGTTACAAGCGCTATAACTAAGGTATGGGCTATTATTAAAACCTGGCTAGAATAAATGCCACTGAGGGCAGCTATCACAATATGTGGTCACTCCCTTATATCAGAAATTTACTTTAAACTCCAGCTAATTTTTTACCCAGGCTACCACCCTGGGACCCACTCCCAGACTGGCTAATATGTTTATTAATCTTTTGTGTGGGACTGTGTCAAATGCCTTGCGAAAGTCTAGGTAGGCCATGTCCACGGTCCCTCCCTGGTCTACTTCTTTGGTCACCCAGTCAAAGAAATCTATTAGATTCATCTGATATGACCTTCCCACTGTGAATCCATGCTGCCTTGGGTCCTGTGCCCTGCTGACCTCTAAGTACTCAACATTTCTTTCTTTCAGAAGTGATTCCACCATTGTCCCTACCACTGAGGCCACACTAACAGGTCTATAGTTTCCTGCCTCTGTTTTGCTTCCACTTTTGAGAAGGGGAATCACATCTGCCCTCCTCCAGTCCTTAGGTACCACACCATCCTCCCATTATTTGTTAAAAAGAGTTGTCAGTGGTGTCACGAGTTCTCCCCTTAGTTCTTTTAGAATTCTGGGGTGAATCCCATCAGGGCCCATTGCTTTGTCCATTTTTAGTTTTAGGAGTTCTTTCAGAACCCTTTCTTCTGTGAATGGACTGGTATCGATCCCCCTATCCAGAGTGCTTCTATTGATTAGATTAGGTACCTTCACCTCCTCTTCTTTTGTGAACACTGAGCAGAAGTATTCGTTCAGTATCCCTGCTTTATCACTGTCATCCTCTGCCCACCCCCTTCCCTTTATAAAGCCTTACTATCACTCCCTTGGTCTTTCCTTGCTCCCTAATGTACCTATAAAAGATTTTATCACCCTTCTTAACAGAGTTGGCTATCTTTTCTTCAGTTTGGGCCTTTGTTATTCTGATTGCCTTCCCTGCTTCCTTCTGCTTTAACTGGTACAGTTCTCTGTCCTGCTCCTTCTGTGTTTCCTTATACTTACTGAATGCTATATTTTTCTCCCTAACCTTCCCCGCCGCCTCTTTTGAGAACCATAGTGTTTTTTTTCCTTCGTTTTGATTTGTTTATTTGCTTCACACAAAGGCTTGTTGCCTCTGTGATTGCAGTTTTGATGTTTCCCCATTGCTCCTCCACCATTCCTTCTTGCCCATTTGCTAATGCTTTTCTGAGACACTCTCCCATTTTAACAAAGTCAGTCCTTCTAAAGTCCTGTACCCTCACTTTTGTATGGCTTGACTCTATGGCTGTGTTTATCATGAACCACACTGTTTGGTGGTCACTTGTTCCCAGATGGCTACCCACTTCTAAATTTGAGATCTGCTCTCTGTCTCCATTTGAGAGTACCAGGTCTAAGCTTGCTCCTTCCTGAGTGGGTTCCAACACTAGCTGTCTGAGGCATGCCTCCTGTAGGGCATTGAAAATTACTCTACTCTTGGATGTGGCTGCAGCAAAGGTGCTCCAGTTAACATCTGGCATATTCAGGTCCCCCATCAACAATATCTCCCCTTTTTCTGCCATCCTAGGGATACCTTCTATCATTTCCTTGTCCATTATTTTTTTATTACTGTGGCAGCTGTCTGAGTTATGACAGTTATACTGTCAAACCCAAAACCCAAAAAATCAGAGCAGCAGTTTCTCATATTAGTCTGTTTTTGGAGGAACATGACATTATTTTAATTCTGTGAACCTTATTTGCTGCTGACTAAACTGATCCTTTGTGAACAGTGTGGCAGACAGAAGTGATAGGAATATTTTTTTTTAGCTTGGATGTGGGGCAGTTGGGAAAGGTTTTACCTTCTGGTATCTTTTAAGTGAGTAATTATCATATTATTTACATAAAAAGAGCATGCATATTTATATTTATGTTAGTCTCCAAGTTATGATTCAAACCTTGCAACCCTGGGGGATTCAGTTTGAAAGGTTAGAAAGGGCCCGGTTCAGTAGCTCTTTTCTGAATCAGTTTGCTCCTTCCTAGTGTCCAGTCTGTGATATGTGTAGACCCAGAAGGATAGACACTTTTTTTATCTCAAATATGTTGGCCACTCGCTGGCATGCTGTTAAGAGATTATCCCCCCACCCCAACACACACACACACACACACACACACACACACACACACACACACACACCTTGTTATTCAATTACAGTTTACAATTTATTTACTCAGGATAACCTAGCTAATATTCAGTATCTTGTTTCCAATTAAATCCTGTTTCAACCCATTTCCATAGCTTGGTTATCCTCTAGAGAGCATGTACAAACTCATGGAGCAGATGGGATGGCCTACAAGGTCTCCTTCTTCTGCAGGCAGTTTTCTAAATGGTGGACAGGAGCACTGAGGGGTTAAGTGACATGCTCAAGGTCACGCAGTGAGTAGTAGTTTCGCCGTAGTGGGGGTTTGAACCTGTTATCTCCCAGTTCCAAAGCATGTGCTCTAAACTCTAGGCCATACTGCCTCATTACAAGTTTTTTTTTTATTACTAAGTCAGTCCTTGTAGTTTGGTAGCTGTTATGGTTAAATTGCTTTTTACTTCCTACATAAATTGTATTTCCTCCCATCAGCCATCCTGCACCAGCCCCCTCTCCCCCGCCTCCATTGAACTTCCAACTGCTGACAACCTGTTACCTATGTTGCTGTACCCAATGTCTTACCTCCCCCTGGTAAGCCTTCAGTGGTGCCCCTCCCCCCGTGGAACACACAATGTGGTACATGCAGATGAGGTGCGGGGCCAGAGAGTACCAGAGTCATTCTACATCTGCTGCTGTTCTCCTCCTCTTGCTTTTCTCCCTTCCCTTCCCTTCCTTGGGGACACCAATGGCAGTGGAGCAAGCACCATTTGGAGAAGCACATTTCTTAACTTCATCTACTGCTGCAGTTTGACTTTGCTGAAAAGTTTTTGGAAGGGAAGGGAAGAGAAGATGCCACCTCTGTGTCAGTTCATGCCATCAGGTTTTAGTTTTATCTAACTGGGAACTTTTAACAGTTTGGTTCACCCACTTCATTGCAACATGCAACAGGGTGATGGCCATTAGGGTGATATCACAATGCCAACAGCACACATTGCGCCTGTCAGTTGTGGCACCTGGCCCCAGTTGTACCCCATGCACTGGGGCAAATGCAGGCTTCAGTTTGCCAGAATGACAGGAGAACTGTTTGCGGTGCCCACATTGCCATCACTCTAATGACTTCACCCCGGTGATTGGATCCCTACAATTTAACCCATGCTCTTCTTTATGTCACTGGGCTTGTGTTTGAATAATTGTGTTTATAATATTTTATTACATAGCTGTCTGCTTTAACCTCATTAATCCCTTTTTCTAAACACTCTTGGTGTGTTGGGTAAATACTAATAATACAGATTCTCGTGTCTTAGAGTCTGCCAAGAAACATTTGTAAACAAGCAAGGGTACTAATGAATGTTTATTAGACTACTTATGCCAAGCATGTGACAAACAAAATCACAAGGGAGATGGGTTTCTCACCACTTCTCCTGAAGAATGTACATAATCTCCAGAATTGTAGATCTTAGGTTCTCCAAGATCTTTTGTTTTCTCTCCCCATGCTCCAGCTCTCTGCCCTTCTTCTAGAGCAGCTACAATGTGTTGCAGACAGCTAAATGCTACAGATAACAGCATAACAACAGAGATTACCTCATAGTTACAGATCTGAGGAACAATATGTGTTGGTCCTAAGTCATTTTCCATTGGATGATGACTTAGGAGACAGAATTACTAATGAGTATCATATGAGACAGAATATGCTTCCATTAGCATTATAGCTTGGACAAAAGAAATGCTGACGGGTTCAAACTACATGTGGCATTTCTTGCTTATGCACAGTATAAGACATAGAGACATAACAAAGGCTTTCTCTCTATGTTAGCATGCTTAGACAAAGAGAACTGCTGACAGGGCTCTATTACATGTGACATATCTGCCTGAGTGTAAAATACACACTACATATAATTATATGAGAATATAAGTATACAATAATTACTGATGATCCCTCAGAGTCATCTTATCAGTGATTAGGTAGATTATATATGGAATATGTATGAAAGATAAACATAATCTAGATAAATGTATTATAGTGAGGTATAATGAATCAGGCATGATAAACATTAGCATATATTAGCAGCAAAGCACATTCCTAGCACCTATGCTTATATGATGGGTGCCAAAATCTACAATGTTAGTGCAAAACAGCAGTATCACAGTACAATAGACCAAGAATACAGTGTGAGGTGTATGTGGGATGATAGGGGCATAACCCAGGTGTAACACTTTTAGTTAATTTTTGTTTAGGAGATATGGGATTAGTTGCTGCATTCCACCCTTCTGCCTGTGCCAAAGACATGGAGGGGGATCATTGCTTCTATTCTTATTATTTCTAGTTGAGGGGGAGGACAACATACTGTTGAGAGCTGCCTTTTGAATGCAAAGAGGTGGAGGGTTGGAGACTCCTACTGAGCATTCTCATAACTGTAGTGCCTCTTCTAAACTGTGTTTTGCCCTGTTGTATTTTCCGTTATTATTTTTTTAGTTTTATGGGGATATTTTTAAAGTGATATGATTTGTTGGGATTAGTTGTTGCTTTCTACCCCACAGCTGTGGCAGAGCTGAGTGGACAGACTGTCAACCTAGTTCCTTGAATTTTAGAATTAGGGAAAGGCGGTATGCAGCAAAAATGATTGGATTTATTTTCCTGTTTGAGGGTGGCAGAGTCTTACTGGATATTTATTTAATGCTTCACTCATGCTGCATCTTATTATTTGCTTGATTCCAGTGTTTCACTGTCTTGGGCTTTTTGTTTTTCTGTCTGCACAGTGGGACTATGGCAATCATTTTTGGCTGTGGGCTGTACTGACATTTATAATCTTTGATGTTTTCCTCATCTGAGCTCTGTGGAGGGTTGCAGGCTCCTTTTAAACTCAGTTTCAATCAATTTCAAAGATGGTTTAAAAAATATGGGATTTACTTTTTTTGGGGAGGCTTTTTGTTTTTTTGAGGAAAAAGTTGCCAATGAGAAGGGTCAGTTTAATATGACCAACTATTCTATGTCCTGAGAGTCACCTTTGAAATCTAATCCTGAACCTGACATTTCATGTTTATTGGAGGTAACCAGTGAAGTGGGTGCATGAGGAAGGGCGGCGTCCATTACGGCAACTCCTTCCTGGCACAATCCACTCACGGCGTTGGAAAGGTAGGGTGACCAGATGAGGGGTGGGTGAACTAGCCGACAGGATGTCACTATACATACACACGTGGGGGGGTGGGAGCGAGCATGGTGAGCATGGGCTAGGAGGGGGTGGAGAGGCTGTAGGGGGTGGCACTGTGGTTGCTGGTCGAGCTGCATCATCGCATCAGGGATTGGCTAGTGGCTGGGGTGGCTGAGGTACTGGGTTCAGGTCCAGGTGCAGGTGTGATTTTTTATTGCGCCTGGCTTGGAGCTTTTTTTTTTTTTACTGCGTTCAGCCCCCCAACATGCACCCCCCAGAGTTGAGAATCCTTAAGTAGGGGTATGCGTGAGGGTGAAGCCCCTGAGAGGGGGTGTGGTGGGCACAGCCCCCATAACAGAAAGCAGTAAAAATGTGCCCCTGGCATTGATCTTGGTGTTAAGTCATGAGTGCCTGAAAATGTGTTCAGCACTGACTGAGCGATAACGGTGATCACCTTTAGGTCTTCAAGGTCAGTCTGCTGACCTATAAGGCCCTACATGTTCAGGGACCAGCTACCTGAAAGATCTCCTTTGTCCCTACTGTCCCCGCCCCCGCTCTCTCTGATCCACTGACGAGGGATTGCTAGAGATTTCCAGGGTTCGTTTAAAAACTTCAGAGGCCAGATCTTTTAGTCTCATGGCCCCAACCCTGTGGAATTCTCTACCTCGTCAGGTACAAGACTGCCCGACTGTCCAAAGTTTTAAGGAAGCTTTAAAAACCTATCTTTTTAGTAAAGCTTATAACGATTTTTGAATATTGTTGTATAGTTTAATTTTAATGTAGTTTTAACTATTTATTGTTTTATTTTATATTGTACAGGCACCTTGGTTTAAGAAAGGCGTCTCATACAAATAAAGATTGATTGATTGATTGATCACATAGACCCTTTATTGGAATGTGTAAAGAAAAGTGACTTGAGATTTGTAGGTTTTAAATTGTTTCACTTTAATGGTTTTAGGGTAGAGATTACCTGTTTCCAAGCCTTAACAATTGCTAATCTAAATTTAATTTTGCTATAACTGGCCGATAATATTAAGAGCAATCCTGGGCCTGTTGATGTTATGTCCAGCCCTGGTTTGGTCTGGTATTAATCCCTTGGGCTTAAAATTATTAATTTTAATGCTAGGACCCTTGTACCAAGGTTGCTGAATTAGAAGTTTTGATCAATCATTTTTCTCCTGATATTGCCGGGGTGACAGAAACTTGGTTGAAGCCTCATATTGCTACAGCCTTGTGTTCTGTACATGGATATAGTTTGGTTAGGTTAGACAGGGAGGTAAAAATCTCGATGTAACTTTGATTTCAAATAGTGCTCAACTTGATTCCAAAAATGAATGGGCTCTTGTTAAAATGGTATCGGGAGGAAAGAAACAAGTTTATGTGAGCTGTTTTTATAACCCCTTTGAACAGGTTTGGCAGGATTAGCTGACTACCTAGAAGATATGGAGCAAGTTGTTAAAATCATAACTGGGTCATAGCTGGGGACATGACTCTAAATTGGTTAATGAATAAGTGAAATAATTATAAGTCCCTTGTCCATAAATTTCAACTAACTTAAATGATGTCATCTCCCACAAGGCTTAATTGAATAAGTGACAAACACTTTCTTCTAGATTGAGTATTAACCAATAGAGCCCACTGAATTTTAGGGACTATTGTGCCAGCTCTGGGCACCAACAAGTAATACAAAGATTTGTAATCTGGAGAGGGTTCAGAGGAGGGTGACAAGGATGGTTGGTGATCTAAAAGACAGACCATATGAGAATAGGTTAAACTCTTTGAGTCTGTTTTCCCATGAATATCAAAGATTAAGGGGAGATATGTGTCTCCTATATAGGATAATGACAAACTTAGATCTGTGGGACTGTATAGGATGTGAGATACAAAATCAGATGTATAGTACCAGATCCCACCCATTGCAGTTAAAAGGCAAATTATGTTGCACAAATAAGAGATCAGGTTGGTACAACCAAAGGGTGGTGGCTTTTTGGAACTCATTGTCACTGGAGGTGATTGGTAGTGATATCATGACTACCTTTAAAAAAACTTGGATAATCATTGTACTAAACATGGCATAAGAGGCTACAGATAAAAACAGTTGGCAAGCTGAAAGGATGCAAGTTTGCTATGCTCTGTATCTACTTATGATACCTATGCTGAGCTGGCCATTGGTGACTACTTTGCAACATATTGTGTTTTAAGATTTCAGCATCCCAAAATCCCTCCCAGATTTGTTCTATTGTGGTTGTTTCGATTGAGTTGATTTGGAGAAAGTTAGATCACAAGTTAAGTCATTGGACTGGTCTTTTTTGGATGCCATTCCAACAGAGGACCTCGCTCTTGATTTCTTTCATACTTAACTACTTTCGATACAGAATTCATATTTTCCCCTTAAATAAATAACAATTAAGGGGTCAGAATAAAAGGTGGTTTACTAGTGAAATTAAGAGCCAGACAGACCAGTGAGATGGTATTTGGAAAACAAATATGTCAGTTCTCCTTGTATTGCTCTTCTAAATGAATACAATCAAGTAAGAAATAAATGCAGATATTTAACTTGATCTTCAAAGGCATAGCATTTCAAAAATCAGCTGGACGATGACTGGAAAGACCCTAATACATTTTGGGATAACATTTCTACTATTACTAATCCTAAACCTAAAGAGATTCTTAACACATCTGTGTTAGATGGCCATGACATTAAAGACCCCTGTAAGATTGCAAACTTCCAAAACACTAAATTTACTGATCCTTCTGCATAGGAAGTGCATGATTGTACTGAATCTGTTAAAAATTCTTCCCACAGTTTAACTAGTCTACCCTTGTGATAATGCCAAGATCTATTTTAAAAAGATCAGTTCAGAATACTTTGAAACTACTAAACAGACTTCCTAATAAGATTAGGGACAGTGACAATGGGCTGGATTCTCTTTGAATTCCCTCCCTGTTGGAAACTAGATCATATTGTTCCTGTACTAGAAAAAGTAAATGCTAATAGTTTGAAGGATTTTCAGCCTAGTACCATTTTAAAGTCATCAACAAAATATGAGAAAAAAATGTATTAAGCAAATTGATGAGTATTTGGATACATGGAATTTGCTTTGTATGCAGCAACATGGACTCAGAAAAAGAAGGGGTACACATACCACCTTGACTAGGTTCACGGACATGGTTCTGTGTGATATGGAGGAAAGAAATTTAACACAGGCTGTGTTTTGGACCTGACCAAGGTGTTTGATCTCACTGATCACAATTTGCGTGGTCATAAATTAGAAGCTATGGGATTTTCACATAATGTTGTTTCTTGGATTCAGGATTATCTTACTAACCAGGCTCAATCAGTTGGGATTGGGTTGAAAATGTCATCTCAAAAATCAGTTACTCATGGGGTTCCACAGGGGTCCAGTTTAGGATCCCTATTATTTTGATGGTTCATAAACTTAGTTCCAGAGTTATGTTCAAATTGTGAAACTTTCATACTCGATGATTCGGTTATTTTTAAGAGCTCCAAGTGTTCTATTGAGATTGCTAAATTTGAGAACCATGATTGTTGTGCAGTAAACAAATAGTTTAAAATTAATAATCTGGTCTTAAACTCCTCCAAAACTAAGTCCACATTGTTTGGTTCTTCAATATAGTTGAAAAATAATTCCCCTTTGTTAATTTCTGATTTTGATGCTTTACCAATTCAGTAAGTTGCTCTTTTCAAGTACTTGGGTGTCCTTTTGGACCCTTCTCTTATTCAGAGCATACAGGGAGCATTAACCAGAGGTCTGAACAGTTTATAAGGTAAAAACCTATTTCTCTTTGTAAATTTGTAAATCTATTGCTTTGGGTTCTGTCTTCCCCTTTTTATGACTGCATGGGTGAAGCCAAGATGTCACTAATGATTGTGGAACAAAATAGGACAGTGTGCCCAGAAGGAGCTCCTAAGAGTTCTGTGTAATATTTCATATCACCTCCATTTTTCTGTTGCATTGCTATGAAGTAGGCAACAGAAGGTACTGTGGAAGCACATGACTGGATACCTCTCCAGCATGCTTCCACAGTGCTGTGGTCATATCCACAATGTTGTTTTTTCACCACCCCACCCTCCACAGGCTACACAACCCCCCTTATGGGGTCACTATTTTATTTCCACCCATCATTTCTGCAATTGTGGATAAAACAAAAGAGACCGCCATGCCCAAGATGGCTGCCATGAGGTCATTGCACATGCGCAAGTATCGCACTTATGCACTTCTGTCACAGCGGCCATCTTGGGCACAGCGCAAGTATGGCATCAGCCGTGGTGGGAGCTCTGAGTGCTTTTCACTCAGATTTGCTGCTGTGAGGCAGCCATGTTGGCTCTGACCAGAATTGTTTGATTTTGTGTCTGCTTTGTTTCTCAATATTGGACAAGCAGAGCTTCAAAAACTTCTGATTGTTTACAATAATATATGTCACTTTGTTCTTTTTGTCCCTTCAAAATTCATCACCATTTTCTTTATTCTCAGTTAAATTGGCTTCCTCCTTTATCCCATATAATAAATATTGTTTTGGCTGTTTGGTTCATAAAACAATTTATCCAACTGTATTAACCACAACTGAGGATCTAGTTAAGGTTTTGCATCCAAACACTGCCGTACAGTCCTTTGAGCATCTTCAATTAGTCACCATTTTGTGTAAAACAAAAACTGGCTCCAAAGCCTTTTCTGTGTATTATCCTGGTTTCTGGAATGCACTACCTGTTGTTTTGCATAGTCATTTCATTTAATTCCTATAATGTCAACTGTATCTTTACTTATCTGAGAATTGCACATGTAATTGTTGTTGACATTGTGAATTTTGTACTATCTGTTGTTTAATATGCTGTTGTTTTTGTAACATCAACGTTTGCGCGCCTTTGGCCCAGGTCAAGTCTGAAAAAGGGGCTTTTGGTCCAGTGCTCCTTACCTGTTAACAAATTTAAGTAAGTAAATAAATACATCAATAAGACTCCAAGCCATGCAGGCAATGGCATGCTAAAATGGAGCCAGCTGGCATACTGCCCCCCACCCAAGCACTGAATGAGGCATCATGTTTGCTGTGTTCTCTGGGCCACTGGGAGTGGGCTAGACCACCTGTGATCACTGAAGGCTGGGAGTATGCAAGTGGATGCTACCTAAACCCCCTGCTGACCCACAACATCAACCAGGCTCTCTCTAAGTCCAAACACAGGTTATTGGCATGGCAACCAGCTCCCAAGCCACAGTGATCTCCACCATGATTGCTTCATGTTAACAGTATTTTTAAAGGCAAAACTACCCAACAAGTACAGTGTAATAGACACTATCGTCCCATCTCGAACCTTCTCTTTTTAAATAATGTTTTAGAGAAGGTCATGGCTAAGCAACTGTGAGAATGGTTGTCTGAGTTTAACATCTTTGATCCATTCCAATGCAGACTAGATTTAGAGCTGGAAATATTGTATCACAGAGACTGCTCTTGTTCAGCTCCTGGATTATTTACTGGTGGAGGTGAATAAAGGGAATGTCTTTTCATTCATCCAGCTAGACTTTTCATCTGCGCTTGATATTGTTGAGCATAGAATCCTGCTTGATTGCTTGAGGTCATTGTTGGGGGTAACTGGGAGAGTCTTGGGGCAGGAGTCAATCATTCTGGATGAATAGAACACAATCTGAGTGACTGGAGAGCTTTAGAACTACTCTGAGAGCACTGGACTGTGGCATATCTCAGGGATCAGCATTGGTACCCCTGCTCTTTGGGATCTACAGGCTGCCATAAGGAGAGATCATCAAACATATTCTATAGTTTCACAGCTATACTGATGACACCAAACTACATCTATTGATACTTGACCTCAGCAGGGCAGTTGCATGCATGTCCAAGTGCCTATCAGAAATTGAACAATGGATGAGGAGTAGCTGGCTACAACTCAGTCTGGATAACTATGAACTGATTTTGGTTGGTTTGGGAAGAAAGGGGCAGAAACATAGTCTATGTATATGCTGTAGCTCTATATTGTTGATGTTTTAGCCAGTTGCAAGACTGTGTTGTTACAGCTTGGGTAGCCTAGACACTAGCTGATTGTAGAAGTTCGGGTGTCAACCATTGTTAAGGAAGCGATTTGCCATCTAGGCAATAAAGCCAGACAGCAAGTTTTCCTTTCCCCATTTGTCACCTAAAACACTTATCCACATCTTTGTGATATCATGCTTGGAGTATTTTAGCTCTGTATGCTTGTCCTCCCCCTTGGTTTGATCTGATGTATGTAACCTATAAAGAACATGGCATCCCATTTATTGCGGGAAGTGGTCCCTGATACCCTACTGGAGCAATGTTTTTGAGATTTCTATCAGAGTGACCCGTGCCATTTAACGTTTATGGTGATTTATCATATTGTTGCACCAAAATGAGGGGATCATCACACAAATGTTTTGGTTCAACATGAATTGCACTGGATCTTTACCCCCAAAGGTCCTACAGCACATCTAGATGATCTTGGCTTTAATGACGGCTAACATATTGTTCCATTCCTGTAAACTGTTTTTTTTAACTTGAATTGCTTAGTTTCAAGTCTATCTTTATTTCAATTATGTATAATGTTTTGTAGTGTTGCTACTGACATTTGTAATTTTTTTTTCTACATTTAGGCTCAGATTGGTTTCTTTCTAGTATTGTATGAGAACAGATTACCTAGAGCCAATCAGTGAGGAGAATGGCTGTACCTCTTATCCAGCATACAGCTGTCTCCTCGCACTAGCCATCTGATGCACTCTTTCCCAACTTCACACAACATAATTCCTGGGAAACAAAACCCACTGTCAATAACTCCCCTTCTTTCCTATGGTTCTACACCATGCCAGACCAAAAGCAGAACACAGTGTGTTCGAAGGGACACCACACAAGACTGTGCACATTCAAAATGGCTATCTCAGGACATCTGATGTCAGCCAAATTGTCAGAGCACCGCAGAGGGAGCTCACAACAAAAATTACCTAAAAAATTAAAAATAAGAGACCCTGCACTATACCCATAATCATATCTGGGTAAATCGATTGCCATATAATGTGATTATGGGTATAGTAAGTGCAGTTTCTTACTGTTTAACAAATGTTTCTCACACTGATTGCACAGACAGAACCGCTCAGCTTCACTTTGTGGTCCTCTCACCCAACCAGCACAAGAGACACTTGTTAAACAGCAAGAGACTGTAATTATTATACCCATAATCATATGCAAACCACTGCAATCATGTTATGTTACTGTTGCAACATTGCTTTACCATACATGGATTGTCATATTATTATTGGCGCTCCAAGTCCATTTTCTTTTAAGGGAATTATGTATCATGCAGCTTTATTTTGGGCCTTATTTGGGACTTGGGTCTTCACCTTTTGTTTGCCAGTAATCAGAAAGCATATTATAGCAGCTTTGTGGTGCAGAGCAATGGGGAATAGTTCTAGAACACCGGTGATATGGGATTGCTCTCAGAACCAGGACATAGGGAGCAGAGGCCAGTGGGGGAAGGATGCACTGCACCATTCTTACAGTGGCCACTGGTGGTGGAAGTGCCATTGATAACGTGACTGACTACATGGTGTTAGGCACTCACCTGGCCATCCATGAGTATACATGCAACTGTGTGAGAAGAGTCTGTACAAAACTCAGCAGCAGTGCCTCATCAGCACACCAGCATGATGGCCCTTATGATCCACTATTCCATGCAGCCAGCAAGCGCACCATCAGGACCCCATCAGCTGGCATCAGGGTTCCACAGGTACTCTCCCCTTTAGGCCAGGAAAGGCCCCTTGCAGGGACAAGCCGGCATCTGATGAAGGTAGCAGCATGGAGGCACTCCTTCCCAGGCAAGAAGAGGACAAGCTAGATGGCTGGTGGGAACACTGAAGGTTGGGTTGTTGCCTAACAACAGAGAGGAGTGGAATAGTGGAGTTGGAAGAACAGCTAAAGGGGCCAGAAATAATGGGGTACTGGTTCTCACTTTTGTGTTTTTTAATAGCTTTTCACTTGGTGAGACAAGTTTTTGATGTGGTTAGTAATGCACAATATTTTGAGTTCACATCACTATAGGTCCTCTAATTAGTTTCCAGCCAGACATTTTGAGTCTGTGTGCATGTTTTTCAAGTCTTTCACAATGGATTTAAACATCTAGTTAGATGTCACATTGTACTTACCATTATATCCATTTGAAAACTTAAAAGTTTTTAGAATGATATGGTTTAGCCTGGCTGATCAAAGATGGTTTAAATCTGATATATTCTTTCAATTTTCTGTATAAATTTGTAATACCCTGGGACTAAACCCACCTCTTGACGAAGTGTCATTGTAGTGATTCAAACCACCAGAGTCATTGCAGTGGCTCTCTACATCCCCTGTATGTATGCTAGGTTTCTTCTTTGTTTAGTGTGTATTAGAGCAGCACCAGCACTTGAGCACGAGATTATGTTGCTTCATTTTTTTTTGTTAAATGCTGTGCAGTTTGGAAAGGTTTTGTGTCCTTTGCCTTTGCAGGCTTGCTGGTCTTTGAGTATGAGAAAAGAGTAATTAGGGATATAGGGGGCTTGGATAACTGTACGCTGGTCTCTCAGTTTTCACTCAGATGACATATTAAATGTGCTGTGAGACTGAGCTAGACTCATCCTTTTAATCTTTGTTTTGCATTTTGTAACAAAATCTAAAAAAAAATTCAGTGCTGATTAGGAATCAGCAGGGACTGACTACTTTCTGTGATAAGGCTATGCTGTAGGAAGGAAATTCTGAAATGAAACTGTGCTGTTGTCTATATCTATAATAGTATTCCATCTGCTTTCATTGAGGGTAGTGAGCACAAATATACAATGCAGATATACGCCCCCAAAGTGAGGGACTTACCTCCATGGAGCTCATGCCCATGTGTGCTGCTTTCATTGTTGCTCTCTCTGGTCTCACAAGCTAAACTCTTGCTGCTGTGGGGACCACACCAGGCAAGGAGAAGACACCAGAACATCTTCAGTGCATTGTGTGCAAATAAAAATATATACTATATCTATATATATCTAAACATAGATCTATACTATATCTATATCTATACTATATCTATATCTATATCTGTATCTATACTATATCTATGCTATATCTATATCTATATCTATATCTATATCTATATCTATATCTATATCTATATGGCTCCAGCTGTACTTCAAAAGCATTGAGCTGTCCATGACAGGCAAGCATATTTAAGGAACAGGGATTTCCCCATCGAAATAGCCTTAAGGTACTGGATTTCAGAGTGAGACAATGCCCAATGTACTGTGGCAACAGAATAAACAATAAGGGTAGAAGCCCTTTCAGAATCGAGACTTGGGGCCATTCCCCTCAGTCAGCAAAGCAGCCAACATCTTTGTGCAACCAACGGCACACAGTGTTGGCGGCGCTCATGTTAGGGTGAGTCCACGAAAACACATCTCGACTCACACAAAACCAAGCACTCCCAGTCTTAGGATATATTGTAAAATTTCATGTGCAAAGTACAATGCCAAACTGGTTACAGAAAAGTACAAGGTCTACTCACAAAATTGTAGATCGCTCTCTTTGCAACACCGCAAAATGAAAATAATAAACTTCAGCACCTCAGCCAAACTGATACTGCCAAATCTCTGGCACTTCAAGGGAGGACCCTTTTCCTCCTTGGAAGTATACCCATACTCCTTTTCCAGATCTGTAGTTTGCATCAATACAATGGAAGATAATGTAATAAGACTGGGAGAAAAAGGCAGATCCACTCAGTTTCGGCTCCCGCAGGATTCTGCTCTAGGTCTTTTTCTTCTCCTCAGTGACAAGATCATAATTAAATGAAAGCATTAATGTGTGCACAAGCTCACTACAGCTATTACAAATCATATGATAGGTATACAGTATCTGATAAAAGGGCATATCTGACCCAAGAGCAACATAAAACCTGCCTACACTGTGCAAGCAGAATATGAAATGGGCTGTGCATACAGAGTACCAAATGACTGGAGTGGTTTGCTGAAGCCATACGCTATAAAGAGGTAAAAAGTGAAGTACAGAACCATGTTAATAGAGAATATCTGTGTTTTTAATACTATATTTAACTGCAGTAGTCATACTGCATTGTTTTTGAATTGCTGCATTATTTTGTATGGTTTGTGTATGTATGTATGTGTGTTTGCATTACTATATGTATATATGAATGTATGTATATGTAGGTGTGTATGTATGTTATGTATGAATGTATGTATATATGTTCAGTGCCATACACCAGGATCAAGCACAGTATCACAGTTTCTGCCATGATATCTTGCAGGATACTGCAGGAACTCAATGTAATCCTATGGTAATTGCTCCAATTTGTCACACAGTAAACTGTAAAATCTTACACAGAGTGCATGAACCTGATTGACAGCACTGTATGCATCTGTGAACGTATGTATGATTGCTATCACTAGAGCATGTACCCATTGTCTTTTACGATTGCCCCACCCATACAAATTTTCAGTTATTTTTATTTATTTATTTATTAGATTTTGTTAACCAAGTAGGCCCACTGAGACTTGCATTCCTTTTTAAGAGCCGCCCAGGTTAAGTTACATACAGTGGAATTGCATTTTGCTTGATACAAAAGTCAGATACAGAAATGACATTTGAGGTAGTGTGACAGTGGTAGTAACAATGGGTATAATAAAGTCATAACTCAGCAGTGGGTATAAAAATTAATTCATGCAGATCAAGAGGGCAATATGTGGTTGTGCAATGCTACAGCATCCAGTACATCTCATTAGGTTCCCAGAAATAGTCACGGTGAACAAAGGGGACAAATTACTTTAACAGCAATGGCACAAGTAACAGAGCCTGACTCTAAAGAAACAGGAACAGTTGCGCTTTTGGGGGAGGACATCTTTTGAGTTGTTCCCTGAAGGACTGATACAGACCACTTTCCTGAATAAGGAAAGGAAGCTCATTCCCGAGTAGTACAGCTTTGTGTGAGAAGGACTGTTGACCGAATGTGGTCAGTGTCCTGAGAACTTCTAGTCGGGGTAGTGTGGAGGAGCAGAAATGCCTTCTCTGTGCTTCCAGACCAGTATATCTCTGAGACTAGGAAGGCGGTTCATTAGCATCATGTAGGTAAGACAGAGGGTGGAGTAGCAGAAATACTCATTAAAGTGTGTGTGGGGGGGTTACAGGGAAAAAGGACATTGCAATGATGTTCTCTATTACCTGCACTAAACACAAACCTGTCAATTCTGTGACACAAAGTTTGAGTTTTGTAAGCTCAGTTCCTCTTAGGGAAGAGAATATTGGGGCCCCATACAGTAAAGTAGGGAGAAGGACACTGCAGGTTATAGACTGGTGGTCTTTGTTAGTGAGGTAGGAGTTGATTGTATAGATAGTCCCAGCTTTTGGGAAAGAAACTTGGTGACACATTTGTTGTGAAACTTGAAAGCGAGTTTCTGGTCAAGCTAGACACCAAGATACTTCATAGTATCTAAAACCTCGGATTGGGGACCCGTGGTAGTAGAGATCTACAGGAACTCAATTTGATTGGGGCACAACTTTCTGGATCCAAATAACACGGCCTTGCTTTTCTTAACATTGAGGACAATAT
The DNA here is from genome assembly GCA_016271365.2 of Neoceratodus forsteri. NCBI lineage: Eukaryota > Metazoa > Chordata > Ceratodontiformes > Ceratodontidae > Neoceratodus > Neoceratodus forsteri. The sequence goes on along the minus strand of CM057450.1, from coordinate 768,141,956 downwards.
GGTTAGAGACAAATCAAGTTACGAGTGTGCTGAAATCCTCATTAAGTCCGACTTTGACAGCATTTAGATCTGATCTAATTCTACATAGAACTGTGTCATTTGCATACAGCAGCATTTCAGCATCACCTTAGTTAGAGGGAAGCTCATTATCAAAAAGCGTGAATAGTATGGTTCCCCAGGATAGAGCCTTAGGGGACCTCATCTGAGATCTTGTGCTGTGAGGAGAAGCATGCCCCCCCTTAACTGATTGTTCACACCCTATGAGACAGCTTCTAAACCACTGACAGGAGAGTTGGTCTAGGCCCAGGCTCCTCAGCTTAAACAGCAATAGGCTGTGGTTCACCAAGTCAAAGGCCATTATAAGGCTGACAGATATTGCCCTACTTGGGTTACAATGGTCTAAGGCATAAAGGACATCAGCAGTGAAGTATACCAGGGTTGAATCAGTATCATGGTGCTTGCAGAAGCCATGCTGAAAATCTGTGAGCAGAGAGCAGAACTGAATGTAGGTCAACAACTGGTTGTACACAAGTCTCTCTTGGACCTTTGCCAGGGTGCTGAGTATAGAGATGGAATGATAGGTTTCAGTTGGCTCCCTGGCTCCTCCTTTGTGTACTAGGACCACATGACCTTCCCTTCCACTTTAGTGGCACTGTGCTTTGAAGTGTGGACAAGTCATAAAGAGTAGCCAAGGGGTAGGCAAGGATAGAGGCAGCCATTTTGGAAACAGGGTCTCCAGATTATCATAGCCTGCAGATCTTTCTGCTTCAGTTTTCAGAAGTTGATCCAGGACCTGTTTTGTGGAGACCAGGCACAAGTGAAAAGTAAGGTAGTTGGTTAAGGTTGGGGAGCAGGGAGGAGGAACAAAACAGGGTCCTTACAATCATCAATATCAGCGAAGAAATTATTAAATGCCTCTGCGATTTGTTTAGGGTTACTAATCATGTTTGCGTTATGGGGTATTTTGCGGTTTGGAGCGCTGGTCTGTCCTTATAAAGAGGCAATCAACTTGAGTTGAGAAAGCCTTTAGATTTTGAAGATTATTGTCTTGAAGGCCCTTTAGGTAGGTAATGTTGGTATTTTTTAAAGTGAATTTGCATGTGTTTTTTGCTTATATGCAAGCCAGTTTTGTTGGCATCCTGAGGACATCCCAGGCCTGATCCCTCCATTTCATAAGGTTGCAGAGGGAGGGATTAGCCATTTGGAGCAGGCACCTTTAACCCTTCTTTGTACAAAGGGGGCATTATTGTTTACAATATTGGTGAAGTTGTTCTTGGATCTATGTGATAACGGCAATCACGGAAAGGCGATCGCCGTTAGGGCAATTGTACATCGGTGAAAATACATTTCGCCAATGTACACTCCTGGCACACAGCAGAACAGTGCTGGGAACTTAATTTTTTTTTGTTCATGCTGGGGGCTGCATCCCCCGCACCCCCTACTAAAGATTCTCAACTCCAGGGGAGTGCATGTCGGGGGGGGTGAAAAATAAAAAAAAAAAAAACATTTCTCAGCTGGTGCAAAAATCCCAATGCACCCAGCACCGAACCCAGCACTCTCACAACCATAGCCTGCCACAAACCCATCACACCACACAGCCAGCTCGGCAACCCACTATCATGCTACCCCTCACAAACCCTCCTCTTCCACCCGTCGTGTGGTGTGCTCACTGCCCCCCCACGCACGTGTATACATATAGTGACAGGATGTCACTATACCCACATTTGCCCCCCCCCGTCCACTCGCTGTGAGAACAGGTACCGATATTGAGTCGCCCTTTCAGCAATTGCTCAATAGCGATCACCTTTCTAATGGGATACCTTGTTGATTAGAAAGTCTAAGGCAAGGTTGACATCCTCAAAATAATTAATGTTTTCCAAGTTCACCATGGCAAGGTCTTCAAGAAAGGTTTTGCTCTCCAATCTGGAATAATCTCTGATGGTAATAATTCAAGGAGATTTGGGGAAGCTGTTACTCCAAATACAGTATACCGGGGAGTGATCACTTAGAGAGTGATAGAATGTTCCTGATGCTTGAATACAGTCAGTTCTGTTGACCAGGATCCAGTCAATTAAGGAGCGGTTTCCTGGTTTGGTGTTTAATCTGATGGGTTCACTAACAATTTGGTGAAGATCTGTGTCACTAACAGTATTTTTAAAGATACAGGGGCCCTTGTCAAGCCAGTTGAGGTTAAAATCTCCTAACATAATGAATCCACTGAGATGTAGCTCCCCAATGCAGCCCAACAGTTCATCCAGAGTGGGCTTGGCCACTTGGGGGGGTGGGAGCTATAGTTGCAGCCTACATACAAGGGCTTGGTATTGCCAAGAAATTATTTAATGAATACGGATTCACAAGGAGAGGAGCCTGGAGTGGGAAAAGGCAGTTCCATGGCTTGGAGAGTGATCTTGGTGTATAAGATAACTCCTCCTACTTTCTTGTCACCAGGCCGGTCTTTCCTAAATGTGTTACAGCCAGGGATATAAATTTCATTCATTAGGTTATGAGGCTTCAGCCCATTTCTGTTACAGCAAGTATGTCTGGAGAATACAAATTCATCCAAGCTTCAAGTTTATAAGTTAAAATGTTGCATCTCAAGGAGTGAACTAGATTGATGGATTGATTGATTGATTGATTGACTGATTCATTCATTCATTCATAATGTTTGACCAGGAAAGGCACAATGATGTATGACAGCTCTTTTCCAAGTGCATCCTATTGGTGGGACACATGGATATGTTTTATTGATAGGGGAAATGTTAACCAGGACATCGAGGAAAATCCCCTACTCTTATGATAAGTCCCATGGTGTAAGGCTCCCTCCAAGTCCAAGGGTGTGACTCCAGGGAGGTGCTCTTATTCTGAACATTTACATTTTTGCCCAGGCCTAGGGTAATACCCAACTTAGCAGAAGGCTTCAGTACATCATGGCGCAACCAAACCAGCTTCCCAATTTGGTTAATCCTGTCTTCTCCTCCTGTAAAATAACTCAACAGGCACAGTATACCTTTGTCTCCCCCATAAACAAAACATTGCTCTGCTTGGTGTCCAAAACCATCTTTACTCCAGAGAAGATGGATCCCATACTTGCAGCTAGAGTATATGACTCGTAGAGGGCAGTCAACTTACAGTTACTTGAACCAGAGGCCTTGCCACTTCATCCTATGCATTGTACTCACATATCCTGGTTGGGAAATGTCTTTCTACCCCTCAGGGTCCCAGTGGCTACTACGTGGTAGGATATAATTTACTTTCAAAGACTTACTGTTCTTCATGTCCACGTGGACTTCAGCATTTGTCATTCCAGTTCTCTGATGCCCAAAGAGCTGAATGAATAGGGCCTTCCACAAGGGACCTACCTACCCTAGCTGCTGGTCTTATGGTCCCCTTGGAACCTTATCTCACAGAGCACCCTAGAGACCAGCCAAAACTGGCTGATGCCCTGCCTTTTTATACTAGGAGGCTCCTTTCACTAAGAAGTTCTAAACCACTTGAGTCCAAAGGGCCCAAACTGTATACACTGGGGAAATGCCAGGAGATACATAATGTCCTCCACCCCTGGTGTAGGGGGTGTTACAGTGGGATCTTTAACTTCCACCTGGACAGCCACCAGTAATGAGTGGAAGGGACCTTAGTTTAACACTTCAGAAGAGACCTTGGTTTAACACTTCAGAAGAGATGTAAAGACATAAAGGCATGAAGAGTTAAATATGTAAATACTGTATATGAATTAGATATCAATATTTGTACCATGAAAGGGATGAATAACAGAGCAGAGTTAAACATAGGCTTACCTTGTTTTATTGATGGTTTCCAAAACTTGTACTGCACAGTAAATCATGAAGTACAAGATTTTTTCGAACAAAATTTGTCAATTACTTCGCTAAAACTGAGAAGGCATTTTACTCCTTCACCTGTCAATCAACACACTAATCAAAGCACATGCACACACAGCTGTTTATTCAAAATTGCAATTAGAATATTTGACTCACAGCATCTGCTTACTATGTCAGTTAGCACAACCATGGCAGTTTTTTCCTCTTTCGCATAAATGAGGTACCCATTATATAAAATCACAAACCCCCAATTGTTAGGAACAGGCTGATCTTAACCCTTATGAATTCTGTGGCATCAGGAGCTCTTAAGCTTTGCTTTCGAGCTCCCATAATGTCACAGGACCTACACAGTGTTGAGAATCAGCATGTTCTTAACACTTGGGGTTTAATTCTGTTATTCTGCTTTGTAAGTCTCCTTTAGGGAGAATAACATGTTATTCACCTGCAGCCCATGTTTATTTTCCCTGTAGCTGTCAGTCATGTTGGTTCTTCTGCTCACGTTAGTAGCGATGCTTGCACTAGGTAATTTAAAATGCACTTTAATTTTTTTTTTCCTTGAAAGTACAGCTAACTTTCATATAAATTCTATAAAAATAAACTGTCTTACTGTAACTGTTCTAAACATGTATCACAAACTGACTCAACAGAGACACACACAAACAGAGCCAATCGCATGTAGTACACAGACATGGTATAATAAGCCTTTGTCAATGCCAAACATTATGTTTGCATGCTGTTACAAGTCACAACTGCAGCAATATCTCATTTTCAGTGGGGTCCTGTTTTTATACATTTTTAGACTGTATTTAGTCAGGATAGCACAACTAAGATGCAATATGTCGGCCCAGTGGTGAGGAGGGCCGAGGCATTGAATGCCTTACCTCCTGCCACACCAGCGACCCGAGTTTAGGAACAAACATGGGTTGTTAGGCATCAGTAGGGTGGGAAAGGATCAAGTGTCCCAGGAACCGCTTTCCTCTCCCAGGTTTGGGTGGCCAGATGACTCAGCCTTTGCCTACCACCAGATGGAGGCCCAGTGGCAGTGCAAACAAATGAGCGACTCAAAGGAGGGGGCCGCAGTTCTGCACTGCGTGTGCGCCTCCATGCACATGTTCTGACTTGTTGCCGCAGCAGGGGGATGTGGAGAAAATGGAAAACAGGACCCGATGGCAGACCACCATTCTACGCACCACCTCGGGCCCATTCTGCCACCCACATGCCCGGAATGAATCTGGATGCCAGCTTTGGGGGCAGGGAGGAGAGCCCTCTTCCTCCAGCCCACAGTGAGGGATCTGTGGGGGACCATCTCCAGATAGGTCCAGGGGGGATGTGTGCCAGCCGTGGGGAGGTGGGGATGGAAGCAGGGATATCCACCACTTACCCAGGGCCACTGTGTGGTGGGTGACCAGCCGTGTCAGATATGCAACAGCCTGTAGGAGGTGCCACTTGGATGTCCAGCATTTTTGCCCTGCCTCCTGATGTTCTCCCCTGTGGTGGTGGTGGTGGTGTGCAGTAAGGTGTTCGCCATACGTGCAATGGCATGCATGCATGACAGGCATCTGGCGTCAATCCCTCCCCTCTCCTCTTGGAGTGCCCTATTGTGCTGCAACCAGTCTCCACAAGGGAGGAAAGCAGTTCCTGGGACAATAAATCCTTCCTCCTCCAGCCAGCCCCCAACAGCCTACATTTGTTCCCATGTTTTGAGCATACCGAGCAGTAGCACCATCACTGTGCTGCCAGGCCAACTTGGGGTCCTGCTGTTATTCATTTTTAAAATGCATTTTCCCACGATAGGCCAGATGAGATGCAATATCTCATTTTCAATGGAGTCTTGCTTGTACCCATTTTTACATTGTATTTACCCAAGATAGTATAATGGAGATGCTATATCTTGTTTCCAGTGGGGGTCCTGCTTTTACCCATTTTTACAATGTATGAACCAAGGATAGGCTAGCTGAGAAGGAATATCTCATTTTCAATGGGCTCTGACATTCTGACCCCACATTTTCAACAGTCTTTTTATAACCTCATGTTATGATCAAGACAGGTGGGATTTTTTTTAAATTCCATCCAAAAGATGATTTGCTGAGCAACTGCAAAACATATTTTGGAGGACATTTGAAAAATGACACCTGTCATGTTAATGGGGGGGGGTGGGGATAACGCAAGGGACATGTTGACAATTTGGGCCCAAAAATCTGCAACAATAAAGTTATAAGTAAACAGAGAAATTCAAATTTTTTTCACAACTTAGTTGTTTTTCCACATTTTGACCCCAAATTTTCAACAAAGACTTTTTTATAACCCCATATTGATCAAGACAGCTGGAATTTTTTAAATCCCAGCCAAAAGGTGATTTGACAGAGTGAGTGTGAAAACATATGTCAGTGGGATTTGAAAAATGATACCTGCCATGTTTATGAAGTGGGTAACACAGGTTATATATGTTGAAGCAAATGCAAAACATAATAAAGGTATGAGTAAACATTGGAAAATGTCAATGTTTATTCATCACTTTGTTGTTGTTTTTTACATTTTGACCCCAAATTCTAAATATAGTCTTTTTATGACCCCACTTATAAGCAAGGCAGGTGAGATTTTTAAAATACCATCTGAAAAGTGATTTCAAAGAGGGACTGGGCTTTTTTTTTTTTATTTAGTTTTTGTTGACCGGGTAAGTGTACTAGACAAATCCTGTCTATTTTCAGGCACGACCCGGGGAGGGGTATACAGATGAATGCCAACTGACCTTGAACCAGATTAAGCTGTTGGTGGTATTTTTAGTGAATGAGGGGAAATTTGGCCAGGACACCGGGGAAATTCCCCTTCTCTTTTTGGTAAGTGCCATGGGGTTTTTAACATCCACCTGAACTACCACCAATCCAGGCAGATGGGACCTTGGTTTAACGTCTCATCCGAAAGACGGCACCTCAGAAGTGCAGCACCCCTTTCATGCTGCACTACAGTGTCAGTACTGGGATATTAACCCAAGTGCCAGATGTGGAAACTGAACCCACAGCCCTCTGATCTCCCGGCCTCAGAGGCGAGTGTGCAACCTACTGAGCCAGTGACACTCCTGAATGTAAGTTATGAGTAAACGTCGAAAAAAAAAAACCTAAACATTTCTTCAGAACTTATTTGTTTTTTGTTATTTTGACTCCAGCTGTTCAACATAGTTTTTTTGTGACCCCACCTTATAAAACAAGACAGGTGGAATTTTTTAAATCCCACCAGAAAGATGATTTCACAGAGCAACTGCGAAAAATGTTTTCAGAGGGCGGAGAGTTAAAAAATATTACCTACCTTGTTCTTAAGGTGGGGTCCCAAGAAGACTGTGTTGACAGTTTGTTGTACAAATGTTAAAAAAATGCCTGTTATGAGTAAAAGTACAAAATGCATTAAAAAGCCATTAACTGAACTTACCTTGTTTTCCTCAGTTCCCAGTCAGTGTTGGAAGCAGCATAACATGACGATTGTCATTGTGGCAGGATCAGATAAGCAAACTAGAGTGTTGGGAGAAGGTATGGGGTGATGGGTGCTGAGAGGGGGATCAGGATAGGGGTGGGGTCCAGAGGGTCTTGAGGATAGATGACAATGAGGGACTGGTTTCTTCTTTTCAGGCTCTGTATAATTGGTTGTTTGGTGGCATCAGGGGTTGGCAAACCGGTGTCACATTATCTTTCTGGGGAGAGAGCAAGCTAGCACAAGAGGGTGGGCAATCCGGTGATGGACTGTTCAGGGAGGGTGAAGACAAACAAGGGGTTGGGTCGAGGGGGATACCAGCAGCGGAGCTAGGTATCCACTGCTGATGATATTCTGACTGTGCTGGGGGGGATGACAAGTTGAGCAGGAAGGGGGAACTGGCAGTGGGTTTGGGGCATGCTGGCGGTCATATTTAAGGACTTGCAGGTGAGGTGACAAACAGCTGGTTGAGTGGAAGGGGGATACGGGCAACGGGAAAGTCTTGTTGGGGGCACAAATGCTGGGTTGGCCGGGAAGGGTGGACACCCACATAGAAACATAGAAACATAGATAGTGATGGCAGAAAAAGACCACGGGTCCACCTAGTCTGCCCAGAGTTCCCTATCTACACCATGACCTATTGACCATGCTGGGTTTTATCCCTCCATGTCCACCCCCCTGCTTCCCTTCCTGCTGTTATTGACCTGAGCAACCACTAAACCCTTCACTCTGTCCCATCAATGCTTGAAACCATTTATGGTCTTGGTGCCCACCACTTCTTCTGGCAGACTGTTCCATGGCTTCACCACCCTTTCCGTAAAATAGAACTTTCTCACATCACTCTTAAACCTTCCCCTGCCAATTTCCACTCATAACATCAGGTTATTGACTCCTTACGCATGATAAATAGCTCTCCACAGTTCACCTTGTATCCTCTTCAGGACTTGAAGGTCTCTATCATATCTTTCTCTTTTGCCTAGTCTACTGTGAGTACATGTTCAGTGCCTTGACACAAGCTTCATAAGATCTACCCTGTTTCATAGGTTTCATAGGTTAATCAAGCTTTGTTAGACTTGCTTCCATAGTTTGCTTGCCATAATATTTTATGTCATTAGGTATTTATTCATTGTACTCATATCCAACCTATTTTTGGAGAGTTCTATAGTTTTGCTACTGATCACTTCTGTTGGTAGGTAGTTCCATAAGGGGGTTGCCCTGAGGCTAAACCAATGCCTCCTCTTGAGTGAGTTCCATTTCTCGAGGGTTAACTATAATGGATGGCCTCTGGTTTGGTATGTTCCCTTCTTGAGTGTCAACCCATAGCTATCTGCTGTTGTTTCATTCTGCAGTGCTTTATATATCATACACATATCCCCCCCTTGTCCTTCTGTATTGGAGAGTATATAGGTCTAGTTTTGTTAACCTTTCTGGATATGTAAGCTCTTTACAACCAGATATAGTTTTAGTAGCCCTTTTTTGGATTTTTTCCAGTTTAATGACATCTCCTTTTTTGTAGGGTGAGCACACCTGGGCCCCATATTCCAGGTGTGGCCTGACCAGTGATAAATACAAGGGAAGTATTACCTCCCTATTCCTGCTGCTAATGTGTCTCAAGATGCAATTCAAGTTCTGACTTGCCTTGCTTGCCACTGTGGTGCAATGGGCATTACATTGGAGGTTAGGTGTTATTTTTATTCCTAGATCCCTTTCTTCCACAGTAACTGGTAGTTTCCTATTCCCCATATTATATGCAGTGTTTAGACTGTGTCTCCCCATGTGCATGATAGCACATTTGTCTACATTCAGGTTAAGGTTTGTATTTAATTGTCCAGTTGTAGATTGCATTAAGTGCAGCTTGCAGTGCTGCTCCATCCCCGGTACTGTTTACAATTGCCTGTATTCTGCAATCGTCTGCAAATTTTGTGATCCAGATGTTGGGATGAGAGTAGTTTAAGGATGCAACGTATATATTAAATAGACAGGGACCCAGGACGGAGCCCTGTGGGACCCTGCTCGTCACCCCCGCCCAGTCTGACAATGCCCCACTGACCGCTACTCTCTGTCTTCTATTGGACAGCCATGCCTTGACCCAGTTTATTATATTCAAGTGCAGTTTATTTAACTCTAGTACATCTATTAGTTCTTCATGAGGGAGTTTGTCAAAGGCTTTTGAAAAGTCCAAATAAGTCACATCCACTGAATCTCCCTGGTCAATTGCCCTATTTGCTCTTTCACAGAAGACAAGCATGTTTGTCTGGCATGATTTTGATTTAGTGAACCCATGCTGAGATAAGTCCAGTAGATTCCCCTCCTCTAGATGTCTAATTATGAGTATAGTCTCCAGAATGTTACCCAGGACTGAAGTGAGGCTTACTGGCCTAGAATTCTCCGGTTTGGTTATAGATCCCTTTTTCAGCATTGGTACTACCAGTGCTTCCCTCCAATCCTGAACCACTTCCCCTCTGTCTATGGATAGCTGAAAAATATAGGTCAGTGGGGGTGCTATATATTCAGATATCTCGCTCAAGACTCTAGGATGCATTTTGTCTGGTCCTGGGGATTTATTTATGTTAATTTTTTGCAGTCTTTCCCTAACCTCTTCAACATCAATTCATATATCCCCTCGTGTGGATTTGGCTGTACATTCAGGTTTGCCCGGTCTGGTGGAATTAAGTACAGAACAGAAATATTCATTTTGAATATTTGCAGCTTCCTTGCTATCTGCAGTGTTGCCTTTATTATTTATGAATGGTCCAATATTATTATGGCTTTGCTTGTTTTTGTTTATATGCGCAAAGAACAGTTTACAATTGTCTTTTATTTTGCTTGCCAATGTTAGTTCATATGCAGCTTTCTGCTTTTTTGACAGCATTTTTTTTACTGCTTTAGCTAGTTCCCTATACATCAACATGCCCTGAGTATCTTTTGTTTGTCGTACCTGTTTGAACACTTTGTTTTTTTGGTTTGTCCATTTTCTTATGTTTTTATTGAGCCACCCCAGTGTGATCTTTTTATTTCCATATTTCATTCTGCATGGTATGTGAGTGGACACTACTTTTGATATTTTATTTGATAGTATTCCCCAAGCTTCTTCCTCATTGCTGTCCCTAAACTCAGTCTGTTGGCCATGAAACATCTTGGTCACCCTGTGCTGCCGCATCTCCAGCCTGTCTCTGTCCTTCCTTAAGTGAGGTCTCCAGAAATTAGCTATTCCAGGTGAGGCCTCAACAGTGACCTATGTAGAGGTAGCAGTACCTCCTTTTCCTGCTGTCAGTACACCTTCCGATGCACCCCAGCCTTCTATTAACCTTACTATAGACCCTGTTATACTGGCTTGATTGTTTGAGGAAGTCACTAATGGTGATTCCTGTCCTAGGTCCCTTTTCGCCATAGTGCTCAGTTTAACCCCTTCCATCCAGTACTCTGTCCTGGTTTTATGTTTCCCTAGGTGCATAACCTTGCATTTCTTTTGACATTGAATTTCAATTAACAAACCTTAGACCATCTCTCTAGCCTTTGTAGTTCCCTCTGCATCTCCCTGATCCCTTTGACCACTTCTCTAGGCTTTGTAGATGCCTCTATGTCTCCCTGATCCCTTCATCACTGTCCTACCCTACTGCAGAGTTTCGTGTCATCTGCGAAAAGACACAGCTTGCCCCAGATGCCCTCTCCAATGTCAGTGATGAACATATTGAAGAGGACAGAACCCAGGGCAGATTCCTGCAGCACACTACTCATGCTCTCCCTCTCTTCCAGTTTGACACAGTTTAACACCACCTACTGCTGTTTCTCCTTCAACCAGTTTCCTACCAATCTAACTATGTCCCTAGATGCACCCAAGCCTTCCAGCTCCTTCAGCAATCTTCTGTGTGGCACTGAGCTGAAAACCTTGCTGAAAGCAAAGTAGGATGAAGCCACAGTATGGCTCCTATCTACTAATTTTGTTACCCAGTCAAAGAAAACTATCAGGTTGGCCTGACAAGGGCTCCCTGTCACAGACCCATGCTGTTTACTATCCTGTAGATGACTGCTCTCTAGGTAGTCCACAAGACCCTCTTTGATCAATGACTCCATCAGTTCACCCCACTACAGAGGTTGAGCATCCACTGCCAATAGAAACATAGACTTTGACGGCAGATAAGGACCGCTAGGCCCATCTAGTCTGCCCATTTCCCTACCTACAGGATAGGCCACAGATCCTAGATAACCAACAGCCTTTATCTTCCTGCCCCCCACAAGAATTGCCTTATGTCTGTCCCATGCATTCTTGAATTCTCCCACAGTTTTAGACCCCACAACTTCCTCAGGAAGGCTGTTCCATGCATCCACTACCCTCTCTGTGAAATAATACTTCCTCAAATTGCCCCTGAACCGCCTTCCTTCTATCTTTAAATTGTGTCCCTTGTTCTTGCAAGTCTCTCTTTTCTGAAAGATGCTACCCTCTTGGACTTTGTTGATTCCCTTGAGGTACTTGAAAGTTTCTATCATGTCCCCCTCTCCTTCTTTCCTCAAGGGTATACATATTAAGCTCCTTTAGTCTCTCCTCATCTGACTTCTCTTGCAGACCCTGCACCATTTTAGTGCCCTCCTCTGGACTGCCTCTATCCTGTCTATGTCCTTGCGGATGGGGTCTCCAGAACTGGACACAATATTCCAGATGGGGTCTCACCAACTGCCTGTACAGAGGGAAAACAACTTCCTGTTTTCTGCTGCTGATGCCTCTCCTACACATCCCAGTATACCCCGGCCCTCCCTACTGCCTTCTCACATTGCTTGCTAACCTTAAGGTCATCTGATATGATTACCCCCAGGTCCCTTTCCTGTTTTGTTGTTGTTACTAGCTCCCCACCCATTGTGTATTCTTCCCTGGGTTCTTGTTTCCCAGGTGCATTATTTTGCACTTTTGCATTGAATCCTAGCTGCCATTCGTCTGACCATTCCTCCAACCTTGCTAAGTCCCTTTTCATCCTTTCCACGCCTCCTTGTGTATCAACCCTGTTGCAGATCTTGTGTCATCTGCAAAGGCATACTTTCCTTCCAGTCCCTCTGCAATGTCACTGATGAAGACATTAAAAGGACTGGACCCATTACTGAACCCTCAGGGTACCCACTAGTAACCCCTTTCTTCAGAGAGGACTCCATTTACAATTACCTTCTGTGTCCTGTTGTCCAGCCAATGTTTTACCCAGACTACCACCCTGGGACCCACTCCCAGGCTGGTTAATTGACTATCAATCTTTGTGTGGGACTGTGTCAAATGCCTTGCTAAAGTCTAGGTAGGCCATGTCCACAGCCCCTCCCTGGTCTACTACTTTGGTCACCCAGTCAAAGAAATCTATTAGATTCTGTCTGACATGACCTTCCCGCTGTGAACCCATGCTGCCTTGGATCCTGTGCTCCACTGACCTCTAGGTACTCAACTATTCTTTCCTTCAGAGTGACTCCATCACTTTCCCTACCACAGAGGTCAGACTGACAGGTCTGTAGTTTCCTGCCTCTGTCTTGGTCCCACTTTTGTGAAGGGAATCACATCCGCCTTCCTCCAGTCCTCGGTACCCACCATCCTCCCATGATTTATTAAAAGAGTAGCCAGTGGTTTCACTAGTTCCTTCCTTAATTCTTTAGAATTCTGGGTGAATTCCATCAGGACCCATTGCTTTGTCCACCTTCAGTTTTAGGAGTTCTTGCAGAACCCTTTCTTCTGTGAAAGGACTGGGATCGACCCCCCTATCAAGAGTGCTTCTGTTAATTGGATTAGGCACTTCCCCTCCTCTTTTGTGAATACTGAGCAGAAATATTCGTTCAGTATTCCTGCTTTTTCACTGTCCCCCTCTGCCCACCCACCGTTCATTCTATTCAGCCTCACTATCCCTCCCTTTGTCTTTCTACGCTCGCTGATGTACCTATAAAAGGTTTTATCCCCCTTCTTAACTGAGTTGGCTATCTTTTCCTCAGTTTGGGCCTTTGCTACTCTGACTTCCCTCCCTGCTTCTTTCTGCCTTAACTGGTACAGCTCTCTGTCTTGCTCCTTCTGTGTTTCCTTATACTTCCGGAATGCTATCTTTTTCTTCCTGACTTTCACAGCCCCTCTTGAGAACCATAGTGGCTTTTTCTTTCATTTGATTTGTTTATTTGCTTCACACAAAGGCTTGTTGCGTCTGTGATAGCAGTTTTGATAATTCCCATTGTTGCTCCACACCTCCTTCTAGCCTGTTTGCTAGTGCTTTTCTGAGGCACTCTCCCATCTTGCCAAAGTCAGCCCTCCTAAAGTCCAGTACCCTCACTTTTGTATGGCTTGACTCTGTAGCTGAGTTTAACGTGAACCACACTGTTTGATGGTCACTTGTCCCCAGATGGCAACCTACTTCTAGATCTGAGATCCTCTCACTGCCCCGTTTGAGAGTACGAGGTCTAAGATTGCTCCCTCATGAGTGGGTTCCAAAACTAGCTGTCTAATGCCTGCCACCTGTAGGGCATCAAGAATGGCCCTGCTCTTGGATGTGGCTGCAGCAAATTGCTCCAGTTAACATCTGGCATATTCAGGTCTCCCATCAACAGTAGCTCTTCTCTGCCATTCTAAGAATGCCTTCCATCATATCCTTGTCCATTCCTTCCCTGACATGGGGGTCTGTACACAACCCCTGTGCGGATTGTGGTGCCCTTTCCAGTCTCCAAGGTGACCCACAGTGCCTCCTCTCCTCCCTGTTTACTCTTTTGTTCAGTTGCTTTTATCCCTTCCTTTACATAGAGAGCTACTCCTCCCCCTCTTCTCCCCTGCCTGTCTCTCCTGTAGGTTATGTACCCTGGTATGTTAACATCCCAGTCATGGTTCTCTGTGTACCATGTTTCTGTGACTGCTACGATATCCAGGCATCCCTCTCCCATTAAGGCCACCAGCTCAGGGAGCTTGTTGCCCAGACTACGGGCATTGGTACTCATTACCCTCCATTTCCTGATGGCCTTACCCCTTTGCCCCATCCCTGTCCTTCTTGCCTTTGTCACTTTCTCCATTTACCCCTGCCCTTCTCCCTATCGACACCTCCATGTTGGTGTTTACCACACTTACTACCGTGATTGTTTGGGGGCTAGGATTTTCCTGCTCCTTTCCAGTGCCTCCCCCCTTGGCTAGTTTAAAAGCTTGCCAATGAAGCATTTAAACCTATCACCTAGGATCCTGGTTCCCTCCCAGACAGATGCAGCCCATCATGCCAGTATAGGCTTGCATCACTCCAGGGACCCAGTCCCCAATGAAGCCAAATCCCTGAGCTCCACACCAGTTTTTCAACCACTGATTGAATCCCATGGTACGGAACATCCTAGCTCTCCTATGCCATAGATGGGTAGCACCTCGAGAAGGTTACCGGTGCTACTTGACTAGGCCCTCTCCAATTCCACAAACTCTTCCTGCACTTCTCTAATCCCTTTCTTAGCCAGGTCATTTCTCCCTAGGTGGACAATGACATCCAGCTCCCTCCCCTGTGCAGCTGCTCTGGCAATCCTGAGGATTCGCTCCCTGTCCCTCCAAGCCATGGCGCCAGGCAGGCACCTTACCTCCCTCTCCCCTTCCTTGCCCAGTTCTACCTTCCTAACAATGGAGTCCCCCACCAGGAGTTGTTTCCTTCCCCTGCAGGGTCCCCTGCCACCCTCCTGTGGGTCTCCTTTGTGGAGGTTCCCAGCATCCTCCTTGGTCTCCACTGTAGGTGCCTCCATAGAGGAACCACACTTTGCCAGAATGGCATAGGAATTGTGGAGAGGTACAACTGGAGGGATGTGCCTCTGTGCCAGTCATGTTAAAAGTGTAGGTCGGGAAGGGGAATACCATCAACGGGGTTAAATGAGCACCAGCCATCAGTTACACATTAAAATTTGGGTCATGTGGGAGGGAGAGACAGAACCAGCAATGGGAGGCAGGTTTGGTGCTGATCACACCCAGCTGGTATGCTAATGAGAGAAAACGTCTAAGACTGGAGCAGCTTCCTCCTTTTATATGTAAGGCGTTTCCACCCAGCAGCAAGTTGACTAGCTGCCACAGCAACCTGCTTCTAATATGCTACTCACAGTCCAGCCTTCCAACTCTAAACTGCATTGGTCCCAATAAGGCCGCACAGCAAAAGCCCGACACTGTTGGCACACTCCCAGTATGTTTACTGTGTATGTGCGCAAGCAAACATAGAAATGACATTCCATAAGGAGGGTAAGAATAAGCTATTCATTGCATCCCAGTGTATTTTTATTTATTTATTTATTTGTTCTAGGATTACAAATACCTTGTATGATGAAATGCAATAACAAAAAGTGAAAAAAAGGATTCTACCAGCACTGCTGCCCAGATGCTTTGTTCTGCCACTCGTTAACTGGCAACAGCAGTGATAGCAACATTCCATAGAGATTACACAGCTTATTCCTGCACGCACTATAGAAATATTCCCTATACAGAAACAATGTAGCCAAGATATAGTCAGATATTTACAGATGTAACCCCTCACCCCTGCCTTTTTACCAAAACGACAGGTGGCGTGCTGTTGGACTGGCAGCAATACCTGGTGGGGACCTGGGTTCGGGGAGGATGAGGTTATCTGGCACAAGGGGACCTAGGTTTGGCTACTCTGCACAGGGGCACCCAAGTAAATCCGACTACAGGAAGCAATAACTGTAATGTCCAGAACCAGGAATGGGATTTTTCAGTGTGGCCTTTATTCACAACTAGCTGAACATAACAAAGCATAGATGGACCCCCAAGGGGCTACGTTTACTGATAATGCAGATTAGAGACTACCAGGCAATCCGCTTAAAGAATTAACCTATTTCTACTAATTTCAGGCTCTGGACCCACCAGGCACACAGCCCGGACTTGCATGCACTTTGGATACACAGCCTGACTGGCCCAGCTCCCCTGCCAGCCACTTGACTGACGGTTCATTGGGAGAATGAACCCATTTTACTTGTTGTGGCTCCCCATACCACTTTAGAGTCTGCGACTCCTAGAGAGATTTCCTTCTTACTTTCTTCTGACTCCCATCTCACAAGGAGAATTCTTTTCCCAAGTTGTGGCTCCCCACACCACTTAGAGTCTGCGACTCCTAGAGAGATTTTCCCAAGCTGCAACCCACGTCTGGGTACCTACCTCATCACTGGCCAGGTGCATGAGGCAAGTAGCAATCACAGCAGAAACCCGTAGAGGTGGACCTGGTTACTAAAGATGGGGTTTGCCCACCTCCAGCTCCCACAGCCCATACCCGGCCATTTCTCTGGAGAAACTGAAACTTCAAAATTGTAGATTAAACGGTGGATGGACTGTAGCACCCTCTCTACAACATTACTTGAATTCACACAGACTTTAGATTTTGACACTACTCCATTTGTTTGTCATAGTACTATAGGCCTCCCAAATAGTAGTCCAAATCCCAGCTTTCTTCACATTTTCCAAACTGAAGAAACACATTTTTGCCCTCTCAAATTAGAGCAAACTCACCCTTTCGTTGCAGGTGCCCCACAGGCGAAGTACAACTCCTTCTACTTTTAAGACCAAAAAGAAACTGTAAAAGGCAGCTTCCTTCCTTTAGCAGAGATTAGGGGAGTGCCCCTAGAATCTACATAGGGATACTTTTACTTCCTCCCCCCCGGAGGGAGGGGGGCACTGAGACCTGGACAGCGGTCTCCACCACTTGAAACTGGACACTGACCTTCTCACTCAGAAGGTAAACAAAAGACACTTCCTTCCTGCTTGAAAGCAAAACAGGAACACTGACTTCCTTCTCCCACAGAAGGTAAACAGGAACTGACTTTGAAAACTCCCAACGTTCTATCTCACTCCCTCGGCTGCAGATTCCAATGTGGCTTATGCAGCTGCAACAGTTCTATGGTGATGTCATCTCTCAGTCTCAGCTGAGACTGAGAACAGAGTGAGACAGTGCGAAACCTATTTAACTGGAGTTTCACAAGCTGCCTTCCCTGCCTACCACTAGGTCTTACTGGGATTCTAGTAACCCCAGGTAACAAGGGGGGTTACACTCACCCTTGACCAGGAAAATGACTGTCCCCAGTCATTATGCACCTGACCTTAGGCCATCCCACCCTATATCCTACCTGCGGAGGGGGGTGGTCAGGCCCCCTCCTACCATGTGCAAGCACAGGCAGGCAACACTAAGGGCCTAGAGGCCTGTAGCTGACATATCAGCCTCTACACTATCCACTTACTATGGACACCTAGTGACTCTGGTAGAACTATCCAGAGCATAGCCCTGATAGATCAGTACTGCAGTCCCAATGGCCACTCAGGACCACAGCCTGTCTATCCCCCCTAACCCTCTAGGGAAAACCTATATGCCTCTAACATAATATTCCAAAACAAAAACAAAACCCAGGGACCTCCCCGACCTTGGGCAACCTGCAACCACACCATTAAAATACCAATTACTGCCTCCTCCCTACCCCCACAACCACACCTGTGGAAGGAAAAGGGTTAATACAGTAACAACCATAACAATAACAACACAGTACTTTAACTTTCTACACAATAAAGCACTGATGAGGAACTCCAATGAGCCCCTCCTCCTCTTCTTGTCTTCTCTTCTGTTGTCCCAGGAACACCTGTAAGAAAAAGAAAGACAAACACACACTTCTAATCTGCATACACAGTCTACCTAAAACCCTACCATACAAAAACACTGAACAATCCCAAAAAGATTTTTTTAGAAAAAAGGTAGAAAAACAGTATTTACATTAGAGTACAATAATGACATCATTTACAATACACATTTGGGGGGATGGAGTGCCCTAAAAGTCCCAACTAGTGACCACAAGGCCCAAAGGCTAGTCCAATAAAGAAGTCTCCCTGGGCGGAGCCCGTGAAGCACAGTTCTAAAGGCCAAAGTCCGAAGGAGGAGATCTTTATGGACAAGTTCACATTTTAAAGTCTGTAGTGTAGGTGTGTACTGCAATGTCATAAAGATAGAAAAGTTTTGGACTTACCAGCCATTTGTAGTACAAGAATCTGCATGAACCTGATCCGCAGCCGAAGACTCTCCCTGGCAGCATTTCTTCTGATACAGCTGGGCGGACATCTTCCGGGAACCACAGGAGGGCACATCTGGAAACAGCTGGGCTGATGTCATCAATGGAGACGGAACCTTAGAACAGGAACAAAAAGAAAACAGCTGGTCCGACATCATCCGATTACCAGGCGATGAACAGGAAACAGCTGGGCTGGTGTCCTCTCTGGATCTGAAGTCATCTGGTGGGCCAGTAGATGGTTGCTGGACAGGACAGTACACTGTAGACTAATGAATGTGGAGCACCTGAGTCCTTGGTTATTCATATTGGCGGATCAATAAGGGCACTTCACAGTCTGGTGTGGCAGTATTGACTACCGCTGCTCGGCTCTCGATTTTGTAGGCATGGGCTTAATTGCTGGGAGGTCCTTGCACTGAGGCCAATAGTACCGGGGGTCAGGGGCTTGAATTATTACCCCGTCTGGGCGCACATAACTCACACAGTGGGAGATTTCACGTCCCTCTCCATCCACTATTCTCACTCTGTCCATAAACAGTGTCCTGCCTCTCTTCCACTGGGTATACTTTTCGTGGAACAGTCTATTCTTTAAATGCTGGTTGGCCCCAGGATGCACATTTTTCATTGCTTCATCCCAGATCCAGGATTTCCTGCAGTCCTCAATCTCCTCCCAGACTCTCCTAGGAAAGGTAGGAAAGGTCATACCATAGATTTCATTGGCCTTTCTACAAACCAGTCTCTCCTCTTTACTTGCTTTGGTCAATCTGAGACTGCTGGCCTGGCTTGGGGGTGGCCAGTCCTGGTTCTGCCAGCTTCGCATCCTCAAAGAAATTAAAAACGGATCCCTGACTTCTTCCTCTTGTAAAGCCAGGGCAGTGGCATCACCACCTTCTTCAACACATTCCTCCGAGGCAAGATCTTGAGGCTGTGTACCCGTTCCTTTTCACAAGGCCACATAGGTTCCCCCTCATCTTCCTCTTCACTGAGGATCTGAGCCCAGGAGTGAGCAGTCGTTCTCACCCCCGAGACTATCCATTCATCACTAGGCCCGAGGTCGACACCTCCCATTCAAAGGCCTCCCGCATCTCATCTTCACCTAAGAGACTTGGGCTAGGCCGCCCCACCCAGGGGTCTATTGATGCTTTATCTGAACATTCTTTCTGAGATCCAGCATCCAAAACTTCAACTTCAGGTTCAGTCTCTAACTCTGCACCCTCTAGCTTTGTGCCACACTCCCCCGAGGGACCTTCCTCCATAGGCTCCGCCTGGTGCTGTGTGCTGCCAACTGCAGATTCCTGAATTTTTGTCCATGTGGGGGCCAAACGAATTGGAGGCGCTTTTTACAAGCCATATTTTTGTAGGCATCCAGCACAGTGAGGAATCATGAAGACGTCCCTTCCAGCACTCAAGCATATTTGGCATACACGCACTGAATAATTAGGAATCGCCACATCAGGAGGCAGTTGCCCTCCATAGCACCACTTTTCAATATCTCTCAGTCTATTTACTGCTGCTGTTACTGCAACACGGGCATGATCCGGGTAACGAGCTGGTCCTGAGGCCATAACTGCAGAAAAACAAACAAAAGTTCACTGTAACTGAAAGTCCCACTTTAATGAACACACTCTGTAGCTTTAAAATAGCTCCTCTGCTGCTGTGTTTACTTTACTACCCCACCCTGTAATGGCGGCGGCAGCACTCCTGTGCATCAACATTTAGAATCTGGGTCAAGCCACTGCGCACCCGATTTACACCAGCTACTGATAACTTTTACTCAAACTGCGCAACTTGCTCTGTTCTGGCTTCACACACATTTACAGGATTTTCCTTGGACTTTTTACAAGCTGGTAACATTCATTTTATTTACAGTCCCTCAAAGCTTCAGGTTTTAGCTCAGGATTGCCTGCTTCTACTAGTGTTGCATTTTGCTACAACCCACAGTCTCTCTCTGGCTGCAAACTTTAAACTGAGGCTATTTTCACTTCCATGCACACATTTAATGGCTTTACAGACTTGCACTTGCTGGCAGGACTTTACACAGTCGTTACTTGCAAATGGACTACACTGCTGCATACACATTTTATATGGCATTGCTGAAAATCACTGTTTGAGCAGTTTTAGGGACATTTACTTACTGTTATCAGTAGCAGCTTGCTGCGATGGGGTAAAACGGCCTGCAGCCAGTTTTTTGAAGGCCTCTGAACACAAACGGGTGGGCAGTCTCAGCGATCGTCGTTTTCAACACCAAACTTGCTATTTTCATGATCGCTTTGCGGGTTGAGCCCGATTTTAAACTCAGAAGTAAATTTTTTGCTGTTTACAGCACTTTGAATACTTCGGAATGCTCCTCCACTGCCAGTACACGCACTACACTCTGTCTCCCTCTCAAATGCTGAGGCAGTCTCAGAAGAGCTGGCTGAGGGGCCGGACTAATGGCAATCTGACCAACCACACGACACCATGCAAATGAGCCTCTTCTTCCTCGCAAGGGCTCCTCTCCTCACGGCGATCGTCGAGCAGGCAAATTTAAACTGTAAAATGCACTTTTTTTTTTCTTCAACTGACTCCACGGCGGGAGCCCATTTCAACCATGTAACATTGCCATTAACTCTGCAGTCTCTCCATTTACGCAGAAAGCATTTCCAACGTCCAAGGCATAATTCCTCTGTTGCTACCCCTAGTCTTCCACACTTTCCTTCACAGAATTCGTTTTAAAAGCATTTCAAACGTCCAGGGCATAATTTCTCTGTTGCTACCCCTAGTTTTCCACACTTTCCTTCACAAGAATTCATTTTAAAAGCATTTCAAACATCCAGGGCATAATTTCTCTGTTGCTACCCCTAGTTTTCCGCACTTTTATTTACCACAGTTCATTTTTAAAGCTGACAAAAATGCTGTAAACAATTTTGATTCAGGACAAGGGCACACTCTTTGGCTTTACAGCTCCTTGGTAAACAGTTGGCATTTTTTTTTTAAACAGCAGCACAAGATTCACAGCACACAGCAACACACTAGGGAAATTGCTTCAGCTTTCTGGGCTACCCACTGCCAGATAGCCAAAACGCTAGCCCCCTTGCCCAAGCACCTTCCTTCCCGAACAAATCCAAAGCGGTGCCTCCATTTTGTAACCCCTCACCCCTGCCTTTTTACCAAAACAACAGGTGGCATGCTGTTGGACTGGCAGCAATACCTGGTGGGGACCTGGGTTCAGGGAGGATGAGGTTATCTGGCACAAGGGGACCTAGGTTTGGCTACTCTGCACAGGGGCACCCAAGTAAATCTGACTACAGGAAGCAATAACTGTAATGTCCAGAACCAGGAATGGGATTTTTCAGTGTGGTTTTTATTCACAACTAGCTGAACATAACAAAGCATAGATGGACCCCCAAGGGGCTACGTTTACTGATAATGCAGATTAGAGACTACCAGGCGGTCCACTTAAAGAATGAACCCATTTCTACTAATTTCAGGCTCTGGTCCCACCAGGCACACAGCCCAGACTTGCATGCGCTTTGGATACACAGCCCGACTGGCCCGGCTCCCCTGCCGGCCACTTGACTGACGGTTCATTGGGAGAATGAACCCATTTTACTTGTTGTGGCTCCCCCCATTTGTTTGTCCTAGTACTATAGGCCTCCCAAATAGTAGTCCAAATCCCAGCTTTCTTCACATTTTCCAAACTGAAGAAACACATTTTTGCCCTCTCAAATTAGAGCAAACTCACCCTTTCGTTGCAGGTGCCCCACAGGCGAAGTACAACTCCTTCTACTTTTAAGACCAAAAAGAAACTGTAAAAGGCAGCTTTCTTTTAGCAGAGATTAGGGGAGTGCCCCTGGAATCTACATAGGGATACTTTTACTTCCTCCCCCCCCCCGGAGGGAGGGGGCACTGAGACCTGGACAGCGGTCTCCACCACTTGAAACTGGACACTGACCTTCTCACTCAGAAGGTAAACAAAAGACACTTCCTTCCTGCTTGAAAGCAAAACAGGAACACTGACTTCCTTCTCCCACAGAAGGTAAACAGGAACTGACTTTGAAAACTCCCAACGTTCCATCTCACTCCCTCGGCTGCAGATTCCAATGTGCTTATGCAGCTGCGACAGTTCTATGGTGATGTCATCTCTCAGTCTCAGCTGAGACTGAGAACAGAGTGAGACAGTGTGAAACCCATTTAACTGGAGTTTCACAAGCTGCCTTCCCTGCCTACCACTAGGTATTACTGGGATTCTAGTAACCCCGGGTAACAAGGTGGTTACACAGATATTCTGCAATATATCTAAAAAGATTCTCTCTGGTGACCCATATTGGTACTGCAGGCAGGCAGCCAATTTCTCCAGCGATACCATGGAAATGTCAGGAAATATCTCAGTGGCTGCCACTAAATGAAAGCTGTACACTAAAATTTAAGTGCATATTAGGAAGACAGAAGTCCTTTAAGCTACCCAAGGTGGAAGAGTAAGAGAAAGACAATGACTAAATGAATTTACTTAGACGGATTTAAATTCACATTGAAAATAAAACAGTCCTTGTTTTTACTGAAATTGCTCATTTTGTTAGAGTGCAATGCAGCATTACAGTATAATTATTATTGTTGTAAACTGCTCAATGTGAATAATGAATTGATATCATATGAGCTGTAGTTTCTTACCTGATACAGTATGTTAAATATAGACAGTTATTTGAACATGGTCTATGTGTAGAATTTCTCTTGTCTGCTGCTAAATATATTGGTCATTGCACATTGGGGATAGGGGTGGTGGGGATAGTGGTAATATATTTTAGTGTTGTAATTGTGAGTAATTATTGGTTAATTTTTTGAGAGAGTGGCTAGTATGTGGATGTATTTCTTTTGAATGAGTGTATGAGTAAGGTTGATTTTGTGTGATTTTGATTGTCTCTGCTTTAGGAAATGTGTTGGGAGGGCTATAAGATGGTTAGGCGCTATTCCCCCTCCAGACTCCGGGATCTCTGCCCTTTTGTTTGTCCCCCTCTGTCATCTGAAGCATACACTAAGTATCATGCTTTGGGAATAGTTAGAAAGAGGAGAAGGGGGACTGGGTCTGGGAGGGGATGGAGAAGAGCAGTCCAATAGGGGTAGTGGGGACAAGGAGATGCCCTGGGGGGTGAAATGGGATCAGAACAGGAGTCCTCCCTGTCTGATACCCATACCCAAGGGCACTGAAAAATGCAGGCAGATGGCAAGGTCTCTTCGACTGCTCATCCTACTCGGATGGTGTTATGCAATGCCAGGTCTATTCGACAAGACTGCTATTATAACAGATCTTGTTGGGACATCAGACCTGATGTGCATCACCGAGACCTGGTTGTATGATAATGCAGGTCTAGTGTTGGCCATGGCTGTTCTGGTAGGTTACTCGGTGATACACTGTCTGAGGATGGATCATAGGGGCAGGGGTGTACCCATCTGTTTTAGACCAGAACTGGGCCTTACTGAGGTGCCAGTGGGGTGCACCAGATACTTTGAGTGTATTGTGGGTGCGGGTGTGGGGTGCAGGATACTTCTCATCTACCGTCCACCCAGAGATGGGAAAGAATTCTTACAGGAAGTTGCAGACTTCATTGTCAACATGGTATTTGTATCCCCCAGATGGTTGATTCTGTGGAATTTCAATGCCTGGGTTGATGATGAACTCTCGCAATTTGGTTGTGATGTCTTCCAAATAATGACATTGTTGGGCATCACACAGGTTGTTCCCTCTGCTACCCACATTAAAGGCCACTCACTGGATCTGGTGTTCCTCATGGGGATGGAGGCAACCAGTCTGGTGGCGGAACCAGTCGGATGATTTAATCATCATACCATAAGGTTCAGTTTTGGGGCTCCCCCAAATAGGCCTGCCCCTATGGAGTTGATCCAGTACCACCCCTTATGGGGTATGATGCCTGATGGTCTAATGGTGGTGCTAGATCTATCGAGCTTGCTGAGGGAATGCATGGATCCGGGGACCTGGTGCTTGCCTATAATATGGCAGTAATAGGGGCCCTGGATTCCATTGTTCCTATTCGTGTTCACCCCCTCACCCTCCGTCCAAGGTCTCCATGGTTCAATGGGACCTTGAAGGAGTTGAGAAGAGCAAGGCAAAGGCTGGAGAGGGCCTGGCAGAAATCGAGCCTGGAGGGCGACAGGCTTAGATTGATGGAACATTATACGATCTATCAATCGACAATCACACAGAAGAAGGCAGAATTCCTGTCCAGGGAGATTGCCACTGCACAAAATCAACCAGCTCACCTCTTCTGGACAGTGGACAGATTGTGCAGTCCAATCTGTCTTCAGTCTGGGGGAGCTTTTTCACAAGAGAAGTGTGATGAGTTTGCTCAATTTTTTGCAGATAAGGTTGCCGCCATCAGGTCCGAGATCGGCCAGTTCATCTTCAAAGGGTGCTGCGATGATCGGCAGGATATCACAGGTGCCCAGTTTGTCTAGACAGATTTTAGCCAGCCAGAATTCACTGACATCGTGAGGATCATCCAGACTTTGCAGCCAACCTGCTGTAGTTTGGATCCGGACCCCACATGACTCCTAGCGGGTTGTGTGGATGAGATTGCCCCGATCCTTGCAGAGATAATCTGGAGTTCATTGGAGGGGGGGGGTCTTTCTGGACCCCCTAAAGGAGGCAGTCATCCCATCACTCCTGAAAAAACCCTCCCTTGACCTGGATTGTCCTGCTAACTACAGACCTGTCTCTAACCTGCCCTTTGTGGGCAAGGTTATTGAGAAGGTGGTTGCGCTGCAGCTGGAGGGCCATCTTACTATCCACGATGTCTATGAATCTCTTCAGTCCAGGTTTAGAAAGAGACACAGTACCAAGATGGCACTTGTCCAGGTACTTGATGATCTCCTAATAGTGAGAGATTGGAAATCTTGTTCCATCTTGGTTCTCCTTTGATCTCTCTGTGGCATTTGACACTGTGGACCATGGTGTGCTATTGGAATGCCTGCGGTCCATCTGCAGACTGTCAGGTACGGTCCTCAGATGGTTTACATCTTTCCTCCAGAGTAAGACTCAGAGAGTGGTCACTGGGGATTTATTCCTCTGATGCTCTCCACCTATCCTGTGGGGTTCCACGGGGTTCCACATGGTTCCATTTTGGTGCCCATGTTGTTCACAGTGTATATGCTGCTGTTGGGAGACATTATTAGGCAGTATGGCTTGAGGTTTCACTGTTATGCAGATGACACTCAGCTGTACCTGTTCTTTGTGTCCGGGCAGGATGATGTGATCTCAGTATTTAACAGCTGTCTCTCTGAGATTCAAGACTGGATGAGTGTCAGCTGACTGATATTAAATCCAGATAAGACTGAGGTGTTGGTTGTGGACCCAGATCATTGGGTGGCAGGTATGCCGGCAGGACAGTTATCTGGGCTTTAGCTCGGTGATGCTCCACTGGCTGCCTCACACCAGGTGCGTAACCTGGGCATTATTTTTGACAATGAGCTGACCCTGAAATCTCAGGTGTCGGCAGTTGTCAAGAACTTGTTTTTTCATCTGAGGAATATCGCCCAGGTGAATCACCTGGTTCCTCCTGATTATCTCTTTACCTTGGTCCACGCCTTTGTGACTTCTCGCCTTGATTATTACCATGCCCTGTACCTAGGGCTTCCAGGGGTTGCTATCCATTGCTTGGAGCTGGTGCAGAATGAGGGGACCAGGCTGGTGACTGGTACATCTAGGACCAGTCACATTATGCCTGTGCTTCGCAGACTGCACTGGCTGACAGTATAGTGGTGGATCACCTTCAAGGTTGGGTTACTAACTTATAAAGCCCTACATGACCAGGGAGCCCTCTACCTGAAAGATCTTCTTCACCCCTACTGCCCCTCCTGCCTGCTTTGATCCACTGATGAGGGATTGCTAGAGATTTCCAAGGTGTGTTTGAAGACATCAGGGGCTCAATCTTTTTCATACATAGCCCCTACCCCGTGGAAATCTCTACCTCATTTTGTGAGAGAGTGCCTGACCATCCAAAGTTTTAAATCAGCCCTTAAAACACATTTATTCAGGTTAGCATTCCCAGATAATGGTTAGCTGATTATTTTAGTTATTATATATCATGCTGCTGTCTAAGATTTTATTTTGGATATACATTTTAACTGGATTTTATGGAATGTTAAGGTTTTATTTGACTTGTTCTGTTTTAATCTGTACAGCGCCTTCATTCTGAAAGGTGCTTTATAAATAAAGCTATTATTATTAGAACTGTCTAGATCCTGTACAGTACAAAATGTTGATATTTAGTTAATCAAAGATGTTCTTCAAAATAAATAATTTTTTATGTGTTTTCTGCAGTTACCAAGGGCCATATCATCAGGCTTTATGATCGTTTCCTGGCTCTGGATAAGGAAGAGAAGGGGTTTCTCAGGTACAATTTGTTTACAGCTGAGTAAAAGAATGGGCATTAAAGAAATGTGATTTTTGTCACTTTTGAGGTAACATAACATTTCAACACAATTCAGCTTATATTTTATAGATTTTTTTGCCTTTTCTGTTCCTTCATTTTTCATTACTAGTCTCACTTATACGAGAAGAGAAATGTTGTCCCCTGCAGCTGATCTGCTCCTGCTGTTTAATCCTTCACTGAGGTCACAGTCCTCTGTTTATGACAACGTCACCATTTCCACAGCAACAAACAGTGACTTTCACAAGCAGAGGATGATGCTTTAGCAAAGGGTTAAGCAGCAGAAGGCGATGAACTCCAGGGGACAAGGAAACTAGTTCCACGCAAATTAACCTACTATAGGAATAAAGAACTAAAGGAAGAGAAATGTTGGCAGTTCTATACAATACAAGCTGAATCATTCCAAACTATTATGTTTTTCAATGTTTCTTAAATGTGATCAACTCATCTCTGTGCGGTGGCAGTAGGACATTGCACTGGTTCTCGGATTCACAATTGGTTGCAAGCATTGAGACCTATATAATAGTAACAGCTAATATTTACGTTTAATTGAAAAACAATATGACTTCTTCAAGATTAACTGTGCACCTGTAAATCTCATATACAACTGCATACTTTTTTTGGGAAACATCTTCTTGTAGGGAGTGAAAACTAACGTACCTGGAAAAGTTGTCGCTCTTTCTGAAGAGATGACGATCTAAGCAGTTTTTTTCATTTACATAAAAAAGATTTCCAGAGTAATGAAACATATCTGTGTCAAACAAATTAAGTATAGAATAAAGTATGGAGTGGTATGTGTTTTGAGAAGTTTACATACCCTCAAGGTGTTAGATGCTACATAAACCCGAGGCGAAGCTGCGGGGAGTTTGTTAAACATCTAACACTGATGTTAAACTCGAGTTTAAACACATCACCCTATATTTATTTTATGTAATTGCTGGGTTCTTTTGACACAGCAATTATAAAAATAAAAAGCCGTTGTTTCATGCGGTTGTGGTCCGTGGTTGCCCTCACGATTGTCTGACATGTTTTGTATTTTTTTTTGTTTCCTTTGACAGGTGTATGTTTTGTTTTGTTTTTGTTTTGGTACATTTAGGGTTCAAAAACACTTACCACCGAGCCTGAGTGGCGGTTCTGTTGCTGTTCGTGGTTCGGCGAGAAGGAAAACGGACAGTGGTTGGGAAGCCATGAACTCCATTGTGCACATGCACAGAGTGAGGGAAACCATGTGCATGTTTGCTGTAATAAACATTCCTTTATTATGGCAAATTACACCATGGTTTCCCTATAGAAAAGGGGGAAGCCAGTTATTATTAAAAAAATTATGGTTTAAGCCAGAAAGCACTTGCACAGCACAGATTGGTACAGTCATCAGTTATCAATAGGTTACCCTTTCCTGTGCAAGTTGCTTATTTTTGCACAAGTTAATTTCTTTTGTTTCAGGTTTTTCATACTGCATAACTTACTCATGACTGGACTCTCACCACATGCCTACTTGGGTATGGCTTTTAAAAAATAAGTGCCTGATGGAAGAATAGAGGACATTCTTTGGTTTCTAATACTCTATAATACCTTGCTATTCAAAACAACAACAATAAGTCAGTTTTGGTTAATTTTCATGTTATTTCAAAGTCAGTGAGCTACGTGCAGTACATGGATGTAATTCAGGCTCTCATGTACTCATCTTCCCAATGCACACATTTGCACACACCCGTCTTCTCCTGTCCAGGTCTTTTCCAGTCCACTGAGTTGCCCTGTGGTTTATCTCCTATAATGGGCCGCTAATGACCATCTTGCATGCAGCTAGCCACTGAGGAGCAGCCTTGGTCAGGGAGGTTAGAGCAGAGGGCAGCCGGGGGCTTTGGGTGGCATCAGGGTGGGTGGTGCTAGCTCCATAATGGTCTCTCTCTCTCTCTCACTGTGATTATTACCCTGGTTTTCTGGCCCTCCCACCTCCCCAGCTTGCAGCCAATGGGTGCCCATAGCACTGACCTGTAGGTGGGGAGCTGCCAACACTGTGTGGTTGCCCACAGAATCAAAGCAGTCCCTGTTTCTCACCTGCAGGTGGCACTCACAGAGTGAAAGCTCCTTACTCTATTCTTGGGGTCAGCGCAGAATGCTTCAGCATCAGACTGCAGACCCCACCAGCCCAGGGCGGGAATCCGGCTTGGCTCTCAAATCCAGGTTTCCCACATGGCTGTGCAGTGCACCACCAGCCAGCACCACCAGGTCAAAAACAAGTAATTTGCTCCCGAAAAGGCCAGCACAATCTCTTCATTCTTGAAGCACAATTAAAGTGATGGATATTCCCTTCACAGCGCCATAGAAAAGAATAGACTGTGGCTTTATATAGTGCCTTCTATACACACTGCCTCCCAAAGCTCTCTGCAATCTCTGTATAGTTGCATCAGCCATTAGCAATGCACAGAGAGGTAAAGTGACACTGAAGAAGGCTGCGAAGCAGTGGGGTCGTAAGTGCAGAGTCAGGATGCATGCTTGCCTCTGGGATCAGACCAGCTTGGATTTTTGTACCACATCAAGAATGTGGGCTAAAACTGGCTCTATAATGCAGTACTGGGGTAGTGTTACACTGTTGAGATACCATCTTTCAGATGAAGTGTTTAAGCTAATGCCCCTTTTTCCATCTCTAGTGGCTGTTGGGGAGGAAGTTAGGGGATTTTTCCAAGTATCTTGTCCAACCTTCTCCCTGTCAATGAACCAGGTGCATTTAACACCTCCCCATACATACACACACACACACACACACACACACACACACACACACACACACAACACACACACACACACGATGTGCCTGCAAATGAGTCATTTCTGAACAAAAATTGTCAATGAACCAGTACAGGGAACAAGACAGAGTAGATAAGCATAGGGTGATTAAGTGAGATTGAGGGAGGATAAAAGAGACTGAGAGGGGTGAAGTGAGGTTGAGCAGGTACGTGAAACTGAAGAAGGGTAAGTGAGACTGAGGGAGGTTAAGTGAGACTCAGGAAGATTAAACAGGACTGAGGAAGGTTAAGTAGACTGATGAGGGTTACGTGAGACTGAGGGGTGTTAAGGAGATTGAGGGAGGTTAAATAAGATTGAAAGAGGTTAACAGAGACTGAGGAAGGTTAAGTGAGGTTGAGGAAAATTAAATGAGACTTAGGGAAGTTAAGTGACACTGAGGGGTTACGTGAAACTGAAGGAGGTTAAGTGAGACTGAGGGAGGTTAAGTGAGACTGAGGAGGTTAACAAGACTGAGGAAGACTAAATGAGATTGATGGAGGTTAAAAGAGATTGAGGGTAGTTAACTGAGACTGAGGGAGGTTACATGAGACTAAGGGAGGTTATGTAGATTGAGGGTGGTTAGCTGACACTGAGGGAAGTTAAGTGAGACAGTGAGATGTTCCATGAGACTGAGGGATGTTAAGGGACACTGAGGAAGATTAAACAGACTGAGAGAGGTTAAAGAAGCAGTGCAAAGAAAAATGTTTTACCAGAAAACCTAGTTTCTGTTACAATTAAGAGAAATATTAGCATACCTGACAAATGTACTGTACGTGTCCAGGTACCTCCTATGCTGCACACCATAAGTCTTTTTTTTTTCATCCTAACCCTTACCAGGTCTGCAATGCTATTTCTATGTAAAATGTGGCCACCATCTTTCTTCTTGAGAAAAAAACTAAATTAAAACATTTATAAAATGTTCAGATCTTGGTGGAATTAGAAAATTGTACCACCAAATAAAACTGATTGATGTCTGGAATAGTGTAAAAAAGTTAAGGTCAAATATTTGCCCAATTTCGTTGCATTGCTGCTTTAAGTGAGACTGAGGACGGTTACATGAGACTTAGGGGCATTACATGAGACTGAGGCAGGGTATGTGAGACTCTGGGAGGTTAAGTGAAATTAAAAGAGGTTAAGGGAATGCACAGAGAAGTTGAAAAGAAAAGGATGTTATGCCTATGTAGGTAAAGTGACTGTCTCAAAGTTACACAACGGGGAAGTGTGATAAGGGATTTTTAAAGCTAGATCTCCAGATTCACAACTCTTCACATTAGGCATGTTTAAACAGCCGCAATTGCACTGCAGCAACCCAACCACTAGGCCATGTGAACACTTACCTCATTGTTGTAAGCTGTTCCCTGCTCCTCTGTCCGAACTGCTGCCAAGTTGGGGAGCAAGCAGTGTAAGTAGCTATGCGGACAGGCTGCGCTGCTCGCTCTGGCATACAGTCTTATGGTACCTGCTTCCTCCCACATAGCTCTGCACTCACGACCCCTCTCCACCGCAGCTTGCATCAGTGCTGAGAGGGGCTGTGTAAACTTTACGCAGGTGGAGGTTGGTGATCGGGGCAGCACAGGAGGTGCCAGAAGAATCAACATGAAATAGCCATATAAACACGACTTTTAATCGCTAGATTACACTGCTTCCTTAAAACACGAATGATCAATGGCATATTTCCATACCAGTCTCACTTGAAAGCATTGCATGAAATTATGCTCTGACCTAGGTACTAAAGGGTCAACTACCATGCTACAGTTATTCCCTTTGAGGCAAACTGTCTCACACAGTACATAAAAGCAAGTTCTGCACTGAAACATTTGCACTGGTTTGGGTAGCCTTGCAATGTGACTTTGCTAATGCACAGTACATGTACTATACATAACCTCAGTAGCTCTGCCGTAAATCGATGTATAAATGATAGCTGAGAGGATTATTGTGCCAATCTGTAGCTTGAGTATTTGTACTTGTATAGGAAGCCTAAGAGGACTGATATTAAAAATGAAATCAGGTTAGTTGTATGTACAAATGGCCTGTTGACATGTGTAGCCAGTCTACCCTTAGAATGGGTGTACATTTGCTGTGTTTTCAGGCCATCCAATCCACTCTGTGAATGCTTGCACATTCACTATGCTCTTGGGCTAAAGTGCAATACATTCACAATATTTGAAACAAAAATTGTAGAATTGTTAAATTGTTCTTTCTTCTCCATAGAACTGAAAATTGGTTTCCTGCCTCTGGGGATACTTAAGTTCGAGCTTTCAGTCCTAATCACCATGCATTTTTTGTAGTATTTGCAGAATGCTGGTAATTTCTTTTTTGTTTGTTTTTTTAACCAGGTTGTGTGTTCCCAGCTGAGGTGTCTGAGCTTCATCAGCACTGCTCCACTGCCCTCCACTGGTGACCACCGCCCCAAGACTTGCAGTACCAGCCCCTGCTCATTCCCCTATGGATTGCCCCCGTGACAGGGCCAGGAGGAGGAGGAGGGACATCCCCCCCCCCCAAGACTCACATATAGACTGTTACCGGGCTCAGGATCCTGGTGATGGTGTGGGTGAAGGGTTGGCATGCAGGGTTTATTCTTGCTTGCTTCACCATTTTTCTGCTGATTTTCTCCCCTGTGACCCTAGCTGGTTCATTCATGCCAGCCCATGCAGGTGGAGGCATGTACATGCCACAGAAGTCCCGCAGCTCCCTCCCTTCATGC
Source organism: Neoceratodus forsteri (assembly GCA_016271365.2). Taxonomy (NCBI): domain Eukaryota; kingdom Metazoa; phylum Chordata; order Ceratodontiformes; family Ceratodontidae; genus Neoceratodus; species Neoceratodus forsteri. The sequence goes on along the minus strand of CM057450.1, from coordinate 768,109,734 downwards.
AACTCCAAACTTCACTGCCACTTGGCCTGCACCTGGATGCAGTCGTTGATGGAGATGACAAACCCTTACTCCCTGGGACAGGAGAAGAGAGCAGTCCAGTGAACTCTCAATCCCTCCGTCCGAGTTGATCCACAGCAGCCTGAGTTCACTTCAAATCTTGTAACGCCAGCATGGTGGACAGTCTCTCAACCACCCAGCCACTGTAAATGCATTTTCTTTGAGGTTTTGTTTTCTCAGGATTAGAATTGTATTTGCCTGTTGTCACACAAAATGGATGTAGCTAATGCAAGACTGCTTGCCCTGGTTTCACTAACCAGGCAGGCAGCTCTTGTTGACATCAGCAGACTATTTGTAGTCGGGATGCAAGAACAAAATTTTTTTTTTAACTTGCAATTTTATTAAAGTTTTCTAGGTACAGTACAACCAAGTTGCCATAACATTCTGATATGATACATCATATCCTTGCTGAAATAATACATATTCCATTCAATTAATTGTCATCCATCATTTAGTTAAGTCTCAGAGGGTGGTACCTGGAGAGGGTGACATGTATTTTATTAGCCAAGAGGTATATTAGTATACTATCAGGTAATAATCTATGGACACAATTATTTTGATGGACTGTCCAGCCTGATATTCTCAACAGCACAACCATTTGGTTCTCTCCCATTTATTTATTTTATTTATTTATTTAGTTTTTGTTTACCGGGTAGGTGCACTAGCCATAAAATGACTATCTTCAGACATGACCCGGGAGAGTACAACATAAGACAAGCATACAACAAGCATTACAGGAGTGCGGGAATATTACAGATATGGTCAGTAAGAAGTAGTAAGTAGTAACACTAAGCAATAACAATAAATAGGAGTAGTCAGAACATTAGCAGGAGAAAATAAGGACATTAGCATACATAATCTAGGAATCAGGCAGGGTACGTCAAATACAGACAATAGAATATAGTTAAAACTTGCGATGTATTTCAAAAAGTAAAACAAGAAGCTATAAAATAATACTGTACAAACACTATAGGTAGGGGTAGGAGAGATTATGAGAATCACAGGTTAAGGAGAAGAGAAGAGAAGAGAAGAGAAGAGAAGAGAAGAGAAGAGAAGAGAAGAGAAGAGAAGAGAAGAGAAGAATTGAAGGGGAGAGAGAAGAAAAGAGAATGAAAAATTTGAGGAGGGGCATGTAGGGAAAAAAATGGAGACACATGAGGTTATATCAAGTAGGGTTAAAACAAGTGCATACGTCAGCAAGCAATAAATGCCATCGTAGTTCTTTTTTGAAAGAAGGATGGGACTTTGACTGTCTAAGGCCTAGGGGAAGAGAGTTTCATAGTTGAGGGGCAGCAATCTTGAAAGCACTAGAGCCTTTGGATGTACAACATCTCTCAACATGCAACAGGGATCTACTGTATGTGCTGAATGAAGTCCATGAGAGGAGTTAGCAGGGGTGAGTAATAACGCAAGCAAGGAGGGAGTACGGTCCCTGATAACCGAATCAATAATTGAACCCAGAGAGTATTTCCTGCAGGATAGGGGAGAAAGCCAGTTAAGGTGACTGTATAGTTGACAGTGATGCTTGAGGTGAGGAGATGAAGAGGCATAATCGGGATACATTGTTGTAGGTGACGTCCCACTTTTGCAGGGTAATTTTGTGAGCTGCAGCAAAGATAGGAGCACCATAGGTGAGGGAAGGAATCAGTATCCCTCTAGCAATAGCTAGCTTGACTGATGGCGTAAGTAAATAGCTAGTTTTGTAGGCAATACCCAGTTTAGTGTTGACAGCTTTGCATGTAGTCTGTATGTGAGAACTAAAATCAAGGGATTGGTCTAGCAGGACCCCCAGGTATTTAAAGAACTTGACAGATTCAGTTTGTGTACTGTCCAAGTCACAAACCATTAAGGGCACAGAACAAGCTCTTAGCTTTGGAGCAGAGCCCAGCAACATAGATTTAGTCTTCTGTCCATTAAGTACCAGTTTATGGCCACCAAGCCAGTTCTGGACATATATAAAATCAGCAGTAAGGGAATCATTAATACTGGCAACACTTGTGGAACTAGCATAAAAGACCAGATCATCCACATAAAGAATGGGGGAGCAGTATTGAAAGGAAACAGCAATATTGTTTATAAAGAGAGAGAAGTGGAGGGGCCCCATGATAGAGCCCTGAGGAACCCCAATATTGATGGAGGAATTGCTGGATAAGGAGGAATGAAACTTCACAGCTTGAGTCCTATCCAACAGGTAGCTGCTGAACCAGTCAACAACTGAGCATGAGTTTAGTTTACGAAGAGCTGTGAGAAACATAGGGTTATCTACAAGGTCAAAGGCATTAGTAAGGTCAATAGATACAGCTCCTGTAAGTCACCCAGCATCCATATTTGGAAGAGCATCTAATGTAAATTTTAGCAGTGCAGTCAATGTACTATGGCCTCCTCTAAAACCATGCTGAGATTCGGAGAGAAGGTTCCACTTTGTTAGGCATTCAGTTACTTGGCTAGCGACAAGCTTCTTAAGAATCTTACTCAGCACTGAGAGTATCGCAATAGGCCTATAACTGGTCATTTCTTTTGGGTCCCCTTTTTCAGGACAGGAGTTATGTGGGCAGTCTTCCAAAGGTCAGGTACTACTCTATTGGAGAGAGAGAGACAGCATGTAGATTTTTACGACTGTGGGCGGAGCCTACAGTTGTATTGCATGTACAAAAGGAGTGATGTTATGTTTTCTGTCTGTGGAACTGACTGAAGGTGTAAATAGTCTCCTCCGCCTTACCCTCCTCCAAGCAATGTTTTCTGCCCTCAAATAAATACACTTTCATATTAGGTCAATGGTTGCAGGGTACTACTTTCTTTCTTAAATGGGTGGTATAAGAACTGGAACCTGAGTAGTGGGAGGCAGCATTAGGCTTTTATTTGGAGTAAGATCCACCTCCACCTCCACTCCAAACTTTTTTCCAATTCATGTGGGAGGGGCATGAGATAGCTCTAGCATGCTGTAATGAGATATACTTGTTTGGTACCTTATCAACCAACAGACGTGCCTTGGCAGAGGAGAACAGAACAGAAGTATTTAATGCCTGCAAATTTACTTAAAAATCCTTTGGAACAAATGATTATCAGAGCCACCTGGGGCCTCAGAAGGAGACCCAGACACACATCTAGCTCTGTAAGAAAATTTTCATTTTTTTTTGTGGGGGAGCTGTGGGATTCAAACCCAGATCTAACTGCCCAGATCATCAATGCTATAAAATGCTATAATTAACAGACTAGCTGTTTTCTTACAGAAACCCCACTCAGTTAGATTTCAGGTATTTGCTAAATTGTGAATGTAGGTATTAGCATTCTGTTAGTAGTTAGTGCTGATTGTGGTCTGTGACAAGATAATTTTTTTTTTACAAATGAAGTGTATGGTAGGAAGCTGAAAACAGACTTTGATGATAAAGTGTGTTTTTTCTTTTAAGTTTGAGATGTATTAGAAAACTTTGAACAAGAAAACAATTCGTGATTTTAAAAGCTATTCTGATCAGAGCTGACATAAAAAAATCTTAACTATTTTTTATTTTATCACGGACTCTAGAAATAAGATGTCAGCATTCACTGCATTAAACCTGTTTTTCAGGTTTTTTATAGCAGCTTGCCAAGGTAATCTTCCCAGAATGTAATCTGTCACGGGGGTTGAAATTGTTTTAATCATGAAGCATTGGTGTTACTAATGCATTTCGAAATACAATTTTTAATTGTCTTTACAGCTAAACATGCAGTTTCATGTCAGGGCAAATTTTTTGGAGGGATTCAAATTATTTTAAACATAGGCACAGTACTTGGTAAATACAGACTTTGATGATAAAGTGTATTTTTTCTTTCAAGTTTGAGAAGTATGTATTATATATAAGTGTAACCATGTTGTAAATGGCTAAGTAGGCAGTGGTTTAAGGCTCTGAGCTACAAACCTGGAGACCTGGGTTTGACTCCCACAGCCCCCACTTGCATACTGTGTGACCCTGCGCAAATCACTTAAAGTAGTAGTCCACCCAGAATGTGCAAAAAACATGTTATGTAGAATGTTTTGATATGTATGTTAAGTCCTAGTGTGTCCTTCCCTCTGTCTGCTATTTGGAGTTTTTCCTAAATTGCCTGCTAGCTGTATGATAGTTTTACAACCCATGGGGATCTCCATAACAAATAGTTTTATTGGCTTTCCTTCTCCTATGATGCCCCCATCTCATGTGACAGTGATGTAGCCATGCCCTTAGATTTAGCATGTGTACTGCTTTAAAATTAGTTTAGCAACAGCAGAGCATTGTAACTGTTCTTATCCAGGGAGCACAAATGTCAACAGTTAGTTTAGCAGATGCCTGAAAGCTATCTAACTGGGGTTTCTGTAAGAAAACAGCTGCTAAATAGCTCTAATTCATTATTTGTGTTTTTGATGTTAAAACACTCCTGCTAGCTAGACCTGATGCACAGAGAAAACAAACATAGTGAATTAGAGCTGCTTAGTAGCTGTTGTCTTACAGAAACCCCAGTTAGCTTGCTCAAAGATTTGTAAATCTGATATTTTTTAAATAAATAAATAAATAAATACATGTTTATGTTTAAGCCCATGAAACATCCTTACCTAATTAATGCATTCACAGTCGTAGTGGCTCTGCCAGATCTTGTTGATAGTGGGGAGGCAATGAGAAGAGCAGCTCACCCTGCCTAAGGGATGATATCAGATCTATGTAGGGCTACATATAAAAGCCAAGCTGTCCATCTGTTTTCTAACACAGGTAGGGTATTTTGTAGTTGTTCCATCATATGCTCCATCCTATATATATGATAAATAATATCTTCCCAAGTGGAGCAGTAGAACTTTCTGCAGCCATAGTTTAGTTACAGCTTTTTTAGCTGCTGCTAGAAGAATACCTGCTAGATATAGAAGATGTTTCTATCTCAACTGTGGGGGAAAGTGCATGAGTATTGCCTTCTCAGGCATCGAAGGGCCCAGTTCAGGTATCAGTTCCTGTAGCACTTTATCTACTGACTCCCAAAAAGTAAAAAGAAGAGGATAAGACCAGAAAATGTGAGTATGCATAGCTGTCTGACAGCCACATTGTCTCCAGCAGCTAGGAGATTGTGAAGGAGTGAACTTAACTGTGATTTGGGGAGTCCAAAAATATCGGCTGGCGATCTTCCAGCCGAATTCTCACCAGGTGTATGAGCAGGTTACCTTATGTTATCGAAGCCATATTCTCGACCATTGTTGAGGTGTTAAAGAAATATTTAGCTCCAACTCCCACCAGGATTGTAGGGTGTGTATTATGTTGGTAGGAATGCTCAAGAGTGCTTGATAACACCTGGAAACAAAATGTTCCTGAACTGTGATAGTTTATGTGTGTTTTTTTTTTTATGAAAAAACTGGTGCAATTAATTGTAGGTCCATTTAAAGCCCCATGTTTTGTCCGAGATAATGTCGAATTTGAAGAAATCTAGTAGTCTTGTTTAATTAATGGAAAGTTTGACGGTAGTCGTTCGTAAGATTTAAATATTACTTCTGTATAAAACTGATAGGTGTGTACCAATCCCTTGCATATCCAGGGTTGAAATTTATGATCTCATTTAGCTGGGAGAAATTGGGGGACAAAGCCGGGCCCCCACCCATTTGGCTCCCAGCACATTCATGAGTAGAGCCATGAATGACTTCCAATTGTGTATTGTATTTGTTGTGAAGTACAAAAACTCCTGTGGAGGATCCAGCTGAGTAGATTGAAACACAGTTATGACATCTAGTGGGACAGAAGCCATGGTCTTTTCGATCTGCACCCAGTGGAGTACAGCTGCAAGGGAGTGAAACCAATAGCAAATATGTTGAAGAAGGGTGGCAGTAGCATATACTGCGAGGTTTGGTAGGGCTAGCCCCCCCTTTTATTTTTGGTAGTTGCAACTTTTTATATGCCACCCGTTGCCTTTCTCCCCACCACAAAAAGCAAGACATAATTTTGTTCCACTTCTGTAGGTCTTTTTTCATTGGGAAAATAGGGGTATTCTGAAATAAATAAAGGAATTGGGGTGAATATTCATTTGTATAGATTGTACCCGGTTTACAAGTGGAAGAAACAAACATGTCCAGATGTTGAGGTCTGTAGCTATCTGCGCTACCAAGGGGTAGAAATTTTGAGCATATAGTTGTACTGGTTCTGAGGTCAAATTTATCCCTAAATATTTGATTTGGGATTTGCCCCATTTATATGGGAATTGGTATTTTAATTGCTGAGCGGGTTGAAAGTTTATTTGCAAAGTTTCAGTTTTCTGCATATTAATTTTATAGTCAGATACAGATTCAATAATCCGAAGATTCTCTGCCAGAGCGGGGAGGGAGTGTTCAGGTTGAGTGATAAAATAGCAACAAATCATCTGCGTAATATGCCGTCTTATGTATATGGTCTCCAATCTCATAGCCTTGTATCTGCATATTGTCACGAAGATATTGGGCCAGTGGTTCAGCATACAAAGCAAAAAGGTAGGGGGCAACAGACATCCCTGTCTCATCCCTCTATATAATGGAAAGCTAGTGGAGTGGGAACCATTCATCTCTACTGTTGCCCGTAGATTGGTATACATTCCTTGTATACTAGTTACAAATGTACTAGGGAAGGCAAATTTATAGAGTGTAGCATATAAGAAGGGCCATGATATTCAACCAAACACTTTTTTGCATCAAAACTTAAAATCAGTAGTGGGGTTTTGGTTTGACAGGCATGATCTATAATATATAGGGTTCTTTTAATATTATTTGTTGTTAATCTGTTTCTAGTAAAACAGGACTTGTCCAGGTGAATGAGTTCTAGGACAGGGTTTCTCAAATGGTGAAGCCAGCCTCCATGGGGAGGCCCCAACCAGTTCCAGGGTAGGCTCAAGCAAGTCTGAAAAGTGCTATATTTAAATTTTAACTTTTAGATATTTTGTGTGAAAGGATGAGGCAAACTGAAAGAGGATAATATTAGGTGAATGTATGTATTTATTTACAAATTGGTGACCAGGAAAGGCATATTGATCCAATGCTCATTTCAGGTATACTCAGGAAAGGGTAGGGAGTGAATACAGTTCAAAAGGCAACTGCAGAACAGTCAAGCAATACAAAGTGAACAATAGTGCAAACAAACAGGAACAATGAACAAATAATGAGAGGTAACAATTGACCAGTGAGACTGGTGACAGAACAGCTCATATACAAGGGTTAAGCAGAGAGATACTATAGTATAGCAGCAAGAGCAGGAGGGAGCAAAATTATTCCTGCGGTGCTGTTTAACAGCGGGATAAGAGGGGAAGAGGCAGAGGTGGGCAGAAAGGTTATTCCAGATAGTGGAGAAAGAGACAGAGAAAGCAGTCTAACTCATGAAGGTATTGCAACAAGGCATAACAATGTTTCAAGAATCAAAGTAACAGAGCAAGTAGGCTGACGGGGGAGAGGGGGTTACAATAAATTGAATAAAAGGAGAGCCAACTATTGAAAGGAGTTTCACTTTATTCCTAATCTACAGTGCAAAGTATGCTGTTTTCATATGGGGAGGCCCAAGATTATTACAATATTTGGCGGCGGCTCAAGATCTTTTCCATGGCCTGGGGGAGGCTCACAGTGACAAAGTCTGAGAACTGATGTTCTAGGAAGATAGCATCAATGCGATGAGCTAATACACTAGTGTATATTTTGTAGTCCTGATTTAAAACTGACATCGGATGATAGGACTCACACAGATTAGCTGGCTTATTTGGTTTAAGTATGGCAGAAACTGAAGCCTGCTGCCATGAAATGGGGCAGCTACCAGTTTCATAACTATTCTGAAGAGCACTGGGTCCAAATGGCGCCAACAACAATAGTGTCAGCATGTGGTGTGCGCCGTAATAATGGTGGTGATTCTTTTTTGGGGGGGAGCTCTGCCCCCGCACCCTCTGTCTTAAGGATTCTCACTCCAAGGGGGTGCAGATCCTGGGGAAAGTTAAAAAATCGCGAGGCCATTACAGCCCTTTGTAAACATATGTTAAGTCCCAAGTGTGCTAAAAAGGTCAGAACCAGGATTAGAACCCTGGTTTCCACCACTGCTGGTTGAGCTGCTCGATGCCTCAGCCCTCCACACCACAGGAGCAGCTCAGCCAGCCTTTTGGCTCCTGGTGTTTTTGTCCTGCCTACAGGACCACGGATAGTGACCAGGGGAGTGCTTACCCTAGTCACTGTCCGTGTGAGCGCTTACCAGACTAGCGCTGTGTAGTGCAGTGCTATTCTGGTAGCACTCAATTGACTGGGTACCATTCTGAAGTACTTTTAGGAGAAGATCCTGCATAAAAGTAATAGTAACTTTATAAAATTCTGCCCCATAACCATTAGGTCCAGGGCTGTTTCCATTTTTTAAATTTCTGACCACAGAATGTAATTCACATGCTGAAATGGGCTGGGTAAGTGCTTCTGTGTGTGCCTCCATAAGGGTCAGGCGATGTATCCCTTTTAGGAAATCTCTTATGGATTCCTCTGTAGGTGGGGTCTCTTCCTCATATAATTTGAAGTAATACTTCTGGACTATGTCCAGGCTTTCTGGGGTTGTGTTATGTAATCTGTCTGTTTGTGTATTTTTAACTTTAATATCATTGCTTGTTGCATGTGTTTCCTCAGTCTGAATGCTAGAATTTTTGCCGCCCGGGATCCTCCTTCATAGTTGTAAGCTCTCCCTTCCCGCATCTAGGGGTGTGGTGGTGAAAGTCCTGGGGAGTGGCACTATACAGCATAAAGAGTCTACATACCTGGTCGGCCTGGCTTACCAGACCTGATGAAACTGGGGTACCCCATTCTTCCGGGGGCAGAGCTGGACGACAGGAGAGATGAAGATGCTGGTCTTCACCTGCCTGGCCTTGCCTCTTCACCTCAGAGGCCTTTGTAGGCAGTCTTCACCAGGCAGGCCTCTCGATGTCTTCCTTGCTGGTCCTTCAGATCACCAGATGCAGTCTTGAAACACACACTGGGATGCTAGCTGTGGAGGCAAACTTGTTTGTTAGCTGCGAACTGTTTGTCCAAACAAACAAGGTGAACACCAGAACTGCAGGAACAAGGGATCCCATTTAATGAACAGTTAATAGAAACAGGAACAGTCACTCCATGGAGCAGAAAACACACACCAACAGTTTGCTCTGGATGGATAGGTCACATCATAAGCTCAAAGGGTGCTCTGGGTCATGAAGGTCACATCAGAAGCTAAATTCCAGGCAGCTATCTTTCAAGCTAGGTAGCCACAGTCCAAATACAGGCAGCTTAACTTGAGACTGAGTCAGGCTTCTACTCAAGCAGCAACAGTTCTTTCTCCAGCCTGAAATTGAGCCAGTTTCTAAACAGCGGTCACTGTGGAACCAGGGGGATGCCTCCCAGTCCCCTGGCTTCCAGTGAACCCCGTTCACAGTCCCACCATAACTGATACAACAATCAACAGTTTCTGGGACATGGGGCCTTGCCTGAACCCATTTTGTTTGTTTATTTCTGTTTGTTTGTTTATTTCTTATATTTCATCAGGATAGGGCACTAGGCAAGGCCTATTTATAGGGCCATCCTGTTTACATAGATTCAGCATATAACATTTTAGAACAAGTACATATACAACAATACAATCAATAAATAAGAACACATATAATAAGTAAAAATCATATGGGATTCAACGGTAACAGGTACGCTTACATGAGTAAGAGTCCGATAGAGCAGATTTAAAAGTTTGGTAAGTAGTCATGTTACGTGCAATAGGAGGTAACTTATTCCATTGAACTGAGGCCATGTAATCGAATCTCATTTTACCATATTTGGTTTTTTATAAGTGCAACCTTCAAACCCCTCCCTCTAACATCCTGTAGCGAGTAACTTGATACAATTGGAGTCAATCTGTCTTTGAGATAATCAGGAACAGACCCATTAAAACATTTGAAGAGAAAAATTATTCAAGATTTGATCCCTTCTAATGTCCAGTGGAACCCCGTTTAATTGACAGAGCAAATCACAATGGAATTGGATATATATAGGGACCCTTGAGGCCTAGTACAAATCTGGCTAATTTATATTGTAGCCTATCAAGTTTTTGCAAGTTATTTTTACTTCTATTAGTATAAATTATACACTCATAATCGATCAAAGGGAGTATGACTACATCAACCAGTTTTTCTCTGGTTTCCTGGGTCATGCAGTCCTTGTGCCTTCTCAAGGCCCCCAGTTTCTGTGAGACCTGGGAGCATAGCTGGTCAATGTGGGAGTCAAAATTTAATTGTGAATCGACCCATAAACGTAAGTACTTACAAGATGCAACCTGAGATAGTTGCCTATCATTTTTAGTCTTTATAATTATGTCCTTCGGCCCTTCATCCACCCCTGTTGTTCTTCTATAATTAAATACCATTGTGTTTGTCTTCTTTATATTCACAGCAAGCTTATTTTCTTTAAACCACTTACCTACTTTAAAAAAATTATTGTTGCAGAACAGTTTCTACAGCTTTATAATCAATACCTGTACGAAACAAAACAGTATCATCTGCATAGAGTTTAACACTACTATTTTTGCATATTCTGGGTAATTCATCAGTAAAGGTAATGAATAAGTGAGGCCCCAAGACTGAACCTTGGGGCACCCCCCTACTCACCACCCTAGATCCAGACACTGAGTCATTAACTCTGACCACCTGACTATGTCCATAAAGGTATGAGTGGAATCATTTCAGTGCCCCTTCTCCAATAACCCTGCCATCCAGTATGTTTAACAATAATGAGTAGTCCACAGTGTCAAACGCCTTAGACAGTTCCTCAAACACTACTCCCACGCATAATTTATTATCAAGTGCGTGGGAGATCATGTCTGCGAAATCTATCAAGGCCGTATTTGTGGAGTGTAATGGCCTGAAGTCAGACTGCTGGGGAGCCTAGAGATTATTAATGTTCAGGTACTCATATAGTTGTTTATGAACCTCTTTTTCAAATATTTTCAAAACAATTGGTAATAGGGCTATTGGCCTATAGTTATCAGCTAATTGTGGATCTCCTCCCTTGAATATGGGGATGATTTTTGCATCCTTCTACTTGTAGGGAAATATCCCTAAACACAAACTTCTATTAATCAATTTTGTCAGTGGCACTGCCACCACTTCAGCTCCCTCCCTCAGCAATCTAACCTCCAGGCCATCAAGACCCCATAGCCTTAGTTGTATTCAGTTTTCGTAAATGTTTTCTCATGTCCCTTAGTTTTGTAATCTTAAATCTAAACCCTGGGAAAGGCATTTCATGTGCCTTACTAACCTGATCAAAAATTATTTTGTTTGTAGGATTAGGTTGATCATTGGGCAAGGTTGGGAGTTTAACAAAAAAATCATTCAGGATCCCTGCCACATCTCTGGAATTTTTAATAATATGCTCTTGAACTTTCAAAGAGGTGGGGAGCTTGACTTCAACAGGAGTTTGGAGTTGTCTTATGGTTTTCCAGAAATCACTAGTATTATTTGCTGTCTCAAATTTATTCTTGCAGAATTTATCTTTTTCTTCCTTAATTAATTTTTGACACTTATTCCTAAATATCCTATACCGCTCCCAATCACTGTCCCAATTTGATTTCTTTGCAATCTTCCATAGTCTATTCTGAACCCTTATATGTTTCATGATTTTTCCATTTATCCAAGGGAGACTATTAAGTTTTCTCCTGGTTTGTGTCTTAGGTACATGTTTCTCACAAACTAAGAGAAACTCACTCACAAAAAATTCAAAGGCATCTTCCTGTTCAGGGATTAAGTCCATCCTATACCACTTAATGTTCTCCTGATCCCTTACAAAGCCAAATGATTGAACATCCTGTAAGATCTGGAGAACATAAAAGACTCATTACCAGGATCATTTTGTTGGGCAAATCTAGCTTTACATGCAATTAGGCAGTGATCCCCCAATAAGGGTGCGTCTACTTGACTTGCAACATCCAAAAGGTTCTTAGAAATAAAAATCAGATCAATAATAGTTTTGGTATCTCCCTTGTTACTGTACTGTGTTGGTTCATGAATTATTTGATTAGTATCTAGTTGGTCCATAGCTTCTTTTAGTCTTTTCCCTTTTGGTACCTCCCCCCATGAGCACTGAAGTCACCCATACTTATAAAATATTCTAGAGTAACGTAATCACTCAAAAATGTGTCCATTTCATCAAAGAGGTGTGGTCCTATATGTGGAGTGATTAAACTACTGCTACAGATAAATTTAGTTTATTAAATTCTAATATGAGGCCCTCTATACCTTTAATATTAAATAGTGTCTTCTGACTGCATGGGCACAACGACTTATTGAAATACAATAGAACCCCTCCCCCTTTTCTATTTCTATTGTTTCTTACATGGTTGTAATCCTGAATTTGAATTTCATTGTTGACTCTACTGTCCTCCAACCATGTCTCTGATATTACTAGAAAACTGGGTTTATTAGTTCTGCACCAAAGCCTTAAATCATCTATTTTTGGTAATAAACTCCTGGCATTAGTACGAAAAAAAAACAAGTTAAATGCCCTTTGAAGGTCCAGGATTACTTTCAATAGCACACGCTATTAACAACATCATAAAACAGATGCTATTTGTAACCTTTATGTCTTGAGACTTAGATCTGTGTCCTGTTATTACCTGAGTAAAACAAATTTCCCCTCACCTCTCAGGTGCCAATCATTTCTCCCCTCATCTCCTCCTCTGGTGCCTGGCAACCAAATGGTTCCCCAAATAGAAAGTCCTCCTAGGGGCTCCACTCAGCAGTGGTTCTCTGGGCCAACAGCAACAGCCCACCCCCATGACATAGGTTCCTTATAGGCTCTCCTACTCCTCTCCAGACATGATTCTCCCAGCTGCCCCAAATGGGGCTCTAAACTAACAGCAGCCGCCACGTACCTCTGGCTCTCTAAAACACACTGCCACCAAAAAAAAAAAATTCTGCCTCTACAGCCGTTCACTCCCACTCCCCCTCACCAATCCTCCTTTCTTCTGATCTCTCCCAGATTCCCACCTGCTCCTCACTTATATCCCCTCACAAAAGGGCACCAACAACCACCCGCCTAAACCACTGGTCCAATCATGGACTATTCAAAGGGCACCAACACAACTGTTCCCCCAAAGCCCTAAGAGACCTGTAGTCCTGAAATAACTATTTACAAGTTGCACCCTCTACTGTGCCAGCTGACACTGAACCACTTCCCTCTAAATGGAGCAGACACTCCTTTAAATTTTCCTATTCACGGCAGCCGTACATGCTCAGAAGGCACAGCCTGCCGAAAACTATTTACATTAATTATTTTATTTATTTTTGGAACGTGGTCCCCAGCCTGGTCAACCCAAGAAAAACCAGACCACGGATCTGGAGCAGCCACTCTGCCAGATTTTTTTCAACAACAGCTGCACATGCACCCTAAGGCGCGGCCGCTACACTATTAACAAATACGTGGTAGAAAGAGAGACAGAGAGAGAGAGAGAGAGAGAGAGATAGATAGATAGATAGATATATAGATAGATAGACAGACAGACAGAGAGACAGAGAGAGATAGACAGACAGACAGATAGACGGAAAGACAGACAGACAAACAGCTAGATGTTGCTTTTCAAAGCTCAAGGCCCTGTACAGAAATTTAAAACGCGGAAAAAGGCCGGCAGAAAAACACAACGCTCAATAAGTCTAGTGCAACAGGTACAGTACCACTGTAAAAAAAATATATATTTTGAACAGAAAACAAGCTACAGTATTATCAATCAATGAACCCCAGCCTAAAAAGTCATATTTTAAGTGGCCATTAAAATAGAATACAGATGGGGCTGAATGGATATTCATAGGAAGTGGGAGGCAGAGTCTGTGACCTGCAACAGAAAAAGATCTGTCCACAACCAGGTTTAACCTCACCATAAGGACAGATTATAGATGCTGTCCAGTGGAACCCAAGACTTTGTATCTGGGTGGATCATGATCAGGTTATAACTGACCTCTTTCAGTGCCCCCCCTCCACTATTCCTAGTTTGTTAACTACCTAATTGGTAAGCAGCAAGTCAAACTACATCCAGTTACTTCCAACCTTGCTGACATAACTGCTGGTGTTCCCCAAGGATTATCCTTGGGCAACTTATTTCTTTAGCTACATAAACAGTCTCCCATGTGTTGCCACCAGTTGTAACTTCCTGATGTGTGTGGATGACTTTGTTGTCTACTACAGTGCAGTTACCCATCCATGATATCTGTCTAACATTCTGACTGCTTTGCCCATTTTTAGTCTTCCTGTCAACCAACAAGCTAATTCTAAACAACAAAAAGACAAAGGCTATGCTTTTTGGCTCCACACCAAAACTACGGACAAGCCCTCCTAAACTCTCCCTTATGTCCTTATGTGTGAATATGGGTCGCTGCTAGAGGAAGTAAGCAGTTTCAGGTAGCTGTGACTTATGCTTGACCCCTCCTTGATTTCCCCGTCACACACACATACACACACACACATCACCTCAATCTGTAAATTGATAACAGGGGTGTAGCCATGAATTTTAAACTTGTACTCAAAACTGATGCACTGTCTCCCCTCCTCCCCCCGTTATGTAAACATAAACCAACATATGCACTGCCACGCCACACCAACCATAGCCCCCCTCCCCCTGTTTGCCATGTCTGAGTTCAAGTAATCAGTTTCTTCCTGTTTCCTCCTTCCTTTGTTGTTCTACCTGCCTGGTAAGTTGCTCTTGTTTGGGTATTTGGCTGGTAGAATCAGTGCCCCATGTGAACAAAGGCAAAAGGTCACAGTGTCCTTGCTTTCCTCTTTTTGTTGCCCCAGCCTGATTTGTTGCCCCTGCCTGATTTTTTTTTGCTGTATTCTGCTGAGTACAGTGTGCATGCCTGCCGACACCCCTGATTGGTAAATGTTAAGCTTAGTATGGTCTTCTGGGTTAAATGTTGCCTATCCCCTGCTGACCATCTGGCCATACAGCATCTCAGGTGCTCCTGCTTGGCCTTACTAATGGCCTTCTGGAGCTCCTGGGTGCCAGTAAACCCATCCTTTCCAAATGAGATGTAACATACAGTAATGTATGTCTTTTGGCTTTTGCCACCCCTAGGCTTATGCACCACTGCTACATTTATGCTGGCCTGGACAGCTGGGCATCATTCCTTTGCTCTAGGCCATTTTGTAGGCAAACTGCTGAGATCAGACTCTCCATTTTCCCTGACCACCTACCTGCAGCACTCTTCCCCCTTCTGCTCCTTCAGATCAGCAGACTCTCAAACTCCTCTGGAAATGCAGATGTTCCACTGCCCTTGACCTTTGTAGCTTATGCCCCCTAATTCTGGAAATCCTTGCCTACGAGTATATGTTGCTTTCAAACTGACTTCCTGTTCTACAAGGCTCTAAGGGACTCATTACTCAGGATATCTGAAGCCATGTTGTGCACACACAATGGGTTAGCACCTCACTAACACCAATTAGCACCCAAAAAGTAGGGGATTTTCTACATGTGCCATACTGGATGGCACAGTTAGTGATGCACTAACCCATTTATGAAAGGTACTAAAGTAGGCCAGTGTGCCTATGTAAAGCAGCTAACTGCACTTGCATATTTACTTTATTTTTTATTTGTTTTACCAGGAGAGACACACTAAGCTGAATGCTTGTTTACAGATGTGACCTGGGAGCACAAGGAAGTTAAGTGACTTGCTCAGTGTCACAGATTATGCAAGTGGGGACTGTGGGATTCAAACCCAGGTCTCCAGGTTTGCAGCTCAGACCCTTAAACCAATGCACTATACTGTCTCCATAAAGGTTACACTGGCATATTTGAAAGTTTGAAGAGGTAGCAAATAGCCATTGGTGTGTCATTATTTACTGGCTCTCCAAACCTGGTCTTGTGGCCAGTGTACCTCCTCCACCCCCTAGCCCATCACCCATCCTGTATGATGTAGCTAATTCCCTGTGGTCCAGTGGTCCCCCATCCCCTGATCACACATTCTGTCTGTATATTAATATGCCCTGGTGTACAGACGCCCCACCCACCCACCCACTCGGTATGAAATAATGCCTTCTTTGGCATCCAGTGGTCTCTCCAACCCCCAATCACCCACCTTATATGAAATAATAAATTCCCAGGCATTCAGTGGTCCCCACACACATATCCATCACCCATCCTGTCTGTATAATAATATTCCCTAGCATCCGTTGGTTGAACCACCCCCTTGATTGCCTCACCAGTATAAAACAATAACTTCCCTGACATCCAGTAGTCCCCCACCCCCACTTCCTGATCATCCACCTGGTATGAAATAATACATTTTCTGGGTATTCAGTGGTTCCCTCACCCCAACCGATCACCTTGCCTGTCTGTATACTGTATTTATATTCCCTTGCATTCAGTAGTCCCTTCACCTCCTGAATGCCCACCAAACATGAAATAATAAATTCTTGGTGTCCTGTGGTCTCCCCAACCCCAGATCCCAGGTCATGCATGAAGTAATAACTTCCCTGGCATCTAGTGGCCCTCCATCAACTAGTCGCTGTTCATATGACTGACTGGCCACGTCAATAAAGCAATCCCTGGCACCTAGTTGCCCCCCACCCCGAATTGAAACTCAAACCCCCCTGTCCAACCCACTTAGGTCCCTCCACCTTCTCCTCCAGTGGCTCCACTTACTCCATATGGCAACCCAATCCCTGTAATTACAACCAGCACTGCCTCTTCGCTCACCACCTCAGCCAGCCACTATCTAAGTGAGAGGGAGCAAGCTGTTTCTACAGCTCACTCCCTGTCACTCTAAGATGGTTGTCGGGTGAGGTGCTGAGCAGAGGGGTTGTACCCTGTCATGGTCACGGGGGGGGTCATCAGATAGCATAAGTGGGGCCACTGGAAGGAGATGGACAGACCTGAGTGACTGGGATGGGAGGGTTTCTAGCTTTTGATTGGGGGATGGGGGTGCCAGATGACGGATAATTTATTATTTAATAGTGGTGGGCAATCAGGGAGACCACGGGATACCAGGGAAGATATTATTTCATACTGTGTGGGTGATCAGGGGTTGGGAAACACTGGATGCAAGGGAATTCCTAATTTCATACAGGTCGAGTAAGTGGGGGGGCACACTAAATGCCAGAGAAGTTTATTCATATGGCAGGACAGACGATCAGGGCAGAGTGCAAACCACGCTTGCTCCAGGCCTGTAATAAGGCCTTAATATGATGCAGATGACTCCATAGTGCCTTGCCAGTGATATGGGCTCATCTGAATGGAAATATATGAATATGGCAGATTGCTCCACACAAGCAATCGCCATTTGCGTGCCCTACCTACCCGATTTCTCTTGAAAGCTCACGATCTCCCTATTGGCAACATTCCTTCTGTGACCAGTAGGGGGTAGTGGTTTCCATGAACAATCAGGATAGAGCCTGGCTCATTTGGGATGATACAACTGAACATGCCAGTAACACGTGCTATGTGCTTCAGGCACATCCCAATATACCAGCAGTTCGTTCCAGGCACTAATTTGCTCCTGGAGCAATATTTCTATGTGTGCAAATGGAGCGCTTCAAATATCCAGCCCATAATGTCTTACAGGTCCTCGTTCCTGTCCCTAGTATGGCTCCGCTCTACCAAGCACTGTCTACGTTGTACGTTTCCCACAAATAATGCGCTCATGTTACTGCTCATTTATACCTAGGTCAGCTATCTCAGCCACATTTTTATGGACTAAATTTTAACCTAGGACAGTTGTTTTATCTTTTAGTTTCTCAACTGTCATCATATTTCCTTTCAGGTGCTGGTGTTACCTTGTCAATTATTGCTGCATTGTTAGTTCTCTTTTTTTCCACTGTTGATATTGCTTCTAAGTCTGTTATTGCAGCTATCTTTTGTGCACTTGTTATCATTTATATTTATTTATGGGTCCATTACTGTGTTTCCGAATGTTACCTACATTGTTGATGAGGCTATAATTGTGATTTTTGACTTTAACTGCTACTGTAACTCTTACAGCTAATGCCTGAAAATATGCATTTGCATGCTTAGTGTATCTGACCTGCTATCAAAAACAAATAAATAAATAAATAAGCAGAAGGCCACCTCCATTTAGTGGAGGTACAGAGGGCCCATGCATATTGCAGAACAACCTGCTCAAAACTACTTACTTAACATAAAAAACACATTAACATAAGGCTTAAAAACAAAAACCTTTCCAACTGGGGGACTCAATTATTAGGGGTATAGAACTGGGGGAGCTGGGAAAACTGAAGTAAGGTGCCTGCCTGGTGCCATGGCTTGGAGGGACAGGAAGCACATCCTCAGGATCATGAGAACAGCTGCAAGGGAGTCTGAGCTGGACGTAATTGTCCACCTAGGGACAAATGACTGGCTCATCATGAGATTAGAGCAGTGCAGGAGGACATTGCAGAGTTGGGGAGGGGCCTAAGACAAGTAGCACACAGTATCCTTCTCAGAGGTGCTGCCTGTCAAAGGCATGGGGAGGCGAGGGTAATTAGCACCATGCAGTTTAATGAATGGTTGAAAAATGGTGCGGAGCACAGGGTTTGGCTTCATTGGGGACTGGGGTTCCACCTGGAGGACACCAGCCTATACTGACAGGATGGTCTGCATCTGTCCAGGAAGGGAACAAGTCTTTGAGCAATCAGTTTAAATGCTTCATTGGCAAGCTTTTAAACTAGTCAAAGGGGAGGCACTGACAAGCAGCAGGAAAATCCCAGCCTCCCTTCAAAACAGGGTACTAAATGAGAAAAGACAGAGGTAGAATGGTCAGTGGGGATGCTGCAACAGAAGGTAAAGCCATCAAAAATGGAGAGCAATGAGTACCGATGCCCGTAGTCTGGGTAACAAGCTTCCTGAATTAGTGGCCTTGATGGAGGAGGAACATCTGATATCATGGCAGTCACAGAAACATGGTACACACAAAACCATGACTGGGACATAAACATACCAGGATACACTATCTACAGGAGGGACAGGAGGGTAAAAGAGGAGGAGGAGTAGCCTTACATAAGGGAAGGAATAAAAGCAACAGAACAAAAGGGTAAACAGGGAGGAGAAGAAGCACTGTGGGTAAATTTGGAGACAGGCAATGGCACCACAATCCGCAAGGTTAGATACAGACTCCTTCTCAGGGACAAAATGGACAAGGAAATGATAGAAAGTATACTTAGAATGGCAGAAAAGGGAGATATTGCTGATGGGTGATCTGAATATGCCAGATGTTAACTGGAGTGCAGTTGCAGCTGCCACTTCAAGAGTGGAGTTATTCTAGATGCCCTACAGGAGCATGCCTTAGACAACTAGTACTGAGCCTACTCGAGAGGAGCAATATTAGACTTGATTCTCTCAAATGGAGATGGAGAGAGGATCACAGATGTAGAAGTGGGTAGCCATCTGGGAACTAGCGACCATCGAACAGTATGGTTCACAATAAACACAGCAATAGAGTCAAGCCATACAAAGACAAAAGTACTGAACTTTAGGAGGGCTGACTTTGCCAAAATGGGTGAGTGCTTAAGGAATGCACTAGCAAATGGGCAGGAAGGAGGGGTGGAAGAACAATGGGGAATAATAAAAACTGCCATCACAGAGGTAACGAGCCTTTGTGTGAAGCAAATAAACAAAACGATGTAAGAAACCACTATGTTTCTCAAAGGAAGTGGCAGTGAAGGTTCAAGAGAAAAAGAAAGCATTCAGGAAGTACAAGGAATCGCAGAAGGAGCAGGACAGAGAACTGTATCAGTTAAAACAAAAGGAGGCTGGGAAGGCAGTTAGAACAGCAAAGGCCCAAACCGAGGAAAAGATAGCCAACCCGGTTAAGAAGGGGATAAAACCTTTATAGGTACATCAGGAGCTAAGGAAGACCAAGGAGGGATAGTGAGGCTTAATAAAGGGAGGGAGGGAGGGCAGATGGAGACCGTGAAAGGCAGAGATACTAAACAAATATTTTTGCTCAGTATTTACAAATGAAGAGGGGAGGTACATAAAACAAACAGTAGAAACACCTGGATACAGAAGTTGATACCAGCCCATTTACAGAAGAAAGGGTTCTGAAAGAACTCTTAAAACTGAAGGTGGACAAAGCAATGGGGCCTGATGGGATTCATCCCAGAATTCTAAAAGAACTAAGGGTAGAACTAGTGACACCACTGACTACCCTTTTAACAAATCATGGGAGGATGGGTGGTACCCGAGGACTGGAGGAGGGCAGATGTGATTCCCTTCAAAAGTGGGAGCAAGGCAGAAGCAGGAAACTACAGACCTGTTAGTTTAACCTCAGTGATAGGGAAAATGATGGAATCACTTCTGAAGGAAAGAATTGTCGGTATCTAGAGGCCAGAGGGCACAGGACCCTAGGCAGCATGGATTCACAGCGGAAGGTCATGCCAGACTAATCTGATAGATTTCTTTGACTGGGTGACCAAAGTAGTAGATCAGGGGGGCTGTGGACATAGCCTACCTAGACTTTAGCAAGGCATTTGACACAGTCCCACACAAAAGATTAATATACAAGTTAGCCAGCCTGGGAGTGGGTCCCAAGATGACAGCCTGGGTAAAGAATTGGCTGGAGAATAGGACACGGAGAGTAATAGTAAATGGAGTCCACCCAGAAGAAAGGAGGGTTACTAGTGGGGCACCGTGAGGGTTCAGTATTAGGACTGTCCTCTCAATGTCTTTATAATCGACATTGCAGAAGGACTGAAGGAAAAGTATGTCTCTTTGCAGATGACACAAAGATCTGCAACAGAGTTGATGCACAGGGTGGGGTGGAAAGGATGAGAAGGGACTTGGCAAGTTAGAGGAATGGTCAAATGTATGGCAGCTTAGATTCAATGCTAAGAAGTGTAAGGTAATGCACCTGGGAAACAAAACCCAGGGTAAGAGTACACAATGGGGGTGAGATACTAACAACAACAAAATGGAAAGGGACCTGGGGGTAGTCATATCAGATGACCTAAAGGTGGGCAAGCAATGGAGAGGGCAGCAAGGAGGGTTGGGGGATACTGGGATGCATAGGAGAGGCATCACCAGTAGAAAACAGGAAGTTATTATCCCTCTGTACAGACAGCTGGTGAGACCCCATCTGAGTACTGTGTGCAGTTCTGGAGACCCAATCTCGCAAAGACATAGACAGGATGGAAGCTGTCCAGAGGAGGGCACTAAATGGTGCAGGGTCTGCAACCAGAAGACATATGAAGAGAGACGAAAGGAGCTTAATATGTATAGCCTCGAGGAAAGGAGGGAGAGGGGGGACATGATAGAAACATTCAAGTACCTCAAGGGAATCAACAAAGTCCAAGAGGGTGGCATCTTTCAAAAAAAGAGGTGTGCAAGAACAAGAGGGCACAATTTGAAGATAGAGGGGGCGCTCAGAGGTAATTTAAGGAAGTATTTTTTCACAGAGAGGGTTGTGGATGCATGGAACGGCCTTCTAGAGGAGGTTGTGGAGTCAAAATCAGTGGTGGAATTCAAGCATGCATGGGACAGTCATAAGGCAATTCTAGGGGGTTGGGGTAGGAAGAAGTAGGCTGCTGGTTAACTAGGATCTGCAGCTTATCCAGTAGGTAGGGAAATGGGCAGACTGGGTGGGCCAAGCGGTCCTTATCTGCCGTCAAATTCTGTTTCTATGTTTCTATGTAACACCAGTGGCAAACTGGACAAACAGATAGGTTTTGTCATCACATTGACTCATATTTTGCTAAGTCATACATTGGCAAAAATAACACATTAAAGATATCCCCAAGATTTTGACAATAACTTGTGGCTTGGCATGCCTTGGAATGTAATGACTAAGATTCAGTATGGATAAACTGACCTCTGTTAGATGTTGAACACTCTGCAGATAACACCTCTCTCTAACAAAAGAAATTATCTGTTAGTGATTTTCATTTTTTAATCATTTACGAACCATTGCTAATAAGATCTTTGTACCTCTGGCACTGAGCCTCCTCATACAGTTAATCTAAACACTCTCATTCCCCTAATAGGAAGGGTGTAGCAGCCATACATATCTGCAGAAGCAATTCTCCCTCACAACATCCCGTCTAAGAAAGATTAACTATGGTTCTTCCTTTCACATGCACTCCATGTTCCTTCTAGGCAGCCAGCCACACATAAGCTCCTCCCCACCATGACACCACCAAGATGGAGCACAGATCCCTCCATTCACCCAAGAGCACGGTTGTTATCTGAGTTCTCAGCCAGGCCAAACTCTCCCAGACGGCAGCGATAAACTAAGCGCTGCTGCCAAACCATTGTGACTGTTCTTAAAAATTAACAGTTTTGACATCGAGAGAGGGATGCAATGGGGGAAGGGAGCCCAGCTAACATTTACTGGTTTTATTTCCCTGTATTTATTACAGACACTGAACCACTTCCCTCTAAATGGAGCAGACACTTCTTTAAATTTTCCTATTCACGGCAGCTACACTTGCTCAGAAGGCACAGCCTGCTGAAAACTATCTACATTAATTATTTTATTAATGTACAATATTTATTTATGTACCTTTTACAGGTACATAAGTGAAAAAAGAAAGGCAAAGGGAGGGATAGTGAGACTGAAGGGGGAGGATGGGGGCTGTGTGGAGGATGACAACAGTAAAGCTGACATATTGAACAGGTATTTCTGCTCAGTCTTTACTGAGGAAGAGGAGGGTAATGGGTCTGAATGGAGTACAAGGGTGAGAATGGTGCAGAAATGGACACAAGTCCCTTTACACGAGAAAGGGTCCTGAAGGAACTGGAAGTAATAAGAGTTGATAAAGCAATGGGACCAGATGGGTGCACCCAGGGTCCTTAAAGAACTAAGAGAGGTGGTGGCTGAACCTCTTGCTATCCTGTTTAGCCGATCACTAGAAACAGGGAGGTACCCAAAGACTGGAGGATAGCAGATGTAGTCCCTTTATACAAAAGTGGGAACAAAGAGGAAGCGGGAACTACAGACCAGTCAGCCCTCACCTCGGTAGTGGGGAAGATCATGGAAGCACTACTGAAGGAGAGATTGGTGGAACATCTGGTTGTCAATGGACTACAGGACCCAAGGCAGCATGGTTTCACCAGGGAAAGGTCATGTCAGACCAACCTCATTGAATTTTTGACTGGGTGACTAGGAGGTGGATCAGGGAGGGCAGTGGACATGGCCTATCTGGACTTCAGCAAGGCCTTGACACTGTGCCACATAGAAGACTATTGCACAAACTGGGGAATATGGGTGTGGGCAGGATAGTAGTGCGGTGGGTAGGTAACTGGCTGACAGCAGGACACAGAGGGTGGTGGTAATGGCTGTCACTCCACAGAGGGAAGAGTGACCAGTGGGTACCACAGGACTCAGTGCTGGGACCGTACTATTCAATATCTTCATCAGTGACATTGCACAGGACCTAGAAGGCAGAATTTCACTGTTCGCTGATGACACAAAGCTCTGTAATAGAGTAGACACACCAGAGGGTGTAGACAGAATGAGAAGGGACCTGCAGAAACTTGAAGAATGGTCAGGGTTTGGCAGTTGAAATTCAATGCAAGGAAGTCCAAGATAATGCATATGGGCAAAAACCCTGGCACAATATATCAGTTGGGGGTGAGGATATAGCATGCACCAAGCAGGAAAGGGATCTTGAGTTATCATCTCTGATGACCTCAAGGCAGGAAACAGTGTGACAAGGCAGCAGGTAAAGCAAATAGGATGCTGGGATGCATAGGCAGGGGCATCACCAGCAGGAAAAGGGAGGTCATAATTCCACCATACAAGACACTAGTGAGGCCCCACCTGGAGTACAGTGTACAGTTCTGGAGACCATACCACGTAAGGACATAGACAGGGTAGAGAAGGTTCAGAGGAGGGCAACAAAGATGGTGCATGGATTGCATCACAAGTCCTATGAGGACAGGTTGAAGGCACTGAACATGTACTCCCTGGAGGAGAGGAGGAGAGAGGATATGATAGAGACATACAAGTATCTTACAGGGAGGAACAGGTGCAGAAAAACACTATTTTAAGTGAAAAAGATGTTCCAGGACTAGAGGGCATGGGATGAAGTTGAGGAGGACGATTCAGAGGAAGCGTGAGGAAGAATTTCTTCACAGAACGGGTGGTGGACAAGTGGAACACCCTGCCAAAGGAAGTGGTGGGGGCTGAAACAATCACGGGATTTAAGAATGCATGGGATAGACATAAAGGAATTCTGGAGGTCAGGGGTAAGGGGCAACAGACTTCCTGGAAAACATAAACTGAACTTACAAACTTAAATGGGCAGACTGGGTGGGCCATAGGCCCTTATCTGCCGACACTGTCTATGTATCTATGTATACAATATTTGGCCAGGAAAAGCACAGTGAATTGGCAACACTTCATTTCCAGGTGCAGTTTTTTTTATTCTTTGGTAACCGGGTAAGGCCCACTAGTGCCTATTTTCAGGGACGACCCAGGAACATTGGTAAGTGACTTGCTCAGAGTCACACAGTATGCAAGTGGAGGTTGAGGGAATCAAACTCAGGTCTGCTGGATGCATCACCCTCATTCACAGCTCGTTATGTTAACCTCTAAGCTATACTGCCAGCCCCTGGATGAAAATGTACAGGTAAATGATTACAGCAATAAAATAGAAGAACCACACAATAAACAAATTGCAAAAACAGAGCAAACACTACATAAATGCCCAGGAGTACAAAGGAGAGTGTACAGAAGTATAAAACATTCAGCAAAGGCAAAGGAGGATGGGCATGAATTAACTGCGCCTGACTTTCAACAAAAGTAAAGGAGGGGTGGACATTTAGTGGGGGTATCTGAGCAATAAAAATACAAGAGGATGAAACTTAATTACATTTTTTCACAAAATGTATCCAGTTTTACAGTAGTACTCATATGTCAGACTACGTTACGCAGCTACTTTCTTAGAATGGGCACAAGAGGAGAAGGATTTGATTGGTGCTTGTGCAATGAGGTTGTTCCACAAAGTAGGAATATTCCAGGAGAATATAGTTTATCCACTAGAATGACATCTGCAGTTAGTAAAGACAATAATACAGCTTAGTATTTTTTTACAGACTGAGGCGAGGGGATAGAAATAGTCAGGGAAGATACTGGACCAGTATTCGAAAACAAGCGATACACCATGCATGAGCCCCTCCCATCATAGACTGCAATACGTATCACAACTGTGGTGGGTATGGGGAGCAGCTAGGAACTAATCAGCAGAGTATACTGAAGAGGTTTTCCAGTATGGCTAGGGAGGTTTTGGGAACAGCACCAGAGGCAACACCACTGTAATTAAAGACTAGGAGGATCCTTTTTTAACAGTCTCCTGCCTGGCAAACGTTTACCCCCCTCGCAGCGACATTTCACCAGCGAGGTCCCCCACAGTGACTACAGCGCCTAGCCGCGGTGGGAGACCCGCTGGAACCCGGCGCTGCCTGTCGGGGGTCCTGCACCCCCAATCAGCTCCGACTGAGTTGAGAATCTTAAGGAGGGTGCAGGGCGTTGCCCCGGGGTTCGGGTGGCGAAGCCTCAAAGAAAACAAAGCGATAGCAAACCGGCAGCTGACTGCAGAATGCGGTTGACCTGCCGGTGTCGCTGACAGGGCATTCGACAGAAATACTATCGGACTCCTGTCGTGGATCCCCTGGCAAAGACGGTGAAACAGGCATTGTTTGGGTGGAGGGCATGAGTTTGGGAAGAAGTTTGCCATTAATGGAATTCATTTGGGTGGAGAAGTTGAGTTGCTGGTCAAGCCCAAGCCCCAGGTACAAAAGAAGTTGGAAAAGGGGAACCATCTAGGGACCTTAGGAGAGGGAGGGAGAGAGGGAGGACAGTTTGTCCAATCTGGGGTTGGTGCCAACAGTCACTGTTCCTAATTTTTTACATTCAGGGTAAACTGGTTTGAGTGGAACCACTGAGGATTTTTTATCACAGTTCTTTTGGATTTGGGGCTGGAGCACAGAGGTGTTAGTTACCTCAAGCACTGTGTCATCTGCATACATACTGAAGTGTGAGGGGATACAGGTGGACAGAAGATCATAAAAAAGACTGACAACAGCATGGGCCACTGACAAACCCTCGTGAGACATCTGCCTCAATCGGGGGGGGGGGGATGAGGTCGAACCACCTACTGTATATGCATGGCTTGTAATTGGTTGGATAAGTAGAAACTGAACCAGTCAGCTGCCCACTCAGGCGTCCTAGCACAGTTTTTTTAGGAGACTGGGGTGGAACGCAATATTGAATACCCTAGTAAGACTGATAAAGATGGCAGAGGTGAGGAGGCGCTGGTTCAGCCCAGTCCAGATGTAGTCAGTGAGCCTTAATAAGGTGGTAACTGTGGAGTAATTACATAGAAGCTAGATTGATAAGGACTGTGGAAAGAAGAGACTTTAAAGAGCCACTGATACACCCTGGAAAACTTTGCAAAAAACATGCTTCAATCATATTTCAGCTTATATTTCTTTTACAGTATTTTCTGTAGTTGCATAGTAATGTAACCCCCCACCATGTGTGGGGCTTACTAGCTGCAAGGAGTCTCAGCCAGTGTCAGATGACCATCATGTCACTCCCTTCAGCCCCCGAGAACTCGGACTGCTGGAGCAGCAACCAGAGCAGAGAGCAGGGTGAAGCTTCAGTACCTCCAGCGCCATTGATAAGTGACTCCAGCCACACCTTCATGTCCCCTGAAGACCTTCTGACCAAACAAAACACTCAAGCATGACTGCACAGCCACAACCAGGAGGCACAGAAATATTTTTCAAGTATAGGAGCCTTTTAACATAAATTTTTGGGCCCAGATATCGGCATGGCACTTTTGGTAGCATGTCCATCTCTGGACCAGAAGGTCATGGGTTCTAGTCCTGTACTGGGACTGGGCTCATGCCATAAATGCTGGCACCCGAGTGCAGTACTAGGGGGATGCTGTACTGTTAGGGTGTGCTGTCATTTGGATGAGATGTTAAACTGAGGTCCCATCTGCCTGTTCTGGTGGACATTAATAATCCCATGGCACACCTCGAAAAATAGTAAGGAAATTTCCCAGGTGCCCCGGATGAATTTCCCCCTTTTACTAAAAAAATACCACTGGCAGCTTAAAGCAGCAGTACATGATAGCAGTGGAAATGTTGACCTGTACTTTTTTTATCCCATTTTAGATTGCGTCTTATCGCCTAATTTGAATGACATCCTTCTTTCCCCATTTTGAGTCTGCATTACCACCTTTTTTTCATTTAAATAATAAAAGGAGTGCTTCTTTTAATATGGCTCGAACCAGGTTTTCATCAGTATTTTCAGCTGTAGGGGCAGAGCCAGCAGTCCCACTAGCAACAGCGTTTTTAGTGAGCTCCAGCGCGAGAGCCTTAATTTCACTTTTTTTATTTATTTCAACCCAACTACCAGTGAACCTTCTCCGGTTGACAGAGGACTTAACAAGGATCATTTTGACACCACATTTAGGAAGAATGGGTAAACAGAAATCTCTGAAACAGGACTTTTTTGCCCTGCGGGAACCACCATCGCAGCCGCTCAATCAACCGGAGCAGACCACACCAACAGCAAATGCTACAACGTTGGACTCGCTACAACAATCTCTAGATATATCAACTCAGTCTGTCCAGAAAACAGATAAAAAGCTGGATTCCAGTACTGAACAGCTCCCCAGTGGTATATCGTCACTGCAGCGACTCTGACACCACAAAGACCATCACAGCGACAGGAATCAGGCAAAACCCGCAGGTCGCTGTGATGGTCTGTGCAGTGACCGAAACTGCCTCGCTGAGTGTTTTGCCACCCCGGTCCAATCCCAACTCAGAGTTGGAATCCTAGAGACCGAGGAGGGTGTGGAGGGCAGAGCTCCCTACATGGGGGTTCGGGTGGTGCAGCCCCCCAATGGATGCATGTATATCTCCGTAATAGCTGTCGTGGTGGCATGGTAAAACCCTCACCAACACTGAGCAGTGAGTGGAGGCCATGGCAAGTTCAATTAAGGATGCTACTACAATGGTGGTAAAAGCAATGGTGGCCCCGCTACAGTGGTACAAGCTCAAGCTGCAATTGACACTCACCTGGATAAGTTGGAAAACCAAGTTTGTTCTTCTAATACCTGGATTGTGGGCCTGCCAAAGGAGATTGAGTGTTCTGACCCAAGAGTGTTTCTCCAGCGCTGGACAGCCAAACAGACGGGATGTGCAAACTCTCACCTCCTTATGGCATACTGCATCAGCCCTCAGAGGGCTAGGTCATGGGAGGAAGGACCTTTACTAGCTACTGTGGCATCATCAGCTGAATGAGATGCAATCCTTTAGAGCTGCATGGAGAAAAGAGACTTTTCATGAGGGGGAGTCTAAAGTTATGCTATTCTCCGGCCCTGCCTGTGCTACAAAGACCAGATGCGAAGCTTTTGAAGAAGTGAAGAGGTGGCTTCGGGAACTGGAGACCCCTTATACCTTATCATTTCCAGCATGTCTACAGTTCTCCACTGGAAACAAATATTACATTTTTACTGACCCTAAAGAGGTTGGCAACTGTCTTCAAAGACTTGAAAATCATTGTCATTAGTCAAACGAAGAGGCTGAAACATCGAAGGAAGAGTACTGAATGTTGGTTAAAGGTTGGGTTTTACTTGGGTGAATTGTGATTTGAGACTTTCCCTTCGGCCAAGTAATAACCCTCATTCGGGTGACACAGTATGTTTTATTATAGCTGTAACCCCTAGGTGGCACTATCCCAAGGACTACTACCCCTGCCTGCTTGGCTAGTACCAGGTCAAGGGGCCTGGGTAATGAAATGGGCGTCTCCACCCAGAGGTCAGGGTTGTTAGTGGTCAAGCTAAGCTGGGCACAGCCCTCCGGGACATTGTAACCCTCCTCTTTCCCTTCTAGTGGCCTGAACAATATACAATAATTACTTTCACAATGACCCTTATTCACCAGGCAATTACCCATACTGTTTACACTTACCACCAGGGCTGGTTCCTCTAGCTTGACCCTGGGGACCCCCTGTAAAACAAGGTTAAGCACAGCAAATAACAACAGTACAATACTTTTGGCACAAACTGGAACCACAGTCAGGTTAAATGCAAGCAACGTTAAATCTGATTTATTCAGGGGACTTGAACAAGGGAGGGGCGTAATCAGGTTGATTTGCTTAAAAGCTATATTAATCAGACAGTTATGCTTGCAGTTCAGAGTCCCTACACAGTCACACACTCTGGGTACCCAGATAGGGAAAACGGTTGGATAGCCAGGAATGTTGCAGCTGGTTCGGGCCCTGTGATGGAAGAAAGCAACATGCACAACACACACTATTTGTAATCCGGAGCAGGAGGGCTCAGTTCGTGAAAGAAAAGGCAACAAGGCAATCAGATGACAACACTTTTAGATTTAGCTGTTGTTGCAGGGAGCTACCCTGATGTTTACTCACGATACCCAGTACTGGACACAGGCAGGATGAAATCAAGACTGCAGGCTGTTGAGCTGGAGTGCCCGGAGAAGCAGGGCCCACACGAATCACCGAGGCATTGTTCCTGTTCAAGGCGTTGAGCAGGGGGCTGATCCCCAGGCTGGTCTCTCGTTGATGACTTTCTCTGCGAGGCAGGTATTCTGGCTGGGCCAGTGTAGCAGGGGCCAGGCAAATGGAAATGGATACGGATTCAGTCAGTGGAGCTGGATACAGCTTCCAGCAAGCAAAACACAGTTCAGACACACAGTGGGGAATCAAATTACGACCCACTATAAACACACAGCACATTCACATGTAAGGAAATTCCACTGTACCAGGCAAATGGCTCTCCGGTCGCAATTACAGAGTCTCTGCACAATCCAGGAGTTCAGAGGTAGCTGGAAGTCCTGACAGGCCAATCGCATTCAGCAAATCTTCAGTCTTCTTCAGGTTAAAGCCTAGTCATAATTCAGTGGCTTAATTCGCTCTCCAAATTCGGATTCAGGCTAAAAAAAGCACAAGTTCCCTCTCAGGAACAGCAAGCAGGCATGCAGGCCAAACTCAGGCCTTTCCACAGTTCTCCCACATGAATCCACTATGGATTGCTGCTCAAACTATCTTGAGCTGTTACTTCTTCACTTCCCAACTCAGATCTAACTGAAACTGCAAGCAGTGTGGGACTTTCCCCAAGATCCAAAAGGTTCAGTTGGCTGATCTGTCTGTCAGTCACTACAAGAGCTCCCCCTTCAGGTTATTTTAGGTGCCAAAAACCCAAAACTACAATTCCTACAAGTTTTGGCCCCACCAAGCCCCTGTAGGCAGGCTCCATTTTAGAGCCCCAAATGTACTGATTAGCCCATTTCAGCAGTCCAGGACCAAGATGATGGAAACAAACAGAACTGTCCATGCTGCAAAGAAGGCAGGTTAGAACAAACTGCAATATTATTACTACTCTAACAAATGATCAGCAAACAAGTACATCTTCTAACAGAGCTCCCTCTCTTATTAATTATGACTGCAATTCAGGCAGCTCTTAAAAAGACAGTACACAGAGGCTACACAGGCACTCTCTGGCAATACACTTAAACTGTTAAAACACAGGACACCAGCCTGGCAGTGAGCATTTAGGCAAGCTCAAGGAAGATTTTTCGGGAACCCTCATTTGTAGGGGGTTACATATCAATGTCTGGCTGATGCAGACTGAGGGTTTCAGGAATCGCTGACTCTTTTTAACTAAGGCTATGCCTGTTCCCTGTGTTAAGCTGTTTAAAGCTGGTAATGCTTAGTTCTTCATTGAATTGTTAGGAATATATGAAGGGTTTCTTCCAAGACTAGCCACTTTATAAGGTTCACTGGGGCACCTATGTCTGTTCAGTGTTTTATCACTAAGTGCTTTATTGTCCATGTGGCAGTTAAGATGGTGTCCCCACCTTTCTTTTAGAATGTGACATGTGGTGCCAATTCTTTGCTGACCCCTCTCTGCCCCGATTTATATGCTGGTGACTCTAGTGCAATTTTTGATTGACTGGTGCCTTACACATTCTTAGATTTGGGGGGGGGGTGCTTTTGAAGGTGTTCAGGTGGTCTCTCTATCCTCAACATTCCTAGGACCAAATATGGTCTCTCTATATTAGAGGTATGTTATGACACTTCTCATCCACTGGGCACACAATTCATTAATTGATACAGTCTAGCATGGTAGATCTGGACATGGGAGGCCACTGGATGACGGGTGGGTCTGCACGGTTTCACACAGTAGGTACAGTGGGCTTATGTTTATGCTTCTAAATTTTACTGCTTCACAAAGAATGTGTTGCTGAATAAAGGCTCCATGGGGCTCCCGAAAGTCACAATATCACCCTGTACAATTTAATTGATTCTATTATAGGCACTGTAATCAGGTCAGTTACTTCTTTACATATGTTATATTAACCACAAGTACTCTTAAATAGTATTTAGCATTGACTGCAATTGGTCTTGCTATTATTTTTGGTTTAGCCCTCAACAAGACGTAACACATGTAAAAATACTCTTCATGATCTTATAATGTACTCCCTGGGTGGCCCGGTGGCGCTGAGGGTTGAGGCACTGGACGCCACACCTCACACCACGCCGGTGACCCGTGTTCAAGAACGGACACGGGACACCAGGGGGCGGCAGGGGAGGAGAAGGATCAAGTGTCCAGAGGACTACTGTCCTTCTCCTGGGAGGGCAAGGGAGCTGGCCTTGGTGCCGCTTGCCCCCTGGAATGTGGGTGGAGCTGGGGCGGACACTTGCCTAGGCTTTAGCATCATTGCACACTCCTAGCTCCAAGGGGACTCCATTGAAAAAACTCTGCCAGCCCCCGTGTATGAGCCGGGGCTCGGTGCCCGACTCTCCAGCCACCTTCAGTTCCGCCTCAGTGGCGTCACTCGGGGAGGGGGGGCATTCCCGGGTGCAGGTACAGGTCGCCGAGCCCAGGGCAAGCCCACTCTCGTGGCTAGGAGTGCTGGCAGAAAAGAGCATAGTAAGATAAAAAGAAAAAAATGTACTCCCTGAAACCAATAACAGATGGCACTTTTACAAGATGTATACTGTTTGTAATATTTAAACATTTTTACAAATAAAGTTTTAAAAAAAAGTATTCTCAGATGTTTTTGTACACCTGGGTCTTGATATTCAAAAGTTTGCGCGGGCGTTAACCAGTGTTTGCCTGTGCAAACTGGGTATTGCGCCGGAGTCCAGTATTCAAAAGACTTGGTTGCACTGGCAAACAAGGATAGCGCCCATGCAAACCAAAATGGGGGGTGGGGCATGCAAATAGATGGGCAGGGACAGAAATAGTAGCACAAGCCGATATTCAGCAGATTTGCACCGTGCAAAAGGGTTTAGTGTGGTCCTTTTGTGCTGCGCAAATAATACTGAACCAAACCCCTTCTTACTCCGTACAACCCTAGCGGCTGCTGGAAGTAATGCAGCCAACTAGCAGGATGGCTGCCGGGGGAGCACTCCCACTCTCTGGGTGCGTCACCCTGTCCTATAAATAAGTTGCAAGCTCCCTGCCTGGATATATGGCAGCCAACCAAGGAGCCGTGAGGAGGGTTGTGCCAGTCAACGTATGCACACCCACAGCACTGAGGATACAGGTAAGGTGACTGGCGGGGTGGGTGCTTATTGCCATGGGGGAGGACTGCTAGATGCCAGGGATTACAAACTTGCAACCAGAGGTACCGCAGATTGGTGCTGGGGGCAACCACTGGACATGGGGGGGTTAAATTATATTACAGGCTGGCAATTGGGTGGCCACTAGCACCAGGGAGATTTATTCACTATGGGCTGGCAATCGGAGGGAGGGGGGATGACTAGCACCATTAGCACCAGGGAAATTTATTCGTTATGTGCTGGTGATGGGAGTGAGAGGGGACCACGAGTACCAGGGAGATTGATTCACTATTTATACACCTGGGGTGGCATTTGGGGGTATCCTGTGTACAAGGCGACTGCAATTGAGCGCTTTCAAAAAGGGTGACTCAATCAAGGTGCCTGTGCACAGGGCTACCTGTCAGGGGTGACCGGATAGGGGGTAGGTGAATGCAGTGACGGGATGACGCTATGTATACACGCCATGGGGAAGGGACCATGCCATGCAATGGGTGGGAGGGAGGGAGGCCTAGGGGTGTGGTGCAGCAGTGGGCTGCCGAGCTGGCTGTGTGGCATGGTGGGTTAGTGGCTGGCTGGGGTTGGAAGGCTGCGGGTTTGGTTCTGGGCACACTAGTGTTTTGCACCAGTTTTTTTTTTTTTAAGTTTTGCACCCCTGGAGTTGAGAATCATTTAGTAGAGGGGTGCGGGTGAGGAAGACCCCCACGGGGTGGTGCAGGAGGCACAGCCCCCCCCCACATAACATAAAAAACATAGATCTTGGGTGCCCTTTTGCAGTTTACCGTGAGTGTACATCACTGAAATTCATTTTTGGTGATGTACACTCTCCCAAATGGCAATTGCTATGCCACGATTGCCATTATCACATGGAACCGCATTTGGTGGGGGGAGGGGGGACCACTAGCACCAGGGAGGTATTATTTCTTAATACAGGCTGGCAATTGGTGGGTGGACAGGACCACTAGCATCAGGGATAGCTACACGTGTCTTGGACTGAGGGGGGGTAGCATCACAATAACCTGTCTCCGCTACCCATGCAAATGGACCCTTAGCACCTTGCATGCCCAATGAGCTCATCTGCATGGGACCCTTTGAAATGTGCAGATAGTGCTCCAGCGCTAGCCACTCTTGTAGCCCACTTTAAGAGCCATGTCCAGGACTACTTGACTTAGCACTGTGCTGACAAGGCACTTCATTCAGTCTGATAGCACCGGTGAGTTATCCAACTGCATATAGTATCCTTGTACCCTTGGACAACTGCAAAGTGCAGTGCAAATCTTTGTGCTCCACTTTGCACCTTTCTGAAAATTGGGCCCCTGGTGTCCCTGAAGGTCAAGGAGCAGGGTCTACTGCATGCTGGTTTATTATAGTCACAAAAAAAGTCATCTTAAACAATGGGTGTCCAAAGAGCAGGTGCGTGCTTTCCAGTAGCCGCCCCCCCCCAACATATATGATGCCTCACCTCACCCAGAGTTGATGGCTATAAAGTCATTCCCTTTTTTCTTCCATTTTAAAAAGTTTTACTGCTCATAATTTTGTCCGTTGCAAAAACAGAGCCACTTCCCGAAACTACTGACAAACCCCCACACAGGCACACACAGCCCTGTTTTGTGATGTCATAAAACAAAGACTGCATGTGCACACTCCATTGAGATGAATGAGAATGATTTTCTATATATTTTATTACCATTTAGTGTTGCGATTTTAATAAATCAAAGTGACCGCTCAACTGACAGGGACGCTAATAGCCATCAGCTATGGGTGAGGTGAGAAATCATATACGTTTGGGGGTGGCAGCTACTAGAAAGTGCACACCTGCTGTTTAACAACAACTAAGAATACTGGACTGATGAAAACCTGGTCCAATACTTATTAAAAAGAGTGCTCCTTTTATTAATTAAACTGTAAAAAAATGTGGCAAAGCAGGCTCAAAATGGGGAAAAAAGGTGTCTTATAAGTGTCAGAAGATAAGGGGCAATCTGAAGTTTGAAGCTGAAATTTATTTATATTTTAACGGGGTTGGCTACTAGAGAGAAGTCTGTTTTCAAGACCATACAGTGTCTAGGCATACAAGGTAACTGTGAAAATAACAACATAACATAATACAATAACAGGATTACAAAAGTATTCCAGTACAAGCACATACAAACACAGACCACTCTGCAAGTGCTACCGTAAAACTAGTGTAACTGGGATGATTTTGAATCTCTGGTGGTAATGAATTCCGTGCTGTTGCTGCAATGGAGTTAAAAGACATTGCACTATGCCATGACCTTCTTTTTGGAACTACAAGTCCCTTTCCAGTCACTTCCCAAAGGGAATATTTTGAAGAAATCAGGGTTAACTTATTCAACAGATAAGATGCAGCCTGGCCTGCCATGCATTCATAAAGAACACCTACTGATTACCTTTCTCTTCCAATTTTTAAAGATGTCCAATTAACATTTAGAAGCAACATATAATGATGCATCATTACAGGTGTACCTGTGTAACTCAAAACAAACCTAGCAATATGGTAATGCATTCTATATAGCTTTTGCAGGTTTCGCTTACCTGCCATTCCACAGACTGCACTTCTGTAATACAACATATGCAACATAACTGCTGAGGCTAATTCTTCTCTGGTTTCATATGTCCTACAATATTTCTGTCTTCTGAGTGCACCCAATTTTTGTGATAGTTCAGTATACAATTTCTCTGTATTATCACTGAACTTTAGTTCAGAATCAAGCCTAAGACCCATGTACTTGTAAGGACTGACTTCGTCAATTTTAACACCATCCAGGGACAACATACTTAACTTGTTTGACAAGATCACTCTTTCTTAGCCCCAGACTTAAACACCATCGCATGGCAAAATCAACTTATTTTGTATCAACCAAGTTTCTAGTTTAATAAACTATGATGGCAAAACTTTTTGTGTCTCATTTTGTTCACAGGCTGAGGAAATAAGGCCCATGTTCATCAGTATACATTTTAATGGTATCATTTAATAATAACCTTGACAAACCATCTATAAAAAGAACAAACAATAAAGTGCCCAATATCAATCCCTGAATGATTCCCTTCTCCACTGTTCTCACACCATAGAAACATAAAAACATAGACTTTGACAGCAGATAAGGATCGCTTGGCCCACCTAGTCTGCCCATTTCCCTACCTACAGGATAGGCCGCAGAACCTAGTTAACCAAGAGCCTATTTCTTCCTACCCACCCACAAGAACTGCCTTATGTCTGTCCCATGCATTCTTGAATTCTCCCACAGTTTTAAACCCCACCACCTCCTCAGGAAGGCTGTTCTATGCATCCACTACCCTCTCTGTGAAAAAATACTTCCTCACATTGGCCCGGAACCACCCCCCTCTATCTTTAAATTGTGACCCCTTGTTCTTGCACGTCTCTTTTTCTGAAAGATGCTACCCTCTTGGACGTTGTTGATTCCACTGAGGTACTTAAAAGTTTCTATCATGTCCCCCCTCTCCCTTCTTTCCTTGAGAGTATACATATTAAGCTCCTTTAGTCTCTCCTCATACGGCTTCTCTTGCAGACCCTGCACCATTTTAGTTGCCCTCCTCTGACTGCCTCTATCCTGTCTATGTCCTTGGGAGATGGAGTCTCCAGAACTGGACGCAGTACTCAGATGGGGTCTCACCAACTGTCTGTACAGAGGGATAACAACTTCCTGTTTTCTGCTGGTGATGCCTCTCCCTATGCATCCCAGTATCCCCCCAGCCCTCCCTACTGCCTTCTCACATTGCTTGCTAACCTGAAGGTCATCTGATATGATTACCCCCCGGTCCCTTTCTTTTTTGTTGTTGTTACTACCTCTCCCCCCATTGTGTAATCTTCTCCTGGGTTCTTGTTTGCCAGGTGCATTATTTTGCACTTCTTTGCATTGAATCCCAGCTGCCATACTTCTGACCATTCCTCCAACCTTGCCAAGTCCCTTCTCATCCTTTCCACGCCTCCTTGTGTATCAACCCTGTTGCAGATCTTTGTGTCATCTGCAAAGAGGCATACTTTTCTTTCCAGTCCCTCTGCAATGTCACTTATAAAGACATTAAAAAGGACTGGACCCAGTACTGAACCCTGCGGTACCCCACTAGTAACCCCTCTTTCTTCAGAGTGGACTCCATTTACAATTACCTTCTGTGTCCTGTTTCCAGCCAATGTTTTACCCAGGCTTCCACCCTGGGACCCACTCCCAGGCTGGTTAATTTGACAATTAATCTAATAATCTAATTAACACCAGATGTTATACCTCCTACCAATACAACCTGTGATCTACCTTCCAGACAGATCCAAACCATTTTAACACTTCTTGTTCAATCCCTTTAATGGCCATCTTTTGTATCAGTAGTTTGTGATCAACTGTATCAAAAGCTTTTGTTAGATCCACTGTGACAGAAAAGGGGACCAGAACCATGTATTCTTTTGATTAAGTTATTCTTTTTGAATGTGCATCTTGAATTGACTCTGGAGGCTTATAGACGGAAATTTAGAGAGTTAAGAAAAGGCCCAGGAGATAGCTGTGTAGAACTGCATGTCCAAATGTGTGCTTATTTAGACCACATGGTGGATGGGGCTAAGGCAAGGACTGTAGAGCAGGTTAAAGATTTAATTGTAAGGGAACAGTTTCTTAAAATTGTAACTGATGACCTGCGTATATGGCTGCTGGACCGGGCATGCAACTCCACAAAGGAGGCAGCAGAAATTGCTGGTTTGTATGTGGCCAGCAGACCACATTCGCAATGTAAGAACTATGGGGGGTGGGGCAGCACCTGGTTTTAAAGGTACCCAGGGAGGGCAGCCTAAAGGAAACCAGCCTGCACCCAAGCCCAAAACAGAACCCATTGGTTTAAAGGGGAAACAAGGAGCTGGGGGCAAAGGCATGCTGAATTTGCTCAAAAGTGGGGCATCTATCCTACGACTGCCCTAAAAATAGGAGTAAAGTGCAAAAGCCTGGGGTGAGGGTGACTAAGACAGTACACTGCAGTTGGTAAACTGTGCACATGCTGTAGTGCCACCAAACTCCACCAAGCATATGCACCCTATTCTAGTCAATGGGACAGTAACACAGATATTGAGGGACACTGGTGCCTCCATCTTCATGGTAAGGCAGGAGCTGATCCAGGTGGAGCAGATTCTGCCAGGGCAGTTCTCCAAGATTCGGGAAGTCATGGGTCCAGTGGTCCAAGTGCCAATGGTTCGGGTCTTCCTGAGCTGGGAGGGTGGCCATGGGGTACAGGAGGTGGGAGTGGTACCTGATCTCCCTGTGGATGTGATCATGGGAAATGATTTTGACCACAGGGAAAACCTAGTATGTGTTACTATCCGTTGCCAGGCAAGAGGGCAAGCTTCTGAGGGTGAGGAGGGGGTGACACAGCCTGTGCAGACCAATCCCCCAGCAGCTGAGGAAGTGGCTAGTATGGGTGAAGGGCTAGCTAGGAGCAGCAGCCCTGAGCACCAGTTGCAAACAGAGGAGGTTTCCACCAGGAGCAGCTTTCCTTCTGAAAGGGAACTAGGGAAGGTCAGACGTGAGGAGCTGGGCAGGGCACAGCGAGCTGATCCTACCCTCCAAAAACTGAGAGAGATAGCAGATAGTGCTGAGGCCTCTCAAGAGAGTAAAAAGTCAGTTTATTGGGAAAATGGGCTGTTGTACAGACAGTGTACACCACAGAGGGGGGCTAGAAGGAAAGATACTCCCCAGGACTACCGAAGCAGCTTCTGGCCCTGGCCAATGACATTCCTCTTTCAGGACTACTGGGTATTACCCACACCAAAAAATAGCAGCTTTCCAACAACTTCTATTGGCCAAGTCTGTACACAGATGTGGCAAATTGCTGTCAGACTTGTCCACGGTGCCAGTGGGTTGGGAAGGCTGGGGACAAAGCTAAGGCAGCTTTGGTGTCCCTGCTTATTATCGATGAACCCTTCAAGAGGGTAGCCGTGGACATAGTGGGGCCCCTAAGTACCCCAAGTCACACAGGCAAATGATACATACTGGTTGTGGTGGATTATGCAACCAGGTACCCTGAGGCAGTAGCAATGTCCTCCATTGAGGCAGAAAAGGTGGCCAATGAGCTCCTAGGAATCTTTAGCTGAGTAGGATTTCCCCAGGATATTTTGTCAGATCAGGGGATGAATTTCATGTCCTCCTTAATGACCAGTTTGTGGGAGAAGTGTGGGGTAAAACAGCTCTGAGCTTCACCCTATCACCCCAAGACAAATGGCCTCATTGAGTGGTTCAATGGGAACCTTAAAACTATGCTCAGGGCATTTGCAGACCAGCACAAAAGGGAGTGGGACAAATATTTGCCCCATCTTCTCTTTGCATACAGGAAGTTCCACAGGAGTCCACAGGGTTTTCACCCTTCAAGCTCCTGTTTGGTCACAGGGTGAGGGGGCCCCCTAGATTTAGTGAGGGATGAATGAGAAGGTAACCATGCCACCCAAAGGGAGCCTGTTGTGGAGTATGTCCTAAATTTAGGGCCAGGCCTAAGGAGCTCATGGGATTTGTCCAGGAGCACTTAGCCACTGCACAACAGCAACAGAAAGCCTGGTATGACCGTGGGGCCCGAGCCAGGGAGTATGAAGTTGAGCAATGAGTGATGATACTCATCCCAGACCTACACAACAAACTACAGGTGGCATGGGAGGGCCCATATTCCATAATCCGGAAGCTGAACAATATTAGCCATGTAGTAGGGCTGCCTGACAGAAGGCACAGACAGAGGGTATATCATGTGAACATGATGAAGCCCTACTTTGATAGTGAGGAAATGATCCTCACTGTGTGCAGTGTGCCAGAGGAGGGAAATGAGGCTGATCCCCTGATGGACCTCTTTGGTGAAGCCCGGGAGGGATCCTCCATGAATAATTCCACCCTCTCAGAGTAGCTAACACCGGCTCAGGTGAGGAGATGAGGGGGGGTACTGCATGACTTTGGGGACATGTTCACAGGGAATCCTGGTTACACCACAATGGCTGAACATCACGTGGACACTAGGGCCCAAGTTTTGCTGAGGCAGTCCCCCTACAGGGTACCTGAGGGGGTTAAGAAGGCCATGCTGGAGGAACTCAGAAAGATGTTGGCCTTGGGAGGGATCCAGGAGTCCAATAACCCTTGGGCTTCGCCTGTGGTCCTGATTCTCAAGAAGGATGGTACCACACAGTTCTGCGTCAACTACCGGAGGCTCAACAGCTGTACGGAGACTGATGTCTACCCCATACCCAGAACAGATAAGACCTTGGAACAGCTGGGGGAGCCCAGTTCCTGACCACAATAGACCTGATGAAGGGCTACTGGCAGGTACCATTAACACCCACAGCCAAGGAAGGTCTGCTTTCATTACCCCATATGGCTTATTTGAATTCAAAGTAATGCCAGTTGGGATGAAGAATGCACCTGCAACCATCCAGAGGCTTGTCGATCGCATCGTGGCAGGGGCAGGTGAATAAGCACTGGCTTACATGGATGACATCGCCATTTATTGCCAGACATGGGAGGATCACGTCAGGCACGTGAGGGAGGTATTCCACAGACTGAAGGCCACAGGGGTGACAGTTAAGGCAGAAAAGTGCCAAGTGGGCATGGCTGAAGTGTCCTACCTTGGGCACCAGGTGGGCAGTGGATGCATCAATCCAGAGTCAGCGAAGGTTGATGCCATCCAGGCCTAGCCCACCCTAGCCACAAAGAAACAGGTAAGGGCATTTCTGGGAACAGTGGGGGAGTACTACAAGGGGTTTGTCCCTCACTACAGTGATGTGGCCAAACCCCTGACAGACCCTGACAGACCTGACAAAAAAGAGAATTCCTGAAAACGTTCTCTGGACAGAAGACTGTGAGTCCGCCTTCCAGCAGCTGAAGGAGGCATTATGTGGGTCACCTGTGCTGGCTAGCCCCAATTATGACCTAAAGTTTGTAGTATACATGGATGCCTTGTACCATGGGCTGGGTACTGTCCTGAGCCAGGTTACACTGTAGGGGAAGGAGCACCCCATAGTGTACCTGAGTCGGAAGCTGTTGCCCATGTAGAAGTCATATGCCAGAGTGGAGAGGGAATGGCTGGGGATAGTGTGGGCCCTTCAGAAGCTGCAGCCATATCTGTATGGGAGTGAGTTCACTGTGGTGACTGATCATAACCCCTTGACATGGCTCTATAGGACTAGTGGGCAAAACACAAAGTTATTGCGCTGGAGTTTGGTACTACAGTCATGTAATATGATCATTCTGCACTGAAGTGGGGCAAAGAATGCCAGTGCAAATAGACTGTTGAGGCAGGGCTAAGTACATGGCATATTCTATTAGGCGCTCCCCAAGTCTTACATGAACAGCAGTGTATCTTGAGGGTTGCCCAAAAGAGACACACCTTCATTTCTGGAGGGGGGAGATATGATAGAAAAGGGGACCAGAACCATGTATTCTTTTGATAAAGTTATTCTTTTTGAATGTGCATCTTATTCAGACAAGATGGTTGCCAGATCACATGAGCAAGTATATATGGAAAAGTTGAAGTACAGGTCTGATGGTTCTCATGAGAAAGTTAACAGGAACAGCCAGGCAGGAGGCAGTAAAGCAATAAACCCATAAACTCAGTGGGCTATGCTTCCAGGAGATATTCCCATGTTGAACAAAAGGGACCAGGTGGACATCATTATGGTAGTAAGGTGGTGCTGAAGGGTGTGGGGACACACATGCACGCACACTCTCAAAGAGAGCTGGGCAACATGGGCCTGTCACTCAGAGTGAGTAGGACCCTTCCCACTTGGAGCAAAGCAATATATTGAGGGGCTTGTATCCAGCTCACTCTGTTGGACTGAAACACAAAAAGACCAGAGTCCCTGCCATTACAAGGACTAGCTGAGGTAAGATAGCACAGTGAGGGAGATGTGCTTCTTTAGCTAGGGCAGGTGAAGCTTTCCTAGAGGAGGATAGCTTAGACTTTTGCTGTACAATACCTATTTGTCTAATGTTGATTTTATTTTCTGCTTCTTAGTAAATGCGCAACCCTTTTGTTTCCCATAAATACATCCTGTTGTTAATACTTGCAGTATTTTAGTAAAGTCTATTTTATAGAATCAGTGACTGCTTGTGTGTTATTTAAAAGGGTAATTCTATTTCTGCTGGACTCTGTTGCAGTCCGTCTGCGAGAGAGCACACTACCCACAGTTATTGTGTTGACCTTCCTGACCTTACTAACATACTAAAATGCCAGCAGAATAGGCCTAACGGTCTTTCGTGTCTGCTCGTTTGGTCAGCCCCCACCCTGGGAGCTGACCTTGTTGTCCCCCTCGCCTTCTCTGGCTTCTACCTTCCCATTTCTGGATAGTCTCGCTGCACTGGATTTTGCTTCCAGAACCCTTCCCCTGTACCTGACCCACCCCTCTTGAACCCCTCCACCATCTCTGCCTCCACCAGCCCCCTGGACAGTGCATTCCATGGCTCCACCACCTTCTCAGTGAAGTAGCACCTCCTCCTTTCTCCCTGAATCTTCCTCCAGCTTCCACCCATGCCTCTAGTTGCCCCTTCCTCCTTCCTTCGAAGCACCCTGACTGCTCCTCCCCTATTTACCCCTTTATGTACCTGAAGACCTCTATCATGTCCCCCCAGTCCTTTCTCTCTTCCAATGTGTACATATTTAGCTCTTCGAGCCTCTCCCCATAGGTCCTGTCCCCCAAGCCCCAAATCATTTTGGTTGCCCTCCTCTGGACCCTCTCGAGGAGTTTAATGTCCCTCTTTAAGTGTGGCCTCCAAAACTGCATGCAGTACTCGAGGTGTGGCCTCACCAAGCAGTTATACAGAGGGAGTATCACTTTCCTCCTTCTGGAGGTGATCCCCCTAGCGATGCATCCCAGCATCCTGTTGGCCTTGGCTGCTGCCCTCCTACAAGTCTCTGAATTGTTCATCTTGACATCCACCACCCCCAGGTCCCTCTCAGCCATCGCGACTTGTAGCATTCCCCCCCAGAGTGTACACTTGGCCCGGGTTTCTATCCCCCAGGTGCAGTACCTTGCATTTCCCTGCATTGAACCTCAGCTTCCACTTTCTAGACCATCTTTCCAGAGCCTCCAGGTCCCCCTGTAGGGCCACGCTCCCCTCCTCCCTATCCACCACCACCCCCAGTTTTGAGTCATCCGCAAAGAGACTCATCTCACTCCTGATACCTGTCCTTATGTCAGAGACATAGGCATTGAACAGGAGGGGCCCAAGGACTGATCCCTGTGGGACCCCACTAATGACCCTCCTTGGGGATGAGACTATCCCGCTAATTATGACCCTCTGGGTCTGGTCCTGGAGCCAGTTGTCTATCCATCTGATCATCTGGTTCCCCAACCCCATTTCTCCCAGCTTATCCAACAGGCCCTCATGAGGAACAGAGTCAAATGCCTTGCTGAAGTCTAGAAAGAGGACGTCCACTGGTCTACCCAGGTCCAAGGCACTCATCACCCTGTCATAGAACTCCACAAGGCTTGTCTGATACAATTTCCATGGGGTGAATCCATGCTGTCTATCGTCCAGGCACCCTGACTTTTCCAGGTCCCCTCAGCCTCTCCTTGACAATGCCCTCCATCACCTTGCCCACCACCGATGTCAGGCTGTGCAAAGGGGAAGTCAGAAACAGGGTTCCTATGCCCTGTTGGTAAAAAATCCAGGTGGTGGCAGTGAACTGGAAGTCCCTAGTGAGGGATTTGCATCACATCCACAAACACCGCCCCATGCACCTTCTTTCTACTAGCACATGGGAGATGGTGCCTGTGAAATCCAACACAGATGTTTGCATGAAATGGAACAGTCTGAAGCTAGATCTTTGAGGGGAGAGCAAATTATGAGATATTAGATACTCACACAATTTCTTGTGAATCACTCATCTTCAAAATCAGTGCTTGGAGGAGAATTTAGCACAGTGGGAGAGTCACCTATTTGTAAGAGAGGGGAAGGATAGGGCACTACAAAGATCACAGTGGTGAATACAAGGGGTGGGGCATCTAGGGTAAAGCAGCAGAAGGGATTGAAGAGGGTTCTCCCTGGCCAGACTGGACACCCTCTTCAATTCCTTCTGCCAGTTTACCCTGGATGCCCCCCCCCTCGCACTCATCACTGCGATCTTTATCATGCCCTATCCTTCCTCTCTCTCTTACAAATAGGCAACTCTCCCCCTGTGCTAAATTCACCTTCAAGCACTGGTTGGGTGAGCTCCCTTCCAACCTCACCTCCTTCTTTATAACAACCCCTCCATTCTCCCATTCCTTTAGATCAACCGACTCCTGCACCCTGGTAGTCCCCACAGATCCACCCTAATTGGCCAATCCACTTACTCTTACCGCCTCCAAAAAATCTGGAATTCACTCCCCCTCAAATCCAGCATTCATCTTCTGCCTACTCCATCAACTCTGCCCTCAATAATTACCTTGCACCTAGCTGCTCCTGCCATGTCCCTCCCTAATTCCCTCCTCTAAGCCCTGGATAAACCGTACCCCTCTACCATCACCTTCTTTTTACCTGTGTACCCCACCCCCAAAATTTCTAGCTCTCCTCACCTTTCCCCCAAATTGCTCCCCCTTACTGGCCTCCCTTGATCTCTCACAGAATGTAAGAGACCCCAAATGCTCTCCATGGGTCCCTCTCCTACCCCCCCCAAGGGCTTGTATCCCTCATCTACTCCCTTCCCCCACCATCCCTCCCTCTTCTTCAGCCTTTTTCCTCACATAAGTACTTGTTTACTTATTAACCCAGCACTTATTATTGTCCACTCTTTCTACATATCATGCGCAACACTGTTTTAACACTGTTTGTAATACCTGCCTTACAACTGTGTTAATGCTGATCTTGTAACTTGAATGTAACTTGAACATGACTCTTCCCCCTCCCCACCTCAACCCTCCCTCTCCTTTCCCCCTTTTCTTTCACGTAAGCACTTGTTTACTTATTAACCCAGCACTTATTATTGTAACACTGCTTGTAACACCTGCCTTACAACTGTGTGTTAATGTTGATCTTGTAACTTGAATGTTTAATGTTTCGCTCCTATTGTACCCCTTCCCCCCAGGTCGCACCGGGAGATG
This sequence comes from Neoceratodus forsteri, assembly GCA_016271365.2. Taxonomy (NCBI): domain Eukaryota; kingdom Metazoa; phylum Chordata; order Ceratodontiformes; family Ceratodontidae; genus Neoceratodus; species Neoceratodus forsteri. Next base: position 768,065,105 of record CM057450.1, on the reverse strand, counting down.
AGCAACTTGTTGCTCAGTGTGCCTTCCTGGTGAAACATTTCAATAAATAAATACATAAAAACAGACAACTCTAGCAGTCTGAAGCCAGACTGTTGAGGGGAGAGTAGATCATGAGACGTTTCCTCAGAGAAAGTTCTCCTGTATTGCATTCTCTCTGGTCATTCCACACCTCCACAGAATTTGTGCAGACAGACTAGAGAAAGAACAAGACCCCTTGTCCAAGTCTAATTAGGTTCATTTCCCTTTCTTGCCTAATACCCAATCCTGTTACTCTTAAATTAAATAAAGTAAAAATAATAAACAATGATCAACTAATCTAAAAACAACAATTCTTAACCCTAAAGTTACAAATTATAATAACCAAATAATATTATGAAACTAACATTCAACCTCAATTCAATAACCAGATCATAGAATAATAAATGCCTGTTATGCTATATCAATAGCTAATAGAAAAATCCATAAGTTATGATTCAAAGCAATAATTTAACAACCAGAAGTAAAAAGCTGAGTATAAGAAATTGCAGGCTTATAATTTAATATTTAAAACAGAGACTGCCAGGTACATTACTAAAGGAGCATGATAATAAAAGCAATCCATAATATTAAAATCAGCACAAATTCAACGGTGATTTCAGCTTACAGTTTGAATTTGTTCAGAGCAGCTTCCAATTCTTGCAGTGCCCAAACTATCCACACCTGCACACCTGTATTTGGGTTTCCAGGGTAACAACCAGAGCTATAACACTAAACTGTGACATCAGAGGATCATAAAAGTGCTGCTGCACAAGGTATGCAAAAATTCAAGATTTTGTATATATTATAGTAAAAAAATATAACTAGCAAAAATCATCAGTTGATTAAACAAGAAGAGCTTCAAGCAATGTCCAGAGCACCCTGTAAAAACCTCAGGTAATAAACAATTTGAAACACCCCAGAGTCCATGAACTTGTGCTTTCCACAATGAGCTTACTAAAAACTGTGAGACTTTCCTTACTGACTATTGTAAACACCAATTGTATTAGATGGATTGAAGTTTACAAAGACCCATAGAAACGATCACAAGCAAACTATTTTTCTCCTATGAGCAGCACTCACTAAAACAGAATAGAAAAGTAAAGGTCAACATTTTCACCACTATCATGCACTGCTACTTTAATCTGATTAATTTTCTTTTAGTTTGCATGTGTCCCTCCTCAGGCTGAGGCTGAAAATAGGGATCATTGTCTGGTCCTCCTTTCCTGGTCAACAAAAACTAAATAAATAAGTACCCTAAGGCTACAAAACTGCTAGCCATTTTTTCTGAGCCTCTGACCCCTGGGAAACATGGTACCTGGGGTCAGAGGATATGCCACAACTAATCAGGTCCCAGAAGCCTGGCAGGAAGACCCAAGGGCTAAATGGATGCTGGAAGATTTCATTCATTCACCCCAGAGTGGGGTTACCAATCAGCCATTGAATGACAACCCGACAGAGCCTCCCAAAAAACTGACAGGAAAATTAAACCAATTAGGATGTTGTGTGCTGTTTCTTCATGCAGGAATCTTCCAGCATGTCCTTAGTCTGCCTGATGCTAGAAGGGAGTGCAGCAGAACCTTCCAGTGATGTCATCAAATGGCTTAGATGCACGATGAGTCAGTATCACCTCAGGTCATAAGTAAATCAGATTAAAAACTGCTTTTAAGATAGGCAAAACATAGCAGTCAGCAAAAATTCACAGCATTCAGATGGCCCCTAAACACAAGTTGGACAAATTTGCAGCTGAAAGGCCACAAATGCTGCGCATACTCAGATCAGTAGCATGGAAGTAGAGAAATAGCCATTTTATCTTCCCACACAGATGGCTTCCTGTACCACAGAGTGGAATCCAGTGAGGACAATGAAAACTTTATAACTTCAAAAAAAACTAATTTTAGAGCTAAACAGATTCAGGGATACTCTACTGCAGGTGGAGACTGGGCAATCAAAAACACGTAGAGAAGTAACGGAGCTCAAGACCCACCCCGGAGACTTGGAACAAGGCCACACTGTGTGTCTAATTAGTATCTAATGCCCATGCCCGGAGTCATGGCTTCAATCTTTATTCACAAAGAATAAAATGGGTTAGAGCACTTGCTTCTGAAGGGGACTATCTTTGCAGGAATCCCTAGTAGGAATGGTAAGAGACAGCACCTTTTACTGACTTCTGACAGAAAAATAACTCATTCATGAATGAGTTTAGCTGTGGCTCGGCACTATTCCAGCTCTTGGACACGTACCACAGACATTTTGGTCGGGACAACTGAAATAAACTTTTTACAAAAATAGTAAATATCTTGCACTAGTGTGCAAATCTTTTACCATTTCTGTATTTTACATTGGTAGTGCCTGCTCCAGGAACACTTTACATACACTTTGAAAATAGGCACAAAAGCTGACAGTGTCTCTTTAAAAGACCTAAAGTGGACCAGTTTTAGACTGCCATGGATTCTGTCTCTACCTGTGATACAATAAATAAGGGATGTGCCACGGGCATACTGTAAATATTGATGATATTTATCTGAGTGACATTTGACCGCATGTCATTATGAGTGGTGAAGCCACAAGTAATGCAAATGAGGTCAAATGTCATCAAGGTAAATATCTGCAATATTCACAGTGTGCCCATGGCATATGCAATATATGCCATACCACCCCACACTTAGGCTTAAAAGACACTATTCGAACACTCATTTGTAGCTATCACTGCCATTGTTTGCTGAAAGTCAGCTGTGTTAGATATAGCGCAATTCTGTTCCTTTACATTCCGGTCAAGGACACTGTCAGCTATTGTGCTGAATATTTTGCTCTTAATTGAAAAGGTGGCTGCATCTATCTGTATGTGTTGATGTGGCATGTATGGCCCCATACTACCCGACATTATACATTTACTGACCTTTTTGTAAATAGTCTGTATTTTGGATGACCCACTCTTACCCCAGCTGCCCAATGTGCCAAATGGTGCCGAAGTGTTGGTAAAATCGTGCACGGATGAGTTTTAGGTTTTATATGCAGTATGTTATTAAAGCATTATGCAATAGAATGGAGTGAGCAGAGCTTCAGAATATAAAATGTTTAGAAAAATGACTGCTCTAAAATACTTTAATTATGGCTGAAAAGAACAGCCAAGACTCAGAGCAGGTGTATGTGCATCAGCACGACCACTGGTACACATGCTTAGAGTCCTGGCTTTACTTTTCAAACTCTAATTGAAGGATGATAGACCATTTTTCTGAATGTCTTGTATTCTCAAACTCAGGTCACTTCCTTCTATTAGATAACATGTTAACATACTGCATATAAACTGTAAAACTCGTACTTGCATGAGTTTCCCAGCACTTTGGCACTATTTGGCACATCAGGCAGCTGGGATAAGACTAGATCACCTAAAACACTAATTATTTAAGAGAGGGTCAATAAATGCATGGTTTGGGGTAGTCTGGGACTATATGCCATGTAAAAACATACAGATAGATGCAGGCACCTTTTCAGTTAAAGGCAAAATATTCAACATGTTTAGAATTTCTGGCTGCTGCAGGCTGTCAGCATAAGCTAGCTGACTTTATTGTTCTAAGAGACAGAGTAGGCTGTCTCGTGCTGAACTTCAGCAGTGCAGACAAATCCATTTATGTCAGGGAGCCCTAGAGTGAGAATATCTAGATATTCTCACTGTAGGCCCATAGCACACACAAATATCATTGATGTGTGCCCTTTAAAAGCTACACAGATATTGCATAAATAGTGTTATGGTCATTAAATATGTATACCATAACATCTACCTCCCTAAACACCTGAGTGCAATTCGTAAAAATCAGGTCCAAGAGAGATGAGCCAGTAGGTTTCTTCAAGTTAATATGGGTTGGCTCTGTTACCAAATGTTATATCCCTAGGCTAAGAGAAACATTTTTTACATTCATTGATATTTCATCTACTAACCAATTCATATTGAAGTCCAATAATAGCAATGGTTTGTGAGATGTTACACAGGGCATCAATATTTCAAATAAGCTGAGAATACCTATGCAGAGAATACCTATGCAGCAATATATGTTTTTTCTTTGCAGCAAACGCGATTTTCAGACTATTGGAGGACTTGCTGTGAACCCTTTAGGGGAAAGGATAATCAACGCTTTTTTCCCAGACAGGTAAGACACAATTTGGTACTATTACATATATTTTTTGAATCCTATGTTTAACTCCTTCATCACCTCAGCTTGCCCCCTTCTGCTGCCACCCCCAGCCCCATAACCTCCCTCTCCAGGAATTACCTCCACCGCTTACTGTTACAGAGGAACAGTCAGTACTAAGATGATGGCCAAACATTTTTACTTATTGTTTATTGCAGCATAGAAATTTGTATCAGGCTGATTCTGCAGACTCACAAGACGACATACTGGAAAAGGTTCAGCACAGAGCCACAAAAATGGTCTCAGGTCTGAGTAATAAACCCTATGTACCAAGACTAAACATTCTGGGCCTATATCCTCTGCAGACAAGGGGATTAGGAAGAACTTGCTACAGATGTTCAAAACCATAGGGATGATAAATTAATGACTAGCCTGGGTCTAGAATTCAATGTGGGAGACATACATCTCAGGAGCTAGGACTAACAAATCAAGTTGCAACTGTCCAAGAAAAACAGTAGGAGACAATTCTTCACACAAAAAGCAGTCAAAGTTTAGAACACTTAGCCAAAGGACGTTGTTGAAGAAGACTAGGGATTTTCAAAAGGAAATTGGATCAGTATCTGTTAAACACAGACTTGTCTAAATGGCCCCTCTAAGGCGGGAGACAAACTAAATGGGCCCTTGGCCTTTTTCTGTCTCATCCCCACGTACAGCTCCAAGTACAGTATAGACATTTGCTGTAGCCAAAAATCCCAGAATCCCCTGCAGTTGATGTCAGAGCTGTGCTGCAGCAGTGGAGATTTAATAGCTTGCAGTGCATGTTAGAGCTTTTACAACCTCTGATCAGATGTGTGCCTGTCCCGCTGTTCTACAGGGCTAAGTACAGTCCTCTGTGACTGTACTCAGCCCTGGGAGTACAGTGGGACCAGCAAACAAAAGATCAGAGCTTATAAAAATGTTAACATGACCTGCAGGCTAATGGATCTGCCACTGCTGCAGTCCTGCTCTGATATCAGCTGCAGGGGATTCCGGGATTTCTGATTGCAGCAAATGTCAGCTTGGGAATAAGCATCAGCCTGATACTCTGCTATACTGCAATAAACAGCAAGTAAAAAAAATGTCTTGGCACAGAAATTGCAAATTGGAACCAGCCCCACACTTGGGTGTAGAGTTCTTAGTGCTGACTATTCCTCTTTAAGCACAAGACAGAGGTTACAGCTGCTGTGGTTGGCAGTGTTTCTGCTTATGACAAGCCTCCTGTTTGAGCTGTATGGGTGTAATGGAAATCATTTTGCATCCTCCTCTACTAAGTAGATAAGATGTAAAAATACGCAAGCTCCCTTTTTCACTGAGGTGTCCTTATTGTGCTTATACTGTCCATACAGAGTCACTTACCCTGAAAGTGGAGAAGTGAGACTTTCCTTGCCGTTGTCATCAATGAGTTGAGAGTCTGTATTAGATGTCATCTGCAAGGCATACTGTCACAGTCTAGCAAATCTCATTGGCACACACCACCTCTAGGTCATATCTATTAAACTGTAGTGAAATGTGTGGCACAAAAGCTGTATTTCGTCTGCAAGAGTGCATTAAAATACACAAAGGATTCCTTTCCCTGGCCATTTTTAATCTCCTTTGTCCTTGCTGGGTTATGTCTGCCTACCATCATATCAAAGCCCTCATGACCCTATATTCCCATCCACCCCTCGCCCAGTGAGCTGCAGTACACTCTAGCTGCCCAACAGGCAGATCACTTACAATATGCGACCTAGCTTTTGGAAGCAGTTGACAATATCTGTGACACTTAGAATGACATGCACATCAAAGAAGTGAAAAATGTGTCATTGATTGATTGATTGATTTCAGACGTTTTACCAGGAAAGACATACTGAGCTGATCACAGCTCATTTCCAGATGCATCCTGGGGGTGAGGGGTATGGAAGATAGTGCAAGAGGAGACAAAATAAATAGTTATTAAGAACATTACAAAAATAGTAGTCATATACAGCAATACAGTACATCAATGGATCATAATCATAAACATTGTAAAGCAAAACAGTACAACAGAGAGTTGTGGTAGATAAAATTAAGCTTTGATAGGCAAGGGGAAATTACTCCTATATGCATGGCCGAGGGAGGGGGAGAGCAAAATGGCCATGGCAATATGAATAGCAGGGAAGAAGATCAAGGAAGTAGATGTCATGGACAGCTGCAGATGGGAGTAGAAAAGCAACTAAGAAGAGACTTAACGGAAAGCCAGCTCGGTGGCACTGAGGGTTGAGGTGCTGGACACCACAGCTCACTCCATGCCGGCAACTCATGTTTGGGAATGAGCACAGGTTGCTGAGGGGTTTGCCAGGGAGGGAGAGAATTGAATGTCCAGAAGACTGCATTCTTCTCCCAGGGAGAGAGGACTGCATGGTCGGCTGGATGACTGTCACCAGGCAGAGGCCTGGTGGTGGTCCAGGACAGAAGAAGGGAGGTGCTGCAAGACTCCGCAGCATGTGTGTGCCTCCATATGTGCATGTTGACAAGTGCATCCCAACGTTGGGATAGGAGGGAAAAAGTGAAGGGAATGGTGGCTGGACAGGCGTATATGAAGCCTGTCCACCAGTCCATCACCCACTGCATTGCCAGGACCCAGATGCCAAAGACTGGATTTGTGCTTCCGGGGGGGGATGTCCCTCCTCCTCCTGACCCTGCAATGGGGAAGGGGGAAGGGATCCATGGGGGGTATTTTGGCCCTCAGGTAAGTCCTAGGGAGATGCAGGATGGTGGAGATTGACAGGGCAGACCTGAGTGGAGCCCAGCCTGTCCTGGCCACAGGAGAACAAACAGAATATGGAGAAGAGACTTAAGGAAGAAGAAAGAAGATGCAGAGAGGATTTATAGGGGAAGGGTGGGTCAGAGTTTAGGAAAGCAATATGGAAAAGCAGCTTGACCAGTAGTAGATTTCCTTGATGAACAGAAAGGAAATGGGAAGCATTGCTGCAGAGAGGGTAAGAGAAAAGAGTGAGAGAGGATAGTAGGGAGGTAAGGTAGGAGGGAATGGAAAAAAAACAGAATTTGGATATAAATGAGCCACAATGGGAAAGGGTCCTGGCATCGGGGGGAGCAGAGTACAGTGAGCAGTTGTGCGGACAAAGGGTGGGGGCAGTCTAAGGCAAAACAAGAAAAACAGTGAACTACTCTACTGTAAGCTATGTCACCATAGTCAAAAATAGGGAGAATCATCTTTAAAACAATCTCACAGTGGGCAGAAAGTGGGATACTCACTTTGTTCCTGTACAGTCCACCAAGTTGGGGTGGAGCTTATGGTGTATGGCATCAATATGCCACTGATAAATCAAGATGATGGTCCAGTCAGAACCAAGGTACTTAAATCAGGATACCTCATCAATAGCAGCACCATCCAGGGTGTGTAATAATGGGAGCGAGGTGAGTCTGGTAAGCAATGTCAGGCGCCAAAAGTCATGGAAACTGGTTTTTTGGCATTGGGGGGCAGTTGGTTAGACCAGAACCAGTGCTGAACATTGTCAAAATCCAGCAGTAGTTGGGAAGTAAGGTCACAGGAAGAGGAACCAGATGCAAAGAGTACTGTATCATTAGGGTACATACCGTATGAATGGATGCTGAGGAACAGGCAGAGGGGAGGACATTCAAGAATATGGAAAAGAGAATGGTGCATATGACTGACCCTTGAGGGATGCCTGAGTAAATGGGGAGTGAGGAGTATAGGTAACTTCTGAACTGGAAAGCTTGAGGCCTTCCCTCAAAGTAGGAGTGGTGTCACCTGACTGAGAAGTCAGATACGCTCACTGTTTTGAGCTTGTCTAGAAGGAGGGTGGTGTACCACAGGGTCAAAAGCTTTAGCAAGATTGACAAATATGGTGGAGGTGGTAGGAACCTGGTCCATATCTGAAAAGATAAGAGTCAGTGAGCCGGAGGAAGGAGGTGGAGTTGGATTTCCTAAAACCAGACTGGATGGGTGAAGAAGGTGGAGGAGTCAAAGAAGGAAGACAGCTGAGAAAGAACAAGGTGTTTCTGTAACTTAGCCAGAGTGGGAAGTAAGATATGACAGGACAGAAGTTACCAGGAAAAGAGGGATCACCAACTGTAGGGAGAGGGTTGACAGTAGCCTGCTTCCAAGCTTCAAGGACCTGGCAGAGGAAAAACAGAGCTGGGTAATAAGCATAGAAATGGTAGGAGCTAAGAGAAACATTTTAGGATCAAGACCATCAAGGCTACTTCCCTTACAAGGATTAAGGGCAAGCAAGGCCCTGCTTGCCCTTAAAAAAGAAAAAAACTTTTAGAGCAGACTAGATGGACCAAAGGGTCCTTTTCTGACAACAACTACTATGTCCCTATATCACTATGATACTATGTAAGAGAAGCAGAGGAAGAGGAAGAGGTAGGAGAGAAGGAGAAAGAGTGAGGGAGAAGGCAGAGGGAGGGAGGGGAGAGGACGGGGAGGGGAGAAACAGATGAGAGAGAGAGAGCACAGGTGGCAAAGTAGGATTTAAAAGAAGAGGCAACAGAAAAGGGGTCAGAAATGAGGGAGTCACCAACCTTGAGGACAGGAGAGGGATACTGGGCTGGAGGGGAGAAAAAGGAATGGATAACCTAGAACTTGGAAGGTATATTAATGTTGTTCTGGAGTGTGGATGCAAAATACCCAGACTTCACTAATCTGATTGCTTTTGTATAGGCATTGTGAAGGTGCCAATAGCTGGCCAAAGCAGCTGGGAAGCCGGTGATCTTATAGGATCACCAGGCAAGGTCTCTGGTATGGAGGCAAACTAACAACTCATCTGATACCAGGGAAGGTGGCAGACCCATACTCTGGGTTTCCTCAGGGGTGCATGATGATCCCATACAGTCATAAATTTGGACAGAAAGTACTAGAAGGTATAGTTTATATTACTGGCTGCAGAGACAGGGAACCAGTCAGATGCCCATAGATCAGCTAGGAGGAAGGACAAGTCCATTGACCTAAAGGACCTGAGATAGATAAATTTGGGGGGGGGAGGGCTTAGGATAATGCAGCTTGCTCACACAGTAAACCATATGAGCCTCTGGGATGGGGCAGTTTATAAATTTGTACTTACTTACCTACTTATCATGGTCACTGAGAGCATCGGGAAAGGATACCTGCATCCACCATACAGTGGAGATGCGATGAGAGGACCCAGTCTACTAGAGAGTAATATAAGGATTTAAAATGTAGATGTGTAGGGTCAAAAGTCAATTACATCAATTGGAGGAAATTTACATTTTGGGAGAATTAATTTGCAGAGGGGGACAGCCAATTCACATTAAAGTAACCAGGGATAAGCAACTTACCTCTGTAGAAATGGAAACAGACAGAGGAAAGGAGCTCAGTAACTAAAGCAGGAGACATACCAGGGCTACAAGAAATCCCAGAAATAAATATGGAAACTGTTGTGTTTGGTGGCCGAAATAATTACCTTAAACATTCAAGGGTCTTGGTAGTAAGAAAACCACGCCACACTGAAATCTAGGCCTTCTCTTTTTACTTCCATTCAGCAGCACATACAAGAGGAGACTGGCTCAAAAACAGGCACACTTACAGGAAGTGCACATTCTCTTAAAGCTGTACTGTCTGTAACATTTCTTAAAGCTATAGCACACATAACAATCCCTGCTGACTTAGCTAGGAAATACTTAAATCAATAATTCAGAAGTAATATGAAACTATTAAAGTTATTACTGCAATGTCCCTTTTAGTTAGTCTATGTCATTAGGCTATATCTCTACAAGTCCATTCTCTTTGGTGGATGTCTTACACGTCCTGACCAACGTAGTAGGACTTGAGGCTGTTGCACTGGAATCTGATTAGCATCAGCCACATCTTGTCTCAAATGCTGTGGTTCCACTATCTCTTCTTGTCCTTGTTGTGGAACAAATAATGTTAGATAACTACCCCAACTCTGGGTATCCCTTTTTTGTTGTGTCTCAGTTCTAGTACGTATATGGTCCACATGTTTTTTCACTCTCCTCTGGTTAGTCAGTTGAACGCTCTAGACAAAATTTCCAAACTTTTTTCCACCACGCCTTCTATCCATTTCTTCGGGCCTGCATACATTCTGACCCACACAAGATCATTGGGTTTGAAGGATCTGGTCTTAGGAAGCATTTCAGTTACTGTCTTATAGCCTAGAGGGTGAAGAAGATCCAACTGAGTTAGAATCTGACACCCAAACACCAATTCTGCAGGGGATATTCCCATGACACAATGTGATGTCATTTGATACATCGCAAGAAAGTCCAAAAGGGTTATTTGCATTGCCGTCGGTGTAGTAGGATAAGCTTTGTCCATACTCTTTTTAAAAGTCTGAACTAGGTGTTCCACTTCATCATTTGAACTTGGATTTTAGGGAGGTGAGAAAATATGGTGGATACCATGTTGCTGGCAAAATGCTTGGAATTCAACAGACATGCACTGTGGTCTGTTATCCAAGACAATCACTTACGGGAAACCATGGGTAGCAAAGATAGATTTCAACACTTTGATGGTACTCTCAGTAGTTGTCAAAGACATTTTATGAATTTCTGGCCATTTACTATAAGCATCAGTTAAGAGTAACCACATGGAATTTAAATAGGGTCCTGCGAAATCAATATGCAACCTTTGCCAGGGTTTTTTGGGTTGTTCCCAATGAACTGGAGCTCTTGCCGGATTTCCCAACCTTCACATCTTTGCACAACCTGGTATATGTCTTTGTCAATGGAAGGGCACCATACATGAAGTCTGGCCAGGGATTTCATTTTAGCAATGCCTGGATGGCCCATATACAAAACAGTCAACAAATTTGAGTGATAACATTGGGGTACTATGACACACAATCCCCATAGGGGACATTCCTCAGCAATGGACAATTGCTGTCTCTTTGTATAGTAGGGTTGTAGTGCAGTCGAACAAGTAGTGCTTGCGGCCAACCCTCAGGCGTATAGTGATACACTTGTTTCAAAATTACATCTTGACTAGTCGCTTTTGCAATGTCCTTGACTAGTACTGGAAGCTGATCTAACTGTTGTAGCTCCATTGCACACACAACAGTAGAGTCCTCCATATCTTTGAATTGCAATGGAAAACTATCTGGCCCCACCTGGCATACATAATGGCTCCTCTTTAAGTCCCACATCGAACTCCATTTCTCTGGATATTGGTAACCTCGACAAGGCATCCATATTTCCCTGCTGGTCTGTTGGTTGGTATGCAACCTTGAAATTATAGGCAGACAAAATTAATGCCCATCGTTGAAGTCTGCTAGCAACTGTTTTGGAATTTCTTTTCTGGACTGAAAATTGTCACTAGTGGCTTATGATCTGTCTTCAGGTGAAACTTGCAACCTAGCAAGTATTGGCAAACTTTCTAGACCTCAAACACAACTGCTAATGCCTCTCTCTGAATCTGGGCATAATTCATTTCGGCTGCAGTGAGTTTGCATGAAGCATGGGCTATCAGCTTCTCCACTCCATCTTGATCTGTATAGAAAAGGACAGCTCCTATACCCACAGGACTAGCATCACAGACCAATGTGATAGGTAAGTTAGGGTCATAATGAGTTAAATTATTCACATCAGTTAGAGAGAGCTTGATGGCTTGAACTGCCTTACTGTGGCCCTTGGTCCACTTTCACAGAGTACCCTTAAGTAATAGTTCATTTAGGATAGCACATTTAGTGGCTAAGCCAGGTATGAAATGGTCATGGTAGCGCACCATACCCAAGAATGAGTGCAACTCTGAAACATTCTGCAGTTCAGGTATGTGCACAATGGCGTCCACCTTTTCATCATTCTGATGAATTCCGTCTTTGTCAATAGTGTGCCCGAAGTACATGACACTTGGTTGACAAAACTGTAATTTTTCTCTCCCAAGTCTGAATCCAGTCTGTTGCAATCTTTCTAAAATCTTTTGTAAGTTAAGTGAATGTTCTGCTTCTGTCTTGCCTGTGACAATGATGTCATCCAAATAACAAGCAACACCTGGTATATCACCCACCATTTGCTCCATCACTTTTTGGAAAAAATAGCAGGTGCGGAACTAAGACCAAAACATAACCATTTGTACTCATACAGTCCTTGGTGTGTATTAATTACTACCAATTTCTGAGAGTCTATATCCAACTCCACTTGAAGGTATGCATCAGCGAGGTCCAGTTTAGAGAACCCCACACCACCATTCAGTCTATGAAAAAGTTCCTCTGGTAAGGGTAAAGGAAATACATCTATGCTAAATACTGGATTAAGTGCCACATTAAAATCTCCACATATTCAAATCTTACCACCTGATTTAGATACCACCACAATTGGAGTGGCCCAATCTGAACTTGAAACCTTTTCCAGCACACCTGCTTTTTCCAGTCTGTCCAATTCTGCCCCAATGACCGGTTTAAAGGCAAAAGGGAATTTCCATGGTTTACAAAACTTAGGAACTGCATTAGGCTTTGTAACTAACTTGGCTTTAGCTGTTGTGCAACATACCAGGCCTTTCCATAACTCTGGATACATGTGTAAAATCTCCCCAAGCTCGAGAGGATTACTGCTTTGTGGTACCTGGACAGCAGCAAGTAGGCCAAAATCTGCTGGATCAACATGAATGTTTAGAAGAACCTGGGCATCTCTGCCAAAAATGTTGACACCCTTTTTTGAAACCAGAAAAGTTACAGGTGTACCAGTCTTGGGAGAATTAGTCCTGCATACCAATGTGGTAAACGAGCCCAGTAGCTGAATTGGTTGCCCTTCAAATGTATGCAGCAACTTATTACAAGGAGACAATGGTGGCTTATCCAGATCAGACTATGTTTGATGGTTAATAAAAGTAACTGAAGAAGCAGAGTCTACCATTAAACGCAACTGATGCCGCAATTGTGGCAATTGAAGTAACACATAAAAAGGAGGAACATCTTTAGTCTGCATTTGTGGTGCAATAGAAACCACTGCACTGTCTGGGTTCTCCAAACCTACTACCATGATTTTTCTCTCCTGCAAACCTTAGCAATATTCCCTTGACATTTACATGTATGACACTGAACTTCTCTGAATTTGCGCTGGTCCTTGCTATGCTGAGATGACCCACATGATGCACATTTGTACTGGATATGCAGTTTGGGTGGAGTGGATGAATTTTTCTTTGTAAACACTGGCTTAAACTTAGGTTTGAGCTATTTCAATTTGGGGTTTACTGCAGCTACTTGTACCTCATTTTTAGTGTAGATCTTAGCACGTGCTTCATTTTCTGCAGCCTCATACATTTGTGCCAACTGTAAAAGTCCTCAGTAGACTTCCTGACACTTACAGAAAGGAATTGCTGATACAATGTTCATTATTCAACCCCATAACAAACTTATCAGCTAGATTAGATTCAGGATGCTCCCTGCTCCACTCACACATGAGAGCTAAGCATTTGATCTCAGCCAAATACAATTGTAATGACTGACCTGGTTTCTGGGGGTAACTGTTGAATTTATAATGTTCAGCCCTTGGAAAAGTTGTTAAACTGTATTGTGCATTGGAAGGAGAAAGAATCTTAGATTTAGAAGTGGGTAGCCATCTGGGAACAAGTGACCACCAAACAGTGTGGTTCACGATAAACGCAGCCATAGAGTCAAGCCATACAAAAACAAGAGTATTGGACTTTAGGAAGGCTGACTTTGAGAAAATGAGAGAGTGCCTCAGAAAATCACTAGCAAATGGGCAAGAAGGAGGGGTGGAGAAACAAGGTGGAATAATCAAAACAGCCATCACAGAGGCAACAAGCCTTTGTGTGAAGTAAATCAACAAAGCAAAATGAAGGAAAATAACACTATGGTTCTCAAAAGAGGTGGAAGGGAAGGTTAAAGAGAAAAGGATAGCATTCAGGAAATATAAGAAAACACAGAAGGAGCAGGACAGAGAACTTTATCAGTTAAAGCAGAAGGAGGCAGGGAAGGCAGTCAGAATAGCAAAGGCACAAACTGAGGAAAAGATAGCCAACTCTTTTAAGAAGGGGAATAAAACATTTTATAGGTACATTAGGGAGCAAAGAAAGACCAATGGAGAGATACAGAGACATAATAAAGGGTAGGGAATGTGGGCAGAGGGTGACAGTGAAAAAGGAACGACACTAAATGAATATTTCTGCTCAGTATTCACAGCGGAAGAGGAGGGGGAGGTACCTAAACTAAACAAGAGAGAAACGCTGAATAGGGGGGTCACTACCAGTCCATTCACAGAAGAAAGGGTTTTGAAAGAACTCTTAAAACTGAGGGTGGACAAAGCAATGGGGCCTGATGGGATTCACCCAAGAATTCTAAAAGAACTAAGGCTATAACTAGTAACACCACTGACTACTCTCTTTAACGAATTATGGGAGGATGGGGTGGTACCTGAGGACTGGAGGAGGGCAAATGTGATTCCATTTCAGAAAAGTGGGAGCAACGCAGAGGCAGGAAACTACAGACCAGTTAGTTTGACCTCAGTGGTAAGGAAAATGATAGAATCACTTCTGAAGGAAAGAATTGTTGAGTACCTAGATGCCAGTGGGGCACAGGACCCAAGGCAGCATGGTTTCACAGCAGAAAGTTCATGTCAGATGAACCTAATAGATTTCTTTGACTGGGTGACCAAAGTAGTAGACCAGGGAGGGACTGTGGATATGGCCTACCTAGATTTTAGCAAGGCATCTGACACAGTCTCACACAAAAGATTAATATACAAGTTAGCCAGCCTTGGAGTGGGTCCCAAGGTGGTAGCCTGGATAAAAAAACTGGCTGGACAACAGGACGCAAAGGGTAATAGTAAACGGAGTCCACAGTGAAGAAAGGAGGGTAACTAGTGGGGTACTGCAGGGTTCGGTACTGGGACTGGTCCTCTTTAATGTCTTTATAAGTGACTTTGGAGAGCATCTGGAAGGAAAAGTATGTCCCTTTGCAGATGACACAAAGATCTGCAACAGGGTTGATACACAAGGTGGAGTGGAAAGGATGAAAAGGGACTTGGCAAGGTTGGTGGAATGGTCAAATATGTGGCAGCTCAGATTCAATGCAAAGAAGTGCAAGGTAATGCATCTGGGAAACAAAAGAGTACATAATGGGGGGGTGAGTTAATAACAACAACAAAATCAAAAAAGACCTAGGAGTAATTATATCAGATGACCTAAAGGTGGGCAAGCAATGTGAGAAGGCAGTAAGGAGGACTAGGGGGATACTGGGATGCATAGGGAGAGGCATCAACAGTAGTAAACAGGAGTAGTTATCCTTCTGTACAGACAGATGGTGAGACCCCATCTGGAGTACTGCGTGCAATTCTGGAGACGCCATCTTCACAAAGACATAGACAGAGAGGAGGCTGTCCAGAGGAGGGCAACCAAAATGGTGCAGGGTCTGCAGCAGAAGACTTATGAGGAGAAACTAAAGCAGCTTAATATGTATACCCTTGAGGAAAGGAGGGAGGGGGGGACATGATAGAAACTTTCAAGTATCTCAAGGGAATTAACAAAGTACAAGAGGGTAGCATCTTTCAGAAGAAGAGATGTGCAAGAACAACAGGGCACAATTTGAAGAGAGAGGGGGGATGGCTCAGAGGTAATGTTAGAAAGTATTTTTTTACAGAGAGGGTTGTGGATGCATGGAACAGCCTTTCTGAGGAGGTTGTGGAGTCAGGAACAGTGGAAGAATTCAAGAATGCATGGGACAGGCATAAGGCAATTCTAGTGGGGGGGTAGGAAGAAGTAGGCTGTTGATTAACTAGAATCTGCAGCTTATCCATCAGGTAGGGAAACGGGCAGACTAGGTGGGCCAAGTGGTCCTTGTCTGCCATCAAATTCTATGTTTCTATGTTTCTATTCAATTTAGCCTTTAGCTCTTGATATGATAAATCCTCAGGCCGGTCTGGTGCACACAGACTGCATAAAAGTTTGAAGGTTTCACCCCGAAGAAAGTACAAAAAACAGCTTGAATAAGCTTATCCTGTGGCTCATCAGCAGCAGCTTGTATGGCAGGATTAAGCAATAACCACTGATCCAGCTTGTATGGCAGGATTAAGTAATAACCACTGATCCAGCTTGTATGGCAGGATTAAGTAATAACCACTGATCCAGCTTGTATGGCAGGATTAAGTAATAACCACTGATCCAGCTTGTATGGCAGGATTAAGTAATAACCACTGATCCAGCTTGTATGGCAGGATTAAGCAATAACCACTGATCCAGCTTGTATGGCAGGATTAAGTAATAACCACTGATCCAGCTTGTATGGCAGGATTAAGTAATAACCACTGATCCAGCTTTTATGGCAGGATTAAGTAATAACCACTGATCCAGCTTGTATGGCAGGATTAAGTAATAACCACTGTTCCAGCTTGTATGGCAGGATTAAGTAATAACCACTGATCCAGCTTGTATGGCAGGATTAAGTAATAACCACTGATCCAGTTTGTATGGCAGGATTAAGTAATAACCACTGATCCAGCTTGTATGGAAGGATTAAGTAATAACCACTGATCCAGTTTGTATGGCAGGATTAAGTAATAACCACTGATCCAGCTTGTATGGCAGGATTAAGTAATAACCACTGATCCAGTTTGTATGGCAGGATTAAGTAATAACCACTGATCAAACTGTCTGGACCATGTATCCCAGTCAGTTCCTGTAAAAATTTCAAAGCTGGCTGAAGTTGCCATGATATTGTGCAATTCCAAATTGCTGGCTTACCTGCGGTGCAGAAATTCATAAAATGGCATAATTCAGTAATCTGGATCTATGAAAATGTCCACCATCCTTCGTCACCAGTTTGTTGTGTTTGGTGGCCGAAATAAGTACTTTAAACATTCAAGGGTCTTGGTAGTAAAAAAAAACACACCACACTGAAATCTAGGCTTCTCTTTTTACTTGCATTCAGCAGCACATACAAGAGAAGACTGGCTCAAAAACAGGCACACTTACAGGAAGTGCACATTCTCTTAAAGCTGTACTGTCTCTAACATTTCTTAAAGCTATACTACACATAACAGAAACAGAGGAGGGAAGGGAAGAGAGAGTTTGAGAAGGAGGAGCAGCACATAGGAGTAGGGAGAGGGACAGCATGCAGTCACAAACTGTGTGCAGGTAGATGGTTATTAGTTAGTTATGTAAAAATTTGTCTATTTATTTAAAAATTGGTAACCGGGGAAGGCACACTGAGCCAAGGCTCATTTCCAGGTGCGACCTGGGGAGAGTGAAATGGAGAGCACAGAGTACAAACATACATTGAGCAATAACAAAGGTGGATTACTGTGATAAGTTACAAAATGCAAATAACAGAAAAATGAGCTAGCAGGTGTACAGTGCAATGACAAAAGGGCCATAAAAATTAGCTCGCTGAGTGGTGGCTACTAAAGACAAAAAAAAAAAGAACACCTAGATTAAGTGTGCAGTGCCTGTAAACATAGCAGTGCAATGGCAACCAAACGAATAAAACAGGTAGTATCAATTTGCAGGTAGGAACCAAAATCATGGGGGGGGGTTAGCGGGACTAGCAGGGATGGAGGTCAGGAGCAGAGGGAAGGGCAAAGTGGGGGTTAACAGGAACAGGGAGGAGAACGGGAAAGCCTTAGCTGGTGTCTAAAAGTGGAGCAAGAGCTGGCAAGGTGGATGGAGAGAGGAGCTGGTTCCTCAGGAAGAGGTGATGATAAGAGAAGGCAGACTGCCCAGAAGAGGAGTGAGGGTAAGGAAGGGAAATGTATGATGGTTCCTGGAGTGTACGAAGGAGGAGGGAATGGGACAGCGGAGTGAGGATCGGTAAAAGGGAACCAAACAAGTATTTAGAGATCAGAGAAGAACAGTTGGCCTGGTGACATGATGGGAGAGAGACAATGAAAAGAGAGAAGTAGAGGGAGTAGTGATGAGTACGGGAGGTGAGCTTGTAGCAAAGCAACAGAAAGCATTGCAGGGTGTCCAGTCTGGTGAGGGAGGAGGGGGGTGCCATATACCACATCCATGTAGTCGAAGACTACAAAGACTGGGAGAACCATCTTGGTTACCAGCTCCCAGTGGACCTGAGAAGAAAGGCATTCCTTGTTGCAGTACAAGGCACCAAGTTTGGGCAGGGCTTGGTGTGGATGGCGTCAATGCGGGCAGAAAAGTCCAACCTGCTATTTAGCCACACGCCAATGTATCTGGAGGCAGGGATAACTTCAATTGGGGTGCCATTCAGCATGGAGAAGCTGGGCAGTAGAAACAGTCTGGCCAATTTCTGGCTGGTGCCAAAGGTCATGGACACTATTTTCTTGGTATTGACCTGCAGTTGGTTGACATGGAACCAGTGCAGTACATTGTGAAAGTCTTGCTGAAGCAGGCCTTACACCGCTGCAGTCGAGAGGCCTCAGGACTGGATGACTATGTCATCTGCATACATGTGTGTATATGCAAGTTGACACAGGAAGAGGGCAGGTCATTGAGGAATATTGAGAAAAGGATGGGACCCAGGATGGAACCCTGTGGGATGCTAACCTGGATGGGAAAGGGGAAGGGGCAGAGCACTTCCAACTTGTACCAACTGTTGGTGACCCATGCACTAAGAACAGAACCAGTCAACAGCAGGAGATATGTAAACTGCAACACCACCACCCCTCATTGTACAACCCTGCCTTACTAAGGAGAAATCAGGGATAACCACCACAGAATTTTGGACCTTAGTAGGAAGCCAAGGTTCAGATATGGCAAATACATCCAGCCATAGGTAACACATGATAGGTTGCAGTTGGTTAATTTTTGGGAAGAGGCTGTAGATGTTTAAATGGGTGACTCAGTCCTTTAGGAAGCCGAAGGGGTGGTGCAGTGATGGGGCTAGGATTTAGTTCTGTGTCATTTGCTACCAAAAGCAGCAGGGAAACAATAAGCTTAATGAAACCAATATATTGATTGGAGAATGGGGCAAGGGCAGGGTCACCACCTGTCCTGATTTCGACAGGACAGTCCTGGTTTGGGCAGGTGTGTCCTGCCAAAAAACAAGAAAAATGCTACATGTCCTGATCTTATAGTAGAAAAAAATATGTTCTTACTTTACTTTAAATGTTGCAGAAAACTACAATTCCTTAATAGAAATAATTTAAAATGATTACAATATGACTTGCTAAAACAGTACAATGCTTACTCTTAATTCTGATAATATAAAAGCAAAACAAACCTGTTGCATTGGTTGAGAATGCATACTGTGTTGCAAAAATTCATGTTTCAGTAAGAAATGTCCCACGTTTGGCTTCTTAAAAGGTAGTAATCCTAGACAAGGGGGAGTGGAAAGGTAAGGGGGGAAAAAGAGGGACAGAAAGCACCAGAGAGCTTCAAGTTGAAGCCATGGAGCAGGAAAGAGTTGACACCCAGAATGCTAGAGGAATGGGAAAGGGAGAGGAGGAGGGGGTGAACGGAAAACGAGGGGAAGAAGTTGATAGAGAGGGGGAGGGAAACAGCAGTAGATGGTGGAAAAGAGAAGAAGGAGAAAAGGAGGGGGACGAATGCCAGAGAAGTTAACAGCATAGTGGAAATAAAGTGTAGAAAACTGAAACACCTAGCTAGAAAGTACAGGAAATGGAAGGCACAATAGATATGGCTGGGCTGGGTGGGGCTAATCCAGACAGAGAGAGGTAAATGGAATGGGCCTTAACCAGACAATAAAACTGTAGAGGAAAGGTCAGAACAAAATAGTGAGTTTACAGGGGAGTAAGCCAGCCCTAGAAATGGAGACAGCAGAGATGAAGGCCTTGACTAGAAATACCAGTGGAGTGTAGGCCTGAAATCAGATAGCGAGGTGAAGGTAATGTTATCCAGACCCAGGTGGGAAGGCAACAGGGAGACAGGCTTAACCAGGTAAGACTGCAAGGGCATGAAGACCTGACCCAAGAGGATGGCAGACAGAAGTAAATAGAAAATAAAACAATTAAGGAGAAATAGCCGCACCAGACAAAATACAAAATCCACCAAAACTCAAATGGGAGGCTATAAAAGCAGAAGAGCTGGTATGTGTAGTATGAGAAAACACACTTCCATGCTTCAAGCAGATAATCAGAAAATAACACAGTATGTACCCTCACAAACAAAGACTGTTAAAACTCATACTGTCTTGTGCGGGCATTTTGTGTCAGGTTAAGCAATGGTTGGTTCGGAATTCATAGAAAGCTACTGGAAGTAATTTTAAGGATTGCAGTCATGCTTTGGTTGTACAGAAATAACTTTGAATGCATTGGATGCAAACAACTGCAAATCATGGCAATTTGCACCATAGTCCATGCATTTACCAAAATATGCCACACAACTTTTGCTGTGTCGCAGAGATGTCACAGTTTCACTCCTTATTGGGTTCCAGTCTGGAACATCACGGGTAAATACTTCATGGACATAACATCGCAGGCATCACATCGCCACCTGCAATATCATGGTGCAAAAACATCGGCAGACACAACCGCGCAGACGGGCAGCAGGTAGTACTATGTAAATCGGCCCTGGTGTCCAGCGGGTTACCCAACCCACCCACCAATGGCTCCAGTAATAGGAACTGTACCAACCCCCCCCAACCGCCAACCCACTGCCGCCATTGCCGGCACCGTTGTCACGGACTGTATATTATGGCACAATAGCTGTGGTGTCTAGTGGACCCCCTTTCCAGCAGGGTGGTGGGGAGCTACCTCCCAGAGGGTACGACACGAGGAACACTATAGGAGGGTCCCCCCCATAGGTGCCGCGGTGATGATTCTGTCGGCTAAAGGTAGCTTAGGAAGAAGTCCAAAAAGAATACCCTATTGGGTGTCGAGCATCAAAGAGGTGAGGATGATGAATGAATGCAAACTGACAAGATGATTAAGGTGGACTTCCTAAGAAAAGAGGGGAAAGCCAGGGCCATCATCCACCTCCGTCCAACAGTGGAACCTAACTAATTAACCTAAGACAGCACATTAACCTAAGGAAGCACTAACTCTAGCTAATATTATCACCATTGGCACGGAGGAGAGAAAAAAAACCCTTTTGAAGGAGAAAACCTCTGGGGATCCAAGGCCTAGGTCGCCTTCCCTCCAGGCTGATGATGTTTGATTTAAGGACGTATGTGTTAAAGAGAAGGATTAATTAAAGAGAAGGATGAGTAGGGAGGATGATGATGGGATTGGGGAAAACTCCAAAAGGAAAGCACAGATCGAAGAAGAACATAAGGCAGCAAGGACCTGAGAGGGGTATGCTCGAGTAGAAGCTGGGAAGGAATAGATCCATGTAGAAGTCAGAGGAGCAAGGGTTATTCCAGATGTGCTCACGAGAAGACTGAGGATGAGGCAGACTGATGATGATGATCACCGCAGGAGTGCAGCAGTCCAACGCAAGAAGACTGAGGAAGAGGAGACAGGAAGGAACTCGAAGATGAACTGAATGATAGTGGAGAGCAGCCAACCAGCCCTTAGCAAAGGGTGATGAACTGGAAGGCATGGCCTTGAGTGGTGGTAGAAACAAATCGAGCAATGTGATGAAGGAAGCTCCTCAAGAGGAGGTAGATTCAGAAATGAACTGGAAAGAAACTTGGAGGGAAGCAATGGATTATGGATAAAGAGAAGTGATGCCATGAGTGGATTGGATCCTGATGGCCAGTACGAGAAAAGGCAGCCAGCATGAGATAAGGAGTCTGGAACCTGAGACATGCAGCAGAAGGGCCATGGGTTGCTGAGCAAAACGGACAATGGACGATGAGGAGTGACACCTTGATTGGACTGAATACAGATGGCCGAGCAGGGACGGTGTGGATGAGGGAATACAGAAGGAAGTCATGAACCTGAATACACACGGCAGGAGGGCTGCAGTTCTATAAGGTGGCATAGGAGCCATGATAGGCAAGCACAAAAGAAATATCGAATGCAGGCCGAGCATGGAATGAATCCCAGATGGGTGGTAAGGAAAGAGAAAGGCAGGTGGGTGAGTCGGATGAATGCCAAAAATAAAAAGAACGAAAGCAGGCCAGGAGTGGATCGAATCCAAGATGGCTGGCACAGGGAGGGGGGACTGCAGGATGTCGAGCAGGAGGAGGAGGCCAAATCAAGGTGAGAACTACTCTGAGGAAATTTAGCGGTGAGGCAGGATTTAATAATAATAAAACTATATTAACAGCCTCAGCAGGAGTTCAGGTGGCTGACCTCAGAGGTGCAACTACAATAAAACATGGAGACGATGCTCTGAAAACAGGTGTAGCAAGGTAGTGCAATGGCGCTGCAAGTAGAATGAGAGCAGGAATGAGCAGCACAGCTAGGGTCAGAGTAAACATGTGTCAGGTGAAAAGAATTAAGTATGCAACATGGAGCAGCCATGGTTGAGCTGAAACACGCAGATAATGACTGCAGGCGCATTGCAGCAGTTTGAGTGAGGTGAGCAGCAGTGTGAAAACACAAGCACTGGGTACAATAGTAATAACAGAAAACAGTAGCAGTGACTGCAGTTGTAGATAACCAAAAGCAGTAGTATGAGCTCAGAGTAGCAGGATGATAGGAGCTTAGAAATAAAGCCCAAAAGACAAAACCAAAATATAGCAAAACAGAAAACAGGGAACAAGGCCAAAAAACAAGAGACACAAAACACAGGGAAGCACACAGCTGGAGGAAAGGTGCAAACCGGAAGCAGGAAAAACAAGCACTGAAGTCCAGCAGACACACACAGACAGCAGGTGGGGGGTGGGGTAGGCCCCAGCCAGCTCAGAGGACAGACCAACAGAGCCTCCGGCTGCAAAAAGAAATGAATCCTGGGAAGGCCCAGGGTGAGCTACCTAATAAAGCCTGGCGGAGGAGTGACATGGTTGCTCCACCCAATCGAACCTCAGGGTTATAGCCTTCCCATTGTGCCCCATATACCATCTGCCGCTAGTAAAGAAGAGTTGAGGACTATATCATGTGTTTGTTTATTTCAACCAAAAAAATGCCTGTCTTAGTGTGCCCTAGTAGAAGGGGAAAAAGGGTGAGTTGTCCTAATGTGTAATTGTTTGCAAAGGTCTCCAAGGGAGCTGATACCATCATAGATAGCCCTAGACACAGGAGTACCCTTGGCCATGCTGACCCCAATGGGCACAGTCACATTGGTTGGCAAACCAAGTGAAAGGGGAGTTGCATAAACAAATTAAAAAAAATCACATTCCAAGTCTCCAACCCAGCTCAACAATGCCCCTCATTCATGTTTTCAGTAGGATACTGCAACTAAAATAAAGTAAATAATTTGAAAGACTTCTTGAATGCTTAGATAAAAATTGCTGAAGTAACTAAGCTATAGCTGGCCCCTTCTCCTGCCCCCACCCTCAACTCCCAAAATGGAACCCAAACAGCTACAGGTTTCACTAACGGCTTCAGTCAGCATTGATCATTGGTTTTATGGGGCTGTTCCCCTCTGAGCAGCACTGAGACAGCATTCTCTAGCATTATTTTACTTAGTTCAGTTGGGGACTGCTGTGACTTCCCTCTGCACTTTTGCTGTATTCCATTGAGATTTCTTGCAGTATTGCCTTTCTGTTTCTGTACTTTGTGCAGTAATGTCACATTGGCAACTTAGAACTTCTGTATCTGCAGCAGCATGTCTTTATTTTGTGTCTTGTCTTTCCTATTATACCTAGCAATTCCGAATTCTCTGCCTCCATTCAGTTGTGCTAGTTCTAAGAAAGCTAGTTTTATATTTGATGGTGCAAGGTGGTGCAAGCCTCTCATGTTAATATAAACCTGTACTAGCAGGCCTTGCTCTGTGTACTGTGGAGGTTTCTTTTGGCTCTTTCTTGCATACCAGTTTTCTGGAGTGGCTTCACACAAAGGGCTTTGCCTGCTTCACATACACTGACTGTATCTGCACGGATCCTTATGTTTGCTGTTTGGGTTCAACTAGGTTCTCTTCTCTCTTGTTCAGCTCCAACCTACTTCAGGTGGGTTAGGATTCCTTCTTGGAAATTCTGAATTAGGACTGCCAAGAATTAGGGAATGAACTGTTGCTTAATATTGTATGCTCTGTATAAAACATTTACTGGATTCTGTCATGGGCCTTCTTATAGTCCATACTGTTTGTGCCTGTAGTGCATATGTGCTTATTGGGGCTGGCAGTATAGCCTAGAGCCTAGAGGTTAGAGTAATGAGCTGTGAATGAGCTTGGTACATCCAGCAGATCTGGGTTTGATTCCCACAACCTCCACTTGCATACTGTGCGACTCTGAGCAAGTCACTTAACCATCCCAGTGCTCCCGGGTCGCCCCTGAAAACAGGCACTTGTGCGTAGTGGGCCTTAACCGGTTACCAAAAAGAATAAACAAATAAAATGTGCTTAAAGCACCTTCCTGTAGTCCATTCATGCCTGTAGTCCATACAGTATGTGTGCTCTCCTCATCTTTCACTTCTAATGAATCATGCCTGCCAGCCTGCCCTGGCAGTTATGTCGCTCCCCTCTTGTATTCTGCAATCACAGACAGTACTGCCCAGCGTCAGGTTCCATCCCAACTAAAGATATCCTGATACTACCGTCAGAGTCGTAAGCTGTACCTAGTTGTAATGCTCGGAGTCACTGTTTTTAAATGCTATCACTACACATCACTGTGCAGTGTTGTTATAGAGTTAGCAGGTAACGTTGCACAGAAACAGCTGCACATGTGTGCCTCCACAAGCCCTTCAGTCTATGAGCTCTTGTAGTCAACTGGCAAGTTCAGAGTGATGACCTTAACTAATCTTCTTGTTTCTTCACTCAAGATACTGATTCACACAACTAGACACAAGGGAACCTAAGTAGCACTGTACTTCATTATGTTTACACCCAGGGCTCTGCCTTCTGCACCTATTCTTTCCTTCTCAAGGGCATTGACATTTCATTGACATCAAGCACACCAGCACCCACCAATATTTATGGCTCACTGTCCCTCATGGGCACTAAGCTTTATGAGCATCAAGTGCTCAACACCCCTCAAGGGTTTGTTGCCCCACCAACATTCAAATCATGCTCAACACCTTGGAGGAATGGGACTGGTCAGCTGCTCTACCTCTGGCTTAGTATGGTCTTCTCTTTATCCCTTGGGTCCATTCATATTCCCCAGTGTTCCTTTAGCAATTTAGGATGAGTCCCTTTGCCACATCTGAGGGCAGAGCGCTCCGTGGGTTGGGAGTTCCTTTAGTTGCAGAGCCGTGCTCTGCAGCACCATCAAGAGGATTATAGTCTCAGTCATGAGACAGAGGAAGAGGACAGATTCTATTTCCCATTAACCAAGAGTATCTTATAGAGGGGTTTTAATTCATGCTTCTCTATACCTTTGCCATTGTCTTTCTGGGATCTCCCTATTAATAAGATGATAAGCCTAGAGGGATTACAGCCTAAGGCCTTGTATTTCCAGAGGTTTCTTCCCCTTTTTCCTCTCTGCCAAAGGTCAGACCTTCTCCCAGCAGCACCTCTAGGGGTAAAGGGTTCCTTTGCTCGCATGACTGAGTTCTGTGGTACATTGAAAGGAAGGTAGTTCCTTGTTTTTGTGACAGACAGAGGGCATGACTGCAAATCTACTTTGTATAAGTATTCAAATCCATGGTCCAAGTATTCAGTCTACGTTGCTCAACCATTTGGACACGTTCTTGGTTTTGTGCTAAAACAATGAATTTGAAGGGATATGTCTGTTGTTTCACGGGTTAGGGAATTGATGACTTTGTCTCACCAAGCACTTTTTAAGGACTATTTCCCAGCTTTCCACATGCATCAGTTGTCTTTGCTCTACCACCCTCCCCTCCTCCTGTCACAGCTTCATCTCTTCCCCCCATGGGAATTTGCCTCACTTTCTAAATACAGTGCTCCCTTGATTATCTACAACCCTATTATCTGCCACCCTTGATTATCTGCCAAATTTGGTTAGTACAAAACTTTTGCTAGTCCATTGCGTCTTATTATCCACTACACTTGTTTATCCACCACCCTCGATTATTTGCCCAATTTTTCTTTTACAATAGAGGGTGGATAATCAACTGGGTGATTTTTAATTTTCTCACATAACTGGAAAGGCTTTGCCTGAAGTTCAGTGGCCAAGCAGCCAGCCACTCCCACTTCCTGAGCTATGTAAGCAGTTCCTCTCAGCCTCACTGTGAAGCATTTTTTCTTTGCAGCCGAAAGCTCTGTCAGTTTGTCCTCTGGGCTGGTTGGGCCTTCCTGGCTGACTGGGGTCTGCCCCTTCCCCCGCTGCTCCTGCTTGTCTCTGCTGGGCTTCTGTGTTTATTTTCCTGCTTCTGGTTTGTATTTTGCCTTCGGCTGTGTGCGTCCTTCCTTTTTTGGGGGGGTTCTAAGCTCCTAGCATACTGCTACTTCAGAGCTCATACTGCTTGCTCTCAGTTACAACTCTCAAATTACTTGCAGTGCAACTGCAAACCTGATCTGTGTGTTTCAGCTTAACTATAGCTGTTCCATGTGGCATACTCTATTACGTTCACCTGACTCAGATTTACTTGAACCTAGCTATACAGCTCATTCATGCTTGTTCTAATTACCTCATTGCAGCAGTCTTATTGCACTGCCTGGTGACAGTGCTTTCAGAGCATTATGCCTCCTTCTATTTACTGCAGTTACAACTCAGTGTACTCATTTGTTTTTACTACTGCTGCACAGGCTTAATTGCTTTCTGCTAGTGCTTTGTTTACTCCCATTGCTATTGTACATTGTTTTACTCTGAGGTTAGATAAAGCTCCTGCTGAGGCTATTAAATTAGCTTTATATCTGCATGTGGTTCTCGGCCCTTCCATCGCTTACTTGTTTGTCCTACGGCGGGGACTGGGAGGTGTTTGGGGAGTCGTGGCCTATGTGGCTAATTAATTCTGTTCTACATCCTGTCTTCACCGCCGAAAATCCTCAGAGTTTGTCACCTTGATTTGGCTTTGAACTGCATGGCTGTCTTGCCCCACTATTCAGTGCTGTTTGCCCTACGTTACGCAGACCTGCATGCAGGTCCAATTATTACTGCTATGTTTACTGATCTCCACGGAGGTCCACACTTGCTTACGCAGCCATTGCTCCTTGCTTATGCAAACCATTGTTTCATGTCTACTGCCATCCCCTCAGCTTCAGCCTGGGATTCTGCTGCACTCAATCTGCATTCAACCTTGTAAGGTCTCAGCACTCAATGCTCATTTCGACCTCAGCATGCCGTGCTCATTTAGATCACC
This sequence comes from Neoceratodus forsteri, assembly GCA_016271365.2. Classification (NCBI taxonomy): domain Eukaryota; kingdom Metazoa; phylum Chordata; order Ceratodontiformes; family Ceratodontidae; genus Neoceratodus; species Neoceratodus forsteri. The sequence goes on along the minus strand of CM057450.1, from coordinate 768,037,812 downwards.
AACTTTTTGGCTCTCAATCAATTTCTGGGCCATGCCAGCCATTCTATTCTGGCACAGGATTCCTGCAGCCGATGGTCTCACTCTGCATTTAGTCCGCATCTAGAGCATGTCCAGCTTGGGGTGGGATCCTTCTCATCTGGCCCATAGCTGAGAATGTCTTCGCCCCAGGCTTGGCTTTAGCTGCCTGCAACATGACAGCAGCTCCTGGTGAAGAATTTAAGACTAGCAGTGAAGGGTGGTTACGACGATCTCCTTTGGCTCTAGTGTTCTACTATAATGGCTAGCCATTGACTTCAGTGGTTTCCCTAGCAAGGCACCTTCACTGCATTCACCCTATGACTGCCTCTGGTTCACCTGGTTTTATTTAGGGTGGGTAGGCCAGGTGAGTGCCTCAGCAGCTGTTGCTCTCCTTCTGCACCTTGGATGCACGTATTGTTGCAGAGTTTTCTTGCAACCTTCCACAGCATTCCTGCTAGAGGGTTTGAGTGAGAGCCTTCCTCCAAATTGGAATATTTTCCACTTCCCTTTAATTGGGTTTTCCAAATTGCAGCTGCAGAGCCATCACAAATTAAACTATCCCAAGCCTGGAGGGAAGATGACCTAGGCCTTGGATCCCCAGAGATTTCCTCCTCATAGGGTTTTTTTTCTCTCCTCCGTTGCCTCAGGTCATAACACTTAGCATAGTTGTTTCTCCTAGTTTCTTTAGGTATGTTCTGTTGTTGGATGGAGGTGAAGGATGTCCTGCCATTCCCTCTCTCCTTAGGAGATCCCCTAATCTCAATGCAAACCATCAATATCATGCTACGCAAGCCTGGGTATTCATTATGTTATCCAACTGAGCATCTCATTGCATTATCAGGCTGCCTATGCTTCTCCACTACTACGTTACAGTTACTGCTTGCTCTTATGCTTCGTGTTACCTCCTTTTTGGGGAAGATACTACATTTCTTTTGGGGATTCCTAAGGTACCTTTAACCAAGGGAATCATCCCATGGCACCTCTAGGGGTGGAACCCTCTCCGAGAGTTCCTTGCCTTCGTACCCCTACAGGGTGGTAATTCCTCTAGACTAGAGAGTGCGAATGGCCAAAACCAAACTAACACAGTTGCACAAGCATAACACTATACTGGTTGCGTAGGTCAGTGAATTGGAAAGGCTTTGCCTGGAGTTCAGTGGCCAAGCAGCCAGCCATTCCCACTTCCTGAGCTATATAAGCAGTTCCTCTCAGCCTCACTGTGAAGCATTTTTCCTTTGCCCCACCATCCTCCCCTCCTCCTCCTCCTCCTCCAGTGGCAGCACTCTCTCTCTAGGGAATATGGATAGAACCCTCTCCAAGAGTTCCTTGCCTTCGTACCCCTACAGGGTGGTAATTCCTCTGGAACAGAGAGTGCGAATGGCCAAAACCAAACTAACACAGTTGCAAAAGCATAACACTATACTGGCTGCGTAGGTCAGTGAACCAAGCTTGCTGTTACCTTGAATGTTTGGTACTTCCTGTCCTGGTGGCAGAGAGAGCGAACGGTCAAAAATCTATGTTAATAAGCCTTCAAATCCATGTTCTAATCATTCACTCTACATTGCACAGTCAGTCTTACACATACTTAGTTGTGGTGAATGTCAGTATTTTATTAGTTGAATTTTTTACATATTTTTCCCTCCATAAAACTGTTCACAGGTACACTGCTTCTTAAGTTTACAACCCAAGCTATTTAACATAAAATATATTTTATGACAGCTCAAACATTTCCTTGTTTGTTTGGTCATAAAATAAGTTTTACATGAAACATTTTGGCAATAAAATATTGCAAAATGGTGTATGTGTGTCTGTACCTGTGTGGAAGAGAATACAAACTGTAAGATTTTATAGTCTAATTTCTCAGCTTTAAAGCAGTATTAAAGGTTCAACAAGTTATGCCTTAAATCACATGAGGAATTGTGGTTAAGTTCACCCACTTACAGTAGGAACTGCTGACGTGGATCACATTTTATTACTAAATAAAATAATTATGTGAAGAAGGTGGTGGCTTCTCGGAGGATTAATCACAACTGGGCAAATACCTTTTCTGATAAAATGTTTATAAAATGTTTATATCTCTACACGGAACAAAGACTGCTGTGCTAAGACTGTCAAATTAGATTTGGGGCAGCCTTCATTTATTTATGTATGTATTTATCTATTGTTCACCAGGTCAGCACACTAGACAAAAATGCCTATTTTCAGGATGACCCGGAAGGTTATGCTAAGATGTGCAGACAATGTAATAGGGAAAATATACAAACAGAGACACCAAGGCATTTACAAAAAATGAAACTTCAGTACAATAGGGTAGAAGTGTTAATACATACATTGTATTACCTATGATGAATTGCTCAAGTGTGCCATTCCCACTGTATTTACAGAGGGAACTGCCCCCCCATATCCGCCATGACCTCTCTCAAATGCCCCCTCTGTGCTCTGTCCCATCCCCCACCTGCAACTTTCCCTGTAACCCTGTCCCAACCTCTCTTGAAGCTGTCCACCATTTTTAAGGATATCAGCTCCTCTGGAAAAGTGCCTCCTCATCTCCCTACTGAGCCTTCCTCCCCCCCCCCCCCCGATTCAGTCTGCTACCCCTCATGGTCTTGTTTCTACTAAGGTTGAAGAGACCCATGGTGCTCACTCTGTTTATACCTTTAAGGTATGTGAAGGTCTCAGTCATGTCCCCCCTCTCCCTTCTGTCCACAAGAGAGTACATGTTCAGCCCCTTGAGCCTCTTCTCCTAGGTGCTACCTTACTGGCCCTGGATCAGCTTGGTTGCCCTTCTTTGGACCGTTTCCAGCAAGCTGCTATCCTTCCTAAGATAATGGCACAAATACTGCACACTGTACTCCAGGTGCAGTCTTACTAGAGACCTGTACAACTACAGAATGGCCTCCACCTTCCTGCTGGTAATTCCTGGCTATGCAGCCCAGAATTTGCCTTGCTGTGTCTGCAGCTTTCCTACATTGTGCCAAGTGTTTCAGGTCACTCATGATAACTACACCCAGGTCCTTTTCTTCCTGTGACCTAGTTACCTGCACACCACTCAACCAGTATTTGGTCCCTGGGCCCCCCAAGTGCATAACTTTTCACTTTTTTTCTGCACAGAACTCTAGCTGGCAAGTGCCAGACCATTTCTCTAGCCTAGTCAGGTCTTCCCTGACTTCCTGTCTCTCCTCCTCCATGTCCACCTTCCAACAGAGTTTTGTGTCATCTGCAAACAATCAGATCTTACCCTTGATCCCATCTGCAATGTCACTTATAAATATGTTAAACAACACTGGCCCAAGCACACAGCCCTGTGGAACCTCACTGATCACAGGCCTGGCTTCTAAGAATTCCACCCCCCCCAACTACTACCTTTTGACTTCTGTCCTGCAGTCAACTTCTGACCCACACAACAAGCTTAGCCCCATCCCAGGTCTTCTAGCTTCCTGACCAGTCTCCTGTGAGGTACAGAGTCAAAGGCCTTGCGGAAGTCCAGATACAGAACATCAATTGCATAGGCCTTGTCCACTTCCCTGGTGACCCAGTCAAACAAGTCAAATAGGTTAGTCTGGCAGGACCTCCCCAACACAAACCATGCTGACTCACATCCAATAGCCCATTATCCTTCAGAAAGTTCACCAATCTCTCTTTCAGGATGGTCTCCATCAGTTTGCCCACAAATGTGGTCAAGCTGATTGGCCTGTAGTTCCTTGGTTAATTCTTCAGCCCACCTTTATGGAAAGGCACCACATGCACACTTTTCCAAACCCGGGGCCCCATCCCTGACTCCAGAGAGGTGTTAAACAGGTCTGCCAGTGGATCCACCAGAGTCTTCCTCGGTTCCTAAGGGCCCTTGGGTGAATCCCAACTGGCTGTGGGGATTTATCCACCTTCAGGGCCCTTAGATCCTTAAAGTACCCTGTCAGTTTGAATGACACCATTCGTGACTTCTCCCACCCAGTCCCACCCTTGTTCTCTTGTGGCACCAGTCCGTCCTTCTCTCTAATGAAGACTGAACAAAAGTCTTTGTTAAGTACCTCCTTTTCCTCTTCACTACTCTTGGTCAAACCACCCTCCTTTTTTAATCTTATCTCATTTTTCATGTTCCTTTTCTCCCTTATACATTAGAAAAAAGTCTTCTTCCTTGTTTTTACCCCATGCTAGCTGTACTTCCCTTGTAGCTTTTGCCACCCTAACCGCTCTGCTTACCTCCCTTGATTTAGCAGAGTAATCCACCTTAACCTCTTCCTTCTTAGTACATGTGTACTTCCAGAAGGCTGCCCTCTTGTCACGTACAGCTTTTGCCGCTGCCTTGTCAAACCAGCTGGACTTTTTGGTCTTCGTTTTCTTACTTTTGATTTTGGACGCAGAACAATTTCTTAAAGATGGAGTAAACAGAGGCCATGTTATTTGATATTAGAAAGGCTTGACTGTTGTTCAGTGTGGTACCTGGCAAACTCTGTCCATCAGAACTATAAAAGGAAAGCAATCCCAGACCTCCATGCCTTAGTTTTCTTTGCATGTGGTTCACCTGCATGTTTGCTACCTGGCTTGGAGTCTTCTGAGCTCATTGGTGTGACTTCTCTTGTACCTATTCCTCTTCTGCTGTTACCTGCTGTTTCTATGTCTGATCCCCTTCCTTCTCCTCCTCGGGTTTTGACTTTCATGTGATTTCTGCCTTTGGCTTCCACTTGTTGTCCTACCTTCAGGCTTCTCTCTGCATTGCCCAAGTGTTATAACTGCCTTAGTGTTCCCCTTAGTGCATGTGTTCTTGATTTTGCCTAACTCCTCTTTTTCCTGTTCTGTTTTGTGTTTTGTATTCAGTGGCACTGCCCCATGCAGCCATGCCCGCTCCCATCTCCTTCACTTAGCTAAGCATTAACCCTGTGTGATGGCATGATGCTTTCTAGCTCTTGTATTCACGCTACATTCCATAGTGCACATTCCCAGTTTCTCTAACCCACCTTACCTTGCTGGGCTTCCTCAGCACAGGGTATATTCAGGTCATTTTTGTAACCATCACTGCTCCGCTGGCTGCCCCTTCACTTCTAGTTTGGCAGCAGTGCTCCATTTCACCCTCTCTCTCTCTCTCTCGCTCTTGCACCCTCTCTCTCGCTCTCTTGTTGTATGCTTCTTTCACTCACTCTCCTCTTAGAAGACACCACAGACTTTCCCAGCTTAATATTAATTCCTCTCACTCTGAGGAAAATGCTAGAGCTAGCTATGCTCTATGCCCCCCAGCTGCCAGTGCTAGTGATTTCCCTTAATGCTTCCAATCCTTCTTGCATTTTGAGCTCACTTGTGAATCTCCAGCCTTATTCCTGGTAGGTGGTTAGAGCTCTTGATGAGCTGTCTCCCATTTAGATGGTGGGTCCCTAAGGTGGCTTGGATCCCAATGGGCCTGTAGCAAAAAGTACTACATTCAGGTCTTCATCCTTTCAATGTTTCATTCTGATACCATTCCAGTCTCTCTGTTTGGAATCCCACATCTCCAGCTGGTAACTCATGGATGTTGATGCCATAACAGTGGTGTTGTTACTATAGCACATTGCTGCTGTAACAAGTACCAGAAAAGAGATTGCTTCTGGAACTGGGTCGCTTCCTCGGAGCCATGCTTGTGTTGCTGGTGGTCATCCTTTTATAGAAGGGAACCTACAGGAACTGGCTGTACAGCTTTGTGCAATCTAAACCTCCTAGTGACCCTTACAGCTAAGCCCTATCCTTATCTCCTCCAGATCCACATGCTCCACATGGTGACATCCTCAGTAATTCTTGCTGGAGATTCCTAAAGAAATGAAAAGGCCAAATCTGTTCATTCAGTCCACTCCAATACCGCCATTTATGGACTTCAAAAAGCCTTGGCCAAATCCCACACTACAATCAAAGAGTGGCTAGTGTCCAAACTAATGAAAGCCCTCTGTGGCTTGAAAATTAATTCACCTCCTCCACCAAAAAGCAGGAATTCTTTAACTTATACGATGTTGAAGGGAACAGGTAACATTTCAGTAAGTGAGTTTTGGATGATGGTAGATAACAAATATACAAGAGGTCATAATCATAAGCTTGTTTCACAGAAATTTAAAAAGGGAACCAAGCATAGCCAGTCCCCAAACTCTGGTTACCTTGGGCCCCACCTCACAAAGCAGGGAGCGGCCAAGATTCATATATGTGTCAGGGCACTTTGGACTTTTGGGTCCCTTGCTGCTGTTACCAGCTAATACACAGGGCATACACTTAATAAGGCCATTGTCCACTCTAGAAAATAGAGTCAAACACAGCAACATTTACTTGGCCATATACACAGATACTTGGTTCTTAGGGAGACACACATTATTTAAAGGGACACTCATCACTTAGGGCTTTTCTCTGTGCTTTCTAAATTACAAATGGCCCCCTAGTTACTTCATAACACACACCCCTCTGTACACATGCTTACATGCAGTCTACCTGATCTCTTTGACTGTGGCACCCAAAGCAAAGTACTGTGCTGTGGTGGTTCAGCAACCCACCCTCTGGTGCTGGGGGTTCAGCTGTGTTTTCCACCCTTTGGGACATCTGAACTTAAATGGGTGACTCTCCCCATGCTCCTTGCAACCTACCCTCAGCTCCAGTATACTATGGGGCACACTTTCTTAAGACCTCACAGGGCACAGTCAAATACTTTGGTGGGCTACAATATGCTCAGCATACGTGTGGACTCACTCCCACACCATAGGCCATCAACAGGATGGTAGAACACTTCTTGTCTCATCTGTGACTGCACGCATATAGCATAAGATTGCTCTCCTCTACCACCTAGAAGCCTGGAATTGGTTCACATGACCCTAGGCATATCCCTTTGGGGATATCCCAACTATTCCTTATCTCTCTGCTACTCTGAAGACCTTAGGGCCGCCTCACTTTCTCTGCTCTATGCCCTCAGTTCTCAGGTCTTATTTCACCAGTTATCTATACCTCAATTTCACTGTCTTACACATTTTTCTGGTGGCACCTGGCTTAAGCACACCTCTCCTCCCAGGGAGGAGAAGTTGCTACCTCCCTATAATGGTGTCTTTTCTCTATGCCAGGCTCTCAGCACTCCTCTGAACTGAGGCTCCAAATTCAGCTCCAGCAAGACTGAGTGTTAATGCTCCCTCTTTTTTATATTTGCTTGCATGCATGTGCAAGAAACATAGCGTCATCATCCGAGTTTTTGTAGGTGTGGCACCCTGTCTTCCAATTCAGTCAGTGTGTTTGCAGGCACAGCCACAGTTCACCAATGAATGCTGCAGCTGTCTATGATAGCAGTTGAAAATGCAGTGGCATACAGTTGAAAGGGAGAGACCCGCTTCATTGAGCAGCGGTAAGAAAGTGCTGATAGCATAGTGCATGCTCATGTACTCCCCCCTCCCACACACACACACACACACTGTATGGCCGATGGGGGTGCCCAATCCCCCATCGGATCTGCTGTCTCCTCCCAACAGAGCTACAGGTGCCACATTGTGAGCCACCCAATATGTAGCGGTCCGTGGGCCGACAGGGTGCTTAATCCCCATCGGCTCCACTGTTTCCCCCAACAGACTACGAGTGCCACACTGGGAGCCCACCCCAGCGTGGCAACAGTCCGTATGGCGTGCAGGTGCCCAATCCCCATCGGCTCCACTGCCCCCAAACAGCCTTCCAGCTGCCGCCAGAGCTCACCCCAGCGGCACAAGTCCTGCATCATTCACGGAAAAAATAACCTGCAGAAAAACGTCCCTCGCTGACTGTCCTGACCCCACGCCCCACCCTCTGAGCACCCTACCTCCCCACCCCCACCTCACCCCAAACTTACCTCCAGAGTCCAACGTGACGATCTTCGGTGGACCGGGCACACATCTGCACTCTTCAAAGCTGTCTGTGAACTGAGGAAATGCCAGTAAGCTGTACAATGGAATAAATATGTTTTTTCAACTTTGATGCATATCTCAGGCATTTTGGGGAATTTTTTCACCAAATTTTCAACATGGGGTTTTTAGGACCCCACCTCATAGATATGGCACTGTCGTTTGTTAATCAGCCCCAAAAGGTGATTTAGCGGTCACTGCGTGGAATACCTTCGGGACCCGATTGTAAAATGACAGTGTCGCAATTCATGAGTGTAGGCCTCAAAAACTCTATGTTGAAAATTTGGTAAAAAATAAAATGACTGTTTTATGCATGCATTGCGCTGTTCCTATGCATCAGAATTTGCGTAATTTTCAATATTTTCACCCAGATTTTCAACATTACATTTTACCACACCCCTTATGAGCAGTACAGCTGTCATTTTCACATCTCACCTAAAATGTGTTTCGTGCATATAGCGCACAATGGCGCAGTCGTGTGAAAAATCAATGTTCAGGACAGATTAAGAAAATTACAGTGACAGTGTTCATGAGCAGAGGTGTTAAAATGGCTATGTTAAAAATTTGGTGAAAAAAGTCCATAAAATGACTGTGTTATGAGCGACCATTGTGCAGTTTTCACACACCCTCATAAGTTCATGCATTTGTAATATTTTCAGTCCAGATTTTCACCACTGGCATTTTTCCACACTTCCTTATGAACAGTATAGCTGTCATTTTTCACACTATAGCACAGAAATGCATGGTCGCTGTGGAAAATCACTGTTCGGGACAGATTAATAAAATCACAGTGACACTGTTCATGAGTAGAGGTTCCAAAATGCCTGTGTTGACAATCTGCTGTAAAAAATCCCCAAACTAATTGCATTATGGGTGTGTGTTGCACAGTTTCTACGCACACTCGTGACTTCACCAGTTTTTTTAATATTTTCACTGCAGATTTTCAACATTGCCATTTTTTGCACCTCCCCATGAACAGTACAGCTGTCATTTTTCACATCCTGTTCGAAATGTGTTTTCGCACCAGTGGTGCCAAATGGCATAGTCGCTGTGCAAAATCAGCTTTTGGCTAACGAACTGATATTGCCAGTATTCATAAGGTGGGGGTCACGAAAAACCCATGTTGAAAATTTGGAGTGAAAATGCCAAGAAACGCCTGAGGCGTTAGGGTTTCTGACCATAACGCCCCAACCTGTAGAGATTGAAAGGCATCAGGGCTGTGACTTGGGATTGTTGCCTGTAATGCTCATATCATTGCACACCCTGCAGCCAGTGAGAGGCATCGAGGTGTGCCTTGCACTCTTCAGCCCCAAAGATCACCCCATTCTCCTATACAGCACCCATCTCACCATATTTCCTGATGAAATGGGGTGAGGATAAGGGCCAAAGACCCCAAGGCACACCGTGACACTTGTCAGTGTCTGCAGGGTAGGGTGTGGTGAATGGCATGGCCATTATGCCTGACGACCCAAAGGCACACCCCAATGCCTGTCAGTCTCTGCAGGGTGGTGGTGGGGTTGGCTTCAGTTCAATACTTCACTGCCATTCCTATTATGCAGCTCTGTAACTCCTACACTACCAATGCCAATGCCAGCAAGCAAACATTCAGCATTGACAAATGCTTGTTTTATTAGTGAGAGGAAGAACAGGCATCATCCAACAGCAACTCATTCACTGAGCTGATCTCAGCAGACATTCAGCCACATAAAGTGCGGTTTTGGTAGCCATTTGTAATGTTTTTATTGTAAATGGTGAATGGATTTGTTTTTCTCCTTGGCTGCTAATCTTTGGATCTCACACCCTTGTGTCTCTTGTGGTCTGTAAACCATGTCTAAAAATACATGGGATTTCAGCCAGGGGCCATTTTCAGGGTGACAATTGTTATTCTGTTTTATTATGTAATGTGCCCCAAGATGTTTTCATGAAAGGACGTTAAGTAAGTGAATATGTTACTGTGTTTTAAAACTCTTCTATGCTTGCAACACACATCCCTTGCACTGCTGGAGAAGTAGTTGTTATGGGTCTAAAATAATGCTTGTTAGCTTGAAATAACTCCCTGAAGTGTGTTCTGCAATAGTAATATTATAGTATTCAAAGAGACCAGGTGCTGCATCTCAGAAGGACTGTCTGCATAAATAAGAACCAATGGGGCTGGTCTGTTGCAGTCTGGATTTGAGGGCTGCCACCTTAATTAAGATGTGGCTCGTGGCCATCCTCTACAGGACCAGCAGAAACAATGCACAGGTTATTAGTGTAGGGGAGTGGGAAGCCCCCTCAGCTTGCCAGTTAGTGTGGGTGTTGGCTACTAAGGTGACTATGTGGCTACTTTCCCAGCTAGAAGGTATATAGCATTAACTAATTGGCTTTCTTCAGTGAGAAAGGAGATAACACATGGAGAACATTTAGGAAGTGTGCATGAAAACAGTGATCTGACCAGAAGGATCTGCTCTGTGAAGCATTTGAAAGACCACATGAGGGAGGAGTGGGGAACACCAAAGGCATATATTCTGACTGAATAACATATTTGTAGCATGTAGTTTGATTAACATATCCATATTGTTTAAAGTTTTGATTTGTATGTAAATGATTTAAATGAACATATTGTAACTACTGATACACAGTGTAATAGCTCTGCTGCTGGGATGCTCCAACCCCCAACCCACCTCACGCCCTGACCCTCTTGCAAAATAGGTGCATTACCTAAAGAAGGCTATCCTGGAGTACTCTTTATTCTGAAATAAACAAATTTGGTTTCCAGTTTGGAGCCATCCTCCATCCAGATAGCCCATTGCACTCTGGTTCAGAGGACACTAAATCCCTTTTTTGCCACTGTTCTAGATGATTATGGGAAGTGTAAGACTGATTGTCACATTATCTTTCCTGATATGACTTTCTTTCTGGTGGATAGAAGTGTATTGTGTTCTGAATCCCTGCTATCCACTGATATGCTATATACTCTGACAGAAATGTTCTCCACAGCCTTTTTGTGCCTCAGCCCATTGTCATAGGGACTCAAAGCAGACACTGCATCTCCTTTTATGCTACTCCTCCACTCTCTGCATGGGAAAATGTGGAAGTCTGGGCACATAACTGGAAAACTCCAATACCCCACACAGACCCACTCCTCCTGTGCAGCCGGTAAACAACTGCACATGTAAAAACAGCAAACCAGACACACAGGAAATATGCCACAGTACACAAGGTTTAGTACTACAAAGTTTTATTAAGTGCTATACTCCGGTGTACAAACCCCTCAACATTTCATGCAAAGCACTTTCTCAAGAGTAACTCTTGAGAAAGCTCTTGGCATGAAACATCGAGAGGTTTGTACACCTGAGTATGAATAAGTAAACTCTGTGGCACAAAGTACTAATAACATGGCATCTTTGTGTGTATGGTTTACTGATGAAGCTGAATGATAGATAGATAGATAGATAGATAGATAGATAGATAGATAGATAGATAGATAGACAGACAGACAGACAGACAGACATACAGAGAGATAGATAGATTGATACATAGATACATAGATAGATAGAGACAGATAGACAGACAGATAGACAGATAGATAGACATATAACTCAGTTCAAGATTCAGAATAGATAGATAAAAGAGGTTGGCAAACCAACGCAGCACACAAAGCTCATCTAAACCAGCTTTCCTCATCCCTCGCTGCTGTACCTCACAAGCACAGCGCACCTTCAGCCGAAGAGCTCCAACTTGGTTGAATGACTTGCCCCTGAAGTCCTCGTAAAACCCAAGATAGGTGCTTTCAAGTCCAAACTACAGAGTCATCTTTTAACTTTAAGTAAGTGTGACTGTACCCAGTGGTACCAGTTTCAGCCACCCCCTTGGTCCTTGGCCACCCACGTGTCTCCTCCAGGACATGCTTTTTACCAATAAGGTCCCCTTCCCCCCCGCTGACCTCCCTCGCCCCTCATTTTCCTCCTCCCACTTCCCCTCATTCTCCTCCCTGTACTTTCTTTGATGTTTCTACCCCCTCCCTTTTCATTAATCTGACAGTCCACTACACTTTGGACTGCATTATCTGTGTCTCGTATCTCCATCAAGATATGCTTTGACCCTAAGGCCCCCCTCCTGTTTTCCTCCCTCACCACCCACCTCAACCCCATCTCATTCCCCTTATCTCCTCCCATGTGTTAATTTTGATGTTTCTACACCCTCCTTTTTTATTCATCTGACAAAGTCCGCTATATTTTGGACTGCAATAATTGTTTTTTGTGCATCCTCCACTGTTTCTCTCCGTACAGCTGCACTTATTGTAATTTTGTTATATGTTCGCATGTTTTACCAATTGCAAGCACCACAGTATTAATTTTGTCTGCCAATCTATCCACTCTGTTATTTATTTCAAAATATTAGATTTGTTCTTTTATCTTGTTTATGTTTTGTATTCGTCTGTATTTTTCTTGACATGGAACCTTTGTAAAAGAACCCCTAATTCAAAGGTATTGTAATCCTAGTTATGAATAAATAAATAAAAAATAATGTAATGAATAATGTCCTCCCCACCCTCCATTAATCCACTACTTATGGGCCTCCGTTTCTGGAGCTACAGTAATCTGGGATAGTATAAGCTTACAATACACCAGTGAAACCCTCTTTGTATGTGGAACATGGAACAGTACCTCTTCTTTTGTCTTATCAGGGTTGCAGAAGCTTTTTAGAACAGAGCACTTGGTTGGCATTATTTAGACTCCACTCTAGCGAAGCCTGCAGAAGCATCACATCTCATCCCCAGCTGTGAGTGCTTTGAGTAAATGTGCTAACAAATGGGCGAGGAGATGGAATACAAGAAGAAATCATTACGATACAAAAAGCACATAAATAAATATTTCTTCATAAAGAAAGGAAGGCCCCCAGCCTTATTTGTTTGGTGTCTTGTTCAGATAAATATGCATGAGCATGCTTTCAGACTGAATGTACAAGTATCTGTCTTTTAATTCATGCAGGCAAGAGGCTGTGGATTTTACATCCTTTGTCCGAATCCTGGCCCTTTTTCGTCCAATTGAAGATGCGAAAAACAGGGACTCAGACAGCCCCAGAGCCAATCAACAGCAGGACGAACAAACTAAAGTGTGAGTATAAAAACCAGAAAAAGGACAGCAGGAGAATACTTGCAGCCACGCTGCTGATCTTTCTGGCATGTGAAAGCTGCTCTTCTTTGCATGGGACAGAAAGAGGGTGAGCCTGTAGGTCTAGCCAGTTATCAGATAAAACTAGCCAACATGTTAGCAGTGCTACATTCCTGTACTGTGCCTTCTCCTACATTCTTATTCCCTTACAAATGAAATAAGTTTACAAAGCTCAGCTCAGATCCTGGTAGTAACAGTATATGCCATTACGTTTGTGTCCCCTAGTTCTCCCCTTCCCTGGGACGCACCTGGAAATGAGCCTCGGCTCAGTGTGCCTTTTCCTGGTTACCAATTTTCAAATAAATACATAGTAGTCAGAAAATGACATCACATGGCCATGACCCCCCACAAAGAGCTCAATCAGATTTCAGGAATGTTGGAAAGCTTTGTTCAATGTGGGCCTGCAAGCCCTGCTTAGAATACACAGGATGAGGAGAGACGGTTCCACCTGTTTAATGTACTGCGATGTGCTGGTAGGGCAGTGATCACCACAGAATTTAAATGATATTTGTCCATTAAGCTGGCACTTGAAAACCATTGGTCAGTGTCAACAGCTCAACCAGCTGCCTGAGTTTGGTGTGCTGGGCAAGATGGTGTACAGTTCTCTGCAGCAAATTAGCAGTTCACACATCTAGTAATCGCAAGCTTGTGCTTCCGTAGTCACAGTTGGCATCGGTGTTACAGCTGTGACATGACAAACTAGTGTCACTTTGCACCAGTAATGACCACGTACTGCTGTAGATATTTTGGGAGCTGGCAATGGATATAATCCAGGAAGCATTAGCAGGAGGATTGCAGGACCCTATTCCAAAAGGTACAGTAAGGGTTTCCATTAGTCTGTTTTATAATGCATATGAGAAGCATGCCCTGCATTTTTAGAAGAATCACAACACCAGCACTAAACTGTGCATGAAAACATAATATTTATTATTATAAAATAGGTAGGGAATGTCCTGCACCCCAACTGGCTAGGAGGACCTGTGCATCAGGACAACACAATCCGTGGTAAAAAAAAAAAAGTCCTGCCAACAGCATCACCCCAGTAAAATCATCTTGCAACCCAATAGATTTTTAACATTTGTAAATGGCAGCATTTTGTTTCACAGCTATACACGGTTGAACAAAATAGTACAGCATATCTTCAGTGAGACAGGAAACTGGTGTAGTTCTTTAGTCTTCATTTTATGCCTTGTTTTATTCAGCTTTTTATTTAGTTTTCTTTTGCAGCACTTTTCATATTGTTTGCCCCAACCTACCCCTACGTACTTGTTTCATCACTGACTCTCATCCACTTAGTTCCTCTCCCCACTTGCTCTCATCCTGTCCAACTTGTCAGTTCTCACCCATTTTCCTTTTAGGAACCTTCTCTCCATAACACACTTCTGACTAAACATGCCAGACTTCCTACCAGCTCCTACACAAGTTAATGGCTTTTTTTACAAAAGTTTTCTGGTGCTGACAGCAGAATCAGCCGACCCATTTGCACAGAGAGCCTCCCTTCCTCTGCTTATTTGATACACAACAGACATTCACCCAGCAACATTAACTTTTTTTTCACAAACTGTTTCTTTCCCAGTTTGCACAGTACAGAGCTGTACTTGTTCCATACCCCACCTGCACATAACTAGGGGAAGGGTGAGGGAGACACAGAGACAAGGGAAAGAAGTGCACAGAACCAATCCTTTCACCCTCTGGTGGCACCCACCAACAAAGAGAAAGTTTCAATTTTTTTTTTTTTATATTTTTTTTTTACTTTTTAAAAACATGTTTTATTTGCCTACAGTAGTGTGCCTCTTTATAAGTGCAATACGACACTTCGGTGTGTTGGTTGCACTGCCACAACTGCAGATACAAGTTACAGACTAGCTTAAATTATCATCTAGAAAAATTAAAAATTTTCAAAGTAGAGATTACTGTAACAGTTCAGGATGTTAAAAATCAGTCCTTCTGCTGCTTATGAAGGGGAATTTCTTTGGGCCATCAGGCACCAAAGGCACATTTTGCTTATGTGAATGATTCTATTGTGGCTGTGAAATCCACCCCTAATAAGACAGGAACCTTTAAAAACAAAACAAATAAAAACAACCCAATTTGATAAATATTAGAGAACACAATATAAAATAATGTATGTGTCACTGTGTGATACATGTTTTTTTACACTCCTGAGGTCTGTTTTGTCACATAACCAACAAGACTGAAATTCAAGTGGTTTGTAAAGGTAAAACACATAGAGGGGGTGTAAAAATATAAGCAATGACACAGTCACTCGTATTTAATGTTTTACAGTGGCTGTTATGTCTGGTATCAGCCAGAACTAAGAGTTCTCAGAGAACTAGGAGTGTCAAAAAACTTGGATGAGAGATAGCATGAGTAAGCTGACAGGTGCTGTTGCAACAGTTTTCAGTTCATGTGACAGAATAATGGCTTACTGTGTTATTGATTGATCAGCTGCAACTTTATATCCGTGGAAATTTTCTCTTTACCAGACAGGTGCGACGTCATACCAGGTTGATACAGAGAATACAAAAACAATACAGCGTTTGATTTCAGGTTGCTATCATACCCTACTAGTTATTAAATATAGAATAAAGGATGGGGAAAGGTGTGATCTGAGAATTTAATGCTCACCCGACTTGTGGGATGCAACATAAACCCAGAGGGCGAAGCCCAAGGGGTTTATTAAAGCATCCCACAACGAGGGTGACCATTACATTCTCATAGCACACCCTCCCCCGCTCTTTTATTTTATATAATATACTGGGCAGCAATTTTTTTCCAGCCCGATTTCTTTGACCTGATGTCTTTGAGCAGGTGTCTCACACACACACACATGCACACGCACACACCCACACCACACAGTCTCCGACTCCCTCTCTCTTCTGCCCTCTCCCTCCGTTCCTTTACGTAGTTCTTCTGTTTTGTTGTTTTTGGGTGTTTCTGTTACTTTTTTTTTTTAACTTACAGTTTGCCTCGGGAGAGATTACACTTTCCACAGTTCCTGGGATCTCCATTGCAGCTGTGTCCCAAAACAGATAGACGGCAGGATCAACCAGATATAACTGTGCAGGAAGGAACACTATTTCAAAAACAGAAAAAAAAAATTAAAGAAAAATGATGTTGTGATGGTTCTGTGTCAGCGACTCCTTGGCTTCTCAGATAGCGAGAGATGGAGCCGCCATTTTGGTGATAGCGTTCAGCCTGCCCACACAGGGAACTTAAGCCAATAAGAGAGCGGCACAATTTTAGTGACGGGGTGCATGAATGCCGTAATAACCAGATGGTTATTACGGCAAATATCAACCTGGTCAGCCCATTGAGAAACATTGCTGACCAGTTATTATAGTACAATAATGGTTACATAAGAGATTTTATAATACAGCTAATACAGAAACTAACACAATTAATTTCGATGTATTCAGTATCCACAAGATATTACTTTCACAGGATGGAAAGGCTAGAGGGGCCTTAGCCACCCCCTAAAGTCCCCATATTCTCCTTATTCTCTGTAAATAACATTTTGCAGGGATGTGATAAACAAAGAGGGTATGAGTATTGTTGATGCAAGGGATGCAATGAATAGCAACAGAAATAAAACAAGCATTTGCCAATGCCAAATATTGTCTCGCTGGCATTGACAATGGTAGTGCAGGAGTTAGAGATGGATAATAGGAATGGCAGTGAAGTATTGAAGTGACACCAACCCCACCCCCACCCTGCAGAGACTGACAGGCATTGGGGTGTGCCTCTGGGTCATCAGCTATAACGCTCATGCCATTTTACCTCACCCTACCCTGTAGACACTGACAAGTGTCATGGTGTGCTTTTGGGTCTTTGAGCGTTAAACTTACTCCATTCTACAAGGAAATACGCTGAGGTGGGTGCAGTATAGGAGAATGGGGTGAACTTTGTGGCCGAACACTCCAAGGCACACCACGATGCCTGTCACTGGCTGCAGGGGTGGAATGACAAAGAGCATTACAGCCAATGATCCCAAGTCACACCCCTGACACCTGTCAATCTCTACAGGATGGGGTGCTACAGTTGGAAACCCTAACGTTTTAGGCATGTGTTGGTATTTTCCCTCCAAATTTTCAACATGGGCTTTTTGTGACCCCACCTCATGAAGAGTGGCACTATCAGTTTGTTAGCTGAAAGGTGGTTTTGCACAGTGGCTATGCCATTTGGCAACACAGGGATGAAAACACATTTTGGGCAGTATGTGGAAAATGATAACTGTATTGTTCATGAGGAGATGTAAAAAAAATGGCAACACTGAAAATCTGGAGTGAAAATATGAAAAATTGGTAAAGTCATGAGCATGCATAGAAACTGTGCAACACACATCCATAACCCAATTATTTTTAGGATTTTTTTAATCACATTTTCAACATTGGCATTTTGGGACCTCCCCTCATGAACTGTGGAACTGTGATTTTGTTAATTTGTCCCAAACCTTGATTTCCCACAGTGACAACGCCATTGTGTGCCACAGGTGCAAAAACACATTTTGGGCAGGATGTGAAAAATGACAGCTGTACTGTTCATAAGGAGGTGTGAAAAAATGCCAGTGTTGAAAATCTGGAATGAAAGTTTTGCAGATTTGGGAAGTTACAAGGGTGCATGGAAACTGTGCAATGCACGCTTGTAATACAGTAATTTTATGGAATTTCATCACCATATTTTCAACACAGGCATTTTAGGACCTCTGCTCATAAATAGTGTCACGCATTTCTCAGTCTCAAAAACTGATTTCGCACAGCAATCAGTTAAGCTTACCGGACGCGAAACACATTTCGCCAGGATATGTAAAATGACAGCTGTACTGTTCATAAGGAGGTGTGGAAAAATGCCAATTTTGAAAATCTGGAGTAAATATATTACAAATTCACGAAGTTACGAGCGTGCATGGAAAATGCGCAACGCATGCTCATAAAACAGCCATTTTTTGGATTTTTCCACCAAATTTGCAACATAGGCTTTTTGAGAGCCCCCCTCATGAACAGTGGCACTGTCGTTTCCTTAATCGATTCCAAAAGGTGATTCTGCGCAGTGACTGCAAAATCACCTTTCGGGACCGAATAACCCCACGACAGTGTCTGAATTCATGAGGAGGGTTTCCAATAACCCCGTGGTGAAAATTTGGTGTTAAAATTCCCAAAAATGGGCAAGATATGCACCAAAGTTGAAAAAAAACAATTTATGCCATTATACAATTTACCAGCATTTCTTCAGTTCGCGGTCGGCTTTGAAGAGTGCAGACGTGTTCCCGGTCCACCGAAGATCATCATGCCAGGCTCCAGAGGTAAGTATGGGGTGAGGGGAGTGTGGGGAGGCAGGGTGTGCAGAGGATGGGCACGGGTTGGGGGAGGGGCAGGGAGACATGAGGGACCATTTTGTCTGTTACAGGTAAAACTAACATACAAAAAAAACATCACGGGATAGTTTTTTTTTACAGGGTAATTTGGCATGCTGGGGTGGGCTTCCAGCATGCCACCTGAGTTTTTTGGGGGGGCTGTAGCCGACGGGGGATTGGGCACCCCCGTCGTCAAACACTAGTGGGTGCAGGAGAGCTGAGGGGGATTGGGCACCCCCCTCGGCACACAACAAACAGGAGGGGACATTATGCCAGTGGTGAGTGGGTTTCCTCATCAGCAGACTGAACTCGGAAGGGTAGGGACTGAAGTCGACAGGGATTGGGCTCTCATCTCAAAGAAAGACTTTGGGGGGGCACATGATGCTGAGAGGGATTGGACACCCCTCGGCACACAGCAGAAATGAGAGGGGGAACATTATGCCAATGGGGAGTGGGCTCCCTCATCTGCATTGAGACAGGCGGCAGCTGTCACTGCCGTCATGTTGCTTGCACGTTGGGAGGCGTGTTCTGGTTCCACTGCATGACAGCTTTGCTCTCATTGCAGTGGACCTTTTCTTAGATCTTGTGGCCACATTAAATATGCATTGTGTCAGCACTTGCTGCTGGCTTATTGGGAAATGAGGGACGCACCTACTGATGTGTGCCCAGCATTCACCCACAGTGACTGCACCTTCAAATCTGCTACTACTGCAATATGTTGGCTGGCCCGCACACGCGAGCCAACAAAAAACAACATGACTAGGTTACACACGCTTTCATCATAAGAACTTGGGACTAGATTGTTACTTGTCTTCAGCTCCACAAAAAAAAGGTCCTGCGAACTGCAGATATGTTGTGTCTCCAGAAGGACAGATAATTTGGGACGGGAGGGGGACATAAACACTGACTGTCCTGCAAACAGAAGATGTAGACAAACTACCTCAACTATCTGCAGGAGGCCAAACTGCAGCCAGTGTAAAACTTGTTGCAGTTTTCCATAGCAGCACACCAGTCAGCCACCATGGACCTGCTCCAAAAGGCTTAGTGTAGCCCCTCTGACAACTGAGCTTCAAATGTTTGAGTGTTTTCCACACACTGGATTTTGCAGCAGCTGTTCACTCAAAAGTGATTTTAGTGCAGGCTTAGCTCCTGCCTTTCTGAGTTTTAGCACCAAAACTTCCTTTCCCATTGGATTTAGTAACTACTGAAATAATATGTAACTCAATGGATTTGTCAACGTTCTTTGTTTAGTACTTGTATTTAGAAAACAAGCTTCAATAATAAGTTTTACTAAGGCTGCATTTTAAGCCAATATTTTCTTTTTACTTTCTTTTTACAGTTGCATTTCAGTTATATGACCAGGACAATGACGGGAAGATTTCAAAAAACGAACTTATACAGGTAAAAGGACTTGCCCCCTCCCCCAGCTAATCTTTGTCCAGGGAAGCCTGCGAAACAGGGTTTTAATGTTTGTTTTGTAGGGTAGTATTAAAAGTAGGAAGTTAAAGTTTGCTGAAAATGCAGCTGTTGCAGCTACAGCCAGAAACAATGACCAAATCAAACATATTCAAAGAGATTTCAAGCTTTTAAGTGCATATCCTAGCAACAGGTGATGCAGTTTATTGCTGCAAAATTATTAGACTGGGAGTAAAGAACCAGGCGAGAGAATAGGTATTAAATACAGAAGTAAATTTATCAGTAGGTATTCTGACCAGGAAACAAGCCCTGGGATTTGCAGTGTATTGCAGGAAAATCATTCAGATCCTTAGTACAGTACATGACAGCAGATAATAAAGCATGATTTTAGATTGCATATCATATCACAAATTCAGCTATGGTAGAATATAAATAAAAAGGTATGATACTGTTACTAAATAAATACTTTGACTAGACCCCATGTGGAGTACTGTGTACAACTCCAGTCACCATACCATTTAAAGGAACGTAATTGCCCTGCACATAGGGTATAACATAGAGGAAAAAACCTGGGGCTGAATTTTCTAAACACAACGCAAGATCTGTGGCCTAGGTTGTGGCTATAAAGATTGGTGCACCTGGTGTGCTGATCCCATGGACCAGTTTGCAGTGTATCGTCCAATGCTGGCCACATTTATAGCATTTTTACCTTTTGTGTCTAAGTTGACACAAGCAGTGAAAAGCTGCATGCAAAAGCAGCCCTGAATTCAACCCATGCTAGACAATGGAAATAGGGTCTAGTGTGTGTCTTTTAGGCCCCATCCACACTGCACCCAACAGGGCTGAAATGGTTCCAAACTGTTACAGGCTGCAAACGTAACAGTGTGTCCACACTTTCAGGGAACAGGTGTGAAAACGGTCTGGAACCAGCACAGCATGTCCACATTGAGATGTGAACAGTGTGCGCACCCAACCCCTGTAATGTGGAGTGCATCCCATGGTGCACCTGGGGAAGACAGCTGTGAAGACGGAAACCCACCCGAATGAACACCCGGCTGCCAGTCTACACAGGGCACACTGATTGCGGCACAACATGCCTCGGTATCCTACAGCGATGTGTGCCCATGTGCACCTGTGGGGGACCAAGGGTGGGCAGCAGGTGAAGGTGTGGAACCGTAATAAGGGGAGGCCCCTACACATGGCATGAAGGCGTGCAGTGATGCACCAACACATGCTGGGTACAGGGACCCCACTGTGTCCCACAGACAGGCATGCGGTGCACCACCAGAAAATGGCAAACCAGGGCCCGCTACCACCAGATGCAAGCTGCGTGCACCAGCATACACTGTGCAGCCAGGCCACACGTCCAGGACCCCATACCAGCAACCCATGGAATTGGAAGCCCCACTGTGCCCCACAAAGCAATGTGCGCATGCATGCACACTGCCCAAGCAAACCAGCAACACGGTATGGTGACACAAGACAGCCTTTAATCCAACACCGGCATGACTTCTGGTGGCAATAACACAAGTAATCAATGTGCAGCAGCAGCATGGCCATGCAGTGGACCATGTGCATTGCTGCGTAACACCACATATCCCCAAAGAAAACAGACACGTCATGTGAACTAGCAATGCAATACACAATGCCGGGCCACCATATTGGCAGCACCATACACCAACCTTACAAAGGAACCTACGTGTGGGCCACTGAACTGTCACCTGAAACAATGAAAAACATAACCATGCTCAGGTGGTGACCTAATTCAGGCACCCGTGTGGCCATACTGCATCGGAACCAGTGACATAGCATGTTGCAGAGACACCACGCAACAGTGCATGCGACCCAGGAATTGCACTGTTCAACTGAGTGCCACAGCCGGCGCGTACCTCTGTGCCAACATGAACCAGGCACTGTTGTCACTGGGCAGACCCCAGTGGCATCCCCAAAGTAGGGGGAAAATCAAAAAAGGAGTCCCGTGTGGCAACCAGCGGGATGCACCAGTCAGCCAACCCCTGCGTGCTGCATGGGTTATCACAGGGTTTTCCACTGGAACTCATTGCTGTACAGGTCCTGTGTGAAGCTAGGCATGCCTGCTGTGGGATCCAAGGGGGTAGCACTGTGCCAAGCAGCGGCACCATGCATCGGGGGTTGGGGTGCTGAGTGCAGGCCAGCGGTGGCTGGCGTGACATCTGTGGGGTACAGCTGTGCCATACTGGCACCAGCTGGTGTTGCCTTGGATGTGGGCAGCTGGGTGGTGGAGGCAGTGACACCACCCATGTACACTGCACCCTGTAGTGGGGTGTCACACTTGCAGGGTGCTGGCACAGCCGGGGGATGCATCCTGGTGGAGGCTGCCTGTGCCACGCAGACTGTCTGTGCACCAGCGGTGAACAGGTGGGCGATGGCAGGGTCGGCCATGCCACTGTGGTTCTCAGTGGCCACTGGCATGGTGGTACACCCACAGGATAACAGGGCATAGGGGGATGGGGCTGCAGTGGTGTGTGCCATGGGGGTGGCACCTGGCCATTGTGGTGTGGCTGTAGGGGGTGGTTGCTGGCATTGCATGGCCAGTAACTGGACCATCTGTGTGAAGAACTGCTCTGTTTGCTCTGCCTCCTGTCTCCGTAAGCGCTCGTCCAATGCCCTCTCCTCCCCTGCCCGCTCCCTCTCCAAGTCCATCAGCTCCCTGTGGTGCTCTTGCATATTCCTACACGTAGGTTCCAGAACCGCCCCAAGTACATCTGCCAGCTGTGCTGTCTTCGACTTCCTCTTCTTGAGGTTCACCAGGGGTGCCTGGTCACCCTGCCACTTCGCATGGCGGCCTCCTCCGGCAGTGGAGCCATCACTGGAGGTTCCTGGCATCACATCCTGCAGGGCCAAGGACACTGGGAGACCTCCACTGCATCAGTGTCCACCGACATCCCCTCACCGGGGTCTTGCCCTGGAATGGCAGAACACACCTGTCACCATTACACACATGTGCGTACCCCACCCTCACCCCCCACGGCCAACCCCAGCCCCATGCCCATGTCCCCCACTCACCTGTGTGATTACGCACACCTCAGGTGCTGCATGCAAACTCCCTTGAGTGAACCTGTGCCACCACCCATGCCATGCCTATCACTTTGTGCTGCGTGCCCAGGATACACCCCCACCGGCGTACAAGAACCCAGCATACACATTGCACAATGCACTTTCCTGTGCTGGGGCACTCCAGCTGCACACCGTCATCGTCTTCATTCCCCAGGTGCTGGCATGCATCCCTGGTGGTGTCCACATCATCCTCCGTGTCCAGTTTAGGGCTGGCCACCTGTGAGCTCTCCGGGATGAACACTGGTTCAGTGGTAGGCCGTGTTCCCAGTATGGTATCCAATGTGTCACAGCAGGGGCACACCACATGTGCACCCCCCAAGCGTCTGTTGCTGTTCCTGGTTTTATGGTACTGCACCTTCAGTTGCTTTATCTTGTCATGGCACTGCTTTGCCATCCGCTCCACCCCATTCATGAACAGGTATTCTGATGCCTTCTGATACACCTTTGTGTTGTGCCTTGCACTGGCTAGCTCTACCTGCACCTTCTCATGTGTCCAGAACTCCACCAGGAGTTTTCTGGCCTCATCCGACCAGGTGGTGCCACAATCTGACATGGTTCTGCAGGTGGGCAGCATGGCGTGCGGCTGTGGTCACTGATTGGCACAGTCCTTTCTACCCTCCACCAGTCACAGGTGGTGCTTAGGGGCTGGGGTCACTCTGCAGTGGTGCTGTTGTGGTGTGCTCTGGCACTGCTGTCCTCTTGGGGCTGGTCGTGTGTTATGGCAGCTGTTGGGGGCCCCTTCACACCTGTGGCACACAGTGCTGGCATCTGCTGATGCCTCCCTATGGCTTGTGCCCACTGTTTGCCCTGGGCACCGGTGCTCTCCCCCCCTCACAGTTCTTGGACAGCAGCTGCAGGCAGCACTCCCTATTGGCACACTGTGCCTCCTGGCTGCACCTCTCTCAGGTGTGTGCACCCAGCTGATCTGGTCACCATGCCTCGGATGTTGTGCAGGCACTGCCCTGCACCGTTTCTCCCTTGCTGCAATGGTTACACTACTCGCGTGCCTCTCTGCCTTCCCAGCGCTTCCTTCTTCTTCTGCCACCCAAGTGCCCCTCTGTGGTGCACTGCCTGCTGGTCTAGCGGGTGACTGGGGTCTAAATGGTCATGCGTTTACATGGCAGGTGGTAACGTTACAGCCTTGCAACCGTTTCTGTAACCGTTGTAGAAACCACCTCCTGACAGGTTTCTACAACGGTTACGAAAACACCTGCTGTAACGTTACCAGTGTAAACGCACGCCGTTACCGATGCGGTTTACACCCTCTGTAACGTTATAGAAGGGTTTTCGGGCTGCAGTGTGGACAGGGCCTTAGCTGCAGAGATTGAAAATCCTGATTATGAGCCACAAGTTCTGTGTGTCAAACGTCTAATGCTTCACAAACTTGTGGCAAATAATAAGCACTGAAAATCTGTCCCTAGCCACAAGCTATTAGCAAAGGTTAAAAATCAAGTAACTATTAAAATAATATGTTAAAAACCACCACATTTTGTAGTAATTGCATTTTACATGAATGTTTACTAGCTTTTGACATTACCTTATTATCAGTCTTTTAACTATTTGACATTTAAAAGGGCCACCCCCCCTTCTGTTTCAAGAGCAAATGGCTGTCCCTAATCACAATACATGAGTTTGTGACATTAGTCTTCTGTCATGGCAAGTGCTGTGATGTCATGCCAAGTGAAAATTCTGATGAAAACTCTTTATATAAAAGCCATAGATAAGTTGCTAAAGGCACTGCAAAACCTGGGAGAGACAAGTGAAATTTTCTAAAGAGGTGCTCTTGTAAACTGTAATAACTGAATCAAATATATTTATGACAGTATATACACAAGAGGATACCTAGCTCTATAAGGAAGTTAGGTTTATCCTCCCTGAAGAAAAGAGACTGAAGTGATGCAGAAGGAGTCTTCTTGTTCCTAAAGGGACTGAGAAAGTTGATCCTTGCACGTTGTATATTCTTGGAGCAGGACTAAACATGTAGGGGGGCATGATCTAAAAATTCAGAGACTAGGATTTTAAGAACAAATTTGTCCAAGCCTTCTCATTCAAAGAGTAATAAAAATATGGAATAAGCTGCCAGAGTTGGACATTGAAGGAAGAAGTGGAAATTGGTTAAAGAGACAATCTGATATTTTTCTGGAGAGTGGGGATATAGGGGTATGGTGAAAAACCAAGTCTTAATTGGGCATGCCTGTTCAACCAAATTTGTATTTTGCTGTTCCCTAAACTATTATGCTCATATGTTCTAATTCAGAAGATCTGTTATTATAATTACACAGAAATGTAGACAGTGGTGGCAGAAAAAGACCACTGGTCCATCCAGTTTGCCCATAAACCCTAACAAACCCGGGACCTATTATCCATACAGGGTTCTAACCCACTCTATCCACTCCATCTTCCCTGCCCTACCTCTATCATCTTGAGTAACCACTAAGCCCTTCAACTCTGTCCCAGCCATGTTTGAAACCATTGATAGTTTGGGTGCCCATCACATCGACTGGCAGATTGTTCCATGGCTCCACCACCCTTTCTGTAAAATAAAACTTTCTGTCTCCCCTCCTGAACTAACCCCCCCCAATCAGTTTCCATTTATACCCCCTTGTTCTTGATCCACTACTTATGCTGTATAGTGCTTCACAGTTTTTCTTGTTCGTTTCTTTCAGGAACCTGATGTTCTCTACCATATCTCCCCTCTCTCATCCGGCCTCCAGTGAGTACATGTTCAGTGCCTTGAGCTGATCCTTGTAAGATCTGCCCAACTGGCCCTGAATAATTTTTGGTCACTCTACAGTGTACTGTCTCCAGGCTGTCCTTATCTTTCCTTAGGTGAAGACTCCAGAACTGGGCACAGTACTCCAGGTGGGGCCTCATCAGTTAGATACAGAGAGGTAGTAATACCTCTTTCCTTCTACTGTCAATACTCCTTCCTGTACACCCCAGCATCCTGTTTGCATTAATGTAGGCCTTGTTACATTGGTTTGAATGTTTTGGGAAGTCACTGATGATGACCCCTAGGTCTCTTTCCTCATTCAGTACTCTATCCTGGTTTTTTTATTCCCTATATGCATCATTTTGCACTTTTTGCCATCAAATTTCAACTGCCAAATCTTTGACCACCTCTCTAACTTTTGCAAGTCTCTCTGCATCTCCCCAACCCTCTCTCCGTTGTCTACCCTGCCACAGAGCTTAGTGCCATCTGCAAAGAAACACATCTTGCCTTAGATTCCGTCTCCCTTGTCCCTGATGAGCATATTGAAAAGGACTGGACTAAGGACTGATCCTTGTGGCAGCCCACTGGTGATCTCCCTCTCCTCTGATCTGACTCCAATAACCACAAAGCTCTGCTGCCTCCCTTCCAATTAGTTTCTCACCCATCTAACTGTGTCCTTCGCTGTACGCAGATCATCTAGCTTTTTCAGTGACCTTCTGTGAGGCACCGAGTTAAAAGCTTTGCTGAAATTGAAGTAGAGTAACTCCACAGCATGGCCCTTATCCACTACCCTCATTACCCAGTCAAAGAATACTATCAGGCTGATCTGAAAAGATCTTCCTGCCATGATCCCATGCTGTTTACTATCCTGGAGTTTATTACTCTCCAGGTCATTCACAATGTCTTCTTTGACTAGTGTCTCCATCAGTTTACCCACAATAGAGGCATACTGCAGATCTGTAGTTACCCAGTTGCTCCTTGTCTCCCCCTCATTGAGCAGAACTACATTTGATACCTTCCCATCTTTTGGAACTACCTCTATCTGAATTGAGCTAGTGAATATCCCCACCAGGGGTTCAATTAGTACTATTGCCAATTCCTTGAACACCTCATATGCATCCCACCTGGCCCCAGGGCCTTATCAATTTTTAGGACAGCTCGCCCTTTCCAAATCTTTTCACTTGGAAATACTTGCTGCCCCATCTCAGGGATCACCCTTACAGCTGCCTTAATGTCACTGTCTGGCAGAGGCCCTCTGTCTTTCCTAGTGGATACAGTGCAAAAGTAGTCATTAAGAATGTCTGCTTTCTGCCCATCTTCCTCAATTACCCTGCCTCTCTCTGTTAGCCTAGCAATTCCTCCTCCCATCTTTCTTTTCTCCCTAATATATCTAAAGAACTGTTTTTCCCTCCGCAATATGCAGCTCTGGGTCTGACTTTGCTTTGATTACCTCCCTTTTGGTTTCCCTTGTTCTCATGTGGTATTCTTCTCTAGTCTGCCTTCCCTTATTTTTGCTTGTACATAGTGAAGGCCTTCTTTTTGGCTCTCACTGCTTCCCTTATCTTTTTACAGCACCATATTTGTCTCTTGTACCTTGTTCTTTTGATTGACATTTTCATGCAAGTCTTTACAGCCTCAGGAATGGCCCCCTTGATTGCCCCCATCTTTCCTACACATCTCTGGTGCTGTCCACTCCAACTAACTTATCCCGGAACAGCTCCCTCATCCAGTTGAGTTCTGCACTTCTGAAATCTAGAACTTCTGCTTTTAATAAGGGCTTACTTGTCCTAAGGGCCTGGCAGAATCATATAGCGTTATGGTCGCAGGACTCTAGTGAGTCTCCTACCCTCACTCCTCCTATGACTTCTGAGTTTGTGAGCACCAAGTCAAGAATGGTAGCCTGTGGGTTCCTTAAAAAGCTGCACCAGAAGGCAGTCCTGCAATGTATCCAGTGCTCCTGGGCACTGGAATGACCCAATCAGTATCTGCCAGGTTTAGATCTGCCACCACCACCTCCCTCTTTGCCACCCCCTTTCTAGTTCTGCCCCTAACTCCTTGTCTCTCTCTTCCCTCTGTCATGGAGGTCTATGGATCACCCCCATTGTAATTTCTTGCTGAGGATGTTGTGAGTTGAGCCCACAGCAACTCTGTTTATCCATTACCTCCCCTGATGTTTCCATCCTCCACTACCTCTATGACATGTACTGTACAGCTACACCCACCTCCACTTTTACTTTTTTCTCTACAATGTCTAAAACTAGTGTACCTGGGACTGTCAGGTTCCAATTGTTATTCTCTGTGGCCCAAGTTTCTGTGTTGGCTACTAGATCCATCTCACTGTCAGCCACCATTGTCTGGAGCTCGCTAATTTTATTTCCCAGACTTCTGGTATAAATTCAGATCCCTTTCTATCTTTTTCCAGATCCCCTCTTGCTTTTTCCTATTACTTCTGCCTTATTCTTCTGTAGTCTCCTTAATTTCCATCATGGGAAAGCTGATGGAGACAATATTTAGGGTCATGTGGCGGACGTCTTGTACTTGGACTTCAGTAAGGCCTTCGATTTGGTGCCACATGGGAGGCTGGGAGAGAAGTTGATATACGTGGGGGTGGGGACTAAGATGGTTAAATGGACTGAAAACTGGCTGCAGGGGAGACAGCAGAGGGTAGTGGTGGTGAGGGAACTCTCATCTCCAAGGGCTGTGATGAGTGGGGTGCAGCAGGGATCGGTACTGGGGCCAGTGCTGTTTGGAATATTCACAGTGGACATCTTGTATGGCATCAGAAATAATATCAGTCTATTCGCTGACAATACCAAATTGGGGTGGCGGTGGATAATATAGCAGGTTGGTAGGGGCTGCAGGATGACCTGTCCAAACTGGTGGAGTGGTCTGAAGCATGGCAGTTGGGGTTCAATGTAAAAAAAGTGCAAAGTCCTGCACTTTGGAGCAAAGAACCCAGAGAGGGGTTACCAGCTGGGAGGGGTGCAGCTAGGTTCCATGAGGAGGAGAAGGATCTGGGGTGGTTGTAATGGGGAAGATTAACAATACAGAGCAGTGTAGGAGGGTGGCAGTGAAAGCCAACAGGATGCTGGCTTGTATCATGAGAGGGATCTCCTTCAGGAGCAGGGAGGTGATCCTGCCTCTCTAGAAGGTACTGGTCAGGCTGTGCCTGGAGTACTATGTGCAGTTCTGGTGCCCATATCTGAAGAAGGATGTGAGATTACTGGAAGGGGTACAAAGCAGGGCAAAAGAATGATCCAGGGATTGGAGGACAGACCATATGAGGAGAGGCTAAGAGAGCTGAACATGTACTCCTTGAAGGAAAGAAAGGCCGGGGATATGACTGAGACCTTTAAGTACGTAAAGGGGATAAACAAGGCAGGCACTGAGGGATACTCAGGCTGAGGAGGGGGAAGGGCATGAGAGGGCATTGCCTTAGACTGGAGGGGGGAAGATTTTAGGATGGAAATGAGGAGAAACTTTTTCATGGAGAGGGTCGTGGCAGAATGGAATGCTCTACCAGAGGACGTGGTAACCTGTAAGGCAGTGGGTAGTTTCAAAAGGGGATGGGACAAGGTGAGGGAGGGTAAATGAGAGAGGGAGGGAGGGGGCAGGGCAGCTGCAAGGTAAGAGTGCTAGCTGCACACTTGAACAGACTTGATTGACCAGGTGACCTATTTCTGCTGGCAAACTCGTATGTTCGTATTTTTTATTTTTCATGCTGAATGTAGGCTTTGTTGGCCCTCCCTCATTGGCCTCTTCCCCTAAACTAATTTGAACTTCAACCTTACTGTAATCCAACTTTCTGTTCATAGTCCCCTGGTCAGGGCGAGTCCTAGCTAAGTTCTCCACCTGCTCTCTCTTCTTAGTGGTTCGCCTAGCCTCCATCTCCCCCAAGTCATTTTAACTGTCCAATCTAAATGTCAAATTTCTGCCCCAATTTGTCCCACATCTAACTGCAATGTCTCTGGACTTGATTAAAAACAGAGACTTAATTCAGGGTTACATTATGATTCTAGCTGCATGATGCCCTGGCAGAAGATGAAACAAACTCATTCATAAATGTTCGGTACCTCTGTCTTTAATTGGCTGAGATAATGGTTGTAATGTTCTGTATCAGTAAACAAAGTACTAGTAACAGTGCTGGAAAATATATAAAGATCTTGGAATTTATTGCCATAATAAATTTTATGCACAGCCTTCATTAAAAGCTAAGAATGTCAGGACAAGATTTATGTAAAAGTCTAGTGCAGTCCTGACTTTTATAGTGCATGGCAAAAAACAGTAAATTTTGGAGAAATGAGGCAAGCAGAACTGAGAGTCATTGTTGTGACTTCAAACAGATGCCCTGTTCCCTGTGGCCACCAGAGTGGCAGTGTGGTAGACAGGCATCAGCTTCCCTCTCTCCAGAGGAGGAAGAAAGTGTCCATTGGAATGCTTCATTCTCCTCCTCCCTCTCCTACTCCCATCTGGCCCCCAATGACCAGAGCTCATTCCCATACTTGGGCTACTGGTATCATGAGCAGTAGCCTTACCACTGCTTCAACAAGCTGGCACCCCAGCACCCACTTCCACACTTGAGTTGGGACCTCCTAATATCCATGACCATAAGCTGTTGTCCCCATCAGCATCCAATACCTATCCACACACTTAGCTATGTGGGCAAGACAAGAGAATGCTATGGGAGGTGGGTGCATATGCACCCAATCCTGTAAATATTCTCTGTGGTGCAGAGGCACAGAGGTGGTGGAAACTTTGCAGCCCTTGAGGTTGGATTAGCAGCTTCATTTATTACGGAATGGCAATTGATTAGCCAGATCTATAGGACAGAGAAGATAAATTTCCTCTAGCCTACTCCCTCTCAGGATTACTTCCCTCAATGGTGATGCCCTTGAACTTGTCCATACCTTTAAATACCTTGGCATCACCTTGGATACCTCACTATCCCTTAATGCTCATGTCTCCATCCCAATCAAATCTCTGAACCAAAATCTAGAACTTCTCTGTCGTACCCACCCTTTCGTCACCTCAGCCTCTTGTCCCACTTCTATCTCATCATGCTCTACTTCTGCTCACAACTAACACTACTACCTTATCGCTCCCAGACAGGCTTACCATAGGGTGGGTAGGTTTGCCCTAGGGGTCAAAGCCCGTCACCACCACTATGGTGTCCTTTCTTCCCTGGGTTGGTTATTATATGACTCTAAACCAAGGTATGCCACTTTGAGTTGTCCACACAAGATGGTCCACAAACATGCTTCTCCTTGCCTCAGTGAGTCTATTCGTCTAAGTCAACCTTAACAAACCCTGAGATCTGCCTCCCTCCCCTTTTCATAATGCCCAAACCACGGTTAGCTGTGGCCTGTAAATCATTCACCTACGCAGGTGTGTTTGACTGGAACTCCCTTCCTCCCTCCATTCTGTCATGCTCCACCCTCCCTGAGTTCCAATCCAACTAGCTTTCTTTTCTCTCTTTCCAATCCAACTTACTTTCTTTTCTCTCTGCCTCTACACCTTACTCCTGCTACCGGTGATATTAAACCTGAACCCCAACAGCTCTGTTTATTTCTTGTCCTTGCTCTTCCCTTAACTCTGGCTTCGTACTTTGCCCTCTGTGCCTCACCTTTAAACATAACTGCTATTGGTTAGCCCTCTTATATCTGATATCATTAGCTAACAAGTATATATTGTAGTGCACTGTCTTGAATTTGTCATGTATTTGTTGCACTACTGTGTAACCTACCTACGTGTTATTTCATAAACCTGTGTTTGTATCTGTCTGTATCATAATCCTGTGGATCACTGAATGCTGTATATCAATTTTCCATTTTAACTGTCATTGCTATGTTAAAGCACTGTGCTGTATACATACTGCACTTCTTAGTGGCTCAATGGAAGTTCCCGGTTACCAAAACTCAAATAAATAAATACTTTTGCATTAGAGCACAGACAGGAATGCTTTCTGTAAAAATGTACACAGTGAATTACATTGCGAGGCTTTATACCACTGATTTTGTGCCTATTTCCTAGAAGGAGGCCTCTTTTCTCACTATTGTTGACTATGTATGTTCTCAAGGGGTATATTCTTTATCAATAATGGCATTTCTCTGACTGCCTTTCTGCTCTCCTTCTCATTCTGCTCTGTATCCCCAGGTTCCTTCACAGGTGTTATGTTTTACTCTTTATGTGTTTTGCTTTGAGCATATTTAGTAAGCAATTATTACTAAACCAGCCCTCCTGCTATTTGTATCTTTTATTATGTGGTCCTGGGAGATATATACTACATCTGGTATGGGTTGTCATGGTCCTGGGAGATATATACCACATATGGTATGGGATGTCATTTCATTTATGCACTGTATAATGTTAAAATCATAAATAATGTACACAAATAAGAAAAAAATAAAAATGTTTATAATAGAAGAACAAGAATAGAGTTAGCATTTATATAGTGGTTTTCATACACACTGTCTCCCAAAGCATTTTACAAGCATTAAGAGACTGAAGTGAAGTGACTGTAACTGTGTAGTGGCAGCCATTTTGCACAGCAACACACCCACTCACAGTCTTGGATAACCGCATAAACCAGTTTTATGGGAAGGGGAATGTTTGCCAGGATACCATGGAAAATCTCCTACTTATGTAAAAAGTGCCTAGGGTTCCTTTACTTGCACATGGACACCCACCAGGAAAGCACCAGAGATGGGTAGAAGGGGCCTTAGCTTAACATCTCATCCAAAGCATGGCACACCCCAACAGTACAGCACCCCCTAGTATTGCACTCAGGTACCAGCATTGATGGTATAAGCCCAGTCTCGATGTGGGATGAGAACCCTCTGGCCTAGTGGCAGATGTGCTCAGCTGAGCGATGCAGACTCCCTGTTGGCAAACGCCATAGTTCATGATGATGGCAGGAGGCAGGCAGGGTTAACACCTCATGCTGGGAGCTCCCCTCTACCTGCCATAACTCCTTTTACTGAGTGACATGGAAGCAGAACTGCTAGTGCATCAGAGGAATAAATTCCAGTGACAACCCTCTGTGTCTGGCCTGTGAGGAAAGATCGAAACCAATGTAGAACTGTACCAGACAGTCCACAAAGAAGCCGCAGGCACTCTAAAAACACACCATGGTCCACAGTATCAAATGTTGCAGCGAGATCAGGAAGGACTAAGACAGTACAAATCTTGCAATCTCTCGCAATTAGGAGGTCATTGAAAACCCGGACAAGAGCGGTCTCGGTGCTATGTCTTTTTCTAAACCCTGACTGGAGAGTATCATAGATACTGTGAATCGTGAGATGGTCACTTAGCTGTATTGCAACCACCTTTTCAATAACCTTACCCACAAAGGGCAGGTTAGATGTTTGCTGGGCAGTCTGGATTCAAGGAGGGTTTTTTAAGGAGTGGTCGAACAACCACCTCCTTTAGGGGATCGGAGAGACCCTGCTACAAAGACTTCCAGACAATTTCAGCAAGGATTGGGCAAATAACATCTACGCATCCTAATAATAGTGGCATAGGGCCCAGATCCAAACTACAGCTGGTTGGTCATACAGTCTGAACAATCCTCACAATATCATGAATTCCTGTCTACCAAAGTCAGACCAGGTAGCACGGGTGTTCGTTTCCTCCTGCCGATATCCACAATCCCTTAAAGAGGGAGCTGGGCCAATGCCCGACCTGATGCTGGCAATCTTATCTACAAAGAACCGAGCAAGCTCATCGCACTTTATTTGTGAAAAATCTCTTCCAGACTGCAGACAGACTGGATTGCACAATCTGTCGACAGTCTGAAAGAGTTGAGCTGGTCGGTTCCATGCAGCAGCAATCTCCCTGGACAGGAACTCTGCCTTCTTACGGGTGATAGCTGATTGATAGACAACATAATGGTCCATCAATCTAAGCCTGTCAGCATCCAGGTCGGATTTCCGCCAAGCCCTCTCTAGCCTTCGCCCCACTCTCCTCAGCTCCTTTAAGGACCCATCAAACCAGGGGGCTCTTGGGCGCTGAGTGAGTGGGTGAATGCAAACAGGAGCAATTGAATCCAGGGCATCACCCACTGCCTTATTATAGGCAAGTATGAGGTCCCCTGGACTCATGCACTCACTTGAAATACCCGATAGGTCCAGCACCGCCGATAGACCTTCTGGGGTAATTCCCCTCAAAGGGCAGTGCTGGACCATTTCCATAGGGACAGACCTATTTGGGGGGGCCCCAAAGCTGAATCTTATGGTGTGATGGACCGTCCAGGCATTTGGTTCCACCCCAGCTGCATGATCTCCATCTCCAGGAGGAACACTAGGTCCAATGAGTGACCCCCTGTATGGGCAGCAGAAGTAACTACCTGTGTAAGGCCCAATGTAGTCATAAGTTGGAGGAGGTTATTCTCAAAATGCGAGAGTTCATTGTCGACCCAGGCATTGAAGTCACCTAGTATTAACCACCTGGGTGACTCCAATGCCACGTCGACAATGAAGTCCGCAAACTAGAAGTATAAGACACAAGGTTTTAGAGGGATGCATACAACAGAAAGGGATTTCTAATGACAAGTTTGTCTGAAATATACAATAGGAATAAGATGAACATGTGGGGGTACAACAACAGATGCTGGGAAACTGTATCGAGGAGTGGATGGGTAATGACTATCTTAACAGGACAGCTAGGAAATGATAGTAGGATGTAACACATGTGGAGCTGCAGTGCTCATGGAAACAATATGGAATCTAGGAGGATGCCCAGTGTGCAGGAGACATGACATTTTAAAGAACAAAATAATAAGACTTACTGGGCTGTTAGAGGGCATAATGGGTTCAAGTAGGCAGGATTTTCAGTGGATTCCAGGGGAAGGATCTGAGACAGAAAGAAGAAACATATGGAGGTGCGGGGAGGGAAATAAGGGAGATACATGAGGACTAAGGACAAACCAGCAAAGCAATATCCATAACACTAGTAGAGACAAAGAGGAATGGTAAATGACAGGAGGGAGGGGGCAGAGGCACGTTAACTTAAACAGAATAAGGGGAGCACAAAATAACTCACTCTTTCCAGTGACTACATCTAATAGTTATGAGGTGTCGAAGGAAAGGAGGCAATAGAAGCAAAGGAAGCAATGATGGAGAAGATGGGGTAGGGGGAAGGAACAAATGGCACCAGGGGTCAATCAGGGGGCAGAAGCCATGGATAAAGGGGAGAGTAATAGAGGAGGAACAAAGGAGACTAAGTAGGGGAGAAACCAGGAGGGAGGCCTAGTCGGCAAAGGAGTACCTACCAGTAAGAAGGCAGTAGGTGCAGTAGAAGCAAGATACACAAAGGGGGGAAGAATACAAGGGGGTAAGGGCACAGGGATGGGGGGCACTATAAAGGGCACAACAATGGAGGTAGAGGAACAAGATGACATAAAGGCAAGTAGTAGGAGCACCAAAAGGGAGGATGAGGTGATGGGGAATGAACAAGCAAGGAGCACAAAAATAATAGTCTTTGGAGACTCAATTATAAAAGGTATAAAATAGAGAGGAAAGGAGGACCTACACAATAGGACAATAGTAGCTTGCAGGCCAGGGAGGGAAGCAAAAAGAATACCACTCAATGTCAAGGAGTTGTTGGATGATGGGGGGAGAAAACTGGACCTGGTGTCGCATGTTGGTACCAACGACTTAGCAGGAGAAGAAGTGGAGGTGGTTCAGGAGAGATTTAAGGACATAGCAAGATCATGTGGGGAGTCAGTAAACATGATACCATTTTCTGAGATAATCCCAGTCTCCAGGGCCAGTACAGCAAGAAAAAAGAGAATAATTGAATTTAAAAAATGGCTCATGTGGTGGTGCAAGGAAGAGGGGTATGGCTTTACAGGGCAAGGTGGTGAAGCTTGGTCAGACAAGGGGCTATACAGTAGGGACAGACTGCACCTTAACTGGGAAAGCAAGAGAAAGCTAAAGGACAGACTGGGAGAATGCATGGCAGGAGGACTGAGTTTAAACTGCTAAGGAGGGCTGACAGAAAAGGGGAGGTCAGAAATCCTCTCCCCCTTCATGATGGCAGGAATGAGGGGAGGGAGTGGGAAAAAAGGTAAAAAAACAAACAAACAAACAAAGGAGATGGATGGGAGGAGAAGGAATCAAACAAAGAAAACCAAGAGAATAAAAACAGAAAGGGTATGACAGAAACAAGGTGGGCTGTGGTATCACTTACTGCTCGCAGCATTGGGAACAAAATAGCGGCTCTGCATGCCCTCTTAACCAAAACTAAAGTGGATATAGTGGTTATTACCGAAACCTGGGCCACAACACATCACAACTGGGACCACTCAATCCCAGGTTATAAGCTGTACAGGTGGGGCAGAGAGACAGGAAGGGGGGGTAGAGGCATACATCAAGGAGGGGAGAGTGTGCGCAAGGGAGGAGGAGATGGAAAAGGGGAATAGTGAAGCACTATGGCTGCAGCTACACAGCAATAGGAGTAGAAAGATTAGGTTAGGGGTAGTATATGGACCGCCCAACCACGGAGAAGAGATGGACACTGTGCTGTGTTCGCAGCTAACAGACGCAGGGGAGGGGGGAGGTAGTGGTGACAGGGGACTTTAACCTGCCCAAAATAGACTGGAACACTCCTGCCACCTCCTGTGCCAGAAGTCAAGTCATCCTTAATGCAGTACAGGATGGCTTCATGATACAGTGAGTGAAGAGTCCAACCAGAGGGGAAGCAATCCTGGATCTTGTGCTTATGAATGGGGAGCTCATTTAGGAAATTGACATCAGGGAATCCCCAGGTGGAAGTGACAACAGCTCAGTGTGGTTCAAGACAGACATGTGCAAGGAAGGTATCCCATCAAGGACTAGGGCGCTGGACTTCAGAACAGCAAACTTTAACAAAATGAGGAAGATGATTAGGGAGCAACTAGGGAGCATAGATGAGGGAATGGAGGTGGAAACACTACAGAAAAGCATTAAAGGAGCCATTCCAAATGCTACAAGCAGTTGCATAAAAATGAGGGGGAAGAAAAAGGGGGTAAGACGGTCCAGCTGGTACAACGGGGAGGTTGCTAGAATGATAACAAAAAAGAGGGCAGCCTACAGGAAAAGCAGAAGAACAGCTAAGGTAGAGGATGAGGATGAATTCCAAAAGCTAGCCAAGTTAGCAAAAAAGGGGTTACAGCAGGCCAAAGCTCAGAAATAGTTCCAGATAGTGGAGGGGATAAAGGAGGGAGAAAAGGTCTTTTTTAGCTACATAAAAAAAAGAAACAAGAAGGAAGGCATTGTCAGACTTAAGAAAGGGGATGAGTGGGTGATAGAGGACAAGCCAAAAGTAGTACTAAACAAGTACTTCGGTTCTGTCTTTACGAAATGAAAGGATGGACCAATACCACAAGCAGGGATAATAAGAGAAACTCAGGAAAGATCCAGTAGGGGTCATTGGGATCGAAAGAGTAAGGAAGGACTGATGGTACCTAGGGTGGATAAATCTCCAGGGCCTGATGAGGTACACCCTAGGGTACTCAGGGAATTAGCAGAGGAACTGGCAGGTCCAATGACAATTCTTTTTAATAGTTCCCTGAATTTGGGAGTAATACCAGATGAATGGAGGACAGCAAACGTAGTGCCGCTCCACAAAAGTGGTCCCAGGGAGGATCCAGACAACTACAGACCAGTCAGCCTGACCTCGATAGTATATAAAGTTATGGAGCTCATACTGAAGGAGGGGCTAGTGAGGTACATGAAGGAGAATGGTCTGCAGGATAGTAAGCAACACAGGTTTGTGGTGGGCAGATCATGCCAAACAAATTTAGTAGAGTTCTTTGACTGGTTCACAAAGACAGTGGACAAGGGTCAGGCAGTAGACGTCATTTACCTGGACTTTAGTAAAGCCTTCGATTCAGTGCCACATAGGAGGTTGATAGCAAAACTAAGGGGGCTAGGGGTAGGGGAGAGATTAGTAAGATAGGTTGAAAGCTGGTTGGGGGGCAGGACACAGAGGGTGGTGGTAGGAGGAGCAGCCTCCGGCACAAAGGAGGTCATCAGCGGAGTTCCACAAGGGTTGGTGTTGGGCCTGGTACTGTTCAATGTATTTATAAGCAACATAGGGGAGGGCATTCAGGGCAAAATGTGCCTGATGCTGATGACACCAGGATCTGTGGGAGGGTGGGCACCCAGGAGGGGATACAAGAATTAAGGGAGTACCTAGCCAAACTGGGAAAATGGTCAGGGATTTGGCAGCTGGTGTTCAATGCCAAAAAGTGCAAGGTGTATATCAGCCCAGTGGCACTGAGGACTGAGGTGCTGGATGCCTTACCTCGCGCCACACTGGCAACCTGGGTTCAGGAATGGACTTGGGTCATCAGGGAGCTGGCACGGGGGGAAGGTCAGAGCAGGACTGAACAGCCAGAAGACAGCTCTCTTCCCCAAGGGGTGGTCGCTGCCTCACCCCCGTAATTCCGCTGCCACCAGGTGGAGGGCTGGTGGTCAGCGTAGGCAGCAGGGGTGACACGTTGCGGGTGGGTACCTTGAGACGCGGTATGTGCATGCCTCCACATGCATGCAATATCTGAGGTAGGGGGCTGGGTTGTGGGGAGAAAACAGAAAAATACTACAAAAACTACATATCGAAAAAAAGTGCACAGTGAAGCACATCGAGACAAAAACCCAGGAAGGGAGTACTACATTGGGAAGGTACAGGTAGCTGTGTCTGAAGAAGAAAAAGATCTAGGGTAGTAATTACTAGCGATTTGAAGCAATCCACAATGCAAAAAGGCAGTGGCAAAAGCCAACAGAATGCTGGGATGCATTGCAAGAGGTTTCAGTAGCAGGCACAGTGAGGTTATTTTGCCATTATATAGATCACTGGTGAGGCCACACTTGGATTGTGGAGTGAGGTATTGGCACCTGTACCTAAAAAACGACATTAAACTGCTGGAGAGGGTGCAGAGAAGGGCAACTAAAATGATCAGGGGACAGCAGGACATGTCATACGAAGAGAGACTGAGAGCTCTAAGATGTACTCCTTGGAGGAGAGAAGGCAAAGGGGAGATATGATCGAGACCTTCAAGTACCTGAAGGGAGTAAACAGGGTAGAATGTGGGGGTCTCTTCAACAGGAGAGAAAACACCACCACCAGAGGATACAGCCTTAAGCTGGTGAGGGGAAGATAGAGGAAGGATGTCAACAAGCACTTCTTCACAGAAAGGGTGGTGTCAACCTGGAATGAGCTGTCAGAGGAGGTGGTAGTAACCAAGACTGTGGAAGCATTCAAAAAAAGCCTGGGACAAGCATAGAGGCAAACCATGGGACAATAGAAGGGGCGAGGGAAAAGGGAAGTCAGAGACACTGGTGTAGGGGCAACACACAACGCCTACAAAAAATCGAGTAGACATGATAGACCACAAGGTCTCTATCTGCTGGCTACTTTCTTATGTTCATGTATGTAAATATTTATTATTAACACTACAGAACTACAGAGTATACAGTAAAATGCACAAGGGATAAACCCACTAGAGAATGCTAAACAAAAGCAGTTTAAACAAACATTTTACAGAAGAAAAACCTCTCTGGTATCTAGACTAAAATCTAAAAGATCACACCCACCCTCTTGAGTTTCTTCTTCTCCTCTTAGTAACTAAGTTTGATTTATTTTTATTTTTATTTATCTGATTTACCAGGAAAGTGGACTGTACCTAAACCTGTTTTCAGCCATGCCCGGGGAAAGAGTAATAACTGTAGGGTTGCATACAAAATGTTCTAATACAATTCAACACTTATTAAAATCACAATAGGCTATACAATCATACAAATCTGATCTCTCACACTAAGGCATGTTATTTATAATATAAATATAAGTTGCCACTAAGGCCTGAAATACAGCAGATACAGAACTTTTTCTTCACTTAAGATATGTTCTGCTCCACAAGTGGATCTGAATCTTTAACCATGTTTACACAGTCGCATTTGCACTGGAGTAACATGAGTGCTCGGGTTGCTCCAGTGCAAGTGTGGCCATGTACACAGACACTCGGTTATGGTAAGCCACTCGATAATACACTCCCGGATTCCCTAGCAAGTTGGGAACACGGAGTATAGCGAGTGTCTTACAGCAGCTTCCACTGCCATGTGGACTGTGTGCACTGCTGCAACCTGTTCTGTGGCTCATGAGTCAATTGAGCTGCTGTCCAGCCCCCCTGACTCATGGCCCCTCACCAGTGTGGACTGGAGCAATTCAGAGAGGGGTCATATAGACGGGCAGACAATTAAGTCATGGTTGGTTGGGACCATGCTGTTGCGGTCGGAGTTGGAGGCGCTGCTGCCATGTAAACATGGCTTTAGAGCTGTTTCCAGGTTAAACCTGTCAAGTGGTCCTCCCATCCATCACATCACATCATCCTGACAGTCACAAGGGTCTGCCTCCATTGTCTCCTTGCTCAAGAAGCAGGCCAAAACTTTATTTCAGTCTAGTACACATAACTCCAGATGAAAGCTGTTTATTTGATGTATTCTATAAAAACCTTAGCTGCCTCTGTGCTCTACTCCAAAACCAGTGCGGCCCTTCAGAAGCATGAATTTCTCAGGCAGTCATTTTCACATGCTAAGGAATAACTGTCAGACACAGCTAATTCTGTGAATCTGCTCACAACCAGAGTCCTTTGTAGAGGACCTTAATGCAAGGAAGTGCCAAGTAATGCACCTGGGAAACAAAAACCCAGGGGGAGATTACATAACTGGGGGGGAGGTGTACTAACAACAAAAATGGAAAAGGGACCTGGGGGTAGTCATATCAGACAACCTAAAGGTAAGCATACAATGTGAGAAGGCAGTAAGGCAGGCTGGGGGAATTCTGGGATGCATACAGAGAGGCATCACCAGTAGAGAACAGGAAGTTGTTATCCCTCTGAATGAACAGTTGGTGAGACCCCATCTGGAGTACTGCATGCAGTTCTGGAGACCTCATCTCCGCAAGGATATAGACAGGATGGAGGCAGTCCAGAGGAGGGCAACTTAAATGGTGCAGGGTCTGCACCAGAAGCCATATGGAGACAGACTAAAAGGAGCTAATATGTATACCCTTGAGGAAAGGATGGAGAGGGGGGACATGATAGAAACTTTTAAGTGCTACAAGGGAATCAACAAAGTCCAAGAAGGTAGCATCTTTCAGAAAAAGAGATGTGCAAGAACAAGGGGGCACAATCTGAAGATAGAGGGGGATGGTTCAGGGGCAGCATGAGGAAGTATTTTTCACAGAGAAGGTGGTGAATGCATGGAACAGCCTTTCTGAGGGGGTCATGAGGTCAGAAATATTGGGGGAATTCAAGAATGCATGGGACAGACATAAGGCAATTCTAGAGGGGGGGGTAGGATGAAGTAGTTGATTGGTAAACTAAGATCTGCAGCTTGTCCAATAGGTAGGGAAATAGGCAGATTATGTAGGCCAAGCGGTCCTTATCTGCTGTCAAAGTCTATGTTTCTATGCATGTGTCCTTCCTTAAACTCAAGCAACTTTTTGACTTTAACCCCCTTTCTGACCACCTGAAAGAAATGTGTCAGAAATATTCTCGAACTACAGAGGTAGTCTTACCAAAGTTGATCAGTACTGAGGTAATGCTGGGGTATGCTGTGGCAGAATCACATTACAGCCAATGCAAATTATAACTTGAGTGCCTCAACATACTTCAGCTTTTACCTTGAGGTGGTCAACTTTTAGATATCTACCACTGCATGTCACAGGTATGCCCCATTTCTATAACTATGTTACATCTCCCATCCACCCCAAAAAAAAAAACAGGAATGGGCACCTTTTTGGCAATCCCATGTGATGCATCTTCATGTAAAGCTGGCAAATTGCCCATTGACACTTTCTTCATGGCTTACCCCCATTCCCTTGTCTGCAGATCACTACCTGGACAGTTAATGTGTATTGGCATCCTTGGCAGCAGTTCAATGAAGGATAATCATATTGTATTATTGTAGCACCAGATTCCATCACAGCAACTTGAAATTCTGTCCGCTTGTTCTTTGGAGCCATGTTAAAAGGTTGTGGTCAATGACCAAAGTAAACTCCGTCTTATACAGATATGATTGCAGTTTTTGCAGTGCCCATACTATCCCCAAACACTCGTTTTCCATCATAGCATAGGACTCCTCCCTGGGTAGCAGTTTCCAGCTCAGGTGCACAACTGGGTGTTCTTCCCCTTTGGATGTAACCTGACTTAGAACAGTCCTAACCCATGGTCAGAAGTGTCAACATGAACAATAAATGTTAATGAATAGTTGGGGATAGCAAGCACAGGTACCTGACATAACACTTGTTTTAGTTGGCAGAATGCTGCCTCACAAAATTCTGTCCACGTAACCTTTTCAGGCATTCTCTTCACTAGTGAAGTCTGTCAGGGGTTTTGCTATACTGTTTAAGTTTTGGACACACATTCAGTAGTACCCTACAGTCCCCAGATATGCTCTCACCTGTTCTTTAGTGGTTGGCACAATCCATCCCTGAATGGCCTCTATTTTTGCTGACTCAGTACAGATGTACCCACTGCCTACCCGGTAATCAGAATATGACATTGTTATCAACCCTTCCTGGCATTTCTGCACCTAAACAATCAGCCCTGTGGCCTGCAGTACATGGAACACATCCCTCATGTGCCTGACTTGATCCTCCCGTGTCTGGCTATAAATGGCATTGCCATCCATGGGTAACCCATGAGGTGGGTGCATGAGGATGGGCACTATCCATAACGGTGACTCCTTCCCGGCGAAATCCCTCATGGTGATGGGAGCATGCGGTGACCGGATGAGGGGGCGGGCGAACTAGGCGACAGGATGTCGCTATGTGTACGCTGCGTGGGGGGGCGAGTACGGTGAGCTGGGCTGGAGGGTGGAGGGGCTGTAGGGGTGGCACTGCAGTGGATGGCCTGAGCTGCATCATGACTTTGGGGGTTGGCTAGTGGTTGGGAGGGTGAGGTACGGGTTGGGTCCAGGCGTGGTGCGATTTTATTGTGCCTGGCCCAAACTTTTTTAATGCTTTCACCCCCCCGACATGCACCCCCTCTGGAGGTGAGAATCCTTAAGTAGAGGGTGTGAGGGGGCAAAGCCCCCAATGATGGGGGAGGTGTGGTGGGGCACAGCCCCCTACAGAAATCATTAAAAAACTGTCCTGGCACCGTTGTCCTGTGTGCCAGGTTTGTCAGAGTGCCAAAAATGTCAGGGTGGTGTACCTAAATTGTCTGAGGGAAGCAGGGAAGGCTATTAGGAGCACAAAGGCACAAACAGAGGAAAGAGTATCACAAATGGCGAAGAAAGGGGACAAGACATTCTGTAGGTACACCAGTGAGAGATGGAAGGCCAGGGGTGGGATTGTAAGGCTCAGAGAGAAGGAAGGGGAATGTGTGGACGGAGACCTGGAAAAGATGTTAATACTGAATAAATATGTCTTCTCAGTTTTCACTGAAGAAGAAGAGGGACAGGGACCACAGCTAGGCATCAGATGCATGGGGAGGAAGGAGGTGAACACCAGTCCATTTACAGAAGAGAGAGTCTTAGAGGAGCCACAAAACTGAGGGCAGACAAGGCAATGGGACCAGACAGCATACATCCCAGGATATTAAAGGAACTATGGATGGAGCTAGCAGCACCACTGGCAGCCATGTTCAGTGAGTTGCTCAATACAGTAGTTCTGGAGGACTGGAGGAGGGTACATGT
The DNA here is from genome assembly GCA_016271365.2 of Neoceratodus forsteri. Classification (NCBI taxonomy): domain Eukaryota; kingdom Metazoa; phylum Chordata; order Ceratodontiformes; family Ceratodontidae; genus Neoceratodus; species Neoceratodus forsteri. The sequence goes on along the minus strand of CM057450.1, from coordinate 767,994,526 downwards.
AGTCCCTCTTCTCAACAATGGAAGCTGGGAGGAGGAAGAAAACTATAGGCCAGTCAGCCTCACCTCAGTAGTGGGTAAGATTATGGAGGCACTGCTTAAGGAAAGGATTGTGGAACACCTGGAATCCAGTGGAGCACAGGATCCAAAACAGCATGGATTCACAGCAGGAAGGTCATGTCAAACAAATCTGATAGAGTTTTTTGACTGGATAACGAAGGAGATGGATCGGGGGAGCAGTGGATGTCACCTATCTCAATTTCAGTGAGGCCTTTGTCATCATTCCACATAAAATGACTGGTAAATAAGTTGGGAAGCCTGGGTGTGGGCCACAAGATGGTGAGCTGGGTTAGAAACTGGTTGGGGGACAGGAAGCAAAGGGTGGTGGTAAATGGAATCCAATCCAAGGAAAGAGGGGTGACCAGTGGGTACCTCAAGGATCAGTCCAGTAACCATGCAGGTAGACTGCACATGTATTTAGAGCACAGGGGTATGATAGCGGAAGGGAATTGCTGCTACCCCTGTTGCTCTATGCTTCACTGAAAATGCTAAGTTGCTGTGTGCTGGGTGCTGGGATAAGCCACTCCCATGGTGGAGTGACTAAGACACCAGCACATGGCATAATTAGAAGACCTGGGGCCATGGTTCGGTTCCCCCAGGTTTTCCCATGCTACTACTTTCGAGGGTTTATTAAAAAAAAAAAGAAAAAGAAATTCCCCCTCCTGAGTTTCTCCCAATCCCCGAAGTCCGCCCCTCCCCCAGAGTTAGTTATTTAAGTTCCAGGTATGTGGGTGGCGAAGCCCCGCACAAAAAACATAAAAGTACCATTGTTTTCAATGGGCACGCTGTTTGGGGTTGAGTCAGTGTTTTGTCCAACTCTGTTGTGCTCAGCGCTGTGTTGCATGCGGCGTTTGTAGCCACACTGTTTTTGTTTGCAGCAGAATGACCCCATGCCCATTGTGGAAGGGTTAGAAGGAAAAGTTTGCCTGTGTGCAGAGGGCACCAAGATCTATAACAAGGTAGACACTCCAGATGCGGTGGATAAAATGAGGAGAGACCTAGGAAACTTGAAAAATGGTCAGAAGTGTGGCAACTGAAGTTCACCGTAAAGAAGTGCAAAATCATGCGCCTGGGGCACAGAAACCCTGCAGAGAGCTACCGGATGGGGGGGAGTTGCTGACAGTCACCAGGGAGGAAAGAGATTTGGGGAGTATCATCTCAGATGACCTAAAGTTGGCCAAGCAGAGCACAAAGGCTGTAGGGAGGGCCAGTGGCATGTTGGGGTGCACAGGAAGGGGTATTACCAGCAGAAGGAGGGAGGTGGTGGTGATAATACCACTATACAAAACACTGGTGAGGCCTCATCTGGAATACTGTGTGCAGTTCTGGAGGCCGCATCTTCAAAAGGACGTAGACAGGGTGGAGGCGGTTTAAAGAAGGGCGACTAAGGTGGTGCAGGGATTGCAACAGAAGACTTATGAGGCAAGATTAAAAGACCTCAATATGTATACACTGGAAGATGGGAGAGAACGGGGAGATATGATAGAAACCTTCAAGTAGCTTACAGGCATAAACAAGGTGCAAGTGGAAGACATCTTTCGGTACAGGAGAGGTACAAGAACAAGGGGGCATGATATGAGATTGGAGGGGGACAGGATAAGGGGTAATGTGAGGAAGTTCTTTTTTACAGAAAGGGTGGTGGATGCATGGAATAGCCTGCCCCAGGAGGTGGTAGAAGTGAGCACAGTGGCAAGATTCAGACATGCATGGGATAGGCATAAGGGAACCCTAGAGGTGGGAAGGAGAAACTAAAGTCGATGACCAAGTAGGGTCAGCGGCCGCAGATACAGGTAGGGTATCCGGGCAGACTGGATGGACCTAGCAGTCCTTATCTGCCGCCAACTTCTATGTTTCTATGTTAAGTTTAATCCTAAATATTGATACATGATAAATCGTTTACTGTTTTGTTTTAGTTTATCATTTTCTTTTTAGTTTTATTGTCAGCTGCTTTTTCTTGTATGAGTGTAATTGAAATGTATGCATATAAACTTGGCATGTAAGGTAGCAATTAAAAATACTCAAAACATTATTAAAAAAAGAATATAATTGGTAAGCATGAAATTATGGAACTGAATTATGTCATAACGGCTTGGTAACAAGAAACTAGAACAACTCTTTGCGGTGTTTTCTGTCTTGCATTTTGGGGTTTAGGTTCTGCGGATGATGGTGGGTGTTCAGGTTACTGAAGAGCAGCTGGAGAACATCACTGACCGGACTATCCAAGAGGCAGATTTAGATGGAGACAATGCCATCTCTTTCAAGGAGTTTATTATGGTACTGAACACTGTGGATTCACCAGAGTCCTAAGTCACATGAAGATCAATACTGTGTGTGCGTGTGTGTGTGTTCGTGTGTGTGTGCGTGTGTGTGATGGGGGAATCATGTTAGCATCATGGTTAAATTGAACCCATGTTTCCCAAGGGCAGTCTGTTAGCCAGCAGTCTCACAGTTTATTTAGTCCTGCTTAGGCAACCACAGTCCCACAACCAGCAATTAGTACCAACGGCAAATGTTGGAGACTCTCATCTCTATGCACAAAGCTGTCTGCCTTAGTTTTTACATTTTGTTTTTTATCATTATATTTTCCCCTTCAGTGTGGGCTTTAGAATTTTGGGGCCCCCCAGCAAGAAAAGTCATGGGGCCCTTACTCAACCCAAATTGACCTCATCTTTTCCTTTGCACAAAATGCACATTTTATTTTCAATACAACCACTGCCCATCCAGTTCATGTCTCTAACTGGCTGGGACATAACTTGCTAGTAATTTCATGATGTTATGACACCACATAAGGGAAAGGGGAAATTATTTAACTAGGAAAGGCACACTAAGCCGGAGCTTGTTTCCAGATGTGACCTGGGAGCACGAGGAAGTTAAGTGACTTGCTCAGGGTCACACAGTATGCAAGTGGGGGCTGTGGGATTCAAACCCAGGTCTCCAGATTTGCAGCTCAGAGCGCTAAACCACCACGCTATACTGCCTCCTCATAAGAAGGCTCCACAGAGCACAGTGATGCCCATTAGTGCTGTTTTTTTTATATATATATGTAGTTTATGGTGTTTTTTCATTTCTCCCCATAACTGGCCCCCTACCTCAGATGCACACACACACACACATATGGACATATCACGAAATTATTCACCCACTACATGTCATCACGCTGACCACCGGCCTCCACCGGGGTGGCAACCACCATCCGGAGAGGAGAGCTGCCTTCTGCCTGCTCAGTCCTGCTCTGACCCTCCCCCCATGCCGGCTCCTCGATGACTCGAGTCTGTTCCTGAACCCGGGTCCCCAGCATGGCATGATGTAAGGTGTCCAGCGTCTTAGCCCTTAGCGCCACTGGGCCATTAGTGCTGTTTTACTCTAAACATAAATAATAATTTTTTTTTTTTAATTATCGTAAAGTGGTACTCTGGATCTGGCTAGGGGCCCCTCATTCGCAGGGAGCCCCCAGCAACTGCAAGGTTCACTGGTGCCTAAAACCAGCTATGTTCCCCCTTCCAGCAACCACACTCACCTCTCCATTCTCTTCTCAGTCTAGTCTACCACTCTGACATTCCTCTCTGGCATGTCTACTGGATGGAAGCCACCTGACTGGATTCTCCTCTGCCTCTGATACACCCATGACTTCTGCATCACAACTGGTCTCACAGACCCAGAGCGAGGGAGTCAGGATGAAGTCTCCATCCTGGATCTCTTGACATAGTAGTGTCAGCACCACCAGACTAGGTGCCACTGTGTGTTTTCTTTAAGTAACACTTTTTCTGCCTAACCCAGTCCTCATCAAACTTCTGTGGTCCCCTGGTGAACACCCAGTCTCACTCACCAGTAATCTCACTGTTTCTACCAGCTCCTACTGTCCTTTCCTCTATTGCTGGGTATTGGTGGTAGGGGAGCAGTTCTCCCTGGCAACTGAGATCAGTATCCAGGGCAGTGATGGACTTCATGAGGTGAGATCAAAGTGTGCCAGCTTACCCCCAAAGAATAAATGGCTGCTCAGGACATGCCAGATGCTCAGCACCAACACTTCAAAGGCCAGAACAACAAATGCAGGGAACAAACCAATCCTTGTCCAGGCTAAAGCACAGTTGACAAAGTGCAAAGATCTGCAGCAGTCGATGATTAACAAATAGTCACAAGTTTACTGTGATGCAAAAAAGTGCATATACACAAGCAGTGCTCCCTACTGACAGGTCCATTATTTTACACCCCCACGTGGATAAAGCACTGTGTGAGGGAACAAAATGTTGGGTCTGCCAGTGGGGAGCACTGTGTATGTGCATTCACACTTTTTTTTTTAAATTAGTATTTTATGGGTTTTTCTGGGTTTTCTCTCATCTCACTCCCATACATCCTCAACATGATGTACGCTTGTGGAGGCATACGCACCCACATCTTGCAGGACACCCCATCCTACCGGTCGCCCGGTACCGCCTGCACTCATCACTGCACCTCCATTCGGTGATGGCAGGACTATGGACGTGCAACTCCCTCACCCGGGAGAGGACAGCAAATGTTCAGTCCTGCTCCCCCCCCCTCCATGCCGGCACCCCGGTGACCTGAGGTTGTTCTCCAATCCAGGTTACTGGCACAGCACAGGGTAAGGCGTCCAGTGCCTCAGCCCTCAGTGCTACTGGGCCAGCTTGTATTTACACTTTTTCTGGGCAAATATTAACTTGAGACTATTTGTTAAACATCGACTTCTGCAAATCTTTGCACTTTAAGTCCACTGTGCAGCAACCTGGAAGAGGATTGGTGAATGCCCACTTTTGTTGTTCTGGCCTGTGCCAGCTTACCCCATAATACTGTACTCCCACAACCTCATGGTACATACGTAGTTGCTGGGCCCTTACCAACATACAGCTTCCCCCGCAACTGGAAAGTGAACCTTCCAGGGCCTTACTGCAGGGGTTGCTAATCATGCAGAAGTGCCGTGTCACCCACCCAAATGAGGACCCTTTGCCACTGGCACTTTTCATCACCCACTGCTCAGTTGCCAGCATCTAGGGCTTGTTCCTGAACCGTGGCCACCAGCACTGGAGTATGATGCACAACCCATTGGTTCATCGGGTGGCTCTGGGCGCTATTGCATTCCAGAGATAGAAAATGTTCCTCTTCAAGAAAGAATTTAGCATGCTGTAGGAGCTCTGGATTAATTTGTTCCAGTCTTGCACAAAGTGTTGAAGAACTGAAATCACATGATCATGAGTAAAACTGATTTCATGTTGTTTTCTGTTTCCCATTTCCAGTCCCTGGAGAAAGTGAATATCGAGCAAAAGATGAGCATCCGCTTTCTGAATTAGTTGCATAGAAGCCTGAGATCTGATTTCTACCTCTGCCACTTCAGACTAGAACTGAAAATGAACACTGCATAGATTTAATCAGCCAACGGTGTTTACTGTGACCAGGCCTCACAGTTTGCCACAGTAACCAGAAGCTATTGATTCAAAATTCTCAATTTCTCAAATAAGAGAGCTTATCTTGGCACAGTTATCTTACAAGATAGAATCTCATTTTCAGGAATTAATGCATTTTGACTTTATTGTGACCAAAAGGGAATCCTTATTAAACTGAATTGATTACAAACTGCCTACCTAGCTTTGTCTGGAAGGGTCAAATCCATGTTGCTCAAGACACACTTCACTCTGTGAGTGTTCTGAAACCTTTAATCAGCAGGGCCTGAAACTGTTCATTTCCTATATAGCCAGCACTGGAAAGTCAGCAGTTGTCCGTACAACATCTCATTCCCAATGTCACTCAGCAGCTAATCTAGTTTCCAGCTCCTTGTTTCTGAGTGAATATGCTTCAAAATTCAAGTATCATGCATGCAGCCAATGAGAAAATGGGATTGCAGTGCTATCAGTAAAGGCTAAAGCACCATTGCTGAGTATTTCCACCCTCTAAAGGTTCTAATCAATACAGGAATGTTATGAAGTATCCAAGCCTTACGAGAGCCTTTAAAACATTCAGGAATTCTCCAGTATTTAGTTCCAGAACCAGTCAAGAATATTAAATTCAAACTCTTTCTGGGTACGCTTTTGGAAATGCTTGACTGCCAACTTCTTTTGAGGGGGGATTTCAATTTGACTGTTTCAGTAGATTTAAATGCTTCCAGTCCCTCCAGATTTCAAGCATCTGCTTTCCAAAAATATATTCGGGCCACCTTTGATCACCTTGGGTTAGTAGATATATGGTGTATGTTTTTCACCTCTGGCTGAATATATTTGCATTTCTCACCACATCATAATAGCTATGCTTGCCTTGATTACTACTACTTGTGAACATTTTTCTAAGGTCTGGGATCTTACTTACAGCCCACAGATCTTATCAGATCATGTATTACTGCAGTGAGATCTGTATAAGGAGAGAAAGAATTCATTTTGGCATTCAGTATTGCTCTGCTTAAGGATCCATCCTTGTGCACTCTGATTCTGGAGTGTGTCCCACAGATCTTGGTGGATAGTGCTTCTGAGCAGATATCAGCCTCCATTCTTTGGGATACATTAAAAATGGTCTTGCAGGGAGAGATCATCTCCTACACTCCCACAACTGGTGCTGTGAATATTGGTGCAGGGCTGGGTACTGTAACAAGGCTGGCTATCCTGATGAATGAAATCAATTCCAAAGACAAGCACTCCTGGTAACACTAATAATCAGACCACTCACGGATCATGTGCTTGATTGTTTTTTATTAAGTGCAAGTCGTACACCTCCAACATAGAATGAAACAGCACACAGCCTTCATTTCAAAATAACAAAGTTCACATTTCAACTTTTTAAGGTCTGATTGAAACAGCTCACTGATCACTGCTAGGGCTGTATGCTGTTTTGTTCTATGTTGGAGGTGTATGACTTGCATTTATTAAAAAATAATTGAGCACATGACCTGTGAGTGGTCTGATTATTAACATTACCTGGAGTGCTTGTCTTTAGAATAGAGATCATCTCCTATGCTTCAGCCAAATGGAAGAATATTCAAGACAAATATGATTCTCTCCAGGACCAGATGAGGTTCTTACAATTATTATATGTTCCCAAAGATAAGGTTGTAGCAGCTCAAATTCCTGAGCTGAAGCAGGAACTCCAAGCCACTTTAGATGAACAGGTGCAGCAGGCCTTACACTATCTTAAATAGGCACAGTATGAAGGTGGGGCTAGGGGTATGAGACTCTTAGCCCAAAAGTGAGGCAGTAGAGCAGTGGTTTAAGGCTCTGAGCTGCAAATCTGGAGACCTGGGTTTGAATCCCACAACCCCGACTTGCATACTGTGTGACCCTGAGCAAGTCTCTTAACTTCCCTGAGCTCCCAGGACACACCTGTAAACAAGCTTTCAGCTTAATGTATCTCTCCTGGTTAAACAATTGGGGAAAAAAAAAGCTTCGGGCATGTAAATGTACTGCCTCTGCCTTGGGTTTCTGTGACTTATTTACAGTTCATAACGTTCATAAGGTTGAGCTTATTTGATCCCTTGGTAGCTGCTCTCTGGTTTCAGCCTATGGTTGAGGGCATTCCATTGGGTGGCATACAGTATAAGCTAAATTATATGCTGTTGGCAATTGTCTTACACTTACAAACCCAGAGGAATCTATTCCAGCAGCATGGTCAGTATTGGGGCAATATGGGGCTGTGGCAGGGTTTGTGTCAAATGTCAGAAAGTTGGAAGTACAATTATTTAATTACTTACCCTCTGCAGCCCTAAAGAGGAATTACCTTTTGAATGGAGAGCGACAAAGTTCAAATACAGTACTTGTGAATATGTATTCTTTGTGACCTGGGTAACCTGGATCTTCCAAATTATGAACCTCTGATACTGGTCCCACATCCCCTTAACTTTCTTTGCTAAACTGGAGACAGTTTGTTTGAATGTACTTGCTTGTATTCTTTACCTCTTGCAAACTCTCCCTCTTTTTCTTTCTTCTTGGTATTTTACATCGTGGAATAAACTTATTTCTAGATTTATATGGGGGGAGGCATCGACCTAGAATTTGTTTTTCATTATTACAGCTTCTAACAAAGTGGGCTAAACTTTCCTAACCTCTTAAGTTATGCTAGGACCAGCCATCTGCACACAGTTTATATTTGGCTCCATTCTCAATTAAATCCGCCTTGGAAGAAGCTGGAATTTGGCTTGAATGATTTACAGGATATTAGATTTTATTTATTTATTTATTTGAACATCAGTTTAACAACCTTTGAGCCAGGGGCTCATTTACAAAGGTACCTCGTCACATAGAGGACAACAGACAGTAGCACAAGAGACAACAGATAATACAGGTTCAAAAATAGGTGTCATTCAAGATTTTGCCTTTTTACCTCTGTTGCTCAGTGCCCATGTTTAGAAGATTTTACCTCCTTCACAGCTAATACTCTTTCAGTGTGGTTTAAGTAACAGGAGCTTCCACAACTATCTTTAGTCTTTTATCTTTGTAGAATGTTGGCTTCAGATGAGGAATTTCTCCTGACTCAGATAGACCAGACCTTTGCCAGGTGGGGTAGGTTAGGTCTTGCTCATATATTCCAATTCTTAAGATTCCATTGGTGTGTCTCCTTTGAGTACTTACAGACAAAATACAGGCTAACTGGGTGAGAACACTTTCGTTACTTACAGGTCAGAACATATCTGCTTCATAAAATGAAAGACCACACACATTTTTCTGACTCATCCTCCCTGTTTTTAACCCTCCTGACAGGGCAATCTGAGGTATGACATGGGGTCATTTGATTGCCAGTTTCTGCCGAGCACTGCAGGAGCTGTTGGGAGATTCGACCAGCAGTATATCGAAAAAGTGCAATGAGGATTTAGCCCTGCCTGTCTCTTATGACACATGGTTGCAGCATGCTCTGCCTGCCTTGAAAAGAACCTCCTCCATAAGATGGAAGGAGTTTGCTTGGAAGTACAGGTACAGATACTTCTGGTCCCCCAGGAGTTTTGGTGCATTTCCTCCTATCTGAGTATGGAATGTACTGGTGTCAGTATGGTTAGGAAAAGGCCAACCATTCCCGTATCCTGTGGACATGCACAGTACTTCAGCCTTTTTGGCAGAAACTGGCATAGCAGTTTGAACAATTACCCCTTTCAGAGGCATTAATCTGTGCCTCAACAGTCATGTTATCCATCCCTCCCCTGGGGCATCATAACAAAGCCAAAAGGCTTGCCTATGTACACATACTGGCAGCAAAAAAAGCTGTGAATAGACATTGGATGCAGGTCTCCCCCCTCCGCCCCCCGTCTATAGAAGCCTGGAGAGTAATAGTAACAGAAATACAGTATAACATATGGAAAGGCTGACAGCCTCCATACATAACCATCTGGAGCAATTTCAGACCAGATGGCAAGGATGGACGTGATACCAATTGGCATCAGACCCAGCATTTGTGATGTGACCTAATCTTGCAAGCTGTGGACTTCCCTTTGTGTTCTGGGACTCTTTCTGTTAATTTGACTTGCTATAGAACATGTACGGTTAACATAGTTATGACAATATACTACACAGTGTTAATGATGCAATGCATGGTTGTATATCTGTCTATATGTGGATATTAGTTACAATTGTACAGACTGAATTCTGAGAATGACATTTCCACACTAAATTGTAAACTCATGCCTCAATAAAGACTATAAATATAATAAAAGAATATTAAATTCCTTCTCCTGCTGTCAGATCCTTACTTATTATACTTCCATATCTACCTTCCCAGGTAGGCTAATATAAATTGCCCTCTACCCAATTCTTCTCTCATGTAGAAGTGCAATACACAGTCCTTTTACTACAATTGTCTCTCTACTACAATAAGCAAGCAGGTTGCCCTCTGACCAACTCCTGTGGTACAGTAATGCACACTCTTTATTGTTCAATTTTTTTATTAGCATTTCTTTATTTGCTCACATAAGTACAGTACAATCACAGGTGACCCATCTTCCTCCCTTGCAGCACTTTCTCTTCCTTTAATCATGGTACAATACCTTTCTGCTGCAGGACCTATGCCAGTCGGGGACATCCCTGTTGCCATCTAGTAATGTTCCTGAAGTGGGACTCCTTCTGGGTGGGCGGGGTTCTCACATGAATACCAGGTCCAGCTAGTGGTCAGGGAAAAATGCCAGTTTCAGTTCTGTGTATTAATTTTTATTTATTTTATTTTGGAGTTTTGGTCAGGAAAGACACACTGAGATATAAACAGAGTGTTTTCAGGTGCATCCCGGGAGGAGAGTTAAACGGGAAATAATTACAACCAGGGTTGCTCGAATTTCGAGTCATGAAATTAGATTTGTCCTATTCCAATCTGATTTTCAGAATTAGAATTTTCACAATTGCAGTCTAAAACTCCTAAATCCGAAATTAACAGTTAAAGGTGCACCCTACTTTCAATTACAATGATGTGAGCTACCCCACTCTCATCAGGTAACAGTCCCATCATGGCAGGGTCTGCCATAAGATGTTGGGATGAGAAGGGAGTATGAGCTGTAAACTGAATATAAGGTCACATAATGTCAGGCTCTACAAATCATCTGGTGTTGCGGGCAAACATGTAATCAGTCAGTTGCTTTTGGGAATTATTCTCCAACACTGAAAAGCCTGAGTAAAACTGTTAAGTACATTTAAACAGTCTGAGTATACTTGGGCATGGCACAGGGTGTGGGAGGAGGTACCACTGACACCATGGATACGTGGACATGGGACGAGATGAGGGAGGGGGTATCAGTGGACACCAGGGACTGCATGGTACAGCTTGGTACACGTGCGGGGTGAATGTGGGTATGCCAGTGTACTACTGGGACTGTTTGACACTCGGTGTGGTAAAAGTAGGAGTGGCACAATGATTGGGTACTACTTGCAATTAAAAGTATTGACAATGCCAGCCAAAGCACAGTAATTGACATTATCCTTGCATAGTAAATCAAACTATCCCGTGCCGGACTCTTTTCTGTGATGCATATTTCAGCACTGCAATACTTGAGAGAAAGGCATTGGGCCGATGGATATGTGGGCTACAACCCCTGCCAAATGACTTCTGAAAGGTGATCGGCAATTATATTTACTACAGGACTACTCCTCTAACAGCACTTACCTGCTAGTCGAGGTCTCCATTCAGCTATAAGGCATAATTTCCGTTTGGTACTTATTTTGTAATTTAACTTTGAAGCCCACAGCTAACAGGGTAAATGTTGTTAGAGGGGCAGCTCTGTAGTAAATATTGTTGCCGGTCACATATGAACACAAGAGTAACACAGTACTGAGTAAGATGGATGAAATAAACATTAATCTGTACTAAGATGGAAGTTGGCATGTGTGTCCATCCAGAACATCCCCTACATCTCAGTAGTAGTACCTATTTTGATCTACCTCCCTCATGTGCCTCTACAGGTGACTTTTAAACTCATTCAAGTATTTCAATTATAGATTGAGGGAGTGCTCCCGGCCAATCAGCGTGCTCCTTTCTTCCGCATGTGAGACACTCTTATTCTGTGAAGAGCCTCTCACACTCAGGTGCCCTGGAAACGGGCACATTCAAGGAATGTTTTTAAAAAAAATTATGTTATTGCTCACACTCAATCAATAATATACTAATATGTCCCTTGTTGCCACTCTTTGCTGTATCAGAGTGGTTTCACTTGCCTTCAGCTTGAGCCAGAACAGTTCAGCTTAGCTGTTCTTGCTCAAGCCGAATGCACATGAAATCACTTTTATACAGCAAACAGTGGCTCCAGGGGACATATTAACACACAATATACCACAGATTCTAGCAAACCATTCCACCCTTCCACCCCTCTCTTTGTACAATAGCATTTTCTGTGCCACCTGAACTGTTCTCCCTGTATCTGTAGCCATGCACAACTTATAACTTACACTTATTTCAATTCAAATCACAAATGTAGTCTCAATTCTGGAACCTTTGATAACCTATATATTGTAATCACATCATATCGCACCCTTGCAATTGTCCAGGCTGTGTGTGGGTGTTGATGTGCGATATGGCTGCTACTTCACGTTCAGTCACTTCACTACCAGTCTAGCACTACTTGTAAGTGCTTTGGGATACATTGTGTATGAAAAATGCTATATGAACGCTGATTCTTCTCCTCTCCAAATGAAACATACCCAAATTCTGTAGTCTATTCTATGTATGTTTTATCCTTCAGCCCTCCTATCATATTAGTTACCTTTCATTGGAGTTTCTCAAGTCTATCATTCTTAGATATGGTGCCCAGCGCTGACAGAAGTACACCAGCTGAGGCTTCAGAAATGCTCTGCAAAGTAGGACAATTTCCTTTGATTTCCTGGCAACATTTCTCCTAATATATTTAAATGTAGTTTTTTATTTACCAGGTAAGTGCACTAGACAGTATCAGTTGCTTATTTTCAGGCATGACCTGGGTGAATACAACAGAGAAACTGGAGATAACCAATGGTTCAGTAAGAATATACTGTACAATACAGCAATAAGAAGAAAAGATAATAGCAGCAATACTGAATTACAGGAGCAGATAAACATTCAAAGGGTAAAATGCACCATATAAGCCTAATATTTATTTAGTTAGCTTTTTAACAACTTCCTCACATTGACGTTCCAGCATTTGATGCGTTATTATAACTCCTAAATTTCTTTCCTCCCACTTCCCTACTCAATTCTCTGTTCAGATAATAACTAGCTCCATGATTTTATTTCCATAAGTGCAAAAGTGGGCATTCTTCCTCAGTGCATTTCATATCTGGTTAATAATACACAGTGGGGCAACAGTGCAGACTAGACAGACTTTCAGAGCAGGATTTTCAGAGCCTTGGACTCAGCATTCCTGTCCCCATTTTGCACACATGCTGCACCCAGACAAATGCATCAGGATGGTTGTGGCATATTTACAAACATCCTAACGCATTTGTGAAAATTCTGCAGTTTATGGCAATTTCTGCTGCAGTTGTGGGAATGAAGTATGTTTCTTTGAATGCAAATATGGAACAATTTCATGATCTAACTCCCAAGACAGAGTTTAGCAGTCACACCCCAAAAACAAATGCAGCTCATTTAAAATCCCCTCCCCAGTCTTTTTCAGTCCTTATTTTTCTATTTCTATGTTTCTGTCCCCACTTCGTGGGCCAATTATCTACCCTATCTGAATCCCTTTGTACCTTGCTTACCTTTCTGAGTATCCACTATCCCATGCAGTTTGGTATCATCTGCAAATGTAATTACACAATTCTCTGTTTCATCACTGAGGACTTTTATGCAACTGTTAAACAATAGTGGACCCAAGACAGATCCCTGTGGTACCCTAGCTGTTACATCCCCTTCGCTTGAGACAAACCTATTTATCTTAACCCTCTGTTTCTTTTTCCTAACCAATCTGCTATCCAGTCTATTATAAGTAAGCAATAAACCATGACATGGTGTGAGTCATGCTGAATTAAACCACCATTGTAGGTGTTGGAACCACAAAGTAAAGTCATAGTAACAGATTCATGGGCCTGGGAGGACCTTTGTGAATAGACAGGTCATGTACTATTTCTATGCTAATTGTGCTGAATGGCAGCCACCATCAGCATACTTCAAACATCCTGCCGCAAGCAGTCTTCCATGTGAGCAGCCCTCCAGCATGAGGGCCATACAGCAGGAGGTCGTCTCCAGTGGGGGCCATCAGGAGGCATCAGCTGAAAACTGCTCAAATCTCTCCGTCCATACATTTGTTAGCTGCTGACAATTGATAAAAGCCCTCTCTACTGCCTTCCTCACTGTTAGAAACACAGACCTTTTTGGCAGAAAAGGACCACTTGACCCATCCAATCTGCCCAGGTGGTCCATGCCTAGTCTGTCTTCGGAGAAAGTAACTGGGTCCAGCGATCCTCTCTCCTTTCTGCCTGTTTACTAATATTTCCTATGTGTATCCCATACATGCTTGAAGCTCCCTACTTCTGCTGGTTAGCACACCACCACAATGACATTTTAACAGTAAAGACTATCACAGCGACAAATCTTGCCAGGTCGCTGTGATGGTCTGCTATTTGCCGACACTCTGACTCCCAGTGTTTCGACCCCACTTCGAACCAACTCTGACTCAGAGTTGGTTATTTAGAGATGGGGGGTGTGGGGGCTAAGCCTCCCACAAAAAAACACTTTGTCCCAACTGGAACAATGCCGACAGTTGGCATTGTTCCCGTCGCTGTCGGGCATGTCAACAACATTGTTGTCGATGTGTTGACAAGGAACCCTTCTGCTGACATTCTGTTCCAGGTGTCTACAGCTCTTCCAGTGAAGGAGTACTTCTTTACATCTCTCTTAAACTCCCCAGTTTCTTTGCATGCCCTCTGGTTCTGCTGCTCTTTGTCATATGAAATAGACTCCCTTCCTGCACCCGATTCAACCCCATGAGAAACTTGTAGGTCTCTATCATGTCCCCGCTTACTCTCCTCTCTTCGAGGGCATACATGTTGAGATCTCTGAATCCACCAACCTCTGTCACCTATCCATTAACCAATTTTAACCTAATTCACCACTATGGGTCCAACTTCTAGGCAGCTCATTTTTTTTCTGTGTGTGGCACAGTGTTAAACACCTTGCTAACATCCAGACACTTCATGTCCACTGCCCTCCCTGTTTATATCCTAGGTCACCCAGTTGAAATCATTCAGATTTGATTGACACAACCTCCCCCTCATACATCCATGCTGCCTGTGGTCTTGTAGCCCATAGGATTCAAGTTACTCTATCAACCTTTCCTTTAACAGGGTTGTCACAAACCCACTCCTGGGGGCTGGTTCCAATGAGTTCACAGTACCCTCAACTAAGTGCAATCCTTGACAGGGTGGAACACAAATACCCTCCCTGTGTGTCCTTTTAGAGTACTCGCTGAGTTCTCAACTGAACACTCGCCACGAGGGTCCAGGGCTTCCTCTCTAATCTTGGTAAGGGTAAAATACAGTCTTAAGTCTGCAGCCAGGTAAGAACCCTCCTTGGTTGCTGCACTGGTGGAGGACCCAGGCATTACAAGCACTTTGGGGCTGTCCTCATAACCCTGATTGTGTGTTCTCCCACAGGTCATGAAGGAACCTATTTCAAACTGTATAGATCCCTCTCAAGACCTTGTGTATTTCCCCTACTTAGGCCCCTAGATTCCCTTCCAGGATCCTAGACTTTGGTAGTGATGGTGTCATCTTAGCACTAAACAGGCTGGTCACAGTTTGAATAAACCTTCCTACCTCCACACACATACAAGTCACTCCCAGGCAGTTTTTAAAAGTGTGTGCTTTTACTAGTTACTTAAATTATTATCATACAAAACTTACAAACAAAAGATTCAGAAATCTGTTTACAGGGTAACAAACAAAAGTTGGAAAAATACATACAAAATGCACTGTCAAATTTAACTGGCTTATTTCTACCTTGTCTGTAGTGAATCAAAGTCCAGAAAATAAATAGTTCTGCAAAGTCTCCAAGTCCCAACTCTTCTTGCAATCACTGGTCCTCAGGGTGTGTGTGTAGCAGTCTTGCTCTGTGTGTCAGGAAAATGTTTGGCTTGTGCCCAGAGTCTCTATTGAAAAGAGTGTTCTATAGTCCTTTGCTGTAGTCATGCAAAACTGACCTCTGATTGGCTAGGCCTTAATATTTTAGGTCCAGTTGTTAATCTCATTTTGGATATGGGCAGGGAAAGCATCCTGACTAAGACCAAAATCTTGGATTTCAGGAGGGCGGACTTCAGAAAAATGGGTGAAGTGCTAAGGAGCCATCTGGCAGGCATCAAAGCAGATACAGGGTGGACCAAAGGTGGTACATCATTAAGGAAGGAATACTGGTTGCCACAGATGAGTGCATTAGGCTCAGAGGTAAAAACACAAGAGCGAAAGCATCCAGCTGGTTCAGTTCTGGGGTTGCCCAGGCAGTAAAGGAAAAGAGGTTGACCAATAGAAAATTCAGGAAGACCAAAAGAGAGGTGGATAGGGAAAATTACCTAAGGTTGGCTAGTGAGGCAAGTAAGGAAGTCTGGCGAGCAAAGGTACAGAAGGAACTGAAGATAGCTGAAGGAATTAAGAAGGGGAGAAGGATTTCTTTTGCTAAATAAGTGAGAAAAGGGACAAGAAGGAAGGGACTGTTAGGCTTAAGAAAGGGGTGGAGCGGGTGGAGGATAATGGGAGAAAAGCAGAGATACTAAATGAGTACTTTTGTTCCATCTTCACCAGTGAGAAGGATGGACCAGTGCCTTCAGGAAGAAAAAGAGGAGCAGGGGGGAAGGGAACACAGATGTAGTGATAGAGAAGGATAGAGTGAGGGAGGGTCTGCTGGCACTGAAGGTGGACAAATTACCAGGCCCAGACAGAGTACATCCAAGGGTACTAAAGGAACAGACTGAGGAACTGGCAGGGCCACTGGCAGATCTATTTAATAGTTCACTAGAGTCAGGCATGGTACCGCAGGACTGGAGAACAGTACATGTAGTGCTCCTCCACAAAAGCGGTCCCAAGGATGACCCAGGGAATTACAGACCAGTCAGTCTAACCTCCATTGTGGACAAGCTCATGAAGACCATACTAAAGGAAAGGTCGGTGGAATATCTAGAGGAGCATGGTCTCCAGAATGCAAGGCAGCATGGGGGTTCATGGGGGGCGATCGTGTCAAATGAATCTAATTGACTTCTTTGACTGTGTCACTAGGATAGTAGACAGGGATCAAGCAGTAGACATCCTCTATCTTGATTTCAGTAAGGCCTTTGACTCTGTGCCCCACAAAAGGTTGATCAGAAAGTTGATAGATCTTGGGGTTGGGAAAAGATGGCCAGATGGGTGGAAAACTTGACCGAGGGACAGAACCCAGAGGGTGATTGTGGGGGGAGAGTTATCTGGTACCAGAGAGGTAACCAGTGGGGTTCCACAGGGCTCTGTGCTGGGGCTGGTGTTGTTCAATGTCTTCATCAGTGACATTGGGGATGGCATTAAGGGCAAAATATGCCTATTCACAGATGACACAAAGCTCTGTGGGAGAGTGGACACAGCTAAAGGGATACAGGACCTACAGGAATATCTGGAAAAGCTGGGAAGGTGGCCCAGGATCTGGCAGCTTGACTTCAATGCCAAGAAATGCAAAGTTATGCATATTGGAGCCTAGCATCCCAGGACAGAGTACTACCTGGGTGGAGTCCAAGTATCTGCATCAGAGGAGGAGAAGAACCTGGGAGTGATGATCATAGTGGCCTGAAGCACTCCACGCAGT
The DNA here is from genome assembly GCA_016271365.2 of Neoceratodus forsteri. NCBI lineage: Eukaryota > Metazoa > Chordata > Ceratodontiformes > Ceratodontidae > Neoceratodus > Neoceratodus forsteri. Next base: position 767,977,276 of record CM057450.1, on the reverse strand, counting down.
GCAAGAAAGCAGCAGCAAAGGCAAACAAGATGATGGGATGCATATCTAGGGGGATCAGTAGTAGGAGAGAGAAGGTTATACTGCCCTTGTACAGGTCACTGGTAAGGCCGCATCTAGAGTATGGAGTGCAGTACTGGTGCCCACACCTCAAAAAGGACATTAACCTGCTGGAGAAGGTCCAGAGGAGGGCTACAAAGATGACAGTGGGTCAGCAGGGTAAGGCATATGAGGAGAGGTTGAGGGCACTGAACATGTACTCCCTGGAAGACAGGAGAGAGAGACAGGGGACATGATTGGGACCTTCAAGTACTTGAAAGGTATAAATAAGGTTGATAAGGAGAGTCTCTTTAAGCTGAGTGGCAACTATAACACTAGGGGGCACAGTCTTAAGCTGGAGGTTGGGAGGTTTAGGAGGGAGACAGGAAGCACTTCTTCACAGAGAGGGTGGTGGACACTTGGAATGCACTGCCAGAAGAGGTCTTCTTGTTGAAGACAGGGGCAGCTTTAAGAGAGGTTGGGATAGGCATGGGGGAAAATAAGGATCATGGGTAGGGAGGATGAAAGGAGTGGAGAGGGAGGGCAGGACATTAGTTCAAGCTGTGGACCCTGCAATATGAGCAGACTTGATAGACCAAATGGCCTACTTCTGCTGGCTTCTTCATATGTTCATATCTCTAGGTCTTTACAAAGTTGCAAGTGAACTATATTATCAGCATTTTGATTTCCTCACCATCCCCACTTCCTGGCTGGAACAGCTGGAGATCGGTGATGTCATGCAGATAGTCCAAGAGCTGCGGCTGACCTACTGTAGTTTGGACACTGGCCCTAACCATCTCCTAGTGGGATGTGTGGAGATCATTGGCCCGGTCCTTGTCGAAATCGTCCAGTGATCGCTGAGGTCAGGAGTGTTCCCGAACTCCTTAAAGAAGGCCATGGTAACTCCTGCGTTCAAGAAGCCATGTCTCAACCTGGACTGTCTCACTAACTACAGGCCAGTCTCTAACCTCCCCTTTATCAGGAAGGTTATTGAGAAGGCGGTTGTGCTACAGCTTGAGGCACATCTGACCACCCATGACATCTACAATCCTCTCCAGTCCAGATTCCAAAAGAGGCATACCACTGAGACAGTGTTGGTACGGGTGCTCAATGATCTCCTAACAGCGAGAGATCAGAGGTCACATTCCATCTTAGTTCTCCTCCATCTCTCTGTAGCATTTGACACCATAGACCATGGGGTGCTGCTTGAGCGCCTGTGGTTCTTCTGTGGACTGTCTGGGACAGTCCTCGGTTGGTTTCAATCTTTCCTCTGGAGTAGGTCTCAGAGAGTGATGTCGGAGTTTGCTCCTCGGACCCAGTCTCCCTACCCTACGGAGTACCGCAGGGCTCTGTGCTGTCACCCATGTTGTTTGCAGTGTACATCCTGCTGTTGGAAGACACTGTAAGGCGGTATGGGCTGAGTTTCCACTGCTATGCAGATGATACTCAGCTCTACCTGTCTTTAGTACCCGATCAAGAAGATCCAGTCTCGGTGTTCAACAGCTGCCTTGCCGAGATCCAGGACTGGATGAAGACTAGCTGGTTGAGGGTGAACTCAGAAAAAAACGAGATGCTGGTAGTGGACCCGGGCCATCGGGTGGAAGGGGCACAGGCTGGACAGCCGACTGGGCTTTGGTTTGGTGGCAACCAGCTAATGTCCTCTGACCAGGTGCGAAATCTTGGCATGATTCTTTATGAGGGATTGACCCTTAAGACTCAAATGTCATCTGTGGTCAAGTCCTCATTTTACCATCTGAGGAATCTCACCCGGATTAAGCACCTGGTGCCCTCTGATGACCTCCCTATTTTGGTCCACGTCTTTGTGACCTCCCGCCTTGACTACTGCAACTCCCTATACCTAGGGCTACCGGGGGTTGATATCTGCCACCTGCAGCTAGTGCAGAATGTGGCTGCCAGGTTGCTGACTGGCTTACCTCGATCCTACCATATCACACCTGTGCTTCGTGGTCTGCACTGGCTGCTGGTTCAGTGCCATATCACCTTCAAGGTCAGGTTACTGACCTATAAAGCCCTACATGGGCAGGGTCCGGCCTACCTGCAAGATCTCCTGGCCCCTACTGCCCCATCCGTCCACTACACTACACTGATGAGGGATTGCTGGAGATTCCCTGGGTCCACTTAAAGACATCTGGAGCTTGTGCATTTAGTTTTGCAGCCCCGACCCTGTGGAATTCTCTACCTCATTGGGTCAGAGGGTGCCTGAATATGGAGAGTTTTAAATCAGCCTTAAAAACCTATCTATTTGAGCTTGCCTTCCTGGATTATGAGTAACATCTGTACTATGATGAGGTATTTTATTGTCTATTTGTGGTTTTAATAATTTATCTCTATTTTTTATCTTTTTATACATTGTACAGCACTTGGATAACTGTTGATTTGCACTATAGAAATAAAGTAAAGTTGAAGCTGAAGCTCACTGTCCTTCCTGATTCTATTACAAATGTAAATAAACTGTGACAGTTCCTAGAACTTAACAATAGGTTCTCTAGACCCCTATTTTAAAATAATTTCTCTCTGATTTTAAAGTTTTATGACCATAGGAGATGTTTTCCATCTCCTGTCATTTTATGACACCTTTTGCCTTTGATCAGCTTACCAGGAAATGTCACTTCCCTATTGAAATTTAACCCCTGTTTATCTCTAACCAGCCTTTGTCTCAAGCACTGGGAATATCAGACATTTGCAATATAGGAGAGGAGGACGATTCAGAGTTGGAGGGAGGACGATTCAGAGGAAACATGAGGAAGAATTTCTTCACAGAACGGGTGGTGGACAAGTGGAACACCCTGCCAGAGGAAGTGGTGGGGGCTGAAACAATCACGGGATTTAAGAATGCATGGGATAGACATAAAGGAATTCTGGAGGTCAGGGGTTAGGGGCAACAGACTTCTAGGAAAACATAAACTGAACTTACAAGCTCAAATGGGCAGACTGGGTGGGCCATAGGCCCTTATCTGCCGACACTGTCTATGTATCTATGTATATACATTCTCAGCTTCTCTTGTACCCTTTCAGAAAACTAGTCCTCTTTCTGGTAAACCTGATATCCTGGCCTTTTGGGGAACTTAAACATAAAACTTTTAGAGAAATATGACAGCAATATGTCAGCAATATGACGACAGTGGCCACATCACCACAAGGGTTACTATTAATTTTTCCACCACTGAGGTAAGACTGACCTGCCTATAGTTGCAAGCCTCCTCCCTCCTCCCACTCTTATGTATAGGGATCCCGTCTGCTCTCCAACTGTCCTCCAGAACCATGCCTGTTTCTAGAGAGCTGTTGAATAAGGCTGTCAGTGGGCAGCTAGCACCTCCCTGAATTCCTTTAGTACCCTTGGGGGTACCCCGTCTGGTCCCATGACCTAGTCCACTTTCAAAGCTGCAAGTCCCTTCAGGATTCTTTCCTCAAAAATGGACTTGTGTCCACCACCCCTCCTTTGTTCCTGCTGCTCCCTGGTGGTCCATCCCCTCATCCCTCCTCTGTGAACACTGAGCAGAAGATCCTGTTCAGAATGTCTACTTTTTCTTAGTTCTCTTCTAAGCAGTCCCCCCATCTGCTCTCCTTAGCCTCACTATCCCTCCTCTTGCTTTCCTCTTCTCATTAATGTACCTGAAGAAAGTATTATCCCCTTTTGCTACTTCTTCAGTTATCCTTTCCTCAGTCTACGCCTTTGCTCCCTTCACTGCCTTTCTTGCTTCCTTCTGTTTCACTTGGTACAAATCCCTGTCTTCCTCCCTGTGCATTCCCTTATACCTCCTGAATGTCATCCTTTTTTCCTTCACCTCCTCAGCCACTTACCTAGAGAACCATAATAGTCCATTTATCCTTCTGCTTTTACTCACTTCCTTCATGCAGAGGCTGATTGCTTTAATTATGACCGCCCTTATTTTTGCCCACTGTACCTGTACCTCTACCCTCTTTGGCAATCCCCTTCATGAAGCAGTCTCTAAGGCAGTCTCACATGTCTTTCAAATCCACCCTCTTAAAATCCAGGACCCTCACCCTCATGTGGTTTGCTTCAGTTCCAATCTTGACGTTAAACCACACTATACAGTGTTCACTGGTACCTTGGGGGTGGCCCATTATGATGTCTGTAATGCCATCCCTGTTTGTTTTTTTTCCATATAGGTTTATGTGCCCCCTGGAGCCTGGCAGGTGGCTATGACCCTCCCTCAGAGGGACTCACCCTCTGTGTCTGGGCGTCCCCAATCTGACTGCTCCTGTAATTCCTGCAGCTTACCCCCCCCCATTGTGGCAGGGCCCAAGAGGGGAGTACCAGCTTTCTCCTGCCCCCCAGAGCATGATCCAGAAGCTGGGGCAGCCACAGGGATGCGACAGGCCACCATGGAGCCTACCAGCTCCCTTTTCACATTTTTAACTCCTGTCCCCCACCCCACCAACATAGAAACGCCAGTTATGTGCCTCCCGATCTGTTCTGTCCTCCAACCACTGCCAGAGGGAAGACAACAAGCGGGATGACAGAATCTCCCTTCCCCAAAAGAGGAGAGCAGTCCTCCTGATGCTCAGTCCTCTCTCGCCCCAGCCAATCCCCGGCGATCAAGGCTCATTCCCAAACCCGGATTGCCAGCATTGTGTGAAGTGTAGCGACCAGTGCCTTAACCTCCAGTGCCACTGGGCTGGCTATGCCATCCCTATTTGCAACCACCAGGTCCAGCACAGCCCCATTCCTAGTGGGTTTCTTGACTAGCTGCCTGAGAAAAGTCCCTTGTAGCAGGGAGGCAAGGATGGCCTTGCTCCTTACCAAAGCCACCACTGAAAGGCTCCATTACACAGCTAGCAGACTGAAGTCACCAATTAGCAGCAAATCCCCCTTAATTATCATCCTGTTGATGACTTCCCCAAGTGCCTTATCCAACTCCTCTCCCTGTGCTCGATGTCTGTATACCACACCTGCACAGATAGCAGCCCCAGCACCTGTCTCCAGGATGACCCACAACACATCCAGCCCTACCTTTTCCTCTGGGTGCCCCTGTACTTCTGTAGCCTTGATTCCCTCTCCTCTCTCTCTCATATAGTATAGCTCCTCCTCCCCTCATCCATTCCCTGTCTCTCCTTAATAGATAGTAGCTCAGTAAGGCCATGTCCCAGTCATGGCTGTCAATGCACCAAATCCAGGCTAGCCTCCACATCCAGAATTCTATTTCCCAGATTCCTTGTATTGGCACATATAGCTTTCCATATTTTACTCCCTCCCTGCCTGTTTCCCTGCTTTCCCCCATCTGTGATGTTCCCTGATGCCCCCGACCCACCTCTTCCCTTGTTAACTTCTCTGTTACCTGTCTCCTTTACTCCTTCATTCTTGCTTCCCCAATATATACCCCCTTATCCTCTGCCTTGTCCCTCTCCTGTCTACTTGTACCCCTGCCCCAGTGGAGTTTACTCCCCTTGGGTTCTCCCTCCTGCTGCTTCATCATCTGGGGGCAATTGTTGCCTTATTTAGTTCTACAGCCACCTACGGCTACTTTAAATACTCATCCAAGTAGCATTTAAACCTCCCACTAAGGACTGTGGTCCCCTTCCTGGAAGGATGCAGGCTGTCTCCCCTATTGAGGCCCATATCTTCCCAGGTTGACCCCAGTCTCCAGTGTAGACAAAGCCATTGTCCATGACTTCAACCAATTGTTAAAAGCCCTAGTGTGGAGTGTCCTTTCCTCTCCCCAGCAAATACACAGGTAACACAACGGCCAAAGCTACTATGCATGCTACCTGCTTGAGGCCCCTACCCAGCTCCCTTAAATTTCCCTGCACTCCCCTTATCCTGTCCCTTGCCATGTCATTTGTTCCCAGGTGCAATGTGACATCTAACTCCCTCCCATCTCCTGCTGCCCTAGTGATTGTCTGGATCTGCTCTCCATTCCTCCAAGTCAAAGAGCCTTCAGGCACTTCACCTCCCTTCCTCCCCTGCACCCAAGTCTATCCCACTAACAATAGAATCCCCCATAAGGAACTGCTTACTTCTCAGCTGGGTGCTTCTTCATCCCTCCTTGGGGCCTCCCCTTCTGAGGACCACCACTTCCTCCCTTCCCACTGCTATGGGTGCCCCCTCCTGGCTGCCCTGTCCCACCAGTACAGTGAAGGAATTTTGAAGTGGGACAGGCTGAGTAGTTTGTAACCCTCCTCTGCCAGCCCCCAACTCTTCTAGAGCCCACTACGGCCCAACTGCTCTGCCTAGGCATCCTCTAGGGGAGTGGTGGCAGACTTGGTTGCCCTGGCTGGGGCAGAAGGTTCTCTGAACCCTTGCCAGTTTGGCCCAGAGTCCAGTAACCTCTTCCCTCAACCCAGAGAAATTAGCATAAATGTGGCAGCATCACAGTCTCCAGAAGGTGTCCCAAAAGACTACAGCTTCGTAACCATTACACTGCACCACTCCCATGCTCTTTCCAACTTTTATCTTCCTGCCTGTTGAAATGTCCGTTTAACTTACTGACTTCTTTCTATGCCGTGCTCTAGGGGTTTGCTTCTTCTTACCCTCTTGCCTGTTTGCCTGTGTAAATCTGCGTATTTGGTGCTTGGTTTCTTTACACCTTGTCTGATACAATAAATACTGTACCTAACCATTATCATGAGCTCTATGCTTGCATTTATTCTCCAGGGAGCTGTCCTGTATGAGTTCATGTTTCTAAGTGACTTCTTTCCCACAATCCCTGCTGAGATAGTCACAACACACTTGGACAAATCCTTTGACAATACCTTTTTTAATTCCTTAGTCATCCTTTCTTACCTCCCTAAAGTTACCTGGTTACTCCCTTCACACAATATTCTATTATTGATCTAAACAAATCCACCAGTCTTGCACCTGTGTCTATGTTCCTAGCACTAGCACACTCCACCTTTAGCTTAGTACTGTCTGGCAATGTGGAGGCCAGCCCTGGTCCTCCCCACTCCCTCTTTGCAACAGTGCCTCAGTGGAACTCTATAAAAGACTTACAAATGGTATTTACTCACCTGGTAAAGGTGATTATCCCTGCAACCTTTCTAGTCCTCAGACGTTCTTTACAATTGAGTAATCCTCTATTCATCTTATTGGCTGATGCATGATCATAAATTTTGGACTGCCAGAGGCCAAGCCCCCAGCCATGATAACATTGTCAGGTTACAAACTTCCTTAGCAGAGAAAAGGATAAAACACACACAAAAAGCCAAAAAACAGGAAGACAAACAAATGACCAGCAAGAAACATCAACTGCATGACCACGTCATTTACTGGAAGACAGCCGGAAAACCTTGTAGTACAGCAGATATAAGCCGTACTAAAATCTTCCATCAAGAATAATGTGTATAATATTGATTTATATATATACTGTATGTATGTGTATATATACCGTATATGTATATATGTGTGTTTGTACACACACACATATATATATATATATACTGTATATCTATATATATATCAAAACATTCCGGAATATAAGTAGTACAGTATATAACATAATGCAAGTTTCATGCTGTAACTCTACCTAAATAAACTAGGGAGTATCCCCACATGGTTCTGGTTGCACAGGCTCCTTGTTTGTCCGCATTTGGGAGGGACTCTGAGCACTAGAAAAGTTGCAGGGATAATCACCTTTACCAGGTGAGCAAATACCATTATCCCCTGCAACCTTTCTAGTGCTCAGACATTCCTTACAAGTGGGACATTTGTAGCAGTACCAGGAAAAATTTTCTGACCCATGTGGAATGGGATACCACCTTAGGAGAGAAGGACAGAATTGTTCTGCGCCATCTGTCATTATGAAAGGCAAGGAACAGTGCTCAACTTGATAGCACCTGCAACTCGCTCACCCGTTCAGCTGAAGACGTAGCTGTCAGCAAGACTGTGCTGAGAGTCATCTAGTTTAGAGGAACAGGTATGGGAAAGGAGGCTTATAGAAGGCTTCCAAGTGTAGATCAAGTTGCCATAGAGGGCAGATGGGCCAGTGCAGGGAGATGTAAACTGTACTGCCTGCAGCAACCAGACTACACCAGGATGCGAATGGGGCCCCACATTGTGGCAATAGCCGAAACCTGTAGCCTCAAAGAGGAGTCTACGAGACCTTTGTCTGCCCTTTCATTGAGAAAGTCTAGAATTTGGTGAAGGCCCATCATGAAAGGGGACAGGTCTATTGTGGTACACCACTTACAGAAGATCTGCCAATGCCCATAAGTCTTATTGTCAATTGTGTTCTGAAGTGTGAAAACCGGTTAATCCCCAGGGGAGACACCCTGCATTCAACAGTCTGTGCTTTCAGCATCCATGCAGTCAGGCTGAGCATTGTAGTGAAACAGTGATCCTTGACTGAAGGAATCCCGACGATGATAAAGATGTCAACTGGGGATCGAGTATGATTACTCAGAGCAGAGAATACCATAAACTTCTTGACCAGTCAAGAGCCAACATCCGCACTTTGATGTTTGTGGAGCTGACCCTGAGAAGCACTCTAACAATCCTAGGTGTGGGTTGCCTTCGGCTGAGCCAGTTTGCTTGACAGTTCAGCTTGCTAGCCAGGCAAGTAGCCAAGACCGCCATTAGGCTGTGTTCTGCCCATTTTAGAATTTTTGCACCTCTCTGAGCATTACCCTGCTCTGAGTCCCCTTTGTTTGTTCATGTACACCATGGTAACTTGGGGTTCTTTCTGATCAGGATTTATCTGATCAACATCCTGAGTAGCGAAGAATAACTGGGCGCAGTGTACTGCTGTCATCCACCAGACATCGATGGACAAATAAGATTCTGAGGAAACCAGCTGCCTTGAATGACCTGGTGCCCAACATGGCTCCCCACCTAGGAGGATTGCATCTGTCACAATTGATGCCAAAAACATCCTTGCCTATGTCATGCCTCGAGCAAGATTGTGCGAGCCTGTATTTGCAGTTCTGGGTCAATTGGTCTCATGCATCAAGAAATAATCCCTGGAGCAGGCATGAGCGTAGCTGAGCCCATGGTGCCATCAGTGCCCTGAGCCTGAACAGCAGCAGGTTTGCACACACTGGCCTGTGGGGGTGCATCCATAACAACCCAATGAACTGGGTCAGGTTGTGGACTTTCTCTTCCATTGTGGTCATTAGGCCCTGGGCTCATGATTATCTGTGCGGCAAAGTGCAGGATGCCTAGTGTGGGGACTAACTGGCTTTTGACCTAGTTAGTGGAAACTTTTGACCATGCTCAGGGGTGCTGTGGGAATCAAACCCCAGGTCTCCAAGTTCATAGCCTCGGGCCTTAGCCATTACATTATATTGTGTCCTCCAACCATGTTGTGGTAAGCGATGAAGTACTGCTTCCTTGTCCATCTGTGCCTGAGATGGGGGCCTAGCCATTCACCCAGGTATGAAATGACGTGCAGCTCTGTCTTGTGGAGGGTCACAGCAAGCACTACGAGGTGAAGTGTAGCAGTAGGTGTCATTTAGTGCATTGGAGGTGAAGAAATTACCTGCTTGACTGGCCATCAAGAATGGCCTGGGAGAATCTCTGACTTGAATTTTTTTTGTAAGGAATGTACTAGTAGGCTGTACCGAGCAGAGTCTGCCTCTTTCTACTGAGGAACATAAATAACATCAATTCCCCTCCCGTGCCCTGCTCAAGATGCTGCACTGGTGCCATGGTACCAGGATTGCATGAGAATTCATATGGGTAGAGGCTACAGGAGTTCAACATGGGTTCCCTGGCCGGCCCAGTGGCGCTGAGGGGTTGTGGCGCTGGACGCCACACCTCACACCACGCCAGCGACCCGGGTTCGGGAATGAGCCCGGACCACCGGGGGTCGGCAGGGGAGAGAGAGGATCAAGCATCTGAGGGACTGCTCTCCTCTCTCAGGGAGGGATCCAGGGGTAGCCCGTTGCAGCAGCGGCCCCCAGTGGAGACCGGCAGCACTGCTACATGCAGGGGCTTACAGGCTTGGGGCAGACATCGGGCGTCTGCCTTCCAGATGTGAGTGGGAGCACTCACGTTGAGGGCTGGGTGGCACTGCACATCCCACTTCGGGGGCGTAAACATTACTAAATACCCCTCTGACCCAGATAGACGATGGCCCTCCCAGAGCCTTGCTGGCACATGCCCAACACTGAAGCCCCACCACCACCCCCTTCTATCTCCTCAGGACCCTCTGTCCCCCTGGGGGTGCCCAGGGAGAAAGTAATGACCTTGAGGATGGCGGGGTTCACAGTGGGCGGTAGAGCAGTACCGGCCAGCAGAGAGGTCTGTGAGAGTTCTGGAGTCAGGGGAGATAAACAGAGTTAAAAAAAACAAAGGGTTCCCTGGAGGAGGGAAGACCTAGCTGATCCATGACTCAGAGCTAGCCATACCTCACTGGGGTGAACCTGGTACAGGAGGTGCGACACGTTCGCATGCGGGAGAGTACCAGAACAACGGGGCATGCTATATGCTTGAAGGGAAACAGGTTCATGTGGGATCTTACTGCTTCACAAAAAGGGTGGTAAGCTCATGGGGCAGCCTGCCGAAAGAGGAGGTAGGGGGAGAAGACCTGGGGCACTGCAAACGTGCATGGAATACATGTTGGACCAGTGCACATTGCTAAGGATTGAGAAAAGGCACCTGTGCTGAATTGAGTTCATGTTGCAGAGTGAGGCAAGGAAGATAGGGTAGACTAGCGGGGCCTACCAGTCCTCTTTGCCCACATATTCAATTATTCCATGGTTTTAGATATCATATTGGGGTCTATATTCCAAGGCATCCTTAGGTCCGAGCCCAACCTCCCCATCTTTAAACTGCCTACATGTGTTGATTAATAAGGGAGACCCTTGTCCAACCCAGTAGCCAAGGCCTTAATCAGTAAAGATTTCTGGGCAGCCGCAAAGCAATGCTGTCATATCCCATGGGTTTGAGAAACCCCCATTAGCCTGGAATTCCTGTCGAGGAAGACCTGGGATTCAAGAACAGGTGGAGAAGAGTACCAGATGCTGGGGAGAAAAAACACGAGATGTGAAACGTAAAGCTTCAGTGTTGTGCAAAGCTGAAATTTGCACCAGAAATCTGGACTTCTTGTGAGGTTATATCTAAGACTTTAATTGGCATGGTGGGCATTGTAACAGCCCAAGTAGTTTGTAGTGCACCAATTACCATAACTGAAGACATGTAATAACTTAGAGTGCAGCACTGCACACAGTCACAAATATTCTCTGCATGTCTTATGAGCCTCCAAATGCCTGGGAGATACCAGAAGTGGCTTGGTATGGGGCGCCCTTGCTGCCAGTGTGATCTGTTTCTGATCAGGGCTCAGACACAATATTTGCGTGCTCTGACGCATACAGCTTCTGGGGATATGCTACCATCCCCCCAGGCACACAATGTATATCTTAAAAACATGGCTTGAAAGGAAAAAACACGAACTGTTCTCTGCCACAGTGAATGTAGAAGCGCAAGAGTGCTGCAAGAACAACATGGAGTGAGTACCCCCAGACTGTAGCAAGAGCAGACAAAATGGGACACCGTCGGGACTGGTGATGTGCCCTGCTGATGTGCAGACAGGAAAGTGCTTACTGGACTCCCGCATGGTGCTTGATGAGGGCCAAGAATGACCGAGCGCTCTTCTCATGATAGCCAGCCATTTGGTGGCCACAATATCTCGGGCGCTCACAAGGAGTGCAGAACTTCAGCATTCCAGACTGCATGGGAGGTGATTGTAACAGGGAAGACATCCCCAGTATGGCAGGGGTGTTCCAAGTGCATTGGCAATGCGCTAATTGGATTTATGACAGCACGGGCCTCCCCCAAGGCCCACAACACATGGTGGTCCCACTATAGCATGGACACCGGGTTGTAGGAAAAGGATGCCAGAATCTGGCTCAGCAAAGGCAAAAGGACTGCAGACCCCTCACAGGAAAATAACAAAATTATTTCACAGTGAGTCATAGGGTTCTTATACAGCTAATCATTTAATGCCTAGTCAGCAGTCCACAGCATGTAAGTGGAGGTTGTGGGAATCAAATCCAGGTCTTCTAGATGTATCACACATTCACCGGTCACCCCCATGGTCAATCTGGGAAGAAGATTATAGGATCAATGCTCTAGCACTGTTGTAGACTAATGATGTCTGCTTGAGAGCACTGTGAACATGGCTCATTGTAATCAGTGCCTGTACGTGAAGTGAACACTGCCTGACAGTTCACTCCAGTTCCTTAGGGAGCCAGGAGGTGGGGACGCTACATGAGGGTCCTGACCAGAACAGGGGATTGTAAGCTAGGATGCTACCGAAAGGTCCAGCTTACTTGTGCCCATGGCTATGCACCTGGAGGGCATGTTATTCTGTTTTACTGGTGACAGGACAGGTGTCTTGTTTGTGATAATGCTGTGGTTCTTGACACTCCAACCACGACCCGAGCCTGTGCACTTCACCACATGTAAATTTCCTACACCGGAATAGGCAGCACTTACTCCTTAGCTAGCTCCTCCCCTCTGATGGTTCTCAGATATATGTAACCCTTACAAAAGACTGTTTCTACTTCACTTATATGTATGACCACCGCATGCCTACAACTTGCATATGAATTACTGCTTACTAAGTGTATATAAACATGACCACCGCATGCCTTCAACTCTGTTGTTTGTACCACTGTTTATTAAGTCTATGTATTGTTAGTTCCCGGGTCGCCCCTGAAAAAGGAACCTCTAGGGCCCAGTGGGCCTACCCATTCATCAAAATTCAATAAATAAAATAAAATAAATAATCAGATGAGGAATGGCTTAGTTTATTAAGCAACCTTTGTTTTTACGTGCCTAAGTAACATCCATGCAGTATTTTTCATATTTGTAACAGCATTTATGTACTGCAAGTTGTAGCTAGTAGTATGCAGAGTCCCTTTATTACATTGTCTTGCACACAGGCACAAGCAACATCTTGCAGTAATTCCATATTGAGGGGTGTGTCACTGTTGGCGAATCAGGGCACGCTTTAGTAGGTGTGTCCCTCATCCCACAAATAGCGAGCATGCTAGCGCTGATGCGGAAATTATGGAAAGTGCCACCAAGTTGAAAGAAATCTGCCGCTGCAATCAGAGACAAGCTAACATAGAAACATAGATGTTGACGGCAGATAAGGACCGCAAGGCCCATCCAGTCTGCCCATTTATTTTTCTACCTTATGAATGTGCCATCGGCCTTTGCTCTGTCAATGGCCTATCTATTCATACTCATCTGCATTGCTCCCTTATGCCTATCCCATGCCTGTTTGAAGCCCTGCACTGTATTCATCGCCACCACTTCCTGAGGTAGGCCATTACATGCATCCACTACCCTTTCTGTGAAAAATAATTTCCTCACATTCCCCCTTAATCGGCCTCCCTCTAATCTCATGCTGTGTCCTCTTGTCCTGCTATTTTTCTTATATTTAAACATGCTAGACTCTTTCACCTTCTTAATGCCCTTAAGGTGTTTGAATGTTTAGATCATATCACCTTTCTCCCTCCTTTGCTCTAAGGTATACATATTGAGCTGCATTAATCTGTCCTCATATGTCTTCTGATGCAGTCCCTGCGCCATTTTGGTTGCCCTTCTCTGGACTGCCTCAATTTGGTTAATGTCCTTGTGAAGGCGTGGCCTCCAGTACTACATGAAGTACTCCAGATGGGGCCTAACCAGTGTCTTGTAAAGAGGGATTATTACCTCCCACTTACAACTTGTGATACCCCTACTAATACACCCCAACATCCCCCTAGCCTTACCTACTGCTTTAGTGGTCTGCTTGGATGATTTCAGGTAATCTGTGATGATGATGCCCAAGTCTCTTTCTTCCCTTGTGACTGCCAGCAACTCCCCTCCCAGCCTATAGGTGGCTTCAGGGTTTCTCTTCCCTATGTGCATGATCTTGCATTTCTTTGCATTAAACCCCAGTTGCCACTCTTCTGACCACTTCACCAGTTTATCCAGATCTCTTCTCATTCTGCCCACTCCATCTGGATCATCTATTCTGTTGCAGATCTTGGTGTCATCTGCAAACAGACAAACCTTACCCTTCAGTCCATCTGCAATGTCACTGATCCCTGAGGTACCCCACTTGTGATTTGCATCTCTTCTGACTGTATACCATTTACCACCACTCTCTGTTTTCTGCCCGTCAACTGGTTTGCCACCCAGTTGACCAACTTCTGACCCACCCCGAGCCTGCCCAGCTTATTAATCAATCTTCTATGTGAAACAGTACCAAAAGCTTTGCTGAAGTCAAGGTAGGCATCATCAAATGCTCCCCCTTGGTCCACCACTCTGGTTACCCAGTCAAAGAAATCTATGAGATTAGTTTGACAGGACCTTCCTGTTGTAAACCCATGCTGTCTTGGATCCTGTGCTCCTATGGATTCCAGGTGTTGCACTATCCTTTCCTTAAGGAGTGCCTCCATAATCTTGCCTACTACTGAGGTAAGACTGACTGGTCTGTAGTTCCCTGCCTCCTCCCTGTTACACTCTTGTGGAGCGGGATCACATGAGCTGTTCGCCACTTTTCTGGGAGCTCTTCTGTGCTCAGAGACTCAATAAACAGTTCTGATAATGGCTCTGCTAGTTCCACCCTTAGCTCCTTTAGTGCCTTGGGATGTATGCCATCAGGTCCCATTGCCTTGTTCACCCTAAGCTTATCGAGCTCTTGTAGGACCTTTTCTTTCGTGAAGGGACTAGTACATACCTCCCTCCCCCCTGTGTCCATGGTGCTGAGCTGTGGGCCCTGTCCTACCTTCTCTTCAATAAATACTAAGCAGAAGTATCTATTTAGGATAAATGCTTTTACATGGTCCACCTCCTCACATGCTCCCTTATCCCCTTTGATCTTAGCAATACCCCCTCTGGACTCTCCTTTCACTAATGTATCTATAGAAAGTCTTGTCCCCTTCTTTTACTGTTTGTGCTAGTGTTTCCTCGGTTTGGGCCTTTGCCTGTCTTACTGCCTTCCCTGCTTCCCGTAGGGAAGTTTAGTATGCCTCCCTGTCTTCATCCCGCTGCGTTCCCTTATATTTCCTGAAGGCCAGCCTTTTGCCTCTGACCTTTTCTGCTACTGTTTTTAAGAACCAAAGTGGTTTCCTTCTTCTTTTGCACTTCCTTTTCTCTCTAACACAACTGGATGTTGCCTCAGGTATTGCATCCTTAATGCTTGCCCACTTTGTCTGTACCCCCCTCATCTGTATTTCTTTTTGCCAGGGCTTGCTTAACTCTGTTGGTCATCTTATCAACATCAGCTCCTCTGAAGTCCCATATTTTTGCCTTGGAACAGGATGATTTAGTTCTAGTGGCCAAATTGAACTGTACCATGTGATGGTCACTGGCCTCCAGGTGACCTTCTACCTGGAAATCTGTGATCCTTTCCCTGTTAGTTAGTACTAGATCTAGGATATCCCTGTCTCTTGTGGGTTGTTGTACCAGTTGTTTGAGGTCCTCCCCCTGCAGGAAATCCACTATGTGTCTAGTTCTGGCACATGTTCCTGCTGGTATTGACCAATCTGTGTCTGGCATGTTGAAGTCTTCCATTATCAGAACCTCCCCTTTAACTGTCATGTTTTGTATATCTTCTAACAGTAACGTGTCTATGTCCTCCCCCTGGTCTGGAGGCCTGTACACAACCCCAGTTCATATGGCTGTCCCATTTCTTGTTTCCAGGGTGACCCACAGTTTTTCTGGTTCCTTATGTGTATTCTGAATTTCTGTAGCTTTGATATTTTTATAGATGTAAAGGGCCACTCCACCCCCCTTTTGTAACTCGGTCTCTTCTGAACAGTACATAGCCAGGTACTGAAGTCTCCCAAGTGTGGTTACTGTAAACTATGTCTCACTAATGGCTACTTGTCCAGTTTAGCCTCTGTCATTAGTGCCTGCAGGTCTGGGATCTTGTTTCCCAGACCACAAGCATTTGTGTTCATGATTTTTCATTGGCCAAATTTCGGTGTGTTAGTTGTTGGGCGAGGTCTGGCGTTTCCCCTGTGCGTCATATGGGGAGTCGGACCTTTTTCCTTACCTGGTGATGCAAATGAACTACAAATATGCTGAACTCCTGTTTGACCATTAGCTGAGGGGGAGAGGTGTTCTTCCCATTCGACATATCGGGTGCTGCACCCCTCTCCCCATTTGCTAGTTTAAATATTCTGCAAAGACGTCAAACTTCTATCCAAATGCACTGACTCCCTCCTTAGTCAGATGCAGTACATCAAATTTAAAGAACTTTCACTCCCCAAACTGTTGCCAGTTCTCTACAAATGTGTGTCCTTGTTCCTGGCACCAGCCCTTGAGCCACATGTTTAGCTCCCCTATTTCCCCTTCTCTGACCTTCCGTTCATCTGCCCCCCTCTCCCAGACTGGCAGGATCTCAGAGAAAGAGATGCTGGATGAAATGGATAATAGTTTGTCACTCAGCCTGGTCAGGTGTTCCTTGGTCTCCACAACCGACCAGCTGGCGTGATCGTTAGTCCCTATGTGTACCAGGACATCGTGTTTTCTCCTGTTTCCTGTACAGTTTTAGCAATGCAGTCAGTGTCTCTTCATGCTGATGTACCTTGGAAACATCTGACCATTACCCTGGCTGGAGATAGGTATCAACTTCTCAAATCATGGAGTCTCCTATGATCAGAAGTTTTTTTGATTTCCTTTTTGCTTTTTTTGTTTTGGTTCCTGTTTTGGGTGAGTTTTGTTGTGCTAGCTGCTGTGCTGCAGTGTCCTGCGCCCCTTTGTTTGATTTCAGAGATAGAGGCAGATACCTGTTTGTAGTGTTTATATGGTTTGTGGAGCTGGTCATGCAGCGGCAGAGGACACACCTCCCCAATGTGCCTTTCCTGGTGAAACTTTTCAATAAACATGGCAACTCCTGCCGTCCACCACACACAATCCCCATACCGACATTGGGGTGGCCAATCCCCCATGTCGGCATGTTCCCCCATCCCACACACTTTATTTGCCAATGGGGTCCAATCCCCATCGACATCAGTCTTCTCCCCCCCACACACACACACAAAAACACACATTTTCTTTGCCAATGGGGCCCAATCCCCGTTGGCATCAGCCCCACCAAACTCATGGGACGCACTAGGAGCCCACCCCAGTGTGCCCAACAACCCCCTTGAAGTCATGGGGCACACTGGGAGCCCACCCCAGTGTGCCCAACATTTTTTTAGTTCACCTGTAAAGAAAGAAACCATCCTTCGATGTCCATTTTTTTGTTTTTCCCTGTAAAAAGAAGATGGTCCCTCGTAGTCCCTGGTGCATGCTCCCCCTACCTGCTCCCACTTTCTGCGCATGCCACCTCCCCACACCCCCCTCACTCCATACTTACCTCCAGAGGTCCGGCACTGTAATCCTCTGTGGAGAGGGACGCGTCTGTACTCTTCAAAGCCAAACTGCAAAATGAAGAAATGTTGGTAAGCTATATAATGGCATAATGGAGGCGGTCAAGTTAGGTGGCTATGTCAGCCATTGTTTTGAATTTTGGCTCCAAATTTTCAACATGGAGTTCTTGGGATCCCACCTCATGAGCACATGCTCTGTCATCTCGTTATTTGATCCAGAAAGGTAATTTTGCAGTCACTGACCAGAATCACCTTTCAGGACTGATTAACAAAATGGCCATGCCACTGTTCATGAGGTGGGATCCCAAAAAGCCTATGTTGTAAATCTGGTGAAAAAATTCCCAAAAATGGCTGCATTACGAGCATGCATTGCGCAGTTTCCATGCACGCTTGTAACTTCAACAATTTTTAATATTTTCACTCCAGATTTTCAATATTGACATTTTTTCACATCTCCTTATGAACAGTACAGCCACTATTTTTACATCCTGCCCCAAATGTGTTTTTACACATCTGGCGCACAATGGCACGGTCACTGTGGGAAATCAACCTTCTGGACAGATTAATAAAATCACAGTGTCACTGTTCATGAGCAGAGGTCCTGAAATGCCTATATTGAAAATTTAGTAAAAAAAATCCCAAAAATAATTGCATTACGGGCGTGCGTTGCACAGTTTCTACACACACTTGTGACTTCACCAATTTTTCATATTTTCACTCTAGATTTTCAACATTCCATTTTTTTACACGTCCTCGTGAACAGTACAGCTGTCATTTTTCACATCCTGCCCAAAATGTGTTTTCACACCTGTGGCACCAAATGGGGCAGTTGCTGTGCAAAATCACCTTTTGGCTAATGAACTGATAGTGCCACTGTTCATGAGGCGGGATCACAAAAAGCCCATGTTAAAAATTTGGAGTAAAAATACCAACAAACACCTGGGGCATTAGAGTTTCTAACTGTAACACCCCATCCTGTAGAGACTGATAGGCATCAGGGGGTGTGACTTGGGATCGTCAGCTGTAATGCTCATGCCATTCCACCCCACCCCCACCCTGCAGCCAGTGACAGGCATTGAGGTGTGCCTTGGGGTCTTCAGCACCAAAGTTCACCCCATTCTCCTAAATTGCACCCATCTCAGCATGTTTCTTTATGGAATGGGGTGAGTGTAAGGCCCAAAGACCTCAAGGTACACCGCAACACTTTTCAGTGTCTACAGGGTAGGGTTAGGTGAAATGACATGAGCGTTATGGCCGATGACCCAAAGACACATCCCAATGGCTGTCAGTCTCCGTAGGGCGGGGGTGGGGTTGGCATCAGTTCAATACTTCACTGCCATTCCTATTATGTATCTCTCCAACTCCTGCACTACCAATGCCTGCGCCAGCAAGACAACATTCAGCATTGACAAATACTTGTTTTTATAGGATGCTGCAGTACAAACTACCAACTGAGTGTCTAACCTTCGAGGAGCCAGGGTTGTTGTTACAATGATTTCATCCTTCTGTCCAAGCTCTGCCTGGTGCTGGAGTTAACCCTTGCTTGTCTCACATTTTACCTAACCAGCACAACAGACATGCCAGAAAGCAATGTTAAAGTGCTCATCCATTTACAGCTCTCCCTGTACTCCTGAGGCTGTATTTAATGGAATGCTCCCCAGGATCATACTGTCTGTTACTCAGTGGTTGCTACAGAGTAAGTGTATGAGGCTCATTGTGAGTGCTGCATGACATGGAGTGGACGCTACATGAGGGTCCAATCCTCAGGAAGTTAGCCAGTGGGGACGCTGCATGAGCATCCTGACCAGGACAGGGGGTTCTAAGGTAGGATGCTACTGAAGGGTCCAGCTTGACTTGTGCCCCAGATCTATGCACTGGGAGTTTTGTTGTTGTTGTTGTTGGTTTTGTTCCTGTTGATAGTACAGGCATGCTGGAAAGTTAGACGAAGGTCCCAAGGTTAACACGTGCTTGTCTGTCGATGTGTGCTATATAAATATGAATAGGGAAGTGAAAAGTGTAAGTTATGTTGGTATAATTACCTGAGAGTTTAGGAGCGATCAAAGATCATGACCAGCCTCTTGGGATGCACAAAATTAACTGGGAAAATGTTATCATGGCTGTGGGACTGGCCTCTGGCAGTCCAAAATTTACAACTGTGCATCAGCCAATAGGATGGATGGATGGAGGAGGATTGCCCATTTGTAAGGAATGTCTGAGCACTAGAAAGGTTGCAGGAGATAATTGCCCATCTTAATGTTCGTAGCCTTATAGTTAACAAACCTAACTTGAAGTCAGAATCTCCTTTTACAAGAGAAATGGAACAGCAGACTGTGCTACTGGAATGTGCAGGGGGTCTTACACTATGGGTGGTCAGCCCAACCCAAACACACAAACCAACAATAGTGGCGGTCACAGTAGGCTGTTAAAAGATATAGCCAACTACTAAGTCTGTTACCAAGGGTCAGCACTTGACGCTGTAGTTTAATTTAGTTCCAGATATGAAGTTCTGGTCCAGATATGCAATTCAAAACAGTGCAAAACAATGCATACAGATAAGCAGCAACAGAAACAGTTCCAATAGCAGCAACAGGTCAGTTTCCTACATTGAAACTTGATCCAATTATCTAAAGCAGTGTAAGGCTGTGCAAATTCCTACAAAAAAATGTGTTATCTGCAATGTGCTACAGCAGGGTTTCTCAAATGGTGAGGCCAGCCTCCCAGAGGAGGCCCCAACCTGTTCCAAGGGAGGCTCAAGCAAGCTCAAAATGTACTATATTTAAATGTCAAGTTTTGGATGCTTTGTGAAAGGATGCAGCAAACTGAAAGTGAATAATGGCATGCGAATTTGTGTACAAAATGGTTACCAGGAAAGACATGCTCAACAAACACTTGTTTCCTGGTATGACATGGTGAAAAGCTGTATGGAGAAAATACAATTCTTGGAAACTGTGCAAAACAAAATGCAAAATAATGCAAATGAATAGGAACAAGGTAACAACTGACCCATTATACTGGCTGCAGAAAAGCGCAAATACAATGGCTAAGCAGAGAGATACTAGGAGCAAGCCCAGGAGGGAGCAAAATGGTCCCTGAGAAGGTGTTTAAGAGCAGGGTAAAACTGACAAAGAAAACAGTTTGACTCATGGAGGTGTTGCAATGAGGGGTAAATAGGGTCCAAAAGTCAGAAGTGTGGAGCAAGTAGGCTGACCTGGGGGTTATAGAAAGGAGAATAACAAGTTCAATAAAATGAGAATAAACTCAATGACTCAAATGCACTTCATTGTATTCTTCCTGTAATGTGCAAAGTATGATAGTTGTTCTAACTATGGGAGGCCCAAAATTATTTCTGTAGTAGGGAGGCTCAGGATCTTTTCCAAGGCTTGGGGGAGGCTCACTAAGACAAAGTGTGAGAACTCCTGTGCTACAGCATCTAAATCTGAGCAGCCAGGCCTCTCACCGTTGCCCCAGCACTTTGATTCACTGGCAGTCTTTGTCAGGGGGCAGGACCATGGAGATGACAACGTTCCTTAAATAGCCCCAAATTCTTAAAGTAGTAGTACTAGATAATCAGGACGTGATTATCAAAATTCTGTTTTTTGGCTGGAAGCATGTGGCCATAGTTCTGGATTCCATATCTGTGAATATGTTTTTCTAGTGAGCTTTAGTTTTTTGGATATTTAAAATGTATTTACATTGTTGTAGATCCATAGTAAATTATGGCTGCTACCTAATTTGCAGCTGAGCTCCCCCCTTGCCTCACAGCACATCTTTTGTTTACTTCTGTGGGACCCTGTGCTGAGCATTCCTTCTGTCTCTGTGTAGTACTGTGAGTCATGATCATGTGGGGTTGGTAGCAGAGGGTTCCAATTCTACATGGCGCATGGGAGAAATGTAAACAAAAACAAATGGAACAAATTACTGTGGTGATAATACAGGGAAAACAAGAAAGACTACCAGGTAAGTGCTCAAGGAAGAACAGGAAATAAACTGTTAGAAAAGACTGGATTTTTTATCTAGTACTGCTGCATTAAAGACACAGTGTGCAAAAATAATTTAAAAGGGTCAGCGCAATCGATTAGAAAATTAAATCCTACTTATTTTCTCTCCAGAGATACAACAGAATCCTGTGTACAAGACATGATGGGAAGCAAGGCAGAGCTAAGTGCTTCCATCAGTAGTGATTTAAGAGCCTCAGCCCTTCTGGAGGTGGGGGAGGAGATGACACCAACCACTATAAAACAAAGTGACCTATTGGCCTTAGCAGAAAAATCAGTGGTCTAGAGCAGGTTGCAGTGGCTATAGCAGTTTTCCCCTCTAAATTATGTGGGCTCAAACAAGCTCAAAATCAAAGCCTGTTGGCTCCAGTTGCAGTCGTTCTGGCAATGTTTGACACAGGTAGGAGACTGGATCCGATCCCCCCAGGCCTTCAGTCAGTCCAAGGAGCCACAAATGCTTCCTCTGGCCTCTCCCTTCCAGATCCTCAACTTTATGAAGCAGCCACTCCACTTGATGTTCCGCAGTCTGTAGGTAGTTAGCGGGTGGGGATTTGTGTGGCATCCAGTTCACCGATTCTCACCTCTGCTGCAGCTGCACAGCCCGTCAAGGAAGAGATGGTAGCTTGAGTGTCTGTCACTGTATGCTGTATGGACTCAGGATTGGAGGCCATCTGTTCCAGAAGAGCTCTGTGCTTGTTGGACAAGACCAAAGGTTGAGAGCAGGATGTACTGGTGCGATGGTCTGCATCTGTCCAGGGGGGGAACCAGGATCCTAGGTGAGAGGTTTAAATGCTTCATTGGCAAGCATTTAAACTAGCCAAGGGGGGAAGCACTGAAAAGGAGCAGGGACATCCCAGCCTCCCCCACAAAACACAGTAATTAGTGATGTAAACACCAAGGTACAGAAGTCATTAGGGAGAAGGACAGAGGTAAATGTAAAAAAAGACAAAGGCAGTAAGGACAGGAATGGGGTTAAAAGGGGTAAGGCCATCAAAAAGTGGAGGGTGATGATTGCCAATGCCCATAGTCAGTGTGACAAGCTCCCTGAACTACTGACCTTGATAGAAGAGGGTTGCCTGGATATTGTGGCAGTCACAGAAACATGGTACACAGAGAACCATGACTGGGATGTCAACATACCAGGATACACAATCTACAGGAGGGACAGGGAGGGTAGAAGAGGAGGAGGAGAAGGAGGAGTAGCTCTCTATGTAAAGAAAGGGATCAAAGCAACAGAACTAAAGAGTAAACAGGGAGCAGATGAGTTACTCTGGGTCACCCTGGAGACAGGAAATGGCACCACAATCCGCATGGGGGTTGCATACAGACCTCCATCTCAGGGGGAGGGAATGGACAAGAAAATGATAGAAGGCTTCCTTAGAATGGCAGAAAAAGGGGAGATATTGTTGATGGGGGACCTGAATATGCCAGATATTAACTGGAGCACCTTTGCTGCAGGCACATCTAAGAGCATGGTCATTCTTGATGCCCTACAGGGGGCATGCCTCAGACAGCTAATGGAACCCACTCAGGAGGGAGAATCTTAGACCTGGGTACTCTCAAATGGGGATGGAGAAAGAATCTCAGATTTAGAAGTGGATAGCCATCTGGGAACAAGCGACCACCAAACAGTGTGGTTCACGATAAACACAGCCATACAATCAAGCCATACAAAAGCAAGAGTATTGGACTTTGAGAGGGCTGACTTTGGGAAAATGAGAGAGTGCCTCAGAAAAGCACCAGCAAACAGGCAAGAAAAGAGGGGTGGAGGAACAATGGGGAGTAATCAAAACAGCCATCACAGAGGCAACAAGCCTTTGTGTAAAGCAAATCAACAAAACACAACAAAGGAAAAAACCGCTATGGTTCTCAAAAGAAGTGGCAGGGAAGGTTAAGAAGAAAATTATAGCATTCAGGAAATATAAGGAAACACAGAAGGAGCAGGACAGAGAACTTTATCAGTTAAATCAGAAAGAGGCTGGGAAGGCAGTCAGAATAGCAAAGGCCCAAACCGAGGAAAGGATAGACAACTCTGTTAAGAAGGGGGATAAGACCTTTTATAGGTACATTAGGGAGCAAAGAAAGACCAAAGGAGGGATACTGAGGCTTAATAAAGGGGAAGGAATATGGGTAGAGGATGACAGTGAAAAAGCAAGGATACTGAACGAATATTTCTGCTCAATATTCACAAAGGAAGAGATGGGGGAGGTACCTAAACCAAACAAGAGAAACACTCTGAAGACGGGGGTCTATACCAGTCCATTTACAGAAGAAAGGGTTCTGAAAGAACTAATAAAATTAAAGGTGGACATTTTTTTAGGTATGTAAGCTAAAGGAGGAAGACCAGGAATGGGATTGTAAGGTTAAAAAGGGAAGGGAAGATGGTGCAGTGGGAGACCACGAAAAGGCGAACATCCTGAATAAGTACTTTAGTTCAGTGTTTACAAAGGAAGGAGACTGGGAGGAGCCACAAAAAAAGTAACAGGAGCACTGGAGGGAGGGAGGGAGGTGGACGCTAGTCCATTTTCAGAGGAAAGTGACCTGAAGGGACTCTTTAATTTGAAAGTGGACAAAGTAATGGGGCCAGATGTGGTGCATCTGAGAGTACTGAGGAAACTCTGAGAGGCACAGGCTCCTTCACTGACAGTCAGATTTAACACCTCATTGGAAACAGGAGTGGTTCTGGAGGATGGCAGATGCAGTCTCACATCACAGAAGTGGTAGCAGAGAAGAGGCTGGCAATTATAGGCCAGTCAGTTTGACATTGGTGGTGGGAAAGTTAATGGAGTCACAACTAAAGAAAAGGATTGTCGAATATCTTGAATCCAATGGGTTGCAAGACCTGAGGCAGTATGGATTTGGGGAGGGGGGTCATGTCAAACAAATCTGATAGAGTTCTTTGGGTGATCAAGGAATTAGATCAGGGTGGAGTAGTGGACGTGGCCTACCTAGATTTCTGTTAGGTTTTCAAGACCATTTCACACAGTAGGCTAATAAGCAAGCTGGGTAGCCTAGGAGTGGGTCCAAAAGTGGTAAACTGGGTAAGAAATTAGTTAGGAGATAGGCAGAGAGGGTGGCGGTAATGGAGTTCACTTTGAGGAAGGGAGGGTGACCAGCAGGGTGCCTCAGGGATCAGTGCTGGGACCAGCCCTCTTTAATGTCTTTGTAAGTGACACTACAGAGGAGAGCTGGGACCAGTCCTCTTTAATGTCATTTTATAAGTGACACTGCAGAGAAGCTGGAAGGAAAGGTCTACCTCTTTGCAGATGACACCAGAATCTGCAACAGGGTCTATACTCCAGAGGGGTGGAAAGGATGAGCAGAGACCTGAGAAAACTCAAGGAGTGGTCAGGGGTATGGCAGCTGGGTTTCAATGTGAAAAATGTGAAGTAATGCACTTGGGGCACAGAAACCCAGAGGCAGAGTGTAAAATGGGAAGAGTGGTACTGACGACCACCAAGTGGGAAAGAGACCTGAGGGTAATCATACTGGATGACCTAAAGATGGTGGGATACTGGGGTGTACAGTATAACCTCATTTATCTAAATGTGCTGGGGAACAATACAAATGTTTAGATAAGTGGGGTTTTGGATAAGTGAAGGAACTTTACAATTAAGTCTATTAAACAGGGCGACATGCCAGTTTTGGATAATTGAGGTTTGGATAACTGGGGTTCTTACTGTATAGGGAAGGGTATCACCAGCAGAAAGAGGGAGGTGGTGTGGTTTCCGTATAGATTGCTAGTAAGATCCCACCTAGAGTACTGCATCCATTTCTGGAGACCACATCTCTGGAAGGACATAGAGTGGAGGCACTCCAGAGAGGCGCAACTAAAATGGTGCAGGGTCTGTATCAGAAGCCTTATGAGGAGAGACTTAAGGACCTAAATATGTACACACCCTGGAAGAGAGGAGGGAGAGGGGGATATGATAGAGACCTTTAAATATCTTACAAGGGTAAATAAGGTACAGTAGGGAAGTATTTTTCAGAAAAAAAGGTGATCAAAGACAAAGAACATAATAAGAAGCTGGGGGTAGATTCAGGAGAGATGTGAGGAGTACTTCTTCATAGAAAGAGTGGTGGATTCCTGTAACAGTCTTTTAGTGCAGGTGATAGGGCAAAAACAGCAGTGAGACTCAAGAATGCATGGGATAGGCATAAGTGAATCTAAGGTAAAGGGAAGAAAGTGGATGAATGGGCAGGAGTTAAGTAGGATCTGCACTGATACTATAGGCAGGGAAATGGGCAGAATAGGTGGTTGAAATGGTCCTTATCTGCTGGCAAATTCTGTTTCTATGGTTTGCTCCCATGCTGCCTCTGTATGTACTGTCTGTAGGGCAATAAATGCCAAACTCAGCTTAGCTTGCGAATAAGGGGCAGTTTAGCACCCAATGCCAAGGGCTTAGCTATTGCCAAAGGTGTTTTATTGCCTAGTCATATTTATGGTATACTCACCTACTTTAATACTTCCAAAGGTAACTTGGCCAAATGGGATGTGGTCTACAATAACATGCAGAAAGATAGACTGTGTTGGCAGAAAAAGACCCAGAGATCCATCCAGTCTATTCATTTCCCTGCCTAGTTCCATGCTCAACCTAACATCAGGCTGGATTTAGAGATCCAATAGTCATCATGGCTTCTGGTAACCCCCTTACGCTCTTCTGCCTGTGTGTCTCCATACCCTAATACAGTATCTGTGCCATCCAAGTTTAAACCACATCACTGTCTTGACTTTATCCATCTATCTAGGCAGGCTTTTCCATTTATCCATCACCTGCTCCATGAACAACTTCCTAATGTCCCTCCTCAATCTCCCCCACCTGTCCCCACCCATGTCCTCAAGTCACTGTGCCCTCATTCCTTGTGAGCAAGTTCTTACAAACAATCCTTCCAGCTGACTTCTCACATGAGCTTGTACGTTTCAGTCATGTCACCCCTGCTGGTCCATTGATATAGTGCTAGGAATACTGCTCATGAAGTTTGGGAACAAGCTCAGGTCACTGGGGAAAGACCAGAGGAGGAGGATCCAGTGTCCCACAAGATGCTCTCGTACTCTGGGGAGAGAGGGAGGGCTGAGGCTGCCACTACAACACTGCCACCTGGGTGACCACAGGTAGTAGTGTAGGCTGCATGAATGGGAGGGGAGGATGTCAGCCAGGGCCCATGTGAAGCACGCTCAGTGTGTATCAGCTTGGCCCAGAATGCTGATGTCACAGAGGCTGGGATGGAAACAAAAACCTGCCTCAAGTAGGATGAACATGGGCACACATGGGTCATGACCATGACAACTACCCACTAGTCTGGAACCACAGGATTTCTAACCTCCATGTTCCTTGAGGAGACAGGAGGTTGATCCAACTTGACTGGACCCCACCATGGGTGGTGGGAATCATATGGTTGAAATCCAGACCAGGTAAGCAGAAGAGAATCAGGGAGTGGGGCTCGGCCTGACTTGAGGGGAGGGTACTGAGGCACAATGAGGGGAGAAACAATAAATTGCAAAAAAAAAAAAAATCATATCACCCCTATCTTTCCTGGCTTCTAGTATTATGTTAAGGGTTGCCAACCTTTACTCATACAGCCTACCCTGTTGCCCCCCACTCCCCGTGATCCTCTTCTGTATGGTCTCTGTGTAGTTCCTGTCTTCTCTGAGGTGTGGACTCCAGAATTGCACTCAATACTCCAGATGTGGCCTTACCAGAACCTGTACAGGGCCAACATCCATTCCTTCATCCAACTATCAAATCCGCTTTTTATACATCTCAGCATCTGGTTGCTTTGTTGCACTAAACTGTGTACTCGAGGCTGTCACTAATGATGATTCCAGGTCTCTGTCTCCTCAATTGCCTGCACCAACCATTCTCCTCCCATCCAGTAGTTCATTTTAGGGTTTCTTCAACCAGTGTGCATCATTTTGCACTTTTTTTTGCATTGAACTTGACATAGTCTTGACCACCCACTCCTGAGTGTCCACTCTGTTGCAGATATTAGTGTCATCAACAAAGAGACACACCTTATTCTGGACTCCCTCTCCTAGATCATAAATGAACACATTGAAGAGCACATGTCCCAGACCTGATCCCCACTGTATCCTGCTTGTCATTCCCAAGGGTTCTGAGTGCACCACATTGGATTACCTCCTTCTGTGCCCTGCCATCCAGCCAGTTTCCTGTATACCTGGTCAGTTTTTCCTACATTTACATATTGTCCAGATGTGTTAATAGCCTTCTGTGTGGAACAGAATCAAAGGCCTTGCTAAAGTTGAGGTACAACACACATCCACTGCTTGGCCCCTATCCACCACCTTTGTGACACAATCAAGTCAATCATGTTAGTTTAATTAATTTATTTATTCATTTATGTATGCATGTATTTGTTTGTTTGTTTGTTTGAAAATTGGTGACCAGAAGAGGCACACTGAGCCTAGGCTCATTTTCAGGTGAGACCTGGGGGAAGGGAAAAGGAGAAACAGTAGTACAATACACAAGTCAATTGAGCAAACAGTTGGTAAATAAGTTGGTACAAAAATAAACAGATACAGAAAAATAGGGAGCGGTCACAGCTCAATATGAAATGGCTGTACTAGTGCAAAGTAAAATGGCAGCAATACACAGTGAGCAGATACTGTACTGACAAAAGGTGAGAGAGCTGTAGGATGAGTCTATGACTAGTTCCATGGTGGAGGAAGGAGCACAGGTGGTGAGGAAGTGAAACCAGTAGACAGGTAGTGGAAACCCGGCCAGATGTCCTACCAAGGACGGTTGAGGCTCAGGCCAGGAATGTGTCAGGAGGAAGGGTAACAGGAGTAGGTAGGTAGGGTGGGGTGGGGTTGGAGTTTCAACTGGTGCCTGAAGGAGCCACAGGAGGAGAGGAAGAAGAAGAAGGGGAGTTTGTTCTAGAGTGAGGGAAGTCACTAGAAGAAGGAGGATTGCTCAACTGAGCAACGAAGATGAGGAGTGTCAAAACTGCAATGGTCTCTAGAATGGAGGGAACAGAAGGCAGGGAAGTTGAGAGAGGAGATGTAGGAGGGAAGGGTGCCAAATCAGTATTTGGATATGGGGGAAGTACAGTGAGCCTGGTGACATAACGGCTGAGGCAGGGTAGATAGGTTGCACTAGAAGGAGCAGAAGTGAGTCCGGGAGGGTATTGTAGCAAAGCAGCAAAAAAGTTACAGAGGGTGTCCAGTCTGACTAGGGAAGTGGAAGGGCAGAGCCATAGACCATATCCACAGTTAAAGACAGGGAGAACCATTTCTGTAACATGCTCCCCATGGAACTGCAGAGATAAGCAGTCTTTGATGCTGTACAGGGCATCAAGCTTAGCATGGAATTTTTCATGGATGGTGTTGCACCTGGGTTATGCCCCCATCATCCCACATACACCTTACATTGTATTCCTGGTCTATTATACTATGATACTGCTATTTTGCATTAACATGTAGATTTAGGCACCCATTGTATAAGCATGAGTGCCAGGAATGTGCTTTGCTGCTAATATATGCTAAGGTTTACATCTTTTATAGGATTATATCATGCATGATTATTATACCTCACTATAATGCATTATGTTTGTCTTGTACATATATTCTATATATAATCTACATAATCACTGATAAGATGACTCTTATGGATCATCATTGATTACTGTATACACTTTATATATTCTCATATAATCATATGTAGTGTGTGTTTTGCACTTAGGCAAGTAAGCCATGTGTAGTTGGGCCTGTCAGCACTTCTCTTTGTCTAAGCTTCATACTGACAGAGACAAAGCCTTTGTTTCATATTATACTCATTAGTAATTCTGTCTCCTAAGTAATTATCCAAGAAGACCATCTTGTTTATAATATAGAACCAACACATTATGTTTCTCAGATCCATAACTATGAGGTAATCTCTGTTGCTATGCTGATATATATGCTATATAACCCTGTGTAAGCCAGCTCCTCATGGAGCTTCTGGAAATTCTGGAGATTTTGTACATTCTTCAGGAGACTGGTGAGAACCCATCGCCTTGTGATTTTCTCTCTCACATGCTTGGCGTAAGTATTATAATAAATTATCATCATTACTTCTGATTGTGTGCTTGTTTCTTTGGCTGACACTGTTGACATACAATAATCTGATTTATCTACCCCAGAGATGGTTTCTGGGTAACAATGGTATCAGTGTGGGCTTAGATATCAAGCCTACTGTCAAGCCACACACTGAGGTACTTGAAGGACTGCACTGCTTCACAAAAATGTGGTGGCCATGAGTCTGACCAGTTTCTGATTGGTACCCAAGGTCATTGACACCGTTTTGTTTTTTTAGTGTTGACACAGAGTTGGTTGGATTGGAACCAGTGCAGAATGTTGTTGAAGTCCTGCTGGAGCAGGTCTTCAACAGCTGCAGTACGGGGACCTGAGGTGAAGATCGCTGTGTCATCAACATACATATGAATATGCAAGTTGGTACAGGCAGAGGGGAGGTAATACAGGAAAACGGAGAAGAGGATGAGACCCAGGACAGAATCTTGTGGGATCCTAGCCTGGTTGGGTAGTGGAGGTAACAGGACACCATCTACTTATACCAACTGTTGATGGCCCATGGGGTAGGAGTGGAACCAATCAACAGCAGGAACTGAGAGGCCAGCAGAGCTCAGCTTTTCTAGGAGGAGTGGATGGGCCAGATCGATGAAAATGGTGGCCATAATGTGTCCCTGATCCATCCTGGAGAAGATGGAATCAGTGACATGCAGCATGGAGGTAGAATGGTGCTTCCACAAACCAGACTGGAAAGGGAAGAAGAAGCTGGTGGATGAGAAGCAGTTAAGGAATCTGGAATGGACAAGTTTCTCTTACAGCTTTGAGAGGAAGGGAGGAGGGAGATTGAATAGATTTTGCCAAGGGAGGAGGGGTCACCCTCTTTATGGAATCATTTCGGCCAACTTCCAGGACTGAGGAACAGTGCAGAAAGAGAAGGAAAGGTTGAGCAGGTGAGTAAGGGGAGTTGCAATGGCAGGAGCTG
This sequence comes from Neoceratodus forsteri, assembly GCA_016271365.2. Lineage (NCBI taxonomy): Eukaryota > Metazoa > Chordata > Ceratodontiformes > Ceratodontidae > Neoceratodus > Neoceratodus forsteri. The sequence goes on along the minus strand of CM057450.1, from coordinate 767,946,942 downwards.
AGATGTGGAGCAGCTTGGGATCCAGCCTATCTGGGCTGGACTTGGACAGATTGAGGGAGAAGAGGGCAAGCAGGGTTATCTGGATGATGATGGGGGAGTGGAAACCAGGGGGGTGGGAAGGGGAGGAAGAGGGAACAGGAGGTAAAGGAGAAGAGCCGGGATGGGTAAAGAAGGGAGGGCACAGGCTGTGAAGAATTCATCGAAGTGAGCAGCAACAGAAGGTGGGTCAGTCACAGATGAACAGTTAGCCACGAAAACTGAGGGAGCATAGTAGGCAGGGGAAATCAAAAAGGAAGTGAATAACCTTCCAGAATTTAGCTGGGATGTTGAGGTTTTTTAAGGTATTTCTGGAGGTTAACCTTGAAATAATGCAATTTCACAGCCCAGACAGCCCTTATACAGTTGTTCCTCAGAGCCCTGTAAGAGATACGGTCAGGAAGGGAGTAGGATAATTTACAGTGGGTCCAGGCAAGATCACAGGACTTACACAGGTCGATGATTTTGGAGGTAATCCAAGGGTGGTGGGAAGTTCTGAATGGATTTCCTGAGGGAGCCTGTCCCAGATGGAGAACTGGAGTGAAATAGGGTGAGGGCCACATCAATATCAGAGGCCGCGAGGATGGCTCACAAGTCTGTTGTAGCAAGGTTGCTCAGTAAATCATTGATGTTTAGCGACCAGAGAGACCAGGACCATATGTATGTTGGGGAAGATGGGGGACGCTGGATTTTTCTGAAACAGAATGTCATGCAATGATCGCTAAATGAATCCAGAAACATATCTACTGCAATAATGCGATGGGGGTGAGAGGTTAGAACCCCTTCCAAATGGGTATATTTAGTGGAGTAGAGACTGAGCCGAGTGGGTTCTGAAATAATCTGGGAAAGAGTAAGTGTGTTGAAGTATGAATGTTAGATTTGGAGGACAGGGAGAGCCAATTTATGCTGAAATCACCAAGAAAGATGAGTTCTCCTGTGAAGGAATGAGAGGTGATGGTGGAAAGGGAGTCAACCTGGGAGGAGTGTGAGATTTTAGGAGAGGTATAGAAACACTAGTTTGGCAAGCTCTCCCTGCTACAAACCCATGCTGCCTGCTGTCCTACAGCCCATTTGCTTCCAAGAATTCTAATATACTGTATGTTCCTTAATGATGGTTCTCAACAGCTTGCCTACAAGTGACGTTAGACTGGCCAGTCTGCAATTACCCAGTTCATCCCAGTCCCCGCTTTTGTGAAGCTGTACCACATTAGCTACCTCTAGTCTGCTGGAACCACCCCTGTCTCCAGGGAACAATTAAACAAATTTGACAATGATGCTGGCAGGGTACTGTCAGTGTTTTCAGCTCTCTAGGGTGCAACCCATCAACCCAGCATGTTGTCCACATTCTGAGTTTTGAGGCCCCTGAGCATCCTTTTTCCTAAGACCAGTTCTAACTCCAATACTCTTACTCCCACCTCTCTTTGGCCTGCGCTCCACACTAAGGTAGAGGCCCCCATTCTCCACAACAAATAATAAACAGAAGTAGTCATTCAGCATATTAGCCTTTTTCCCATCCTCCTCCATCCATGTCCTTTCCTTCTTTAATCTGATGATATCCTCGTTTTCCTTTTTGACCTAATGTACCCAAAATTTGTTTTCTCTCCCTCCTTGGTCCCCTCCATTATTCTTAGCTCCATCTGTTTTACTTTTTTTTTTACCTTTACTCTGGCCTCTTTCAACTTTTTTAGATGGTCCTTTCAGTTGGCCTTGCTCTGGTTCCCCTTACATTTTCAGTATGCTACCCTTTTTGCCCTTACTGACTCTCCCACCCCACTGGAAAACCAGATCAGCTTTTTGTTCTTCCCATTCACATGTTGTGCTATCCATTACACCCCTCTTTATGGCATCCCATTAGGCTTCTAACCCATCTGCTCCCTCTAATCCTATGAGCTTATCATTCAGCATTTCCTCATCTTGCAAAGTCCACCATTCTGAAGTCAAGGACTATCAGTTTTTTAACTAATGATGGGCTTCCAGGGTTGGTTGGTTAGTTAGTTAATTAGTTAGTTAGTTAGTTAGTTAGTTAGTTAGTTTTTGTTGACCAGGAAGGAGGACTAGACAATTCTGCCTATTTTCAGGCTCGTCCGGGAGAGGGAGATACAGATGGATGCCAACTGACTTGAACAGATTAAGGTGTTGGTGGTATTTTTAGTGACTGGGGAAATTTGGCCAGGACACCAGAGAAATTCCCCTACTCTTTTTGAGAAGTGCCATGGGATCTTTAACATCCACCTGAACTACCACCAGAACAGGCAGATGGGACCTCAGTTTAATGTCTCATCTGAAAGACGGCACCTCAGAAGTGCAGCACCCCCCTCATGCTGCACTACAGTGTCAGTATTGGAATTTTAACCCAGGTGCCTGGTGTGGGGATAGAACACATAGCCTTCTGATCTGTCAGACTCAGAGGCAAGTGTGCAACCTGCTGAGCCACTGACACTGCTTAGGATCATGTTGGATGGCACTGTTTTGTGGTCACTGGACCCCAGTAGCTCCCTAACCTGTACTGTCTAACTGCAGTGCTCTTTACCAGAATCAATCGCTCAATATTAGGTTTCATAGTTCACTGAGTGACAAACTGAAGGAATTACCTTTGGAGTACACTGGTTCCAGTAGTATCCTGCAAGATACTGCAGCAAAAACTGTGATCGAGTGATTGATCCTAGTGAACGACACTGTATTTCAGCATTTGCCAGAACCACATCAAAGATGGCCCCTTCTCTAGTCAGTTCCCTGAGCCACTACATGAGAATGCAGTCTTGCTTCACATCTGTCAGTGCCTGACTTCTCGCATTGCTGGCTGCTGGTATTCCCGTCCACATCTGGCATATTAAGATATTATGCCACTTTGCCCTCAGTAGTACCTGGTTCACCTATCTTTGTCTCCTATGCTTAGGTCTCAGCTGGCTGGTCCCTCCCACTAAGCATTCATAGAAATGTACAAACATAGAATTTGTCAGCAGATAAAGACCACTTGGCCCACCCAGTTTGTCCCTGCCTAGATTTTCACTGTAGACCTACCCTGATCTCCAGCTACTTCCCCTGCTGCTTTCCTACCAAGATTCCTGTATGCCTGTCCCATGTCTGCTTGAAGCCCACCAGTGTTTTCACCCCCACCACTTCTGCAGAAAGATTGGTCCATATGCCTACCACTTTTTCAGTGAAATGCCTCCTCACACCCTTCCCTAAATTTCCCCCCTTTCAGCTTCATAACATGCCCCCTAGTTCTCATGCCCTCCTCTTCTGAAAAATACTCCATGGTGCCACTTTTTGTCTTTTTAACTTCCAAAGTCCCTCCTAATGCCTAAAACCTCAATTCCAATGACTACAGGAACTTGGGTGCTCCTCCAAGTTAGCTCAGTTGGCTTTGTCTTACTATGTCCCCCCACATCAGCACTTTAGGTCAGTTTTATGCAAGTTTCTGTTAAATTCAAATGTATGTAACTGTTTTAAAAATTGTTCCAATTCTTTTGTACATTGCCTTCTAAGTTGTTCATTGTATTCCTTGAATTTGTTGCATTATAATTAGGGATGAGGGAACAAGATCTGCCGCACATCTGAACCTCCCTAGACTGGGCCAACTCAGCTCTGATGAGGAGAACAGAGCCTTTCATGGCTCGACCCGGGTTCCCAAGTTGGCTCGGTTCAGAAGCGCAGTCCGGTTTGGTCCGGCACTTTACCAATGTTCTATGCTTAACTGCATGCCAAATCTAAGGTACAGTAATTTGACAGTTAAAGAAAAAGAGACATTAGTCAAATTACATTATCTTTCCCTGGTGTCTAGTGGTCCCTTCCCCCTCCCCTGCACCCATGCCCATGTTATCTGTAGAGTATTCCCTAGTGTCCAATGGTCCTTCTCCCACCTGATCACCCACCCGACATAATGTAACAAGTTTCCCTGGTGTCTAGTGGTCCCTTCCCCCTCCCCTGCACCCATGCCCATGTTATCTGTAGAGTATTCCCTAGTGTCCAATGGTCCTTCTCCCACCTGATCACCCACCCGACATAATGTAACAAGTTTCCCTGGTGTCTAGTGGTCCCTTCCCCCTCCCCTGCACCCATGCCCATGTTATCTGTAGAGTATTCCCTAGTGTCCAATGGTCCTTCTCCCACCTGATCACCCACCCGACATAATGTAACAAGTTTCCCTGGTGTCTAGTGGTCCCTTCCCCCTCCCCTGCACCCATGCCCATGTTATCTGTAGAGTATTCCCTAGTGTCCAATGGTCCTTCTCCCACCTGATCACCCACCCGACATAATGTAACAAGTTTCCCTGGTGTCCAGTTGTTCCCCCCCAATCCCAATCCCCTAGAAGTTGCATACCATTCCCTGGTGTCTAGGGGACCTCCCTCCCCATCCCCATTCCCCTGTAATAGAATAAGGTACTAGTCCATGCCCTGGTGTCTAGCAAACCCCCCACCCTGGTAGGTAGTGCCCCACCAACCTGCCCCCCCACCCCAACCCCTGGGCGGTGATTGGCACAGCTCTCTGTTCTCCACCACTGCTGGCCATTGACTGAGCTGTCAGTGAATGAGCACATACTTGCACAAGTACGCTCATTCATTGCAGCTCACACTCATCATGACAGCTCTGTTGGTGGCCAGTCATGGTGCAGACAAGAGTGGAGGCTGTTCCAGTCAACAACTGGGGGAAATGGTGTGATGGTTCCCGGGTCCACCACATTTTATCCCCAACTGTTGATGAGAACAGCCCTCCGCTCTTATCTCCACAATGGCTGGCCACCGATAGAGCTGTCTTGTTAATGAATGAGCATGTATGTGTACAAGTATGCACTCATTCATTGACAGCTCAGTTAGCAGCTGGCCATTGTGGACTGTGGAGGGCTGTGCAGGTTGCAGGCTTGGGAGGGCTGAGGTAGGGTGGTAGGGCACTACCTGCACCAAATGAAAGTCCTGGTACACCAGGGAATGGTTATAACTTCCAGGGGATCAGGATGGGGGCCGCTGGACAAGCAGGAAAACTTGTTACATTATGCTGGGCGGGTGATCAAGTGGGGGGGGAGGGACCACCTCATTAGGTCTACAACTCATCAGAGTAAATCAGAACCTTTTGGAAAAAAATCAGAGTCAGAATCAGAACTGGGTCACAGCCAGTTCACCCATCCCTAATTAAAATGTAAAGTTGTCCCAGGTCATGCCCTTTGCTTTGCATTAACTTCTCTCCAGACCATCTTTGTTGGCCAGACTGGTTTTCTATATGTCCTGTTATATGTTATTTTCCTTGGTACATGTTTGTCCCAAACCTCCAACAACTTCCCTTTTAAAGGTTTTCCCAGGTCACTCCTGTAAAAAAGCTTTCAGCTTAGTGTGCTATACCTGGTTAAAAAAACAACTAAAAAAAAAAATACATGTACATCATTGCCCACCATCTAATTTTTTTTCAATTCCAGTTTTTTAATTTCACCCTTCATTTGTTAAAGTAAATTTGTAAACATATATATATTTACTGTATAAATATTTCCATATTTTATTACTAATTTCCTGTTAATAATGACTTTGACCTTATATCACTCACTAAAAACTAAAGGTTCCATAGTTTGGGATTTCTTTATGTACATTATGATATGTGATGTCATTATGATCAAGGTGTGAGAGTACAGCAATGGACTCCAAATAATGCCTGACACTGACTTCTTTATTAAAAGTTTGTGCCTTTACTAGTAAGACATTTTCTGCAGCCATATCAGTACATGTGGTGTGAGACAGATGAAGGTCTAACCAGTACCAAGATATTAATACTGCAACCTGTTCAACAACAATGCCTTCAAATGTATTACCAAGTTAAGCCATCACATTCTTAAGCTTATCTTGTCTAGTAGGAGAGACAATTAGCCATAACTTAGTTTTAATAGAATGTTAAAAGCAGAATGCAGTCCTTTAGTGTATTTTAAAGGAAAGTTCCTTTAGAAGCTCCTGCACTTGATCTACTAATTTACTATTGTAAAAAAAAAATCTCAGTTGTGACCCCGGGTCGACACCTGAGTTCACAATCCTGCCTAGTAACTGTACATGGCCCACTTAGCTGAGGAATTGGGTTAATTCTTTCTTCAGTAGTTGGGGGGGGGGGGATGTCATCCCAAAACAAGTAAGAAAAGAGTGTGGTGCCTCCACCCAGAGAGAATAAGTGTGCCAGACGTTGTGTGCAGTACCACCCCCAGGATGCAGTTCCTACAGCACTCATCTCCCACTGCTGGACTGGACCACCCCATGGGGACCAATGAGGCAGTGGTTACCTTCACCAACAGACAATTCAATCAGATTAAACACAATGGGCGTATACACAGAAATAAGAGTCAACAAATAAACAGTGCTTTTATTGTGTAATACAGGCCTGGAAGCTGGAAATAAAGTGTGTGGGGGGGGGGGTTAAACAGTTGCAAGCCACCTTAAGCACGTTCACCTGGTAACGATGCTCCCTTGGGGCCACTGTACTGTGGATCACTACTACCATCTCAGGGCCCACACAATCACTGATGCACCAGACCGAACAACGGGCACAGTAGGACAACTTACTCTACACAGGGTGTGGTATACGTTCTAGTTGATATCAGTACTAGAACTGTAATCTTGAGTCGAGTGTGAAACAGCAATCAAAGAATCTGGGCACCCAGGAATTACACTAAGTCATGGTGCAGGCCTGGTAGCTGCACTGGCCAGGTTCTTTTGGTTGTGCACTTGTTGAACAATTAGCAATCCTGCATTTTAAACCCCTAATGACCCATGCTGTGCTAGTGCAATTAAAGTGAACTTGAAGTCCCAAATGGGAATTGCTTTGAAATCAACTTTGTTATCCCAATGAGGTTATTGTAATCCAAATGGAAAAAGTGCAAAGATGAAAAAGAAAACAACAGAGGCCACTCTGGAGAAATATGCTGAATCTCAAGTAAGGGAAAAGTAGGAACGAAACTGAAGCCTTTATTAAGGATATTGATTTGGGCTTGTGATAGTGGGACAGAGGACTAACTGACCACATTTACTTGGCCTTGTTCCACACTAGCTTCAGTCCTTTGCAGCCCCCTTGTGGTGGAGTTGTGCCTACATCTTTGTCTTCGCCTGTCCCACCCCCTTGTTCTCTTGTTTCTACGCTGAGCTTGACCAATCTCTCTGACCTCCACAATTGACTGTTCTGTGCGGATAGTCTTTCCTCTAAAAAAGACTCCTCACCTGATTCAATCTCTGACTCGGAAGTTGAATGAAAACTGGTGTTACTTTTCCAAGAATCGATTTGGGCTCTTGTTATGCTTCATACTACAACCCATTTTTTAGAACCTTTCCAAGTAAAAACCCAATCATGTAAGTAATCCTGGCGGCCTCTCTCAAACTTTCTCACTTTAACAATTTTTAGTTTTTCATCCTGCTTCTTTATGGCAACATGCAATCTCATTTCGTAAATAGCAAAATAATTTCACCTTTTTTCCTTGGATACTTAGGGGATTAGTGTTTTCAATGCATTCTTCCTAGTACTGAACTTTGTCTCGAGCCTCAGTTATCTTTTCTTACCCCAGCTTCTTTAGTTTAATATTTAATTTTCTTATTGTCACTGCACTCTCCAGTCAATATGTTTTACTCTTATTTCTTTGCAGCTCCAGAAGTTTAACTCATAATAGGCATTTGAAGCCATGGATGAATAGTGTACTTCACTTGAGGGCTGCTGAAGTTAGTCCTGCGCATCACTTCTTTATGTACATGTTTGGATGAAATATATAACAACATTTATTGTCATTAATTAGAAACATATGCAGTTTTTTTTGGAGTGACTGTCTTACTTTTTATCCTGTTTCACCGAGTTTTGTACTATCTGTATTTTTTTGAGTACTGTCACTTTAAAATTTTTACTATTTATGTGGCTCGAGTGAAACAGGCCGGCCACCCCTGTCAAAGCGCACATGCATGAAACCAGTCGGACCATTTTTTTTGAACTGGATCCTTTTTCCTCCCCTTTTTGGCACATTTATATGGGTTTGCAAACTGTGTAAGTAAAGTTTTTTACATATTGTTTGGAAGTGGTGGATGGTGCTGTTCTTTTTTCATTTGAGAAAAAGTAGAAAGACCACAGCCAGCAACGCCAGCACTCACATGACCCACGGATGCAGCATCTCAGTCGAACTGGGAACAAGTACACGGCAGGAGGTCAGGCAGCATTCAGGATTAGACCGCAGTGGCCTGGAGATGAAGCACTTCAAACTTGCTCTCAGAAACTTTGCAGCAGCACATCCCTTCTGGCTCAACTCCCTCCACGCATCTCTTCTGGCTCAACTTTCACAGCACTTCCCTTCTGGCTCAACTCCCTCTGCACAGCTCTTCTGGCTCAGCTCTCTCAGCATAGCCCTTCTGGCTCAACTCTCACAGCAGTCACAAGATGCAGCAACTTCATGGTTCCCAAGGAGCCAGACCCCAGGAGTGACTCACACAGTCCAATTCTCCATCAGATCAAGAACACCCACATACTGATGGCACACAACCAATGACTCCCTGTTCCCCGATTCCCCCACTTGACAAGGGCTAGCAAGTCCCCTACTTGGCTGCACAGCGGCTCGATGGAGATGCTGGTCTCTGTCTCTAATTTCTTAGCTCAGCAGCTTTCTCAGACTTGAATCTCTCAGGTTTTCTCACAGCAGCTTCGTCCTGCAGAGAATGACCTCACAGCTACAGAATTTCAATGGCTTTCACTCAGCAGGTGCCCTTCTGGCATGATTTCACAGCTTTTACTCCATAGAAACATAGAACCTGTTGTGAAAAAGGGATCATTTCGCCCACCCAGTCTACCCAGTGGTTTCCTGCCTATTCTGTCTTAGCAGACTATAACTGCTCTCCGCACCCTTCCCCCTTGTTTTATTACCAGTATCCCACTATGCCTATCCCATGCATGTTTGAACACCCCCCACTGCTTTTGTCCTTACTACCTCTGATGGCAGGCTGTTCCAAATGTTCATCACTCTTTTGGTGAAGTAGTATTTCCTCACATCCCTTCAAAATGTCCCCCTTCTAGCTTTGTTGCATCTTCTTTTGATATGTTGCACTTTTTCATTTGAAACAAGCTTCCCAGCTGTACCCTGCTCACTCTCATGAGGTACTTGTAGGTCTCTATCATGTCCACCCCCGGCGTTCGTGTTGAGATACCTCAGTGTCTCCTCAGACGGTTTCTCATGCAATCCTTGTACCATTTTAATTGCCCTCCTCTGGACTGCTCTCTACCCTGTGTATATCTCTTCTGAGATGTAGCCTCCGGAACTGTACACAATATTCCAGGTGTGGTCTCACCAGTGATCTATACAGTGCTTTTATCACCTCATTACTTCTACTTGTGATACCTCTCCCTATACGCCCCAATATCCCACTGGCTCTGCCCACTGCCTTGTCACACTGCCCTGTGACTTTGACGTCATCAGATATTATAACCCCAAGGTCCATTTCCTGCTTAGTGACTGACAGTATCCCCCCATACTCAGCTCCTGGGTTTCTATGCTCTAGGTGCAGGATTTTGCACTTTCTGTCATTGAACCCCAGTTGCCATACCCTTGATCCTCCTCAAGCTTTCTAAGGCCCTACTCATCCCCCCAAGTATCCACTCTATTAAAGACCTTACTGTCATCTGTGTGGAAGTGTGTCGGCATAGACAACTCAAAAAGGCAGAGACTGGAGACACAATTCAGGTTGAGACACACAATAACTTCTTGTGTGTCATCTATTTTATAAAACTGTCAAATCAATAGATAACCAAATTCAAACTCAGACAATAAAGAAGAAATAAATATACTGTTTTACACAAAATTACAAAACAAAACCTGGCTCACCAAGAGCTTTTTAGAATAGAAACAAAACTTATTCTCATAGAGTGAAAGTATTTTGTCTCAATGTTCCACCTTCATCTATGGAATTCCCTGGAAGAGAGATGGGACTACTCTCTCCCACCTATCTATCTCAACTGAGCACAGAAGTCTCTTAAATATCTTTAAAGACAGGTAATAATGGACATGTGACTGGTCTGATCCACCCCTAAATCTAAGACCAAAGAATTTCTATACTAATACAACATGTTGGCGGATCAGGCTGTCTAGATTCTATGGCTACCATTTAAGTAAACTTAAAAAGCTTTTTTCCACTCAAGAAAATAAAATGCCAAGCAAGAAAACAAACATACATAGATAATTGAAAATTAAGGACCTGAGGCTCCACCCCCAGGGAGGTGTCATGCTACCTCTTGTCCTATAAATAGGCTTCATATCGAGTTGTCTGCCACCTAAGAGGAGCCCTTTCTACATGTCCTGGTAGCTGACCCTGGGTAAGAAGAAAGAAATAATACTGCAAAATATGAAAAGCCACTTCAGTATTTCTGTTTCTTCCCTTTGATATTCTCTACATCATAGTTTATATCTCAGAGTGTATTCACAGAAGTATTATGCATATTATAGTGGTGTAAGCTTCTAGTTGGTGTGTTTGATAGCATTACCTAGCGCTATGTTCGCTTTGTTTATGTCAGTATTTTATTCATTCAACGTTAGCCCTCTAGGCTCTCGAGCTAAGCACCAGACTTTCTCCACAGAGCAGGAGCTCAAATTATAGCACTTGGAAAAGACAATGCTCACAGAGGTCTGGCACTGCAGGGATGAAGAGGACTAACAGTGAAAGCAGCCTCCCTATCTTCCTTCTGTTGCAATATGCAACCGAGGCTGACATTGCCACTAAAATGAAGGGTTCTTCTCCCTTTAATTAGATTGTCCGACAGACCATAATCAGGAAAGAACTAAAAAATGCATTCTCTACATGCTTTCTCTAGTGAGGAGAAATGCGTTTGAGCGACCGCGTCTGGCGCTCTCACTTTTCCTTTTTAAAGCGTGAACCTAGCGCTTTTACTCTTTTTCTCTTGAGAACGCGACCCTTCCATCTTTTACAGTGCAGGAGTTTACCCAGTCCAAAAGACCTATAAACTCCCTGAAATAACTTTATTTTCTAGAACTGAGGTACAAACAGGGGTGTCGGCAGGCATACGCACTGTACGGAGCAGAGTGCAGTAAAAACAATCTGGCAGGGGCAGCAAATCAAGCAGGGGCAACAAAAAGAGGAAAACAAGGGCATTGTGAGTAACATTGTCTCTGTGTCGCACTGAGCTCTTTTGCCTTTGTTGTTGTTGCTATGGAGCACTGATGCCACCAGCCAAATACACAAACAAGAGCAACTTACCAGGCAGGCAGAAAACCAAAGGAAGGAGGATTACAGGAAGAAACTGATTACTTGACTTGAACCCAGACATGGCAAACAGAGGGGCAGGGGGCAATGGTGTGGCGTAGCAGCACATATTTTGGTTTATGTTACATAATGGGGGGGCAGGGGCAACAGTGCATCAGTTTTAAGTACAAGTTTAAAATTCCTGGGTACAAATAAGGGAGTTTTGGAAGGACTCATTAATTTCCTATTACAAAGTGCTTTAATGAAACTAAACAGCATCCCCCCCCCCCCTTCCATTCGTAAGCACAGGATCCCGAGGCAGGAAAAGAAATTGCAGTGGGGAAAGCAAAGCAAGAAACCATAATAGGAGGCCACCCTATTATACTGGGAAAGAGAAAAATAGAAAAGCAGACTGCTGCAGCAGAAGAATTTAATTGCAAAAGGCAGTGTTTAAATGCATCATCTTATAAATACTCATTAATTTATAGAAATTAACCCCATATCTGCCAATCAGACAGTGAACATTAAAACAAGTGCTAATGCATAGGGTCCCAATACACATTGTGTTGTCTATAGAATGAAGTGCTGTCATATTGTACAATGCATCATGTTACAAAAAATATTTACCAGAACAGAAAAATCAATCAATCAAATCTTTATTTTACCAGGTGGAACACCCTTGAGATAAACTCAGTTTCAAGATGGACGTGGAAGAGGTTCACAAAAGGCAACATGATACATTCACAGAGCTTCATTGGCAAACAGCATACAGATATATACAATGAGTACAGGGCATGGAAGTTATCCATGTCAGCATACACGTTTGTACACTATACAGGCAGGTCAAAACTATAAAATAGTCAGGTGTAATATACAAGAAAATACACAGAGTACACACAGTATATATGCAGGATCTACATGCTGCTACTATCCCTGACAATTCCCATTTACATCATTGGACGCTACAAGCCTCCTTCTGCAGGGAACAAGGTGCTGCAATATTTATCTAATGTCCTAGGCTCCATATCCTCTGAGGTTATTATAGCCCTGCTTATCCTCGTCATCCCCTCATTCACACCTATAAATCCCTGGTCCCTTCCCTAATTTTTGCGTCATGACTGACCTCTGTCTGCCTTGTGTTAACTTATTGCCCCAGTAATTGATGTTCTTACCCTTCCCCTGGCCTTCTTTCTTTCTTACCTCTTCTACATTATTTTCTACACAGTGTAGATCCTGCATATATACTGTGTATATTCTGTGTATTTTCTTATGGTTATACAATAAAATATAAAAAGTCCTTTATTTACAACAGTGTGTGCTCCACTTTTTTGTTTTCCTTTGCTTGTGTAGTACTTCAGTACAGCAGCAAAGAGCACCTTAAGAGGTGGGAGTGCTCTGAACTCTTGTTCTTTCTAGCTCACCAGATTTTGGCCCGACTAAGCTTTCTGCTCGATCCCACAGCCAAGTCTGATCACCTCAGTTTCTCTCTCAGACTGCCAGAGCCCTTCTGGCACAGTTTCCCTAGCCATTTGGCTTCATCTGTGTCATTCTGGCACAATCTCTTAGCCATTCATTTCAGTCGGTGCCCTTCTGGCAGTTCCCTCATCTATTCACTTAGTCAGTGCCATTTTGGCATGTTCTCTCAGCTATTCACTTAGACAGCTGAACCCAGGAGAAGGCTCACAGAATTACAGAGGAATGGGCCCTCGGGAGGACCCATAAGAGCAGACCTAGTTAGGCCCCTGATTTCTGGCAGTGACTACAGGTCTGAACTGCTTGATGTCCCTGCCTGACTGCCACATGGTCCTCGAGAGTCCAGAAACTTCTGTCAGCTTCAGTGTGTCACTTGTCATTCAGGCTGTTTGTAAATACTCTACCCTCTGCTCTGCCCCCTGATTGGCCCCTTTAGCCCCGCAAGTACATTTGGGAGGGTCTCCGGTATTCAATTGTCCCACAGTCCTTTGCACTGCTGCCCTGGGCTTTCCAACCCACTGATTGGTTTATAGTTGAGTAAGAGGGCATCCAAGATGGCACTGTCCATGTCCTTGCAGAAGAACCTTGTACTCTGAAATCTTAAATTTCTTTTGCCCACCATTAGTGTGCTGGCTCCCAGGTTGTTGTAGCCCTCCTGAGCTACTGTGTGGCCAGTTTGCTGTGGTTGTGTGTGTGTCAGGTCGATGACTGTGCATTCTGGCAGGGCTGGGTGCAAGCAAGAAGCACTGGGAAGGAGCTTCTACACATGCACTCTCACTCCTGGCTGTCAGCGGCAGTCAGTGGCACAGAAGGTGCTGAAGAGAGGTGAGGGAGCCCTGGTTTTGTTACTCCCAGTCCCCTCTGCCAGAATCGGGGGACCAGGACAGAAGAATGTGGCCACAGTAGCTGGGAAAAAGTGCAGGAGGTGTTAAAGATCCATTGCACCCCATCTCTCTCTCTCACCACACATGTGACTGAGCAAGAGAGAGGTGGCCACTGCAGCAAACATTTAGGAACAGCACTCGGAAGGGTGGCAAGAGACATTCCAGATAAGCCCCTTCTTGGGGAGAGAGGTTACAACAGTATTATCAGCATGTAGATGAACAAACCATGTGATCAACCTGGCTATTATTATACACCGTTAAAAGAACATGGCACAATGTCAGACTCTGGGGAACCATGTTGAAAGCATTGGCTAGGTCAACAAATATAATACCAGTGTTAAGGTCATTAGTTACTGTCAAGGGAGCATCATGTTTGCAGGAAAAGACAAGATAGGGTTGTGCCATGTTTCTTTAGAGGCAAAGACAGTAACGTATCTGCTCCACAGTACATTCATATAAGTTCCGGGACATAGATACCCCACCAGCCTACATTGTCAATGGCATGTGAGTGTCACTCCCAACGTCAAACAAAGGCAGTGGAAGGTATCAGGCAGTTGATATCCTATAACTTGATTTTAGCAAGGCCTTTGACTCAGTGCCCCACAGGAAACTAATCAAGAACAGGGGAGATTTGGGAATGGGGGAAGGGCTGACCAGATGGATAAGTGATTGACTACTATGAAAAATTCAGAAGGTGGTCCTAAACAGCAAATTCTCTGAAGTCAGGGAGGTCAAAAGTGGGGTCCCTCAGAGATCAGTCCTGGGATCTACACTTTTAATTACGTACATTAGTGATACAGGGGAGGGGAAAAGTGTGCCTCTTCAGGAATAATGTGAAACTCTGTAAGGTTGATCACATGGAAGGGCTTTCTAATAAGTGAAAGGATGTGGAGGAAACATTAGAAAAACAGTCGCATTTGGCAGCTGAAGCTTAGCACCAAGAAATGTAAAGTAATTCACATGGGGAAAGAACCCAAAAATGGATTATTGGACCAATAGGATGTGGTGGGACATGCTACAGAAGAATGGGATTTGGGAGTTGTCCTCAGCTGTCATCAGTGACACCCTTAAGTCCACTTCACTGTGCAGTACGTGATAGTCAATAGAATAGTCACTAGAATGATGGGGTGTATGGGTAGGGGCTTTACCTGCACTGATCCATCCCCTGTACAGGTCCCTCATGAGGCCACACCTGGAGTATTGTGTACGATTCTGGGGCCCACATTTGAAGAAAAGCTGGGACAGACTGGAGATAGTCGAAAAGACAGTGACGAAAAGGATACAGTGTCAACAGGGAAAATCATGAAGAAAGGCTGCAAAACCTGAACTTGTGTTCACTAGAGGCCAGAAAAGAAAGTGGGGACATGATAGAAACCTTCATGTTTCTACATGGGATCCACAGGATGGACTCCTGGGAGCTGTTCACAAGAAATAAGAGCTCATTTACCAGGGGACACAGCTACAAGATGGTGGGGGGCAGGCAACAAACGTGAGGAAGTACTTCTTCATGAAATGGGTGGTGGGTAAATGAAATGGTTTGCCTAGCAGCGTGATGAATGTTAAATCTGTATCTAGGTTCAAGATGGAATAGGACACATTCAGGGGATAGGTGGTGGTGGTAGGAGATGGGCAGGGACACTGGTTTACCGGGATTGAGAAAGGGCATATTCCGTTTTACACATTGTAAAAAACGGTATTGTCACCGGTGTCTGCTAAGCCAAAATCCGGTTTTACCGGTGTTTGGTTTTGTGTACTTTATTTAATAATTTTTAACTCTGCTAATGTGCATTTTAGCAGTGTAGACCTCCACTATGCATCCTTCCATCCTTGTACCAATTTAAAGTTATTTTAGGTGCAAGATGTGATGGCAGCAGCAACACTACAGCCCCCATCCCTAAGGTGTGATGGAAGCAGTACTACAGCCCCCATCCGTCTGGTTTGATGGCAGCAGCAACAACACTATGACCTCACTCCCTCAGGTGTGACAGAAGCAGCAGCACTGTGGCCCGCACCCCTTAGGTGTGATGGCAGCAGTACTATGTTCACCATTCCTCAGGTGTGATGGCAGTATCTGCATTATGGCCCCCATCCCTCAGGTGAAATGAAAGCAGTACTACATTCCCCATCCACCAATGGTGATGGCTGAAGCACTACAGCCCCCACCCCTTTGGTGTGATAGCAGTAGCAACAATGCAGTCCACGTCCCTCTGGGGTGATGGCAGTAGTGACAGCACTATGATCCCCTTTCTTCAACACCCACACCCCACATGCACAAGTTACAAATGACTTGGTCTCTTTGCTTGTTAGAATTCAGATGTGAATTCATCTGAACCATCACTGCTAAGGTGGACTACCTTTGTTTTTTCCTATCTATAATTTAACTGCCTGAATTGGATTTCTGCCTGTGATCCTGCTGACCAGGGTTAGGGAACAGACTTGGGTGTTGGAGGACCAGCTGGTAGGTGAAGGCTTGAGTGTTCAATGACCACTCACCTTCTCCAGGGAGGGAGGGTGGGTTCATGGCTCAGCATTTGTTGGCCCCTGGTGGAGGCCAGAGGCACAACACATCAGCCCTCACTGCAGGAGGGAGCGTGACAGACGTTGGCTTGTGCCTTGACATCATGTGGCCTGTCACGCTCCCAAGAAAATGGGAAAACACCCGCTGACCAACCGAAGGATGGCTGTTGGTCCCTCCATAAGCTGGAAGCCACAAACATTTGTCCGTTCTGATCCTGCCATGCCCAGGATACACAGGAAGCTCTTTGGGGCAATTCTCCTCACCTGGTAACCACCCACACACAGGTGAGGCCCACTCAATGAAGGGTTACTTTGGGTTACCTGGTAGCACAGCAGTAAGGGGAAGTGGATGGTGGTCAGGACTCAGCAGTGGTGGTAGGGGCTTGGCAGGCCTGAAGGAGTAGATGGCCAGGGGGTAGGAGGAGCAAAAAAAAATTAAAAAACTGCTTGAATTTGGTTCTTTGAAATAAAGTGTCTTCACCAAAAAAATCCACAAGTGATTAGTGGAGGACCTTGAAATGGATTCATGCATCTCCCAGACATGTGGATGCTTTTTTTTACTCGGTGTCCATGAAAAAGGTGTCTTCCAGTTTTCATGTCTTTGTTCAGATGTGAATTGAGCACTGCTCTGCCCACCAGCATCATACAGCCCCTGGGGTCTTACCTTCTGTACATCATTGACTGTGCTTTCAAAATCCACTGGCCAAACACAAGTACACTTAAGCCCTGTCCACACTACTTCTCTGTAACGTTACAGAGTGCCCAAACCGTTACCGCAATGGTTTGCATTTACACCTGTAATGTTACAGAAGGCATTTTCGTAACCGTTGTTGAAACCATATATGAGGTGGTTTCAACAATGGTTATGAAACCGGTTATGCCTCGGTAACGTTACCGGGCGAAGTGTGGACGTGTGGTAATGGTCTCGCAGGGCCTGTAGCACAGCGCGCAACTGCATCCTGGGAATGGTGCCAACAGAACGTCGCCTGGCACCCCCTAGGGTGTGGACCGGCAGTACCAGTCCCATAATGGACAATCATTGCACTGTGGGACACACTGCACTGCTCCCCGGCTGTAACGGTTTCTATCCGTTACAGGGTCTGAACGGTGCAGTGTGGATGGGCCTTAAATACTTAACATTGGCTTTTGTTGAAGCAGTCTATCAGAAAACATTTTGTTGTCACAGAGACTGAAACAGCAGGTGGGAGAAAAGGTGAAATGATCCAATTCACCTAAATGGGGTGCTAACTATGAAGTCTTTGAATAAGTAGTAAGGCAGTTTCTTCTTTGTGAACATACTTTCATTCAGACTTGTTTTCATTCAAACAACTGAGGATTTTTGATGGCCCTACTGATTATAAACTTGAATAAGTTAGTTGGTAACAGTGATCCTGCATTTAGTAATCTACAACCTAGATGCTTATATGCAAAGAATACAATAAAAACCTGACTAAAATCTAAAAACAAGCTTATAAAACACATAAAATGTATCTGAACATTTATCTTTACCTATACAAAATCATTGCAGCCCAAGTAAAACTCAGGTAAATTACATGGTACCCTGACTACTATTCTATGATGCAGTAAACATATATTGGTATTTTTTTTATATTCCTTGTCAAGCAGCTAAGGCCCACTAGGCAGAACTGTCTGTTTTCAGGAGTGACCTAGAAGCACTGAGGAGGTTAAGTGACTTGCTTGGAGTCACACAGTATACAAGTGTAGGTTGTGGGAATCAAACCCAAGTCTGCTGGATGTACCCAGTTCAATCACTGTTTGTTACTTTAACCACTCGACCTGGGTGGTTAAACTGAATAACTGATTACTACAAAGCAGTGCAAGTGGTTCCTTACTGACTCTATATGCAGCAAAGCAGAGAATGCAAGCACAGCAGCACCAATTTTAAGATGCTGAAATCTGGGTCAGTTAGCTGGTGCTGCGGTAGCACTATTGCTTGCAATGCCAGCGACCCAGAGTCAGAAGTGAACTCAGTTACTGGAGGTCTGGCTAGGAGTAGGATCGAGCACCTGGGGGACTGCTCTTCTCCTCCAGGGAGGGCAGGCTGCAGGTCCTGCTGCTTTACCACCACCTGTGTGGCCACGGGTGGTGGTGCTATGGTGCTGCAGAGTGATCAGGAGGGGAGGATGCTAGCCAGGATCTGGAGCAGTGGCATGTCTTATGTGACTTACCTCCTTGGATATCCTCTAGTACCGGTGCCCTCAGGGACAGAGACCAGAAAACCAGGAACAATCACCCCACATCGGCCACTGGCAGAAGGGACCCAGGTGCCCCTGACTTCATAACCAGGCTCCATGAGGGACCCACTCAGCGGCCCGGCACACATTAAGGGAGTGTGGAGGGGGTGAACTGGGGTCCCCTCCCTTCCCACCTGGGGAAGGGTACAATCCAGGCAGGATAGGGGCAGGCCCACAGGAGCTCCTGAGCATTACCTGGTGGTGAAGCTAGGGGATACCCAGCCTAGGGATCTCTGAAAAGTGGAGACTGATGCTGTGAGAAGGGGACATAGAAAGAGAAGATAAAAAAAAATGTAAAAAGATGCGGAAATCTTTGAGATTCTGTGCAGTGACATGCAATTTCCGTGAGGCACCGGTACAAGAATTCAAAATCCGCAAACCAAGCAGGATTCCGTGATTGTTACCGGTGTTACCGGTAAAAATGGAAAACCAGGGTCCCTGGAGATGGGTATGGAGGAGTAACTTGATCCCACAAAGGGAGCATTCTCAGGATGCTCCATCTAGATAGGCATGCCACACCTTTGAGCTAGGGTCTCAGAGAGACTGTATGGACCGCTGGTCCCTTTTTTGCCTGTAAATGTCTCTGTTTCTTCAAATTAACTAATATATAGTCCTGTTGTTTTGGGATTTAGGTTTTTGCCAAACCAGTTCACCTATCTGTAGTTCCATTATGTGCTGAGTGATTTAACCTTCACCTTTGTCTTAGATGTAGGCAAGTCCCCTGAGTTACTGTATAAATACTGACTGATTAATACAAAATCAAATTTGTGCTTAAATATGCCTGAAGGTTTATACACAGTTAACAGTGTTATAAAAGTCACAGACAGCCTTGACTGAGGTTTTTTGCAGTCAATATTTGTTGTCTCAAGTGCTAAGGAACAACGGACCAAGACAGCTGCTTACACCTATCTCTCTCTCCCTAGCTAGACCAATATTTGTACTCTTCTACTCAGTAAACTGATAAAACAAGAAATTGGTTATATACATACAGAGTAGACGTGGTCCTCAGCTTTCGATTAACATTAAAATCACATAGGTCAGTGCAGCCAGACAGACTTTCTCACCTCAGCATAGTTTTAGCCTTCTTGGTCATCAGAGAGGGCGCTGGCAGTGGCATCAGCTGCAGGTCTCAACGATTTCATAGATATCAAGTCAGTGCTTCATCGGCCGCGGGGAGAAGGACTGAGCATCCCAGGGACTGCTCTTCTTCTCCGGGAGGCGGGGGGAAGAGTGTCTGGTGCAATGCAGACCTCTGGTGGAAGCTTGGGGTACCACCGCAGCTGGCACTACATGTTAGGGGCATGGGGCGGATGCTGGCGTCATTGCACATCCCCACCCACAGGGAAAATAGCAGAAAAAAATACCAGCCGCTAAAGATGGGCCCCACTTCCGCTGCTACTCCCGCTCAGATAATGGTCCACTGGGGGAAGTGACCGCAGACCACCCTGGGGGGGCAAGCCAGGGCTAGAAACCCACATTTCCTTGGAGGAGATGCCCGCCCTGCGGCTCCACCCAGGGGTGGGTAAGCCTGGGCATGGGGAGGGGCGGTGAGCAGAGCGGGGGACCAGAAGAAGCTGGCACAAAAAAAGTCAGCACTTCACCTTCTGATGAAAAAACTGCCTGGCTCAAAAAAACATTGGCGGTAATGAAGGGAAACACTCAGTCATTTAGAGATGGGCTTGCAGAAACCAAACAACATATTTACAAACAAATGCCCACTGCTGGCCAAACCAGACCACATGTCAGAACATGAGTAACAAATTCAAATGGTATGGGCAAAGACGGATGACCTCAAAAATCAAAGACGTCAGAATAACTTAAAAATAATCAGCTTCCCAGAGAAAGTTGAGCAAGGAGATGTCTAATTTCCTTCAAATTGTCTTGCCCAAACCCTTGGCTTCTACTGGGTTAATCCACTTGAAACTGAGCAAGCGTACTGTACGTTGGTCTCAATACCAAAACTAGGCACTCATCTATGCCTAATCCTGGCATACATCTTGTGATTCAGTACAAAAGAACGAATATGTGGCTTTGGCCAAAGGTAGAAAAGGTGTTCTAGTGGAAAGGGCACAAAATTATGGTGCTTCAGGATTTTTATGTAGAGTTGACGGAGACATGACAGTGCTACAGTAAGGTAAAGAAAATACTGCAGAATCTGAGATTTCCCTACAATCAGGTCCACCCTGCAAAACTTAGAAACATAGACAGTGATGGCAGAAAAAGACCAGAGGTCCATCCATCTGCCCACATTCCCTATAATGCCTGGAACTTACTGTTCCTCCAAGGTACTAACCCTCCGCGTCCTCTCTCTATTCTCCTCCATGGTCCTGTCACCCCCAGTAACCATTATTTCCTTCATTATGCCTCAGCCCTGCTTGAATCCCCTGACTGAACTTTTACTGATGAAAAATTGTGTCTGGCATGTTTTTGGTTTTTGTGTCAGCAGATGCTTGTAGTGTTTGTAGCTTTGTTTCAAGACACTGGAGAGACCCACAAGGTTCTGAATATGCACCTGGGTATAGGAATCCCACAAGTGGACCCGGCAAATGAGCCAGCACACCACCGTCCATAAAAACAGCATGAACGTGACTTCAAGAGACAGTGAACTTACTAACAGAAATTTGGAGCTATGGTGGGTGGTCAAGATAAAGTGCCAAAAACAGAGAAAAGGAATGACAGCACAGCTTCTCCTGGTCACCACAATAACAAAGACGAATGAAAAGTTCAGGCTCCAGGAACCATATACAAGGATCATCCCAGACATTGCTAGGCTCCCTCCAGGATATCTTTTCCCCAAGATTCAGCAAACAGCGACAACTATGACCAGACTGACTCAGAACAGCACCAAAGTGGGAGTGGCTGATAAGTCATAGTCACTCATGCTACTTCAAGGCACTTTTCCTTTTACTAGGAGCTGGGTGGACATTATTGCAGGAGCAGGGATGGACTGCACAGTGCCTTTGTTGCAGCACACTCTCAAGTGGAGATCAAAGGCAGTGCTGATTGAATTCACCCCTAAGAAGCAAGACAAAATTACAGGACCTGCTAAAGAGTCAGTGGCTGCCATTTTTTCTTCTGCATATCATTCCTTGACTGGGCACCAGCCAATAACTAATGCCCTATGGTGTCGACAGTAGTACATGTTATAGTGATTTGTGACATTTGACAATATTGATAGCCATATCTATTTAGGGTCCTGGAATCTCACGGGTCACATATTGCTCCCTCCCCTCCCCCACACACAGTTACCCTCAAAGAAGCCTTGCTGGTGGCTACCATCAGGTGGAATAAGGTGGAGATTGATTGTGAATTAGCTGGTGTAGCACCATGTCCTTTCACACTTCTACACTACCTGATATGCTGGCAGCCGCACCCCCATCATGGAATTGGGCTCGGATACCACTTTCTTTGAGGGGGGGGGGGGCCATAACATGATCTGCCAAAGGGAATCATAGGCATCAAGAGAGGTAATGAATTGTCACAGCCCCATATTGGTGGTGCAGCACCCCTGAGGTTCATGAGCATACACAGGACTAAAGGGAGGGGGAGGTGGTAAATATGGTGGATCCATGATCAAATACATCAGGTGGAGGACCATCATAATTCACTCTGATCCTAGTCACCCACCATAGCAAACAGCACTACACAATTAATTAAAGGGTTAAAACACAGTAGTGGGTAGGATAACATGGAACATGGGTAAGGATACACTCACTTGGCACTACTTAGGGTCCCATACTTAAAGGTGACCTGCACAGTTTAGCTGAAGCCCACTCCTGCTGCAACATACCTTGGCATGCCTCTGCAGGAGTCAAAGGCTATTGTAACCCAAATGTTCAGAGCTATATTTATCATTTTAAATCAATGCTGAACTACACAGTCAAACCCGGAAGTGCCACACTAGTGACGTAGACACCACCACTGCTGTGACTGTAACAGCAGTGGCCCACTACTGTGAATGTGACAGCAATGGCTGGAGCTTATTATACTTATATATTATTGCTTCCGCGGGGGCTGTTGCCACCTTAAATAATCCAAGTGCTGCTGTAAGTATTATTTTAGGAATCAAGATCCCCGTGCAAGCAATAAAATGAGTATAATGAGCTCCAGCCACTACTATTACATTCACAGCAGTGGTGGTATCTGCATCACTAAATAAGTGGTAATACCCATAAGGCCTTCTGCATGCTTGACTGGGACCTGCACAGCACTTCTGGATTCAGCTCTGTAGTTCAGCATTGATTTAAAACATAAATATAGCTCAGAAAATGTTGCTTATAACTGGCATGGCAATGTATGTGAGAACGGGAGCAGGCTGTAGTTAAACTGTGCAGGTCACCTTTAAATAATAGAAAGTGTCTCCCTAATGATCCTCCTTCCCCTGCCAAATCATGGGAGGCTGCTGAGGGGCTCCTGTGGAAAACTGCAACTGCATGCTCAGCCTCAGGTGGGTCTGCCCCATTGACAGTGGGCAGGCACTGCACGTAGACTAAGGGGAAGGGGAAGGAATACTGCATGGCTCCTAAGCAGATCATAATACATGTTTAAGTAATCTGAAATAGTCTCTGCTGCTTCAAAATGGTAAAGTGCTAGTTCTAAGTTTTTTTTTTAATGTTTAGTGTTACACAGGTTGGTTTAGTGGGGCAGAGGAGACTAAGTAGTCACTGGCTCTCAGTCTGTTAGAGTCTTGTGCCATGAAAGGGCAGCAGGGGGAATCTTGGGACAAGGTGATCCCTTTCCACAACCATAACATGCCTCCATGTCCTATGGTTGGATTTTAAAAAAGATCAGGGACTAAGTCCTGAACCACAACCCCAGCCACAGGACAAAACCTCTGCACTTGCAGAGTTAAGTATTTTCAGCCGGCACAGCTGCGGGACTTGGTCCCACCAGGCATAGCTTTTACCCACAGCAGTGCCTAAAAATCATCCGCAAGCGGACGTAAATCATCAAGCCAGTTGTAAACCAGCTCTACTTTTGAGAATACCGCAGCTGTGAGAAAAACTGCAGCCCCGCAAGAGGAGACCCACTTGTGCCAGTTTTTTTTCCCCACAGCTGCAGACTTTTATAGGGTTTTGAAAATCCAGCCCCTGGTTGGTAGCATTCAGCTCATGGCCTGTTCTTCACATGATGTTTAACTGGTGGCCACTAGATGGCAAACTTTACCCAGTTGTATATCAACCTAGGAGGAAAAATAAAAATAGAATCTTTTCTTTATGTATGTTACAGTGTAAGCTGAGGAACCATTTATAAGAGCTTGGCTCTGATTAGCAATGGAAGCAAAAAAAAAAAAAAAAACTGGTGGTTTGAGTAAACTCTGAAGTGCTAATTGATGACAAAGCAGTAGGAATAATGTCACTACTTACTTTCTGTCTGTTGCTGCAGTATAACAGGAAGTTGTTTTGTAAGACATGAAGTCAAAAAGCTACAGAGACCTAAAAACATTAAGGCTAAAACAAGCTTTGTGATAGAAACATAGAAATACGGAAGCTGACCGCAGATAAGGGCTGCATGGCCATCCCAGTCTGCCCTTTTTGTTGTATTGTTTTCACTGTAGACCCCTCCAGGTCTATGGAACTTTCTCTGCCATCCCCTGGCCCTTACCTATCCCTTATGACTCCCTTGTACTTATCCCAGGATTTTTTGAACCCCACCATTTTTGGCCCTGCAACCTCCACTGGAAGACCATTCCAAGCATCCACCACACTTTCTGTCAAGAAGTATTTCCTCACATTTCTCCTAAACCTTCCCCCTCCAGCTTTATATCATGGCCCCTTGTCCTGGAACTCCCTTTCTTCTGAAAACTACTTTCCACTTGTACTTTATTCACCCTTCTGAGGTATTTAAAGGTCTCGATCATATGCCCCCCCATCTCTCCTCCAGGGTGTATGTTTATTTCCTTTAGCCTCTCCTGATAGGACATTTGATGTAGATTCTGTACCATCTTGGTAGCCCTCCTTTGGATGGCCTCCATCCGGTCTATGTCCTTCCTTAGATGTGGCCTCCAAAACTGGACACAGTACTCCAGGTGGGGTCTTACTGAAGACCTATATAATGGCAACACCACTTTCCTCTTCCTGCTGGCAATACCCATATCTATACATCCCAGCATCCCACTACCTCTCCCAATTCCTTTGCTGCATTGTCTTGCCACCTTCAAGTCACCCGAGATGATTACCCCAGGTCTCTTTCCTGCTTGGTTGCTTCTAGTATATCTCCCCCCATTTTGTACTGCACCCCCGGGTTTCTGTGACCCAAGTGCATTATTTTGCACTTTTGTGCTTTAAACCTTAGCTGCCAAACTTCTGACCACTCCTCCAGTCGTTTCAAGTTTCTTCCTATCCTTTGTACCCCCTCCAGAGTGCCCACCCTATTGCAGATCTTGGTGTTATCCGCAAAGAGGCAGACCTTCCCTTCCAGTTCCTCTGTTTTGTTGCTAATGAAGACATTAAAGAGGACTGGCCCCAGTACTGACCCCCATGGCACCCTGCTGATCACTCTCCCCTTCTCAGAGTGAACTCCATTTCCCACCACCCTCTGCCTCCTATCCCCTAACCAGTTTCTTACCCAGGTTACCACCTTATTGCCTGCCCCATGCTACCCAACTGTTTACCAGCCTCCTGTGTGGAATGGTGTCAAAGGCCTTGCTGAAGTCCAAGTAGGCAATGTCCACTGCCCCCAATCCAACACCCTGGTTACCCAGTCAAAAAATCTATCAGAATTGTTTGGCATGACCTCCCCTCCATAAATTCATGCTGCCTCAGGTACTGCAGTCCATTGGTTTCCAGGTGTTTCATGATTCTTTCCTTTATTAGTGTTTCCATCACTTTCCCCATTACATATGCCAGGCTGACAAGCCTGTAATTTCCCGCCTCCTCCTCCTCCTTGCTACCACTTTGGTGAAGTGGGACTACGTCCACCCTTCTCCAGTCCTCCAGGGCCACGCCGGTCTGTCAACATTCTGATTAACATCAAATGGGCTGAGAAAAAGGTGTTATAAAGCTGTTTACATATACTCTTATTATGTAGCAGTCCTGTTACGTTTGTTTAATAGCAAGGGAAGCATTCATCTGTGTTAAGTTCAAAGACATGTTAAGTGGCAGAACATGAAATCTCTGTCTTTACTGAGACCAATGTCCAAGGTGTTAAATGTTTGCATAAATTTGAACACTGAGGCCCTTCTCTCCCTCTGTGTTCTGAAATTGCTCTTAAGAACTGCCACTTGCATGTCATCCAAACTATGTTCCAAGGTGGAGAAATACTCACCCGCTGGTGTGTTCATAATCTGGCATTTAATATTGCAATGGTGCAGGTTCATTCACTTCCTAAGAGTCTGCCCTGTTTCCCTCACATAAAGATTTGTGTTGGGGCATTTTGAGTACATGATCTGCTATACAGTATTGGCACGGCAACAGATGAATGATCCTTGGATTTTATAGTCCCTTTTCTTGTGAGGAATGGGGACCGTATCTGTTTTAATGATGTGATGTGACTGCATGTTTGGCATCTTTGTTAGCAAAAGAATATCCCTGGATACATTGTTATCTGCTGCCATTTTGCTTTGAACAATAAGTTGCCATAGGCTGTGGGGCTGTCTATAGCCACGTTTACACAGCCACTGCGCGAATACCTATAGTTTGCTCTGATACTGCTTCGATCTATTACTTCACATCCAAACCATGCCTACACAACCCCTCTTAGTGCCAATGCAAGCTGCACCGAGAGGGGCCGTGAGTTCAAGCAAGGCAAGTCTTGGCATCCATTGCTCACTGTCAACTCTCATTGTGTAGTCCCCCCCTCCCCCGCAATTGTTTTTTTTTTTTTAAACTCTCGTTCTTTATTTTGTGGTAGAGAACATATACCAACAATACATCAACATGACAATTACATAAAAGTACCAGGAACATAAATAATAAACATAAGTTATAAATAAGGAAAAACATAAAGTGTACTTGCATCTTGTATTTCATTATGTTTTACATGTTGCCAAGCTAATACATCGAAAGAAAAAGATGGATGGAACCACTGATACCCCCTAAAGGTGAAAAATTACTTGGGGATCATGGGGTAAATTCTGTTCGTATTGGTGTGATATATATTACCCATTTTCTCCACATATTCTCAAACACAGTCTGAGATTTATTTCATGTGGCTGTAATTTTCTCCTTCTTATAAATGTCAATCATTATCTGGTGCCACTGGTCCATAGTTGGAGGCAAGGGGGACATCCAGTTTTTGGTGATAGCTTTTTTGGCAGCTAGAAAAGCCAGATTAACAAATTTCCTGGTTGGAACGTCCAATTGAACCTGGGGGTGATCACCGAACAGAAAAGAGTGAGGGTCTGGGTCTATATCTGGGGAGATTATATGTTGAAGGGCTTCATGGAAACAGGCCAAAAAAGGCTGCAGAATCTGGCACGACCAAAAGATGTGGCCTAAAGTGGCTAGGGAGAATCCGCATTGCCTCCAACAACTTGCATCCCCCTGCTTACTGTACTTCTGAGTCACCACAGTAGCTCTAAAGTACCTCACCGATATTTTCCAGGCAAAATTCCTTCCAGCATCCAGAGCTGGCACCCATATACATTGTTTTAAGATGTTTTTCCCATATTGGCAGGGGGATTCCAATCCCAAGTCTTTCTCCCAGGCTAGTCTAGTTTTATCTAAGGGATAGGATATCAGAGACTGCAAGCCCTTATATAGGTTTGAAATAGTGTGGGCTGGAACGGGCCTTCCGTCTATTA
Source organism: Neoceratodus forsteri (assembly GCA_016271365.2). Classification (NCBI taxonomy): domain Eukaryota; kingdom Metazoa; phylum Chordata; order Ceratodontiformes; family Ceratodontidae; genus Neoceratodus; species Neoceratodus forsteri. Next base: position 767,919,848 of record CM057450.1, on the reverse strand, counting down.
CCTTTATTAAAATCATCAAGAGCTCAGGGAGGGGGCAGTCCCTCCACCTCACCTCTTCAAGGGAGCGAAGATAATCCCTAGTTTGAAAATATCTAAATCTATCAGAGTATTGAATGCCATACCTTTGAACTAGGTCTGTATATAATATTATTCCCTGTGGCATAAAATGGTATATCAGATGTAGACCCTTCCTTTGCCACTTACGGTATCCCTTATCCAATTTAGCCAGAGTAAAAGAAGCTATATGAGGTAGGGAGAGCAAAGCGGGCCTCCAGTCTATGAATTCAGAGAGGGACAGCATCCTGTACCAAGACCTTAAAGTAGATCGTGTGAGTGGGTTTTCAATTTCCTCAATTTTTTGGGTAGGGGGAAAGGAAAGCAGAGTCTGAACAACATCCCTAAATTCCCTCTCTTGGCTCTCAGCTGATTTCCATCTGGCTTTATAATTCTTATCTAACCAATACAGTGGAATTCTAATTTGAGAAGCTAAATAATATAGCCTAAAGTTAGGAAAAGACATACCCCCCTGCTGCCTGGGAAGCTGTAAAACTGAGAGCTTAATCCTAGGTTTCTGTTTCCCCCAAATGTAAGTTGATACCTTCCTTTGTAAAGAAAGAATCTGTTAGCTGTAATGGGAGAGTTTGAGTCAAATAAAGGAAGCGAGGAAGGACCACCATCCTAATGGCTTCTACTTTTTGCTGTAGAGATAAAGGGAGGGTGCTCCATTTTTCCAGTTCAGAATTGGTTTTAAGCAGAAAAGGAGAGTAATTCAAAGGGAACAGATCCTCACAGGTCATACCAATCCTTACCCCTAGATATTTTATACTTTTTAAATCCCACTTAAAAGGGTACCTATTCTTGAGATCTGCTGAGGGGGTAAAATTTAGGGCCAAGACCTCCGTTTTAGACAGGTCGACCTTATACCCTGCCAGTTCTCCAAATTTTGTCAGTTTATCCCAAAGGGGGGAGGCCTCAGGTTCAGTCATATATATCAGTAGATCATCTGCATATAACGCAAGTTTGTGAGTGCCAGAGGGCAGTCCCACCCCAGACATCCCCACCTTCCTGCACTTGTTTGTAATGGGAAACCATGGAATCTGGTGCTGGTCCCCTTGTACCCCCCCTCCCCCGAGGAGCCCAGAGGTCATGAGGGCTCACATCCAGAAGCCCTGTTGGATTTCGTGACCAAGCTGCCCAGAGTATACCCTCCCTCGAGGAGCCCGGAGGTCATGAGGCTCACTTCCAGAAGCCCTCCGTTGATTTCGTGTCCGGTTGCCCAGAGCATGTCCCCTCCCTGAAGAGCCTGGGGTCATGAGGGCGCACTCCAGAAGCCTCCCCATTGGATTTCGTGTCTGAAGCTGCCCAGAGCATATCCTTCCCCATAGGAGCCAAGAGGTCATGAGGGCTCACTTCCAGAAGTGCTCTCATTGGATTTCGTGCCCGGCTGCTCAGCTGCACCCCTCCCCTGAGGAGTCTGAGGTCATGAGGCTCACTCCAGAAGCCCTCCCCATTGGATTTCGTGCCCAAAGCTGCCCAGAGCTGCACTCCTCCCCGAGGAGCTTGGAGGTCGTGAGGGCTCACTTCCAGAAGCCCTCCGATTGGATTTCATGCCCGAAGCTGCCCAGATAAAGACTCCACTCCTGGGAGCAGCTCGCCTGGTCGTGACCGTTGGTCTCTGTGAAGCGAAAGCGCAGGCTGAGGACATTTTGAAATCTGCTTCTGGTGCCTTTTTTACTATATTTTTTGTAGTAGCTCCCTCTCTTAAAGTCACTAAAAGAATTTAGTTCGGTGTACGAGTGGAGATAGAATTATTTGGACCGGAATTTCCTGCCCTGTACCTGATATCTGTAATACAGTGCTACTGTGAAGGCATAATTTAACTCTGTACTACTGTTTGAATTCCACAGTGCCACAGTTAAGCCTTAATTAATTTCAGTAGTACTGTTTGAATCCCCGATTCTGTTAAGCCATAATTTTTACTCTGTACTGCTGTTTGAATTCCACAGTGCCACATTTAGGTGTTAATTAATTTCAGTAGTGCTGTTCGAACTCGATCCTGCCCACCCTTCTCTAAGCTGATCTCTCTCCCTACCTACCTATTTAATCTCGTCTCTCTCCTTTCCTGCAGAGCTACCCCCTCCCGAGAAGCTCGGAGGTCGTGAGGGCTCACTTCCAGAAGCCCTTCCCGTTGGATTTCATGCCCAAAGCTGCCCAGGTAAAGACTCCACTCCTGGGAGCTGCTCGCCTGGTCGTGACCATTGGTCTCTGTGAAGCGAAAGCGCAGGCTTAGCCCTGGCTCCCCACCGCCCCCACCACCACCCTTGGTCGGCACTCAGCTTTATAGCCAGGATTGGTCACATGACTCTGGAAATAACCTATCAGCCCACTTTACCAGCTGCAGGTTATACCAGATCAACACTAGTGGCCACTATTACCTACCACTCATACCTTGCCTTCCCTATAAAAACAATGCTATCCCTGACACTAGCAGTCCTCCTTACTTCTATGAACCTACCGCTGGCTCACCCCCCAAGAGGAACCTAACCTACATGACAACAACACTTCCATTCATCACAAAATTAACTATTATGACACTAATCAGTGTACCTCCAAGCACTCCCACACAGGCTTAAATGACCCCGCCTGCTTCTACACATTCACAGCCCCTCTAACTATCTCAGTCACACACGATACACACTGTACCTCAGCTCTCCCTCCTTTCAGACCACAGCCCCCCACCACTCCTGTTAGCTCCAAATCAGGCCCCCAAACTCACATCACCCTGTTAACCAGCGTCATTTTCAGTCTCCCTGTCCCCACCACCACGTTAACAGACCTACAGCCTACCAGTCCCTACGTCACTCGCCCAAACTTCACAGGTTAGCCCTTCTGTGGCACACTCTTCTCCTGCTGCTACTATCTGGCAATATTCACCCCAACCCGGGACCACCAAGCACAGTGGTCTCGTCTAGCAGCCCACATGGGAGTCTACTGCTAGCTATTCTTAATATATGCAGCCTACCAAAAAAAACACCACCCCTCCAGGGCTGGATTGCCCAGCATGCACCCGACATCCTAGCTCTATCTGAGACATGGCTCTCGGATAGAATACCCAATGGAGCCATCTCCCTCAGTGACTACTCTGAGGCGGTGGCTGTGCCATCTATGTTAGATCCTCACTAAACGCCACAGAAGTACATACTCCAACACCCAATATGGTGCCCAGACACTCAGTCAAACTTAGTCTGGGCACCAAAACCATCCACATCACAGTGGCTTACATCCCTCCTAGCAACCAAAAACTCGCATTTGAATCTATCCTCCACAGTATCTCCCACCTCCACCCTAGAACTGAAGTCATCCTACTGGGAGACTTTAATGTCAATTGGCTATCACCTGCCTCATTCAGCTTCAAAGACACAGCCCTTGCATACGATCTTACCCAACTCGTCAACTCCCCTACCAGAATGGATCATAGAACAGGGACCGCCACCCTTATAGACCCTCATCTTCACTAACAGGCCACAGAACCTCTCCCAAGTCACTGTGCTCCTGACTCTATTAGTGACCATTCCCAGTGACCTGCCAGTGGTCGGCTAAAATCCCCCTGCCCCCCAAAATCACCACACAAAGGCAACTTAAAAAAGGAGGCCTAGCGGTCTCAAAGCACACCTAGCTACCAGCAACTGGTTCCCCATTTACTCCGCACAGTCTGTAGACATGGCACTCTACCACTTTATAGCCACCTTCAATGAGGCCTGTGACATCTTCGCTCCCTTCACTAAACAAGTAGAGAAAACCAGATACACACCCTGGATCTCACAATCACTTCTTAATCAGTTACAACACAGGGACAACCTATGGCATAAGGCCCTAGACTCCCAACGCACACAGGATAGACAACTTTACAGGGAGGCTCGCAACAAATGTACCTGGGCCATACGGCAAGCTAAAGCTGCATATTATCAACAAACCCTCCTCCTCCTGGGCAATGGTAAACAATTCTGGAACAATATAAAAGAACTCAGTGGGAATCTTGCCCCTACCCCTACACAACTCACAGTAAAATGGGATGCCACTAGGACCCTACTGCTATCACGAAGCCCTCAACCCTCCTTCACGGACCTCTTCCACTTACTACCTCCAAACTTCTACAACCCCGCCTCCCCCAACACCTCGAACAACAACAATACAACATCCTTTAGACTAAGAATCATATCTTGCTCCGAGGCAGAACACTACATCTCCAAAGCCCTGGCTAATGCCTGATATAGCAATGACTCCCTTGCTCTCAAACTCATTCGGCTGACCCTGGATGTTACACTACCCCATCTCACAAAAATTCTCAACCTGTCACTATGCCTTAGTCAATTCCCCACAGCCTGGAAGAGAGCCATAATCACACCTATTTTGAAGAGCGGTGACCCCACAGTCACAAGCAACTATAGACCGATATCGATACTACCACCCCTCTCCAAAGCACTTGAAAAAATAGTATCGGACTAGCTTACTGAGCACCTAACTAAACACAACCTTCTTTGCCGAGAACAGCATGGTTTCTGGAGAGGCCACAGTACCATCACCGCCCTTACTGAGCTCACCTCATTTATCCATGAGGCCCTAGACCAAGGTCGACGTGGCTGGGGCGATCTACGTGGATCTGACCAGGCATTTGATATGGTCAGTCATGAGCTACTGCTCTGTGTCCTCCCTCAACTCAACTTGGTCCCAGAGGCCACCGCCTGGTTCAAAGACTACCTCTCAGGCCGGTCACAACAAGTCAAGATAAACACTACTCTCTCCTCTTGCAAACTAGTATGCTCTGGTGTCCCACAGGGGTCTATTCTTGGCCCCTTACTGTTTACCCTCTTTTTAAACTATCTCCCCAAGTCTTGCAGTGGTCACCTGCTACTCTATGCTGATGATGCGGTAGTGTTTTGGAAACAACCACAGCCTAGCGCTCTCCAACTAGCCCTGCAGGACTTCTTTAGGGAGCAAGAATCTTGGTTCACTGAACACCGCCTTATTATCAATTATCAAAAAACGAAGTTCATGATCTTTGCACACTGACAAAGCCCGCACAGTCATACAACACTACTAATAAAAAACTCTCATGGCTCCCCACTAGAACAGGTTTCATGTTTTAAATATCTTGGAATCACATTAGACACCCCTCTCCTACCATAGTCATATACAACTTCTCTCCTCCACCGTCAGCGCTAGAGTGGGGATCATCTACAGGCATAAACACTGCTTACCCACACAGGCCATGCATCTTGCGGTCTCCTCCTCCTCCATCCTCTCTTTGGTAGACTATGGGATAGTCATTTATGGCTCTGCGGAACCGACCGCCCTATGTAGCATCAACACGGCCTTGAATAAAGCTTGTTGCCTAGTCACAGGCAGTCATATGTTAACGCATACCTGTGAGCTCTATGCTTTGGCTGGTTGGCTTAACTTCCAAGGAAGGCTAAAGTACCACTCTTGCGTCCTTGCAAAAAAGATACAACTCCAGCTAGCCCCCATCGGCCTCCACCCAATTATCAGCGAAGCCCCCTACAGGCGTACTAAAAGACTCGCAGCCAACACTTCCTTCCTTGTCCCGCACTGTAGAACATCCCTTGGGCAAAGATCATTCCACTACCGTGCCCCACTTTGGCTCAATAGACTTCTGCCCCCTATCTCCCAGACCCATAGTCTCTCCCTATTTAAAATAGATCTCAAAGCACAACTCATTGACTCGGCATTATGTGACTATGGATAACACTCCTTCTTCTGGGGACTGCCCTCCACATGTCCTTTCACTCCCTCTCCCCTGACAAAATATCTGACACAGGGTCACTCTAGATCCTACGAAACTGTATCCTGCACATCACTGATAAGAGGCATCTTGTATGCCGCCAACTACTGTCACCTTCTAAATAAGATAAAGCTATGACTGCATAAGCATAACCCTATACTGTTACACTAATACTGTTTGTATATGTTTTTTTTTTTACTGTAAATGTATTCCCTCCATTCTTTGTAACTGACATGGAGCCTTTGCAAAAGAGTCTGTGACTCAAAGGATTGTAATTCCGATTTTATTCAATAAATAAAAATAAAAAAAAGTAACTGACTGTAGAGATTATGCTGTGTGCACTTTGATTATAGATGGGGAAAAGTCCCAATATGTGGAAAACTCCTGATATTGTAAACAGAGATTGACTGCCTGCACCACCTGTTAGATATACAAAAGTTGCAAATACCTGTTAAATTAAACATTTATAAGGGTCCTGTTTCAACATTTTCCCTGCACCTTGTTACTTGGCTATGGCTGCTTGCACTATACAAATCAAATGTTAAATGTGCATTAAGGAAGAACTAGTTCTACGAGGCTTTCTAAGGTTTGCCACTCAATTTTGCTTTAAGGTGTACTTTGTGCCTCATTTGCAAAGCGTGAACAATGCTTGCAATGCAGCACAGCACTGGCAACGGAGGACACAGAACCCTTACAAATGTTTAAATTTAGCAGGTATGCAAATTTTGAAACAATGATCTGTGTATATACCTTTAAGCTAAACTGTGCAACAGTGCTAATCGAGCAGAGTGGATGCTTGGGGTGTCTGTCGCATGTCAGACCGAGTGGTGCAGCCTGTCCACAAGTTTGCTTACACCACTCACTCCAGAATGCAGCCCCAACTCTGCTGTGGCTCAGATAGAGGAGAAGCGAACTACTTACCATGATCCGTAGTATTTAGACAAAGACAATTGCACCGCAGCAACTAAACGCTCGCTGTTGTGGTGCAAGGCAGTGTAAACTGTGCCAGAAGTGGGGGTTGTGGAAAGACAGCTTATGAGCTTTTATCCTCTTGGAGAATAGGATTGAGATCTTTAATGATCTTGTGTGGGTGTTCAGTGTAGGGGCTGTAAGAGACAACCAGTGATTCGTGGTCATTTTTCTGTTTTTTCTTATGTTCCATGAAGTTCTTTCTCGATATTCTTGCTGCCCTACAGATCTGGTGTTCAGAGATCTGTGGGTGGTATCCTTGACCAGCAGAGGCTTCCTGAGAGTGATGACATGGCTGTGTCAGAGCATTTATTTATGTGTTTATTTATTTATTTTAAAGTTTTCTCTGGAGAGACATACTGAACTGGTAACAGCTCATTTTCAAATGTGTCTTGGGAGCAGGGGGAAGGAAGGAAAAAAGGAACACTAAGAACAATAAATACAAATACAATAAAATACAATTAATGCAAATAGGCAAGTAAGCATTATAAATAACAATTGTGAAGCTGGCCCAGTGGTGTGGAGGGCTGAGGTATCTGTGCCTTACCTCCTGCCACAATGGCAACCCATATTCGCGATGCGAGCAGGTCACCAGGGGTTGGCCGGGGAGGAAAAGGATTGAGCATCTGGAGGACAGCTCTCCTCTCCCAGGAGGGGTGGTGATGGAGTCTGCTGCTTGGCTGTCCCCTAGTGGCAGCTGGGGGATGGCGCAACAGACCCATACGAAGGGGGTGGATGTGGGGAAGGTGCTTGGCATGCCGCATGCTGTGTGTGGAAACGTGCACGGCTCAACCATTGGTGTCATTGCACACCTCCACTCCACACTCAGGGGATGGGAGAAACAAGGAAATACCCCAACTGGCGAGATGATGCCAGCCCCTAGCAGACACCGCATCTGGCTAGCTGGCACCTCACTAGACATCCAGAGATGAGTTTAAGTAGATGCCAGGGTGACAGGACTGGGGGGCCAGTGGAATGGGACCAGTGGAAGAGGGCCGGTTGGGAAACAGGAGAAAAACAGACAAGGAAAAAAAAATTAAAAAATAAGTAACAATTGTGCAAGGATACAGATTCTGTGTAAGTAAAATACACTACAATACAATACAGTGCTGGTGTATAACAGCATTTGCAGAGTGCAGAAGGTAATATTAAGCTTAGGAAGGGTGCAATGGTTGTGGGAAAGGGAGGGTGGATAAGGGGTCTGCACTGCTATAGGTACATGGTGAAAGGGGGAGTGATGGAGGCAGCAGGGGTAGGAGGAAGGAGGGCAGCAACCATGGGTCCAGTATCGGGGCAACTGCAGGAGTGAGTGAAGATGGGGAGTATCATCTTTGAGATGATCTCTCTATAGAAACATAGAATTTGACGGCAGATAAGGACCGCTTGGCCCACCCAGTCTGCCCATTTCCCTACCTGATGGATAAGCTGCAGGTCCTAGTTAACCAGCAGCCTACTTCTTCCTACCCCCACCCCTAGAATTGCCTTATGACTGTCCCATGCATGCTTGAATTCCACCACTGTTTTTGACTCCACAACCTCCTCTGGAAGGCGCTCCATACATCCACAACCCTCTCTGAAAAATATCTTAAATTACCTCTGGCAGCCCATTTTATCTTCAAATTGTGCCCCTTGTTCTTGCACACCTTTTTTGAAAGATGCTACCCCTTGGACGTTGTTGATTCCCTTGAGGTACTTGAAAGTTTCTATCATGTCTCCTCTCCCTCCTTTCCTCAAGGCTATACATATTAAGCTCCTTAAGTCTCTCTTCATATGTCTTCCAGTGCAGACCCTGCACCATTTTAGTTGCCCTCCTCTGGACAGCTTCCATCCTGTCTATGTCTTTGAGGAGATTGGGTCTCCAGAACTGCACGCAGTACTCCAGATGGGGTCTCACTAGCTGTCTGTCTATGGGCAGGATGTAGTATACTTCCTTTATTCCTGTAAAGTACTCCTTATTGGAGTGAAGTTTCTGGTGGATGGCATCCACATGCACAGATAAATCAAGGTGCATGTTCAGTGAGACCCAGAGGTACTTGAATGAGGAGACATCCTCAACTGCTGCACCATCAAGTGTATGGAAGGAAGGGAGAGGGGTGAGCCTGGTAAGTCCCTATCTCTACTTAGTGCCAAAGGTCATAGAGATGGTTTTCTTGACATTGAGGGACAACTGATGTGCCAGGAACCAGTGCTGGATGTTAGTAAAGTCCAGTTGTGTCCTGGCAGTGAGATCAGAGGCAGAGGAGCTACATGCAAAGAGTACAATATCATCCATGTGCATATGGATAGATGTAGAGGAGTAGGCAGGGGGTCATTTAAGAAGATGGAAATGGGTATGGGGCAAAGGGAGACCCTTAGGGCACACCTGAGCTGATAGCAAGTATGAGGAGATGTATTCTCTAATCTGGACAGCTTGAGGCCTACCCTCAAGGTAGGAGCAGAGTCACCCAAGTGAGGTGTCAGAGAGCCCTGCTGCCTTAAGCTTATCCAGGAGAAGTGGGTAGATAACAGTGTCAAAGGTTTTGGCCAGGTCGACAAAGATGGTGAAGGTGGCCAGGCCCTGAGCCATGCTAGATAGAATGGAGTAAGTCGGTGGAGGTGGAGTGGGACTTCCTTAAGTCAGGAGTGAAGATGGTGGAAGAATTAAGGAATGGGGAGAGATGGGATAGCACAAGGTGTTCCTGGAGCTTGGCCAGGTTTGGGGGAAGGAAATATAGAGATGTGGAATCACCCCATTAGGGAAGGGGAAAACTGCAGCCTATTTCCAAGAATCAGGGACAGAAGGAGAGGTTGAGAAGGGAGATAATAGGAAGTGTAATAGCAGGAGCAGAGAGGTGCAGGAATTTGGAGTCTAGACATCACAGTTCACACTCTTGTGGGGGTTTAGAGACAGCAGGGCCTTAAGAGATGCAGCTGGAGTGATAGAACAGAAGTAGAATGGGTGGGGTGGGGTAGTAGGAGAAGGGGGGGTTTGGGTGGAGTGGGAGAGGAGGGAGCAGACACAGAAGATGAAGGAGTTTAAACTAGAGGTGACAGAAGAGGGATCAGAAATAAGAATGCCAACCACCTTTAGGATGGAGAGAGGGGACTGGGTTGGGGGAGAGAAAAGGGCATGAATGGCCTTCTATAACTTGAAGGGGTGATTAAGGTTGTTCTGGAGCCTGGATGTGAAGTGTTGAGACTTAACAAGCCTGGTAGCTCTGCTACAGGCATTACAAAAGGTCTGGTACTTGATCTGGTCGGTAGGGGAGCCAGAGGACTTGTGATTCTGCCTGGCAAAATCTCACACATGGAGACAGGCCAAAAACTCTGCTGTGATCCATAGACGGTGGGAACTTCAGATCATGGTTTTTCTATAGGGGCATGGAGACACCAAGTAGACATGAATTGGGAGTTGAAATATTGGAGGGCAGAATTTATGTTGCTGGCTGTAGAAATGGACGACCAGGTGATAACCACCAGGTCAATGTGGAGGGTGGACAAGTCCAGTAATCTGAAGGGCTGGAGCTGGATAAATTTAGAGGGGCTTTGGGATGATGAATCTTGGTCACCCAGTAGATTATATGGTGGTCACTGAGGACGTCAAGAAGGGCACTGGTACCCATGATAAGGTGGGTATGGGAGGTGAGAACCCAGTTCAGGAGGGAGTGATTGAGGGATCTGTGATTGTACCAGGTGGGTCAGTGACAAGCTGGGAACTGGAGGAACTTAATGTGTTGGCACAATTTATTTAGAGAGGGGGAGACAATTCAGGTTAAAGTCAATGAAGATGAGCTCCTCACCAGCGGAGACATGGGAGGAGACAGTGGTGAGACGCTCAGTGAATGAAGCTGGGGATAAGCCAGGACAGCAGTAGGCTCCAGCTACAACTATAAGGACAGGGAAGGGGAAGGGAGGGACAGATTGAGGAGAAGCAAATCATAGACAGAGGAGGAAGAGATGGAGAGTATAGTTTTGAACTGGATGCCAGAGGAGAGGTAGATAGCAACACCACCACCCCTCTTAGCATGATCCTGCTGGATGACTGTGTATCTGGGGATGGCAACTGCCGAACCCAGAATTCTGGGGGACAGCTAAGATTCTGAGATCACCGGCACATCAGGTATGAGACTCTCCATAAGTGGCTGCAACTGGTCAGTCTTGGGGAGGAGGCTTTGGATGTTGCATGACCCACTCTCAGTCCTTTGGGGAGATGAGAGGAAGATGACTGGGCAGAGCTGGGATTAAGCTCAATATCACTTGCTACTATATGCAACAGGAAGACAATGAACTTGAGGGAGCCTATAACGTGCTTGTGGGGAAAGGATGTGTGTGAGGAGAACGAGTGGTGTAGGAGGGAAGAAGGCACCTAAGGGCTTCAATGTGAAGCCAGGGAGAAGGAAGGATACTGCACCCAGAAAGTTATAGGGAATGGGATAGGGAGGGGAGGCAGGAGATGTGGTGGGAGGAGGAGGAGGAGGGAAGAAAAGGATAGGCAGGAGGGGGAGGTAGGTGAGGCAAAATAGGAGGGAGAGGAGTGGTAGGATTAAGAGTAGTATAATGGGTGGACAGCAGCAGCTGTCACCCTGAACGTTGCAAAAATTAAGGTGGGAGAGTAAGCTTCACTCCAGTAGGGAGTATATCAATTATGAGGCTGAGAAGGCTACACCCAGGAGGGGAGGAAGTCAAAGTTGAATAAATTTGGGGTGGGGGTGGGAGGTCACAGATGGGGAGAACCCTAATTTAATGATTTGAGGGGATGCATGCTTCACTCCGAGGGAGAAAGCTTAAAGTAAACAAACTCAGGAGGGGGCAGGCTATACCCAGATTAGGAGGAAGTGTAAACTAAACAACTGTGAGGGTGGGGGATGCGGGCTCAACCATTACAGGGAGTATGCCACAAACAAAACAATTGGGAGGGGGATGGTGAGTGCATGCTTCACCCAGGAAGGAGGAAGCCTAGTAGCCTAGTAACAGAAGGGGGTGAGGCTACTCCCAGTTGGGAAGGAAATCTAACATGAACTGTGGGGCTGCATCAGGCTAACTAAGTAGAGGGGGGCAGGTGGCAGCACACAGTGTAACACACAATGTAATAGGCCCCAGCTAAATCACTTGGATAGCTCAGGCAGGGGGCAGGGTAGCCACTAGTAAATAATATTCTGTTATATAGTAAATAGCATTAATGGGAGGTAGGTTAAGGAGAGATGTGAGGAAGTACTACTTTACGGAAAGGGTGGTGGAACCTTGGAACAGTCTGTTGGTTGCAGTGGTGGGTGTGAAAACAGTCAGGGGATTGAAGTAGGGCTGGAACATAATGAAGAGAATAGTGGTTACTGGGGGGCGACAGGACCATGGAGGACAATAGAGAGAGATGATGGGGAGGGTTAGTACCCTGGAGGAACAGTAGGTTCCAGGGATTATAGGAAACATGGGCAGGCTGGATGGACCTCTGGTCTTGTCCTGCCATTATGGTCTATGTTTCTGTGTTTCTATTCTTGTGTACTTCTTGTAGCAATAGAACAAACAGATCATATTTGACTGTACCGTATGGCTTTACTGTAGATGATGATGATGATGATGATGAGATAAAACTTTATTTTTATACAGGAACAAATAGTTAGGACCAGAGGCCCTGTTTTCAGCTAAAGTCCTGTTGTTAAGGTGCAAAACATGATTCAAGTACAAACTTTAAATGTACAAAAATGTAACATTTAGAGTTTTAACAACAAACATTTGACATCAACATCATGCAAAACATGTACATTCAACTTGCAGATGTTCAAATAATTTAATTTTAAAACTGAGCAGATTATTTATGGCCTTTTGGCAGGTTGTTCCAATAGATAGCCATTTTGTTCTGCAATTTTAACTCTCCCATTTTGTTATGATATTTTTGCATTGGAATTCTAGTGTCTGAGTTTCTTGTTCGTGTTCTTAAATTGTCTGACAGTTGTAATATAACAAATTTAGCTAAGGGGTGTTTGCTTTTCCGAAACATTATCTTGTGGCAAGTAATTAACCATATATAGCTTCTTTGAGTGTCAGGATGCAACCAATGCAGTTGGTTATATATTATACAATGAAAAGTTTTATACTTACTTTTGGTAATAAATTTACCCAGTCTGTAGTAAGTTTGATTCACCTTTTTTAATACTTTTTGAGTGGAATTCATATAAATTATGGTTCCATATTTTAATACTGGAATTAACATTTAACCAGCTTCTCTCTAACTTCTCTTGGCAACACTCCAGCCACCCTCCTAAGAGCCCCCAATCTTTGATTTACTTTTTTAACCTGAGTATCAATATGATCTTTAAATGTGATACATGAGTCTATCTGTAAACCTAAATATCTATATCCCTTCACTTCTCTAACTTGAATACCATTGGATAAGTGGATTTGTAACTGTGGCTCACCCCTCCCTGCTTGTCCTGAGTAGAACTTCATACTCTGTTTTTTTTTTTTTACATTAAGGAGCAGGCCAGAGTCACCCATCCACCGCTCCAACTGGGTCAAGTCACTTTGCAATTGCTGTTCTAAATTTACTGTATTTTCTGCCGAAACCAACAAAACTGTATTGTCTGCATATAACCTGATTTCCCCATTTTTAATAATTTGCGCCAAACCATTAACATATACATTGAACATCAATGGGCCCAGGATCGATCCCTGAGGAACCCCCCAATTTATTTCCTCAAGGCTTGACACTGATGCATCATTAATAACACATTGCTTACAATTTGCCAAATAAGATGCAAGCCATTGTAATGATCCCACTTGTAGCCCCATTTGCCAGAATCTTTCCAAGAACTTTCTATGCTGTACTAAATTGAATGCTTTACTGAGATCCACGAACACCACCCCGGTACTTCTTCCCTGGTCCAATGATGTTACCACCAGGTTGTGGAAGTCTATCAGAGCAGTGTTCATGGACCTTCCAGGTCTAAATCCATGTTGATTATCAGTTAAAATTGCATTTTCTTCCAGATATTGACTAAGCTGAGAATTAACTTTTCGTTCTAATATCTTTGAGAGCACAGGAAGAATAGTGATTGGTCTATAATTAGATGGTACAGTATTTTCTCCTCCCTTAAAGACTGATATCACTTTTCCTTTTTTCCATACATCTGGAACAATAGAGCTACTAAGACTTCAATTTAATAAGTAGGTAATTATTAAGAAATCTTGCCTCATTTTCATCTAAACCTCCTGCTTTACTTATATTTAGATTTTGAAACTCTAGTTGCACTTCCTTCAGGCTTAATAATCTAAGACTAAACTTGGTTACTTGTTGTCTTACCTGTTTTACTTCTCGTTCTTCAATTATTTTATTTACTGATAAGTCAGCTGTACGCTCTTTTGGAAAGGGAATTTTTAGATCAGGAAGTTCAATAAAGTAGTTTAACATAGTAGCTACTTTTGGTTCTTCAATTAAATCCCCCCCTTGTAACAAGCTGGTCACTTTTGCTGTTCTAGCAGAATGATTTATTTCAGAGATGTATTTCCAAAACATTTTTTGATCTTTTACCTTGTTCACTTTATTGAGATGGTACTTTTTCTTTGCATTTCTAATATCTTTCCTGCATTCATTTCTTCATAATTTAAAACATCCCCAGTCCTCTAGATTTTTAGTTTTCCTGGCTTTCCTCCATATTCTGTCTCTAATTCTAATTTGTTTCTTTAATTTATCTGTTATCCATGGTTCTTCTCTAACTCTCTTTCGTCTCTGCACTTTGGGAGCATGATTGTGTATCATGGTTATCAGAGAATCATTGAATTCCTGAACAGCTAAGTCAATATGGAGGCAGTATGGCGCAGTGGGTTAAGGCTCTGAGCTGCAAATCTGGAGACCTGGGTTTGAATCCCACAGCCCCCTAGGAGCATACTGTATGACCCTGAGCAAGTCACTTAACTTCCTGTGCTCCCAGGTTGCACCTGCAAACAAGCTTTCAGCTTAGTGTGTCTCACCTGGTAAAATAATTGGTTAAAATAAATAATTGGTTAAATATCTGGAATCAGAAATAATCTGTCCCAGTTGAATTCTCTAAGAGTGTTTCTAAATTGAGCTTCATTAAAATTTTAAAAATCCCTAACCCAATAGGTATTCTCTTGTTGAACTGATGTAATATTTTGTGTGGTTGGGGTGGAAGCTTCTATTATGTAGGTACTTGAATCTGTCAGTGGGACTGTGGTGAATGGATGTCTGTATTTTCCCATCTTTTGTGAGGATATTGTTGTCCAAAAAGCTAACCTGTGTGGACGAGTAACTGAGTTTAAATTTAATGGTAGGGTGGAAAAAGTTGAAATCAAGGTGGAATTGTATGAGGTCTTGTTCGCTGGCAGTCTAGATAAGGAATGAATCATCAGTGTATCAAAATATTGTAACCCTTCCCTTCCTGCCCCATCTAGGGGCATACTTAACGTCACAGGTGGTCCGGGCAGGAAGGAAAAAACCACTCCAAAGAACTAACATACAAGACATTTCAGTACTGGACCAAGGAAACTGATGGTCCTTACCTGTTGATGTCTTCAAGGTCTGGATTACTTCTTGAATTCCCAGGAAAACATATTCTCTTTCCGAGCCACCCACTGGACCTGAACCTCCTGACTCTTCCATGGAGGTCCTGTGGAGCCCCTGCAGCCCCCAGAGGTTGTCTTCTTTTCCCCTGGAATACAACTAGTGAACAAATTCATCAGACTGCAAAAATATGAGGGGAGACAAGTATTTAATTTCATTTAAGACTCCCCTCTCACTGTCAGAT
Source organism: Neoceratodus forsteri (assembly GCA_016271365.2). Classification (NCBI taxonomy): domain Eukaryota; kingdom Metazoa; phylum Chordata; order Ceratodontiformes; family Ceratodontidae; genus Neoceratodus; species Neoceratodus forsteri. Next base: position 767,904,341 of record CM057450.1, on the reverse strand, counting down.
ATGACACAAACCACTATTTCTCCCCAACTGTTTTTATTTTCACCTGCATGGCAAATGATTTCAGCAATACAGGGGTCACCATTCCTTTGTAAAAATACATATATTCAGCTCCATGGGGCTAAAACCGTTTAACACAGTGGCTGGACATTTCAAACAGCAGAACCATCATTTCAGCAGACACCAGAAAGGTTCTCATTTCCTACCTCTAGTGATCGACCCAAGAACCTGGAACTCAGATCCTTGCAATCTTCTGGCATATATGGATCTGGTATGCCAAGACTTCCTATTACCTCTTTTTCCAACTGGGTCCCCTTTACTCTGGCACTGGTCACCCCCATCACTGGCATGGAAGAGCGAACTGCCCTCCCCACCTGGACCCCTTGGCTTTGGCCCATGCCCACAGGGCATCCTGGATTTTCTTCTGATGGACTAGGCCCTAACCCATCTTCCAACAGCTGGCACTGATGGACAGACTGAGGCCACTTTTACTGGTCACTTTTCTCCACCTCAGCCCTTGATGGCCCCCAAATGTACTCCACGGGGTCCTATTATTACCTTCTTCCTACAGAGAGTTCCTGCCAGGCCCACACCCCTTTACTAGTTCCTCGGCTTGGGACCACCCTCCAAGGTGTACCCATATTTTGGGGTCCACAGCCCACCTGGCCTTACTGGACCGGCACCCCACAACCTGTCCCTCCAAACAGGCCCCTGCTCCCTCAACCACCCCAGGCCACCCTACCACACCAAGTGCAAGGAGAACCTCTGCCACCAGTTCCCCTCCTGAAAGGGCCCTGCCACATCCATCCCAGTCCTGGTAACCTGGGAAAACACCTTTTGGGCTTCCTAAAGGGCTCCTACATCTATCCAGAATGGGCTTGCTGAAGCCTAACACTCTAGCCCCAGCAACGCAGGACCTGGCTACCTGTGCCCCCACTGCAGCTCCATACCCCCACTCCTTGTTGGCCATGGTGCACAACACTGCACTGGCTATCTTTACTTTGGGGGGGTTCCCCACTGGCCCTCCTAGACTGCCAAGCTCCCTCATATGCCCACCTTGTCCTGGCTCTGCTCTCCAGCTTCCCCCCTCCAGCCCCAGGTCTACAGCCTGTGCTAGAAAAGGCCCTGATACTTCCTGTCAGCTCCCTTTTATACCCTTTCAGCTGCCCTCTGCTGCCACCTTGAGGCGTCCAGAGCAAAAACCCCCAGAGCACTAAAGTACATTTCCTAGCTGAGGGGGGTAGGAGGGGGAAAAGTGGTGCCTAAACGTGGGAATATAAGTCCCACTTTTCCAGGGGGATTACAATATATTAGAGGTTTGATGTGACAAGTGAATGAGCAGGTCTCTTTCAGCTTAGCCCACCAGGGCTTTGGACCTCTGTGCTGGAATACTGCCCTGTGTCTTTTGCCATGGTCCTGCTGATCTAGTAGCGGAGATACACGGCAGGCGCTGAAACTTTTATATCACTCCTCCAAGCCATCCCTTGTGGAAGGAGCTGTCCGTGAACTTGAAGTCCTGAGCCCAGCGTGTTGACGAGCAACCGGTTGTTCACTGGAGCATTAGGCTGGTAAAACTGAAAAGCCACAAGGTCTCTTTAAGCCCACCGAGACTTTGGACCTCTGTGCTGGAACAGTGCCCTGTGTCTTTTACCGTGCTCCCACTGATCTGGTAGTGGAGACAAGCAGCAGGCGCTGAAACTTTTATGCCACTCCTCCAAGTCATCCCTCGTGGAAGGAGCCGTCCACGAACTTGAAGCCCTGAGCCCAGCGCATGGACCAGCAGCCCGGATGCTCACTGGAGCACTGGGCAGGTAAAGCCGAAAAGCTTCAAGGCCTTCTTAAGCCCACCGGGGCTTCAGACCTCTGTGCTGGAACAATGCCCTGTGTCTTTTGCCATGGTTCTGCTGATCTGGTAGTGGAGACAAGCAGCAGGTGCTGAAACTTTTATGCCACTCCTCCAAGCCATCCCTCGTGGAAGGAGCCATCCGCGAACTTGAAGTCCTGAGCCCAGCATATGGACCTGCAGCCCCATTGCTCACTGGAGCATTGGACCGGTAAAGCCGAAAAGCTGCAAGGTCTCCTTAAGCCCACCTGGGCTTCGGACCTCTGTGCTGGAACAGTGCCCTGTGTCTTTTTCCATGGTCCCACTGATCTGGTAGCGGAGACACGTGGCAAGTGCTGAAACTTTTATGCCGCTCCTCCAAGCCATCCCTCGTGGAAGGAGCCATCCGCAAACTTGAAGTCCTGGGCCCAGCGTGTGGACCAGCAGCCTGGTTGCTCACTGGAGCATTGGGCCGGTAAAGCCAAAAAGCCACACGGTATGTCTTTTGGCGTTCAAAACACCCTGGAATTTTAAAAGGGGGCACCCTGCCTGTGATTGGAGGAAACCTATTTCTGTGAGCAGCATGGATTGGTGCGAGTCCCTTGGACTTTCTTGTCTCCGGTCTCCAGTACCGCTTGGCCTGAGCAGTGGACTAAAGTTCAAGTAGTGCGCCTATTTTAGTTTTTTGCTCCTCTGTTAGTGTGGACTCCATATTTAGGCCACTACGCAGTAGGAATTGTTGTCCTTTGAAATCCCCAGTTTCTGCGCACCTTTTCTGGTGCCTAGCTAAGGAACACAAAGTCAATTTGCTACTACTGTGATTTCAGCTTCTCTTTGGGATAAGTTAACTAATGTGCTTTACAGCTTTATTTTAAGTTTGTATACAGCTGTTAATATATCGACCTGTTCCTAACTTTAGAGCCTTAAGGAATTGTTTTTGGTACAGCTTTAAATTAGTTAATTGCCGCAAGCTTGTCTCACTGTCCCACTCCCCCTCTGCCTTCTCCTCTTTAAATCTCTCTCTCTCTCTCTCTCTTGCCCACCCAGTTTCTTTGTCTCCTGAACCCCCACCCCCACTTGCTCTTACTTAAACCACTCTCCCTTCCTCTCCCCTCAGGTCTCCTTAAGCCCACCGGGGCTTTGGACCTCTGTGCTGGAACAGTGCCCTGTGTCTTTTGCCGTGGTCCCGCTGATCCGGTAGCAGAGACACGCAGCAGGTGCTGAAACCTTTATGCCGCTCCTCCAAGCCATCCCTCTTGGAAGGAGCCATCCGCAAACTTGAAGTCCTGAGCCGAGCATGTAGACCAGCAGCCCGGCTGCTCACTGAAGCATTGGGCCAATAAAGCTGAAAAGCTGGAAGATCTCCTTAAGCCCACTGGGGCTTCGGACCTCTGTGCTGGAACAGTGCCCTGTGTCGTTTGCCATGGTTTTGCTGATCTGGTGGCGGAGACACACGGCAGGTGCTGAAACCTGTATGCCGCTCCTCCGAGCCATCCCTCATGGAAGAAGCAGTCTTCGAACTTGAAGTCCTGAGCCCAGCATGTGGACCAGCAGCCTGGTTGCTCACTGGAGCATTGGGCCAGAAAAGCCTAAAATCTGCAAGGTATGTCTTTTGGCACTCAAAACACCCTGGAATTTTAAAAGGGGGCGCCCTTCCTGTGATTGGAGGAAACCTATTCCTGTGAACAGCATGGATTGGTGCAAGTCCCTTTTTATGTTTGCTTGCACGCATGTGCAAGAAACATAGTGCCATCATCCGAGTTTTCGGAGGTGTGGCACCCATCTTCCAATTCAGTCAGTGTGCTTGCAGGCACGGCCGCAGTTCTCCAATTTCTCCAAGTTCTCAGCTGAAAATGCAGTGCCGTACAGTTGAAAGGGAGAGCTCTGCTTCAGTGAGCAGCGCTTCCCTCCTCCACATGCACGCACGCACATATTGCGTGCTCATGTACTCTCCCACACATATACTGTGGCGCAACGGGGTGCCAACCCCGTCGGCTCCATGCCCCACCCCAAAAAGTTTCCAGGTGCCACGCTGGGAGCTCACCCAGTGTGGCAAACATTGTTGTGGCCGACAGAGGTGTCCAATCCCCATTGGCTCCAGGCCCCCAAACAGCCTTCCAGCTGCCACACTGGGAGACCACCCCAGCGTGCACAAGTCCAGATGGGCCAAGGGATGCCCAATCCCCATCGGCTCCAGGCCCCCAAGCAGCCTTCCAGCTGCCACGCTGGGAGCCCACCCAGTGTGGTAAACGCCCCGCTGCCTTCCTAATAAAAAAAACTGTACACAAAAAGTTCCTTCGGCGGTCTCCTGCCCACCCGCCCACCCACTGCGCATCCTACCTCCCCACACCCCTCACCCCATACTTGCCTCCGAGCTCGCGCAACGATCTTTGGTGGACTGGGAACACGCCTGCACTCTTCAAAGCCGACCGCGAACTGAGGAAATGCTGGTAAGCTGTATAATGCAATAAACAGGGTTTTTTCAACTTTAATGCATATCTCAGGCATTTTTTGGAATTTTGGCACCAAATTTTCAACATGGGTTTTTTGGGACCCCTCCTCGTGAATTCTCGAACTGTCATGGCGTTAATCGGGCCCGAAGAGTGATTTCGCAGTCACTACGTGAAATCACCTTTTGGGACCGATTAATGAAACAACAGCACCAGTGTTCATAAGGTGGGGTCTCAAAAAGCCTATGTTGCAAATTTGGTGAAAAAATTCCTAAAAATGACTTTTACGAGCGTGCGTTGCGCAGTTCCTACGCACGCTTGTAAGTTTGCAACTTTTTAATATTTGCGCTCCGGATTTTCAACATTGCCATTCTACCACAACTCTTTATGAGCAGTACAGCTGTCATTTTTCACATCTCGCCCAAAATGTGTTTCCGGGCAGGTAGCGCACAATGGCGCAGTCGGTGTGCAAAATCAATGCATGGGACACATTAAGAAAATCACAGTTATGCTGTTCATGAGCAAAGGTCTTAAAATGGCTATGCTGAAAATTTGATGAAAAAATTCCTAAAAATGACTGTTTTATTAGCGTGCATTGCGCAGTTCCTACGCACGCTCGTAAGATTGCAAATTTGTAATATTTGCACTCCAGATTTTCAACATTGCCATTTTACCACACCTCCTTATGAGCAGTACAGCTGTCATTTTTCACATGTCGCCCAAAATGTGTTTCCTTCCATGTAGCGCACAATGGCGCAGTCAGTGGCGCAATCCATGTTCGGGACAGATTAAGAAAATCACAGTGACACTGTTCATGAGCAGAGGTCTTAAAATGACTATGCTGAAAATTTGGTGAAGAAATTCCCCAAAATGACTGTTTTAGGAGCACACGCGCAGTTCCTATGCACACTCACAAGTTTGCGAATTTTTAATATTTGCACACCAGATTTTCAACATTGCCATTTTATTACACTTCCTTATGAGCAGTACAGCTGCCATTTTTCACATCTTGCCCAAAATGTGTTTCCGCACATGTAGCGCATAACGGTGCAGTCGGTGGGCGATAGCAATGTTTGGGACAGATAAAGAAAATCACTGACACTGTTCATGAGCAGAGGTCTTAAAATGGCTATGTTAAAAATTTGGTGACACAAGTCCATAAATTGACTGTGTTACGAGTGAGCATTACGCAGTTTCCATGGACCCTCGTAAGTTCATGAATTTGTAATATTTTCAGTCCAGATTTTTACCAGTGGCATTTTTCCACACTTCCTTATGAATAGTACAGCTGTCATTTTTCACAACATGGCCGAAATGTGTTTTCACACTTTCAGCGCAGAAATCATTGTTCAGGACAGATAAAGAAAATCACAGTGACACTGTTCATGAGCGGAGGTCCCAAAATGCCTGTGTTGACAATCTGCTGTAAAAACTCCCCAAACTAATTACATTACGGGTGTGCATTGCACAGTTTCTACACGCGCTCGTGACTGCACCAGTTTTTTTAATATTTTCACTGCAGATTTTCAACATTGCCATTTTTTACACCTCCCCATGAACAGTACAGCTATCATTTTTCACATCCTGTTCGGAATGTGTTTTTGTACCTGTGGTGCTAAATGCCGTACTCGCTGTGCAAAAACAGCTTTCGGCTAACAAACTGATATTGCCACTGTACATGAGGTGGAGGTCACAAAAAAAACCATGTTGAAAATTTGGAGTGAAAATACCAATGAATGCCTGAGGTGTTAGGGTTTCCGACCATAACGCCCCACCCTGTAGAGAATGACAGGCATCAGGGGTGCGACTTGGGATTCTCGCCTGTAATGCTCATACCATTCCACACCCTGCAGCCAGTAAGAGGCATCGAGGTGTGCCTTGGACTCTTCGGTCTCAAAGTTCACCCCATTCTCCTGATGGAATGGGATGCGCATAAGGGTCAAAGACCCCAAGGCACACCGTGACACTTGTCAGTGTCTGCAGGGTAGGGTGTGGTGAAATGGTGTGGCCGTTATGCCCGATGACCCAAAGGCACACCCCAATGCCTGTCAGTCTCTGCAGGGTGGTGATGGGGTTGGCTTCAGTTTAATACTTCACTGCCATTCCTATTATGCAGCTCTGTAACTCCTACACTGCCAATGCCAATGCCAGCAAGCAAACATTTGGCATTGACAAATGCTTGTTTTTTCTTGGCTCCAGTCTCCAGTACCGCTTGGCCTGAGCCATGGACTACAGTTCAAGTAGTGCACCCATTTTAGTTTTTGCTCCTCTGTTAGTGTGGACTCCATATTTAGGCCACTGCACAGTAGGAATTGTTGTCCTTTGAAATCCCCGGTTTCTGCGTGCCTTTTCTGGTGCCTAGCTAAGGAACACAAAGTCAATTTGCTACTACTGTGATTTCAGCTTCTGTTTGAGATAAGTTAACTAATGTGCTTTATGGCTTTATTTTAAGTTTGTATACAGCTGTTAATATATCGACCTGTTCCTAACTTTAAAGCCTTAAGGAATTGTTTTTGGTACAGCTTTAAATTTAGTTAAATTGCTGCAAGCTTGTCTCACTGTCCCACTCCCCCTCCGCCTTCTCCCTCCTTAATCTCTCTGCCCGCCCAGTTTCTTTGTCTACTGAAACCCCCCACCCCCACTTGCTTTTACTTAAACCACTCTCCCTTCCTCTCGCCTCAGGTCTCCATAAGCCCACCGGGGCTTCGGACCTCTGTGCTGGAACAGTGCCCTGTGTCTTTTGCTGTGGTCCTGCTGATCTGGTAGCGGAGACATGCGGCAGGTGCTGAAACTTTTACGCTGCTCCTCCAAGCCATTTTTGCCACCAGCGCTCCATGCTGGCTCCCACCACCCCCACCTCACCCACACTGGGTGGACCTGTTCTTATATAGGACCTTTTTAGTCAGATGACTAAGTGCCCGATTTTCCATTGGCTCCTTATACTGGTAGCCACTAGGGGTGTGTTCTAATCTATACTCACTGTTAGACTTTGACAATGCGGTCCTTTACACTTGCCTGAGCTGCTTAAGTCTCATATTTATGGGCAGCTTTTGTCTAGTGGTGTTCCCTAACCAACCGCCTCAGTTTCATATTTTTTTGAATATCTTTTTTCTAGCAGTGTTCCTAGACTAGCTTTATTCACTCTATTTTTGAACCAAACGTCTTCCCAACTCTTACGGCTACTCTGCTTCATTTTTCCTATCTATAGCTGTACTGTACTAAAATTGGGACAGTTGGTTTCTTAGCGGCTAGCATACGTACTCACCTACACTGTAGGTCAAACAGGAAATCTGTTCAACCAGACTATATCTTGATATCCCTTTGTAATACACAGTGTAGTGTGCTAACTGTGCCACCAGTTAGTGGCCTCACCCGATTCCCCGGTGACAATATAATGCTCCGCTACCATATGGTAGGAGTCACCCTCTCTCACTCATTACTATTCTGTGTAAATGAATGATCTCTTTCTTTACCATGCAACCAGAAAGGTAATTCTCATGGGCTTAGGGACTTTAGGTTCTCTATCCTTCTATTTCTGAAATACTGGCCAGTATGTACTTGGCCATACTTTTTCTAGAAAAATGGATGTACATACTATACGCATTTTGCCCTTTGTAAGTGGAGGGGGAAGCATTCCTTGGCCCTTACATATTACTCTGTAAGGCTCTTGTTCCTACTAATCCTAGGGCTTCTTCTATCAGGCAATGTGGAACCTAATCCAGGTCCTCCCACCCACTTCTCTGCTACTGACCTATCTGGGATAACTAATAAAGGACTCTTCACTGCACATATGAATGTTAGGAGTCTAACATGCCACATGGATGAACTGGAAGCGTGGGTCAAAGTCTATAACCCAGACATACTCTGTCTTACTGAAACTTGGCTGAAACCTCAAATTTCTGACCCTCTCTGCTCAACAGTTAATTACTCCTTGATCTGCAGAGACAGACCGGGGCGAAGAGTGGTGGGGGGTGTGGCTCTCTACCACAAGAACCACCTTAGCATTACAGCTGTTCCTACCCAGGCCTCATCTACCCTGTGTGAATCCATTCATGCCATATTTTCACTTGGTGCAAAGAAATTACATATTATCTGCGCATATTTTATTTATTTATTTAGTTTTTGTTTACTGGGTAAGTGCATTAGCCATAGCAATGACTATTTTCAGGCACAACCCGGGAGGGTGCAGTACAAATAGGGCAGGTACACATAGTAAATACAAGATTAGACATAATTGAGACAATTGAAATACATAAAAAGTATAATCATAATAGACAACTTGATAACAGATCAAAAGTAGCTAAAGATAACAGTGTTAAAATATGCAAGAACAGAGAACACAAGACATTCTGATAAATAGTGGCTAAACAGCATATTGACTGATTTGAGGAAAAAACATTGTAAAAAAAAAAACACTGTTAGATAGTAGTACTATGCTATTCATAAAGGATTTATGTAGGGAAGTAAGAGAGGGAAAGGAGACAGAAGTGAACAGCCAGAGTAGAGGTACTTAGGAAGAGGCAAGTGAGAGGGAAGGAAAAGGAAAAAATGGGGAACGGGAAACGGGGATCATATAACCCTCCCTCTGGGGGTTTTGCAGGACTCCAGCCCCTCCTTGACCAAGCATTACAGTCTGTCAACCTAAACAAGGCTATAATCCTGGGGGAACTAAACCCAAACTGGCTAGGACCTACTCAAAGCTCTTTGATGTCACTAGTGCACAGCTATAACCTATACCAGTTGATACTGAGCATACGTGAATGCCAACTCCACCTAAACCAGGCACCCTTATTGACTGGTTACTTACAAATCGCCTGGAGCATGTGACCACATTGGGTATCCTGGCAGATGCAATAACTGACCATTCTCTGATTTTTTGTATCTGGACCTCGGGTGCCCCACTATCTCCTCCATCTCGTTTCGGCACCTTCACAAATTTTGCAACCATGGATGAAAATGCATTCCTTCATGATGTTTCAAATATTGACTGGTCTGAGGTCTATCAAGCATGTAAAATTGAGGATGCCCTACATATTTTTCTAAGTGAATTTAGTGCAATTCAGTTGAAGCATGCCCCGAAAGTTACTAGGAGGGTCAGAGGTAATCAAACTAGGTGGCTCCACAAAGACCTGCTTGATGAGCTGCGACTCAGGGATAAGCTGTGGAAGCACTATAAATGTACTGGCTTGCTTTCTGATCTCAATACATATAGAGCTCACAGAAATTCCTGCATAAAATGAATAAGACAAGCCAAAAGTAAGTACTGCCAGAACCTGTTATCTAGCTCGGCCCGTGACCCTCGGAAATTCTGGGCCTATGTAAAGACTTTTCTTGGTGCATCACAATCTACTACCCCATCGGAAATTAATCTTAATGGAGCTCATTGCAACGACTCTAATACTATTGCAAATGCTTTCAATAGGATGTTCTCTGATCTGTCATTATACACCTCTTCCTTCCCTCCTGTGTCTACATCCTCTGTCTCTAGCAATCTAGTGGACCCCCCCTTCATCTTCCAAAGGATCTCCTCTGACTCTGCCTTTTTACTTTAAGGCTATAACCAGAACACAGGTCCTTAAACAACTGAAATCACTCTCTGACAACACTAGCCCGGGGTTTGACTCCCTTGAACCCCGCCTGCTGAAACTGGCAGCTCCTCTAACATACTAACATACTAAAATGCCAGCAGAATAGGCCTAACATCTGCTCGTCTGGTCAGCCCCCACCCTAGGAGCTGACCTTGCTGCCCCCCTCACCTTCTCTGGCTTCTCTCTTCCCAGTTCCGGATATTCTCGCTGCATTGGATTTTGCTTCCAGAACCCTTCCCCTGTACCTGTCCCACCCCCTCTTGAACCCCTCCACTGTCTCTGCCTCCACCAGCCCCCTGGGCAGTGCATTCCATGGCTCCACCACCCTCTCAGTGAAGTAGCACCTCCTCCTTTCTCTCCTGAATCCTCCCCCCTCCAGCTTCCACCCATGCCCTCTAGTTGCCCCCCTTCCTTCCTTCGCAGCACCCTGACTGCTCCTCCCCTATTTACCCCCTTCATGTACGTGAAAACCTCTATCATGTACCCCCGGTCCCTTCTCTCTTCCAATGTGTACATATTTAGCTCTTCGAGCCTCTCCCCATAGGTCCTGTCCCCCAAGCCCCAAATCATTTTGGTTGCCCTCCTCTGGACCCTCTCCAGGAGTTTAATATCCCTCTTTAAGTGTGGCCTCCAAAACTGCACGCAGTACTCGAGGTGCGGCCTCACCAAGCAGTTATACAGAGGGAGTATCACTTCCCTCCTTCTGGAAGTGATCCCCCTAGCGATGCATCCCAGCATCCTGTTGGCCTTGGCTGCTGCCCTCTCATTGCCTCTCCACTGGCAAAAATGTACACGTTATCCCTTTCCTGTGGTGTTGTTCCAGACCATTGGAAAATTGCTAGGATTACTCCTATATTTAAAAAAGGGGATAAGAAGGATATTACAAATGACAGGCCGATAGCGATTCTCTTGGTCCTGAGTAAAATACTTGAGAAGCTTGTCGCCGGCCAAGCACATGACTTCCTGGCAACTTCAAATCTTCTCTCTGATGCTCAGCATGGCTTCAGGAAAAATCATAGTACATCAACAGCTCTGATAAAACTCACTTCGGATATACTCTCTAACATGGACTCTGGACTGCTTACAGGGGCTGTCTTCATTGACCTCACCAAGGCCTTTAATCTGGTTGACCACCCCTTGCTCCTGTCTACCCTTCAAAACCTGGGTTTCTCGACTCCTGTTGTAAACTGGTTTAGCAGCTATCTATCTGGCAGGAGCCAAACAGTGAAATTCAACTCTGCAATATCTAAGAGCACTACAATCAACATTGGTGTTCCCCAGGGGTCCGTTCTGGGGCCACTTTTATTCTCACTCTTTATCAACAATATTCCAGATGCCATTACTACCTGCTCATCTTTTCTTTATGCTGATGATCTTGTCATCTTCACCAGTGCTGCAAATGTTGATCGCCTCAACTCGTCACTTTCCACTGACTTTGGGAATATTCAGAACTGGCTGCACAGCCATAAATTGGTTCTAAATGCCAAAAAAACAAAAACTATGCTCCTAGGCTCTGCCCCTAAACTAAGGGCATGTCCATCACCCCTGATGGTCTATGACCTGGAGGGGACTAAACTAGAGTCTGTCACGTCCTTTAATTATCCTGGTGTCATGCTTGACCAATCACTTGATCTCCGTTTCCACATTCAGTCAACCTGCAAAACAGTTAATAGTAGGCTGGGTGTTGCCTACAAAACTAGTTACATGCTAACACCATCTGCTAAGCTGGCCATTGCCAGGGGGATCCTGCTCCCCACTCTAACATATTGTGCTCCTATCCTTGCGGCTGCCCAAAAATCATCACTTCATAAATGGGACATCACTTACAACAATGTCTGTTACTACACATCATCGTCCACTCAACTTAAGCATCGCTGTCAAGTCTATAGTGACCTAGGCTGGCTCTCTCCCTCTGCATTCAGACAGAACTATCTTGGCTCTCTGTCTGACTCCATTATCAGGCTTCAAACCCCTACCTCACTTGCGACACTGCTAATTCCCCTCACCTCCTCCTGTGGACTGCGATCAGATGACAAATCATTACTAAGGGTACCTAGGTGTCATAACTCTAAAGGCACTGGGGCATTTAAATATCCTGCTCCTCCTCTGCTTTGGAATGCTCTTCCCTTAGATCTAAGGCTATCTGCATTTCAACGTCACTTCAAAAGTGAGCTCCGATGATACCCATCAATGGCTGAACCCTGTACCTGCTTTGACCCTAATTGACTTGTCTGGGGGTCTGCCATACCCTTGCCCTGATATCCATAATTCTCAAAACTCTATTGCTCCTTACAACTACCCTCTCACCCCCTTCCTTTCTCCACTTTCCTCTTATCTTACCCCTGCCCTTGTCCTCTTTTTGACTTTGCCTTGGCCTCCCTCCAACCCTCCTCATATACTTATCCTCTAAAACCCCCCCTTACTCTACTTTATTTCACAGTTGCCCTCCTCCTACTATTTCCTCTATTTGAAATTCCTAGGTGTCACACTGAGCTAAGTTGTACCCTATATGTGATGACACATGCAGATGCACTTTGATTGTTGGTGCTGTGACTCATTCTAATATTTGTTTATTGACCGTATCTCCTATATTATGTTGTATATGCTTTTGTTATTGTTTGCATGTACTGCTCACTGTTGTTCTGTTATTGATCTGCTGTTGTATCCTTGTTTAAATGGTTATAACTAAGCTGTATGTATTATTGTAATGCACTTCTGAAATGTTTCTTGTATGTAATCTCTTGTACTCTCCCGGGTCGTGCCTGAAAATAGTCATTTTTTGGTTAGTGCACTTACCCGGTCAACAAAAACTAAATAAATAGGTTGGCACACTGACGAGCCATTCTTGTGCCCATTGCTGTGCCAAAGGTCTGCAGGTATGTATCATTTCCAAATGAGAAGTAGTTGTGTGTGAGTATAAACTGAATGAGCTGAGTAACTGTTTCTGTTGGGAGGGAGGAGCAAAGAGGGAGTGACTCACCTTCCAGGATTTGGCAGGGGCTTAAGGTTTTTATGGAGGTTAGAGGAAAAACATTTAGCTTCCGCTACTCTGGTGGCCTTGAAAAAGGAATTTCTAAATTTCCTGAATGTAAGGAGGCCTGTTAAGGAGGGTGACAATTTAAAACAATACCAGGCAGCATCCCGCATCCTGAAGAGATCAATGGGGTCGACTGTAATCCGTGGGATCCTTTCACATGGGACTTTTTAATGGGGGCATGTTTGTCCCACTCCTGTAAATTTAGAGTGCAACAAGGAGAGGGCCTCATCAATAACAGTGGCAATAGGGATGGAGGACCAGTCAGAGGCAGAGAGGTCAAGGAGGAGAGAGTCAAGATTAAGCAAGCAAAGTGGCCTTGACCAGAAACATTGGGGTAGGGAGCGAAGCTTTCGAGAGTCACATTTTCCTGACACTGTACATCATGTGGTAGACAGTGAAGGCATCAGATAGTGTACCAGCAGCAGCTATCCAGTGAGGGTGGGAGGCAAGGACCCAGTCCAGAAGAGAGTGGTTGGTGGAGTGGGGATTGAGATGAGTTGGCTCATTTATGAGTAGGGTGAGATTAAGAGACTAAATCTTCTGTCTTGTCGGTTTGGCAGCAGGGGAGAGCTAATGAATGTTGAAATCCCCTAGAAGAATCAGTTCCCCAAAAGTAGAGTGAGAGGCCAGGGAGCTGAAAGCATCAGACAACACATGCTGTGGGGGAGGCGTAGACTCCACCATTAAAGACAGGTATAGAGGAGGAGACTATGATCTTAGCCAAAAGGATGTTCATATGAGGAGGGTACTACACCACACAAAAGAATAGAACAGGTGAGTCACTGCTGGATATAAAGGGCAACACTCCATTATGTTTGCCAGGATCTTGTCAGTGGACATGGTAGTTGGAAATAGCTATGTCCCTATCAGAGACTCTAGAGGGGAGACGATATTTGGTGACACAGAGGATGTCAGAAGTATGCTGGAAAAACTACGCTAAGAAGGTCAACCTTAGGTAGAAGGCTAATAGCACTGAGTTGAGAAATGCTTAAGTCTTTTGGGAGAGAGGGGGAAGAGCAAACAGGATTGGGGGGCAGTGTTTAATCTGACATTGCTACACAGTAGTAGAAACAGAATATGGGAAAGTAAAGGTAAGTATCATTTGCATCTATGGGGAGGGAGTGTTGGGGGGTGCTCTGTGGAGGAATTCTGAAAGACAGGGAGGAGACCAGGATGGATGGGTAGATGTGAAGGAGCTAGCAGAGAAAAGGCACGGAAGGGACAAGAAGGGAGAGAGTGGGGGTGGGGAGGGAGAAAGTGTGAAGGGGAGGAGAGAAACAATGAGAAGAATGAAGCAGGCAAATACATGTTAGGCAGTGATAAGCTAAGGCACCAGAAAAGGATAGGAATAACATTCGGATTTCAGGCACCTAGAACCCAAGATGAGGGGATGCACTGAATAGCTGAGTTAAACACAAGAAGAAAACAGTAGAGGCACACTAAGACTAGTAACAAGGCAGCATAGGTAGCCTGAGACCAATACAGTAATTGAATACAGACCCAGTTACTTTACAGACAAACTAAATATAAGGACCATGCAGAATAGGCAATAAAAATAGTGATAGGGTGCACCTAGGTAGGGTACATGCAGAGGCAGTACCACAATAAATACTCACTACATCAGGGCTACCCAGGTAGGGTGTAGTTAGGGAACAGGCTGTAGCAGTACAGCAGTAAATACACACTGTGTCAGGGCCATCCAGATAGGGTGTACCTAGGGTACAGGCTGTGGCAGTACTGCAGTAAAAACACACTATGAGAGGGCCACCCAGATAGGGCGCAGCTAGGTTGCTGGATGCAGTCGGGTATGGGGGAAGCCACTGTAGTTAACATACATGATAGCTGCCAAGGATATACAGGGTTGATGGTGGAGCTAATAGAGTGATCCAGTATAGGCATAATACATAGCAAACATATATAACGCACATTTGGGGCCTCCCTGTTGGCATACAGACAAAACAACAACAGTGCCTGTAGTTAGAGAGTTAATGCTTCATGGAGCTAGGGTGTACACTGTGAGGCAGAGTGACCAGCGGAAAGATGGCTCCACAGGTGATGTCTACAGTGTGATGCCCTTAACCACTTCTCTTTACTCTGGCCCACGGCAAGAAGACCCGCTAAAGTAAGTGGCCTAAAGAAACATTAAGCCCTACTGACTGGAACAGATCCACTGCCCGTTTGGAGGATGGCACTGGGGAGGCGTGGCTCAAGTCCCAGTGTTGATAGCAGTTGCAGGGCAGAACAACACCTGGATTCTGGTGATCGTTGGGGGAGACCAAGAGTTAAAGTTCAGTCTGCCCTGATGACCACTGCTTGTCCCAACATCTGCCCTGGAACTGTGGCTCAGAATGCCACTCCAGCGGCTAAGTTGGAATTTCAGCAGGTTTTTCCATAGCCCTGTCCATCAACACAGATCCACTGCTCTATTGCAGGATAGCATAGGGAAGGAGCAGATGAAGTCCTGATACTGGTGGTCTTTGCAGGGCAAAAGAAAGCCTGGACTCTGACGATCATTGGGAGGAGGACGAGTGTTGATGTCTGGTCTGCCCTCATGACCCCTACTTGTTTCAAAGGCTGGCCTTGAACCCTGAACACCCAGAACACTGCCGCAGCAGATAAGCTTGAATTCTGGTAGTCTTTCTCATAGCCTTGCCCACTGAATAAGATTCACCACTTGTCTGGAGGATAGCATGGGGGAGGCACGTTTCAAGTCCCGGTGCTAGCAGACCTTGTATGGTTGAAGAAAGCCTGGACTCCGGTGATCATTTGGGGGGGGTGAATGTTGAAATCCAGTCTACCCATTACAACCCCTGCGTGTCCCAACAACTACCATGGAACTGCAGCTCAGAAATCCACTCTGATAGCTAGGTTTGAAGCTATTAGACCACAAAATTGAAAATGTGTTTTTTTTCTGCTCTCAGCTTGACAAGTTATTTTCCATAGTTCACTTCTCACTTTACATCTCCTCTTTTCCATTGTCTGCTCATTGCCCCATACAGGGACGTTGACCCAGAATGGTGGAGTGGGAATCTTCATCTTCTTCTTCCACTGTTTCTCTGACGTAGGAGATATCCATTTATCCTAAGGAGTAAAACTCTATAAATCCTCTCGTGGATGAGGCAAAACTAATGACCAGGAATGTGCAGGGCATTAACAACCTGATAAAAAGAGAACAAAATCCTCTCCTAAACTGATTCAAATAAAAGGATGTAGCGCTATTACAAGAAACACATCTCTTGAAGGGAAAACTGGACAAGTTGATCAGGGACTGGGTGGGGGCTGAACATTCAAGTTGATATTCCATAAAAAACCGGGAGTCTCTATTCTCTCTGGGAAGAAATGTCTGGTAAAAGTTGACAAGTCTCATTCAGATAAGTAGGGGAGTTGGGTCATGATTTCTGGCTGCCTAACACAGTTCAAATAGTAATTGTTAATGTGTATGCCATAAATAAGGATGACCCAGACTTCTTCCTCTCCCTGATTCAGACACTACATGATTTTGCTCCCGCAGGCACCACAGTAGTTATATGGAGGGACTTCAGTATAATTTGGGACTCAATACTGGATAAGGACTTGAAGCCCCTATACATATTTTAAAAAATGAGGCAAGTAAAGACTGGTACACTTCAAGCTTTCAGGTATAGGATAAATATTGGGCTGAATGACAAACCAGTAGCATATCAAGATAGTCCAAAGAAAAAAACCAGCCACACTCAAAAGGGGATTGTTCAGTTAGTTCAGATCTATTTCTTTTCAATGTATGCCCTCAAGTCCTGGTCCAACAATTCACCTCTGTGTTCTTTAGAGAAGGAGGGCTGATATAAAAACATAAAAGGTTCAACAAAAATGTATTCTAGTAATAAGATCACAGCTGGTCACGTTTTAAATAATCTTTCTATCAATACATTCTCATCACAAATCTCTTATCGCACCAAACAGCACCTACAGTATTTCTCCAGAAGAAATTAATATCAGCAATTATCTCAAACTCCATTCAGTGAGATCGCATGACAGTATGATATACTTAAAAATTACAATAATGGAAATATCACCATTAAGTGCAATAATATGTCTAATGCAAATAATAATATGTCCAGAATGCTTAATATAGTACTTGCATCATCTTATTTTGTTTAGAGTCCATGCAGATACCATCTTTCAATGTGTGTCCTAACTTTGTAGTTATTCCTATTTTTTTAATGGAGGTTCATTTCTACTATTAGCATTGCTTAGTAGTGGGAAAATTCAGTGTCGTGCACTATAGTAATTTATAAAATAGCAGGGTAAAATCATGTAATCTGATGGGCTCTTATTTATGTGTAAAATACGGTTTACACATGGATAAAAAAGGACTGCTCAGCAGTGAAGAGTCTGCAACACAGATCAATGGGCATTTGGAACACAGGCATTTCAGCTAGCCCTCTACTGCCAGAGCTGATCTTCCACCACAAACATGGCTGCTACCTTTACACTGTAAAAAAACACTTCAACTGGGCCCTAAAAATAAAACTATCAAATAAAAAATAAAACAAATGAATTAAATGCTGTTTCCCTGATTATCACACTCTCCTTACACACATAAACAAATTAGAAACAGTAATGTTGTTTATAGTTTTTACTACAACTGTTTCTTTGCTGACAGCCAAAAATCCCCCTTCTATCTTTAACTGCTTATCAGGAAACTCTCTTCTTCTTGCCCTGACTGTGAGACAACTGAGTCTCTGGCTGTAACAAAGGCCTTTGTTGTCTGTGTGTACAGTGTGTTTGGAGAGAAACATTCTGCCAGTGGAACTGAGCAGAATTTTGAATCCACGTATTCCGTGGTAAACATTCCATATCTTGAATGTGGGGAACAACAGAGAAAAAAAAGACAGGAAGAAGAAAGTAGGCAATGATACAATGACATCATCAATGACATCACTTGCAGTGGGTGGAAGGATTATTTTATTACAAATGCACAAAGTAAATGTATTTTTCTACATATAAACATGCTTTTCCCAATAGTCAAAAGTAAAAAAAATAAAGGAGCCAATTTTATAAGCACAATAAGGCACTCAGGGGTGTGTGTAAACCATATTTTACAGCACGGCCAGCAGCTGAAGTCACTTGGCCGTAGGCCTCATGCCTTACTACGCCCCTGGCCGTGCTGTAAAATATGGTTTACACCCCCCCCCGTGCTTTATTGCTTACTCATTACATCCACATGCCCTACAGTACTCCTTTTGAAAGTTTTACCACACTAATATATAGTCTGTCAAAGCATGTTAAAGAGTTGGTGACACATTCAGAATAACTTTAATAAAACATAATGTGTAGGTACTGTCCAGCATGTATTTCCCATTCGTTCTGTATTCTTCCTCCCCATTATTTGGTAGTGAGGTCATTTGCATGAAAACTGGATCTTTGCTACTTAAGAGTTCTTCTATTCCTGAGGCAGCTTTCTCCCTACCTGAAGTAATAGAGTACTACTTATGACATCACAGTTACTTCCATGGCAACAGATTGTGATATCATAACAGAGGATTATGACTTGAAGTAGGGAGTAAGCTATAGAGGTAGATGAGCTCAGAATGAACTCTAAGGAATAAATATCATATATTCATACACTTTTCCTTGGTAATAAATTATGGCGAGGAGAAATATATAACATATAAATGGAATGCAGTTAGAATTGTACCTGATTATTACATGTTTTAAAGTTTTCTTTGAGGCATCATTAGCTCTTTAATAACTGTTATTCTCTTTGTTCAACAGTAACACATTTTTCCAATGTATAGTAATTCGTGATAAAGGGGTCTCTGCACAAAAAAAGAATTTTGCATGGAATTAGGATGTTTAAAGAAAAGTGCCCTGCACTGTGTCCAAAACTGTATTCAGTTAGTAAATGCATAATATACCTCAGCTTGTATTCTTTACAGTAAGTAGCTTGTAAGAAATATTTATAGGTTCCTCTGCAAAGGAACTGCAAGTTTTAAATCAATAACCATTGCAGACAGCATTTAATTAAGCAATAATGCACAACAGGGTGTGGTTCATGCTGGAGTAACATCACTCCTCAGGTTGTTGAGCATGAGGCTGCAGGCCGAGAGCATCCAATAGCCAAGAAGTGACATTATCCCAGCACGACACACACCCTGGAATGCATTATTGCTAGTATACATTGGCTCCTCTGCATCTCTTACATTCAGAAAGTAGTCCCTTTCTCTTAAATCAATTAACTCTTATTTTGGTAGTGGTTACAGCAGTATAACAGGTAATATGAGGATTTACATACAGCAACAAGGACTTCTGGGTAGATTATAAAGTTAACTTAAATTGTCCTTATTTAGTAGTGCAGTCTCCTTTTCTGGTAGTGGTGATTGCAATATAGTGCCTTAATATAATGGTTACAGCAGTATAACAGCTAAAAAGCAAGGAATACATAGGGACATATTAGTGATAGGGGACTCATTAACTAGAGGACAAGAAATTTTATTTTGCAAAGGAAGGAATGAACACACTATGGTTTGTACGCTGCCTGGAGCCAAAATGTGCGACATCAGGAACATGATTAAAGGTCTGCTTTCAGATCTCATTGAACCGTTAGTTATTATTCACGTGGGAATAAACGACATTGGAAATAGGCATCTAAATGACATTTATACAGACTATATTGCAGTTGCCAATGAAATCCAGAAAATAGGGGGGATATTATTATATCTGGGATTTTGCCAACAAGGGGGAGATATTCCTATAAAAATAGCGATATTCTGAAAGTAAACAACCGGTTAAGGCACTGGTGCAAGGTAAGAAAATGTGACTTTATTGAACATTGGGATACTTTCAGGATGACAGGCTTATGGCCTATGATGGGCTACACCAAAACAAGATAGGGACAAGGATACTAGCTAGATCCTTCAAACAGCAGGTATACTCCCATTTAAACTCCTAAATAGGGGGACAGGAGCGTCAACACAGATAAAAAAAAACATATTAAACATTTCAAATGATCACATAGAAGAAAGGAGATGTTTATTATTAAATGCAAGGAGCTTGCCCAAAAAAGTGGAAGAAATGAAACACGTAATGGAAACAAACAAAATTCAAGCATGCGCTATCACGGAGACATGGTGGGACAAGAAGCAAAACTGGGGAAAGCACATAAAGGGGTATCAACTATTTTGCAAGTCAAGGGAATACAGAAAGGGAGGAGAGGTAGCCTTATATATTCAGGACAATAGACAAGTAGAAGAGTTGGAGTTGGAGCTAAATAATCTGGAACATGTATGGGTACAAATGACCCCTACTAAGTCACCAAAATTCCTTTTAGGGGTACTCTATAGGCCACCATCCATAAGCAGGGAAGATGACCAACAAATACAGAGATGCATCTTGAATTTAAATCCTGCTGATATGATCATTCTATTGGGGGATTTTAATCTTACAGGCATCTCCTGGGACTCCCTTCAAGGGACAAACAGGGTCGAAAGGGAGTACACAGATGCTTTTGATCAAGCAGGTTTGGAACAGTTGGTCCATAAACAGACACGGGGTTCAAATACTTTAGATCTTGTATTAACTAATATGTCAACCAACATTCAAAATTGTGACAGTACTGCTCCCCTGGGAAATAGTGACCATTGTATGGTCACGTTCGACAAACAAATAGAGAACCCAGGTATAACAGGAGACACACATATACTAGCATGGAATAAAGCAACTTCTAGTGCCGTTAAGGACAAGCTAGCAAAATGGGATTGGAAAAAAGAATTTACAAACAAAACCACACAGAAAATGTGGGAGGCCCTAGACACAATACTAAAAACATGTATTAAAGATCATATTCCCGTAAAAAAGAAATAGCAGGGAGGAGCAAGATCTCCAAGTTGGATGAGCCATAAAATAAAACAGTTGATTAAAAATAGCTTTTTAAAATTATAAGAACAAACAGAAAAAGCGCCACTTGGCTGAAATACAGACATCTACAAAACAGTATAAAAAAAGAAATTAAAAAGGCAATGAAAGCATATGAAGTCAAACTAGTGGTAAAAACAAATGATAATTACAAAGCTTGTTTTGCTTATATAAACAGAGCTAAGAGCAATGGGCAAAAGACTGGACCACTTGAAGGGCCAGATGGGGTGCTGGGAACAGCAAATAAAGATATGGCAAACATACAGAACGACTATCTTGCCTCAGTCTTTAATCAAAATGGGGGTATGAAAAGCATAATACACCAGGGAAAGAGCAGTGAAAACTTCCCTATTAAAATTGAGACTGGCAATATACAACAACATCTAGCAGCATTAAATCCTATAAAATTGGGCTTACACACAAGGTTATTAAAGGAGCTGGCCATGGTACTAGCACCACCACTAGGCCACTTCTTTCAGACATCCCTAAATAGAGGAGAGGTAGCAACCTCATGGAGGGAAGCAGTAGTAATCCCACTCTATTAAAAGGGGATCAAAAAAAGGCCCTCAAACTATAGACCAGTGAACTTGACAAGTGTGGTATATAAAATGCTGGAAGGAATCAGTAAGAATTTTATCACTACTTTTCTGCAGGAAAACGAGCTGGAAGATAGTACCCAGCATGGTTTTAGGAGAGGAAAATCGTGTCAAACTAATATGCTGGACTTTTACGATAGAGTGAGTAGAAGACTGGATCGGGGGCGAAGGTCAGTGGATGTGGTGTATTTAGATTTTACAAAGGCATTTGATAAGCTCCCACATTCAGAGCTGATGGACAACTTCAAGCAATAGGGATACATAGTAACATCATACAATGAATATCCTCATGGCTTTCAGAGAGGAAACAAAGGGTCAGCGTAAGAGGGGCAGTGTCAGATTGGATAGGGGTGACTAGTGGAGTACCACAGGGATCAGTACTTGGACCCTGCCTGTTTAATATACAGGTATATGTGTCTTCTCTACAAATCCATCATGAGAATATATGGCTTATGAAGTCTACGGACGATTGTCACTTGGAAGTGGACTTACTGGATCAAAATGATCATTTGGAACTTCAGAAGGTGTTCGACCATGTTGACACGTGGTGCAATACTTACAAACTGTACCTTAATCCAGACAAATGCACAGTGATGCATTTGGGCATTAAAAATTCAGCAGCCAAATATAAGCTAGGCAATATAAACTTGAAGTCAACAGAGGAAAGAGACCTGGGATTACCATTTCAAAAGATGTACAGTTTAGTACACATTGCACCAACATCACTAGGAAAGCAAATGGAATCTTGAATTGTATTCTTGAACATATATCAAGTAGGGAAAGAGGTGTATTAGTGCCCTTGTATGGAGCCTTGGTAAGACCACTGCTGGAGTACGGGGCTCAGGTTTGGTCTGCACACCTAAAGGGTGACATCACCAAATTGGAGAGTTTGCAAAGAAGGACCACACGTGCAGTAATAGGGATGGAGGGCAAAGATTACACACATAGATTGGTTGAACTAAATATGTTCTCACTGGAGTATGGAAGGTTGAGGAGAGACATGTGTTTGCTGTTCAAAGCATTTACAGATCAGGACTTGTGGATAAAACTAGAGCTTGCATGAAAATGTAGGCAGCATGATACCAGGGCACATGCTTTACAGCTGGTGGGAGAAAACTGTAGAACAAAGCAAAGACAAATGTGGTATACCCAAAGGATTACACCTATATGGAACAATATGACTACAGAAATAGTGGAGAGTTCATCTATTGATGTTTTTAAACACAACTTGGATATGCTACATATAGCAGGTAAAATTTAAATAAGTGAGAAAGTCTCCAATAAAACAAAAAAAAAAGAAAAAAGCAGGAAGCGAGCATTATGGACATACACCCCCTCAGCTCTGTATCTACCCATGTAACCTATATGCTGATTTACATACAGCAACAAGGAATTCTGGGTAGATTATAAAGTTAAAACATAAATGTTCCTTACTCAACAGTGCAGTCTCATACTTTGGTAGTGGTGACTACAGTATTGCACCTAATATGTAAATATAGGTAACAAGATATTGTGGGTACAATATGAAGTTATGTTCCAGTTTTCTTTACCTGGAGATGCAGTGTCCTTTTTTGGTAGTGGTTACAACAATTTAAGCTCTCAGATATTTATTTTCAAAATAAAGCATAGTGCACACACTGATAGCTGACAAGATTTCTTTACTAAGAGATGTACTACTTCTGTAGTGATACAGAAATATAATACCCTGTATATTGCTTTACATAGTGAGGAATTGTGGGTACAGTAAATAGCAAATTTTTTTCTAGCTCCCTAATCTGCATGTGGAATGATTTTCTTTACTGATGACATTTGGTCATGTGTGCCTGGACTTGATACAGTGATGTTATACTGGGATAGCATCACTGTCCCAGGCACACACTGACCAGAGCCCAGGATTCTTTCCTTGCCATTGTATAATAACAATTGTTTGTGTCCATAATATTACAATCTACTCTGAACACACTGCTTTCAGAAGTGGATAGCGTTCGGCAGCATACCAAGTTATGTGTGCAGGGTACTTCCGTTTTACTCTCTTTGTGTGCTGGGGCTGCGGGATCAGCATGGTCAAAACCAATTAGCACTCTGGAGTGTCCAATGCCACATGTGGTGATATCAAGACACCAGGGTCCCGATATTCAAAAGTTTGCTCTGGTGCAAATGGGTGTTTGCTTGCACAAACCAGGTTTTGTACCCAGTATGTGTGTGTGTTTTTTTTTTTTCAGAAACCCCCACACAGCCAGCAAAACCCATTTGCCCCAGAGTGCAATGGTACCGCTGCACCTATACAAAGGGGGGGGGGTCCCTCTGCGCATACGGATGAAGAGATATATTCAGAAGTTTTCACTGGTGGTAATTCTCACCCAAATGGGTGCAAATTACTGCTGTTGCAAACCCCTTAATGGGGCAAAAGGCCCTGGTGGTGGCTAGCGGTA